>OY728140.1:207353583-212153583 GCA_963277665.1 Viscum album
TGACAATATGATAATGTTTTTAAAGAATTTGAAACTATCAATTAATTTATTATAATAAACCTGAAACTGATGGTTATACCATTTATTCTCAATAAAATCCATTAATAATGGGTATCTCCAAAATGAATTTAGATGGTCATTAAGTTGAATGGGAATTAATTAATTAACTAATAAGTTAACGAAATCCTGTTTATCTTAAAAATAATGAATGAATAGGAAATGAATGATTAACTATTTATATTTTCATGTATGTTGCATGTATGGCCATTCATGATCTTGAAAAAGTCCAATGTATGTGATGAATTTTTTAATTTAATTTATTTCATGTGATTAAAATTATTTATTATTAAATAAAATATGATGGATTTTGAGTCATCCCACCATCCATTGTTATATAGGAACTGCATTTCTATAGTTATTTATGTAATTTCCATTAACTAGTCTTTTATTTTCCCTCACATTCATCTGAGTTATAAATATATGTAATTAATAGAGTATCTCAATGTGTGAGGAGGAAGTTCAAGATGGAACCAAAATTTGTCCAACCCAGGTGTTACATAGGTGGATAGGTGGAATATTATAACTCATTCCAAGTCTATAACAAGGAGTTATTTCCCCTAGGTTAAAGGTTGATTTAATATATGCTCATTAAATAAACTATTAGATAAATCTCATGAATGAGTAATTTAATTATTTATTTAATTGTGTCTCTGTTTTATTTAATGTCATGGATTCAATTCCAAAATCACATAAATGAATAAAATAATGTGCAAAGATATAATTTAAATAAATGAATTGTGTGTAAATGTTTTATCAATCATGGATAATTAATTAAGTAGCAACCACATATTATTAAAAATATATGTAAATAATAAAACTATATAAAATATATGAATAATAAATTTAAATCCCTCAAATATATATGAGTTATACTTGGACTTCCACCACTTGGTTAGAAATAAAATCCTTAGAACTCAGTGTTTGACCAACCCTTGTTGGGAAAAATAATTTTAATGTGGGTTGATTATGATGGTTATGGGTTTAATAAACTATCTTACTGCAAGATAATTAGACTCTAATAGAATTTATGTAACTTAGAGGTAGTTGTTGAAGAAACCCAACATAGGATTTTAGGATAGGGGGTCCACTGAATAGATCAAGGAGCTACAATCACACTGTTTTAAAAGAACTTCCTACCTAAATACAGTCAAGTAGCTTGACCATCCATAATTACGGTTATCCAATGGGGTATTTTCATCCTTTAAACTTGAATATCCAAGAAACTATAAATTCCAAGTTCAATGGTGAGTGATATTGGGAATTGATGAAATAGTGGTGGATTTAATAAAAATTAATTAACATATTATTTCCCACAAAATTTATAATCAAGAAAAGTAATAATGATTTTTTATTTTAATTATAAAATAAAATGGAATGTTATTCATCCACACTATCCCATCTATCTATATTAGATAACTATAATATACTCATTGGAATTAAATTTTAGGAGTGGTTTATACACCTTTGGGGTGTTGTGTGCTAGGAACAGAAACCGTATGTGCTAGAATCCTCACTTCATGATCTACCTACGCAAGAGGAGAGTGATAAATAGTTCCACGTCTATGAAAAATATTTGAATGACATAGTCTATGTTGAATTTTTCATACTTTCATTTATGAATAGTAAATTCTTGCAGTCTCATAAAAACATGGATGCATATAGAATGCTTGAGAACCTCTGTGGTCTTTACCAAGAGAGTGATAGAAAAGAACGGTTTGAGATTTCCAAGGAGCTCTTTCAGAGAAATCTTGGAGAGGTCTATCCAAGTGGGCCTCATGTAGTTAAGATCATTGGCTACATTGAGAGCATAAATGTTCTAGGGTTTAAACTCCCCAAATAACAAGCACGAATATCATTCTAACATCGTTCCATTATATATTCTATAGATTTGTTGTAAATTTTAATATAAAAAAATTGAAATGTAGTCTCAATAGCTTCTCACTCTTCTTTTCCTAGTATATAAAGAATAAAACTGCGAAAATCCTTCATTCCTTATGGGGAAAAATTGAATGGGAAATATAAAATCTCTAAACTTGAAGATTCTTCATTCCGTTCCAAGAAGAGTAATATTAAGGAGAAGAAAGGGAACATGAAGCTGTTTGTTTTTCATGTGGAAAGAAGGGCCACCAAAATAAAAATTGTACTCATCCAAAAAAGAAATTGGAAACTATAGGTTCATTTTTTATCGAGTAAAATTTATCTGTTTCTATAAATTTGATAAAAGATACATATTTTGGTTCTAACGTATGAAATCAAATATAGTAACTAGGTAGATTCAAAATTATGAATTGGGGGAGTATATCTACGAGCATCCAATAGAGCTAAACTTGATACTATAACTATCAGGGACTACAACATCACATTACAAACCAGAATGATCATTATTTTAATTTGTTTTTATTATATTCTTTATGTTTCCAAAAACATTATATATGTAACCATAATAGATACATATGGTTTTATTTTCATGTTTGGAAACAAATGCTACATATTTTCTAAATAGAGAATTTTTTATGTTAAGTAACATTTAAATAATGGTCTTTATGTGTAGTATTACACAAACCATGTAATCACAATCAGTAATGAAACTGCTTCACATGACTCATACCACACCCAACTATAGAATCACTAGCATGGTCATGTAAATGAAAATTTCTTGACTAAATTATACCAAGACATATATTTAGATTTTTTTCAACTATAACTACCTGGTGTTTTACACACATTCTTATGAGGTAAAATGAACAAAGACCCATTTAGTGGGAAATGTGGAAGGGAGAAATAAATTCTTGAATTAGTTCTTACATATGTGTATATACCATTTCCAATTGAGGAAAGGGGTGGGTACTCATACTTCCAAACTTTCACTAATGATTTTAGTATATATGGATATGTCTACTTAATGAGGTATAATTTGGATTCTTTTGATAAATTCAAGGAATACAATAATTAATTTTAAAACCATCTTGGTAAGAAGATTAAGATACTATATTAATACCAGGCTATAGAATATCATAATAAATACTTCATCAGTTACTTATGATAGTTTGGGAACCTATCTCAACTCAATATTCATTATACACCTATGCGGAATAGTGTATGTGAAAGGACAAAACACACATTTTTCAACATGATGATATCAATGATGAGTCATGTGAGTCTTCCATTATCCTTTTTGTAAAACATGTTATAAAAAACACAAATACTAAACCATGAGACAAATAAATATTAAAATGGTTGATCGTACCACGATTCACTGTTTCATTTTCACCCTTACATCGTTGTGCTAAACATATTTTGTATTAAAAATTATAAAAATATTATCAAATTGTGCTTCATGTTTCACTCAATAATTTTTTGTTTATCACTTTTAAATAGGTCAATGATACGTGTTTTGAAAATTACAATGTAGGTGGAGGTGATTTGGAGGGCCCTTGATGAAGTGAAAGAAAAATGGGCCAAAATTGCATGGATCCATGGACATCGGTCCACTGTTTTGAATATTACACGAAATCCGTGCATCCAAATGGGCTGAAATTTTGTGGGCCTGCCCAGAATGCAATATTCTACATTTTAGATTAAGGAACCCAATCCTGTTTCGGCTTTCATGGGGCCCATCCGAACTGATCCGTCCAAGCCACCGAATTTGGACCAAGTCAAATGCGGTGTTCTATATTTTATCAATATCATGATCTCTAGTTGTCCAAACGGTGCCAAACATTCGGTGGAGACAGTCATGATGTAGGGATACAACTTTTCTATTTTCTCCAAAGCGATATAAGACTGTCTGAAGGCTGAAATGCATCGTGCAAGTGGATTTATGAAATCTGTGTGCCCAAAACCACCTCCCACATTTCCTATAAAAGGGAACCTTGGGCTCCTCATTTGTAAGTTCGACCAAGGAGTGAAGTGATGACAATTTGGAGTCCTAGAGGAGTCTCCTAATCACCTTTGAGGTTCTGTAGGCCCCTATCCTCATAGGGGGATCAACAATGAAGAAGGAGTTCAACACGAGCTTCCTCCTCCTCCCGATGTCGAGCTAAAAGTTGGGTGTTTGTTGTGAGGGAGCTACACACAGGTCAAGGTAGTTCCGATGCATACATTAGCTACTGGTTTGGAGTAATTTGGGTGTTTAAACATTTCATTCCATGTATCTTATTTTATTTCAGATTTGAATGCTTGATTTGATACATGTGAGTGATATGCTCTTAATTTCTAACCGATCGGTGTGAGGTTTTGAGTGCGTGACTTGTGTTGTTCCGATTGGACATCACAAGAATCCTTTTCATACCCAAATTATTGAGATTTAAATATGATTTGGAAGCTCTTATTCCATGAATAAGTACTGGACCTTGAAAATATGATTGTTACGTCAATGTTTGGTCCTTAAAGCATTGAAATAAAAGCTTAGGAATTAATCGGGATTCCAATTAACTCCAACCAAAGAATTACTCTAAACCCAAGATGAATCTCTATGAACGACGAACTTGATATGTGTGTAGTGAAATCACATCGACCCTTTTATCTCATACTTCTCAAAATCCACTTGATCAATCATCTCTTAAGCTATTTCAACTAAGTCATTGTTTTAAACTGTTTTCAAAACCACTCCCTCTCTTAGTAATTTTTATTAAAAATACACACTCTAAACCTACCAACGCTCCTTGAGAGACGACCTAGGGTTTACCCTAGACTATAAATCAACCTTAAAAATATAATCAATTTGACGTGTCATGACAGCACGGTCAAATTTTGGCACCGTTGTCGGGGAGCGCTTTTGTTTTTTGTGTGTGTTTTTGATAAATTTTTTGTAACTTTTGTGAATATTTGTTTGTTTTATCTTCTACCTTTGAATTTGTTTTTGTGTTCTAATTTATTTATTGTGTAGGTTCTTTGTATGATGCGTTCTACTCCGGGAGACCTACAAACTTCTGAACCCGAACCGGAGAGGATCCTACATCAACCAAAACTGAGACATACAAGACCACACTTTGAAGGAGGAGACATGAAATCTTAAAATTCTTCTTGATCCTTCTTCTTCTTCTGAAACCAAAGTTAAAACTGAACATAACTTGTATATCATGGATGAAAATAATAGAACACTAAAAGAACTAACCTCACCTGATGTTGATATCCAACCCACTTACATTCAATTACAAGGTGAGGCACCCAATTTTGAACTAAAATCTGGTTTAATTCATTTATTACCAAGATTTCATGGACTGCCTGGAGAAGATCCACATAAGCATTTAAAAGAATTTCATATTGTGTGTTCAACCTTAAAACCTGCTAATATGGATGAAGAACAAGTGAAGATTAGGGCATTCCCATTTTCATTAGAAGACACTGCAAAAGATTGGTTATACTATGTCAATTAACCAATTAGGGGCTGGGCAGACATTAAACGCCTTTTTCTTGAAAAATACTTCCCAGCCTCTCGAACTGCAACTATAAGGAAAGAAATATGTGGTATAAGACAATCTCAAGGGGAAACATTACATGAATATTGGGAACGCTTTAAAAGGTTATGTTCAAGTTTCCCACACCACCAAATAAGTGATCAACTTTTAATTCAATATTTTATGAAGGTTTGATTCCTATTGATCGAAATATGATTGATGCTGCTGCAGGTGGTGCATTGGTAGATAAGACCCCAATCGCTACAAGAACCCTCATTGAAAACATGGCACAGAACACTCAACAATTCGGTACACGGTCCAGTGTTCCCATTCGAGGTGTCCATGAGGTGCAAAGTACTGAGTTTGAGAAGAAGGTGGACACGAAGTTCGAAGAGGTAAGTACCCTTCTATGACAACTTGCTCTCTCCCAAGGGAAATATCAATCTCCTCCGCCCATCCATTGTGGTATCTGCTCTTCTGACACCCACTATTTTGACCAATGTCCTCAATTGAGAGAAACTTCTGAGAGTTGTGAGGCAATATTTCCAGGACGCCCCTTTAACCAACCCTTTAGGCAAGAACCATACTATCCATCCAACCAAGGGTGGAAGGACAACCAAGCCTATAGGAAAGGGGGTATTCAAACCAACCTCAATAGCAATGGAACCAATAGGGTCAGAGTAGTCATCCACCACCACCTAGAAATCCTCAACCACCCCAAAAGCCATTCAAACCACCCCCTCCAAAAACCGAGCCTAGCCTAGAAGATATGATGAAGCAAATGACTGCCAATAATATCCAATTCCAACAAACCACACAAGCAGCCATACAAGACCTAAAGACCCAACTAGGCCAACTTGCCAACTCGGTGGGGGAAATCCAAAGTCATGGGTCGGGTAAACTACCATCTCAACCAGTAGTAAACCCTAGGGATAAAGGAAATGTTAGTGCCATCACCCTTAGGAGTGGGACACAACTCAAAAGCCAAATGACCCCTCCATTAGAGTCCTCCCATCCAAAGGAAACCACCATCCCAACTGCTGAAAATGGTCCAAGAGAAGAAAACCCTTTTCCTGAGAGAAGCCCTTCCAAAGGAAAGACTGTGGTTGTTGATGATCCACCTATCCCAACCATTACTATTCCATTTCCTCAAAGGGATGCCCAACCTAGGAAACAAAAAGAAACTGAACTTGATAAAGAAATCTTGGAGACTTTCAAAAAAGTGCAGGTTAACATTCCATTGATTGATGCCGTCAAGAAAATTCCGAGATATGCAAAATTTCTGAAGGAGATGTGTACACACCGAAGGAGGCTTCATGGTGATGAGAAGGTGAGCCTGGGGAGGAATGTTTCATCATTGATAAAGCCATCACTTCCCACCAAGTTCAATGATCCTTGAACATTCTTGATTCCATGCACCGTAGGGGAGTATTCTTTCTCCAATGTTATGCTTGATTTGGGTGCTTCTATTAATGTGATTCCTCACTCCATATACTCTTCTTTGAAGGTCGGTGAACTAAAGACCATAGTAATAGTTGTTCAGCTATAAAATCGGAGTACGACACACCCTTCCAGTGTGTTAGAGGATGTTCTTGTGAGGGTTCAAAATTTAATATTTCCTGCTGATTTTTATGTGCTAAAAACGGAAGATGATAGGATTAATGGACATGCCCCAATTATATTGGGGAGACCTTTCTTGAAAACTGCCAAATCCATAATTAATGTCCATAATGGTACATTATCTATGGAATTTGGTGGTGACATAGTCCATTTCAACATCCTTGATTCCATGAAGCACCCCTCAAAAGAACATTCCTCTCTCTCGGTAAATTCAATTGATGTACTCCCTTCCCCTAAAATAAATTCATTTGTTTCCCCAGATCCCTGTTCTGAATTTTCCTCTTTGATAGAAATTCTTGGAAATGAATCATGTATTGATTGTTGTAGCGGTATAGAGATATGTCATGCATGTTTGTTAATTGATGATTTCTTGAATACAGAGGATCACATGACCATCGATGATACTACTAAGCTTGTAAAAGCTCATTCCTCATCTGAGGATGTTACCATTGAGCAGTTAGATGAGATCAGTGACTTCTCACTTTCACACACACTTCCGTCAATCCAAAATCCCCCAGAATTGGAACTGAAACAACTGCCTCAATATTTAAAATACTCATATCTTGAGAATGGAAACAAGTTGTCTGTCATCATTACTAGTTCACTCCCTCCTAAGCATGAATTGCGACTACTTGATCTTTTGAGGAAGTATAAACAAGCTTTGGGATGGACACTTGCTGACATTCCTGGCATTAGACCATCAATTTGTACACATCATATTTTATTAAATTATGAGGCTAAACCAGTGAGGCAGTCACAATGTTGACTGAACCCAAACCTACTTGATGTTGTTAAAAAAGATGTAACAAAATTGCTGGCTGCTGGAATCATTTACCCTATCTCTGACAGCCAATGGGCCAGTCCTGTTCAAGTAGTTCCTAAAAAAACTGGCCTTACTATAGTTAAAAATGAAAACAATGAATTGGTTCCAACTCTTGCGCAGAATAGTTTGTGTGTCTGTATAGACTATCTCAGGCTAAACCAACACACTAGGAAGGACCATTTCCCATTGCCATTCATTGACCAGATGCTAGAGAGGCTAGCAGGGAAGTCCCATTACTGTTTCCTTGATGGGTATTCTGGATACTTTCAGATCCATATTTCCCCTGAGGATCAGGAAAAGACAACCTTTACTTGCCCCTTTGGTACATTTGCTTATAGAAGGATTCCATTTGGTCTGTGTAATGCTCTCGGTACTTTCCAACGATGTATGGTTAGTATTTTTTCGGATTACCTGGAGAATTGCATGGAGGTTTTTATGGATGATTTTACTGTTTATGGATCCTCTTTTGATGAATGTTTGAGTAGTCTTGCTTCTGTCCTACGTCGCTTTATTGAAAAGAATCTCGTATTAAATTATGAGAAATTTCATTTCATGGTGCGACAAGGCATAGTTTTGGGAAATGTCATTTCTAGGGAAGGTATCCAAGTGGACAAATCAAAAGTAGATATCATTTCCTTCCTACCATTCCCTAAAAATGTTCGGGATGTGCGGTCTTTCCTGGGTCATGCTGGATTTTATCGTTGTTTCATTCGTGACTTTAGTAAAATTGCACTCCCCCTCTCCCGATTACTCCAAAAAGAAAAAGAATTTGATTTTCATAAAAAAATGTGTGGAAGCTTTCAATAAGTTAAAATGGAGTCTCACATCACCCCCGGTAATCCAAACACCTCATGGGATTTACCATTTGAGCTCATGTGTGATGCCTCTAACTATGTAGTTGGGGCAGTCTTATCACAAAGGGTCGACCGAGCTCCACATGTCATAGCTTATGCCTCACGTACTCTGGACCCTGCCCAAGCAAACTACACCACCATTGAAAAAGAATTTCTTTCCATTGTGTTTTCCTTGGATAAATTCAGGCCATAACTTCTAGGGTCCAAAGTCGTTGTGTTCTCAGACCATGCAGCCCTCCGATATCTCCTAAAGAAACCAGAAGCCAAACCACGTCTCATTCGCTAGATGCTCCTCCTTCAGGAATTTGATCTAGAAATTAGGGATAAAAAAGGAGCATAGAATGTGGTTGCTGACCATATCAGTAGGATTCTCCCATCCATGGACATTGACTCATCCCCCTGTATTCCCATAAATGAATTGTTTCCTGATGAGCAATTGTACCGAGTGCAAGATGTTATTCCTTGGTATGCTGAAATTGTAAATTATTTGGTAGCGTCTTGCATTCCTGTTGATTTCACCAAAAACCAGTCCGACCGTCTAAAACATGAGTCTCGTTGGTACATTTGGGATGACCCCTACCTCTGGCGCACATGTAGTGATCAAGTTATTAGGCATTGTGTTCCCGATAGTGAGTTTCAATCTGTCCTTAGGTTCTGCCACACACTTGCTTGTGGGGGCCACTTTGGTCCCCAATGTACTGCTCACAAGGTCTTAGATTCTGGTCTCTTTTGGCCCAAATTTTTTAGGGATGCCCATGAATTCTGTAAATCTTGTCCTCACTGTTAAAGAATGGGGAATGTCTCTAAAAGAAATGAGATGCCCCAATAACCCTTACTCTTCCATGACATATTTGATGTTTGGGGCATTGAATTTATGGGACCATTCCCCAATTCATTAGGGAACCTTTACATTCTTCTAGAAGTGGATTATGTTTCAAAGTGGGTAGAGGCACGAGCCACGAGGACAGATGATTCCAAGTCAGTTGTGGAATTTTTGAGAACCCAAATACTCTATAGGTTTGGATTACCTAGGTTTATCATCAGTGATCAGGGTTCTCATTTCTGCAACCGCACAATGCAATATCTTTTGCGCAGGTACGGGGTTGGGCATCTAGTGTCTACTGCTTATCACCCACAAACAAATGGTCAAGCCGAAGTATCAAATAGAGAGGTAAAACAGATTCTTGAGAAAACGGTTCAGGCAAACAGAAAATACTGGAGTCTTAGACTCGATGACTCGTTATGGGCTTACCGTACTGCATTCAAAACTCCAATTGGCATGTCACCATATCGGCTAGTTTTTGGGAAGAGTTGTCACCTCCCTATTGAGGTAGAGCACCGGGCCTACTGGGCTATTAAAAAATGCAATTCTAATCTTTCTGGTGTAGGTATTCAAAGGAAGTTGAAGATTCAAGAGTTGGAGGAAATGAGAAGAGATTCATATGAGAACTCCCGAATTTATAAAGAGTGAACCAAGGCTGACCACGACCGTCTCATCCTTCATCGTCAATTCCACATCGGGCAGAAGGTCCTCCTATACAATGCAAGGCTGAAGTTTCACCCTGGTAAGCTTCATTCCCGTTGGTTTGGACCTTACATTGTTACTAATGTCTCTACATTTGGTGTTGTCCAGGTTCAAAATGAAGACACCAAGCAAACCTTCACTGTCAATGGGCAGCGGCTAAAGCACTTCCATGAAGCCATTCTAGAGTCCCCAATGGAGGAACTCCATGTTCAAGAAGCAGTCTATGAATAACACTCACCAGGTTTTATCCTTCCTTCCCACAGTCTCTTTTATTATAGTGAGGACACTTCATTCTCTAGGTGTGGGGGGGGGGGGTGGATACATTCCTGGGTTAGTTAGGATTTTTTACCATTTTCTCCTTTTGTTTTCTCTTTTTGGCCTTCTTTATGGTATTTTTATTTTTCCCCATCAACAATTTCGAAATTACATGATGTGGCGACCATAAAGTGGGGAAAGTAAAAATACCATAACGAAGGCTAAAAAGAATATTTGTATGAATTTAACATCAGGGAGTGATTTTTAGGGAATTGGTTTTCTTTCAATGATATAAATAGTCGTATCTATGTGAAACCTTTGAGATGATTGATGCCCATTGTGTGAGTAGTTTTTGGGAAAACTGTGTCGCTAATATCTCCAAAAGATTTTTCACCAAACCACAAAGTGTGATTATTTCTTACTTAATATAAGGTAAATATATGTTGGGTTAATTTTTTTCAGCTTTAAATGATATTTCCATACATTCGTTCCTTATCCGATCTGTTTCATTACTGTACCAGATTGACCTATGCATGTGTACCTAATGTCCGGCTATTGTACGCCCTCAAAAAAAATTGTTTTGTCTTGGGCAGGTCAAAAACCACTCCTCCTCATCCTTTTATCTTGTTATAACTATTGCAATTAGTGTCGTGAGGAGATCAAACAAGGGTTGAGAGATGAGTGTGAGATTTGTTCCAATTGAAACTTCAAAAAAAATGAGGGGAGTGATGAAATGTGAAACATATGGGGATATCTAGGTCAGGAGATTATGGTTTGACTTCTGGGAATGCTTAAATGAGTGGGTCTTGAAATATGATTGCAAAGGATGTACGACAGGTTCGGTGACAAAATCATTTAAGCTGAAAAATGTTAAAATAACATATATTTATTGGATAGCAAGTGGAAAGAATAGAATGGAATGGTTTTCAAACACACACATGGAGAGTTAGTGTCATGATTTAATTCTGAATTCCTTTCTCAATTGGGTATCATGAACCTTTTTGAATTTCGCTATGATATGATTTATGAGACATCCTTTTCTATTGTCACTAGGAAGAAATCCTTGGTGTGATTTGTGCATTGATCAATTTACTTTAAATAAAATTCCCTCAAATGATAAATCTTCATGATGTTGTAAATATATATATATATGCATCATTGCATTTGGATATGTGACCTTGCCCAGGAGTGCAAATTTTTAGGTGTGGGGGTGTGATCGTACCACGATTCACTGTTTCATTTTCACCCTTACATCGCGGTGCTAAACATATTTTGTATTAAAAATTATAAAAATATTATCAAATTGTGCTTCATTTTTTATTCAATAATTTTGTTTTTATCACTGTTAAATAGGTCAATGATACGTGTTTTGAAAATTACAATGTAGGTGGAGGTGATTTGGAGGGCCCTTGATGAAGTGAAAGAAAAATGGGCCAAAATTGCATGGATCCATAGACATCTGTCCACTGTGTTGCATATTACACAAAATACGTGCATCCAAATGGGATGAAATTTTGTCGGCCTGCCCAAAATTCAATATTCTACATTTCATATTAAGGAACCCAATCCTAATTCGGCTTTAATGGGGCCCATCCGAACTGATCTTTCCAAGCCACCGAATTTGGACCAAGTCAAATGCGGTGTTCTGTATTTTATCAATATCTTGAGCTCTAGTTGTCCAAACGGTGCCAATATTTTGGTGAAGATAGTCAAGAGGTAGGTCTACAACGTTTCTATTTTCTCCAAAGCGATATAAGACTGTATGAAGGCCGAAACGCGTCGTGCAAGTGGATTTATGAAATCTGTGTGCCCAAAACCACCTCCCACATTTCCTATAAAAGGGAACCTTGGGATCCTCATTTGTAAGTTAGGCCAAGGAGTGAAGTGCTGAAAATTTGGAGTCCTAGAGGAGTCTCCTAATCACCTTGGAGGTTCTGGAGGCCCCTATCCTCATAGGGGGATCAACAATGAAGAAGGAGTTCAACACGAGCTTCCTCCTCCTCCCGATGTCGAGCTAAAAGTTGGGTGTTCGTTGTGAGGGAGCTACACACATGTCAACGGAGTTACGATACATACATTAGCTACTGGTTTGGAGTAATTTGGGTGTTTAAACATTTCATTCCATGTATCTTATTTTATTTCAGTTTTGAATGCTTGATTTGATACATGTGAGTGATATGCTCTTAATTTCTAACCGATCGGTGTGAGGTTTTGAGTGCGTGACTTGTGTTGTTCCGATTGGACATCACAAGAATCCTTTTCATACCCAACTTATTGAGATTTAAATATTATTTGGAAGCTCTTATTCCATTCATAATTACTGGACCTTGAAAATACGACTGTTACGTCAATGTTTGGTCCTTAAATCATTGAAATAAAAGCTTAGGAATTAATCGGGATTCCAATTAACTCCAACCAAAGAATTACTCTAAACCCAAGATGAATCTCTATGAACGATGAACTTGATATGTGTGTAGTGAAATCACATCGACCCTTTTATCTCATATTTCTCAAAATCCACTTGATCAATCATCTCTTAAGCTATTTCAACTAAGTCATTGTTTTATACTGTTTTCAAAACCACTCCCTCTCTTAGTCATTTTTATTAAAAATACACACTCTAAACCTACCAACGCTCCTTGAGAGACAACCTAGGGTTTACCCTAGACTATAAATCAACCTTAAAAATATAATCAATTTGACGTGTCATGACAGCATGGTCAATGGTATACCACAGCTCTTATGTAATTGGAATAAACCCTTGTTTTCATACTTACATGTGTAGGGTTGTGAAACATTTTTTAAGGCCTCTCCAAGTAACAAAATTGCACCCTGAGGCCCAAAGTGTACCTTTAAAAGACACCCCAAGGAAATAGGGGGATATTACCTATACGACACCTAAGAAAAAAATGTAACAGTAAAAATAAATGAAATATTACTTGAGAGGGATAACATATTTTAAATAGATAGTGCGATCAAGATAGACTTTGATGTAGTTTAGCCTCAAGGTTCACAAGAGTTGGAACAACAATAGATTCCACAAAGTCTTGTGGAAGATGAAAATATGTTAGAGACACAAGTACTATTTGGGGTAAAATAGAGGATAGATAACAAAATTTATGCAGTCATTAAGGATAGTGACCCATTATTAGGTTATAATAATGATCCTTTAACCTACATGGAAGTAGTAAGTGTAATAGATGTTTCCAATTGGAAATAATCCATGAATTCTAAAATTGAATACATGTACCAAAATCATGTCTAGATTTTTGTAGAACCTATAGTATATGTAAACCATGTTAGTTGTAAATGGGTATTGAATAAGAGACTCAACATAGAAGAATATTTCAACACCTATAAGGAAATAATTGTTGTAAAAGGGTTTAAACAACATCAAGGCATTGACTATAATGAAACCTTTTCACCAACTACAATGATAAAATCAAATAGAATTATACTTTACATTGTGTCCTTTTATGGCTATGATATTTGGAAAATGGGTGTCAAAATAGACTTCCTTTTTAGGAACCTTCTAGAAAATTTATACATGACACAACCTTAATGGTTTTGGACTTCAAAGGATGATAAGAAGAAATAAAAGTTAAAAAAATCAATTTATGGATTAAAGAAATCATCTAGGCCATGGAACATTAATTTTGAGGAATCCAAAATATAATTTGGTTTTATAAATAATGAATGTGATCCTTGTATTTATAATAAGTTTAGTGGGACTGAGATCATTTTCATAATAGTATATGTTGATGAAATATTCCTTATTGGAAATGAGATTCCATTCTTATAGTCTGTTAAAGCCTGGTGGAATAAATTATTCTCCATGAAGGGCTTATGTGAGGTATAATATATTTTTCAGATCAAGATTAATTTTGATATATCCAAGAGATTTCTCTACCTAAGTCAATTTATATATAATAGCAAGATTCTAAATAGATTCAGCATAGAACAATCAAAGATGGGATTGTTTCCAGTATCTCATGGAATTAAAATTTCTACGGAAATGTGTTCTTAGACACATGAATAATGAAATATAATGGAAAGTATCCCATATTTATATATGATTGGATCAGTTATGTATGATATTCTATGTACTATGATAGATGTTTCCTATGAATTAAGTGAAGCAGGATGATATCAAATTAACCTAGGTGACCACTATTAGAAGGAATTCTAAAATATACTTAAGTATATATGGTTTACTAAGGATATGTTGCTAGTTTTTAGAGAATATGAAGAACTAGTAATTAGAGGATATGCATATACAAGTATATAAATATATAAAGATGACATGAAGTCACAAATGAGATACCTATTCACATTAAATGGAAGTGCTTGAGCTAGAAGATCTCAAATAAGGTTGTGGTCCTAGATTCTACAGAAAATTTCAAGTATATTGTGTCTTCTGATGAAGATAAAGATGTATTATGGATGCATAACTTCATTCATTAACATGATGCAGAACCAAGAATTATAGATCATATCACACATTATTATGATAATAATACAGTGGTGGATCTGGAAAAAGATCCATGGTCGTATCAATGGTTGAAGCACATACTTTGAAAGTATCATCCCTTTAGGGATTTTTCCCAGAGAGGTGTGGTTATAGTGATCTGTATTTCCATGGAAGAAAATCCGGTAGATCCATTTACTAAATCCTTGACTTGGCATATACATTGTTATCATGTGAGTTCTAGTAGATTGAAAGCCGTAGGTAGTTGGATCTAGTCCAAGTTGGACTTTTTTAGAGTTTCTGTCCTATGACCAACTATTTTTATTTTGATTAAATGTATATCAAATGATTTGAATATTTATAAAACCTCTTATTACATATTTTTTGTTATTCTACATAACTCTTATGTAATAATGTCTTAGATTATATTCCAAACTCATAAGGTCATAATAGTTCCCCGCTATGATGATAACCATTAAGTTCTATGATGATATTCTTAAATAAATTTTTGTGGTGGGGTAATTTACTATGATGGGTCACATTGTTCATAGACTATCTGGTGGACGTACTTGAAAGATGATGTTTCTTCTTATAATGAATCACCCACTTGGTAATATCCAAGATAGGGGATTTTGAGAACAAGCCCGCCAGTTGGAGTACGACATGTCTTGGTGTCATTGGATATTCTTATATACGAGAAAGTGTAGTGATTCTTAGCCTATAATATTATCATTAATTCATTTCATGAATCATAAAAATATATTTTCTAACAAAAACTATGAAACCATGTGTTTAAGGTAAGGTAGGGAATTTTCAGTGCATCCTGATTGACATGTCATTAATGGATAAATCGAGGAATTATTTGTCCCATCCATCTTTATGGATGTCGATATCTTAGACCTTTTAATAAAATATAACCATCACCTTAAATTTTATTCCATGTTGTAATGATTTTTTTATTTCATCTATTGAAAGAATGATGTATTTAGTTCATAGGTTGATAACACACATGTGTAACATACTTGATGAGATATTGTGTCAAATGGAATATATTACATAGTGAGAGTTCATATGTTCTTTTCATCATTATGACATTAATTTATTTATCTTGAGTGTCTTGACCCATTTCTAAATTGTAATATAGGACTTTATTCAAGCCCACCTAATTCCAATTAGAAAGAATCAAATAGGGTCACATAATAAGTGTTTCTGATGATCTTGATTTAATTCTTTTTGAATGTAATTAATTGATTAAATATTATTCTCAGTAATTAGGAATAATTTTTTATCATGTTTTATCAATATAAAATGTTTATTAATGGATGAAATATTTTAATTAAGTATTTATTATGGTTATTAATAAATTCTATAGGAGTTCCTATAGGCCAAGATCGATTCCGGTGAAAATAATAATTAAGAATCCAGTTAATTAATTTTTGTTATTGTGAAAGTTGGAGTGTGCCAAAAAATAATATTATTATTGTTAATATTTTGTTTCATGGGGTTTATTAAAGATTTTAAATATTATTTAATAGTGTTAATGTTATTAAATAATATTTTAATCTAAATCCTAGATCTAAAAAAAGACAGATATATATATTGTGTATTGCATCAAAAAACAACAATAGGGAATTGTTTCACGCAACGAATTCTATCTAGTCTCTTATTTTCAATCTTCCTATAAAGAATAAAAAATACCAGAGGGATCCATTGAGGTTTAAAGGATAACAAATCAACACAAGTAACTCAATAAAATTGACTCAATGATCTAGCACCTGAAGATCAATTAGCGTTGCTCGTAGATTAATGGAACACACATGGATCACTTCTACAGGGATTCTATCCTTAGATCCTCACAGTGCAATGGAGTCAATACAAAAATTTATATTTGGATGATCGATATATATATATATAACCAATAATTCTCAGAGATGGTGTGGGGTTGAATTAGTGAATTTACTTTCCTTTTAATGTTTATTTAAAAACAAACTTTAAATCCTATAAATGTGAATGATAATGTCACTATCAGATAGACCAAAGCCAAAATCAAAAAATAAAAAATATATTTCTACAAGTTACACCCCCTAAAAATGAGTATATACATCATTATTTTGATTTGGTAAAACCCATGATCAGATGATCTAATAGAATCATAAAATTGGATACAATGAGAAATGATAATTCATAAACTCATGATACGTAAAAAAAATTCTCCCAAATTATGTAATGTTCTTAAATTAAAATGTTTATTTAGAATCAATTTTTCAAAAACAAGAGATTCCACAACTGATTTATACTTCTATCAAGTTATCATTCTTCTTCTTCTTCTTCTTCTTCTAGTTCATCTTCTTCCTCTTCATATTATTTTTACATTGTAACAAGCACTCTTATCAACCTGCCTTATTTTCAATATCTTTTTATTTCAACCATACTATTATTATTTCTACATAGAAGTTGTAATGAATTCCTTATCATGAGGCATGGCGAATCAATTTATTATGTAAGTTAAATGTGGTTATAGTGGTAAAAATATGTGTTAACCTAGATAGGAGTTCAAATAAAAACCATTGGTAAAATTTTAATTGTTTAAATTAATGGTGTTTTGATTTGTGTTTTTATATTGAAAATAAAGAATGTAATTGAAATAGTAGTTTGAAAATAGTTAATACTTTTTAATGATAGGTTATAAAATTACTACACCTCTCACCATTGGATGAATTATATGGTGAGAATAGACTTAAAAAAATAACTTTTCTTCATTACAACTGTAACGCCCTGACCCTAGATACCCAGAGTCGGTGCATTATTACATAACATTGGCATGATCACAAGGGATCAAGTCTCGAAAGACCGATTAGTTTAGTAGTCTTGGAAATACTAGATATATTCATAAATCTTACATTACATCATAAGGTAAAAAAACTACAACAACATCTTGTCTTCATATCCCCTCATACTATCCCTGCAGGACATTCATAAATTACTTCTTCATAATCCTGAGAAAAATAAAACATTGGAAGGGGTGAGCTCAGATGCTCAGTAAGGATAAAAATATAGCATAAACTTTCATAAATAATCATAAACACTTAAGGCAATGTATAACTAAAACAAAAGCCATTTAAACTTGAACTTCAACATAAAATGGCAAAGATAAAATAAAATAATGCCATTTACTTACTCACATGGATATTCTACTAGTCGAATGATCACATGAAATATCAATAACCACTTTCATAATTATGGAATGCATAATGCCAAACTATCATAACCACATAGTCAAGGCCTCGTGCCAAGACTACAAATAAGATTTTGCCAAGGCCTTGTGCCAAGACACTAGTTTGTCTCATGAGACCTATCGATGCATCTAGGAGCTATAGCGAGCTCCACCCGTCACTTATTAAGTCCAATTCATTCCTCATATGAACAGGTTTAAACAAAACATAAACATTCGTATTAAAACTAGCATACGAAATGTCAATACTTTAACCACAAACCATGAATGGTATAAAAATAGCACATCCACAGTCAAACATAGATCATTCGATACAATATGGAAGATTGTATTGTATCACATTAACCTCAATCAAGAATAATGAAGGATGTTCACATAGATGAAAATAATCATAAAAACTATTTGAGATAAATATCCCCCTTTTTCTTGAAATCGTTTAAAAGTCACACTATTTGTCAAGAAGCCATTTAAATATAGATTTTTGAATCAATGTGTCCCATACCACTTTGAAACTTTTTTAAAAGGAGTTTTAATTTTAAAACATTAATGTCCATATAAATAAATCCTTAAACCCATTTTTAAAACATGGACATTAATGAGCAAGATTTAGATGAATAAGTCTTTAAAACATTTAAAAATGGTATTTTAGTTAGAGTTTCTAACCAAAAGAGAGACACTTGAATACAAATAATTGAGGTAATAAAAACTTTGTAATATCATGAGAATAAAGGGAATCATGATATACTATTTCAAAGTACATTATATACACCACATAAAAGTGATTTGGTGTATAAGAACAAAGAAGTCTCAATGGAATGTAAATTGAGATGAAATATCTCATAAAGGTTGTATCCTTAGGTTAAGGATAAATCAAAGACATAATTATTTGTGAAAAATATAAGTACACTAAATATGATTGGATATTCAGTGTAAAAAAATCAAAGGACATTCACACATATTCTTGTAAAAACAACACCAACGAATTGGATGTTTAACTCAACAAATGGAGAATGAGTTAAAATTACTCTTATCAAATTCATATCAATGACTTGAGAAATTATCAATGGAGTGATTATGTGTATCAAAAGTATATCCACAGGAAGGGGAGTGGAAATTATGAAATAATCAAATGAATAGTGACTCCACACATAATCTTGGGGTAATATAATCAATAAAATATGCGTAAAGCCAAATGAGTGGAAATTGAAATTTCAAATTCCCTTATCGATTAGGTACCTTAAGAAACATACACCCATGAAAGAAAGATCATACAATGATGATGTAAATATACATGAATTAAATAATATTTCACAATAAATACAAACATGGGCAGTACACACCCCACATTTAATAAATAAGTGGTGAACAATGGAATTCTCACAGAATTAAAAGTGAGATAAGAAACCCCTTAACTTTTACTTTTCCTTGGTTGGGGGTAGGTTAACCTCCTGTATAATTTTAAAATAATTTTTGTTCAATTATTCATGAATCATATAAATTAATATGATATCATATATGATCTTTTAACATTACTTTGTTATTAATATCTTAGAATTATCTTCATTTTGGGTGTTAACTTACTCATTTTCTTTTATATGTTTTGTTACGTAAGCCATGTTTGTCATGGATAGGTTGTATCTTATTCATATCCAGAATTATATAAAGTTCTTAAATATTATTTTTAAATCCTCAAATGATAATTATACTTGAATGGATATTATGTAGAATGAATCTCATTGCGTTCGTGGAGACGGTAGTCTGTACGTACGCACGAGCGACAATATCATTCTTTGGATATTAAAATAATATATAATTGGATGGTATATAATATATACAAAATAATTATCATGTTATATTTATTATTTAAATGAGTTACACATCATTATTATACCCACCCAAATAATAATATATTGAATAACAATTACACCACGACGTGGAGACGGTAAGCCGTACGTACGCACGTATGGTGACATGTTATTCAAAGGGTGGATAGAATACTGAATATGGTTGTACCATATTTATAATAACATCACAGTATATATATTATACTGGAGTTATTATTTTATAATGGTAATAACAAAGGAAGAAGAACTGGAAGAAGAAAGGAACTTGAAAAGGGGTGGTGAAAACATTACCTATTCTTCAGGTTCTTCCTTTTGATTTGATCAAAAGGGATCCTTAGGTTGACTTTCTGATCAAACTAAGGCATCTAGGTTGTATTGAGGGAAGTTGAGAGAGTATTTGGGAAGGGTTTGGCCAAACCAAAAGGCTTTGAAGGTGTGAATAAATGAGAAGGAGGAGTTTCCTTTTATAAGAGGGGTGAGGGGAACCTTTGGAAAAGCTAGAAATATTAATTTATAATAAATTCATATTCAGTTTATAATGGCTCCAAAGTTGACTATTCAAAGTTTAAGGTGGGGATAGGTCGAAAAACACTCAACCAATATAATTTAGATAGGTTTGGGTCATTATATTAACCTTATCTTTAATTCTTAACTCTTAGTTAATTAGTTTCACTTTTACAATGTCTCTTTGTATTTTTATATTATATGGTTAATAAACTTACCATATACATCCTCGCGACCCCCAAGTGGTCCATTAATGATACACCTATCATTATATAAGTCTTTTTCCGAACCTTAGATTTTTAGGAATTTAATATCAATTAATAATATAATATTTGTTTTTAAAAACTCTTTTATGTCAATTTTGACACTATTCAATAGTTGATTTTTTTGAAACTCATAAAAGAATTATTACTTCGAAAAAAGTTGATTAAATCAATTCTAATATGTCATATTAACCTATAAAATTTGTTTAATTCAATAAAAGTCTCAAATTATATTTATTTTGGTATTTATAATATCAATTATTCTAATTTTTCACTATTATGGTAATTACTACATCACCATTGTGTCATATATAAATTAAATTATTTAATGTATAAAAATTATAAATAAAATATAATTATGTATTAAATCTTTTTGTATTTCTAATGAATATTTATAGTCTAAAATCCAACATATATAACCCTATGTAACAATTGTTTTTCTAAAAGATATATGCTTGTGTGATTTTTGTATTCATTTTAACTTAATTAAAATAAGGTGTCCCTATCACTTACAAGTGGATCCATGGGGTCCCAAAATCGACCCAAAGATGACCATGGTCTACAATGTATCAACCAATAGGGTTAAGACACGTTTTAGGGTAATTTAGTATTATTATAATATTATTTTTTAACCCTTGTTTACCAGATTTACCCTTTAACCATGGTAAATAAAATATTTACCGAAGTAATTATCCAAAATGTCTAAAAATAAAAGTTATCTATTTATACAATTTGAAAATCCTGATTCCAAATATGGAATCCATTTTTCTAAATTCAAAACACAGAAGTGGAAGAAATTAATTTAAAATTAATTTCTGTTTTTAAAACAAAAAACGTGTTTCTAAGAGATAATAACTATCAAAAGATTGGCACTTGTTTATGTCTGGTTTAAATGTGAAATTATGCCCAATGACAAACATTGAATTAAATGGTAAAAATATATTCTAAATATAATTTATAACCACTCAAATTCATAATTTATCAATATTAATTATTTCGATTAAAAAAGTTGTTTTAAATTAAAATTTAGTAATTTTAACTATTCATCAAAATATTACAGTTATCCTAAAAGTACCAAAATTTCACCCTAGGCTAATTTTGATATTCTGAATCCAAAAATTAAGCCCATTTTGAGATATAGAATTTATAAAATTTCAAAAATTAGGTATTATTATTCATAACGGCTAGTTTGATTGGTTATGGTCTGTTAGAATCTCGAAGTTGCGTACAATGCACGCCATTGCATTATTCGAAGGGAAACGTACCGTAGAAGTTTGGGGTGTTACATTATCCCATACTTAAATAAATTGTGTCCTCATAATTTTTAAAATTGTACTTGGGAATATAATGGAAAGTCCCTTGTCCGAAAAAGAGTCAATAAAACTATCAGTTTAAAAGAAAGAAAGAGAGGTATAAAGGTCAACCAAGATAACCCATACTAGGATTCCATGTAGGAAAACATGGATATGGATGATAAACTAAGTTTCATGTTCTGATGGAGAGGGATAGAAATCATGATCAAGAGAAAGTTAACAATAATAAAACCACAAACTTGTGTTGGGACAAACGGCTATTAGTCTCCTAGTAGGAAAGTAAATGGACAACATTTTTTTGTTTTAAGTTACATTACATAAGGATGAGGAATTACTTTATGATATTGACTAAGAATATAAAGATATATACTTACATTTTAAGTAGAGTTTCATTCTTTAATAAATTTCCACCACTAACTCGTTTTTTTTAAATGATGAGTATTCAAGAAGACTTGGTCACACTAGAAGAGCTAGAATAAACTTCTATAGAATCATATGATCCATGCAGGATGAACTATATATTTACATTGTCTTTAGAGATTAATCAAAACCAAAATGGTTAGTATAAGATCTAATGATCCCCCAAAAGGATATTCTTTGAGAGAAATAAACACTAATCTTAATTTCCAAAATTAAACCAACAATACCCCAAAGTTAAATAAATACCATTCAATAATCAATTGTCCTTAAAATCCTTTAATATAATCAAAACTAATATTGAAAACCAAAACTTATTAAGAATGTAGTCTTCCACGTTAAATTGTATCTCCAAAAGACATTAATTACTCTTAAAGTCACATACTTAAAAGCAATTAACCTAATCATTTCCATAAATAACCCAAATCATTATAAATCCACAATAAAAACATAGATAAAAATCCACCATTACTCATGAAATGAAATCCCATACTATTCTATTTTACTTGGGCATATAGTGTTCACACTAAAGAGAACAACTTCCAAAATAACATTTATCACTTAATCACCAAATCATTTTCCTATACTAAGGGTATTCATTTGATAAGACATAAGATCCCAAATCAAATTATTATTGATCAATAAAATAATTTAACTAAAAATAATAGTCACACTAACCAGGGACTTCACGTAGTCCAGTGGTAGGCGATAAATACCAATCGCACTTTGGTTTTGGGTTCGATTCCCACAGCTTTGTCCAACGCGACGGGTTGTCACACGGTCTATGTGTTGTCCTTTTTAAAAAACTATATTTTATAACATTACCAAAATGAGATAAATTCCTCAAAATAACCATAACATAATTTAACCACAAATTTTATCTCATACCTTGCATTTTCATCCCAAATTATAATAATTTGTAATTTCCTCAAACCCAATGATCATATAAAACCAAATGGTTATTTATAACTAGATCCACAAGAGAAAAGATAATTCTTCTATAAATATCATTCTCATATGGAAAACGTCAGGGTTACAAATACAAGAGAAAATTATTCCAAAGTAAACCCTTCAACAAGGATCACTAATTATTTTTAAACATTTATCCAACCATTTATTTCTATATAGATTCTTCTCTAACCAAGAAAATATACTATAGAATAGGAAATTCACTCGGGTAATGGTCAGGTCCCCTAAATTTACGGAAAATGATTGTAAATGGATTCTTGGGACCGTTTTTATCTTCTTCCATAGTACTCTTCATTTTTCTTCGGCAATTCTTCACTTTATGTCCTTCATTCCCGAACGTAAAGCATTTCTTTGTCCCATTGAGACACTTTTCTGGGTGTCTCCTTCCACATTTCCTGCATGATGGAAATTGAGGATTTCTTTCTCCATGGTCTCCACTACTGGAGCTCTTACCATTCATCACCTTTCTCTTCTTCATTGAGTCCGGTAATTGGTTAATATATATATTGTTGATCAAATTTTTGGAAAATTGATTTGGCATAAAGATGATATCTTTGACGCCTATCAACATTCCATTTTTTTGCTCATTTCCACCACCGTTCCCACCTTGTACATCATTCTCAAAGTCACTATGACTTCCTTGGAATCTAGCCATTGACTAAAACCAGAAAGCATTGTGTGAGTAATAGTAGTCATACAATCATTTAGAGATTAACATGTCACTATATTATCAATTTGAAACACATTAGGATTAACCAAATTCATTTACTCTCATCTTATATATATAATACTTTAAATCGGTTTGTAAAGAAAATGTAAATTATCCTAAGCATATCCCCCGAGAGTGTCGTAACCAAGAGTGCAGCAAGGACCGTTGTCGTGCACCAGTTCTCGTTCGAGTCTAGCTCAAAGCGGTGTTTTCGGGTTTTACCCCTAGGTACATCTGTGCCAGAGCAGCCTCTACCAGCTCGTATCCAGACAGGGATGTATTGCTCGGAAAACTCACAAAATCTATACAATACCAAAATTCTAGGCAGTTCTTCTATACTAATCCTCAAAGATCATCTTAGGTATACATGCTCTAATCAGAGTTTATCTAAATCTATCTTCCAAGGTTTTTACTAAACTTCCTCTGATACCAACTATAATGCCCTGACCCTAGATACCCAGAGTCGGTGCATTATTACATAACATTGGCATGATCACAAGGGATTAAGTCTCGAAAGACCGATTAGTTTAGTAGTCTTGGAAACACTAGATATATTCATAAGTCTTACATTACATCATAAGGTAAAAAAACTACAACAACATCTTGTCTTCATATCCCCTCATATTATCCCTACAGGTCATTCATAAATTACTTCTTCATAATCCTGGGAAAAATAAAAAAATGGAAGGGGTGAGCTCAGATGCTCAGTAAGGATAACAATATAGCGGAAACTTTCATAAATAAGCATAAACACTTAAGGCAATGTATAAGTAAAACAAAAGCCTTTTAAACTTGAACTTCAGCATAAAATGGCAAAGATAAAATAAAATAATGCCATTTACTTACTCACATGGATATTCTACTAGTCGAATGATCACATGTAATATCAATAACCACTTTCATAATGATGGAATGCATAATGTCAGACTATCATAACCACATAGTCAGGGCCTCATGCCAAGACTACAAATAAGATTTTTCCAAGGCCTTGTGCCAAGACACTATTTTGTCTCATGAGACCTACCGATGCATCGAGGAGATATAGCAGGCTCCACCCATCACTTATTAAGTCCAATGCATTCCTCATATGAACAGGTTTAAACATAACATAAACATTCGTATTAAAACTAGCATACGAAATGTCAATACTTTAACCGCAAACCATGAATGGTATAAAAATAGCACATCCACAGTCAAACATAACTCATTCGATACAATATGGAAGATTGTATTGTATCACATTAACCTCAATCAATAATAATGAAGGATGTTGACATAGATGAAAATAATCATCAAAACTATTTGAGAGAAATATCCCCCTTTTTCTTGAAATCATTTAAAAGTCACACTATTTGTCAAGAAGCCATTTAAAAATAGATTTTTGAATCAAAGTGTCCCATACCACTTTGAAACTTTTTTAAAAGGAGTTTTAATTTTAAAACATTAATATCCATATAAATAAATCCTTAAAACCATTTTTAAAACATGGACATTAATGAGCAAGATTTAGAAGAATAAGTCTTTAAAACATTTAAAAATGGTATTTTAGTTAGAGTTTCTAACCAAAATAGAGACACTTGAATACAAATAATTGAGGTAATAAAAACTTTGTAATATCATGAGAATAAATGGATTCATGATATACTATTTCAAATTACATTATATACACCACATAAAAGTGATTTGGTGTATAACAACAAAGAAGTCTCAATGGAATGTAAATTGAGATGAAATATCTCATAAAGGTAGTATCCTTAGGTTAAGGATAAATCAATGACATAATTATGTGTGAAAAATGTAAATACACTAAATATGATTGGATATTCAGTGTAAAAAAATCAAAGTACATTCACACATATTCTTGTAAAAACAACACCAACGAATTGGATGTTTAACTCAACAAATGGAGAATGAGTTAAAATTACTCTTATAAAATTCATATCAATGACTTGAGAAATTATCAATGGAGTGATTATGTGTATAAAAAGTATATCTGCAGGAAGGGGAGTGGAAATTATGACATAATCAAATGAATAGTGATTCCACGCATAATCTTGGGGTAATATAATCAATGAAATATGCGTAAAGCCAAATGAGTGGAAATTGAAATTTCAAATTCCCTTATTGATTAGGTACCCTAAGAAACATACACCCATGAAAGAAAGATCATACAATGATGATGTAAATATACATGAATTAAATTATATTTCAAAATGAAAACAAACATGGGAAGTACACACCCCACATGTAATAAATAAGTTGAGAACAATGGAATTCTCACAGAATTAAAAGTGAGATAAGAAACCCCTTACCTTGTACTTTTCCTTGGTTGGGGGTAGGTTAACCTCCTGTATAATTTTGAAATAATTGTTATTAAATTATTCATGAATCATATAAATTAATATGATATCATATATGATCTTTTAACATTGCTTTGTTATTAATATCTTAGAATTATCGTCGTTTCGGGTGTTAACTTACTTGTTTTCTTTTATATGTTTTGTTACGTAAGTCATGTTTGTCATGGATAGGTTGTATATTATTCATATTCAGAATGATATAAAGTTCTTAAACATTATTTTTAAATCCCCTAATGACAATTATACTTGAATTGATATTATGGAGAATGAATCTCATTGCGTTCGTGGAGACGGTAGTCCGTACGTACGCACGAGCGACAATATCATTCTTTTGATATTAAAATAATATATAATTGGATGGTATATAATATATACAGAATAATTATAATTTTATATTTATTATTTAAATGATTTACACATCTTTATTATACCCACCCAAATAATAATATATTGAATAACAATTATACCACGACGTGGAGACGGTAAGCCGTACGTACGCACGTATGGTGACATGTTATTCAAAGGGTGGATAGAATACTGAATATGGTTGTACCATATTTATAATAACATCACAGTATATATATGATACTGTAGTTATTATTTTATAATGGTAATAACAAAGTAAGAAGAACTGGAAGAAGAAAGGAACTTGAAAAGGGGTGGTGAAAACATTACCTCTTCTTCAGGTTCTTCCTTTTGATTTGATCAAAAGGGATCCTTAGGTTGGATTTATGATCCAAATAAGGCCTCTAGGTTGTATTGAGGGATGTTTAGAGATTATTTGGGCAGGGGTTGGCCGAACCAAAAGGCTTTGAAGATGTGAATACATGAGAAGGAGGAGTGCCCTTTTATAAGAGGGGTGAGGGGCACCTTTGGAAAAGCTTGAAATATTAATTTATAATAAATTCATATTCGGTTTATAATGGATCCAAAGTTTATTATTCAAAGGTTAAAGTGGGGATAGGTCGAAAAAAACTCATCCAATATAATTTAGACAGGTTTGAGTCATTATATTAACCTTATCTTTAAGTATTAACTCTTAGTTAATTAGTTTCACTTTTACAATGTCTCTTTGTATTTTTATAATATATGGTTAATAAACTTACCATATACATCCATGCGACCCCCAAGTGGTCCATTAATGATACACCTATCTTGATATAAGTCTTTTTTATGATCCTTAGATTTTTAGGAATTTAATATCAATTAATAATATAATATTTGTTTTTAAAAACTCTTTTATGTCAATTTTGACACTATTCAATAGTTGATTTTTGTGAAACTCATAAAAGAATGATTAATTCGAAAAAAGTTAATTAAATAAATCCTAATATGTCATATTAACCTATAAAATTGGTTTAATTCAATAAAAGTCTCAAATTATATTTATTTTGGTATTTATAATATCAATTATTCTAATTTTTCACTATTATGGTAATTACTACATCACCATTGTGTCATAAATAAATTAAATTCTTTAATGTCTAAAAATTTTAAGAATAATATAATTATGTAGTAAATCTTTTTATCTTTCTAATTAATATTTATAGTCTAAAATCAAACATATATAACCCTATGTAACAATTGTTTTTCTAAAAGATATATGCTTGTGTGATTTTTGTATTCATTTTAACTTAATTAAAATAAAGTGTCCCTATCACTTACAAGTGGATCCATGGGATCCCAAAATCGACCCAAAGATGCCCATGGTCGAAAATGTATCAACCAATAGGGTTAAGACACTTTTTAGGGTAATTTAGTATTATTATAATATTATTTTTTAACCCTTGTTTACCGGATTTACCCTTTAACCATGGTAAATAAAATATTTACCGAAGTAATTATCCAAAATGTCTAAAAATAAAAGTTACCTATTTACACAATTTGAACATACTGATTCCAAATATGGAATCCATTTTTCAAAATTAAAAACACATATGTGACAGAAATTAATTTAAAATTAATTCTCGTTGTTAAAACAAAAAGCGTGTTTTTAAGAGATAATAACTATCAAAAGATTGGCACTTGTTTATGTCTGGTTTAAATGTGAAATTATGTCCAATGACAAACATTGAATTAAATGGTAAAAATATATTATAAATATAATTTAAAACCACTCAAATTCATAATTTATCATTATTAATTATTTCGATTAAAAAAGTTGTTTTTAATTAAAATTTAGTAATTTTCACTATTCATCAAAATATTAAAGTTATCTGAAAAGTACCGAAATTTCACCCTAGGCTAATTTCGATATTCTGAATCCAAAAATGAAGTCCATTTTGAGAGATAGAATTTATAAAATTTCAAAAATTAGGTATTATTATTCATAATGGCTAGTTTGATTGGTTGTGGTGTGTTAGAATCTCGAAGTTGCGTACAATGCACACCATTGCATTATTCGAAGGGAAACGTACCGTGGAAGCTTGGGGTGTTACATTCTCACATCCTTCAATAAATTTTGTCCTTTAAATTTTTAAAATTGTGCTTGGGAATATAATGGAAGGCCCCCCATCCAAAAAAGAGTCAATAAAACTATCACTTTAAAAGAAAGAAAGAGAGGTATAAAGGTAAACCAAGATAACCCATACTCGGATTCCATGTAGGAAGACATGGATATGGATGATAAAGTATGTGTCAAGTTCTGATGGAGAGGGATAGAAATCATGATCAAGAGAAAGTTACCAATAATAAAACCACAAACTTGTGTTGGGACAAACGGCTATTAGTCTCCTAGTAGGAAAGTAAATGGACAACATTTTTTTTTAAGTTACATTACATAAGGATGAGGAATTAATTTATGATATTGACTAAGAATATAAAGATATATACTTACATTTTAATTAGAGTTTCATTATTTAATAAATTTCCACCACTAACTCATTTTTTTTAAACGATGAGTATTCAAGAAGACTTGGTCACACTGGAAGAGCTAGAATAAACTTCTATAGAATCAAATGATCCATGCAGGATGAACAATATATTTACATTGTGTTTAGAGATTAATCAAAACCAAAATGGTTATTATAAGATCTAATGATCCCCTAAAATGATATTCCTTGAGAGAAATAAACACTAATCTTAATTTCCAAAATTAAACCAACAATACCCCAAAGTTAAATAAATACCATTCAATAATCAATTTTCCTTAAAATCCTTTAATATAATCAAAAATAATATTGAAAACCAAAAATTATTAAGAATGTAGTGTTCCGCGTTAAATTGTATCTCCAAAAGACATTAATTACTCTTAAAGTCACATACTTAAAAGCAATTGACCTAACTATTTCCATAAATCACCAAAATCATTATAAATCCACAATAAAAACATAGATAAAAATCCACCATTAATCATCAAATGAAATCCCATACTATTCTATTTTCCATGGACATATAGTGTTCACACCAAAGTGAACAACTTCAAAAATAACATTTATCACTTAATCACCAAATCATTTTTTTATACTAAGGGTATTCATTTGATAAGACATAAGATCCCAAATAAAATTATTATTGATCAATATAAGCATTTAACTAAAAATAATAGTCACACTTACTAGGGACTTCACATAGTCCAGTGGTAGGCGATAAATCCCAATCACACTTTGGTGGTGGGTTTGATTCCCACAGCTTTGTCTGACGCGACGGGTTGTCACACGGTCTATGTGTTTTCCTTTTTCAAAAACTATATTTTATAACATTACCAAAATGAGATAAATTCCTCAAAATAACCATAACATATTTTAACCACAAATTTTATCTCATACCTTGAATTTTCATCCCAAATTATAATAATTTGTAATTGCCTCAAACCCAATGATCATATAAAACAAAATGGTTATTTATAACTAGATCCACAAGAGAAAAGATAATTCTTCCATAAATATCATTCTCACATGGAAAACGTCAGGGTTACAAATACAAGAGAAAATTATTCCAAAGTAAACCCTTCAACAAGGATCACTAATAATTTTTAAACATTTATCCAACCATTTACTTCCACATAGCTTCTTCTCTGACCAAGAAAATATCCTATAGAATAGGACATTCACTCGGGTAATGGTCAGATCCACTTCATTTACGGAAAATGATTGTAAATGGATTCTTGGGACCATTTTTGTCTTCTTCCACAGTACTCTTCATTTTTCTTTGGCAATTCTTCATTTTATGTCCTTCATTCCCGCACGTAAATCATTTCTTTTTCCCATTGAGACACTTTCTTGGGTGTCTCCTTCCACATTTCTTGCATGATGGAAATTGAGGATTTCTTTCTCCATGGTCTCCACTACTGGAGCTCTTATCATTCATCACCTTTCTCTTCTTCATTGAGTACGGTAATTGGTTAATATATATATTGTTGATCATATTTTTGGAAAATTGATTTGGCATAAAGACGATATCTTTGATTCCTATCAACATTCCATTTTTTTGCTCATTTCCACCACCGTTCCCACCTTGTACATCATTCTCAAAGTCACTATGACTTCCTTGGAATCCAGCCATTGACTAAAACCAGAAAGCATTGTGTGAGTAATAGTAGTCATATAATCATTTAGAGATTAACATGTCACTATATTATCAATTTGAAACACATTAGGATTAAAGAAAGTCATTTACTCTCATCTTATATATATAATACTTTAAATAGGTTTGTAAAGAAAATGTAAATTATCCTAAGAATATCCCCCGGGAGTGTCGTAACCAAGAGTGCAGCAAGGCCCGTTGTCGTGCACCAGTTCCCATTCGAGTCTAGCTCAAAGCGGTGTTTTCGAGTTTTACCCCTAGGTACTTCTGTGCCAGAGCCGCCTCTACTTGCTCGTATCCAGACAGGGATGTATTGCTCGGAAAACTCACAAAATCTATACAATACCAAAATTCTAGGAAGTTCTTCTATACTAATCCTCAAAGATCATCTTAGGTCTACGTGCTCTAATCAGAGTTTATCTAAATCTAGCTTCCAAGGTTTTTACTAAACTTTTTCTGATACCAACTGTAATGCCCCGACCCTAGATACCCAGAGTCGGTGCATTATTACATAACATTGGCATGATCACAAGGGATTAAGTCTCAAAAGACCGATTAGTTTAGTAGTCTGGGAAACACTAGATATATTCATAAGTCTTACATTACATCATAAGGTAAAAAAACTACAACAACATCTTGTCTTCATATCCCCTCATACTATCCCTGCAGGTCATTCATAAATTACTTCTTCATAATCCTGGGAAAAATAAAACATTGGAAGGGGTGAGATCAGATGATCAGTAAAGATAACAATATAGCGGAAACTTTCATAAATAAGCATAAACACTTAAGGAAATGTATAACTAAAACAAAAGCCTTTTAAACTTGAACTTCAGCATAAAATGGAAAATATAAAATAAAATAATTCCATTTACTTACTCACATGGATATTCTACTATTCGAATGATCACATGCAATATCAATAACCACTTTCATAATGATGGAATGCATAATGTCAGACTATCATAACCACATAGTAAAGGCCTCATGCCAAGACTACAAATAAGATTTTTCCAAGGCCTTGTGCCAACACACTATTTTGTCTCATGAGACCTACCGATGCATAGAGGAGCTATAGCGGGCTCCACCCGCCACTTATTAAGTCCAATGCATTCCTCATATGAACAGGTTTAAACATAACATAAACATTCGTATCAAAACTAGCATACGAAATGTCAATACTTTAACCGCAAACCATGAATGGTATAAAAATAGCACATCCACAGTCAAACATAACTCATTCGATACAATATGGAAGATTGTATTGTATCACATTAACCTCAATCAAGAATAATGAAGGATGTTGAAATAGATGAAAATAATCATCAAAACTATTTGAGAGAAATATCCCCCTTTTTCTTGAAATAATTTAAAAGTCACACTATTTGTCAAGAATCCATTTAAAAATAGATTTTTGAATCAAAGTGTCCCATACCACTTTAAAACTTTTTTAAAAGGAGTTTTAATTTTAAAGATTTAATGTCCATATAAATAAATCCTTAAAACCATTTTTAAAACATGGACATTAATGAGCAAGATTTAGAAGAATAAGTCTTTAAAACATTTAAAAATGGTATTTTAGTTAGAGTTTCTAACCAAAAGAGATACACTTGAATACAAATAATTGGGGTAATCAAAACTTTGTATTATCATGAGAATAAATGGATTCATGATATACTATTTTAAAGTACATTATATACACCACATAAAAGTGATTTGGTGTATAACAACAAAGAAGTCTCAATGGAATGTAAATTGAGATTAAATCTCTCATAAAGGTCGTATCCTTAGGTTAAGGATAAATCAATGACATAATTATGTGTGAAAAATATAAATACACTAAATATGATTGGATATTCAGTGTAAAACAATCAAAGTACATTCACACATATTCTTGTAAAAACAACACCAACGAATTGGATGTTTAACTCAAAAAATGGAGAATGAGTTAAAATTACTCTTATCAAATTCATATAAATGACTTGAGAAATTATCAATGGAGTGATTATGTGTATAAAAAGTACATCCATAGGAAGCGTAGTGGAAATTATGACATAATCAAATGAATAGTGATTCCACACATAATCTTGGGGTTATATAATCAATGAAATATGCGTAAATCCAAATGAGTGGAAATTGAAATTTCAAATTCACTTAATGATTAGGTACCTTAAGAAACATACACCCAAGAATGAAGGATCATACAATTATGATGTAAATATACATGAATTAATGTATATTTCACAATGAATACAATCATGGGTAGTACACACCCCACATGTAATAAATAAGTGGTGAACAATGGAATTATCACAGAATTAAAAGTGAGATAAGAAACCCCTTACCTTGTACTTTTCCTTGGTTGGGGGTAGGTTAACCTCCTGTATAATGTTGAAATAATTTTTGTTAAATTATTCATGAATCATATAAATTAATATGATATCATATATGATCTTTTAACATTGCTTTGTTATTAATATCTTAGAATTATCATTGTTTTGGGTGTTAACTTACTCGTTTTATTTTATATGTTTTGTTAAGTAAGACATGTTTGTCATGGATAGGTTGTATCTTATTCATATCTAGAATGATATAAATTTATTAAAAATTATTTTTAAATCATAAAATGATAATTATACTTGAATGGATATTATGGAGAATGAATCTCATCGCGTTCGTGGAGACGGTAGTCCGTACGTACGTACGAGCGACAATATCATTCTTTTGATATTAAAATAATATATAATTGGATGTTATATCATATATAAAGAATAATTATCATGTTATATTTATTATTTAAATGAGTTACACATCATTATTATACCCACCCAAATAATAATATATTGAATAACAATTACACCACGACGTGGAGATGGTAAGCCGTACGTACGCACGTATGGTGACATGTTATTCAAAGGGTGGATAGAATACTGAATATGGTTGTAACATATTTATAATAACATAACAGTATATATATGATACTGGAGTTATTATTTTATAATGGTAATAACGAAGTAAGAAGAAGTGGAAGAAGAAAGGAACCTGAAAAGGGGTGGTGAAAACATTACCTCTTCTTCGGGTTCTTCCTTTTGATTTGATCAAAAGGGCTCCTTAGGTTGGCTTTCTGATCAAACTAAGACATATAGGTTATAGTGAGGGAAGTTTATAGAGTATTTGGGCAGGTTTTGGCCGAAACAAAAGGCTTTTAAGGTGTGAATAAATGATAAGGAGGAGTGTCCTTTTATAAGAGGGGTGAGGGGAACCTTTGGAGAAGCTAGAAATATTAATTTATAATAAATTCATATTCGGTTCATAATGGCTAAAAAGTTGATTATTAAATGTTTAAGGTGGGGATAGGTCTCAAACCACTCAACCAATAGAATTTAGTCAGGTTTGGGTCATTATATTAACCTTATCTTTAAGTATTAACTCTTAGTTAATTAGTTTCACTTTTACAATGTCTCTTTGTATTTTTATATTATATGGTTAATAAACTTACCATATACATCCAAGAGACCACCAAGTGGTCCATTAATGATAAAAATATAATTATATAAGTATCTTGGCCAAACCTTAGATTTTTAGGAAGTTAATATCAATTAATAATATAATATTTGTTTTTAAAAACACTTTTTTGTCAATTTTGACATTATTCAATAGTTGATTTTTGTGAAACTCATAACAGAATGATTACTTCAAAAAAAGTTAATTAAATCAATACTAATATGTCATAGTAACCTAGAAAATTATTTTAATTCAATAAAAGTATCAAATTATATTTATTTTGGTATTTATAATATCAATTATTCTAATTTTTCACTATTATGGTAATTACTGCATCACCATTGTGTCATAAATAAATTAAATTATTTAATGTCTAAAAATTATAAATAAAATATCATTATGTATTAAATCTTTTTATCTTTCTAATGAATTTTTATAGTCTAAAATCCAACATATATAACCTTATGTAACAATTGTTTTTCTAAAAGATATATGCTTGTGTGATTTTTGTATTCATTTTAACTTAATTAAAATAAAGTGTCCCTATCACTTACAAGTGGATCCATGGGGTCCCAAAATAGACCCAAAGATGCCCATGGTCGACAATTTATCAAAAAATAGGGTTAAGACACGTTTTAGGGTAATTTAGTTTTATTATAATATTATTTGTTTACCCTTGTTTACCGGATTTACCCTTTAACCATGGTAAATAAAATATTTACCGAAGTAATTATCCAAAATGTCTAAAAATAAAAGCTACCTATTTACACAATTTGAATATCCTGATTCCAAATATGGAATCCATTTTTCCAAATTCAAAACATAGAAGTGGAAGAAATTAATTTTAAACTAATTCTCGTTGTTAAAACAAAAAGCGTGTTTTTAAGAGATAATAACTATCAAAAGATTGACACTTGTTTATGTCTGGTTTAAATGTAAAATTATTTCCAATGAAAAAAATTGAATTAAATGGTAAAAATATATTCTAAATATACTTTAAAACCACTCAAATTCATAATTAATCAATATTAATTATTTCGATTAAAAAAGTTATTTTTAATTAAAATTTAGTAATTTTCACTATTCATCAAAATATGAAAGTTATCCGAAAAGTACAAAAATTTCACCCTAGGATAATTTAGATATTCTGAATCCAAAAATGAAATCTATTTTGAGAGATAGAATTTATAAAATTTCAAAAATTAGGTATTATTATTCATAACGGCTAGTTTGATTAGTTGTGGTGTGTTAGAATCTCGAAGTTGCATACAATGCACGCCATTGCATTATTCGAAGGGAAACGTACCGTGGAAGCTTTGGGTGTTACAACAACCTATTTTCTATGTGTTAATGTGATAGATATAATCACCCCTTGTTCACTCAAGTAAAACCAAAACAAGTCATGGCATTCCTATGAAATCTAAGTGTAATGTTTTTATATGATATGCATGAAATAGACCACCAAGAACCTCAACACTCCACCCCAGACTATTCCACCATATATAGTATAAAATTAAGTAGAGTGAGATGATGGATCCTTAACCAAGTAAAAAATAACATAAATGATGAAACACAAACACATTTGAAATTAAAAGATATTATTGAATATCTAAACTAGCTAAAAATAATTATAGAGTTTTATTCATTGAAAAGAATAGACATAGAAATAACAAAATGGTTTACATTCTATTTCCAGATCACCCAAGAATTAACTCTCTATTTGATGGTAGGATATAAGAAGTGGCAAATATAACGTATTGTAAAAATAAATAGAAATTAAAACCAAAGGATGAAAAGTAGTAGATTCTAGAAATCATGATCTATTCCTTGGGTAAAAATTAATTTTCCCATCATGTCTCTCATCCTTATTTATGGAAAGTGGTTCCATTTTCCATGCTTCAAAATCCCCATATTCATTGTCTATTCAAACCACCATGATCTACTCCCTTAAAATTATTCATTCTTTTACCTCGCCTATATTTTCTATTTCTCTATTTAATCTTCTAGGGAATCATGGGAATAAAAAAATTCCTTCTTGGTTGAGATAATAATATATACAAAATAAATATCCATGTGGAATCCACTAAATGGTTGCAGGAGTACTAATGTGGTAGTCTAAGGGTTTGATTTAATATTTGGATGAATTTTTCATAACCTGAACATGATATTCACCCATTATAAAAATGTTGATTATTGGAAAAGTATTTTAAGAGATCATGTGATTTGAGTGACTACTCATAATGTTGAATGTGTGGTCGATTGGGGTGTTGTGTAATTAGTAAGAACTCCATCATAGGTTGACATAAATGTGTGGTGGATTGGGTAGTTCTTCTCATTTTAGATTTAGGTTTTTATGGAATTTTTTCTTAAGGTTACTCCTTCAACATGGTTGATTAGGTCCCCTCTTGTAGTATGTGGATCAAAAATGGACCAAAAAGTGACTATATGACAGTTTCTTCATGTTATCGGTTGAGAGATTCTTATTTTCTATGTAATGATTTACCATGTTGGTGAAAAACATGCGATGGGTTGAGGGATATAAAAAATCCCAACTATGATAGATTGACTTCATCTCTTCCAAAATCCACATATATTCATAGAGATTCCTTGATAACTTTTTAATACCATAGAATAACATGAAATGGTCATCAATTACTAAAAGTCAATTATATCCACTAATCTAATTATTACCAAAGATCAAATAATAAATTAAACTATAAGATTTAATCCATTTATTAATTAAACTCAATATTCTTCCAAAAAAATTTAAAATGAGATAAAAACACATGACCATCAGAGAATAGTTATTTTAAAATCATTGATGGGGACATCTAGAACAAAACATTTTAAACCTCTCCCATTACTCATAGGGAATATCCCCAGATACCTATCTAATAAAAAAATGTTTTTATAATTATAATACTTCTAGAAGTGGGAAATAATCATTGAATAAAGTATCTTTGATGATCATAACAATCTAGGATTTCTCATAGTTGTAGTCTGTACAATCAGTCTTGAACCCCTCTCTCTAGTGAGAAGGAAAATTTCCTCCACATCACTTATTTATCAACTACTCATCATGGTTTAAGAGTTAAACACACATGTATAAATGTATGTATGTTCCTATTAGTGTTGTATCGTATAATTCAATGAAACTTGGGAAATAACAATTTTATACCATTTTAAATTTAAATTAATTTTTCTCTCTTGGAATAGAAATTTGTTTATGGTGTTTATAAAACTGTGGCAAACACATATATCAGAGGGCCTGGTTAGGATTTACATCCATTTCTTTAGGATCGAAGTGAATAATTGGGGTTTTATGTGAGTATTTAAAAAAAATCCTCAAATAGTAATTATAAATTTATGTTTCATATCCTAGAAAAGGTATTTTTATTTTTAGGATTAAAATTATTTAATGGTTTATTAGATGTTCATGTCATGTAAGGATAATAATTTTGTTCTTGTGGTAGTACCTCCCTAACAAAAACCCTATTTTTGGAACATGAATTATCTTGTGGAATGAAAAAAAAATTATTGTAGTTAAATATAGTGATAGTGGTTAACCTAGGTACTCTCTTAGAGAATATTGCAGGAAAAAAACCATTTGTGGAATTTTAAATGGATAAATAAAAGGGGCTTTGATTCATGTCATCATTTCAAAAATAAACAACCAAAATTGTGATAGTGTTTGGAAAGACTTTATGATAATTCAATCAGGTCTAGTTTATCTTCCCAAATTAAATTCCATCCTCATCTTAAAATGTTTTTCTATTTTTCTTATTATTTGATAAATCAGAGGTTCTACAATTGCTTCGCATCTCACCCTTAGATGAATGGTATGTTGAGAATATACATAACAAAAACCTTTATATCAGTCTACCATCCTTTCTAGGTGTGAATGTGATAAATAATCACCCCTAGTTCACTCATATGACACCAAATTGGGTTTTGTGAATCCTAATAAGTTTAATAGTAACTGATATACATTCCACACATTCCAAAAGCTTCCAAGCACTTCACCACTCATCACCACACTTTTCCACCCTATATAGTCTAAAACTATGTGAAAGGAGATGGTGTTACCTTGATAAATTAAATAATAAAGAGATAAAATTAAATCAAACACAATCACATTCTAAATTAATTGATTATATTGAATATTGAAACTAGATGAAATGAAATAGGGAGTTTTATTCAATTGAAAAGAAAAGACTCAAAAATTATAAAAGGGTTTTCCTTCCCTTATAGGATTGATAAATAATTATCCCTATATTTTTGGTGCAATATAGAATAAGGTGTAAATGTAAGGCATTTTTAAACTAAACAAAAAGTAAAAAACAATGAATGAAAAGTAGTAAATTCTAGTTATTGTGATCAAAGACATAAAAAAATTAATATTTATAGTGTGTGGATATTACCTATTTATGGGAAGTGGTTAATTTTTAAATAGTAAAAAATACCATTATTATTTTTATTTTTAAACCTCCATGATTTTTTCCTTTTTTAATTATTCATTATTTTCTATTTTCCTCATATATTTTCCCTTTCATAATTTAGTTTTCCAGGGTTGATATGGAATCATGGGCTCTGCTTATTGGTTGAGATCTCAGTATATGCATGAAAAAGATAAATGTGGAATCTATTGAATATATTCATGATAATTTAGGTGGTAGCCCAGGGATTCATTTTGAAGTTAGGAAAATATCTTGTAGCCTAGATGTGATCAACCCTTAATTTTCAAAAAATTATTTTTGTAAAAGTTCTAGACTTACCATGAATTTCATGGGATATCTTGAAATATTGTATGTGTGGTTTATTATATGGTTGTATGGTTAGTTGGAACTCCATTGTAGGTTGATATGAATGTACATTCAATTTGGTAGTTCTTCTCATTGTATCCTTGTAATTTTGTGGAACATTAACTTGGGGTTAATATTTACACACAATTGATCAAGTACCCTCTTACAGTGAGTGGATTGACCATATGAAAATCACTTGACCGCACTATATGTTCTTTATCTAGTCAGTTAAGAGATTATTTTGGTCAATGTGTTAACTGGCCAAATGGTTGACAAGTGTGTTGATGATTGAGGACTCTAAATAATCCAAGCCATGGTTAGTTGTCTATATTTCTTCTAGAATTCACAGATATTTAAATAGCTTCCTTGATTCCTTTGATATATCCTCCCACCATATGAAATAATAATCAAACAAAAAAATTATGAATATCCCTTTATAAAATAATTCTTAAGATCAAATAATCAAAAAAAATATTTAATAAATTTATCAATTAAACTCTAGATTATTCCTAAAACTACATAATGTTATTAAAATACAAGATCAGGTCAAAATGGTGGGTTTAAAATCATCTAAACTCAAGATTAAATGTATCTAAATATTGGATTTTCAAGAATAATACAAATATATTCTTCATCACCAATAAAAATATTATATTTTCAAATTTGAATTTTCAATTTGAAATTCAGATAAGAAATTTTAATTGTATCTTCAATTCTTCTCACTAAAATCTGAGCCCTTCGAACATGCATGCATTTTTAATCACCTTTAATTTTTTTAAGGGACTTTTAAGATAATTTTTTATCCCATCTATGTCTTACAGATCATAAAGAGATAGTTTCTATAGGGTATTTATTCAACTGTTACTCTAGTATGTCACACAAAAATATTGGAAACCTTACTTATAAATTAATTTTTACATATATAAGTAACATTTATGTATTAAATAATTAAATATTAACCTATACATATTATAATATTTTATTTCAACCCTTACATACCATGAAGTTCAATAATTTTGTATTATGTTTTCCTCACATCCATACTAATGTACTATGTATATAAAAATTTTGTATTTCCTTTTCATTGGATCAACCCTTATATACCTTCTAAATCATCCTTTATATAATTTATATATATATGATCAACCCATAAAAATTATTTATATCAACCTTTATGTATTTTATTTTCCCAAGATCAACCTCTACGTAATGGGGACTACCAATTTTGATAACCCTTAAACGTTAAAAATAGAACCTTATGTATGTATTAAAGAAATCCATATATATTAAACAAATTAACCCCTTAGTAGTGAAAAATTTAATGGTTATGTATTTAGGAATCTATCAATTTTCTATACCAACTCTAAATTACAACAAATATCTCCCAACATCATCTTAACACCTATAAACTTCTTTCAAATATCTCTAAACATCCAAATAGCCTTTATCTCAAATGAAAAACTTATCTTAAATTATTTTGATCATGATTTATATATTGAAAATAAAATCTAAAACATAAACATATCCAATCAATTCTATTAATATATTTTCTACCATTTTATAAACAATCATAAAAAAAATTGATTCTTCTTTAACTCCTTATCTCAACAAAACTCTAAAAGGGTCTCAAAAATATCCTTTAAGGTTAAACAAAAATTCAGATAAGAACATATCCAAAAATAAATCTTCATCTCAATAGGTTATACATTGATTATCTGAAATAATAATCAATGGGCCGAATATATCCACCCTCATGCCTTCAAGATGAAAATTCATCCACATAATTTTCTTTATGGATTGTGATTCCAAAATATATGTAGCTTTTATTGCGATTAATGTGATATAATTTTTCTTCATATAGTTCTAAGAAATTCATTTTCCATCAATAAATAATTTTCCTCTATAATTAGACACCCAATCACTGATATATCATGCCTAGTCTATATCAAAATATTTATACAATGAAATTGATCAGTTCATATAATACCTTAAACAAAAATCTAGAGTCCCTATAATGTGCCGTAAGATCCGTTTCACTAACACAATATTCAACTCCTTAGAATTCTAGTGAAATCATGGACATAAAGTAATGAAAAATACAATTTTCGATCTAAATAGATTTAAATAAAGTAAAATCCCAATAATATTTAGAAACCCCATTTTACTCACACTCCATGTTTATTTATCATTGGTAATCTTGGTCCCAAGTTCCATAAGGGTAGAGAAATCATTTGATTATTCCATTCCAAATTTCATTAATAAATAATGTCAATACATCCATGTTATAGAAACATAGAAACATCCATTATTAATAATTGAAAAGATAAAAATAATGTCATGTCACCAATAATTAACATCTCAAAAAAATTTCTTATTTGTGTATAAAATTCATCTAAAGTCTCCAATTTATTTTTTGATTAAATTAGGTCATCGGAATGCAAAATCATAATGATGGAATTTTCATTGTCTCCCTCTGCATAAATATTAGAATACCTTTTTTATTTCTATAATTACATTCTACTTAATATAATATCTATCTTTGAAAATTATGATGACCCATAATTTTAGTAAATCATTTTCTTTAATTAAACACCATGTGAGTATCTTGTCCTTCACACAACACTGAACTAAAGTGAAAACTATGCAACATTAATAGAATTATTAAATATTTCCATTAAATTATAGATGATAAATTGGTGGGTATAAATAGAATTAACAACTTTATAATAAATATATGAAAATGTATAATAAAGAAAAGGTCAATTAATTCTTGGAGATACATTTTTACTAAACACACTTTTTACATATTAGTAAAGATAATTTGAAAATTATAATTTTCCCACATTTCTAAATTTTATTTTGGTAAAATGGATTAAATATTTGGAATTAGTAGGAATAAAATATATAAAATGAATAATTTTAGTTTTATGAAAGAATATGATACCTAAGATTCAAGTTAATTACAATGATAATAGTGAAACTATTATTTACAATGATTTTATTTATTAATATTGTGTAATTTTTATCTAATAAATTAAATTAAAATATTTTTAATAATGAATCTAGTATTATTTTTTAATAAATATATAATTTTATGAACACAAATTTAATTGGTAACCAATTCTAAATAATATTAAGAACCCATAATGGTTGAAACATCATTTTCAAATGAAACAAATATTAATTATATATAAAATGTTATAATTTAGAAGCTAATTTTATATTATTTTGAAATTTAATTAGGTTATATGGAGACTAAATTTATGATCAGAAAAAAAAATTGGTTTTACCTTATATTTTCTATCAAATATATATTATTTGACTAAAAAACATCCAAGGTAAAAATGAAAACGGTATAATGTAAAAACCTAATGGTAAATTACTTTAAGAATTCTTGAAACATATGAGGAAACTTATTTATAAATATTTATTTACTTTATCTCACCCCAAACTCTGCTATTTCTCACTTTTGGAACCATCTACCCTTGAATAGTGTCATTCCGTTATTACATATAATGGGTGTTCACAAGAGTTCCCTTTTATTCAATTATAAAAAAGGATCACTTCCCCCATTTAAATGTTACCCACCCCCTTAGAATTATTCATAAAAAACCTAACAAAATTTTCTATCCTAGAATTAAATTTCATGAACTAAATCCCCCAGTCATCAAAATTGTTTATACGCCCATCATTTCTGAGGATACTTTCATGTGAAAGTTCATTGAATCAAAATGAGTATTTCATAACCATCATACTTTTATTTATAATATTTATTTTCAAGACCTGACCTATCCATAGTTATATAATAATCCAAGTATAATTATTATACATAAGTTTTACTGTATCAATGTAAAAACACTTATTTATTTCCTTCAATCTAAATAGAAAACCAAAAGAACGACGATCGAGAGTTTTTGTGGACTACCACCTCCATGATGCGACATCTTTTATATTTCACCACAATCTATATTCACTAGCCATAAGGATGGAATTCAAGAATAAATAGGATATATATAGTATAATTATGATTATTAAGAGACAAATGATTATTCCACAGTCACTACCTCTCATTCATTGGGAAAGAAAAATGTAAACTTTCTGTTGTTCGGACTTTTGTCTATACAATGTCTATTGTCTCATTTTTCATCTAGTTAATTTATAATTTATTAAAATCACAAAAAAAATTATTTAAAACTCTAAAAATATACAAATAATATCATTATTTCTTTAATAATGATATAATTCAAAAACTTTTATAACTATAATCATCTATTAATTATGGTATGTTCATGTTTGGGTCGGTCTAACCACCTACTTGAACAATTCTATAAAACTCTATCCTGAATGAATATGTGAACATAAATACTAATATTATTAAAATATAGTAATAAAAATATTATAGGGTAATTATTCTTGAAAAGGTTATTGTAAATATATAACTTATTATCAAAATATTGTCTTCGGTTTCAAAATTACTAAAATAAGAAGACACTAATTCCATTTTCATGAAACATATCTAAAAAAATATGGAATGAGACAGTAAAAATAATAAATAAATTAAAAATATATAATAATTTAATTTAAATTATCTATTAACAATATGATTTATAAAAATTTATGGGTGTCAGTATAGACAATATAAACGTTCATAAAACAATAAAAATTTACAAACACTTAATGGTTCAGATAATCCATTACTAACTAATATATCTTCCATATATGATTATAAGTGAGGTATATAAAATTATATATATATAAATAATGTTACTAAATAGGTCATTAATATAGTTATTTTTTTTATAAGAGGTTATAGTGTGATCAACTAAGCATGAATTAGATGTAAGGGTTTCGTTGTCTCAATTTCTGATTCACTAGGTCATAATATTTTTTTACATTAATATAATTCTACCAAATTATTTTCACTTTATATTCTACTATTTTATATGATATATATTATTTTTTTATATTTAAATTATTTATCATCTTTGATAACCACTTATTTGATAAATTGTTTTTGATATAAAAGTTTAATAATGGTAATAATACAACAATTCTTACCAATAGATATTTTCTTCCATGTACAAGTTTTTCCTATCAAATGTATTTTCCATAAATAAGTACAAATAATTTTTTATTTTATAATTTCATTTAATAATTTTTAAAAATTAAATCATTTCAATGATTATCTTGTATGGTAGTTTATTTAAAATTGAATAAAAATATTAATAAGGTTATTTCTATTCATTATTTACCCCACTTTTTTTTATTAGTGTGATTTTTTTCTTTTAAAATATCCTTTATTTAAGAAATATTCATAATAAGGATCTCAAAATTCATATATTTCCATTATCAAACATTTTTTGAATGAAATTTGTTCTTTGTATTTTATATCAATGTTTAAAAGGTTTGGTGAAAACTTTTTTATTCTCACTTATATTTCTCCTCTATGGTTTATTTCTCATAAAGTGATGTTTTAATCACCATAGAACTTTTATTATGCTGTGATTCCTTTGGTTAAATGATATTTTTTTATATCACATGATTTGATAAGTTCATGTTATGTGATGTTTTCAAAATAATTAAGAAACCCATTTTACCCATTTGTTATTTAAGATATAATGATAATAGATTTTAAGTGGAACACATGTGTAAGGATGATGATGGGTGGGGCACTATATTTCTATCCAATGAATTGGGATTATATTTATATCTCATGAGATAGAAACTCTTGGACATAATTAATTTGATCACATAGGTGTGGGTATAATGTGTTTTCCCACTTTTTCAAGCATAGACATAATGAGTTTATTCTCAGATGCATGGGCATAATGAATTTTATGATCATGGTTTTACTATTATTATAGTTGTTCCACATTTAAATATTCTTTTTAATGGTATTCCAAATTTAGAAGATTATTTTAATTTTCAATTTATTCCATTTTTCATGTTATGCCTTATTTCTAGAATATTGAACACTCTTATTTCATTATCAAATGTTCTATGATTATTGAGATATAATTTCAGTCATATAAAAACTTTTATGCATCCCTAATGATATTTTTAAGATGTCATGTTCCTATTTATTATTTTATAATTATCATATATGGTATTGTGATCTTTTAATATGGCAGTTATCCCCCATTATTTTCTCTTTCATGTTTAGGATTTGATAAATTATGGTAAGTTTTTTCATTATAGAGTGTATGAGCTCACCCCTTTCTTATGTTCCCATTAATTAGTGAATTAAGGTGATTCTATCATGTGATATTTCTTGAAAAGGGTATATGGTATCATTTTTAAGCATAAATGTTTGAAATCTTTGAAAAATAAGAGGTTTTTGCAGCTAATTCCTAAGACACTAAACCTCTAGGTCCTTAGGTTGTTTGACTATTTATGATATATATAATTTAAATCATTTACCTAATTTATTTATTATTTTATTTTTATCTTGGGTCATTTTATTTGGTATAACGGTTGGTTTTAGTTATTTCTTGAAAAATTTTAGTTTTTTTGGACATATGACTAATGTAAATTATTAAAAATCCTATGGATAAGTCTATAAATTAGAGAAACATCAAAAAAATTTGGTAAAGTATAGACTAAGTGATTTCCTAGAAATTATACCCTTTTGGTTAATTTAAAGTAGATGTGGCTATGGAATAGACTCACCAAGTGGTAATCACCCCAAAAAATATAGTTTGACCTTTGGATTGATCTTCAATATAGGGTAGGGTAAGTGGGAATAAGGCAACACAGCTGTATAGGCACTCACAGGGGATTTGGTTCAACTAATTCAAATTATATTGATAAACCTTATTATTTATTTGAATATATAACAATTTTAGTTTGAATGATAACTATAGATAGCCTAGATTGAGACCTATAGATTAATTAGTTAACATATGAAAATCATTTTTGAAACCCTCCTTCTTTGTTTATAGTTCCCTTATATGTACATTCATTAATTTTTGTATGCTCATTTTCAATTTTTTGTTGTCCAAGGTAATAGTGGGAACCCGAATGAACTAAGTTTACAATGGAAGTGATGGAAAATGTGGTGATTATCCCATTAGGAAAACTAATCAGATTAGGGCTGGGATGCAGGACCTCATGAAAATTCTCAAATAGTTTTCTCATGATGTGAGTAATAATGAAAATGATATTGAGCTTCCAAATGAACCAATGAAGGAAAATATATCTATTGAGTCATTTATGTAAAACCATGAGATTTTGGAATATATATATTTCTGAAGTAAAACTATGTTTGATAGATTGTTCCACTCGCAACACCAAACTAAAAAAAGATATTAAATATTTATTACTAATAAAACTTAATAATATTAACACCTTTAAAAAAATATTTTAATCAATAAGAAAATGAATACAAAATATTTTTCAAACATTAATAAATTTAAAAAGGAATGTTTCAATAAAATCAATTTTTTCTTTATATATATTGAATCTTTATTTAAAGTTAAATTTATAAATTTTAGAATTTTAATTTTGTAAAATAATATTCATTTTCTGAATTCCAAACACTAAAATTTTTTTAGGGTAATTTTTTTTATTTTTCTAAAATAATTTATTTTTAGGTGAATATTAATAAAATGAAATTTTTTATAATACCATCAATTTTATAAAAATATCATAATGTAAGAATGACATAAAATTTTATGAATCCTTATATATATATATATGTATATTTTAAGTAAAATAAATTATTTTTAAATATTATGTTGAATTTATTAAACCCATGTGGAATGTTTTTGAAACTTAAGTAACATATTAAACTAAAACAATTATTCCCTTATATAAAAAATCATTTTTATTTACATATAGAAAATAAATATTAAAAAAATTATTTCCTATTTTAGAAAAATTTGTCGATATAGTTTAATAATTTTAGTTTAGTCATAAATCAATGATTACTAAGTTTAAAGATAATGATTGTGATAATGGTAAATTTGTTATTTTAAAATAATTGTTTAATTAATACTGTGTCATTTTTAACTAATAAAATAAATTAACCTATTATCAAATATTTCTCTAATAAAAGTTTTAAACTTATATATAAATTTGTTGCCTCTTATTCAATTGGTAATTAATACAAAACAATATTTAGAACACTTAATAGTGAAAAAGTAACATCTTGAGAATTTATGAATTAATTTCAGTTAATTTAAATTTTTTGATAGATTTATTTATATGAAAACACAAAGTTTATATGGAATTATATATAACAAAGAGTTTCTGTAGTGGTGTTCATGACACACAACACCAAACTTCATAATAACATGAACTAATAGCAATTTAAATATGATTGTTATAACCTGGCTATTAAATAAGAGTGTATAAATTGTCTTAACTAATTAATGAAATATAAATATAAATTCCCTACGTAATATGAATTTAATTTTAAATTCATGGTAAACAATCAATCAATTTTTAGTGAAGTAATTACATTCATCAAAAATATATTTTCTTCAAAAATGTTTTTAATTTTTTTTAAGATAAAATATTATAATTAATTTAAAGATATTTTGGAAAAATTATTTGATAAAATTAACATCAATTATGAAATCATCATATCAAAATTAAATTATGGTGACATTTTGGGGTTTTTAAGAGAATATTAATTTCTCAATGAATAGTTAAAAATATCATTTTTTGTAATACAGTCATTTATTTTAAATAAATTAAGTAATTAAAATAGACCATAAATGTTTAAATTACCATATATATTATTTATTTATATTTAATACTCTTAATTACATTTGAATCAAATTTATATTGTATTTTATTATAAGTTTAATATTGTTTTTAAAATAAGGGTTTTTTATAACTATTTTAAAATGAATAATGTTTCTCAGTTTTAAATTATTTAAATAATCCCTAATTAGGAATGATTTAAATAAAATATATATATTAAATATCAAAAAAATAATTTAGATTAATTTAATTATTATTAATTGATATATATTTAATATAAAATAATCTTATGAATGAAAATACACTTCTCAAAAACCAACTTTTTCCCCACATCTATGGGTTTTGTTTTAAATTTAATTTTTTACAATTAATTTAATAGAATATTTTAAAATGTATTTCATATTTTTAATTATAATAAATTATATTATCTATTATGTTTAACTTAATTTTTTACCATATTTAATAGTAAAATCATTAAAAATTATTTATCATAGTTAAGGTAAAATGGGTTTGTCAAGGGGTTAAACTAAAGATATAAGGCTTAAAAATGACCCAAAACATTACTAAATATAATTTCATGGCCATATTTCCATATTATAGTTCTAAGTTTAGAATATAATGTCATTTGGAAGCTTTTTTAATGGGAAAGACTTTATCATTTTGGATTTTTTGGGGAATTTCCAAGTAGTTTCCAACCCCACTTATAAAAGGACCTCTCCTCTCCTATAAACACCAAAATATAATTTTGTTTTATCCAAGACATTAAAAAAATAATTAATTAAATCCCTCATAAAATTATAGATGACTTATGGTGATTTGGAAGCTCTTCAAATATGGCTTTAAGTTTAAACCTAAAAGAGTTCCCCGAAGAAATAATATATTCTTTAACTATGTGTTCTCAGATTAATTCCTAATATAACCCTTAAAACCTTATGTAACTGTTACAATATAATATCCTATGTATCTTAAATATACCTATATGTTGTTATATTAATATAATAACCTATATCCATATACATGTTCATCAAATGGAAAATAAAACGGTTGATCATGTGTAAGGCGGACTATCGCCTCACCAACTGACATAATTTGTTTTACATCACCACTTCTCCTAGTTTGTTATAATGATGAATTTATAATAGTTATATGATTTTTTTTAAAATAATTCCAATTATAAAATAATAATATCTTATATATTGTTTTTTACTTTCCATTCCATCAGGGATATGCTAATGTCACCCATTTGTACGACAGACTATCGCCTCGTGAAGCGATGTGATTCTTTATCACTGACACATTACAATTAATGTAATAAGGATTATGTTAATTAAAATAGTTTATATGTATTAAATTATAATTTTTCTTTAAATTTTAATTATGTAGTTACGTTTATTCTGTTCTATCCATCAGGATAGTGGAAACAACGTTCGTACATATGTACGGCAACAATCTCCAATGGTGTAATTCATCAACAATCTATAACATTAATGGATTACTATAAATACATATATAATTAATATATATTATATTTATATCATGTTAAAAATTATTTATATTATGAACCCATGATCAATGTAAGAATACTAAAAAAAGAACAAATCAAAAAATATATTAAAAGCAAAGTAGTTTTTTCCCGCAATGTGGCTTTAACTTGGAATTTGTAATAAATGGGTAACAAAAGGTCATGAGAAATCATATATGGTGTGATATATATAATTTTGGTTGTTTAATAGATTTATAATAAACATATATTTTTTATACATATTTTTGATTATGTATAATGGAAATAAATAATTAAGGTAAAGGATTTCTTGTCTCACTTTTATTTCTGGGCGATATAAGTCATATTCACCACACATTTATTTTTCTTAGTGTAGATACTGCCCCTTTGACATGTTATATAATGAATCTCATTATTTTAATGATATTAAAATTAAAATTTTATTTTATTCTTTTAATGTTCTTTTGATTCAAAGGATACCAAAGCAGTAATATATTTATGTCTACCTTTTATTTTCTATAAGACACATACCATATACACTATGTATTACTTTGATGTGGTGTATATAATACCCAAGAATGTGTTTTATGATTCTTATCTTGAAAATTATATGGATTTAATATCCATTTTAGGATCTATATTTCATGGGTCTTACGATTCAAATGTTACCAAATTATTATTGCTTTTATGTTACAATCTCATCATTTAGCGGTATTGTTTTATGATTAGGTATCCAATGTTGACACAACTCTCATGAATTTGAATGAATATTATTATACATTGGTTATTCATTAAATTTTCATACAATAGTACATTTTTCACTCTTTAATATGTAAAATATTGGAGAATTTTTTTATTGAAAATTTGACTTTATTTCTTTATTCGGTTGAAAATTATTTTTTTCCAAATACAAGTTTTTGGAAAAAAATCCAAAATGTTTTTAACATACTATAAAATTGTTTATTAAACACATTTTTACCCATGATTTTATTTTTACAAAAAAAAATTATTATTATCTTCCATTAGTTTTCTAATCAAGGCCTGTTTGAATTTTATCAAAAATGTGAAAGGGATATTTTTTTAACTAGTATGGTATGAACAAAATTTCTCACCATTATAAGCACTCGATTTTTGAAATATTCCATTATAAATTTCAAAGGTAATTTTCAGATAATTGTTTTTATAAATTTTTATGATTTAAATTGTTTTCTTTTCAAATTGGAAAGTGTATTTTACTCCATAATTGTATTAAATGTTATTTTATGCTCCCTTTATAATTTACCAAAACTATTTTAAAATATAATAATTTTTAAAATGTTTTATAAATTTTTAGATTAAAAAAATATTTTCAAAGTGGAAAGGTTGATTTCCACACAATGTTTCAAGTGATATTTCAATGTAATTTTTTATATAATATAACTTCTTTTCAGGTAACTAATATTTTACTGGGGATATTATCCAAGGATACAATTCTTATTCTTTATATTAATGATTTTTTTTTATGATGATAAGATTTTTATGAAACTTATTTCATTCCCATTGGTTATGATATGATGAAATTTTTTTTAACCTATTCTTTTTCATGGTTTTTGTTATGATGAATTAATTATTATCTCGTGGAATTTATGTGAATGGAGTATGATTATGTGATAGTTAGATCTCTTGAATCCCTTAAATACTTTGGGTAATGATGGATAACTCATGAGTTAATTATGTTATGCCTGAACCTGGTTTCATGTTCACAATGTTATGAATGGAACTTATTTTATCTCCATATTGATTTGTGTGGACACACTTTCATGTCCTTAATTTTGTGTGTGGACCTTATTTCATGTCCATAATGTTATGTATGACCTTATTTCATGTCCATTAGGTTGTGTGTGGGCCTATATTCATGTCTATAAGTGTATGCGAGGTCATGATTTCATGTCATTAACTTAACAACTGAACCTGTCTCTATTTAAACATGTTTGAAATGTTACAAGCTTATGTATATGTCATAATTCCATTCATTATAATTATGTTATGATCTCTTATGTTATGTTTTTTGATTCCTTTAAGATTAATATCTTATGAACCACAACGCTTTATGAAATGAATGATGTTTATGATTGATCACATACTAGGTAATATCTTTGTAAATTTTTCTCTATGACCTCACACCTTTATTATAGCATCCTGTCTTTTTATAACATAACTTTTCATTCCATTACACGGAACTGAGGATCTTTAAGGTTCAGTGTCTTGGAAACAAGGAACATAAAACATGAAACAAAAAAAACATTCTTTTTAAACACTTGAAAGGCTTCTCCTCATGTTCACCCTAGGCTCATTACTGCATCTCATAACCTGGGGACATACATCAAAAGGAAGGGTGAGAAGAAGGCCCAGCAAGTGAAACAAGTGAAACATTTTACATATGAACTTGAGATACATCAATAAAGTCATGAAAAGAACTTTAAGGCATGAAAATGAAATCATGAGGCATATCATAATAAAAATAAAACTTTTTCATAACTTGAAGATGTGGCTACATCATTTAACATAGAAAATCATGAACATATCACCAAGGTCCATCCCCAAGGTGTCATTTTAAAATTACCAAGGTTATTCACCAAGGTATCGTGAAAATTGTAATCTCTAGTGGTTACATCATTACCCAATGCATTGGAGCGCTATCAGGGAGCACCCTTAAATTTGCCTTTATCATCATGTGAGCCACATATATCATCATCAAAAAATTTCATAAATAACCCATATAACATAAAATAAATGGGTTTCATTTCATAATCATAACATTTTAAAAACTGCTTTAAAGACATGATCTTTACGTTACTTTAAAACCCACAGAAAAGGAAGGTGGGTCTCATGTATGTAAATCCCAGAATTTAAAATAGACATTTTGGTATATATGTGAATACCCCTTTATAAGAAAGATCTTTTAGTATTCACTTAATAATATAAAAGAACTTTAGAAAAAGAGAGAGACATTTTGAGACGAAAATTCTGCAGCATAACGGCTATGTTACGAGGTTTTAGAAGACATTAAAAAGAGAGGGAAAATGGGTCAAACATTCATAAATGACCCATAAAACAGTAGATGGACAGAATAAGAAGTATACATGATCATGGTAATGAAATTTCAAGGACATACCATTTGAAATGAAAAACATGGAAGGAAGACAAAAATTTAGATTTCTCTTATGAAAGTTCGGCAGCCTAACGGCGTTACTTAAACATCAACAAAAAAGATTTGAAAAGATCAAATAGGATCTCTCATCATGTGAAAATAAGAGTTCAGTATGATAGATATAGAGATAATTCCCCAACATAACAAAAAGAAACTTGAAAGAATTGACATGAGAGTAGAACTTCAAAACGAGAAGGGTGAAGAACCACTTAAAAATTCGGCAGCCTAACGGCGCCACTTAAAACATCAAAATACTAAATTGAAGAGATCAAATGGGGTCTCTCATCATATGAACATAAGAGTCCAGTATGATATATATAGAGATCATACCCCAATATAACAAAAAGGAACTTGAAATAATTGACATGAAAGTAGAACTTCAAAACGAGAAGGGTGAAGAACCACTTAAAAATTCGGCAGCCTAACGGCGCCACTTAAAACTTCAAAATACTGAATTGAAGCGATCAAATGGGGTATCTCATCATATGATAATAAAAGATCAGTATGAAAATTTAGAGATCATACCCCAACATAATAAAAAGGAACATGAAAGACTTGAATGAAAATAGAACTTGAAAACGAGGAAGGTGAAAGAATCCCTTAAAAATTCGGCAGCCTAACGACGCCACTTAAACATTCTTAAAACGAATTGATGAGAGCAAGGGGGGGTCTCTCATCATATGAACATGAAATAGGCAGTAGGATGAATATAAAATAACATCCTCCAACATAAGAACATGGAGTATAAAAGAAATGACATAAAAGAGATTACTTGAAAAGAAAGAGAGAGGTCGGATCCCTTACCTTAAAATGTAACTCTTAAACCTCAAAGGTTGGGACCTTGAGGGCTTGGGGGCACCTTGGGAGGACTCCTTGGAAGGTAATGAGACCTGAAATTCGTTGGGAATTAGTGGGGAGTCGAATGGATGAGAGGAGGGATTGGTATTTATAGGGAAAGTGATGGGACAAGGCATTAATGGCCAAGGGACACCTCACATGTGCTTTTCTCAAACCCATGTGCTCTCCCTTGTCATTTATCATGGAGTTAGGCCACATGGGGCCCCAAAAACAATAATTCATCACCCTTGGCCGGCCAACCCTCAAAAGATCTCATGACATCATCATGACACCGTTATGATGTCATTAAACATACTGAAACCCTAAAACTGTATTTTTACTATTCACTGAAAATTCAACTTTCTCAGAAAAATCCCAAAATTTCACATTAACCAAATATCAACGCTCTGATTTCAAAAATGAAATCCATTTTATAAAAATAATTTTCTAAATATTTTTAATTTAATTTTTAAATAAAAACACTATTCATCGAAAATTCATTTTTTCAGAAAAAACCCCAAAAATTACCATAACATAATATCGATGCTCTGAGTTCAAAAATAAAGTCATTTTTATAAAAATAATTTTCTAATTATTTTTAATAAAATTTTTAATTAAAAAAACACTATTCACCCGAAAAAAACTAATACTTGAATAATAATTAATGAAACCGTTATTTAACTGTTTTATTGAATCACATTACTTAATCAAGGTGCCTAGATTATTTTAAAACTTTCTTTAAGTGAGATTACTAATCCATTTGGTCATATTACTAATCCTAATCATAAAATCACTATTCATAATTTACTATTCATCAAAAATCAAGTTGATCTTATTAGACTCTGAATTTAGTACTGAACATAATTGCAGAAGACCATTTTTTGAAAATCATTACACATTTTTAATTATTTAGGGTTTACATAAACATATTTAAAATATCCTTTTTCTAAAATTCATCAAAAATATGCATACTATATTTATCCGGTCATTTCAAAATTCATAAACTTCATCATAAGAAGAAATCCCAATTTTTATTTAAAACAAGGATTACACAAGGTAGTTACGGTCTCGTTACATAACCCCTTATAATACCAGCATAGGACCTAAGAGTAAGGTGTTCTGGGGTGATAGAAGCTTGGGGCGGCTCAGTCAACATTGCCCGAGTAGTAATTTCTATCAGTTTCAACTTCTCACGAAGGCGATTCCGTTCCAGCTTCACATGATGAAGTTCGGTTTGGATTTGATCCAGAGAAAAGCCCAGTGGTGCTACCTCCTTCCCAAGCTCTGTTAGATGGGCTTCGATCGGTCCAAGACTACTAGGTGAGGCCATCGAATCTTCTTTCTATAATAATTAACCAAGATTACTTATATTTAGAGACAATAATCAAAACATTTTGTTCACAGTGGTCATATTGACCGATGGTTATATAATAGTCAAAACCCACTGATCTCATTTTAATTATAATCATGTTTATCAAATAAAACATTTTTGTTGAGTATAACAGTAACACATAAAATTAGGAAACAAAATTTATTTAAAAATTTCGGGTCGTTACAATCTTCCCCCCTTAAGAAATTGCGTCCTCGCAATTTTAAAATTGGGTTTTGAAATTTCATTGAAAGTCCCACATCGGAAAAGGAGTCAGTAAAACTATTACTTTAAAATAAAGAAAGGGAAGTACAAAGGTCACCTGAGTTAACCCACACTAGGGTTCCATGTAGGAAAACATGGACATGGAGGAGAAAAAAAAGGGTCAAGTTCTGAGGGAGAGTGATAGAGAACATGATTAGGAGAAATTTAACCATGAGAAAATCCCAAACTTATGATGTGTGTAAACGGTATTTGATTACCTAGTAGGAAAAGTAAACCAACAACATTTTTGTTTTACGTTTATTTTCATAATTTTTAGGATTTCATTTACTACATAGATCAAAAACATAAGAAAATATACCTACCTTCAAGTAGAGTTTCATCCTTTAACAAGTCCCTACCAACACTAATCTTTTCTCCAAATGATGAGAATTCAAAAACACTTGGTCTCATAAAAGCACAAGAATCATCTCTTATAGAATCACATAATCTACAAAAGATTTACTATCTATTTCTTCTATCTTTAAACATTATCCCAAAAACAGAAAGGTTAAGGTAAAACAACTCTTCAAAAAGAAAGAATCCCATAGGAATGGAAACTACTTTTAAATCATCAAAGTTCCATGGTACTACCTAAAGTTCATCATAGACCATTCCATAAATAACGGTCCTTAAAATTCCTCAAAAAAAACCAAACTAAGATTGAAACCCAAATACAATAAGGATTTGATAACATAGTCTTCCAAAACAACTTCATTGTTCATCTCCAGACAACATCAACCACTCCTAACATCTTATAAAAAAAGTAGCTAACCTAAACATATTTTACCCACGATAGGCTAGTCATTCCCATAAGTAACCTAAATTACTATAAGTTCACCTTAAATTCATCAATTCTTCAAAATATAAGTCAACCTTACTCCTCAATGAAAATACCGTAGTAATCTATTTACCTCGATCAAATATGGTTCCCAAAATAATGAACGTCTTCCAAAATAATAATCATATTTTAATCCCCTAATCATCCCTGTTATATTAATACGAAAATCGTCGCATTTCCTATCACATTGGTTGTCGGAACATGTTCTTCCATTTCCCACCATTAACTAAGAAGAGAAAGCATAATTAGGGGCTTAAGTACTTAGCTAATAATCATGAAAAGGAACTGGGAGCATATAAGGATAACTTGTATATGAAAGGTATACCCTAACTTGTGATCTCCTAGGTTCCCATATAGGTTATGAATGATCATATATTCTTATGTGAACCTTTATTTTATTTTATCTTTGTTCCTTTAACAATGGTTCATACCAAGCTTATGAATTTACCAGAGCATATCCCCCGGGAGTGTCGTAACCAAGAGTGCAGCAAGGCCCGTTGTCGTGTACCAGTTCCCGTTCGAGTCTAGCACAAAGCAGTGTTTTCGGGTTTTACCCCTATGTACATCTATGCCAGAGCCACCTCTACCTGCTCGTATCCAGACAGGGATGTATTTGCTTGGCAACCCCTTACTCAATACTCACCAAAATACCAGGAAGATTTCCTATATTAAACTTTTCTATAGGGTTCCTCCTAGAGTTTTCATATCCTAATTTCCACAAATAACTAAACCATCCTTTGATACCAACTATAGAATCCCGTCTTTTTATAACATAACTTTTCATTCCATTACACGGAACTGAGGATCTTTAAGGTTTAGTGTCTTGGAAACAAGAAACATAAAACATGAAACAAAAAAAACATTCTTTTTAAACACTTGAAAGGATTCTCCTCATGTTCACCCTAGGATCATTACTGCATCTCATAACCTGGGGACATACATCAAAAGGAAGGGTGAGCAGAAGGCCCAGCAAGGGAAACAAGTGAAACATTTTACATATGAACTTGAGATACATCAATAAAGTCATGAAAAGAACTTTAAGGCATGAAAATGAAATCATGAGGCATATCATAATAAAAATAAAACTTTTTCATAACTTGAAGATGTGGCTACATCATTTAACATAGGCAATCATGAACATATCACCAAGGTCCATCCCCAAGGTGTCATTTTAAAATTACCAAGGTTATTCACCAAGGTATCGTGAAAATTGTAATCTCTAGTGGTTACATCATTACCCAATGCATTGGAGCGCTATCAGGGCGCACCCTTAAATTTGCCTTTATCATCATGTGAGCCACATATATCATCATCAAAAAATTTCATAAATAACCCATATAACATAAAATAAATGGGTTTCATTTCATAATCATAACATTTTAAAAACTGCTTTAAAGACATGATCTTTACGTTACTTTAAAACCCACAGAAAAGGAAGGTGGGTCTCATGTATGTAAATCCCAGAATTTAAAATAGTCATTTTGGTATATATGTGAATAACCCTTTAGAAGAAATATCTTTGAGTATTCACTTAATAATATAAAAGAACTTTAGAAAAATAGAGAGACATTTTGAGACGAAAATTCTGTAGCATAACGGCTATGTTACGAGGTTTTAGAAGACATTAAAAAGAGAGGGAAAATGGGTCAAACATTCATAAATGACCCATAAAACAGTAGATGGACAGAATAAGAAGGATACATGATCATGGTAATGAAATTTCAAGGACATACCATTTGAAATGAAAAACATGGAAGGAAGACAAAAATTTAGATTTCTCTTATGAAAGTTCGGCAGCCTAACGACATTACTTAAACATAAACAAAAATGATTTGAAAAGATCAAATAGGATCTCTCATCATGTGAAAATAAGATTTCAGTATGATAGATATAGATATAATTCCCCAACATAACAAAAAGGAACTTGAAAGAATTGACATGAGAGTAGAACTTCAAAACGAGAAGGGTGAAGAACCACTTAAAAATTCGGCAGCCTAACGGCGCCACTTAAAACATCAAAATACTGAATTGAAGTGATAAAATGGGGTCTCTCATAATATGAACATAAGAGTCCAGTATGATATATATAGAGATCATACCCCAATATAACAAAAAGGAACTTGAAATAATTGACATGAAAGTAGAACTTCGAAACGAGAAGGGTGAAGAACCACTTAAAAATTCGGCAGCCTAACGGCGCCACTTAAAACATCAAAATACTGAATTGAAGCGATCAAATGGGGTCTCTCATCATATGATCATAAAATATCAGTATGATAATTTAGAGATCATACCCCAACATAATAAAAAGGAACATGAAAGACTTAAATGAAAATAGAACTTGAAAACGAGGAAGGTGAAAGAATCCCTTAAAAATTCGGCAGCCTAACGACGCCACTTAAACATTCTTAAAACGAATTGATGAGAGCAAGGGGGGGTCTCTCATCATATGAACATGAAATAGGAAGTAGGAGGAATATAAAAGAACATCCTCCAACATAAGAACATGGAGTATAAAAGAAATGACATAAAAGAGATTACTTGAAAAGAAAGAGAGAGGTCGGATCCCTTACCTTAAAATGTAACTCTTAAACCTCAAAGGTTGGGACCTTGAGGGCTTGGGGGAACCTTGGGAGGACTCCTTGGGAGGTAATGAGACCATAAATTCGTTGGGAATGAGTGGGGAGTCGAATGGATGAGAGGAGGGCTTGGTATTTATAGGGAAAGTGAGGGGACAAGGCATTAATGGCCAAGGGACACCTCACATGTGCTTTTCCCAAACCCATGTGCTCTCCCTTGTCATTTATCATGGATTTAGGCCACATGGGGCCCCCAAAACAATAATTCATCACCCTTGGCCGGCCAACCCTCAAAAGATCTCATGACATCATCATGACACCGTTATGATGTCATTAAACATACTAAAACCCTAAAACTGTATTTTTACTATTCACTGAAAATTAAACTCTCAGAAAAATCCCAAAATTTCACATTAACCAAATATCAATGCTCTGATTTCAAAAATGAAATCCATTTTATAAAAATAATTTTCTAAATATTTTTAATTTAATTTTTAAATAAAAACACTATTCATCGAAAATTCATTTTTTCAGAAAAAACCCCAAAAATTACCATAACATAATATCGATGCTTTGAGTTCAAAAATAAAGTCATTTTTATAAAAATAATTTTCTAATTATTTTTAATTAAATTTTTAATTAAAAAAAACACTATTCACCCGAAAAAAACTAATACTTGAATAATAATTAATGAAACCGTTATTTAACTATTTTATTGAATCACATTACTTAATCCAGGTGCCTAGATTATTTTAAAACTTTCTTTAAGTGAGATTACTAATCCATTTGGTCATATTACTAATCCTAATCATAAAATCACTATTCATAATTTACTATTCATCAAAAATCAAGTTGATCTTATTAGACTCTAAATTTAGTACTGAACATAATTGCAGAAGACCATTTTTTGAAAATCATTAAACATTTTTAATTATTTAGGGTTTACATAAACATATTTAAAATATCCTTTTTCTAAAATTCATCAAAAATATGCATACTATATTTATCCGGTCATTTCAAAATTCATAAACTTCATCATAAGAAGAAATCCCAATTTTTATTTAAAACAAGGATTACACAAGGTAGTTACGGTATCGTTACATAACCCCTTATAATACCAGCATAGGACCTAAGAGTAAGGTGTGCTAGGGTGATAGAAGCTTGGGGCGGCTCAGTCAACATTGCCCGAGTAGTAATTTCTATCAGTTTGAACTTCTCACGAAGGCGATTCCGTTCCAGCTTCACATGATGAAGTTCGGTTTGGAATTGATCCAGAGTAAAGCCCAGTGGTGCTACCTCCTTCCCAAACTCTGTTAGATGGGCTTCGATCGGTCCAAGACTATTAGGTGAGGCCATCGAATCTTCTTTCTATAATAATTAACCAAGATTACTTATATTTAGAGACAATAATCAAAACATTTTGTTCACAGCGGTCATATTGACCGATGGTTATATAATAGTCAAAACCCACTGATCTCATTTTAATTATAATCATGTTTATCAAATAAAACATTTTTGTTGAGTATAACAATAACACATAAAATTAGGAAACAAAATTTATTTAAAAATTTCGGGTCGTTACATTTATACTTATTGTGTGCCTCCATATATTCATAGATTGATAACTCTATTGTTTATCCTTACTGATCATATGAGCTCACCATTTCCTATGTATCATTTCACCATGTTATGAGGAACAGTTTAAACCTGGGTATCTCTATCAAGAGTAATAAATGGGGAGAACTTTATGAGAGATATTGAAGATATTTCACATAATAAGAAAAACAAATTCTAGTCTCAAATGGCACTAAACCTACACTTCCCATAGTCTTTTATTATGTAATTTATTGAATATTTATCTAAAAATATATAATATTTATGTCTATAAATCCGGAGGTGTTATATTTGGTATCAGAGAAAAGGTTTAGTCATGCTTTGGAGATTAGGATTAGAAAACGTTGTAAAATACCATTGGGGATAAGTTTATGTATATGATAACCTCATAAATTTTTGTTAAGAAATAGATTATGAAAATTAATTGGTAATTCATCCCTACCTAGATACTATAAGTGGATGTGGCTCTCGCAATGTTTTACCTAGGGTTAATAACTCTGTTTCCCTTAAGGATATGTTCGGGTCAGGAATCATTATTTCTAAACGGTTTCCAAAGGTTTTGTTCATGGAACTAGAAACACCCAACGGTTCTGTATCCATAAGGACCTATTTTCCAATTGTGGGTGCTCGTTATGGAGTTTGTCCAATGATGCATAAGAACTCACATTGGTCGAAAGGGTGGGAGTTCAATATCATCAAGGACTTTTTAGGGGATTTATTACGTACTTTTTTACTCTCTTATAAATTTAAGATATGTTCATGGATCCTTTATTAATTCCTAGTTATGATGTGGGTATTCCTTGTATTAATAACTAATTATCATGTATATAATCTAGAATCATCTGTATGTATCCTAGATTCTTCATCAATTGATATATCTGTATGTATCCGAGGTTCTCCATTGATTGTATCCCCTTATATACTAATTAGTGATAATTTGGTCATTATTATGATGATGTTTGTTTTCTAAACACACAGTGGGGTTCTCCGAATTGTACCATGATGTGGTAGTGTTTTCATACTCTTTGACACATCCTTTCTGTATTTTCTATTGACTTTTTTATATTAAATTTTTTTTTATTAAATAATTGACAAGTGTTGTGTTTTTGTACTTGCTTTGTAAAATAATCAATTTTTATTTAAATAATTTGTTTTTATTATTCATTTGTGTCTTTTTAAATAATTCTTGAATTAAATTAGTCCTGTGAATTTGACTTTTATTTATTTATTCTTTTATCTTTACAATTTGTTATTCCAGTTAGTTTTCTTATCCATTAACTAAATTAATTAAGTCTTTATTCTTTAAATTGTAAATAAATAACTCATTTTAGTTTTCTAGTCCTATAATAATTAAATTAATATTAATAATTTAATTCTATTCAATTAATATTTTTTAAGCTTCAATTTAATTAATTCTTTAATTAGCAGGTTAAATAATTTAAGCAAGTAACAGTTTTATTTTAATTTGTTATTTTATTAAACACAAATAAATTCATTCATTTTAAAACACAATTAATTTTATTATTTAATTCTATTTTATTTGGTTTTTAATTCCATTCTATTTAATTTAATTTATAAATTGATTAATCTATTTTTAGTTTTAAATAATTATTTAGTTTTAATTAATTTAATTGTTGTGTTTGTTTTGCAGGTGTCGCGATTTCTTCACGGTCACGGTGCCACCGTACTTTCTCCAACCTGTCGCACCGTTCCACCCTTGCTATCTCCAATCTATCGCACCATTCCACCCTTGCTATCCCACACTCACAGTCACGGTGAGACCGTGAGAAACACTCACGGTGCCTTGCTTCCTGCTTCCGTTGTCCCACCGTGAACACACATTACGGTCTCACTGTTCCCTCACGGTGCCACCGTGTCCACCTTATTACTGTCTCACCATTTCTCCCAACCACCGTTCACTTCACGGTTCCACATTAACATAGTTTATTGTCTCACCGTGATAGTGTTGTACCACCGCTTCTAACCCTCACAGTGCCTCACCACCATTTCAGAATTGGTGCCACCATCATTTACCCCCAACATCTCACCATCAATCCTCCAACCTCCACCTTCATCCCTGTCTCCTTCCATAGCAGAACCACCACCTTCCTGTCTCACCACCAACAACAACACGCAGTAGAAAATTCTCAACAGTAAATCAAAATCAAATCAAAATGAAAAACAATCGTAGATTCAACACTGCATCAAATCGAACAAAACAATCACAAACTGAACAGCACATCAAATTTGAAATTTAGTGAATCCGAATACCAGAATTAAAATAACTGCCATACCACACCTCTCTCAGAACTCGAATCTTCCGCAAACCCTTGCCTCGCTAAGATACCCCCTCACCGCATGCCACCCCAAAGCAGCGCCACATCCAGTCCAAGCCCCGCGACCAAACAGCAAAGCCGTCGGACGAACCCATGACCTTCCTGCCGTCCCCCTGCCTGCACTTGCCCGAAGCCACCTTCGTCCAACATGAAAAACCCAACACCCTAAAGCAAATCCTCGGACCATAATTCTTGAACCGATGGACGAAACTTCCGCAAACCCTTTCCACTGAAATCTACAGCCGGCTCACCCACGCCGAACCACCCGAAGCCACCAGCATCACATTCTGAGCTCGCCCTTCCTCCATAGTCGTGCGAGCAAGCTCTCCCCCTGCGCCGATGACCACCTCTACCCCTGTTATCCCCCTTTCTCCCCTATCATTAGTGCCGCAAAGACCACCCCCCTCTTGGTTTTTTATTTCTTATTTTCTTTTAGTTTTTTTACTCTATTATATAATATAACATAATATATTATAATACAATAATAATTATAGTTATATTAATAATTGTATATAATCTTATATATAATATTAGTATATCATATTAATAAATATAATTACATATATTAGTAATAATAATTTTATGTATTATATATATATTAATATGTATTTTTATTTAAGTAATAATATTTATATATTAATATATAATACTTTCATTTTATTTTGACTCATGTGCGTTTCTTGTTCATTACAGGGGGAAGGGCAGGATGCACTTACATGGAGTTCACTCGGGAGCAGGCGACGTTCACATAAAGGCAGGCCATGTGGATTGGCTCTGTCCAGGGAAGGAATCAGTTCGACACGCACAATCTTTTTCATTCAGTTAGGGGAAATTTCTCCAGTGAACAGCACGGGAGGAGCAGCACAGTGAATGCGCCACGTGGAGGCGAGGGAACTCCTTGGGGGAGATTCCAGAGGCTTCAGTTGGGTGATGAATGCACGAGAGGAGGGATAGGCATAGAGGAATTGAGCTAAGAAGGAGCGAGGACAAAAAAGTTGGGACACACTTCGATCGGGAGAGAGGGGGCAGCAAGGGTTTGTTCCAGACCAGGGGAGCAGAGCAGGAGTAACTTACACCATCTTCCTCGGAGCAGATTGGAGCAGGATATCATAGCATTTTTACACCACGATTCCCAGGGCGGGACATCGAGCGCATTCCAGCGTCGCATCCACCATTGAGCAGTGGGGATTTAGAACATCAGGAGATCAAGCAGAGAGACAAACATCTTTATGTTCTTTGTGCTCTATTTTTTTTCTAAAACTTAATTTAGTATGAACTTCACTCTTTTTAATTCCATGTTTGCATTAAATCCAACCATTATGTCTGGCTAAATTCCTTTGGGGGAGAATAAGATGGCTGATTCGATTTGTTTAGTATGATTCATGCACTGCATCATTGCTGGATCGTCTCTCATTTTTTTACAGACAAGCTTATTTTCAAAACAACGAGATCGTGTAAAAACCGATCTTGTTTTTACCATAATTAAAACTATTTCAAATTGAGTAATTCACTGACAAGTGAATTATACTCGAATGAGAGAGACACACCGAACTCAACTGACAAGTTGAGCTTGTTGACTTCTGACTTTTCTTTACCATTGGTTGGAATGACTCTTAATGTCGAAGGACTATAAGAGCTATTTCATATCAAACTGACCAGATGAAAAATCTGGCCGGTTATTTTTAGTCAGATCCATGTTTTTAAATCGCAGTGCATGAATAAGTCTAGGCAACATCAAATCGGCCAGTGGACTTTTCCCCCTATTCATCTATTGGTTGTTTGCACCCTATTTTCTCTTGCTTCTATGTCTACTCACTTTGAAATCATCATCTCACTCTCACTTTTGAACTCACTAAGTCTCATTCACTCCACTTCACCACCACCAATTGTCTTTTCTCAATTTTTGGATGTGTGTTTTTGTTTAGTTTATTTTTTAGAACACCAAACACAACAACAGGACTCCCTGTGGTTCGACCCTGTCTTTCCACTGTCCTAAGTAGTAAGTAGGTATAAATTTTAGTTTCTCACTCGTTCCCAATGACGCGTGATCATGAAAATTTTGGCGCCATTTCCGGGGAGGCTGGGTGCACTTAAAAGAACCAAACAAAAATTCACATAAAAAATCAAAAAAAAATCATCACATAAAAAAATCACTAAAAAAACTGAAAAAAAATTAAAATTAAAAAAAAATGTGAACCTGCTGCATGAAAACCAGGTCTAAGTCTGAAAACATAGTACCTGGTAACCCTAAGATTGATAAGCACCTCAAAGAAGTTAAAAAGAACAAAGACAATCTCAAATGGAAGAAAACAGAAATGAAAATCTGAACAATCCAATTCCTGAGAATGTGAACCAACATGGAATGATGAACCCACCTAGGAATGAGATAGCAGAGAGGCAGAGTTTGAGAGAGTTCTTTTTACCTTTAGTGTCTATCAATCCTTCATGCATTATACTCTCTCCTAGGTCTAGGAATTATGAGATCAAGAAATCCATGCTTAGTCAGTTGCCCACCTTCAATGGAATGCCTAGTGAAGACTCTCTTGACTTCATTAGAGCCTTCTATTGTAGTGTTCAGTAGCTACCACTTAGGGGTCTCACTGAGGAAGATCTTAAACTGAGAGTGTTCCCATTCTGCCTCAAGGGCAATGCTAGGTCTTGGTTCCAACAGATAGAGGAAGAGATATTTTTCACCTGGGATCAAGTGTACAATGCCTTTACTATGAAATTCTATCCAAGGAGGTTAACATCTGATATTAGGCACAAAATCACTGTATTCCTTCAGGATGAAGGGGAACTATTTCATGAAACGTGGGATAGGTTTAGTGGGTTACTTAGGCAGTGTCCAAACCATCAATGTACACCTCAATTCCTCATGGACACCTTCTACAATAGTCTCACCCCTTACCACCAAACCTTGGTGGATCAGTCTTTTGGAGGAGATTTTAGTGATAGGACTGCTGAGGAGCTTAAATAGATCTTTAACACATTAGCTCAGAATTCCCATCACAAATGCTCTAGGTGGAGAACCATTGTTAGAAAGGAAACCGCCCCTGCTCCTCAAGATGAAGCCCAAGCAGCTGGGTTATTTAATGGGAACCCACATCAAATCCTTAAGGAGCAGTGTCACCACTGTGGCATGTATGGCCATTCTCAAACCTGTTGTCCAAACTTTGATATGTCTGTCCAGCCTCATGAGAGTGCCAGCTTTGCTGGATGTGGACCTCAGATGCATCCTAGGGATAATCCTTTTTCCAACACCTAAAATCAGGGGTATATGAACCATCTGATCCTATCATGGAGGGAGCAGGGAGTCCTCTGACCTACTACTCCTCCTGGATTCTAGAAGCCTCCTAGGCAGCAGTTCCATCCCCAATCCCAACCTAAGGCTGAGTCATCCAACTCAAAAGATGAGGTGAGAGACATGTTCCATCAATTTATAGGGAGGTTTGATGAACAAAAGAGCAAAAATGATTTTGATAAAGTTCAAATGGATGTTATAATGAAGAACTTGGAAATTCAAATGGGACAGTTGGAGAGGGATGCTATAAATAGAGAAAAGGGTAGGCTTCTCAGCACCACTGAAGCCAATTCTAGGGAGAATTCCATGGCTGTGACCACCAGAAGTGGTCTCCAAACCCACCAAGAGCCTAGGAAAGAACCCCAAAATGATGAAAATGAAAAACTGAATGAAGATGAAAACTCAAATTTGAAAGAACCTGAATCTGGAAAACTGGAAAACACCAATGGAATCCCTCCAGTCTCTGCTGTTCCAACTCAAAAACCCAAAGAAAATGTCTTAAAAAACAAAGACAATAAAGGAAAGAAAATTTTTGAATAAGAAGTTGTAGAGATGCCCCAAATTGTGAGGATTTTTTCCCCTGTAATTCCCTTCCCACAAAGAATTAAGAAACCAATTAATGATTCTGAACTGTTGAAATTTTTGAAAGTGGTTAAAAAGATGAACATTGATATCCCATTCCTGGAAGCATTGATACAAAGCCCATCATATTTGAAATCCCTCAAGAAAATCTGTTCAAACAAAAAGACTTTGGAGGATTTTTCCACCTATATCTTAACAGAGGAGTGTAGTGCAGTCTTGCAGAATAGGATACCTCCTAAGCTTCAGGACCCTGGAATCTTTGTCATCCCTTGCACATTTGGGGATAGACGTGGTAAGTTCAACTGTTTGTGTGATCTGGGTGCTAGTATTAATCTAATTCTACTGTCACTTTTCTAGCACCTAAGATTAGGAGTTCCCCAAACCACCACTGTGGTGTTACAGCTTGCTGATAGGTCTATCACTCATCCAGTGGGTAGGGTCGATGATCTTTTAGTGGGAGTAGGAAAACTCTTTTTTCATGCTGACTTTCTTATCCTTGACATGGAGTGTGACCAGGAGGTTCCTATCATTCTTGGTAGGCCCTTCTTGGCCACAGGGGGAGCTATGATAGATGTGTCTAACGGGAAACTGATTTTCAATTTGGGTGAAAAGAAAGAATAATTCAATGTGTTTAAGAAAATCCAAGAACCCACCCACCCAATTTTCCCAAAAGATGAGATGTTAGCTGCTTAGGGTATTTTTGATAAGGAAGAAGAATAGTTTTTGAGAATGATAGCTGAAATCAACAGTGAACCTGAAACCCCTGCTGCCTCTTGCATGGGGATCAGCTCAAGTAAGGAGAGATAATTTGTTGATGAGTATGAGGGATAATTCTTAGAGAACCTAGATGAGTTTGCTTTGAAGAATATTCTTACCCCGAGAGAGGAGTCTGAGTTTGTGGAGATATCTTCTGAAACCTCTTGCACCGATGAAAAAGCCTTTTCTAATACCTTCTTTAAGAGGCAACATGAAGACCTTGGGCCACCCAGGCCCAAGTGTCTTCCCTCAAGCTAGTGACCACACATCCATGAACTTAAGCCTCTCCCTGCCCATCTCAAATATGCATTTTTAGGAGACAATTCCACCCTTCTTGTGATCATTTCATCCAACCTGGAACTGGGTCAAGAGAAAAATCTGCTTAGAGTTTTGAGGAAGTACAAGACTGTCATTGGCTGGTCAATTACTGATATCAAAGGGATAAGTCCAGCCTTATGTATGCATAAAATCCCCATGGAACCTGAGTGTAAACCCAGAGTAGAATCCCAAAGATGACTCAACCCCAACATTAAGGAAGTTGTGAGAGAAGAAGTGATTAGTTTGCTGGATGCATGGAATAATTTTTCCAATTTCTGATAGCCCCTGGGTCAGTCCTTTCCAGGTGGTCCCCAAAAAGAGTGGAGTGACAATGGTCACTAATGAAAGGAATGAGCAAATCCAGACAAGAGTAGTAAACAAATGGAGAGTTTGTATAGACTACAGGAAGTTGAATGCTGCCACAAGAAAGGATCACTTCCCTATGCCATTTTTGGATCAAATGTTAGAGAGGTTGGCAAGCAATGCATTATTATTCTTTCTTGATGGCTATTCTGGTTACAACCAGATTTCCATTGCACCTGCGGACCAAGAGAAAACCACCTTCACCTATCCATTTGGGACATTTGCCTACCGGCGGATGTCCTTTGGCTTGTGTGGTGCTCCTGCCACTTTTCAGAGATGTATGATGGCAATTTTTTCAGACATGATTGAGAGGATTATTGAAGTGTTCATGGATGATTTTTCTGTTGTGGGAGATACCTTTGAGAACTGTCTGAAAAACCTGGAATTAGTGTTAGAAAGATGACAAGAGAACAACTTAGTCCTAAATTGGGAAAAGTGCCAATTCATGGCCACTGAAGGCATAGTTTTGGGACATAAGGTTTCTAAGAAGGGGCTAGAGGTTGATAATGCTAAAATTGAGGTCATACAAAAGTTTCCCCCACCTGAAAATGTCAAAGGAATTAGAAGTTTTTTGGGTCATGCTGGGTTCTACAGGAGGTTCATTAAGGATTTTTCTAAGATTACTAGACCCATGTGCTCCCTGATGGTTAAGAACACACCCTTTGTCTTTGATGAAACATGTCTATAAGCCTTTAATTTTCTCAAGGAGAAGTTTACTACTTCACCTGTAACCACTGCTCTTGACTGGAAACTTCCCTTTGAGGTTATGTGTGATGCTAGTGATTTTGTAGTAGGAGATGTGTTAGGGCAGAGGAAGGATAGGAAACGTCATGTTATTTACTATGCAAGTAAGCAGCTAGATGATGCCCAGAAGAATTATTCTACCACTGAAAAGGAGTTGGCTACTGTCATGTTTACTTTGGAAAAGTTTAGGCAGTATTTGATAGGATCAATGATCATAGTTTTCAAAGATCATTCAACCCTTATGTATTTTCTGGCTAAAAATGACTCAAATACTAGACTCGTGAGGTGGACCTTGCAGTTACAGGAGTTTGATTTAGTGATTAAGGATAATAAATGGGATGAGAATGTTGTTGCAGGTCACTTTTCCAGAATGAACAAATTCCCCAAGTAAGGAACCAAAAGTGATCAATACTTATTTCCCTAATGAACATCTATTTGCTGCTTCTGTGCAGCAGTCTACTTGGTTTGCAGACTATGTCAGCTTTCTGGAAACTGGAGGCATGCCCAAGGATCTTTCACACAATCAGAGGAAGTGGTTTATTTCTGAGCTGAAATATTATTTTTGGGATGACCCTCTTCTCTTTAGGAGGTGTGTTGATGGGATTCTGAGAAGATGTGTGGTTGAGGATGAGATTTTACCCATACTTGAGAGCTTCCATTCATCACCTTGGGGTGGCCACCATGGAGGAGAAAGGACCGCTTAGAAGGTCATACAGGCCAGTTTTTACTGGCCAACATTGTTCAAGGATGCTAGGAGTTTGGTCATTGGCTGTTCAAAATGTCAAATGTTGGGAAATGTTGGAAGAAGGTAGGAATTACCTCAAAAAGGTATTCTGGAAGTTGAAATATTTGATGTGTGGGGCTTGGACTTCATGGGACCATTTCTATATTCTTATGGGAATGAGTACATCTTGGTTTATGTGGACTATGTGTCCAAGTGGGTAGAGGCAGTAGCTCTGCCTGACAATTCAGCTGCTAGTGTTGTGAAATTCATTAAGAAAAACATCTTATCATGATTTGGTGTGCCTCGATCATTCATCACTGATAATGAGACTCACTTAAAGAATTATCAGTTCAAAGTTTTGATGGAGAAGTATGGGTTCTCACATAGGACAAACACTACTTACCACCCACAGTCCAGTGGGAAAGCAGAAGTTTCAAACAGAGAACTGAAACAGATTTTAGAGAAAACAGTGTCTAGCTCTAGGAAAGACTGGTCAAGGAAATTGGATGAGGCCCTTTGGGCCTATAGAACTTCTTATAAAACCACTATATGGATGTCACCATATAGGTTCATCTTTGGGAAAGCATGACATCTACCTATTGAGTTACAACAGAGATCTTATTGGGAAGTGAAGGCTCTTAACATTGATTTTAAGTCTGCTGGAGAGAGGAGGCTGCTAGAGCTGAGTGAGTTGGAAGAGATCTAAAGAGAGTCTTATGAGAATGCTGAAATTTACAAAGAAAGAACAAAGGCTTTTCATGAATCAATCATTCAAAACATTAATTTCAAGGTTGGTGAGAGAGTCCTGCTTTTCAATTCCAGATTGAAGCTGTTTCAAGGGAAGTTGAAGTCCAAGTGGTTAGGACCCTTTACCATTGTTTGAGTTCTGGTTAATGGAGCTTTTGATCTAGTTGGAGATGAGAATAGACCCTTCTTATTCAATGGTCAAAGAATAAATCACTTCATTAAAGGGTATCGAAAGGGCTTGGATTCCATATCTCTGTTGGAAGAATGAGCTGATTCAAGTCTAACTGAGGACTATAAACTCATTATTGCATGGGAACTAACCCATGGTTTCTTAGTAGTTTCTCTTTTATTTTATATTAATCAATAAATTTCATCCCTACTGCTTGTTCTCTGGTTCAATTTCTTGACTGATGATGGTGCCTCATGATTTGTTGTTGTGTTAGAGAGAGTTGTTGTTTCCAGAAACATGGCTAGAAAACCCAAGGGAGAAATCCACTACATCATATGGATAACATTTCTCTCTACTCACTCTATTGGGTTACTTTTCTTGAAATTTAAACTCTGAAATCTTATTTTACTTATTTGAACCTACAGGTTACTGAAGAGGAGTAACAACCTAGTGATTATAAAGAGGATATGTTGATGAAAGCCACTGCTAAAGGGACAATAATTCAAGGAAGTGTTCTTCTCCCTTTTCACTTTCAATTAATTGTTTACTCTCTACTGTGAACAATGTGTGGGGTACTTCCTCCCAATCTGTGAGTAATGACTGTATTTTCATGCTTGGGTGTTAGCTGCTAATATCTACTTAGTTGAGAATGTACTTGAGTTGACTTGATGAAACCTTCTTGCACCCATTATTATTATTCTCATTATGCTGCTGTTGCACATCATTGCTAAACATGCTAATTTTTGAAGTAATTTGTTAAAATATTTTGTCTGCTCAAAATTATTCAAAGCATGAACTTTTTAGGAATAAAAATGCACTTGGTTGTTGGTGATGGTTGGTGGGTTTTTGTTCTTTTTGTTTTTATTTTCTTTCAATTTTTATGTGGCAAAGAAATTTTTTGAAATTCATTGATACCCTTCCATTTCCTTTTTCAGCTAAAATGTCAATATTTTTTGAACTTTCATTGTCTCCCACCTTGAGATTCAACATTGGGCACAATGTTGGGTTTTAAGTGTAGGGGAGAGGGTTCATTTTAGTGTCATGTCTAATTCCCCCTTCTTGAACATGAGTTTGTTTAAAAACATGGTCAAATTTTTTTTCAAAAAAATGGTTCAAAATTCCTTCAAAAAATAAAAAATAAAAAATTATTTTATCACATGATGGTCATTGGAGAATCACTGGTATTTCAATTATGTCTGGTTTAGTGGATAATGGTTTGCTGGATGTTGAGAGTGGCACTTAGTCAGAAACTGTTAAGTATGAATTATTGCTGAGTGCAATTATTCACTGTGTCTATGGATCTGTCTCTTCAGGAACTGAGGATGTGAGTGTGACAGGATAAGTTTTATGGAGTAAGGATCATGGATTAGGGTAACTAGAAGTTCTCACTGGAACCTAGGAGACTCGCATTTTTATTAAATAATATTCAATCACTTTAGGAATTCAATCCGAATGATAATTAATTAAGTCCTTTATAAATGGAGTAAAATGGGAAAATGGGAACCCACAGTGAGTATCAGAGACAGGGTGCATTGGGTGCGTTTCTGTGAATAAATAAAGACAATTTCAATCTTAATAAGTTCTATGCATAGTGATCTGCACATGGAATATGGCTGGGGAAAAGTGAAATAAAGTTCCCTTGTCAAAAATGAACTCATTAAGGTGAGGGGAATTTTGAACCCAGATGAAGAAGCGAGCAATTGACTTGGATAATTTTCATTTGAGTTGAATCAATAAAGTGATCAATTTAATGGATGTTAATTTCTGGAACCTGGGGGAAGGTGAGAATGGAAGGTGCACTTGGTTAAGTTTTGAGTTCCACTTCATCTAACCTGTCAACACTCCTTGAATTAGAACTTTAATTGGATAGTGAAGTAGGATAGTTAATGAATACACATAGGAGGAATGACATACTTGATAGTGTATGAATTTGTGATGATATTGACTTCCAATGAGTATTTGAAGCTAGGAAGGACATCATTTTTGAACACCTTGGAAAAGCTTGACCTACTATTTCTTTTGATCCTCTGGATATTATAGTTTAATCATGCACTTTTTGAGCTAAAACTCTCAACTCATCTTGCTTTTTTAAAGTCAAATTCATGTACTTGTTTGAGGAAAAAAAGGTTTTAAGTGTGGGGGAGTTTGATGTGGCAGTGTTTTCATACTCTTTGCCACATCCTTTTTGTATTTTCTATTGACTTTTTTATATTAAAATGTTTTTTTATTAAATAATTGTCATGTGTTGTGTTTTTGTACTTGATTTGTAAAATAATCATTTTTTATTTAAATAATTTGTTTTTAGTAGTCATTTGTGTCTTTTTAAATAATTATTGAATTAAATTAGTCCTGTGAATTTGAATTTTATTTATTTATTCTTTTATTTTTACAATTTGTTATTCCAGTAAGTTTTCTTATCCATTAATTAAATTAATTAAGTCTTTATTGTTTAAATTGTAAATAAATAACTCATTTTAGTTTTTTAGTCATATAATAATTAAATTAATTTTAAAAATTTAATTCTATTCAATTAATATTTTTTATTCTTCAATTTAATTAATTATTTAATTAGCTGGTAAAATAATTTAAGAAAGTAACAGTTTTATTTTAATTTGTTATTTTATTAAACACAAATAAATTCATTCATTTTAAAACACAATTAATTTTATTATTTAATTCTTTTTTATTTAGTTTTTAATTCCATTCTATTTAATTTAATTTATTAATTGATTAATCTATTTTAAGTTTTAGTAAATTATTTAGTTTTATTTAATTTAATTATTGTGTTTTTTTGTAGGTGTCGTGATTTCTTCACGGTCACGGTGCCACCGTACTAGCTCCAACCTGTCGCACCGTTCCACCCTTGCTATCTCCAACCTATCGTACCATTCCACCCTTGCTATCCCACACTCACGGTCACAGTGAGATCATGAGTAACACTCACGGTGCCTTGCTTCCTGCTTCTGTTATCCCACCGTGAACACACATTACGGTCTCACCGTTCCCTCACGGTGTCACCGTGTCCACCTTATTACTATCTCACCATTTCTCCCAGCCACCATTCAATTCATGGTTCCACATTCACACAGTTTACTGTCTCACCGTGATAGTGTTGTCCCACCGCTTCTAACCCTCACCGTACCTCACCACCATTTCAAAACCGGTGCCACCGTCTTTTACCCCCAACATCTCACCATCAAACCTCCAACCTCCACCTTTATCCCTACCTCCTTCCACAGTAGAACCACTACCTTCCCGTCTCACCACCAACAACAACATGCAACAACAAATTCTCAACAGCGAATCAAAATCAAATCAAAATGAAAAACAATCGTAGATTCAACACCGCATCAAATCAAACAACACAATTGAAAACTGAAAAGAACATAAAATTTGAAATTTAGTGAATCCGAATACCAGAATTAAAATCACTTCCATACCACACCTCTCTCAGAACGTGAATCTTCCGCAAACCCTTGCCTCGCCGAGAGACCCCGTCACCGCATGCCGCCCCAAAGCAGCGCCACATCCAGTCCGAGCCCCGCGACCGAACAGTAAAGCCACCAGACAAACCCCTGACCTTCCCGCCGTCCCCCTGCCTGCACTTTCCTGAAGCTGCCTTCGTCCTCCATGAAAACCCCAACACCCTATAGAAAATCCTTGGACCCTAATTCTTGAACCGATGGCCGAAACTTCCGCAAACCCTTGCTGTTGAAATCTATAGCTAGCTCACCCATGCCGAACCACCCAAAGCTGCCAGCATCACATTCCGAGCTCGCCCTTCCTCCATCGTCGTGAGAACAAGCTCTCCCCCTACGCCGGTGACCACCGCTACCCCTGATATCCCCCTTTCTCCCCTCTCATCAGCGCCGCGAAGACCACCCCCCTCTTGGTGTTTCATTTCTTCTTTTCTTTTAGTTTTTTTATTCTATTATATAAATACCATAATATATTATAATAAAATAATAATTATAGTTATATTAATAATTGTATATATGCTTATATATAATATTAGTATATCATATTAATAAATATAATTACATATAATAGTAATAATAATTTTAAGTATTATATATATATATATTAATAAGTATTTTTATTTAAGTAATAATATTTATATATTAATATATAATACTTTCATTTTATTTTGACTCACGTGTGTTTCTTGTTCGTTACAGGGGGAAGGGTAGGATGCACTTACATGGAGTTCACTCGGGAGCGGGCGACGTGCACATAAAAGCATGCCACGTGGATTGGATGTGTCCAGGGAAGGAATCAGTTTGACACGCACAATCTTTTTCATTCGGTTAGGAGCAATTGCTCTAGTGAACAGCACAGGAGGAGCAGCACAGTGAAAGCGCCACGTGGAGGCTAGGGAACTCCTCGAGGGAGATTCCAGAGGCTTCAGTTGGGTGATGAATACACGAGAGGTTGGAGAGGCATGGAGGAATCTAGCTAAGCAGGAGCGGGGACAAAAAAGTCAGGACACACTTCCATCAGGAGACGGGGGGCAGCAAGGGTTTGTTCCAGACTAGGGGAGCAGAGAAGGAGAAAATTACACCATCTTCCTCAGAGCAGATTGGAGAAGGAGATCAGAGCATTTTCACACCTCGATTCCCATGGTGGGACATCGAGCGTATTCCAGCATCGCATCCACCATTGAGCATTGGGGATTTAGAAATTCAAGAGATCAAGCAGGGAGACAAACATCTTTATGTTCTTTGTGCTCTATTTTGTTTCTGCAACTTAATTCAGCATGAACATCACTGTTTTTAATTCCATGTTTTCATTAAATCCAACCATTAGGTCCAGCTAAATTCCTTTAAGGGAGAATAAGCTGGCTGATTTGATTTGTTTAGTCTGATTCATGCACTGCATCATTGCTGGATCGTCTCTCATTTTTTACAGACAAGTTTATTTTCAAAACAAAGAGATCATGTGAAAACCGATCTTGTTTGTACCATAATTAAAACTGTTTCAAATTGAGTAATTCACTGACAAGTGAATTATACTTGAATGATAGAGACACACCGAACTCAACTGACAAGTTGAGCTTGGTGACTTCTGACTTTTCTTCACCATTGGTTGGAATGACTCTTACAGTCAAAGAACTGTAAGAGCTATTTCATCACAAACTGACCAGAAGACAAATCTGGCTGGATATTTTTAGTTAGATCCATGTTTTTAAATCATAGTACATGAATAAGTCTAAGAAACATCAAATAGGCCAGTGGAATTTCCCCCATATTCATCTATTAGTTGTTTGCACCCCAGTTTCTCTTGCTGCTCTATCTACTCACTTTGCACTCACCATCTCACTCTCACTTCTGCACACACTAAGTCTCATTCACTCCACTTCACCACCACCAATTGTCTTTTCTCTATTTTTTCATGTCTGTTTTTTTAGTTTATTTTTTAAAACATCAATCACAACAACAGGCCTCCATGTGGTTTGACCCTATCTTTCCACTATCCTAAGTAGTTAGTAGGTATAAATTTTAGTTTTTCACATCTCCCCAATGATGCGTGAGCATGCATATCATCATCCAAGGATATGGGAGTTGTTTTGATGTTGGGATCAGACCCAGGAATGGGTTTCCTATGTGTCCTTGTGAAAGGAATCAGAACCCACATAGTTCGATGCTTATTAATGGGGAACATCATACCTTTTAAATTATTTTGATGAGGACCTAACCATATAGTTTAATTTCAAGTGTCAATTTCATCTAAGGGGAAGGTTCCTAGTCAAGTTTTTATGTGGGACTTACACTGATGCAGCCCATGGAACCTGTAAGTAATTTGTAATCCCAGTTTGAATTATACCCTATTCGGTATGGGGCCCAAAGAGAATAGGGTTGATTTCAGTTGTTGGGTTTAGACCTCATTGAGGATTTATACATATCCCATTTTGATGGGAATCAAACCCCATATAGTTTGGTTGTGAGGATCTTCACCTATAAACTCCATGGGGTTTACCTTGCAAGGGGGTATGGTCGTTTGATAAGATTAAATTGGGTAATACTCCCAAAGAGGATTCCCTATAAAAGTGACCATGAGGGGTGTATCAACTCATAGTTAATTGGAGGCTTGTTTTAGGAATAACTCCTAAAGAGGATTCCCATTGAGATTTGGCCCTAGGTGGGTGTCCTACATATCCATATTATAGTAGGAATTATAGTTCTTATAGTACAATTCTTGGGGTGTATGCACTGAGGCAGTCCAAGATTCGTTTTATTGGGGATTACTTCAGAGGAAGATTCCCATGTATTGGTTGGGTATTACACTTGGAATGAGTCTTGAGGATTAGTATGATTGTGGATTACTCTTTAGGAGTATGCTGAGTATGTTTGGGATCATGTGGATGTCATTAAAACTGCCAACCACTAATCCCACAAGAGTTATAATTGTTGTGAGAAAAAAGAGGAAAAAGAAGATCCAAGAAACTGCTCATGGGGTGTCAGCTGAGTGGTACGTGCTGGTTGTACCCCTTTCTCTCCATGGGAACTGGTGCAGGATCGAGTCCCACTAGGCTTCAAAACAGTTCGTATTATGAAAAGGGTGATTCAATTCCATTTCTTAGCTGGGGAACATGGCGCACACTTGGGCTGGTGGGGCCCCCTCAGGGAGTCGGTGTTAGCAACACTTGTTTTGCACATTAGCCTCAACCCAGTTGGTGAGGACTCCTTAAGTGCATCCAAGAGACCTGAGATCAAATCCAGGTGGAGACTAATTTCTAGGTACTATAGCAGTATTGTGCAGAACTGTAGCAGGTACTGTGTAGAACTGTATCAGGTACTGTAGTATGAACATGTGCAGTACTGTAGCGGGGAATTTTGCAGGAACTATTTGGAATTGTAGAAGCCAAAAATATTCCCCCATTTGGGCCATCAGGACACCAATTGGGTCCCCTATCCCTTTATGGCCTTCAGGTCACCCAGGCCTTCAGGTCAGTAAGGCCTCTGGGCCACCTTAAGGCCTTCAGGCCACCTTAAGTGCAGATGCAAACTATACAACCTACAAGGAACAAACTTCAAAAGGAGGGGGAGCAAGGAGATTTCACCATAGCAGAAGCTAAACGAATTACAAGAATGAGAGGGTATGGAACCTATCATCGGGACAAGCCTATGCATGCATGGGAAATCCTAGCCGAATAGCCATGCAAAGGTGGAGAGCTGATTTCACGATTAAGATGCTGGGGAGGAGAAATTACAAGTAGTTAGTCTGGGCTGTATGTAATGTTTGAAGCCTACGGGCAATGAATTATTCTAAGGCCTATGGTCCATGAAATACTTACACCTACGGGCCTTGTAAGGGTTCCACCTCACCCCTTGAAAGGTGGATTATCAAAATCAATAAAAAATGAAGGCCTTCAGGCCATTAGAGGATGATCCAAGAAACCACACAATATGTCTTTTCCTAAGGTTGGATACATGACCTTGAGGACACATGCCTACATAGGCATTATTAAGTAAGGTGAGAGGAAGATTAAAAGGATAATACTCTACAAAAACATGAATATAACTATGTGGGTTTCATGATAATTGCTATCCCATAAGCCCACAATTCATGAATTATTCATGCTTGAATGTGATGGACGCAGAGGAAGAGGAAGATTTGGAATAAAACACACTTCTTGTCCTCTACTAATAGAAGAGGATGAGCTGATGGTGTTAGAGGCCAAGGGTGTGGAACTTCTCTATATTTACATCAACCTAAAATCTGTTCAGGGTATGGATAGTGAGGAGGGATGGGAGCAGGTGAAAGTGGTGAGGTCTTGGGTTCTCATCCCTTCTCTGACCTAGTGCCCATAAGGTAGAGAGAAGCAAGAGTGAAACCTCCTGCAAGAAAGTCTAGAGTCTTACTCTAGGAGGGATAATTTTAATTTGGTCTCACAAAATGGGAGGAGGTTCTCATTCCATGTTGAATAGAAAATCAAGTGCAATCCTTACCCTCCCCACCAAGAACTGGAGGCTCCAGATCATAGATACAAGAAGGGGAGGATATAGTCCAAACTCTTATATCACTGAATAGTAACTCCCTAACACTATCCCTAGGGTAGTGGTCCTCCTGACTATAGGGATACACACTTACATGAACCCTAAGGATCCTAACCAACCAACTATATAATAGCAGGAAAACTGTAACCATAGGAATACCCAACAAAATTGGGGAAACGCTTGGGTGCCACTTCCCATGATTGTGTATGTCTATAGGATTCATTAGAGGTTTCAACTTGGCCCCTCTAAATAAAGGGAGCCAAATTAGGAGAGGCTCTAACGTGGATGGATTTGTAAAAGTCTTGATGGGTGGATCACGCAAGTCTTATGTGTAGGTGATCAATGTAGGTTCTTGGCATTGAACTTGGGAGGAACTAAAAGTGCTTCATGTGGGGGGGGGGGATAAGCCTACATGAGATGAATATGATTTGATAAATGGACCACCTAGGAAAAAACTCTTGGTTAAGGCTTTATCCTAAACACCATGTGTCTCCTCATATGTCCTTAGATAGGTCTCACGTAGGTCCTTGCTTAAGGAGGCTCACATTGGTGGTTTCCTACTAGAGGAAAAGGGGTTCTTGCACAAGTTCTTTGTGCTTGGGACCCTAAAGATACCTTTATATTGCTTATAACATTTTATTTTTTATTTTTAAAGGTTTTTTGGAGAGATAATTTATAATATTCTCAGGACTTTGGTGAAGGGGATGCATGAACACATCTCAGAGGGTTCTTTTGAATTTTCAAACCTTCAAATGGGGAGCGAAAGGTTACTATTTATAGACAACCAGGGGACCTTTGGTCGAAAGATTTTTGCACACAAGACCCACATGTAGGTGCTCAGTGCAGGTTCCCTACACAGGGGCGGCCTTCCTTTTTTATGCAGAGGTAGGGCCGTGCATGCCATCTGGTGCACAGCTTTGTAGCATAGGTCTTATGAATAGGGGTCTTTTGATCCTGTTTGGTTTTCTTCATGGATTTAATTTTCTTAGAGTGTCTTTAATAATATTTTCCCTCTATTTTATGAAATATACTATCAGTAAACCCCCCCCCCCCCCGGGATTGGATTTGATCAAAAGAAGAGGGTCGAGTCATGAAGTTGAACATGGAACATATTTTTTAGGTGATCATGTCAAATAATGTAGTTTAGCTCTACAGTGTGGATGTTTAGTTCAATGGTTCAGACCTAAATTGCAACTCCCTGGCAGAGGGCTCAGGCATAGGTCAATGGCTCCTATAAATACCACTGAACCCTTTTTTGTTTTCATCTCTTTTTAGCTACTTTTTTCTCTCTCAACACAGAAATCATTCACCCAATTGTGTATCACTCCTTGTTTTGTGAAGGACTCTCACTAAGTTCCATTTGGTATGTCCTCTAAAGAATTAGTGCTATGATGAGCCACCTCAGGGGAGAGTCTAAGAGAGACACATAATCGAGAGACTTGGGCAAGGGACCTAGTTGAGAGGGATGTGAATGGGACCTGGTCAAAGTGGATTCACACCAACATTACTTTACCAAAATTCAAGGATTTCTTCAAAAAAATTATTTTTTTCTAAGTTAATATTTTAACTTAGAGAACTTGGTTTCCTCTTGTAGGTTCTCATTGGCAGCTAAAATGAATTCTTCTACACAAGTTTCTACACATTCTTTTGATATGATCAAATTCATTAGGCTAGATTAGTATAACATGATCGAGCCTGTGATGTCGGATCTAGTGAATAACTTGATGCAATATTGGTGTGAATAAGCACAAGTACAATATTTTATGCTATATAAACATGTAATTTTTTGTGATTATCCCATCCCTGGGCCTCAGAGTTGCTTTTCGAATTCATGGTTTGTGATGCATGTCAAATGTCCTTTTTCTAAAACCTACTCCAAGGGTGCCTTTATTAGGGTGGGATAGTCCCCATTGGTTTCATCATGAATCTCAGAAAATGCACTCTAGATTTGAAGTGACATGTTAAGGATTTGAGGCCTCTTTGTTGCAATTTAACCTTTTGTTCTTCATAGATAGACCAATCACAAGGCTGGAAGGAAGATTGTGACTTCTAATCTGGAGGGGGTGTGAGGAGTTAGTGTATGTGGGTGTATTGGGTGCATCAAACCTGCACAGATTTCAAAAAGGTTCTATAATATGCCTACATTTATGAGGATGTCTAGGTCGAGTAGATCTATTTTTAAAAGAACCCGAATATTATCCCATAATTGCTTAGTTATTGGAGTCCATAGATGAGTTATTTTCACCTGACACATGGTGAAGTTGGTATTATCTTGTTCGATGTCTACCATATTTATGGGCCCTCTATTCTTGGCCCACAATAATTATAATTTTTTCAAGAAAATAATGATAATATATATTCACCCCAAGGGTGAAATTCATCTTGAGACATGGATGAATGCTTTTCTAAAACCCAAATAGGAATATCTCATGCACCAGTTCCCAACAATATGCCCCACCGCAGATAATCGGGGTGCTTCGGGCATGTTTTGGCCCATATTTGAGAAGGGTGAGTATAGGCATTGGGGTTATAGGGCCAAACCCTAAGGTTGATGTGAATGTTATCCTAGCCATCTATCATGACCCAAACCATAGGCTCATGTGTCATTACTTCCCCAAGTATGCCTACAATAGGCCATGGGATGGTGACTAGCATCAAGTAGGTACATCCCACAAATGGGAAGAATTAGCCTAAAGTTCCTTTAAACATGCACACATCTCCAAGTCACAAAATGATGAAATGAAATACAACTAAAAGGATGCATGCATACCACTATGATCCCCCAAAAAATGTAAAATATGATGTAAATGAAAAGTAAACATAGCCAAATACAATCCCACTACAAGGAGTCTATACACAATCCTAACTGAAACTATCAAGAGTCCAACCTAATCCAAGGGTGGGACTACGTCAAAGGTATGATCTTGAAAAAAACCTCGATCATCCTAGCTCCAGCTATGCTCAACCCACCCCTAGTCATCCTAGGACACCGTCAAAAGGGTTACCGTCTGCATAAGACACAACACGTGCGAGCAAAGCCCGTGTAGGGGTGAATATAACAATACTCAGTAGGACACCCCAAAAACATTTAACATGAAGAACCATGTAGTCATCTTAATACAAGATGTCATAATATATTCATAACAGATGCCAAGAGAGAAGGAGAAAACCCAGATATACTCAGGAGAGACTCCATGCCATCAGGTGGTCATAACCAACAACCAGCCACAAGATTATTTTCAAAGAAACACTCATTATGGTAGATCCCACTCCAAGAGCCATGATATCAATGGAGACACTTGACGAAGATATATTTATCATTTGAGCCATGCCTAAAGACAATACATTGGTTTGATAAGACTATGATAGACATATAGGGGGTCATGCACAGTAAAACTGGGGACCACTATGAACCCGATCTAGATGAACCTTGATACACAGATGGGGGGTCACACCTAGAACCACTAGGGGACACCACAAACCCAATATGGATCAACCCTCTACATAGAGGATCACACGTTAGTGATTCTGCAAACTCTACTGTTGTGGTCCACTTGATAGAGGATCAACACCCTACTCATGGAGGTTACCCCAATTCCATAAACTCAACTAGGGATGATAAAGGTTCTCACTTTGGTAACATAAAGGGGTTTCATAACAATATCTAAGACTCTACCTCTAGAGGGGATAAAAATCCAGTGATGTGGATGTAATGGCGCACTACACCATCGAGGAAAGGACCAAGGGAACGCACTCAACCTATACTCATTTAAACTAAAAACCCACCATTAGTATCAAAATTACCATCTGAATGTTAGGGTCTCAGTCTTGTAGACAACTCATCGATTGGACTCTCCATTTTGGAGTTATGAACATTTGAAATTACATATTTCATTATGCTTGTGGACTAATCGTCGTGCTCGATCCACCTACCACACCCATGGACCACCGTGGTCGATCACCCATGAACTAGATTTGAAGTCATTGTGCCCCATGGTAGCTCGAGCTATTGTGGAACCATAGTCGACCACCACAATTGATAACCATGGTTGACCAAAACCAGGATCCACCCTATTTTCCTCAAATATGACCTGGTTCTGACCCAACCCATCGGCCTGACCCAGTCCGACCCGCTATTTTGGCCCAACCCACTCGGGTCGACCTACTCTGCTCCTCACTGCATCCTCCTCCACCATCCCCACCGGCACCTCCGCGTCTGCCGCCACGGCCTCCCACCATGGTCCCATGAATTTTCCTACCACATTACACATCCATTGAACACATTTGTTGGACTCACTGTCATCCTCCTAGACCTAAACCTCTACTTGGACCAACGCCATCCTTCTCACCCGGACCGGCCGAAGCCGCCACCCCGACTATCACCTACTACCGCACCAGATCTATGTCGAATCTCTATATTGGGAAAATCACATTTCTTACATCATTTTCGTTCCTCTATCGTGTCATGTCGATCACTGAATTTCAATCTCAGATCATTGTGCCATGAATCATGCACGCCATAATTGAGTGATCAGGATGTGACGAACCCCGGTCTAATGAAGAACACATGTGGTGAAAGGAAGACTTAGGGGATAAAAGCACAATAAATAAAGTGTAATGAACCTAGATATATGTTTTTGTTGATTTTGGTTCATTTCTGTTAGAACCATAGGCCAAAACAATCAATAGATTAACCTATATAAATTCTCCCTTTAAATCCCCGCAATTAAACCCATCCCAAAAGGTGATCGATCCGCAAATCAATCCATTCATCAATTGATTATCATTTATCACAGAATTGAATAATAGGGAAAAAATCTACATAAACATCATCATACCTATAGTTTGGATTGATTGTTGGTGAATAATGATCATCTTTTCATCGTCGTTGGTGATATCATTCAAGATCGATATTCATCGATCTTCGATCTGAGGCTCCATCGTCACTTTCTTGAGATAATATCCATAGGTTTCTTCACACAATCCCCTAAAGATTATATGTATATTAGGATAACCCTAGATCTCTAACATTTGTATTCATTTTAAATATAAAACATGTTTCTACGTCAACAAATAAAATAATTTTCTTAAATAATTTAATTCATTTAAAATGCTTGCAGTAAATTTTTCAAAAAACGACCTATGCCGACCAATGTTAGGTCAAACCTATGGTGAAACCACTATAATAAATTCAATAGTGACCTTAGATTTTTTGATCTGGGTACTCGTTTAGGAGTTATTCAAATTTTTTAGGAATACATCCCGTGAATGCTATTAAATATTATAATATTATTACAAACATTTGATTCGGGCACCCCGTGCCTCGGAATCACATGTCGTCTCAGTTCTTGGTATTTAAATAAATCCATATAATATCTATAAATTATAAATGAAAAATATGAGACGTTACATTCTTCCAACCTAGGGGATTTACATCCCAAAAATACCAAACAAGGGATACTCAAATAGATGTGGGTACTAAGCATGAATCTGAGCATCCTGATCCCATATGCTCTCCTTGAGATTCCCATACTACCACTAGACACACACCAAAGAAATATATCACCCACAAAAGATCCTATCATGTTGATCCTCAATCTCCATGGGGTACTCAGCAAATTTCACTCCATCCTTGATTCCAACTCAACCCAATCGATGAAGTGTGATGGGTCTTTCACGTACCTCCTCAGTTGCGAAACATGGAAGATTTCATGTACCTGATATAAATATATTGGTAGATCCAAGAATTTTTCCACATCACCAACTCCACATAGTATCTATAAAGGGATTATGAATCTCTGAGATAGCTTATCGACCTGGAAAAATATTCATAATCCCAATCGATGTGAAACATGAAGGAACACATGGTCTCCTTCCTGGAACTCCAAATGCCTCTACCTTATATTAGCATAAGAATTATGACTGCTTTGTGCAGTCTTTATCCACTTCTAGATGATCTACACCTTCTCTATAATAGCTTACACCATCGTTGGGCCTATGAGTGCTGACTCTCCTAGGTCCATCTAGCAATGTGGTGACCTGCATGGTTGCCCATACAAAGCCTAGAATGGTTCCATACCAATATTGGAACATTAGATATTATTGTATGAAAAATATATCAGTGGTAGGTGATCCTCCAAACAATAGCCAAAGTCTAACATGAAATCCAGCATCATGTACTCCAGAACCTGAATGGTCCACTCAATCTGGTCATCTGTATGTGGGTGAAATGTTGTGCTCAAACATAACTAGGTCCCAAACACCTCCTATAATCTCTTCCAAAACTAGGGTGTAAAGCGAGCATCATGATCTAATACTATCATCGATGAAACTCCATGGAGTGAAACTATGTCTTGCACATAGAGGTGTCTCAATCTATCTACCTAAGACTTCTATTGGATAGCTAGGAAGTGGGTTGACGTGGTGATTCAGTCAATGATCACCCAGATGCCATTATGTCCCATGGACGTACGTGGTAAACCCATCACGAAGTCCATCGATATCCCATTTCACATCCATTTCGGCACCTCAATGGGTTGAGATAAACCTGCTAGACCCTAGTGGTTAGCCTTCACTTGCTGATAAGTAAGGCATCAAGAAACTAACTCTAAAACTCTTTTCTTCATCCATGTCCAAAAAACTGATGTGCGGTGTCTGGGTATATATTTTCCAGACCTAGATGTACCACCAAAGGGGATGTATGAAACACCCTCAAAACATCCTCTCATAACATCACTGGCACCATCGTACATCCTATGAAGAGAACAATATGCTCCTCACCTTTTGAATATCCATCAAGAGCATTTATTGTGGACATTTGAGCATATATGGTCTTGTAGTCGGTATCCCCAAGTTGTGCCTCCTTGACACTCTATAATAGTGGAGGGGTGAAAATAATCTATTGGAGGTAAGTTGGTCCATCTCCATCCACAAAGGATAACTACAATGAGGCAAACTACTATGATGCCTCATTTTGCAACTGCAAACTAGATCTCCTATTGAGAACATCTATCACCGCATTCCCCTTCTCAGGAGTATAGAGAATATCAAATTCATAGTCCTCGAGGAACTCTATCCGTCACCTATAACTCTAGTTAATATCTTTCTGACAGAAGATATACTTGAGAATCTTGTGGTTATATTAGATGAAAAACTGCCCACCCATCAGGTAGTGTCACCGCATCTTCAAAGTGAAGACTAACACTTCTAACACAGGATCATGGGTTTCATAGTTCTTATCACATGGTCTCAAATGGAGTGAACCATATTCAATCATTTATTGCTAGCATTAGGAAACAACCAAGATCAGTCCATGATGAATCACAAAACACCATGTACTCGATGCATCTCTCTAGTAACCTTAAGATGGGTGTGTTTGTCAACCTCTGCCTCAACTCCTAAAATAATTATTGGAACTTTTTCTTCGACACGAAAGGCTACCCCTTTCATGTAAAAGATGTATAGGGTGCCTCCACTCTATACAAGTCAGTTAGAAACTTTTTAAAGTACCCTTCCAATCCAAGGAAACTCCACACCTTGGTAAAATTCTTGTGTGGCTCACAAGTAAACACTACATCAACCTTCACTGGATCCACTGCAACTCAAGACTCTAAGATGAAGTGTCCCAATAAATGGACCTCTCGAATATAGAACTGAAACTTCGAGAGATTCCCGAAAATTTTGTGCTCTTTGGTGTTGTCTAACACTATCCTCAAGTGTCTCACTTCCTCCTCCTCGTATACTGAATCCATGATAATTTCATCAAAGAATACCATCATGAACCGGTCTAGGTAAGGATAAAAAATCATATTCATGAGTCCCATGAAAACTATTGTGGTGTTTTTTACACCAAACAGAATCACCAAGTACTCATAGTGTTTGTAATGAAATCTGGAGGCCATCTCCTGTATATCCTCATCCTGTACTTGTAGTTAGTGATAGTTAGATCTGAGGTCAACCTTCGAGGACCATTACACCCCTTTCAACTGATCAAAGATTTCATCAATCCTTAGTAGGGGATACTTGTTCTTCATGGTCACCTAGTTTAAGCACCAATAATCCGAACATAACCTAAATACCTCATAGTCCTTCATGGTAAACAAAATTTGGGCTTCCCAGGGTGAAAAAATGGGCCTCATGAAGCCCTTCCACTACAAGTCCTCCAATTGTACCCTAAACTCATAAATCTCTATGGGAGATATATGATATAAATGTGTAGATATCAACTTATTCCCAATGAATAAATCAATGAAGAAGTTTATCTCCCTATATGTAGGTAAACTTGGAACATCTTCAGGAAATATGTACTCATACTCCTCAACCACTGTAGGAAACTAAGGACTTGTGTCATCCACTGTACCAAGGGTGAGGCTATCCAGATTATGATTAATCAGTTTCACCCTCCTATGAGTGATTCCATCCTATAATACTTGTGTTTCCTTTTCACCAACCAAGTAAACCTGGTTCTATCACTATGGACACACTGTACTATTCCCCCAAAATAGTAAATATGAGCATGAACTGTGGATAGTCATTCCATTCCAAGAATGAAGTCGTAAGGCCTTCACACCACTTCCAAGAGATCCCAATCAAAAATATCACCTCTAAGAGTCAGGTAACACTACTGGAACTAGTTTGTGATCATCAAGTCTCATCTAGTAGGAGTCTCTAAATGTAAGGGTCGAGTCAACTGTTCCACCAGAATCTCCGAGTTTTGAACAAGATTCATGGAAAGAAATAAATGACTAAAACCTATGTCTATCAAAACTGAATCTAAAGTGGAAAAGTTATATAGCATACCTCATATCATCACTAGAGCCTCAGGGTCATAATACTCTATAGCCTAGAGCTAACCTTGTCCTTATCCACCAGCTCCCTGAGCCTGGCATGAACCACCTGGGGTGGTGGTAGTACTAGGTCAAATCTCTGACCACCTCCTGATGCCCCACCTATCCCTCCATCACATCCATATCACTATTGTCCACACTTATTTTGTTTCTATATCTACCTCGGTGGTCCCTCGACTATCTCCTGATTAGTTGTACGAAGGGTCAGGCAATATCATGTTAGATGTCCCCAACCATTGTATGAGTAAAGTCGTTTATCCCTTGGTTTATTCGAGCCACCCTAGGATCCGACCAGCATTGAACCTAAGTCTTGGATCCCCTATTAAAGCACCTGACCTAAATAGATCATTGTGACTTCCATTAGCTACCTGCTTCTGAGGTCTCAGCTATCAGGTGCCTACTTCTAGCTCCCACTACTGATGTTTTCTATGCTAGAAAACTTTCCACTAACAAGACTCACTCAATTACCCCTTCATAGTTATAAATTCTAAGGGATACCAAGGATGACCTAATTTCCTAGTGAAATATCTACTCTAAGGATTGGTCCTTGAATAACTAGTCCCATACCATATCCAAGGAGTATCATGAAATATCAGTATACTTCACAGAATACTCTGACATGGTCATACTTCCCTACTGAAGATACAAGAGCTCATGTATACATACCAATAGCAACATGTCAAGATAGAACTCCTCTCCAAAGAGACACTCAAAGTCTTTCTAGGAGATATATTTCTTGTCATGTCACCATACTCCACCATCACCCCACAAATCGTTGAATAAGACTCACGACAAGGACTGACATCTGGTCCGTAGGCATCCTCACAATGTGGATAACACGGGTGACTACCTCTAGCCAATTGAATGCATTGTTGTGAAATGTCATATTGATTATGTTTTGATAGATTATTTATATTATAGGGAATACCCTAGTTCATCTCTCAAGGCGCATTGATAGGTTTAGAGTATAAGTTTTCAATAAGAAGTACTAAAAAGGGGGTGGTTTAGAAAAAAGTTTTAATAAAAAAATGAATTAATTAAAGAGTTTAATAGTTGATAAAGAAAGGTGGTGTCTCATAATTATGAAATAATGGGGTTATTTTGATTTCAGTACACAACTTGGATAGTTCATTGCTCTGAAAATTTCAAATGTTTTAATGTAATTATTTGGTTTCAGGTTGTCAAGATCTTGATTCCCCTCTTGCCTCTTAAAATGATGCACAAAGAAGAAACCCTTGACACAACAATCATGATGTCAAGGTACGGACCTCAAGAATAGAACAAGGAATACCAAATAACATTGAAATATCATGATTGTGTGTGAGGAAAAATGATTCTTATGTTTTGCAATCGAAACAACCCAATATCCCCACTTGAAATCTCAACCCAATCGATATTGAGATAAAACGTGTTTCACTTAATTATAACAAAAGAAATGAATTAATAGGATAAGAACATCAATATTAAACATAAGTGAAATATTTAACACAAAAACTACATAAAAATAGTATAAGAACAAGTGTCATAATTCCCTCCCAATTATGTGTAGATCCCCCGAAATGACCGTCCACCATTTCACTTGCCATCAAGAGGAGGAGGAGGATCGGGTGGAACTTCACCTTCATCCTTGATCCCCATATGAAGATAGGGGAATCTATAACATCTTTTATGAGGAGATTAATCCTTTGGCTCTCCAAAATTCTAGACCTTTTCCTCCTGGCCGAACTTTCAAATGAGATACCCATGGTTCCCTTTTACTGCAAAAATGGGAAGTGGTTTTGGGAACCTAGTTTTTGAGATTCCACTTGTGTCTCACTTTTGGGTTGGTAAAAGGTCATATAACGTCTTGGAAAAATGAGGAGAGTTGTTGTACCACCTTTGTATTGTCTCCCTATCAATATTCTCATCCATTGAACACCATTATTGGGAGATATTGTCAAAATACCAAACCGAAATTTTGAATTCTATCATATTTTGTCCCCTGGAAAAATTGGTCCAAATGGACCACCAGATGGAATAAATGGGATTTGGTTTCTTGAGATTAGTTGTATCCCCTGGATTTTTGGATCAGTACGCAAAATTTCATCCCATTTGGAGCACAAATTTCGCATAATGTGAAAAATAGTGGATAGGTGTCCTTGGGAGTCATGAAATTTGGCCCATTTTCCTTCTATATCTTCTTTGGTGCCTCGAAATCACATCCTACTACAATGAAATCATCAAAACAAGTCTAATTTCCCATTTTAACAGGGATAAATATTAAATAATGGAATAAAACATGTAGTGAAATTTGTTATTATATTTGGAATTTATAATACAAAATTAGTTTAAAATAGTGGTGTAAGAGTCAAAAAAATTAGTGAATCATGGTGTGATCACACCCCCACACCCAAACATTTTCACTCTTGGGAAAAGTCTCATTTCCAAAATATTATGCAAGGACATATTCCCAACTTTATAAAGATTTAAAATTCAATGAAAATTTATTCCTTGATAGAAATGTGATCAAAGAAAAAGTCACACTGAAGAGTTATTCTCAATGATCATGGAAAAAGACGTCTCAAAAATTTTATCAGAATAACATTCCAAGAGATTCATGATACCAATCAAAAAAATAATTCAAAATTTAACCATCACACTAATTCAATACGTGGGTGTTTTATAACCATTTTATGCTATTCTTTCCACTTTCTATCGAGTAAATATATGTTATTTTTTAAATTTGTCTTCTTATATGATCATTTCCACCGAACCTACCCTACATCCTTTGTAATAAAATTTCAAGACCCACTCACTTAAGCATTACCAGAAGTAAAATAATAAGCTCCCAACCTATAATCCCCTTATGTTTTGCTTTTCATCACTCCGGTCAATGTTTATTTGATTTTTTTGATTTTGTTTGGGGGGGGTTAGGGCGTACAACAGTCTGATAATAGGTACACACGCATAGTTCAATCTAGTAGAGTAACGAAATAGATCAGATAAGGAATGAATGTATGGAAAAATGACTTTAGAATTTATAGAAAAATCATTCTAACTATATTTACCTTATATTAAGTAAAAAATATTCACATTTAATGGTTGGGTGAAAAAATGTGCAGAGATATTAAGTGACACAATTTTCCCTTAAACTACTCACAAAAAGGGTACCATTATTATCAATGGTTTCAAAATGATACAACCATTTATATCATAAAAAAACAAAAGTTTAAAAGAAACTCACATCATGGTGTTGAATTCTTGCTAAAATTCAAATTTCACCAGATGTTTTTTTGAATGTTAAGAAAACATAAAATACAAAAATTCTATGTGCATTCTCAATAACTTTCATGATTAAGTGGGAATAGTTTTCCATGATAAAGTGGGAAACAAAAATTAACATTCAGGCATAATAGTGAGGGGGGGAAACGTGGGGGAAAATGAAAACACTATACAACAAGAAAAAAATAGAAAAATAAAGAAAGATAATGAAAATTAGTAACTAACATTGGAATGTACCCATCCCCTGAACCTAGAAAATGTAGTGTTCTCACTGTAATAAAAGTCAATGTGGGGAGAAAGGATAAAACCCAATGGGTGTCATTTATAGTTTTCTTCTTTAATATGGCGTTACTACATCAAGGAATCTAGAATGGCTTCATGAAAGTGCTTTAGATGTTGCCCATTGACAATGAATGTTTGCTGGATTTCTTCATTTTTAATCTAAACAACACCAAATGAATAAAAATTAGTAATAGTGTATGGTCCAAACTAGTAGGAACGAAGCTTACATGGATGTAAATTTTTTCTTGAATTGTAAAGGAGGACCTTCTTCCCAATTGAAATTTATGATGAAGGATGATATGGTCATAGGTAGCCTTATATTTCTTCTTCTAAATCTAGTATTTATCATATGAATCTCTACGAATTTCATTCAGCTCCTAAATCTGCAGCTTCTTTTGAGAACCTGAACTAGAAAGATTAGAATTGCATTGTTTGATGGCCTAGTAGGACCAGTGCTCTATCTCAACCAGTAGGTGAAAACTCTTTCAAAACACTAGACAATATGGTGACATGCTAATGGGATTTTTTGAAAGTAGTACGGTAATCCCATAATGAATCAACGAGTTTTAGACTCCAGTCTTTTTTGTTAGGTTGAATCATTTTTTCAAGATTCTATTTTACCACTATATTAAACACCTTGGCTTGAACATTGGTCTATGGGTGATATGTAGTACACACTTAATGTGAAACTACATACCAATGAAAAAGAGATTGCATTTTTCAGTTTTAGAAATGAGAACTCGTATCACAGATGATGAACCTATGTAATCCAAACCTACAAAAAATTAGGGTTCTAAAAAAATCCACAATAGTATTGGAATCATCATCCCTTATAGTGTGTTATTCTACCCATTTTGACACATAATACACTAGAAGAATAGTGTTCAAGTAAACAAAGGAATTGGGAAATGGACTCATAAATTCAATGCCCCAAACATAAAAAATTTCATGAAAGAGAAAATGTTTTTTGTGGAATTTCATTTCTTTTAGACAAATTCCCCATTCTTTGAAAACTTGGTTAAGATTTACAGAAATCATGGTCATCCTGAAGTAGTGTTGGAAAAAAGAGACCATAATCGAGGACCTTGTGAGAAGTCCATTGAGGACCACAGTTCCCCCCACAAGCAAGAGTGTGGAAAAACCAAAGCACAGGATGAAACTTACTATCAGGAACACAACTCCTAAGGACATGATCACTACATGTGTTCCAAAGCTTGGGGTTATCCCAAATTTAAAAATGGGACTCCTATTTTAGATGTCCATATTGGTTTTTGTTGAAACCAATAGGAATGAAAGATGCTAGAAAATAATTTACAATTTTATCATATCAAGGAATAACATCTTGCAATCAGTACAATTCTACGTCAAGAAACACATCATTTATGGGAATAGAGGGGGATGAGTCAATGTCTAAGGATGGTAGGATCCAACTGATATGTTCAGCCACCATTTTCTCTGCTCCTTTTTTATCCCTAATTTCTATATTGAATTCCTAAATAAGGGGAGTCTAGTGAATGCAACATGGATTTTCTTCTGATTTCTTAAGGAGATACTGGAGGTATGAATGGTTTGAGAACAAAATGACATTAGATCCTAAAAGGGATGGCCTAAATTTATTGAAGTAAAACACAATAGAAAGAAATTCTTTTCCATTTGTGGAGTAGTTTGTTTGGGCAAGGTCTATTGTACATGAGGCATAGGTAATGACATGTGGAGCTAGATCAAAACTTTGTGGTAAGACTAACCCAACTGTATAGTTAGAGGCTTCACACATGATCTCAAATGGAAAATCCCACAAAGGTTGTTGGATTATCAGGGGTGATTTGAGACTCCATTTAAATTTATTAAAATCTTCCTCACATTATTTATCAAAAATAAATTCCTTTTCGTTTTGAAGAAATCGAGAGTGGTAGAGTGAAATCTTACTAATGTCAGGAATGAAATGATGGTAAAATATAACATGACCTAGGAAAGACCACACATCCCACACATTTTTGGGGAATGGTAGAGAAGAAATTAAATCCAATTTTGATTTATCAACTTGGATACCATCCCCAGAAATGACATGCCCAAGTACTATACCTTATCTAACTATGAAATGGAATTTCTCATAATTTAATATGAGATTCTTTTCAATACAGAAATGTAGGACAAAACCTAAAATACTCAATAATTCATAAAATGACGATAAATACATAGTGAAATCATCCATGAATACTTGCATACAATTCTCTAGGTTATCCAAAAATATACTAACCATGCATAGATGGAATGTAACCAGATAATTTCATAGACCAAATTGAATCCTTCTATATGAAAATCTTCCTAGGGGGAAAGTGAAGGCCATGTTTTCTTGAACCTCGGGGAAATATGGATTTGAAAATTTCTAGAATTATCATCAAGAAAATAGTAATGGTACTTCCCTACAATCCTCTCTAGAATTTGGTTAAAGAACGGTAATGGGAAATGGTCCTTCCTAGTGTGTTGTATTAGTCGGTGATAGTCTATACAGACATGCCAACTATTCAGCAAGTGAGTTGGAACAAATTCATTTTTTTCATTTTCAATTATTTTAAGGCCATTTTTTAGGAACTACTTGGACTGGACTGGCCCATTGTCTTTCAAATATGGGGTAAATGATTCCATCAACCAATAATTTTATTACCTATTTTTTTACAACATCTAGGAGGTTTGGGTTCAATTATCTTTGTTCCTTACTCACAAGTTTAGCCTCATCATTTAACAATATATGATGTGTAAAAAGTGATGGGATAATTCTAGAAATTTCATTAAGTGTCTATCCCAAATCTTGTTTATACTCCCTCAAAATTTCAAGTAGTCGCAATTCATTCTCTGGAGGAAGTGAACTAGTAATGATGATAGGATGCTTGTTTCTATTGTCAAGATAGGAATATTTTAAATCTTAAGTTATTTGGTTTAGTTCAAATTCAGGTGGATTTTTGATTGATGGGAGTGAATGTGATAGTGGGAGGTTAATGATCTCATATAATTTCTCAATGGTAACATCCTTAGATAAGGAATGAGCTTTTACAAGCTTATAAGTATCATCGATGGTCATGGGATCCTTAGTGTTCAAGAAATTATTAATTAAAAAACATGCATGGAATTTTTCTAGACCATTACAAAATTCAATGCATGATTCATTACCTAAAATTTCAATCAATGATGAAAAATAAGAAAGGGGATTAGTGGAATGAAAATAATATTTTTCAAGGGAAGGGATTACATCTATAGTGTTAATAGAGAGAGAGGAATGTTCTTCTGAGGGGTGCTTCATGGCATCAATGATATTAAAGTGGAGATGTCACCAACAAACTCCATAGATAATGTAGCATTGTGGGAATTAATTATAGTTTTGTATGTTTTCATAAAATTTCACCCCAATATAATTGGGGCATGTCCATTCATTCTATCATCTTCCATTTTTATCGCATTAAAATCAACAGGAAAAATTAAAATTTTCACCATCACAAGAACATCCTCTAACACACTATAAGGGTGTTCTATACTATTATTTACTAATTTAACAACAATTCCAGTGTGATTAAATTCCCCAACCTATAATAAATAGTAAATATAGTGAGTCGTCGCATTTATAGAAGCACTGAAATCAAGAATAGCATTGGAAAAGGAATACTCCCCTATGGTGCGCCGAATTGAGAATTTTCCTAGATTGTTTCATTTGGTGGCCAGTGATGGCTCTATCCATGTTGGGATGTTTCTCCCAAATCTCAAATTATCATCACCTCAAAGTCACCTTTGGTGTGTACACATCTCCTTCAGAAACTAGGAGTATCTTGGAATTTTCTTCACGACATCAATCAAGGGGATGTTAACCTTTACTTTTTTGAAAGTTTCCAAGATTTATTTATAAAGTTCAGTTTCTTTTTGTTACCTAGGTTGGGTGTACCTTTGGGGAAATGGAATACTAATGGTTGGGATAGGTGACTCATCAATAGACACACTCTTTCCTTTGAAAGGGCTTCTCTCAAGAAAACGTTTTTCAAAATATGGACTGATTTCAAGGATTGGGATGGTGTTTTCTTTAAGAGGGGATGACACTAAAATAGGGTTCATTTGGATTTCAAGTTTATTTCCACTCCTATGGGTAATTTAACTGACATTTCAATTATCTCTAGGGTTTACTAGTTGTTGAGAGGGTAGTTTACCCGACCCATGACTGGGGATTTCCCCCACCGATTTGGCTAGTTGGCCTAATAGGGTTTTTAGGTCTTTTATAGAATCTTGGGTGGTTTGTTGGAATTAGATATTGTTGGAAGCTATTTTTTTTCACCATATCTTATAGTCTAGTCTCGGGTTTTTGAGGTGGTTGTTGGAAATTCCTTTGGGGAGGTTGAGGATTTATGGGTGGTTGTGGATGGGTACTCTTCCTTGGTTAGTTACATGGTTGTTGAGGTTGGTTGTAATACACCCTTTATTATAGGATTGGTTGTCCTTACACCCAAGGTTGGATGGATTATAAGGTTCTTTCCTAAAGGGTTCCTTATAGGGGTGACCTGGAAATATTCCCTCACAACACTCGGAAGTTTCTCTCAGTTGGGGGCATTGGTTAGAACACTGGGTGTCAGAAGACCATATACCAAAATGGATGGGAGGAGGGGATTTGAGATTTCCCTTGGTAAAGAGAAATTTTTGAATAACGGTACATACCTCTTCAAACTTTATGTCCACCTTATTCTCAAACTCAATACTTTGTACCTCATGGACACCTCAAATGGGTATACTGGACCTTGAACTGAATTGTTGAGTGTTATGTACCATGTTCCCAATTAAGGTTATAGAAGAAATTGGGGTATTATCAACTAGTGCACCACATGTAGCAGCATCAATTATGTATCGATCAAAAGGAATCAAATATTCATAATAATAATATATTAAATTTATATCACTTATTTAGTGATGTGGGAAACATGAAAAAAGGATCTTAAATCTTTCCCAATATTCATTAAGTGTTTATCCTTGTGATTTCCTTATTCTAAAATTTTCATTCCATATTATTTTGGTTCTAGAGGCTGGGAAGTATTTTTCAAGAAAAAGGTGTTTCATGTCTATCTAGCATCTAATTTGGAAATTAATATAATATATCCAATATTTTACAGCGTATTCTAATGAAAAATGTATTGTAATGAGCTTTACTTGTTCTTCATCCACATTAGCAGGTTTTAATATTAAACACACAGTATGAAATTATTTAAAATTCTTATGTGGGTCTTCTCAAGTGAGTCCATGGAATCTTGGTAATAACTGAATAAAACCATATTTAAGTTTGAAATTGGGTACCCAACCTTGAATTTTAATTTATATGGGTTGGATATCAATTTCAGGTGAGATTAGTTATTTTAGTGTTCTACTATTTTCATCCATGTTATAAAAGTTTATTTCATTTTTTATGTCGGTTATAGAAGATGAATAATGATCAATAAGAGTTTCAAGATGTGATGTGTCCTCCTTCGAAGTGTTGTCTTGTCTGTCACAGTGTCACTAATGTAGGATCCTCTCTGGTTCGGGTTAAAAAGGTGGTAAATCCCTCATAGTAGAATTCACCATGAATAGAAACTCCACAAGATGAAGATTTTAGAAATCAACTAAAAATAGAAGGAAAGAAGAAAATAAATAGTTAAAAAATTAACAATATTTTAATTAAAAAATCACACTAAAAACAAAAGTGCTCCTCGACAACAGTGATAAAATTGGAATGTGTTGTCATGGAATGTCAAATTGACTATGTTTTTAAGGTTTATTTATATTCTAGGGAATACCATAGGTTATGTATCAAGGATATTTGGTAGGTTTAGAGTATGCATTATTAATAAAAAGTAATAAAAATGGGGGTGGTTTAGAAAATTGTTTTAAGAAACAAAATAGATTAATTAAAGAGTTTAATGGTTCATAAAGAAAGGTGGTGTTTCAGAATTATAAGAGAAATTTTTCATTTCATGTTCACTACACATCTATGATAGCTCATTGTTTTGAAAATATTATATGGTTTAATGTAATTCTTTGGTTGAGGGTTTTCAAGATGTTGATTCTCATCTTGCCTCTTAAAATTATTCCCAAAGAAGAAACCTTTGACACAATAATCTTGGTGTTAAGGTTTGGACCTAAATAATAGAACAAGGGATACCAAAGTATCCTAAAATATCATGATTGTGTGTAATAAAAAATGATTCTTGTGTTTTCCAATCGAAAAAACCCAATATCCCCACTTGAAATCTCAACCCAATCCGTGTTGAGATAAATAGCGTTTCACTTAATTATAAGAAAATAAATGAATTCAGATGAAAAATAAATAAATATTAAACATAAGTGAAATATTTAACACACAAATTACACAAAACTAGTAGAATAAAAAGTGTAATAACTCCCTAATAGGTATGTGTAGCTCCCTCGAAATGATCGTCCACCGTTTCGCTAGCCTTCAAGAGGAGGAGGCTCAGTTGGACCTTCACCTTCTTCCTTGATCCCCTTATGAAGATATAGGGATTCAGAACTTCATGTATGATCATATAACTCTTTTGGGTATCCAAAATACTATATATTTTACTCTTGGACGAACTTTCAACTGAGGTACACATGGTGCCTTTTTATAACCAAAATGGGAAGTGGTTTTGGGAACCCAATTTTCAAGATACCACATTTGTATCGATATTTGGTTCATAAAAGAACATATCACAACTTAGAAAAAAGAGTACAGTTGTTTTTAAGTAATTTTAATATCTCCCGGTCAAATTTTGTGGTCATTGTACACATTTATTGGGAGATATTGTCAAAATATTGAACCTAACTTTTGAATTCAGTCAGATTATGTCCCATGGACAAATTTGTTTGTATGAGACAAAATATGGACTAATTGGGATTTTATTTCTCGAGATGAGTTTTATCCCATGTAGTTTGGTATTTTTTCACAAAATTTAATCCCATTTGGATTCTCATATTTCTTTCAATGTGGAAAACATTGGATAAGTGTCCTTGGGATTCCATGCAGTTTGGCCCATTTTCCTTCTAGATCATTTTTGGGGCCTCCAAATCACCACGTCCTACAATGGAAACATCAAAAAAAGTATTATTTACACTCTTAATAGTGATAAATATTAAATAATGGAATTAAAAATGAAGTTAATTTTTTTATTAAATTTATAATATACAATACAAAATTAGTTTAAATTATCTGTGTAAGAGTGAAATAAAGCAGTGAATCATGGTGTGATCACCAATCTTATACCATCTGGGGGTTTAGCTCACCCTAAATACCATTAGGTCACTTCATTTAAATTTTTTGAAATACACTCATCTTACTTACATCCTCTTTTGGTAGTACTGGTAGTAGATGCTTCTTGACGGGTGGTGGTATAGCTAGTAAACCACCTAAAGGTGCTATCTCTGGTACATGCCCCTATACTGATGCCTCGTCACTAAGCGGATCATCCTCATGATCACACAGTATAATCCTGGATGGATTTCTATATTGAGTCATCTTATAATAAAACAATATGCACCACATTCAACAAAGTATATCTAGGGAGTTGAATCAAGAAGGACATGGAAGACACAATCATTCCTATATGACGCATGCACCATTGTTTTTCCCTTCAACCATTTTTTTCATGTACTAAGTCAAAAATAAGGTTCTTAGAGTCCTGGTGTATGAATATGTTAGCCATTGTACCAACACTAGATTCCATGGCCTGAATGTTGAACTCGAAACACTTAACATTGTTTCTCCAAACCAATCTAATAGACTCCCACTCCTAAAGTAGAACTGACCCTCTCTAATACCACTCTATCATGACCCATCTCAGAGGGGTCCATGCCATGAATACCCCAATCCCACCTCTAATATTTTAGGGGATAGTGACTAGCACTGAGTATGAATATCCCACAAATTTGAGGAATTAGCCTAAAGTACATGTACAGACACACACACATCTCCAAGCCACAAAATGCTGAAATGTAAAACAACTGAAAGGATTCATGCATACCACTAAGATCCCATAACCATAGTACAAAAATAAGTAAAGGAAAAGTAAATAGGGATAAATACAAGCCCAAAAAAAGAGTATATACACAAGTATAATTGAAACTATCAAGAGTCCAACCTGCTCTAAGGGAATGGACTACATCAAAGGTATGCTCCCGAGAAATGCCTTGGTCTGCCCAACTCCCACTATGCTCCACCCACTCCTAGTCCTCATAGAACACCATCAAAAGGGTCATCATATGCACAAGACATGAAATTTTTGGGAAAATCCTATGCATATTTGAGTATAACAATACTTAGTAGGACAGTCTGAAAACACTAAACATGAAGAACCAAGTAGTCACCTCAAAAAATATGTAACAATATATGTATAAAAGATGCTAAGAGAGTAGAAGAAAACCCAGATACACTTAGGAGAGACTCCATGCCATCAAGTATTCATAACCAACATCCATACACAGAATTATGTTTGAAGTAATGCTCATTCCAGGAGATCCCACTCCACAAGCCATGAGATCATTAGATACACTCGATCAAGATCTCTAGCTCATTTGGGCCTTGTCCAAAGAGAATGCACTGGTCTAAGAAGAATATGATACACAGATAGGGGGTCATGACTAGGACCACTGGGGGATACCACAAAACCAACCTAGATAAACCATGATACATAGATAGGGGGTCATGCCTAGAACCACTAGGGGGAACCATGAACCCAATCTAGATCCACTTGCAATGTAGGGGATCACAAGTCATTTATTCTGAAAACCTTACCGATGTGGTCTACTAGATAGAGGATCAATTCCCTACTCAAGGACGTTACATAGATTCCAAACACTATACTTGTGATGATATAGGATCGCACTTCAGTCTCATATAGATATTTAATAACTCTATATAAGACTCAACCTCTATTGGGGATTACAATACAGTGATGTGGATGTAATGTCGCACTATACCATCGAGTAAAGGACCATGGTAACTCACTCAACCTATACCGGTACATACTAAAAACCAACTATCAGTCTTAAAATTACCATATCCATGTTAGGGTCACAACATAATAGATGGATCATTGATTGGATTCTTCATTTAAGAGTTATGACCATTTGAAATTAGAGAGGTAACCCTGTCTATGGACCGACCATCATAGTCCATCCTAATACCATGTCGATCGACCGCCATGGTTGACCATCTGTGGACCAGTTTTACGGTTTCTATGACCTAAGAAATCTCAAACTCTTGAGGCACCATAGTCAAACTCTACGATCAGTCACCACAACAGACCATAACCAATCTCCACCCCAGTTTCCCCAAATCCAACAAGGGTCTGGCCCGACCCACTAGCCTGACCCACCCCAGACTACTGTCCAGAACCAACCCACCTGGCCCAGCCTGCTATCTTGGCCCACTCCTCTCTCCACTGCGTCTCACATAGCTCACCCCCATGAACACCTTCCCCAACCCCATCGGTGCCTCCACTTACACTATCGTAGTCCCACGTGGCTGCCCGCCGCATTCCACCTCTGTTGGCACCGTCACTGGCCGGCTGAACCCACGCCGTCCTGCTCGCTTGGACCGACTGAATCTACCACCCTAGAAGCCATCTGTTTCCACACCGGACCTCCATCCAGGACAAATAGTTCCACGTCCATTTCCATCATTCTTCCATCGCACCATTCTGATCAGTGATATGCGATATCAGATTGTTTCACTAGGAATCAGGTGCGTAATGACCAAGTGATCAGGATGTATCAAACATCAGGCTAATGAAGAACACCCTTGGTGAAATGAATAAATGGGGAATAAAATCACAATCAATTAAGTATAATGAACCTTGATTGATGTTTTTATCGATATTGGTTCATTTCCATTAGAATGATAGGTCGAAACCATAAACTGGTTAGAAAAATTAAATTCTCCCATTAAATCCCTGCAATTAAAGCCATCCCAGAAGGTGATCAATATGCAAATAAATTCTTTCATTTATTGATTCAATTTCATATAATAATTGAATAATAAAGAAGAAATAAACATAAAAACATCCTACCTGTAGTTTTGATTGATTTTTTTGTGGAGAATGGTCATTGTGTCATCGTCATTGGAGATATCTTCCAAAATCGGTGTCCATCGAACTTCTATATGAGCTTTCATCATCGCATACTCAAGAGAATATCTAGAGGTTTCTTTCTAGTGTCTCTAGATAATTATAGGTTTATTAGGTTATACCTAGATATCTTAAATTGGAATTCTTTTATAGATAAAACATATCAATGCGTCAAAAAATAAAGTAATTTTATTAAATTATTTTATTCATTTCAAACACCCACAGTAAATTTTTCAAAAATAGCCCACACTAAAAAATGTTAGGTCATGCCTGGGATAAAACCATTGTCTTAAACTCAACGGTGCCCTTATATTTTTAATCCAAATTCCCATTTAGGAGTTATTCCACTTTTTTAAGAAAAATGCACACACATGCTATGAAATATTTTAATATTTTTCAAACATTTGTTCCGAGAACCACAGGCCTCAGAATCGCATGTTGTCTCACCTATTGGTATTGAAATAAATCCATATAATATCTATAAATAATACACAAAAAAACTGAGACATTACACCAAATTCCTTGTTATGTGGTTAAGTATTTACTTTCTTCTAGTCCATAGGTCCAAGGGCAGTGTGAGGTTGGGGACTTTTAATATAGTGGTTAAATCGGAATAGGTGAAGTTCATAGGGTTTGACATCTCTCTCTTGGACATAATGTAGCAGTGAATGTTGAACATATACAATAGGAATGAACTATTTAGGATTTTAGAGTTGTTTAATGTTTTATGGGGGTGGGTCGCAGCACATTTTAGCTCGTATATAGTGTTGAGCCCGGTTAAAATCCCTAATAGTTGGTTCTACCCATTCATTCAAGGTGTATCTAGAATTAAAACCTTGAACCTGAAGTATAATGATGTTTGAAGATTCTAAATGTGTTAGGATAATGTACCTTCTTTCTATATGGTAACCCACCAACAATTACATTTACCAATGATGTCAATGAGAACAGTTAAGAGATGATGTCATAAAAGATAGCCTTTAGAGACAATGTGCTGGTGTCTTATATTGACAGTGAAATTATTTTTTATGCTAATTCTCCATATCGGTTTGTGTAACTATTTCAAGGTCTTCAATAGTCAAGCATCATTCCCTCTACACATGTCAGGTTGGAAAGGCACCCGATGTTAACCCTGCAAATTTGGATCCTAATGACCATGGAGGTATCCAAAATGTCAGTCACACTACCTCCATCAAATGAATCGATCAGAATTGAGGCTAGGTATGCCAGGGTATTGATCTACCCTTACCCTCATGGGGTGTTGAGGAAAGGCATTTACCGGGTTAAGGTGAAGATGATCCTTGCTTATGTCATAAACATTAAAAAAGACTCAGGTTTAAGATGATGATGTTGAAGCTCCAGATCCCTCAAAATGATCCCAAGAAAAGACTGTGAAGCGAGCTATAGTTGAAAAAACTACACCTCCCATGCCAAGGAGGTATGATCGTCATCATTAAGAGCAGGTTCATATTCCATCTCATAACTCTTCCAATAGAGAAAGGATGCATGAAAATTATTCCCAGTCAAGAGGCAGAATGTCTTCCTCGCATATAGTATAATTAGGGTTGAATTAAGTGTAACCCATAGTGATCTAAGTTTGGTAGATCATAATTCACAAAGTCATAGATTCCTGGGATATCTTTCAGGATGACCTACAAATCCCATAACTATGTGATATTATATCACCCTTTGATCTCCACCTTAAAAAAACTTGGATGAAGTGATTATGTATATTCAAGAGTTTAATTCATTGATATATGAAACTGATGATCGGACCCCATCCACAAGGTGAGTGTCTGACATGATGGATCGAGGAGATCATGAGGGGGGTTCACCATACGAAGGAACGTGACATCTATCTTAACCTTCTTTATGTATTTATCATTTATCCTTTCACTTTTCAATTATTCCATCCACCATCATTAATATTGAGGTAATTTTACTTTACAGTTCATAAGAGAAGAATGAGAAGAAGGACTGGTGAAAAAGGGGGACTAGTAGAGGCATCTGGTTCACTATTGTTTGGGCCTACAAGCATGACCATTGGTGTAGAATATGAGACCGTTGAATCCCTAGATCCATTCCTAGGTTAAAACACCATGATGGAGGAAATTTCTGTGAGAACCCCTTGGACATCAGCTCTTGTTTATGTTTCAAAGAGGGTTGAGGTGAAACATTTTCCATTTTAAGAGAGAAAGTGAAAGAGGGATTTAAATTTGGCCTGACACATACATTTTAGTGAGTATTTTCTCTCTCTCATCATTTGATATCATGACCTAATTGAAATATCCTTTTATTGTATTTTTATTTTTTAGAATCGGCATTTCTTTTTCTCTCAAGGGGTTTGGACCTGATCTTTTAAGGGTTAAGGAAGATTCCTGTGAGGAGGCATGAACTCATGTTGATGAATCTATCATTTTTATGAAGAAAGATTCAAGGGAAGTATCCATATGCGCCCTTATTCCTATAGAGAGGTATGGTGGCCATGGTAATGTCGGATGCACTCCTTTGTGAGTCATGTGTTGTTTCTAACTTTTTTATCCTCGTGATATTTCAGATTCATTGACTATACCAGAGGACCATGATGTCATAGTCAATGTTGGTCTCATTGCCACTTTAGAAAAGGATGATAAGTATCTCAGGCAGTTCAATAAATGTGGTAATGTTTACCCTAACTCTTCTGGGCCTGAAGATGTTGGTCCTACATAATAGTTGGCAGAGGGGATCGACGGTGGATCTAATTTGGTCGCTGAGAGAACTCAAGAGTATGCTCCTCATCCGGAGGTCCCAGGTCTAAGAATTGAGGCTGGGGATACTGAAGAGGTTCCAGTTCTGAAATTTGATCATACAATAAGTGATTTTTATAAACTATTTTGGTTTTTTTATCGACCTTGATACTTTTTGACATCTTGACATAAATTAGAAGTATCAATTACTATTTATTGTCGTCAAATTTGAAAAATGTTCTTGAGATAGGGGCTTCCATGTCATCTCTACCAACTTTTGAAAGTGAGGATAGGGTTACTTTAGATGTAGTTGGAAAACCGTATCACTGAGTGACCTGATCCAGAATTATGTATCTCCTTCCAAATGTGGTTCTAAGTCTTGTCCAAAGATGTTGGAGGAAATAATCCCTATACATATTATCATTTGGTGAGATATTTAGAAGACAGTCGGGGAGACACCTCTTGAGGAAATCCCATCACAACTTCACAAACTTACATTCAATATTTACATGATGGGATATGGTGGATTTAATTACCATGAGTTCCATTTTATGGTGAAGGTGATCATCTAGAGAAGGTAATAGGAGTGAAGAGTGCAGTAGGCTGACCAGTTTAAGGACCTCAGAGCTACTACAACCCTAGATGAGGCCTCCATTCCAAGGAGGTGGAGGGGTATCAAAATTTCCTCAATGTTAAGTCTCTCCAAATAATTCACCACAAATAAGAATTAAATGCCACATGGGAATAGCTATCCCAACTCCATCAATCCATGGTAGGGGATTTGGAACAAAAGAGAGATGTTTTCAACACCGAGTAGGAGAAGCTTTGTAAAGCCAAAGAGGTTCATGCTACACAAATATCTAATCTTCTGGAATATGCATTAATTTCTCGGGGATCATTACATCTTCACAAATTCTATATTGACGACAAACTGTAGAATTTTGTATAGAGGCTCTAACATGTGGATGTTCATTTACATTTCAAAACATGAATGAAAAGGATCATTATTTATAATTAATTTCATCTTTATACCTATTTTCCATCTATTATAATAACATAATATTGAAACTAATTTTCATAAAAAAAAATTCATCAACTAGTTATAACCACATTGATGGGATGGGGAAATTCTATAATTTTTTCCTATGACATGGGGCATAGAAAGCATAGTTTGACTATTGCAATTGTTATGTAGACAACACTAAAAACTTGGCATCTTCTATTTCATCACCCTAATTTTTAGATAATCGCAATATAAGGTATATTAGAAGGTGAGACTTGTATTTGGTTTAGACCTCCCTTTTTAGGATTTTATTCTTATAAGTTTTGTTCCTGTTACTTCTTTTATTGCCTAAGTTTTCTTATACCTTAGAGATTGAAGGTCTAGTGAGCTAAGACTCAACTTTTTTCTAGAGTTCCCTCTATAGGTTTCTAATTTGGTTATTACTATGTCTCTTTTTGTGGCCAGTTTAAATTCATGTGTCCTGAACTAATGAGGGTGATGTTTTTAGGTCAAATAGATTTGACCAAATTTTTTGAAATGGTGGCTCATTTAGTTCATGTGGGATGAGAATGTTTTGGCATCCTTCATACATCTAATTGGGTATCATGAGCCATGATTTTTTAGTCCATGAATCTAAATCATGAAATTAAGTAATAAAGGAGGTCACTCTAGGGGATGATGTTACCACCGATTGACAAACTTGTTTTATGGGCCATTTTATGCAAGGCCAACTAAGGAACATAATGTATATTCAATAATGGAATAATTTCAGTGATTGGACATTAAAGTTTTGAGAAACTTATGAAAATCCAACTAGGTCATACTACAATGTATTCAAGAAACAAATTTCTCAATAATTCCAATATTCTATTACTGATGGTCAAAGTTTAAGATTTAGAATTCACAAGACCATGATGGGTGGTTTTACCAAAGTGAGGTATTTTATGATGAATGGAATATATGTATCGGAACTATAAATTAATGGTAAACTGATCCTATAAAAAATTGGCATGATTGAAAGAGGGTACATTTTTTAAAATTCTCAATATTAGAGGGAAAGACCCCTTTCTAACAACAGTAAAAGTATCGTTCATTTTAATGTCATGATATCAAGACATTTACTATTTAGTTTAACATCTTATGGTGACAACGTTATGTTATGAAATTTAAATTCATGCAAAAAGTACATCATTCTATATAGTTTACATTCATGAAGTAAAGACATCATGATATACAGTTTAAAGTCATGCAATAAGGATATTAGGAGGATAAAATTTTAGGGTCTTTTTCTTTGAACAAAAGATTGATGATTCTACCATTATTGGTAATTTTTCTAGATATGTGCTATGATATTTAGATGTGAGAGGAGAAATTTGTAAGGTGTGATTTTTAGATTCCCGGATCTGAAGAGTTGTATGGGGAAAAGGATTATAGATTTAGAGGATTTCTTTATTGAGGATGAATTTATCCCTAATTTACAAAACTTTTTTGTATTCTATTTTATGCAAGACCAACTATGGAAAATACTGTATAGTCAATAGTTTAATACTTTGGCTGACTGACTCTAAATTTTTTGATAAACTTATGAAAATGAAATTGGGGAATATTACAACATAGTCAAGAAAATAAGTCCTCAAGAATTATGACATTCAATAGCTAAATTTTGATAAATTTTTATCGATATTCTGATCTCCCTGAGCATATAATTTGGTTTGTGGGTGTAAAGTACATGAACATGGAAGGTCAATTTCAAGCAAAATTTTCTCCAAGATTCAGGGGAATAGGTTTTCTATGCAGGTCTAGCCCAAACGAAGGGAATGAGGGTCCTATATTTTTTTAGGTCATACGACTAGGAAAATAATATCATTGAAATAATATATGATATATGGACATGATTTTGAAGTCCCTTGTTCATGCAATGAGGACATGTACTGTTCCCTTTTATGGTCTTGAAGCCATGACCAAAATAGCCCTAATCTGAATTGACATGACTTACTCATGTGGGGAACTCCATTAACTAACTCTGAAGCCCACGTGATATATGATCGGTGTGAGAAATAGGGGCTGGTAAATGTTTCTTCTACAACGCAAGGGAAACATGAGTGAAGGATAAATGAATTTTGGTTATGTGGTGTATGGACTATGAAATATTATCAAAGTGTCACTATGTATCTCATCAATATTAGAATCAATACATACATAGTTCTTGAGATCCCATGTATTTTAATGTCATGTGGTAAGTGTAAAGATGAACTAATGTGAAAATGGGTAAATGTTGTGGTTTAGAAAGGGTATTGGACATGGGTGTCACTACGTATCTTGTTGGGGAAATATTCAAGCCACAAATAGTTATAAAAAAGGATTCCCTATGTAGGTTTGAATTTGTACACTAGGAGTAAAGGGGAATTTATGGTTTAATTATGGCTAGACTTGAGATTGAAGATATGGGAATCACTAATTATCTTGTTGAAACAATAATCAATCCAAACGTAGTTCTTAAAAATGTTTCCTATGCAGTTCTGATCTGTATGCAGGGAGTGGGGGATTTGTTTATTACATATAGACCAGAGATTGGAGATCTTTGTGTCACTATGTAACATATTGAAGAAATAATTAAGCCAGACATGGTTCTTGAAAAGGTTCCCCACACCAATAAGACTTTGATGTGGGGAAAGGGTTTTTAAAATATTCCATACTGATGGTTGGGCCCAAAACATGAGGTCTAGGTGTCACCATGCATCTCACTATAATGATAATCAAGATATATGTTCTATAAAAGTTCCATGTTTAGATATGTTTTGTACATAAATAAAAGAGGTTCACAACCTCTTTTTTTTCACGGATGGGCTCAAGGATGGAAATTCGGGTGTCACTACATATCCCATTAGAAGTGAGAATCAAGACACACAGAGTTCTTCGATACATCATGAAGTTTACCATCATATAATGAGAATGTTGACTATGTAAATTATCATCTTATGGTAATGATGTGAAAATGATGAAGCTTATACCTATAAAGGGGTCCAAATTCCAATGTGGAGTTTCAATGATGTAATTAGGGCTTATACATGGGAGCTTCCAAGATTTTCTTTCTCAATTATGGCTAAGAGGTAATCTCGACCCACTAATGGGTTAAAGGGTTGTGATTGGGACCTAAACATGAGGTGGAGTCCCATTCTTAAGGGACCAAATGGAATATCTCAACTTGATGTACTTTGGGGGTTTCCTAATGTCAAATGAGAGGGACATTAACCAAGACGTTTAATGTCATGTGGTGAGGAAAATAAGTGTCTTTCAGTTTTAAGTCATATGACTATGACCTTATATCATTCATTTTATTATCATGTGGCAATGATGATTATGCCACATATTTTAACATTGTACAATATGTACATTATGCCATTCCTTTTAAGGTCATGCCATAAAGACCCACTATATAGTTTAATGCCTTGCAGATTGGACGAATCTGCTATTTTGCAGTTTAATGTCCTTCATCTTGGATGTATATGATGCTATGCATTTTAATATACTTCACTTAGGAAAAATATGATTCCATGTAGTTTAACATCCTATTGGTAGGATGAATTTCATGTTATTTACGTGAAATATTTCTTCAGGAAACATTTATTGGTTAGAGTCATAATGATCTCTCCATCCATTGAGATCAAGGATTAAGATCTGTTAAAGAGGACCTTGTGTATGGAGTAATTTCCCTTCCACTTCAGGTCATGCTTTAAAGGATTATTTTCTGGTATCATTAGAGTCCTAAGGACCAATACCAATTCACCTTGGAGGAATTAATAGAGGGATAACTTCTTATTAAAATATCACACTATCCGATTTTGGTAGAATTCTACATGATGCAAGGCATGCAATATTTTTTCATCCCATCAGTACAATTCATCCCAAAATTTTTTGGGATCTCTCATATATGGATAGATGAACACAAATGGCAACACAAAGCGATGGAAACTAAACCTCAAAGGTAAATACTACTTCTATTTCATATACCAGTGCATATGGGGTTTCATGTGTAGCAGTATGGGTCATATTCTGGTGATTACATAAGTCTTGAAAGATATTTCCAGTCCAAGACTTATTATCTTTATCCAAAATCTTCTGGATTATGCTCGATAGGGTCTTCCTAAAAGCATCTATATATCCATTACCACTATATGATAGCAAGAAGAATGGTTTGATTTTATATTATAATCCCAATATAGCTTCTCTACCACAACATAATACAAATTAGTTCCATTTTATGTTAGTATGGTATAAGGGACACCAAATATGGTAATGATGTTGACTTTCGTGATGCTAAAAATGATTTTGGATCCATCTTATTTGAGGTGTATTACCTCATCCCATTTGGAGAAAAAATCAATAGTAGTTAAGATGTATTTAAATTGTTTTACCATAGTGGGGGGATACGGCCCCACTACATCCATTTCCCATGTGGATAATGTCCAAGATTATTTGGCTATACATATAGACGCTAGGGGTTGATGGATGAATTTTTCATACACCTGGAATGATTGAAATTTGTCATTCAATTTTTTGTAATCCCATATCAGGGAATAATAGAATTATCCAAGTCATTAGATTTGATCTGAAAACCTATATCTTGACTAGTTCCCACCACAGGCCCCTGCATGTACTTCTTCCCTGATAACCGTAGTCTATTCTCCATCAATACATCCATGAAAGACTCCATCAAAGACTCTCTTGTAGAGTACCTTCTGGTGATTTGGGTCATTATAGATAGTGAAATTGACCACTCACCACCATATTTTATCCTTCCTAGTTCTGTCTGGAGGATGTACTATGTCTTGGAGGTATTCTATGATATTCATCATCCATACCATGGTAGGACCATATGACTCAGTGATAGGTATGACATCAGTAATCTCCTCTATTTTGAATTGAACAAAATGTGAGACCATGCTGAAATGGGAAATGTTGATGACTACTTCATTTAGTTTGGGTCTTCCAGTATTATAGTTGTGTTTTTCAATGCATCAGACTGGGCTTTCTATGATTTTGGGATGATATTCAATGTTGTCTTAGAGGGGAACTATACCATTAACCCTCAGACATAATCAATCATAGGGTTAACTCTTATTTTATGATAGAATAATCCCTATTGATCTATTTTTTTTACCAACTCTAATTCACCTTTCACCTCCAGGTGGTTTACCAGTATTTGGAGTTCTAATTTTAATCTTGTAATGAGGGTCAAATATTCCACCTCATTTTTATACAACCATCATATAATAGGAAGGAGTATGACAACAATACCTTCTCTAGGGAGATAAGCACAATCCCTAACACAAATTTTTTAATCTTGGGGTCTTTCATTCTCTTCTCTATTGGGATCTGATATCCACAATCAAAATAAAATTACCATGTTTGTGGGCCTCCTTGAATGGAGAATATTTCTTCATTTTTAAATTCAGTAATTAATAGTATTGCTTCTATAGATGGGTTCTCTATAATAAAATCTTCCAAGGAATGGCCTTTCATTACTTTTTGAGGCACGAACTGTATATTGAACTATTGTAGAATAACTACCCACCATGTCAGACCTCCTGTTAGCATAGGATGATGGAGGATAAATTTGAGCTGGTTATCATGAGAAACCGATTGGACCATGTGGTGCTATAGGTAATGCCTCTACTTTTGGACTATGAGGATTAATTCCAGGTAGCTCTTATTGATATCTTAATAACAAGTCGCATCATTGAGCATGGTTCGACTAAGATAATAAATGTTTTTTTCATTACCCACATCATTCTTTTATGCAAGGAAGTCACCCAGTGATCATTCCAGAGACATCACATATATAATTAGTGACTTTCCCTCTACAGGTGTAATTAATAATCGAGAACAAAAGAGTTATTTTATAAGGTTATCAAACTATTCCTAATAATATTTGGTCCCCTGATATGTGATATCCTTCATCATCATTTTTTTGAAGGGAAAACACTTTCCTACAAGTTTAGCTATGAATCACTGAATGTAGGTTAAGTTTCCTTGAATTCCTCTCAACTCTTTCATATTTTGAGGAGTAAGTATGTTAAGGTTATATTTTTTGTCTTAGGATCAACTTTGATGCCGCAATGGCGTACAATGAAGCTGATAAACTTTCCTGAGGTTACCCTGAAATCACATTTTCAGGGGTTCATCTTCAAGATATGATGTCGAATCTTGTTAAGGATGGTCTATAGGTCATCCATGTGGTTATGGATTTTTTAGGACATAACCACTATATTTTCAACGTAACATTTGACCAACTCCCCCAAAAAGGGTTTGAAAATTATATGCCTAGCACATTGGTATGTGGCACCGACTTTCTTTAAACCAAAGGACATTACCATATAGAATAATAATACCTATGAAGATGTGAGGGTAGTATCCTTTTCATCATCTAGGTCCATCATAATTTAGTTGTACCTGAAGTAGTAATCCATGAAAGAGAGGGCTTGATAACCAATTTTTACATCAATAAGGAGTTCTAGGATTGGAACTGGGAAGTCATCTTTGGGACAGTTCCAGTTGAGATCTTTGAAATCAAGGAAAACTCTGATTTGTATATTATTTTTATTCATGGGGAAGATATTGGCTATCCATTTTGGATACTATACATCTTGGGTGAATTCATCCTTGACGATCTTATCCACTTCATTATCATTTTTGGAGGTCTGAGTATAGTGTGTCCATCTGGATATTTATTTATATCCCCAATGGTCTTCTGGAAAACAATAGTGATGGTAGTACACCACGGAATAAATAATTTTAATCTCTATGTAATTAAAAGCAAACACATCCCAATATTTTTTCCAAAAGGAAGTACATAGCTCCTGTTATTCATAAGTCATGGTTTCACTAATAATAATGGGTCTTTGATCTTCTTTTGTACCTAGATTTATCTCTCTGTGTTTATCCACAGTGGTGGAGACACCTTCATCAAATGTTTGGGGGTCTTCCTTGAGGTTTTACCCTTCTTCCATAACCTCATGTTTTACTTATTTCTCCTCTTATTGAGAGGTAGGTGATGAATCAATAATCTATGAGTTAGTGGAGGAATCTTTATTTGGAAATCCATAAGATAAAGTAATCATTTCTGGATCAATAAATGGCATGAGGCCTTTTGGGGGATCTAAATGGAATATGAGGGATTGAGAATGATCATATATATCTTATATAATTTATGTGACAACTTCCTCTAGCCTAGAAGATAAAATATGTCTTTGTGGGAGCTCGGGGGGTGGAATGAAGACATTTTCATCCAAGCATTCAACACTACTCGGAGAGTTGGAAACTTATCCTATGTTGTTGGCATTAGTTGTCATGATTTAAATTATGGACGTAACAGAGTGAGTGATTGGATTTGGGCCCACCCCTTTGATTTGATTAATGGGAAGCATGTAATATTCACTGATCTACTTGAAAGGGTTAGCTGGGATAATCTCTAGACCAATTGGGGCATTAATCTGAGCAACATTATCAGTCATAGACTATTTCCCTTCCTTATGGTAGAATCATAAATCGATGTATTGTGTCTCATAGGATTTTAAGGTGGTCAGTAATGTCCTAATTTTACCATTGATATAAAATTTTAGGAATTGGTGGTGTGGTGAACGAATGGACACTTTCTGATGCAGCCAAGGTCTTCCCAGTAGGACATTGAACGTTGTATCCTACTGAACAACTGTGAATTATTTTTCGGACATTGTATCCCCAAATTGAGTTCTATGTGTGATCTCACAAATAGGTTATTGATCATTCTTTTCATAACCCCATAATATAATAGTTGAGGGGTACATGTGAAATTAATTGAGACCTAGTTGTAGAAGTTTCCAGAGTAGAATAAGGTTTACTCCTGATCTATTTTCAATAAGGGACCACCAGATATCAATTTCATTTATCCAGCTATATATATACCAGGGTATGACATTTCCTTGTATGATAGCATCTCTGTCCTGGTCTGTAAAAGAGATAACTATATGGAATTCTGCATGATCATTTTCCTCGTGATATACTTCAGAATCAAGAACCTAGACTGCAAACTCTTGAGGGATTAACAAGGCCTTGATGAGTTCTTATTAGAGATATTTTGATAGACTTTGGGTATCTAGGATTGATAACTTAGCTCGGACATGGGCCAGTTGCTTCAAAAATCATACATCTAATCCAGAGGTATGTGCTTCCTCTCTTGGGTATGTTCTTTCATAGATTCTTTGGGAGATGAATCTTGTAGAGACCCGAAGCTTGACATACATAGAAATTACATTAATTTTGTGGAATACTTAATACATAATAGAAACAGACACCAAAGGACCGTAATAGTTTAGTGTCTTTGGAAACTTGGAACATAATCTTCTAATCCTGGTGAAAGATCTTCAACATCACCCATAAAGATCTTCCCCTTTTGTTTTCTTACCTAAAACCTTTCTTTATATCCTGGGGAAAAGAAAACATAAAAAGGGTGAGCTCAAATGATCAGTAAGGGTAAACATAGAGAACATAAAACAATCCATAAACATTTGAATGCAAAAACTTGAGCATAAAATCTAAACATCAAAATATTGAGAAAAGACATAAATCCTGGATGTACGTAAGGAAAATATCATTGTGGAATATAAATCATGATAAAATAGCATGGGAAGAAAACATGTAATTGTGGTAAAACATTAAGCATATGATATGATTTCCATAATAGCCAAGACATTGCTGCCAAGACCATCTTAGTGGATGGAGTCCCTTTCTGAATCGAGTTCACTCCTCGTTCCACTCCTGTATTACTAAACCAGATTAACATACCATTCCAGCCATGTATATCTCATGAGATATAAATCTTTACCCAATGCATTGGAGGGAGATATAGGTCCCACCCATCTCATAATGAAATTATTCTTTCGTGTGCCACAAAATCATAAATCATACATCATAGCATAACCCATGTAATAGAATGGGATTCTTAAACATCATGTCATCATAACATAATACATATAAAAAAATGGATATCATTTCATCATAAGAAGAATAAAAACATGTAAATAATGGATACATTATACCTGAAACATAAACATATTAAATAATTTCATTTAAGATGGAAAATAGTTTTGATAAAACACTTGAAATGAATTCTTGAGGAAAATATGCTTTCTTCTTAAAAATCATTTTATTTTCACAAAATTACATGAAATTTTAAAAGAAAATGGTTTTTTTGAAAATAATCATGCAATCTTGTAGAAGAAGCTTCATGAAAATGAGGCGTTATGAACCTGTAAAAATCCTTTCACACCGTATAAGTTAAAAATAACATTCTCCTCGTACTTTTGTCAGAAAAGTCAAAAAGTTCCTCGTGTGGTAAAAAAAGTAAGATTCCTTTCATAACATGTGGTAAAATTAAAAAATGGTTAAAATTCCATTAAACACACATGAAAACATTTTTATAAAATAGGGACATGGGTGATAACAAAAAACCCCAGTAAATACTAATGAATAAACAATCTCGGATAAGAGCGAGATTGGAAAAGTTATCCCTTAAATAGATCTTTTTGTAAATAAAATAGATCACTTATGTGTATTCACTATAAGTTCACATAAATAAAGTAGAAATATGTGATAAGATAGAAAAATTCACTTCTCACAAAATCAAAGAATGACATAAATGAGAAAGATAAGATCAACCCAAAGAACAGAAATTGGGTTAAGAAGTTCCCTTACCTTGTGTCTGACTTGACTCGATCATTCTTTAATCTCCTGAATAATAAACCAAAGTTAATTTATAATTGCTTAAGAACATTTTTCAAGTTTATTGTTCCTTTTATATCACTTATTACCATGTTATAAATATTATGTAACCATTTAAGTTAATAACATTCGTTTTGTCGATATTCGGTACTTGAGTCAAAAATGGACTTCTTATAATAACATGTTGTTCATGTGGTCAAAGGATCATTACATGTAGAATGATATTCATGATTTATACATCATATATATCATATATATCCAGAATATACATTTATTTATAATAGTACATAACATATGGAGGTAATAAATGAAATGCACCGTTCATGGAGATGGTAAGCCATACGTACGCATGAACGCTCCTTTCATTTCTATTTATTATTTTAATGGAAGTAAAACAGAATAATACATAGGTATATTACAATTACAGTATAATATCATATATAATATCATTAACTCCATCCTTTATACATCCCACATAAGGCATTAACGAATCACATCACTTTGAGGGGGCGGTATTCCGCACTTCCTCAAATGATATTATCGTATTTAACCACTATGGAAACCATAAAGGATTGATATAATTGGGAAGTAAATAAGCATAAGGAAATAATAAACATAATATATATCATATATAAATACAGTTCCATCATAATGGCCACTATGAGAGGCGGTAGGAGAAAATGGAACAATCATCATTTCGTGAGGCGTTAGTTTTCCAACCACAGAAACATTATGTTCTTCATCCATTAGATGGAGATTTTTGTAAGTGTAGTTAGAATACTTATCATAAAAAAATCCTATTATATTTAGGATAATGTTTTTGTTACAAAATAAAGGATTAAAAAGAGTTTATGGGTTGGATAAGTAGAATAAAAGAAAACAATTTAAGAGAAACTGTTACCTTTAATTTGGGTAACTTCCTTTGGTTTGAACCAAAAGGACTAATTGGAGTGCCTTATGCCTAAGGTAAGGTTTCTATATGGAGTATAGGGATGTAGGGAGCTTAATTGGGTAGATGTTGGACAGGAAAAATGGCTTTAGAGGTGTGAGGAATTGGATAGAAGTGGTCTCCTTTTATAAGGGGGAGGAGGGGCTCTTTTGGAAAGTGTGAAAATATTATTTTATTATAATCTTTTCTTAGGTTTAAAAAGGTCCCAAAATAATTAAAGATAAAGATAATATGACTAGTGGTCGAAATAAAATCATAAAACCATAATTTTACATGTTTTGGATAATATTTTAATCATTAGAAGCTTATTTTTTTTAAATCATTTATTAATGAGGTAAATACTACATCATTATTGTGTCATAAATAGTTTAATTTATTTGATGTCTAAATATTATAAAAAAATAACCAACATGTAGGAAATAATTTTATCTTTCCAATGAATATTTATAGTCAAAAATATAATTTATATAACTCCTTATAAAAATTAATTACTAAAATCTTTTTGTTAATGTCAATTTTGTCTTCACATTAAATTAATTAATCTAAATTGTCATTTTCACTCCCAAGTGGCTCCATGGGGTCCCCAAATCTACCAAAGGATTTCCATGGTTTTCCACTAATCATAAAATAAGGTTAGGACAAGTTTTAAGGTAATTGTGAATTATTATAATATTCTTTTAACCTTGAATTACCCTATTTACCTTTAACAGCGGTAAATAAAAGTCAAAAGTTACTATTCACAAAAATTATTTTCATCTTATTGAAGCACATTTTACTTCTTTATAACAACCATGTATGTCAGATTTTTTAAATTCAATTCACATAATTGGTAAAATTTCATTTAAATGAAAGAGTCGGTTTTTTAACTACAACTAAGTGGTTTCACTATTCATCAAAAATTGATGTTTTTCAGAAAAATACCAAAAATTAAAAATAAGCTATATTTGATATTCCGAATTCAAAAATGATGTCTATTTTTCCAAATTCAAAACATAGAAGTGGCATTAAGTAGTTTTAAAATTAATTCCCATTATCAAAATAAATAGCGTGTTTTTAAGAAACAATAACTATCAAAAGATCGACACTTGTTTATGTCCAAATTCAAAGTGAAATTAATTCCAATGACCAAAATTGGATTGAATGGTAAAAATATATTCTAATTACACTTTAAAACCAATTAAAAAGTTAATCTAACCATATAAATTATTACGATGAAAAAAATATAGCGTGTTTTTACTATTCATTATAATCTGAAACTTATCAGAATAATATGAAAAATTTACCGAAATTAAATTTTTATATCCTGATTACAAAGAAGAATTTTATTTTGTCAAATTAAACTTATAAACATTTTAAAACTAGATTTAATGTTGGTGCACCATCAAAAGGCAGAAAAACAGTATTTTTTGAAAAATACTTATTTTACCTAAAAAATTTAGTTTGTTCTCATACCATGTTCTAGAAAATGTGTAAGATGTTATAAAATTAAAAATTCTTTTGATAATATTCATAACGGCTAGTTCATAAAAATATTATAATCATATATCAATGTTTAGTGAACCCTGGTATTGTGTACTACCCACGCTATCGAGGAAGGTCATGATTGTGTTTAATGCAAGCCAAGTCAGGGTTGCGTATAGTGCAAGACTCCTTTGTCGTTGCGTATAACAAAATCCAAACATAGTTCATTTATACATTAAATATATATATATATAATCAATGTTGCATAGAATAAATACTATCAAACGAACTTGAGATTGTGTGTAACACGATCCAAGAATAGTATTGCGTATAATGCAAGCTAATACGGTGTTGCATATAGCGCACGATAATATTGGTGTAGTGTATAATAGAAGATATGAAATAAATTAAAAATAATATATCTCATAAAATCTCGTGTTGTTACATTCTACCCCCCTAAAAGGAATTTCGCCCTTGAAATTCATCGGGGTTATAAATGGTTTACTACTTGAAAGTTTCCTTCATAGAAACCCACATCGTAAAAAGGAATACTAAAACTTAATTTAAAAACTAATGTATGAAACATAATGATTACCCAAATTAACTTATCCATGGGTTTCCACATATGAGAACATAGGTGAAAATATGGATATGGAAGTGAAATCTAACCATCAAGTTCTGATGGAAAGTTGTAGAGAACATGCATATGAAAAATCCAACAATCACAAAGCCAAAAATTTGTGATGTTCTAAGGTACAATCTAATTAATCAGATATGAGGGTACTATGACAACATTTTTGGTTTTCAAGATCATTTCCCTAATGTTGAAGAATTTTTGAATCAAAAGAAATACTTACTTGATTTTGGTACAATCTCACCGTTGTTTGAGCCTTGAACAATTTCCACTTCATCTCTTAAAAAAATGAAGTTGAATTTTTCAATCGTGAAGTTTTAGTAGATCATGTGATAGAATGACGATTCATTCCATATATTTCAAACAAAAGGTTAGAAAAAGTTATCAAATATACATAAGTCTATCTATGGTGTGGTTAATCATATATGATTCCAAAAATGGACTTATACTTCATCTATCATACCGCTTAATAAAATAAAACTAGTTTCTACTAACCATGGACTTTCTGTAGGCCAGTGGTAGGAGATAAAGGCATGTCGCACTTTGGTTGTGGGTTCAATTCCCACAGCCTTGTCCGATGTGACGGGTTGTCGCCCGTCCTGCAGGCTGTCCTTTTTCAAAAAATACCTTATTATAACATCCCATCAATAATATCGAAAAAAGTTCTATCTGTAAACAATAATAACTTATGTCCAACATAATCCATTCCAATATTTAGGCTTATCTAAAATACTTCTATCCAAGCTCATAGTATAATGAAAAAAATTACTAGAAATTTCATCTACCGATCATGTGAATACCATCATTTATCCCCCATATATCTTACGATATATCTTGTTGGTCACATTCCAAACATGTGAATACCTTAATCATGTATTCTCTTGCAACATGAATTACCATAGAACCTTAGTTGAAAACATGATTGCTATCAAAAGTTGTCTATCTCCACATTCCATAATCCCAAAACTTATTTATACTCAAACCATGATATCACTTTGTCCTTATATTATTCAAGAGCTCATTAATACTATCAAAATTTTTATTTTCTCTTTATCCCTTAATTATGTGCATATCATCTGCTTTCCAAAAATATTTCAATCACTTTTTATGGTAACCGATGCCATATTCATATGGAAAACCACAATGGACCAATATATAGGTATTCAAAGATACCATAAAAGTACCTCAACAACATTATTCTTGAATACAAATAAATAAACACTTCAAACCATCCTCTTAAATGATTGTCATGGAATAAGTACTTCCTTGATTCAGAAGTGACCTCTTAGGTCAGGGCATTGAGTTGGGTAATGCCCATTTTCTCCACAGATAAGACATTGAACTCCATAACAGTCTGTCACTCTATGACCCTTCTCTCCACACAGATAACATCTTCCCCTCCATTTAATGTATTCATCAAGGTTCTTCTTCCCTTCTTTATAAATCTCAATCTTCTTTTCTCTATGCTCCTTAACATGAGAACATGCATAAAATTCCATCTTCCTCTTATTTGATGAATTGGGAATACCACTAAAGTTCACCTTGTTAATCATATATCGCGGTGACTGATTCAGAAAAATCACAAAATCTTTCTTTTTCTCATAGTCACCAATTTTTTCATTGGATTCAATGTTGACCCAAGTCCTTCTGGTTCCCTCCATTGACTAAAACCAAAAAATGTGGTGTAAGAAATAGTTAAAATAATGAGGAACCACGTAATCATAAAAAGTTACGTATAGGATGCCTAACTTATCACACATTCTTTAATCCATGACACTTTATGTTCACCCTAGGTCATTCATGATCGTCAACATAATTCTAGGACTATAACCTATAGTTATACGAAACCTTAGGGACATCCCTAGACATACCTTATAAATATCTCTAGGGATATCACTAAAGTTATCGCATCCTAGTTTCCGAAGGTTGACTAAACATTTCCTTTGATACCAAATGTGGAGACCCAAAGCTTGACATACATAGACATTACATTACTTTGGTGGAATACTTAATACATAACAAAAACAGGCACCAAAAAACCATAATAGTTTAGTGTGTTTGGAAAATTGGAACATAATCTTCTAATCTTGGTGAAAGATCTTCAACATCACCCATAAAGATCTTCCCCTTTTGTTTTCTTACCTAAAACCTTTATTTATATCGTGGGGAAAAGAAAACATAAAAAGGGTGAGCTCAAATGATCAGTAAGGGTAAACATAGAGAACATAAAACAATCCATAAACATTTGAATGCAAAAACTTGAACATAAAATCTAAACATCAAAATCTTGAGAAAAGACATAAATCATGGAAGTACATAAGGAATATATCATAATGGAACATAAATAATGATAAAATAGTATGGGAAGAAAACATGTAATTGTGGAAAACCATTAAGCAGATGATATGATTTCCATAGTAGCAAAGGCATTGCTGCCAAGAACATCTTAGTGGAAAAAGTCCCTTTCTGAATCGAGTTCACTCCTCGTTTTAGTCCTGTATTACTGAACTGGATTAACTTACCATTCCAGACATGTCTATCTCATGAGATATAAATCTTTACCCAAAGCATTGGAGGGAGATATAGGTCCCACCCATCTCATAATGAATTCATTCTTTCGTGTGCCACAAAATCATAAATCATACATCATAGCATAACCCATGTAATAGAATTGGGTTCTTAAACATCATGACATCATTACATAATCCATATAAAAAAATGGATATCATTTCATCATAAGAAGAATCAAACCATGTAGATAATGGATACATTATACCTGAAACATAAACATATTAAATAATTTCATTTTAGATGGAAAATAATTTTGATAAAACACTTGAAATGAATTATTGAGGAAAATATCCTTTCTTCTTGAAAATAATTTTATTTTCGCAAAATTCCATGCAGTTTTAAAATAAAATGGTTTTTTGAAAAAAATAATGCAATATTGTAGAGGAAGCTTTATGAAAATTAGGGGTTATGAAACCGTAAAAATCCGTTCACACTGTATAAGTTAAAAATAACATTCTCCTCGTACTTTTGTCAGAAAAGTCAAAAAGTTCCTCGTGTGGTAAAAAAAAGTAAGATTCCTTTAATAACGTGTGGTAAAATTAAAAAATGGGTAAAATACCATTATAAATACATGAAAACATTTTTTGAAAATAGGGACATCGATGATAACAAAAACCCCAGTAAATACTTATGAATAAACAATCTCAGATAAGAGGGAGATTGGAAAAGTTATCCCTTACATGGATCTTTTTGTAAATAAAATAGATCACTTATGTGTATTCACTATAAGGTCACATAAAGGAATTATAAATACATGATAATATATAAAAATTCCTTTCTCACATAATCAAAGAATGACATAAACAAGAAAGAGAAGATCAACCCAAAGAACGGAAATTAGGTTAAGAAGTTCCCTTACCTTGTGTCCAACTTGACTCGATAGTTCTTTAATCTCCTGAATAATTAACCAAAGTTAATTTATACTTTCTTAATAACATTTTTCAAGTTTATTATTCCTTTTATATCACTTATTACCATGTTATAGCCATTATGTAACCATTTAAGTTAATAACATTCGTTTTGACGATATTTGGTACTTGGGTCAAAAATGGACTTCTTATAATTACATGTTGTTCATGTGGTCAAAGTTTCATTACATATAGAATTATATTCATGATTTATACATCATATATATCATATAGATCCAGTATATACATGTATTTATAATAGTACATAACATATGGAGGAAAGAAATGAAATGCACCGTTCATGCAGACGGCAAGTCGTACGTACTCATGAACGCTACTATCATTTCTATTCCGTATTTTAATGGAAGTAAAACAAAATAATACATAGGTATATTAAAATTCCAATATAATATAATATATAATATCATTAACTCCATCCTTTATATATCCCACATAAGGCATTAATGAATCGCATCACTTTGAGTGGACGGTAGTCCACACTTCCTCAAATGAGATTATCGCATTTACCCACTATGGAAACCATAAAGGATTGATATAATTGGAAATTAAAGAAGAATAAGAAAATTATAAATATAATATATATCATATATAAATATAATTCCATCATAATGGCCACCATGACAGGCGTTAGGAGAAAATCGAACAATCATCATTTCCTGAGGCGTTAGTTTTCCATCCACAGAAACATTATGTTCTTCATCCATTAGATGGATTTGTGTGTAAGTGTAGTTTGAATCCTTATCATAAAAACATCCTAGTATATTTATGATACTGGTGTTGTTACAAAAAAAGGATTAAAAAGAGTTGAGGGGTTGGAGAAGTAAAATAAAAGAAAATAATTTAAGAGAAACTGTTGCCTTTAATTTGGGTAACTTCCTTTGGTTTGAACCAAAAGGACTTCTTGGAGTTCCTTATGCCTAAGATAAGGCTTCTAGTGGGAGTAGAGGGATGTAGAGAGATTAATTGGGTAGAGTTTGGACGAGCCAAATGGCCTTAGAGGTGTGAGGAATTGGATATAAGTGGTCTCCTTTTATAAGGGGGAGGAGGGGCTCTTTTGGAAAGTGTGAAAATATTATTTTATTATAAACTTATCTTCTGTTTCAAAAGGTCCAAAAATCATTAAAGATGAAAATAAGATGACTAATTGTAGAAATAAAATCATCAAATTATAATTGGACATGTTTTGGATAATATTTTAATCATTATAATCTTATTTTTTAAAATCATTTATTAATGAGGTAAATACTGCATCATTATTGTGTCATAAATAATTTAATTTATTTGATGTCTAAAAATTATAAAACAATTAACCACCATGTAGAAAATCATTTTATATTTCCAATTAATGTTTATAGTCGAAAATATAATTTATATAACTCCTTATAAAAATTAATTACAAAAAGATTTTTTTTAATGTCAATTTTGTCTTTACATTAAATTAATTAATCTAAATTGTCATTTTCACTCCCAAGTGGCTTCATGGGGTCCCAAAATCGACCCAAGGATTACCATGGTCGTCCAATACTCATCCAATAAAGTTAGGACAAGTTTTAAGGTAATTTTAAATTATTATAATATTCTTTTGAGCTTGAATTACCCTATTTACCTTTAACCGCGGTAAATAAAAGTCATAAGTTACTATTCACAAAAAATTATTTTCATCTTATTGAACCATATTCTAATTCCTGATAATAACCATGTATGTTAGATTTTTTAAATTCAATTCACATAAGTGGTAAAATTTCATTTAAATGAAAGAGACAGTTTTTTTAACTACCACTAAGTGGTTTCACTATTCATCAAAAATTGAAGTTTTTCAGAAAAATACCATAAATTCAGCTTAAGGTATATTTGATATTCCGAATTCAAAAATGATGTATATTTTTCCAAATTCAAAACATAGAAGTGTCATTAAGTAATTTTAAAATTAAATCCCGTTATCAAAACAAATAGCGAGTTTTTAAAAAAACAATAACTATCAAAAGATCGACACTTGTTTATGTCCAAATTCAAAGTGAAATTAATTCCAATGACCAAAATTGGATTAAATGGTAAAAATATATTCTAATTACACTTTAAAACCAATTAAAAAAATAATCTAACCATATAAATTATTGCGATGAAAAAAATATAGCGCGTTTTTACTATTCATTAAAATATGAAAGTTATCAGAATAATATAAAAAATTTACCAAAATTAAATTTTTATATCCTGATTCCAAAAAATAATTTTATTTTGTAAAATTGAACTTATAAATATGTAAAAAACTATATTTAAAGTTAGTGCGCCATCAAAAGGCCACAAAACTGCATTTTTTGAAAAATACTTATTTTACCAAAAAAATTTAGTTTGTTCTCATACCATGTTCTTGAAAATGTGTAAGATGTTATAAAATTCAAAATGTTGTTGATACTATTCATAATGGCTAGTTCATAAAAATATTATAACCATATATCATTGTTTAGTGAAACCTGGTATTGCGTACTACACACGCTATCAAGGAAGGTCGCGATTGCGTGTAATGCAAGCCAAGTCAGGATTTCGTGTAGTGCAAGACTCCATTGTCGTTGAGTATAATAGAATCCAACCATATTTCATTTATACATTGAATATATATATATATAATCAATGTTTCATAGAATAACTACTATCAAACAAAATTGAGATTGTGTGTGACACGATCCAAGAATAGTATTGCGTATAATGCAAGTTAATACGGTGTTGCATATAGGGAAAGTTAATCTTGGTGTAGTGTAAAACAGAGGATATGAAAGAAATTAAAAAGAATATATCTCATAAAATCTTGGGTTGTTACAATTCTCTTGAAGTAGATGTATTTTCCCTTGGAATATGAGCTAAAAGTGTTTCCACTCTTAGTGAGTTAGGTCAGCTAGATCTTCCAACACGCTTGGGTTGATCAAGTGATGACATATACTCTAATAAATCTTCCAGGATGATTGTATCAGGTTGGATCATATCATACTTGGGGGAATTCCCTTGTCAATGATAAGCTCACTGGAGTTCTCTCCCATTTGTTTTAACTATGTATATAGTTCGATCAAGGGCATGGTTGAAGTAGTGATTATGGGAATGACCATGTCTTCCAATGTACCCTCAAATCTAATGGCCTCTTCCCCCCAGATCCCCAATTAAGTGAAGAGAATTTAGTTTCATAAACATTATCATCATTTGTAAATGGATCCATTTTGTGAATAATGTTAAAGGGACCAAATATCAACTACGCATCTGATGAAGATTCCATTTGATGGTTCGACTCTTATTGTATGATTTGGTGGGGCAATTATCATGATTTAAAGACTATAGGCATGAAGTCCAATAATGAAAAAGACAACATTAGATTTCACATAGTCTCATATTCTAATGTTTTCTCCTTAATATTTTAGATATGTCACTTTTTTTATGACTATATTTTAGAGGATTTCTTTATTGATGGAGTTGGTTGCGTCATAGAGGGAGTGGATGAAGGAACAACTAGCTACTTCAAAAACATTTGGAGGATAGAATGAGTTTATTTGATCCTATTTATGAACATCTAGTTATTGAAAATTCATGTACCACTACTATTGGATTCCTTCCTTTCGTATTCTTCCTATGGGTTAGTGGAAAAAACACACAACCTGGGTAGGAGAATTTTTTTCTTCACATTCCCAAAGTCCACCATCTTTTACAGGAGGTCTTTAAAAACAAAAAAAAACCTTTATGTGGTGCCCCAACATTTGATGTAAGGGGAAATAGTTTGGGATATCTTCATTACCTTCTTTGTTGGGATTTCTAGTCTTTGGAAACTTGACCAAGTTATTTTCAAATGTCGAGATGAAGTAGATGCGTGCATGGTCATTTTGAAAGGAATAGTCCTTGTTTTTAATCTCCTCAAATTGTTTCCACCTCTAATCTATTTGATCATCTTAATGAGGTGAATAGTTTTTTTTGATGACTGGGAGCTGGAGCTACACGGTATGGTGTTATCTTTGAAGTAGGAGCAGGTACAGGGGCCTGCTAAATTATAATAGTGACATCCACTGATTTTCCTATTCCCCTTCCCTGAGTTGATGGAATTACTCAAGAATTTACCTTAGTCTCTACAATTGATTCCTACACTCTCTATGAAATTGAGGAAAGGTACGAAATCCCCCCGGTGTATTTCATAGGGATAAGTGGTGTGCATAACTCTTCACAAAGATTTTCTATAAATGGGAATAAATTATCCTAGAAGGAGTGGTGGGTTCAAGGTATATGTTAATAATTTCCATCGATAAATGAAATTCGAGACTCTTTAATTCTCCCACTGCTTATAGTTTGAGAGGTCTAAAAATTGTGTTCTCTATTGTTTCATGCTAACATGGAATAGAATGTTCTGACGGAGGTCTTCCTATACAATGATTGATAAATATTGCATGATATTATACCATATGAAGGTTGGTTCATGTATTGATTGTACAATCCATTTGATTTTCATCACTTCATGTTGTTTAGGGGTACCCATTATGGTTTCATATAGAGAGACAAAATGAATTAAAAACTACTCCAGGTCTCCTAAGCCATTGAAAATTAGAAATGTTTGCTTCCAAAAATTTGGTGGGGGAAGAGTCAGATCTACCCATTCAGGGAAAGTTTTTTAGGCTATATTTGTTTCACCTCCGAGGTGGCGCATTTTGGGTGATGGTGAAATGGTCCGACAAGGATCATCACCCGTCCCTTTTTTCGGAGATGGTTTCCTATCAAATTTACAATTTCTTTTGTTTCGGCACGTTTTGTGTTTTTATCCTTTAAAAGAAGGTTTTATTAACCCTGTGGGGACTAGGCAATTCACCCATTTCGCATTGTGAAGGAGGTGCCATAGTCAGTCAGTACCTGTAGGCGATTACATGGGGTCAAGTACTTGGGAAATCGGTCGTCCTTGGATATAACTTCATTAGATGGTCTCCAACGGATTTATTCATGGATCCAGAAACTCCCAATGGATCTGTTATCCATGATTCATGGACTTTCTTTCCAAAGGAAGGTGCTCGTTGACTGATGATTTGGCCAATGACACTTAAGGACTCCACTAGTCGAGAGGATGGGAATTCAGGCTCATCTCACCCTTATGGGGGAGGATTATTTCTTATTCTCGGACACTCTTATAGATTTAAGTTGGGGTCATATGTTCATGAATACTTAGTTCATTCATGAAGAGTGTGTTCATGGGGCACCCTTGGTTTGAAAGATCATCATAGGTATGCTTATATTTGATGCTATAAAGGTACTACTGACTTGACCCATACAATAAGGTGCTCTAGATTTTATCATCATCTAGTGGGGAGGGGAGGTGATTTGATGTTGGGATCAGACCCAAAATATGGGTTTCCTATGTATCCTCGAGAAAGGAATTAGAATCCACGTAGTTTGGAGTTATGTGGGGCTTACACATGGAAGCTACCCATTTCGGGGACATGGTTGGGTGAACCCTTTTAATATGGAACCCTTTTGAGCTCGGGACTTCGATTAGGCATCCTACATATCCTGGTTTCATGAGGAATCATAGTTCTCATAGTTCAGAATGTGTTGGGGCTTATGTGTGGAAGCTTACCATTTGAGGGGGGCATGATTGTGTAAACCCTTTTGAATGGGTACCCTTTTGAGATCAATCCTTCAAGCAGAAATCCTACATATCCTGGTTTGACCAGGAATCAGAGTTCTCATAGTTCCTATATATTTTTATGTTGTAATAGTCACAAACCTCTAAGCCCAGATGAGTAATGGTTGGTGTGAGAAACAAGATGATGTGATAGATCCAACCAACCACATGATTCCCCTCCTATTGGTGGGAGAGGGTGAGACTATGGTAGAAAAGGCTAAGGTGATGGTGGTCGAGGTCCTAGAGCGATGAACCTTTCAATGTGGAATGACATTAAAGGTCATGCAGCCTGGCCTCAGAAAATTGGGGACTTACCTCAGTGGGAGGTCCCAGAAACGTCATATGGGGTATACTATAGTTTAAATTCATATAACTTGGATGATGGAATCATAGTTTAGTGTCATTTGTATAGGACTATTTGGGGTCTTGCAGTTTGGGGTCACATGATGAGGACCACTTGTTATATAAACCATGATTAACTAGAGTAAAATCATGTTTGGATATTCTGATGTGCCTTGAACATGAGAGGGAAGGAATTTTTAAACCATGATTATGGAGGATCGTGGATCAGGAGAAATTATATGAGGAATGGAATTCATTGAGGCATACCAAAGTAGAAAAGTACTCTCTTGAGGATGAATTTTAATCTTGTTGACAAGCCATTTTTTGGGCAACATATGCAGAGCAACCGGGGCATGATGTGCATGGTCAAGAAGAGGTGTCCTCTTGACACTGGCCTTCCATATCTGATGGCCAGGGATGTTTATGAAGATCCAAAATCACCCAGTATACAATAGTTTAATTTAATATATCTTGGTCAATGGAATCACATTTTAATGTTATGTTTCATGGACTAATACCAAACAGTTTAATGTCATGTGGTATGGATGATAACTCATAGTTTAGGGTTATAGAGTTTGGACCACTTGTTATCGAATCCATGATTATTTGTAGGATAATTGGGCACAGATGTTCTGACATGTCTCGAACATGAGAGGGAAGGAAAGTGTTAACCGTGACTTTAGGGACTCTCAGATCAGGAGAAATGATATGGGGAATGGAATACATTGAGGCATATAGTGGTAGGAAAAGACTCTCCTGAGGACGAACTTTCCTTTAGTTAATTGTTGTTTTTGTGGGAAACACATGCAGAGCCACCAGGGCATGATTTTCATAGTCAAAAAAAGGTGTCCGCATGACATTGGCCTTCTTCCTCTGATGTCCATGGAGGTTTATGAGGATTTAGAGTCACCTGGTGACACAGAGTTTGATGGATGGAAAGGATGTGTCCGGGAATTTAAGAAACATCCAGGATGTGATTTTCCAAGGAGTTCTAGGTCAACCTGTCATAGGAGGTAGATGACAGGGGTTTTTAGGAGGGGCATGAGGAATGTCTCTTCTCATGGAATTTAAGGGATGGATGATTGGGCAGCATAAGGGGAGAAATAGAAAATGTATTTGATCCATCCCCAAAAGTTCTTGGTGTGACCCTCCATTATTTTTGGGGGTCAGTGATGGTAGCGAAGGGACTGCCCCAAAGGGCCAAGACCGTAGCCCGACAGTGAGCCTGGATGGGGGTGCGAGGGCGTAGCCCCCGCAGTATGGACCAGTTGGCACGAACTGTTTTCCACATAGACCTGGTTGCGTAGGAGCTGGCCACGTAGGATGGTATGTGGAAGAGTTGGCTGGTAAGGACCATTTGTGTATTGGGTTCCACATATGGGAGTTTTCGTACTGTCTTCCGCATATGGGAGTTCACATACTGTTGGCTGGATAAGAGCTGGTTGTGAACTGTTTTCCGCAAAGGGGTGTTCACGTACTACCTTCCACATGGGGAGTCTACGTACTGTGTTGTCCTCATCCACTAACCATTTTTATTATATTTTTATTGGTTTTTTGGTTGGTGTTAGAGGGCGTTCTTAATAAGGTTCACAGGATGGAGTCTGCGAACTACATTTGGTTTGCAAGATTGAATCTGTGAACTATTTTGGATGTACGATGGTGTCCCGTGAACTACTTTGGTTGTGTTAGAAATTCCTCCCATGCCCTTTATATTCATCATCCCCTCTTCTCCTATCCTAGAGATCTCTCCCTTTCCTTCTTTCCACATTCTATTTAATTTCTCTAGCTGTCCTTTTATAGAGTGCTGGGGAAAATCATTTCTATGGGCTTACGCCACCATTTGCAGAAACCCATGAAGAGATATCTCGATATGCATAAGAATCGATCATCCGAGGTTTGTAGAGGTGTTGTACATCATCATCATCATCCCCTCATCCATGAAATACATCATTCGTAGGGATGGGGCGCAGGGCATACCTTTGTCAGATTCTCGCCAGTAAAAACAGTTTGAGGCGGCTTCAGTTCACGGGTGGAGATTCACCACGAATAGCTTCATTCTCTGGCCAACGGTTCGTGTTCTAGCATGCCGTAGGCTATCTGTGTACTGGTTTTTATTTTATTATTCCTTCCTCAAACCATTCTCGGTAATCGATATACGGTCAGGCCAAATCCATTTTCAAAATTTAAATTCTTCACTTTTCTCATTAATTTTTCAATGAAACATGCATCCATCTTCTTTACCAAACTTTTGGGAGTCTTTGCTTCCCTTTTCTAAATTTTTGGGACCCTGTAGTATCGGAGTGTGATATTCCTCTATGAATTCCAACCAATTCATTAATACCTCGATAATGTTCTTCATCGTTAAAGGAATTTCTAGTTGATATGAAACTTGAATGGGCACATAAACTAGACCCTGAACAGGTGTGGAAGCTTATAAGGCCTTTGGTAGAGGTTCTACTATAACCTACTATAGGCAACTTGTAGGGGATGGCCTATATGTATGTGCCTCATCCTTCTCTAGTTTCGCACCCAACAGAGGGAATTCTCGATCTTTTTCTTTAGTTTCCAAATATATTGGTGGTTGGTACCATACATTGGGTGGATGTTCGAGATCTACTCCATCACTACAGCGAACACCCTGAGTTAAGGTGTGCCAACTAGATGTGAAAGTTGAGGATCCTCTTGTAGAACATATCTAATGGTAAAACTACTTTGGATTAGTTTCATATTGATACTCCTTAATTCTTTAATATCTTCTTGGTGAGAAAATATTTCCTCAATTTAAGGGGGATTATCCACTTTGGAAGGAAAGTGAGGTACCATTTGACCTTTTCCTTTCACCTTCTTTTGAGGAGGAAAAGATAGATGGTTAGAGGGAGTGCCCAAGTTCAAGGAAGTCATCTGGTTCAAGGTAAGCACACCTCCTTCATTTATTTTAGTGTGGAATACGTTATGAATTGAAAATTCCTCTTTTGACTCCTCTAGATTGGATTCATGTTCTGTGGAATCTGTGAGGATGGTGTTGATGACATTCACTAATGTGAAATTAATTATAAGAATTCAATCAATTTTATTGAGATATTTTCTTATTCTACTCCCTCCATAAGTCCTTGTACTCTCCTTGGATAAGTTTCTGGAAGATTCTTGGCATATAGTAATCTGAATGGAATCTCTAAGTAGTTAATTTTTGTGTGTTCCAAGTGATGGTACTGAATCATGGAATGGGACGAACTGGGATGATACATCCTATGGAATTTTCCCTAATTCGTAAAATAATTATTCCTACTAATGAGGATATTATTGAGGTGAAAAAGCCCCCATCCTTGAGTGATGGGGATGTTCCTATTCTACTTTCACAACCCTTTGGGTCTGGTCTACTGACCTTGAGGGTTGGGTTAAAAAATTCCCCATCCATATGGATTGGGGTTTCTTTTGATATGGCATGGATGATACTACCATGGTTTATCTTCTAATTCTATAGAGTTTTATTTTCATGTGGGATGGCTTCATCATTCAACATGCAGTTAAATCACCTATTTTTTTAAGAACATTGTGATATATCTGACATCTGTGTTATCTAAAGATAAATTTATCTCAAATAGGTGGCCTTCTTGAAATTCATATATGCCTGATGAAAGATTATTTTTATTGCCTTATATTTTCTATACCATTTTTTTGTAGAGTTAGTTAGGGCCTTTTTTATGGTCATTTCTTTGGGTTTGAACATATTATATTTGTTGGAGTTGACCTAAAGATATGATGGTTCATGACACCACATTCGGTAGGATTTTATGGTTAGGGAGTACAATGAAATGCAATTCTCCAGGTATACCACAACCTATGATACAAACACTAGATGTTTTATCTATGATTATTTGTTGAAATATCATTAATGCACTAAAGAATGCACTTTGAAGGACTCTTTGTTGTTTCTCGGTCTTTTTGGTGTTGTGATGCTGGGAGAGCTACCAAGTTGATTTGGTGTTGCAACACTTATTTTACCTTGACTTGGATTTGATACTCATCAAAATGTAATACTTTTTATTTTAAGTGATGAAGAGTTTTCAATATGTTGAGATGGATATCGTGAACATAATCATCTAAAATGACTCTGGAATACTATATTGAGAAGCGACTAAAGGCCAAAACATGTCTGGTATGTCATCTTTATCCAGCTATTTTCTCATGTTTAGCAAATATTCTTCCTCTTTTTTTGGAGGACACTCTACTTGGTCTGACTATATTGGATGCTTCCGAGATACTTTATCATAAGTTTTAATATTAGTAGGGACACACTCTATTACACTATAAGGTAAGTGACCTAAGGGTGGTTCATAGAATGACCATTTCCTCGGGTTATCTTCTAGTTGATAAAGGATTTCACCTAACAATGATAAGGCATTAGACATGACTAACCTTGTTTTCACAAGTGACTTGCGATAGGAGGTATTTCTCTTCACTACATTGTCAATTAGAGAATTCACATGACTATATGGAACACTACTATAGAGAGAAATTTCATAGAGAATGTAATCCTGAGGATGACCACTGTGGTAGATTACAGTAATGGGAAGCCCTCTTTCTCCTTGATCTTTTGGGCATGTGAAGGGATACCACAGCTCTCATCAGGAGATGGTATTTCAAGATCGATCATATTTTAGACATGAAGCAATACTTCATGGTGAAGTGTTTGAGGAGGACCTTTGGAATTACTAATAATGCTCTCATAATTTGATAATGGTAGGATCTTGATCATCCAAAGATAAGTGTATGAGGAGTTCAAGAACTCCAACATTAAGTAGTGAAGGATCATAGACCGGCTCTTTGTATTCCAATTGTCTTTTGTGAGTCTATTTATTCGATGCCTTCTTATGACCTACTGGGTCCACTTTTTGAGGGAATTGGTCTTCATGGGTAGGTGTTTGTTCCTACCTTGAAGTGGCCATTGGGATATCCCAATTACCTCTAGTTGGAGAAGGTGTATGTTTCCTATCCGATTATCCATATAATATGGGGGAATTTTCCCCATGACCCTCATGGGACAGAGAAGATGTATGTATCTGATCTAGGGTGACATGATAATAATCTAAACAATTTGTGGGGACATAGTTGTTTTTCTGTCCCTCAGTCACTATTATTGTTTCCTTTATTATGTCCAGTCAAGTCTATGGGATGTGGGAAAGGATTTACATATACCCTTACACCATTGTTATGATATGATATTTTAATTCAGTGATTGTAATGGGGGTATATGCCTATTCCATATCTAGAGTAGGTGTATGTACCTGATTCTATCCTCTATTTCCTACCAGTGGATACTTATAGTACTCATGTGTGGGGGAAGATAATTGATTCCTCCCCTTTCTTTTCATCTATACTTTCCGATTGACTTCTCTATGTGATTCCAAATGAGGCTAGTGGAAGGCTCGAGGAATACAAGATGGTGTGTGTTCCTGCTTGTGGATTTCCACCAAACTTGGTTGCAACGATTCATTGAGTGCTTCTAGATGAGTCTGTTGGTAGGATTGGTGGGTGTAGATAGGTTTATATTATTTCTCACAGTATTCCACCAGTTTTGAATAGTGGGATTCCTAGAATACTGCTAGATGATTCTATTGGATGGCTAAATGAAGGCAGATGGGTGTATGTGTATGCTCGCCATTTTCCACCAAATTAGGTCGTCATTCTTCTATAAAGGAATAATAGGTGTGACCATAGTCCCTATTGACTGGTCTCTAGCCATGGAGTTCCATCTTGTCTTCCCGATTATGGATGACCTAGGCCAATCATCCAAGGATTCCACCTTCATCACATTGAGGTGTCACTACCATATAGAATTTTCAGAAACTATTGGTCACAGGAGACCTTGATAAGGACCCATATGTCATTAATATAAGGTTTTATTAATCCTCTTGATCCACCTTTATAAAGTAAGGGAGGGACAGATTGTTTTGTTTCGGGGATAGGCTCCTAAAATGGTTAAAGACGACATTCATCACCATCTGCGTCAGGACCACTGGTCGTCATTGACCAGATGAATAGTGGGTCTTGGTGATCTAGACTTTCTATCATTCAACCTCCATAGTTGATATGGTACCGTGTATATGTTACTCTTAACCTAGTGAATTAGAGACCCAATGTTAAAGATGATGGGTTAGTGATGTAATCCTTTACTTGGATAGATATATTAAATGAGTAGTAGTCGGGGGTACATCCATGGTAGCGGAAGGAAGATATTGGATTAAAGAGATATCTAAGATAAAGTTCCAAGAATATATGAAAAACAAAAATAAGAAAACCTTATCAAAGAAAAATCTCATTTGAATGAACACATGCATGAATGACTCTCTTTTCTGACCCTCTTTTATCAATTGAAAGGGGCCTGGCAGATAGGTGAAACTATCTAATAGAGATAATATTTTAATCATTTTTTATATATAATCCAATGATTTAATCCCTAAAATTTGAATAAGTTGAGTTATTTACATCAATTTTGGATTTATGATGTGTTTTGGGATAAAATTGAAAAACTGCTTAATTTGGAAAATTGACAGATTTTAATCACTTTTGTAATTCACGCTTATCATTTAAAATATAAATCCAGTTGATGTGATTGCTTTTTTATTCGGTTAATATATTTATTGTCTTCATCTTGTTTTTCTGAACCAGGAATTAATTCGCCCTTCCAAGGGTCTTAAAAATTCAACCAAGTTGGAAACTTACTCTGTATGACTGTGTGGACCCCACCTCAATGAATAAGTCATAAATCGGTCAAAATGCATCCAATTGGGGTGATTCAAATTGGAATGGAAATATAATTAAATTTAGAGTTCGTATGTTGAATATTATAAAGATTTACCTTCATTATTGCGGTCCATGGATGCTCAAATTATGGGGAAGGAAAAAAGGAAACATTCATCCAGAATAAATGCTCAGATTTAATTGGTCATATCTAATTCTAAATAGGGGGATGAATATGAAATTTTGGTATGAAATGTAAAATATATTTTTGAAGATTGATCAAGAAGAAACTATTACACATTTCAGCCATTTATTTTTCCAACCACGGTTAAACTTTCTGTGGACAGAATCTGCATGAAATTTTAATGAGGAATTATGAAGATCTTAAATTTGAAGACTAGAGGATGGAACCCCTTTGGCCTATAAAAGACGAGTTCACTCATTCTGAGGGGGGATTTGAATACCACACTCGGAGATGGGAGGAAGCCAAGGGACACTCGGGGACCATCTCCTTCCACATCATTCTATTTCTTTCTTTTATTTTTCTTTACTTTAAAATGCCTCTCCTCTCTCGCATAATCTCGCTTACCCCATACATAGAGGGGTAGATTCATTTGAGTGATCGGGAAGAGGGGAGGCTAGAACTATATGTGTTCTTGAGTTCTTTTTCTTGAAATTAATCAAATTATTTCTTCGTTCTTATTCTGGTTTCAATTCTTAATTCAGTTTTAAATTCCAAATGCGTTAGTGTGAGGTTTTAATTCATAAATTATAAATTTATTTGGTCGATGATCACATCTCCCTCCACACAATTCTAATATGTATATGGTGGAACAAGATTACGGTTGGGTGGTGAGTTCTGGGTGGTAGTCAAGCACGTGTGTAGGATATTATGTCAGAATATTGGTTTATTAGGGAACAACAAATTCAGGTTAGGGATTGCTCTAATTAATCAAGAAACCTTATACAACCCTAAACACATTGGAAGGAGGATAGACCAATCTAATGTTTCAGAAGGATAATTCTTATCACATCTATCTGACCAAGGGAGAGAGAGGACTCGGTAGATGAATCTCTCTCATACCAATTAAATGAAGAAAAAGATACAAAATTTGGAAACCATGGTGGCACAACACCAGGTCTAGCCGAACCCAATTCGATCATCATCTTTATCATTTGTTAAAACAAATCAATTAAAGCAGTTTGTTTCTATCATAGTCATTGAAATTAATTAAAACCAATCTTTTTCAAAAAAACATACAAAAAAGTGACAACCTTGTTTTTTGTGCACTCATCTTTAGGAGACTACCTAGGATCAAATTCTATAATATAATTAGGTAATTAAAATATTGTTTTGCCATGCCCCACGATAAGCGTGTGTCAAACTTGGCGTCATTTCCAGGGAGGTAGTACCTCAAAACTTTTTTTTCAAAAAAAAATTCTTTTGAATGACCCATCGTTCAAACAGAAATTTATTTGAATTAGATCCAGAAATTGAACGCACAATAACCAAATTGAGATATCAAAATCTTCCATAAGACATTGAAGAAATCAATCGCACCAATTCAATTGATACCTTGAGTGAAGCCTTTGAACCAGTAATAATGGCTGTAAATCCCAACTGAACCTTGTGTGATATCTGTACACCTCAATTTGTCAATCAAAATAATCAACTTGAAATTCCTGCCTTAGAAAATGATTTTGAACTGTGAATTAAAATGATCCAAGTTCTTCCTAAATTTCATGGTCTTGTAGGTGAAGAGCAGAATTGACATTTTCAATAATTCAACTATGTCTGCTATAGCTTCAAACCTCGAGGAGTCACGGTAGAGAATGTGAAGTGGAGGGAATTCCCCTTCTCACAAGAGGGAGAAGCGAAGGAATGGTTGTACAATCTGGAACTGGGGGAGATCAGGGACTGGGAGGATCTGAAAAAATGCTTCCTACAAAGATTCTTCCCAATATCCAGGAGCACTGCAAAAAAAAAGGAGATTTATGTCATACATAAATCAAATGGAGAAACCCTTTATGAATATTGGGAACGTTTCAAGAAGATTTGTGCAAGTTTACCACACCAAGAAATTGAAGAGGACCAGTTCATTGTGTGCTTCTACCAAATACTACTTGACAATGATAGGAATCCACTAGATGCCTAATCAGAAGGAGCCCTCATTGACAAATCACCTATAGATATCTGAGTTCTGATTGAAAATATTGCACAAAATTCATAGCAGTTTGGCACTAAAGGTATGACCACTAGAGGAATCCACGAGGTAAGAACATCTGATTCAGTAGATTTAATTAGAAACGAAATGGGTGAACTCAAAAGGTTAGTGCGACAAATAGTTGTGAACCATGTGAAGGAACAACAAGGACCGAATCAGGTATGTGGTATATGCTCTTCTAATTCTCATTACACAGATCAATGACTAGAATTTTAGGGGATAAAAAGTTGTGATGCAGCCTATCAACAAAGGAAATACCAACCGAAAACCCAACCAGGGTATGGGTTTCAATAGTACCATGCCAGAACACCTTTTCAACAGCAATATTAGAACCCGGTAGCATTCCAACAGCATTATAAGAAGACATTCCAAAAACAAAAAACCTTCCAACCGCCACCTTTCCATAAAAAGAATTCTGATAAACCATCCACAAGTGCACTATTATCTGAAGATCAACAGCTGAAGACAAGAGGTGCATGAACAGATGATAAGATGGAAAAGCTATTTGATCAATATGAAATCATTATGTATGCTCTCACCAAGAACCAAGGTATACTTCCCACACAAACAATCCCCAATCCAAAGGATAATGTTAGTGAAATCACCACCTGAAGTGGGAAGGACCTCACACCACCAGAAAAATGTGAGGAGGATGATTATAGGAGATCTTCAAAAACTCATCCTATCTAACCAAAAGATGGAGTCAACAACAAAGGAGAAAAATCAATGTTACATAAGGAAATAACGAAAACGCATTTGAAAAAACAACAAAGGGAGAAACAATATATCCCAAAAGCATCCCCATCATCATCGGTTGAGTCAAAGAAGGGTGAAGAAGAACAAATTTAATGGGAAATTTAGGAAACATTCCTAAAAGTTGAGATTCACATCCCACTACTGGATGCATTCAGAAAAATCACTAAATATGCAAAATTTCTGAAGGAGCTATGTACTAAAATAAGGATTCTGGATGGAAATGAAATAATAAACTTAGTAAGAAGCATCTCAGAATTTATCACACAACCAATACCGCAAAAATTTTAAGATCCAGGGACATTCTCTATTCACTGCACTATCGGTTCTTTAAATTTTACAGATTCACTATGTGATCTCGTAGATACCATAAATTTAATGCCTAACTCAGTGTTTTCATATTTGCAGATTGGAGAACTAAAACCAACTTGAGTGGTGGTATAATTAGAAAATAGATCCACATTTTTCCCAGCTGGATTCGTTGAAGATGTACTGGTAGGAGGGAGAGGATTAATCTTTCCAACAGACTTCTATGTCCTTGCCCTGGAGGAAGACCGAGCACCAGCCAAATCTCCCATCATCTTGTGGAGAACATTCTTAAACACTACGAATACCATCATCAATGTGCATGAGGGAACACTCACAATGGATATCATAGATAGTCGAGTGCATTTTAATATACTGAAATCCATGAAGAATCTGTCAGATGTTCATTCACTAAATACAGTCTACCAAAAAGATGGAAAATAAACAACTAAAAATTTAGAAGATACAACCATATAATTCTTGGATAGTTTGTTAGAAGAGGTAGGAGAATCAAAATCAGGAGAATATGTTAAGATCAAAGTATAAACTCAAAGAGACTGAACATGAAAAACATATCACAGATCTCTGGAAGGAACTTGCGGAAAAGGAAGAAGAAATAGCTGAGAAGAATTCCATATGCCTTGAAATGGAACATGAGCTGAACAAGGCTAGGGAAAACCCCATTAAAATTGAAGAGTAATGTAAAGGATATTATCAAACTAATGGGAATAGTGGATCACAAGAAAAAGGTAAATATAAACTCAATCAATTTCAAAAGAGACCTGTATTATTTAAATGCATAGAGGTAAAAACCAAAACCATGTTCGTATGGGTAAACAAAATTGAGGTTCAATCTCCTGCATCAAGAGAAGAGTAGAATTTTCAAAAGACACCACAACCCCTTAAAAAGAGTTATGTTCACATTGAAACAAGGAAGAAACAAATATTAGGAAATATTGAAAACCATTCTAGAAGAACAAGATTTTGAGGGTTTTGCTGGTGTTGTGGTATCCATGGATACAAATCAAACTTTTGTAGGTACAACATGTCTTTACCAGAAAATATAAAAGTTCCAATGTACGATATTAGACTCTTCCAACATGTTTGTCAATAAAATCCATCAGGTCGTACCTCTCCTTTAAATTTTTTGCTTGCTGTGGTTCATTTTAAAATTTTCTTACATGTTAAATCAATTTAAATTCATTGAGGACACTGAATCAATTAAGTGTGGGGGAGGGATTCTTGTAGTCTAGGATATTTCAAAATTTTAATTTTTTAGTTGAGCCAACGACATTAAACAAAGGTTCTACCTGGAGGCAACCCACGTTTTTCACCCATTATCCACTTGTCTTCTTTGTCATATACCTGCATGATTTAACAAGCCTGCACTGTCAATTGTTTTCATTCTTATATTTTAGGCCCATTAATGAAGATGCTATAAGGATGAAAAATTTCAAGCTAATGAATAACCCTCAAGAAAGGTGGAAAGTAGGAAAAGAAGATGCAGTGGGATTACACATTGTGAAGATAAAGATCCATTTGAAAGGGGAGTAGGAGTTTCAATTCTATAACATCCCAATATATTCCCAACATTTTTAGTCTTTTAAAGTGTTAATTATAAAATGCAATCCCACCCTTGAATTATGTTTTACTTGACATATCTACGAGACGTGATTTTCTTAGGAATCTGATAATTCCATGTTTTAGATTTCAATGTTAATGATATTGAATGAGTAAAATGGATAATTGGATGATTAAAGTGAAGCATGGATATTGAAATGAGGACCCATGATTTTATGGGATTAATTGATTCATGTAAATGAAATTTCCCTTCCATTTTTCATGCTTTAATTTTTTGAAATTCATTTGAAATAATTTTTTTATTATTAATCATTCCATGAGTTATTTTTCAATATCATATTCTCATTCCTAAGAGGATTTCTAGACCAAATATTTCCTATTTTATCTTGAGCATATTTCTTGAGTGATCTTGGGACATTCCACCTGCTATAACTTGTATTGAATCATGTCAAAGATATGACTATGAAAAAACATATTTAAAATGATTGAGACAATACTTTGTCTAGCCACATATTTACCTGAGACCCACCATTACATTTATCCTTCATTAGCCCATAGAATCCATGAATTTCTTTATAGGTTTAAGCCACATTACAAGCTGATATTTCCTTACGTACCCACACTTTTTGTATTTTTTTCATGGTAATTGATGTTTGAGTGTGGGGGAAGGGCCTTTCGTCTGAGTTCATTGGGATTGGTATCTTTTGTGGGTGGTGTGAGGTGTGCGTAATCATTTTGGGCAGTGTATTATTAGAAAATTGGGAATGAGCCATCATTTCATTATGCTTCTTTCATTTCATCAGGTTCTCCTTAAAAAAGGAGAAAATAAAGTTGTGTCTTTCTGGAGCATTTTTTAAAAATAGAGGGAGAACTTGGATGATATCATTCTTTATAATCATTTATTTACTCATGTCCCATGTCATTAAAAGGGGGTTGTGTTGTGTTTCACATTATCAAAGGAATTTGAGTGAGTTTCATCGTATGTTTTCACTTGGTTAATCATGTTTTGTACTTAAGAGTCAAACCTCCTACTTCTGGCCTTAAATTTTTTCAATCATTTACCCACAAACCCTAAGCCGCAGAGTCATTTTAACCTTAATTGCAAGTCATCATGATTTTGTGTGCATTTTTTCTTTAAAAAGTGGAGAAATTTGTTCCCTTACAAGTATATGGATAAGGAAAATCTTATCATGATATGATTATAAATCCACTTTAATTGTATCTTGAGTGATGAGAGAAAAGATTCAAAAGAGAGGTATATCATGATTTGGCATGTTTAATAATAATAAATTGAGAAGCTTGGAGGAATGAAAATATAAGTTCCGTCATTTTTCAAATGGGAAAAGTAAAATGAATGAATTGATTGTTTCTTTGAACAATGGGAATTTAAATTTATATTTTTTTGTGGAACTTGAAAATTTGATTTTACATTGATAATTTTTTGATTTTATTGCATTGAAATTTGAATATTGGTAAAATTGGTGCCCTTTGAATTCCATGTTGAGATTTTATTCTTGAATAAAAGCATAGTTTAAGTGAGGGGGAATTGATAGAGAAACTATTTTCATCATTTTTTATATGTAATTCAATTATTTAATCCCTAAAAATTGAATAAGTTGAATTATTTACATCAATTTTGGATTTTTGATGTGTTTTGGGCTAAAATCAGAAAACTGCTAAATTTGGAAATATTTATAGATTTTAATCACTTTGGTAATTCACAATTATAATTTAAAATATAAATACAATTGATGTGATTAATTTTTTATTCAGTTTATATATTTATTTTCTTTATCTTTTGTTTCTAAACCATGAATTAATTCGGCCATCCAGGGGTCCAAAAAATTCAATCAAGTTGGAAACTTACTCTGGACGACCGTGTGGACCCCACCTCAATGAATTAGTCATAAATCATTAAAAACTCATCCAATTGAGGTTCTTCAAATTGTAATGGAAAGATAATTAAATTTTTAGTTCATACATTGAAGATTATGAATATTTACTATCATTAAGGTGGTCCATGGATTCTCAAATTATGGGGAAAGAAAAAGAAAACATTCATCCAGAATAAATACTCAGATTTAATTGGCCATATCTCATTCTACATAGGGAGGATGAATATGAAATTTTCGGCTGAAACTTAAACTATATTTTTTAAGATCTTTCAAGAATAAACTATTCCAAATTTTGGCCATTTAATTGTCCTACCATGGTCAAACATTCGGTGGACAGAATCTTCAAGAAATTTTAAAGAGGAATTATGAAGATATTAAATTTGAAGTCCGAAGGATGGCACCCACATGGCCTATATAAAGAGGAGTTCACCCATTATGAGGGGGGAGATGAAGACCACACTTAGAGACGAAAGGAAGCCAAGGGACTCTCGGGGACTATCTCTTTCAGCATCATTATATTTATTTTTTTATTTTTCTTTAATTTAAAATGTCTCTCCTCTCTTGCATAATCTAGATTACCCCATCCATGGTGGGGTAGATTAATTTGAGTGATCGGGAAGAGGGGAGGCTAGACCTATGTGTGTTATTGAGTTCTTGTGCTTGAAATTAATCAAATTCCTTCTTCTTTATTACTCTGTTTTCAATTCTTAATTCAGTTTTAAATTCCAAATGTTGTAGTGTTAGGTTTTGATTCTGAAATTATAAATTTCTCTAGTCAATGATCATATCTCCCTCCAACCAATTCTAATCTTTATATGGTGGAACAAGATTAGGGTTGTGTGGTGAGTTCTTGGTGGTAGTCAAGAACGTGTGTAGGATTGTATGTCGGAATATTGGTTTATTAGGGAACAACAATTTCGGGTCATGGTTTGCTCTAATTAATCAATAAACCTTCTACAACCCTAAACACATTGGAAGGAGGATAGACTAATCTAAAGTTTTTGAAAGGAAAATTTTCATCACATTTATCTGACCAAGGGAGATAGAGGACTCGGTAGATGAATCTCTCTCTTACCAGTTAAAGGAAGAAGAAGATACAAATTTTGGAAACAATGATGGCCCAAAACTAGGTCTAGCCGAACCCAATCTGATCATCATTTTATCATTTTTAAAACAAATCAATTAAATTTGTTTGTTTCTCTCATAGTCATTCAAATTAATTAAAACCAATATTTTTTAGAAAACCTAAAAAAGTTACAACCTTGTTTTGTGTGCACTCCTCTTCGGGAGAATACCTCAGATCAGATTCTATACTATACTTAGGTAATTAAAATATTGTTTTGTCATGCCCCACGATAGGAGTGTATCACTATCATCTTCGTTAATGATTCACGTCAGGTTCAACAAGTTTTTTTCCTTAGGATATATGTTCAGTTCAGTAGTCATTATTTCCAAAAAAATCTATGGGTTTTTTCATGGAACTAAAACACCCAATGGTTTTGTATCCATGGGGACCGGTTTTCCAAAGGTAGGTTCTCATCAGGGAGTTTATCCAATGATGCTTAAGAAATGACATTGGTTTAGTTGATGGGAGGTTAGAATCATCACACCCTTTTGGGGGGGCCGAATTATTTCAAACTCATCGACTCTATTATAGATTTAAGATATGTTCATGAATCCTTTATCAATTCCCAAGTAAGATGTGGGTCGCCCTTAAATTAAAAAAAATTATTAGCATGTATGGAATTTAGAATCATCTGTATTTATCTGAGGTTCTTCATCTATGAAGATATTTTAATCTATATTAGGTTCCCCATTGATGGTATCCCTTCATATACTGATTATATATTCTTTGTTCACTATTAAAATGATGTTGTTTTTTAGTCACATAGTGAGGTTCTATAGAGTGTATCATCATCTAGGGAGATGGGAGTTTTTTTATATTGGGATTAGAGCCATGAATGGGTTTTCTATGTATCCCTGTGAAAATAATCAGAGCCCATGTATTTTGGTTCTGATTAATGGGGAACATCATAACTTTTAAATTCATGTGATGTGGACCTAACCATAATGTTTAATTTCATGTGTCAAGGATGTATAAGAAGAAGGTTCCTAGTTAATGTTCAGTGTGAGACATAAGCCGAAGTTTCCCACATAACCTAGAAGTAATATGGATTCCCTAATTAAATTAAACCCTACTAGTAATGCGACACAAAGATAACAAGTTTGATTTGGGGTATTGGGTTTAGACCTTATGGAGGCTTCTTACGTATCCCATTTGGATGGTATTCAAATCCCACGTAGTTCGGTTGTGAGGATCAGTGCCTATGGAGGCCCCTAGGTTTGTCTCACATGGGGATTATGGACCTTTTAGAATATTACATTGGGGCTTACTTTAGAAGGGTATTCCCATTAAATGTTACCATTAGGGATGTCTCAACTCATAGTGATTTGGAGGCCTATTCTGGGGCTTACTTCTGAGTAGTATTCCCATCTAGATTGGGTCCTAGGTGGGTGTCCTATATATCTTAATTGTAGTAGGAATCATATTTCTCATTGTTCAATTCTTGGGGCTTATGCGCTGAGGTTTCCCAGGGTAGGTTTGATTGCAACATACTCATAAAAAGAATTCCCATGGATTGGTTAGGGCTTACACTTTGAATGAGGCTCGAAGATTATTATGATTGAGGCTTACTCCTGAGGTGGATTACAAGAAGGTTTGGGATCATGTGGATTTCATGACCATCATCAACCTCTAAGACCACATGAGTCATGATCAGTGTGAGAAACAATATGAAACAAAAGATCCGAAAAACCACACAATCTGCATTTCCCTGAGGTTGGATACATGACCTTAAGGAACCACAACTATGGAGGCACTCTGAATGATAGAGAGATGAATATTCAAAGGATGATCCTCTTCCAAAACATGCATCCAAATATGTGGGTGTCATGATCCTGTCTTTACCCTAAGCTCAAAAGTCATGTATGTGTCATTCTAGAATGTGATGGACAGATGGAAGTTGAAGATTTAGAATATAACACACTTATCCTACTCTTTTGGTGAAAGAGGAAGGGGAAATGGAGGAATAGGTTGAGGTTATGACACTTCCCTATCTTTAATTTACCCTAGAATGGGACCATGGTATGGAAACTGAGGAGGGAATGGATCAGGAAAAAGAGGGGAGGGCTCTGGTTCTCATCTCTTATCTAACCCAGTGTCCAAAAGGCGAAGAGGACTAAGGCTGGAAGCTCATGCAAGAAAGCATATGGGATTACTCTAGGATGGATTCCTAGAATTTGGTCCCACGTTAAAGGCGGAGGATCTTATTCCATATTGAATGAAAAGGAAATCGTAATCCTTACCCTCCCCACTGTGAACTAGAGGCTCTGAGTGGTAGAGATGATAAGGGGAGGACATGGTCCTAACCCTTGTATCTGAGACCAGTAAATATCTTACATTGTCCATGGGGTAGGCTTCCTCATGAACATGGGGATATACACTCAGATGCGCCCCTAGGACCCTGACCGACCAACTGGAAAACTAACGGAAACCTCTGACTGTAAAAATACATACCCAAATGGGTACATGCTTATGTGCTAGTTGCAATGATTGTGTAAATTTGCAGCCTTCGGTAGAGGTTTTAAATTGGTCCCTCTCAGACAAGGGATCCAAAGGAGGAGAGGCCCTATAATGGATGTATTTTAAGAATACCTTATGGTTTTCCTTATGTAGGTCCTAGGGATAGGTCCTCGATGCAGGTGCTCAGTTAATGTGCTTAGCATAGGGTCTAGGAGGAACTAAAAGTGCTTTGTGTAGGGGTAATAAGACTAAATGATATGAATATTACATGATTAATGAACCACCTGGGAAGCAAATATTAGGTAATGATTTATCCTAATCACCATGGGTCTACTTAGGTTTCCCTGGATAGGTCTCACATAGGTCCTTTCTTAAGGAACGAGCCTCATGTAGGTGGTTTCCAACTAGAGGAAAAGGGGTTATCACACAAGAATTTTGTTCTTATGAACCTTAAGGGACCTTGATATCTCATATATTCTTTTATTGTTTCTTCTCAAGGGTTTTGGAGAGACGTATGAGAAGTTTCAGAGTACCTAGGATAAGGGTCTAGATGACCATAGATTATAGGGTTTTTCCGAATTTTCAGTCCTTCAAATAGAGATCCTAATTGTACTATTTATAGATAACCAGGGGACCCTGTGTGAAGGATGTTTCATGTGTAGGAATTGGGTTTCGGTGCTCCATGAAGGTGACTCATGTAGGGGTGTCCTTCCTTTTTTTCCACCTAGGTGGGGTCGCACAGGCCTTTTGGTGTGAAGGTGCTTCATGTAGGTCTTCTACACATGGGGTATTTTGATCTTGTTTGATTTTCTTCATGTATTTCAACTTATCAAAGAGTATTTCATAATAATTTCCTCCCTTTAATGAAATTTAGTGTCAAAAATATCCTAAAAGGTCACATTGGTATAGACCTGATCATCACCCGATGCATGACAATGGGCCTTACTGCACCCCTAGTTTGACCCTCTCAAGGGATTTTTTTGGTAAAAGTACATTTTATTTAAGAAAAATCATGAAGGATTTGAATAGATGATTATTATGTATGACCTAGGTTAAACATAAGGTGTCATAGATTTAAAATAAGGTTTATTTATTTAGACATACGATAAATTTTGCTTCATGATTATATGATTTCCCACTATTAGTAGTGTTTCTCACACTTTGATATTTGTTTTTATTCATTGGATGGAACCATAAAGAACAATGTAAATGATTAATGTGATGGTCAATTCAATGATTATCCACCTAATAAACCAAATGTTGTAGGGTATGTGGTATAGAATACTGTTTCTATGATCACATAACTTTATCACACCATGAATGATGTTGAGCTTCCAAAAGATAAAAGGATGAAATGCTGTTTTTTTGAATCCTTCATGAGGAAACATCCACCCTCTTTTTGTGGAATGACTTATCCATATGTTTTTGAGAAACGAATCAGTACCATTTAAAATATATTTTTCATTCTCCATTGTTCGAAACATGAGTGATTAATTTTTGTCATTTATCATTTGGAAATTGAATCAGATCAATGGTGGAATCTTATTAAGAATACAAGGAGAAAAGAATGAGTTGACTCCATATAGTGAGATGAGTTCAAGTTATTATTTCTCAATAAGTATCTTCCTCTTATTATTCATAAAAAATGGAGAAGGAATTTCAAGATCTTATGCAGAAGGATGATGAGTCTATTGGTACCTATAAGGAAAATTTTACAGGACTTGTGAGGTACTCAACTGGTATTATCACCCAACATGAATATAAGGTTGATCAATTCTTAAGTGGATTAAAACCGAACCTCTAAAGGGTGTTAGTCAAAAGGGACATTGGAAGATAAAACGAAATCATTCGATGTGTGATCAAAGTGTAAATGGAAACTAGAAACCCTCATGGTCATGCTGATAAGAAATAGAAGATGGGGTTTCAAGGAAGATGCAATGATATGTCTCATGGAGTGAAGAAAATGTTTCAACATCCTTCCTATAAAATTTTTAGGAAGGGGAACTCAACTGAATTCTGAAAATGATTGAGTAGGTGTTTCAAGTGTGGTAATCCTATACGTAGATCAAAATAATATAGAAGTAATTTGAAGAGGAGAGTCAATAAAATGAATGGAGAGAGAGCTCAATAAAATGAACCACCCACACTCCGGTGTTTCAAATGTAAGGAGTTTCAGCATTATGAAAATCAATATACTAATTTAATGGATGATGAGGATGATAATCCATAATAACCTCAAAAGATAATGGAAAAAATGGAAAGCATGTGCAATCACAATACCTAAAGTGAATCATCTCAATTGGGGCACTGTATAGTGGGGATTTTCATGTTGAATTTAGTATGTATAAGACCTATTAATATATTATTGTTCATCCTTTAATGAAACTTCATGTGATTTTAAGCATTGGTTATCTCTTTTTACACATATTCTAGAATAAGGAAATCACATTTTATATTTTGAATCATTTTAATATCATTTATTAGTTAAAGGATGAACCCAGACTTTTGGTTGTGATGTTTTTGTCTAATATTGAAACATTTTTAAGGAATAAAAGGAGAATTATATTTGGAGACTATATATGGTTTTATTGTGATTTTATTTTGGAAGTGATTAGGGTATATACATTTTGGTATAAAATCTTATGATTGATTATTATTATTATTATTAAGTTGACCATGGAAGAATATGAGGTCAAATAATTCCAATCGTTGGGATTCAGACCTGGTCAGACATAATTTGGAGTATCCGTAAGGTTAACTATTTATGGAATGGTTTATATTGAAATTTTTCATTATAATTTTTTTATCTTTTGGTAACCATTTTATATTTGATTAATTTATAAAGATAGGAGGAATATTTTTTTATCATTTTATGGATAATGTGTACCATTAAAAGTTGATTTTTGTGCTTCAAGAAATAGAAACTCATCTTGAATACTCATCGATTGGAGGAATGGACGTTATTATGGTGAAAGTTGATTAAAGGATGAAGTAATACTTATCAAGTAAGTATATTTACCTATATTATTCATTTAGATGTTTAAGGAATCCTTAAATATTAGGAAATGTTTTTTGAGATAAAATGCCATGATGCCCACCCTCCGAAGATACCCCTCCTAGGTTTGAAATGAAGAAATGTAGATGATGATCCCTGATTCCTGCCTTCAGTAGGCCCATAGTTGGAGACTAGCACCAAGGGTGTATATATCTCACAATATGGGAGGTATTACCCTTTATAAGAAACAAGACCAAGATATAAAATAAATCATCCACAAAGAACCCCAAGACATAATATAAACCAAAAACTCAAACCCTACCACATGAATGCATAAAATAAAACAAATAAAAATACAATAAAGTCTCCAAAGTAAGTACCCAAAAGTAAAGTTAAAGAAACAACACAAAAGCTGACAAGGATCTGAGCTAGTAAGGTCCAACACGGTCTGTAAAATCCTCCTGGAACCTGAAAATATTTTTATATACGTATGGTGAGAATACAAGTATAAATATTAGGAAAACTAACGTCTCTCATGAACATGTGAAATAAGCACACTAATTATCTTGTGAGAAAATAGTAGAACCAAATACCACCTAAACAAGTATACTAACAATCCTAGTCTGTGATGACCCAGACTCTCTTGATCCTTCACTTTGCCAAAATACGGGTCCAAAAGGAGTGGCGTCTCAGTGAGACCGATCAGCGCAACCGATCAGTGAGACCGATCGGTGAAACCGATCAGCGCGACCGATCGGTGAGAACGATCGGTGAGACCGATCAGCGCGACCGGTCGGTGAGACCGATCAGTGTTACCCGGCCTTGACGAGTTGTTTCCAGTAGCACTCCTTTTTGATCAAATAGGCTTTTAAACCCTATTCTGACTTGTTTAAGCGTGTTTTAAAGACCCATAACGTGCATAAGAGTTTTAATTAAATACTTAATTGATTCATGAGTCAGATTAAACCACCAGACCCCCTTTTATGACGAGTGGAGCTGCGTGGTCAACCCACGACCCCCGCGCCTTACGCGGTTTTGTGTTTTCACCTCAACCGTCCCTGACTCTTATAAACTAAAGGTTAGCCGTGGTTTCTCTTTCCTTGATCGTGGCTTTTCAAAAACATCTTCTAGTGCATTGGGCGCATCATTATCCGTAAATTTCCGCGCCCGGCCTAGGCGTCGATCGTCGATCAAACAGGTAGGGAAATTCTCCTTGCCTCTCTCTTTTGTGTATCATGCGGGGTGGGCGTGCTTTTGATTCTGTATAATTGGATAAACCAGACCTAATTAAAGATAATGAACGAATTCTATAAATAAAGAGGGGGGGGGGTTGTGATCATTGATGTTGTCTTATATTTTGATGTTGTTTATATTATGACCATCTTGTTGAGTTGTGCTGGCTTATGCCTTCTGAAAATCGAGGTCGTTGGTGGTCGTTGTTTGTGCACTAATGAACCCTGCTGATGTTTTAAATGGCTTGTTTGTGGTTTTAAACTCCTTCTATGAAAATTAATTGGTTAATAATGTATATCCGGCCAAATAAATTGAGGCACCAGGATCTTTTTCCTTCTTTGATAACCCCCGGTTAAAACACACGAAAATTGAAATCATGGAGTTTGTTAAGTCCTTTAAATCTGAAGATACCGGCATGACCCTGACTTGTGTTGATGGTGGTAGTTGGTTGTTTTCTTTTCGGGCCGATTGTTGGAATTGTGGGAGGGGATGGGATCCCCTGTATTATACTCTTGGTGGTTGTGTGAATTTGGGGATGGGATCCCCTGTTGGTATGGAATCGGTGGTTGTGAGTTTTAAGACCCGGTGGTTACTTTTCTATATCACAAACTCGGGTGGGATCCTCTGTTGGTGAAGAGAATGTTTAAATTGACGATTGGCTGGACTCCTTTCCTTGGTTATGCTTACGGTGTTAGTTTCCCAGTAGTGCATGAACTTATCTGAACATTAACACTGAACATGAAACAAGAATGGGACAAATGGGGTTTTTTGGCGAGAGTCGTGACTTGTGACTTGGATGTAGTGGTGTGGTGTTCTGTAGGTTGGTTAGAAAAACCTAGAATTTGGGTGAGTCCTTGTTACCTATATCTATACTTGTAGTTTTTTGTTCTTATTCACACCCCACCCAAGTTGAGCAATTAATTTCCGAACACCCCCATTTCATGGGGGAGGGTGTTTTTCCCAACACTATTCTTGGTGGCTGGTTATTAGCTCCTTTTCTGCTCCCTTTCCCGGATAGCCCAAGTATCTTTGGGCAGGCTGTGATGGCATGAGGTCCATTATTAGCCCAAGAACCTTCGGGCGGGGTAGTGTGGTGGTTGGCCAGGTGTGTGCGGCAGGTGGTTTCCCAAGTGTCTTCGGGATGAGGCCCAGGTGTCTTCAGGCATGGCAGTGGATTTTCTCTAGCCCATGTGTCTTCAGGCATGGTGGTGGTTGTTCTGGCCTAGGTGTTTGTAGGCGTGGTTACGTGTGATAGTTGAGGCACAGGTGTGTGCGAGCGGGAATTCGGCAGTGGGAATGTGTGACAGTTGTGGCCCAGGTGTGTGCGGGTGGGATTTCCGCAGTGGGACTGAGTGTGGTTGTGGCCCAGGTGTGTTCGGGCAGGTGTGGTAGTGGGATTGCGGTGAGAATGGCGGGATTGGTCTGATGCGTAGGATGTCTCAATAACCAGTGGGAAAGTGGCATGGGGTACCCAAACATTGATGTGCTCTTAATATATATATATTACTTGAATTTCGTTATTTGGGGAGTGTGCCTTGGTGAGGCCTGGGTGGATAGTTTACCTTGATAGGTGTTTGGTTTACTCTTCTCTCACAGGACTTTAGTATGTTCCCCCACTTGTGCACGAGAGTCTTTGGTTTTCCCTACTAAGTGTACTTGTATGCTCACCCTATGTATATAAAAATGCTTTCAGGTTTCCAGGAGGACTTCGGGGATCACGCAGGACCTTACTAGCTCGGACATTTGGTGAAGTTGCAGTTGTCGCTTTTCCTCTTTAGTACTTACCTTTGTAGTCACCTTTTTTACCTTGTGGATTTACTTTTGGAACATGCATGTGGGAATGGCTTATTTTTTTCTTTACTTTTCTTTTACCTTGGTGTTGTTGAGTTTCATCATCTCATCTCTCGATCTTATAAAACAAAAAAAGTTGTAATGCCTTCCATTTGTGAGAAATTTCTATACCCTTGGTGCTAGTCGCTACCCCGGGACCTATTGAAGGCGGGTCTCGTGGGCCATTATCTCTCCAACTTAAAGAAGGAAGGGCCTGGAAATCTGCTGACCCTTCTCTCCTTTTGGTGAAGGCGGGTCGTGACAGAATGGTATTAGAGGGATGGTTGAGAGATAGGATGGAGTCTGGAGTTAGGCACAGTGAGGATTACATGGGATGGTAAGGCAATAGTGTTGGGTGACCTTGGCGCGTGAATTAGGCCAGGGAAGACCAGCTAGGACACGGGATTTTAGGGCCCCCCATGATCCGATGCAAGGACACTGGACCTACCGAATGACCAAGTGAGGACACACTGATTGCAGGGTAGAGACCCTAGGAAAGGTACATGCATCATAATGACTTCTGTTCTTGTGTTTCTGGGATTTCTTGGGAATTAAGAATAAATTAAATTTTAAGAAGTTTTTAAGACGATATTCTGCACTACTTGGTCTTAGGCATTCCTTATTTACCTTGCAGCTATGGCACTTAGAAGGCGACCACGTGTGGTACAGGAAATTGAGGCCCCAGAGACTACTTTGGCCGATCGGCAGAGAGCTGATCGAGAGGAAGAGGATGACCAGTGGAAGAAGACTCTTCGGGCCTTCCAGCGACAGGCCCTCGAGAAGTATGAGGGAAGCACCTCTAATATGAAAACGGAAGGTGGCTAGAGGAGGTAGTTATAGCCTTCGGCCTGATTCGGGCCCCGACCGAGTACTGGGTTCCTATGGATGTTAGCCATATGCGGGGAGCGGCACGTCAGTGGTGGATACTTTACCTGGGGGAGAGGAGAGAGTCTGAGGTGGCTTGGGAGGATTTCGAGAGGTAGTTCCAGGCGGAATTCCTCTCCTCGACGATGAAGGTAGAAAAGAGTCAGGAACTACTCTCCCTCCAGCAGGGGAGTATGTCTGTGAGGGAGCTAGGGATAAAGTTCAAGGACCTCCTACGTTTTGCTCCAGACCTCTTTCCCGACAAGGAGTATCAGGCAAGATGTTTAGAGGAGGCACTCCGACCCTCCCTCCAGTATGTTGTTACCCCCTTTACCCTACTGACGTACTTGGAGGTCCAGAAGAAGGCTGAAGTGGTGGAGAGGATGCATGCTCTAGGAGGAGTGTCGCGAGAGGGGATCCAGCTGGGACCATCGAAGGGGAAGGCCGTCAGCACTAGGCCTCCAACATCAGGACCCTCTAGGTTCCGAACTGCAGGGAGCAGGCCGCAGCAGTTTCAGTTTCGATCCCCTGGCCCTCGCCCTTTTCCTTCGGGCCCGGGACCGCGGTGCTTCATCTGTGGGAGCCCTGGGCATCTCCAGAGTCAGTGCCCCGACCGGGTGCAGTACAGTAGTGGAAGTCATCCCCAGCATCCTCCCTAGCAGCAGCTTCCAGCCAGACCTTTCCAGCAGCACCAGCAGGGACAGCGAGCTCCCGCTCCTCCGAGGGCAGACATAGGAGGAGGAGGCCAACCTTAGGGCGCTCCACAGGGACCTCGACCAGGGCATGGTGGTGGAGGAGGCTGACAGCCGAGGGGCAGGGGAGCTGGGCGTGGACAGTTACACGCCGCAGAGGCAGCAGTTCCAGCAGGGCCATAGGTTGTTCAAGGTACGATCAGTCTGTTTAGCACTCTTGCTTATGCTTTGTTCGATACTGGAGATTCAAACTCCTTTGTTGCACCCAGTCTAGACCGTGCCTTGGGTCTAGATGTCGAGAGACTTTCAGTGCCCCTGGTGTTGAGAACACTAGTCGGAGGTCAGACTGACTTGTTGTTCGTTTTTCGGGAATGTAGACTGATGTTAGGGCCACATCAGTCGGTTAGAGATCTTCTTCTGCTACAGATTCATCCATATGATGTCATCCTAGGCATCGACTGGATATTTTCTGTGTGTGCCATCATCGACTATTTCCAAAGAAGGGTGGTGTTCTCAGACTTGGACGACCGGCGTGTTACCTTCACCGGCGAGCGGAGCAGTCCGAAGCGAAACAGGAGAGAGGAACCTCTCCTCTCCTTGTTGACCAAGCTGACAGTGGGATCAGTATATGATGAAATGGTGGAAGTGCTAGAGATTGTCCGTGAGTTTATGGAAATCTTTCCTGAAGAGGTGAAGACTCTACCCCCTCGACGTGATATCGAGTTCGGGATAGACCTGCAGCCCGGACCTCATCCAATATCGATGGCTCCATACCGGATGTCACCTTCGGAGCTACGGGAGTTGCAGATACAGATTGACGATCTGATGAATAGGGGTTATGTTCGTCCGAGCGCGTCACCATGGGGAGCTCTAGTCCTGTTCACAAAGAAGGCAGATGGTGGCCTCAGGTTATGCATAGACTACAGGTGGCTGAATCAGGTAACGATCAAGAATCGCTACCCTCTTCCGAGAATAGATGATATCTTCGACCAGCTGAAAGGGGCAGGATGGTTCTCGAAGATCGACCTGCGGTCTGGGTACCACCAGCTGAGGGTGAAAGAGAGCGACATCTCGAAGACAGCGTTCAGGTGCAGGTATGGACACTTCGAGTTCGTAGTCATGCCCTTCGGTGTTACAAATGCCCCAACTGTGTTCATCGGGCTTATGAACTCCATATTCCGGGAGTACTTGGATCGGTTCATGGTTGTGTTTATCGAGGATATCCTGATCTATTCAAGGTCAGAAGAGGACCATGCAGATCACCTGAGGACAGTTTTGGAGGTCCTCTGACAGCACCAGCTCTATGGGAAGTTGTCAAAATGCAAGTTCTGGACACGAGAAGTGCACTTCCTCAGGCACGTAGTGTCTGAGCAGGGGGTAGCGGTCGACCCATCAACGGTTGAGGCAGTTGTTTCTTGGGTAACACCCAAGAATGTGGCATAAGTCCGAAGTTTCCTCAGGCTGGCAGGTTACTACTGGAGATTCGTACCCAACTTATCCCGAGTAGCAGCCCCTTTGAAGGCTCTGACCAAGAAGGACCAGGATTTCGTATGGAGTGAGCAGTGGCAGTCAGCCTTCATCTATCTGAAGGAGAAGTTAGTCAGTGCCCCAGTGGTGAGGTTACCAGAAGAAGTGGCGGCTTATGATGTGTTCTGTGATGCTTCATGACAGGGCCTTGGATATGTGCTGATGCAGCGACAAGGGTTGATCTCTTATGGGTCCAGGAAGATACGTTCTCATGAGCCTAATTACGCCACCCAAGACCTGGAGCTTGCAGTAGTCATTTTTGTGCTAAATTTATGGTGGCACTACCACATAGGAGAGCACTTTATGGTCTTCACGGATCACAAAATCTTGAGGTATATCTTCTCCCAGCGGGACCTAAACTTGCGACAGCAGAGATGGGTGGAGTTCCTCCAGGATTATGACTTTGAGATTTCTTATACTGAGGGCAAGGGCAATGTGGTGGTCGATGCCTTGAGCAGGAGGGCACAGAAGGATATGGTCCGAGAGTTAGCGGACGCCTGGAAGGCAATGGAGGAGTTGGCTACCTTACACCTAGATGCGAAGATGGATAGCGGTAGAGGCTGCCTCTATCAGATGACAGTGCAGTCATCCCTGGTTCAGCAAGTGGAGGAGTCTCAGTGGGGAGACCTAGAGTGCGAAGTGATGCGTGACCAAGTTGATGAGGGCAATGCTTCAGAAGGATGGACAGAGGATGGTTAGAACCGGATGCTTTTCCAGAAAATTTTGTTTGTCCCGGAGGCGATGTGTGGCAAGGTTCTCAGTGAGTTCCACAACTCACCCATGGCGGTACACCCAGGAGTTTCCAAGATGTACCAGGGTTTGAAGAGGCAGTTTTGGTGGCTCAGAGTTAAGCGAGCGGTGGCAGAGTTTGTGGCCAAGTGCTTTGTGTGTCAGCAAGTGAAGGCAGAACACTGAGTTCAAGGCGGCCTACTGCGGCCTCTAGATGTCCCTGAGTGGAAGTGGGATGACATCTCGATGGATTTCGTCATGGGACTACCCAAGGTCCAAGGAGGGTACGACGCCATCTGGGTGGTAGTGGAAAGGTTGACGAAATCGGCTCACTTTCTGGAAATCAGGGAGTCGAGTGCTATGGATGCTTTGGCATGAAAGTACATGGATGGGGTGGTGCAGTTGCATGGAGTTATGAGGTCTATAGTCTCGGATAGGGATGTAAGATTTACCTCACGAGTATGGAGAGGATTACAGAAATCTTTTGGCACCCAGTTACACCTTAGCACTGCTTTCCATTCCCAGAAATATTGACAAACAGAGCGCATCATCCAGACCTTAGAGGATATGTTGCGGGCATGTGTTCTTGACTCAGGAGGATCATGGGTGCAATACTTGCCTCTAGTAGAGTTTTCCTACAATAATAGCTACCACTCTACTATTGGCATGGCCCCGTTTGAAGCTTTGTATGGGAGGCCATGTCGTTCGCCTGTGTGTTGGACCGAAGTTGGAGAGGCAGACATCCTTGGCCCGGAGGTGGTGCAGAACACGACAGAGAAGGTTCAGCTCATACGGGAAAGGATGAAGGCGGCCCAAGACCGACAGAAGTTGTATGCTGATACTAGGAGGAGGCCCTTGGAGTTTGAGGTTGGGGACCATGTGTTCTTGAGGGTCTCTCCTTGGCGTGGGCAGGGGAGGTTCGGCATGGGGAGTAAGCTTTCTCCCAGATTCATCGGACCCTTCGAAGTGTTGCGGCGGGTTGGCGAAGTGGCTTACCAGCTAGCGTTACCACCGCCGCTACTAAGGATACATGATGTCTTTCATGTGTCCCAGCTCCGTCGGTATCTGCACGACGATTCACACGTCCTTGATTGGGGTGAGCTAGACATCGAGGACGACGTGACCTTTGTCGAGAGACCTGTGGTGATCGGGGATCGCAAGGAGAAGGTGCTTCGCGGGCGAACCATCCCCTTGGTTCATGTGTTGTGGAGACATGGTGGGCTTAAGGAGAGTACGTGGGAGAGGGAAGCACAGATGCGTACCCAGTACCCAGAGTTTTTTATGGTTTTTTCCTTGTTGTGCCTATTGTGGTAGAACGTTTTGTCTTTTGGCTATGAAATGTACTGGTTTTCTTTCCTCTAGTTGTGTGTGAAAAGCCCCGGCTATGAGGAAGGAGAGAACCCGACCCCTAGTCAAGACGCATTAAGGTGGATGCGATTAAACCCGTGCGGGCGAGTCAGTGCCGCCCAAAGCAGATAATATCTTGACATGGGGGAGGAGACTCCCCAACCCACAAGCCCGGGCAGTTTGGCATGGTATGTTGCTTGGTTCGTGGCAGGGAGGTTTTCTTATTTGACTATGAGGTTCACTCTTGAGAGGTATCTTTCGAGGTGGTTTTTCGGACCCGCCCTTTCCTTCTGGGTTGTTTAAATTCTCGAGGACAAGAATAGTTTGAGAGGTATCTGATGTGATGACCCAGACTCTATTGATCCTTCACTTTGCCAAAATCTAGGTCCTAATGGAGTGGCGTCTCGGTGAGACCGATCGGCGTGACCAATTGGTGAGACCGATCGGCGTCACCTGGCCTTGATGAGTTGTTTCTAGTAGCGCTCCTTTTTGCATAAATAGGGTTTTAAACCCTATTCTGACTCGTTTAAGCGTGTTTTAAAGACCTGTAACGTGCATAAGAGTTTTAATTAAATACATAATCAATTCATGAATCATATTAAACCACCCAACCCCCTTTTATGACGAGTGGAGCCGCGTGGTCAACCCACGACCCCCGCGCCTTACGCAGTTTCGCGTTTGCACCTCAACCATCCCCGACTCTTATAAGCTAAGGGTTAGCCGTGGTTTCTCTTTCCTCAATCATGGCTTTTCACAAACATCTTCTGGTGCATCAGGCACATCGTTATTCGTAAAGTTCCGCGCCCGGCGAAAGCGTCGATCGTCGATCATAGGGGTAGGTAAATTCTCCTTGCCTCTCTCTTTTGTGTATCATTCTGGGTGGGCGTGCTTTTGATTCTGTAGAATTGGATAAACCAGACCTAATTAAAGATAATGAACGAATTATATAAAGATAAAGGGGGTGGTTGTGATCGTTGATGTTGTCTTATATTTTGATGTTGTTTATATTATGACCATCTTGTTGAGTTGTGCTGGCTTATGCCTTCTGAAAATCGAGGTCGTTGGTGGTCGTTGTTTTTTCACTAATGAACCCTGCTGATGTTTTAAATGGATTGTTTGTGGTTGTAAACACCTACTATGAAAAGTAATTGGTTAATCACGTATATCTGGCCAAATAAATTGAGGCACCATGATCTTTTTCCTTCTATGATAACCCCCGGTTAAAACACACAAAAATTGAAATCATGGATTGTGTTAAGTCGTTTAAATCTGAAGATACCGGCATGACCCTGACTTGTGTTGATGGTGGTAGTTGGTTGTTTTTTTTGGGTCGATTGCTGGAATTGTGGGAGGTGATGGGATCCCCTATCTTATACTCTTGGTGGTTGTGTGAATTTGGGGACGGGATCCCCTGTTGGTATGGATTCGGTGGTTGTGAGTTTTAAGACCCGGTGGTTACTTGTCTATATCACAAACTCGGGTGGGATCCTCTGTTGGTGAAGAGAATGTTTATATTGACGATTGGCAGTACTCTTTTCCTTGGTTATGCTTATGGTGTTAGTTGCCCAGTAGTGCATGAACTTATCTGAACATTAACACTGAACATGAAACAAGAATGTGGAAAATGGGATTTGTTGGCGAGAGTCGTGACTTGTGACTTGGATGTAGTGGTGTGGTGTTCTGTAGGTTGGTTAGAAAAACCTAGACATTGGGTGAGTGCTTGTTACCTATATCTGTACTTGTAGTTTTGTGTTCTTATTTTCGCCCCACCCAAGTTGAGCACTTAAGTGCGGAACACCCCCATTTCATGGGGGAGGGTGTTTTTCCCAACACTATTCTTGGTGGCTGGTTATTAGCTCCTTTTCTGCTCCCTTTCCCGGATAGCCCAAGTATCTTTGGGCAGGCTGTGATGGCATGAGGTCCATTATTAGCCCAAGAACCTTCGGGCGGGGTAGTGTGGTGGTTGGCCAGGTGTGTGCGGCAGGTGGTTTCCCAAGTGTCTTCGGGATGAGGCCCAGGTGTCTTCAGGCATGGCAGTGGATTTTCTCTAGCCCATGTGTCTTCAGGCGTGGTGGTGGTTGTTCTGGCCTAGGTGTTTGTAGGCGTGGTTACATGTGATAGTTGAGGCCCAGGTGTGTGCGAGCGGGAATTCGGCAGTGGGAATGTGTGACAGTTGTGGCCCAGGTGTGTGCGGGTGGGATTTCCGCAGTGGGACTGCGTGTGGTTGTGGCCCAGGTGTGTTCGGGTAGGTGTGGCAGTGGGATTGCGGTGAGAATGGCGGGATTGGTCTGATGCGTAGGATGTCTCAATAACCAGTGGGAAAGTGGCGCGGGGTACCCAAACATTGATGTGCTCTTAATATATATATATTACTTGAATTTCGTTATTTGGGGAGTGTGCCTTGGTGAGGCCTGGGTGGATAGTTTACCTTGATAGGTGTTTGGTTTACTCTTCTCTCACAGGACTTTAGTATGTTCCCCCACTTGTGCACGAGAGTCTTTGGTTTTCCCTACTAAGTGTACTTGTATGCTCACCCTATGTATATAAAAATGCTTTCAGGTTTCCAGGAGGACTTCGGGGATCACGCAGGACCTTACTAGCTCGGACATTTGGTGAAGTTGCAGTTGTCGCTTTTCTTCTTTAGTACTTACCTTTGTAGTCACCTTTTTTACCTTGTGGATTTACTTTTGGAACATGCATGTGGGAATGGCTTATTTTTTTCTTTACTTTTCTTTTACCTTGGTGTTGTTGAGTTTCATCATCTCATCTCTCGATCTTATAAAACAAAAAAAGTTGTAATGCCTTCCATTTGTGAGAAATTTCTATACCCTTGGTGCTAGTCGCTACTCCGGGACCTATTGAAGGCGGGTCTCGTGGGCCATTATCTCTCCAACTTAAAGAAGGAAGGGCCTAGAAATCTGCTGACCCTTCTCTCCTTTTGGTGAAGGCGGGTCGTGACAGAATAGTATTAGAGGGATGGTTGAGAGATAGGATGGACTCTGGAGTTAGGCACAGTGAGGATTACATGGGATGGTAAGGCAATAGTGTTGGGTGACCTTGGCGCGTGAATTAGGTCAGGGAAGACCGGCTAGGACACGGGATTTTAGGGCCCCCCATGATCCGATGCAAGGACACTGGACCTACCGAATGACCAAGTGAGGACACACTGATTGCAGGGTAGAGACCCTAGGAAAGGTACATGCATCATAATGACTTGTGTTCTTGTGTTTCTGGGATTTCTTGGGAATTAAGAATAAATTAAATTTTAAGAAGTTTTTAAGACGATATTCTGCACTACTTGGTCTTAGGCATTCCTTATTTACCTTGCAGCTATGGCACCTAGAAGGCGACCACGTGTGGTACAGGAAATCGAGGCCCCGGAGACTACTTTGGCCGATCGGCAGAGAGCTGATCGAGAGGAAGAGGATGACCAGCGGAAGAAGACTCTTCGGGCCTTCCAGCGACAGGCCCTCGAGAAGTATGAGGGAAGCACCTCTAATATGAAAACGGAAGGTGGCTAGAGGAGGTAGTTATAGCCTTCGGCCTAATTCGGGCCCCGACTGAGTACTGGGTTCCTATGGACGTTAGCCATATGCGGGGAGCGGCACGTCGGTGGTGGATACTTTACCTGGGGGAGAGGAGAGAGTCTGAGGTGGCTTGGGAGGATTTCGAGAGGTAGTTCCGGGCGGAATTCCTCTCCTCGACGATGAAGGTAGAAAAGAGTCAGGAACTACTCTCCCTCCAGCAGGGGAGTATGTCTGTGAGGGAGCTAGGGATAAAGTTCAAGGACCTCCTACGTTTTGCTCCAGACCTCTTTCCCGACAAGGAGTCTCAGGCAAGATGTTTAGAGGAGGCACTCCGACCCTCCCTCCAGTATGTTGTTACCCCCTTTACCCTACTGACGTACTTGGAGGTCCAGAAGAAGGCTGAAGTGGTGGAGAGGATGCATGCTCTAGGAGGAGTGTCGCGAGAGGGTATCCAGCTGGGACCATCGAAGGGGAAGGCCGTCAGCACTAGGCCTCCAACATCAGGACCCTCTAGGTTCCGAACTGCAGGGAGCAGGCCGCAGCAGTTTCAGTTTCGATCCCCTGGCCCTCGCCCTTTTCCTTCGGGCCCGGGACCGCGGTGCTTCATCTGTGGGAGCCCTGGGCATCTCCAGAGTCAGTGCCCCGACCGGGTGCAGTACAGTAGTGGAAGTCATCCCCAGCATCCTCCCTAGCAGTAGCTTCCAGCCAGACCTTTCCAGCAGCAGCAGCAGGGACAGCGAGCTCCCGCTCCTCTGAGGGCAGACATAGGAGGAGGAGGCCAACCTTAGGGCGCTCCACAGGGACCTCGACCAGGGCATGGTGGTGGAGGTGGCTGACAGCCGAGGGGCAGGGGAGCTGGGCGTGGACAGTTACACGCCGCAGAGGCAGCAGTTCCAGCAGGGCCATAGGTTGTTCAAGGTAAGATCAGTCTGTTTAGCACTCTTGCTTATGCTTTGTTCGATACTGGATATTCAAACTCCTTTGTTGCACCCAGTCTAGACCGTGCCTTGGGTCTAGATGTCGAGAGACTTTCAGTGCCCCTGGTGTTGAGAACACTAGTCGGAGGTCAGACTGACTTGTTGTTCGTTTTTCGGGGATGTAGACTGATGTTAGGGCCACATCAGTCGGTTAGAGATCTTCTTCTGCTACAGATTCATCCATATGATGTCATCCTAGGCATCGACTGGATATTTTCTGTGTGTGCCATCATCGACTATTTCCGAAGAAGGGTGGTGTTCTCAGACTTGGACGACCGGCGTGTTACCTTCACCGGCGAGCGGAGCAGTCCGAAGCGAAACAGGAGAGAGGAACCTCTCCTCTCCTTGTTGACCAAGCTGACAGTGGGATCAGTATATGATGAAATGGTGGAAGTGCTAGAGATCGTCCGTGAGTTTATGGACATCTTTCCTGAAGAGGTGAAGACTCTACCCCCTCGACGTGATATCGAGTTCGGGATAGACCTGCAGCCCGGACCTCATCCAATATCGATGGCTCCTTACCGGATGTCACCTTCGGAGCTACGGGAGTTGCGGATACAGATTGACGATCTGATGAAGAGGGGTTATGTTCGTCCGAGCGCGTCACCGTGGGGAGCTCCAGTCCTGTTCACAAAGAAGGCAGATGGTGGCCTCAGGTTATGCATAGACTACAGGAGGCTGAATCAGGTAACGATCAAGAATCGCTACCCTCTTCCGAGAATAGATGATCTCTTCGACCAGCTGAAAGGGGCAGGATGGTTCTCGAAGATCGACCTGCGGTCTGGGTACCACCAGCTGAGGGTGAAAGAGAGCGACATCTCGAAGACAGCGTTCAGGTGCAGGTATGGACACTTAGAGTTCGTAGTCATGCCCTTCGGTGTTACAAATGCCCCAACTGTGTTCATCGGGCTTATGAACTCCATCTTCCAGGAGTACTTGGAACGGTTCATGGTTGTGTTTATCGAGGATATCCTGATCTATTCAAGGTCAGAAGAGGACCATGCAGATCACCTGAGGACAGTTTTGGAGGTCCTCTGACAGCACCAGCTCTATGGGAAGTTGTCAAAATGCAAGTTCTGGACACGAGAAGTGCACTTCCTCAGGCACGTAGTGTCTGAGCAGGGGGTAGCGGTCGACCCATCAACGGTTGAGGCAGTTGTTTCTTGGGTAACACCCAAGAATGTGGCATAAGTCCGAAGTTTCCTCAGGCTGGCAGGTTACTACTGGAGATTCGTACCCAACTTCTCCCGAGTAGCAGCCCCTTTGAAGGCTCTGACCAAGAAGGACCAGGATTTCGTATGGAGTGAGCAGTGGCAGTCAGCCTTCAGCTATCTGAAGGAGAAGTTAGTCAGTGCCCCAGTGGTGAGGTTACCAGAAGAAGTGGCGGCTTATGATGTGTTCTGTGATGCTTCAGGATAGGGCCTTGGATATGTGCTGATGCAGCGACAAGGGTTGATCTCTTATGGGTCCAGGAAGATACGTTCTCATGAGCCTAATTACGCCACCCAAGACCTGGAGCTTGCAGTAGTCATTTTTGTGCTAAATTTATGGTGGCACTACCACATAGGAGAGCACTTTATGGTCTTCACGGATCACAAAATCTTGAGGTATATCTTCTCCCAGCGGGACCTAAACTTGCGACAGCAGAGATGGGTGGAGTTCCTCCAGGATTATGACTTTGAGATTTCTTATACTGAGGGAAAGGGCAATGTGGTGGTCGATGCCTTGAGCAGGAGGGCACAGAAGGATACGGTCCGAGAGTTAGCGGACGCCTGGAAGGCAATGGAGGAGTTGGCTACCTTACACCTAGATGCGAAGATGGATAGCGGTAGAGGCTGCCTCTATTAGATGACAGTGCAGTCATCCCTGGTTCAGCAAGTGGAGGAGTCTCAGTGGGGAGACCTAGAGTGCGAAGTGATGCGTGACCATGTTGACGAGGGCAATGCTTCAGAAGGATGGACAGAGGATGGTCAGAACCGGATGCTTTTCCAGAAAATTTTGTTTGTCCCGGAGGCTATGTGTGGCAAGGTTCTCAGTGAGTTCCACAACTCACCCCTGGCGGTACACCCAGGAGTTTCCAAGATGTACCAGGGTTTGAAGAGGCAGTTTTGGTGGCTCAGAGTTAAGCGAGCGGTGGCAGAGTTTGTGGCCAAGTGCTTTGTGTGTCAGCAAGTGAAGGCAGAACACTGAGTTCAAGGCGGCCTACTGCGGCCTCTAGATGTCCCTGAGTGGAAGTGGGATGATATCTTGATGGATTTCGTCATGGGACTACCCAAGGTCCAAGGAGGGTACGACGCCATCTGGGTGGTAGTGGAAAGGTTGACGAAATCGGCTCACTTTCTGGAAATCAGGGAGTCGAGTGCTATGAATGCTTTGGCATGAAAGTACATGGATGGGGTGGTGCAGTTGCATGGAGTTATGAGGTCTATAGTCTCGGATAGGGATGTAAGATTTACCTCATGAGTCTGGAGAGGATTGCAGAAAGCTTTTGGCACCCAGTTACACCTTAGCACTGCTTTCCATTCCCAGAAATATTGACAAACAGAGCGCATCATCCAGACCTTAGAGGATATGTTGCGGGCATGTGTTCTTGACTCAGGAGGATCATGGGTGCAATACTTGCCTCTAGTAGAGTTTTCCTACAATAATAGCTACCACTATACCATTGGCATGGCCCCGTTTGAAGCTTTGTATGGGAGGCCATGTCGTTCGCCTGTGTGTTGGACCGAAGTTGGAGAGGCAGACATCCTTGGCCCGGAGGTGGTGCAGAACACGACAGAGAAGGTTCAGCTCATACGGGAAAGGATGAAGGCGGCCCAAGACCGACAGAAGTTGTATGCTGATACTAGGAGGAGGCCCTTGGAGTTTGAGGTTGGGGACCATGTGTTCTTGAGGGTCTCCCCTTGGCGTGGGCAGGGGAGGTTCGGCATGGGGAGTAAGCTTTCTCCCAGATCCATCGGACCCTTCGAAGTGTTGCGGCGGGTTGGCGAAGTGGCTTACCAGCTAGCGTTACCACCGCCGCTACTAAGGATACATGATGTCTTTCATGTGTCCCAGCTCCGTCGGTATCTGCACGACGATTCACACGTCCTTGATTGGGGTGAGCTAGACATCGAGGACGACGTGACCTTTGTGGAGAGACCTGTGGTGATCGGGGATCGTAAGGAGAAGGTGCTTCGCGGGCGAACCATCCCCTTGGTTCATGTGTTGTGGAGACATGGTGGGCTTAAGGAGAGTACGTGGGAGAGGGAAGCACAGATGCGTACCCAGTACCCAGAGTTTTTTATGGTTTTTTCCTTGTTGTGCCTATTGTGGTAGAACGTTTTGTCTTTTGGCTATGAAATGTACTGGTTTTCTTTCGTCTAGTTGTGTGTGAAAAGCCCCGGCTATGAGGAAGGAGAGAACCCGACCCCTAGTCAAGACGCATTAAGGTGGATGCGATTAAACCCGTGCGGGCGAGTCAGTGTCGCCCAAAGCAGATAATATCTTGACATGGGGGAGGAGACTCCCCAACCCACAAGCCCGGGCAGTTTGGCATGGTATGTTGCTTGGTTCGTGACAGGGAGGTTTTCTTATTTGACTATGAGGTTCACTCTTGAGAGGTATCTTTCGAGGTGGTTTTTCGGACCCGCCCTTTCCTTCTGGGTTGTTTAAATTCTCGAGGACAAGAATAGTTTGAGAGGTATCTGATGTGATGACCCAGACTCTATTGATCCTTCACTTTGCCAAAATCTAGGTCCTAAAGGAGTGGCGTCTCGGTGAGACCGATCGGCGTGACCAATCGGTGAGACCGATCGGCGTCACCTGGCCTTGATGAGTTGTTTCTAGTAGCGCTCCTTTTTGCATAAATAGGGTTTTAAACCCTATTCTGACTCGTTTAAGCGTGTTTTAAAGACCTGTAACGTGCATAAGAGTTTTAATTAAATACATAATCAATTCATGAATCATCTTAAACCACCCAACCCCCTTTTATGACGAGTGGAGCCGCGTGGTCAACCCACGACCCCCGCGCCTTACGCAGTTTCGCGTTTGCACCTCAACCATCCCCGACTCTTATAAGCTAAGGGTTAGCCGTGGTTTCTCTTTCCTCAATCATGGCTTTTCACAAACATCTTCTGGTGCATCAGGCACATCGTTATTCGTAAAGTTCCGCGCCCGGCGAAAGCGTCGATCGTCGATCATAGGGGTAGGTAAATTCTCCTTGCCTCTCTCTTTTGTGTATCATTCTGGGTGGGCGTGCTTTTGATTCTGTAGAATTGGATAAACCAGACCTAATTAAAGATAATGAACGAATTATATAAAGATATAGGGGGTGGTTGTGATCGTTGATGTTGTCTTATATTTTGATGTTGTTTATATTATGACCATCTTGTTGAGTTGTGCTGGCTTATGCCTTCTGAAAATCGAGGTCGTTGGTGGTCGTTGTTTTTTCACTAATGAACCCTGCTGATGTTTTAAATGGCTTGTTTGTGGTTGTAAACACCTACTATGAAAAGTAATTGGTTAATCACGTATATCTGGCCAAATAAATTGAGGCACCATGATCTTTTTCCTTCTATGATAACCCCCGGTTAAAACACACAAAAATTGAAATCATGGATTGTGTTAAGTCGTTTAAATCTGAAGATACCGGCATGACCCTGACTTGTGTTGATGGTGGTAGTTGGTTGTTTTTTTTGGGTCAATTGCTGGAATTGTGGGAGGTGATGGGATCCCCTATCTTATACTCTTGGTGGTTGTGTGAATTTGGGGACGGGATCCCCTGTTGGTATGGATTCGGTGGTTGTGAGTTTTAAGACCCGGTGGTTACTTGTCTATATCACAAACTCGGGTGGGATCCTCTGTTGGTGAAGAGAATGTTTAGATTGACGATTGGCAGTACTCTTTTCCTTGGTTATGCTTATGGTGTTAGTTGCCCAGTAGTGCATGAACTTATCTGAACATTAACACTGAACATGAAACAATAATGGGGAAAATGGGATTTGTTGGCGAGAGTCCTGACTTGTGACTTGGATGTAGTGGTGTGGTGTTCTGTAGGTTGGTTAGAAAAACCTAGACATTGGGTGAGTGCTTGTTACCTATATCTGTACTTGTAGTTTTGTGTTCTTATTTGCGCCCCACCCAAGTTGAGCACTTAAGTGCGGAACACCCCCATTTCACGGGGGAGGGTGTTTTTCCCAAAAATATTCTTGGTGGCTGGTTATTAGCTCCTTTTCTGCTCCCTTTCCCAGATAGCCCAAGTATCTTTGGGCAGGCTGTGATGGCCTGAGGTTCATTATTAGCCCAAGAACCTTCGGGAGGGGTAGTGTGGTGGTTGGCTAGGTGTGTGCGGCAGGTGGTTTCCCAAGTGTCTTCGGGATGAGGCCCAGGTGTCTTCGGGCGTGGCAGTGGATTTTCTCTAGCCCAGGTGTCTTAGGGCATGGTGGTGGTTGTTCTGGCCTAGGTGTTTGCAGGCATGGTTACGTGTGACGGTTGAGGCCCAGGTGTGTGCGGGCGGGAATTCGGCAGTGGGACTGTGTGACAGTTGTGGCCCAGGTGTGTGCGGGCGGGTGTGGCAGTGGGACTGTGGTGAGAATGGAGGGATTGGTCCGATGCATAGGATGTCTCAATAACAAGTGGGAAAGTGGAATGGGGTACACAAACATTTATGTGCTCTTAATATATATATTACTTGACTTGCGTTATTTGGGTAGTGTGCCTTGGTGGGGCCTGGGGTGGATAGTTTACCTTGATTGGTGTTTGGCTTACTCTTCTCTCACGGGACTTTAGTACATTCCCCCACTTGTGCACGAGAGTCTTTGGTTTTCCCTACTGAGTGTACTTGTATGCTCACCCTACGTATATAAAACTGCTTTCAGGTTTCCAGGAGGACTTCGGGGATCACACAGGACCTTACTAGCTCTGACCTTTGGGGCAGTTGCAGTTGTCGCTTTTCCTCTTTAGTACTTACCTTTGTAGTTACCTTTTGTACCTTGTGGATTTACTTTTGGAACATGCATGTGGGAATGGTTTATTTTTGGCTTTACTTTTCTTTTACCTTGGTGATGTTGAGTTTCATCATCTCATATCTCGATCTTATAAAACAAAAAAAGGGGAAATGCCTTCCATTTGGGAGAAATTTCTATACCCTTAGTGCTAGTTGCCACTCCGGGACCTATTGAAGGCGGGTCTCGGGGGTCATTATCTCTCCTTCAACTTAAAGAAGGAAGGTCCTGACAATCTGCTAACCCTTCCCTCCTTTTGGTGAAGGCGGGTCGTGACACAACCCCACCAATTAATGATCACCAAATAAACAAATCCATGTAATATAATATAAAGTGAAGCACATTGATGATAGGCTACCCCGCACAACTTTCCCACTGATTAGCTACTTTCGCACCCCAACGGAAAACATCATGGTGCTCCCAGATCTTCATAATATACCACATCACATCCCGACCACACACACTTGAGCCTTACAACACATCCCACCTACACACAACTAGGCCTCACAACACATTCCACTCACATACACATGGGACTCACAACACATCCTATCCACAGACACCTGGCCTCACAACAGATCTCATATCTTCCTAAATACACCTAAGAAATCACATCACAACTCATCCCGAAGACACCTAGGACATCACATCACAACTCATCCTAAATACACCTAGGATACCACATCATAACCACCATCTAATACACTGACAAACCTCCATCCATTGTAACCTGTGAAATATCTACCTCGCCTAGAATATGGAGTAAGGAAGAGTGGGTGTCCATATACCCATCCTCCCACTGGGATGTAGGGAAAGACACCCCCCATGACTATGCGGGTGTTTGGAATATAGTGCCCAATGTTGGTGAGGTGTGTATAGAAATCAAAAGAAACATACTATTATATTTATATACATAGTACCAAACACTCAAGACCAACTTATGGGTCCTCAAAAAAACAAGCAATTCACAACACTATCACCTATTATTCCACCACTAAATGCATTTATTAGTATCTTCTATAGTCATTTCAGAAGGTTAAGATCCCCAATAATCTAATAAAACTTCACATTTCTTCCATGTTTAACATCCATTCATTTCATTACTTAGCAAGAACCAACATTAATCACACAACCTGTCATTAAATTAATTATTAACAAATCTCATCCCATTAACCAAACCAACCCATGTCGCTCCAAACATTATTAAACAATTATTCATTCCATCACTACTTAGGAATCTAGCACAACACACCCACATTCCACAAATAGCTCAACACACCATCACCTCAGCACCCCAAATACACGTCCAAACAAACTATCAGCCCCACATTCCCCAACCACACATCACCATTGTACACATATAGCCACACAACCACATATCACCCAACACCTCAAAATCCTAGCCACACATCATATCACATCAAGATAAATTTTTACATATTTTAAAAGGGGATTTAATCACATTTCACATTAATTTATGGGCATTTTCACACAAATCATAATACTGGGGAAACCAATTTTAGTAACCAAATATAAATAATTAACCAATTTCAATTTTATGTGACATCATAGTAATCACAATTAAATCCTCAAACACAACAGATCTATCCAGTGAAAACAAATCCCCCAATAGCCACCATTTTTGGTAGGGCATCAATCCCACACAATCCACAATATCACAATAACAATAAAGATGTTAAAACATGTGTATCAAACCCCTTTACCCCTTACAATTTCAATTATGCATTTCTTATCTTTGATTAATCCGGTATAACCATAATCCATAGATAACAAAAGTAAACTCCTCTCACATGATACAAAATAAAGAGAAATGATAGAATCCCTACTTCATATAGGTTTTTTTAACTCACTGCACACCATAGGGCGAAGAAGAAACTACCTAAAAACCTCTATCACACAAGAAACTTGTAGATCATCCTACACCGAGACAAAGGGTGGTCAAAAACACAACCCAAATGTAGCCCAAACCAAAGAAAATCCATTATAGTAAATCTTCAAGAGAAGAATGGAAGAAAGATGGTGAGAATGAGAGGATAACTCACCATGGATTGAAGATGTGAATCCATGAATCAATACCCATTGAAAGGAAACTCAAAATGATTAAAAAGGGAACCTCTAGCCACCTGGAACGAGAGAGAGCATAGGTTTTGAGAAAACCCAAGTTGCTGAAACTTATAAACTATACAACATTGAGGAATTACCCAATGTGTAATCCCCTTTCACATCATTTGATCCTAGGAATCTAGGTTCATCCGAAAAATGAATCTCATTTTTATAATTTAAACCCAAAAATTCACACATTGTGAACCATCCCTATAAAATCCGTCAAACCAACATTCACATCATGTAATACACGTACATGGTGTGTATTTCTTGTAGCAGTTATGTTGCACCTCCAAATTCCACCGAAAACTCCCACAACCTCCCTTGAAAACCTCCAAACACTACAACCATAAAAGTAACAAATAGGGAAGGCATGTATAGTTACATCAGATATCTTTCAAATGATTCTATCCCTGAAGAATCCAAAAATAATCTTGGAAGGAAAGGGGTCTGAACCACCACCTCGTGAAATACCTTTCAAGGATCTCTTCATACCTCAAACGCTACCACCGGCTAAACATGCCAACCCAAAAAGCCACAAAACACCCCACACAACCACAAGAAACCTACTCTCACATGACTACACTACCACACAACTTCCACACAACCACCTTAACCTCCACACAACCCAAAAAAATAACCACTAAAACCAATGATCCGTACTATCCCGAACACAAGAATCATGGAATTTTGTCCTCTATGTCAAGATATTATCTGCTCTAGGTGGAACTGACTCATCCCCATGGGTTTAATCACATTACAGTTAATACATACCAATTAGGAATATGGTCCTCCCATTTTCATACGTAAGTACTTTATCACAGATCACACCACACACTTCATAATCCAAGGAAAACAACTCATCTCCTAGAACAAGGTTAAAACATTACATTACAAAGAAAAACATAGAAAAGAAAAATATAAAAAAACTCTGAGTATTGGGATCGAATATACGTCTCACTCTCCAAGTACTCTCTTCTAAGACACCATGCCTCCACAGCACCCAAACTAGGGGAATGGTTCATCCTCCCAGCACCTTCTCTCAATGGTCTTGTATCTCCACTAGATTCTCCACAAACATATCATCATCCTCAATATCCAACTCTCCCTATTCAATGACATGGGAGTCATCATAAAGATACTGATGAAGATGAGTGATGTGAAGGATATCATGGATCCTCTCCAACAAAGGTGGAAACACCAACTAATACGCCACCCATCCAACTTGGCCCAATACCTCAAAGGGCCAAAAAAACTTGTTAGAAAGACTACTCCCTCTTCCAAACCTCCACTTCCCACATTGAGGGGAAGCCTTAAAGAACATGTGTTCCCCAAACTCAAACTACAAGGGCCTAATTCTAAAATCATTATAAGACTTCTTCTGCTTTTGTGGTGCTTTCATCCTCTCATAGATAAGATAAACTTTCTCTATCATGATCTTCACCACATCGGGACCAAAAATAGTTGTCTACCCAACCTCCATCTAGCATAACAGAGAAAGGCACGGTATCCTATACAAAGCTTCAAACATGTCCATGCCAATAGAAGAGTGATATATATTATTATAAGAAAACTCTTCCAAAGGTAGGTATCGTACCCAAGATCCACCAAAGTCCAAGATGCAAACCCACAACATATCCTCCAATGTTTGGAAAGTTCATTCCGTCTTCCCATCTATATAAGGGTGGAAAGTAGTGCTAAGCCATAATTGAGTTCTAAAAGCATGTTGTAATCCCCTCCAGAATTGTGGGGTAAACCGTGCATCCTGATTCGAGACAATGGACATCAGAACTCCATATAATTTCACCAAATAATCCACATTCCTCTTATATAAGGCATACACTACGCCCGAAGCCTTAATGAATAAGAAGTGGGCCGATTTCATTAATTGATCCACTATCACCCAAATAACATCACAACCTCCATGAGTTCAGGGTAACCCTATGAAATAAGTCATCGATATTTCATCCCATTTTCACTCGAGAACATCCAAGGGCTATAAAAAAACATCATGGACACGATGCTTGGCCTTAACCGACTAGAATATCAGACACTGAGCCACAAACTCTGCCACTATCAGTTTCATCCTAGGCCACCAATACTGTATCTCCAAGCCATGGTACATCTTGGAAACTCTTGAGCGTACCTCCAATGGTGAGATATGAAGCTCCCAAAGGTCTATATCATTCACTACTTCCATAACAAACAACCTTCCATGAAACAAAATATGGTTCCATCCATCCTACGACTATCCATCTGGAACATCACCAGGGCCAACACAATCGCACCTCACCTCTACCTCTAAGTCTCCCCACTGAGACTCCTCCACATAATGCATCATAGAAGACTACAATATCATCTAAAACAAACAACCTCTACCAACATCCACTCTTGGATCTAAGTGATAGGCTTCCAACTCCCCTATTTCTCTACAAGCATCCCCATACTCCCAAAAAAAATCCTTCCACAAATTCCTACTCAAAGAGTGAACCAAAGAATTGCCTTTTTATGAGGTTTAGGATATCTCAAAATCATAGTCCTGAAGGAAATTAATCCACCTCCACTATCACAGCATCAGTTGATTCCACTGATAACATAGCCAATAAAGAAAGAAGGGGATCCACATGCTGATTTCCCACCTGAAAACCTTGATCACCAACCAAAACAACATGTTCTTCATACACAATCAAAAACACAACTATCATATGGAAGAATTTTATAAAAATATGTAACTTATACAACTAGTCATTGTAGAGGATGATATTGTATGGACACATCTATAACAAGAAAAGATCCCCACCAGATTGATGCGGTCCCATTATTAGTGTACAACTGTATCACACATCAAAAAAGTTTTTATGGCCTTAAAATGGTGTACTCAATAGAAGGGGAATAATAATCCTATCTACACCTAGTCCTAGAGAATGGGATATATTAAGAGAAACAAAGGAGTGTTCAGCTCCTGGAGAAAACAAGACAGAAACAAGGGTACTAAACAAAATGATCATACCTATGATGATCTATGGCCCCTCCAGAACTGATTCCTCTAATGTGTAAAATTGACCATTATAAACTCTTCTTCTTCTCTTATAATGACCAACTCCATGAACAAACTCAGTTTGCGGTCCCTAACCACAAGTAACATCCTAATATCGGCCTCTACCTGCTCCATCTCCCCTTGGTATAGAAAAAACCTGCTACCCATATCGCTGAAACAATCTCATTGGAAACTATTGTTGAAGATGGTGTTAAACCTACCCACCTACACTAAACTATGAATGGGTAACCATTGGGTACTGTCTCTGGGGATGGACACAAAACCCACAACTAAAACACACTAGAACAAAGCCCTCATGAAAATCACAGAAACCACTGACACTATAAGGCTAGAATGAAAGATACTAAGGTTGATTCCCTATCAGTCAAAACCTCGAAGGTCCTAGTGCCTAATACCTTCCACTAATAACTCTGCTTCTCAGGGAACCCTGTTGGTTCCCCTCCTATGGAAAACCTCCTCACGAGTGCATCCACTCGACCACCTCTTCCTTCTTCTGAACCTCTAGATATGTGTCATCGTAAAAGGAGTAATTTTATACTAGATAGAATGACAAGACTCCTCATCCAGAAAAAATATATAAGCAAAAAACAAAAAATTTCCTTGAACTTGATTCCTCACTCCCACAATGACATAATCCCCTGATAAAGAGAAATAAGCTTCTTCCTCTTTATTTCCTTCATTGTTGAAGAAAGGAACTCTGTCCAAAACTCTTTTTGGAAGTCAACCAACAAAAAATCTGCCTCCTTCTACTCTCTTAGATACAACATCCACCACTTATGTGAATCTCCCTACATCTAAATCACTGCCAAAGGGGCCCAGTACTCCATTAGGGCCCAGATCAAACTAAAAGTGATCTCAAGCTCCTCTATCCAACTCTATATCTCCACATATGAAACACTGACCACATAATTCCCCATATCCTTTCACTGGGAAGAGTGAAATTTCCTTTTCAACTGATCCTCCTCCTTAATCGGATCAAACCAACAGTGATCAACTTGATCATCCTGTTGAACCTCAATTTATTGAGCGACGTGCACATGATGAACGAGAGCCATATCTGAAAGGAAAATAAGTATTTCCTAATCCCAAGTAAGATAAAATTTTATTAAGATTTATTTTAATTCATTTTATTAATTTTATCCGTTTAAATCATCCCAAAAAACCAAATTTAAACAACAACACAAGTTATTATGATTCATGTACAATTCTTATGTCTCTACCCTACAAGAAGGTCCATCTTAATTCATTGTTCCATAAGGTCAAAGTCTGTGCACTAGATCATCGGGGGAGGGGCTAAAATATTGTTTCCTATCCAGTCTTCATGTCTTATGTCACACACCAAGGTCAGCTGGAACTATTACCATACCAACCCATGAAATCCTCACTATTCCTAACACTGAAATCCATCTTATCTCTCAACCATCAGCTCTGATACAACTCTATCACAACCCCTCCATCCAAGAAACACCTCCTGGGATGGAAATGAGAATGGGAGATAATGACGCCAAAGTCCCGCATCTAGTAATCCCTAGGTTGGTTACTATTACCAAGGGTGTACAGATCTCACAATATGAGAGGCATTAAAATTTATAAGAAACTTGATTAGGATATTGAATGAATCATCCAAAATAACCCCATGACATAATATAAATGAGAAACCCAAACCATCCCACATGAATTCATAAAATAAAACTCATATAGTTAAAATAAAGTCTCTAATGTAAATACCCAAAAGTAAATCTAAAGTAGTGAAATAATAACTATCAAGGATTTAAGATAGTAATGTCTAGAACGGTCCACAAAATCATCCTAGAAACCTGAAAATAGTTTTATATAGGTAGGTTGACCATACAAGTATAATCAGTAGGAAAACAAAAGTTTCCCATGAACATGTGAAAGAATCATACTAATTCTATAGTGAGAAAACAATAGAACCAAATAGCATCTAAAAAGGTATACTAACCATACCTACCTCACCAAGGAATTCTCACCAAATAAATCAAGCCAGATAATATAATATAAAGTAATGAACATCGATAATAGGGTACCCCACACCACTTTCCCAATGAATAGACTCTCTCACACCCCAATGGAAAATGTCATGGTACTAACACCTCTTCAGAATATACCACATCACATCCCACCCAAAAACACCTAGTCCTCAAAACACATCCCTCCCACACACACCTGGGTCTCACAACACATCCCACCCGCACACACTTGGGCCTCAAAACACATCCTAGCCACACACACCTAGGCCTCACAACACATCACATCTCACCCGAAGACACCTGATACATAACATCACAACTCATCCCGAAGAAACATGGGACATCACATCACAAATCATCCCAAAGACTCATGGGATACCATATCACAACCACCATCTAATGCACTAATAGACCTCCATCCATAATTTCATGTGCAATACCTACCTCGCATAGAATAGGGATCAAGGAATAACATGTGGCTATCCATCCATTCTCCCATCAGTATGTTGGTAAAGACACCCCCAACATGAATATCCAGGTGTTTGGCACATAGTGCTCAATGTGGATGGGATGCATATAGAAATCACAAAGAAAATACAAATATTTATATAAATAATACCAAAAACTCAAGCCCAGCCTATGGGTTCTCAAAAAAACAACCAACTCACAACACTATCACCTTTGTTTCCACCATTAAATGAATTTATTAATATCTTCCATAGTCATTTAATAAGGTGAAGATCCCTGATAATCTAATATATCTTCACATTTTCTCCACATTTAACACCAATTCATTTCATTATTTAGAATCAACCACCTTTAATAACAAAAACCATCAGTAAATTATTTATTAACAAATCCCATCTCATCAACAAAACCAACCCATGTCATTTCAAACATTATTAAAAAATTATTTATTCCATCAAAACGCATGCATTTAGCACAACACACCCACATTCCACAAACAACTCAACATACTATCACCTTGCCAACCCAAAAGCATGACCAAACAAACTATAAGCCCCACAAGCCCTGACCACACATCATCATCCCACAAACACAGCCACACAACCACATATCTCCCAACAGCGCAAAAGCATGGACATGTGTCATAGTGCATCAAGATCCATTTTTACTTATTTAAAAAGGGGGTTTTATCACATACCACTTTAATTTAGGGGTATTCTCACAAAAATCATAATCATAGGGCAACCAATTTTATTAACCAAACATAAATAATTATCCAATTTCCATTTAGGGTGATATCGCAAAAATCACAGCCAATTCAGTAAACACAACATACCTATCCAGCATAAAAAAATCCCCCAACGACCATAATTTTCAATAGGGCATAAATCATGGACACTCCACAGTATCACAATAATAATAAAGCCATCAAAATTTGCAGATCAAACCCATTTACCCATTTATATTTCAATTAGACCATTTTTTATCTTTGAGTAATCCAACACAAACATAATACATAGATAAAAAAAGTAAACTCCTCCTGTATGATGCATAATAAATAAAAATGAGAAGATCCCTACCTCAAATAATCTTTTCAACCTGCTGTTCACCGTAGGGGCAAGAAGAAACCACCCAAAAACTACCAACACACAACAAACCTATGGATCATCCTACACCGCACCAAAGGGTGGTAAAAACATGACCAAAAAACACCCCAAACCAAAGAAACACCACCATAGTGAATACCTACAATAATAATGGAATAAAATGGATAGACTGAGAGGATAACACACCGTGAATCAAAGATGGGAAGTCAGTAATTATTCCTTATTGAAATGAAACTCAAAACGCTTGAATGGGGAGCCTATGGCCACTTGGAACAAGAGATAGAAAAGGGTTTGAGAAAAATTTAGTGGATAAAAACTTTAAAACTATACAAAATTAGGTAATTATATGACATGTAATCCCCTTTCACATCATGTAATCTCGAGATTCTAGTTTCTGCAAAAAAATGCATCTTTTTTTTATTTAAGCTCAAAAATTAACATGCTGTTAACCATCCTTGGGAAAGTTGTGAAACAAACCTCCACATTGTGTAATACACTTACCCGATGTGTATTTCCTGCAATAGTTTTTCTACACCTCCAACTTGCACTAAAAACTCCAAGAACCACCCCCGAACACCTCCATCCACCAAAAATGACAAAGGAACAGACCAGGAAACCACAGACCATTAATTAAATTTTTTATAATTTTACCTTCATTTATAATGAATTTAAGGTCTCTTAAAACATCATTGATTTATGGTTTTTTGGTTACTAATATACCCTTTATCGTGTCCTCTATCACTCATTATTAGTCTTTGGGTGTTAGTTTTCTGATCCATGTCCTTATTTTAATTTTCCACCATTGTTCTCCCTATGTAGAAACCTAGTTATGTACTAATTTAGGTAACCTATATTTTTCTAAATTTTCCTTTTTAAGGGAGGTTTTATTATTATTTTGTATGTTATGGGATTCAAGAAATGAATTTTTAAATATAAAGGCTTTTATGACTGAGATGAATTTCCATGGAGAGAATCAATTTAAGGGGGTTAGAATGTAACATCATGATATTTTATGATTTTAATTAAAATTAATTTAATTTTTTGATATATTTAATTATATGAAAACAATTATTTTATCATTTGTTACACACAACAATGAGTTTCTTTGATAACATTCATGAAACACAACATCGAGCTTCAGAAAACCCTGAAATAGTATTATTTCAAATATAACCATTATAACCTTGTAGTTAAATTGTTGATTGTAAATATCATTAAATAATTTATGAAATATAAATATCAATTTCATACTCAATATGAATTTATTTATATATTCTTTTTAAATAATCAATCAAAATTTAGTAAGTAATTATATTCATCAAAATATATTTTTGTAAAAAAATGATTTTTATTTCTTATTGTGAGAAAATATTATAATTAATTAAGAGATATATAATAAAATTTATTTTATAAAATCAAATTCATTTTAAAATAATCATATCAAAATAAAATTATGGTTAATTTTTTAATTGTTTTAGAAAATATTGATTTATCAGTGAATAGTGGAAAATAAAGACTTTTGTAAAACTGTAATTTATTTTAAATAAATTAAGCAATTCAAATGACCCATTATGTATTAATCTAACATAATTATTATTTAGGTATATTTAATTTATTTAATTACGTTTGAATCAAATTTTTATTTTATTCAAGTATAATTTTATTTTTGGTTTTAAAAAACATTTTTTTCTAAAAAATATTTTTAAATGCATATTTCACAATTTTAATTAATTAAAACAATCCATAATGAGAGAATTATTTAATTGAAATTTATAGATTATATATAATTAATTTTAATTGAGATTCATATAATTACTATTATTATACATAGAGTTAATATAAAATCATATTGTTCTTGAAAAATACACTTATCCAAAACTCGTTTTTTCATCGCTTCTGTGGGTTTTATTTTAAATTTAATAATTTCCAAATATATAAATTGAATTTAGTAAAACGGATTCCATATTATGAATCAGAGTAATTAATATTATATTATAATATTAACTTAATGTTTTACCATAATGAATTGTGAAGATAGTAAAAACTATATACCATAGTTATGGTGGAAATGGGTTTACCGAGGGTTTAAACTAAAAGGATATGGATTAAAAATGACCCAAAAAAGTCTAATTGATATTTTATATCCATATTTACATATTTTCATTCCAAATTCCTATTATATTATCATTTTTAATCTTCTATAATTTGAAATATATTATCATTTTGGATTCTTTTTGGATATTTTCAAGTAGTTTCCAAGTGGATTCCTTTCCCAATTTATAAAACGAACTCCCCTCTCCTATCATACACACACACCAAGATCCATTTGGTTCAGAACATATCTACCCAAAACTCCTAATAACATCCATGATCACATAAAATTTGCATTATTTTTATTAATATTATCTCTTATTAAGTCTTTATGTGTAAACATAATGGAGTTCCCCGAAGAAGAGGTATATTCATTAACTATGATTTTTCATATTATTTGTTTATATAAATAATTAAAAACTTTTGGAACCATTATAATATAATAATATTATTATCATGAATATACATAGGATTATTTATATTAATTTTATGACCAATATGAAAATATATTTCCCACAAATGGGAAACAAAACTGTTGATCATGTGTATGGCGGGCTACCACCTCACGAATCGACGTAGTTCATTCTTAGTCACTACATCTCATGGATTTTTATAATAATTAATTTAGTATATATATATTATATTTGTAAAATTATTTAACTTTTGAATATTTACTTTTACTTATAAACTTTTTTACTTTCCATTCCTTGGGGGATATGTTAATGACGCCCGTCTTTACGGGGGACTACCACCTCACGAAACGATGTGATTAATTCTCACTAATTCTATACACATAAGGGAATAGGGATAATATTAGTGAAAATATGTTCTATATATGAAATTATAATGGTTATATAAATTTTAATAATTTATTTACTTTTCTTTCTTTCTATCCTTTGTAAAAATGGAAACAACGTTCATGAATACGTATGACCTACCATCTCTATGAATGTTTTAATTCATTTTTATATATAAGTTTAATGGATTAATTTAAATAGATATAAAGTTAATATATATTATATTTATACCATGATTATAATTATAGAGATTATGGAACCATGATAAGATTAATAGGACCAAAAAAATATCAATTCAAAACATACATGAAAAGAAAAGTAGTTTTTCCCAAAACCTGACTTCAACATGAAATAATTAATAAAAGGGTAATAAAAGTTCTTGAGTAAATCATATATGGTATGATATATATAATCGTAGATATGAAATAGATTTATAATAAACTTTTAATTATTATATATTATATTGGATATTTTATTAAGGAAATTATGAAATAAGGTAATGGATTTCTATCCTCACTTATATTTCACGGAGACTTATGTCATATTCACCACTCATTTATTTTGGGTAGTGTATATACTTCCCATTTGACATGTTATATAATTAATATATTTATTTTAATTATATTTAATTTTTCATTCTATGTTATTCTTTAATGGGTCTTTTGATTCAAAAGATATAAAAGTGGTAAGGGATTTCTTTCTCACTTTTATTTTCTATGAGTCACATGACATATTCAGTATGTATTTATTTGATGTGGTGTATAAAATTCCCATGAATTTATTTTATGATACTTATCTGTGAAATTAGAGGGATTACATATCCATATTAGGATATTTATATTATAGTGTTACAAATTCAAATGTTACCAAAGTATTAATTTTATTATGTTACGATCTCAATATTTAGCGAGATTGTTTATAATTAAATCTACAATATTGAAATATTATGATCTAACTCTCAAGAATTATACTTAATTTTCTTATCATTAGATTATTAATTACATGTTCAAGTAATATTACCATTTTTCCACTCTTTGGCACTTAATATATTTTAGAAAATGTTTTTAAGAAAATTAGACTTTACTTCATTCTTTTATCAAAAATTCTTTTTATTCTAAAACCATGATTTTAGAAAATATTTTCAAAAATTATTTTAACATAATTAATATGATTTATTAAATTCATTTCTACCTATTATTGTATTTTTTTTATAATAAAATAAAAGGAATTTTCCTATCATTTTCCAAACAAGGACCATTTGTCTTTTATAAAAAATTTGAAATAAATCTTTGCTTTCTCATGTATGAAAAGAATAAAATTTTCAACCCTCCTAACCGCTCATTATTTAAAATCTTCATTTATAAGTTTCCAAGGTTATTTTCAAAGAATAGGAATTTGAAATTTTTTTACGACTTCAAAAGTGTTTTGAAAAGTGTAAAGGATATTTTTCTCATGAATTGTTTTAAGTGATCTTTAAAACATACTTTATAAGTTTCCAAAGTTATTTTGAAAGGAAAAAATTTTGAATTTTTTTTTTAAATTTTAAGATTAAATAAATTATTTTCAATTTGGAAATGTTAAGGTCAAAAAAAATTTCCATGTGATATTTTAAAATCATTTTTTTACTAAGATGGAATATTTTGATGTTACTTATGGTTTACTAGGGATATTATATATAGATATCATTATTATTATTTCTATGAATGGTTTATTTTTATGATGTATATAATTTTATGGAACCTTTTTCTTTCCCACAGGTCAAGCTATGACAAAATGTTTTCTTAACCCATTCCTTTTCAGGGGTTTATGTTATAATGAATCAATTATGATCTCATAGATTTTATGTGTATGGTTTATGATTAGATGATGGTTGGGTCCATTAAATCCCTTAAATTCATTATGTAATGGTGGATAACTCATGAGCTAATTATGTTATGTGTAAACCTGATTTCAAGTTCAAAATGTTATGATTAAACCCGATTTCATTTCCATAAAGGTATTTGTGGACCTTCTTTCATGGCCATAATGTTATGTGACAACCTATTTTCATGACAATAATTTTATGCATGGACCTACATTAATGTCTATAAGATTATGTGTGGGCCTTCTTTAATATCTATAAATTTATGTGAGGGCCTTATTTCATGCCATTAACATATTCAGTGAATCTATCTATATTTAAACATGTTCAAAATGTTATATACTTATGTATATGTGACAATTCTGTGTCTTATGCCCATGTTATTATCTCATGGGTTATGTTCTTTGATTACGTTATGATTCATATCTTGTGATTTTCCAATCATAATGGGATGAATCATTTTTTATGATCTATGATAGAATGGGTTTGATCGTTTTAAATTATTATTCATGACCTCATACCTTTATACTTATCTTATTCTTTCATATGATCATAGATTGATATCTCTCATGTTTTCCTTTAATCGGTATCTGAGCTCACTGTTTCTTATGTTTCTTTTCCATAGGTTATGAAAGAAAGTATATTAGTAGGGTATGTATTTGAAGAGTACTAAATGGGGATATATCTATGGGTGATTGTAGATCCTAGATGGATCGTATAGGGACACTAATAGGGGGTTGAATAACTGTATCCAAATTTTTACATAATTTTACTTTGTTATCAATTAGCTCTTCATACTCTCGAATCACTAACCCGATTAACATGAATGGATCTATTGTGAATTCTTATGTAATATAGATAATAAATTAGCAAAACAAAAATATTTTTACAAGGTTTGGTACAAAGACCTATGACTTATTATGATCATCATGGGGTTGTTTCAAGGATTATCTTATCACGATAAGTTTTTTTTGTTTACAAGTGCTTAGAATTGGAATGCAAGGTTTATGTGGGAATTGAAAAATTTTCCTAGGTAAAATGCATTCTTTATACTTGTACCACCATTATTAATTGGTGTTATTTATACTAGCATCACCCATTATTCAATATAATTGTCACGAACCGTCCCCTAGGGCCTGTGTCGTGACTACCCCAAGCCCGCCTTCCATAGGCCAGGGGCTGGCGACTAGCACCAAAAACATAAATCCCTAAACTGGGAAGGCATTACCTTTATAACTGAAAACACACACAATAGAGTACAAAACTGGATAAAAAATACTAAGTAAAACTATATAACAGGATAGTGCGGAAAAAAGGCACCAGATATACAAGCCCAACTGAAATTACAAGTACAACTAAAAAGGATAAAAAAGAGCTGAAAGGGGAAAAGCAGCTCCTGGATCATCCACCATAGTTCCTACCTGAAGGGTAGGTAAAGATATCCCCCTCAGCACTCCACATCCATCAATCTCCTTTGGGTACCGACTCGTCATGAGGTCCACATCCAGGTACCGTCCAGTCCTCGTACACTCAGCCTCAGTCAGCACTGCCCGTCGTCTGCATCCAACACAACAAGGTGCAGGCATAACCCGTGTCGGGGCGAGTATAACGATACTCAGTAGGGTCCCTAAGACCCTAAAGGTCTCGCAAAATCCAACAAGGATAAACCAAAAATTATTAAATCCAAAGATAACCCCGCTTAGGTATATGCCCATACATATACCTAAGTTATCAAGTAATCCATTTCTGAAACTCCCCAACCCTAGTTACCCAGAGTAGGTGCATTATTACTTATCATTGGCATGATCACAAAAGTTCAAGTCTCTAAATACCAATTAGTTTAGTAGCCTTGTAATTACTAGATACATTCATAAGGTTTTCATTAAATCATAAAATGGAAGACTAAAACAACATTGTTTCCATAGACAATATTGAGATCAGATAGACTATCCATGCAGGTCAGTAATAATATACTTCTTTGCATCTTGGGAAAAATAAAACATAGAATGGGGTGAGCTCAAATGCTCAGTAAGGATAACAATATAGCAGAAAATTTCATAAATAAGCATAAACATTTAAGGCAATGTATAATAATAGAACAAAAGCCTTTTAAACTTGAACTTCAACATAATATGGAAAAGATAAAATCAAATAATTCCATTTACTTAGTCACATGGATATTCTAATAGTCTAATAATCACATGTAATATCAATATCCACTTTCATAATGATAGAATGCATAATTCCATACTTTCATAACCACATAGTCAAGGCCTCGTGCCAAGACTACAAATAAGATTTTGTCAAAGCCTTGTGCCAAGACACTAGTTTGTCTTATGAGACCTACCGATGCATCAAGGAGCTATAGCGGGCTCCACCCATCACTTAATAAGTCCAATTCATTCCTCATATGAAATGTTTGAAACATTACACAAACATTCGTATTAAAACTAGCATACGAAATGTTAATACTTTATCCACAAACTATGAATGGTATAAAAATAGAACATCCACAGTCAAACATAACTCATTCAATACAATATTGAATATTGTATTGTAACAGATTAACCTCAATCAAGATTAATGAAGGATATTGACATAGATGAAAATAATCATCAAAACTATTGGAGAGAAATATCCTTTTTTTTCATGAAAATGTTTAAAAGTATCACTATTTATCAAGAATCCATTTATAAAATAGATTTTTGAATCAATGAGTCCCATACCACTTTGAAACTCTTAAAAGTATTTTAATTTTAAAAAATTAATGTCAATATAAATAAATCCTTAAATCCATTTTTAAAACATGGACATTAATGAGAAAGATTTAGAAGAATAAATCATTAAAACATTTAAAAATGATATTTTAGTTAGAGTTTCTAACCAAATGAGACACACTTGAATAAAAATAATTGAGATAATCAATACTTTATAATATCATGAGAATAAAGTATTTCATGATATACTATTTCAAAGGACAGTATATGCACCATATAAAAGTGAATTGGTGCATAATAACAAAGAAGTCTCAAATGAATGTAAATTGAGATGAAATCACTTATAAAGACTGTATCCTTAGGTAAAAGATAAATCAATGAAAAAATTATGTGTGAAATATATAAATACACTCAATATGATTGGATATTTCATGTAAATCAATCAGAGTACATTCACACATATTCTTGTAAAAACAACACCAATGACTTGGATATTTAACTCAATGAATGGAAATTGAGTTAAGATTACTCTTATGAGGTTCATATCAATGACTTTAGAAATTATCAATTGAGTGATTATGTGTATCAATAGTATTTCCACATAAAGGGGAGTGGAAATTACTACAGAAACAATAAATAGTGATTCCAAACATAATCATGGAGTAAAATAATCAATGAAGTATGCATAAAACCGAATCAGTGGAAATTGAAATTTCAAATTCCCTTATCAATTTGGTAACTTATGAAACATACATCCCATGAAAGAAGGATCATACAACGATGATGTAAATACCCATAAATTATAGTATATTACATAATGAAAACAATCATGGACAGTACATACTCCACATAAAAGGAAATAGTGTCCAATATAGCATGAATCTCACGGGAATAAAAAGTGAGATGAAAAACCCTTACTTCATTGTAATCAATTGAGTCGTATGACCAAAAGTTAATATTCACCAAATGAATCACAGAATACCATTAATATAAAAAGCTTCATGATAATATATATCAAATGGTAGTACTCAATACACCACATGAAATAAATAAGTGGTGAACAATGGAAATCTCACGGAATTAAAAGTGAGATAAGAAATCCCTTACTTTGTACTTTTTCCTTGGTTGAGGGTAGGTTAACCACCTGTATAATGGTGAAATAATTGATATTAAATTATAAAAGAATGACATACATTAATATGATATCATATATGATCTTTTAAAATTTCTTTTTTAATAATATCTTTGTAACGCCCCTACCCCAGTTACCCAGAGTCGGTGCATTATATTAATACATTGGCATGATTACATGGAATCAAGTCCCGAAGGACCGATCAGTTTAGCTATCTTGGAAAATAGATTACATACATGAATATTACATTATAGTTTATAACATTCAACGCAACCTAAATAATCCTTTATGAATTCCATTATTCCCTTGGCTTAACCCTGCATATCAATCACAATACACTTCTTGGAATCCTGGGAAAAATAAAACATAGAAAGGGGTGAGCTCAGATGCTTAGTAAGTATAACAATATAGCAAAAACTTTCATAAATAAGCATAAACATTTAAAGCAATGTATAACTAAAACAAAAGCCTTTTAAACATGAAAATCTGCATGATATGGCAGAAATAAAATGAAATAATTCCATTTAATTATTCACATGGATATTCTACTAGACGAATAATCACATGCAATATCAATAACCACTTTCATATTGATGGAATGCATAATGCAAAACTATCATAACCACGTAGCTATGGCCTCGTGCCAAGACTACAAACAAGGTTTTGTCAAGGCCTCATGCCAAGACACTAGTTTGTCTCATGAGACCTACCGATGCATCAAGGAGCTATAGTGGGCTCAACCCGTCACTTATTAAGTCCAATACATTCCTTATATGAATAGGTTTAAACATAACATAAACATTCATATTAAAACTAGCATATTAAATGTCAATGCTTTCTCCATAATCCATGAATGGTATAAAAATAACACATCCATAGTCAATAATATCACAAAACCTTCAATACAATATGGAAGTTTTGTATCATAATAAATCAACTTCAAATAAACTTAAAATCCATCAAAGGATGTTGACATAGATGAAAATCAAAACTATTTGAGAGAAATATCTATTTTTTTAAAATCATTTAAAAGTCACATAATTCTAAAGAAAAACTTTATTTTGAAAATATTATTATAAGATTGTAAGGGAAGTTTCAAAGGTTTAATAACGGTGGAGAATAACCGCACCCTCCGTATAAGTTAAAAAAACATTCTTACCTTAATTCTGTCAAAAAGGTTAAAAAGGACCTTGTTGGGAAAACGACGAAAAGATTACTTTATAAAAATCTTATAAAAAGTCAAACAAGGGTATAAATTACTTTAACCCATAGTCTATAAAATAGAAAGAATTATTTGAATACATTCTTAAGAAACATGGATGTGGATGATAAAGAGGTCCCCTAAGATAATTACTTTTAAATAACCTCGGATAATGAAGAGGCTGTGAAATAAACCCTTACCAATTTGGTAACTTAGGAAAAATACACCCCATGAAATAGGAATCATACAGTGAATATGTAAATACACATAAATTAATGTGTATTACACAAATAATACAATTATGGGCAGCACATACAACACACAAAAGGTAATAGTGGCAATATGGCATGAATCTCACGAGAATAAGGAGTGAGATGAAAATGCATTACCTTGTACTTTTCCTTGGTCAAGGGTAGGTTAAAATCCTGTATAATAGTTAAATAAATGTTATTAAATTATACAAGAATAATATACATAAATATGATATCATATATGATCTTTTAATATTCCCTTGTTAATAATATTTTAGTATTATCGTCATTTTGAGTGTTAACTTAGTCGTTTTCTTTTATATGTTTTATTACATAAGACGTGTTTGTTATAGATAGGTTGTATCTAATTCATATACAGAAAAATATCAAGTCCTTAAAAATTATTATTAATCATCAAATGATAATTAAACTTGAATGGATACGATGGGGAATGAATCTCATCATGTTCGTGGAGAGGGTAGTCCGTACGTACGCACGAATGCTACTTCCATTTCATTTTTCATTTAAAAGGAATAGAAACCAAATGATACATAGGTATATTATTATTCCAGGATAATATAATACCTTATATGTGTTACTTAATTTCATTAACACCTTCCTTTATAAGTTCCATGTTTGGTATTAATGATTCATATCACATTGATGGGGCGGTAGTCCGCACTTCCTCAAATGAAATTATCGTATATATATACAACATGAAAAGAATAATGGTATGATATGAAATGGAATTAAAAAATCTTATATATAAAAAAAATATCATTAATAACATATTTAATTATAGTTCCATCATAATGGCCACCATGAGAGGTGGTAGGAGATAATTGAACAATCATCATTTCGTGAGGCGTTTGGTTTCCATCCACAGAAACATTATGTTATTCACCCATTAGATGGAGGTGTGTGTAAGTTTAGTTTGTATAATTCTCATAACAATATCTTAGTATATTTAGGATACTGGTTTTGTTACAAAAGAAAATAAATAGAAGATTTTAGGGTTTGGAGAAGTAAAATCAAAGAAAAGAAGCTAAGACAAATAGTTACCTTTAATTTAGGTAACTCCCTTTGGTTTGAACCAAAAAAAATCTTGAAGTTATTTATGCCTAAGGTAAGGCTTCTAAGAGGAGGATAGGGATATAGGGAGATTAATTGGTCAGAGTTTTCAGGATCCAAAAGGCTTGATAGGTGTGAGGAATTGGTTAGAAGTGGTGTCCTTTTATAAGGGGGAGGAGGGGCTCTTTAGGAATAACTTAAAGTATTATTTTATAATAAATTCATATTCGGTTTATAATGGTTAAAAACTAGATTATTTAACATATATGGTGGGTATTGGTCGAAATATATTCAACCAATAGATTTTAGATTGGTTCGGGTCATTATATTAACCTTATCTTTTAGTTTTAACTCTCAGTTAATTAGTTTGACATTTACAATGTCACTTTGTATTTTTATATTATATAGTTAATAAAATTACTATATACATCCAAGAGACCCCCAATTGGTACATTAATTATACACCTATTATGATATATGTCATTTGGTAGAAACTTAGACTTTTCGGAAAATAATATCAATTAATAATATAATATTTCTTTTAAAAACTCTTTTATGTCAATTTTGACACTATTTAATAATTTATTTTTGTTAAAGTCTTAACAACGTTATTAATTCAAAAAAAATCATTTAATCAATCCTAACATGTCTTATTAACCAATAAAATTCTTGTAATTCACTAAAAGTATCAAATTATATTTATTTTGGTATTTATAATATCCATTATTTCAATATTTCACTAATGAGGTAATTACTGCATCATCATTGTGTCATAAATAAATTAAATTATTTAATGTCTAAAAATTATAAATAAAATATAATTATGTATTAAATATTTCTATATTTATAATTAATATTTATAATAGAATTTATCTTATGTATAACCCTATATTAAAAATGTTTTAGTTATTAAACTTTTATTTTAACTCTTTAAACTCTTCTTTGAATTAAATAATAATAAATGTCCTACTCTAATCCATGTGGACCAAAGAGGTTAATATTTTATTCCTAAGGTTTTTTTTGTCTAATTATACTTAGTCAATAGAATTAGGACATGTGTTAGGGTAATAATAATATCATTTTTACTCTTAATTACCCTATTTATTTTTTACCGTGGTAAATAAAAGTAAAAAGTTACTATTCACCAAAAATTATTTTCATCTCATTGAACCACATTTTACTCCTTGATATTAACCGTGTTTCTCAGAGTTTCGAAATTCCACTCACAAAAGCGGAAAAATTATGTTTTATGTGAATTTCCAAATTCTCTTGGGAGGTGTGTAAAAGACGGTGAAAAGTTCAATAAAATTTTCATATATCTAAAATTATTCTAAACTAGATCCAATGAATTACATTGAACTTATATAGGTATTATGTATGTATTTTGACCTTAATTAAATTTAAATAATTTAAATAATTATTTAAATAAAAATTCAGTTTTAAACTATAACATAGTGTTTTTTCACTATTCATCAAAAATTAAAAGTTTTCAGAAAAATACCAAAAAATAATCATAAGATAATTTTGATATTATGAATTAAATAATAAAGTCTATTTTACCAAATTAAAAACATAGAAGTTTCATTTATTAATTTAAAATTAATTCCTGTTGTCAAAACCAAAAGGTGTATTTTTAAGAAATAATAACTACCAAAAGTTTGACACTTGTTTATGTCCAATTTCAAAGTGAAATTACTTACAATGACTATCATTGGATTAAATGGTAACAAAATAATCTATTTATACTTCCAAACCATTAAAATGTATAATTGAACAATATAAATTATTTTGATTTAAAAATTTATTTTCAGTTAAAAAATAGTATTTTTCACTATTCACCCAAATATGAAAGTTATCAGAAAAACACCAAAACTTTATCGAAACTAAATTCTCATGTCCCAATTCTAAAGAAGAATTTTATTTTTTCAAATTTAATATATAAATGTTTCAAATACTGGATTTAAAAAGGATTCTCCATTAAAAGGCGGTAAAATTGCATTTTTTTTGAAAAATACTTCTTTTATCTGAAAAAATGAATTTTTTCTTAAATTATGTCTAAGAAACTCCTAATATGGATTCTAAAATTATGAGGATTATATAAAGTTCAAAATTCAGTTTATACTATTCATAACCACTTTTGAACGACTTGTTTGGTAAGTCATGGTGCGCTAGAACTCGGTGTTGCGTGTAGTGCAAGTTATTGAATTACTTTGAAGAAATAAGGTACTATGAAATCTTGGGGAGTTACATTCTTCCACCATTTAATAAATTTCTTCCCCGCAATTTGAAATTTTTTTTCGAAAATAAAAGGTTAAAAATAGAAAATACCTTTGGGAAAACCCACATCAGAAATTAGGTTAATAAAATTTAGTCTTTATAAGAGGAAAAGGAAAATGAAAGGGTCACCACCAAATTATGATCTCAATTAGGAGAACATTTGTGGAAATTATAGACATATAATTGTAATAAAACATAAATATTTATAGGTTTTGATTGAGTTCATCAATCACGAACAAGTGTAAAATTGAGGGCCTTAAATTCATCAATCTATGATGATTTAAAATACCATAGGTTTAAAAAAACATATGGTATTAGGATAACACATTTTTTTTAAGATCCCTTCACTAAAGTATAAGAATTATTTTCTTCATTGAATAAGATAAGAAGAAAAATGTATACTTGGAAAGTAGAGTCCCATCCTTTAACTATTTTCTACCACAAACTCATCTTTCACTCTAAAAGATAATAGAACTTAAAAATAATATTCTATTTATCCTATTCATATAGGGTTTTAAAAAAATGAATTTATAATTCATCTACCAAAATGTTTTTAAAAAAATACTACATTATTCAGTCTAGGACATCACGTGGGTCAGTGGTAGGTGATACACCCTTGTCGCCCTTCGGTTGCGGGTTCAAGTCTCAGGACCTTACGGGACGCGACAGGTTGCCACCTGACCTCCGGGTTGTCCATTTATGGCAATCCAAAAATAATCTCAAACTAGAATTATCCAAAATACTTCTGTCCAAACTCGCAGTCCAAAATTTATAAGGAAGTTAAACACAATGAAGATCCTTTTTTCCGCGTAATAACATGTGAAAACCTTCATCATGTATTGTTTTAAAACACTACACCATCCTGAACTACCATAAAAGCTTATTGATTACATTCATTATCCCTTATTCCTTGTAGAATATTGGATATACTCATTCTATCAAAAAATGCGGTAAACTCAAACAATGATGGAATATCATTAATCACTTTCATGGTAGTCAAGAATATCCAATATAATTTATCCAAATCAATCATGTATTGTTCCAAAATCACTACCTCGGTATCAGAACCATATTATTGTTTATCTTTCTCTCAAACATATATTTTCCAAAAATTTAATATGCTATTGAGTCACTTTTCTTGGTTCCACATAATCTAAAGTCCTTAATAAAATAGCACTACAGTACAATCCTTATATACTCCATAATTATTATAACCAGTACATCATTGATACAACACTCAAATGAAATAATTCATTAATAACAACATAAGAACTCTAATCATTCCTACTCATTTGTGGAAGTATTATAACTTGATTATTATCTAATAGAATCCTTTTGGGAACACTATGATGATTTGGAAATTGGTTCACATTGTGTCCCAACTCCTTGCAGATGAAGCATTGTACATTTGAAACCTTTTTCATACCCTTACAGTCACGTACTTGGTTTCCTTTTTCTTCACATTTATAACAAACTCTCATTCCCTTTAGGAAAGTTCCAGGTTGGTTCTTCCCATAGTTATCACATATGGGAAAATTTTTCTTTTCCCTATTCCCTTTATCCTTATTTCTCTCTTCCATCCTTTTCTTCTCTTGCTTGCCTTCAATGCCATAGGACTCAGAGAATTATTTACTTATCTTATTAACACATGATACTATTTCTTCATATGTTGAGAATACATGGGAGACTATTTCCCTTCTAAATGATGGCTTAATACTGTGAAAGATATTATCCTTATTACTCTTTCGATCATACGTATTGCGGGAGTTCACATTCCTTCTACTCGGCACCATTTCTATACAATAGCATAAACTAGGTCAGTTCATGAATTACAATAATTCAAAACTTGTAAAATACCTAATGTAAATTGAACAGTTTATGGATATAATCCATAATCATAAAGATGTTTTCATTGAGGAAGTATATACTCATAAACCCTTTATAATTATTAGTAAAGAAAATGAGAATTATCCTAAGAATATCCCCTGGGAGTGTCGTAACCAAGAGTGCAGCAAGGCCCGTTGTCGTGCACCAGTTCCCATTCGAGTCTAGCTCAAAGCGGTGTTTTCGGGTTTTACCCTTAGGTACATCTATGCCAGAGCCCCTCTACCTGCTCGTATCCAGACATGGATGTATTTTCTTGGAAAACTCACAAATTCTATACATTACCAAAATTCTATGAATTTCTTCTATACTAATCCTCAAAGTATAACTTAGGTCTATGTGCTTTAATCAGATTTTATCTAAATCTAGCTTCCAAGGTTATTGCTAAACTTCATCTGATACCAACTGTAACGCCCCGACCCCAGTTACCCAGAGTCGGTGCATTATTTTAATACATTTCCATGGTTACAAGGAATCAAGTCCTGAAGGATTGATCGGTTTAGCAGTCTTGGAAAATTGATTACATACATGAAAGTTACATTACACTTTATAACATACAAAACAAAATAAATAATCCTTTATGAATGCCATTATTCCCCTGGATTAACCCTACATATCAATCACAATACACTTCTTGGAATCCAAGGAAAAATAAAACATAGAAATGGGTGAGCACAGATGCTCAGAAAGGATATCAATATAGCAGAAACATTCATAAATAAGCATAAGCATTTAAGGAAATGTATAACTAAAAAAAGAATTTTAAACTTTAAATTCAGCATGATATGGCAGAAATAAAATAAAATAATGCCATTTACTTATTCACAAGGATATTATACTAGTCGAATAATCACATTCAATATCAATAACCACTTTCATAATGATGGAATGCATAATTCTAGACAATCATAACCACGTATCCAAGGCCTCGTGCCAAGACTAAAAATAAGGTTTTGTCAAGACCTCATGCCAAGACACTAATTTGTCTCATGAGACCTACCGATGCATCGAGGAGCTATATCGGCCTCCACCCATTACTTATTATGTCCAATGCATTCCTCATATGAGTAGGTTTAAACAAAACATAAACATTCATATTAAAACTAGCATACGAAATGAAAATACTTTCTCCATAAACCATGAATGGTATAAAAATAACACATCCATAGTCAATCATATCAAAAAACCTTTAATACAATATGGAAGCATTGTATCATAATAAATCAACTTCAAATAAACTTAAAATCCATCAAAGGATGTTGACATAGATGAAAATCAAAACTATTTGAGATAAATATCTCTTTTTTTGAAATCATTTAAAAGTCACATAATTCTAAAGAAATCCTTTATTTTAAAAATATTCTTATAATATTCTAAGGGAAGCTTCAAAGGTGTAATAACAGCGGAGAATAACCGCACCCACCGTATAAGTTAAAAAAACATTCTTACCTTAATTCTGTCGAAAAGGTTAAAAAGGACCTTGTTTGGAAAATAACGGAAAGATTCCTTTATAAACTTCTTATAAAAAGTAAAAAAATGGTATAAATGACTTTAACCCATAGTCTGTAAAATATTAAGACTTATTTTAAATACATTTTTAAGAAATATGGATGTGGATGATAAAGAGGTCCCAGAAGATAATTACGTTTAAACAACCTCAAATAATGAAGAGATTGTGAAATAAACCCTTAACAATTTGGTAACGTAGGAAACATACACCCCATGAAATAGGTATCATACAATGAATATGTAAATACACATAAATTAAAGTGTATTACACAAATAATACAATTATGGGCAGCACATACACCACACAAAAGGTAATAATGGCAATATGGCATGAATCTCACGAGAATATGGAGTGAGATGAAAACCCCTTACCCTGTACTTTTCCTTGTTCGAGGGTAGGTTAACCTCCTGTATAATAGTTAAATCATTTTTATTAAACTATACAAGAATCATATACATAAATATGATATCATATATGATCTTTTTATATTTCCTTGTTAATAATATTTTAGTATTATCATCGTTTCGAGTGTTAACTTACTCTTTTTATTTGATATGTTTTGTTACATAAGACATGTTTGTTATGGATAGGTTGTATATTATTCATATAAAGAATGATATAAAGTCCTTAAACATTATTTTTAATCATAAAATGATAATTATACTTGAATGGATACGATGGGGAATGAATCTCATCGCGTTCGTGGATACGGTAGTCCGTACGTACGCACGAACACTACTTCCATTTCATTTTTCTTTTAAAAGGAATCAAAACCAAATGATACATATGAATATTATTATTCTAGTATAATATAATATCTTATATTTTTTACTTAATTTCATTAACACCTTCCTTTATACGTTCCAGGTATGGTATGCACGAGTCATATCGCTTTGAGGGGGCAGTAGTCCGCACTTCCTCAAATGAAATTATCGTATATATAAACAACATGAAACGAATAATGGTATGATATGAAATGGAATACAGAAGATTATATATATAATAAATATCATTAATAACATATTTAATTATAGTTCCATCATAATGGCCACCATGAGAGGCGGTAGGAGATAATTGAACAATCATCGTTTCGTGAGGTGTTTGGTTTCCATCCACAGAAACATTATGTTCTTCACCCATTATATGGAGGTGTGTGTAAGTGTAGTTAGAATAATTCTCATAAAAATATCCTAGTATATTTAGGATACTGTTTTTATTACAAAATAAAAGAAATAAATAGTTTAGGGGTTGGAGAAGCAAAATAAAAGAAAAGAAGCTAAGGGAAATTGTTACCTTTAATTTGGGTAACTCCCTTTGGTTTGAACCAAAACAGACTATTGAAGTTCCTTATTCCTAAGGTAAGGATTATATTAGGAGGATAGGGATATAGAGAGCTTAATTGGGAAGAGTTTGGAGAAGCCAAAAGGCTTGAGAGGTGTGAGGAATTGGTTAGAAGTTGTGTCCTTTTATAAGGGGGAGGAGAGGCTCTTTAGGAAAAACATAAAGTATTATTTTATAATAAATTCATATTCGGTTTATAATGGCTCCAAACTGGATTATTTAAAGTCTAAGGTAGGTATTGGTCTAATTCCTTTCAAAAAATATATTTTAGATAGGTTTGGGTCATTATATTAACCTTATCTTTTAGTTTTTACTCATAGTTAATTATTTTGACATTTACCATGTCACACTGTGTTTTTATATTATGTAGTTAATAAAATTACTATATACATCCAAGAGACTCCCAAGTGGTCCATTAATGATACAAATATCATGATATAAGTACTTTGGATGAACCTTAGATTTTTAGGAATATAATATCAATTAATAATATAATATTTGTTTTAAGAACTCTTTTATGTCAATTTTGTCACTATTTAATAATTGATTTTTGTTAAAGTCTTAACAAATTTATTAATTCGAACAAAATTCATTTAATCAATCCTAACATGTCATATTAACCAATAAAATTCGTGTAATTCATTAAAAGTCTCAAATTATATTTATTTGGGTATTTATAATATCACCTATTTTAATATTTTACTAATGAGGTAATTATTGCATCATCATTGTGTCATATATAAATTAAATTATTTAATGTCTAAAAATTATAAATAAAATACCATTATGTAGTAAATAAATTTATCTTTATAATGAATATTTATAATTGAATTTATCTTATGTATAACCCTATATTAAAAATGGTTTATTTATTAAACATTGATTTTAACTCTTTTAACTCTTCTTTGAATTAAATAATAATAAATGTCCTAATCTAATCCAAGTGTACCAAAGAGGTTCATATTTTATTCCTAATGTTGTGTTTGGTCGAATTATACTTAGCCAATGGAATTAGAACATGTTTTAGGGTAATAATACTATCATTTTTACTCTTAATTACCCTATTTATTTTTTACCGTGGTAAATAAAAGTAAATAAGTTACTATTCACCAAAAATTATTTTCATCTCATTGAACCACTTTTTACTCCTTGATATTAACCGTGTCTCTCGGATTTTATAAATTCCACTCACAGAAGCGATAAAAATAAGTTTTATGTGAATTTCCAAATTCTCCTAGGAGGTGGGTAAAAGACGGTGAAAAGTTCAATAAAATTTTTATATATCTAAAATTATTCTAAACTAACTCCAATGAATTAAATTGAACTTATATAGGTATTATGTATCTATTTTGACCTTAATTAAATTTAAATAAAATAAATAATTATTTTAAAAAATCGGTTTTAAACTATAACTTAATGTTTTTTCACTATTCATCAAAAATTAAAAGTTTTCAAAAAAATACCAAAAATTCATCCTAAGATAATTTTGATATTACTAATTCCATAATGAAGTCTATTTTAAAAAATTAAAAACATATAAGTTTCATTTATTAATTTAAAATTAATTCCCATTGTCAAAACCAAAAGGCGTATTTTTAAGAAATAATAACTACCAAAAGTTTGACACTTGTTTATGTCCAATTTCAAAGTGAAATTACTTACAATGACTATCATTGGATTAAATGGTAACAACATAATCTATTTATAATTACAAACCATAAAAATTTATAATTTAACAATATAAATTATTTTGATTTAAAAATTTGTTTATAGTTAAAATATAGTATTTTTCACTATTCACCCAAATATGAAAGTTATCAAAAAAACACCAAAACGTTATCGAAACAAAATTCTTATGTCCCGATTCTAAAGAAGAATTTTATTTTTTCAAATTTAATATATAAAAGTTTCAAATACTTGATTTAAAAAGGATTCTCCATTAAAAGGCGGTAAAATTGCATTTTTTTTTGAAAAATACTTCTTTTATCTGAAAAAATTTATTTGTTCTTACATTATGTCTAAGAAACTCATAATATGGATGCTAAAATTATGAGGATTATCTAAAGTTCAAAATTCAGTTAATACTATTCATAACCACTTTTTAACGGCTTGTTTGGTAAGTCATGGTGTGCTAGAACTCGGTGTTGCATGTAGTGCAAGTTATTGAATTACTTTGAAGAAATAACGTACTATGAAATCTTAGGGTGTTACAATCTTAGTATCATCGTCGTTTTGGGTGTTAACAGATTCGTTTTACTTTATATTATTTTTTATGTGAGTCATATGTGTTATGGATGGGATGTATCTTATTCATATCCAGAATGATATCATGTCTCTAAACATTATTTTTAATTATCGAATGAAATTTTGTCTTGAATGGATACGATGGGGAATGAATCTCATCACGTTCGTGGAGACGGTAATCTCTACGTACGAACGGGGAACAATATCATTCTTTTGATATTAAAATAATATATAATTGGATGGTATATCATATGTGCAGAATAATTATCATGTTATATTAATTATTTACATCAATTACACATCATTATTATATCCATACAAATAATAATGTATTGAATAACAATTACACCATGACGTGGAGACGGTAGTCTGTACGTACGCACGTATGGTGACATGTCATTCAAAGGATGGATAGAATAATGAATATGGTTTTACCATACTCGTAATTACATCACAGTATATAGAAGATACTGGAGTTATTATTTTATAATGGAAACAACAAAGAAAGAGGAAGTGGAAGAAGAAAGGAACTTGAAAGAGGTGGTGAGATATTTACCTCTTCTTCGGGTTCTTCCTTTTGATTTGATCAAAAGGGATCCTTAGGTTAGCTTTTTGACTAGAGGAAGGCCTCTAGGATGAAGGTAGGACAGTTGATAGAGTATTTGGGCTGAGTTTGGCTGAGCCAAATGGCTTTGAAGGTGTGAATTAGAGAGAAGGGGGAGTTCCCTTTTATAAGAGGGGGTGTAGGGCACCTTAGGAACAACTAGAAATATTATTTTATGATAAGATAAATTTAAGTGTCTAATGGCTCCAAAATGGATTTTTTAAAGGCTATGGTGGGGAAGGGACGAACACCACTCAACCAATAGGTTTCAAATAGGTTTGGGTCATTATATTAACTGTATCCATTAGATTTAACTCTTATTTAAATAGTTTGACATTTATCATGTCTCTTTATATTTTTATATTATATGGTTAATAACCTTTATATATACTTCCAATAGAACCAAAAGTGGTTCATTAATCATACACCTATCATTATATAAGTCTTTTGGCAGAACCTTATATTTTTAAGGATATAATATCAATTAATAATATAATATTTTTATTAAAAACTCTTTTATGTCAATTTTGACACTATTTGGTATTTTGTTTTTTCTAAATTCATAATAGCATAATTACTCAGAAAAAAATTCATCTAACCAACCCTAATATGTCCTATTAATAGAGAAAATTAGTGTAATTCATGAAAAGTCTAAAATTACATTTATTTGGATATTTATAGTATCAATTAGATTAATATTTCATTAATTAGATAATTACTGCATCATCATTGTGTCATTAATAAATTAAATTATTTAATGTCTAAAAAATATAAATAAAATACCATTATGTAGTAAATATTTTTATATTTCTAATTAATATTTATAGATGAATTTATCTTATGTGTAACTCTATATTAAAAATGTTTTATTTATTAAACTTTAATTTTAACTCTTTTAACTCTTCTTTGAATTAAATAATAATAAATTTTCTAATCTAATCCAAGTGGACCAAAGTGGATCATATTTTATTTCTAAGGTTTTTTTGGTCGAATTATACTTATCCAATAGAATTAGGACATGTTTTAGGGTAATAATAATATCATTTTTACCCTTAATTACCCTATTTACTTTTAACCGTGGTAAATAAAAGTAAAAAGTTACTATTTACAAAAAATTATTTTCATCTTATTAAACCATATTTTAATCCTTGATATTAACTGTGTCTCTCTGATTTTTGAAATTCAACTCACAGAAGTGATAAATTTAAGTTTAATGTGAATTTTCAAATTCTCCTAGGAGGTTGGTAAAAGATGGTGAAAACTTCATTAAAATGTTTATATATCTAAAATTATTATAAACTAACTCCAATGAATTAAATTGAAATTATATAGGTATTATGTATCTATTTTGACATAAAATAAATTTAAATAAAATAAATAATTATTTAAATAAAAATTCAGTTTTAAACTATAACTCATTGTTTTTCACTATTCATCAAAAATTAAAAGTTTTCAGAAACCTACCAAAAATTCACCCTAAGAGAATTTTGATATTCTAAATTCAAAAATGAAGTCTATTTTACCAAATTCAAAACATATAAATTGAATTTATTAGTTTAAAATTAATTCCTGTTGTCAAAACCAAAAAGAATATTTTTATGAAATAATAACTACCAAAAGATTGACATTTGTTTATGTCCAATTTCAAAGTGAAATTACTTCCAATGACCAAAATTGGATTAAATGGTAAAAATATAATCTAATTATACATACAAACCATTCATATGTATAGTTGAACACTATAAATTATTTTGATTAAATAAGTTGTTTTCAATTAAAATATATTATTTTTCACTATTCACCTAAATATGAATGTTATCAGAAAAACACCAAAAATTTGTTGAAACTAAATTATTATGTCCCGATCCTAAATAAGAAGTTTATTTTGTCAAATTCAATATATAAAAGTTTGAAATATTAGATTTAAAAAGGATTTTCCATTAAAAGGCGGTAAAATTGCATTTTTTAAAAAATACTTCTTTTATCTGAAAAAAATGAATTTGTCCTTAAATTATGTTTAATAAACTCATAATATGGATTCTTAAAGTATAAGAGTTATATAAAGTTCAACATTCTATTAACACTATTCATAACCTCTTTTGAACGGCTAGTTTGGTAAGTCATGGTGTGCTTGAACTCGATGTTGCGTGTAGTGTAAGTTATTGAATTACTTTGAAAAAATAACGTACTATGAAATATTAGGGTGTTATATTCTTCCCTCCTTAAATAAATTTCATCCTCGTAATTTTTAAAATTTGGCTTGGAAATATAATGTAAAGTCCCACATCGGAAAAAGAGTCAATAAAACTATCACTTTAAAAGAAATAAAGAGAAGTACAAAGTTCACCCAAGATAACCCATACTAGGATTCCAAGTAGGAAAACATGGATATGAAAGATAAAATAAGTTTCAAGTTCTAATGGATATGGATAGAAAACATTATTAGGATAAAGTTAACAACATAAAAACCACAAACTTGTGATGGGACAAACGGTCATTAGTTTCCCAGTAGGAAAATTTAACGGACAACATTTCTTTTGGTTTTAAGTTACATTTCATAATGATCAGGAATTTATTTATGAGATTGAATAAGATCATAAAGATATATACTTACTTTTTAAGTAGATATTCATTATTTAATAAACTTATACCACTAACTCATTTTTTAGGTGATGATTATTCAATAAGACTTGGTCACACCAGAAGAGCTAGAATAAACTTCTAGAGAATCACATGATCCACAAAGGATAAAATATATATTTACATTGTCTTTAGAGATTAATCAAAACCAAAATGGTTAGTACAGGATTTGATGATCCCCCAAAAGGATATTCCTTTAGAGAAATAAACATTAATCTTAATTTCTAAAAAAATACCCCAATGTTAAATAAATACCATTCAATAAACAATTGTCCTTAAAATACTTCAATATAATTCAAACTAATATTGAAACCCAAAATATAAAAGAATTTGGTTATGTAGTCTTCCACATTAAATTGTATCTTTAAATGACATCAACTACTCTTAATGTCACATACTTAAAAGTAATTAACCTAATCACATATTCTCTATTATAGGTTAATCATTTACATAAATAACCCAAATCATTATAAATACACAATTAAATCATATATAAAAATCCACTATTACTCCTCAAATGAAATCCCATAGTATTCTATTATCGTTGGGCATAAAGTGTTCCCAACAAAGTGAACGTCTTCCAAAATAACATTTATCACTTAATCACCAAATCATTTTCCTATACTAAGGGTATTAATTTGATAAGAAATAAGATCCCAAATCAACTAATTATTGATCAATAAAATCATTTAGCTAAAAATATTTAGTCACACTAACCAGGGACTTCACGTAGTCCAGTGGTAGGTGATAAATCACAATCACACTCTGGTTGTGGGTTTGATTCCCACAGCTGTGTCCGACGTGATGGTTTGTCACACACTCTGCGTGTTGTCCTTTTTCAAAAACTATATTTTATAACATTTCCAAAATGAGATAAATTCATCAAAATAACCATAACATAATTTAACCACAAATGTTTTCTCATACCTTTCATTTTCATCCCAAAATATAATAACTAGTAATTGGATCAAACCCAATGATCATATAAAACCAAATGGTTATTTATAACTATATTCACAAGAGAAAGATAATAATTCCTTAAATATAATTTTTAGATGAGAACTGCAGGGTTACAAATACAAGATAAAATTATTCCAAATTAATCCCTTCAATAAGTAACACTAATACTTTTAAACATTTATCCAACCATTTATTTCCATATAGCTTCTTCTTTGACCAAGAAAATATCCTATATAATAGGGAATTCACTCAGGTAATGGCCAAGTCCCATACATTTACGGCAAATGATTGTAAATGGATTCTTGGGACCATTTTTATTTTCTTCCATAGTACTCTTCATTTTTCCTCGGCAATTCTACACTTTATGTCCTTCTCTCCCACACGTAAAGCATTTCTTTGTTTCATTGAGACACTTTCCTGGGTGTCTCCTTCTACATTTCCTACATGATGGAAATTAATTATTCTTTTCTCCATGGTCTCCACTACTGGAGCTCTTATCATTCGTCACCTTTCTCTTCTTTGTTGAGTCCAAGAGTTGGTTAATATATATGTTGTTGATCGTATTTTTGGAAAACTGATTTTGCATGAACACGATATCTTTTACACCTATCAAAATTCCATTTTTTTGCTCATTTCCACCACCATTCCCACCTTGTACATCATTCTCAAAGTCACAATGACTTCCTTGGAATCCAGCCATTAACTAAAACCAGAAAGAATTGTGTGAGTAATAGTATTCATAAAATCATTTAGAGAATATCATGACACCATATTTTCAATTTGAAACACCTTAGGATTAACCAAGGTCATTTATTCTCATCTTACATTAAAATACTTCAAATTGGTTTGTAAAGAAAATGTATATTATCCTAAGAATATCCCCCGGGAGTGTCATAACTAGGAGTGAAGCAAGGCCCATTATCATGCACTAGTTCCCATTTGAGTCTAGCTCAAAGCAGTGTTTTCAGGTTTTACACTTATGTACATCTATCCCCGAGCCGCCTCTACCTGCTCGTATCCTTCCATGGATGTATTTCTTGGAAAACTCACAAAATCACTAAAATACAAAAACTTTAAGAAGTTCCTCTATACTAATCCTCAAAGTCTATCTTAGGTCTATGTGCTCTAATTAGAGTTTATCTAAATCTAGTTTCCAAGGTTTGTACTAAACTTCCTCTGATACCAACTGTAACTCCCCGACCCTAGTTACCCAGAGTCAGTGCAATATTACGTATTATTTTCATGATCACAAAAGAACAAGTCTTGAAAGACCTAGCAGATTAATATCCTTGGAAGTACTAGATACATTCATATGGTTTACATTACATCACAAAATGGAAGAATAAAACAATATTGTTTCCATAGACAACACTGAGATCCCATAGAGCATCCCTGCAGGCCATTCATAATATACTTCTTCGCATCCTAGGAAAAATAAAACATAGAACACGGTGAGATCAGATGCTCAGTAAGGATAACAATATAGCGAAAACTTTCATAAATAAGCATAAACATTTAAGGCAATGTATAAGACTAAAACAAAAGCCTTTTAAACTTGAACTTCAACATAATATGGAAAAGATAAAATCAAATAATTCTATTTACTTATTCAAATGGATATTATACTAGTCGAATAAACACATGAAATATCAATATCCACTTTCATAATGATGTAATGCATAATGGAAGACTTTCATAACCACATAGTCAAGGCCTCACGCCAAGACTACAAATAAGATTTTGTCAAGGCCTTGTTCAAAGAAACTAGTTTGTCTCATGAGACCTACCGATGCATTGAGGAGCTATAGCGGGCTCCACCCGTCACTTACTAAGTCCAATGCATTCCTCATATGAAATGTTTGAAACATAATAGAAACATTCGTATTAAAACTAGCATGCGAAATGTTAATAATTTATCCACAAACCATGAATGGTATAAAAATAGAACATACAAAGTCAAACATAACTCATTCAATACAATATTAAAGATTTTTTTGTAACATATTAACCTCAATTCAGATTAATGAACGATATTGACATAGATGAAAATAATCATCAAAACTATTTACGAGAAATATCCTTTTTTCTTGAAAATGTTTAAAAGTCTCATTATTTATGAAGAAGCCATTTAAAATATATTTTTGAATCAAAGTATCCCATACCACTTTGAAACTTTTAAAATTATTTTAATTTTAAAACATTAATGTCCATATAAATAAATCCTTAAAACCATTTTTAAAACATGGACATTAATGAGAAAGATTTAGAAGAATAAATCTTTAAAACATTTAAAAATGATATTTTATTTAGAGTTTCTAACCAAATGAGACATGCTTGAATACAAATAATTGATATAATAAATACTTTATAATATCATGAGAATAAATGATTTCATGATATACTATGTCAAAGGACAGTATATACACCATATAAAAGTGAATTGGTGCATAATAACAAAGAAGTCTCAAAGGAATGTAAATTGAGATGAAATCACTTATAAAGACTATATCCGTAGGTAAAAGATAAATCAATGAAATAATTATGTGTGAAAAATATAAAAACACTAAATATTATTGGATATTCAGTGTAAACAAATCATAGTACATTCACACATATTCTTGAAAAAACAACACCAATGACTTTGATGTTTAACTCAATGAATTGAAATTGAGTTAAGATTACTCTTATCAGGTTCATATCATTAACTTGAGAAATAAACAATGGAGTGATTATGTGTATCAAAATTATATCCACATAAAGGGGAGTGGAAATTTCTAAACAAATAATAAATATCGATTCCACACATAGTCATGGAGTAAAATAATCAATGAAGTATGCGTAAAACCGAATGAGTGGCAATTGAAATTTCAAATTTCCTTATCAATTTGGTAACTTTCGAAACACAAATCCCATGAAAGAAGGATCATACAATTATGATATAAATACCCATAAATTATAGTACATTACACAATGAACACAATCATGGATAGTACATATGCCACACAAAAGGAAATAGTGGCCAATATATCATTAATCTCACGGGAATAAAAAGTGAGATGAAAAACTCTTACATTATTGTAATCAATCGAGTCGTCTGACCAAATGTTAATAATCACAAAATTAATCACATAATACCATGAATTCAAAAAGATTCATGATAATATATATCAAATGGCAGTACTCAATACACCACATGAAATAAATAAGTTGCGAACAACAGAAATCTCACAGAATTAAAAGTGAGATAAGAAACCCCTTATATTGTACTTTTTCCTTGGTAGAGTGTAGGTTAACCTCCTATATAATGGTGAAATAATTGTTATTAAATTACACAAGAATCACATACAGTAATATGATATCATATATGATCTTTTAACATTGCTTTGTTAATAATATCTTAGTATAATCGTCATTTTGGGTGTTAACGGATTCGTTTTCCTTTATATTCTTTTTTATGTGAGTAATATTTGTTATGGATGGGATATATCTTATTAATATCCATAATGATATCATGTCTTTGAAAATTATTTTTAATCATCGCGTTCGTGGAGATGGTAATCCGTACGTACGAATGGGTGACAATATCATTATTTTGATATTAAAATAATATATAATTGGATGGTATATCATATATGAAGAATCATTATCATGTTATATTTATTATTTACACAAATTACACATCATTATTATACCCATACAAATAATATTGTATTGAATAACAATTACACCACGACGTGTAGACGGTAGTCCGTACGTACGCACGTATGGTGACAGGTCATTCAAAGGATGGATAAAATAATTAATATGGTTATACCATATTCATAATAAAATCACAGAATATATAATATATTGGAGTTATTATTTTATAATGGAAACAACAAATAAAGAGGAAGTGGAAGAAGAAAGGAACTTGAAAGAGGTGGTGAGATATTTACCTCTTCTTCGGGTTCTTCCTTTTGATTTGATCAAAAGGGATCCTTAGGTTGGCTTTCTGACTAAAGCAAGGCCTCTATGATGAAGGTAGGAAATTTGATCGAGTATTTGGGAAGAGGTTGTCCAAGCCAAGTGGCTTTGAAGGTGTGAATTACAGAGAAGGGGGAGTGCCCTTTTATAAGAGGGGTGAGGGGAACCTTTGGAAAAACTAGCAATATTATTTTATAATAAGATTAATTTCGGTTTCTAATGGCTCCAAAATTGATTATTTAAAGGATAAGGTGTCGATGGGTCGAAAACCACTCAACCAATAGGTTTTAGACAGGTTTGGGTGAAATGCGCGGTCGATTGTCTCCTATCGACTGGTCAAGGTTTTGGTGCTCTGCTAATGTTTAAAGCAGCACTCGGGTCGAATCCTCAACGATGATACTTTTTAATAGTCGCTTGTTTTTAGTTAATTGTATTCTGATTAGGGGGTTTGTTTGTAGATATTATGAAATAATTTATGGATTATGTTTGATTTAACAAATTGATAAGGATTGGGGTGATTTCATCATTAGGTAGTTAAGCTTGTTATATCCTTAATCTTTGCTTTATATTGCATTAAATTAACACCCATGTCACAAGATGACGTTGATTATAATTCCTAAGTATTAAGGATTTAATCCAAGCCTTAACTTAACTTAATATTCTAATATCAATCATAGATTATTTATGTTGGTGTATTTATGGGTCCGATAATCCATGGAAACCACATGTTAAACAAAACAAGTCATTAATCCATGACATGTGAAGTCCAACATACACAATGTTAATTCAAAGAATATTCATCGAGTAAAAGCTCTCAATCACTTAACATAACTAAATTAAAACTCACTACAATGAGATATTTACTCAGCCATTTGGATGTTTAATAATCTTATTATAATTATTATGATTATAATTTAATAATGGAAGAAAATGAAATGGATAAGAAAAGAGTGGTGCGTCGAACACACACACACGAACAATGATGATAATTAAAAAAATGGACTTTCGGTTGAATGAGGAAGCAAAAGAAGATAAGGGGATTCAAATTTATTTAAACTATTTTAAGAACATTAATATTAATCTACATAAGTTGGATGAGAATAAGAGAAATTGAAGAAGAAACTTTCATTAAAACAGAATTACAAAACACAAACTTACAAGATTACAAACGAAGAACAACACAAAAGTGAAAGGAAACAAAGAGCGGAGGAAGGGTGTCTCAAGTGAAAACTTGAGTATGTAAGGTCCTCTCAAGACTATTTCAAGGCTTTGATTTTTCCAATATTTTATCCCATCTTCTGAAATTCCAACCCCTTTGAAGGAGTGGAGGGGATGTATTTATAGCCCAAGGAAGTGGACTGTTTGCATTTCCAATCTGTCCCTCCACTTGGATCGACGATGAGGATATCCAGAAAGTGGAATCTTGAGATATCTACTTATTCAAATTTGTATATAATAATTTTTTCCGACTACTCTCAAAAGTTGGAGGTATTTGGACCTATTTATCAAAGGTTATGGCCGACTGATTAAACAATTTTAATCCTCCCATTTCAATCCAGTCTTTTTGAAGTCCAAAATGTGAAATGGTTTTTGAATAGTAATATTCCTTCAAAACCGAATTATTTATTCAAAAAAGTCGTCCTCTTATATCTCCTCTTTCACATTGCAAAATCTCAGATCGATTTGATGATTACATCATGAGATATGTAATGAATAGTGTCCAGATTTTAATTCTCGTTCAGAATGGTGGGTTGGACTTCAAAGCTTCATTTGGGCCTCTTGTTCTTGGATTTGAGCCCTGAAATTTTTATCCATGATTATTTTGGATAATCCCGAACACATGGGGGAGTTTCATGAAATATTGGCTTCAGGAGTGAGACCAGTAACTCAATCATCTGGGCTGGTCCAGTTTCTTCACTAATTCTTTGGGACATCTTGTGTGGTAAATCTGATCCTTCAAATGGAAGAATTGTCCCATGATCCCTTCTAATTAAATGTTTTATATTGAATCACGAATCCTAAAAACAAAAAACCACACAATTTGGATCATTAGGATGATAGTTATAAATAAAATAGTAAACTGACTCAATTGGACTACTTCTAAAAAATTCTCAAAAATTATACTTAATATTAAAACATTAATATTTCCCACAAATTATGCACATTTCATATAAAATAAGTAAATGGGTTATATAATAAGTCATGAAAATATTAATAACATCATTGGGTCACTATATTAATTTTATCTTTTAGATTTAACTCTTAGTTAAATAGTTTGACATTTGTCATGTCTCTTTATATATTTATATTATATGGTTAATAAACTTACTATATACTTTCAATCGAACCCCAAGTGGTTCATTAATAATACACCTATCTTTATATAAGTCTTTTGGCTGAACCTTAGATTTTTAGGGATAAAATATCAATTAATAACATAATATTTGTATTAAAAACTCTTTTATGTCAATTTTGACACTATTTGGTATTTTGTTTATGCTAAATTCATAACAGCATTATTACTACAAAAACAAATCATCTAACCAACCCTAATATGTCTTATTAACATATAAAATTAAGTGAATTCATAAAAAGTCTCAAATTACATTTTTTTTGGATATTTATAGTATCAATTAGTTTAATATTTCATTAATTAGGTAATTACTACATCATCATTGTGTCATTAATAAATTAATTTATTTAATGTCTAAAAAATATAAATAAAATACGATTATGTAGGAAATCTTCCTAGATTTCTAATTAATATTTATATATGAATTTATCTTATGTGTAACTTTATATTAAAAATGTTTTAGTTATTAAACTTTAATTTTAACTCTTTTAACTCTTCTTTGAATTAAATAATAATAAATGTCCTAATCTAATCCATGTGGACCGAAGTGGTTCATATTTTATTTCTAAGGTTGTTTTTGGTCAAATTATACTTATCCTATAGAATTAGTACATGTGTTTGGGTAATAATAATATCATTTTACCCTCAATTATCCTATTTACTTTTAACCGTGGTAAATAAAAGTAAAAAGTTACTATTCACCAAAAGTTATTTTCATCTTATTGAACCAAATTTTACTTCTTGATATTAACCATGTCTCTAGGTTTTTTGAAATTCAACTCACAGAAGTGGTAAAATTTAGTTTAATGTGAATTTGCAAATTCTCCTAGGAGGTGGGTAAAAGACGGTGAAAAGTTCAATAAAATTTTTTTATATCTAAAATTATTATAAACTGGCTCCAATGAATTACATAGAACTTATATAGGTGTTATGTATCTATTTTTACCTAAAATAAATTTAAATAAAATAAATACTTATTTAAATAAAAATTCGGTTTTAAATTATAACTCAGTGTTTTTCACTATTCATCAAAAATTAAAAGTTTTTAGAAACATACCAAAAATTCACCCTAATCTAATTTTGATATTATTAATTCAAAAATGAAGTCTATTTTACCAAATTCAAAACATTGAAATTTCATTTATTAGTTTAAAATTAATTTCTGTTGTCAAAACCAAAAAGCATATTTTTTTTGAAATAATAACTACCAAAAGATTGCCATTTGTTTTTGTTCAATTTCAAAGTGAAATTACTTCCAATGACCAACATTGGATTAAATGGTAAAAATATAATCTAATTATACATCCAAACCATTGATATGTATAGTTGATCACTATAAATTATTTTGATTAAAAAAGTTGTTTTCAGTTAAAATATATTATTTTTCACTACTCAACCAAATATGAATGTTATCAGAAAAACACCAAAAATTTATTGAAACTAAATTCTTATGTACCGATCCCAAATAAGAAGATTATTTTTTACAAATTGAATATATAAAAGTTTCAAATATTGGATGTAAAAAGGGTTTTCCATTAAAAGGCGGTAAAATTTCATTTTTGGAAAAATATTTCTTTTATTTGAAAAAAATGAATTTGTGCTTACATTATGTCTAAGAAACTCATAATATGGAATCTGAAATTATAAGGGATATATAAAGTTCAAAATTATATTAATACTATTAATAACAACTTTCTAATGGCTAGTTTGGTAAGTCGTGGTGCACTTGAACTTGATGTTGCATGTAGTGTATGTTATTGAATTACATTGAAGAACTAACGTACTATGAGATCTTGGGGTGTTATAATTTCAATCATGAGGAAAAAAAATCTACTGACTCAGCTCAAAAAGGTATACAACTTTTTTAGAGAGATAGAGATGATCAAATGTAGCCACTAAATCATCTATTCTATCGAACCCACACAGGATCCAGGAACAGAAATCAGAACTATCGCACCCACACAGGATCCAGGAACAGTTATTCCTTCGAACCCACACAGGATCCAGGAACAGAAGTCAGAACTGTCGAACCCACACAGGATCCAGGAATAGTAGTCAGATCTATCGAACCTGTACGGGATTTAGAAACATCCGTCAGTGTTGTCGAATCCACAGTGGATCTGGGAAAAGTAGTCAGAGCTGTCGAACACACATAGGATCCAGGAATAGTCGTCAGAGCGCAGCCAACCACTGGGTTCCATACGAAGCATGCTTGATTCTAGGAGGGTTCGCTCCTCAATCCAAGTGTCGATACATCAACTGCCATGAAGTCCCAAGTTGATGTATCCAAAATATCCGTCTTGCCCTAAGAAACTAAACACGACAGAAGGTGCGTCAATCGGACGCCCGGTCAGAGAGTTATTGACATTTTCGTTCCGAGGGCCTGGTTGGATTTACGTTCGATCTAACCTGGTTGTACCCCAACTATGTCCATAAATTGATTGGGGTATACCAAACGAACCGCATCCTTCCAAGGTTTCTGTATCCGCAGACAGTACATCAGTCGGATGCCCGTAACTCAAGTTACGGGTAAAAGAGTGGAAACTTGTCAAATGTGTCTGGGTCCGGTCCGGCCCAGTCGGACCCACCCGGCCTGACCCAGGTCCGGACTGGGGTCCGACCTAGTCTGCAGGTCCAACCCGGTCTGTGGGTCTAACCCAGTCAACGAGGGAGGCCCGGCCCGTGCGGGGCGGCCCGGCCCGTGCTGGGTCCGGCGGACGTAGTCGGTGGCCCGCGTGGCTAGCGACCCACACGGCTGGTGGCCCGTGGGGTCTGCTCTAGCCGCGTCCAAGGGAGAGGTTGTGCCCCAGGCGATCCCGAATGCTAATCCATTCTGGTAGAAGACAAACTGGAACCACGTGGCACCGATCCTTGTCACGCAGGACCCACCGGTGGGTCCCTCTCCTCCCTGCTGGCCATGCGGCCAACAGACTACCGCACGGTGCAGATGCGCTGAACCTCCGACAACAACCAGGTGGCTCGAGTGGCCGGTCTTCCTCGTGGCAGGCCTTGCGCCAGCCGCCGTTGCACCGTCGCGGCCAAGGGTCGTGACCCCTTCTTCTCAACTGCGCGGTGCGATTGTGTCGTGGCTTCTCTGACGTCCTAATGGCTCGGGCCGCCAGTTTTCTTCTTGTACAGCCTTGCACCAGCCACTGCTTCACCTCTGTGGTCTGTTGGTCACGGGTTACTCCTCTGGTGGTTCGGTTGCACCGCCGCCACCATCCGGTGAAGATTGTCGTTACATCCGTCAGCGAACTTTCTGCGGGTCACTGCACGAGCTCCAGTGGCCCGATTCTCGTTCCAGAAGTTTCCACACACCCCTCGGGACGTCGCCTTTGATCCACAATAATTTTTGATGAGTAAAATTCATCCCAGACTCAAGTCGTGTTTAGCGTAAAATTCCACAAAGATGGCGGAGGGGTCGGGCCGTGTTTGTTCGGCTCGCGCCCTCTGCGTTAGGGTGATATCAAGCAGCTTAGAATTATAATCCTCAAAGGAAAACAAAGAACACACAACAATTAACAAAGCTTGAACCCCCTACCATTGTTTGTTGATCGTTGAAGAAGACGTGGAAAGTCGGACGTTGATTCGTTGTAGACAAACACATCCTACGTCGAGGAGGTTTTGAGGAAGGAAGTCAAAGTCGGGATTAAGGTTGACTTTCTTCGTCAGTTTGGAGCATTCTTCGTTGGTTGGAGTGTTCTTCGTTGGGAGAATTCTCCCATGTTCCCCCCTCTCCTAAGACAAATTCCAACAAAATAATAGATTATTATTACCTATTACTTAATCATTGGCACATAATTTCAAAAATATTCAAATTAATTAATTGATGATCAAATAATTAATTAAGTGGATTTGTCACCATAAAGCAGGGAGCTCAAGGGGTTTCTCCCCACTTAATGGAGAGTTCAAGAGTTTTTAACCTCAGGTGGTTCCCACCACATTAATCCTCACATGAGAGGTTGCATTTAGGTGGGCCCCACCACCATAACCTCTCATGGGAGGTTAAGGTTTGGTGGTCCCACATCCAACTTCCACGAGGAGGTTTTATCTAACAATAAAAATTAATCCACACAATTATTTTTATTTAATTCATTTTCTAAAAACCCAAAAATTATCTTTTATTCCCAACCATCTGTCATCTAAGTGAAAGTCTTCTTAAACGAATATCGGCGCTACGAGTTCAACGGTGTGCTCAGATTTCAATTTCAAGCACTAGTTCAAAAGTTATAAAAAACCCGCTCGTACGTTTACTGAACGTACCCAAAAAAATATTCAGAAATTGATTCTGGGCACACCAGGCCTCGGAATCATGCGCTGTCAGTTTTTGCAGACTCGTAAAATTGACATGTATTTAAAAAAAAATTCCACGGAAATTCTGGGTCTTTACATTCTCCCCACCTCATGGATTTACGTCCATGTAAGATACAACTCGAACTAAGAGAACAATTTGGGGTACTGAGGACGCATCTGAGCCTCCCGCTCCCATACGCTCTCTTGGAGGTTCTCGTACTGCCAGCGAACGTGCACTAGAGGTATCGACCGTCCACACAGGACTCAGTCCTATCAATCCTCAATCTCCACTAAATCTTCTGTGAAATTCTCCCCATCATCGATGTCCAGCTCTGCATGGTCGATGATGTGAGAAGGGTCGTGCATGTATCTCCTCAGCTGGGATACATGGAAGATGTCGTGCACCCGGTGCAACTGAGGTGGAGGATCTAGGTAGTAAGCCACCTCGCCTACTCTATTGAGGATGTGGAATGGTCCGATGAAATACAGAGATAACTTGCCGCCTCAGCCAAATATCTGTAAACCTCATCGAGGTGAGACTCGTAGAAAGACGTGGTCACCATCCTCGAACTCTAGAGGTCTCCGTCTCCGGTTGGAATACGACTTCTTCCTTCTCTGTGAAGTCTTCATCCACTCCTGGATGATCTACACCTTCTCTGTGGTAGCATGTACCATCTTTGGTCCCACTTGTGCTGACTCCCCTGGGTCTGTACAGCACAGTGGCGATCTGCAAGGTCGACCATACAAGGCCTCAAAATGTGTCATCCCGATGGTGGAGTGATAACTGTTGTTGTATGAAAACTCCACCAAAGGTAATTGATCCTCCTAGCTATGACCGAAGTCGAGGACACAAGAACACAACATGTCCTCGAGGGTCTGAATGTTCCGCTCAGTCTGGCCATCTGTCTGTGGATGGAAGGCGGTGCTCAGACGAAGTTGCGTTGTGAATGCCTCCTGCAACCCCTTCCATAGTCAGGAAGTAAATCGTGTGTCACGATCGGAGAAAATAAAATAAGGCACTCCATGTAGTTACACAATTTCCTGCACATAGAGGCATCCAAATCATTCTACTGGACCCTTCTCTCTGATCGGTAAGAAGTGGTCCGACTTAGTCAGTTAGTCAATGGTCATCCAAATCGATTATCGACCCATGGATGTACGTGGAAGACCTGTCACTAAGTCCATAGATATCGCATCCCACTTCTACTCTGGGACCTCTAAAGGATGAACCAAGCTTGCTGGTACCTGATGCTCCGCCTTCACTTACTGACAAGTGGGGAACCTTGAGACAAACTCTGTAACTACCTTATTCATCCCCAGCCACCACTGCTATCATCTGAGATCCTGGTACATCTTCGACACTCCTGGATGTACCTCTAAAGGGGAAGTGTGGAACTCCCTCAACACTTCCTCCTGAAGTGAAACTGGAACCATAATACGTCCTCTGAAAAGGATGACATGCTCCCCACCTTCATAAAATCCATCAGGTGCCTTCCCTATGGATATCTGAGCACGTCGTGTCTTGTAGTCAGCATCTCCACACTGTGCCTCCCTGACTTGCTGAAGGATTGGGGGAGTGACTGTAAGAGACTAAAGGAAGGTTGCTCCTCTCTATCCATAAAGGATATCTACAAAGTGTCCAGCTACACCATCACCTCTCCTAGCAGCTGTATACCAGATCTTCTATTGAGTGCATCAGCAACAATGTTCCCCTTCCAAGGAGTATAGACTATCTCGAAGTCATATTCCTTGAGGAACCCAATCCAACGTTGTTGTCTCAGGTTCATTTCCTTCTATGATAAGATATAACTGAGACTCTTGTGATCAGAGTAGACTGTGAAACGCTCTCCCATTAGATAGTGTTGTCACATCTTCATGGAGAAGACCACTGCTACTAACTCCAGGTCATGGGTGGCGTAGTTCTAATCATGTTGTATCAGCTGATGAGAACCATAAGCGATCATTGCTTGCTCCTGCATCAGGACACACCCGAGTCTAGTCCCTAATGCATCGCAGTAGACTACATACCCTATGCCCTCCTCTGGAAGCCTCAAGATGGGGGCACTTTTCGTCCTCTTCCTCAGCTCCTGAAAGATCTGCTGGCATATCTCCGATCACATGATGAGTTTCCCCTTCTTCATCAAGGTTGATAGTGGTGATACAACTTTGGAGAAGTCTGGTATGAACCTCTGGTAGTATCAAGCCAAACCCAGGAAACTTCATACCTCCATCACACTCCTAGGTAGCTCCCAAGAAAGTACTGCCTCAATCTTCACTGGATCTACTGCAACTCTAGCCTCCAAGATGACATGTCCCAAAAATTGAACCTCTCGGATCCAAAAATGACACTTCGAGAGATTACCATAAAGATTTTGCTCTTGGAGTGTGTCCAGTACTGCATGAAAATGGTAGGCATGCTCCTCCTCAGTAGTCAAGTAAATCAAAATGTCATCGATGAAGACTATGACAAAGTGATCGAGGTTTGGATGGAATATCCAGTTCATGAGTCCCATGAACACTTTTGGAGCATTGGTTATGCCAAATGGAATAACCAATAACTCTTAGTGGCTGTATCGACATCTTAAGGTCATCTTCTGCACATCCTCATCTCGAACCCTGAGCTGGTGATAGCCTGATCTGAGGTCTATCTTTGAGAACCGTCGTGCTCCCTTCAGCTGATCAAAGAGGTCTTCAATCCTCGGGAGTGGGTACTTGTTCTTCACGGTCACCTGATTTAGGCTATGGTAGTCGACAAAAAGCCTCAAACTCCTATCCACCTTCTTGGTGAATAGAATCAGGGCTGCCCAGGGAGAAACACTAGACCGGATGAATCCCTTCCCCTGCAAGTCCTTTAGTTGTACCCACAGCTCACGAAGCTTAGTAGGATCCATCCTATATGCTGGTGTAGTTATCGGTGTTGTCCCAAGGTACAAGTCAATGTAAAAGTCCACATCTTTGTGAGGAGGTAGACCTAGAACATCATCCGGGAAAACATCCATGTACTGGTCCACTACTACAGGATAAGCCAGACTTTCCACATCAACTACTCTGAGGGTAAGGAAGGCCAACTGATGAGTGATCGACTGCACCCTCTTTCGAGTAAGTTCGTCCTATGCTGCAAAGGCTCCCTTCTCACCGGTGAAGCTGAACCTGGTCCCATCAGTGCAGACACACCGTACTTTGCACCTAATACAGTCGATCTAAGCATGGACTGTAGATAACCAGTCCATGCCCAAGATGACGTCGTAAGGCCTCGACGCCGCTATGAGGAGATCTCAACCGAAGCTCTCACCTCCTAGAGTAAGCTCACACTGCTGGTACCAGTGTGTGATCATTGAGTCTACTCCCGTATGAGTCTCTAGCTATAAGGATTGAGCCAACAGTTCCATCAGAATCTCTGAGCTTCGAACAAGGGTGGTGGAAATGAAAGAGTGACTGGCACCTGTGTCTATAAGAACTGCAGCCAAGGTGGAGTAGACATAGATCATACATCGAATCTTATTTGGAGCACCGTGTTCATAAGCCTCAGCTGCCTGGAGCTGAGATCTCCCCTGTCCACCAGCTCCCTACAATCGGAGTGAACCTCCTGGTGGTGGTGGTGGTAACACCTTGTATCATCGTCCACCGCCAGCTGCATGACTAGCTCCTCTTCCACGTCTTCATGTGCCATGTAGATCACCTCGATAGAACCTTTGCCTCTACCCTGTAGGTCCCTCAACTGTCTAATGATCATCCAGATAGCGGGTCAGACAGTCACGAACCATGTGACCCTGGACGCCGCTTGTGAAACAATGCATGTTCCTTGAATGACTGGCTTTGTCTCGTCTGCCTCACATAACCAAACTCGTGTCCTAAGGTCGTCCGCCATATTTTATGGTCCGCTTGGACCTCTGTGACATCTATCTGCTGCCTACTGTAGAAGACTTTGCTATATGACGCCCGGTGGTGGGTCTCACTGCTAGTGACTGCTCATCAAGAAAACTGTCCACTAAGAGGGATCACTCCAACACCCCTGCCTACGTCGGGATGCTGAGGGAGATCATCGAAGCCCCGATCTCTCACCCGGGCCCCTTCTCGATGTTCCGGGCCTTGAATAATGGGTCCCATACCATATATGTGGAGTAGCGCGAGGTCGGTAAACCTTGCTGAGTACTATGGCATCGACATGCTACCCTGTTGTAGATGTAGTAGCTCCTGTATTTGCACTACACGTAGGGTGGATGGGACAAACTCTGCCCGAAATAGGCTCTCAAAGTCTATCCATAGTAGTGTCGCCTCATCATTCACCTGGATCATCAGGCTCCACCATCGTTCTGCTGCTGCCTAAAGGAGACTCGGGCAAGGATCACCATAAGGTTTGCTGGTGTCCCTACCAGTCTGAAGTCTCTCACCACAGCCTCCATCCAATCCTAAGTTTCTTGTGGGTCCGTCTCACCCCTTTACCATGGCAGCCTCTAGCACTGTAACTCATGTAATGAGCTCAGGTGGCGTGTACGCTCTGCTGCTGGGGCTTATGTTATCGGTGGCCCAACGGGTAGTTGTACCGCTGTAGCCTCCACTGCAATAGGTCCATGCACCGAAGCCTCATTGCTCGGTGGGCTTCCATCTCGCACAAAGTCTAGAACGCTAGATGGTTGTCTATGTGGGGCCATCCTGAAAATAAATAGGTGTTCCACGATCAATAAGTTATACCTAGTGAGATGACTTGAAAAATATCACAAAGAAGACTCTTCAAAACACACACGCAATCCGTGTTTCCATGCACTGAGTCGGAAAATCAGAAGTCGGGGTCCTGGTGTATAGATACGTCGGCCGCCGCACCAACACTGGACTCCCTGAACTGAAAACCACACTTAGTACCCTTAGCACTATTGCTTCATAGAAAAGATCAGAGTCCTATGTTCTAAGGTAGAACTAACTCATCTGATACCAATTTTTCACGACCCATCCCCCAGGGCCCATTCCATGACTACCCCAAGCCCGCCTTCCATAGTCCAGGGGCTGGCGACTAGCACCAAAGACGTAAATCCCTACACTGGGAAGGCATTGACTTTATAACTGAAAAACACACGCAATAGAGTACATAGCTGGATACAAAACATGATGTAAAATAGTATAACAAGAGAGTGATGAAAAGTAAAGGGGCCGAAAATACAAGCCCAACTGAAAGTACAAGTACAACTGAAAAGGACAAAAAATTAGATGAAAGGTTAAAAGAAGCTCCCGGATAGTCCACTACAGATATTACCTGAAGGGTAGGTATAGATAGCCTCCTCATCACTCCACGTCCGTCTTCTCTGGGTACTGACTCTTTGTGAGGTCCACCTCTAGGTACCGTCCAGTCCTCGTACACTCAGCCTCGGTCAGTACTATCCGTCGTCTACATCCAACAAAATGAGGTGCGGGCATAGCCTGTGTGTTAGTGAGTATAACGATACTCAGTAGGGACCCCAAGACCCTCAAGTTCACACAAAATCCAAAAAGGATAGACCAAAAAGTATGAAATCAACAGATAACCCCACTTAGATATATGCCCATACATATACCTAAGTTATCAAGAAATCCATTTCAATCATGAGGAAAACACAAAGTTACTGACTCAGCTCACACAGTTATACAACATTTGTAGAGAGATAAGGATTATCAGATGTATCCATTCAATAATCTATTCTATCAAACCCATATAGGATCCAGGAACAGAATTCAGAACTGTTGAACCCACACAGGATCCAGGAACAGTTATTCGGTTGAACCCACATAGGATCCAGGAACAGAAGTCAGAACTATCGAACCCACACAGGATCCAGGAATAGTAGTCAGAGCTGTCAAACCCGTATGGGATCCAGAAACAGTCGGCAGTTATCTTGAAGCCACACAGGATCTAGGAAACGTAGTCGGAGCTGTCGAACCCACAAAGGATCCAGGAACAGTTGTCAGAGCGCAGCCACCCACAGGGTTCTGCACAAAGCATGCTTGATTCTAGGAGGGTCCGCTCCTCAAGCCAAGTGTCTATACATTAACAGACACTAAGTCCCAAGTTAATGTATCCAAAAGATCCGTCTCTCTATAAGAAACTCAATGCGAGAGAAGGTGCATCAATCAGACGCCCGGTCATAGAGTTATTAGCATTTCCATTCCGAGGGCCCAGTTGGATTTATGTTTATTCCAACCCAGCCGTACCCCAACTATACCTAAACCTTGAGTGATGTATACTAAAAGAACCATATCCTTTAAAGGTTTTCATATCCGCAGACGGTACATAAATCGGATGCACGTAGCTCATGTTACGGGTAAAAGAGTGGAAACTTGTCAAATGGGTCCGGGTCCGGTCCGACCCCGTCGGATCGACCCGACCTGACCTGGGTCCGGATTGGGGTCAGACCCAGTCCGCGGGTCTGACCCGGTCTATGGATCCGACCAGGTCCACGGGGGGCGGTCCAGCCCGCGGGGGCTTCCCGGCCCACGCTGGGTGGCCCGGCCCTCGCTGGGTCCAACCCGCGCTAAGTCAGGCCCGCGCAGCTGGCAGCCCGCACGGCTGGCGGCCCATGGGGTCTTCCCTAGCCGCATCCAAGGGTGAGGTCGCTCCCCCTGGTGATCCCGAAAGTCTTAGTCATTCGGGTGGAAGACAAACCGGTGCCACGTGGTGCCGGTCCGCGTCACGCGGGACCGAGCAGTGGGTCCCGCTCCTCCCTGCTGGCTGACCGGTTAGCTGACTACCACACGGCACAGATGAGCCGCACCTCCTCCTGAGACTTGATGGCTTGGTCCATCGGTCATCCTCACGGTCAGCCGAGTGCCAGACTCCGTTGCACCACCGCGGCTAGGGGTCGCGACCCCCTCTTCTCCACTACGCGGTGCGGTTGCACCGCACCATCTCTTGTGTCCCGATGGCTCGGGCCACCAGTTTTCTTCATGGTTGTCCTTGCATCAGCCGCTGCGGAAACACCACAGTCTATCGGCCGTGGGTTCCTCCTTCAGTAGCGCGATTTCACCGCCGCCACCATGTGGTGACGGTTGTCGTTCCATCCGTCGTCGAACTTTTTGCAGGTCACCGGACGAGTTCTGGTGGCCTGATTCTCATTCTGGAAGTTTCCGTGCACCCCTCAGGACGTTGCCTTCATTACAAAATTATTTTTTATGAGTAACATTCGTCCCATACTCACGCCGCATTTAGAATAAAATTTCACAAAGAAAGCGGAGGGGTCAGGACGTGTTTGTTCAGCCTGCACCCTCCTCATTAGGGTGATATCAAGCGGCTTCGAATTATTATGCTCAATAGAAAATGAAGAACACGCAACAATTAACAAATCTTGAACCCCAACCTTTTTTATTTATCATTCATGAAGTCGTGGAAAGGCGGACGTCGATTCATTGTAGATGAACGTATCCTACGTCGAGGAGGTTCCGAGGAAGGAAGTCGACGTCGGGATCAAGGTCAAAATTCTTCATCGTTTTGGAGCATTCTTCGTTGGTTGGACGGTTCTTCGTCGAGAGCCTTCTCCCATGTTCTCTCCTCTCTTAAGACAAATACCAACAAAATAATAGATTATTCTTACCTATTATTTAATCATTGGCTCATAATTTAAAAAATATTCAAATTAATTAATTGATGCTCAAATAATTAATTGAGTGGATTTGTCACCATAAAGTGTGGAGCTCAAAGGGTTTCTCCCCACTTAATGGGGAGTTCAAGTGGTTTTAACCTCGGGTGGTCCCCACCACATTAATCCTCACATTAGAGGTTGAGTTCAGGTGGGCCCCACCACCATAACCTATCTTGGGAGGTTAAGTTGTGGTGGTCCCACCTCCAACTTCCATGAGGAGGTTTTAACCAACAATAAAAATTAAGCCACACACTTAAATTTTATTTAATTCATTCTCTGAAAACCTACAACTATCTTTTATTCTCGACCATCTACTGTCGAAGTGAAAGTCTTCTTAAGAAAATACTAGCGCTGCGAGTTCAACGGTGCCCTCAGATTTCAATTCCAAACACCAGTACAAAAGTTATAAAAAACATGCTTGTACGTTTACTGAACGTACCCAAACAAAAGTTTAGAAATTGATTCCGGGCACACCAGGCCTCGGAATCATGTGCTGTCAATTATCACAGACTCTTAAAATTCCCATGTATTTAAAAAAAATTCCATGGAAATTCCAGGTCTTTAGAATAATGAACAACCACACTAAATAATATCTCTTTTCCACACTAGATGAATTGTTATCAACTGGATAATCTTATTCCTATAGTGAAGGTCATTGATAGCTACTAAATTGACAATATATTATTCATGATGGCCTTATACTCTTCACTAAGTGGAATACGAAACTTCCACTTCAACTAAATTATTTCTTAGAATGATCAAATAATGAATCCTTCAACACGTTGCAAGTTTTCCTATTCCCCTATCTATCAAAAAGCTCAGGTAGATAATCCTTATGTGATTATGTTCCCAACCCCAGTCTCAAGATTAAATGATTCTTATTTTTATGTGATTTAACAAATAAATTTATTAATATGAAATAATTCAGACACCCCTTGAATCTTATTCTTATATTTTCCTTTCAAAACACCTGATGTTTATCCGGAATGGTATGTGGGGTGAATGGCATACATGGGTTTCATGCAAGGATTTTCATCCTTTTATTTTCTTTGTACATGCATGGTATTCCTTATATTCCATTTTGAAAACTAGGTATGTATTGTCTTAATGTGGTCAAGGAAACATGAATCATCTCATTAACTTAATAGAATGCTCACACATTATTTCCCAAACTTTTATAAACATGGTTTAGTTCATCTTCACGGAAATTGGAGTATTATATCCCATGTCTGGTGTGCCATCTCTTTCACAAGATTAGTTAGTAAAAATCAAGTGTAGGGGATAGATTCAAAAATTTCATGCAAACAAGTATACAGATTCTATGTATTCTTTTTGAAAGTTATTTTTTTCAAGAAATTGATTCCTCATATAAGTAAGTTGGATCTTCTTCACACAAGTATCATCGCAGGATATCCTCTTCCTCATGAAGTTTATACACTATCATTGTGATATCCACCTGTTTTCTCATTATCCATTGTGAAATCCTGTGTGATTTCACAAAATATTATCCGGTAACCAAAATTTATTCACAGAACAAGTTCATCATGAACCACATTGAGTGTGTAGCACAAGTTGAAGGACTATATTGATCTTCTCTTCTTCTTAGAAGAAAAAGCTGCATGTAACCATCCTCCTCATGAAAAAATATTTGTGATATATTTATTTCTATAAAAATGAGAGATATAAATAGTGTATCAGAACACACTCTCAGGTGTGGGTTCATCTCAATTTATAGGTGATCGTCATCGTGGATTGCACTACCTCTCCGACCATTATCATACCACCTCAAGGATTTTTCAAGGATCTTTAAAATATAATAATTTGTGGCATATTTAGACCTCACATGAGTGATTTGGAATTTATTATTTCACCTTATTTTATGTGGGTTCACATTTCATCATGATCAAGTGATGATATTATTATTTTATCCTCATGCACCAATACTTATCTGAATAAGATATGGCCAACTACAACATCATTTTGACTTCGACCGAAACATATATCTTCAAATAGAGCATTCGATTTTCATGCATGAATTGTGAAGCTACATGAAAGATCATTTAAATCATACATGAGTAATAAATACAAGACCTAGCTTATTTGAACACTATGTTGTCATCATCTATCGTGGGATATGATCAGCAGAGAAAATTATCATCAGATGGTAGAAGACGATGGTGCTCCTTAGATTGGATAGTTGATATTGATGTGGTTAGATGGTTAGGAAAAAATTATCATTAAATTTGGGTGAATAGTATAATGGTCTCATACATCACACATCGATGTTCCCATAAAACTCAACTATAGTGTATCAATCAATGTGTGCAACCATCCGCTTGAACTGGAAACCAGGGATCTCCATTTGTTACACACACATAGTTCACTAGGATTTAGCCTAAAGGGCCACTATATTCCACCTATTCACCACCGAGTGATCACTGTCTCACACCATATACATGTGAACAATTTTAAGGGGGCTTATACATGGCCCTAGTTCTGTGATTGGGGTCTTCTAGGACCGAATCCCCCATGTGGTTGAGGGGAACGTCCCACATGTGTGGGGTCGAGTTTGGTCGAGTGGCCTTCAGTGGTTGGCAATATTTTTGAATATGGAAATTTAAATTCTTATCACAATTTATACTTATAGAATTTAACCTCCTCATGAAAAACCACTCCCAAGATAACTTCAAATCTCTTCTTCAAATATGCTTCATGAAATGAAATTTTTTATTTTTCATGGAATATATATTTTTCATAGCACTCGTAATTACCCTTATTCTATTCATGAAAATTTATTTTTTGAATGATATTCAAATATTTATCTTCAAAATAATTTCCTCATAAAAATTATTATTTTCATTGTCTTGATCCAATTAAAAACTCCCCATGCCCAAATGTTAATATTTAATTTCCTTCAGTTCTTTATTACAATGTTGTAACAATGTGCAATCTCTAGACGACTCTTGCACATTGATTTGGAAATAGGAACAGTTCTACAATAGTTTTATTTCCATGGATAATTATTCAAGAATGACATCTCATGGCATTTAATAAATCTATAAAAATTATACAAGCATCATTACCAATAATGAATAAATTTATTTCCAATTTATAGACAATGAGGTGATAACAATTCTCTAAGAAACCAAACTTCTTTAACAGTTGATCTTATCTTTCTCAATCCATGGTTAATTACTAATCATAGAGATATTTCACATACATTGACATTGATTCCTTATTTTATATTGACAAAAAATTTAACCATACTAATCATCCCATCACATGGGAGTTTAAATATCCCCCTTTGGATTTGTTATCAATACCATATCCTCAAATTCAATGTCCTTTATTCACCTAATTGATAATAAATAAAAACAATTAATGCGGGTATTCTCTTATGCCCTTAGGAAATAACTTTTACTTTTTAGAAAGAAGGATGGCACCACATGGTTATCTTAGTGGAGATCCTTTAGTTAGACTACTCTATGTCTGTGTGGGATAATCTGGTTAAAAACATAAGAGTGATACCACTCTCATAACCTACTTATTTCTCAAATAGGTGGTTGTATAAAATAGATTTTTCAAGAAAAAAATTATCTTGAACACTTCAGTGAACACATCATAAATTTCAAGAGAAAGAATATTTTTATCACCCTTTATATGATATTAATCATCAACCAACACTCCCCCTTGATTCATATATTTTATATCTTTAAGATAAGAGAAAGAAGTGTAATTAGGTTACCTCTATTTTCATATTCTACAGAGATGACCAAATCAATAAGATATACAATGAACAAAGTTTGATATTATCTATTTCATGTTTTCTCCCCCTTAATGGGCGCACTCCCTTCATTCTTCATGGTGGATAGTTTCATCAAATAGTCTTAAATATTTTCATATTGATGATCCACCATTGTGGAACAATTCAAGTTTTTATCATATCAGGATTAATCATTCATACTTGTTGTCTTACACTTTTGATCATTAATTTCTCATCTCAATAATAAAATTCACCTTCAATTCTTTACAATTTTAGCACACAAATACTATATAATGATAAGGAAATAAGGTAAAACACTTATGACCTTAATAATAAGAGTGATGGGATTGAGATTTTTCTCTCAAACTAGATACTCCTTTTATTGTAGCTCTAAAGTGTATGGTACTCTTCATTCTTGTGTCTCATTTACTTTTCGCATTTTGATATTTCTTCAACAACATAGACCCATTTCATTCATTCCAATTTAATAGGTGTGTATTATTTTTCTTAATATCTTACAGTACTAAGGTAGCTTCCCCTGATACATGTTTTTCAATATTGAGTATATTCTTTTGAGCTGGTAGAACATTCATGTAATTTATTACAGTATTTATAGTCTTTTTTCACCATCCACACAATTGTCTTCAGATAATTTATTTTTCATTTATCGAAAAAAATTAATGAAATTTGAGTTCTTATTCATGTGTAATAATATGTTTTCCCTTTTCCTTTTCTCTAGCTAGTTCTTCATGACCGTCTTATTTCAATTCACTAGAATCTTGCAATTGATCGAGAAAAATTATTAAAAACTCACTCTTACAAATATTCTATTTTGGATCTTCCACATGGTTTCTTCAATGATTTTGAGTTACCTTTCCTAATTAACATACCAAAATATTCTTCATGAATTTAGTCAATCAATCATATATTATATTTTCTCTCTTAGATTGAATCTCATATTGATTTCATATTTCTTATGAACTATCTTTCCATAGTAGAAGCATTTTTTCTTGGTTGAGATGAAATTCCTAGAATCAAACTTATCATACTTCTAGGGAATATCTTGTTTCATAACTTTCTTAACTTCCTTATTCTGTATATTCCTCAAGGAATACATTTCTATAATTTTTCTTTTCTTCTGAATTTTTTGTGTCATTTTCTTCTCATCGGTATATGAATAGTGCATGGTTGGTATATATCATCATTATTTATAACTATGGCCACTATTATTTCTATAATCATAGAAGTATTCAAGACTCCAAAATATTTTTTGGATAAACAAATTCTTCATCATCTATGTATTCTGATTCAGTTTTGTAGGAACTATCTTCATGTTAGATTTTCTCCCCCTTAATACTAGCCTTTTTCATATGTTAATATATTATGCCAATAATAAAATACATGATCCCAAAATTTCTTTCTACCCCAATAATAAGTAATGAATCTATTTCTTTTTCTTATAGTTTAAATCTAGAAAGATTAAGCGAATTATTGTTTTTGGACTTGTCTTTCCTTCTTTGGAAAATAATATTGGGAGTTATTTTTTATTCTTCTAGTATAAAAACTAGGTGTTGTAGTGTATTTTTTAACCTTTTTATCTACCCAAATTTTTCCATCTTTTATCTTTGATCTTAAACTAGAATATGATACTATATTATTGGAAACCTAATTAACTAGGTTATGAGTTACCTTCTTCCATGAACATTTAGATCGTTGTTTAAAAGGTTTTCTTGAGATATGACTACCACTAATATGAGTCACTTTAGAGATATGTTTCATATTAAAATTTTGAATAGAAACATCCCTTATTGGAGGTTGGCATAATTTTGGTTGTCAGATCTCTTCTTCTCAGCATCTTGGGAAGTTCCAACACATTTCTACTACAAATTTATTATTTTTACATCTATTTCAATGCATCTATTTATGAAGGAAAACTTATCATTTACAAATGATATTAGTTTTATTTAACAATCACTTTCCAATTTCTTAATATGATCTCCATGCTATTTTCTACCTTCAATCACAGTGTTTTCAAGGTCTTTGATTATTTTGGATTTAACAACCAATTTGGATTCCTTGAAACTAATATTATCTTTATTAGTTTCTTTCAAAACATGGATATTCTTCATATACTCTTCAGGAAACTTGGTCTTTTCTTTTATGAACATGTCCATCACTTTGACCTTAATTGTTTTTTCATTAAGATGAGAATATATTGAATTCTTGGAAACAGTTATTAATGTTTTAAGTGCAAGGATTACTTAACTAAAAAAATTTTACTCATAGTTCGTTCATAAGAAATACAATGAAATTATTCTTCAATTATTTAAATATTTTCCTTGAAAAGTTCTACACTTTCTTTATTTTCATCAATGTTGTCTATGAGAACTTTGAATCTTTTGAATTTATTAGTAAGTTCATCCTTCAATATATTTATTTCTTCTTCATTGTTCTCTTTTATCAAAAATCTTTACGAAAGAACATGGTATTATGAAATCAATTCTTTAGTAAAATTCTCCACATATATACCAAATTTAGAGTACAAGGATTAAATTCTGATAGATTCAACATCCTCATACTCTCTATAGCTTGAGAGAGTTTCTTCACAAAGATCATTGTCCACTACTTTGATAAAATAGCATTGGTCTTTTTCATATTTATTTGATATTTTCCTTAATCTTTTTACTTCACTCTTATTTGGATTTTTCAAAGTCTTGGAATAGACTGTCATGTCATATTCAATAGGAGTGGATATTATGTGTTCCACCTGAGGTACTTCAGAATCAGTTTAAAATTTTCACTTCATATAAACCCTGTAAAAATAATTGGGGGTAAAACTTTGATCAAACTACAGTTAGACCTACCCTCTGATACCAATTTTAGAACATAGATAGATTGCACATGGATAGTGAGAGGAGGTGGGGGTGAATCAGTTTACCCAACTTTTTACAAAATCTTACATTCATTTCAATTAGTCCCTCTTATTCTCAAACCTCAACCCTGGTTAAGAGGAATAGATTTATTGTGTTTTATTATTTAATTTTGATAATAAAATAATTATCAATACACAAATATTTTTATTTGGTTTGATACAAAGACCTACTCCTTTTCATGGTCTACCTATGGTTGTTTCACGGATTCTCTTATCACTGTAAGTTTTCAGTGATTATAAGTGACTAGAATTGGCACACAAGGTTTAAGTGGGAACTAAAAAATCTTCCTGGGTGAAAGTTGTTCTTTATATTGATACCACTAGTATTCAATGGAGTTATTTATAATAGCACCACCAACTCATTAAGATAATCAATAACCACATTGAAAAATATCTCTCTACTGCACTGGATGACTTTTTAATAACCAAATAATCTTTTTCCTCTAATGAAGGTCTTCGACTACTACTACATAGAAAATATATTATGCACACTGATCATGTACTCTCCAATAAGTGGAAGATGAATCTTTAACTTCAAATCACTACTTTCTCAGAATGATCATCTCATTAATCATTCAACAAACTGTAAGTTTTCTTCTTCCACACGTTATCAAAATGCTTGGTTAGATACTCCTTATGTGATGATGCTCCTAGCCTCAGCCTCAAGCTTTAATCATTCTAATTATTTTATTTGATTTATCAAATCAATTTATTAATCTCAAATACTTCTAAAACCACTTGAATCGTATTATTAGCTTTTTCATTTTAAGTCACTTAATGTTTATTAATAATGGTATGTGTGGTGAATGGAAAGAATGGGTTAAATGTAAGGATTATATTCTTTTATTTTTCAAGGAACATGCATGGTATTCCTAAAATTTCATTACAAAAAATAGGAATGTATTGTATTTACATGTTCATGGAAGCATGAATCATCTCCTTTACTTAACAGAATGCACACACACTATTTATCAAACTCTTATTCATGCGATCTAGTTCTTCTTCACAAAAATAAGAGTATTATATCTCTTATCTCATGCTCCATCTCCTTCATGAAAGTAGTTAGTGAAATCTGAGTGCACAGGATACCTATAACAACTTCATGTAAATAAGTCCATATATTATTTGTCTTCTTCATTAAACTTATTTAGTTTGCAGAACTGATACCTTATATAAGTATGTGTGATATTCTTCTAGAAAGTATCAATGTAGGATATCCTCTTCCTTTCGAAGTGTATAAACTTTCTTTGTTTGAACCACATGAGATTTCATCATCCTTCATGCAATCCCATGTGATTTCATTTAGGAGCACCACACAACAAGAATTTATTTGAGGAAAAATTTCTTTGTGAAGAACTTAAACTGTATAACACTAGTTGAAGGAGTTTTTTTAACATGTTTTTTGGGATTTTTTTTAAAAATATAGGTTAAATTTTTTTAACAAAAATATTAAATAAAGGCGGATGTGGTGCTGCCAACTTTAGGATTTGAGTGAAAGGTTGAAAACTCATTTCCATCTTTCTTTTAAAACCCAAGAAAATCTATTTTTTGTATTTTAAAAAATTTTGTTTTAATTTTGTTATATATATATATATATAACAAAACTTTTTAGTAGAATTTATCTTCTATTTAATATCCAGTAGTACTACTATTAAAACAGTCTGGCTTCTGACAGAAGTTCTCACTCAGGACTCCATTTTATAAGAGGGCTTACCTTGGAAATCATTTTTCATTTCCGATGTGGGATTCAGGTTCTCTCTTTCCTGCATAGAACATTCTGCATTTCCGATGTGGGATTCAGAACTGTTTCAAGTAAGTGGATTTGAAATACTATAAAATATAAACTATAAGACCAATATAAATAAAAATTAAAACATGGATTAAACGTATAATAAATAGTTAAAAATAAAAATAATTTCATAAAAAGTAGTGAAGAAAAAAATTATAATCTTTCAAAAGGCACCTACTTGAAACTTAAAAATGTTTCAAGTATATAACTTTGAAAGCCTATAAAATATAAACTGTAAGACCAACATAAATGAAAATTAAAACATGGATTAAAAATATAATAAATAGTTTAAAATAAAAGAAAATTCATAAATAATGTTGATGAAAAATAATTTATAAGCTTTCAATACCACCTACTTGAAACATAAAAATGCTTCAAATATGTGGCTTTGAGAGACTATAAAATATAAACTATAAGATAAATATAAATGAAACTTAAAAAATATATTAAAAATATAATAAATAGTTGAAAATAAAAATATTTTCGTAAAAAATGTTGATGAAAAATAATTCATAAGCTTTCAAAACCACCTATTTGAAAGTTAAAAATGTTTCTTTTATGGGGCTTTGAAAGACTGTAAAATATAAACTAACTAAAAACATGGATTAAACATATAAGAAATAGTTAATAATTAATTAGTTAATTAATAATATAATTATTAATTATATACTTATTAATTATATAATAATTAATTAGTTAATTAGTCATATAATTATTAATTATTAATTATATAATTATATAATTAATTAGTTAATTAGTAATACCATTATTAATTATATAATAATTAATTAGTAATATAATAATTAATTATATAATAATTAATTATATAATAATTAATTATATAATAATTGATTAGTTAATCAGTAATGTAACAATTAATTATTAATAATTAATTTTATAATAAATATTTAATAATATAATTATTAATTATATATAATTATTTAGTTAATTAGTAATATAATTATTAATTATATAATAATTAATTAGTTAATTATTAATATAATTATTTATTATATAATAATTAATTAGTAAATTAGTAAATATAATTATTACTTATTAAATAGTTAAATAGTTGATTAGTAATATAATTAATAATTATAATTATTCCTTATTAATTATTAATAACTAATTATATAATAATAAATTAGTAAATTAGTAATGTAATTATTAATTAGTTAATAATTAATTAGTTAATTAATAATATAATTTTTAATTATAATAATTAATTGGTTAATTAGTAATATAATTATTAATTATATAATAATTAATTAGTTAATTGGTAATGTAATTATTAATTATATAATAATTCATTAGTTAATTAGTAATATAATTAATAATTAATAGTTAATTAGTTAATTAGTAATATAATTGTTAATTATATAGTAATTAATTAGTTAATTATTAATTTAATTATTAGTTATATAATAATTAGTTATTTAGTAATATAATTATTAATTAGTTCATTAGTAATATAATTATTCATTATAATTATTTATATAATTATTTATTATAATTATTTATTATAATTATTTATTATAATTATTTATTATATAATAATTAATTGGTAATATAATCATTAATTATAATTATTAATATAATTTTTATTTATAATTAATAATTAATAATTAATAATTATTAATTATATAAGAATTTATTAGTTAATTAGAAATATAATTTTTAATTTTTAATTTTTAATTTTTTATTAAATAATAATTAATTAGTTAATTAGTAATATACTTATTAATTATATAATGAATCATTAATAAATATGAATAAAAATTATATTACTAATTAACTAATTAACTATTATATAATTAATAATTATTAATAATAAATAATTAAAATTTATAATGAATAATCATAATAAATAATTATATTACAAATTAAGTAATTAACTATTGTATAAATAATAATTATATTACTAATTAACTAATTAATTGTTATATGATTGATAATTATATAATTAACAATTATATTACTAATTAATTATTATATAATTAATAATGATATTAATAATTAAATAATTAATTAAATAATTAATAATTAATAATTATATTAATGATTAAATAATTATTAATTATATTACTAATTAACTAATTAATTATTAACTCTTTATTTTATGTTTAATCCATGTTTTAAGTTGCATTTATATTTGTCTTATATTTTCTATTTTATAGTCTTTCAAATCCACATACAAGAAAGATTTTTAAGTATCGAGTAGGTGGTTTTGAAAGCTTATAAATTATTTTTCATCAACATTTTTTAAAAAATTGTTTTATTTTTAATGATTTATTATATGTTTAATCCATGTTTTAAGTTTCATTTATATTTCTCTTATTGTTTTTATTTTATATTCTTTCAAAGTAATGTACTTGAATGATTTTTAAGTTTCAAGTAGGTGGTTTTGAAAGCTTATAAATTATTTTTCATCAACATTTTTTACAAAATTATTTTTTTTCAACTATTTATTATATGTTTAATACATGTGTTATGTTTTATTTTTGTTGGTCTTATAGTTTTTATTTTATAGGCTTTCAAAGTCAAATACATGAAATATTTTTTAAGTTTCAAGTATTTTCCATTGAAAAATTATAAATTATTTTTAATCTATATTTTTTATGATTTTTTTTAATTTCAACAATTTATTATATGGTTAGTCAATGTTTTAAGTTTTATTTATATTGGTCTAACACTTTATATTTTATAGTCTTTCAAATTCATGTACTAGAAATAGTTCTGAATCCCACTTTGGAAATGCAGAATTTTTTACGCAGGAAAGGAAGAACCAGAATCTAACATTGGAAATATAGAATGATTTCTAGGATAAGCCCTATTATAAAAGGGATCCCTGGGTGAGAGATTCTATTAGAATCCATATTGTTTTAATGATAGTACTGTTGGATATTAAATAGTAGTAAATTCTACTGAAAAATCTTGTTTTATTTATATATATATATATATAAACAAAACAAAACGAAAAAATAGTTGAAAATATAAAAAATAGTAATTTTTTTCTTTTTTTGGGTTTTAGAAGAATGGTGGCAATTGGGTTTCTACCATTCACCCGAAACCTAAAGACGTCAGCGCTACTCCCACCTTTAGTGCAGATTTTTTAAAAAAAAATAACCAATACCTTTTTTGAAAAAAAAGACCCAAAAACTTATTAAAAACTCCTAGTTGAAGGCCCATTGTGATCTCATCATCCTCACGCAAAAAAAAGATGTAAATAACTCACCTCCAGATAAAAAATATTCCTGGTAGCTATATTTATTTGTAAATGAGAGATTTGAACAGTATATCGGCACATGCTCCCAAGTGTAGTTTCATCTCCTTTTAAAGGAGAGCTTCACCATGGATTGCACCACCTCTCATCCGATTACCATACCACATCGAGGACTTATTCAAATCCCTATAAAATATGCCAAGTCAGGACATCTTTAAACCTCACCCAAGTCATTTGGGATTTCATGTGTCACCTTATTTTACATGTGTTCACATTTCATCATGTTCAAGTGATGATATTTTCAAGCACTCATCATGAACCAACACTACCCCGAATAATCTAAATCAAGATGGCAGACCAAAAATTAATTTTTTAATCAGCCAAAACATTCTTATTTATACCGAGCATCTTATTTTTATGCATGAAATGAAAATATGCATGCATGGTCATTTTGATCATACCAGGGCACTAAATCCAAGATCTTACTTCATTAGAAACTGGTATTCCTCATCAAGCATAAGATATGATCAGTGGAAAAACATCTCATCAGATTTGGGTGTTCTTAACCATAATTTAATATAGATATAATCAAATTAAATTTTTAAATAAGAGAAAATTAAATTTTTAATTAAAATGTTTAATATATGGAAAAACTATTTCTAGAAAAAAGGATGTTTACTATAAGGAAATTGGTTTTTACACATAAATATTACATATTATAATATTTATATTTAATAAATTACCTAAAACATGCTCTAGAGTCGTATAGGTTTTGTGTAGTTAGATACTAGACAAACAATCTTCTTATATTGGGAAAGAACTTCAATTTATTTTAAAATACCATGTGATGGGTTGATGATTATGGTTATATTTTTTTCAACATAAAAGAAGGAATGAAATTCAAAGTATGAGAATTTTATCTATAATTAATAATTAATCATTGATTAAAAAAATAGGATGTATTGTTAATCAAAATTGGTTACTTGGATAATTGTTATTTTCCCAATCCAAACCACTTCCAAGATAATATCAAATATCTTATTCAAATATAATTAATTCAAAGTACATATATATATACATAATTTGGAATATATATTTTTAGGGCACTCATAATTCCCCTTCTTCTCTTCATGGAAATTATTGTTTTTCATGATCTTTAAATATGTATCTTTAAAATAATTTCCTCATCCGAATTAATATTTTCACTTCCTTGATCTAATTAAAACCCCTCTTGAAATAATGTTCCTATTTCACTATGTTCACTTCCTTCTTAAAATGTTGTAACAATGTGAAATATCCAAACAACTCTTGCACCTAACTTTGGAAATAAGAGCAGTTCAACAATCGTCTGATTTCTATAGAGAATTATTTAATCCTGACATCCAGTGTCAGTAAAAAAATCCATAATAATTCTCCCAGAATAATTACCAATCATGGATAATTGTCTTTCTAGATCATTTTTAGGTGATTCATTAAATATGAATATAAGAAGATATAATATTTTTGTGTAAAAACCATGGTTCATTATAGAAAACAACCTATTTTCTAGAAATAGTTTTTATATATATTAAAAATTTTAATTAAAAATTTAATTTTAACTTATTTATAAATTGAATTAGATTATATCTGGATTAAATTTTTGTTAATAACATCAAAATTTGGTAAGAGGGGTTACCAAATATTTTCAATAAAACATAAACTACATAGTCAAAAAATATTTAACTAATTAAGAAACCAAATTGGTAAAATAAAAAAATAAAGTGGTAAAAGACTTGAAACATGTTGAGAACATGTGTTAAAATGAGTGGTATAGGACTTTCAACTTTACCTCCCCCCATAATCTCTTATTTAACACTTTTAGAACTATTGGACCTTGAATAGTATTATTCTTTTATTTACCCAAGACTTTTCAAATTTGATTTAACAAATTTAAAAATTATATATAATACCTTTATGTATCTATTAAAATGATATTGTACACTTCATTAACCATTCTCGCCCATCGAGTTATTACACATTCTAATTTGGGTCGGTCAAGACACCTACATGAACACTCCTATAAAACACTTTCATTAATGTCTATATGAACTAAAATAATAATATTATTATAAGTTAATATAAAAATATGGATTGGTTTATGGTTTTATAATGGTTATATTAAGTAATTAGCATATTATTAAAATATCATCAGCGGTCTCTAGAGTTACTGAAATATCGCAACATTGATTCCATTTTCATGTAACAAAACTAAAACACTAATAGAATGAGACATGATATTTCGAAATCAATTTAAGTTAAAGATTATAGTACCTTAAATTATATATAAATGATAAACTTATTATTAAATTATAGGTATAATTATTGACAATATAAAGCATACAAGAAACAATTAGAACTACTATAATATGATAATGAAAAAAAAACTATAACTAGGAAGTAAATATATAATAAATGATTATAATTTAATAGTATAAAAGGTTATAGATAGGAATATGTTGAACTCTCTGTGGAATGGTTATTTTAATAATCACAAATCTTAGTTTTATTTATTTCCTTTCAATCTCTTGTTCAACTTGTTCTAAATATGTTTAAATCATATCTACAATTGTTTATCTATGATCAATATATGGTTATGGTTGACCTTAAAGTATTCTGGATTGAACAGACACTTTGTAAGAATTCCTCATCTTGACACACCAATAGTCATTTTTCCAAGTCAACAATGATGAACGGTCGCACCGATAATGAAAGGTCACACCGATGATGAACGGTCTCACCAATGATGAATGATCGCACTGATGATGAACGGTCGTACCGATGATGAACGGTCGCACCGATGATGAACGGTCGCACCGATGATGAACGGTCGCACCGATGATGAACAGTCGAACTGATGATGAACGGTCGCACCGATAGCTACCGAAGATCTAAAGAGATACTGATGATCATGTGTCACTGATACCGACGATCATGAGACACCAGTGATGAGTCACTGATGATGAGTCATCGATGCTAAAACACTAATGCTGAAACACCAATGCTAAGACACCAAGGATGGGTCACCGATGTTGTGACACCGATGCTGAGACACCGATGTTGAGACACTGATGCTGATGCTACCGAAACCGATACAGATTCAAAATGTCTCACCGATCACATGACTCGCCGATAGTCATGAAAACTGTTTGAATTTATATAAATTTGTATTTAATTCTAACGGTCATTTTTGATGTTTTTAATGAAATTAATTTTATTTAATGTTGATTGTTGGCATGTCAGGGGACCGTACCTCATACCTCTAAAAAGGTAATCATTACTACTGCCAGAGCTCGTGGAATAAAAGGAAGATCGAGCTGCAGTACAGACACAACACAAAAAGATACACACTGAGATATACAATAGATACGGAGATACAAAAAGAGAGAATATTCTTCCATACACATACATGAAAAGAAGAACTTGAAGAACATTGATATACATCAAGAACACAAGTTCAAAGAAGAAGCTGAAGAGCTATAACGACTACACATACTTGAGCTGAAAACCTACACTGGAAGAGAAGTAAGTGAATCACGATACTCTGTTTTTCAAGGGAAAACCCAGAGAAAAACTTAGAACCATTTCTACTGAATCCAATGAGTCCATAGTCGCACTGCCAATCACTATAGATTTCTACACTCTGATACATTCTCTCTTAGTGAATGTTTTACTTACATTTTTGAGTTGTGTGTGTACTCTATATATCTTACACACACACTGACTCCTGTGCTGAACTGGAGGATATCCAAATACTCAAACCACAATTGTTTACATTTTTTTACCCACGACAACTATGGAAGAGGTCCCTGTGTGGCCTGGTTATTGTTTTTGTTTACCACAAAGAACTGTGGTAGAGGTCCCTGTGTGGACTGGACAATTGTTCACCGTTTTTAACCTCGATCCAGGGTGTGGATCAATTTTATATAAATTGTTGAGAGGAATAAGTCTCGGATTGAGACTGAAACTCTTGGTTAACTCTACTATGCATTTTTATTTAAGTCTATAATTAAACAATATACTTATTCCGCTGCTATTACTTTGAAATACAAAACTATTTTAAAGCTACTTTGATAGTTAAATTTTCAAGTGTTTATACTTATTATAAATCAATAATTCAGTTTAAAAAGTTAATTTAATCTTCATATTAAGTCAACTGAGACCTAATCAATCTCAGTGAAACTGATTGAACCTTTACACTCTGTATAGATTCACTACAGTTTAACTTTGTTTTTAAATTGGGGGATTTTAAGAGAAATATTTTTAATAGAAATTTTTAATTGGAACTCAATTCACCCCCCTCTTGAGTATCCACTCTGACCAACATTTGGTATCAGTGGATTCTGTTTTTGTTTAAGTATTTTTGAAACACTCTTTTTTCAACTGTGATTTTAGTTTCATCTTTAAAGATCTTCAATTTCTGTTTGTTCTAAATTTTATCTCTTTAAACCTATTTTCTAAAATCTAGTTATGGATAATAGAATAGAGGGTTCTTCTACTAACATTACACCTTTATTTAATGGTACGAATTAGGCTCAGTGGAAACTTAAAATGAAAATAAATTTAGAGAGTATGGGTTTTGATATCTGGACTGCTATAGAGTCTCAGTATGAAATTATGGAAACTGAACGAACAACTTGGGATGAACTTACAAAGACTACTTACAATAATAACTGTAAAGACATGAATGCCATGTACTGTGCTTTAGGGTATGGGGAATTTAACAGAATTTATTCTTGAAAAACTAATTATGAAATTTGGGATACTTTAGGTGTTTCTCATGAAGGAAAAACTAATGTTAAAGAAATGATATTGAATACTTATACTATTAAATATGATAATTTTAAAATGAAAACTGATGAACCCATTTCTGATATGTATCTCAGGTTCAATGAGATAGTCAATACAATGAATTCACTTGGTAATGTTGTTCCAGCAAAGGAACAAATCATGAGAATCTTGAGATGTCTACTAGACCGATGGAGAGGCACATCTATTTCAATCAGAGAATCATGTGACATTGGAGCTCTGTCTATCAAAGAACTTATTGGTAAGCTCATGATGTATGAGGAAGAACTCACGGTAAATAAATAAGAAGATGATGAACCAAAAAGGAAATCAGTGGCTTTCAAGACTAATGCTTCAAAGAGAAAGGACAAAGAAAAATCTCAAATACAAACTGATAGTTCAACAAGTTAAAGTTCAGACTTTGACATTGATGCTTAAATGGCTCAGATATCCAGGAGGTTTAAGAAATTTTATAGGAAGAAGAAATTTTTCAGAAAATCATATTACAAAGGAAAGTATGACAATAAGGGACATTGGAATAAGGACTGGAAAAAGCTAGATATAGGGGATGAAGTTGGTTTCTACGAGTGCAAAAGAAAAGGACACATTAAAGCAGACTTCCCAAAGTTAAAATTCAAGAAGAAATTTGATTACAAAGACAGTAAGTACAAGAAAGCTATGAAGGCCACTTGGAGTGCATCTGAAGATAGTACAAGTGAATCTGAAATGTCTGATTCTGAGAAGAATCATGCCAACATGTGTTTCATGACCAACACGTCCGAGTTAACCTTAGATAACCCTGTTTTAAATTCTTATTATTCTGGAGATGATGCAGAATCTGATTCTGATTCTAAAATCAAGACTAGTAAGGAATTATTTGAATACTGTAATATGATGTAAGAGACATGAAATGAACTTAAGGATAAATACAAATCATTGAAGAAATAGTATGCTCTCACTACTACTATTAAAACCTAAATTACTATTGAAAAAGAGAAAAATGCTCAACTGTTAAAGGAAAACACTGAACTGAAAATGTCAAATGAGAAACTTAGAAAAGACTTATAGAAGTTTACAAATGGAAAGGATACACTAACTCAAATGCTAGGAAAGAAATTAAATCCCAAATACACTACTGGAATAGGCTACAAACCTGGATAGAGACAGATTACTAAGAATAGATTTATTCCTAAATCAGGACAGAATACTGGTAGTTCTAGTTCTGGACATTCATATGCTTCGACTAGTAATTCACATAGTTATAGATCAAATAAAGTTTATCTTTCAAAATTTATTGATTTTTTAAATTGTATGAAACCCATAAGACAAATGTGGGTACCAAAATCTTTGATTTCTAACCTGTCTGGACCCAAGAAGATCTGGGTACCAAAGTCATTTTCAATCTAAATCTGTTTTGTAGGAAACCTGTTTGAAGAGTTCTCACAAGAAGGTATGGTACTTGGACAGTGGATGTTCAAGACACATGTCTGGAGATTACTCATGCTTTAAAAGTCTAATCAAGATCGATGGAGGACATGTCACCTTTGGTGATAATTCTAAAGGAAAAATCATCGGCCTAGGCCAAATTGGTAACACTGATTCAGTTTTCATTTCCAAAGTTTTATTTGTTGATGGACTGAAATATAATCTGTTAGGTATTTCTCAATTGTGTGATGATGGTTTTAATGTCAAATTTGAAAATGATTTTTGTAATGTTTTTAATTCTAAAAATGTTTTATTCTTTTCTACTTTAAGAAATGAAAATGTTTATGCAGTTGATTTAAATTCTTTAGCTAAGAAAAATGTTACTTGTCTAAATGCTTTTCATAAAGAGTCTTGGATTTGGCACAGAATATTAGGAAACTGTAACATTTATTCACATAGAAAACTAACTAGGAAAAACTTGGTTAGAGACCTACCTAAACTTGATTTCCCAATTGAAAAAGTTTGTAATCCCTGTCAAAAGGGAAATCAACATAAAGTTTCTTTTAAATCAAAGAAAGAAGTTTCTACTTCTCAACCTCTCAATTTGGTTCACATGGACTTGTTCGGACCATCAAGAGTTTCTAGTTTAAATGGGAATCACTATTTCTATGTTCTAGTAGATGAATTTTCTAGATATAATTGGATATACTTCTTAGCCCACAAAAGTGAATCTTGTTCTTACTTTGTCAAATATTCCAAGTCTGTAGAAAACCTCAGTGGACTAAAGATTAAAACCCTAAGAAGTGATCATGGTCGTGAGTTTGAGAATCATGAGTTTGAATCCTACTGCTCGCATAATGAATATAGTCCTAACTTTTCTGATCCTAGGACACCTCAACAGAATGGTGTAGTAGAAAGAAGAAATAGAACCCTTCAAGAAATTGCAAGGACTATGCTTAATGAATATAACCTGCCTATTTACTTTTGGGTTGATGCTATCAATACAGCTTGTTATATCATTAAAAGAGTCTTAATTAGACCAGTTCTTAAGAAGACCCCATATGAGTTTTGGAATAATAGAAAACCTAAATTTAGTTACTTTGTAGTCTTTGGCTGCAAAGTTTTTATTCTTAATACAAAGGATAATATGGACAAGTTTGCTTCTAAAAGTGATGAAGGAATTTTTCTTGGTTATTATTTAACTAGAAAATCCTGTAGAGTCTTTAATAAGTGAACCGAATGTGTGGAAGAATATATTCACAACAAGTTTGATGAAACTGATCCACATGAACTTAAAACCTCTCTTGAAAATATTGAAGAATATTTATCTGTTCTGAACCTTAATGAAAAATCTAAAGAACCTGCTATATAGAAAACCAGTTCTGGACTTATTCTAGAATCTGTTCCTAATGAACCCGAACCTAGAGAAGAACCTAAAATTTCTAGTTCTACCTTTACTAGATCAACCTAAATTCTAAAGAATCATCCTTTAGATGTTGTTGTTGGTAATCTTAAAAGAGTGACACAGACTAGAGCTTCTCTAAGAAACCAGGTTGAACATCAAGCCTTTCTTTCACAACAAGAACATAAAAATGTCAATGATGCTATCAATGATGAATTTTGGGTAATGGATATGCAAGAAGAGTTAAAACAATTTGAAAGAAACAAAGTCTAGGAATTAGTTGACAGACCTAAGGAAACTTTAACAATAGTCACAAAATGGGTGTTTAGAAACAAAGTTGATGAGTCTGGAAACATAGTTAGAAACAAATCTAGGATATTTGTACAAGGATATAGTCAAGAAGAAGGTATAGAATATTAGGAAACCATTCCACCTATGGAGAGATTAAAATCCATTATGATCTTACTTGCATATGATTCTCATATAAATTTCAAGTTATATCAAATGGATGTCGAAAGTGATTTTCTAAATGGTTTTATTGTTGAAGATGTTTTTGTTGAACAACCAACTGGGTTTATTAATCCTCATTTTCCAAATAAAGTTTTGAAACTTTCTAAAGCTTTATATGGCTTAAAACGGGCTCCAATAGACTTAGTAATTTTGTTATTTCAAAAAGTTTTACTAAAGGGTTTGCTGATCCAACTATTTTTATTAAGAGAATTTATAAAGCTATTTTAATAGTTCAAATATATGTTGATGATATTATTTTTGGATCTTCTAAACCTTATTTATGTACTGAATTTTCAAAGAGTATGCAAAATTAATTTGAAATGAGTTTAATGGGAGAACTTAAATATTTTCTTGGATTTCAAGTTTTTAAAAATGAAAATGGTATTATTTTGAGTCAAAGTAAATACAAAAAGGATCTTCTAAAACGTTTTGGTTTGGATAGTATTATGGAAAGTGATAATCATATGAGTACAATCTGTAACTTAGATGCAGATGAATCTGGGAAACCAGTGGATCAAACCAATTACATAGGTATGATTGGAAGCTTACTTTACCTTACTGCTAGTCGACCAGATATTATGTTTAGTGTGTGTATGTGTGCAATATTTCAAGATAACCTGAAATAATATCTTTTACTTGCTGTTAAAAGAATTTTTAAGTATCTTAAACACACTATAAACTTAGGCTTGTTTTATCCAAAAAGAAAATCTTTTGATCTAATCAGTTATTCAGATGTTGACTTTGCTGGTTTCAAGTTAGATAGGAAGAGAATATCTAGAACTTTTCATTTATTGGGTCAATCCTTAGTATCTTGGTGTAGTAAGAAGCAGAACTCTGTTGCATTATCTACTGCTGAAGAAAAATACATTGCTGCTGGTAGTTGTTGTGCACAAATTATGTGGATGAAACACACTCTTTTGGACTATGGATATGATTTTAAGCATATTTCAATTAAATGTGATAACACTAGTGCAATTAACATTTCAAAGAACCCTGTTTCTCACTCTAGAACCAATCACATTGATTTCAGACCTCACTTTTTGAGAGATAACTACCAAAAAAGTGATATCACTCTTGAGTTTATAGGTACTGAACATCAATTAGATGATATTTTCACCAAGCCCTTAAATTGTGAAAGGTTAAACTCGATTAAACAAGAGTTAGGTATGATAGATCTGTGAAACTGATCTGTCAAAATTATATGTGAAACCGATTTGTAAAACCGATCTGTCCAACCGATCAGTCAAACCGATCTGGGAAACTGATCTGCCAAACCGATCTGTCAAACCGATCTGTCAAACCGATCTGTCAAATTGATCTGTCAAATCGATCTGTGAAACTAATCTGTCAAACCAATCTGTCATGTTGACTAGTGCTACTGATTGGGTTGTATTTTTTTGTGTTTAAAAACGACGTTGTTTTACTTAATCGATATTTTATTATTTATAACCCTAAATGATACAAATAATGACACGTGGCTATTCCATTCTCTAAAGTCGGTTGACCTTCCATTTCCCGCTGAACTCTCTCCTTTTTTCTTTGTAACCCGAGCCTTTTGAATCTTTCCAAGCCTATAGATTGTCTCAAAACCTCAAAATGGCCAAACAAAGGAGACAGAGTAAGGAATCTGAAGGAACTTCACCTATCAAGCATGCTCGAGGTGATTCGAGCAGTACGACACAGAGGTCTGTGAACCCGGAGCTAGAAAAATGAGAAGTTATAGCTGAAAAGGAAATTTGTTCGGAATGAGTTTTATCTAGAAAGTTCGTTCTCTTGAAAGTTTTGGAAACTCATGGCTGGAAGGAGTGGTTATGTAATAATGATGGAGTCTTTTACCCGAAGCTAGTGTATGAGTTCTCTTTGAACCTGGATATAGATTTGGATGGAGTGGAGGCTGCGAGATTGTCTTCTATAGTAAAAGGGAAAAATATTACATTTTCATCAAAACAATGGGTTGAATTTCTAGGAGTACCTCACAATGGAAGATACGAGGACTATTCTGGTAATATTCCTCCTACAACTGATTACTTTTCTTATGATTTAGCCCTAGAAATTTTGACTGGGAAGTCTGAATCACAAAGGATAATTACTACTGAGTTGTGTGGTGAGAACCAAATCCTATTCAAATTTATTCAACATCAGGTATGTCTGAGAAAAGGTGATTTTTCTCCAGTAAAGTATCAAGATGTTTTTCTGATATTTCTTTTGCTGAATGGTGAAAAGATCAATCTATGTAGATATTTTTCTGAGCATATTGTTGAGATGATAAAACCTTCAAAGAAATCTACCACTCTATTTTATTCTAAAAAAATTTCTACCATGCTTAAATTCTTAGGCTATGTGGATGATAGAGATGAGTGTATCTCATCAGTTAGCTTTTGTTTCAAAAAATTTATTTGTAAGAGAATGAAAATCAATTGGAACCCATGGAATAAGGCTTGAGTTGTTGATGAAGAAAAGTTATATGAGTCTTTCAATCCTACTAATCATCCAAGGAGACCAAGGGAAGTAAGAGATCCTAGCATAAAACATGGTGAGGAAGTGATCTATTTGGATGAAGAAGAGGAAGTGGTTGCTCCTAAAGAAACTGGTGAATCCTGTAATAAAGGAATAGAAGAAGAAGAAGAAGCTGATGAGAATCTAAATGCTGAATAAGAGGATGAATCATCTCCAGATGAAAGGAGTGATCCTGATACTGTTAGCCCAAAGAGAAGAAGGATGGAATTTGGTTCAGTAAGTCCTCCTCTCAATTTACCAGAAATTGAACCACTTTTTTATGATGAAGAAGAAGGTGAGACTACTGAATCAACTTCTGAGGAGTATGAATCTAGAAGTACGGACAGTTCTAATGAGAGATCAGTTAATGATGATGATGATGATGGAGGTGGTGATGGTGATAATGGTGATGCTAGTGGTGATGGTAGTAGCAGTGACAATGAAAGTAATGGTGATGATGCTGATGATGATGATGCTGATGCTCGACCTTTAGAAGGTCAAAATGTGATCCAAGATGATCCTCAACCCAAAACACTTGAGCAAGAGCATGTTCCTGAAGATGAGAGGACAGAACAGATGGTGAGTGATGAGGATGAGGAAGTCCCTCCTGAAAATTCTGGACGAGCTCAGTTTGTGAAACCTATATACCCTTCATGCAAAACGGAATGGGAAGAGAATCCAGGTCTTGTTGTTCTAGGATTAGACTACCCAGAGGAAGAGGAAGGTGTATAAGTGGATCTTGCAGGCATCAGTGATTCTGTTAAGGCTCAATTCGTTGCCGAGTTTTTTCAATGAACAGATGTCAGATGAGATCCTTCAGTATCTCAAAGTAGACCTGATCCGGCAGTTGCTCAATCAGATTTTGATAATTTTAAGATTGAATTGATTCAAGCTATTAGGGAGACTGTGAAAAATGAGTTATCTCATATTCCTGCTCCTACTCCTTTGACTTTATCTGATGCTGCTATGAATTATTTGGCTCAAAGAGTGGAAAACCTTATCAAACCAGACCTGTGAAATTACTATGAATCGATTGGAAGGCATATTGAATCTTTGAATCAAACTCTTACGGAGTTAGGCAGCAATCTTGTTTCTTTATCAGGTGAGTTCAAAACAACCATCTCAGGTATGATGGACGTTTTAAGAAATATTATAGAACATTTGAAGAAAGTAGGTTTGAGGAAGTTAAAAGCTGAGATTACCCAGGTTATTTCTCAGGCAGGAAATGCCAAGGTGACCAAGATCACTGGTCGAGAATTAGATACCTTAAGAGATGTTGTTAGAGAAGAGCTTGCGGCTCTTGGGAAGATTTTAGATTTAGATTTTTTGAAGAAAATTAAAGATCAATGTGATCATGCGCATAAAATGGTACAGTTGTATTCAGTTGATGCTACAAAAGATCAAAAGGAGATTGAGGAGAAATTAGATCATTATTTCTCTAATATCTACACAAATCATGAGTTGAATCACCATTTTAAAGTACTGTATAATAATCTAAGACTCCCTCCAGTGACTCAATATTTTAAAGATCAAGTTCAGCAGTTAAAAGATTTTACCCCTACTTTAGAAAATTTCATGCAAAATAAGGATGATTTTGAAAAATCCATGAAGTGTGGTGGATAATTCATTCAGTACTTCATCAACTTGCTAAAACCCTACCTTCATGTGCAAGAAAAAGACATTGTTTTTCCTATAGGTGAGACTCTGAAATCATCAGATGTTGCTCCCGGTCAGATGTCTGTTTCTCAAGCTCTTTCCAGTATTAGACCAGTCTTTCAACAGCAACCTTCAGAACGACCTTCTTTGCAGTAGGTGACCTTGGAACCCACAATTTATCCAGCTCGGGTCGTCCTACCTATTTTCTTCATACGGCTAGTTCCACCTTCTACCCAACAACCTTCTGGACCTTCAATTCCTCTTACTGGTAAAGGGAAAGCTCCCGTGCACCCATAGAAATAGCTGTTACTGTCAATTTTTTTGATAGGGTGTTTTTTTTCTAGAACTATTCTCTTTTTTTTTGTAATATGTGTACCCTTTGTTGGTATGAAATCATCTTGATTATCTTTCTTTATCTCTTATTTTTTATAATCCCAAAGGGGGAGAGAAATCACGGAGAGAAAAAAGGTGAATCATGCATGCATATGCGAACTCTGGATGCATCATCTCCGGATGCATCATCTCTGGATGTATCATGTCTGGATGGGTGACCTGAATGCCCATGCTGGCTATTTATCAGATGCATGTATACACAGGGGGAGAAATGTTGAAAGAGGAGAATTCCTTAGTTATATATATGTTCTGGTTGCTATTATAACCATGTTTTATCTTTTGGCATATATTCTTTTTTATAGGGGGAGCATAATGAATGAAATAATGTATTCTCTCTTCATTTATGTCATTGATTTGTGATTATCAAAAAGGGGGAGATTTTTGAACTCTCTGTGGAATAGTTATTTTAATAATCACAAATCTTAGTTTTAATTATTTCCTTTTAATCTCTTGTTCAACTTGTTCTAAATATGTTTAAATCATATCTACAATTGTTTATCTATGATCAATGTATGGTTATGGTTGACCTGGAAGTATTCTAGATTGAACATACACTTTGTAAGAATTCTTCATCTTGACTTACCGATAGTCATTTTTCTGAGTCACCGATGACGAACGGTCACATCGATAATGAACGGTCGCACCGATGATGAATGGTCGCATCGATGATTAACAGTCGCACCGATGAAGAATGGTCGCACCGATGATGAACGGTTGCACCGATGATGAACGGTTGCACCGATGATGAACGGTCACAACGATAGCTACCGGAGATCTAAAGAGATACCAACGATCATGTGTCACCGATACCAATGATCATGAGACACCAGTGATGAGTCACTGATGATGAGTCACCGATGCTGAAACACCGATGCTGAAACACCGATGCTGAGACACCAATGATGAGTCACCAATGCTATGACACCGATGCTGAGACACCGATGCTGATGCTACAGAAACGAATACATATTCAAAATGTCTCACCGATCACATGACTCAACAATAGTCATGAAAACTGTTTGAATTTCTATAAATTTGTATTTAATTCTAACGGTCATTTTTTATTTTTTTAATGCAATTAATGTTATTTAATGTTGATTATTGGCATGTCAGGGGACCATACCTTGTACCTCTGAAAAGTTAATCATTCCTACTGCCAGAGTTCGTGGAATAAAAGGAATATCGGGCTGTAGTAAATACACAACACCAAAATATACACAAAGAGATATACAACAGATACAGATATACAAAAAGAGATATAATTCTTCCATACGCATACAAGAAAAGAAGAACTTGAAGAAAATTGATATACATCAAGAACACAAGTTAAAAGAAGAAGATCAAGAGCTATAATGACTACACATACTTGAGCTGAACACATACACTGGAAGAGAAGGAAGTGAATCACGATACTCTGTTTTTCAAGGGAAAACCAGAGAAGGACTTAGAAGCATTTCTGCTGAATCCAACGAGTCCAGAGCTGCACTGCTAATCACTAGAGCTTTCTACACTCTGATACATTCTCTCTTAGTGATTATTTTACTTACATTTTTTAGCGGTGTGTGTACTCTATATATATTACACACACACTGACTCCTGTTCTGAACTAGAGGATATCCAAATCCTCAAACAACAATTGTTTAATTTTTTTTAACCACGACAACTATGGAAGAGGTCCTTGTGTGGCCTGGTCATTGTTCTTTTTACAAAGAACTGTGGTAGAGGTCCCTGTGTGGCCTGGACAATTGTTCACGGTTGTTAACCCTGATCCAGGATGTGGATCAATTTTATATAAATTGTTGAGAGGACTAAGTCTCAGCTTGATACTGAACCTCTTGGTTAACTCTACTGTGCATTTTAATTTAAGTCTATAAGTAAACTATATACTTATTCTACTGTTATTACCTTGAAATACAAAACTATTTTAAAGAATCTTTGATAGTTAAATTCGCAAGTGTTTATACTTATTGTAAATCAGTAAGTCAGTTTCAAAAGTTAATTTAATCTTCAGATTAAGTCAACTGAGACCTAATAAATCTTTGAGAAACTGATTGAACATGTACACTCTGTATAGATTCACTACAGTTTAACTTTATTTTTAAATTGGCGGATTTTAAGAGAAATATTTTTAACAGAAATTGTTAATTGGAACTCAATTCACCCCCCTATTGAGTATCCACTCCGACTAACAGAATATGGTTTTGAAATTGGTGATTAAGATAATTATGGTTGATATATTGGATTCTAAAGTGTGTTTTACTAAGTTGGAATACAAGGTAAGGGTTTCTTTATCTCACTTCCAAATCCATGAGACATATTTGATATTACACGACATCATTTATTTTATATAGTGTATTAACTGCCCCATTTAATTTATTTATAATGAATAACTTTAATTTCTTAATATTTTAATTTCCATTTCCTGGTATTCCTCTTAGATTAATTGATTCTTATATTCCAATTACTGTCAGGGTTTTTGTGAGATCAACTCCCATTTTTGAGTTATAATGCATATTCTAGAACATAATTCCTTAGAGATTGGTTGCATCCATGATATTATTTTATTTCATAGTACATTCTCTTTATCTATAGGTAAAATGAAAATTTTTATTTAGATATTTCCCCTTGATGAATTTTTTCTTAAAAAAATTTATATCATTATTGAGAATAATTTGCATCCACTTTAATGATAGTTTCCCATCCTTATCTATATTTTCATTTCATTCCATTTTTCGCCATTATATTTGTAAATCCAATTATATGTTATCTCATGAGACTATCATATATTCTTGCTCCTCTTTTTAATAGGGAAGTTTTTTACTCTATTTATGATTTGTATTTTCAACAAAGGTATTTCAAAACAATTAAAAAAATTACATACTTTTAAATTAAAATGATTTATCTTCCACTATACATTACTTTTTGATATCCTTTAGGCCTTTTCAAAGAAACATTATTAGATATTTTTTTTAAAGTAAATGTTTTAAAAAAAATCACTTAACCTTTTTAAATCAATCTTTTAATATTCAAGGCTCTATTAATGATGATTTTTTTTTAAAATTAAATGTTTTAAGAGTGTTTTCACTTCACATTTTTGAAACCTTTATGAAATTTTCAAGGATCCATTATTAAAATATCCTTTTAAAATTAAATATTTTTCAAAAAAATCAATTTAAATTTTTAAAATTACTTTTCAAAGTGATTTTATCTTCTTGTTTTACACTAAGTATAAATACATTTTTTTAAAAATATTTCATGATCTCAATATCAATTTCTTATTTGTAACGAAAGGATACATTTCCTTGGAATTTTTTTCATGAATCACCCTATAAATTTTCTTTTTAAATACTCTTTTTAGTGATTGATTTTCAGTATCAACTTCTTACTTTCTTGAGTTCATTTTTGTTGATATCATCTAGAAGTGTTATGAAAACCATTTTTCTTTCCATGAGTTTTTAATGATGTGATGAATGAATGTTTTTAAAAGTCCTAGATATGTATGGATGAATGATGAGATGATTTGTATATATATCCCTTAAATACATTGATAAATTTTATATCTCATGATCTCAAAGGGGTATATAAGAGTATTTATCCCATGTTAATATATACAAAAGGGATTTATCACAAGTTAAGTGGCACATGGGAGGATTTATCTGAAGCCAAAGGGTACGTGATAATATTAATACCAAGAATAAGGGTACATAAGAGGATTTTTCTAAATACAAATGGTACATTAGAGGTTTATCCCCTGACCAAGGGTATACGAGAGGATTATCCTAAGCCTAAGGGAACACTAGATTATTATCTCAACCCAATAAGGTACATAAGTGATTAGATAATTCCTAATATGTGATGAATGTATTGTTGGGTAGCTATAAAATATGATTTAGATTCTAATGTTTATTCCAAACTCCTATCTCATACTCTTATGCTTATGAATATGATCCTTGACTCATGTTTAATGTCTCATGATTTCATGCACTTTTTCGATGGTAATTGTTTTTTTATTATAGAGTAAATGTTCACCTATCATATTTTATGGAAAATTATTATTTTATATTATTATTTTTAATAGTATAATTCTCCAATTATCCTAATTTTTACTATTGCAATGATCCTACTTTTGATTACGTGTTGATGTGTTATTTTCCTTTACTAAGAGTTTGAGCTCACCCATTAAGAATTTCTTCTTTCCCAAGATTATAATTATGAGTATAACCTAAAAGATATCTCATAGTGGATCTAATACTCTTTTAATATAGATAAATTTTCACAATTATCATAAAATAAGTTTCTTGTGTGGATGATTCTCAAAGGAACTAAAAATTTCCTTCTTGGGATTGTATGATTATTTTTTGTGACTCAATGATTAACTTATGGAATAAATATTAAATAATGATATGTTTATCATGGGTCTCTATAGATGGTATCAAGGAATGTTGTAATTTGTTTTAGGGATTATTTTTGTTTATTTGGGGATAATGATGTGAGATATTTTGTGAAAACCCTAAGGAAAAGTCTATGTGTAGGATAATATCATGAAGTTTTGGTAAAGTAAAGATTATGTAGCCCTACTAAAAATTTCATACATATCTAGATACTTGAATGTTTATATAGTTGTGGAATAGATGTACCTCAGGGTAATCACTCAAAAAAAGTATGGTTGAGTATTAAATAAATATTTACTTAGGGCCATGATTAGTGGGACTAAGACTGTACACATTGCTAGAAAGTCCCATGATATATGATTTGGATAATAATATTCTCTTTAAAAACCATTATAAATGATTTAAATGGAATTTAATGTTATAGTACATAGATAGTTATGATAAAAAACTTGATAAGATTATGGCCAAGGATAACCTAGGTTAAAGTAAATGTATTTTAGGTTGATCCATTGATATTATAATTGAACTAAAATAATAATAGGTTTAAATAAAGGTTTCGTTGGAAAAGAAATATTAGGATCGAGTATTCATATTAATATAATCATTTAATATAATTTTATTGGACATTATCATTATTGAGACTAACATAATTTTAATTGATATTAGGTTGGTGAATATTCTAGTGAACAAGAAGTATAATTGTTTATGGTTTTGTCTTTTATTTCCAACACATAAAAAATTGTGTCATCTACATGAAAGGGTTTTTTTTGGAAAATATCTTAGAGTAATTCCACATAAAGGAACCTGATATTTTAGGAAATAACTATCTATGAAATAAGATCTGTTTAACATGTTTCTGTGATATGGCCTTCCTTTAAAAGTGTTCATCAAACACAAGAAGGCTTCTATGCTTCCATGGAGTAGGATTCCATGAGATTCAATTATTCTATGAGAAAACCATAATTCTTTTATGATCTTAAGTTCTTACATGAGAACATTAGGGATCCTCCGTGAGATTCGGTTCATCCATGAGAAGAATCGTGGATATTCCATGAGTATGAACCTTCCATTAATTTGATTAAAAACTATACATAAACCCAATTTGGATATAGATTAACTTTTAGTGGTTTGTATGGATTTTATATGAGTTAAATATAATAGAATGTAGTGTTACCCATGTCCAAGAAAATTTATTGTGAATTAAATTCTGGAGATGGTAATTAGGGTGATCTATTAAAATTTTAATACCATGAAAATGAATATCATGATTCTCGGAAAGAATATTTAGTATGAAGAGACATAGCATATGTGAAAATAGTGATACAATGTGATTGTTTAAGTGAAATCAATAAAATAAGAAGAGAAAAAAATGTGATTTATATATTCATTTGCACATGAAGAAGAAGAAAGATTGGATAACCATATCATTGCACTGGGTGTGGTGGTTTAAGAGTTTCCATATGTAACATAGGGAAGAAAAAAAATCATTGAGATGTTGTGGAACATATTGAATACAGATAATGTGAAAATGTTCATAAAGAGAATACCACACTATGGTTAGTAAATAATGGATATAAATTTATCCTTACATTATAGAACATGGAGTGTTGAGTATAGGTTTCACCTATGAGACACGGTGACCCAAAAATTATCATGGTTATCCCCATGGTGTAGTGTTTTTCTTTGAGTGATGAAAGTGGTGTTTAGGGTCTATAAACAAGGGAAAATAGCCAAAAATTATTTAAGGTATTTCTGTAGAATGTAATTTCTCCTAGATATTATATTGACTCTACCATGTAGTTAAATACTCTTTGAAGGGAAAGTAGATGAAGGTATAATGAAAAGCCTTATGTTGTGAATGAATTATGACATGTCATATTGCATGCATTCATATGAACTTGTTAATTACTTGAATAAAAATTTTCAATTATTATAGAGAGATCAAGAAACATTTTCAGTAGTTTTTATGAGTAAGAATGCCATTATTGAAGTGGGAAGGATCAAATTTATGAGAAATACATATATTGATTCATTTATAATGATTTAATATGGAATAAATATGGGATTATAGGATAATAAAAAGATCATGATATTTCCATATGTTTACATACATTTATAATCAATTATAGAAGTTGTTTTATGTAAGTTATTATCATTACTAGATTATGTAATTATTGAGTTTTGAATTCAAGATTATTTACAAAGTTTTAAAAATATTTGAATAATGATAAAATATAAGAATTAATCGATGATGTACATATATATTTACAGTTTTTGTAAACCATGCATTTATGTGTGCATGGTGTTGAAGAGGAATAGAAAAAAATATTGAGTAAGAGGTTTTTTATAACTAATGTGAAAGAAATGAAATATGATAAAGATCTGACTTGCATAAGTGCATTTTTGGATAATTCAAAAAGAAAAGCAATGATGTGTGCAATATTATTAGTGGAGGATTTTTTTCATTGTTCTAAAATCTATTTTTTCATATAATTTGTGTGAAGAGAATAGGTATTGTCAAAGTAATGTAGTAAAACACAAGTTATGGATATACCATTCTTGTTATAAACTGTACATATTGTTTTCTAGTGGATTGTGTGATATTAGATTATCTCAAAATCATTCCAAGGTCTAGATACTCTTATTATGTTGTGATCCTTATAAATTACCAAGTTTAAGTGTAGGTTATTTTGGGTGTGTTTTAGTGTATTTATTTCTCTCTAACCAAAGGATAATGTTGTTTTAGTAGAAAATATCACAGAAATATATGACCATAGATTCAACCCACCTCAAAATAGTCACACATATCCTGACTGGTCCATATGATTGGTATAAAATAAAATGTCTCTCCATTTAATCATATAAGTTTTAAGTTTTAAGAAGAAGAATACTTCATTGGATGTTGAAACCCCTATTAATAGTAATGGGATTAATGACTTTTATGGAAATAACTATCAAATATAGAAGGTTGAAACACTGATATATCTATTATCCATTGGATATGTTATTTTGGAAGATGTTATAGATAGTATAACTCCATTTGTGGAAAGTTTTGAATTAATATTTTTGGAATATAGGAATCTTGATAATGATATATGAGTTTGAAATTCAATGCATTCATTTATATCTAAGTGAATTCCTAATGGTTACATGAATTGGAATGGATAAAGGAACATTGTAGATGTTGAAGAACATTTATGAATGGAACATTAAGGTGAATAAATACAAGATAAATATTTGGAGATTAAGTTATGAATATTTAAGAATGTGAGATTATGAATCCATTGGTGAGTTCATTACAAGGGTTAATGATATGGTAAGCACCATAGGAAGAATTAGAGAATAATTGGAAGACTAAATGGTAGTTTAAATGATCTTGAGAATTCTTACTAATAGATTTGATGATAAAGTATCATCATTGTAAAATATAGTGCATGGAACTAGATCTTTGGGTGATCAGCACTATATCCTCATTACTTATGAGATGAAAATATAAAATTTTATAAAAATTATGGGAAAGGATGATAATGATATCTTCTTCAAAGTCACTAATGATGAAATTTCAATGAAAGTTTTTACTGAGAAATTAGTTAGTGATTCTGATTGATAATATGAAGTGAGTAAGAAGTTTTATGAATTCATGTATTTTTTTACAAAAATTGGAATAGAGATATATATAAAGGAAAGTTACTATTAAATTGATTTAACTATGTTTCCATTAGAAATTTCCTGTTAATATTTTTAATACTAAAAGAATATGAATATAACTATGAATAATATAGAAGGTTAAAAATACATATGAAGAATAAAATATAAAAATCAATATTCAATTCAAAAGGAAGGAATAATAAGTTCTATAAATATAAAAATAGAAAAAAATTTCCAAATGTGAGGAAGATGATGACAGTTGAACTGAAGTGGAAGATGAAAATTTTAATGAAGAACATGATGAGAAGTTTCTTATTTTAATGGTGAAGGATGATAGTTTTACCTGTGATGAAATAAAAACATCATAAGAAGAATAAGAGGAAAATAAAATGGATTTCATGCTAAAAATAGAATTGAAAGAATGTATCTTGAAAATTCTAAATATACAGAAAGAAAATAAGAAGATAAATAAAGATGATCATCCTCATAATAATTAATAAGTAATGCATAAAGAAGAAAAATAACGATTAATCAAAGAGAATGAAAACTCAAATAATTTACTTGAGAAGGAGAAAAAATTCAACATCAAGCTAAAAGAAAGGATAATTTTTATGTATAAATAATTTGATCTTGTTTAATAGACTTTGGATAAAGTATAAAAAGAAATATATAACTTCCAAAATTAAATCATGGATATTGGTGAAATCTATAATGATTTTAAATCATATAAAGTTTAATATATATCATCCTAAAAGGCTAATATCAATGACAAATATGTAGCTAAAGGGGATGAGAATAATAATAAAATAAAAAGGATCATGTATGTAGTAAAAAAAGTGAATTACAAAATTATATAATTTAAAAGAGATCATTATTTTATGAAAAAACTACTAAAAATAATACTATATTAATGTTGAAAATATTTCTCTTATGATGAATAATTTTTTAGGAATATACTATTTTTTTACCAAAGATGAGCTAATATTTATTTTCAAAGAGATGTTGGAATACACATACACAGCTCGGGATAATGTGCATATTACAAAGGAAAATATGATTTTTATTAATATTGTTGGTTCTATAGAGGTTTTGGGTATAAAAATAAGATGTTATAGTTAAATATTAAACACTACAATGGATATATAAGAAATTTTTTATAGTGTTTGAGTGGTAGTTGTCCAAATAAAAGAATAAAAACACAAAAACAATCCTTAATAATCTAATTTTATTATTTATAACAGATTATAACTTATTCGAATTCTCTATGAGTGGTGTGATCAGCCTGGAAACCATTAAAAATGATTTATTATGATGCCACCAGCCCAACAAGGTTTTGATGACTAAATTTAAAATCATAAGTATAATAAATAAAAGAGTAAAGAGAAGGCTCATGTGGTTGAAATTGTACTCAAGGCTACAAATGGAGAACAATCATGGATTATAGACAATGAGTGTTCTTCACACATGACCAAAGATTTGAAGCTATTGGAGAATTTAAGCCTATAAATAAGTAACCATGGATTTTGGATATGATGAGTCTATTAGAATCAAATTGATTGAATCTATTGTTATAGGAAATGAAAAATTGAAATAAAGAAGTGCCTTATTTTTTGATGGGATGAAACTAAATCTATTAAGTGTGTAATGTTGTTGTGATGATAAAATTGAATTTATCTTCAAAATATATGGATTTATTTCTAAAATTATTTTATATGGGGTTGTTTTTAAAAGAGGAAAATAAACCATGGGAAATCTCTTCTAGGTCATAGACGCGTAGAATCCATGTCATCTGATATAAAGGAAGTAAATTTATTGTGGAAAAGGATGCTTGGAAACATGTTCTAAATAAATATGAACAAGTTAAAATATATAATATGTTTTTGTGATGTCACTAGTATTATAATAATAAGATATTGGTTTTTTTCCATATTATAGAAATGGAAAGTTTCAAATTCTATATAAAATAATGTTGAGATGTATAAATCTTATCCCTTAGAGATTATTCATTATGAAATATGTGGGACTATGAGAAAGAAACCAAAAAATAGATATAATATTTTTCCCTTAATTTACAATTTCACTTGTATTGCATATATTATATTTTTAAAACATAAATCATAGGCTCTAAATATGCTCAAAAGTTTGAAGATAAGTGCTAAAAAAGAGTGCAGCTACTCTATAAAGAATATCCAAATTCATAACGGTGTTGAATATAAAAATTAAATGTTTTAATTTTATCTTGAGAATCATGGTATTCATCATGAGTATATTGATATATAAAAAACACAACAAAAATGTGTGGGTTAAGGTAACAATAAAATCTCTAGGGAGATGGATCAAACCATGATAACCGAACATGATACTTCTTAGTTCTTTTGGAGACAAGCCATTGGTGCAGTATTATGCATTCAAAATTCCTGCTTCTATAAATCATGTTAACAAATTTATCCATGTGATATTTATTATAATAATATACCAATTTTTAATTACTTGATGGTGTTTGGTATCCCATCTATTATCAAAGTAAATGGTGAGAATACTGGTAAAATTTATCAAAGAGTAATTTATGGTATTTTACTAGTATGCCCTCTAAAAGGTTGAGGGTACAACTTCTAAAATAAGGAAACTAGAAGATTTTCTAATTATGCTAATTTGAAAGTTACAAAATGTTCATATATAAATGTTTCATAGTTGACTATAGACATAATAATAATTAGAGATGGAGATGTATCTATTAAAAAACATGATAAAGTCTCCATTAGAATAGATGATATAGAAGTTATATAGGATGAATATATTGATTCATCCATATCTAGTGATGATGGAAAATTATGTTCATCTCATCCAAGTCTACGGAAGAAAGTGGAGGTCCAAAATATCATTGGGGTCAAGAAAAATATGTTTATACCATAGTAACATTGAGGACATGTTTACATACCTCTTGGTGTTTATAGGTTAATACAATAGATGTCAAATAAGAATTAGGTCATCAAGACTAGATTGATTCTAAGAAAGAGTAATTGAATCAGATTGATAAAAATGATATATGTTAGACGGTACCCAAACCTACATATTAATAAGTTATTTTAATAAAATGGGGTTTCTAAAATAATTTAAATGAAACAGGTGAAGTGGTAAGAAGTAAGGTAATACTAATTTATAAGGGATACTCATGGGTTGAATCCATTGATATTGATGATACCTTTAACACAATTTAAAGCTTTGAAACTATCAAAATCTTTCATGATATTTTTGTAAAAATGAAATATAATATTTTACAAATGTATTTAAAATATTATTTTCTCAATGTAAAGTTAGAAGAAGAAGTCTTTATTACTCAACCAAGTTGTTTCTTGATATAAAGATATGATAACTATGTGTGTAAATCGAAAAAGGATTTATAAGGGTTGAATAAATACCCAATAGAATGGTATTAAAAGATGGTGTCTTATGTAAATGATCTCAATGTTAATAAATAAAGGTTGAAAAAAACCTTAATATAAAAGTAAATCAAGGGGTTTCTCATATTAGTACTATTTATATTGATGATGTCATACTATATTGGAATAATAAAGTAGAATTTGTTGGTTTATCTAAATATATGAATACATTTTTTGAAATTTCTACGTTGGTAGTAAACGTGGTACTTTTCTGGCTAGTAAATTTTTCAATAGAAAGATAACATTATCTTATCATCAGAAAAATATGTCAAGGAAATGATAAAAATAATTGGTATGAAATATTCAAAAACGGGTTCAACACATATCTCAATGTGAAAAAATATGTGTAAGTATATAATTTAAATAGATGCTGATTTTAAAGAATTTAGGAATTTTATTAGAAGCCTGATATATTTATTGTCTACTACATCAGACTAGGTTTATTTTTCTACCTAGGGTTCCAGGTTTCAAAGTACTCCTAAAGTTCCACATATTTTGGCTAGAAACAAGAATTTTTAGATACATTAATGGGACTAAAAATTATGGGATAAAGTATGAAAGTAAGGGAAAAAATAATCTCTATAGTAATATAGACGCTTACATTAAATGTTATGTTGATGAAAAAAGACCAACATTAGGTGTATTTTCCTTGTAGAAAAATATGTTTGTTCTATATCAAAAAAGAATAAAAGATTAGTGACTGTTAAAATAATATTATATGAGTATGTAGCTTCCACTCATGTAATCACACAATTAAATTTTAATGAGAAAATAGTTGGAATAATTTTTGGTTTATGTGAAGTTTATACTTCTCCTAGGTTTTGATAATCAAAGTGTTATCAATGTCACTAATAATCAAGTACAACATTCAGGATCGAAGAATATTTATATTAAGTATCACTTCATAAAATAACTTTTGGATAGAAATGAACTCAATTTAGAGTTTGTACCTATGAAGGAGAAGGTCACCAATATTCACCCAAACCCCTACCAAATGACACATTTGATAAATGGTGGGTGATAATGGGTGTTCAACATCATCTTTTTATAGGATAAGGTATATTTTCATCACCGCCTCTCTCTTCTTGACTTTGAATATTATTTTCAATGGGGAATAAATATGACAACATAAATATATCCATAGATATGTGCTTTACCAATATAGACATATCATATATTTAGGGGGTGTTTTTGAAAGGGTTATAGTGTGATTTAATATTTTTTTAATCATTTTTAATCATTTTAATAGTTGTTTAAAGTGGGTGAATGAATTTTTTGTTTTAGGTTATAGTCAGTTTTTCTTATAAAGATGTGATGATGATGTTTTGAGTAAAGAAATATGTTCAAAGTGATTATTTATTACAACTTTATAAACATCATGGTATTATAGTTTAATGATAATTGTTTCATATTAAATTTTAGTTCACATAGGATTAGAATTGTTGGATTTAATCTACTGCTTTACTTTCATAGATTCAAGTGTTTTAGGATCCATGGTGGATGATAATTTATAAAGGGGGATATTTCTGAGACCAAGAGGTTTGGAATTATTGTTTAATTAGCGAAGAAGACGGTGAAGAGGTTGTGTAATTATTTATGGTGTTTTCATTTATTACCAATACATAAATCACACTATAATATGTAAGAAATGTGTTTTTTGTAAAATTTCTTGGTGTCCTTCTACATGAATATTGTTGAGCTTCTATGGGATAATAATCTGTGATACAAGATTTCATGAACAATCTTCCATGTTGCGAGATTATAAGAGTAATGATGATCGACTAAATGAAGGATTAAATTCTTCTATAGAGTATGACTCCATGATATTTAGTGATTATATTAAAATATCATAGATCAGTAATGATATTTAGTTATTCAGTGAGAAAACCCAAATCTTCTTTGATAGTATGTTCTTTAGTGAGAAGAATCATGGATATTACATGAGGGAAAACATTATATGCATTTTAGAACAAAATATGATTTAAATTTTCATGGATATAGATTCTCTATGATTAGTTTTTATTGATATTCTATGATTTAACCATTCCTAAATTTAGTGTTACCTATGTTCGTGAAAATTGATTGGGATGAAAATTACAGTGATGTAAAAGAAGGTGATATATTAAATATTAAATATAAAGATAATGACATTAATGATTCTAACCAAGTATATTATTGATAAATAATTAAGGTAGAAGAGAAAAGAGAGATATAGTGTGACTATTCATGTACACTTTTGAAATGGATAAGAGAATTTTTTTTTGAATATTTATATCACGTGAAGAAGAAGAAATATTTTCTGAACACACTATTGCACTCAACATGGTGTTTGAGAAGCTTTCTTGTGTTACAAGTGGAAGGATAAAATGATCTTATAGAATCCATGGAATTTATTAATGATTTATAATTTTAGATTGGATAGTATGAGTTTACCACACCATGGAACATTCCATGGTGAGTGAGAATTGTATAAACATTTTTTACTACATCATAAAACTAGGTTTGTTGAATTGTGGTTTCACTAGTGAGACATGGTGAGCATAAAATGGGTGTGTTTATCCCCATGGTTTGGTGTTTCTCTTCATGTTAACTGAGTGGTGTTTAGGAGTCTTTGGTAAAGTAAAAAAAGAAAAAACAAGCCATAGAGATGGGTGTGGTGAAGGGAATTTTCCCTAGAGTCAACATTGAGCATGTTGTGGAGTTAGATACTATTTTAAGGGAAAGTGGAAGAAGGTATCAGAAAAATCATTACACTGTGAATGAATTATGACACATCAGATTACATGTATGATTGTATTGTTGTAAACTTCATGTAGTTATTTTTGAAAATTTCATGGAAAAAATGAGACTTGATTTTGATTATTTTTATAAGGAATAATTAAAAGATTGATGTTTTCATAATCCCATTATTATAAAGTGCATGTATGGTTGTATTCACATTGATTTAATACATAGGATATGTTGGTTAACTAGAGGATAAATTTTTCATGATAATTTTACATGTTTACATGTAATCATAATCAATTATAGAATAATTTTATAATGGATGTTATTGTGATGACCAGATTCTAGAGTTATGGAGTTTTGAATTTTGTAAATATTTTAATAAAGATTAAATAGAATAGGTAACCAATGTTTGATGTTTATATTAAAAGTGATTTTATATGATAAGGTTTTTCACATGGTGTTGAAGCAGAATAGGGAAAATAGAGGAGGAATAGGTTCTTTCTCAGTAATGTAAAAAAAATATAAGAGGATGATGATTGATCTTGTAGAAGTGAAAGTGTGAAGAATTAAAACAACACAATGATGATGTGTTGGATATTGTTGGTCAATTTTTATACTATGGTAGAAAAAAATTATCACATTATCTATGTGAGGAGAACATGAACTTTCAAAGGACTATAGTTCAATAAAATTGATTGATGTAACCTATTTTTTTAAACCACAAGTATTTTTTTCAGGTCGGTTGTATAATATCATATTTTTTACATATCATGAAAAGGAATAACTACTTTTATTGATTAGTGAACCTTATAAATTCAAGTGAGCTTGTTCGTGTGTTTTAGAAGATTAATTTATATGTTACAAGAGGTGAATGTCGTTCTAATGGATGAAAAAAAATATATGACCATGGATTAACCCCCCCCCCCCCAGTGCTCATATAGATCTTGATAGGTCCTTATAATTGGTGTTAGAGTAAAGGTCCATTAATTATATCTAGGTAGTATAGAGTTTAACTTAGAAGTATAAATCTTTGAATGCTCATAAATATATTAATAGATATTTTATTTCTACCTTCAATTGAGGGAACAATCATATCAGAATGGATAAGTTGATATGAAGGAGAAGGTGGAGGATATTTTAACCAAACAACTAATGAAGGACACATTTATGAAAATATGGTACATAGTGGGTGTTCACCATTATCCTTTCAGATGATAATGCATATTTTTTACTATCCCCTCTCTCTTATAATCCTTGGATATTGGCACAAAATGGGGATATATATGAAATGATAAACCTATACCTTGATATGTTCTTTAACTATTTAGGGAGAAAATTTATTTATAGGTGTATTTAAAAAGAAAAAGATACAATGTCAACATTTTTAATACATGTTAACTATTTTAATTATTTCTTGAGGTTGTTGTAAGAATTGTTTTCTTATATGTTAATATAATATTTAGTTTTGAAGATATGATGATGAAGTTTTGAGTAAATAAATATGTTCATAATGATAATTTACGACTACTTTATGGATAACATGATATTATCATTCACAGATTTTTTTCCTATAACCAGAAAGATCACATGGGATTATAATTTTTAGATAGTGATACATATCTTGAAATTTAGAGATTCAAGTGATTTATTTTCCTTGGTTGATAATAAAATCCTTTTGAGGGGGTGTTTCTGAGAGTAATAGGTTTTAAATTGGTGTTAGATTGGTGAAGAATCTGGTGAATAGGAAGTGGAAAATCTTATGGTTTTATATTTTGTTGTCAACACATAAATTACACTACCATATACATGATAAGAGTTGATTGGGAAATGTCTCGGAGACCTTCTACATGAAGATTGTTGGGAATCTGTGAGTTAAGAATCATTTCAATTATATTTTTTGAATAAGATTCTATGTGATGGGCTTCCTTTTATAATGATCATTGACTACATGGATACTTTTATGGTTCCATGGACTATACTTCCATAATTTTCAGTGATTCTATGAGAACATCACATATTTCCCACGATCTTGAGTGCTTAGTGAGAACATAATAAATATTCTATGAGATTCAAGTATTTTATGATAATCATCAAGGATCTTACTTGAGTGTGAACCTTTCATGTGTTTGATAAAAACAATACATTTACCTTCCATTGATACAAATTCTCTATGAATAGTTTGAATGGATATTCTGTGAGTTCACCATACATGAATGCATTAATACCTATGTTTAATAAAATTTATTGAGAATAATATTTTGGTTATGCACATTAAGGTGATTTATAAATGTTTAAATATCAATATATTAGTTATTACGATTCTTGTAAATGATATTTTGTATGAATAAAAAATATATAAGAGAAAATAGAGTTTTAGTGTGACTATTCATCTTCACTAAAGAAAATAAGAAGAGAAAAAATGTTCAATATATCTATTTATATATTCATTTTCGTATGAAGAAGAATAAATATGGGATAACTACGTCATTTAACTAGGTGTAGTTATTACAGATTATCATTGTGAAAGATGGAGAAGGAGAAAATGGACATAGAAAATCCATGGAATGTATTTAAGATCAAATATTGAAAAACACCAGAAATAGATACCATGTTTTGAAACATTCCATCATGAGTGAAGACCACTAAATAGTTGTCACTATATCTTAGAACTATGTGGGTTGAGTTAAGGTTTCACTTGTGAGACACTATGATCCCAAAATGGGTGTGGCACTCCCCATAGTGAGGTGTTTCTATCTGGGTGAAGGAAGTGGTGTTTGTGAGTTTATAGCGATGGAAAACATATATAATATGAGGTGATGTTGGATGTGTTAAAGGGAATTTCATGTGGATATTACATTAACTATGCTATGGAGTTTGATATTGTTTTAATGGAAAGTGGAAGAACGTATTTTTGATAGACTTGTGCCACAAATTAAGTATGATACATATAATTTCATGTATGCATCTACACCTTTTAATTTCATATAGTCATTTCATCAATTATCATGGAAATAAGGAGGTATCATTTTGATGATTTTTAGGATGAAAAATGACAAGATTAATGTCTGAAAAATCTAAAGGTACCGAGGCATGAAAAAGAATATTATTGGCTGAGGATATAAATTTTTCATCACTGAGGTGATGAAACATCATTATCTCTAGTGATCTGAGCCCTAAATGAGGTCTGAGGATCTACTGTGAATTTAGTAAGCATAAAATTAAATAATAAATTAACTCATTTTATTTTGCATCACGTTCAATTGTAGTTAACCACTGATGATCATTGCTCGAAGGATCTGACGTTGAACCCATCAAGATCATCCAAACATGTTTCATGAACCTTTATGTATGTCGATCATCAAATTCAGGGTTCTAGCATGGATCTCTGATGATTCCTTCGATTTCATAGTGATCACCTTGACTCCATTCATATGATCCATAAAGACGACACTGGATCAATTTATCGGATGATGTATTTCTCTCTAAAGTGTATTTGAGGTGAGAGAAGCTCTAAATTAAATTAAAATGAATTATTATCTAGAAAATAACTTCTCTTATACTTATATAGTGGGAGATAAAATACCCATAAAGGGTTATCTGACCCCCATTTATCCAACACCCACTAAGAAAGATGTAAACAAAACATTATGATGAACTAATTATGTCATAATTTCATTTATATTTTATCACATACTTGTAATATATATTAAATATATTATGTAATAAAACTAACTTATAAACTCGACTCATAATTCCCACAATATTAAACTAAGATTGTATATTAAAATAATATTTTTTGTATAATATATTTTAATTTATTTACTTATATAGTTATAAATACTTTTACTAAATAAATTTAATAAAAAAATTATACTTGAATAATATTGAATTTATTTATTCATCAGTGATCGTGAAAACTTGTATAGCACTTAGACCCTGTGGTGGTTCCCACCATGTCCAATACACCTATTCACCATGATAGGGTATTCTCTTAAATATGTTATTGTGTGTGAACCTAAAGTTATTTATCTTCATAGTAGGAAATATCTTTCATAGACTTGGAGTAGAGTCGAGAAAACCATCAAGGCCCATAAAGAGATAAGGAATAGTCATATCAATAATAATTATAATATGAACATGAACTGTATAATATAATCTCTTTTCCATACAATATCTCATAAATTGGGATGCACAAGTTGTTTCATAATCAATTATTTATTTTTTTGGGGATCTAGCTGGCCATCTTTACCTTCGACTTCCATGGTTATGGATTTAATAAAGGTACTACCATTCTGATCAATTATTTTCGAAAAATCACTTCCTCGACTTAGAAGTGACATATTATATCTTGACCATTAAACAGATGTCATACCATGAAATAATCACAAAAGAGAATCCTTTATATGACTTCAATTTCATGGTATCTTTTCTTGCAACAAAGTACATGATCATATGGCCCACATTGATAACGATCTCCTGTATGGACACCAATACACATGTTCATTGAAAATAACTTCCAATTAAACCTAAAACATGTGGTTTTCCTATTGGAATGTATTTCCTCATAATCTCACCTACTATAGATCACAAAGTGAAAAATTCATGAGAAGAATTATTAATGGTTATGATTCCCCAACACCCGATAGTTATACATCAACTTGTCTAGTCATTTTGATGTATCTTGACCATAGGAAATATGTTTAAGAATAATTTAATGGTATCTAGAGGTTCCCAATATAGCCTGGTAACTTCTATAACCTTTTGATATTACAAATAATATATGGCATTACCATTTAAATAGTGTACACATAAATATAAACACTATTATGGTAAAAATACCTTATTCTTATCTCACTTTATACATGATGTGGCAATCGAAAAGTACTGTTCTAGTTCGGTCTAGGGTACACACTATTACAACACTACCACTTACACTAGATCCAACTTTCTAACTAACCTCATTATCCATCACATGGTAAGACCATGTTTATGTTGAGTTATGACCTTAGTCATGGGACTGCTACATTTCCTTGCATGTAAATTATGTTATCTGTGAATTTATCTCCCTAAGTAATACTTCTTAAGAGATTATATGCCTGAGTATATCCCTTTTTTCCACTATCAAAACATGACACATTGGATAGTTCTAGTAGTATAATAATAATAATTTATATTGTGATAAACATTAACTTACTAGGTTCAATTCCATGAACTGGAAAAGATCATTGTGTATCATATAATGCTTCTTTAGCTTCCCCTAAAGCTGTAGCGTACATGATATTTATAGATATGACTAATAATAGATTCAATGAGCTTGCCTAACCCATTATCTTATCATAACTATAATATTAGATAATATTGATCTATATGAAGACTAGTTTGTGTCCCCTTAAAACTAGTATCCCTTCCTCTCCACATACCGATATATATCTTTTGTGATTTATCTAGTATAAGTGGATAGTTATGACCACTTTCCTTGAAGTTCTCCAAGATATAATTTATATTTTCTTAAATTTTAGGTTGTAAATATTATTTCCTAGCATGGAATATGTGACTAATCTATCACATAAATGTATGGATTTCTACATACCACATTAATCATTTCATGTGCCCCATCCATGGATTCTTAGAGAGACTTATGCAACGTGATAATGGTAACAATTCTCTCTCAAATTGTTACATCTTTTATTTTTCAACACTTTGTTAGTATATATACTATTGACTAGGTCTAAGAAACTATTATATCTACCTAATTATATATAATTCCCTAGAACTTATGTTTCTACTTTATATCAATCTTTATGGAGTAACTTTCAATCTAGTTGTAATAGACTGTAAGACCAATAATTATTTCCCATATGTTATCCAACATATTTTACTTAGAAAAATTAGCTCCCCCATTAACCTCTAATATATATATATATGGAAAAATTAATTCTAACTAAATATTCTATGATATTGTTTCTTACTTTAATCCTAAACTAGGTTTCAGTAACTTTCACCCCTTATTCGAATTCAATGGTTTCATCATCCCTTTCTAGTTGTGTCGTAAAGACACATTCCATGGTTGGTAGTCTTGAAATCCAATTATTAATAAAAAGGTCACATATAATAGCAATGAAAAGTATAAATATAATTGATTTAGTCATTATGAATTAGTATAACCAATAAATCTTTATTGGTATCACACTTATACTATCCATGTTAGTTCACTTAGATGCTCACCACAATATTCAAAATTAGAAGCCCCTACACTTTGATACATGGAATACATTATTATATTTAAATTCATATTATGAATATTTCCTTATTTCTATATAATAATTATAGGATTCATAAATATAAATGAATAATGTATCACCAACCATGGTGAATGTAAAAAATCATTATAATGATTTTAACTTTTCTATGCAGTATGTGTCTCTGGAATATGCCCCTTTCACATGATATTATGGAACTTATTTCTATCCCAACTACTTTTTCATCTTTGACATTGATTTAAAATAATCCAATCTTTCTCTCACTATATAAAATAGATATTTTAACCATTATATATAAATATAATCCATAACATGACTATAAATTTTCTATCATATGTATTTCAGTAATATACATAAAAAAACATTGGGATAATTACTACAGATGTATGTTGTGTTTTTCTTGATCAATTTTGTTTATATCATAACAAATTTTTTCCATCTAAACATATATTCTTATGATATAATTGATTTATATCATACTATAACTCATATTATATCCTTTTTTCATTATATTTGGATCGTGGTTATGGTGTAACACCTTTATTTGTATAGTATCTCTTGAAAAATAATGAAAGTTACTAAAATGCATATGTGTCTCAACATTTATTCTTCTTTAAATTACATCATTAATATGATGTGTATAAGGAAATGTTTGGTTAGTAATTACTCTATTATACATTATATTGATCAATGTTTACATGTAATACTCATCATCAATCCTTTTTATTAGCATCATAGTTTTGATATAGATATGGTAATGTGCATTTAAAAACATATCCATGCTGCCTTTTAATGATTGATGAATTATTTTTCAAGATATTATCTATCACACCATCCTGAAGCAACTAATAACTTATAACCATGAATATTTAATACTTCACATTCACATTACTTAAAAAAAGGAATCTTATGATATATATTTACGACCAGCATAACCATGGAATGGTTCACACCCTCTAGCTAAACCAATTATGAAACCTTTGTGGCCTACCTTAATTTATAAAGGTTTCATTATCCAAAGTAAATAAGTATATATATCGATAATACCAATGTTTTTTAGCTCTATAGATTCTAGATACCATAACGGTTATATACTTTACATCCACTTTCTCTGTTTCTTGAAAAATTATTATATTACTACAATTGGGTATATAATTATTAAATTTTATATTCATGTGGTATTGACAGTGAATCAAGCAATACATAATAATTTTTTGAGTATCAATCACCACAAAAAACATTTATTACATAAATGGGGTAATTTATCCTAGTGTATATTGGACACAATAGATTAATGTTTTGGTAATACCTAACAAAATTTTAACTAGAACCATTAGTCTTAGTATTGAGAATTAGTGAACTTCTATCTGTTGATTTAGCAATCACCCTTTCATAGCCTCTTGAAGAATTAACCTTACTTAATATAATGTTTCTATACATACTTGATTATTGTATTTAAATATGTACATGTTATAAGAATAACTTATCCAATACCCTAGAAGTAAAATAGAAACATTACTTAAAATTGGTGGATATACCTAAAGAAGAAGACATTACTTGCTTCTTCAATTCAGTCCATTGAATTTAAACATTCAAGGACCTATTTTTTAACATGTGAAGAAAATAAATTACTATACTATAACCCACATATTTTAATTTATGGAAGTTTTGAGGTTTATTTGGTGTCAAACTTACTATTAGCCTTTTAACCTTGTTTTTCAACTTGTTCACCATAATAACTAAGGATTATACCTACTTTAAGTTCTTATATACTTAGAAAATATTTAACTAAAAGGTAATGAAGGGTTTTCTCCATTATTCTAGTTTTGTAATATTAAATGAAACTAGATTAAATGGGTGATAAATATATAATAATGTGATGAATTGAAATACTGTGATTCATTTTCATATTTATACATATCCAATGTAGTCATCACCCTATTAAGTCAAAATTATTTTTTTAATTTTAGGTATTTTGTTTTGGAAATCAAAAATATCTTTATAATAAATTATCAAATAAAGGATATAAATTTAATATATTATTATATTTATCATACTGACTACTACCATCATACTCACTCTGGCCATCGTACTCACTCTGGCTATTTTACTCACTCGGGAAATCGTACTCACTCTGGCCATCGTACTCACACTGTCCATTGTACACACTCTAGAAATTGTACTCACTCTGTTTATCATACTGAATCTAACCATCGTTCTCACAATTTTCATCATACCCAATTTTCATCATATTAGTATTTTTCATTATCTTATTCATACCTATCATCATACAAGAAATATTAATTGTACTCATGTTATAATTTTATCACATGAATTATTTTATTCATTTTTCAAAACATGTGTTTCATACCAATCATTCTCATGTTATCATTTCCATAAACCTGTTTTTTTAACCAAAATGATGCCATGGTGTTAGTTATAAACTAATAAAAACGATGTTGTGTTTTCTGTTTCAATATGACCGTTACAATGCCTAATGTTCATGTCAGTCAGAGTTTTCTAGAGAAATATGACCGTTGGAGAAAATGTGACTGTTGGAACTTGATACCTATAAATAGAAGGTAATTTTAAGCAGAGACAACAACTTTAGATACTTTCAATTTCTAGAGAGAGACTGTGTGACTTCTCTATGCTTGGTGCTAAAACCTTAAAATTACAAAAAGTGATTGGATTGTTCTTTTTTTTATTTCAATAAGTGATTTATTTTTCTTTGTGCATCCGATCAGGTGTTAACGATCGAGGGCTATCAGGGATAGGTAGATGGTGCGGCCAATCGTCATATTGAGGGATTTCAAGTGTTTTAAAGACAGAGGGGTTGATTACCTGTAAAATCAAGGGCTTGTGAGGATAGCACGATGGACATACCGATCATCATATTGGGGGCTTACCGGTGTGGGTAAGTCATGCCTATTATTCCTAGGTGAAATTATACCATTCTCTTTGGGATAAAAGAATTTTTATACCTTTTACTTTTCCACTACTTTTGTAATAGAAAGAGAATCCTTTTATTTCTCCTTTATATTTGTATTCTTTCATATTGTAATTGTTTAAATTATTGCTTATACTTTTTATTATTGATTCTATAGGCTATATGGTATAATAATTTACACATTCTATTACTTTGATATTTTTATTTAATCTGAATACAATTGTTTCATAACCTCTGGTATCATAATAATTTCATCCGACCGAGAGTCAGTCTGATTATTTGTTTTCTTTTGTAATAGGCTTTGTGAAATGTTTTAGTTTATGTTGTATTAAACTAAGAACCTTCCTTAAAGGTTTTAATTTTTTTATACAATTCACACCATCTTATATTTGTTCCATATCATATCCATTTCTATCCAAAAATGGGTATTAGAGTAGGTTTTCTACTACTTCGTATATTTTTATATTACATTGTTTTCTAAATACTCTAACATATATTTGTGGAAAAAGTATTTTGTTTCTTTATGATGGAAGGCATGATGAATGTTGGTTCTATTAAAAATATTAATCCAACAAGGCCACCTATTTTTTATGGTAATTATTTAGAATATTGGATAGATCAAATGAATAATTTTATCATAAATACTGATGTAGATAACTTTGTTATGCCCACTGGTGACAATAAGATCCCTGAGAAAGAAGTCAGGACTTTGACAGCATAAGAAAAAATTGAATATCAGTTAAATTATATGGTATGAAATACTTTATTTTTTTCAATGACCAGTAATATTTACAGTCAAATCTATTCATGTGAAGATATGAATATCATATGGAAGAAGTTGTAGATTGCACATTTTGGTACTCCCAAAGTTATTGAAACAAGAAGAGAAATGCTAAGAGATAACTATCAAGATTTTGAATTTCTTTATGGTGAACCGGTAGTTAAGGTTAAATAGATATTTATGACAATTTTTAATAGTCTTCAAGCAATGGGAGAGAAAAATTTAGATGATGAAATCTTAGTTGAGAATATCATAGACATTATGCCAAATGAATGGGAATCCAAGAGGACTGCAGTTGAGGAGTCTTGAAATATTACTAATCTTACTCTTGATGATCTCTTCAGAACTCTATTACACTATAAATTACAACTTAAGAGATATATAGACAAAGTGAAAAAGAATAATAGTGGAGTAGCATTCACTACTACATCAAATCATTCCAAGTCTCAATCACCTATGAAAACTAAGTCAATAAAGAGAAAGGTTGAAGTCTTATCAGATTCTTGTGATACTGAGTAGTCAGAGAATGATATTTCAAATATTTCTTGAATAATGAAAAAGAATTGGAGAGAAGGATTTCAAATATAGGTATAAAAATACTTCCAAAGGTAACAAGGACAAGAAAGATTATGAATTCACAAGCTATTAGTGTAAAAGAGCAGGACAAATTCGACTTGATTATCCTATGCTGAAAAGAAAGGATAGAACGAAAAGATATTTAGAGAAGAATAAGAAGAAATATTGGAAGTCCTAGGAAAATAATTTCTTGAAAGTAAATGAATCCTGGAGTTCCAGTGGAGGTGATTCTTCTGAAGGCTCTTCTGATAGTGATATCTCAAATCACAAGAATGTTGGTCTCTTTGCCAAAAATCCTTATCATTTCTTAATGGAAAAGGTACATAGTTCTAAATCTCTTACTAATATGTATTTGAGTAACAATTATCCTAATAAATATTATTATTCTGATGAAGAAATATCCTCCTCAGAGAATGATAATTCCATACCTTCTTATGAAGAAGTTTCCAAATTCGCTAAACTTTTAGAAAATGAAAATTGTAAATTTTCTAGAAAACATGAAAAATAAAATACTAGGATTGATATTTTAACAAGAGAAATATTGGATATATCTAAAGATATTGATTCTAAAACTCTTAAGATTTAAAATTTTCTAAAAATATTTAAAAATAGAATTTTTAAAAGAACAAACATTCTAATGATTTTGATATTATAATTTCTAAGATAACTTTTTTAGTAGAAAAACACAATTCTAAAACTAATACAAATTAAGATAATAATTTCGTCATCAGATTAAAATTTGAAATCATTTTTTTGAAGAAAATTTTATCTAATTTCACTGTTGGAAGGAAAGAGTTTGATAAAATGTATTCTCAAATTCTTCCTCTAAAGAATAGTTTTGGATTTGGTTATACTCATTAAAAATTGGTTTTTAGTAATAACTATTTTGTTCCCCAAAGTGATACATTCTACACTAAATTTTAATTTGGTGGATATTGGGAAATAAATCATTCTCTTAATAAAACTCAATATTTGGGTTTCCATAAAGATCACTTTTCAAAACAAATATAGATTCCTAAAATTTTTCTTGCTAATATTTTTGGATTCAAACCAGTTTGGATTCCAAATATTTAATTATTTTTGTTTCAAGAAAACAAAACAATAAACAATAAAAATACATGGTACATGGGTAGTGGATATTATAGGGACATGACTGGAAACAAAAACTTGTTTGAAAACGTTATCAAGGAAAAAGGAAGAAAAGTTACCTTCAGAGAAAATTATCAAGGAAAGATTGTTGGTATAGTAATTATTGTTTTCCTTGGTAAAATTTTAATTTCAAATGTTTTATTTTTTGATGGTCTTAAGCATAACTTTATTAGCATAAGTTAATTATGTGATTAGGTTTACCTTGTGAATTTTAGTAATGATAAATGTATAGTTCACAATTCCAAGGATAAATTCATTCTATCTTCCCAAAGGCATGAGAATGTTTGAACTCTAAATTTAGAAGACATCAGGAGTCAAGAATTACCTTTTCTAAGTGAAATGTAATACCAATCTTGGTTATGGAATAGAAGACTAGTAAATTTTAATGTTAGAAACTTACATAAACTCTCTAATCGAGGAATTTTTAAATTTCTACTTCAGATTAGGTTTGAAACTTATAAAGTTTTGGACCATTGTCAATATAGAAAAAACATAATTCAAGATTTAAACCAATTAGTGAAGTCACAAATACTGATGCATTACATTTAGTCCACATGGATCTTTTTGGTCCTACAAAAACTGGATGTATTGTAGGAAAGTACTATGTATTTGTTTTAGTTTATTATTACACTAGATTTACCTAGGTATATTTTCTATCTAAAAAATCATAAGTTTTTTGTTTTTTAAAAATTTTGTTGATAAAGTTAAAAATGAGAAAAAACCTACCATTGATAATTATTTGAAGTGATCATGGTGGAGAATTTGTAGATTCTAATTTTGAAACTTTTTGTAGTAAGAAAGGTATTACTCACTACTTTTCTGCACCAAGAGCACCTCATAAAAATGGTGTTTTTGAAAGAAGAAATATAATTATTCAAGAGATAACTAGAACCATATTGAGTGAATACTCAATAGAAAAACATTTTTGGGAAAAATTTGTTAGAACTGCTTCTTATACTATAAATAAATTTTTAATTTGACCCTTTCTTAATAAAACCCCTTATGATTTTTGGACAGGGCAAAAACCAAAAGTTTCATACTTCAAAGTATTTGGTTGTAAAGTATTTATTTTAAATACAAAAGAAAAACTACATAAGATTGAACCTAAATCGAATGAAGGGATATTTTTAGGTTATTCCACCACTTCTAAGGCTTATATAATTTTTAATAAAAACACATGTGTTGTTGAAGAAACAATACTTGTTAAGTTTGATGAAACATACCCTTTTTTCAATAAACCTAAAAATATTTCTTCTGAAGTGTTTTCCAAAACTAATTATCAACCTTTGATAGAATATTCTTCAAACATAGTAAATAATCAATAAATTGTTTTTGAGACATTTACACATGAAGACTTTCTACCTTATGTTTATGAGAAGGTTTTAAAAGATCCAAATCAATTGTTACTTAGGAATCATCCCAGTGATAACATCATTGGTGATGTAAATCAACCAGTAAGGACTAGAAAATCCTTAATTAATGAAATAAAACATCTTGATTTTCTATCTCAATTTGAAAATAAAACTCCAAGTGAGACCTTAGGTGATGAGGATTGGATAAAGGCAATGCAAGATGAACTAAATGAATTTGAAAGAAATAAAGTCTGGGCCTTGGTTGAAAATACTAAGGATACATCTGTTATTGGAGTAAAATGGGGTTTTAGAAACAAATGCGATGAAAATGGTATCATTGTAAGAAATAAGGCTAGGATTGTTGCTAAAGGATATAATCAACAAGAATGCATAGACTATGAAGAAACCTATTCTCCAGTAGAAATACTCAAATCTGATAGAATTTTATTTTCCTTTGAAGTATTATTTAATTTTAAACTCTTTTAAATGGATTTCAAGTGTGATTTCCTTAATGTATATGTATAGGAGGAAGTGTATGTAGAACAACCCCTGGTTTTGAAGATAAGAAACATCTTAAATATGTTTACAAACATACCAAGTCCCTTTATGGACTTAAACAAGCCCCTAGAGCATAGTATGATAGGATGATAATATTTTTTGTTAAAAAACAATTACATTAATGGAACAACTGATCAAACTCTTTTTATAAATAAAGAAGACAAAAATATTATGATTGTTCAAATTTATATTGATGACATCATTTTTGGATCAACTCAAAAGTCTTTAACGGATTCATTTGTGAACTAATGATGTCTGAGTTTGAAATGAATATGATGGGTGAATTAACATTCTTTATTGGTTTTCAAATTTCACAAAAACCAGAAGTTGATTATATATCTCAACATAATTATACAAAATTCTGACTTAAAAAGTATGGATATGACAATAATAAAAGTATTAATACTCCCATTAGAACCTCAAACACTCTTGATCTTGATAAATTTGGGAAACCAGTTGATCAAACATATTTAAGAGGTATGATTAGAAGTTTACTATACTTAACATACAGTCATCAAGACTTAATGTTTTCCATATTATTATGTAAAATATATCAATAAAATACAAACCAATCCCATTTAAAAGAAGTGAAAATGATTTTCCATTATTTAAAATGAACTTTGGATTTAGGCCTTTTCTATTCTTTTGGAAATGATTTCAAATTGAATTTTTTTTCGAATGCAGAATTTGGTGGTTGTAGAATGGATAGAAAGAGTAATTATGTAATTTTTCATTTTCTAGGAGATTCTTTAGTTTCTTAGTCAGGAAAAAAACAACACTCAATTTCACTCTTTACATCTGAAGCTGAATATGTGGCAGCTGGAATTTTTTATGCTCAAGTGTTGTAGATGCAACACACACTCACAGACTATGTCATGAGTTTTACTAAAACTCAAATATTATGTGATAACACAAGTGACATTGATTTAATTAAAAATCTTACACATCACTCTCATTAAAAACACATAGATATTAGACATCACTTTCTTAGGCATCACACACAAAAAGAAGATATCATTTTACAATTCATCATAACGCAAGAACAAATTGCTGATATTTTTACAAAAAACATTATCTTATAATATATTTGAATATATTAAATAGAATATTGGGGTGATTAAAATAAATTAATTATTCACATCTAATTTCTATTTTTACAATCTTCTAACATTAAAACACTCCTCCTTATAGGGGGAGAACATTGGTGTTTTGATCTGTGTTTTATCTATTTCTTATTAAATCTATTATTTCATATTCATTATTATTTATTTTAGGTTTTTTATTTTATCATAATTCCTTACTTTATAGTTCTATTTGTTTAGTTGTTTTATGACATTCAGTTTCACTTTTCGTTTGACATTTTGTTTTTTTGTTTTGACTTTTTGTCAGTTTGAATTTATGTTAATCAGTATGACAAAGTCTAGTCTCTCGTCTTGATAACCTATACTAATGACTTTGTTTCTAATCGATTCAAAAAAAACTCAATCTATCAGCTTGACAACCTATGGTAATGACTTTGTTTTCCATCAGCTTGACAACCTATATTAATGAATTGTTTTTCTATCAACTTGACAACCTATGGTAATGACTTTGTTTTCCATCAGCTTGAGAACCTATGGTAATGACTTTTTTTCCACCGGCTTGACAACCTATGGTAATGAATTTGTTTTCCATTATCTTGACAACCTATAGTAATGAAATTTTTTCCCATCAGCTTGAAAACCTATCATAATGAATTTGTTTTTCATTTTCATGACAACCAATAGTATTGACTTTGTTTTCCATCGATCTGACAACTGAACGTATTCACTTTCTTTCTCATCAGTTTGATATTTGATCGTATTCAATTTCATTATTTAAACTACCTATTTTATATATTGTATTATGTTTTTATATTCACAATAGTATGAAACCAACAACTCACTTGAAATATTCGACATGTACATTCTCTATTATTTTTATATCACTTTTCTTTTTTGTCATTATTTCTTGTTTTCAATTTTATTTTTGAAAAAAAACCAATTTTTTTAAAAAATTACATTTATTTTCTATTGTTGGGATTTTTCTATTCTAATCTCAACCATAGAATTCCAACGGTCCCCAAAATTCACCTATAAATATAGGAACCCCTCCTCGAACCCACACCGGTTCTTCAAATTTTTCAGTGAAGCTCTACTCCTTTTAAGACTCAGTATGATCGTTTCTTTCTTCAATCAACTTTATGTCTATGTCTTCTTCCAAGACTCATACCGATATGTATTCAATGACTTTTTTAGAAATTTATTTCTTTAGATAAAGGTTACTCACTCGAGATTTATTTGATAGTTATGACTCAAAAATTATAAGAATTATATTATTCTAAGGCTGGGAACATCTTTGTGTCGAGAAACCCATATCTCATGACCTCATTCTTGTTTAAGAGGTAAGAAAATTCTATAATAATATGTTTTTTGATAAAGATATGATTAATTGTGTTTGTTTATGATAGAGAGTTTGTTATGTCAGTGAAACACGCAGCACCCTTTCTCAATTTCTCTACTGAAGGTGACTCCTTTTGTCCTTCTCATAAGCTACCTGAGGAAATTGGAATGTTTAATAATGAAAGAGCTGAAAATTCACTATTTTTTATCAATGAGTAGAAAAGAAAAGTAGCCCATCTCACTACACAAAACTAATTTATTATTACAAGGAAAGGGGATATAGAAACTCTTAAGGTTTATGACATATTTATATTAGATTATCTTGTGAATATGAGAAAGGTAAATCTCATGGGTTACATTTTTTGAAACTATCAAGAATATGATGTCTGGTGCAATTAAGTGTCATCTTATCATGTATCCAACCATTCTCACAAATTTTATTCTTGAAAGTTTGATGTTTTCCAATATTCCAGCGAAAGGATAATTGAAAGAGCTCAAGGGTTCAAGGATTATCAAGAATAAAATAAATAAATAGAATATTTGTTTTGATGAAAAGTCAAAACAGTTTGTCAAAGATGTGGATGAATCAGCACAAAATCAATTAGCACCACCTCTAATAGAACCAACTCCAACAGTTTTAGTTTCTCAAAAATCAGATCCTCAAACCGGTGCAAATTCTAAAAATAAAACCAAATATATTAAAGAGGTTATAGCCAAGTGGAGAAAGGAGAAAGAACAAGGAAAATAAGGTGATCCCCAATGTGCTCTTGATCTAGCTGAAGATCTATCCAAGAATATAAGAATAGAAGATACTCTACGGGATGAGAAGAAAAAGAAGAAACTATTGAAAAGATAAGCTCAAGATTTTGATGTTGCCAAGATACTAAAAGGTTTTGAGTTAGAAAGTGCTCAACTGACAGAAGAGATTCAACAAGAACCGATCATACAGACTCTTCCAGAGAAAGTGAAAGGAAAAGTTCTAGAAGTAATTAAATCAGTTTCACAATAGGAAGGTGAAGAAGAAGAGGAAGATAAATTTCTAATTGAATATCACTAGAGTTCTAAGAAAAGTATAGAATAATATTCACTTAAAAAACAAATGTAGGGGTTCAATAATAGGATGTTTATGTTGATCAATCACCAGAACAATCTATGGAAACTCAATAAAAAAGAGTTCATTATATGGTGAAGAAAATGGATCAAAGTTCTCATGTTGAGAAAACCATTATCATCAGTGAATGAATTTAAGAATAAATAGTTGAAAAAGAAGAAGAGAGGGTTGAGAAAGAAAAAGAGAAATTAAAAGGAAAATAACCTGATGAAGAATCAAGACAATAAAATGAACTTGAATCGTACGATGAAGACACATATTCAAAACATGGTATTTCCCTCAAGAAATGAAATTATATTGTTCTTTTATTAATAAGGATTGAGAAGACTATTCCTTACATTCCAAGAATAGAAGGAAAGATTTATTTCATTACAGAGAATCAAAGTAAGAAATTCGGTTGAGTAAGAGAGCTCAGAAAGAAAGTGATGAAAGTAGAGGCCGATCTAAAGGTTTTGAGTGATAGATCTATTGCTCATAATAAAGTTTATAACAAGATTACCAAGTGGTTATAAAAATAGAGAATTCAATAAATGAACATGAGGAGTCTATTGAATACTTAATGAGGCTTTCAAATGATCTTTCTATTTCTTTTAATAAGCTCGATAAGGAAAAAATGTAGTGGTTGAATCACATTCCAAAAACCTATGGTGCTAATACTCATTCAGTAAAAGAGTTGCAATAAAGGATCAGTGCTTTCCAGTCATAGTTTTTTAAGGTTTCATCTTTCAAATATGAAATTTTTTTGTTAGAGAAATAAAACACTTTATTGGATGAAGAAAATAAAAATATGCAAGACATAATTGATACACTTGAAGAAGTGATCGGGATTCAAGAAGACACCGTCAAAAACCAAAATCAAATTTTTATATACCAACAAGAGCTTCTCAAATATCAGGGTGTTTCTATCTCAAAATAAAATAAATAGATAAAGAAGATGAATGTTGTTCTCTATGAGCTGATCAAGAAAGATAAAGAAAGATAAAATGAATGAATATTTTGTTGTATATTTTTTCCTTGATTATCTTTTGAAATTATATGAACTTTTGACATTTAAATGAGATTTATTTTTGCATTAAAATTGTTTTTTATTCTTTTTCTCTCTAACCTTTTCAGACAATTCAAGATTACCCCATTATTTTGTAAATCAAAAAATGGGAGAATGGTTTATAAAATAGTAGTAAATTTAACAAAGGGGGAGAATTATTATTGTTTTACTCAAATATAATGCATCTAAACCAAGGAAAATCTAAAAATACAATGTTTAGGAAAGCCTATACCTAAGGGGGAGTTATTTTAATTAATTTATTTCTTCATAAGAGTATAAAACTCAGGGGGAGATAAGTATTTATTTTTAGTTTTACTTTATGTTTTGTGCTTTCCAAAACGGGGTACATTGTTAAGTCAAAAGTCTTCTTTTGACTTTAATGTATTTTGTTTTGGAAATCAAAAATCTCTTTATACTCAATTCTAAAATAAAGGATTGACATTTAATACGGTTTTATGTTTATCATACTGACTATTACCATCATACTCACTCTAGCCAGCGTACTCACTCTAGCCATCGTACTCATGCTGGACATCGTACTCACTCTGGCCATTGTACTCACTCTGGCCATCGTACACACTCTGGACATTGTACCCACTCTATTTATCATACTAAAACTAACAATCGTACTCACAATGTGCATCATACCCACATTGCATCATATTAGTATTTTTCATTATCTTATTAATACCTATAATTATACAAGAAATATTAATAGTACTCATGTTATACTTTTATAACATGAATTCTTTTTTTCATTTATCAAAAAACATGTTTTATACCAATCATACTCATGTTATCATTTTCATAAACCTATTTTTCTAACCAAAATGGTGTTGTGGAGTTAGTTATAAACTAATCAAAATGATGTTGTGTTTTCTATTTCAATATTACTGTTACAATGCCAGGTGTCCAAGTCCCTCGGAGTTTTCCATAGAAATATCATTGTTGGAGAAAATGTGATCGTTGGAACCTGAGGCCTATAAATAGGAGGTTATTTTAACAAGATAAAACAACTTTATCTACTTCCAATTTCTAGAGAGAGACTGTGTGACTTCACACTACTTCATGCGAAATCCTTGAAATTAAAAAATGTGAACGAATCATTCTTAGGTTTTGTATTTCAATAAGTGATTTATTTTTATTTATGTGTCCGACCAGGTGTTAATGATCGAGGGATATCAGGGATAGGAAGATAGTGCGACCAATCATCATATAGAGGGATTTCAAGTGTTTGAAAGACATAGGTGTCAATTACCTGTAAAATCAAGGGCTTTCAGGGATAACAAGACGGACGTTTCAATCATCGTATTGAGGACTTACTGTTGTTGGTAAGATAGGCCTATTATCCTAGGTGAAAGGACACCCATCTCTTTCGGATAAAATAATTGTAATACGTTTTACTTTTCTACTGCTTATTGTAATAAAAAGAGAATCCTTTTATTTATTCTTTCTATTTGTATTCTTTCATATTGTACTTGTTTTAATTATAGATTATACTTTTTAGTATTGATTGTATACGCTATATGGTAGAGTCATTCAGACTTTTTATTACTCTGATATTTTTATTCAATTTGAATACAATTGTTTCATAACCTATGGTATTGTAATAATTTCATCGGACCGAGAGTCAGTTCAGTTATTTGTTTTCTTTTATAAGAGGATTTTTGAATTGTTTTAGTTTATGTTTTATTAAACTAAGAACCTTCCTTAAAGGTTTTAATTTTTTTATACAATTCACCCCCCCCCCCTCTTGTATTTGTGTCATCTCATATCAATTTTGATCCAACGTACTCATTCATATCTTGCTTCACTTTCACATCACAAGATTCTCAGAGATGAGACGATATGTGAAATCATCCATTTCATGATGTTGTATCCACAAATCACATTGGATGTTTATGATAGAATTGTGACATATCCATTATATGTGTCATGCATGAGTCTTCTCTAAGAAGTTTTCTCTTTCACATTTCAAGAGGTGGCTCAACAAGTAGTGGGGACTCCATACCCTTGAATTTACTATATTGTGGAACTTTGCATAAGCACTTCTGCTAGTCTTAGAAATTCATGATGGATAAGACATTGACATTGTAAATTAATAATAACAGTGTAAATGTGGTATTACTTCCCATTTTCAGCAATAAAAACATCTAACAGATTAATACTTTTTTCATAATTACTAATTAGACATTATCGATTAATTTAATCATCTAGTGGCTCCCACTATTTTATCAAACTCTAGTAACCCTCACTAATAGACTCATAATACTCTATCTCTTGAGTATTATAGTGGAAAGGATCCTTTAAATCTCCCCTCATAGTCTATAATCTTTGGATATTCCACTACTCAGAGAGATCTTATGTAGGTTATATACAGGACAACCATATTCACTTGTGGCTCCATGATATGTCGAGTGAATTCCCTACTTCTAAAATCAGAAACATTATTTACTTAATGATGGCCAAAAAATTTGCAACAAGATATATTTGGATACATATTTACTTCCAACTTTAGTTAAATAAACTCTTCACTCCCATAAGAAAGACCCGGTAGTTAGAGGCACTATCAACTATCTCTAACGAGCACCCCGTACACCCAGGTATGTTTATATTTGACTAAAAGAAGGCGATCATGGATTAATATTTCCTTGAGGGGATTTTTTAATTCATTTTTTTTATGTAATGTTTTTCTATTAATTGTATTTATACTATGTTGCACACAAAGAACTGAAAATGAATTATTAGAATACATTCCTCATGCCTTTTTCATTATTTTGTTTATTATTTTATGTGTTTCCCACAGAGAAGAAAATGCATAAAAAAATAAATAATACATAAAATAAATAAATTACCCAGCTGGTCTTGTTCATCTAATAATGTTTGATCCATTTAAACTTAATGGATTAACCATGATTTAGGGGTAACATACCTGAGTCAGATCTTGACTCATAACATAGATCACCCTTAGTCTAGTGTTTTCACTACTCGTTTGGGGTATTTCCTTATCTTTTCATGATATACATTTGACAATGTTATCATAAATCATAAAAATGTACTCTCTCACATGTAGAGGGGTCTTGGGAAGTGCAATATATATACAAATAATGATGGACACACATACCCTTATACATATTGAATAAAGAATGATAATGTGAAAACTATCAATAAAAAACTAATTAATAATTATAAGCTTAACACATAGATAATAAATAATAAAATATATTAAAGTAAGATAATGAAGGGGATAGTCGCTGCTCAAGACCAGCTGAAGATAAAAGTAAATGAATGACAAAATTAAAATGTAATAAATTTATATTCAAGGGAATAAATATAAATTAAATGAATTATTCAATTTAAATAATTTATTTTGTTGTTTAGTCCCAAAATTAATTTAATTTTATAACAAAATTAAATTAATTATTCAAATATTAATATTATTTTTTTAATAAAAAATGAAAAAATTAATTTTAGGTTGTATTTAAAATTTTCAGGGACCCTACAACCTTGCACACGACCATAGTGGGTTAGGCCAAGTGCACATGGGTTCGTTTAGAGTCGATAAGACCTTATGAAAGAATATTCTAGGCTAAACTGACCTTTCATGACCTGTTACAGGTTTGTCATACCTTTCCAACCACATACCAATTTGGGCATGACTCGTCCCCACTAATACTGGGTCAGGCCAACTCAAATTTTCCCATGGTTCAGGTGGTTTGTAGAAAAAGGATTGAATTTAGAGCTTCATAGGAAGGAATTACAATTCTGGGTGGATGGATGAGTGGAGTGGTGGGATTTAGATATGGTCGATGCAATAAAGATGTTGGTGGAGCACATTCGAGTCCAAGGAAAGTGGTGACAGAGGAAGCCCGCATCAAAGCTGTGGGTTGCAGGTTAAAACAACACTGCGAAGGTGAGTCACTGAAGATAGATCTAGAATCATTGAGGAAACCCGACTTCAAGATCATTGTGGCTAGAGGGGTGATGAAAGTGAGGTTCGAAGAGGGGAAGTGGATCGAGGTGTCCAAATTGTGTTGTAGCGATGGTCAATTCATCTGGTGGCATGTCAACAGGCTTGAATGGTGGATGGATAGAGATAGTGGTGGTTGTTGGTGATATGGTGGCTTCTTGGTTTGTACATAGTGGGAAGCTAGGTGAAGTGGAATTGAATAAGAATGGGACGACTGAGAGGAGGTCCCTATAGTGACCTTGAAAAGAAAAGTATTATGGCGCTAGTGTCTTTGTCTAGAATCCATCTAATAGTTGTTTTCTTTTTTTATTAATTCCATGGATAGCTGAAACCTCTCTCTTCCTTCCCATTTGATTGTTTTTGTATTTTTCAAAACATTCCTTTTGGGTGTGGTCCCAAAATTTTAAAAAAGAAAACAGATAGTCTTTAAAAAAATTGTGTGCAATTTTTTGTTAACACTTCCACTGAAATCAAGCAATTCATCAGGAAAAATTATTCAGGTCAAAACCTGATTGGAACTAGATTTATTGAAAATAAAACCATTAATATATATATGTGTGTGTGTTTCTTTAAATTTAACCCAAAAAACCCATGTTTCTGATCCATATTGAAAATTTTAGATGACCATAACTTGACCATCCAAAATCATATCGATGTACGGTTTATTCTCTTTGGAACTAATTAAAATCACATACATAAATTTAAGGAAATTTTAATTTTCTTAGAAAAAAAATTTAATTAATTACTTTCATATCAATTAAATGTATTAGGGCCTGTAGCAGAATATAGTTAGCCAGAGATTTAAAACTCTTCATCACTAGAGTAATGAAATATCAGCGTCTCCCATGATCTATGCCCCAGTAGAGGTACAAAGATCTCACATGAATTTAATAAACATGATATTGAGTAAACAAGCATCTCATTCGATTTAGTATTGTGTTCGACTATATCTCATTGCTAGTGATCATTGATCAAAGGATCAAACCTCAAACCCCTATAGATCATCCACGCATGCTTCAGGAATCCGCACATATGTTGATCATCAAATTCTGCATGTTAGTGCAGAGCTCTGACGATTTTTTCAACATCATGATGATCACCTCAACTCTGTTCCTATGATCCAAAAAGATTTCATTGGATAGATTTATTAGACGTCATCTTTCTCTCTCAAGTATTCGAGAGGAGAGAGAAGCTCTCAATTCCATCAGAATGAATTCTCTACTAAAAAGTGTTTCTATTATACTTATATATTGGGATATAAAATCCCCAGAAAGGGTTCCTCATCCCCAATATATCCAACACCATATAAATAAGTTACAAACAACATGTTATAATATATATTAAATATATTTTATGATAAAACTGAGAATTTAACCTAACTCATAATTACTTCGATATTAAACATACAATGAATATTAAAATAATATCTATTCATATAATATATTTTAATGAATTTACATAAATATTTGAAAATAATTTTAATAAATAAATTCAATAAAATTATTATATACACAAATAATAATGATTTTATTTATTCTTTGTTTATTGTTAATACTTAGACAACACTCGGACCTCGTGATGGGGCCTGCTATTTATACACCTACTCACCAGAATAGGGAAGACTCTTGAATACACTATTGTCAGTGAACCTGTAGGTTCTTATCTCAAAAGCAATGAATACCATTCACATACTAGGATATGATTCGAACAACCCATCGAGGCTCATAAAGAGATAAGGCATAGTTATAGTAATGGAAACTATCTTATGAATATGGACTGTGTAATATAATCTATTTTTCGTATGATACCTCATAAAGAGGGATGCACAACTTACACCATCATCCATTATTGATTTATTATTTTTTGATATAACAGACTGAATTTACCTTAGACTGCCATGTCCAATGATTTGATTAAGGTACTTCTATCCTGATCAATTAGGCCTGAGATATCACTTCCTCAACTCCAAAGTGATAAATTCTATCTTGACCATTCAAACGATGCCATACCACCAAAGATGCACCCAACACAAGGTACCTAGACACAAATTTAATTCTGTGGTTTATCCCTTGCATCAAAGTGCATGATAAATTGAAACACATTGATAATGATTTAATTCTAGGAGACCAATACACATTTTCATAGATACGAACAACCAGTGACACCTGAAACATGTTTCATTGCTCTTGGTGAGTTTATCCTCATGATCTCACATATTATAGATAACTAACTGTGAACTTAATCAGAAAAAGTTTCAATGACTATGAGCCCAAAGTAACCGATAGCTCGAAATCCACTATGTCCAGTCAACAAGATGTATCTTGGCTATAGTAAATATGTTTATGATTAATGTTAAGTATCTAAAATATCACTTTATATATGGATAACTTCAATAACCTTATGATATAAAAAACAATATATGGAAATTACCATTTAAATAGTGGATGTAAAAATATCAACTGTGTTATCGTAAGTATGAATTATGCATATCTCACTTTATATATGATATGGTAATTGAAAAGTACTGTTCATTTTGGGTAGAGGGCACCCACTATTACAACATGATCCTATTACTATACATGCATGTATTGGTGAATTCATGAGATTTAATATTGAATAAATGAGGGTTAATTGTAAGTAAGAGAGACCATGATATTTCTATATGTTTATATGAAGTTACAATCATTTATAGGAGTGGTTTACTGTATAAGTTTTTAAGATAACTGATTCGAGAATTCAGGAGCTCAGAATTCGAATGTGTTTATGTAGTTTCATAAATATTTCAATAAATAAAAAATATAAGAGGTAACCAATTTTTCACTTTTATATTTATAGTTGTTTCAGACCATGAATGGGTTTTTTCATTTCATGGGAGAAGAATAGAAAAAGGGTCTTGAAGATGTTCTACCTCACTATTATGCAAGAAATAAAAGAGGTGGAAAATATTGCTTTTAGAAGTGTAAGTGTAAATAATTCAAGAATCATAATAACTATGTGTCAAAGATGAATTGTTAAGGTTTGTTGAATTATTAAAAAAATAACTATGTGTTGAAGCCTATTGGTGATGGTTCATTCCATTATTCAAAAATCAATTTCCTCATATTTTTTTTACGAGGATAGCATGCACTATCAAAGGACTATAGTGAAACAAAATTCATGGATATAACCTGATTTATGTAAATAGTAATTATTTTTCTTCTAATGGATTGTTTGATAGAAAATTTTCTCTAGATAATTCCAAAGACTAACTACTATTTTTGAGTAGAGAACTTTGTAAATTATTGTGTTAATGTGTGTGTACTTAGGTAGTGTCCTTTATCATATTCATTTCTCTCTAACTATAAGAAATGTTTATTTTGAAAGAAGAAAATATAAAATGATCTAACCCCTGATTCACCCCCACTCTTAATTGTCACAGAAATCAAAAATATTCCTTGGAATCATATCGTTTTTTGTTGTAGTATTAGTCTTGAACCAAGATCATCAAAATAATGATATTAATGGTATTCCCTAAGAACTCTTAAGGAATCATATTGAGGATAAATAGTCTCCTATTATTACAAAAGATAGTGAAGTGGGAATCTTAGTAGAATATTTATATTGAAGTTCTTGGGGATCTATTAGCTTCTTCATTTAGTGAAATATGAATAAAATTGTGAGCATACAATTTTTTTAAAGGGGGGAATGTATCACCCTGATATTTTGGAATATATATATATATATATATATAAATTAATACTATGCTCGATAGATTACTCTGAACACAATACGGAACAAAAATGATCCATGAAATATTTATTATTATGTAAAATTAAGAATAATAAAACCTACATTGAACAAAAAAATATCGTAATCATTTAAAAAATCCATACAAATAATGATTAGGAACACTTAATGTTTTAAAAAAGGCATTTCTTCATAAAAGTAGTTTATATATATATATATTGAATTATTATTTTAAAGATAAATTTACAAATTTTAGAATTATAATATTACAAATTTAATATCAATTTTTAATTCCACATAATAAAATTCTCTTTGGGTGAATTTTTTAATATTTTCTAAAATAATTGATTTTTAGTTGAATAATAAAAAATTCCAAAAATTCTTATACCATCCCTTTTATGAAATTGTATTAATAAAATAATTACTTAAAGATTATTAAAACCTTTTATAAAAAATTTATTTATTTTTAAATGAATATAAATTATTTAAAAATATTATTTTTAATATTTTGAAATCATGTGTAATGTTTCGGAAACATAAGTAATATTTTACTCGAAAAAATATTTTTTCTCATATATTAAATATTAGTTTTCACCAATTATAGAAATTAAATAAATAATAATAATTTCATGTTTTATATCAACATTTTCATATCATGTAATAAAGTAAATTTCATTTTTGGGAATAAGTTGAAAGTTAATGATTATTATAATGGTAAGACTATTATTTTCAAAGACTTATTTCATCAATATTGTGAAATATTTATCATGAAAAATAAGCTAATCACATTCAAATAATGAATTTCATATATTTTTTAAACATATATATAAACATATTATCACTCATTAAATTGGTAAACAATACTAAATAATATTAAGAACACATAATGATGAAAACAAAATTTTTTTAATAAATAGTCTTTCTATATATTATTCTTTGTAAATTTAAAAGATAAATTTCTAAAATTGATAAATAGAATTAGATTATATTGGGATTAAATTTTGGTCTAGATCACTAAAATATGGTATGAGACTTTACCTTATATATTTTTAAGAAACATAAATTACATAGTTAAAAACTAGTTACCAAACTAAAAATAGAAATGATAAAATGTAAAAATCATGTAGTAAAAGGATTGAAATGTGTTTATAACATGTTCCCGAATGAGTAGTTAAAAATTTATTGTCCTTATATTACACCAAAATCCATTATTTATCACTTTTAAAATCATTAGAATTTGAATTGTGTCATTCCATTATTGAAAAATAATGGGTGTTCACAAAAGTGCATTTGTTAAGTTATAAAAGAGAACCACTTACACCTTATCAAAGTTATAGATAACCTTATAACTATCATTTAAACACTACCCAATTATCCTCTCTTATAATTCACATGTACATTCTATATCCTCTAGTTTCAAAATTCTATCATAATCCCTTCATTACGAAGGAGACATTCAAGAGAATGTTCATGGTCCAAAAGTGTGTATTTCTTAATCCATAACCATTTTTCTTATCCATCCCATTATAAACATATCATATCCATAGTTATATAATTACATGTGTATCACTATTATACTGAATTGTTATTATATTTCTGAAATAATCATTATCTACTAATTCCCATCAGCATAAAAATAACATAGATCATGCGTTTTTTCGGACTACTGCCTCCACGAAGTGACGTCTTTTGTTTTTCACCACTACCTATATTTTTTGGTTTTAAATATAGTTTTGAATAATAAATGTTAAATATATAATATAATTAGGATTATGATTAGATAAATTATAATTCACCTTCACCCCTCTTATTGGTTGACTAATGATGAAGTTTTCTAGGAGTACTTGTGGACAACCGCCTCTATGAAGTAACATTTTTCAATTTTCACCATGATATTTATTCTTCACCCAAAACTTTTCAAATATGACTCACTAACTGAAAAAATATAAATAATATCTTCATTCTTCTACTATATTGATATTATACTCTTCCATAACCATGCTCACCCATCGAGTTATAGCATGTTCATATTTGGGTCCGTTTAGCCACCTACATGAATTATTCTATAAAAATATATCATGTAAAACTATGGGAGATTAAATAATAATATTATTAAAATAAAATTATAAAATAAAGTTTTTTTTATTATTATATAAAGGTAATATTATTTTTTTACTTGTTAATAAAATATCATCAACAATCGCTAAAATTATCGAAGGAAGCCGACACTGGTTCCATTACCATAAAACATTACTAAAACACATATAGAATGTGATATGATATTTATAAATTAATATATTTTATCTTCATCAATAACTTAAATCATATAGTAATGATTAAATTTGTATCAAGTAATGGGTATTAATATTGATATTTTAAAGGATATGTGAAATAATTAAATTTATTAACAACCGATAATAAAAAATCGATTACTAATTATTAAATATATAATAAATGACTATAATTTAAGACTTTAGAAGACCATATATGTGAATATGGTTATGAAATAGGTTAATAATATATTTATGTTTGTTATACATGAGGTTATATTGTGTTCGACTAATAAGTAATATAAGGTATGGGTTTCATTGTCAAATTTTCAAATCTACGAGACATGTTTAATATTACACACACTTAATTATTTTATTTTTGGTATTAATTACCCCATTTCCTTTAGTTATAATTAATATCCTTCATTCTATGATATTTTCATATCTATTTCATGGTATCCCCCTTTTGATATTTTATTTTTATGTTACCAATACCTTAAGGGTTTTTGTTAACTTAAATACCATCGTTGAATTATAATGAGTATTTTTGAATTTCTTTCTTATAATATTGGTTTAATCCACCCTAAAATTTTATTTCATGGTATATTATCATTCTATATATAAAAAATTAAATCTTTATTCAAATCTTCCTCCTTAATGAATTTCTTCCCAATAAAATGTATATCAATTTTCATAATAATTATCATCCTCTTTAACAATGGTTTCCCATACTTATCCATATTTTCCATTATAATAAATTTTATACTTAATATTTAGAATTATAGTTATGTTTTATCTCATGTGACCTTCATATTTCCCTTATACAATTTTAAAATGTATGTTTGGTTACTCTTTTTTAGATGTGGGTTTTCGTCATTTGTATTTGAAAATATTAAAAATATTTTTCCTCCTTTCCAAATAAAATGGTTTATCTTCCACTCCCCATTTTTGGGTAACAATTATATCATTTCAAAGTTCTATTTTTTGATATTATTTTTAAAATTAAATGTTTAAAGAAAAAATAAAAACAGATATTTTTAAACCTTTGTGTCATTTTCAATGTTCCATTATTAATCATTATTTTTATAAGTAAAAGTTTCCAAAGTCTTTTCACTTCACATTTTTAAATCCATTATGTATTTTTCAATGATACACCATTGAATTTTCCATATAAAAGTAAATATTTTTAAAAAAAATTCACTTCCCCTTTTCAAATATAAATTTTCAAAGTGATTGTAAATTCAACTTTTACACTAAAGATAAATGAATTTTGTAAAAAATATTTTATAATTTCACTACCATTTTCATCTTAATATATAAAGGATATTGTTCCATGGAAAATTATTTTTCATGAATCACCCTATAAATGTTCTTTTGATATAATATTTCAGGTGATTGAATATTGGGTATAGACCATTCAAATTCTATAGGAAAAATTTTGTGATACCATATTTAAGTACTATGAGACCCATTTTTAATTCCATGGGTTCTTAATGATTTTATGAATGAATATGTTCAAGTTTCACACATATGTATTGATGGATGTGATGGTTCTGGGCACAATGGAAGCATGTAAAGGTGGGTGATATGTTAATATTTCTTTTAATAATCATTTTCTAAAACTGAAAGTGAGGATATTACATGTCAATTTATAATTAGTTAATTTACTATTTGATGAAATAAATATCTAGGATTAGGAACATTTTATGTTGGTGAATGTTGATCATTCAAAAAGCCCTTTTTAATTTTTTTTCATTGTGATGTATGTATCAAAGGATATAATCCCTCTAGTGTTGATCCACATGTGTTCCTATGATCTTCTAGAAACACCACTTGATCACCAAGTGCTAGCACGATGAGTCGGATGCCTTGCATTGTTCATTCTTGATTGCTCATTCTTTAGTCTTGAAGAAATCTCTCTTGCACATCTCATTCTTGAGAGGGAAAGAGGAGGAGTTGAGAGATAATTTGTTATTCACAAAAAAATTTATTCTCAATTTTTGGATACTCTACACAATAGAAATAACCACATATTTATACAGTTGGTATTTACGTTAAAATATTATTTAATTGCATACCAGACATTAAATAACATTCATTACCTTTAATAAATACCATGGTACATAATAATTATTATATAATCATTATTTTTTGGTGAACACTCACCTGCACAATAAAAAATATTATATAACGATCATGTTAATTAATAATTGTCACTAAACTCAGTATTGGTCTGTTCAAACTATAAAATTTATTGAAAAACTGATTAAATATTTTATTCATAAATAAATATTTTATTCACAATCTAGCGAATAAATATTTATTAAAATATTCAATAAATAAAATAAATATTTTATTCACAATCTAATTAATAAATATTTATTTAATTTATGCGATCATCATAACTTGAATAAAATTATTCCTCAAATTTTAGAATAAAATTTATTCTATTAATTAAACTCAAATAGAATTTAATAGAGATCAATAGAAAAACATAGTGTGTGACCCTTTAGGATTCTTTCTCATTTCCATTTTTTGAGCTTGACTAAAGTCAACGATTACTGTCTAGAAAAGGTTCAAAACACGTAAGAGAAAGAACTTAATGTTGCAATGTCGACAACCAAATACAAATGGTCACTTAATAATATAATCCCTTTTTCACCATATCTTATCAAGAAGGTTGGACATCCATGTCACCAACCTATATGCTTGATCTGTCTTTATTTGACTATCTGAAATAAAAACATCCTTACACTATGTCCATGGAATTTAATGTGACATTTATATTCCAATCAAAGGGATGAGATATCAGCTTTCATAAAGATGGAAGGGACAAATCCTTCCTTGAATTATTCATTAATGACATGTCACTCATGACACACCCAATGTATCCAACTTCTCCATGAATTCTTTTCATCATGGTTTACAAAATAAATATAAGAACACAAGTTGTAACATGCATTAATAATAATTATAAAATCTAAAGACTATCACACAAATTCATAGATAGGAATATACAATGACACCCAAACATGCAGAATTACAACTAGAAGATCTTTTTTCATAATCTCCCATCTTGGAGATTACTAAGTGCGAACATCATGAGAAGAAGCCTCATTTAATTATGAGTACTCACACATGATCGTCTATGTGTTATGTGTCCCATCATTGTATGTTATGAAACTACATAACATTATTTGAGAATATCATCATAACACATCAAGGTTCTCATCATAGTAGGGAACTATTATGACCTTATCAATGAGATGTACAATCTAGGAAATTATTGCATTAAAGTAAAGAATAATAGAAAAAAATGTAATAAAAAGTTTTATAAATATTCAATTCATCCAATATTCATGTAATTGGAGTACAAAAACCTGGTCCTAGGACACCAACTCCAACAAATTCCCACTTGAACTAAGGCCAACTTCCTACGACCTTCAGTTTGATAGAACTCCCATGATAGTCATGTTTTTGCTAAGTCTTGGATTTAGTTAAGGGTTCCTCCATGTTTTCTTCAATGGAAATACTACTCACTACAACTTCACCTCTCTGAGAAAAATTTTCAAGGGTTGATACTTCTGAAGTATGTTCTTCATTCACTGATGTGGCCTTAGATCTTTTGCAAGATCCACCGTTATAGTATTATCACAATAGAGTGAAAAGATATTTACTAATAGGTACCACATCAAAATATAGGATGAAGTTGTGAACCTATACTACTTCTTTAAAATTCGTATAAGCCGTAATTTAATCAGACTATGCTATACAATTTTCAACCATATCCTTCTTTGAGCTCTTCCAACTTATAGTACCTCTAATAAAAGTGATGATATATCTTGTTTGTGACTTCATGTCATCTTTATTAGTTTGGAAACTAGCATCTAAATATACTCTGACGACTAGTTCCTCATCTCCTCTATAAACTAGGAATATATCCTTAATATGCCTTAGATACTTAAGGATAGTCTTGACTGTCATAAAATGGTGGTCACCTAGATCATCTTAATATCTTCCTACCACACTTAATGCATATGCGATGGATATACAAGTATATAACATAGAATACATGATGGACTCAATCATTGATGTGTATGGAATCCTTATCATTCTATTTCTTTCCACATGTTTCTGAGGACATATTTTCCTAGAATGATGAATTCCATGTGATGCTGGAAACAATCCCCTCTTGGATTGTTCTATACTGAATCTATTCAGTATATTTTCAATTTATGTAATTTTACTTAGGACGAGAAACCTCTTGAATCTATCATTATGGATCTTGAACCCAAAAATATATGATTCCTCGCCCAATTACTTCATAAAGAAGCATTTATTCAACCATAACTTAACATACTCTAAGACTGATATTTCGTTTCCAATGAGTAAAATAACATCAACATATACTATTTAGAAAATGAATTCACTCTCATTAAACCATTTATATATACACAGCTCACATTCATTCTTTTTTAAACAATATTCTGTTATGTCCTCATAAAAACAAATATTCCATGACCTAGATTTTTTCTTTAATCTATAAATGGATCTGTGCAACTTGAATACCCTGTTGGCAACCTTTGGGGTCACAAAACCTTCGGGATGTGTCATGTATGAATCTTCTAGAAGGTTCCCATTAAGGAAGTATTTTTTGAAAACCATTTTACAAATCTCATAATCCTGGAAGGTCTTAATGGAAAGTTGAATTCTGATGGATTTCATCATCGAAAATGGTGAAAAAGGTTTCATCATAGTCAATACCATGATAGTGTTTAAAACATTTTTTAACCGGTCACAACTTATAGGTACTTACTTATCCTTCCATGTCTAGTTTCTTCTTAAATACCCATTTAAAACTAATAGTATTTAAATCCATTGGAGGTTCTACCAAAATATAGACTTGGTTTTGGTACATGGAATCCATTTTAGAATTCATGGATTCTTTCCACTTAGAAACATATGAGACACTTACTGCTTCTGTATAAGTTATAGGATCATTATTATCAACTAATAATGAGACACCATCCTTGGTGACTAGAAAACCACACCATTCTAGTTCTATGACCACTCTAGTACTCCTAAGCAGTAATTGTGTCTCTGAAACAATTTCTTCTTCCATGGGGCTTTATGAAATTTGTTCGCATGCCAACTCTTGTGTATCTTGAGCCTAGACTTCATCATGTCTATCTCTCTCCCACTATCTCTTTTAGATATAAGATCCTCATCAAGGAATTTGGTACTTTAATCAACCAAAACCTTTATTTTTGAGGATTTTATAGGTATTATCACTTTGTTTCTTGGGGATATACTATAAAGATACACTTTGTTCCTTAAGATGAAATATTTTTAACTGAAGAGACCTTAAAATTTTCTTCGCAACCCCACACATGTAAGTAATACAAAACAAATTTCTTTTCAGTCCATAATTGGTACGATATATCATCTTTTTCTTTAGTTGGCACTCAGTTTAGTATGTATGTTTTTGTTTGTAACATTTATACCCAAAAGGATAATGTAAGACTTGGATGAATCATCATTGATCTCACCATGTCTAACAATGTGTGGTTCCTCATTTCACTTACACCATTTCACTAATCCGTATAAGGAGTATGTTAAGATAAAATATCAAAAATCCCATAGATAATTAATGAAGTATTGATTAAGATATTCTCCACCATAGTCTAAGTGAAGTTTCTTAATATTCTCACCAAGATGGTTCTCAACATCATTCTTGTATTCCATAAATTTTTCAAAATAATCTTACGCAAACCTCATTAAGTATACATATCTATGTCTACTAAAATCATCAATAAAAGTTATGAAGTATTATTACCCACCCATTACGTCAAGAAGAAATTATTCACACACATTGATATGAACTCATTCAAGAAGCTCTTTAGCCCTTTCACATTTCCCAATAAATGAGGATTTGGTTATTCTTCCTTGTAAACATGCATGACATACACCAAGTGGTTTTAGTTTAAAAGAATATAAATATCTGTCTTGATGTTATTTAGTAAATATATTTTCATTTACATGACCTAGACAATGATTCCAAAGTTGGGTTTGGTATGAGTCATGTGATGTAACTTCGTTATCAATTTCCATTATTTGGTTCATATAATCAAAAAAATAAATACCATTTTTAAATGTTCCTTACCATAAAAAATGTTATCTTCATAAAATAAGAAAAATGTATTCCCAAATTTGAAAATAAATCCATCCATATCAAGTTTGGGTATATAAATAATTTTTTAGTAACTAAAGGCACACAATAACAACCCTTTAAAACCATGATCATTCTAGTCTGCAACGTGATGTCGTGGTCCCTAATAGCTACAACAAAAGTTTTAGCTATGTTGGATACTCTAAGGTCTACCTCTCCTTAGTCAATAATTTTAAATCTACATGGTTCTTGTAGTTGAATACAGATATATCACTACACGTTGTATCTAATACCCAAATTGTAGAAATATATAAATTTCACTCAATAAAAAATGCTCCCAAATCATCCCCTTTATTATTTTAATGGGCATAGGTTTTCTTCTAATGGACCTTCTTTCCACATGAAAAATAGAAAACATCATGTTTCTTTGCTTTCCCCTTGATCTTACTCTTCTCGAAATGGCATAAAGAATCTTTGGGATTAAATATCTTCACTTTCCCTTTCCATTTGTTCACCATAAGGATAAATGTTTTTTTACACTTTGTATCCTTATCTACTTGTAGAAGAAGATGAATAAGATATGGATGATACTTCTCAGGGTTTTTCATATTAAAATTTACAAAAAAACTGGAGAAACTCCAAGGGAGTGATTTTAAAATGAGCCACGTGCCTAGTTATTTGAGGAGTTTAAACCCTATAACCTCTAAGTTATTAGTGTATCCAATGAGCTTGATTGTGTGAGGCCCATCCAGGGAACCCTCTCCAAGCTTTCTCTAAAATAGCATCTTGTAAATCTCAAACCATTCCTATCTAGCTCTCTCCTAGTAAAGATCGTGGAGGTTCCTAAGTATGATATATGCATCCATGTTTTCTTGATACTTCATTAGTTCACTAGACATAAATGAAAACATAATACATTTAACACTGACCGTGTCACTCAAATTTTTTCCATAGACAAGGAACTCTTCATCACTCTTCTCTTTAGCAGTTGGATCAGGCATTGAGGATTCTAACACGTAAAATTTTCATTCATAGCATAGCACAGCCCAAAGGCGCCTAAACCAATCCAAGAAGTGATTTCCAATTAAGATGTTATATTTATAAAATATTGATCGTTGGGAAAGTTTGAATGATGAACATTTCATTTTATTCTATAATTAAAAAGGGAAGATTATTTTTACTTTTCCTAAATACAAAATAAGTGAGATATAATAAATTAAATGTTTTTGATTATTTATTTATTTAAATATCCCTCTATTTTATCAACTCTCAATAACCCTCACCATTGAATTCATAAAGCCTAGTTTCTTTAACATTCTAGTGCAAATGATCCTCATTAATTTTCTTAATTATACGTACTTTGTCCATGAAAACCATAATAAATTAATTGGGTAGGCGGTCTTTCCAATTGCAAACTTTCAACTCCATGATCTGCTGAGTGGATTCCCCCATCATTAAATCCCAACCTATATTTCTTCGACACTAGTGTCCAAATTTGTATTAAATAGAGTTTTTTTATTAAACTCAATACAATTTCAGTTAAGTCAACCCAAAACTCTCATGATAACTCCTCGATAAAAGTAAATGTCTAGACTTTGTCCATGTTATACACTTAGTTTTATGGTTTCATTCTCAATCAATTAATCAAAGTATTAGTTTGACTTAATATTTAATTTGAGGGATTTTAATTCATTATGAATAATTTTTTATTTTCTTTTATCATTTGCATGTATTATTAATATTAAATATATGTTACATAATTAATTAACCATGCTGGATTTTTTTTTCATAATTCATTTATTTAATTTCCATTTTTTCACAATAATTAATTTATTTATGTGATCATGAACTTTCATCTATAAAATAAATAATTTCAAAGACTAAAATAATTAATTAATTAAATGACCCATTCATGAGATTTATCTAATTGTTGATTTAACAAGAAGACATTAAATCAATCTTTGACCTAGGGGAAATAACTCATATTGTCAGTCTTGGAATAATTTTCTGCATTCCACATGTCCATATGTGTATCACCTGGGTTGCAGTCATTATGGTTCCTTCTTGAAATACCACCATGATCCTTGGGATGCACTATTAATTAAAAATATTTATTACTCAAACATAGGTAATGGGATCCAAAAGATTAGTTAAAGGGGGTTACATAAATATAATTGGACACATAGGTCCTATATAATAATGGATAAGGGAATGACTCACCGAACATCATTTAATTTAATATTAAATAATTAAAAACTCATGAAATGAATTAAATTAAAACATCCAACACATATAAATGCCTTAGTCAAGCCCATGAGCAGTCATACATGCAATGAATATGCAAAACTAAATGGCTATCATTCATTTCTTTATTCGTTATTTTATTATTTAAGATAAAAAATATTACATTAATTAATTAGTAAACTAATTAATTAAATCCATTTCATACTAATGATCATCCGATCATATTTGGAGATAGCCATCATTAAGGTTATTCATGGAAAATAAACATATGAACCAATAATGACATATTAATTACAATAAATTAATTAATCATTGAAAATTATTTAAAAATATTATTAAATTATCAAACACATAATGGGGGTACCAATCAATAAAATAAGGTTTTAATAATGAAATTTGAATATTTTTTCATCAATGAGAGACTACATGAAGTGTAAATGAAACTACACACCATGTACCTAAGTTGTCATATATCCAAGTCACATGCCGGGATCTTTGGCGTGTTAACTTGTTCGGGATACATGGTGTGTACATTCCAACTATACACCCTGTATCCGATTTCTGTGTTCTAGGTTGGATTGGTCAACACACAATGTGCTATAAAAGCATTGTGTGTAATTAATTGCTTGGTAAATCTAGATAAAATTTTCATGGGTACACAATGAGTTCTCCAGCCGCATGCTGTGGAACCCAATTTTACCGGTCAATGATTTAGAACTTCCCAATTATATCTCTGGGCCTTCTTCTTTTGTTATTAAACCCTTAAAAAATTAATCACTGAATGAACATGATTAATATGTCAATAACATGTCAATTAAAATTGGATTAATGAATGAATAACGTGAAATAAAAATCTAACCACAATTTCACATAGATCAATAACAAAATAAGTAATTAAAATTTTAAATGTGACCACTCTGATACAACTTGATGGTTTCGAGCATAGTTGAAGCATGCAGATGTGGGAGATATATTAATATTTCTTTTAATAATCATTTCCAAAAACTAAGATAGAGGATCTTTCACATTAAAATTATAATTAATTTATTTAATATTTGAAAAATATATATCTTCTCTTAGGAAATTTATTCATTGGAGAATGTAGATCGTATGAAAAGACCCTTTTGGATTATATTCATTGCAATGTGAGGATCAGAGGATATAATTCCTCTAGCGTTGATTCGCATGTGCTCATAACATCACCAAGCAACACCACTTGTTCTCTGGGTGCTAGTATGGAAAGTTGAATGTCTTGCATTGTTTGTTCTTGATCGCTCATTTTTTGGTCTTTGAAGAAATATATCTTGCACTTATCATTGTTGAGTAGGTGATTGAAGGAATAGTTGAGAGAGAATTCATTTTCCATAACAATTCTCTATTATCTATTTTTTGGATACTCTACATAATAGACATAGTCACATATTTTTAGAGTTTAGATTTATAGTAAAATATTATTTAATTGCATGTTATCCATTAAATAACATTTATTACCTTTAATAAATCCCATGCCACATAATAATAATTATATAATTATTATTTTCTAGTGTGAGCTAACTTGGGCAATAAAAAATATTATATATTGGTTTTTTTAATTAATATTTTTTTCCGGACTCAATATTTGTTCGTTCAAACTCTTCTAGAATTTATTGAACAACCAAATAAATATTTTATTTATAGATAAATATTTTATTCAAAATCTAGGGAATAAATATTTGTTAAAATATTTGATAAATAAAAAATATTTTATTCAAAATACAGCTAATAAATATTTATTTAATTTATGTGATCAATATAACTTGAATAAAATTATTCTTCAGACTTCAGAAGAATATTTATTACTTTAATTAAACTCAAAATATAATTTAATTTAGATCAATAAAAACACTTATTATGTGGCCCTCTAGTATTATTTCTCATTGTAATTAGGTGATCTTACATAAAGTCCAATACTATTGTCCAATAATGGGTCAAGGCTCCCAAGAGAAATAACTTAATGTATCAATATGGACAACCACATATGAATGCTCATTATGTAATATAATCCCTTTGTCATAATATCTCTTCAAGAAGGTTGCACATCGTTGTCACCAAACTATATGCTCAATATGTATTTCTTTGACTATATGAAATAAACACATCATTGCACCATGTCCATGGAATTTAAGGTTATAATTCTATTCCAATCAAAGGGATGAGATATCAGCTTCCATAAAGATGGAAGGGGAAAATCATTCCTTGACATATTCATTAATGAAATTTCACTCACAATGCACTCAATATATCCAAATTCTCTATGGATAGTTATCGTTATGGTTTATGAAATGCATCTAAGTACGCAAGTTTTGACATGAATTAACAATAATCTTGATGTCTAAGGACCATCACACACACTCGTAGATAGGAATATCTAATGACACCAAAACATATGGAATTTTTACTGGCAGTTATGTTCTCATAATCTCCTATCTTGGAGATTACTAAATGAGAACTTCATGAGGAAAATCCTCATCTTCTTACAAGTACTCACACCTGACAGTCTATGTACTATGTGTCTCATCATAGTAACTTATCCAACCATGGAACATTAATTTATAATATCATCAGAATAGATCAAGGTTATCATCATATTAGGGAACTTATATGACCTTATCAATGCAATTTATACTCTAGTATATTATTACATTACATTTATGTAGAATAAAAAAATATGTAATAAGAAGTTTTATTAATATTTGATACATCTAATATTAATGTAATCATAGTGAAAATAGCTTTTCCTAGTACACCAACTCTGATAGAATGATGGGTGGGGCCCTATATCTACCTTTAGGGCATTAGTAAAGTTTGTATATCATGAGATAAAAAGGGTACACAAGAGGATTTATCCAAATAAAAAGGTTATACTTGTAGATTTATCTCAATATTAAGGGTACATGGGAGGATTTATCTTAATTTAAAGGGTACACTTGAGGATTTATCCTAAGAAAAAGGTTATAAATGAGGATTGTCCCAAGCCTAAGGTACATGAGAGGATTATCTACAGACTTAGGGTACAAAGGAGGATTATCCCAAGCATAATAATTGACATGGGTTTTCAAAGCAAGCCTACTATTTTATGAATGTTTTGGAGGGTATTCTTGATATATGATTTCTATGCTTATGTTTATATGAAACTCTTATACAATAATCGTATTCTTAATATTATGCTCCTTAACTCATTTTTAATATATCATGATTCTATAAATGTTTTCATGATGATATGTTTCTTAATTTTATATTAAATTGCCTTCTATCATGACTTATGGAAAAATCTTATTATCCCATGTTGGTTTTAATTAAATATTTCTCTAATTATCATGTTTTCTCTCATAATAAGATCCAAACCATTATTACATGTGGATGATTTATTTTCCTTTATTGATCATTAAATCCCGCCTTTTTATTACATTTTCACTCCTTATGTTATGAAGATGAGTATAATAGAGGATGTGTCTATAATAGGATTTAGTGTGGTTAAAATATAATCAATTTTTCACAAGTATCATAAAATAATTTTATTATTTAAATGATCCTTAGATACACCAAACCTTATTTTTAGGGGATTCTGTGATTATTTGTGAGATGTAATGTTTAACTTATGGGAATAATGTAAAATAAATATATTTTTATCATGGATATCAATAATTCATGATGTGACATCTATCCTCTTCCATCAGTTATTATAATGCATTGGCTTCTATAGAGTGTTTCAATGTGATGTAAAGGATATTTTCTATTATTCTATACTCAGACCATGAGAAATTCATTTTGGTCATTAAACATTTATATGGTAATGATGACCTATAGTGGACTATCATTAAAAATACAACATAAAATGTGGAATTAGACTCTATAAAATTGGATGTGTTTAAAAAGATATTTTTAGCGAAGTATTTTCCTAGGAATATTCACATGAAAACAGATTGATGAATCATGGAATTTAAAAAAAAGTTGATGAATCTACTTAAATATATGAATTAAATATCACAAGATTATTGTGGTATGCCTTAGGTTTTAGCTCTGATGCTGAAAGTAAAATTGATCACATTTTTACTGGATTAAATCCCAATATTCGGAGGTTAATATCCATAATAGAATTTAGTATCCAAAAAGTGATTGTTTGATGTTTTATTAAATTATATATAGAAGTTAGAAACTTCCATTATTCTAGGGAAAAGAAAAGTAAAGTGGATTATTGTGGAACCTCTATTGATAAGACACGGGGGGGGATGTTTAATTTCATTCATGAAATAAATATGGGTGAGGTCACCTGGGTAATTTTTTCAAGGGACTATGGAAGTGTTTTAAGTGTGGTAAAGTAAGACACTAAGATCAAAACTACCAAATTTTTGCTAATAATATGATTAAGAAAATAGAGGTAAGGAAATACCCTACTAACATGACACCCACACTTAAATAATTCAAATTCAAGGAGATTCGGAATTATAAGAATAAATGGTCTAAACCCTAGAGAAAATGAATATAATAAACCCTAGTAACCTTCTAAACTAATGGAATAAAGGAAATCATATGTTTTCACCACTTATGTGGTAGATAAAAATAATAGACTACTGAAAGGTGTAATTATCCTTTACTATTTGGATAAAAATTCATTATTTGATCAGGTTTCTTAATATTATTTTATATCATACAAGATTTCTATGTATATTGATTTACCCAATCAAACACTATATATTAAAATATCTATGAAAACTTCTGGTGTCATGATGATTTCATTAAAGATATATAACTCTTATCTGATCCCAATTTGTGGGAAGATACTTTCTTATAATCTTGTTATACTACTCTTGATTTAGTTTAATGTAATATGAGGCATGGATTTGATATCTCTGTATATATCACATATCAACTACTGGGATAAGAAAATCTCATTTCATTTCCTAAATCATCTTTTTTTCCAGTATTAATTCAAGGACGATTATGACCTCTATGTGGAATAAAGCTATATAATATGGGTTATGAAACCCAAGAACAAGGGTCTTTGGACTCAAATTATTAGTGAGGAATTAAAAATTGATGACATTCCTACTATAAAAATTATATTTATGTATTTATAGATTAAAATTTTAGTCTTCACCCAGAGCATGAGGTTGATTTTTCAATAAAACTCATTCCTATATCTATTCCTATAACAAAGATTCCATATGTAATGGATTCCATTGAATTGGAGGAATTAAGGAATAAACTTTAAGAAAATCTAGATAAGGGTTTTATGAACCTTAGTGCTTCATCATGGGGTTCATGAGCCTTATTTCTCAAAATGATGGATTAATCAATGTGTATTTTCATTGATTATAACAAGCTTTAAAAATTAAGGTAAAATAATAATTATCCTATATCCTATATTGATAATCTATTTGATAAACTCAAAAAATATTAGTGATTCTCAAAAATATATCTTTGATATTAATATCATCAGTTAAGGGTTAAAAGGGAGATAATTTCCAAGACAACTTTTCATTTGAGGTATGGAGACGATTAATGTATAGTGGGGCCATTGAAACTTATGAATTCTCCCATTTTATTCATATATATAATGAGTTGAATATTTAGAGAATACCTTGATCAATTTTTGTTTATCATTGTAGAATATATTATTATATATTCAAATATAAAGGAATATAATGAAGATCATTTGTGGATTTTGTTAAAGATTTTGAGAGAGGAGAAATTGTATGAAAAATTTAAAAATTGTGAATTTTGAATTTAAAAATTATCATTCATGGGTTCATGTAAACAAAATCAAGGACATATTAATAGATTTATCAAATAATTGAGTTATCAAGAAATGGGCCATATTGATTACTAAACCCAAGATCTATAGTTTACTTGGTTTAGCATAGTACTACCAATTATTTGGGAGATATTTCTCATGGATATCAAATCTACTAACCATGTTTACATGGAATGGAGTGGAGTACATTTGTACAAAGTAATTTGAATAATGTTTCATGTAACTAAAAATGTAGTTGGTCCCTAAGAAAATACTTATACTACCCAACAGTGTAAAAGGGTTTGTAATATATAGTGATTATATAAAACAGGTATTGGGTTTCATCCACATACATAATGATAAGGAAATTTATTACCCCTCACACCAATTAAATAATCATAAGAAAAATTACACATGAGATTTGGAGCTAGTGGCTATGATATTTCCATTAGATATATGTTGAAATTATCTCTATTGAGAAAATTTGGATATATAGACTCATCTCAATAGTTTGAAATATATATTCACATAGAAAGAGTTGAATATTTTCCAAATAAGATAGTTGTAGATGATCAATGATTACGACAACTTAATATATTTCCACCTGATTAAGGTAAAAATGTGGATTATGCTCTGAGAATGAGAGGTTATAATAATTTATCAACAAGGGGGATTAAAAAAGACCCAGTACTCATGGATTTATGTAGGATTAATCTTGAATTCATAATGGGTGGAGAAAAATCATATCTTGCTCTGCTGACTACTTAACCTTCCATAAATAAGAATATCAAAGAATCTTAAAAAGAAGATGTTGAGCTACAAAAAATGTATGAAATATTCTTTACTTCAAATTTGATGAGGATAGAGTTACAAGGTTTGTAACCTAGATATGTTTCCCCTAAAAATTGAAATTTTAGAGGGAACATTTTGATGATGCACATATCTCATCCTTCTCTATTCATATAGGAAATACAATGATATATAATGTTTAAAACAAAAGTTTTGGTGGGATATAATGAAGAGAGAAATTATATAATATATATATTGATGTTTTATATTCCAAAAATTTAAGGATTAATGAGAAAATTATAAGGGTATATTGTAACCATTACCAAGAATAGTATAGAAATGGGAAAACATTATCATGGATATCATTATTGGACTCCCCTATACATCTAAGGGTCATAATTATATTTTGGATGTAGTTAATTAATTTAAGGATTAATATCATATTATAATCATTAAATAAGATTTATCTATTGTATAACTCACCATGATATACAAATGGTATGTTGGAAAGATGTGTGGATTACTACTCTTCATTGTATTTGATCAGGATCTGAGGCTTACATTGATTTTCTAGAGAAGTTTTCTTAAATAATTATAGAAAAAGATGATTTTCATCACTACATATCATCCTTAAAAATGGTCAATATAATAGGACTATTCAAACTCTATAGTATATCTTGATAACTTATTCAATGGACTTCCAAGGATGTTGGGAGCACACCTCCCTGCAGTAGAGTTTTCATAAAACATCATTTTCCATTATTACATATAGAAGGGACCATATGAGGATATTCATGGTAAGATATATATGAATATATCATGTTGGGATAAAAATAGATAGGGGAATATGATAGTTCTAGAAGTTTTCCAATAAATGATAAATAAGGTTCAAACCATTTGGTGGAATATGAAAGAGCCACAATGTTGACATAAGAGTTATACAGATAATCGTCAATGAGATCTAGAGTTTGAAGTTAGTGATAACGTGTTCCTGTGAATATCTTCATGGAATAGAGTTATGATATTTGGGAATAAAGAGAAGTTTTTTCTTAGATACATTGGTCCCTTTGATATCCATGATCATTTCAGGGTCATAGACTATCTCTTAGTGCTCCCTACACACCTCACTTTAGTTTATGATGTGTTCCATGTATCTCTTTTGAAGAATTACATACCAGATCCATCACATATGATAAAAATAGAAACTATAAAATTGAAACACTAACATTTATTTTAATAACAACCACTAGAAATCATGGATCCAAGATACAAGGTTTTGAGGAACAAGACTTTACATCGAGTCAACGTTCTATGGTGGATTCATAAGTTTGTAGAGACTACTTGGGAAAATGAGTATGTGATGAGAGAATAATATGATAACATTTTTTCATCCATGTAATAATATCTCAAGGAATAATTGGAGTTAGAATGTAACACCCCTTGATTTTATTAAATACTTTTCATTAATTAAATATAGTGTGAGTAACTTATCTTGAACACAATATTGAACTAAAATAAAATCTGAATTACATTTAAAAAATTATTAGATATTATCATTAAATTATATCCATTAAATTGGTGGTCCTAAATATAGGAAATTAATTTATAAAAACTATATAAACATTTATAATAAAACAAAGTTAATTTAATGCTTGGATATACACTTTTTCTAAAAACATTTTCGACAAAATTATGAGATCTAATATAAAAATCACCTTTAGAAATTTTATTTACTAAAATGGATTAAATTTTAGAAAATTTGGTTCTAAATTATGTAAAAACGAACATTTTTTTGGAATAAAAATATGGTTACTAATTTAAATGTTAATTACATAGATAATAGTGAAACTGTTTGTTTTAAAGATTTGTTTTATTATTATTTTGAATTTTTTATCTCATAAATTAAATTAACATTGTTTAAATAATTACTATAATATAATATTCAAATTCAAATATAAATTTATATACACATATTTAATTAGTAACAAATACTAAATATGATTAAGAGACATAAGGGTTAAAACATCATTTTTATATAGAAAACATGTTTTTCTATATATAAAAGGTTTTAATTCAAAATTAAAATTTATATTGTTTAGAAATTAGGTTCTATTAAATTTATATTAAATTTAGTCTCATAAAACCATAATTTAACAACATTGGTTACCTTATATTTTTTGATAAAATATAAATTACTTGGTTAAAAATTAGTTACAAGGGTGAAAATTAAAATAGAAAAAAGTGAAAAAAAAACAAATGGTAAATAACATTAAACATGTTTGAAAAATGTGTAAAAATTTATTTTTGAGGGTTTCTTGACCTTGTGTCTCCAAAATATCCACTATTTACTACTTTCAGAACCATTGACCCATAAATAGTGTCATTCCATTATTGAAAAATAATGGGTGTTAAAAAGAGTGCCTTTTTCATCACTTATCAAAGGGGATCACATCAACTATATCAAAGTTACATATTACCTTTGAAATTTTATTAGAACCCTACCAAAAATTATTCTTATTGAATTACCTTTCACTACCTATATCCCTTGTTGACTATAATGAATCCTATTCCCTTTATTTCCAAGGAGACTTTCAAGAGAAAGTTCAAGGTCCCAAAGTGTGTATGACTTAATCCTTATCATTTTCTTCTTAATATTTCTATTTGAACCAATTATATAATGTGTAATATAATAACCTAAATATAATTAGTATAATTAAGTGTTATTATATTAATTTATAAACCATTATTTATTACTTTCCATCCACTTATAAAAACCAAATATTGTTGATCATGTGTTTGTGCGAACTACCACCTCCACGAAGCGGTGTCTTCTATTTTCCACCACCACCAATATTCACTTGTTATAATATTAAAATTTAAGAATAAATTTGATATATATATATATAATATTATTATGATTATGAATATAAAATTTAAAATCAACATTCATTCCCTCTCATTCACTGGGAAATAAAAATGTTAATTGTGGATTGTATGAACTACCACCTCTATGAAGTAACATGTTTCATATTTCATGTAGTTTCTTTATTATTTAATAAAAAATCTTAATAATATAATTAGACACATTAAAATATATAAATAAAATAATAATTATTTTTTAATAGAGATATTATTAAAACATAATCCACATTTATAACCCTAGTCATCCATTAATTTTAGTATGTTCTTGTTTGGGCCCATCTAACCACCTAATTCAAAAATGTTATAAAACACTATAATGGATGAATATGGGAACTTAAATACTAATATTATTAAAATTTATTTCTAAAATAATGATATTTATAGTATTTGAAAGGTTATTTTAATTATTTAACTTATTATTAAAATATAATCTTTGATCACTAAATATACTTAAATAAGAAAATTTTGATTCTATTATTATAAAAATTAACTAAAACAATTATGGAATAAGACAATAAAAATATAAGTAAACATAAAATATATATTATATAATTAAATTATCTAGGAATAATATGATTAATATCAATAAAACTGTGTTAGTATAAAAATTATAAGCACACATAGAACAATAAAAACTTACTAACACTCGATGGTAAAGATAATCCAGAATTAACAAATCTGTTTTATATAAATAGTTATATGTGAAGTATATTTAATGAAATATATATATATATATATAATATTTTTAATTATTTAGTTAAGATGTTTATATTTTATTTTTGGATAGAGTGTTATCAACAAAGAAGCAATTCAAGGTAAGGGTTTCATCGACTCGGTTTTCAATTCATTGGGTCATAGTCTTTCTTACATGAATATAGTTCTCCAGATTTATTTGATCCTTCAATTACAAAATTTAATTTATTATATAATATTATGATATAGTTAATGTAATTCTAATAATCAATAACCACTTCTTTGATAAGGTTATTTTCCAAATAAAAGAAAAATGTTGATAATAATAACTTTTATTCTTACAACTGGATCATTTCTTCCATGTCTAGTTTTTTCCTATTAAAATTATTATTTATAATGAAATAAATTTTTTTTTTAAAATTATATATTTTCCTATAACTATTTTAAGAAACTAAATAATTTCAATGTCTCTCCTATGTCAGTTTTTTAATATGGCCTAAAAATTATAATAATGGATTTTATTCATTATCTAACACTCTAGATTTATTAGCATGGTTATTATTTATTTTCAAGGATTTTTTATTTGGAACTCTTTATAATATTTTTTTCAAAGTATTATCTTTACCTTTTCAATTTTATTGTAATTAATTTTCACTTCATCGTTTATTAGAATGTTTAAAAGTTTTTCTGAAAACATTTTTATTTTTACTTATATTTTTCCTATATGGTTTATCTCTTATGAAGTGATATTTTTATAACCATATATATTTTGTTATGATTTGATTTATGTTTTAGAGTGAGATTCTTGGTACCCTATGACTTAATAATTTCATTTTATGTGATGTTTTTAAAATTTTTTAGAAACTCATTTTTTCAATAGGTTTGTTAGGATATGCTAATGATTAATTTATTATGGAACACAAATGTAAGGATGATTATGAGTGGGATACTATATTATCATCCAATGAATTGTTTAAAGTTGATATATATAGATATATTAAATCATGGAAAGAATTATTTTTTTCATTTAGGCATAGGAATAATGATTTTTTTCACATAGGCATGGGCCTAATGAGTTTGATCAAAAAGGTTTTCCTATTATTATGGTTGTCTCACATTTATGATTTATTTATAAAGTTATTTTACATTACCATGATCATTTTTCATATTAAATTTATGCTAGGTTTTCAAGTTGCACCTTATTTATAGAATATATTTCACTCTATTATTATGATCACATGTTTTATGTTTATTGAGATGTATTTTGATCCATTTAATTACTTTTTTATTACATAATGATATTTTAATGATCTTGTGTTTCTCTATCACGTTATATGCTGATAATATATGGTTTCATGATCATTTAATTATATATTTATCCTTTAATTATGTTCTCCTTTTATTTTATGATATGATACATTATAATAAGTTTTTTCCTTACTAAGCATCAGAGATCATCCCTTATTTAGGTTTCCATTACCTTGGTTATAAGGATGGTTATATCATGTTATATGTATTAAAATTGGGAAAGATGAGAATGAATATAGATAAATTTTAGAAAGTGTTGTAAAATAGGATGTTTATGTAGCTAATATCTAACACACAAAACCTTTAGGTCCTTTGGTTGTGTGACTATATGTGAGAAGAACTATTTAAATATGGAATTAATATATTATTTATGAAATTTTAATAGTTGGTTTCATTAAATACCTTATTAAAAAAAAAATTATGTCCATGTAAATCCTTACTAATATCAAAAAATAAAGAACAATCATCATAAACAATAAACACTTCTGGTTTTTCAATGATGAATTCTTTCTCAATGTCACTATTCAAAAATTATATCCTCATATATATTTTGAAAATTTTATATTTTAATCACCTATGAAAAGAAAAATAATTATAGTTTCAAGAAATTTGATTCGAGAAAAAGACTTTTCAAAATTACTACCCTCAATTTTGGACTATCCTTTGAAAAAAGTTAAGATTTATTCCACCCTACATTGACTTTTTTATTGAACATATCACTTTATCAAAATTACATTATTTTCTTTATGATGTGAATAAAATTACCAATTTTCACTATTATAAGTTTTATTTACCTATTTTTCCATCATATAAATCTTGTTGTCAAGTTACAAATCCTCATTTACACCTTTTGGTGTAGCATGTGAAAATAGGTTTATATGTTTGGAATTACAAAAACTCATCTAGGTTTGAAAACCCTTTTTACATTATCCAAGAATGTTATTATAATTTATAGGATTCCTAATTCTTTGGAAAATAGTTTATACTTTTTCAGGTTTCCTAATCTCTACAAAATTTTAAATTTTATGTGAGTTTGGACAATATACTTGTGCATTTAGAATACTCCCATGTTGTCCAACATGTTCTCCAAAACCATTCTCAACTTCATCAATATTAAACTATTATTTTTTTAATTTTAATTTTAAAATGAAATTACATAAAATATATTAATGAAATTATTTATATTTTTATTGTATCCCCAATAACTCCTCCCAGTAGGTGTATATCCAATAAATATGCATTTGTTAGAACTTTTGAAAAGTATCCCAATATTTACCTATGATCTTGATATAAAAAGGTTTATAAAATACCTTTATTATATTAAAATTATACTTCTTTAAAAACCATATTTTATATGGAGTTTTTATTTAATTGGGTTTAAGTAAACACTGATGAAATATATATACTACTATAGTTATGTATTTCCTCTAAAAGAAATTTTAATGGAGTAATCTATTAAAAATGTTCTCCCATGTATAACCAGTTCTTGTTATACACTCATCTACTCTGTTGTGTTTAGGTTTCTACATACCACTATATTAATACTTTATACTATACTTATCCAGATATATAACAAACTCCTCATACTTCTATTCAGATATATTACCGATACAAAATCATTTGATCCCATAACCCATTTTTTTATCATCACTCCTATTTAAGTGTTTAAATATCTCGAGATATTATGATTTACTTGAGATAAAATAGACATAAATTATATGATTTAAATAATTAACAAAATTAATGAAATAAATATCTCTATTTTTTACTTCATTCTTATTGGGCTGCATTAATCCAAGTGTGTCACCTTAATATCTTTCTTTATATTGATCTCTATCAGCTTATGGATCTTCTTCTCCATATGAGTATCACAAGTGTGGATGTATTCATTATTAAACATTTTTATATTTATTATAGATTAATTTTTTTACAAGTATAGATATATTCATTTTCCCCAAATAGCCTAGCCACATTTTCCATATATGATCTTTCTCCTTCATTCTCACTAATCATGTGTATTGATCGTTATAAATAAGAAATATATGATCTATTATTTTCAATACCTTTATGGGAGTTTTTAAATATTTTATCCACATAATGAAACAATTATTTTTAATGATCACCATATTACCATTTCCACAATGCTATGACACTCTCAAGACAGTATGTATTAGTCTATCAACATAGAGAAAATTACTAGATTATTTCACTAAAATATTGATGAATTTAACTCCTTTTAAATTTAGTGACCTTATGTTACATAAAGTAATATATCCTATATCAAAATTTTAGATTTATTTTTACATATTATTGTTTTTACTTATGTGTGATAAGAAACCACTATCGATAAATAAATGGTTCTCTCATTTTTTAGATATGTAGGAAACTTCATCCACAAACACTTACTCTTGATTAATCATATTCTTGATAATATTATAGTTATAATATTACATTAATTACTCTAGTAGCATTATGAAATGTTTTTTGGTGGTTTTATCAAATTTTTCACCCATAATAAATTTTCATCAATATATTTTTATGATTTTAGAAACCATACCTTAAATATTAGATGTTGTGTTGGATGGCCCCAATGAACTTCTGGTTTACTCCCCCTAAATTTAGGGCCTCTATTAAATTGTGTAAATTAAAAATTAAAATATATAATATAATATTTTCTCCAGGAACTCTATTTCACTAGTATATTCATTCAAAGTTAAATACCCTTATGTAATAAAAGGATTCATTTAATTTTTTTTATTTGTTTTTATTTAAAACACACTACTTGATTTCAATATTCTCATATATAGTATATTTCTCATTCACTATAAAATGTCCCTTTGATATAGCCTTAGTATTTGTATTTTCCCATGACTCATTAACAATTTTAATTTTTAGAAGAACCATTGAACTTAGTAATGTGGGTGTTCACATTTATGGGATATGTGACTACCTTCTTTCTTTATTTTTCTAATACAACCAATTATATTGCATAGTTGTTTCTCCAAAGTGATATCATGTGGAACCATAAGTAAATATCAAAGATTCTTGGTTTCATTATGGATTTATTACTCAACCTTTTATCTTTTATAAATATTATTTATATAATTTTGAAACAATATTTCAGTGATTCTCAAAGAATTTTTCATATAGACATCTTCAAAATAAGATCCTTTAGTTATTTATTCTTATTAATAATATTTATTGTGAAAATCTCAAAAATATTATCCCTAGATTCAATAATATCGTGGATATCTATAATATTCTGTGTGAACTCCACTTGTATCTCTATAGTGTATCTTTAATTTGATTCATCAATAGATTTCCTCAATAAATCATTCCCATGTTTCACAACATTATTTTATCTATCTTTTGAATTGGAACTCCTTTGGAGTTTTCTCATCACTTACTTCTTCAACTTTATTATTCAACTATCTTTCTTCACTTGAGGAATATTATGGGTGATTCAACATGGCCATGATATTATCATTCCCTTTTTTATTTTAGTTTTATTACTCTCTTTCACTATCCTCATCATAATATATTACATCATGTTTTGAGAGAATGTTCTTATTATTTATTTTATTATCCCTTTTTATATAATTTACACTTTGAATTATATATATAATTTTTATTGTTGATGACTATTGAGTTTGATGTAACCCATAATCTTATTTTTTTTCTTCATGGCATAATTGGATAAGAAATGTTTTATATTTTTACAATTATAAAATTTCAGTAGAATATTACCCTTCTACTTTTTACTTATTACATTACTTTTGATAATAGTGAAATGATTTCATTAGAATATATGTAATATTATTCAGCCATAGTTCCTTCCTTAATAGACTTATTATGTTCATTATGTATATAACCTTCTAATGCTTTGAATTCTCTTTCCTTCCAAAATTTTCCTTTTATTTTTAAGGTTAAAACTCTCCATATCTCATAATAAACCAACACATTATTTAGTTTATTCATGGTTCACTTTTCGAAGTCTTGACCATCAATTTTAGAAATTTGTGCATCAAATTTATCAAGGAGTATTATAATAAACTTTTTCACCATTTTATAACATTCAAGAATTTATTCATATTTTCAAATATATCAAATAATTTTGATCACAAAAATGAATAAATCTTTCACTATCTCATCTTCTATCATCCAAATATTATAAAATTGAGCCAATGCGTCTCTATCTATGATTTCTTAACAATTTTTCCCCCATAATGAGTTTATTAAGTTTACTAAATATTCAATTTATTCTTTTTAATCCCATAAATCATGTAAACTCCTTACCAAGGATGAATTAAAGTAACACATTGTAGGATCTTCCGTTAGCTATAATGTTATTTTTACCTTTAAATGTATACTTTTTCCTATCATAGGGAATATTTAATCAATTTTCAATGATATTAAGAACATATAAGATATAAAACTATCCTCCCCTTTAATCGATGGAATCTCCTTCCACTGAATATTGAAACTAATTTATTGTGAACATTTTTCATTTCATCCATAGATCTCATATATAAATTTTTTGAAATGAACATAAACCTAGATCCATTAAAATATTTACCTAGAACAACTTCCAGAATAGTCAAATACCAATTAATAGGAATAGGAGAGAGTATCCCTACAATGATATGGGTGCGGATCAATGGTTACTAAAAACATGAAATCTCAATCAAAAATTTATTCCTATAACAAGTTAGTGATATTGGATCTTGATTGTTATAATTTGAGGATAAGATATATAGAGATAAATAACACACATGAAAAATGGTTAAATTCACGGTTCGCCAACATTGGTTATCTAGTGACTAATCCCTACTAAAACATAGTTTTGATCCCACTACATAAGTTCCTAGTTAATTATTATTAAAAAAATAAAGGTGTAGGGATATTATTATGGAATCTAATTACAATAATGGACAATGAATTATAAATATTTTATTAATATTTTATTCCCACGTCCTTCAGTACCGCAAAAAATTTTCAATTTGTGTGCACCCTAGTTCTTTTCCTTGGTCCATGCCAAAATCTCCCTTAAATTGATGTTTTGGGATCTTGAATATTCATATATATTTTTATAAACAATTTTTGGATTCAGGTATCTTATATTAATAGGTATCTCATGCAATGTGGAAATATTCCCTTCACAACTATGTAACCATAAGAACTTAAATATATGGGAAGTGAATATGAAAGATCATGAATCACTATTTGACTAATGTTTCATTGTGTCTAAGTTAAATATTATTAAACTAATAAAAAATATATATAACCATAAAATTATTAAACCTTTAGGGATTTTATAATGTCCTCACCTTTGTGGAATGAGATATCTAATTTTGGTTCATGATGTAGCTATGTGGTGTGAATCTATTCCTCTTCCAGACAGTGTGGAATGAAAAAACCATGGGATATACTTGATGAAATAATCAACTCCCTAAATCCCATAGAATCTTAATCACGGTGAAAGATAATTCTACTATGAAATGATTCCCTATGTAAGATTAATATATCCCCTTTCTCAACTCCTTTATAGAAGAAAATATTCTTATAACAACCATGACCCGATCACCCAAACAGTGATGACATGGGCCTCCAAAAAACCTCAGGACATCCTCCTAAAAACCAAAATATGATGTAAATAGTAATTTCTGAATAAACTTTTAACGGGATATTGTTTTCCTAGTCTAAAATAAAAAATTACCAAGGAAATATAATTATTATATTTTGGTATGATCCATTAGGTCGATATAAATTAAAACCCTAAATAAATTGGTTTCCACAATGCGTATATGGTTAGAAAATCCCAATGAAAATGAAATATGAAATAACTATATGAGAATTTATATATGATAAAACCCACTCAAAAATATTTATAATGATCGTCAAAAAGTGTAAACTGAAAAAAAAAATATAAAAAAACTAACAATACAAACATGGTGTAAATATTAAGAGAGTATAGATCCTAAGTGGAACCTCCCATGAAAAACATCAAAAAAATCCCCTAATCATATAATATGCACACCCTCTTGGAAGTATAAATGTTGTCATCAATTCCCTAAAATCCTTGTGTTACTCTCCCATCATCTCAGATGTGTTCCTCCTATATGTGTCACATACAATAAGGTTTTCACATATCCCCTACGGGTACATGTATGGAATGCATAACAAGTCAATAAAAGATCCCACACCATCTCTACTTACATGCTATAAACCTATATGAATTTATGTAACAATATATGTATTTAATAAAAGTGGAATAAGAAAAAATATTTATTAACATACATTGAAATTTAAAAATCATAAATAAAATATTTTTATCTCTATATGGGAGGATCCTAGACTTTACTCACCATCTTTGGGTATATCCAAGTATAGATGTCGGGTTGGAGGTTAGGAAATATTTTACCCGACCCCTTATTTATAGATATGTAAAAAATTTAAATTCTTAATGGGAAAGGGGAATGAGTTTACCAAGTCATGGACTTACCAATTTTGGGGTAAAGAAGGAAATCTATACAAATTTAGGTAATAATGAGTCCATCCCATCACCATGCTCTGAAATAAGGCATACATACTTAAAAATATATAGAAATCCAAAAACCATTTCTAATAAACTCACCAATTACTAGACAACACATAAAAATCACATAACTACTCTAATAAATAAAAAAATTAAAGTATAATTTTATGTATTTTATGGGAAGCTCACTAGACATGTTGAGAATCCTTTTTCAGCATCTAAGTGCAATAGTAAAATAATTAAATTCACACCCAAATACAATAAAACTAACATAAAAACATAAAAAAATAAAAAACACACAATTCATACTTGGAAAATGAATAAATTCAATGAAAACTCTAATGGAAATTATAATTTTAGAAATATAAATTGAGAATTTATTTATTACCCAAAATGTTCATTATTTATTGAGTTCCCTTATCCTAATATAGATTCCAACCTATCCCTTAGGTAAAATGAGAGGTAAGAGGTGTACAATTACCAATAATAAATTAAGTATCCTCCTTTAGGCATAATAGAAAGTATTATCCCACTATAAACCAACTTGACTAACCTATGAGGAGAGGGATAAAAGGTTTTAGTGACTGCCATTTAAGATGATCATATCTGAGAAGAAAAACTAACGAATTACCTTTTATTCTCCATGGATAAAAACCATAGAATAAATACTATATGTAATAAGGATTTTTTAAATTTAAAATCCCAAACATTTATGGAAGAGGGATTATACCTTCAACTATAAAAAAGTATAAAAAGTAAGGAATATTAAATGGGGAAAAGAGCATACCTCATAAGAGACCATATTTTATGTACTAAAGGGGGAGATTTAGATCAATGTTAAAGATAGATACTCCATGAATGATTGGAAGTGTATAAGAGGATTAAAATAGTTGGTAAATTTTTTAATTAAATTATAATATAAATCTACAACAATTTTAGGTTTACATTTTGAATTAAAATAGAAAAAATGACCCTTATTAAGAGTTTTTCCTTAGAAAACTACCAGGAACCTACTTGAATCAATAATGTACCTTTTCGGTTGAAATAAAACCCAAATTTCTCCTATAGACTCTCATAATTCTATTTATAATCCCACATGATACCCTAGGATCCTCAAGGACGTTGGGTCCTCCATTTCTTTTACTCTTCTCATCTTAAACACCTCTAATATTCCCTTAATTCCAAAATAAACATAAAAAAATTATTTATTCACCAAATTATGTTATAGGAACATAAAAAAAACTTAAAGGTAATTACAAACTATAACCACCAATATTCACATCTCTAAGAAACTTCAACCAGCTTCTCGAGGGAATATGTCAATATACTAGTTTTTTATCTCTTCTTCCAAAACCAATGTTTAATCATGGAAATTTATATACAACCATTAGACTTGAACTATAGGGATCACCCTTTCTGATAATATCTTTTTTACCTAATCAATGATATAGATAATATACTCAATATATGTTGAATTAGATTATATCTTAACATCATTTTATTTAATCACATGTGAATAATTGGGTCCATGGATCCCAAGTTGAGAAACATGAAAAGTGTTATGTTGCGCACTGAACATTATAGAAAATTCCATATAATAAGTGACTTCTCCTTCTATATTATGGATTTTTAAATTCCTTATACATCTCGGTTAAGTTAACACTACTTTCCTTTTCATCAATTACTCTATTTTTGTGATACATGAAGAAAAAAATGATCACTGATTTTAAATTACATATGTATCCTACCTAGATAAACATAGAAATATTTCCATAACATAGTAGTTCTAAGACATTTAAAAATTATATTAACACGTTCTTTCTCCCCTATAGAAGATCGGACCTAATTATAGAAGAATCTCCTATATCTATCTAATAGTGGGGAGAGTAATATGAACTCTCATATAACACCCCACAAGGGAACATCTAGAGAGATTATTAATAACTATTATTATATAATAAATCTATGAGAGAAGGGGGATCCTCCCAAGATCTTATAAAATAAATAATTAATGGTCAAAACATATCTTTTAATATCCAACCTGTGACTCAAACTATCCATTGATATGAGTTTGAATGGTAGTACTCAATTTCACATTATGTTATAATGAAAAATTAATCCCTTACTATAACTAAGAGGTAAAACTCATATCCCTATAAAGTACGATACTAGCTTGTACACTATGAATATGAATGATCTCTATGCTATTATTCATTATAAGTTCATCATTTATGTAATTATCATTAATTGGAATAAAGTTATACATATTTATTAAATGAACTACAATCACCCAAACAACATATTTTAATTTCAATGGCCTTATCAAAATTTTAATGAAGTGTATCATGATTTCATCCCACTATCATATAAGATGTAGAATTGCTATGAGAGTAATTGTAGAATTTTTATGCTTTGATTTGACCTACTTATATGTGTGGTATTTAGTGGTAAAACCAATAATTCTATTATTCATTCAATGAGGCCAAACCTATCGATGAAAAAAACAACGCTTATTTTTTCTTATAGGGTGAATAATTCACCTAGAATAATGATACTCATTCAAAACCTTCTCTTTTATACTCGTAGAGACAACAAAAAACCCACACACATATATATATAATAAGGATTATTAATACTTGGACCACTCATCAATGATCTCCCCACCATAGAGACTCTCTCGAATTTTGATATAATTAAGATATGAAATATAAAAGTCCTTGACATGATCCATGATGGATAATGAACGGTCAATATTGGATAGATGAATTTGTCTTTGATATTTAACCACATCCAAATAATGATCATCTATAAGCGACATTAATCATCGTTAATATTTTTCAGATTTCATTTTTTAAGGGTGTACTTTCTAGATAAGATAATCAATAATAACCTTTTCCTTACCATTGGTTCACTAGATATCAAAATCAAAGGACTAATGTTATTCCACATATCATTGTAAATAGATATTTTATTCCCACTATGATAAAATTTATTCCATACTCTTATAGTTTGTAAATACCACAAAGTGATTCTCTAATAGATTTTACCTTAAACACATTAAAGAATGAAAAATTATAAACACTTATTAATCATGGGTATGATAGTTTAATTAATGAAGATAGCATTTTTTGGAACCATCTTCTAATACCCAATGAACACGTATATGAACACAATTGATTCCACCAGAGGATGCATCACAGTATCCCTAAAACCCATAACCTGCTTGAGGAAAGTTAAGAACCTAATTTGAGGTAAACTTCCACTAAAATTCTTGAAATTTTACTTCAAATTTGTATAACCAAACCAATGTAACCCATTTCTTCGGAAAAGTAATTATAATACCATCCATCCTTAAATACTATTAGATAAAGCTGTGGTAATACAACATGAGATTATTAAAAATTTTGATCTTGAATATAATCGAGGGAATTTTCCAATACATATCTTATTTCACCATTGAAGATATAAATATAAACCCACATATAAATTTTAATTCCCAAGGAGATCAACTTCTCTAATCTAGAACATACATTTAGATATATTAGAATACTATTAATTCTCTTGTAAGGACTCCAAGACAATATGGAGATGTTGAGCATGCTTATCTCGTGATTTATAGTAGACCATGATATCATACAAAAAGACTATTAAAACGAATCCATGGAAGGATAGAAGATCATATTCAACAAGGCAACAAATATATCATGATAATTATTTTTTAAAAAAAAGCTTTATTATGTATTCAAAATTCTTATACTAACTTTAAAAATCAATCACTGGAATTTTTACCAGATTAAAGAGAAGATGATGATAACCATAAAATAAGTAAATTTATAAAAACCATATTTACCCTTTATGTTCATAAAAAATCATCAATTATTTTTAGAGGATAATGGAATTAAATCATTACCTTTTTGAGCTTTATATAGTCCATATAGAGGAATAGACTTCCATCAACCTTCTTGGAAAAAACACTAGGTCACCCCAAGGAGAATTTATTGGCCAAATGAGTCCTTTAGATATAATATCCCCAATAAGAATACCAAATTACCTCAATTCAGTTAGAGTGATATGACATGGAAGAATTTAGATAGGTTTCATCTCAAACATAAGATCAGTGGTCAACTGCACCTCTCACATAAGAGGGAAAATAAATAATTCCTTTAAAAACACAATTAGTAAGTGATCCACTAATAGAGGAAAAGATGATTTCCATATATCTTCCACTACTCCAAGGAAAATATTAACCATTTTAGTTTTTATCATCCCCTATTGTCCCAAATCTATCCCTACTCTACTCGATTTAAATTCCTATTCACCTTGAAGTGTGTGTTGGGAAACTTCTAGGGATGAGAAGGATAACCACTTAACATATTCATCAATTAAATCATGAAATTGGGTCAAACAAACGATCTATATAATGAAATAAAATGGTTTTATATGGTGGAATATAAGACCCTAGATATTCTTATATGAAGACACTACAAAATTATAAGGTGAAAAATTTTAGTTTGGGGTTAATCCACTTCCCTAAAGGTGTGTCAAGACTCATATAAGACTGTTATAAATCAACTTTAATTCAGGGAAGTTAAACCTTTTTAAAAAAAATAAAGGAATTAAAAGAACCTATATCAAATATAGAAGAATGTAAAGTAAAGTATATTATAATAGTACTAATAATAATATAAGTTTGTACTTCATTTTTAGCAGTGTACTGATCAAAAAAATATACTCTTCTTGAACCCTACCACTGAATTTGAGGTATGGATCCCTATATTGAAGACTATATGGTAGTTAACTAGAACTAAAGGCCTACATATATTCCTTTACATGATATCCTCGATGTTAATAGACTACCTATGATTGACTGAGTAGCTAACTGAGATTTAAATACATGGGTCTATTGTGATCATAACCTAACACTTTCAGATATTAGAAATTATTATAACATTTGAAGATAGAAACATTATCCCTATAAATGAGACTTTCTTTATTATAATGATAATTTAGGAATGATTTTCCCTCAATATACAAACTAGTGGAACTACACTAAGGTTATTCTTGAACCTTAAAATAAAGATACACCCCCACTCCGGATCCCCTAATGAGAGGCACCCCCCACTCACCTCTTCCCTCTACTACATCTAATATCTCAAAGATAAATCAATTAAATATTTTCATAGCCAAGAAAAATATACTCGTTTACACCTTTTATAACCTATCATAGTGCGGATGTATTTTTTGACTACTTAAGAGAGTGTTGGAAGGTTGAAAATAATTACCTAGGTTTACAATGACTCTTTCAACCCCATATTGAAGCACACTGGTTTAGATTCCCCATAACCACTTAGATATAGTGAAATAGAAGGATATTTTTAAGATTCTACATTTACTCCCTAACATAAATCAAACAATGATAGAGAATCATAAACTCTTTTTCATTCACTTGGTGTGAGGTATCAGGAAAAATTTTCTCAAATAAATGCTCTTGGAAATTCATCTAGGTATGGCCTAGGTATTTCATGTCCTCAAGCATGAAATCCCACCACTATACATATAACCCTTCTTATATGAAGATTTGTAGACCGAAACATGATTTATCTAGGTTCTATATTATCTTAAAGATATACTGGATGTGAATGATCAACTCCTAAACTTCTTGTGGATAGGATTCACCCTAGAATATCAAAGGATGATGAAACCATAAATCCTTCATAACATTAAAATCCATTAGTACCATTAAAGGAAACCATTGACCATTGTCTTGGAGAAACTAATAAATCCTCTCCATGACATGATGATTAACAACTAGTCATGCTAGTAGAGTATGTTCATGATCCCATTTTCATAGGACAATTAGTGGTTGGCTAGGTAGTATACTCTATAATTATGTAGATAAAAATGTAAATTTACTTTCCTTAATTTTCAACAATAATTTTTAGAAAAATATTAATAAAATTTTAAACCCCAATTAAACTATCACCATATCATTAATTATTTATAAATTTATATTAAAAAATCTTTTAAAAAATTAATATGCTCATGCATGATCTCAATATTATTTAAAGGCATGAATAAAATTACGTAAATATAATGTAGATGAACAAAAAACATAGTAATTAATCAGAATAAAAATAATAATTAGTGAGTTAATTATTTATCCATATTCACCTAATCATTTATAATAAATATATAGAATTATGTTATATAATTATTGACAATTTTTTATTTAATATGAACCCCTAATTTATTCCAATTATAACATAATCGGGCATTATAAAGTGTGTGATATGACATGTAGTCATACTAGTTCCCACTTATTGGCTCCAAAAATGATGCATGAGACTAATGTACCAAAGATAGATCTATGAAAAATAAAAGAAAAATTAATTCCCAAACTACCTCAGGTAACTCATGATTCTGCCATAATTTCGTTGGCCAAGTATATTAATGGGTTATTTCATGAGTCTCAAGGGTTGTATCTCTTGTATAATATAAAATTTTATAACAAATGGAACATATGATAGCCTCTAATAACATTTAGAAGTTAAGGTTACCTGATCACCTAAACTTTACCCTTTTGGGTTACCCCAAAACCTCAGGTGCACCATTAAATTGTTGGATGCTAACATAAACATCAGGGGTTAAATTAAATATTTATGAGAGACGGTTTTCCCACATTGAAATTGAAAATGACAAAGTAATTATAATTATAGTATGTTTGGAATTACCCTTGATGTAGATGGATGTTCAAACCCCAAATACATTATTTTCCACTTTGGGTACCTACTTATCAAATTACACTGAAAATAAAATATCCAAGAATGACATGAACATACATTAAAGAAAAATGCTAGTGAAAAATATCCAAAAATATCAAAAAATTGTATAATAATAAAGAATGTAATATACATATTTTATTGGCATGGACAATCACTCATAAAGTATTTTTCCAAAAAAACACAGTTCCATCAAACGGTTCCACCGAAACAGTGGCACCACGAACGATGGCACCGCTTATGGTGGCACCGTCACGGTCACACACCAAACAAGTGGCACCACTGACGGTGGAACCATGATGGTGGCACCATGAGGTTGGCACCATGACGATGGAACTGTAACAGTCGCACCTTCACGGTCTCACACCAAAATGGTGGCACCACTTATGGTGGCACCGTGAAGGTGGCACCCAGACGGTGGCACCATGAGGATGGAACCATGACGGCGGCACCATGACTGTGGAACCACTTACGGTGTCTCATCAAATGGTGTCCTACCCTTTTTTATTTTTCCAGTTCCACTCCCACAATGTAACTTTTGACATAAGATCATTTTAATACCCCTTTAAAATCCATTTAAAGACCATAAATGATATCTAATATTCCACAAGAGTCGAGCGACCCTTGACTTACCAAAACATGTGGATTTTCCTCGGTGTCACACCTTTCCCTATAATTTCTAGTTCCTCCCCTATTACGTGTTTTCCTGTGATTAAAGGAAACTGTTTAATGTAAAACTATTATGGACACCTCTCTGATGATAATTATTAAATGACAATTAATTCCATCGTATGTAACCACCCAACCGTGTGGTGAAACCACGATCCGCCTTTTAAGTTGTTCAAAATTAATATCCCAGAACTCCTTGATCTCAATTTTTTATCGCATGGGAATTTATTTCTTATTCTTATCATTCTTTTCTTGGCTGGTCTCTTTTCTCTTACATGGTGCGTTTGGACTCCCCCTTATCGAGTCAAGTGGTGCGCCTATGCTAGAGCCTTTCTACTCACTCTTGGATTCCTCAGAGTTCCTCCCCTACAAGTTGTGCATCCCCAATTCTTGGAATGTTGAGAGAAACTGCAATCATTGATCATACAAGTAGGGTTATTACTTAGTCTCTCTTTACTTTGTATCATGAGGGGAGGGTATGATAATGTTTCTTTCAGGATAAATGAAACCAAACCTTAACGAAGATAATAAACAGACTTTTAAATAATGAAGGGGTGAGTTTGATGATGTTGTTGTACTCTTTTACCCTTTCTTATATGTTGTGAATTGTATGGGATTATTTCCAGTGAAAATCATGGTCGTTGGTGGTCTTTCCTTGCGTACTAATGTACCCCTATCTCCTGTGATGATTGAATGGATGTAGCATGGAAATTGGTTATTCCCATAAATTCAGTGGATTAAATGGATGTCCAGTGAACAAGAATCCTTGTGTGATCACCCCGGTTAACCAAACAAAAAGAATATACTTAATTAATGGTTTGTTAGAATATAGAAAACTCCCTTAATCTGTATTGATAGAAGGTGTGGTTGTTCTTCTTGATGCTTGTGGGGTGACGTGGATGGCGATGACATCCCCTGTTGTGGTGCAGTTCTCAGTTTGTGGATCTGAGGCCATGGGGGCCATATGTTGGGGCTTGGTTTGGTTCTAGTTCATTGAGGGATCTCAAAGATCCCTTTTATTGTTGTGACTTACAAGATAACTGGGTGTGAATGCTTAAATTTCCACTAGGTTGTTTTTCTTTCCTTAGCTTGTGTTTATGCCTGTTAGTTTCCCGGTAGTGATTATTTAAATAGAATCACTTGAATATGAAAACAAGAATGTTTTCAATGAGGAATTGTTATCTGGGAATGATTTGTGACTTGGTTGTGGCTGCGGTGATTCTTATGAATGAATAGTAACAAGGGTGTTTGTGTATAGGATGGTTTTGGAACCCCTAGGTTGGGAAGAGTGATTTTTTACCTATATGTATAATTTAGTTCATGTGTTTCTTATTCGAGACCCATCCAAGTTGATCACTTCGTGCCAAACACCCCAATATCATGGGGGCTGGTATTTTTTCCAACACTCCTATGAGCAGCTAGTTATTATCTCCTTTTCTACTCCCTTTCCAGAGTAGCCCAATACTCTTCAGGCAGGTTATGATGGCTTGAGGTCCATTATAACCCAATATTATTTGGGAAAGTAATTTTGTGGTAGTTAGCCCAGGTGTGTGTGGGCAGGTTGTTTCCCAATTGTTTTCGGGATGAGGCCCAGGTGTCTTCGTGCGTGGAAGTAGTTGTTCAGGCCCAGGTATATTCGGGCGTGGTGGTAGTTGTTCTGGACCAGGTGTCTGTGGTCATGGTTACGTGTGGTTGTGGCCCAGGTGTTTGTGGGCGGGATATGTGGTTGTGGTATCCTAGGTGTGTGCAGGTGAGGTATGGCAGTGGGACTGTAGTGAAAATGATAGGGATAGTCTGACGCATAGGATGTCCTCAATAACCTGTGGGAAAGTGGTGCGGGGTACCCAAACATTGATGTGTTATTACTATTACTTTACATGACTTTCGTTATTTGGGGAGTGTGCCTTGGTGAGATTTGGATGCATAGTTTCTTTACTAGGTGCTTTGGTTATCTCCTTTTCTCATGGGGCATTAGAATTCCTCCCCACTTGTGCACGAGAGCCTTTGGTTTTCCCAATTGAGTACACCTGTATACTCACTCTACGTATATTAAACTGCTTTCAGTTTTCTAGGAGGAATTCAAGGACCATGCCCAAACCTATTATCACGGACGCCAGGACCATTGACGTTTCTGTTTTTATTTTCTTTTGGTACTTTCCTTTCATGTTTTTCTTGTACTTCGTAGCACTTCATTATTGGAACATGCATATGGGAATAGATTGTTTTGGCCTTACTTTTACTTGTATATTTGTTTTTGTTTGGGATTTTCTATCTTATCTCCCGATCCTACTAAATAAAAAAGGGTAAAGCCTTCCATTTTTCATGTGATTCTATACCATTGGCTCTAGTCACCACTCCGGGACCTATTGAAGGTGGGTCTCAGGGGTCATTATCTCTCCATCAACTTGAATAAGGAAGGGTCTGGCATTCTGTTGTCCCTTCCCTCATCTTGGTGAAGGTGGGTCGTGACAGAATGGTATCAGAGGTGAGGTTGAGATATTGGATGGAGATTGGGGTTAGGTACAGTGAGTATTGCATGGGATGGTAGGGAAATAGTGTTAGGAAATCTTAGTGTGTGGAATAGGCTAGGGAAGACCAGATAGGACATGGGATTTTAGGGCCCCCTTGATTTGATGCAAGGACCCTGGTCCTACCGAACGACCAAGTGAGGCTACACTGATTGTAAGGTAGAGACCCTAGGAGAGGTACATTCATCATAATGACTTGTGTTCTTATGTGTATTGGGTATTTGGGGGATATAAAATGAATAAAAAGTCTAAGAAAAATTAAAAGCAATTCTCTATAATACTCAGGCTTAGGCATTCCCAGTTTACCTTGTAGTTATGACCCCTGGATGAAGACCACGAGTAGTGCGGGAAATCGAGGCCCAAGTGGTTGATTTGGATGATTGGTAGAGGGATGAACGATATGAGGAAGATGATCAGTGGAAGAGGAAACTTTGTGACTTTTAGTGACAGACCCTTAGGAAGTATGAGTCTGACATATCAGATATAGAGATAGAGAGATGGATCGAGGATCTTGTGATAGATTTTTGCTTGATCCGGCTCTAATGGAGTACTAGGTTCCTCTGGCTATAAGCCAGATGCAGGGAGCAGCTCGTCAGTGTTGGATGCTCTATCTTGGGGATAAGAGGGAGGCTAAGGTTACATGGACTGACTTCGAGAGGGAGTTCCAGGTAGAATTCCTCTCTTCCATGATGAAGGCTGATAAGAGGCAGGAGATACTCTCCCTTTAGCATGGGGTAAGTCAGTGAGAGATTTGGGGAAAAAGTTCAAGGATCTCCTTCACTTTGCTCCGGACCTCTTTCTAGATGAGGAGTTTCATGTGAGATGTTTAGAGGAGGCACTCCGACCTTCTCTGCAGTATGTTGTTACTCCCTTCACTCTACTGACATACTTGGAGGTCCAGAAGAAGGCTGAAGTGGTATAGAGGATGTGCATTCTGGGAGTTGTGCTGCAAGATGAGATATAGTAGGGTTTTTCAAAGGGGAAGATTGTAAAAAGAAGGCCTCCAGCATCAGGTCCTTCTAGGTTTCTTCCAGTGGGGAGCAGTCCCCAACAGTTCTAGTTTCAATATCCCGGTCCTCGACCTTTCCTTTCAGGCCTAGGATTGAGATTCATCATCAATAGCTGCCATGGGCACCTTCGGAATTAGTGTCCGGGCCGAGTGCAGTATAGTGGGGGTGGGCCCGTTTAGTGCCCACCATAACAGCATCGGTTTTCATCCAGGCCCTTTCAGTAGCAATAGAAGGGACATCGATCTCCCTCTTCCCCAAGGGTAGACATTGCAGGAGGAGGCCGACCTCAAGGCGCTCCTCAAGGACCTCAACCAGGGTGTGGTTATGGAGGCGGCCTATAGCCTAGGGGTAAGGGAGATGGGCATGGGTAGTTTCACATCGCAGAGGTAGCCGTTCTAGTAGGGCTAGAATTCATATGAGGTATGATCAGGTTGTTTAGTACTCTTTCATGCACCTTGTTCGATTCAGGAGCTTCACACTCCTTTTTTGCACCCAATCTACCACATTCTTTGGTTCTAGACACATAGACACTTTTCGTACCCCTGGTTTTGAGTACACCAATCGGAGGTCAGACTAACTTGTCTCGTGTTTTCCAAAAAAGTCATCTGATGTTGGGACCACATCAGTCATGTGGGGACCTTATTTTGCTATAGATGTAGTCGAATGATTTCATTCTAGGCATTTACTATATATTCTCCGTATGTGATATTATTGAATGCTTCCAAAAAAGGATCATGTTTTTAGATGTGGGTGGAAAACGTGTGACCTTCATCGATGAGCCGGGTTTCCAAGAGGGTAGTTGGTGAGTAGAGCCCCTTCTTTCCTTGTAAGCTGAGCTGTCAGTAAAGTTGGTGGATAGAAATATGGTGGATGTATTGGGGATTTTTAGTGAGTTCATGGACGTCTTCCTTGAGGAGGTGGTGACTCTGCCCCCTCGACGTGATGTTGAGTTCAGGATAGACTTTCAACCTAGTGCCCGTCCTATTTTGATGGCTCCCTATCGGATGACGCCTTCTGATCTACGGGAGTTGCGGATTCAGATTGATGATCTGATGAATTAGGGTTTTTTTCGACCAAGAGCGTCACCATGGGGCGCTCTGATCTTGTTGATGAAGAAGGCAGATGGTGGTCTTAGGATGTGCATAGACTACCGGAGACTGAATCAGGTAACAGTCAAGAACTGTTACCCCCTCCCAAGGATAGATGATCACTTTGACCAATTGATGGGGGAGGGATGTTTCTCCAAGATAGACCTATGGTCAGGATATCACTAGTTGAGGGTGAAGGAGGGTGACATATTAAAGACCTACTTCAGGTGCAGATATGGGCACTTTGAGTTCATAGTCATGTTGGTCGGCATCACAAATACACCATCCATGTTCATGGGGCTCATGAACTCCACCTTTCAGGAATATCTGGACCAGTTCTTAGTTGTGTTTATTGATGACATCCTAATCTACTCAAGATCAGAGGAGGACCATGTTGAGCATCTGAGGAAATTTTTAGAGGTCCTCTAATAGCACCATCTCTATGGGAAATTGTCCAAGTGAAAGTTCTAGACACGTGAAATATCTTCCGTGGACACATGGTGTCCGAGCAGGGAATAGTGGTGGACCTGTTAAAGGTCGAGGTGATTGTTTCTTGGGAGGAACCAAATAATGTGACATAGGTTCGTAGTTTCTTGGGCTTAACAGGTTACTATCGGAGATTAGTTTCCAACTTCTAATGATTTGCGGTATCTTTGACAACAATGACCAAGGGCCATGCTTTCTTATGGAATTAGAAGTGTGATCCAACCTTCATTATCTAAAGGGTAAGTTGGTTAGTACACCATTGCTGAGGTTTCTAGAAGAAGGAGTGACGTTTGAGGTATTCTGTGCTGCTTCGGTCCAAGGATTGGGGTGTGTGCTAATGCAATAGCAGGGGTGATCTCTTATGGGTCAAGGAAATTAAGTCCCCATGAGCATAAATATGCCACCCATGATCTAGAGTTTTCATCGGTCATGTTTTCACTAAAGTTGTGGTGGAATTACCTCAGTGTGGATCGCTCCGTGGTCTTCACGGATCACAAGATCTTAAGGTATATATTATCCCAGCAGGACCTAAACTTCTGGAAGAGGCGGTGGATGAAGTTTCTTCAGGACAATGACATTTAAATCTCTTACACTTGAGGTAGGGGGAATGTGGTGGCTGATTCCTTGAGTAGGAAGTCACAGAAGGATGTGGTTAGAGAGTCAGAAGATGCTTGGAAAGAGATGGAGGAGTTGGCTTCCCTACACATGGATGCATGGGTGGAGGATTTCCTAGACTGTTTTTTCCAGATGATTTTGTAGTCCTCTCTATTGTAGTGGGTGGAGGAGTCTCAGTGGGGGGGGGGGGACTTAGAGGCTGATGTGATGCAAGATCATGTTATCCAGGGTGATGCTCCCAGAGGATGATCCGAAGATGGGCAGAATCTGATGATGTTTCATGGGAAGTTGTTCATCTCGATGGAAATTTCCAAGAGAGTTCTTGGTGGGTTCCACAAATCACCCTTGGCAGTGCACCCAGGAGAATAAAAAATGTACCAGGGCTTGAGGGGTCAGTTTTGGTGGCCTGGGGTGAACTAGGAAGTGGTAGAGTTTGTGGTGAAGTGTCTTGTATGTCAGCATGTGAAGGCTAAACACCGCATCCCAAGTGGGTCTGTTGAAACTTTTATATGTCCCCAAGTGTAAATGGGATGAAATCTGGAGGGATTACATCATAGGACTACCCAGAGTTCAAGGGGTTGCCATGCGATCTGGGTAGTGGTGGATCAGCTCATGAAATTAGACCACTTCCTGGAAATCAAGGAGTCGAGTGTGGTGGATTCCCCAAAACAGCAGTATGTGGAAGAAGTGGTGAGGTTTCATGGAGTTCTGAGGTCCATAATCTCTGGTCGGGATACCTAGTTTACCTCACAACTCTGGAAACATTTTCAACATGCTTTTGGCACCCATATATTCCTCAACACTGCCTTCCACCCCTAGATAGATGGGCAGATAGATCGCACCATCCAGACATTGGAGGATATGCTATGGGCATGTGTTTTGGACTTTGGGGGATCGTGGGTATGACACTTGAATCTGGTAGAGTTTTCCAACAACAATAGCTATCACTCTACCATTGGCATGTCTTTGTTCGAAGATTTGTACGGGAGGTCGTGTCTCTCACCCATGTGTTGGACAGAGGTCGAGGAAGTAGGTTTTATTGGACCTACAGTGGTGCGAAGCATGAAGGAGAAGGTTCAGCTTATATGAGAGAGGACGAAGGCAGCCCAAGACCAGCAAAAGTCGTATGCTGATAATAGGAGGAGACCCTTGGAGTTTGAGTTCGGGGACCACATGATCTTGAAGGTCTCCCCTCAGCGTGGACAACAGTGGTTTGGAAGGGAGAGTATGTAACACCCGAGACTTTTATGTTATATAAATCATCAAAGAAATCTTTTTCTGCACAACACTTTCTTGGCTTGCTTTACATGAAATCACGACCTTCCTCGATAGCTTGCGTCGTACGCAATACCGAGTTTCACTAAACAACGATATGCTATTAAAATATTATTAAAACTAGCCGTTATGAATAGTAATAACCACTTTTTGAAATTTTATAAATTTTATTTTTTAAAATGGACTTCATTTTTGGATTCGGAATATCGAAATTAGCCTAGGGTGAAATTTTGGTATTTTTCTGAAAACTTTCAATTTTTGATGAATAGTGAAACCACTAAGTGGTAGTTAAAAAACTGAATTTTTCATAAAACTTAATTTTACTGCTTCTGTGAGTGGAATTTCGAAAATCTTAGAGACACGGTTAATATCAAGGACTAAAATTTGGTTCAATGAGATGAAAATAATTTTTGGTGAATAGTAACTTTTTACTTTTTTTACCACGATTAAAAGTAAATAGGGTAATTAAGGGTAAAAATGATATTATTATTACCCTAACACATGTCTTAATTCTATTGGACAAGTGTAATTCGACCAAAAACAACCTCAGGAATAAAATATGACCATTTAGGCCCACTTGGATTAGATTAGGACATTTATTATTAATTTATTTAAAGAAGGGTTAAAATAGTTAAAATCAACGTTTAATAAGTAAATCATTTTTAATATGGGGTTATACATAAGATAAATTCGACTATAAATATTCATTAGAAATATAGAAAGATTTCCTACATAATTTTATTTTATTTTTAATTTTTAGACATTAAATAATGTAATTTATTTATGACACAAAGATGATGCCATAATTATCTTATTAATGAAATATTGAAATAATTGATGTTATAAACACCAAAATAAATGTAATTTGAGACTTTTTATGAATTCCACTAATTTTATAGATTGATATGACATGTTAGTATTGATTTAATTTACTTTTTTCGTACTAATAATTCTTTTATTATTTTCACAAAAATCAATTACTAAATAGTGTCAAAATTGACATAAAATAGTTTTTAAAAAAAATATTATATTAGTAATTGTTATTTTATTCCTAAAAATCTAAGGTTCGGCCAAATGACTTAGATAAGGTTATATATATTAATAATAAACAACTTGGGGTTCGTTTGGCTGCTTATAGTATGTTTATTAACCTTATAGTATAAGAACACAGGAAGACACGGTAAAAGTAAACTTATTTAACTTAATGTTAAATCTAAATGATAAGGTTAAAATAGGAACCTAAACTTGTCTAAATTATATTGTATGAGATTATTTCTACCCATCCCCACCTTAGCTTCTATATAAATCAATTTGGAGCTATTTAAAACCGATCTTGACTTTATAATAAAATAATATTTTTAGTTTTTCCAAAGGAGCCCCTCTCCTCCCTTATAAAAGGGCACCTCCTCCCTCTCTTCCTCACACCACTTTTAGCCTTTACTCTCGGGCAACCCCTGCCATTTTCTCATCTCCACTTACCTAGAGACATCCTAGAGGTCCTGGTATTCTTCAAAGACCAAGTTTAGTGTCCTAAAAGAAGGTCTCAAAGAATCACTTCAAAGAAGAGGTAATGTCTGTTACCGATTCTTTCATCTTTATTTCTTCTTCCACTTCTTCTTCTTTAGTTGTTTCATTATGAAGTAATAACATCAGTATCAATAATATACCGATATTTTATTATAAGTATGAAACAACCCTATTTCACCATCTATCCATCCTACAGAAAAAGAAATCACCGCGCGTGCGTACGTACGGAATACCATCTCCACGCCGTGGTGTAATCTATTTTCCACCACCACCTTACTTGGATGGGTATAATGGTGTACATAATGACTATATATGACTATTATAAAGTGATATTGATTCTTAAATAGTATACATACACTCTAATACAATTCCACGATCATAGGAACGATATCATCACTCGTGTGTACGTACGGAATACCGTCTCCACGATGTGATGCGACTCGTTCTTCATAATCTTCATTTAATAATTATTATATAAATGAATTGAATGAATTAATATGATATATATTACACTAATACCATTATGTAAATGAGTTATCTATAACCTAAAGAGAATAATAAGAACTTACTCGACAAAACACGCATAAGAACAAAAAGTTATAAACACCCGAATAACAAGTAGCAATGAAATATTACTACTAAGAAGCTAAGAATATGACCATATATGATATCATAAAAATAATTATGATTCTGGAATAAGTCAATAACATTATTTAAATCATTATACAGGAGGTTTGGACACTTACAAAGCAAGTCGGACCTAAGGTAAGGGAAATATCACAATCTCATTTTTATCCGAGATTGTTTATACTTTGGAATTTACTGGGGTGTATTTTATCATCCACATCCATGTTTCCTCAATATGTAATATTTAAATCATTCTACAATATTTTATATCCAATTTTATCCTTCGGTGAGTTTTTAGTAAAAGATATGAAAGGAATCTTTTGTCGTTTTTCGTACGAGGTACTTTTTGACTTTTCTGACAAAAGTACGAGAAGAATGTTTTTTTAACTTATACGGCATGAATGGATTTTTAAAACAATATTTCCAAGAATCATCCTTTACATTTTTTCATGTTTATTTTTAATCAACTTCTTTTAGTTTAAAATTGTATGACATGTTAAGAAAGGAAAAATGTTTTTTGAAGTAAAAAGGATATTTTCCTCAAGAATGGAGTTCGAGAGTTTTATCAAAATTATTTTACATCTAAGATAATAAAGGGTTTTGTCTCTATACCTATTATTACATTGATTTGATTATGTTGTGATGGAAATATTTTTATGAATTCCTTTATCTTATATGAATTTTTTTATGATGTCACGATGCTTAAGATTCCCATTTTTATTACATGGGTTATGCAATGATGTATGATTTATGATTTTGTGGAACACATAAGAATGGTATAATTAAGAGATGGGTGAGACTTATATCTCCCTCCAATGCATTGGGTAAAGATTTTATATCTCATGAGATAGACATGCCTGGAACGGTAGGTTATACCGGTTCAGTGAAACATGACTGAAACGAGGGTGACTCGGTTCAGAAATGGACTTTGTCCACTAAGATAGTCTTAGAAATGAGTCTTGACTAATAAGAAATGATTCTCTATGATTATGTGTGTATGCCACAAAGTTTTCAGGTTTTAAGTTATGATTATTGGGATTACATTTCACTTTTATGATTTATCCCATGTTATGATATTATGATCTCTTTTTCAGGATAATATTTCCAAAAGTTATGTTCTTATGTATATGATGTGATTGATATTTCTTTTGTTTACCCTTACTGAGCATTTGAGCTCACCATTTTGTATGTTTTATTTCCCCAGGTCAGGAAGAAGGTTATTAAGTAGAATATGCCAAAAAGGGACTCTAGATATGATGAAATAAATGGGAGGAAAAGTAGATGCTTTATGAACCAGTTGTTTATGTTTCCCAGTTTCTAAAGACACTATACCTATACGGTCCTTTCTTGGTTTTGTTATATGTTGTAATAAGTGTGCTTCAATTCTGAAGTAATAACAATGTATGTAAAGTATGGGTCGTTATAGTTGGTATCAGAGGAAAGGTATAGTCACCCTTTGGAAACTAGGATGTGAAAGCCTTAGTAAGAATCCTAAGGATAAGTCTAAGCATAGAACACAATCTTAGTGTTTTAGAAATGTCCATGAATAACCTAGGATAAGACCTTAAGTGTGAAATTTTATTCTTGATTATGTGGTTTTCCTATTATAATTAGTGTTGCTCACACTATTCTTCTTGGTTTTAGTCAATGGATGGAACACAAAGGAACCGTGTTAATGCAGAATGCGACGGGCAATGCAATGATTGTCCCCCTGAGAAACCAAACGTTATGGGAGCTAGAATGCAAAATCTTGTAGCCATGCTCACACAACTTTCTCAAGCTATGAATCATGCATGACTTACAAACGAGCAAAGTAAGGAGAAACATTCTGTTGAATCCTTCATGAGACAGCTTCCACCTTCATTCAGCGGGTCTACTGATCCATTACTTGCTGAACAATGGATTAGTACTACTGAAAAGATATTTTCAGTTCTTCAATGTTCTGAGCAAGATAAATTCATCCTAGCAGTGTATCGTTTGGAGGGTGATGCTGATCAATGGTGGAATCTTATTAAGAATACGAGGCAAAGGGATGAAATTGATTCCATGGAATGGGACGAGTTCAATAACTTTTTTTTCAATAAGTACTTCCCTCGTATTCTCCGAACAAAGATGGAGAAATAGTTTCTTGAACTGAAGCAAAAGGATGATGAATCTGTTGGTACCTATGAAGAAAATTTTACAAGACTTGCAAGGTACTCTTCTGGTATTATTATCCAAACTGAGTGTAAGATTGATCGATTATTTAGTGGATTAAAACCAAGTCTTCGAAGGGATTTATCCATAAGGGACTTAAATATCTACGAGGAAATCGTTCGATGTGCTCTGAAAGTTTAGATGGAGATTAGAGTAACCCATCAGTCATATGGGTTTGATAAGAAGAGGAAAATGGAATTCAAAGGAAAATATAAAGAGCACACTGAAAATAAGATGAGATTTCCCTTATGCACAAAGTGTGGAAAGAAACAGAGAGGGAGTTGTCTTAAAGGGACAAGTAAATGTTTCAAATGTGTAAAGGAAGGTCATCGGGCATTTGAATGCCGCGATGATGGGAAGAAGATGTCTAATGATGCAAACAAAGGAAGGGATACACAGAATGAACCTACTACACTTCAATGTTTCAAGTGCAAGGAGGTGGGGCATTATTCCAATAAATGCCCTAATCCAAGGGTTGATGATGATGGTCTACGTCAAAAAATTCTTAAGGCTAAAGACAAAGGAAAGTCACATGTAATTTCTATCAGCGATGTGGAGTATGATAATGATGTGGTGAAAGGTACACATATCATCCACTCTAAAGTAGAAAATGTTTTATTTGATTTTGGATCCACCCACTCCTTTATTTCTGAAGAATTTTCTAAGGGTATCACCGTATTACCTCAACAATTAGATGTTGAGTTAGCTGTGACAACACCTAATGGCACAACAGTCGCATCAAAAGTTTATAATTCTTCTCCGATCGAAGTTTGTGGGAAAGTGCTTCCTACAAATCTTGTGATCCTTCCTATAGTGGAATTTGATGTGATTCTTGGCATGGATTGGCTTTCTTTATATGGAACTCATATCAATTTCCAAAGAAGGGAAGTCACATTTCATATTCCAGATCAATCTATGATCATCTATCAATGCAAGGATGAACATAACCTTCCAGTGGAAATTCCTTCTACCATATGGGTCTTGATTCCACTAAATGAAGGTTATTTATCTCAAATGGTTGGTGAGAAACTCACGAATAAGAATATTCCCATTGTATGGTAGTTTTATGATGTCTTTCCGGAGGAATTACCGGGTCTTCCACCAAATCGTGAAGTTGAGTTTTCAATAGAACTCGTACCGGGTGCTTTGCCTATTTCAAAGACACCTTATAGAATGGCCCCAATTGAGTTGCAGGAATTGAAGAAGAAACTCTAAGAGAATCTTGATAAGGGATTCATATGCCCTAGTGTGTCACCTTGGGGAGCACCTGTTCTATTTGTTAAGAATAAAGATGGATCAATGAGACTCTGCATTGATTATCGATAACTTAACAAGATCACTATCAAGAACAAATATCCTCTCCCACGCATTGATGACTTATTTGACCAACTACGCGGAGATCAATACTTTTCCAAGATTGATCTTCGTTCAGGGTATCATCAATTAAGGGTCAAAAGGGAGGATATACTAAAGACGACTTTTCGTACAAGGTATGGACACTATGAATTTATAGTGATGCCATTTGGTCTTACTAATGCCTGTGCTATCTTCATGGATCTGATGAATAGAGTCTTTAGAGACTATCTTGATCAATTTGTGGTAGTCTTTATAGATGATATTCTTGTCTATTCAAAGAGCAAGGAAGAACATGAAGATCACTTGAGAATTATATTGAAGACCCTGAGAAAGGATAATATTTATGCCAAATTTACCAAGTGTGAATTTTGGCTTCAAAAAGTTGCATTTTTGGGTCACATAATCTCAAAAGAGGGGATATCTGTGGATCCAGCAAAAACAGAGGTTATCGAAAGATGGTCGAGACCAAAAACAGTAACTGAGATCTGAAGTTTTCTTGGTTTGGCTGGATATTATCGACGTTTTGTGAAATATTTTTCACGATTATCTAATCCACTCACCAAGTTGACTCGGAAAGAAGTTAAGTTTGTTTGGACGGAGGAATGTGAAGAGAATTTCAACGAGTTGAAAAGAAGGTTATCCAGTGCACCTATGCTCACACTGCCTTGTAGTGGAGAAAGGTTTGTGATCTACAGTGATGCATCCAAGAAGGGATTGGGGTGTGTTCTTATGTAAAATGATATGGTGATAGCTTATGCCTCACGACAGTTGAAAATACATGAGAAAAATTACCCAACTCATGATTTGGAGTTAGCTGCGGTAATATTTGCATTAAAGATTTGGAGGCATTATCTTTATGGTGAAAGGTGTGATATTTGTACTGATCATAAAAGTTTAAAGTATATTTTCACACAAAAGGAGCTGAATATGCGCCAAAGAAGATGGTTGGAGCTGATTAAGGATTACGACTGCTCAATCCATTACCACCCTGGGAAAGAAAACAAGGTGGAAGATGCATTAAGTCAACAATACCATGCTAGTTTATCCATGATGAGGATCACAAAAGATCCAATATTTATGGATTTACAAAGGATGGATCTTGGAATTATAATGGAAGGGGAAAAATATTATCTTTCTCAAATGAATGTTCGACCATCTATACATGTGAAGATTAAAGAGGAACAGAAAGAAGATATCGAGTTACAAAAGAAGGTGAGAAATGTTCCTGAATTCAACCTTGATTGTGATGGGATAATAAAGTTCAGGAATCGGGTTTGTGTTCCTCCCATCCCCGAATTAAATAAGGAGAAGCTGGATGAGGCTCATAGTTCTTCATTCTCTATTCATCCTAGAAGCATGAAGATGTATAGGTACCTGAAAGAGTACTTCTGGTGGGATGGCATGAAAAGAGATGTTGCTGAATATGTCTCTCGATGCTTGGTTTGTCAACAAGTTAAAGCTGAGAGACAGAAGTCTAAGGGGATGTTACAACCATTACCCATACTCGAATGGAAATGGGAAAACATCACTATGGACTTTGTCACAGGACTTCCTAAAACATCTAAAGGCAATAATGCTATCTGGGTCATAGTTGATCGTCTTACAAAGTCTGCACACTTTATTTCTATTAGAGAGGATTTCTCTCTGGATCATCTTGCCAGGATATATGTAAAGGAAGTGGTAAGATTGCATGGAGTACCACTTTCTATTATATCTGATCGGGATCCGAGATTTACCTCGAAGTTCTGGCGAAGTCTTCAGCATACTCTGGATACAGAGTTGAGTTTCAGCACTGCTTATCATCCTCAGACAGACGGTCAGTCTAAGAGAACAATTCAAACTCTAGAAGATATGTTGAGGGATTGCTCTATGGATTTCAAAGGTGGTTGGGATCAACACCTACCTTTGGTGGAATTTTCTTATAATAATAGCTTTCACTCCAGTATTCAGATGGCTCCTTATGAAGATCTCTATGGAAAGAAATGCAGGACTCCAACTTGCTAGGATGAAGTTGGGGAAAGAAAGCTATTAGGACCTGATCTCGTTGATGAAATGGCAGAAAAGGTCAGATCTATTCAACAAGACATAATAGCAGCTCAGAGTCGACAGAAAAGTTATGCCGACAGCCGAAGAAAAGACCTAGAGTTTGAAGTGGGCGATAAAGTGTTCTTACGGATATCTCCCTGGAAGAGAGTCATGAGATTTGGAAAGAAGGGGAAGTTGAGCCCTAGATATATCAGTCCTTTCGAAATACTGGATTGTGTTGGGAAGGTAGCTTACCGATTTCCGCTTCCACCGAATCTCTCTCAAGTTCACGATGTGTTCCATGTATCTCTCCTGAGAAAGTACATGCCTGATCCTTCACATGTACTTAGCTCAGAAGTTGTACCGCTGGAGCATGATCTTTCTTATGAAGAACAACCGATAGAGATTCTGGATCGTAGCGAAAAAGTCCTATGAAACAAGAATACTCGATTGGTGAAAGTTTTATGGAGGAACCGCCAATTAGAAAAAGCTACATGGGAGCTTGAGGATATGATGAGGGAGAGGTATCCTCATCTGTTTGTTACAAAGTGACGAATTTCAAGGGAGAAATTCATTTTAAGGGGGGTAGAATGTAACACCCGAGACTTTTATGTTATATAAATCATCAAAGGAATCTTTTTCTACACAACACTTTCTTATCTTGCTTTACACGAAATCGCGACCTTCCTCGATAGCTTGTGTCGTACGCAATACCGAGTTTCACTAAACAACGATATGCTATTAAAATATTATTAAAACTAGCCGTTATGAATAGTAATAACCACTTTTTGAAATTTTATAAATTTTATTTTTCAAAATGGACTTCATTTTTGGATTCGGAATATCGAAATTAGCCTAGGGTGAAATTTTGGTATTTTTCTAAAAACATTCAATTTTTGATGAATAGTGAAACCACTAAGTGGTAGTTAAAAAACTGAATTTTTCATAAAACTTAATTTTACCGCTTCTGTGAGTGGAATTTATAAAATCCAAGAGACACGGTTATTATCAAGAACTAAAATGTGGTTCAATGAGATGAAAATAATTTTTGGTGAATAGTAACTTTTTACTTTTTTTTCACGGTTAAAAGTAAATAGGGTAATTAAGGGTAAAAATGATATTATTATTACCCTAACACATGTTTTAATTCTATTTTACAAGTTTACTTCGACCAAAAACAACCTTAGGAATAAAATATGACCATTTAGGCCCACTTGGATTAGATTTGGACATTTATTATTAACTTATTTAAAGAAGGGTTAAAATAGTTAAAATCAAAGTTTAATAAGTAAATCATTTTTAATATGGGGTTATACATAAGATAAATTAGACTATAAATATTAATTATAAAGATAAAAAGATTTTCTACATAATTATATTATATTTGAAATTTTTAGACATTAAATAATTTAATTTATTTATGACACAAAGATGATGTCGTAATTATCTTATTAATGAAATATTGACATAATTGATGTTATAAACACCAAAATAAATGTAATTTGAGACTTTTTATGAATTCCACTAATTTTCTAGATTAATATGACATGTTAGTATTGATTTAATTAACTTTTTTAGAACTAATCATTCTTTTATTATTTTCACAAAAATCAATTACTAAATAGTGTCAAAATTGACATAAAATAGTTTTTAAAAAAAATATTATATTAGTAATTGTTATTTTATTTCTAAAAATATAAGGTTTGGCCAAATGACATAGAGAAGGTTATATATATTAATAATAAACAATTGGGGTTCGTTTGGCTTCTTATATTAAGTTTATTAACCTTATAGTATAAGAACACAAGAAGACACGGTAAAAGTAAACTTATTTAACTTAATGTTAAATCTAAATGATAAGGTTAAAATAGGAACCTAAACTTGTCTAAATTCTATTCTATGAGAGGATTTCGACCCATCCCCACCTTAGCTTCGAAATAAATCTATTTGGATCTATTTAAAACCGAACTTGACTTTATAATAAAATAATATGTTTAGTTTTTTCAAAGGAGTCCCTCTCCTCCCTTATAAAAGGGCACCTCCTCCCTCTCTTCCTCACACCACTTTGAGCATTCAAGCTCGGCCAACCCCTACCATTTTCTCCTATCCACTTCACTAGAGACATACTAGAGGTCCTGGTCTTCTTCAAAGACCAATTTTAGTGACCTAAAAGAAGGTCTCAAAGAAGCACTTCAAAGAAGAGGTAATGTCTGTTACCGATTCTTTCATCTTTATTTATTCTTCCACTTATTCTTCTTTAGTTTTTTAATTATGAAGTAATAACATAAGTATAAATAATATAATGATATGTTATTATAAGTATGAAACAAGCCTATTTCACCATCTATCCATCCTACGGAAAAAGAAATCACCGCGCGTGCGTATGTACGGAATACCGTCTCCACGCCGTGGTGTAATCTATTTTCCACCACCACCTTACTTGGATGGGTATAATGGTGTAAATAATGACTATATATGACTATTATAAAGTGATATTGATTCTAAAATAGTATACATACACTCCAATACAATTCCACGATCATAGGAACGATATCATCACTCGTGTGTACGTACGGAATACCGTCTCCACGATGTGATGCGACTCGTTCTTCATAATCTTCATTTAATAATTATTATATAAATGAATTGAATGAATTAATATGATATATATTACAAAAATACCATTCTGGAAATGAGTTATCTATAACCTAAAGAGAATAATAAGAACTTACTCGACAAAACACGCATAAGAACAAAAAGTTATAAACACCCGAATAACAAGTAGCAATGAAATATTACTACTAAGAAGCTAAGAATATGACCATATATGATATCATAAAAATAATTATGATTCTGGAATAAGTCAATAACATTATTTAAATCATTATACAGGAGGTTCGGACACTTACAAAGTAAGTCGGACCTAAGGTAAGTGAAATATCACAATCTCATTTTTATCCGAGATTGTTTATACTTTGGAATTTACTGGGGTGTATTTTATCATCCACATCCATGTTTCCTCAATATGTAATATTTACATCATTCTACAATAGTTTATATCCAATTTTATCCTTCGATGAGTTTTTAGTAAAAGATATGAAAGGAATCTTTTGTCATTTTCCGTACGAGGTACTGACTTTTTCGACAAAAGTACGAGAAGAATGTTTTTTTTAACTTATACGGCATGAATGGATTTTTAAAACAATATTTCCAAGAATCTTCCTTTACATGTTTTCATGTTTATTTTTAATAAAATTCTTTTAGTTTAAAATTTTATGACATGTTAAGAAAGGAAAAAATGTTTTTTGAAGTAAAAAGGATATTTTCCTCAAGAATGGAGTTCCAGAGTTTTATCAAAATTATTTTCCATCTAAGATAATAAAGGGTTCTATCTCTATCCCTATTATTACATTGATTTGATTATATTGTGATGGGAATATTTTTATGAATTCCTTTATCTTATATGAATTGTTTTATGATGTCACGATGCTTAAGATTCCCATTTTTATTACATAGGTTGTGCAATGATGTATGATTTATGATTTTGTGGCACACATAAGAATGGTATCATTAAGAGATGGGTGGGACCTATATCTCCCTTCAATGCATTGGGTAAAGATTTTATATCTCATAAGATAGACATGGCTGGAACGGTAGGTTATACCGGTTCAGTGAAACAGGACTGAAACGAGGGTGACTCGGTTCAGAAATGGACTTTGTCCACTAAGATAGTCTTGGAAATGAGTCTTGACTAATAAGAAATGATTCTCTATGATTATGTGTGTATGCCACAAAGTTTTCAGGTTTTATGATATGATTATTGGGATTAAATTTCACTTCTATTATTTATCACATGTTATGATATTATGATCTCTTTTGCAGGATAAGATTTCCAAAATTTATGTTCTTATGTATATGATGTGATTGATATTTCTTTTGTTTACCCTTACTGAGCATTTGAGCTCACCCTTTTGTATGTTTTATTTCCCCAGGTCAGGAAGAAGGTTATTAAGTAGAATATGCCAAAAAGGGACTCTAGATATTATGAAATAAATGTGAGGCAAAGTAGATGCTTTATGAACCAGTTGTTTATGTTTCCCAGTTTCTAAAGACACTATACCTATACGGTCCTTTCTTGGTTTTGTTATATATTGTAATAAGTGTTCTTCAATTCTGAAGTAATAACAATGTATGTAAAGTATGGGTTGTTATAGAGTAAGCTTTCTCCTAGGTTCTTCGGGCCCTTAGAGGTGTTGCGGTGGGTTGGCGAATTGGATTATCAGTTATCACTACCTCTGCAGCTACTAAGAGTGCATGATTTCTTCCATGTGTCTCAGCTCCGTCGGTATCTACATGATGATTCACATGTCCTCAACTAGGGAAATCTGGATATCAAGGACGACGTGACATTTGTATAGGGGCCAGTGATGATTTATGGTTGTGAGGAGAAGGTTCTCCATGGATGAACCATTCCCTCGGTTAATGTGTTATGGAGGCATGGTGGCCTTGAGGAGAGTACCTGAGAATGGGAGGCACAGATTTGCACCCAGTACCCAGAGTTGTTTTGAGTTTTGTCCTGTTTTGTTTCATATATTTTTTTTATTTAGTGCTTAACCTTATTAAATATGAAATGTGTTGTTTTCATTATTACTTAAATGTGTGTGAAGAGTCCTGACTGTGGGGAAGGGAGGACCCGATCCCTAATCAAGATGCATTAAGGTGGATGTGATTAAACCCAAGCGGGCGAGTTCATGCCACCCAAAGTGTATAGTATCATGACATGGGGGAAAGGACTCCCAAATCCACATGTCTGGAAAGTGGCACCTTTATATGTTGTGTGGTTACTTGAGGGAGATGTGTTCCTAGATGTCGAGGAGGTTTTCTCCTGAGAGGTATCTTTCGAGGTGGTTGTTCGGACCCCTCTCTTTTCTTCAGGTCTAGTTTTGATTGTCGAGGGAAAGAATAGTTTTAGAGGTATCTGATGTAATGTCTTGGATAATAACTCATTAAGAATTTTTCCAAAAAACTAGGTTCTATCAAATGGTTCCACCGAAATAGTGGCACCGGTCACTGTTTGACACCGAAACGGTGGTACTACTGCCGGTGGCACCGTGACGATGGCACTGTAACGATGGCACCATGATGGTGGAACTATAATAGTCACACCATCATTGTCGCACACCGAAATGGTGGTACCACTTACAGTGGACCCATGAGGGTGGCACCGTGATTGTGGAGCCGCTTACGATGTCTCACCAAATAGTGTCCTACCCTTGTTTATTTTTCTAGTTCCGCTCCCACAATGCATCTTTTGACGTAAGAGAATTTTAATACCCCTTTTAAAGTCATTTAAATCCCACAAATGATATCTAAAATTCCCCAAGAGCTGGGAGACCCTTGACTTACCAAAATTTGTGGTTTTTCCTTGGTGTCACACAATTTTTCGTACTTTCCAGTTCCACCCTAGTTATATGTTTTCCTCTAATTAAAGGAAACCATTTAACACACAGCAGTTATGGACACCAATTCAAAGAGAATTATTAAATGAAAATTAATTCCATCATATTTAATCGCCTAACCATGTGGTGAAACCAAAATCCACCTTTTATGTCAATCAAAACTCATATCCCTGAACTCATTGATCTCACCTTTTTATTGCACAGTAATTTATTTCTTCTTCTTCTTCTTATCCTTCTTTTCTTGGCTGGTCACTTTTCCCTTACTGGGTGCATTTGGAGTCCCTCTTCCCGAGGCAAGTGGTGCACTTGTGCTGGAGCATTTTTGATCACTCTTGGGGTCCTTGAAGTTCCTCCCCTTCAAGTCACACATCCCCAATTCTTGGAGAGTGGAGAGAAACTTCGATCATTAATCATCTATGTAGGGTTATTCCTTCATCTCCCTTTAATGTGTATCATTCAGGGAGGGTATGATAATGTTTCCTTCAGGGATGGATGAAACCAGACCTTAATGAAGATAATAAATAGACTTTTAAAGAATGAATGGGTTTGTTTGATGATGTTGTTGTGCTCTTTTACCCTTTCTTATATGTTGTGAATTGGATGGGCTTATGTCCACTAAAAATTATGGAAATTGGTGGTATTTCATTACGCACTAAGGGAACCTTGTCTCCTATGATGATTGAATGGTTATATCATGGAAATTGGTTATTCACTTAAATTCGGTTGATTATATGGATGTCTAGTGAACATGAATCCTTGTGTAATGAACCTGGTTAACCAAACATAAAGAATATACTTAATTAATGGTGTGTTAGAATCTAAAAATCTCCCTCACTTTGTCTTGGTAGCATGTGTGGTTGTTCTTCTTGATGCTTGTGGGGTGATGTGGATGGGGATGAGATCCCCTGTTGTGGTACAGTTGTTGGTTTGTGGATTCAAGGTTGTGTGGGCCGTATATTGGGGATTGGTTTGGTTATAGTACATTGAGGGATCTCACAGATCCCTTTTATTATTGTGACATACAAGAGAACCAGGTGTGAATACTTAAATTGCTACTTGGTTGTTTTTCCTTCCTTAGCTTGTGGATATACTTGTTAGTTTCCTGGTAGTGAAGAATTAATTAAATGGAATCACTTGAATATGAAAACAAGAATGGGTTTAATGGGGATTTTTTTTTCTGGGAATGAGTTGGGACTTGGTTGTTGTTGTGGTGCTTCTTATGAATTAATAATAATGAGGGTGTTTGTGTATAGGTTGGTTTTGGAACCCCTAGGTTGGGAAGAGTGCTTGTTTACCTATATGTATAATTTAGTTATTTTGTTTCTTATTTGTGCCCCACCCAAGTTGATAAATTCATGCCAAACACCCCCATTTCACGGGGAAAGGTGTTTTTTCCAACAATCCTATGAGTGGCTGGTTATTAGCTCATTTTCTTCTCCTTTTCCTGAGTATCACAAGACTCTTCAGGCAGGCTGTGATGGATTGAGGTCTATTATAGCCCAAGATTATTCAGGTAGGGAATGTTGTGGTGGTTATCCCAGGTGTGTGAGGGTAGGTTATTTCCCAAGTGTCTTCGGAATGAGGCCCAGGTGTCTTCAGGCATGGCAGTAGTTTTTTGGGCTGAGGTGTATTTGGGCATGGTGGTAGTTGTTCTAGCCCAGGTGTGTGTGGGTGTGATTATGTGTGGTTGTGGTTTAGGTGTTTGCGGGTGGGATGTGTGGTTGTGGTATCACATGTGTGTGCAAGCGGGGTATGGTAATGTGACTGCGGTAAAAATGGTGGGGAAGGTATGATGCGTAGGATGTCTTCAATAACAAGTGGAAAAGTGGTGCGGGGTACCCAAACATTGATGTGTTATTACTATTTCATTACTTTACTTGTGTTATTTGGGGAGTGTTCCTTGGTAAGGTTTGGGTGGATAGTGTCCTTACTAGGTGGTTTGGTTATCTTCTTTTCTCATGGGGCATTAGAATGTCACCCCACTTGTGCATGAGAGCCTTTGTTTTTCCCTACTGAGTATACATGTATACTCACCCTATGTATATTAAACTGATTTCTGGTTTCCAGGAGGATGTCGAGGACCATGCCGGACCCTATTAGCTTGGACACCGGGACTGTTGGCATTGTTGATATTTTTCTTTTCTTTTGGTATTTCCCTTTAGATTTTTTCTTGTACTTAATAGCACTTCATTATTGGAACATGCATATGGGAATCTATTGTTTTGGACTTACTTTTACTTCCATATTTGGTGTTGTTTGGGATTTACTATCTTATCTCTCGATACTACTAAATAAAAATGGTAATGCCTTCCATTTTACGTTTGATTCTATACCCTTGGTGCTAGTCGCCACTCTGGAACCTATTGAAGGTGGGTCTTGGGGGTCATTATCTCTCCTTCAACTTGAAGAAGGAATGGTCTTTCATTCTGTTGTCCCTTCCCTCATCATGGTGAAGGCGGGTCGTGACACATATAGTGTTAAATCCAAGCGTGGAATAAGAACACAAAATTGATATCTCAAGTATAACATCCCTTGATTCATGTCCCAAATAGCCCGTAATCATTTACTTTTCACCCCCTCTAGGATGTTAGAAAGGCATCACCAATGATCCATGATCCATGTAGAATTATACCTTGTGATCTTGTCCATTCGCTTTACCAGGTTCATGTAAAATACAATCCCCACCCATCCAATAGGGATAAATTTCAAACAAGGGAAACACCTTATTAAGTGGTCTCCAACACAAACCCACATTGATTTCATAAACCCCAGTGCATGTTGTAAAACATTTGGGGATAGAGGAAAAGTAGAACAATAAAAATAACATTCTTAACATACTTTAAAACATATAATTCATAACTAATATATAAAATAACCTATATTGGGATATGTACCTTTACTTAGAAGCATCTGGCATAGCCCAGTATCGATATTGATCTAGTGGCTGGGAAATATTTCAAGCCATATATTCTAAATAGATGGTTATAAAAAATTAAGGTCACAATCCTATCACATGGGATAGTGGAATGGGTAGTCAAAGTTATGGGAAATATCATCTCACAATAAGTGGGAAAGGGTATTCATATTTAGGGATCTTCTAGATCATCCCATCACTATTCTCTCAAGAAAGGCATACGTGCTTAACAGATGTATAGAGAATATCCCTACTAATTATAATAAACTTACCAGTAATAAGATAGAATGTAAAAATAACATAATAAATTAATGAAATATTAAAATAAAGTATACTTTTAAAAAATATAATTGAAACATGTGTGGAACAATAAACATTTCCTTTTAGTGTATAAAGGAGACAATCAAACAATTCAATTTGATAAAAATTATAATATATCTAACATGGAAAAACAAAATAAGAAAAACAACTCAAGGAAATATTTTAGAAATTATAAATTCAATGAAAGATAAAATGGAAATAATACATTGAAAATAATAAATTGGGATTTTATTTATCAACTAAAACATTCATTATTAGTTGTGTTCACATGGACCTATAATTATTCCAACATATACCATAGGTATTATGATGGGTAATATGGGTACACCTTCCAAAAAAATGTAGTTTATTCCTTGATTCAAGATAGGAAGAAGTATTAAATTATAAAATGACATGGTTAGCCTATGATAAGAGGGAATAAATGTATTATTTAATCTAATTTTATAAGAGAATAAATAGGAATATAAACTAAGGAGGTCATTTTAATTCACCTAGTCTAGGAACCAATAATATATTGATTAGAAGAAGTAAGAAGGATTTGATGAATTCTAAAATCCAAAGAATTTTGGGAAGAAGGATTATAGTCACTACTATATAAAAGGATGGAAAATAGGGAATACTAGAGGGATAAAACACCTTACCATAGTAAATACCTGATTCAATGGCCTAAAGAGGAGCTTTAGATCAAGGATGAATAAGGATTATCCCTGGAAGAGAAAGATTTGATAAGTGAAATAAAAGTGGTGTTAATAGGTGTAAATGGAAGTATAATTCTCATCCCCAACAATTTTAGGTTTAGGTTCATGATTGAAATGAAAAATTTCACCTTATTGAGGGAAATTTTTTCATAAACCTATTAAAATCAACCTAAAATCCAATGGGACCAAAATTGTTCAAAACAAAACCACTAAGCCACCTATATCCCTATAGGTTTCTTGTAATAGGGACACCAGGTACCTGGTGGACCTCTGGGATCCTAGGTCCTCCCATCATTTTTCCCTTCTTCTCCTAAACCCATGTAACCTCTTCTCAATATTGTAATACTACAAAATAATGATTTAATAGAAAATTTAAAATAAAAAAACATTCCTAAAATGGTTTTGGGTCTTTACAATGCTATTATGGTGTGATGATGCTTTTTATAAGTAAAACAGTTCTCCCACAATGTCCCAATCATGGTAAAATAATACAAAACACAATGTTATGTGATTTATCTCTAAATAACATCATTAACTTTCATTCCCTATTATCTCTAAAGATCCAATAAATTATCCAAAATCATGTTTTTAATAAATACAACCCATAATAAACTTCATATATCTTGAATTAATTTTCATAGGAAACTATTCTCTATATGCCTAAAATTTAAAGATTATCTAATGGATACAACATAGGATAAGCAATGTTTACCAGATTACCAAACAACTTAGTGTAGGATTAATTATATTATAAACATTCCTCAATTGAGATCAACTCAAATATCCCCCATTTTTTAATAAATTCATAAGAATCTTTGTTAATGTTAAACAATCATTAAAGACCTCAAGCTCCGGATCTCTTCAATCTCCCTTTAAGAACCAATGGATCACTAATATATATTTTTTAACATTGATAACTTCATAGTATATAAATTTATTTATTATCATTATCAACCATGTAAATAATGTCAATAATGTCAATCATTGTAAAAAATTATAAAATGGATGATGAAAAATTTAGAAAACAATAAAATATGTAAAATAAATAGAATCACTCATAAGAGGGTTAACAGGTACTATGAGAAAATGAATAAAAAAGTTGGTGTGTGAGGATGAATAATAATATTAAGGTTTTGGATAACATTGATATCAAAATTTAAATAGTTTCATGAAATTTAAATGTATATAAACTTTGATAAATTGAAAATTATGAATGATGCCAAAAGATGATTTGAAGAAATGTAATGTTGGAGAAATATTTTAAATTAATATATAATAATGGGATGATGCTATGTAATATGGGAGAAATAATTTCAATGGATATATAATAGTGAGTTGATATTTTATGATATTGAACAAGAATTTACAAATTTGGTGTGATATTGAAATTAGTATAACAATGTTTTGTAATATTGAATGAATGAAAAATATGCTATGTAAGTATGACTTGAAAAAATTAAAGGTTACATGAAGTTTATTAGAATACAATAAAATATTGAATGAATGTTTTACAATAAAATATTGAACATTTATTTTCATTATAAATATAATAATTTTATTTTTTTAGTTATTTTTCCAGAAATTTATTAGATTTTGACCATTTAAACTCTCATAATTTTTTATGGTAATTAATTATTTTCATTAATTAATCCAATATCCACATTACAATATGGTTTTTAAAAGGAAGTATAGTTTCAATAATTTATGATAAATTTTTTGAGGGATTAGTTTTGAAAAACTACTTCATTCTAATAGGTGAAATGGAAAAGAGTGAAGAGAAGAAGTAGAAGATAATATAGTAAAAGAATAAGCTATTGATGTATGATGTTGTATTAAATGGATATATATAATCATGAAGAGTATGAGATATCTAGTTAAGATGAAGAGGCATTGTCAGAAAAGCATATAAATTATAAAAACACTGATAATCGTGGACTGAAATAGTAGAAGAATAATTGATAAAAAGATAGTGAAAAGGATGGAAAATAATATGGCACACAATTTATTAATGAATATGATGTATTTATTATTGATAAATACTTACATTACATGAATCATCTTATATATATGATTTGGTATCATTATTCATATTCTTTTATTATGAGTGCATGATGGGGGATTTATAAATATCAAGATAAATATTTTTAAATGGTTTTAAGGTTATCCTCCCACTCTATTAGTTAAACCTTGATAATAAGAGGAAGATTATGTATATTAGGGTATTATCCAAAATTAACCATGGAATAGATATCACAATGTGTATCAAACCTTGTAAAAACTCTTTGTATTGTTATGTATGTGTTTGTGTTCTTTATTTCCAATGAAAGGGATAAATATACATACATTCTAACTAAATATTAAAAAATTCTTCTTTAAAACATTATTTAACACCAATTTACTCATAATCAGGGTTCATGTATCATAAAATTAACATTAATGACTCTAAATAGGGATAAACATGAGATTAAATAATCCAGAAAAAATCCATTTATACTGAAAATTTGTGAATCACAACAGTTTTTTTGTATAAAAATTCTATAATTAGATTTTAAGATGCTATGTGATGAAATTTTGAACCTTTATGATAGATTTAAGTGAAACTTTATAAAATTACATTACCATTTAATATCACTAAAAATAGTTCCATTCCAAAAACATAAGTAGTGTAGATGATTTTTAACAAACAAAGAACAATTATTTGTATACCACTATAAGTGCATTCAAATTGTCAAAAAAGGATATAAATATTGACAGATGCATATCATGAAGATTTAATAAAGTTTTGTCAGCATGAATCACTAATTTCATGTAGTTAGAGTTGATAAAATATATTCTTAAAAAACATAGTCTAGAAAACTACAAAACATATAGATTACAACTTGGAAAATATGAGTTAACCACAATTTATATAAAATATAAATTGGCCGGTGAAGATTTTAGAGGATACTATAAGATAAATTTATGATTTTAGTTGCATTGATATGTAAAAAACATAACTTAGTTTCAATAACATACCTACCAAACATATTTTTTTCATAATATTCAATATACAGAACATACCTCTACTTATATAAAAATGAACGATTTACGCATGATATAAGTTCCAAATTGACTTTTGATGTTTTATAAGATATATTTATGATTTTTTTTATATAAAATAAGTTTATATATTTATTTAAGGATTAATTGAACATATAATTTAGTTTTATAAATTTTTTAGTTAATATACAATGAATATTCTCTATGAGATAAATATTTTTTTAAGGAATGATCAAAACATATGTCTTTTCATAAAATACTATTAGATAAGAATATTTATAAAAAACTATTAATAGATTTTAAATAAGTCCACTTAAATGATCTTCATAGAATTAATGGTTTATAGTTAGGAAATATTTGTCTCTATGAATAATATATGAATATGTTTTTGGAAAAATGTTTTTTTACATCATATATAATATTTTTTAAAGTAATTTTAAAAACATAGGCTGAATTTGAATGATTCAAATAAATACTTTGAATGCAAACCATATATTCTGCATGCACCAAACATTTGTGATATAATTGTATATCAACATAGAACATTAGAATTAGATCGGGTATAAACCTAGTTAAAGTAAAAAATAATAATTCTAATCATATGAAAAAATATATTTTGCAAGGTTTATTAATAGTTAGGTAATTTTTGTAGAATTTGGAGTTGTATAAAAAATAATTTCAATATATACATTTCAACTAGAAATTTTAATTTTCTATATATAGTTTTGAAATGATGATCCTAGGGAGTATTTTAAATTAATATGTATTGTGTTTAATTTTACTAAGAAAAGTCTTTATAATGAGAATATAATTATAAAGAAGTTTGTATTTGATATAAAATAATGAAAAACTATATATACAAAATTTTTATTGAGTCAATCACATACTGTAAATTGAGTTTTCAATGACGAGTGGATTGTCTATGATCTAATATAATTTCTTTGAATTACATAAATGCTTTGGAAAAAATACATGAATTTAGATGATAATTTAAGTATAAAACATAATGCATGAAAAAAAATTATAAATAGTGGAAAATTATTGAGTGATGGTCAGAAATAAGTGAGTACACATATATATAAATAAAATTGATCAAAAACATTCATTGAACATATTCTAAACAATTTAGAGGATGGTAGGAAAGAAACGTGAAAAACTTTTGTTAAATAATATTTCAAGGTGTTATAGGATGAAGTAAAATTGAATATTATATGAAATAAAAGAATCAATAATATTTGAATAAGAAAAAGGAAAAAATATAATATCAAAATAAGATCCAGATCTATGTGCTTAGGTTTTCACAATCAATGTTAGATAACGATTTCATGCATGGTTATCACAAGATAGTTGAGATTTATATTAATAGAGTGTTTTAAAATTCACTCTAAAAAATATAACCATTATAATTTTTTTATTATATTAATTATTTATATTTAAAAAATGATTTTCATAAGAAAAAAATACATTCTATATTAATGGAGACAATAAGAGGGGTCCTATCAAGAAAGTGTGATTTGTGTAATATTTGTGAAATAACCTAAACGGTTTTATGAATGATATATACCCCTATGTAATTTATATAACAAAATTAGTATATTGAATATTCCATGAATGAAATAGTTCATAATAAGGATGAAACTCACACACACCGTGAGTGAACCTTATAAAAATACTAATGCTTATTTTATACTTAATTTATTTCCTATATATTATTGATACTAAGAGAAAATATTAATGTAAAACATAATCAGAATATGTAAAAAAGTTTGGGTTATTTTAAGTCCCATTTTAAGTGGAAAATAATTTTAATGATATTAAAAATTAGAGAATGTTGATTCATCCACTTAGTGGTCATCATCCTAGATTTAGGCATAATAAAATATATCAGAGCCCAATGATTCATATACTGATTTTTGTAATATTATTAAATGAATGATATTGATTATAAGTTTACGTATTTAAGTAATTTTATCTCAATTATATTTATTAATGGTTATCCTTCTAATTTGTGATAGATTTGTAAATTTTAATGAGGTGAAACATTTTTAATATCCTTTTATGTTTTTCAGATATATTATCAACAATAATGTGGAAAATAATTAAAAAATAAGAGGAGGAACATAATAAATGGGTATTCTACTAGTTTAAATATAAAAAATATAGTGATAAAGAATATATATTCCCATGTAAAGGTTGTATAATGAGTGAGGATAAAGTCTATAATACTAAAAAATCTTTATTAAATCATAAAGATGAGGTCAATAAAACAAAAACTAATTTTTTAGAAAATAATTTTTATATATTGTTAGATTAGAAATGGATTTTTTTGATATTTAATATCTATATTTAGTGGTAGATAATCCCAGGGAGATATATAAAATTTCTAATAAGAAGATTAAATTCTATGAGCAATACATTGTGTCTCTTAAGGAGAAATATTCCACGGATGAATTAAGTCTATAGGGTAGTAAATTATTACATATTTAATAATGAAAATTTGTATCCAAGACATAAAATATTCAACAAAAAAATATTGAATGTCTATGTTCTAATATTATCGTATAATATGAGAATCAAATAATTATATAAAAATCATGAAGATGCTAATGAAAAATAGAAAATCTATGAAGATAGTGTTGTAAGGATTGATGAATTAAGAATATTTTAGAATTATTATTATGTGGAGAATATTATATAATCTTAAAATTAATTGGATAAATTTTAAGAAAAAAATTAATCATTCAATGGGAAATACGAGGCTTTGATTCATTAAATAATAAATGATAAAGTTAATGTCAAAGATAAAAAATATCATTGAGAGAGAGTGTGATTTTAACATTATGTATATTCTAAATGAGAAGAATCTAGAGCTTAAATGGATTTAAAGGTTTATGATGATGACTAGAATCTAAAACATGAGAAGGAATAATGATTCTAATAAATGAAACATATCAATAATATTGAAAAATAACTCTTATAAAAAGATAAATTTCCAAAATTAATATGGAATAACTTTCAAAGATATTGGTAGGAGTGTGTTATATAAAGACATGTGGTCATTGAGTGTTGTATTAAAAATATTTAATTGAAAAAAATGACTTACCTACAATAAATGTTGAAAAAAGAGTAAATAAATGAGTCTGGGGTGATACAATACCATCAGAAAGAGATCTTCAATAATACCTCCAGAATGAAGTGTAGTAGCCTAGAAAAAATTTTATATCAACAAAAAGCAAAAATGGAATCATAACAAGAGAAAATAAAGAAACTATATTTGAGGAATTTTTTTAAATTTTATTTTATAATTAAACTAACTCGTCTAACCATGAAGAAAATTGTTAAATATTTTTATAGTGAAAGTAATAATTTTAATTTAAGATTGATTAATAAATTTACCACAAAACATTATGCAAAGTGAAGAAAATATCACCTAAAAAAGATGTAATTTTGAAATAGAATAAAGTTTTCATGGTTAATGTAGGTTAACCCAATTTCTATCATTTTAAACCCTTAAAATAATATTAGGACATTGTATTGTAAAATGTGATAAATAATTGTTCGAAAATTGATTTGATCTAATTTTAATATTTATTTGAATACAAGGATGTTTTATTGAAGACATAAAATTACAAGGTGTATAAGTATGAGTTTAAGTTACTAAATCTATTATATATTCTTACATTACTTTGGATGAGTAATTTTTTGAAATTGATATAACTTATGGCATCACATATTATAATTATAATAAAGAAAACAAAAATTATGATAAAATAAAATATTAAAATTATATAAAAATGGGGTATAAAATGTTTGTTTATGAAGAATACAAGATGATAAAATCTTATGACCTTGTCTTTATTGATAATCAGTTTAAATTAATAATTTAAAATTTTATTAATTTTAATTTTATGTCTCTATACTAGTTCACATTAAATTGGTTTAGGGATAATATACACAACAATAAATTTATAATGGAAACTCTTTTTTTTCTATAGAGTGTCAAATTTTGTAGTTATGAATTAACTAATTATTTCTCCATTATTAACAAATTTATAAATCATCATGGTTTTTTAAATAATTTAAAATTTTACTTTAAATGATTCAGTGTATTCATAGGATAGTATGAGTTATCAGGAATAAATACCTTAAAACTATATATGGAGAGAGAATGAGGGGATTTGGTACAACCCCACCCCTTTCACTTTCTTTAAGATTTGGATTATGTTGTTAAATGGGAATACAATACTCACACATAAAAGGGTGAGAGTGTAATTAGTGGGGATATGACTTATGTTGGTGTTATATACTATATTCATAAGTGATATTGAATGTGAGAAGACATGTGATGTTATTATGTGTTATTTAGGTTTTATGGGAGTTAATAGAAAACAAATATGGTGATATTCAAGTAACCTTGTATTTAATAGGTGTTTGATGTTACCATGGATATTTCTTATCATGTTTATTATAAAAATATAATAATAATCGTATATGAATTGAGTTGAAGAATCATGAATGAGTTGAAGATAAAAATAATTATTATTTAATTGAGTTAATAATTGAATCATGAAGTATGTATGGAAATAATATGACTCCAAATAGTGTGGATTATGAGGGGGAATAATGAATATAACATTCTCTTATGAAAAAAAGCATTTAAGATTCATTATTCCTATTAGTGTGATATTTTTGGAATAATGTTTTTGGAAGATATAATTATTTTAATGGTTTATTGGATGTCTATATAATGTTTTGGAATCCTAGAGTACCTCCATATTTCACATAACATAATTATATGTTTTTATAAAAATATATAACTACATTATGAAATGAAAAATCATCGAGAACAAATTGTAGGGTTTGGAGTTAAGTGATGATCACGAAATATATATTGAAATAAGATAGGAAATTAGAGAAAATATGTGATAACTATCAATTAAAGATAAAAAGATTAGATTGTGATAATGAGATAATTTTTTTAGTTTTGGAAAATTCATTTAATTTTTAACCATTTTAGAGGTGGCATCATGTATTTTTTTCATGACATATTGTAGTGACATAAAATAAATGAGGAACAAATCATGGCAAATAGAAGCATAACATTTGTTTATATAACACTGTAATGGTATCGAAATGGATAAAGGAGGATACAAATATATTTATTTACATCTATTTAAGAGACACTAATGCGTTTCAAGTTTGAATCATGCAGTAGATTAAGATATAGATCAAAAGACATGAACTCTCCAACATAGCCATGATAGAGTCGAGAACACACTATGTAAAGAAAAATGTGACTTTTTACCATATATATAAATATAAATCAAACAGTGAATATTATGAATAATACTAAATGCTAACATGGTTATTGGAGGTTTATTGAGTGTTATAAATAATCTTTTAGTTCTTATTTCTATTTGGTGTTCTTTAAAAGATTTTTTTAGTTTCTTGCACATTTTAGGTCTTAGTCTAGTGGAGCTCATTTTGATCCTATGAGGTTGATTCTCTTTTTTGATTATATATTTTTTTACTCTACACCTACCATCAATTTCTATGTTCTATCCTTAATGGTTTGGAACTCTGGTTTGTTATGATGGTTTGGGAGGTGTTGGATGAGGCGTCATGGGTGTCCTATGAGGAGAGACCTGTGATTGATGGTTTCATTAACAGTCTGGTTCTCTTGTCATTATTCGATGGAGGATTTTATATTGATAATTACAGCTCTATTGGTGTGGTTATGTTGTTTTGGGATTCATGTGTTAACGAATGTGGCGATTCACTTCGAACATCCTGCCTACAACAAACTATGATCTTACTTCCTTCTCCATATCTCCTTTTCAGGTCGGTCTGGTGAAGTCGTTATGAAAGAGTTTTTGGGATATCCTGTTCAAGTGATCTTCAGCGTATGAAGTTTCAAAACATTATTTAGATTTATTTTGTTTTTAGATTCCATTTTTCTTATTGTTCGTTTCATTCTGGCGATTGAGGGTGTTTCATCATTGCAGTTGAAAATTATAGGTTTTGATTGTTTTTCTATCAATGTTTTTTAGTTCTATTTTAGTGAACAGATGATAGTATGGTGAAGTTAATGGCTCTCTCTGGTGAAGGATTCTCTGGTTTCCATCCTTGACAATGTTTATGATGATATATGGTGAAGTTTTCATAACAGTGCTCTTTTGGGTCTGGTGAGATAGATACTGATTTTATGCCTCCTGATGATGATGATGATGGTGATGATGATGATGATGATGATAATGATGATGATGATGATGATTCTTGGTGTTTGATGTTTGGTTGGTTCACACTGGTGATGTGGAGATGACAATGAAACCCAAGTGTCAGGGCATGCAGCTCAAGATTGTTGTGGTGCTGGATCTCACATCCTGATGGGTAGGTGGAATTGTGATCATTTCATAGAAGTGAATTGATTTCAAATTTTGAATATGTGGTTTTTGTTTTTATTAATTTTTTATTTTGAATATGAATCTTGAAATCTGTTTTGTTCTATGGTTAACGCTAAACCTTAAAAGAAATTTTTTATAAATGAATAAAATAGATTTGGCATTGTACAAAGTATACAATATAAAAAACATTTTTTTTCAAATGATATGTTGAAATAATAATATTTATTGGGATTAAACATTGAAATGGATCAAATTTAAATATGTTATCAACAATTTCCAAAGAGTTAAATAAATATAAAAAAGTTTATTTTTTTATAACATATTAAATAATTATTCATAAAATATTTTTTTGAGTTAATTATATACTATAATTTGAGTTTTTAAATGTTAATTGGATTGTCTGTGATCAATAAAAAACATGAAGGAACATGAAGATTCATGCAGATATAATTATTGAATAATAACTATAAAAAATTATGTATTTGAAATGATATTTCACTTAACATTTATTAAATAATTTTTTTAATCATGTAATGTAAGATAAATTTTAAAAGATATGATTTTTGAGATATTATAGAGTGTGTTTGATCAAATTATCTCATATAAAATGTGAGTCTTCTGTTAAAAATTATAAAATTAATGCATAGAACATTTTCCTAGAACATTTGTTTGCTGGGTATTTTCCAGTTCAACTAACCATAAGAATAATTTATTTTTGGTCTTGATATTATGAAATTAACTATTTAATTATTTGAATATTATTTGGGTAAAAATTCGAGATATGGGGAGAAAAACTTCATGAGATTTATTTTAGTGGAATGATGGAATATAAATCAAATATTTATAGAGTTTTTGTAATGATGTTATTTTAGATTTAAATATGTATAAATTAGAATTAATCAGAATAATATTTTTTATAATTTTAAGAATTTTTTGGATTAATGTTAATAAAAACTTATTTGATTAAATTGGATGAGATCCTTGTAATATAATTTTGTAAAATATGTTTTGAAATTTGTGAAAAAGTTTTCACTAAAATATCCAATTCCTAATGTATTTGAATTCAAAAATAGCTGATGCTAATTTACCTATTATCTGTTGAAATAAAATAAATGTGATCTAAATACATGTGTAGTTATATTTAAGAAAAATTTAATAATAAAATTCATGCCATGAGACTACACATATAAATGAAGAGAATTAAATATTAGAATATGTTTCAACCAGAAGGCTCAAGGACACCATAGAGGTGAACTCGTTATTTAATTCGTTCTCATTGAATAAAACTCATTCCAACATTGGAGAGAGTAACTTTAAAATTCAATCATACATCCACAATATTTAAATATGAAAATAAATTCAAAAACTTATTTATTTTTCTTAGTTCACCATAAAGAAATATATTAAAAGATCATACATCAATGATGTTTCATTGTAATAAAATACACTGTATAATCCTATGATTACAAGGCTTTAGGTAAGGATCACATACAATGTTTGTGACATTATCTCCTTTTTACTATACATGAAATGATTCACGACTAATATTCAATAATAAGTTGACACATAGGTCACTTATTTTGAATATAAGAAATAAATTAAAATTACCATGATGATGAGGTATTTTTAGTTAAGATCCATCCACAGGATAAAATATAAAACCTTAGTTAATTACTTCATATCATTATCCTTCATACATAAACTCTAGACATGTCGAAAATTTCTTCCTCAATGTCTATATTCATTATTATTTCTTAAAAAATAATCAACTCTTTTATTCATCCAAAAGTTTCATCTATTTAAAATCAGTTTTCATTAGCTAATTACCCATTAAAATAATCTATCATTGGTGGCTTAAAATAACCATATAGGATAATGTTTTTCTATAAATTATAATTTGAACAAATTTTAAATATCATAAAAAATCATCAAAACCCATATGTTGTCACACCCACCATGACTTGGTTTTATCAGTAAAACTATTAAACTTTAAAAAATATTTCATTTAAAATATTACCTATAAAGAAATATAGACATTTTTATTTTTTTAATTCCAAATTTAAACCTCATTGTAATGTAGAACTATAAAAAAATAGTATGGAAAAACTCCATAAAACCTCTAGTAGACTTTAATAATTCTTCCATGAAAAATGTTCATCACCATAATGACTATTTCAATTTTTCTAAAAACAAACTTTGAAAATTTCATATTTCATATTCATTAGATCTTTCTAGAAAATCTGCACCATTCTCAACATCTTGAAATACCCACCACTATGAAATGGACATCCCCACCTTCTCATGTATTAATCACAAACAGAATCCCTGATTACCTCCTATAGCTGATTCCAATACCATCCAATTATTTTCTATTGAACCGCAACATAAAATACGACTTGGTATAGTAGCACATTTCCAAATTATATTTCCCAAAACCTTTTTCTAAAAAACATCCTCTACCATAGTTATAGATTCCTAACCATATCATGGTTCAAAAATCCATTCCATGTCTTACTTCATAATAGTGTGTTTTTATCCCTTCATGAAAAAAATCTTAAATCATTTACCAAGGCTTATATCTAGATCTTATATCATTATATAACCTAAATTTTTATCCATTTCCTATAAATATAACACTTTTTAAATATGTTACACTCATAGGGTCCTCAATATACATTATTCCATACTTTAAAATCTTAGGTTTAATTATTTTCCAATTTACATGCCTAGTTCCCAAAATTTTCCACTTTACCAGCTTAGGCTTAAACATTATCCCCCTTTTGGTTTTTTTAAAATTTTATTTGAAATTATAGAATACATTAAATCCAATAAAACACAATGAAATAGAAAAAATCATCTATCACTATATGTTTATGTGACCAATGTTACATTTAGAAAACAAGAGATCATGAGATAATTCAATGCATAAATTTATATATCTAACATTCATCTATAATAAATTAATTATCATTAAATGGTTTCATATAACTCCCACTATCTAAATTCATATTTTACACTCATCCTCATGGAACATATCTACCATTTAGTATATTACAACCAAAACTCTCTTTAATTATTAGAGTATATTTCATCCCTATGAAATGAAAGTCATACTCCAAATAAAAAAATTAATATTTTCTATAATTTATTATAATTTTTAGAGATTCTCTTTTGATTTGATACATTATGGACCAACTTCTCATCCTTTTAAAGAAGTTAATGTTTTACCATCATTTATGATAAAACCAAAGGGAAATATTTTTCCAACCATGAGAAAAAAAAGATTAGAAATAAATTAACATGTGGATAAGGGATATATTGAACCTCTGTAATCTATTTGTAGTGGTTTAAAACTGATATCCATCCAATTATTTTAAAACATCGATGTTATGACTAGTTTTGGGAATATATCAGAAACTTGTTGTTGTGTTTTGATATTATAAACTAGGAAAATTCCTAGCTGCATAAATTCTAGGAAAAAAAGATATTTAATTTTGATATGTTAAAATCTTGAGATTTTATTGGGTTCTTCAAAAAATCAAAAAATATTAATTATCGCAAAATATCAACATAGGATCCTTCCCTTATTCACTATGATCCTCTAACTATTTTTTCATCCATATGAACTATGTAAAATACATTATCAATGAAATATATTTTTCTTCCATTATGTTATGAAACATTCTCTCTTTCATATTACTTTTATATCTAACACATTAATTTCTAATAAATATTTCTCCTCTATTTATAGATTTTTTATCTAAAAATATATTTCTGAATATATAACCAAATATGTAATATATTTTTAGTATTTTATTATATCTTATACTTATCCATTTAAAATATTATCTTAAATGCGTCTCATATTTTTTATATTTATTGAGATAGTCTTACGTCAGATTAATTTGAAACATTGTAACCATAAATTTTGGGAAAAATATATCTAGCTTTGTTAATATCAAGGATAATAGGATTATAATCATTATATGAATTAAATTTAGATCCACTACTCTTCCATATTCATTATTCCTAAAATTATTTTGACGCATGGTTGGTGTTGAAAACAATTTTCAATCATGAATGAAAAAAAGTTATATGAAACTACATTGTATTATTTTCATGGGAAATATATGTGTACGCAACCTCTTTAGTGACTTGAAACTTAAAAAACTAAATAGTTCCACTTATCATTTACATCACAAAATATAGTAATAATTTAACAAACTCCTCCACCAATTTTAACTTTATTGAACAAAATATTATATCATAATCATAAATGATTAATATGAATTTATCTTCCCTGGATGATTTTACATACAGGTTATGATATACACATCCTCTCAGTAATTCTAACATCCTTATATAAGAGTCCAAATGTGCATACAAATATCATGGTTCTTGTTTCAAACTATATAATATATTTTTAAATTGACCCACCATTTTTAATCATGAATAATTATAAAACTAATTGGCTATTTAATTTAGATTTCTTCTTTAAGAACTACATTCAATAATACTATATTTATTCTACTTGATATATTTTTAATTCAATTTGAATATAATATTCTAAAAAAAATATAATCTACTCAGGTATATAGACCAGTGTGAATGAATTATATAGATATATTACCCCATTCAAGTATTTTCTTGGCATATGAAATTAGATTTTTTTCAAATTAGATTCCAATGTTTATTATATTTATTTATGATTATTTATATGATTTTGATTATGTTTTGATCATTTATACTCTTTACATGCACCCTAGTATGATTATTTTATATTTTAAATAACTCCTTTATCACATATTTAATCCATGATTCATCATTTTCCATTTTTTTAACTATATCTCGCTCCACCTATGATAATTGGGAAGTGTGATCAACACTCCTCGTCATTCGGGTTTGTGTTAGAGTTTTCAAGTCTTTGATTATATTAGATTCATTGATTTTAGATTTTTTTCCCTTAATTGAATTTTTGGTAAACACAATTTATCATCTATATCATCCTCATATTTACCCTCTAAATCCTCACCATTTGTTTTTTTATAAAATACTTATCAGTTTGGGTAAATATCTTTTTATTCTCCAAATAATTTAAAAATAAAATTCATGTATTGTCCCCATAATTATCGCCAATCACCATAACATAATTTAATTCCATAATATTGTTAATACCCTTATTAGAACACATTTAAGATAAACTCTTGATTGTGTTCCTTGGAACAATCCATCATCAGAAAAATCATTATACTTCACATGATTACATGCCTTATTATGGATTATCCTTTTACTCTCAAACACCTTAAAGTATTTTTTAGTTAGATTACTCCATTGAAACCTTTTATTTTTTGTTTTATCCTATAAATGAATTAATTTCGTTTAGTTTTGGGTGTAAATCAACAACTTCATAATATCTTTGTATAAGGTACATTAAATACCACTCTAAATTAGTAATATTTTCACCATGTTATTTACCCTTTGGTTTTATATTTTGAACAATCCATTTTTATATGGTGTTATTAAAAATGATAAATTATGTTTGATTCTATATTTCTCAAAGTCATTATCTAATTAAATTAAGCTTTATTCTATTCCATTATCTAATCGAATAATTTTGATCATTGTTTTTCTTTAATTTCTTTTTGATCAATGATACCATTTGATTTTTTCAACATGCTAATTGCTGCATTACATAAATATAATTCAACCCATACTACTATAATAATCAATAAAAAATATGAAATATATTTTTCTATATGTTTCTAGATGTTTCATTAGAGTGGAACATTAGTATAAACCTTGTAAAGTAAATTTGAAGTCATATTATTATTTTGTTTATAGGAATTTATCACTATTGTTCCTCTTATTCAATAATTATATTTCTTTCTCCCATGTTAATTCAGATTTACTATATAAATTATATCCCTTATCTTTGATATATAGTCCATTATTTTTTTATGTTATTTGTTAATCCTTCGATAATACAAACTATTCTTCTTTTCCACAATTAGTTAACTTATGTTGTTCTTATTATCTACTCGACATTGATTTACATTTCTCCTCAATCAATGAATTTGTGATTTTTTTTGTTTTTACAACAGTTAGAAAACTAATCAAATTGAATTTCACTTGAAATGATATGTTGAAAAATTGACTTACACTTAATGGATTATTTTGAATTCCATACACATATTTAATTTATCTATACAATTATTTTTTTACTTAATTTAATATTTAATGATTTATCATTATCAGAATGAACTATTCCATCAATATAGTACTACACATTCTTCAATAGATTAATGATCTTGGTAATTTGGGATGAGAACTAATATTCAAGAATCCAGGATCTAGTAATATTCATTTTTAAGTTAAATATTTGTTAGTATATCATTTTAATTATTCTAATTTTCATTTCCTGGAACACTAGATTGAGTATTGGAAAAAGAGGGCCTCTCAACATTCATTTTAGCATGACCAATGAAGTACTCCTCCTCTTCTTCCAAAGAGGAGAATTTTATTCCTAATGGAATCTTATTCAATTTTTCCCTTTCCATTCTCCATGAGCTTCTAATGGGACTATTTCTGTTTCTTCTTTAGCTATAATCAATTATGTTATAACCAATGTTAGAGAAATAAAAATAATATCCATATAATTTAATTATTTAATTAAGTGTATCATATGTTATCATACTCCTTTGATGGATTCCAGGCTTTTATACTTGATAGTAACATCTTAAAACATACCAATCTCTCATAGTTTAACCCAAGTTTCCATAAAAATGGAACTTCAATATAGGGAATATTGTTTCATTTTAAATTAATAAGTTTGTATCCTCTGAATAACTTATTAGTTATTTGATAACCATTAATGGTTGATAGATATCGCTAACCTTTTTATATTTTGGGGGTAATCCATGTAACCCAGTATAAACAACACAACATAGGTGCTTAACGTTTAATTTAATAAAACCATTTATTATTTTTAATAAAAATGAACAAAAATTAAGTGATTTAATGAATGGAATATGAGAAAGTATGGAGACCGATTTGAGATGCATGTTACAAACAAAAGATAATGGGAAGAATGTATCAGAACATAATAAATTTATATGATTCATCACATTTTAGACCCAATTTTCTGATAAAATGACCACCACAATATATCTACATTATTCATTAAAAATAACACGAATGTTAAAAATATAAATGACAAATAATGAAAATATATAAGACTTGAGAAACTATCTAAAGATCATTATTCTTTGAACTAGGTGAAACTTGTGATCTATTCCAAGGAGAGTTAGCATCCCCAACATTCTTATATGGAAACGCATATTTCATAAAGAGGTATATGAAAAAATATATTAAAAAATTAAAATCATGAGTAGAAGTAGAAACATTATTATAGCTCTATTCCTATACAAAAAAATAGAAATGTTATCCGAATTGGTTGATTAGAAATATAAATTCTTATGAAATTCCTTTACTGGTTATTTTTCTCCTTGTTCAAGCTCATATGTATTGAACTCCTCTGTAAAAAATGATCCATTATGAGGTGTTAAGAAGTCAAAGAATCATCATTTTCTCCATATTTTCCCACACATGCTCTCTATTTCTCTATATGATTCTCTCAAATTCATGATACTAAAATTTGAGGACAAATAACTCAATTGTCAAAGGGGTCCTCCATGAAGATACCAGTGGAGAAATAATGGTACAAAATCAAATTGACATGGAATAAATATGTAGCTAGCTTGGCTCATACACATTTGAAGTAGAAGTCACATTTGTGATGGAGTTCATATTGAATAATCTTGAATCCTAACCACATAAAAATAATAAATTACCTTCTAGATATATGATACCCAATTACTAGATTCCTAACTAAATTTAATGATCAAGAAAAAAAATAAGTGGGAAAACATATAAACTAAAAATAATTGATCTATCCTAACACCATTAGAGCATTACAATCAAGGGTTGAGATGTCTATCAAAAAAAATTTAGGGGATTACATGAATTATAGTTCTAAATAATCCAATACTACCTATAGAGGAGAGACTAAGAATGGATTACTAACGAAAATGGGTCAAATTACTATAAGAACCTAGAACACCCTAAGAGGGGAGGGGTGGATCAGGGTGTCAAATTTTTCTTTTATAACGACATATATTTTTCCGACATTGGTAGTAACTTGTTAAATATGTTTTATGGAAATATTCATAAAACAAACAATCACATTCAAAGAGACAACACAACAATTTTACATGGATCACTACAAAGGGATAGTCCAAGGATAATATGCTGTTAGTGTGTCAGCCATACCAAAATCCACTAATCTTTACTATTTGTGGAATAAAAAAGTATAAAAACAGTCACTTTGTTCCAATAACACTACCTTTACAACATTTTAGGAATAACACACAACCTTCCTCTAAACACATACATCGAATCTTCCTAGCTCACTACCTTGGTATAATTATAACTTAGTTTAATGACTTGAAATTATCTCTAGTATATTTCCATTTAAGTCTTTTTCCCTAACTAGTATGAACTATGCTTACACCATTGTCCTAAATTTATTCACTTGAAATCACTGATCAAATAAACAGATATTCAAAACCATTTAGTAGTGCAACTCAAGCACTTGCACCAAACACATGTACTTTCATTATAAATTTAGTATTTTCATGCACGATGAATTTCATTCAAGACTTATATTTCATGAAATCACACAATTAGTTTCACTTGGTCTTAATAGACACAAGGAACACTTTGTGTTGAATATTTAGAGCACTTAAGTCTTCTTTGAAAAACTCTTTCATTTATCGGAGACACAATTTTTTTGGAAAAGTTCTATATGTATATTGGGGGTTTCCAATTATTTATAGACATTTTCAAACATGCATGAAAGATACTTGTGCACTTTCCCCCATATATATAATCCTGATTAATTACATTTCAATTGGTTCATAATATCCTTTCGTGTAATTCAAAAAAATTCGTGCAACTGATGGATTTTGCATATTTTCATATGATGATTTCAATGCTCCAATTTTGCATAACTCGTTTTGATTTCGTATTTGGCATGTAATATTATTTTATGCAATTTTAGTTCATGCATGAAACTCATTCCTTTTTCATATTTTGATGTTGTGATCTCAAAAAAATCTCTTATGCGCAATATTTTGATTCACCTTCAGGATTCTATAGAACACAATTTTCTAGAAAAAAATTTCTTCATTCACTAATTTTTGGACCGAAATTATTGTCGAACATTGGTAAAAAAAATGAAACCTTCAACACTATATCTATATTGTAATATAGTATAACTTTCCATGAAAACTCCCAAATCAAACCATTGTGGATTTAAAACAAACCCAAACTATACTCTATTTCCATCTATGAAAAACCTTGGTTCCAATAATCTCCCCATTTGGGTTTGTTGATAATCTGTTGATGAATCCAATAAAGCACCAGCCACTATCAAAAACAAAAATTAAAGAGACAAGTCATCCAACTCTCTGAATTTACATTAGAAAATATTTGTATAGAAAATAATAGGGGAAGTATGAATTGGGTTCTCATGTTTTGGAGTGATGAAATATTTCCCAGATAATCTTTGAGAAATATGAACTATATTTTTATAACACTGAATACTCATCATTTAAAAAAATTCATGGTTCGTCAAAAAACTACAACCATCACAAATTTATAATGACATTGAATTTATCCATTCACCCCCTTTGAAAAATAATCCCAAAGAACCTATATTTGTTCTTGTAGAGCTCAAAACATACTCCCCCTAGAACATGTATCCCCCATAAACCTGTATCAATTTCACAAATAGATTAAAACAGTTAATATAATTAGGGAGAGGGAATCAATTGTAACTTCCTTTTGCACAAGGAGGTGGTTTAACACTGATGTTCAACAAATTTTTCTAGAACACATGTGATTCCAATATCTTAGTCACAATGTCAAGAAATTTTTCATCAATTCCAATATGATCCATTTTAATCACACCTTTGTAAAAAAGTTCCTTGATGAAATGATATCTGATCTCAATATGTTTTGTATGGGATTGTTGAACTAGATTATTCATAATATTGATCTCGCTCTTGTTGTCACAATGAATCACCATTTTCTATTTCACTATATCACCAATATCAGTTAATTATTTGTTCATCAAAAATAGCTTCTTTAAAGCCTTTTTAGATAGATATACTCTACATAATCCATACTAAGAGAAGTGATTCCCTATTTTTTTCTCAACCATCCCACATATTTCATGCCAATAAGGAAATATCAACCACTTTTTTACTTTCTATACACCACATCTCCATCCCAGTCGAAATTAGAAAATGCTAATAATTCATTATCTCTTCCTTTAGAAAAGTATAGACCAAAATTGAGAATACCTTAAATATATCTCATGATTCTTTTAACTATTTCCAAATATTTTTCCTTCAAATTAAATTGAAATTAGTCCCCTAAGAATGTTGAAAATATGATTTATGGTCGTGTAACAGTCAAGTATAATAGGCTTCAAATGATTCTCTTGTATATATTGGTATCCATAAATGTCTCGTCCTCCTACTTTCTAAGTTTTTCCCCAACCGCAATCATAGTCGACATCGGTTTTCCGCCATGCATGTTGAATTTATTCCGCATCTCTCTTGCATATTTATTCTGAGATATGAAGGTGTAATCATTCTTCTTAATCACCTAAAACCCTAATAAGTATATAAGTTCCCCAATCATAGAAATTTCAAATTCTTATTTCATATGATTTGTAAATTCTACCACTGATCCCTACCTACTTAGTCCAAATACAATTTCATCCATATACAAAAGCACCATAAAATTATCTCCCTATGAATTATTCACATAGAGATTATAATTGAAACCTCCTATATTGAATTAGAGCTTATTTAGATAAGCATATAGTCAAGAATAATATGCCTGAGGTACCTACATTAGACCATAAATATCCTTCTTTAAGCTACAAACCTTTTCTTCATCATTTCCAATCAAAAATCCCACTGGTTGTTCAATTTAAGCTTATTATTCAAGAACTCTATTTTAGAACTCTATTTTGACATCCATCTGATAAAAATTGTATCCTTTTTGGATTTACAAAGAAATAAAAACCCTGATTGACACCAGTCTAGATACTAGATAAAATGTTTCTTTAAAATCAATGCCTTCAATTTTTGAAAATCCTTTACACACTAAGTGTTCCTTAGTTCAGATCACATTTACATGCTCATGGAATTTTCTTTTAAAGATACACTTTGTTCTAATCACATTGTGATTTTCAAGTATCTTAAAAATATCCCATGTTTGGTTCTTGTAAATCTGATATAGTTATTTATTCCTGGATTTAACACATGATTCATCCTTCTTAGATTCTTCAAATGAGGTTGCTTCTACAATAGATAGGAAGGCAGAATGTGCTTCATTTCCCATTCCCCTTGTTTGTATGAGGGTGGTCAAATCCCTAATGATTTTAGATTGATCGATTTATTCTATTCTATTTCCATTGTGTGGTTCAAATTAAGTTTCTTCAACCATGGTTTCATCTTCTGATTATAGTCTTGAATCATCTTCATTTTCTGTGCTCTGAATTTTTTATAACCCTTCAACTTTTTCTTCATTTTGATAAGTCCCTTTTTCCCTATATTATTTATATTCTATCATATTATTATATGATCTAATCGAGGTATTTATGGATTTATTTTCAATGGTATTGACATCTCTTATTTCCTCAATTTTTCCATGATGATTGGATTACGATTTTTAATATTTTCTCGTTATTGAATATCCAAGGAATATTCCCTCATCTACAGAATAACCATACATTCTATAATTTCCTTCATTATTTCAGAAGATACATTTATATTCAAAAACAAAAAAAAAACTAGAGAAGTATTACTTCCATACCATAACTCATATGGTGTATTGGTTTCTTTCATAAAAATCCCTATTCAATTTTGAGTGTACACTACTTCTTGAATATCCTCTTTCAAATAATGATGAGAGATATATCCCTCTATCAGCATAGTTCTAACCATATTGTTCACCTATCGATTTCTTCATTTAATATATTCATTTTTTTGGGTTCTCACTTTAGACACCTAATGATTTATTCCATTTCTATAGGTAATTTTAAAATTCAATGTATGTGTATTCTCCTCCATTGTTAGATCATAGAACTTTGATTGTGCATCCAATGCTATTTGCTGATAAATTTTCACAAAATAAAGAACTTTTTTCCGGTGTATAATCACTACAAAAGAAATTATACTATAATAATTAATAAAAATAATGATTTGCCTCTCTCTATATGTGTCAGCTACTTTTATTGGACCACATACATCTGTGTGGACAAGATCAATAAAATTTGATTCTCTTTTTTTCTTCGGAAGTTATGAACCAAAAACCATCATTCCTTACATGCAATCATCACATGTATTTTCTTATTAATGCTTCAAATTAGTAATATCGATGATTATATTCTACTTAGATATCTTTTCAATGCATTTTTTATTAATGTGACCCAACCTCTGGTGTCACAAGTTGTTTCCTTCTTCAACTATTAAGTAAAAAATGGTTTTATTACTATAATTCTAGTATAAATTACCATATTTTCTGCATCCTCTAATGAGATTATTATCTATCTTTCCTTTGATTGTATTCCCCTTTTGATTAAATCTCACCATCATTCTCGAGTCATATAGTTGACTCACACTTAGGAGATTGTTTCATTAACAATCCACATATTGAACTTCAGCTTTCATAATCTCATTATTTTTCAATTTTTTAATTCCAATACATTTTATATTTAAGGAATTCTCATTTCCAAACTTCACTATACCATCAAAAAATTTCTTTAAATTATTTAATAAATATTCATTTCCCATCATAATGGATGAGAATATGCTATCATGAATCTTGGTTCTACTGTTCTTTGTAGCTTTGAGAGCTATTTATACAAGGATGGATTTCTTGATTTTCTTCTTTTCTTTCAATGAGATAATTTATTGAGTGGATTATAATTATATCATTTAAAATATCTTTTCCATATGCATTGGTTTATTGTACTCATACTTTAATTCCTTATTAGAATACAAATTTTCAAGTGAAACTCTTCCTGGTTGGAAGTTATTGAATTTTCTCTGAGTTTTGTAGGTAATATTCCCACATTTACTCTTCATACAATGAATATATTTATGAAAATATGTTTTGACCATAGGTGGTGTGTTTGAGGTGATGATGAAATGTTCAGACAAGAATCATCGCTCGTCTCTTTTTCTAGAGATGTTTTCTCATCTAATTCATCATTTCTTTTGTTTTGACCCATTCTGCATCATTATCCTTTAAAGGAAGGTTTTATTAACCCCATGGGGACAGGGTAATTTACCACTTCTATATTGAAAAGAAGATTACACAGTAAGATGGTCCCAGTGGGTTATTTCATGGGATTAAGTACTTGTCCAATTGGTCCTCTAGGATATAACTTCCTCGGATAGTCTCCAATAAGTTTATTTGTGGATCTAGAAACACCCAACAGCCCTGGTATCCATGATTCATGTACCTATATTCTAAAGGCAGGTTATCATTGTACAATGATTTTTTCAATGACACTTAAGGAATCCATTGTTCGAGAGGATGTCAATTTAGTCTCACTACGCCCCTTTGGGGGGGGATTATTGCCTATTCTGGGACACTCTTATAGATTTAAGTCATGTTCATATGTTCATGAATCCTTGGTTCATTCCTGAATCTTGTATCCATGGGCTACCAATAGTTTGTAGGATCATTGTCGACATATATGGATTTGATTCTATAGAGGTAATGATGACATGATCCATACAATAAGGCACTCTAGAGTTTATCGTCATCTAGGGAGGATGGAAGGTGACTTAATGTTGGGGTCAGACCCATAAGATGGGATTCCTACATATCCTTGGGAGAGGAATCCGAGCCCACGTAGTTCAAAATGGATGGGTATTATGCATGTAATCATCCCATTTGGGGGGACATTATTGTGTGTTCCCTTTTGGAAGGGAACCCTTTTGAGATCGGGCCTTCACGTAGGCATCCTACGTATCCTAGTTTGACTAGGAATCGTAGTTCTCATAGTTCAGACCTATGTGGATATTGTAATCATCACAAACCTCTAATCCCATGTGATTCATACTCAGTGTGAGAAACAAGAGGTCGTGAGAGATCCAACCAACCACATTCCTCCTATCTTGATGATGGGAGAGGGTGAGCCTATAGTGGAAGAATCCACAGCGACATTGCTTGAAGGCGTGGAGCGATGAACCTTTTAATGTGAGAAGACATTAAAGGTCATGTGTCTTAGCCTTTAGAGGATTGGGGACTTACCTTAGTGGGAGTTCCCCAGAATGCATTCTAGGAAGGGGAAGACTATCAACTCTCATCACATGGAGAGTGATCATAACTCCTTCGACTGATCATTATTCCTCATTGAATGGAAAATCAAATGATCACCCTTGATCCCTAGAATGGGGAAGTTCAAATCCGCATCCCAAGGTTAAAATCATGGTCAACATGGGAATCTATACTTACAGGCATACCTGGAGTCCGAATATTTGTGGGGAGAGCCTTCGTGACTCTTCTTACCATGGGTATGTAGACTCAAAGGGGCACACTGATGCACCTTATGGTCTGATCATACGGGTCTGGTGACTTTGGAGGAGGCTTTGGCCTGGTGATGGGGGCTGGTTTGTAGAGGGATTATGTAGTATTGAACGGTAACAGAGGGGTGAGATTGGAATCTGAGGGAAGAATACCCGAAAACACCACTTTTTGTGTACTTTTTCCTTATGCAGGATGGGTGAAGCTCCACATACCATAGTGGTATGCGGGCAAAGTGGTCATCCGCATACCGAAGCATTACGCATGCTGGGGTAAGGACAACTGTGCACCACATCGGCACGCGGTCCAAAGTGTGGTTCTTCATGCCCCTTTGGGTTCCATCCATGTACTGATGCAGTACGCGATGCTGAGTTAAATATGCGTAGAGATATACTATGCAGAACACCATATTGAAGGAGGGTCCTTATGAATATTGTTCGTAGGGAGTTCATCCACGAGAAATGTGTTGTTCGCAATTTCACCAATTAGTTTCGTGTTTCTATTATTATTATTAATTTATTTTTTTTTATGTTTTTAATCTGGTTGTACTTAAGGAAAAATTGGTTTGTAATTCAGTCTTCACTGATAATTCAAGCCTCAATCTAGAATCTTCGTTGAGTTCTTTCTTCAAACCTCTAGGGCCCCCTTCTAGATTTCTTCATCCACCCCTCTCAATTCCCATTGTGCTCATTTTATAAATAATTGGGGAAATCGTATCTATGGTCAGGAATCCCCATTTACAAAACCCCATAAAGAGATATCTTGACCTACAGAAGACTCAATCGACTGGGGTTTGCGGAGGTTGCAGTTCGTGAGTCATCATTCGCAGAACCCCACCAGTTTTCTTCATTTGCGAACTGCTGAGTTTGTGAAAGGGTATGCAGATGGATTTAGCATGATTTATTCCTTTATAGACATGTTTCTTAGTCCACTGTGTTTGTGGGACATCACTTTGTAGGCCAGTGCCTCGTGGGTCGTTCCGCGTACCGGTGGTTTGCAGTTCATGTGGTCTACAAAACCTTCTCGGTGATGGTATATGGTTCACGTAAAATATTTTGAAAACATGAATTCCTTAAAGTTTCTTCTGAAGTTTTTAACTCAATTTGATTATACTATATTTTTCTAGACTTTTATGAATTATTTATTCCTTCTAAAAAGTGATAATGGGAGAATTTTATTCCATTGGATGAATTTTAAGACCCTACAAATTCCCCCCATCGGAATGGGGTCTATTCAGAACGAAGAGGAGGCTATTTCGATGTAGAAGCAGTCCTGAACTGAAATGGTTTGTGGTAGAATAGATAGGTACAATAGTAGGGTACCACACCTATATATAGGGGCCCGTGGAATTTTACTTTTACTATTTCTCATGGAGAAAAGGTCATTAGACTCTCCCTCAGCTTCCTCTATATTCGCGTATCGTATCTTCTGGGAAAACCCTGCTCGTGAACCACTTCGTACATGAGAAAAACTGAAGTTTTCTCCATATATCTTCCCACAGACAAAATTAAATATTTCATGAATGGTGTTTTGGAATTTTAAAACTAAAATAAATATTCCATGTAGGATAAAGCTACAATGCTTTTGTGTTCGCACACCAAACTTGAACCGACAAACCGAATTTTAAAACTTAATAATGTGAACTTAAACTTTTTAATCAACAACATTGAAAATTGACTTAGTGAGGCCTTGGTTCATGGTATCCAGCTTCTATTAACCCTTTTGTTCACTTGAAAATGCTCTGTGGTCTAGCACCTCATAGGTGCTTCACTTACCATGGTTGTACGTAGTATAATGTTTTCATGTATCATGCAACATGTATGTAATGGTCACCGCATACTGTTTTTGGGAACACAATGCAGAACCCCTTGATGAAATATTTTTAAGTCCTTTAGACACTTTTTTGTGAACCTTATCCATCAAATTTTATTGGAATGACTTTTTATATGATGTTTCATCTTCTTGTGCACGCTACAGTGGCTCTTTCATAGGCTGTGATGAAACTGACAAAGGCGAGGGAAACCATGGTAAGGGATAGTGAGGACCATCTTTGATCCTACATTTTTACTTGTGACAGATTCTTAAAAGACATCCTCACACCAGATCTCCTAGATTACCCGTTTTCCATATAGTTGACACTTTACGGATTTGGTCTCCCTAAAGATATTCCTTTGTCATTGGCTGACACTGATACCCCTTTCATTCTATTAGAAGCACCACAAGAACATGATCAAGCCAACATTTCCCCAGTAGGAGAAGTCATAGCTACTCTAATTCAAAAAAAATTCTTCATACTAGGAGGCTCTATGTGGACTTAGGGAAATCACAGGTGTCACAATGTTGTCCTAAAACTAGTTTCCCGAGAGTACCCATCCATTATCAACATTTCCCATGAAAAACCTAACAGCAGGTGGATCACCAAGTGTGATCTGTGGGCTGGAGGATATTTCTTTGAAGTATGGGTCTAGGAATCTTGGGTACATCAAACCTATTTGGGGTCCCTTGACCAGTTGAATGTGTGGAACATATATCATGTTGTCTGGGTTTCTTAGTTTTTCTCCTTCTCCCCAGGTGAAATACTTCCTCGGTTGTTGAGTCGTTGGTGCTTAAGCACCAAAACCTTCTATTTGTTTCATGGAGAGGTGGGAATTAGTTTATAAAATATCCACTAGCTTGGAGGACTCCCCATCCTTGGAGATATGTATGATTAGTTTCTCCTGGTAGCTGGTACTAGTTATAACACTGACCATGTGTCCCCTTTGACAAGGAGTCTACTAGTTATGGCAGAGGGATTACTGATCATCCCCTCCAGGCTCTCTCTTATCCTGTTAGAGGTTTGGATAGGTTTATTCTTGTTGGTTAACAGACCCAAGCCAAGGGATCCCTGTAGTTGAACTCATCCATCCCATTAGTCCCGCCAGACTCTAGGGTTATATTGTTCTACCCTTGAAGCGGGATAATATACCACCTGGGTATATGAGCTTCAACTGGACGTGTTACCTATGCTTATATTAGCAGGTTTCTTTTCCATGTTTTTGAGTGGATGGATTTTCTAATCTTGTGATGTATATACTAGGGTCTGGGCCTTTACTTTGATGATGGAGACTATGATGGCAGAGGTTCGTCCCATTAATCTGGCCATTCCTACTCCCGCCCAACTTTACAAACTATTGGAAAAAATATAGGAAGGTAGACCCCCACATCATCTCAGTGGACCGTTTCAATTCTTTTATTGGTGTATGGAAGAACACTTCCCCTATTATGAATATCAACACACTAAAAAGGTTCCTCATTCCGACTTTCAAACTTCCCTTATCAACATTTATGACGTTTGACCCAGGACATTAAGCATTAGTGATGTATTTGGGCTTCTAAACAACACTTATTACTTCTCATTTTCACTGAATCATACTTCTTATGGGTCATTAAGAGAAGATATGGGTGTTTATTTAGAATAAATCTCATACATCATTGTTCTTAGATATTTCATGCTCATTGCTCATTTAGATCGAGTGGCCATTTGTGTTCCATACCTCCATTACTGGTTTTCTAGGCAATTTGGATGCCTTAAAAAAAATTGTAATTCTTCCTACTATTCAGGTAAGGGGAGAGTCTTATCTTGTAATTCTTTTCTATTTATGTCTTATGATGAGGCAGTAAGGTGCCACTATGGAAGTTATCATCCCCAATATGATGGGATCAACCTTTCTGTCACTGGAATATGCCCAACTATGGATGGGTTGTTACCCTGACGGGGTGCTGAGAAAACCAATTTGGCGGGTGTAGAAGCCTCTAACCAATCTCTACCCCATATTCACCCTAATGACAATGCCACGCCTTCCTTCTTCTGTTACGATCATGAGGGATACGTCTTCTATTCCTGTCACTGCAACAACCATGATGGACACACCACCTATTCTTTCCCTTGTGGTAAGAAGACGTTTGATTCACTGCCAAAAGAATCTAGAAGGGGATTCATCAGTACAAACTATTTTAGTGGGGAGTGATTCATACTTCTCCTCTCCTATGGATACTTCTCATGACCCTAATGAGGCTAGCCCCATCAAAGTGTCACTGAACAGCCCAGAAGTCGCGACTAGTCCTCCACATTTGGCTCTAGCAGCCAAACCATCTGAGAGCAAGGAGATTCCCCCATCTTGGGTAACCTATCTTAGGTCCCTTCCCACTCCTATAATGACACTTTCTACTTATATATCCTTTGTGATAGGGTAGTATCAAGGTACTGGTGCTATGGGGAGCCACCGGGCAATAAGAAAATATGCATGGCGTCAGTTATGTGCCCTTTCTATAGAGACACCTATAGATAGCTTTGCTAATGATACTGACAACTTTCAGCGTTTATTCAACAATCTAGGTTCTAGTGAATTTTATTGTCGACACTTAAACCTATTTATCTACCAAATTATCACAGCCTGAGAAGACCTTGATTCTTGTGAGGACAATCTTTCCAAGTTCAATTATTCCTATCACCAGTTGAAAACCATCCGAGATATTTCAAAGGAATTTGATCACCTAACATCCGAAAAGGCAAAGGAACATGATTTGGTGGTCACCCAAAAGGAAGATTTACGTGAGTGAGAGGCCTTCACAACAATTTTGAGGACTCAATTATCCTCCTTGTGGGACAATTACAAAGTTATCCATAAGAAAATTTGGGACCTTAAAGTCATTATGGAATGGGTGCGTCCAACGGTCAAGGATGAAGCGGATGAGAGATCTTCTTTGGAGAAAACTCTTTACGGCCCACAACAGTCACTTCCTATTTTTCTAGAATGGGTTAGCCAAGCCTTTTTATAGATTTTTCCAAATCATGATGTGTACTCTTTTCCCCTTTTTGATACTTTGGAGAGACTCTGAACTGGGGATGTTCCTCTTTTTTTTTGAACTCAATGAAACTGATTTGCCTTTAAATTCTTCTTATTTTCATTTTCTGGTCATATCAATTAATCATAATCAATCATATAAACATTATTTCGATCATATATTAATTTTAAACCATGATTTGAAACTATTAAAGTGAAATAATCGAATCGAGCTCTAATTGTTTCTTGAGTCATGGGACTCAGCGAGCGTAGTTCGACTATTACTGAGGTTTTATGGAAAACCTCACGAACTTTTGTGTATTTTCATTTTTACCCTAATTTATTCTTAATCCTACTTGACACGGTCTTAGAATTTTTTACTTGTCTTTTTCTTAGGCCTCCCAATGTGGGTTTTTTACCTAACAAGTTTCATGTCTCTTTTGATAGTTTGAAAAACATTTCTCTTTTAAACCATACATGGTGTAAGTTTAACGAATTGATACTCAACTTTTATTCAGAGGTTACCTTTGTGGATTTTCACTCTAGTAAGTATGTCATTTTTTTCTAGAATTTCACAATCCTTCTAATCAAACTTATTACTGATGTTTTAGGACAAACCGCTTTAACAAAACTTGATGGGGCAAGGGCCCCAATTCACGATTCATCAGCCATGAATGTTTTAATATCATTTAGACATGGATTATGGATTTTTATTGAACCTAAATTTTTTAATCTTGTACATGAATGAGGCTATGGAGTCGTTTTAGGAATACAGAGGTAGGAGATAACTCTCTTGAGGACGAATTTGTCTTTGATTGATGGTTGTTTTGTAGACAACATATACAGAGCCACTAGGGTATAATGTGAATAGTCAAAAAATGGTGTATTTAGGACACTATCCTTCTATCTCTAATGTCCTGGTACTATTTGCAACATTTTGAATTTATTTTTATGTTGGGAGCCATATTGGGTGGCTGGTCTGAGTGATGGTTTCTAAAAATATTAGGGACATTCATATCAGCTTTGAGAAGACAACTCTTCCCACACGATTATTACTTGCGAAAGGGAGAGTTGGGGAATGGTCAATTCAATTAGAAATATTTTTAATGTCAGGGGAATCCAAAAATAGGAAGATATGTAAGCTGTAATCCTGTGGTTTTCCAAATCTATGGGTGATATAGGACATGAATGTCTTCTGAGCATATGGAAACTGGGAAGGAATCTCCTAATAATTAATTTGACTTTGATTGCCAGCTTTTTTGTAGGTGGTATATGTAGAGTCTTTAGGGAATAATGTGAATAGTCAAAAAAAAAGTTTTCATAGGACACTGTCCTTATATCTTTGATATCCTGGTAAGATTATGGTGATGGGACATTCCTAAATATTTTATATGATCTTTGACAAGGGTGAACCTGAACATGAAAAGGGACATTTCTTTTAACTGAACTTCTTCATGAAACCCGGAAATGTGTGGGGGAATTTTTATTTTTTATGTGGATCAACTACATGCATATAGATGGGGTATATTTATTTTACAGAAACCTCAAGAGATGCCAGAGGTGAATCAGTCCAGCAAGTTCTGATATATCCAGGATGTGGGTAGGAAGGAGAATATAAACCATGAATTTGAGGGCCCTTGAATTGGGAAGGATTTCATGAGGCTTGGAAGCCATTGGTTGTACTAATATAGGAGAGGACTCTCCTTGGGACAGATATTCCTTTGATTAATAGTTGTTTTGTAGGAAACATATATAGATCCATTGGGGCATGATATGCATAGTCAAACAAAGGTGTCTACATGACACTGTCGTTCCATCTCTGATGGCTATGGAAGATTATGGGGATTCAAGATTGCTTAGATCACATAGTTTGGGGTATGTAAGGAACATATCTAGATATATTAGAGACATATGGGCTATGATTTACTCATGGAATCAGGAATCCTTTACATAGATATAACTCATACGTAGGGTGAGTCATTCATCCCACCTTTGGGGAACCTTAGAGTTTAACATCGTACGACCAGGACGTGGGTTTCCTTATAGGGAAGGGAACAATGACGTTTCTTTTAGGGTCGTGCTGCTTGGATGAAATATTTTGGACTGATTTTCCTTGATTTCATGGTGGATATCTCACTGAAATCCCTAAGATCACATGATCTATGCTTAGTGTGAGAAACAAGGGATTATGAGGATTCTGGTTCACCACTTAAGAATAGAAAATTCAATAGTAGGGAGCAATTAAGGCTTAACACAATGCTATGTAGTTTAACATCATAAAATAAGGATGACTCTAGCCTCACATTTTAACGTCATGTGGTGAGGACATTATTTTGTGTAGTTTAGCATCATGTAGGGTGGACATTATGTTTCCACAAAGATCATTAATATCTTTGAGTTAATCGTGATTGGGTTGTTCTGGTGTTCCTTATACATGAGTGATGATAGAAGGTTTAAACCATAGTACTAGGTCCAACATGAATTAGAAGGGATGATGTGGGGCTTGGAAGCCATCAGGCATACCAAGGTAGGAAAGGACTCCCATGGGGATGAAGTTTTCTTTGATTAATGGTCATTTTATCGGCGACATATGTAGAGCCACAGGGGCATTATGTGCATAGTCAGACAAAGGTGTCCACAAGACACTATCCATCTATCTTAGATGGCCATGAAAGTTTATGGGGATCAGTGTTTTCCCAGATTATGGAGTTTGAAAAATGGGAAAGATGTGTCTGGGAACATAAGAAATACCCAGATCGTGATTAGTCATGAACTACTAGAGCTTCTATATAGATTTGACTCATATGTATAAGGGGAAGCAAGATCATTTGACTTCTTATGAGTGGGGGCATGTTTGGGATCTTGTAACATTGAGAATCGGGCCACATGTGACTCTCGAAGAATCTCATAGTTTATTGTCATGTGGTTTGGATCTTTCATGGCTTCCCCGCACAAGTCTGGCTTACGCACAGGGGAAGGGTAATTTTTTTAAATGGTGGATGGGCTGAGATGCTAGATCTATGAATCACTACGTATCCTACAAGGGTAGGAATCAATCCATACCTAGTTCTGAACATTCCCTACAGATGTTTGGTCCATTTGTAGGGACATGTAAGGGAATTTTTCTTTGTGGCTAGGTCAGGATACCAAATCGGGGTGTCACTACGTATCCTACCAGGGTAGTAATCAAGATACATGTAGTTCTGAACGTTCCTTGTACCGATCCATCTCAGATATAGGGGTTGGAGATTTTTTTCATCTGCTACAAGTGTCGGGTCTACCATATTTCTCTATAGTTTGTTTTCATTGGGGAATCCTTACCACTGATCCTAAGATCATGTGAGTTATACTTGATGTGAGAAAAAAAGAGTGACAAGGGTTTCCCACGCAAGTGTGGGGAGATAGAGGATATGATAGAGGAATTTTTTATATGGTGGGGGTTGGGCCGAGATCTAGGATCAAGGAATTTCTACGTATCTCATGATAGTAGGAATCAAGCCATACGTATTTCTCTGATGTATTTTGTAATTTATCATCCTATGATTAGGATGCTTTGTGATATGAAGTTTAACGTCTTGGAACTTGGAAACTGTGTTGTGCAGTTTAACATCATGTAATGAGGACATGAATCACAATTTAATGTCATGTTTCAGGGAAGAGTTCCTTCTAGTTTAACTTCATGTGGATAGGAAAATAACTCATAGTTTAGGGTCATAAAGTTTGTACCATGGCATCACAGTATTACAACTCATAGTTTAGGGTCATAGAGTTTGGACCATGGTATCGCAGTACTACAACTCATATTTTACGTTCATAGAGTTTGTACCATGAAATTATAGTGTTACAACTCATAATTTAGGGTCATAGAGTTTGTACCACGGTATCACAGTACTACAACTCATAGTTTAGGGTCATAGCATTTGGACTATGGAATCACAATACTACAACTCATAGTTTAGGGTCATAAAGTTTGGACCTTGACATCACAGTATTACAGCTCATAGTTTAGGGTTATAGAGTTTAGACCATGGTATCACAGTACTACAACTCATAGTTTAGGGTAATAGAGTTTGGACCATGGAATCACAGTACTACAACTCATATTTTACGGTGATAGTGTTCGGACCATGGAATCACAGTACTACGACTCATAGTTTAGGGTCATAGAGTTTGAACCATGGAATCACAGTATTACAACTCATAGTTTAGGGTCATAGAGTTTGGACCATGGAATCACAGTATTACAACTCATAGTTTAGGGTCATAGAGTTTGGACCATGGATGTGATATTATTCCAATTGCTTATTTAGAAACATCGCATTTATGGGAGCCGTGATAAGTTGTCCGTCCATTGACATCAAGGCCTATGCTCCATCAGAGTATTCCCTATGTATGACATATGGTCCCTCCCACTTTGTTTCAATATTTGGGGGCTTCTTCTCAAGTATCATCAGGGTTCCTAGGACTAACACTATTTATCCTTCAAGGAAAGATCGAAGGAGAACCTTTTTGTTGAAGGCTCGTGCGATCCGATTTTAATAGATTTTCAAATGGTGTAAAGTGTGCAGAATTTTCTCATCTAGATGCTCCAACTCATCAAATTGTCTCTTGGATTTCTCTTCCATGGATAGATGATCATAAATGTCCACACAATGTGATGGAACTTTAATTTTGATAGGAAACCCCACATTTTCTTCGTATACTAGTGAGTATGGGTTTTCCTGGGTGGCAGTGCGGGTTGTGGTCTAGTAAGTCCATAAAGTATGAAGGAGCTTGTTTGGCCACAATTTCTTATCCTTATCTACCATCTTTTGGATTATATTGGATAGAGTCTTGTTAAAATCCTCTATCATCCCATTGGCCACCATGTGGTAGAGGGATGAACAGTTGGATTTGATTCCATACTCCTGGTATAATTTTTCTATCTTAGTAGATTAAAAGATGGTGTCGTTTTCCATCAGTATTGTATGAGGGACACCAAATCTGGTAATGATGTTACCCTTCACAAAGGTAATAATTATTTTCACGCTGACTTCTTTAAGGGGTATGGATTTGGACCATTTGGAGAATAAGTTGGTTGATGAGTGTATGAAATTTATTTGTCAAGCTATGGTGGGGGGATATGGTCCCACAACATCCATCCCCCAGGTGGAAAATGACCAGGAGTACTTAGCTGTATAAAGTAACTCCAGGGGTCAGTGAATAAAATTAGTATGAACTTGGTAGGAATGGAAATTCTTGATGAATATTTCACAATCCTATTTCATAGTGGGCTAGTAATACCTTATCCTTTGGATTTGATGATTGAGATTGGTTGTTGATTGGTGTACTCCACAAGCTTTGACATACACTTCTTTTATGATGGTAGTCGTCTCTTCTCTATCAATGCACCTAAAAAGGAATTCGTCAAGGCCTTGTTTGTAGAGATCCTTTTAATGGTTTAACCCATTGTACAAGACAAAGTTGACTGCCCATCTTCATACATGTTCCCTTCTATCCATATCTGGTGGGAGTTCCCCCTTATAAAGTTAATTTGCAATGGGTGTCATCTAGCCGGTGATGTGACCATATGGCTCAAAAATGGGGAAAATTTCATCAATCTCCTCCATATTTTTTTGGATAAATTGAAAGACAATTCAGCATTGGTAAATGCTAATAACTGTTTCATCATGTTCTAGATTATCTTGGGTTATGGCTTTATTTTCCAAAGCATCATCTTGAGTGTTTTGTGATCGGGAGACATAGGTAAGCATTGGTTCTGATGGGAATTCTACTATCAGTTCTCGAACATGGTTCATCAAGATGGACAATAATTATTTATTAATGGAATAGTCACCATTTAATTGTTTGATTACTATCTTTGAATCACCTTTTATCATTAGGTGTTTAGCCCGTTCATGGAGTTCCAGCTCTAGGCCCATAATGAGGGTCTCGTATTCTGCTTCATTATTTGTGCATCCCTCTGAAAGTAGGAAAGAGTAATGCAAGACCACATTTTCATTGGATATGAGTATAACTCCCAACCCTACTTTTTGAGATTGGGATCCTCCATTCTTTTCATTATCAGGCTTCTAGAAGCACCATCAAAGTACATTTACCATGTTTGGGGTCCTCTTGAATGGAGAACACTTCTTCATCTAGAAGTTTGGCATCCAACAATGTGGTTTATTCTAAGGGGTGATTTTCCAAGAAGTTTGATAATTCCAAAACTTTTATGGACTTATAGGGTACATATCATATGTCAAACTATTGTAGGATGACTTCCCATCGTGATAGGAGTCCAGTTAACATGGGAAGGTTGGGGATATATTTGAGCAGGTTGCAGCGGGAGACCAGGTGGACCTCATGGTGTTGTAGGTAATGCCTGATTTTCTAAATCGTGAATATTAGGGCTAGGTATTTCTTTTCAATTCTCAAATATTGGTTTTTCGCATCAATCATTGTTCGGTTTAGGTAATTGAGGTTGTTCTCATTAACAGCATCATTCTTCTGTGTGAGTAAGGAACCTAGTGATTTTTCCAAGGTAGTTACATCAAAAATGAGTGGTCTCCCCTCAAATGGTGGCATCATCATTGGTGTTCTTAGTATATATCTTTTTAGATCTTCGAACTCTTCTTGGAAATCATTATCCCACTCATACATAACCCCTTTCTTCATTAAATTGGTGAAAGGTAAACATTTACCCTCTAGGTTGGATATGAAGTAACAAATGTAGTCTAAGGTCCCCTAGAGACCTCTCAACTCGATAAGTTTGCAAGGTGGGGACATTCTAATCATGGATTTTGTCTTCTCGGGGTCGAATTTGATGTTATGATGGTGTAAAATGAATTTGTTGAATTTCCCAGAGGTAATGCCAAAGGCGTACTTTATGAGATTCATCTTCAAAATTGTGTTGTCATAGTTTGTTAATGTTAGTTTCAAGATCCACCACGTGTTTTGAGCACTATCGTGATTTAACCGCCAGTTCATTGATATAGAACTCAACATATATTCTTAATAAGGGATTGAAAATTCGATGCATGGTATGTTGATATGTGGTATTGGATTTTTTTAGACCAAAGGGAATCACCTTATAACAGAACACCCCCTGAGGGGCCCTAAAAGTAGAAGCTACTTAATCTCCTCATGCCATCTAGATCTGGTTGTATCCAGAATAGCCTTCCATGAAAGAGAAGGCCCCATATTCGGTAGTTGCGTCGATCAACAATTCTATGATTGGGACTGGGAAATCAGGTTTCGAGCAGTGCTAACTAAGGTTCCTGAAGTTGATACAGATTCTAATCTGTATGTTATTCTTTTTTATAGGGACTATCTTTTCCAACCAGACCAGATATTGTAATTCTCGTATGAAGTTGGCTCTAATTAGCTCGTCAACTTCAACATCTATTTTGGTAGCATGTGTCGGGTGGGTCCTCCTGGCTGCCAGCTTATAGCCCCTGTGATCTTTTGGAAAACCCATGTAATGAGTGACAACTTCAATATTGAGGCCTAGCATTTCTGTGTGTTTCCAAAAAAAACATCTTTATTCTTCCTTAAGAAGGATGTATATTCCTCCCACTCTTCAAAAGGAATAGCCACAGTAATCAGAGTGGGCCATAGGTTTTCTTCGGTGCCCAGGTTTAGCTCCCTAAGTTCATCGATTGTGGTGGAGACACCTTCTTCAAATGTAGGAGGGGCATCTTTGAGGTCTTATTCTTCTTCTTATTCTTATTCTTATTCATAATCATCTTCTTCCTGTTCTGATGGAGAAATGAGTCACAAGACGAACTATCCAATATTGGGAGAGAAATCATCTTTTTTTTAGTGAGCGGAAGATCGTTTCTTGATCTGAAAATATTTCTATCTGACTACCTCCTTAAGGTGGTTTTGTTTGGAAACGTGGTGTCTGTTGAACCATTTTCGGGGGTAGTGCCCATTGTAAAAAGTCTGTTGGTATGAATTTTAAAAGTGTTAACATTGGATTCAACTTCAGTTTTATCCCATCTTCCTTCTCCTGCTTTCTACCCTTCTGACCCTTAGAGGGCTATGGGGATGAGGATAACAATTTTGTTACATCAGGATCTTTTGTGGGAATAGTTGGTTGTTTAAACTATTCCTAGAGGATTCTATGGACTCGGTTGACTATTTTCCGTGTCATATAATTATCAAAGGTTTTCTCACTACTGGCAACTATTTTCCATTCTTCTTCCTCTCTTAAGTCTGAGGTGGAAACATACACCAATTGTGCTGGTGGCGAGCCCAACATAACTTTCCCATAATCCACCATATTTTGTAGTATATCCTTAAAGACGAAACATTCCTAGATGGTGTGCCACGGTATCTGGTGATAGGTAAAATAATTTGGACAGTCCTCAAGACCAACTTCATCCGCTCTCTTTGGCTCTGGTAGCCATAGAAAGTTTCAATTAATGGCGGCTATGAAGAGGCCACAGACCTTCTCATCTCATAATGAGTAGACTTTATTTCTTTGTTCTTTTAACTCATTTATTTTAGAACCCTTTTTCTCATCTTGCTAAGGTGGGTGGCTTTTAGCACCCAGGTGGTCCCACACGGTTCGGTGGAGGCCTATCAATTGGAGTTGCTGCTAGAGTGTCTTAAGTGTGAAAGAGGTTGCTTTAGATTTTCCCTTTCTTTTCCCTAGGGCTGATGGGGCTACTCGGGACTTGAGATTTGTCTATTGTAAGGAGTCTTCTATCCTTTGGTAAATGGAAGAGAAATCCCAAAACCCACTTATGTACTTCACCAGGATAAGCGGTTTTCACAATTCATAATGAAGATTTTCGAAGCATATAGAGAGAATTTCATCCTAGGGAAGCGACTGGTTCATGGAATAAGTCGGGCCTTTCCATCTAGAAATGAACTCTAAAACCCATTCATTCTCTTGATTCTTCAAGTTCATGATATCATAGACCATTGTCTTAGGTATCATTGAACTGAAATGGAAGATGAACTGTCACTGGAGGTCCTCCCAGCCTATGATTGAGTTATCTGGAAAACATGTATACCAAACAAAGGCTGAGCCTTGTAGGGTTTTCACAAATCATATATGTTTTACTACTTCTAGCTGCTCCATATTTCCCATCATGGGGTCATAGTAAGAGGTGTAGTTCATTAAATGTTGTTCGGGGTCCCCTGATCCATTAAATACTAGGAATATGGGGTTTCTGAAGTTTGTCAATAGTGGAACCTTGCTCACCCAATTGGGGTAGGGTTTGCACTTTGGTTGTATCGGAGAACTCTTACCCTCCATGGCTTTTAGTTGATCTCTTATTTTTTTTATGGTGTTCATGAGCCCTTGATGCATATCCTACCAGGATTGAGCTTGGGCTGGTGCGGCATTGGCCAATGTTGGGTGTGTCGGCACTATTGGAATTTGGGGTGGATACCCAGCTGGGGGTATCCTTTGTGGGTTTACCTGAATATATTTTGGCTGCCTTCCCAGTGAGGGGAAGTCTTGATGTCCTTCTGGGGATGGGTTTAAGTAGGATGACCATCCCGGTGCCATATTAGATGGGCCTATGAGCTTGACTTCATTCACCAGGATGAGTGCCAGTGGCAGGGGCACTTCTTTTGGGAATACCTGCTTATTTTCCATAGGGGGAACACATTTGTCAAGGTAGCACCCTCGACACATCTCGACATTAATTCGCATGATCTCTTTCATTTCTTCCTTCTTCTTGGAGAATATTTCCTCGAGAGTAAGGGGCACATTCTCTGGGGGAGGAGGAGGTGGGTCATAGATGACCTTGGATTTATTCTTCTCATTGTTTTAGTTTCTCAAGGGAGGTAGTGATTGATTAAATGAGGGGGCACCCAAATTTAGGACCGCTCTCTGGTTCTGGGAATGCACACCATGAGGCTCGGTGTGGGATGCCTCTAAGAGGGAACCATCTTCCTTTGTGTCCTATCCCTCTATTTATTTTCCTATGCAATCTGTGGGATTTATTTTTACCACTTTCACTGATAAATATTGCATTAGGGGTGGTGTACCCATTCCTGAATGGTAGGAAGGCTTTCTGCGTCCTTTTTTGGATTTTCTTCTTCCATTCTATGGTATTCTTCGGGTTTCTTGGAGAGGATCAACCTAAAGAGATCCCTGATCTGACCTCATAATTTGCCTTCATCTCGGAGGGTATGATCCACGAGATGGGGTGGAATGGGTGAAATTTCTACTCATCGTTCTTCTTAGATGGCAGAAGACAGATGTCCGTTGTGCGGGAAATTGAGGTAAAAATGCCCCCATCCATGTGGGTTGGGCATGTCTGCATTCTTACATTGATGCGTTACTGCATGGATTTGTTGGTCTTATGGGGTAATTTTGAATTAAAAATGACCCCAACCCTATGGGCTGGGTTTGTTCTAACATTGTGGTGGTAGTTTCCACTATTTCCACCTTTTCGATTTCATGCAATCTTGTGTGGGTGTGAACTGAGTATGGAATTGGACCTACATGTATTCTATGGGACTTTTAAGACCTGATCACTACTTGATGGTTGGATTCCATTAGGTGGTAATCCTTCTAGATGTTCTTAGATTCCTGACTTAGAATCTTTTTAATGTCTTGATCTCTTTGTTCCTAACACTTTTGAGACTTACTCCATGATGGTTTTTGTTGAGTATCCCATGTTTCCTGAGTAAGTATTTCATTTGATTTCTTCCTTTGGGTAATTACGTTGCAAGATATCATTTCCAATGAGGTTTGATGGATGGTATGTGGGGTGAAGTGTAGATCTCCATGTTCTCCCCATCCCTGAATATGAACTCCATTTGAGGCATCGTCAATGAGGCAATGAAACTTGTGTAGTGCATGGTGGCAAGCCAGGTCAAGGTTTTTCTTTCACCTTTCTGATCATGACTGCCATGCAGACAAGAGGGCTTCCAGGTCGATTAGATGGAGAAGCTCCCCTACGATGTTGACATGTTCCACATACCCTTCATAGGGAAGGAACTTTTCTTATAGATTGTGAAGAGTCGTCCATATATTAAGGTGAATGTCATGCATACATTCCCCTGAAAACTCCTCTGGTATGTTAAAGTGAGAAGTGGTCGTAGGGAAATATATCACTAGTATATCATCCTTAGCTAATTTTCTTCTCACAAGAAACATATCATGTTATTTTTCTTCTGGGGGATCCTCTACTTGATATGCCCATATTGACTAATTCTTAAAATTTTCATTCCAAGAAGCTGGGCTGGTGAAAGGCTCATTGATATCTGAATGGATCGGGGGTGGCTCAGAAGATGATCATGGCCCCGGGCCATCGTCTTGTTGAGAAAGGATATCACTTGTTATAGAAGGAGTGCTTGATATGTCTAACTCCATATTTCTGATCACCTAAGCATAGGAGGGATTTCTCACATTTTTTCTGGAAATAGGAGGTCCTTCTTGCCAATATGAATTTTGATTGTGGGGAGGACCTCTACAATTGGTGTCACAATGGTGAGTAATACCATTTCAAATCAATTCCTTACCACAGGAAGTGTCCATGTGGCATATACCCTAGGGAGGACCTTCAGGGCGGGCTGCAGTGAGGGGAGGACCTTCTTGCTGCTTGATGTTATTGGAGTTGGTGGACTAGAACCAACTACTTTGTACTTTATTCATTAATAAATACCTTATCACATATTGATTGTTCTTATGCGTGACAATGCATGTGATAATGTCTTAAGGATAGATGTTTCATTAAAGGGTCATAGCAGATCCCTACTATGATGATAACCCAGAAGTTCCATAAAACTCTTCTTGAATATATGTTATATGGAAGGATGATGTTATTTGAGGGACACAAATAACACAGGCCATTAAGTGTGATGAATCATAAAACTTTGAGGCAACTTTTCATGGTGTGCTCCCTTGGTAATATCCAGAAGGATATTATGAGAATGAGACCCGCTAGTAGGAAATCCACACTTCATAGTGTCATTGGAGGTTTCTATTTGCGAACGTGTGTATTGGTCCTTAGAATTTAAGATTATTATTAATGGGTTTTAAAACTCACGCACTTAGATGTATTGACAAAAACTGTGACAACACACTATTCACAGTGAGGTAGGATATGTTGGGTGCGTCACGAGTGATACTGCATTAATAGATAATGCGAGAAGGGATTTGTCCCTTATATTCCATAATGGAAGTAGATATCTTAGGGCCTTTGATGAAATTGATATAGCCTAAATAAATCCATGTCCATTGTATGTAATGTTCAATTTCAATTCCATAAAGTCAAAGAAAGAATAATCAAGCACATAGGTTGATGGCACTAGCATACAACCCGCTTGGTTTGAGATATCGAGATAAAGGGATTATATTACACTGTAAGCGTTCATAGGAGGTGACACATGTAACACCCGAGACTTTTCTGAAAAATATTTTATTTTTATGTTATATAAATCATCAAATGAATCTTTCACTACACACAACACTTGCTTGGCTTGCTTTACACGCAATCACGACCTTCCTCGATAGCTTGCGCCGTACGCAATACCGAGTTTCACTAAAAAACAATATGCTATTAAAACTAGCCGTTATGAATAGTATTAACTGAATTTTGAATTTTATAGCATTTTAATTCAACTTATACATTTTCTAGAATGAGGTGTAAAAGCAAAATCAGTTTTTTTTTTATAAAAGAAGTATTTTTCAAAAAATGCAGTTTTGCCGCCTTTTGATGGCGCACCCACATTAAATCTAGTTTTTGACATGTTTATAAGTTCAATTTGACAAAATAAAATTCTTCTTTTGAATCAGGGTATAAAATTTACTTTGGATAAATTTTTGATATTTTTCTGATAACTTTCATATTTTGATGAATAGTAAAAATACGCTAATTTTTAATTAAAAACAACTTTTTTCATTGAGATAATTTATATGGATAAATTATAATATTGAATGGTTTTAAAGTATAAATATAATATATTTTTACCATTTAATATAATGTATGTCATTAAAATTAATTTCACATTGAATTCATAGGTAAAAACATTTCAATCTTTGGCAATGTTTTAACTTCTAAAACCTGTTTTCTTAACAACGGGATTTATTTTAAATTATTTACTGCAACATATATATTTTTAAATTTTGAAAAATGGATTCCATATTCAGAATCAGTGGGTCCAAATTATTTTAATAGGCTAATTTTTATTTTTGGGCATTATGAATAGTAACTACGGTAAATTTTATTTACCATAGTTAAAGGTAAATCGGGTAATTAAGGGTAAATATAAGATTATAAAATTACCCTAACACCTTCCAAAATCCTATTGGATGACTAAAAGTAGATCCATATCACCTAAGTGTTGGATTATATTCATTTAATGGACTTTTTTCCATGAAAATAATTTAATTATTATTAAAACCAAAGAATATGACAACATGTCACTTTCTTAAATCTTATAAGTATAATAATTTTAATTTTGTGATAAACTTCATGAAACTTCGAACACGAATAGTCTCCAGAAAGCTAATACAATTATGTACATCATAGGAATTTATTTATAATTTTTAGGGATCAAATAATTATCATTAATTATGACACAATAGTGATGTTGAAATTATTTTATTAATTAAAATATCAAATAAATGGTTTTAAAAATAATAAAATAAATATTATATGAACTATTTAATATTCTCTACTAATTTTCTAGATACATATGACATTTTATGGATCTATTAAAGCTTTTAATTAGAACATATAATCTGTATATAGTTTATTTAAATTCAAATAAATGAATAGTGTCAAAATTGATACTATTGTTATTTTATAAAAATAACATATTATAAAAAATTTTAAAAATAAAAAAAATATTTAAAAATTATAAATTAAAATTTATATGGTCTAGAATGTCATAAAGTGTCAAATTATTGAAAATTCACAACACATATGTAATTATTTATAATAATTTAAAATTTAGAATATTATTACCACAAATAAAATTAAATTGATAAATAAGGATAAATCAAGTTGATAATGTTTAAAATAAATTCCTAACATGTATAAATTTTATTGGTTGATGAGATTACAACCCTATATCATCTAATATTCATATTTGAGTCATTTTGGAAGTTTTTAAGTGGGGTTGGGATTTAATATAAACTAATATTTCTTATATTTTCAAAGGTGCCCCTCTCCTCCCTTATAAAAGGTCACCTCCTCCCTCTCCTCCTCACACCAATTTGAGCCTTCAAGCTCGGCCAATACCTGACCATTTCACTTCCCCACTTCCCTAGAAACATCCTAGAGGTCCTGGTCGTCTTCAATGACCAATTGTAGTGCCCTAAGACGAGGTCTCGAAGAGGTGCTTCAAAGAAGAGGTAATGCCCGTTACCGATTCTTTCATCTTTATTTCTTCTTCCACTTATTCTTATTTAGTTGTTTCATTATAAAGTAATAACATAAATATCACTCATATACTGATATGTTATTATAAGTATTAAACAACCCTATTTAACCATCTATCCATCCTGCGGAAAATGAAATCACTGTGCGTGCGTACGTACGGAATACCATCTCCACGCCGTGGTATAATCTATTTTCCCCCACCACCTTAATTGGATGGGTATAATGGTGTAAATAATAACTATATATGATATTGATTCTGAAATAGTATACATACACTCCAATACAATTCCATGATCATGGGAACGATATCATCGCTCGTGCGTACGTACGGAATACCGTCTCTACGATGTGATGTGACTCGTTCTACGTGATCTTCATTGCATAATGATTATATAAATGAATTTAATGAATTAATATGATATATATTACACTAATACCATTCTGTAAATGAGGTATCTAGAACCTAAAGAGAAGAATAAAAATTCATTCGACAAAACACGCATAAGAACAAAAAGTAATAAACACCTGAATAACAAGTAGTAATGAAATATTACTAATAAGAAGCTAAGAATATGAACATATATGATATCATAAAAATAATTATGATTCTGGAATAAGTCAATAAAATTATTTAAATCATTATACAAAAGGTTCGGACACTTACGAAGCAAATCGGACCTAAGGTAAGGGAAATATCAAAATCTCATTTTTATCCGAGATTGTTTATACTTTGGAATTTTCTGGGGTGTATTTTTTCATTCACATCCATTTCTCCTCAATATATAATAATTATATCCTTATACAATAGTTTATATCCAATTTTACCCTTCGGTTAGTTTTTAGTAAAAGATATGAAAGGAATCTTTTGTCATTTTTCGTACGAGGTACTTTTTGACTTTTCCGACAAAAATACGAGAAGAATGTTTTCTTTTAACTTATACAGCATAAATGGATTTTTAAAACATTATTTACAAGAAGCTTCCCTTACAAGTTTTTAAGTTTATTTTTAATCAACTTCTTTTAGTTTAGAATTTTATGACATGTTAAGAAAGGAAAAGTGTTTTTGAAGTAGAAAGAATATTTTCCTCAAGAATGGAGTTCAAGTGTTTTATCAAAATTATTTTCCATCTAAGATAATAAAGGGTTCTGTTTATATCCCTATTATTACATTGATTTTATTATGTTGTGATGTAATTATTTTTATGAATTCCTTTATCTTATATGAATTCTTTTATGATGTCACGATGTTTAAGATTCCCATTTTTATTACATGGGTTATGCTATGATGTATGGTTTATGATTTTGTGGCACACATAAGAATGGTATCATTATGAGATGGGTGGGACCTATATCTCCCTCAAATTCATTGGGTAAAGATTTTATATCTCATGAAATAGACATGGCTGGAACGGCAGGTTATACCGGTTCAGTGAAACAGGACTGAAACGAGGAGTGAACTCGGTTCAGAAATGGACTTTGTCCACTAAGATAGTCTTCGAAATGAGTCTTGACTAATAAGAAATGATTCTCAATGATTATGTGTGTATTACACAAATTTTCATGTTTTAAATTATGATTATTGGGATTACATTTCACTTCCATGATTTATCCCATGTTATGAAATTATTATATCTTTTGCAGGGTAAGATTTCCAAAATGATATGTTTTTATTTTAATGTGATTGATATTTCTTTTCTTTACCCTTACTGAGCATTTGAGCTCACCCTTTTGTATGTTTTCTTTCCCCAGGTCAGGAAGAAGGTCATTAAGTAAGATATGCCAAAAGGGACTATAGATATGATGAAATAAATGGGAGACAGTGTAGACGCTTTATGAACCAGTTGTTTATGTTTCCCAGTTTCTAAAGACACTATACCTATACGGTCCTTTCATGGTTTTGTTATATGTTGTAATAAGTGTGCTACAATTTTGAAGTAATAACAATGTATGTAAAGTATGGGTCATTATAGTTGGTATCAGAGGAAAGGTATAGTCAACCTTTGGAAACTAGGATGTGAAAGCCTTAGTAAGAACCCTAAGGATAAGTCTAAGCATAGAACACAATATTAGTGTTTTAAAAATTTCCATGAATAACCTAGGATAAGACCTTAAGTGTGAAATTTTATTCTTGATTATGTGGTTTTCCTATTATAATTAGTGTTTCTTACACTATTCTTCTTGGTTTTAGTCAATGGCTGGAACCCGAAGGAACCATGTTAATGCGGAATGCGACAGGCAATCCAATGATTGTCCCCCTGAGCAACCAAACGTTATGGGAGCTGGAATGAAAAATCTTATAGCCATTCTCACACAACTTTCTCAAGCTATGAATCATACAGGACTTCCAAACGAGCAAAGGAAGGACCAACATTCTATTGAATCCTTCATGAGGCAGCGTCCACCATCATTCAGCGGTTCTACTGATCCATTAGTTGCTGAACAATGGATTAGTAATACTGAAAAGATATTTTCAGTTCTTCAATGTTCTGAACATGATAAAGTCATCTTAGCAGTGTATCGTTTGGAAGGTGGTGTTGATCAGTGGTGGAATCTTATCAAGAATACGAGGAAAGAAGGGATTGGGGTGTGTTCTTATACAAAATGATATGGTGATAGCTTATGCCTCACGACAGTTGAAAATACATGAGCAAAATTACCCAACTCATGATTTGGAGTTAGCTGCGGTAATCTTTGCATTAAAGATTTGGAGGCATTATCTTTATGAAGAAAGGTGTGACATTTATACTGATCATAAAATTTTAAAGTATATTTTCACACAAAAGGACCTGAATATGCGCCAAAGAAGATGGTTGGAGCTGATTAAGGATTACGACTGCTCAATTCATTACCACCCTGGGAAAGAAAACAAGGTGGAAGATGCATTAAGTCAACAAGACCAAGCTAGCTTATCCATGATGAGGATCACAAAAGATCCTATATTTAAGGATTTACAAAGGATGGATCTTGGGATTATAATGGAAGGGGAAAATCGTATCTTTCTCAAATGAATGTTCAATCATCTATACATGTGAAGATTAAAGAGGCATAGAAAGAAGATGTAGAGTTACAAAAAAAGGTGAGAAATGTTCCTGAATTCAACCTTGATTATGATGGGATAATAAAGTTCAGGAATCGGTTTTGTGTTCCTCCCATCCCAGAATTAAAGGAGCTGATGGATGAGGCTCATAGTTCTTCATTATCTATTCATCTTGGAAGCACGAAGATGTATAGGGACCTGAAAGAGTACTTCTGGTGGGATGGAATGAAAAGAGATGTTGCTGAATATGTCTCTCATTGCTTGGTTTGTCAGCAAGGTAAAGCTGAGAGTCATAAGTCTAAGGGGATGTTACAACCATTACCCATACCCGAATGGAAATGGGAAAACATCACTATGGACTTTGTCACAAGACTTCCAAAAACATCCAAAGGCAACAATGCTATCTGGGTTATAGTTGATCATCTTAAAAAGTATGCACACTTCATTGCTATTAGAGAGGATTTCTCTCTGGATCAGCTTGCCAGGATATATGTAAAGGAAGTGGTAAGATTGCATGGAGTACCACTTTCTATTATATCTGATCGGGATCCGAGATTTACCTCGAAGTTCTGGCAAAGTCTTCAGCATACTCTGGATATAGAGTTGAGTTTCACCACTTCTCATCATCCTCAGACAGACGACCAGTCTGAAAGAACAATTCAAACTCTAGAATATATTTGGAGAGCTTTCTCTATGGATTTCGAAGGTGGTTGGGATCAACACCTACCTTTGGTGGAATTTTCTTATAATAATAGCTTTCACTCCAGTATTCAGATGGATCCTTATGAAACTCTCTATGGAAAGAAATGCAAGACTCCAACTTGTTGGGATGAAGTTGGGGAAAGAAAGCTATTAGGACCTGATCTTGTTGATGAGATGGCAGAAAAGGTCCGATCTATTCAACAACACATAAGAGCATCTCAGAGTCAACGAAAAATTTATGCCAACAACCGAAGAAAAGACTTAGAGTTTGAAGTGGGTGATAAAGTGTTCTTATGAATATCTCCCTAGAAGAGGGTCATGAGATTTGGAAAGAAGGGAAAGTTGAGCCCTAGATATATCGGTCCTTTTGAAATTATGGATCGTATTGGGAAGGTATCTTACTGATTGGCACTTCCACCAAATCTCTCTCAAGTTCACGATGTGTTCCATGTATCTCTCCTGAGAAAATACATACCTGATCCTTCACATGTACTTAGCTCAGAAGTTGTACCACTGGAGCAAGATCTTTCTTATGAAGAACAGCCGATAGAGATTCTGGATCGTAGTGAAAAAGTCCTACGAAACAAGACCACTCTCTTGGTGAAAGTTTTATCAAGGAACCACCAATTAGAATAAGCTACATGGGAATGTGAGGATATGATGAGGGAGAGGTATCCTCATCTTTTTGTTACAAAGTGACGAATTTCGAGGGAAAAATTCATTTTAAGGGGGGTAGAATGTAACACCTGAGACTTTTATGAGAAATATTTTGTTTTTATGTTATATAAATCATCAAAGGAATCTTTCACTACACACAACACTTGCTTGGCTTGCTTTACACGCAATCACGACCTTCCTCGATAGCTTGCGTCGTACGCAATACCGAGTTTCACTAAAAAACAATATGCTATTAAAACTAGCTGTTATGAATAGTATTAACTGAATTTTGAATTTTATAAAATTTTAATTCAACTTATACATTTTCTAGAATGAGGTATAAAAGAAAAATCAGTTTTTTTGGATAAAAGATGTATTTTTCAAAAAATGCAGTTTTGCCGCCTTTTGATGGCGCACCCACATTAAATATAGTTTTTGACATGTTTATAAGTTCAATTTGACAAAATAAAATTCTTCTTTTGAATCAGGGTACAAAAATTTACTTTGGATAAATTTTTGATATTTTTCTGATAACTTTCATATTTTGATGAATAGTAAAAATACGCTAATTTTTAATTAAAAACAACTTTTTTCATTGAGATAATTTATATGGATAAATTATAATATTGAATGGTTTTAAAGTATAAATAGAATATATTTTTACCATTTAATATAATTTATGTCATTATCATTAATTTCACATTGAATTCATAGGTAAAAACATTTCAATCTTTGGCAATGTTTTAACTTCTAAAACCCGTTTTCTTAACAACGGGATTTATTTTAAATTAATTACTGAAACTTATATGTTTTGAATTTTGAAAAATGGATTTCATATTAATAATCATTGGGTACAAATTATGTTAATAGGATACTTTTTATTTTTTGTCATTATGAATAGTAACTACGGTAAATTTTATTTACCATAGTTAAAGGTAAATCGGGTAATTAAGGGTAAATATAAGATTATAAAATTACCCTAACTCCTGCCAAAATTCTATTGGATGACTAAAAGTAGACCCATATCACCTAAGGGTCGGATTAGATTCATTTAATGGACTTTTTTCCATGAAAATAATTTAATTATTATTAAAACCAAAGAATGTGACAACATGTCACTTTCTTAAATCTTATAAGTATAATAATTTTAATTTAGTGATATACTTCATGAAACTTCGAACATGAATAGTATCCAAAAATATAATACAATTATATACATCATAGGAATTTATTTATAATTTTTAGGGATTAAATAATTATCATTAATTATGAAACAATAGTGATGTTGAAATTATTTTATTAATTAAAATATCAAATAAATGGTTTTAAAAATAATAAAATAAATATTATATGAACTATTTAATATGCTCTGCTAATTTTCTAGATACATATGACATTTTATGGATCTATTAAAGATTTTAGTTTGAAAATATATTCTGTATATATTTTACGTAAATTCAAATAAATGAATAGTGTCAAAATTGACACTATTGTTATTTTATAAAAATAACTTATTATAAAATTGTTTAAAAATAACAAAAATATTTAAAAATTATAAATTAAAATTTATATGGTCGAAAATGTCATAAAGTGTAAAATTATGGAAAATTCACAACACATATGTAATTATTTATAATAATTTAAAATTTAGAATATTATTACCACAAATAAAATTAAATTGATAAATAAGGATAAATCAAGTTGATAATGATTAAAATAAATTCCTAACATGTATAAATTTTATTGTTTGATGATATTACAACCCTATCTCATCTAATATTTGGATATGAGTCATTTTGGATGTTTTTAAGTGGGGTTGGGATTTAATATAAACTAATATTTCTTATATTTCCAAAGGTGCCCCTCTCCTCCCTTATAAAAGGGAACCTCATCCCTCTCCTCCTCACACCAATTTGAGCCTTCAAGCTCAGAAAATCCCTACCCATTTCACTTCCACACTTCCCTAGAAACATCCTAGAGGTCCTGGTCTTCTTCAAAGACCAATTGTAGTGCCCTAAGAGGAGGTCTCAAAGAGGCGCTTCAAAGAAGAGGTAATGCTCGTTACCGATTCTTTCATCTTTATTTTTTCTTCCACTTCTTCTTCTTTAGTTGTTTCATTATAAAGTAATAACATCAGTATCACTCATATACTGATATGTTATTATAAGTATGAAACAACCCTATTTCACCATCTATCCATCCTACGAAAAACGAAATCACCGCGCGTGCGTACGTACGGAATACCGTCTCCACGCCGTGGTGTAATCTATTTTCCCCCACCACATTACTTGTATGGGTATAATGGTGTAATAATAACTATATATGATACTGATTCTGAAATAGTATACATACACTCCAATACAATTCCAGGATCATGGGAATGATATCATCGCTCGTGCGTACGTACAGAATACTGTCTCCACGATGTGATGCAACTCGTTATATGTGATCTTCATTGCATAATGATTATATAAATGAATTGAATGAATTAATAGGATATATATTACACTAATACCATTATTTAAATGAGGTATCTATAACCTAAAGAGAAGAATAAGAATTCATTCGACAAAACACGCATAAGAACAAAAAGTAATAAACACCCGAATAATTAGTAGTAATGAAATATTACTAATAAGAAGCTAAGAATATGACCATATATGATATCATAAATATAATTATGATTCTGGAATAAGTCAATAACATTATTTAAATCATTATACAGGAGGTTCGGAAACTTACGAAGCAAATCGGACCTAAGGTAAGGGAAATATCAAAATCTCATTTTTATCCGAGATTGTTTATACTTTGGAATTTACTAGGGTGTATTTTATCATCCAATTCCATGTTTCCTAAATATATAATATTTATATTCTTCTACAATAGTTTATATCCAATTTTACCCTTCTGTTAGTTTTTAGTAAAAGATATGAAAGGAATCTTTTGTCATTTTTCGTATGAGGTACTTTTTGACTTTTCCGACAAAAATATGAGAAGAATGTTTTCTTTTAACTTATACAACATGAATGGATTTTTAAAACATTATTTCCAAGAAGCTTACCTTAAAAGTTTTCAAGTTTATTTTTAATCAACTTCTTTTAGTTTATAATTGTATGACATTTTAAGAAAGGAAAAGTGTTTTTGAATTAGAAAGGATATTTTCCTCAAGAATGGAGTTCAAGTGTTTTATCAAAATTATTTTCCATCTAAGATAATAAAGGGTTATGTTTCTATCCCTATTATTACATTTATTTTATTATGTTGTGATGGAATTATTTTTATGAATTCCTTTATCTTATATGAATTTTTTTATGATGTCACGATGTTTAAGATTCCCATTTTTATTACATGGGTTATGCTATGATGTATGGTTTATGATTTTGTGGCACATATAAGAATGGTATCATTATGAGATGGGTGGGACCTATATCTCCCTCCAATTCATTGGGTAAAGATTTTATATCTCATGAGATAGACATGGCTGGAATGGCAGGTTATACCGGTTCAGTGAAATAGGACTGAAACGAGGAGTCAAATTGGTTCAGAAATGGACTTTGTCCACTAAGATAGTCTTGGAAATGAGTCTTGACTAATAAGAAATGATTCTCAATGATTATGTGTGTATGCCACAAAGTTTCATGTTTTAAGTTATTATTATTGGGATTACATTTCACTTCCATGATTTATCCCATGTTATGAAATTATGATCTCTTTTGCAGGTTAAGATTTCCAAAATGTTATGTTTTTATTTTGATGTGATTGATATTTCTTTTGTTTACCCTTACTGAGCATTTGAGCTCACCCTTTTGTATGTTTTCTTTCCCCTGGTCAGGAAGAAGGTTATTAAGTAAGATATGCCAAAAGGTAATATAGATATGATGAAATAAATTGGAGACAATGTAGAAGCTTTATGAACCAGTTGTTTATGTTTCCCAGTTTCTAAAGACACTATACCTATATGGTCCTTTCATGGTTTTGTTATATGTTGTAATAAGTGTGCTAAACTTTTGAAGTAATAACAATATATGTAAAGTATGGGTCGTTATAACACGTCATTGCAGCATTAAATTCTTTCTCTATGGGTGCCTTGGCATGTTGCTAGATTCTAACCTTGGACTTTAGGCAGGCTCTGCCTAATTCCACTGAGAAAGATTCCTAGAGGGTCACATACAAAGTGTGTCTAAGTATCTCAGTTAAATATTAATTTATCAATTTAAATAAAGATTATTCTCGATTGTGGTTTAATAATTATTTAAGGATTCCTTATCGCATTTATTTCAACACTAGTTATTCGAGAGAATATATTGTGGGTGAAATAATATATTTATTAGCGAGTAATGTAGTGATATTTATTTTGGAAATAAATAGCCATTTTTCAAGGTCTAATAAATGTTGTGGAGGAAATAAAGAAAAATGGAAAAATAAAAGTACACGTCGTGTATATTAAATATTCATGCCATGTATTTTTTGGGGGAATTTATGAGAAATAATATTAATTATTTAATTAAATAATATTAAGTGTAATTCATTGGGTGCATGTAAAGTTATAATAATAGTCAACTGTTATTATTAGACATGGGGTATTACTAAGAATTAAATAAAATAAATAAATGCTTTCGGGTAATTAATTTATTTTTTTATTCTATGTAATTGAAATCCCAATTATATAATTCTCATTAGCCTAGACATTTTTTGGGTGGTGGTTTTTCACAACTGATCCAAGAACTCTCTCAAGCTTTGAGAGAGATAGATCCTCCTCCTCCGGATCAAGGCGATCGAAGGCGAACATCGCAAGAGAAGTCTCTCTAGTTTTAGCACCTGTAGATCCCTTCAAAGATGTCCAAAGATACATGGAGCATGTGTGGATCACCGCTAGTGGAATCCTACACTTGAATTATATAACGCAACAACGAATCACATAAAATCGTGACCAGAAACATCAACAAATAAATAATTCCATCAAGTTAATTCTTTTCAATTAATTAAATTAATTACAACCAAAATATGATGATCCTATCTATGGTTCTAGTAATCCCCTCTATATTTTTCGTTGTTCGCTCTATTCTGAAGATTCAGTGTTTTATTGTCATTCCCAAGATGTGCTGAGATACATCTTTGGTTGGAATGGGTATGAAGGACCATTCTAATATTAGAGAAGGTGTTTTTTCTTACTCCGGTCCTCCATGGGTTTCTAGTATATACTTGCAGTTTTCCCATGTCAGGACAGAGGAATGAGTCTATTGCCGGTTGTCTTCTCCAGTTGTCACCATATTTGACTGGTGGAATTTATATTTACGAGTGGGGATTTTCATCTTCTCACTTGCTGCTGTATTTTTCTCATGTGCTTTGTATGAATCTGCAGGAATTTGACTCTGCTCATATTTGTGTTCCACCTTATTTGGATGGCGGGCTTGATATGCATCAGTAGGTATTTTTGTCTATGTATAGTTGGTTTCCATCCTATGTGGATGACGGGATTGATATGCATCAGTATGTAGTTTTTCCTACATGTAGCTAGATACCACCCTATTTGGATGACAGACTTCTTGTGCATCAGTAGGTATTTGCATCTACCTGTAGTTGGCCGCTCTGTCTGCATGGTGAGATCAGTGAGCACTAGAAGGAACATGCAAGTTCTCTCACCTATCTCTGTGGTGGGGTTGAGTGGAAGGGGAAAAGTTGTATGTCCACCTGTTGAATATCGCCATGTTTGTATAGCAGAGTTTCTCTTCAGGAACCAGGATAATTTAGTGGTCTATATTATACATTTTCCACCCTTGGAAGGCAGCCCAAGGGGCCCGGGTCTCCTGGATTTCAGCAGGTATCCTTGGCAAAAGGTCCTCTTCAGCGTGAGGAGGCCTGGACATCTGGTGTCGGTGGTGACACTCTCTAGCAGGGGCCTGTGAGTAGGACTCCTGTGTAGTTGACATGAAGTTATCTGCATTGAATTCATCTAAATCCCCAAGATAAGGGATGTACTTGTTGTCATGTTTTAGGGACAGGCTCCCAAAATGGTTTGAGATGACCATCAGGGTTTCCTTGTGCTGGGGCGCCAGCTGTGGCTGAGGAGGGGACTATAAAGCCTTCTTAGACTGGAGATCTTGTCTCATGGCCTCCACCATGGGGAGAGTACCATTTTGGTGGTACTCTTTGATCAGCGTGTTGGACACCCAGTGTTGAAGATGATGGGTACACAAGGGGGTCCTGTTCTTCTTTGGGGTCCCAGCCTCATGCGGGGTCGATGATGCGTGTGTCTGCATTGGTCATCAGGATGTCATTTTGATCGAAGGTTTCTCTTTGGGAACCTGTGATACACATATATGATATAAAAATCACAAAACACTATCAAATTAGTATTCTTTTGAATATATTCATATTTGATTATTTAGCTCAGCCTCCTCCCCCTTTTTGTTTTTGTTGTGTGGAGAGGGGGCTTGAGTGGGGTAAAACCGCCACCTTGGTTAACGATTAATGTCAGGTTCAGCATTTTTGTTTCAACCTGAGGTGGCGAGTTTGGGGTGATGATGAAATGGTAAGATGAGAATCATCACCCATCTCTTTTTCTAGAGAGTGTTTCTCGTCAAATTCACCATTTATTTTGTTTCGACCCATTCTGCATCATTTTCCTTTAAAGGAAGGTTGTGTTAACCCCATGAGGACTAGGTAATTTACCCCTTTTATATTGAGAAGGAGATTCCATAGTCAAACGGTCCTATCAGGCGATTACATGGGGTCAAGTACTTGTGAAATTGGTCCTCTTAGGATACAACTTCCTCGTATTGTCTCCGATAGGTTTATTCGTGGATCCAGAAACACCCAACAGCCCTAGTATCCATGATTCATGGACCTTATTTCCAAAGATAGTCACTCTTTGGAAAATTATTTTTCTAAAGACACTTAAGGACTCCATTGGTCTAGAGGATGGGAAGTCGGGATCACCGCACCCTTTTCTTAGGGGGGGGGGTTATTGCCTATTCCAGGACTCTCTTATAGATTTAAGTCATGTTCATATATTCTTGAATCCTTGGTTCATTCCCAAATAGTGTGTCCATTGGCTACCCCTGGTTTACAGGATCATCATAGGTATATATGGATTTGATGCCACGGAGGTAATGCTGACTTTAACCATACAATAAGTTTCTATGAAGTTTATCATCATCCAGGGAGGACAATAGGTGACTTCATGTTGGGGTTGGACCCATAATATGGGATTCCTACGTATCCTTGGGAGAGGAATCAGATCCCACATAGTTTGAAATGGCTGGGGATTATGCATGGAAGTTTCCCATTTGGGGGGACAATGTTGCCTGATCCCTTTTGGAAGTGCACCCTTTTGAGATCGGTCCTTCAAGCAGGCATCCTATGTATCCTGGTTTGACCAAGAATCAGAGTTGTCATAGTTCATACCTGTTTGGATTTTATAATTGTCACAAACCTCTAAGACCACATGATTCATGATCAGCGTGATAAAAAATAGGTTGTGAGAGATCCAACCAACCACACGCCTCCTCTCCCGTTGATGGGAGAGGGAAAGTCTACAATGAAAGAGGATGGGGAGATAGTTCTCGAGGGTATGGAGTGATGAACCATTTAATCTGGGATGACATTAAAGGACATGTGGCTCAGCCTTCGGAATATTGGGACTTACCTCTGTGGGAGTGCCCCAGAACGCGTTTTGGGAAGGGGAGGAGTGTCTACTCTCATCACAAGGAGAGCGATCATAAATCCTTCAAATGATAACCATTCATCATTCAATGGAAAAGAAAGTGATCACCCTTAATCCCTAGAATGGGGAGGTTCGTGTCGGCATCTCAAGGTTGGACTCTTAGGTTACCATGGGAAATGTTGACATACAGATATCCCTAGAGTTCAAACCATTGTGGGGAGTGCCTTCGTGACTCCACTTACCATGGGTATGTACACTCAAAGGGGCGCACTAATTCAACTGATGGTCTGATCATACAGGTATGGTGGCTTTGGAGGAGGATTTTCCTGGTGTCGGGGGACTGTTTTACGAAAGGATTATAGAGGACTGGACAATAGAAGAGGGTCAAGATTGGAATCGGTGGGAAGAATACCCGAAAACGCACCATTTCGCATATTATTTTCTTATATGGGGTGGCTGAAGCTCTGTAAACCATATTGGTATGTGGGAAAAGGGGTCTTCCACGTACCAAAGTAGTATGTAGGATAGGACAAGGACCACTAAACACTACAGTGGTATGCAGTCCTAAGTACGGTCTGTCATGCCACTTTGAGTTCCATCTGCGTACTGATGGAGTACGCGGTGCTGAGTTAAATCCATGTAGCAATAAACTACATGAAACACCTACTGATGGATGGTCTTGGGGACTATCGTTCGTGGGGAGTTGATCTACAAGAAATATGTGGTTTTTTATTTCACAAATTAGGTTCACAGTTCTCTTAATATTATTAAGTTCCCTCATTTTATGGTTCATGGATGACTGTACCTGCGGAAAACGTGGTTTGAAATTCAGGCTTTGATGATAATTGAAGAATGAATCCTAAATCTACTCAGAATTCTTTCTTCTAGACATTGGGGTCCCCTTAGACCTTTATTTTATTATTCACCTCTCAATTCCTTCTATGCTCCTCTTATAGAGCATTTAGGAAATCGTATCTATGGGAATGAGACACCGTTTGTGGAATCCCATGAAGAGATATCTTGACCCATGAAAGACTCGGTCAACAAGGGTTTGCGGAGGCTGCAGTTTGCGAGTCATAGTTTGGGAAAACCCACCGGTTTGCTTCGTTCGTGAACCGTTAAGTTCGTGAAAGGGTATACAGGTGGACTTCACGTGCTTTATTCCTTCATAGACGTGATTCGCGGTCCAATAGGTTCGTTGGCCATCACTCTGCGGTCCAGCACCTCATGGGTTGTTCCACGTACATGTGGTTCATGGTTCATGTGGTCCACGAACCCTTCCAGGTGATAGTATGCGGGTCACTTAAAATATTTTAAAAAAATTAATTTTTTCAAGTTTCTTCTGAAGTTTGTAACTCAATTTGATTCCATTCTCTTTTCTATACTTTTTGGAATTCTTGTTTCCTTATAAAAAGTGATAGTGGGAGAATTTTCTTCCCTTGGTAGAATTTTCAGGACACTAAACCGTAGTTGGAACAGTAAAAATAATATCTATAAAAATTATTTATTCTATAAGATGAAGGATATGGTTCCATTCTCCTTTATTGACTTCCATGATCATCCAGATTTAGTTATCTTCTTAAATCTTCACAATATGACATGGTATGGACCAAAAATCCATAGAATTGAAATTTCTTTAGATGAAATGTCTAATCACTTTCATTTCACCTAATGTACCTTTATTTTGTAAGAGTATTTGACTATTGATCATCTTTGGATATTTGAGGATAATTTTTATCTCTCCTTTCTATTTGATTTGAATCTTTCTTTGATAGGATATCAGTTGCCTTTGTGATGTGTCCAGATTTATGCTTCCATTTATTTTGGATTATCTTGTTTCCAGCCTTTTAAGTTTCAGCATCACAACCAATTCCACCTTTTTAAATAAATTTCGATCATTGATCATTTAAAGAATTCTATAACCCTTTAGAACCAAACTTATCTCTCTCTAACAACATTGTATCTGAGAATATTCTAAACTGTAATATATTCTTTATTTAACTTGAATTTGATTCAGTTTCTAATTTACTCCTTAGAGTAACAACTTCTTTTTCAAGCCCCTCAACTTTATTAGCTTTATCATCCAGTCTATATGTAATGTCATTGATGGCCTTTTTTATCTCTTCAATCCTAATATTAAATTTCACAACATCTTATGCACTTTCAATAGTTTTTGAATGTTTTTTATACATCTTCAAATTGATTAATTTCTACTTCAAGCCGATCAATATACTCTGATGACTCTTCCAAAATGGCTCTCATCTTTTTGTTTCTCTTTCTTTGATTTTAAATCTTATCAATATCATCCTCAAGTTCAAAATTTAGATAAGAAACATAAATAAAAAAATTACCTTTATATTTAACTTTTTAAGGTTCTTATTTTTCAACTATAGCCATCACAGATGCTTGGGTTCTAGATTAAAACTCTGGTTCTTCATCCTCAAAAAAGTCATTATCATATTTTTCTTCTTTATAGAAAAAACTATTTTTGTATAATTTCCTTCCTAATTTGAAGTCTCTTTTCTGGGGAAACCTTTATGAGGATTCTTCATGTTTCTACTTTATCATCGAACTTCCTTGAGCACCGAGAGGAAATATGCCCAAATCTACCACATCAAAAACAGATAAGAAAAACATTTCCTTCAAATATCCCTTGATCTCTCTTGAATTTATTAGTAAGGATAGAATTAAGTTTATATTCCTCATTACATTTATCGACACTATCTCTATAAATATCATGTTTTTCCATGTATTTGAAATTAATTTACTTGCTTACTCAATTTGTTATATATTTTATTTTGAATATATTTTCATATGCCACCAGATTGATCATAAGATCATACAAGGAATGTTTAGAACAATCTATTTCCTCAAGGTTTAACACTTTTGGATTTTATAGAGGTGGAAATATTCTCAATATTTTCTTCACAATTTCCATATCTTTGATTTATTCACTATGTTCCCATATTTCTCCAACAACTTTAGTAATTTTATTAAAAAAGGTGTCTTGATTTTCATCTAGATGCATTTTCGGATCATCAAACCTTTTTTGAAAAACTTAGAGTTTCACCTCTTTCACTTTATTGTTACCTTCATATCTATTTTCTAGTTTTAACCACATAGAATTAGTTGAATTCAAAATCATAACCTTTATATATATTTTATCATATAGATAAGAAGTAAGGGAATTTTGTTCTTTGACATCTACATCAAAATATTTATTGTCTATTTCATTCATAAACAGTCATGTTGCATCAATGACCTGAATCCCCTATAATGTGGTACAAAGAAATTACATTAAAAGAGGTCCTAGATGAGGTATCATCCAGTTATTCTAAATTTTGAAGTTTCTTCCATCAAATAGGGGGACTCCTCTAAAATTTACTAAATTATCCATGAAAACAAAATAGGATTGATTTAACATTGGAAACTTATTGGATCTGTTTCCACTTATAGGACCTTAGAACACCCTACGAGGGGATCGGTTAATTAAGGTGTCATACTTTTCTTTTAAAGTGATAGATATTTTTCCCAAATTGGTAGGAACTTGTTAATCCTATCTGATTAAAATGTATAGAAAACAAAAAATCACATTCAAAGAGACAACAGAAAAATAATACATAGTTTACCACTAAGGGATAGTACAAGGATCATATGCTGACAGTGTGTCAGTCATACCAGAATCCACTAAACATTACTTGTTTTAGAATAAAAAATTTCTCAAATATCCACTCCATTATAGACACACTACCTTTACAAGATGTTAGGAATAGAACACTACCTTCCTCAAAACACTTTTGTCGACTCCCCCTTTCTCACTACCTTGGGAGAAGTCATAATCAGTTTAAATAATTGAAGGTCACTTCAGTATATTGGAACTTAATTCTTTTTCCTTGAATAGAATGAAACATTTCTTCTACTGTAGTCTTAAGTTTATGCACTTAAAATCAATGATCAAACAAACATATATTCAAAACTACCAAGTAGCGCAACTCAATAATTTTTTCACAACACTTGTACTTGCTTGAAACTTTTGGGATTTTCACACAAGATGATTTTTTCACAACCCTTATATTTCATAAAACTACACCATGAGTTTCACATGGTCTTAATAGAAACAAGGAACACTCTACACTCAAGATTTATTACATGTAAGTCTTTTTTGTGCAACTCTTTCATGCGATAGAGACACAAAATTTTCCTTGGAAAATTTCTATCTGTATACTGGGGGTAGCTGCTTATTTATATATGTTTTCAACCCTGAATGCAAGATCATTGAATGCCTTCCCCCATTCACATAATACTGATTTTAATGTTTCATTTGGAACATAAGATCCTTTCACGCAATTTCATCTATCATGTGTAGCTCATACCTTTCTATATTTTGATGTGATGACATCAAAACTACACTTACGCAAAATTCATTTTGATGTCCTATTTGGAATGTAAGAATATTTTTCTCAATTTTATTTATTACACACAGCTCATGCCTTTTTCGTATTTTTATATTTCAATATGGATAAATCTATTGTGCACAAGATTTCGATTCACCTTCATCCTTGCACACAACTCCCTTTACTTGAAACAAATTTATTCATTCACTAATTTTTAGAACCAAAAAATTGAAAAAAAACTAGGAAAAAATGCCATCATCAAAATTATGTCCACCACATACTGTAAGATCAGTTTCTAGGAAAACTCCCTGATCAACCCAATGTGGATTGAAAACAAACACAAACTAGACTCTGTTTCCATCTATGAAAAACTTTGGTTCCAATAATTATATCATGAGATAGAGGCCAAAAATGGGATCTAATAAAAATAGAATCCCACCAAGAGAAAAAAATTACCACACCAAAAAAATAATATTTTCAGAAAAAATAATAAATCTAATTTAACATTGGATAACATATAAATAGTTTTGTGTGGAAATAATATTAGCATACTTAAATCAAATAAAATTAAATTAAATTTAAAATAACACACAGGAAAGTAATTATAAACATTCAAATTATAAATAATTTTTTAAATGAAACACCGATAGTGTTCTTGAAAACTTAAAAAATCAATTGGTCGAGAATGTTTTCAATATAATAAAAAAATATCCTAACATTAACTAATCATCTCTTTCATGATAGTTTATCGCATGAATCATGGTGATTCATTTCTACATCAGCACAATTATTCAAATTCAAAATAAAATATAAAACGTGATTAGAATATTTCATTCTAATCTATGCATGAAAAATTTTACATGTTTCCAATCATATAAATGGGACTTTGCTTTAGAAAATCCCATTGAAATTGTAATAAAGGACCACCAACACCCTAATCTATAAAATAAATAGAGATAAAACATTAATATTGATTGAAAATATATATAAATAGTAAATATATAAAAAACATATTTTTCAACATGTAGAAAATAAAGAAACTTAGAATTCAACAAAATAATAAACTGAAGTAGAGATAACTCACCTGATAAATTAGTATAAATTTCAAACCCCTTAAATGAGACAGAATAGAATAGATATATAAATATAGATTTTTTAATTAAAACTATTGGTACATTTAAATCATATAATGATCTATAACTAAGACCAAAAAAGGAAGATATATAAGTGATATTCCCTAAATCTATTCTAACAACATAATAAAGTTTCACAGGAAAAATAAACTATCACAAGTGGGAACAATAACATTAGATTGGGAAACTCTGCATGAGTAATTAATCCAAGGGTAACATATAATCATGTGACCAATTTTAATACATCAATAGCATGAAAATATCTTAAAATGACATCCACTATTATAATAATTTTACATTTTAACATTCACATTCATCAATTATTCATCTGATTTTATAACCCCATTCTCCATATTCAACCATTTTATTTACATTTCATAAAAAAAGACTGATGACTTAACCGATAAAATTATAATATAATCCATAATTTACACCATAAAATCACTCAAAGAACTATATAAATCATCTATTGATTTCAACAACATAATGGAATGGTTTTCAGCTTTTAATTTTACAACTATATTAGAAAACTCAAGTAGGAATTTATTAAATTCATCAAAATAAAAGCCATGAATTAGTTGTAGGGAATATTTTAAAGGATTGAATTTGTATCTTCTTGTAAAGTGCACCATTTTGGGATTTGAAAATATATAGATGTTATAATTTGAACCAGATATTAGAAGCAATAAGTTCATAATATAATTAGCTTAAAAACTTATCTATAAGGGATAATAATAACAACATATAATCCATATTAAATAATATTAGAGGGTATTCTAATATAATACATTATAATCTACCAATAATAGGATAGTATGTTGATTTTTTTACACTACAAAGATAATTTATAATTATTTTGTAGACAAGTAGTGCATACACCATGATTCTCAATAAATTAAATTCATTCTCACTATTAAATTTTTCTACATTAAACAACATGTTCACTATTATTATACTTAATGATTGAAATTATACCATTTTTTGAGAAGGTATATTGTGAAACATGGTGTAACCACAATAATAAAGGTGTTGGATACAAATTTGAAAAATAAGTTTTATTATTTTTAAAAAATCATGAACAAAAAATAATTAGTGAAGATAAAATAATTATACATGGGAACCAATTCAAGATGAATTTTACAAAATAAATTAGATGTATAAAATTTAAAACAACATAATATTTTAACATGATTTTTCCCATTTTATAACTATAATCATGGTATTAACACCACCCCCATAGATATTTTTTTGAAAAATAAACTAATGGGAAATTATAAATCGAAATAAAAATTAAACAAAATAAAAATGGAAAGAGAAATTTTCAATGAAGTAATCATTGTTAAACTAATTAGAAATAGTGAAATGTAATATTAGTAGTTAAAAACCAATTCCTTGTTGGTTTGTATCACATAACACACATTTATAAAGAATATTTAATGTGTTTTCTTAAAATTAAATCAAATAACTGGATAAGAAACTCAATTATATCTCCATGTTTATATCATGAAACTAGAAATATTATCTAAAGAAGATAATTATAATTATAGATTCCAATGTAATTCCTATTATCATAATTAATTTTCTTTTTTAATATCAAAAGAGTAAAAATCATCCATAATAACTGATCTGTGTTGGGGGCACCATAAAGCTGCAGAACCCTTATAATTTATATTTATTACCTATATTTTATTCTCTCAGATGAACATGAATGGAATTCAAATGCCACAAAATTAATCACTAATGTGTTCGTTGTTGAAGGAATGTGAGGAAAAATGATGGTATGAAACTAAATCTATGAGTAATGAATGCATAAGAAGTTAGGGAATCATCCTCATGCATTGTGGTATGAACGGGTATGATGGAGCCCTTGTGAATCAATATTGAATCCCAGCCATGTAACAAATCATGAATGGATTACTATACATCAAAAATAGTAGTAATGTCTTCCATACATGTGATATATATCACTACTAAAATTAAGAGAGAGAAAAAGTCATAAAAACCATAAAAAATCATCCTTGAGATTATCAAATCATCATAATAATGGAATGATATCACCCTTGAGAAATATTAAAGGAACATGAGAGTTAAAATTCTAGAGAAAATAATAGTTCACATTGGACATAGTCAATGCATGGAGGACCAAAACACATGGGCAAGAGAAAATCCTGAGATAGGGGCCAAAACAATAATCTAGTACAAAAACAAATCCCCCCCCCCAAGAGTGAAAAAAATAGCCATAAAAATACAATAATATATTCATAACAAACAATAATAATAACTTTTCATGGGACTATATATAAAAAATGTAATGGGGAGATAATTATTTAACATACATAAAATATAAAATTTAATTTAATTTTTAATAAAAAATAATCAAAATGTTATACCTTTATATATCCTTTATGGTAATAGACCCAACTTTTGATGTTTCTACTTCAAAAATCAATTCCTATTTTATCCATTTTATTGGTTATTTTATCATTCAAAAGTATCTCAACACTCTTAATCCTACTTTCAACTCATTCCATAAATTATTCATCTAATAACATACAAATTTGGAATTTCTTCTTGGATTAACTTGTTTTCATTTTATCTTTAAATTTCATCTTCAAATCAACCACTTTATTTTCAATGAATTCAATATTCTTTTTATACACCTCAATATCAGAAATTGGATCATTTCATACCTTAACATGATCATTTATTTTTCCTATTAAATCATTCTCCAAATGTTTCTTATGAAACAACTTGATCCTTGAAAACTTTCTCAAACAGAGTAATTTTAGCTTCAATTTTGCTAACATACATTGATGAATCCATTAACAAACCACTAATTTATATATTATTGATTTATTATATATAAATATATTCATTTATTTCTTCAAGTCTAAACATGAGAATTAGAAATCTTTACTGCTAACATTCCACTTCAATTCAATATTTATATATCTCAACTATCTATATCATAGTGCCCTCAAAATTTGATTTGTACACAGTTTCACCTTCTTTAAAAAAATTAATTTCATCTTTATCTTCTAAAAAAACTTCCATTAAATTTTATACATATATATAGTTTTATAATTTTGAATCATTGTATGGGAAAATTTTCATTTATGATTTATTGAGTAATCAACTTTGTATCAGCTTGAAACATTCTTAAAAACATTGCAACTATGTGCCAAATGTGTTTGTAATTTTAAAATGTAAATAATAGATTTCCCTAGAATCATCCATTTCTATGTTTGAAATTTTTTTTAGTGAGAGATAATGATTCACCACTCACATATTTTTATCCATCTTTATCATGGTTGATATCAGTATTCTCTATATCTTATAATTTTTTATCTTGTATTAGTGGATCATTATCATACCAGGATTGAAACACATCTCATAAGTAACCAAAAAATATTATAGATTATTATGTGAGAGATTAATAAAATTACTTTATTTAAGGAATAAAATAATTTAATTATATAATAGTTGAAATATTCTTAATATTTTCATCATAATATCCTTGTCATTTTTCTCATCTCTGAGATGATAAATGAATCTGATAACCCTAGTGATTGAGTTGAAGAAACAGTCAATGTTTTAATTCACATGCATCCTCAAATAATCAATATTGATTTCAAAAAAATTATTCTTTAATTACTCCACTTTTTTGTCACCTTCAAAGATATTGGATAGCTTATCCCAAATAGATTTAGGAGATGTGAAATCTTTGAATCCAATGCTGTTTATGGTAGAGTATGTTGGAATTGTTAGGGAATTTTTCAATTTAGAATGAAAGTTTAGAGTAGTGTTATGTTTTTTTCCAATATAATAAATAATATTGGGTGATAGGATTGTTATTTTTTATATTTTTAGGCATGGGGAATCTTCAAAACGTTTGGATAAGTTCTCAAGAAACCTTTATGAATAACAGAGAATCATGATATAATGAATATGATATATCCATTATGAGAAATTAAATTGAATAAATTGATATGATGATATATGTTCACACTAAAATGATTTTTTTGAATTATAATTAAATAATAACAACCTCAATGAGGTCCCTGTGAAAATATTTTTAGGGTTGGGTAATCTAGGAAAATTCCCCATGCTAGAATAATGTATATCATCCCATACAGAAGTATCATTATGATATAAAGAATTATATATCACACTATAGGGAAAGGAAATCTAAAATCAATGTGTCTCTAGTTAGATTAGGAATAGTTGATCACACCAGAAATCAACATGTGATGTTATAATGTTTCTATGATCCATGTAGATTTAAATTATTTCATTGCAGTTTCTGTGGAGTTCTAAATTAATTTTGGATCAATTTTTCTGTATTTTCAATAGAATTATAATCATTATATAATAATATATACCGCACTATAGTCTGTTAATCTAGAATATCATTATGATGTAATTAGTGACATTACGTTGTGATTTAATAAATTATTTATTATTTTTAAAATTTGAATATTTTTTCAAATAAGATAGATTTTATTTTATCTTTCTGGTTTTAAATCAAATCCAGTGGACATATTTATGGTAAAATAAATAGGAGCCATTTAATAATGATTGAAATAAAAATTTAAAATAAATTCTTTTTTATATTAGATGAAATTTAAAGAGTTTAAAATATGGTAAGACAATTTAGAGAGATTGATACATATGGATTTCAAGATAAGAATTCTTCTAAGTGAAATAATATTGATGATCTAAAACTTGACCAAGGATATTGAAATATAATGATTTAAATAATTATGATTTGGTTTTTTTTTATCCTATATATATTATTTTTAGTGATCACTATGTCATCATTTCTTATGTAACATGTGTTTAAGTAGTACATGGAGAGGAAGATTAAGGGAGTGACTATTAGATTAGTATCAAGTCATTACTATTATATTTTAATAGAAATTTTATATAGGGGTTTTTTTGGTACATTATATCATTTTATATAAATTTTCCATAGATGTATCCATTAATTGTTAACCAAGTAAAAAACTTGTATTATTTCATTTTTTCATAAATAGAGTTGTAGAATACAAGGTTGACTATGTCCGGAACATATTGGTCATGCCAACATGAGAAACATTTTGAATGTATGGCTGAATATTTTCTTATAATTTAGTTATTCATGAATATTTTAAAGAAACAATATCATTTTTACACTCTTTATTACTTAATGTGGATGAGAAAATGTTTTTAAGAAAATTACACTTTATTTATCTCTTCATTCGAATATCATTTTTTATCCAAATACTCTTTTTCTAAAAAAATCAAAAAAAAATTAACATTTTACAATATATTTATAAAACTTTTTTACCAATTTATATTTTTTTTAAAATGTTTTAAAATTAATATTCATGCAGTTTTCAAAACAAGGAATGTTTTGATTTTACCAAAAAACGTGGAAGGAATATTTATTTTAACTTGTATAACATGAACGGAATTTCCCACAATTATGACCATGCATTTTTTAAAGGATATTTCATATACTTTCAAAGGTAATTTTCAAAGAAATGTATTTTCAAAAAATTTTGTGAAAAAATTGTATTAAATAGTGATTTTCAAATCGCAAAGTTTATTTTCCTCAAAAAGAATTAATGAATTATTTATGGTATTTGTATTCATCCATGACATAAACCCTTTATTGCACTTATGAGCTACTAGTGATATGTTGTATTTATATCATAAATATTATTTCATTGAATTTTTTATGATAATTTTCAAAGATAAAGTACAATTGTATTACCATTCACCATATTATTCTGGATGGTTTATGATAATGTTTATTAGATTGGGGTAAGTATTAACATTTTATATATCAGTTTTTAAAGATGAAAGTGTATGTTGATTATATTTTACCCCTTTTATATGTGTAATTCATTGGAATTAGTATGTGATGGTTGGGGCTTAATATTATATAGCTCCTTCATGCATCATAAGGCCTCATGAGACAAATCAGTTGCACAGATTAGAAGGGTTTTTACTCATAGTATTCAAACTGTGTTGTGAAAGATCTTGATGTCATCTATCATGTAAAGTGTATTGATTCTAATTTTATGATGTCTGGATTTATGAATTATCTCATTATGGGTTCATTTATTGATGTTCCATGTGATTATTTGATTAGTTAGAATATTTAAAAATAGTTTCATGTTCATGTGATTATTTATATGGAATTATTTGATTATCATTTATTCCTACCATATTAAGCTCGGTTTATTTATTAAATGGAATGTGTTTCACTTATTTACCCTTCCATATTGATTATTCCTTATTTATTCATAATATTTTCCACTGTAAACTTACACATACTTAGAATATTAGATCACCCATTTCTTATGTTTTATTTTCCCCAGGATACTAGAAGTGTTTTGTTATTGATATCCTTGGGTATGTTATAAATAATAATGGTGTTCCCAGAGAAAATACTTTGTTTTATTTTATTTTTTAGAATATATGTGAAATTCATTTATGTATCTATTTTACAAAGACTACTAAAATATTCAATCCTTATAGATGTGACACCTTGCAACTGGTGCCAATGTAAAAAAGTAAAAATTGACTCTGAGTTAGTGGATTCGAGGTCATTACAATTGGTATTAGAGAAATTTTAGTAGAAACCTTGAAAAGTAGACTAAGGAATACATATATTAGAGATCATAAATCTATTAATGACCTTTAGGTGAAGTATAAGTATGGGATAACATACTAAAGTTTTGTTAATATAGAGATTATGTGGGTTTCCTAGTAATAAATACCTTTATGATACTACAATTGGACATGATTCTAGAGCATATGTACCTAGGATTAATATCTCTAAAAAAGGAACATTGAACTTCACTCATGTGTTACTTGGTACATGACAACAGACCTTACCGTGCACCTAGTTTGACACTCCATGGGGATATTCTCTAGTTAATTCACATTTTCTTTATAAACCATTATAAATGATTTGAAATTAATTTAAGATTTGAATATATTTCCAATGAAAACATGTTTATGATTTTGATATTACCTGTAAATAATTTTTTCAATTTCTGATAATTGTTTTAATAGTTTTGGGATTATGCATTAAGTCTCATAATGTTATGATGTTATGTATTATATTCCATTATTTAGAAATGGATCCTGAAGGAAGGAATTTAAACTATATTAATGAAAGTAATACAAATAGTATGAAGGATCATTTGTTGATGACATTAAACCAATATTTTGAAGGGGACTAGTCTCCCAAACATTCTAGTAAAATGAGGACATAGTATTATGTTCTATAAATATAGAGAAATAATTATCTAATTAGTATAGATTCAAAAGGAAGGAAGAGAAGAAGAGGATGGAAGAGAAAAATAGATAAAGGGAATAATGGAAATAAGGGTTTTCCCAAATGTTATAATTGTGGAAAGAAACACCCTGGTACTTTCTTAAAGGGAATGGGAGTTTATTTCAAGTATAGAGAGGAAGGCCATCATGCTTGTAATTGAAAGTGGAAGAAATATTTTCTAATGTTCAATGATTAAAATATAATGAGATGGGTCACTATGTAAACAAATTCCTTATGTTTCTAGGGAATATACCTCAAAATAATCTAAGTAATTAAGTTCGATATTATGTTATTACCATATATTAAGTGGAATTAATAATGTACTTCTTTTTGGATTCAAGAATTATGATATAATGTTATTTCATCAATGATATTATTTTTTCAAGAATCACTAAATGTATAAGTATTGTACTATAATACTATTACATAAGGATTTTAAATCAAATGTTGAATGGTACCAATGGCCCGAAAAAGTGATTCAGTGGAAATTTTATCTTTTTGGAAAACACATGATTGACGAAGGATAACCATTAATATGTTATGAAAGTTGAGATAATGGTGTTCAGTTTAGATAAAGAGATAATTAGTATTGATACAGTAAATTGATATTATTGGTGGCCTTGAAATTGGTTAGTGATTTGATGGTTTATATTTTCTTTGATGGGGTTTATTGTAAGTATTAATTTATAGAATAAATTTGACAACCTGAAAATTTATATTTGGAAGCATTCGTGTTTTAATTAATGTTTTATGGTGATCAAGGTATTCTCATATTTATAATGTGAAATTAAGAGACACTTTATATTTTATGGTAAATATAATGATTATTTAGTTACCTTCATTAAAAATTCATGGACTTTGAATTTGGATGGAAATATTTTAGACAAGTCTTTAGTTTAACTATTTATGGAATGGATTAAGTTGAAAATTGGGTGTTATTGGATAACTCATGCTCCCCACTTTGGTAATGGAAAATATATAGAGACAAAGGGAATGAATTTTCATTATTTTATTAAGATAATGATATGTTAATGGTTAATTTTAGTTCTTTAGGCATAAAAATTCATATTGGATATTCATTTCTTAGAGTAAGAGATGAATTATAAATTGATCAAACTACATCAAAAGGTTGAAATTTTTCCTATATAAAGATATCATTTCACTATATTTTCTTATATTGTCAGTCTATATAGTAAATTAATTCTTGACCTCTTGGAAAACGATCATGAAACAAAAAAAATCATTATTATCATATTACCTTCATCTCTGATGAAATGATGGTATTTCCAACCTTTGTAGATTTATGGTTTTGTGGTAATTAACCTTCTATGGATCACACACTTTCTTATGATCAATGATATATATCACTCTCTATAATTATTTATGTTTTTCCTTCATTTCTATATTTTAATTTTCCAACAATGTTATCCCAATGTGGTAACCTAGTTATGTGTTATATCAAGTATCATTTATGTTTTTCACTTTTTGTTTTATGATTTTTTATTGTCCCCCAGAAAATTGCACGATTTCTAAAAAGGTTGAACCTGTGATGATCTAGATGAAATTGTGAGGGCGTAATTTATTTACGGGGGTAAAATGTAATACCCTATGATTTTAAAATAACAATGTTTTGTTCGATAATATATGAGAAACGCAACAATAAGTTTAAATATACCCCAAAATATATTTAATTAAATTTAATCTCTTTAATAGCTTGAATTGCATGCAACACTGAGTTTTTCTTTCATTACACGCAACACCAAGGTCATCTTGCATTACATACAACACTATGTTTTGACAAACCATAATACACTGTTAAAATATTATTATTATAACATAACTATTAGAATAGTGGGTATATATATTAATTACTAAATAATGAAATATATAGATATATTATACATGTTAGTTATTTATCTATTTATTAAAAATAAAATAAGAATCATTTAAAAGTAAAAGAAATGTTTTCTTAAAAACTGTATTTTTTCAAAAAGATAGTTTAGTCACACATTGCGCGCATAATTTAAAATTAATTGTTACCAATTTTAGGAAATATTTTTTATAAAATCAACTTAATTTTTTAAATCATAATATCAAAATTAAATTAGGGTGAATTTTTTGTATTTTTCAGAAATGTTTCATTTTTGATGAATTTTGAAAAATAGTACTTTTTATTAAAAGTATCCTTTTCATTTAAATTATTTAAAATGATAAATTTTATTTTAAATTGATTTTAAATTAAAAAATTAGATAAATTATATTATTATAAATAATATTTATATCATTTTAATCAATTAAAAATTTAGTATTTATATTAAAATATTTTATAGTTAGGAGAATTTTCTCTTTGGAAACCCACTTTTTCATCATGTTTGCAAATATAATTTTAAAGTAAATTGTAACACTTATATGAATTTAATTTAGAAAAATGGATTTCATAATTGAAATAATCATAATTTATATTATTTAATAAGGTAAACTTATTTTTTTACCATAATTAATAGTGAAATTATTAAAATTAATTAGCACGATTAAGGTAAAAACCGATTTATCGGGGGTAAACTAATGAGTTAAGGGTTAAAATGAACTAACATCACATAAAATACCCATTTCAAGGAAATTTATAGAACATATAACCTATAATTGTTGATAATAACCCATTCTGGAGTCTTTTGACATGATTAAAATGTGGGTGCAATTGATTCTTTTAAAAAAACCATTTGTGTATTCTCCCCCAATTATAAAAGGTCACAACTATCCTCTCTTATAAACACTTCCAAACCCATTGGTTGTGAAACAAATACTCAAATAACTTCTAAAATTCCTAATCCTCATTCTTGAATCATTTTTTGTGTTAGAAATCCAACCATGGAAGGAGTTTGGTGTAAACCAAAAGAGGTTGTCTAAAGAAGAGGTAACATTCTTTAATGAGCATTTATATTTTATTTCTTCCTCTACCACAATAAATTTTTATTTAACAATAATATTATAATAAACTCAATATATTACATATATTTAGATGTTTTTATGTTATTTTCATGACCTATATCCATTTCATATTACCTCAAATGGAAAATAAAATCATCAATCATGTGTACGACAAACTACTTCCCCGCGACCCAATGTAATTCATTTTCCATCACCACTTCTTAAGGATTTTTATAATAAATAATTTAAATTATATTTATTATATTGGTAAAATTATAATACTTCTAGAAGTATTGTACTATATATACCATTATACATTCTATTATGTGATGGATGTGATATTGTCGCTTGTTTGTACGGTGGACTACAGCCTCGCAAAGCGATGTGATTTGTTCCTCACTTATGCTTTACATGGGAGGTAATAAGGATAAGTTTAATAAAAATATGTGATATCTATGATATAAAAAAAATTCTAAAAATATAATATCACATATAACTTCTTACCTTCCAACCTATCAGAAAACAATAATTCTACTCATGTGTACAACAGACTACCGCTTCATGAATCGATACGATGTGTTTTTCATTTATGTTTTACTTTGATGGTAATAAAGATATATTAAATGAATATATATGATATATATATGACATCATAATTATTTTTTTAAGGGTGATATATTATGTACCATTATTATGTTATATCCATTTATAAAATAGACACGTTGTTTATGCGTAAGTATGACCTACCATCTCCATGAACGGTGTAGTTCATTTTCAATATATAACTTTAGTGGATTACTATAAATGAATATATAATTAATATATATGACATTTATATAATGGTTAAAATTATGTAAACTATTTTACCATGATAAAAGTAAAAGGACAAAAAATAACAAACCAAAACATACGTGAAAAACAAAGCATTTATTACCAGAAATATAATTTTAATACGATATTGTTAATAAAATGTCATAATTAAATAATATATAGTATGTATAAGGTCCTAATTTCGGAATCTTTCCAGAGGTTCCCCATACCCGGTTGTTCACAAGGCCTCAAGCTCATTTACCCAAACTCTAGAGGTTGCCGACTTGCTACAAGGGCCTTGGGTGTGATAGTGAAGAAACTATGCCCTCATTTGCAGAGTAATGCAGTGGAAATAAAAAGATAACAATAGTGGAAGTAGTAATAATACTATATAAAAATAAATAGTGGAATAATTAAGAAATAAACAACTAGATCACATATATAAATGATGCATGATACGTATGTCGAGGAAAATAGCCAAACAAGTCACAATGCTGGAATATAGTACTAAACCAAAGTAAAAGAAGAAGAAAAATAACTACAGTAGCATCGAAAGCCTCAGTTTAGTCTCATGATCTCCAACTCCACAGCAATCAAGTACCTAATGTTAAAGGGTGCTTGACCTTATCTATACCTACAGAAATATAATCTATTTGGGCCCAAAAGCATGACCCAAATAGGGTGTGAGACAAATCCCAGTAGGCAACCACCCAATGATTTGGGCCTAACATTCACTAAATATATATATGGAAGGAAATAAGAAAAATGAAGTTATAAAATAAAGAAGTACTCAAAATTAAAAAATCCTACAGTTTCTATTACATCATTTTCATTTAAAAATTTAATCAACCAACCACAAAAACAAGAAACCCTCATGTAAAGTTATCATATCTTATCCCCTCTAGTTCAGCCAACAATCTCAAGTAACCCTTTGGGTAGTTATCACGGCCTAACCCCTCTAGTTCAATTTACAAGAAGGATATAATGAATACTCTATAAGGAAGCACTCACCGTCAATACAACTTATATTCTTGTGTAATCAAAGACTCTATGAGGAAGCACTCACCATCAATTCCCCCTATAGCCTTTTAACGGTGAACTATAGACACTCCGAGGAATCACTCAATGTCAATTCTTCATGTGGTATCATAATGTATATATAGACACTATGAGGGAGCACTCAACGTCAATCCCTCCTACGGTCTCACAGTATGATAAATATTACAAACACTCTGGGAAAGCTTTCAATGTCAATTTTCCCTATGGTCTCACTACTCTAGGTTCCCGCAGCCCCATATAATGAAATCATACAAAAACGATAATTAGAATCCAAAGTAAACCTCAAAGTATTAATTGGCTAAATAGCTACAAGGCATGACATAGCATATGAGATAAATAATCACTCCATCCTAAAAACACTAGGAATGGAAAAAAAATAGCCTAACTGGAAAAGCTAGATCAAATGGTAAAAAAACAATCATGGGAAAACACATCCATATCATGGAAATTAACCCTATTCAAAATCAAACAACTTCTATTCAATCATAAAAGGCATATAAAGCATCAACATGGTTAACATACCTAAACACGCAATACCCCAAACAAGGGTATTGGGCCCTTTTTCACATATAACTCAAAGACTAACTACAAAAAGGCACAAACCACCTACCTTGGCATAGTATGATTGATATATGTGAACCTTGGAACTTGAATCACCCTATAATTCCATAGATCTACAAAAACACTAATAACATTCAACCAAGGATCTCTCACGAATGAGGAGAAATCTGGAAATAATGCTCTAGAAGAAGGAATATATTACCATGGTGATTTTAACACAATCAACGGCAATCGATTCAGATAACAGATAGAGAATCAGGGGCTTGTAGAAGAATCTCTAGCTACGGACGCTCCTAGATGGGACAGGTCAAGAATAAGGGTGTTCTGTCGATTAGAAGCGACCCTGGTCCATTTAATGAAATAAAAAAAATACATTGTGTGCTCTTTAAAAGTACATGGATTGTACTTTCCTTAATTGGACTCTACTTTAGGTGGCCTCCGGGTCACCCCACATGGCCATTTTCTCAGCCTTTACATAGCCAGCACATGGCTACCCATGGAAATAGGGTACACGTTGTGTACTTATAAGTACACAGCGTGTACTCCTAAAATTTCCAGAAACTCCTCTTTTTCTCAAAAACAACCAGAAAAGAAAAAAATATCTAAAAGGAAGATCTTGGTTCTAACAAACTTCCCCCCTTAAAGAAATTTGTCCCTCAATTTTCTTAAGAAGGCGACATAGAAGAAGAATACTTGAATAGCTCCGGCCACTATGACCATACATTGGCCTCCCTCTCCCAAGTCTCATCTTGTACATGCCCGTACTACCATAGCACTCGTACCAGAGGAACAGACTGGCCACAGAGAACCTTTGCACTAAGATCAAAAATATGGATAGGATGCTTCTCAAATGATGAATCCACCTCCAAATCAACCTCCTCGGGTTGAAGGACATGAGATGGGTCTGAGAAGTAATGTCACAACTGAGAAATGTGGAAAATGTCGTGCATAGCCAGGTACCTCTAAGGTAACTGCAACCGATAGGCAATCGGACTGAATCTCTCCAAAACCTCAAATGGTCCAACATATCTTAGCGAAAGATCTTCCTATCTTCTAATCCTCTTGTGTCCCAACCTCAGTGTGACACACATGAAAACCTGATCTTCGACCTCAAACTCCAGAGGTTGTCTTCATCTACCATCATAAGACTTCTGACGTGACTGTATAGTAGCCATCCTCTTCTGAATCAACTTTATCTTCTTTGTGGTCTCTTGAATAGGATGAGGTCCCAGCATAGCTTCTTCTCCTACCTCCATCCAACATAGGGGTGATTGGCATGGCCTACCATACAAAGTCTCATAAGGTTCCATCTGAATAGTTACTTGAAAACTATTATTGTAGGAAAAATCCACAAGAGGTATGTGATTCTCCTAAGAACCTAAAAAATCTAGGATTCATGCTCAAATAATGTCCTCCAGAACCTGAATCGTATGCTTGGATTTTCCATCTATTTGGGGGTGGTAAGCAGTACTCAGAAGCACCTATGTACCCAAAGCCTTATCAGTCCCTTCCAGAATCGAGAAGTAAAATGTGTGTCCCTATATGAAACAACAGTGTGTGGAACCCCATGTAAACGTAAAATCTTCCAGATGTACAGCCTTCCCAAATCATCTACACTAAATGTCTCATTGATCATCAAGAAGTGAGCAACATTCATGAGTCTATCAATGAAAACCCATACTACATCATCCCTCAAGGTGACCTCGGTAACCTTGTCACGAAGTCCATCACGACAATGTTACACTTCCAATCGGGAATGGGTAACTACTTCAAAAGCCCTGCTGGTCACTGATGCTCTACCTTCACCTACTGATAGATGGAACACCTCATGACAAACCCAGAAACATCTCTCTTTATACCTAGCCACCAATACTAATGGTGCAGATCTCAATACATATTGGTTACACCAGGATGAACTGTCCAAGCTGAGGAATGAAAGTCCTGCATCAGCTCCTTGCGTAAGTCTGCTGACACCCAAACGCGCCCATAAAAACGCAATATTTCATCCTCTCCTATGGTATATATAGTAATAGGGTCCTACCCTAACACACTCCCCCATAGGACTAGGCCTTCAGAATCTAAGACCTACCTCATTCGAACATGATCAAAAAGAGTAGAGGTAACAGCCACAGAAGAAAGAAACGTATGCCCCTATCCATCATGAACCTCCAAATCTATCTCAAAGAACAGACCCATAAGCTGCCACTCACTACTGGCCTCCTTAAATGAATGTATCTGAGTCCTCCTGCTCAATGCATCAGCCATTGCGTTGCCTTTTCCAGGCATGTAGGCAAGTTCAATGTCAAAGGACTGAAGGTACTCAATCCACCTCCACTGTCTCAAATTTAGATCATGCTGAGTGAAGACATAATTGAGACTTTTATGATTGGTGAAAACCAAAAAATTCTCTCCCAATAGATAATGTATCCAATAACATAAGTCTTGAACAACTATAGCCATCTCAAGAACGTGCATCGGGTAATTCCTCTCATGTGGCCTCAACTATTGATACCCTTACACAACGACTCCTTCCCCCTTCAAAAGCACTAATCCCATCCCAATACCTGATGCATCGCAGTACATAGTATATATCTTTCTCAGCTCTGGAAATACTAGTATCAATGATGAATTAAACCTCCCTTTCATCTCCTAAAATGATGAATCATAAGAATCTATCTAAAAAAACATCTCACCCTTCTTAGTTAGGCCAATCAGTGGCACTGATAAGCATGAAAAGTCTTCTATGAAATGTATGTAGTATCTACCCAGCCCTAGAAAACTTCTTACTTAAAATACATTCTTCAGCTACTCCTAGTAAAGTACTGCTCTCAATTTATCTAGGTCTACTAAAACTCTTGTCTCTGAGATAAAATGACCCAAGAAGTGAATTTGGTCCATCCAAAAGAGGAATTTTGAGAGCTTAGCATATAATCGATGCTCTCTCGGTGTACTCAAAATGATCTCAAGATGGGTGGCATGGTCATGTCGAGTATGATAGTACACCAATATACCATCCACAAAGACTACCACGAAAGAATCCAGGTATGGATGGAACACTCGGTTCATCAGTTCTATTAAAACTACAGGCATGTTCGTGAGACCGAATGGCATAATCACATACTCCTATAGACCATACCTACTCCGAAAGGATGTAAGAGGTATATCATATGATCTTGCATGAAACTGATGATAACCGGATCGCAAGTCAATCTTCAAGAACACCCGAGATCCTTGAAGATGATCAAAGAGATCATCAATCCTTGGTAAAGGATATTGGTTCTTGATTGTCAATTGGTTCAACTTATGATAATCAACACAAAGTCTGAGGGTACCGTCTGCATTTTTCGCAAAGAGGACAAGCGAACCCCAAGGAGAAGTGCTGGTTCAGATGAAATCCTTTTCCTGAAACTCCTTGAACTACTTCTTGAGCTCCTATAACTCTGTTGTATCCATCCAATAAGGAAGAATGGACACCAGTGCCACTCCTGGAACAAGCTCAATAGAAAAGTCTACCTCTTACTCTGGAGGCAAACCTGAAAAGTCTCCTAGAAGGACATCTCTGAAATGATCCACCACTGGAAGAAAGTTCAACAGTAAAGTCCCCTGGTCATCCAAATATAGACTAGAAATCTGGGTTGTAAATCCCCCCAACCCATGATGCTTGGGTCCCACTCTACTCGCATGGACATCCCATTCGCCCTTATGATGAAACGATCTGTCGTCTGGTGATGTGAAACTCACCCTACGACGATAGAAGTTGACAACAGCCTGGAAAAGAACTAACCAGTCCATTCAAAGAATGACATCATATCTCATCATATCTAAGACATATAGGTCCCACAAGAAGTGACACCCACCCACCTCTAGAGGGAAATCCTTGTACTGTCGTACACTAGCCGTTCTTTTCCCCAACGGAGTGTCCAACGTCAAGACATCAGCAAAGGAAAACATACAAAGCCCAAGGCTCTCTACAATAACAATAGATATGAAACTATGGGAATACCCTATATCGAAGAGTGTAGAAGCTAATACTGAGTCAACTAGAATAGTACCTCTAACTGTAAAAGGGTCAGGATCCTGCTCTTACTAGGTCTTCTCCATTCAAAAATCCCGGCATGTACCGCAACCCTGTTACCCTGCCTGACCACCCTCAGCCGATCTGCCTTATTGTCGTTGAAAGCCTACCGACTGGCTACCAAGTACATGACCTTAACCTCAGCCTGAACAGCTGGAAGAACTCCAATTCCCAGACTGATGAGAAAATGGTGGTGCTTCTCCTGAACGTAGAGTCATAGGGGAACTAAGATCACCAGCTGCTGGAGATAAGAACAAACATAAGTGCTTAAGATGGCCCAACTTGTTGCACGATCGGAACTCGACTGGGTCTCTCATGTAATGTAACCTCATATTCCTGACCTTCCAACACTGGTAGCATTAACCTAGCTACTTGAAGGTGTATCTCGTGTACTCGGATCTCCAAATGTATACTCCCTATGGTGCTTCCTACTATCAGCTGGACAAGCACTAACTCTGGTTGTTGAACCACCCTGGACCACAACTCTATAATCCGTCAGGTTTTGCTCTGTGATCATTTCCCGGTTGACTATAGAATATATAGTAGTCAACCTGAAGTTGTTCACCTAAGCTCGAACGCCTTGCCTGAGACCATCCTCAAATTTCCTCACTAGGAATAACTCACCTCCCCCTAGAAATGGTGTAAAGACCTGCAGCTCTATGAAGCGAGAAGAATACTTCATAGTTGAAAGAGTACCCTACTCCAAACTCTTGAACTCTCGGGCTCGGTCGGCCCACAAATTCTCCAGGAAGAAGTAATCGTAGAAGGTATGCTGAAACTCCTCCCAAGTCATAACCTGCTGGCATCCCGCCTGTGAGATCACATCCTACCATCTCTTTCTGGAATCATGAAGAATATGCATAGATAGCTTAAAACTCCCCTCCGGAGGAATCTCTAGATGCTCTAGGATCATAATCATGGATTCTAGCCATGTCTCTATAGCATGGGGTCCTCCATCCCCTGATAAAGTGGGAGGATGTTGTTGCTGAAAGACCCGCATCAATTCTTCCATTAATGGGGAAGGATGCGGTTCTCCTTGGAGAGTCTGCATGAACCTCATAAAGCCCACTCAGAACTGTCCGTCAGCACCTATGTCCATAATGATGGATGGTGCCAAGACTGGACCTATAGGAGGATCTTTTGGTAATCCCTGATCAGCCATGTCTGGTGTCTGATCATTGCCTTGTATCTGGTGTACAACCGGAGGGCTTCTTGGTGGCATCACTCTACAAGTTCAAGCGCACACCTTAGGATCAAGATTTATCAGGGAATGAAACATATAAGTTCAAGAAAGGAATAGGATTAGGAAATCATTCATGTTTTTTCAAAACATGGATACACGACGTGTATAACCCTTACATAGCGTGTTCCTTTGAGCCTTCTCATGGGTGTGTACTTCTACCAAAACTGGTTGTGTAACACCCCATACACACGTTGTGTACTTGATTTGTTTCCCCTGCCCGAGTTCTTCTACCCAACTATCCCACACGGTTCTCCTAGGACAGTACTACATGACTTTTGTGTCCCAGATGCGGTTTGTACTACTTAGGTTTCAACTTCCTGTGTTTTTAGTCACATGGGTGGACACATGGCTGACTCTACACGACGTGTTTATGCTAGACACGACGTGTACTAGGAGGATTCCACTTCCATGTGTTGTTCGTTACAAGTCTGTATACAAGGGTTGTACTACACGGTGTGTTCAATCTTGACACGACGTGTATAACCTTAGTTTTATCCATTTGTGTCATTAGTTGCATGGGTGGACACATGGTCTACACAACACCACATGTACATCTGGTACATGACGTGTCCCAACATAGATTTCCCAACACAGTGTGTCTTCCCACATAGCCAGTGACATAGTTAGAGAGTACATGGTGTGTACATATAGTACACGGTGTGGGCTTAAGAAAAATAGTTCATTCCCGAATAGAAGGACACATGGAGTGTATTTATCATTACACATTGTGTATTCTGGGTTTTTCCAGACAGTAAGCCTCCGAAACTACTCCAGAACAGAGAAAATTCTGAAACAAACATTAAAGTGACAAATTTCGATCTGTGAGGGCCCATACTCCCCACGAATCAGAACTTGGAATCTTAACATGTCATATACAATCCTAACAAAGCAATGATCCACCAAATTCTCGTCCATGAGGGCCCATAACACCTCAAGAACCAAATTTTGGCATTCATTCAAATGAAACCTTAAGTATTAGAAATACCCTGTCAAACGACAGATTTTCTATCAAGGAATTTATCACAAATGCATGCATATATAGCACAATATCTATCACAACAACATGCAATTAGTAATTCACCCTAAATGGCATGGAAAAAATGCATGACATGTGATCTCTAGCAAGTTCCTGTATGATGCATGAGATGGTATACCCTCATGTCATCAGGTTGAAATAGAATTAGAACCTCAATAATATCAATGATAATAGCACAAAACATATGAATCACCCAATGGTGAAATCAAATCAACTGTAAAAATTTCAAAACTAGCAAAATTGTAATAATTGAGGTAGAATATCTTTTTCCCTATACACAGGTTAGCTACTCCCAGGCATATCTTATTACCAAGTACCTATTCCTTCCTATCCCTAGATATAGGCTCCAAATAGTAAATTAATAAAAAAATAATCCCTTTGATACCACTTTGTAACGTCCTGATTCCGGAAGCTGCCCAGAAGTTCTCCATACCCAGTTGGTCACATGGCCTAAAATGAATTTCCCCAAATTCTAGAGGCTTCCAACTAGCATCAAGGGCCTTGGGTGTGATAGTGGAGAAATAATTCCCTCATTGGAAGAGTAACATAGCAGAAATAAATAAATAACAATAGCGGAAGCAGTAATAATATCATACAAAAATGAACAACGGAAGACTGAAGAAATAAACAGTTGGAGCACATATATAACTAATGCATGATACTTATGTCTAGGAAAAAATCCAAACAAGTCACAATGATGGAATATAGTACTAAACCAAAGTAAAAACAGGACAAATACCTCTAGCAGTATTGCAAGCCCCAGCTTGGTCTCATGCTCTCCAGCTCTATAGCAATCAGGTACCTGATGTAGAAGGGCACTTTCCCTTATCAATATCTGTAGAAATATGATCTGTTTGGGCCCAAAAGCATGACCCAAACAGGGTGTGAGACAAATATTATTAGGAAACCACCCAAAGATATGTTCCTAAAAGTCAGTGAATATATATATATGGCAGGAAATAAGCAAAAAGAAGTAGTAAACAAAGAAATACTCAAAATTAAACAATCCTATAGTTTCCATTACATCATATTTATTTAACAATTTAATCAACCAAACATAAAAACAATAAACCCTCTAGGAATGTTCTCATAGCCTATCCCTTATGGTTTAGCCAACAATCTCAAGTAACCCTCTGGGTAGTTCTCACAGACTAACCCCTCTGGTTCAATTTACAAGAAGGATATAATGAAGAATCTCTGAGGAAGCACTTGTCATCAATTCCCCTTATAGTATTTTGTAATCAAAGACTCTATGAGGAAGCACTCACCATCAATTCACCCTATATCCTTTTAATGGTAAACTACAGACACTCTGAGGAAGCACTCAACATCAATTCCTCTTATGGTCTCGTAACATATATATAGACACTCTGAGGGAGCACTCAACATCAATCACCCATATGGTATCGTAGCATGATAAATATTACAAACACTCTAGGAAATACCTCAACATCAATTTCCCCTATGGTCTCACTACACTAGGTTCCCGCAACCCCGTGTAAAAAAATCATAACCAAACGATAATTAGATGCCAAAGTAAACCTCAAAGTACTAATTGGATAAATAAATACATGGAATGACACATCATATTAGATAAATAATCGATCCATCCTAACAACATGAGGAATGGAAATCAAATAGCCTAATTGTAAAAGCTAGAACAAATGTTCAAAAACAAACAAGCATGGGAAAACACATCCATAGCATGGAAATTAAACCTATTCACAATCAAACAACTTCTATTCAAACATAAAAGGAATAGTAGGAATTAATAGGTTTAAAATCCCTAAACACACAATACCCCCAATAAGGGTATTGGGCACTTTTGAACATATAAATCAAACACTAACTATGGAAAGGCACAAACCACCTACCTCGGTGTAGAACAATCAATAAACATGAACCTCTAGCCTTTAATCTCCATAGAACGCCATAGATCTACAAAAACGCTAAAAATTTTCAGCCGAGGATATCTCATGAAAGATGAGAAATTAGGAAACAAGGCTTTAAAGAAGGAAGATCTTACCGTGGTGATTCTAATGCAATCGACGGTGGTCAATTCGAATAATGGATGGTGATTTGGGGTTCGGAGAAGAATCACTTGGTACTAATGTTCCTGGATGGGATAGGTCGAGAAGAAGGGTGTTCTGTCTATTAGATGTGACCCCAGTTTGTTTAATGAAATAAGAATAAAGTACACGATGTGTTCTTTAAAATTACACAGCATGTACTTTCTTTAACCGGCCTCCGCATTAGGTGGCCTCCATGTCACCCCACACGACCATGTGCTCATCCGTTACATGGCCAGAATATGGCTACCCATGGAAATTTCGTACACGTCGTGTACTCCTAAAATTTCCAAAAACTCATCTTTTTCTCAAAAACAACCAGAAAATAAAGACATACCTGAAAAGGATATTCGGGTTCTTAAAGTATAATATAAATATTTATGGAATGGAATATCTGTATAATTAAAATATATTCTTATACATGAGGTTTTAATGTGTACGATGGATGTCAAGACTTAAGGTAAGGGTTTCTCGTCTTACTTTACTCCCGTGAGATATACGCCATATTCACCCCTTATTTCTTTATATAGTTTATATACTACCCATTTTGATATGATATATCATGAATATCTATATTTTCATTTTATTTAATCTTTCATTTGATTATTATTTATTTTATGGGGCCTATGATTCATAAGTTTCCAAAGTGGTTAGGGTTTATTTCACAATCTCATCATTATTCGGGATTATTTTTGTTTAATCTCCCTTAGGGGAATTATTTGATATTTTTATCTTAAATGAAATATATATTATTCACCTCTATATATTAATGAACTTTTTCACATAATAGTATAGTTTTTCTAATCTTCAATACTTAAAATTATTGAGAAAATGTTTTTAAAAAAATTTATTTTATTTCTCTCTTTGATCGAAAATCCTTTTACACCAAAATCATGGCACTCTAAAAATGTTTTAAAAGAGGTTTTTAACCTTTTAAAAATGATATATTAAAAAAAAAATTACCTATTTTTAATTTTTAATATTTTTAAAGGAATATTTATGTCATTTTTAAAATAATTGGTGTTTGAATTTTACTAAAAATGTGAAATGAATCTTTGTTTTAACATGTATGACATGAATAGAATTTTCTACTATCATGAGTACTCAATGTTTTAAATATTAATTTACATTTTTTCAAATTTTATTTTGAAATTAAATTATTTTCAAAAAAAAGTAACTCTTTTTTTAAAAGGTTATTTTTAATGTTTAATGTTTATTTTCCTCAAAAACGTTTTTAATTACATTTTTATGGTATTTTTATTCATCAATGACATAAAACATTTATTGTACTTACGATCCACTCTGGAAAAATCATATTTATATAAAACTTATAATATATTTTGATGGTTTATGATTAGTTTGAATGAGGATGTATAATTTTATTACCATTCTTCGTATTAATCTGGATGGTTTATGATCATGTTTATTTTATTGGGTATGTATCAAAATTTCATATGTTAATATTTAAATACATATGTCTAAGTTGATTATGTTTCACCCAATTAATATGAAAAATTCATTGTACTTAGTGTGTGATGGGTGTGTCCTAGAATTATATATCCCCTCAATGCATCAGTAGGTCTATTGAGACAAATCAGTTTCCTGAATTATATGGATTTTTACCCATATTATTTGAACTATCTTGCAAATGGTTTTGATAGTATATGTCTTGTGAAAGGTCTTGATAGTATGTTTATGTTGTCAAAAATTATGTATTCCCTCATAATGACTTTGGTTATTGCTTTTTAATGTGATTATTTGATTACATAAAATAACCATGTATAATTTTCAACCTCATGTGATTATTTATATGAAATTATTTGATTATCATATATTCCTTCTATATTTTTCTCAAGTTATTGATTAAATGGCATGTGTTTCAAATATTTACCCTTCCATATTGATTATGCCTTATTTATTCATAATAGATTCTAATATACACTTACCCTAACCGAGTATCTTATATCACCCTTTTTCTGTTTTATTTTCCAAAGGATACCAGGAAGTGTATTTTGATTGATATGTAGGGATACACTATGAGGAATAATGGTGTTATCAAAGAAAATACTTTTTTGTATTTTATGTTTTTAAATATATATTAAATATAGGTATGTATCTAGTTTACCGAGACAAATAAACTATTTGGTCCTTTGAGATGTGATATTATATATCTAGATCCAATTTAATAAGTAGACATTGGTTGTAAGTTAGTTGAGTCAGGTATGTTACAAAAGCAACTCAAGCACAGGTCAAGGACAAACACACACCACCTATGATCAAGTGTCATTCAGAGGTTTCTCAAGGTTATACACACATGAAACAAATCATTCCCATATCATATATAAGACATGATAAAATGTTAAGTGATTTCTATATACGGGTTTTTGATAAATAATTTTAATGTTCATCAAGGAAATGTCTCCTGAATCATGTCAGCGTATTCATCGGCTCAAATGGCTCTCTAAGACTCTTAGAACTATTTAATTATTTTATTTAAAAAAGATATAAAAACACATATAATATCACACTTTATATCTCTAAGATAATATCAAAACTGTCCTTTTAATGCATAGAATGAGCTAACAAGGTTCTTTTCTATAGAATAATTATAATTTCACATAAGATAATATTCTATCTATGAAGAATTATATAAGTTAAGAATCTGTTATATTTCATCTTTATTATTATTTAAGAATTATTTATCCTTTTCCAGAAATTTTTAAAAAGATAGATATCAAAAAATTATCATGAAAAAGGAGAAGAGGAATATAGATTCCTACATGGAATTATCCATTTAATGCATAACACCCATGAATTGTGAAGAGTCGGTGAGGGTTCTTCTATGTGTGAAAACCATAAGAATAACTCGTATTGATCATAGAAAACTTCACCAATCTTGAACAAGGTAATTTCCAAACTACTCGGACTTCCTAGAATCTACAAAAGATAAGGTAGAAAGGGGTTGAACATATTTAAGAAGACAACTGTATATTGTTTTATAGTAATAAAATCCACAAATTAAATTAACCATTTAATTTTTCTCTTACTTGAATCTTGAATGAGTTGTATTTAAAATCCTTTATAAAGGGATTAAAAAAATTAAATGAGTTATAATAATTAATTCATATTATTTTAGGATTTTAAAATAGTAAAAACATGTTATAGGATCGAATAAGGAAGAAGAAACACAATAAAAGGGATTTTGATATATTTTTCCTAAAAATAGATCTACGTAATGGTAACACAGTTTTACCCTTACACGACTCTTATTTTCCACTAAGAGTAACAAGTTTTACCCTTATGAATGTTATAGACCATGAAATATCTTTACATGGATAAGGATTACTCTTTCATAGCCTTTGAAAACAAAGACATGCCCCTACGCTGTGAGGGAACTACACTTACACATCCATTATAAACTCTAGAGTATCATTATGTAGTATGTAAGAATTCCTTTCTACCTTTATAAAACACCTAGGTAACCTTACTCACCACATGGAAAAAGGGTGTTAACTTTACACCAGTCAGTCTTACCCTTATTCAGTGTATATAAAAAGGTCCTTTCTCTTACACAATTCAAACATGTCCTTACATACCCTATGGAAAAATGAATTTACCCTTATATAACTTAAGTAAAAAACCTCTATATTATTACATATAGGATTGGAAAACAATTTTACCCTTATGTAACCCTAAAAATACATGAGAAAGAGTAATATTTATTAGAAATTTTATTTCAATTAATAATATATAAATTAAAAAGAAGATAGGGTTTAAAGATGACTTAAAAATTGAGAATGTTACAATCCCCCCACTCTAATAGCTTCGCATCCTCAAAAAGTTCTTTAGATAATGGAACCACTATTACCCTATAATATTTTTCATATAAATAATTTAAAACTTAGTTCTTCATAAAATTACAATCATTACATTCTAATTCCTTTTGAAATCATAGAAACAATTTCCCAAATACATGTTATTCAAAAATCCCTTAAAGAACAAAAATACCTTAAAGTCACCAATTATACATAGTGATAAGAATATCAAAATTGTTTATCAAATCTATATGACTTTTTGGAATATGAATAATTTTCAAAATAAAACACATTGAGGGTTCCATAACTAATGACATGTAAAGAAAGCAACACACAAAACACTTACCACTTATTCATGGCTCAAATCCATATTACCAAAATTTAAATGTAAGTCACAATCACATATATACACACAAGAATAGAATACAAAAAGATCAAATACAATAATACGAGAATATTTCACCAAAAAACATGTCAATATTTCAATAGGAATATAATTATTTGGGCTCTATCTACTGTATGAAACTGATATATATAGATAATTATCCTATGTACCAATCATGATTCATGAATGAAAAGAAGATTTAATAAATAAATATATCAACATCATTTGCATTATAGAAGCTGGAATTAATCAATGGTAACATCGAAAACAAAAATATAAATTATGGTTTTATAAAAACTCAGAGGTCCACTATATTGTGTTTTCAAAACACTGTCAAAGTTCCCATGATCGACTCCCTATATTCTATCTTGTGTATAACCCATCCCAAATCAAAGCAAAGAGAATAAAAAAGTTCATTAACTTGGTGATTTGATATCGTTATGTAACACCCCAACCTAAACCATCAGGTCTGATCTGGGGTTCCAAATGACTTTATATGCTTATCCCCATATGAAATAGGCTTCTGACTTGTAGTAAGGGTCTAAATCCATCAGTTGTCAGAATATACCCTCAATGTCAGGTAATCACCAGAGTAAATAAACAGAATCGATAATAATATTAAATAATAAATAATAAATCAATAAATATATGAGTAGTGGTAATATATGAAAAAATGATAACCCATGAAGTAATAATATGGAATGCCAGATATATAAACCAATACTAAACATGGATCCTATGTATGGGGTAAATCAATTAAATAAATGTAGTATTAGAAATCCCTCTTGAACACCATATTGCAATGTATTCATTGTCTGGCTCTGTCTTCTCATCCATCCACCACAAGGCCCCTTCCCTTCACCAGATCCCTAGTCATGATGTCTATAAGTTCACTGAAATTCCTGAGTAGGGTGTGAGTAGATGACTTAGTAGGACACCATAAACGACCATTAACATCAGTACATAAGATATAAAATTGTATTTCATGAAATTAAAAAGGTTAAAACTATAACAAAAATATATCATATAATTGAAAAACATATATTTTTTAATTAGATAATGGCTCTACCTGCTTCAGGACCATTCTAGAAGAAACCTTGATGGCCAACCTATCACATTATCCCCTTATAATAGTCCCAAACATGAAAACCCCATCCAATGGGTTGGGATAAACTAAATACATGTAGACCAATGTCTAGAATATCCCCATCATAGGATATCTGGAAAGAAGGTGACACATCCCGCTAGTTGGGATAGCCCCAATACATCCCGACCTTACACCTGAAACATATGTCTCACGGAATGGCCCTATATGCCCCCTACAAATTCATAAGTGGAAGAAAAAAGAACATAACATATTATAAAATATAAAATGATAGATCAAACATCATATCAAGTTAAAAGTGTCATCTTCAAAACAATCCATAAGCCAACAATGCTTTCATATGTTAAGGCTATACAGACACACCTCATGTGATCATGTTTCATACATAGGTTTCTTATGGATACACAAGAACCAAAAAAATCATAAAAATAACCCATATAATACATGATAAAAATATAAAGGCTTCATACCAAATGGGTTTTTATGAATAACTCCAAGTTCCATTAAGGATATGACACCGGAATCACATACACATGTTCATCAGCTTAATCCTCTTACTAGGATTCCGAGAACTGATTCAATTTTTATATTTCCAAAAAAATATAAGAAAGAGATGTGATAAATCTTTCTCACTCTTGGATAGTTGTAAAATTGTCTATTTAATCTATATCATGAGCTAACTAGTTTATTTATTAAATAATAATTATAACTTCACATGCGATCATATTTCATTTCTCTAGAATAATCCTAGTTAAGAATCATAAATATAATTTAGCATTATTTAATAATTCTAGTTTATTACCATTTATGAATTCATTAACCATTTTCTATAAAGTTTATGAAAGATAAAAATCACAAATATCTCATGAAAAATGAGAAAAGGAATACGAGTTTCTACCAAGAATTATCCTTATAAAAAATTGCACCTATGAATAGAGGAGAGAGGGTGAAGGTTCTTCCATGCCTCAAACCCAAAAGTAGAAAATGTATTGATGAGAGAAAGCTTCACCAATATTGAAAAATTGAATTTATAGACTTCCAATACTTGATATCATATTTAAATATGAAGGTATAAAGGGTTTAGACATTTAAAAAAACACAACTGCATACTAGGTCACAGTAATAAAAATAAAAAATTAAATTAACCATTTAATTTGTCTATTACTTGAATCTTGAACATAGAGAATTTAAAATTATTTATAAATGGGTTACAACCTTTAAAAAAGTAAAAAAGAATTAATTTTACAATTTTTAGGTTTTTGAAACTATAAAAAATATTTTATTGGATCGAATATGGGAGAAGAAATGTAAAAACATGATTTTTGAAATATTTTACCCCAAAAGAGTGGTGCAAAAGGGTAACATGGTTTTACCCACATGCAACTCCTAGATGCTGCATAAGGGAAATGAATTTTAACCTTATTAAATTAATACACCATGAAATACCTTTACATAGATATGGATCACCCGTAAGAATCCTTTGAAAACAAGAAGAAACCCTTAAACTATGAGGGAACTACCCTTATGAAGCCTTTAGAAGATCTATCTTACCCTTACACGGTATATTGGAATTCCATTTTACCCTTATGCATTTCCTAGGTACCCTATAAAGAGCATAGATTACCCTTATATAATATTTATAAACCTAGGTACACCCTTAATCATTGCATGAAAAGAGGGAGTTACCTTTATGTAGCTCAATACTGCCCTGACACAGTATATAAAAAAGGGACTTATCCTTACGCAAGTCAAACATAGCCTTAAACAGCCTATGGAAAAGTGGATTTACACTTTCTTAACTCAAGGAAAATCCACTATATCCTTAAAAAAAGTCTTATAAACACATTATACCCTTGCATAACACTCAATATACATGAGTAAGTGAAATATCTATTTCAATAAAATATTTTCACATAATATTACTTTTAAATTTAAAACAAAACGGGTTTAAAGATCATTTAAAAAATAAAAATATTACATTATACAACTAAAAAATCTTATGAGGTGTATCTAATACACCTTTAATATTTTATATTATGAATCTATTTTTATCCATGATATTTAATGTTTCATTTTAAGTTACTTCTTTCATGGGGTTTATGATTCAAAATTTACTAAGGTAGTATGGGTTTTATGTTACAATCTAATTTTAACTGGGGTTGTTTAGGATTACATTTATGATGATTTACTTACCTAATATATCTATAAAAAAATATTATTTATTTCATTCTACGCAATTTTTTTTCTATTAATTACGTGTTTCTATTCATTTTCCCCTCCCTAAGTACTCAAAATTTCGAAAGACGTTTTTTAAAGAATACCAACCTTATTTTTCTCTTTGGTCAGGAATATTTTTCTTCCATGTCCATATTCTCTTTAAAATTTTATGAATAAGGTTTTTACTATCATTAAATTACTATTTAAAATCATTTTTACCAATGTTTTACTTTTTAAAAATGATTTAAAAGTAATCTTCTTTTTATTTTTCAATAGAGGTACTTTTGACTAAAAGTGTAAATGAAATATTTGTTTTAGCATAGAGCACACAAAAACGTTTCCCACCATCACGACTACACATTACTTTTAAGATTATTTTATAAGTTTCTAGGGATATTTTTAAAGAAAATTTTCCTTATTATTTTAGAGAAATTTAGATATGGAATATGTCATTTCAAAATGAAAAGGGTATTTTCCTCAAGAAATAATAAAATGATATTTTAATGGAATTTTTATTTTACGATAAAATTATTTTATGTTAATTATGATCCATTAGGTATATGTTCCTATGATACTATACCTTTTCTTTATCTACATTGTTTTTTTATTATAATGATGAAAACTTGATAAAATTCATTTTTTCCATGAGTTAAGCTATAGAGAAATGATAAGTATTTTTTTGATCTTTTAGAATATATAACAATGGATTATAGTTATGAAATCAGTGGGTATGTTATATCCCTTAAATTAATTGGTTAAAGATTAATGTTTTATGAGATCAAAGGTATACATATGGTTATGATAAGACCAAAAGAGGGTATATTTATAGTTAAGAAAAGTTGAACAAGGGACATGAGAAGTTATCCTATAGCAACCCTATCTTTTAAAAACATAATCGTTACATAAAATTTTTATAATACTTAAACATTATACAAACAGAAACCTAAATACCATAGTTGGTATAGTAACTTTGGAGACATGGAAACATTAAATTAGTACATATGTGAGACACATTATCTCCCACTAGGTTCTTCGCGACTAGCACCCTTCTTAGACACATCAAACATAATACATATCTTCATAACATGGGGAAGGAAACATAAAAAGGGGTGAGCTCAATACTCTTTAAGGGTAAAAAAGGGAGACATTTAAGCATAAATATGAGCATAAGGGTACGATAACATGATCATGAAAATAGAAGATCATACCATGCATATCAAAGATTATATACATGAATCATGGAATAAAGTGTGGAATTTCATAAGACATGAATAAAAAGGAAGTAAAGGACATAATACATGAAATAATAACATAAGAGTAAGACATGTAATTTTGGAAACACATCAGCATATACTGATTTCCATAGTATCCAAGTCATCAATACCAGGAGCATCTTAGTGGAAAAAGTCCTTTACTGAACTCGGTGAACCCCCATTCCAGTCCTGTATTACTGAACCAAGTAAACCACATTCTAACCCTATATTACTGAACTGATTAAACCATCTTCTAGAAATATATTACTGAACTAAAGAAACCCATGTTCCAGTCCTGTCTATCTCATGAGATATAAATCCATACCCAATGCATTGGAGGGAGATATAGGTTCCACCTGTCACATAATAAAATCATGCATACATGTTCCAAAAGATCAAAAATGAACATATCATAACCCGTGAAATGAAATGGGTATCATAAACATGTGAACATATCTTAACCTATGGAAATAGATAGGCTTCATAATCATTTTATCATAAACATATCCCGTGAAAAGAAGTGGGTTTCAAAAGCATATAGCCCGTGAAAGAGAAATGAGATTCATAAACATCATGACATCAAAAAATGATCCATTAAAAGAAATAATATGAATGGAAATATTGAATAATTCCCCTATAAAGGAAAGAGAAACACCAATGGATGTTATCTTATATGGGGAATAATTTTGAATGGTCTTTTAAAAACATTTCTTGAGGAAAATATCTTCTCTTCTTTGAAAAATGATTTTTATAACATAAAACCTTTTGAAAAAAAAATTATTTGATAATTGATTTGAAACCTTATAAAGGAAGATTTGAAAAAAAAATTAAAATCCTTTTTCCTTGAAAATTATCTTCAAGTATATTTTGAAAAAATTTGTGAAAACATGGTTTTTGCATACAATGGATTTCCAACCAAAGAGAGAGATGGTCTGATTTTATTAAAAGCATCATCGTAACTACCAAAGAGTGTAGAATGGTAATATAAAACGAGGATATATTGAATAAAAATTGTAGAAGAAAACTCATGAATATTCTTGATATATTTAATCAGAGGAATCATAAACATAAACAATCTCAAAAAACGACAAGATTGTCTCAATAAACTCTTATAAATTGGTTACTTGGGATCATACTCTCCATGTAAGAAAAGGAAATTACATGAATCTTATGATATCATGATAATAATTATATTCATGATATAACATGTAAAAATGAATTATATACACCTTGAAAAATAGTTTAGGTGAAGTACAAAACATGAGTCTCAAAGAAGCAAAATTGAGATAAAACTGTTTTACCAATTTGGTAACTTTTGAAAGATAAACCCCATGAAAAAAGGATCATGGAATAGATATGTGAATAAACATAAATTTAGGTATAATATACATATAATTAAATCATGGTTAGTTAATAAACAACACAAAAGTAAAAAGTGGTGATCATAACAAGAATCTCACATAAATTAAAAGTGAGATGAAATTCACCTTACCTTGTGTCTTGACTCCCTCCTTACTCATACAAGATTCTTGTATAATAAATATAAGTTTATTATAAATATTTTAAAGAATAATATTGTTATACATAATACCATATAGGTTTTTATTAAGACTTTATATCACCCACTTCTTAATGATCCTATGTTAAAGTTTCACTTTGGGTAATATTCATTTTGTTCTTCACATGTGTCATAATTTGTTATATCGTTGGTCCGTATACTTATATCATGATTCCATAATGTATATAATGATATAAATATAATTTATGTCCATTATATATACATTATAATAATTTATAGCATAATTAAGTATGAAATGTATTACACTAATCATGGAAATGGTAAGTCGTACGTACGCATGAACATTGTTTCTGTTTTTATTGTTGTATCGAAAGAAAGTATGTAAATGAAATATGTATATATATGTATGTATATATATATAATTATTAAATTATAATTACAATATGATATATATCATATAATTTCATTAAACCCATCCTTAATACATTCCTTGTGGTGTGTGAACGAATCACATCGCTTTGAGGGGTGGGTAGTCCACACTTCCTCAAACGAGATTATCGTATTAACACTAAATGGAAGGTAAAAATATGTGTGTTATAAAAGGAATAAATAAGATTAAAGAAATAATAAATATAATATATTACATATATAAATATATTTTCCATTCTAATGACCACCATTGTTGGTGGTAAAGTAGAAATGAGCAATCATCGTTTCGTGAGGCAGTAGTTGGCCATACACAGAAATAGTATATTCAACATCCATTAGATGGAGGTGTGTGTAATTGTAAGTCAGACCCTTTTCATAAAAACATCTTAGTATATGTATTATACCGGTGTTTTCACACAAGAAGGGAATAAAAAGAGTGGAGGGTGTGGGGAATAAAAATAAAGGAAATGATCTTGAAAGAAGATATTACCTCTAAATCGGGTAACTCCTTTTGGTTTGTGCCAAAATGTTCCCTTGGGATGGTTTCTTCCCAAAGGGAGGATTCAAAATTGAAGGGAGTATTTCTAGGATGCTACTTGGTCTGATCTTGGATGATCTTAAAATGTTTTAGAGGTGTGAGGAATGGGTAGAGGTGGTCGCCTTTATAGAGAAGGAAAGGGACTCATATGAAATGTTTAGAAACAAATTAGGTGTGCACATGTTCTTACCAAAAAAAGTATTAAAAAACCAATAAAACTCAATAATGTAGGGTTTATGTCCGAACTATGGAAAAAATGGATGTTGGAAAAGTTTCTAGGTCATTTGGGCCCTTAATTTTAAGGTTTAGTCCCTAATTAAGCTTAATTTGGCCTTAACTACTGTGATTAATTTTAATTACATTTACTAATAATTTTGATCAAAAATTAACATGGTCACATTAGACTCAAAATATTAGACTTAATACAATGGTTTATATCAGAGTTTTGAAATTCCAATCATAGAATTGGAAAAATTAATATTATTGTTGATCCTGTAGATGAGACGAAATAACAGGTTTTTAAAGTAGGATAAAGTTCAAACATTTGTTAAGATTTTATATTCACTATCAAAGGGGAATTCATTCTAATGAATTTAATTATATTATTAGATTTAATATTTACCTAATTTTATCTTAAAAATAATTTATAATATCATTTATCATTAACAATTAATTAGAAAAAAAGGTAATTTTTTACTAAAAACTGTATTTTTTATAATTCATCAAAAAATGAGGTTTCTCGGAAAAATCCCAAAAATTCACCCTAAGATAATTTCAAAATTATGAATTAAAAAATGGACTCTATTTTATCAAATTAAGTTTCTAAAAGTGTCTAAAATTTCTTTCATTATTATAAGCAGTTCATTCGAGAAAACGATGTTTTTAAACATAAAAAGGACTTTACAAAAATCATATGTTTTATTTATATAAAAAAATTACAGACAATATTTGAAAAGTAGTTTTTACTATTCATATTACAAATTTTAACTTCTTGGTTATAATTATCTTATTTAAATAATTAAATAAATAAAAATAGATATTTCATAGAAACTTAGTGTTGTGTGTATCGTACACCAAGTCGGTGTTGTGTGGAACTTATGCCAAGTCGATGTTGCGTGGAATGTATGCAAAGTTAGTTACATGTGAATGGAATCTCTGAATTAGTTCATTTCAAGAAATAAATGAAAATTTAAATTTATCCAAAAAAATAGGTTCGTACAAACTCGGGGTGTAACATTCTACCCCGCTTAAAATGAATTTCACCCTCAAAATTTGTCACTCGGGTAAAAAAAGAACAAATATAAAAAAACCCTATTTCCCCACATATATGGCCAAATTTTGTCAGAAATGTGGCAATAACCCAAATCTTATTTAACACCACGGAAACCCATACACCTTCATCCCTTCCCAACCGACCCCTACACCCTATCCCCTCCAGATCGAGATCGATCCCTCCACCCTCTTCGGTTGCCTTCTCCTCCTCCCGTCGAATCTCCAGTTCTTTTTACCTACTCCTTCCTGAATCTCCAGTTCCAATATCACACAACCATCTCTTCCCCCTCCTCTCTAGCCAAGTGAACCATCATCCCTCTCCTGATTCCTCTTCTTCTCATGATTTCACCGGATTTATTCCAGTTTCTTGGTCGGCATCTCAAGGTAAGCTATCATCTTCCATTCTTCTTCCTTGTTTAGCTGATTTCTATTCTCCACATCACCTTATTTTGCTTTAATGAACCCTAGTTCAACGGTTACTAGATTATTTTGATTTTATTCCATTGTTAGGGTGAGCAGTGAGTCTCTCGGGTTGGCTTAGGGAGTGTTTCAGCATTTTCTACCAAATTCGAAGCATATCGGACTGTTTTGGATTTATCGCCATCGTTTTGATGTTCTTTTTCATCTGCCTTTTATTTTAGGCCAACTTTAGTTAGGTTTTTTGTTATTTTTAGGTTCCTAGAACTTTTTTTAGTGTGCCCTGGTCTTCCTTGAGATATATTTTGATGTTATTTCTTATAAATGTGTGTATAAATTCAGATTATTCGAAATTATTTTACAAATAACATCCATATGATTAGATTGTGAAGAAATTAATCCACCAACACCAAGAACATGATGGTCAAACATATAGTTTGAATGATATAGATGAGTGTTGTTTTCATATATTTAATGTTTGGTTCTTGTCTAGAGACATACACTTCTTTGGTCATTATTATGAGAACTAACAATAGTTGTTTTGAAGAAAAATTCCACTATCAAACTTCAGGTATTTGGCTGCACACAATGGAGGATGTTGAAAAAGCTAGGTTGTGGGTGGAAGATCTAGGAGAGTAGTATTAAAATGAAGATTATCTGATTAGATGATGTAGTAGTGTTTATGTTTCATACCCTCCTCAAATGTATGAGCATTATTGAACAGACTTTGTGTATTATAGTTATCCCTAGTGAAAACATAAAACCATATTGATATACCCATATTCTTGTTCGGAAAATGTGAAATGGAATATTGAATGATGATCATATTTTTATATTATGTTTGGTATTTGTGATTCCCTGATAATCTTTACTCTCCATATTTAACTTGTAGATATTATATTTGTTTGGAATTAATTTTATAGAATTATGGTAATGTGCATGCTTTGTGCCATGTTGATATGATATCTAGTATATCATTAAGATGAATTTCCACATTTTTATGTTGATAAGAATGATGATTGGTATATGATGTGGCTCTATTTTTGCATAGTTTTGCCACATATTTTTACTTAATTATTAATGATTTAATTAATTATTCAGTCACTTTATTCTAAATAATTGTACTTTTGTATTTTTATAATTAAATCTGTGAATTAATCATTTTTTATAATTAATTATGTATTTTTAGTCTTAAAATTAATTATTTTAATCTTATTTATCTTATCTAAATTAATTATTTGTTTATTAGTCTTGTTAATTTTTAATTTTCTTACCTCTTAATAATTTGACTCTAATAACAAATAGTTATTTAATATCCTTATTTTTGTTTTAATTAACTTAGACATTATTCTAGTATTTTATTATTTAATTTAGTTTTATTGAAATATATTAACTTCATTTTTTTAATATGTTTAATTATCCTGCTTATTAATTAAGTAAAGAGCTTTTAGTTTAATTAAATAAAATGGATCACTTTTAACTTTAAGTAATCAAATAGTTGTTTAATTAATTAATTTAATGTTTTAAAACATTAATTATTAAATCATAGGATTGGAATTAAATTATTAAGTCACTAACTGTTATTTTTAGTCTACCGGTGAGTTAGATATGAGCTAACGGTGACCTATTGGGTCATCGATTCTATCATTTTTTCACTCACTGCCTACCCTTTAATTAATTTATATAGTAATTTTTAATTTACGTCTTTTATTAATTTAGTTTATCAAATATCATGTTCTTAATTTAAGCGATATCCTTTTATAATTTTTCACTCGTCTGCCATCTGAGGTCCAAAGTCTACCATTTCACCATCGTCCTCTCACCAAACCAGCTTCCATCACCTTCCACCTTCAACTTTTCAACACCGCACATAAATTCCACCATTTTCCATTGTAAAATAAAATCAATAACTAGATTAAATTTGTACATAAATCATAGACTCAAACTCTCTTCATTTAGATATAACTGTCTAAGATTCAAATCACTTCGCATCATCGTGATAAGTCGTTACCGCAAATCAGGGGAGGCTCGTGGCCTTGGCGTAGTGGAGCAGGGCCTGGCGTTGAGTGAGGAGGCTGAGAAAGACACAGCGGGCTGCCCGGCCCCTACTGGATTTGCAGGTCGCAAGGGAGGTTTCCGCTGTTAGAGGAGGTCGGTGCCGAGCCAGGAGGATGAGCGGACATCGATAGAGCTGGAGTCGTCGCGTCTGCAGGAGGTTGATCTACCGCGGGAGTTTGATGGAGAAGTAGACCTCCCCCACTACTACGCTATGATTTGGGGGGGAAGTGGTAGTAAACAATAATAATAAAACTAGATTAAAAAATAGTAAATAAAAATAAAATAAAATCTAAAATAAAATAATAATTAAATTTAATTGTTTTTAGTTATTAACATTTATTAAAAATGAGATATTTAAGATTAAAAAAAATCATTTTCTAATTAACTTAAAGAAAATATTAATGAACTAAATTAACTAACCTTCTAATTTTAATATAAATAAAATATTATTTTATGTTTTATATCTAATAAATGTTTAATAACTAAATGTATTAAAGAAAATACCAAAAAATAATTTATAAATAAAACAAACTATTTAATAAGTTAACAATTTAATGATCAAGATAATAATTTATTTAATAAATATTTTATAATTATTAATTAATTAAAAAAATATCAACTTAATTATCTAATATTATGTTTAGAACTTAATTTTTAAGAACTTATAAATTTAAATAAAGTAACTTAATTTAATTATTTAATGATCTATTAGTTATCTTTATTTGCAACTAAAATTATCATTAATAAAATAAATAAATTAATTAAGTTAATTACTTAATTACTTGATAATAAAAATTAATAATTAATAAATTAAGTTTTAGATTAAATAAATAAATTATCTAGATAAAGATTGTAAAGTAATTTAACTATTGTGGTCTATTATTTCACTAACATGTTTAACAGTTTTAACTTTGTTTTGATGTTCTATTTCTTACAGGTTCACACTTAGGCCTTAAAAACTTCTAGGTGCATACAACTAACTCAGCGGGAGTTAGTTACAAAGGCAAAACTAGTGCGACGTGTTAGTCGTAGAAAAACGCAAGTGTGCGGTGAATATGCGAAGGGATTTTGAAGTCAGTGAAAAATGTTTTGTGACAAGTAGCAGAAGGCAGTGGGTACTTAAGATAGAGGAAACAACAGATTTGTGAGGAATCTCATTCAGATTTCACAAACACACCATTTTTAAGGGCGAAGACTCCCCAGAGATGATAGAGCATACATGGATGCGAAGGAGCCCGAGATCAGAGCATCAATGAGGGAGTTCTTTTCCCTTCTTGTACTTAATTTCATAGTACTCTGTAATCGATTGTTTTTCATTGCTTTAATCAAGATGATCAAAGGATAAATTGTCTTAACTCGAGAATTCAATTCTGCTGGTTAATCTTTTAGACTTCTTCATTTACTTTGCATTTTTTTCAGAATCATAATCAATCAGTGAGGTTGAATAATGATTCTCTGTTCAGTTGCTTCACACCTCAATTGTTTTCTAAATTCATAAATTCAAGATCAACTGGTGAGGTTGTTCTTGAATGAATTATTTTCAAAGCATTTATTTCTTAAACATTGGTAATTTACAATGAGTTTACTACAAAATTTTATCATTTTATAATAATGATGATTGGTATACTAGATTTATACTTGAATCATGATAAGTCATTGATAAGTGAAGAGCAAGATAGAAGGGGTATGTGTGCATCTGTTCTTGTTATTATAAATTGTTAAAGTAGGTTAGTCAAATATTGACATACTGGTACATTATATTGGATTGTTTTTTAGTCATTATTCAATATATGCCTTACCATATTCCACAAGATGGTTGTTGGCACTAATTTTATGTACACTTTCCCCTTTACATGAAGCAAACTTATGCACTTACTCTAGAATTGCACTTGGGTGGGATGGGCTGCAAGACAACCCAATCCCCAGCCTAGATGTGTGTTTTATGTCATAATTAGAATACTTCCTCTCAATGCCTTTGAATTATCTACACAATGACATTCAGAATCATGTTTCACCTTTATTTTCATAGTTGATGAACATGTTAGTTAGGCAGATCTTTCTATAAAAATAAACTGTACTTTTATATTTTTACTTTATTCATATATATTTTTAATTGGTATTTTAGTTATCTCATAATCAATCTTGAAACTGCTTTGGTAAGAGAATCTATTTCAAGTGGTTGGTTTTCTGATGGTGGATAATTGCATGGGAGGATACAATGGTTGCATGTTTGCATATGGACAGGTTATTAAATTCTAATTGTATTATGTTTCTTCATTTCATCTTTATAGAATTCACATCACTTATATTAAACTTTATTTGGTTTTTTATGGGATCATAGAGCACTACAATGTGAGATTTTTTACTTTTGCATCACATCACGCCAAGATTTCACTCATTTGCAGTTTATTGTGCTAGTTTTGTTTTATCTCGTTTCCCCCCCTAATGTGTAATGTGAATACGTAGATCAGAAGTGATAAGACATAAAAAAATGTTGGGAGACATTGAGAGAGGTAGTTGAAGACACAGTGTACACTATGGAATAACACCTAGAGCCTCTAGATACATATTTTCTAGAATCCAAAAGGTATGTGCCTATCAATGTGACAAGTAACTACATACATGTTATTAGTAGTTGATTACATTTTTTATACTCATTTTATTATTAATATTACATGAAAAGGAAGCTATAAGAGAGGGAAAATTAAAATTTATCTCCAAGTGTTCATTTTTGGAAATATACAATGAACAATTTTTTGATCTCCTGGATCCATCATCTACAAATTCACAGGTATCAATAAAGTTCATTTTCAGTTTGGTCCATGTTGGTGCCATTCCCAAGCCACCTAAATTTACTTCCAGAATTTTTTCATTCATTTTACATTTTCTTATATCCAATGGTCGTAAATGTATGTGATTGACTTTTTATAGATTACATAAGAAACAAAGAAAGGCGTTCATGTAGATAATCTCAAAGAAATTGAATTTGTAAGTGCTCAGGATGTAATCCAGCACCTTTTTCAAGTAATTCATTTATTTTAAGATTATTCTTTTCTGGTTTTCCCCTCATTATTTATACATGAAAATATTTAGTGCACAAAACAATTTTTTTCTGTATGCATTATCAGGCACTTAAATTGCAATTTATATTGGGATATACATATCAATCTAAATATTCTTTGTTCATTGTTGGTTACTGAGTCATGTATCATTTATCATGTATAGTTGACACATTGATCACATATATATAATAAGAAGTCATTATATCTCACTTCTTTTCCCATTATTCTATTATAGGTGGTTTCTTATAATACAAGTGAATGGGAAAGGGACTTCTGAAATAGACCAATGATGTCGGTTTACTCAGTGGTACATTTTTCATCTACATGTTTAATGAGCTATATTTCATTCTATTAATTTAAATTCTTCATTGTCAGACTTGAATTCATTGAAAACCAAATTTTCATTACCTTTTAAAATATCATTTTTATTATCAGCCAAACATTAGATATTACCATTCAAATAAGTTTCCCATTCCTTCAATACCTTGAAAACATTCTGTGATTATCGATTTTTTTGTCATTATCTCCTTTAAAGATACAAAATTCTCTTCAATAAAAGATAAAATATCAGACAAATATCATTCAATTACTTTATTTTTTTAGAATTTATATATTTTATTTCACTGATCAAATCCCTCTTTAAATCATGAAAAGATTATATAGAGATTCCTGAGCTAAAAATTCCATAACTCTTGATTTATGGATGTGGTTTCTCTAGAAATTACCACTCAATCTAATCTTCCAGTTTACTACAGAGTCACATTCTTTATTCTTCATGCCACCACCATAGATCCTCAATCCTCTTTTCAAACACCATTTGTGAAGCTAGTATCATATCCTTACTTATCTAGATGACCTACAAAAATAAGTTATTAGATAGTGCTGGTATGGGTCTCGCTACTTTTAACCAAATATACTTATGTTAATTATCAAGATGTTAACATCACATTTCCTAAAAACTTCTAGATCTTCATAATTTTGCAAGAGAACATTTCCAAATCTTGTAGATATATAATTGGTTATACATCCTTTCATCTTCATTGAGTGAAATGGAGTCAATCACCCATGAATCTAGTGGAATGTTGACACTGAGTAACAATTAATTATCTCAATCAACTACATTATTAGAGCTTGAACATCAAAAATAGTATTTTTTAGAATTTTTACTTTAATCCCTATATTTTTCCCTGAAATTTCCTTTATTCCCATAACTATAGTATGTGATGACAGGACTGTCCATTTTTCTTTAAATCATTTCTCCTAATTTATCTTGAAATTTCCACAAACATCTCTATTGAGGTGAGCACCCCCTTTATCATTTATCATGGTTGCAAAAGTATCTTAATTATCCCACCTAGTGATTTGTTCATTCATAATTTTGTTATGAACATTCTTAACCACCATGTTGGTTTTCCCATAGTAATTTCTAATTTTCATTACTATCATGTCACATAATTATAGAAAAGATGATAGTAGTAGAAAATCACAAATCATCTATGGAATTTATGTAGAAAGATTCGATATGACATCAAATAACATTGAAATCATTTACATAATGTTTCTAATAGCCTCATAATGAAAACCCACCACACCATGACAACTTTATTTAGTGTTTTCAACTTCTTTTACATGTCTTTCAGGGTCTCCATAACTCCATTCACTGCCTATATTAAAATATTATGTAAACACACAAACCCATCATGTTTACAACCTTCATAAAAATGGAAGTCTTAATACTCTTAAAAACTTATGAAACTCATTCCCCCCAAGAACTTCTTTGAATCTATATGTCAATTGAATAACATTACTCTTTTGAATTAATATACTCCACCTTCTTCTTGAAGAAACTCACAAAAAATAAGTTTGAGGGACTCCTAGATATATTCTTCTTTCTCCTTTTTATTTCCAATAATGACCTATAACTCCCCCTTTTCTCTCTAGCATCTCCTCTTTTCCTTTACAGATCTCTTCATTTGTATTATTCTATGGTCATTTTTATATAGGACTCTAGAAATATTCTGGTCATAGTGTGACACCATTATTCACGGTGCAATATGTCTCAAATTATATCCTTTCATCACAAGACCTATTCCTTCACATTTAATCCTGAGTCAGAAAACATATTCAAGAAATCTGGTTAATATCTTATATTTATGTCCCTATAAAATCTGGTAGGATATCTTAATCTTTAGTGACTTGAAATATTTCTCCAGGAATGATCTCTTCCTCCATGGTCTGATGTGTACATGGATAGAAACACTATAATTTGTCTATATCCTACTTCACATCATGTAATATAGACAAAAACATGACCTATAACCCTTTAATACCCATCACGATGCATCACTAACTTCATAGTGTAGGCACCTTCTAAATGATAGTAATACTAAATATTTTTCAGCCCTGATTCCTGGAATCACATGTGTCTTCACAGTGTGACTTCATGATGCCTCAAAATCATCATTTTTTATATTGAGTCTTCACGGTGTACCACCCTCATCTCATGATATCACTTCCTATAAGGAGTGGCACTGGATTCTAGAAATAATCCCTTCATGACATGGTCATTATCCTCATGACTTGAATTAATCCTTCAAAACATCCCGTAGTGTATAAACTGATCAAAAATTTTAGTAACCCTTATTAAAATTCATATGAACCTTACGAAGTAGGGATTTTTCTTTTTTTTGAATCATGTATTTTCAATTCATGGAATAACAGTCTTCCTGGATAAAACTTGTGGTATCCCATTACAAAAGTGGTTTACCAGTGGCCATCCACTATAGATAGGCTCATGTACCTTGGTATGGTTGTGGAGTGACCATAAAAATCACAATGAAACTTCTCTCTAGTATACAAAGATGGTAAAACATTTCTAAAACTCATTCATGCCTTTCTAATGATAGTTTTTCTTCTTTTGATACCTCTCTAGAATACTATTCAACAAACACAACCCTAAAATAGATAAAGGTGATCTTTACTAAAAATACCCCCCTTGGGGATTGTTAACAATCCATTACCTCTCCATAAATAAAATCAATCATAACATTAGTGGAAAACATCTGGACTAACTAGATCTAGACTTATTAACTTTTTAGAGTTTATCAATGATTCACTAATCACTAACTCTAAGCTAACTTATTTAAATATCCATGTGATAATCAAGATGTAAGTTAAATGATCCACATGAAAGTACTTTAATGTTTTTCTTGCTTTCCAAAACTTCTAAAATAACTTCTCCCATATATTATCTAAATAATTAAGAATTCAAAGCTCTATTTATTTTTGAGATATTTGAAAGAGTTAGATCCCCCTATATCAATTGGAAAGAACACCCTAGACATTTATTATCCCAATAAGTAGCATCAGTCCTCCATCATGGAGATCCAAAAATATATGACAAAGGAATCACATTATTGGACCATTTTTCAGCAATAAAAATCCACATCGACTAAACAAGAATTACCTAAACATGATCCCAACAATGGTAAATATATATATTACTTCAAAAACAATTAGGAATCTATTTGGATTTCATTGTAACATGAACCCTCAATCTGACCTCCTCTATGACTCCTTAAACTAAAAACATGGATTAACATCCATATTTTCTGCATTAACCAACAACCATTAACATCTTGTATATTAACATAATACTGTATCAGGTCTACAAAATCATGCAACATGCTTGGAATAGTTGCGACACACCCAACCAAGCATTAATTGTAGTGAGTTCTTCAATTAACCTCAGACAGTATTGTGGAAATTATTGATATTGACACTTCTAGAATTACACAGACCACCACTGGGTACTCATAGTACTTGAACCACCTGAACCTTCAATTTTCAAAGCAAAGAGTTCCTAAATTAGCTCCAATAGTGGAAAAAAAAATATTACATATCACCCACATGAACCCAATGATCTATATTATGAGCACCTTAGATTCCTCATCTAATTAGAAATACGAACCTCATAGTAAAAAATGGATCAATATGGGAAAATATTCCTCTAAAAAGCTCCTTATGTTTACTTGAACTAGTAGATAGAACCATCAGATCAGAACTCATCATGGGAGTGAACCTTTTCAGCAAAAACATGGTATTATTCAAGTGTCATTCAACAATCCATTCCAATAGTATATAAGAATGTGTGGTTCCATCATGATTTTGTAGGATATAAGAATATTAATAACTGACCAATGTGTTTAGGAATGGTTGTTCATTAACATGATTTCCAGTTTTGAGTATGATTCAATGGAACATAAAAATATATTGACTTCTTTACAGAGAGAATTCCTTGTGATGAGTGCTGATGATTCCACAATTAGTGAGCTATTTATCATTCATGCTGTTTTTTGGATTTTGTTGCTCATTTATTCAGTTTTTGGATTCTGCAGTTTGTGGATTTTGTTGCTCATTTATATTGATTGTTTCTCCTATTTGGATTAATGAATTTTGTGGTTTATGTATTATTTTTTTTATTCCATATAAAGGATATATCCACGGTTTTAACTGTGGCGGTATCCTCTAATTTCCACGGTTAAACCGTGGTTATAGCTTGAAACAACCCTAGTTTAAACCGTGGCAATAGGATCCAATTTCCATAGTTAAACTATGGCTATAGATGGCCTATTTCCATGGTTAAAACCATGTTTATAGGTGTCCTATTTATACAGTTAAAACTGTGGCAATAGTTATGACCTATTTTCAATATGATAGCTGCCATAGTTTTGGAAAACCATGGAAATAGATATTACCATGGTTTTTTAGCCTACGACCATGGTTTCAAACTCTATCCCTGGGTGAATTTTCTAGTTGTGAAGTGAGGATACTTCTTATCCATCATATCCTACTGTTCCCATGTAGCTTCCTTTAATTGGTGATTTCTCCACAAAACATTGACCAAGCGAGTGGTATTTTTTTGTAGAACTTTATTTGATCGGTCCAAAATTTCAACAGGTTACTCCTCAAATGACAGATCCCACTCCAGCGGTATGACCTCTGAGTTCAGTACATGCTAAGGGTTGGGTGTGTACTTCCTTAGTATGGATACATGGAACACATCATGGAATTGAGAGATATTTGGAGTAAGTTCCAAGTGATGGGATACTGCCCTGATACCATCAATAATTTCAAAGGGGTTGATATACCTAGGGTTTAGTTTCCTCTTCATCCTAAATCTCATTAATTTATTCTAGGATTAGATTCATAAAAACACATTTTCACCAAATTCAAATTTCAGATCACGCTGATAGTTATCATCATAACTTTTGTACTGTATTTGAACTACCTTGATATGTCGTTGAATGGTTCTAACTTTATCAACCATTTCTTCAGTGATCTCAAGTCCCAATATATTTCTTTCCCCAACCTCATCCCAATACGTTGGAGCTCTAAATTGCTTCCCATATAAGGATTCATAAGGATCTGTATGAATGCTTGGGTGAAATCTATTGTTGTAATAAAACTAAACTAGATGACAGTGTTGATCCCAACCAAATTTGAAATCTAGAGAACAAGATATCAACATATCCTCTAGGGTTTGAATTGTTCTTTCAGACTAACCATCTATTTAAGGATGATAAGTAGTGATGAAACTCAATTGTGTATCATGTTATTTTTGAAGACTTTTCCAAAACATGGAGGTAAACCTCGGATCCTGATCTAATATAACAGAATGTGGTACTCTATTAAACCTTAAAACTTCCTTAATGTATATTCTGGAAAGCTGATAAAGAGAGAAATCTTCTCTGATAGCAATGAAGTGTAATGAATTAGTAAGATGATCAACTGCCACTCATATAGAATTAAACCCTTTATATGTTTTGGGTATTCTAAAGAAAAAATCCATAGTGTTGTTCTCCCATTTCCATCCTGGTATGGGAAATGGATGTGACATCCCTATAGACTTTTATTATGCAGCCTTAACTTTTTGGCATACCAAACACCGAGATATAAACTTTTTGATATATCTCTTCATTTCATCCCACCAGAAGTATTCCTTCATGTCCCTATACATCTACATACTTCCAGGATAAATAGATAATGAAGAACTATAAGCTTTCTCTAACAAAACCTTCTTCAAATATGGTATTAAAGGAACACATACACGGTTCCTGAACCTTATAATTCCATCCTGATCAAGGTTAAACTCAAGAACATTGCTAACCTTCTTTTTCAGCTCTTTATCTTTCTTCTGTACCTCCTTAATATTCACTTGGATAGAGGGTTGAACAATCATTTCAGAAAGATAAGATTTTCCCCTTCCTTTGGGATTTCTAGATCCATCCTTTGTAAATCCATAAATATTGGATCTTTTGTGATCCTCATCATGGATAAGATATCATGATCTTTTCAACTCAAAGCATCAGCCACATTGTTTGCTTTCCTAGGGTGTTCCTAGGGTGGTAATGTATTGAGCAGTCATAATCCTTTATCAACTCTAACCATATTCTCTAGCACATGTTTAGATTCTTCTGTGTGAATATATATTTTAGAGTTTTATGATCAGTATATATATCAAACTTTTCACCATAAACATAATACCTCCATATATTTAATGAAAAGATTACCATATCTAACTCCAAATCATGAGTTTGGTAATGTTTCTCATGAATCTTCAACTGTCCTAAGGCATAAGCTATAACCATGTTATTTTTCATAAGAACACATCCCAATCCCTTATTTTATGTATTTATATAGATTGAAAACCCGTATCCACTACAGGGTTATGTAAGCACTGGTTCACTGACCAACCTTCTCTTCAGTTCCTTGAAATTTCCCTCACATTCATCTGTCCAGAGGAACTTCACACCCTTATGAGTTAACTTTGTCAAAAGATTAGATAGTCATGAGAACTTCTCCAAAAATTGTCAAAAATATCTAGATAAACCAAGAAATTTATGAATCTCAGTCACTGTGGTTGGTCTAGGCCATCTTTCAATAGCCTATGTCTTTGATAACTCTATTGTTATACCATATCTTGAAATTATGTGACCCAAAAAAGAAACCTTTTGTGGCCAAAATTCACATTTTGTAAATTTTTCATATAACTTATCCTTCCTTAGGGTCTTTAGTACAATTATCAAGTGATCTTCATGATATTCCTTTCTCTTTGAATAGATAATAATCTAATCTATAAATACTACCAAAAACATATCGAGGTAATCTCTAAAGACTCTATTCATTATATCCATAAACATAGTAGGGGGTTAGTGAGACCAAAAGGAATCACTATGTATTCATAGTGACCATACCTTGTATGGAATGTCATCTTAGGTATATCATCCTTCTTGACCCTCAATTGATGATATCCCAAATGAAGGTCAATCTTGGAAAATATTGATCTTCACATAGTGGATCAAACAAGTCATCAATACAGGGAAGAGGATACTTTTCATTGATTTTGATCTTGTTAAACTCCCGATAATCAATGCAGAGTCATATTGATGCATCGTTATTCTTCACAAAAAGAACTGGTGCATCCCAAGGTGACACACTTGGCCGAATGAATCCCTTATCAAGGTTTTCTTGGAGTTTCTTCTTTAATTCCTGCAACTCAATCAGGGCCATTCTATAAGTAGTCTTTGAAATTTTTTTGGAACTAGGTACAAGTTCTATTGAGAACTCAACTTCACATTTTTGTGGAAGACTAAGAAAATCTTATGGAAAGACATACAAAAAATCCCAAACAACAGGAATATCATCGATGTTGATATTCTCCCCAACTATTTGAGACAAAATACCCTTTTGAATGGGAATTAATACCCATACATTGGATGTAATCTCCATAGGAAGTTCGGAATTATCTTCACATTGATGGATGATCATAGAACTCTTACTTGACAATTGATGTAGTATTTATATATATAAATCCAATCCATGCCTAATATGACATCGAATTTGACCTAATGAATAATGATACGATTTATAGGAAGGAAATTACCACAAACTTCAATCGGAGAGGAATCATAAACTTGAGATTCAATCACCGTACCATTAGGGGTTTTCACTACTAATTCCACATCGAATTATTTTGGAGGAATCTTAGCAACCTTAGAAAATTCTTTAGATATGAAATAGTGGGTAGATCCAGAATCAAATATGGTATTAGGAGTTCTAGAGTAGATGGTAAGTGTACCTTTCCTCAAGTCATTATCACACCCCTCATCATATATAGCGATTTCATGAGATTTCACCTTATCCCTTGGCTTTGAGGGTTGCTGAAATGGATCATCATCCCCAACCCTTGGGTTTAGTAAATGGTTAGTAAAATGACCATTCTCCTTATACTTATAGTACTGAACAATGGGAGGTTCATTCTGTGCAGCTTTTTCTCCATTAGAATTTTTAGTAAAATTCTTCCCATCACCTTGATAATCAATTACCTGATGGCCTTTCCTTCCACACATAATTCATTTATTAGACCCCCTAAGGAAATTTCCTCCATGATTCTTCCCAAACTTGGAGCATAATAGAAATTTCATCTTCTTTTCTCCAAGGTTCTTAGAGTTTCCTTTGAACTCCATCTTTCTCTTCTTGTCAATGCCATGATATTGATATATGAATCCCACCTCCATTTCAACCTTGATTTCACAACAGAAAATATTTTAATAGCTAATAAAGTCTCTTATTTCTAATGAAATTTCTGAGACTTGGGTTTAAACCAATAAAGAAACTATAAACTTTAATTTTTGGTTGGATGATAATTCATGAACCGTACCTCACAAGTCTCGTGAAATTATCCTTGTAGGTACCAACAGGCTCATAATCCCTTTTCTTCGACACAAAGAACTCTTTATCCATCTTGGTACAAAGAATTATAAGAAATTACTTATTAAAAAATAAGTTCTTAAACTAATCTTAAACCATGGATTCAATCTCATCATGCTTCCTTGTATTCTTGATTAGAGACCACCACTGATTTTCTTTGCCTTTTAAGTGATAAAGAACCCAAATGACTTTCTCATGCTCTAAACACTAAAGAATGGAGAATATCTTTTCAGTGGTACCGATCCATTGTACAAAAAAAAAGTGGATTAGAAGACCCTCGAAAGATGGTGGAGGTTTCCTTGTGAAAGACTCGATAGAATTTTGTTCCCTTCTTTGCTCATTTGGAAGTCCACCATGATTCATAGCCTGAGATATCTATGTTAGCATAGCAACAAGATTCTACATTCTATCTCCCATATAATTCATTTTCTCAGGAGGAAAATCGTTTCATTGTCCATTTCAATCTCCATTAATGTGGTTCCTTTGGGTTCCATCCATTGACTAAAACCAAAAGCGTAGAGTAATAAATTGTTATCATAATGAGGAACCACATAATCATGAAAAATCACTTGTAGGATGTCTAACTTATGAAATCTTCATTAATATATGACATCTTAGGTTTATCCTAGGTTATTCATAGTTAACATAGGTTTAAATCCTTCATAATTCTTCATGAAGAGTTTGTGAATTCTAAAAGCATATCTCCCTGGAGTGCCAAACTAGGTGTGTATCAAGGCATGTTTTCGTGTACTAGATTACCCTAAGTAAAGCCTAGAACATCTTTTCAAAGTTGTTACCCCTTGGCACATCTATTTCAGAGCCACATCCACTTTTAGTATCTATACAAGGATTTATTTCTTGGAAACCACTCACTTTATCCTTCACCAAAATTCCAGGACATTTTCTTATACTTTTCTTAGTCCTCACACTTATCCTTAGATATGTCCTTAGGGTTCTCACTAAGGTTTTCACATCCTAGTTTCCAAAGTTTAACTATAACTTTTCTCTAATACCAACTATAGTAACCCTCTATTTACAAAACATAAACATTACACAACATTTTTGGAATACTTAAACATTATACAAACAGATGCCTAAAGATAATATTTGGTATAGTGCCTTTGGAATCATGGAAACATAAATCTAGTACATATGTGAGCTACATTATCTTTCACTAGGTTCTTCGTGACTATCACCCCTCTTTGACACATCAAACATAATACATATCTTCATAAACCAAGAAAGGAAACATAAAAAGGGGTGAGCTCAAATGCTCATTAAGGGTAAACAAGGGAGACATGTAAGCATAAACATGATCATAAGTATATGAGAACATTATCATTAAAATAGAAGATTATACCCTGCATATCAAAGATCATATACATGATTCATGAAATAAATCTTGAAAGTTCATAAGAAATGAATCAAATATAAGTAAAGGACATAATCCATGAAATGATAACATATGAGTAAGACATGGAGTTTTAGAAATGCATAATCATATATAGATTTCCATTGTTTCCAAGGAATCAATGCCAGGACCATATTAGTGGACAAAGTCCTTTACTAAATTGGGTGAACCCCTGTTCCAAACCTGTATTACTAAACCGAGTAAACCCTCGTTTGAGCCCTGTATTATTGAACCAATTAAACCCTTGTTCTAGCCCTATATTACTGAACCAAGTAAACCCTCATTCGAGCTCTTTCTATCTCGTGAGATATAAATATTTAAGCAGTGCATTGGAGGGTGATATAGGTCTCACCCTTCACATAATGAAATCATACATACATGTTCCACAAGATCATAAATGAACATATCATAACACATGAAATTAAATGTTTATCACAAACATGTGAACATATCATAACCTATGGAAAGTGACAGGTTTCATAAGCATTTCATCATAAACATAACCTGTGAAACTAAGCATGTTTCAAAATCATATAGCCTGTGAAATATAAATGAGATTCATAAACATCATTCCATAAAAACATAATCCATTTAGAGAAATAATATGAATGGAAACATTGAATAATTTCCCTAAAGTCATGAGAAACACAAATTGATGTTATATGATATGGGAAATAATTTTTAAAGGTCTTTAAAGAACATTTCTTGAGGAAAATATACTCTCTTATTTGAAAAATGATTTTTATAACATAAAACCTTTTAAAAAACTTTTTATTAGAAAATAGATTTGAAAACATATAACAGAAGATTTGAAAACATTTTTAAAATTTTTTTTCCTTGAAAATTATCTTCAAGTATATTTTGAAAACATTTTTTAAAACATTTTTGGAAATGTGTTTTTTAATACAATGGATTTCTGACTGAAGAGAGAGACAATCCGATTTTATTAAAAACATTATCTTAATTACAAAAGAGTGGAACAAATAGTGCTCACAAATGAGTATATCTTGAATAAACATATTATAATGAAACTCATGAATATTCTTGAGATATTTTATCAAAGGAATCATAAACATAAACAATCTTGTAAAATGATAGGATTGTCTCAATAAACTCTTATAACTTGGTTACTTGGGATCATACTCTCCATGTAAGAAAAGTAAATTAAATGAATCGTAAGATATCATGAAAATAAGTATATTATTTATATAACATGTAAAATGTAATTATATACACCTTAAAAAGATTTTAGGTTCATAACAAAACAAGAGTCTCAAATAAGGCAAATTGAGACAAAATTGTTTTACCAATTTGGTAACTTTTGAAAGTTAAACCCCGTGAAAGAAGGATAAAATAATGGATATGTGAAAACCCATAAATTTAGTTATAAGATAGATATAATTAAATCATGGTAATTACATACACCACACAAAAGGAAATAGTGGTGATGATTACATGAATCTCATAGAAATTAAAAGTGAGATGAAATTCCCCTTACCTTGTGTCTTGACTCTCTTTGTACTCATACAAGCTTCTTGAATAATAAATATAAGTTTATTATAAATATTTTACAGAATAATATTATTATATATAATACCATATATGGTTTTATTATGTCCTTATATCACTCTCTTTTTAATGATCCTATGTTAAAGTTTCACTTTGTGTATTATTCACGTTGTTCTTCACATGTGTCTTAATTTGTTATATCGTAGGTCCTTATACTTATATCATGATTCCAGAATGTAGATAATGATATAAATATCATGTATATATAGTATATTTACATTATAATAATTTATATAATAATTAACTATGAAATTGAATACACAATTCATTTTGATTGTAAGTTGTACGTATGCATGAACATTGTTTCCATTGTTACTGTCGTATTGAAAGAAAGTATGTAAATGAAATATGTATATATATATATATATCTCTCTGTGTGTGTGTGTAATTCATTATTCTAGTATAATTAATATATCATATATATCATATAAGTTCATTAAACTCATCCTTAATACATTCCATGTGGTTTGTGAATGAATCATGTCGCTTTGAGGGGCGGTAGTCCACACTTCCTCAAATGAGATTATCGTATTAATACCAAATGAAAGGTAAAAATATGTGTGTTAAAAATGGAATAAAAAAGATTAAAGATATAAAAAAAATATAATGTATTACATATATAAATAGAGTTTCCATCATAATGTCCACCCTCATTGGTGGTAAAGGTGAATGGAACAATCATCATTTCGTGAGGCAGTAGTTCGTTGTACACAGAAACAGTATGTTCAACATCTATTGGATGGAGGTGGGTGTAAGTGTAGGTCATACCCTTTGAATAAACACATCCTAGTATATGGAGGATACTATTATTTTTACACAATAAGGTAATGAAAATGGTGGAGGTTGTGGATAACGAAATTAAATGAAATGATTCTGAAAGAAGATGTTACATCTAAATCGGGTAACTCCTTCTGGATTATGCCAAAAGGTTTCCTTGAGAGGGTTTCTGCCTAAAGGTTGGCTTCAAAGTCTAAGGGATGACTTTTTGGAGGCTAATTGGGCAGATCTTGGACAAACATAAAAATTTTATAGGTGTGAGGAATGGGTAGAGGTGGTGGCCTTTTATAGGGAAGGAAAATGACTCGTAAGGAATTTTCAGAAACAAATTAGGTGTGCAAATGTTCTTACCTAAACAAAGTCTTAAAAACCAACCAATTTCAATAATGGAAGGTTTATGGACAAAATATGGACTTAAAATGGGTTTTTTAAAAGTTTATAGGCCCTTTGGTCCCTTAATTGTAAGGTTTAGTACCTAATTATGCTTAATTTGGTATTAACTATTGTAATTAATTTTAATCACTTTTACTAAACATTTAGGTCAAAAACTAGAATGGTATCGTTAGACTCTAAATATTATACTGAATATAATGGTTTATGTTATATTTTTTTAAATTCCAATCACAGAAGCGGCAAAATTAATTTTAGTGATGATCCCATAGATGGGACGAAGTTAAAGGGTTTTCAAGTAGGATAAAGTTCAAAAGTCTGTTAATATTTTATATTCAGTATCAAGTAGGAATTGATTCTAATGAATTTAATTATATTATCAGATGTAATATTTATCTAATTATACCTTAAAAATAATTTATAATATAATTTATCATTAATAATTAATTAGAAAAATGTAGTTTTTAACTAAAAATGGGTATTTTCACTATTCATAAAAAAATGCAGTTTCTCAGAAAAATCCCAAAACTAAACCCTAATATAATTTCCAAATTCTGAATTAAAAAATGAAGTTTATTTTATAAAATTCAATTTCTAAATTTTTCTAAAATTACTTTCAATATTATAAGCAGTCCATTCGAGAAAACGATGTTTTTAAACATAAAAAGGACTTTAACAAAAATAATATGTTTTATTTCTACAAAGAATTATAGAAAATATTTGAAAAGTATTTATTACTATTAATATTACTAATTTTAACCTCTAGGTTATAATTATTTTATTTAGATAATTAAAACAATAAAAAGAGATATTTTGTAGAAACTCAGTGTTGTGTGTATCGTATGCCAAGTCAGTGTTGCGTGCAACGTACACCAAGTCAGTGTTGTGTGGAATGTATGCCATGTTAGTTACATATGAAAGGAATATTTGACTTAGTTAGTTGAAATATATAAATTAAAATTAAAATTTATCCAAAAAAACAGGTCAATAAAAACATGGGGTGTTGCATATCCCCCAGCCACAATAGATACACAAGTAGTACTCCCAAGCCTACGATGTAATAAATTTCATGGTGGGTAAACTTATCATAGGATTTAAATGATTATTATTATTACACACTTTATTCTACTATTTTTACAACAATATCTTATGAAAATATTATTCTTTGATGGCTCACATTCTTTGATTCCTTTATGATTAATTTCTTTTGAATTTCCAAGATTTATGTCATGATTCATGACTATGCTTAATGAATTACTGGATATGGTTTTTAAATGTTATGGTCATTTTATCATACTCTTATTATTATATTATCATTAAAAATGACCATCTATCGATATATCTCTTGTTACACTTACTGGGAATTTGGTCTCTCCCTTTTCTTTTGTATCTGTTTCCCCGTGATATGAAGAATGGTTTTAAGTATAATATGCCCAATAAGGGTGATAGTTATGAAGAATTTAGTGGGAAGTAATATATACTTTTTATGTACTAGTGTTTATGTATCCAAGATTCCAAAGTCATCAAAACATTATGGTTATGGCATGGATTATAATTATATATAATGAATAGTCATCTAATAATATTTAATAATTATATATGTAATGGTTGGGTTGCCTTGGTGATAACATAGTCAATTCAAAGTTTTGACCGTGGTGAAGGAAATCTATAAAGGTATTTTGGGTTCCCTACATTTGGATATGTGTATTTGATAATGTTGGTAACATGATGTAAATATACCATCCTCTTTATGTGGTGGTTGGTAGAACTAATATAGGTCACTTAGTATTTACTTAGTTCACAAGGCTCAAAATAAACACACCAAGCATGCATCATGTTTCACCTTGGATCATATATAATATATTAGAAAGGTTTATTTCACTTGGTCCCATATATATAGTTTATGTGTAAAGTCTATTCTCATAGAGAAGACCCACACACTAAAAATGGGATGAGATAAACAGGCATGATGACCACATGGTAAATTTTCCTCATGGTGATGTTTTACGAGTGATTTTTTCCTTGTAGTATTCTCCTAGTGAGGTTTTCCTTATATCATTCACTTGTATTATTTCCATAAAACTATTTTGAGAATATATATTACCTCTGAATCACTATTGGGAGCTTGAATATATAATTATTCTCTTTTGCTTCATCACCTTTCTCCTCTTCCTCTATGTGTCCTCCCAAAGGTGTAATCTGAGTGTTTATAGGAAATGATAGGGTATCTAGTACCCAGATTTGGAAGTTTAAAAAATCATGATGGAGTATCCATGTAGGATATGATCACATATTATTAATCCCATGTATCATCCTAGAATATTTTTTATATTTCAGCCATGAAGGATCCGTTAGTCCCATTCAAGGAAGAGCACATAGAGGTGGAAGGTTGCACGTATTATGGGGTAGGAATCAATCACACATCTACCAAGTATTATATTAGTATTGTGAAAACTTCATCATCTTGGTAATTCCATGTAAAATATTTTTGCAAGGTGGGTAGGCATCTTGATCTTGCACATTCGTATAGGAATTTTTCATCACCACACAAACTTCAATCCAATCGCAGGATGTGTATGCAAGGACACATGGGGACATAGAATAAGACACTATAAATGATGGATTACTTGATCATTTGGTTAACTGATATTCATAGACTAAAATATATCATGATTATGAATATATTGAATATATCACATAATTTTCCATGTGAAACCACATGGGGACTTAGAGGATAACCACAACACGAGTGTGGTACATGATCACATGGGCAGTTAATTACCGTGGGCTAGGTCCCATCACTATGACACAAACCTCAAACCAATTTTATACCATCCCAAGTGAACTCACATAGTTTTTTCTCCTAGTGACCAGGTGAATAGTTTGTTTTCCTCTATAAGGATCCTTAGTGATCATGCACTGGTATCATTATGCCAAAATGGAGGGTACATTAAAATAGATATAACTTATGATTTGTAGGTCCATTTTCCTCCACGAGTAGTCAAATTAAATCATGGTAACTAAAATACACCCCTGGATATAGGGTATACACTATATTAGGGTATTTTATAAAGAAAAAATGTTCCCAGAATACCCCTAAAATTGTTTTTTTAGTCCTGACACCCTTTTACCATAAATTTGATAAAATCCAACACCTATTCCTAAAGATAGGTTCTCAGCACCACATCCCTAAATTGGAAAATTTTGTTGATTAATATCCATCCATAAGTGTGTGTGAAGTGTTAAAGCACAAGGAAATACTACCTTTTTCTTCTTCAGGTAGGGATTTACTTTGTTCTCAAAATCAAATTGTGTTATCTAAGTGAGGATCATGTCATCAATTTTTTTGTAAATTTTATGGATAATATTTAACAACAAATAATATTATTTCCCCTAGAATATAATTCATCCAAAATGAAAAGAATCTAATTCTATGGTAACTATAGAGAACTTATCCACATTCCTGAACATCTGGTAAACATCTATGGTAGTGTAACCAATGAGAGAATCTTGAACAAGAGGAGGATCTAATATCATGGTTTCCATATCTCCTATACTTATAAATTCATGATAATCTTCCAAAACCCAAAGAGCATCTTCAAGGATTATAGAAAACTAGTGGACATTGAACAAGGATGATTCAAGTAAATTATGATTCTCATTCATTTGAGTCATATTACCTCCTAGGAATTGATCATGGATGGGTATAGGAACAAATACCTTCACTATAACCCTATATTTATTCCATTTGGATGCTTGATTTCTTCCTGGGTGTGGATCATGGGTTAGTATAGGCATAACTTCCATCACTGTAACACTAAATTTCATCTATTTTGATGGATTATTTCCTCCTCGGTGTGGCTAAAAGATGTGTATATGTATAAATATCATCATTATAACACTATAGTTGGTCTATATGGATGGATTATTTCATCTTGGGTCTATCTCCTGGATCAGTATAAGCATAGATACAATCACAGTTATAGTAGAGTTGGTTTATTTAGATAGATGATCTCCTTCTGGGTGTGGCTCATTAATGGGTATAGGAATAACTACCATAACTTTAACACTATATTTGGTCCATTTTGATGAATTATTTTATTCTATGCATGGCTTATAGATACGTATATGTATAACCACCATGATTGTAACACTAGAATTGTTCCATTCAGATGATTCCCTCTTGGGTGTGGCTCATAAATGGTATAGGAAAAAATACCATCACCATGAAGAATATCTAGTCCATTATGATTTGGAAAAATGAATCCATGTACTAATGATCATAAAGGGGGTTTTAGAATGAGGATTACAATGTTCAAAAGTGTCTATGTTCCTAGAAGTTATGTCGTTATGCATTTTGCAAGGACCTTTAAAAAAATATAATATGTACAAGAGGATAAATGAAGCCTCTAAATTTTTCTTAGGTTAAGGGGACTTGTGATCACAACAAAACTATTATTAGGGTAATATTATGGACCTAACAATATTCATGTTTTTAATTTCATATCCCTAATTTTGTTTCTAATTCTTCATATAGGAGAATCTTAGTATGATAAAATTCATCTTTTACTTACGTTTACATTTACAAGGTTTCAAACTAATAATATTTATGAATTCTAAATTGCAAACACTAATTTTTTCCTAAATCGCACACTGTAATTTTACAAAGAGCAATGACTTGAATTTATTCCAACTTTCCATTTATAGGTCTTCAAACTAGAGAGCTCATAGTATCTTTACTTGGAAAATTTTAGGACAATAAAGGTGAAAAATCTTTCTAATGAATAAGTATAGATATATTTGACCAAATGATGTAGTAGTCTTTATATAAAAACTTGCATGATATACCCGAATTGAATTAATATTCCCAGCATCACTAGTGAATAAACCCTCTAAGAATAGTGCACATAGTTTAAGGTCGAAGTGATTAGAGCATGGATCAATGGTGTTTTAGGTCGATTGTATTTGACCATAGAATTAGGAATGATTTATCTAGTAATAGAGAGTCAAAACCAATCATCAATGAAGGGTATAGTTATAAAATTAATCAATACTAAAAAGGATCCATTCATTTTATGTTCATGAAGCTTGGACTATTATGTTATGTGGTTCATGTTTAATGATATGAGTAATTGTTCGAGTTTTGAGAATTAAATACCAAATTATATATTTTAATATAGGTATAATATAATAAGTAGTAACATTTAGGACATAAAAACCACTTGAATTGATATATTATAGATTGTGTAAATCACGACTCAATGATGTTTGAATTAGGGATGATAAGATAGGGCACATATACTGGGGATGATCCCTTACTAAATTTCAATGATGGGTTTTGATAAAATGGTGTGATGATATAAAGAGATTAAAGGACCTCCTATTTCGGATGAAAACTTTCCTCTCACTAGTGGACCATACTGGGGGCGCATATGTAGAGCCATATGAGGCACATGTATGTATAGGAAAATAGAGGTGTCCCTTAGAGTCGAATTTAATAATTTTTGATAGTCATAGATGATTATTGGGTATTCAAACACTTAGAAATGGAAGTTGGTTAACATAATAGAGGAAATTCAAGGATGGTTCTAGTACTATAAATGTTACATGGAAATGTATTAAACTTATTATCAGGGAAAAAATATAAGATATTTCATTGTTCTAATTTTTTTAGACTAGTATATGCCGTGAGTATTTATCAGGTTTTGATATGGTCATATATGGGGGCCTATAACTCTTTGTCTTATCTTACTTGTGCTAAAACTTTTTCCTAAGAATCAAGATTGGGAATCTATGAAAGTGGAGGCTTGATCATTTATCTATCTTCCCTTATGGCCTTTCAACATGAAAAAATTATTGTCTTTTTCATTACCAGTTTACGGTTTTGTGATTTGAACTATTGAGTGGTAGAGTTAAAGGTTTTATATCTTTGACCAAATAGAGTTAAGTTTAAGGTGATATGAATTTAACTAAAAAAGGAAACTATCTATGCATCAATATAAAAGTGGATCTTTGATACCACAGATGTTCTTGAAAATAGATTCAATCCTTTTAATATATTGATGCTTGGACCAATGAATAAATTAAAAATTATGCACAACAACCAAATTTGGTATTCAAGGGTTGGGAACACCCTAACACCTTTCCAACAAGGAATAAAGATGATATAAATCATGACTCAGGTTTTTTGGATTATGAGTGATGAGATGATTCATGTATTTTAGGGATGACCACTAACCAAATTCAAATGATGGATTTCACTATAATAATTTTTTTTATATAGATACTAGAGAATATTTACCACTTGATGAAGATAACTCCAATTATAAAGGTGGAATATAGAAGAACCAATAATCATTATAAACTATAGGTGTCCCTTGGATCCATAATCATTCATTAATTATATACATGAAAGGTTTGTAAAAATTCATGAAATTTGAGAAGAAAGGTATGGTTTAAGGGGAATGGGTGTTCAAAAGAGGTGATGGATGAATTATAGAATAATGTGTATCGTTGTTAAGATGATATGGTCATTTTAAAGGAATAATAATGGTTGATGATTATGATAGGCACGAACACTAGGGTTTTAAGGAATAAATAAGTATTTAAACCTAGTGAGGTATCCCATATGCCATGCACTCCCACACAGATCTGGATCTCACATAGAATAATAGGGTTGCCTAGAATGGGTTACCTTTAGTAGTTTATGGTCATACATGATGGACCACGTGTCAAGAAATATTACTTCATGTGATAAAGACTCATGTATCATGTAGTTTAATGCCATGTGTCAAGTAATCATATGTCATACCCGATAATAAGGTAATTTGGATCTTATAGTTGGGCCAAGGATAAGATATCCATGAATCACTACATATACTAATAGAACAAGAACTAATCCACACATACTTCTTAAATAGAGGTTCCCAAAAATAATCTACTTATATCCAGGGAAAGGGTCATTTTTTTATTTTTAGCAAGGATTAGGTTTAGACGTCCAAGCATTACAACATATCTTGATAGAATATGAATCAAGCAATATATAGTTCTTTAATGGTGCAATTTTTTTTTGAATTTTGATTAATGCACCAAAGTTAATTACATGGATTTGAATCTCATGAGGAAGGATCATACCAAAAGACTGACACAAATGGTTTGATGATTTATGTATAGTAGAATTTTTATTTTTTAGTTTAATATAATGTGACCAAGATGCAATTAACTATATTTTATCATGGTGATCATATTTCATTAAAATAAGAGAGGTTCAGTATGACCTCTAAGCTCACATTATCCTTGCTTATTGTGAGAAATAAGAGATGATTGAGAGATCACTTATGCAATGTGAGAGTACATTACAGATGAGGAATGGAAATGTAGGTGAATTTTTATTTCATGTTTTGAAAGTAAATGATTTTAAAATTTAGTCAATTTCATCTTCAAATAGGATAATGAAAATTAGGATCCATACACTATGATTTATTGCATAGATCAAGAACTTGTGTATGGGATTCAAGATATATGATGTAGGTTTCTCTATATATGTCTTGTAGGGTAGACCAAATATTGTGCATATTTTAGTCGTGTGTGGGACTAGGAAATTATCATGATGTTTAAAATAATGTGATAGGGAAAAAATTCCATGTATTTTAAAGTCTCATAGAAAATACTAGGGAATTCCCAAATAGTTTGATTGGTGTGTGGTGGGTACTTTTCACTATTTGGGAATATATGAGGGAGGGTTATTTGATCCATTTAGAAACAAAAAATATATTAGTATTAGGGACAACCCATGGTTGGGTCCATAATAGGTGATCTTAGATGTCATTATATATCGTGACTAAACATGAATAAAGACACAAGTAGTTCTTAGATTGGTGTATCTTTAACCTAAACCAATGGATGAGGAACTCCATGATAAAGGTTCTTACATAGACCTAGATCATACATAAGAGAGAGTAAATATTGGTAGATAGAATTTTTAGATGGTCCTGGGATAAGATATCTAGGCATCATTATGTATCCTGTAAGAGTAGGAATAATTCCACATATAGTTATAGAAAGGTCACTTCAATATAGAATAAACTCATTTGTAGGAGGAAGGAATTGGGATCCACCTTATCACTAGGAATTAAATAATTCTTGATGTAAATGTGTAATCTTAAATGTTTAGGTGAAAGTGTTCATTAATTATAAATAAAATTTTCAGTTTGTCTAAGGATATAGGATCCCAGAATTACTACATATCCCATAAGAGTAAGAATCAAGCCACATGTAGGTCTTGAGGAATGATGTGGCTGGATACAGACACTAAAGGGATAATATCCCCATGAATGAAGAAGATTGATGCTATTAATATTTTTATTACTTATTATATTCCCCCTTTACTGATTTTATTTGAAATGTGCATAATTTCTGTGAAATATTAATGTTTTAATATTAAGTATAATTTTTGAGCATTTTTAGAAGTAGTCCAATTGAGTCAGTTTAATGTTTTAATAATAACAATCACTATAATGATCCAAATTGTGTTGTTATTGTTTTTTAGGATTCTCCTTTCAATATACAACATTTCATTAGAAGGTACCATGATCCAATTCTTCCATTTGAAGGGTCATATGGTCCTCACAAACAAGACCAAAGAATCTGTGAACAAACTGGACCAGCCTTGAAGATTGATTTACTGGGCACAATCCAGAAGTCCAAAACCATTAACTCTCCACCATAATTCGGGGGAAACTACATTTCATCTTGTATAAAAATTTAAAGGCCCAAATCCAAGTACAAGGGGCTCAAATGAAGCTTTGAAGTCCAGCCCACCATTCTGGACGAGAATTAAAATCAGTATAGTATGCATGACATATATGATTATGTAAGCATCAAATAGAGCTGAGATTTTTCAGTGTGAAAGATGAGATATAGGTGGCCGACTTTGTTTAAGAAGTCATTCGGATTGGAAGGCATCTTCATATTCAAAAACCCTTTCACATTCTGGACATCAAAAATACTGAATTGAAATGGACAGTTTTACTTTGTTTAATCAACCGGCCATAACTTTTGATCCTTAAGTCCAAATGACTCCAAATTTTTAGAGTAGTCTAATAACTGTATTATATACAACTTTTAATAACGATATTGATCTATATTCGGCTGTCATTATGTCCATATCTGTGATCCAAGTGGAGGTGTATTGCTGGAATGTAAACAGTCCACTCCTTGGGCTATAAATACTCTCCCCTTCTCTCCTTGAGAGGGGTTGGCATTTCAGAAGAGAGAAGAACATATTGGCACGACCAAGTACTTGCCAAAGTATTGGAAGGATCTTTCATACTCAGGTTTTCACTTGAGAGACCTTTCCTCCTCTCTTTGTTTTCACTTAATTTCGTGTTCTTCATTTTTGTAATTTTGTAAGTCTCTTTCTTTGTAATTCTGTTTTAATGCAAGTTAATTCTTCAATATCTCTTATTCTCATCCACCTTATGTAGTTTAATATTTATGTTCTTAAAATTGTTTAAATTCAGTTGAATCCCCTTCCCTTCTTTTGCTTCCCCATTCAATTGAAAATCCGATTTTAATTATCATCATCGTTCGTGTGTGTGTGTCGACGTACCACTCTTTTCTAATCCCTTTCTTTTTCTTCTATTCTTAATTTATCATCATAATTATTATAACCAGAATATTAAACACCAAAATGGATGAGTAAATATCTCATTGGGTGAGTTATAATTTAGGGATGTTAAGTTACTGAGAGTATTTTCTCCATGATTATTCGTTAATTTAACATTGTGTATGTTGAACTTAATTTGTCATGGATTAATGACATATTTTGATTAGAATGTGGTTTCCATGGATTATTGGAACTACAAATACACTACCATAAACATGTACTTATTGATATTGAAATCCTAATTAAGTTAAAGCTTGGATTAAAGCTTTAACACTTAGGAATTCTAATTGATGTCAACTTGTGAAGTGGGTGTTAATTTAAATGCAATATAAAGCAAAGCTCAAGGATATCTTAACTCCCTAATAATGAACTCAAACCAATCTTTATCAATTTTTTGAATCAAACATCATCCATAAATTATTTCATAAGATCTGCAAACAAACCCCCCAATCAGAATACAATTAACTAAAAACAAACGACTATTTCAAAGTATCATCGTCGAGGATTCGACCCGAGTGTTGCTATACACATTAGCAGAGCACCAGAACTTTGACCGGTCGATAGGCGACAATCAGCCACGCATTTCAAATGGCGCTGTTGCCAGGTATGGTGCTTTAAGTAGTCATTAGTTTCTATTTATTGTCAAAAAAAACAAAAAAATCAAAATTTAAAAAAAAAACTGAAAAAAAAACACAAAGAAAAACTTATCTTCCTCTTAAAAATCATAAACTGATAAATACAAAGAAAAACCCGTCTTCCTATTTCTTCCAAAATCTCTCTGAATGCCCCATAGCCTTCCAAACAATCCCTCGGATTTGTTTGACCCTGAAATTGAGCGAACACTTCGCCAACTTAGGAGGAACATAAGAGATAATCAAATAATTCAAAAACCAGTCCTTGCCCTACCAATTGAATTCGATATGGCCAATCCTAGGGAACAAACATTGAAAGAACTTGATTCCCCTGATATGAATTACCAACCCCTTGGTATTCAATATCCAAACATAGAGGCTGACTTCGAACTCAAATCGGGTTTGATTCATTTTCTCCCTCATTTTCACGGGCTAGCCGGTGAGGATCCACATCTTCACCTTAAAGAGTTTCAAGTAGTGTGCTCTACCATGAAGCCTCAAGGGGTTTCTGAAGAACAAATCAAACTTCGAGCATTCCCTTTCTCCCTAGATAACACTGCTAAGTCATGGCTATACTACATACCTCCTGGTTCTATAACTACATGGAATGACATGAAGCGACTCTTCTTAGAGAAATTCTTTCCTGCTTCTCGTACTGCTTCTATCCGAAAGGAAATAAGTGGAATACATCAATTCCCAAGTGAATCACTCCATGAGTACTGGGAGAGGTTCAAATATCTTTTTTCAACATGCCCACACCACCAAATTCCTGACCAACTCTTAATCCAATACTTCTTTGAGGGGTTATTGGCTATGGAGAGAACTCTCATAGATGCTGCAAGTGTCGGTGCTCTTGTTGATAAAACTCCTGCAGCAGCAAGAGATCTCATAAGTAACATGGATAAAAACACACAAAAATTCCATACTCGAGCACATGCTCAAGTCAAACAAGCCCAAGATAATAAATCAATTGAGCCGAACAAAATGACCGAGTGGATGAGTGAACTTACAGGTCTTGTGCGAAAACTAGCTGTGGCTACCAAATCCCCAACCTCGTCTTCTCCGCAATCAATGTTTCCTGGACCTGTCAAAAACTGTGGAATCTGCAACTCTCCATCTCATCCAGCTGACACATGTCCACAACTTCAAGAGGATCAATCTGATTCATCTGGACCAATGGAGCTTAATGTAGCATATGCTCAACGAAACCCCAACCCTCAACTATCAGGTTGGTTTGTTAGAAACTTCAACCAACCTCACTCTGAGCCCTTCTCTTCTTCATATAACCAAGGCCTGAGGTATGGTAATCCCGTCTCTCATCCCCCTCAATTTCCTCCTCAAAATCCAAACCAATTTCAATATAGTCAAGGTGGTGGTAACTTCCATCAACCTTATCCTTTTGTTCCTCAACCTCAAAGGAACAATCCTCTTCCTAGATTCCATTATCCTAGTGAGCCTTCCCAATTCCAAAACCAATACAATCGCTTTCCCAAGAACCAAAATCAAGGTAATACCAATCCAGGACAAGCCTCTTCTTCCAAGAAACCATGGGAAAGTGCAGTGGAAGATCTTGCCTCCTTCACATGTTCTAGCCTTAAAAACATTGAAACTCAAATAGGTCAACTTGCATCCCACCTGAGCCAGCAACAACAATCAAATTCTTCCCAACTCCCAGCTCAACCATTACCCAAACCCAAGGGTAATGTAAGTGCAATTGCACTTAGATCGGGAAAGCACATTGCTATGCCTCAAGATAAGTCCTCTAGCCCTCCTTTAAATGTTGACCTAGAAAATGAAAAGAAAAAGAAAATTGAAAAGGAATATGAATCCATTCCATCACCTCCTTCCATTCCACTTAGGAACCCAATTCCTTTTCCTCAAGCTGTTTCTAAACCAAGGAAGTCCTTTGAACCCGATCCTGAAATGCTCGACTTGTTTAGACGTGTTGAATTCAACATCCCCCTATTAGATGCCATAAAACAAATTCCTAAGTATGTCAAGTTTCTCAAGGAGTTGTGTAGCCACAAGAGGCAACTTAGGACCTTTGAAAATGTTTCCACCCAGCAGTCCATACCCATTAAGTGCAAAGATCCAGGTACCTTTACAGTTCCATGACAAATTGGATGTTCGAACTTTGATGATGCACTCATAGACCTAGGAGCCTCAATTAATGTCATGCACAAATCCATATTCTCCAACCTTGGTCTATGTCCCTTGCGCCCAATGGGTGTTGTCATTCAATTAGCCAATCGAAGCACAGCCAGTCCTGAGGGAATAATTGAGGATGTCCTTGTTCGAGTAAATGATCTTATCTTCCCAGCTGACTTCTATGTCCTTGACATGGAAGGTGAGACAACATTTTGCAAATCTCCTTTTATTCTAGGAAGACCATTCATTATGACATCTAAAACCAAAATTTATGTCCACGCTGGCATCTTATCCATGGAATTTGGCGACCAAATGGTCAGCTTCAATATTTTTAAATCCATGCGATACCCATTAGAGAATCAATCTGTATTCTCTATCCATGTTTCTGAAACTCCCTATGAGAGTGTGTGGAATCCTAATCCATCATGTTCTTCCTGTTCTACTAATAGAGGAGTTTGTGAATATTTCATTCTCATTAACCAAGTGATTAATGGTGAAATTGATGTTGACATTACGAATGAAAACTCCATTGATCTAAAGGATCTTGAAAACTCTTTGAAATCTCATCTCACCTCTGACCTACAATGCTCCAACATGGATGGTAATGAGGAAAATGAACTAGAATGCTCATTTGTTGATTCAGATCAGATTATCCCACATTCATCCTTTCCTATCCATGATTCTGAAAATTCTGTTATATGTGAAGTGAACCTTGAACCAATGTGTTTATATTGTCCTGACAGTAGTGATGTTTTTGATATTTTTACCCTAATTAATAAAGTGATCACTGGTGAGGTTGAAATTGACCATTATTTAGCGAAAAACATTGAAATAAAGGATATTAAATATTTTATTCAGTCTTATGACTCTACTGATCCTCATTACTCTACATCGGTAAGTGATGAAATAACTGAGTCAAAAACAATTGGGATCTCATACTCTGCTTTTGTGTTATCTGATCCTTACATAAATGAACCATCAGAATTGAGCCATCTTCCTAAATTTCCAATAATAGAAAACCATCACTTTGTGGATAAAATCATTCCCCAGGTTGAAGACCAAGGTGAGGATAGAAATATTCTCTTTCCAACCCCATTGAATTACAAGCACACCAACAAGGATGGGAAGAAATTATCCAATGAATCATCAGGCCTCCCAAAGAAAAAGTTTTTCTGGAAGCACACTGGAGTTGAGAAAATATTATGTCCACCGTTAGACTATGGGTAGTCCACTAAAATTGTCCAGCTGTAGACAAATAAATGCAGCGCTTCTTGGGAGGCAACCCATGTTTTCTTTTACTTTTGTGAAATTTCAATTTATTTTTAGTTTTTCATTATACGAATAATGATTTTTCTTTTTCAGGTAACATCCCACAATCTTGGATCAACATCAACTTCCACTGGATCCCCAACTTCTCTAGCCAACCTACCACTCGATGGAGAAGTCGATCCACCAAATCTAAACCAGGGGGCACCTCTTTCCCTTTAACTCTCTCTCTATCTCTTCCTCTCTCAACCTCTTTCTTCTTCTTCCTCTCTCTTTCATTTTTTTTACCACTATATTCATCAAACCCTTTCTTTTTCTCTTTCTTGTGTGGGTGTGTATTTTATAAAAACCATAAAAACTAAAAAAACCAAAAAACACAATCACTTAAAAAAATACAAAAAAAAAGAGTCATGCTTACTCACCATCGAGTTTTGAAATTTTTTCCAACTATTTTGGGGAGTTAACAGATGTGTTTTCATCTAAAAAATTTTGTATTTTCATCATGACTTTTGATAAAGAATTTTGTGTCAAAATTAACAAATTTTGAATGCTCAATTTTTGATTTGGAAAATGATTTTCCCGAACCGTGAGGAACAACATTTGCTTTCATTCCAAGGACACCTATGGACATCTTTTCAAAATGAGTGTTTTCACCCCCATTTGTGAGTCTTGAGTTTGTGGACCTTCGAGCTGAATTTCCTACCTTAGTGTGTATTAATATGATAAAGGCATTTTTTGAACCACATGAAAATCACAATAGCCAAATAGCCTCCCATTTCCCTTACATTAATCCTACTTTTGAAATCCCCTTCGAGCCTATGAAATCCTTTTCTTTGATAGCCACATTACAATCCCAATACCTTATCCCATCCAATATCAACATGGATTTTCATTGCATAAGTTTTTGAAATTTAAGTGTGGGGGGGGGGGGGAATGGATTTCATTTTTGGGTATCATTTCCTTACTTTCTGATGTGTTATCATATTCTTGAGGTCAAGCATCCATTTTAGTGTGGGGGGGGGGGGAGGTTTTCATTCAGTGGGATTTGGGAATATATTGTACAAATGATATTGAAAATTGTACAAAAAAAATAGAAAAAAAATCAAAAAAAATGATGAAAAAATGGGTTGTGTCTTGGGTAGGTCAAAAATCACTCTTCCTCAAACTTTTATCTTGTTATAACTATTACAATTAGTGTTGTGAGGAGATCAATCATGGGTTGGGATATGAGTGTGAGATCTTTTCCAAGTTCAACTTTCGAAAAAAAAGAAAAAAAAAGAAAAAAAGGAACACTTGCATTATATTCTTTTTGGGAGAAGTTTTGTGTTTTGTAAATATTTCATATTCTCATTACCTTCATATTTTATTCCTATATTTTGTCTTTATTCACACAATCATTCCCTTGTAAATATGTGTTTTCATTTCCTTCCATGTTTTATTTCAAAAAAATGTGCATTGTTTTTCTATGTTGGTATTTTAACCATCTTATTCTTCTGTCTTGGACATTATATTCCTACCGTCCCATATCCACAGAAAGACCCATTAAAAAGACCTCTTGATTATTGTTCACTTGGGATAGGGATTGTAAGCTGAGAGCTCTTTTCAAACTCTAAGATTTTCACTTTTTGTTGGTGAAAGAGTGAACCTCCACAAATGAATTTTATCATCTTGAGAGGTGTGAGTTTTGAGTGTCCACATTTTCCATTTCTAAATTTGAGCATGAAAAAATGAATTAGTTTTGTAACATTTTTTCTGTAACAATTTGTGGTGGAATTCAAAATGGACGAGTGAAATAGTCTAAACCTCCCCTGATTGGAGAAAACAAAATTTTAATATCTGTTGGTGAGTAAAAATGATTTTGTCATGTTTTTATATTTGTTTCACATGAATACATGCACAAAACTAAGTGTGGGGGAGTTGATGTTATTAATATTTTCATGAATTATTAAATTCCCCCTTTACTGATTTTATTTGAAATGTACATAATTTGTGTGAAATATTAATGTTTTAATATTAAGTATAATGTTTGAGCATTTTTAGAAGTAGTCCAATTGAGTCAGTTTAATATTTTAATAATAACTATCACTATAATGATCCAAATTGTGTTTTTCTTGTTTTTTAGGATTCTCCTTTCAATATAAAACATTTCATTAGAAGGTACCATGATCCAATTCTGCCATTTGAAGGGTCATATGGTCCTCACAAACAAGACCAAAGAATCTGTGAACAAACTGGACCAGTCTTGAAGATTGATTTACTGGGCACAATACAGAAGTCCAAAAACATTAACTCTCCACAATAATTCTGGGGACACAACATTTCATCTTTTATAAAAATTTAAAGGCCCAAATCCAAGTACAAGGGGCCCAAATGAATCTTTGAAATCCAGCCCACCATTCTGGACGAGAATTAAAATCTCTATAGTATGCATGCCATATCTCATTATGTAAGAATCAAATCGAGCTGAGTTTTTTCAGTGTGAAATAGTAGATATAGGTGGCCGACTTTGTTGAATAAGTCATTCGGATTGGAAGGCATCTTCATATTCAAAAACCCTTTCACATTCTGGACAGCAAAAAGACTGGATTGAAATGGACAGTTTTACTTTGTTTAATCAATCGGCCCTAACTTTTGATCCTTAAGACCAAATGACTCCACATTTTTAGAGTAGTCGAAAACCTTTATTATCTACAACTTTGAATAATGAGATTTCTCTAGATTCAACTGTCATTATGTCCATATCTGCGATCCAAGTGGAGGGGTATTACTGGAATGTAAACAGTCCACTCCTTGGCCTATAAATACTCTCCCCTTCTCTCCTTGAGAGGGGTTAGAATTTCAGAAGAGAGGAGAACATATTGGCACGAACAAGTCCTTGCCAAAGGCTTGGGAGGATCTGTCATACTCAGGTTTTCACTTGAGAGACATTTCCTCCTCTCTTTGTTTTCACTTAATTTTGTGTTCTTCATTTTTGTAATTTTGTAAGTCTCTTTCTTTGTAATTATGTTTTAATGCAAGTTAATTATTAAATATCTCTTATTCTCATCCACCTTATGTAGTTTAATATTTATGTTCTTAAAATAGTTTAAATTCAGTTGAATCCCCTTCCCCTCTTTTGCTTCCTCATTCAATCGAAAATCCGATTTTAATTATCATCGTCGTTCGTGTGTGTGTGTCGACGTACCACTCTTTTCTAATCCCTTTATTTTTCTTCTATTCTTAATTTATCATCATAATTATTATAACCAGAATATTAAACACCCAAATTTATGAGTAAATATCTCATTGGGGTGAGTTATAATTTAGGGATGTTAAGTTATTGAGAGTATTTGCTCGATGATTATTCGTTAATTTAACATTGTGTATGTTGGACTTAATTTGTCATGGATTAATGACATATTTTGTTTAGCATATGGTTTCCATGGATTATTGGAACCAAAAATACACTACCATAAACATGTACTGATTGAGAATGAAATCCTAATTAAGTTAAGGCTTGGATTAATGCTTTAACACTTAGGAATTCTAATCGATGTCAACTTGTGAAGTGGGTGTTAATTTAAATGCAATATAAAGCAAAGCTCAAGGATATATTAACTCCCTAATAATGAAATCACCCCAATATTTATCAATTTTTTGAATCAAACATCATCCATAAATTATTTCATAAGATCTGCAAACAAACCCCCCAATCAGAATACAATTAACTAAAAACAAACGACTATTTCAAAGTATCATCACCGAGGATTCGACCCGAGTGTTGCTATACACATTAGCAGAGCATCGGAACTTTGACTAGTCGATAGGAGACAATCGGACAAGCGTTTCAAATGGCACCATTTCTAGGGATGGTGCTTTAAGTAGTCATTAGTTTCTGGTTATTGTCAAAAAAACAAAAAAAAACAAAATTTAAAAAAAAACTGAAAAAAATACACAAAGAAAAACCCGTCTTCCTCTTAAAAATCATAAACTGAGAAATACAAAGAAAAACCCGTCTTCCTATTTCTTCCAAAATCTCTCTGAATGCCCCGTATCCTTCCAAACAATCCCTCGGATTTTTTTGACCCTGAAATTGAGCGAACACTTCGCCAACTTAGGAGGAACATAAGAGATAATCAAATAATTCAAAAACCATTCCTTGCCCTACCAATTGAATTCGATATGGCCAATCCTAGGGAACAAACATTGAAAGAACTTGCTTCCCCTAATATGAATTACCAACCCCTTGGTATTCAATATCCAAACATATAGACTAACTTCGAACTCAAATCGGGTTTGATTCATCTTCTCCCTCATTTTCACGGGCTAGCCGGTGAGGATCCACATCTTCACCTTAAAGAGTTTCAAGTAGTGTGCTCTACCATGAAGCCTCAAGGGATTTCTGAAGAACAAATCAAACTTCGAGCATTCCCTTTCTCCCTAGATAACACTGCTAAGTCATGGCTATACTACCTACCTCCTGGTTCCATAACTACATGGAATGACATGAAGCGACTCTTCTTAGAGAAATTCTTTCCTGCTTCTCGTACTACTTCTTTCTGAAAGGAAATAAGTGGTATACGTCAATTCCCAAGTGAATCACTCCATGAGTACTGGGAGAGGTTCAAAAAGCTTGTTGCAACATGCCCACAACACCAAATTCCTGACCAACTCTTGATCCAATACTTCTATGAGGGGTTATTGGCTATGGAGAGAACTCTCATAGATGCCGCAAGTGGCGGTGCTCTTGTTGATAAAACTCATGTAGGAGCAAGAGATCTCATAAGTAACATAGCTACAAACACACAACAATTCCATACTTGAGCACATGATCAAGTCAAACAAGCCCAAGATAATCAATCAATTGAGCCGAAAAAAATGACCGAGTGGATGAGTGAACTTACAGGTCATGTGAGACAACTAGATATGGCTACCAAATCCCCAACCTCTTCTTCTCCGCAATCAATGTTTCCTGGACCTGTCAAAAACTATGGAATCTGCAACTCTCTATCTCATCCATCTGACACATGTCCACAACTTCAAGAGGATCAATCTGATTCATCTGGACCAATGGAGCTCAATGTAGCATATGCTCAGCGAAACCCCAACCCTCAACTATCAGGTCGGTTTGTTAGAAACTTCAACCAACCTCACTCTGAGCCCTTCTCTTCTTCATATAACCAAGGCCTGAGGTATGGTAATCCCGTCTCTCATCCCCCTCAATTTCCTCCTCAAAATCCAAACCAATTTCAATATATTCAAGGTGGTGGTAACTTTCATCAACCTTATCCTTTTGTTCCTCAACCTCAAAGGAACAATCCTCCTCCTGGATTCCATTATCTTAGTGAGCCTTCCCAATTCCAAAAATAATACAATTGCTTTCCCAATAACCAAAATCAAGGTAATCCCAATCCGGGACAAGCCCCTTCTTCCAAGAAACCATGGGAAAGTGCGGTGGAAGATCTTGCCTCCTTCACCTGTTCTAGCCTTAAAAACATTGAAACTCAAATAGGTCAACTTGCATCCCACCTGAGCCAGCAACAACAATCAAATTCTTCCCAACTCCCAGCTCAACCATTACCCAACCCCAAGGGTAATGTAAGTGCAATTGCACTTAGATCGGGAAAGCACATTGATATGCCTCAAGATAAGTCCTCTAGCCCTCCTTTAAATGTTGACCTAGAAAATGAAAAGAAAAAGAAAATTGAAAAGGAATCTGAATCCATTCCATCACCTCCTTCCATTCTACTTAGGAACCCAATTCCTTTTCCTCAAGCTGTTTCTAAACCAAGGAAGTCCTTTGAACCCGATCCTGAAATGCTCGACATGTTTAGACGTGTTGAAGTCAACATCCTCATCTTAGATGCCATAAAACAAATTCCTAAGTATGTCAAGTTTCTCAAGGAGTTATGTACCCACGAGAGGCAACTTAGGACCTTTGAAAATGTTTCCACCCAGCAGTCCATACCCATTAAGTGAAAAGCTCCAGGTACCTTTACAGTTCCATGACAAATTAGATGTTCGAACTTTGATGATGCACTCATAGACCTAGGAGCCTCAATTAATGTCATTCCCAAATACATATTCTCCAACCTTGGTCTAGGTCCCTTGCGCCCAACGGGTGTTGTCATTAAATTAGCCAATCGAAGCACAGCCAGTCCTGAGGGAATAATTGAGGATATCCTTGTTCGAGTACATGATCTTATCTTCCCAGCTGACTTCTATGTCCTTGACATGGAAGGTGAGAATTTTTTTTGCAAATCTCCTTTGATTCTAGGAAGACCATTCCTTATGACATCTAAAACCAAAATTTATGTCCACGCTGGCATCTTATCCATTGAATTTGGCGACCAAATGGTCAGGTTCAATATTTTTCAATCCATGCGATACCCATTAGAGAATCAATCTGTATTCTCTATCCATGTTTCTGAAACTCCCTCTGAGAGTGTGTTGAATCCTAATCCATCATGTTCTTCCTGTTCTACTAATAGAGGAGTTTGTGAATATTGCATTCTCATTAATCGAGTGATTAATGGTGAAATTGATGTTGACATTACGAATGCAAACTCAATTGATCTAAAGGATCTTGAAAACTCTTTGAAATCTCATCTCACCTCTGACCTCCAATGCTCCAACATGGATGGTAATGAGGAAAATGAACTAGAATGCTCATTTGTTGATTCAGATCAGATTATCCCACATTCATCCTTTCCTATCCATGATTCTGAAAATTCTGTTATATGTGAAGTGAACCTTGAACCAATGTGTTTATATTGTCCTGATGGTAGTGATGTTTGTGATATTTGTACCCTAATTAATAAAGTGATCACTGGTGAGGTTGAAATTGACCATTATTTGGCGAACAACATTGAAATAAAGGATATTGATGATTTTATTCAGTCTTATGACTCCACTGATCCTCATTACTCTACATCGGTAAGTGATGAAATAAATGAGTCAAAAATAATTGGGATCTCATACTCTGCTTTTGTGTTATCTGATCATTACATAAATGAACCATCAGAATTGAGCCATCTCCCTGAATTTCCAAGAATAAAAAACCATCACTTTGTGGATAAAATCATTCCTCAGGTTGAAGACCAAGGTGAGGATAGAAATATTCTCTTTCCAACCCCATTGAATTACAAGCACACCAACAAGGATGGGAAGAAATTATCCAATTAATCATCATGCCTCCCAAAGAAAAAGTTTTTCTGGAAGCACACTAGAGTTGAGAAAATACGATGGCCACCGTCAGACTATGGGTAGTCCACTACAATTGTCCAGCTGTAGACAAATAAATGCAGCGCTTCTTGGGAGGCAACCCATGTTTTCTTTTATTTTTGTGAAATTTCAATTTATTTTTAGTTTTTCATTATACGAATAATGATTTTTCTTTTTCAGGTAACATCCCACAATCTTGGATCAACATCGACTTCCACTGGATCCCCAACTTCTCTAGCCGACCTACAACTCGATGGAGAATTCGATCCACCAAATCTAAACCAGGGGGCACCTCTTTCCCTTTAACTCTCTCTCTATCTCTTCCTCTCTCAACCTATTTCTTCTTCTTCCTCTCTCTTTCATTTTTTTTACCACTATATTCATCAAACCCTTTCTTTTTCTCTTTCTTGTGTGGGTGTGTATTTTATAAAAACCTTAAAAACTAAAAAAACCAAAAAAACACAATCACTTAAAAAAATACAAAAAAAAAGAGTCATGCTTACTCACCATCTAGTTTTGAAATTTTTTCCAACTATTTTGGGGAGTTAACAGACGTGTTTTCATCTCAAAAATTTTGTATTTTCATCATGACTTTGGATAAAGAATTTTGTGTCAAAATTAACAAATTTTGAATGCTCAATTTTTGATTTGGAAAATGATTTTCCCGAACCGTGAGGAACAACATTTGCTTTCATTCCAAGGACACCTATGGCCATCTTTTCAAAATGAGTGTTTTCACCCCCATTTGTGAGTCTTGAGTTTGTGGACCTTCGAGCTGAATTTCCTACCTTAGTGTGTATTAATATGATAGAGGCATTTTTTGAACCACATGAAAATCACAATATCCAAATAGCCTCCCATTTACCTTACATTAATCCTACTTTTGAAATCCCCTTCGAGCCTATGAAATCCTTTTCTTTGATAGCCACATTACAAGCCCAATACCTTATCCCACCCAATATCAACATGGATTTTCATTGCATAAGTTTTTGAAATTTAATTGTGGGGGGGGGAATGGATTTCATTTTTGGGTATCATTTCCTTACTTTCTAGTGTGTTATCATATTCTTGAGGGAAAGTATCCATTTTAGTGTGTGGGGAGGGGGAGGTTTTCATTTAGTGGGATTTTGGAATGTATTTTACAAATGATATTGAAAAGTGTTCAAAAACATTTCGAAAAAAAAATCAAAAAAAAAATAAAAAAAAATGATGAAAAAATGGGTTGTGTCTTGGGTAGGTCAAAAATCACTCTTCCTAAACCTTTGATCTTGTTATAACTATTAAAATTAGTGTTGTGAGGAGATCAATCATGGTTTGGGATATGTGTGTGAGATCTTTTCCAAGTTCAACTTTTGAAAAAAAAGAAAAAAAAAGAAAAAAAAGGAACACTTGCATTATATTCTTTTTGGGAGAAGTTTTGTGTTTTGTAAATATTTCATATTCTCATTACCTTCATATTTTCTTCATATATTGTGTCTTGATTCACACAATCATTCCCTTGTAAATATGTGTTTTCATTTCCTTCCATGTTTTATTTCAAAAAAATGTGCATTGTTTTTTTATATTGGTATTTTAACCCTCTTATTATTCTCTCTTGGAAATTATATTACTACCATCCCATATCCACAGAAAGACCCATTAAAAAGACTTCTTGATTCTTGTTCACTTGGGATAGGGATTGTAAGCTGAGAGCTCTTTTCAAACTCTAAGATTTTCACTTTTGGTTGGTGAAAGAGTGAACCTCCACAAATGAATTTTATCATCTTGAGAGGCGTGAGTTTTGAGTGTCCACATTTTCCATTTCTAAATTTGAGCTTGAAAAAATGAATTAGTTTTGTAACATTGTTTCTGTAACAACTTGTGGTGGAATTCAAAATGGATGAGTGAAATAGTCTAAACCTCCCCTGATTGGAGAAAACAAAATTTTAATATCTGTTGGTGAGTAAAAATGATTTTGTCATGTTTTTATATTTGTTGCACATGAAGACATGCACAAAAATAAGTGTGGGGGAGTTGATGTTATTAATATTTTCATGACTTATTATATTCCCCCTTTACTGATTTTATTTGAAATGTTCATAATTTGTGTGAAATATTAATGTTTTCATATTAAGTATAATTTTTGAGCATTTTTAGAAGTAGTCCAATTGAGTCAGTTTAATGTCTTAATACTAACTATCACTATAATGATCCAAATTGTGTTGTTATTGTTTTTTAGGATTCTCATTTAAATATACAACATTTAATTAGAAGGTACCATGATCCAATTCTGCCATTTGAAGGGTCATATGGTCCTCACAAACAAGACCAAAGAATCTGTGAACAAACTGGACCAGCCTTGAAGATTGATTTACTGGGCACAATCCAGAAGTCCAAAAACATTATCTCTCCACAATAATTCGTGGGACACTATATTTCATCTTGTATAAAAATTTAAAGGCCCGAATCCAAGTACAAGGGGCCCAAATGAAGCTTTGAAGTCCAGCCCACCATTCTGGCCGAGAATTAAAATCAGTATAGTATGAATGCCATATCTCATTATGTAAGCATAAAATCGAGCTGAGATTTTTCATTGTGAACGAGGAGATATAGTTGGCCGACTTTGTTGAATAAGTCATTCGGATTGGAAGGCATCTTCATATTCAAAAACCCTTTCACATTCTGGACATCAAAAAGACTGGATTGAAATGGACAGTTTTACTTTGTTTAATCAACCGGCCATAACCTTTGATCCTTAAGTCCAAATGACTCCACATTTTGAGAGTAGTCGAAAAACGTTATTATCTACAACTTTGAAGAATGAGATTTCTCTAGATTCGGCTGTCATTATGTCCATATCTGCGATCCAAGTGGAGGGGTATTGCTGGAATGTAAACAGTCCACTCCTTGGGCTATAAATACTCTCCCCTTCTCTCCTTGATAGGGGTTGGCATTTCAGAAGAGAGGAGAACATATTGGCACGACCAAGTCCTTGCCAAGGTCTTGGGAGGATCTGTCATACTCAGGTTTTCACTTGAGAGACCTTTCCTCCTCTCTTTGTTTTCACTTAATTTCGTGTTCTTCATTTTTGTAATTTTGTAAGTCTCTTTCTTTGTAATTCTGTTTTAATGCAAGTTAATTATTCAATATCTCTTATTCTCATCCAACTTATGTAGTTTAATATTTATGTTCTTAAAATAGTTTAAATTCAGTTGAATCCCCTTCCCTTATTTTGCTTCCTCATTCAATCGAAAATACGATTTTAATTATCATCATTGTTCGTGTGTGTGTGTCGATGTACCACTCTTTTCTAATCCCTTTCTTTTTCTTCTATTCTTAATTTATAATCACAATTATTATAACCAGAATATTAAACACCCAAATGGATGAGTAAATATCTCATTGGGATGAGTTATAATTTAGGGATGTTAAGTTATTGAGAGTATTTGCTCGATGATTATTCGTTAATTTAACATTGTGTATGTTGGACTTAATTTGTCATGGATTAATGACATATTTTGTTTAGAATGTGATTTCCATGTATTTTTGGAACTAAAAATACACTAACATAAACATGTACTGATTGATATTGAAATCCTAATTAAGTTAAGGCTTGGATTAAAGCTTTAACACTTAGGAATTATAATCGATGTCAACTTGTGAAGTGAGTGTTAATTTAAATGCAATATATAGCAAAGCTCAAGGATATCTTAACTCCCTAATAATGAACTCACCCCAATCTTTATCAATTTTTTGAATCAAACATCATCCATAAATTATTTCATAAGATCTGCAAACAAACCCCCCAATCAGAATATAATTAACTAAAAACAAACGACTATTTCAAAGTATCATCGCCGAGGATTCGACCCGAGTGTTGATATACACATTAGCAGAGCACCGGAACTTTGACCGGTCGATAGGCGACAATCGGCTACGCATTTCAAATGGCACCGTTTCCAGGGATGGTGCTTTAAGTAGTCATTAGTTTCTGGTTATTTTCAAAAAAAAAACAAAATTTTAAAAAAAAAACTGAAAAAAAAACACAAAGAAAAACCCGTCTTCCTCTTAAAAATCATAATCTGAAAAATACAAAGAAAAACCCATCTTCATATTTCTTCCAAAATCTCTCTTAATTCCCCGCAGCCTTCCAAACAAACCCTCGGATTTTTTTGACCCTGAAATTGAGTGAACACTTCGCCAACTTAGGAGGAACATAAGAGATAATCAAATAATTCAAAAACCAGTCTTTGCCCTACCAATTGAATTCGATATGGCCAATCCTAGGGAACAAACATTGAAAGAACTTGCTTCCCCTGATATGAATTACCAACCCCTTATTATTCAATATCCAAACATAGAGGCTGACTTCGAACTCAAATCGAGTTTGATTCATCTGCTCCCTCATTTTCACGGGCTAGCCGGTGAGGATCCGCATCTTCACCTTAAAGAGTTTCAAGTAGTGTGCTCTACCATGAAGCCTCAAGGGGTTTCTGAAGAACAAATCAAACTTCGAGCATTCCCTTTCTCCCTAGATAACACTGTTAAGTCATGGCTATACTACCTACCTCCTGGTTCCATAACTACATGGAATGACATGAAGCGACTCTTCTTAGAGAAATTCTTTCCTGCTTCTCGTAATGCTTCTATCCGAAAGGAAATAAGTGGTATACGTCAATTCCCAAGTGAATCACTCCATGAGTACTGGGAGAGGTTCAAAAATCTTGTTGCAACATGCCCACACCACCAAATTCCTGACCAACTCTTGATCCAACACTCTTATGAGGGGTTATTGGCTATAGAGATAACTCTCATAGATGCCGCAAGTGGCGGTGCTCTTGTTGATAAAACTCCTACAGCAGCAAGAGATCTCATAAGTAACATGGCTACAAACACACAACAATTCCATACTCGAGCACATGCTCAAGTCAAACAAGCCCAATATAATCAATCAATTGAGCCGAACAAAATGACCGAGTGGATGAGTGAACTTACAGGTCTTGTGCGACAACTAGTTGTGGCTACCAAATCCCCAACCTCGTCTTCTCCGCAATCAATGTTTCCTAGACCTGTCAAAAACTGTGGAATCTGCAACTCTCCATATCATCCAACTGACACATGTCCACAACTTCAAGAGGATAAATATGATTCATCTGGACCAATGGAGCTCAATGTAGCATATGCTCAGCGGAACCACAACCCTCAACTATCAGGTCGGTTTGTTAGAAACTTCAACCAACCTCACTCTGAGCCCTTCTCTTCTTCATATAACCAAGGCCTGAGGTATGGTAATCCTGTCTCTCATCCCCCTCAATTTCCTCCTCAAAATCCAAACCAATTTCAATATAGTCAAGGTGGTGGTAACTTCCATCAACCTTATCATTTTGTTCCTCAACCTCAAAGGAACAATCCTCCTCCGGGATTCCATTATCCTAGTGAGCCTTCCCAATTCCAAAACCAATACAATCGCTTTCCAAAGAACCAAAATCAAGGTAATCCCAATCCGGTACAAGCCTCTTCTTCCAAGAAACCATGGGAAAGTGCAGTGGAAGATCTTGCCTCCTTCACCTATTCTAGCCTTAAAAACATTGAAACTCAAATAGGTCAACTTGCATCCCACCTGAGCCAGCAACAACAATCAAATTCTTCCCAACTCCCAGCTCAACCATTACCCAACCCCAAGGGTAATGTAAGTGCAATTGCACTTAGATTGGTAAAGCACATTGCTATGCCTCAAGATAAGTCCTCTATCCCTCCTTTAAATGTTGACCTAGAAAATGAAAAGAAAAAGAAAATTGAAAAGGAATCTGAATCCATTCCATCACCTCCTTCCATTCCACTTAGGAACCCAATTCCTTTTCCTCAAGCTGTTTCTAAACCAAGGAAGTCCTTTGAACCCGATCCTGAAATGCTCGACATGTTTAGACGTGTTGAAGTCAACATCCCCCTCTTAGATGCCATTAAACAAATTCCTAAGTATGTAAAGTTTCTCAAGGAGTTGTGTACCCACAAGAGGCAACTTAGGACCTTTGAAAATGTTTCCACCCAGCAGTCCATACCCATTAAGTGCAAAGATCCAGGTACCTTTACAGTTCCATGACAAATTGGATGTTCGAACTTTGATGATGCACTCATAGACCTAGGAGCCTCAATTAATGTCATACCCAAATCCATATTCTCCAACCTTGGTCTAGGTCCCTTGCGCCCAACGGGTGTTGTCATTCAATTATCCAATCGAAGCACAGCCAGTCCTGAGGGAATAATTTAGGATGTCCTTGTTCGAGTAAATGATCTTATCTTCCCAGCAGACTTCTATGTCCTTGACATAGAAGGTGAGAGAAGCTTTTTTCAAATATCCTTTTATTCTAGGAATACCATTCCTTATGACATCTAAAACCAAAATTGATGTTCACGCTGGCATCTTATCCATGGAATTTGGCGACCAAATGGTCAGGTTCAATATTTTTCAATCCATGCGATACCCATTAGAGAATCAATCTGTATTCTCTATCCATGTTTCTGAAACTCCCTCTGAGAGTGTGTTGAATCCTAATCCATCATGTTCTTCCTGTTCTACTAATAGAGGAGTTTGTGAATATTGCATTCTCATTAACCAAGTGATTAATGGTGAAATTGAAGTTGACATTACGAATGCAAACTCCATTGATCTAAAGGATCTTGAAAACTCTTTGAAATCTCATCTCACCTCTGACCTCCAATGCTCCAACATGGATGGTAATGAGGAAAATGAACTAGAATGCTAATTTGTTGATTCAGATCATATTATCACACATTCATCCTTTCCTATCCATGATTCTGAAAATTCTGTTATATGTGAAGTGAACCTTGAACCAATGTGTTTATATTGTTATGATGGTAGTGATGTTTGTGATATTTGTACCCTAATTAATAAAGTGATCACTAGTGAGGTTGAAATTGACCATTATTTGGAGAAAAACATTGAAATAAAGGATATTGAAGATTTTATTCAGTCTTATGACTCCACTGATCCTCATTACTCTGCATCGGTAAGTGATGAAATAAATGAGTCAAAAACAATTGGGATCTCATACTCTGCTTTTGTGTTATCTGATCCTTACATAAATGAACCATCAGAATTGAGCCATCTTCCTGAATTTCCAAGAATAGAAAACCATCACTTTGTGGATAAAATCATTCCTCAGGTTGAAGACCAAGGTGAGGATAGAAATATTCTCTTTCCAACCCCATTGAATTATAAGCACACCAACAAGGATGGGAAGAAATTATCCAATGAATCATCAGGCCTCCCAAAGAAAAAGTTTTTCTGGAAGAACACTAGAGTTGAGAAAATAGGATGGCCACCGTCAGACTATGGGTAGTCCACTACAATTGTCCAGCTGTAGACAAATAAATGCAGCGCTTCTTAGGAGGCAACCCATGTTTTCTTTTACTTTTGTGAAATTTCAATTTTTTTTTAGTTTTTCATTATACAAATAATGATTTTTCTTTTTCAGGTAACATCCCACAATCTTGGATCAACATCGACTTCCACTGGATCCCCAACTTCTCTAGCTGACCTACCACTCGATGGAGAAGTCGATCCACCAAATCTAAACCAGGGGGCACCTCTTTCCCTTTAACTCTCTCTCTATCTCTTCCTCTCTCAACCTCTTTCTTCTTCTTCCTCTCTCTTTCATTTTTTTAACCACTATATTCATCAAACCCTTTCTTTTTCTCTTTCTTGTGTGGGTGTGTATTTTATAAAAACCTTAAAAACTAAAAAAAACCAAAAAAACACAATCACTTAAAAAAATACAAAAAAAAAAGAGTCATGCTTACTCACCATCGAGTTTTGAAAATTTTTCCAACTATTTTGGGGAGTTAACAGACGTGTTTTCATCTCAAAAATTTTGTATTTTCATCATGACTTTGGATAAAGAATTTTGTGTCAAAATTAACAAATTTTGAATGCTCAATTTTTGATTTGGAAAATGATTTTCCCGAACCGTGAGGAAAAACATTTTCTTTCATTCCAAGGACACCTATGGCCATCTTTTCAAAATGAGTGTTTTCACCCCCATTTGTGATTCTTGAGTTTGTGCACCTTCGAGCTGAATTTCCTACCTTAGTGTGTATTAATATGATAGAGGCATTTTTTGAACCACATGAAAATCACAATAGCCAAATATCCTCCCATTTCCCTTACATTAATCATACTTTTGAAATACCCTTAGAGCCTATGAAAAACTTTTCTTTGATAGCCACATTACAAGCCCAATACCTTATCCCACCCAATATCAACATGGATTTTCATTGCATAAGTTTTTGAAATTTAAGTGTGGGGGGGAATGGATTTCATTTTTGGGTATCATTTCCTTACTTTCTGGTGTGTTATCATATTATTTAGGGAAAGCATCCATTTTAGTGTGGGGGGGAGGTTTTCATTCAGTGGGATTTGGGAATGTATTGACAAATGATATTGAAAAGTGTTCAAAAACAAAATTTGGAAAAAAATCAAAAAATAAAAATAAAAAAAATGATGAAAAAATGGGTTGTGTCTTGGGTAGGTCAAAAATCACTCTTCCTAGACCTTTGATCTTTTTATAAATATTACAATTAGTGTTGTGAGGAGATCAATCATGGGTTGGGATATGAGTGTGAGATCTTTTCCAAGTTCAACTTTTGAAAAAAAAGAAAAAAAAAAGAAAAAACAGGAACATTTGCATTATATTCTTTTTGGGAGAAGTTTTGTGTTTTGTAAATATTTCGTATTCTCATTACCTTCATATTTTCTTCCTATATTGTGTCTTTATTCACACAATCATTCCCTTGTAAATATGTGTTTTCATTTCCTTCCATGTTTTATTTCAAAAAAATGTGCATTGTTTTTCTATGTTGGTATTTTAACCCTCTTATTCCTCTCTCTTGGACATTATATTCCTACCGTCCCATATCCACAGAAAGACCCATTAAAAAGACCTCTTGATTCTTGTTCACTTGGGATAGGGATTGTAAGCTGAGAGATCTTTTCAAACTCTAAGATTTTCACTTTTGTTTGGTGAAAGAGTGAACCTCCACAAATGAATTTTATCATCTTGAGAGGTGTGAGTTTTGAGTGTCCACATTTTCCATTTCTAAATTTGAGCATGAAAAAATGAATTATTTTTGGAACATTGTTTCTGTAACAACTTGTGGTGGAATTCAAAATGGATGAGTGAAATAGTCTAAACCTCCCCTCATTGGAGAAAACAAAATTTTAATATCTGTTGGTGAGTAAAAATGATTTTGTCATGTTTTTATATTTGTTGCACATGAAGATATGAACAAAACTAAGTGTGGGGGAGTTGATGTTATTAATATTTTCATGACTTATTATATTCCCCATTTACTGATTTTATTTGAAATGTGCATAATTTGTGTGAAATATTAATGTTTTGATATTAAGTATAATTTTTGAGCATTTTTAGAAGTAGTCCAATTGAGTCAGTTTAATTTTTTAATAATAACTATAACTATAATGATCCAAATTGTGTTGTTCTTGTTTTTTAGGATTCTCCTTTCAATATACAACATTTCATTAGAAGGTACCATGATCCAATTCTGCCATTTGAAGGGTCATATGGTCCTCACAAACAAGACCAAAGAATCTGTGAACAAACTGGACCAGCCTTGAAGATTGATTTACTGGGCACAATACAGAAGTCCAAAAACATTAAATCTCCACAATAATTTGGGGGACACTACATTTCATCTTGTATAAAAATATAAAGGCCCAAATCCAAGTACAAGGGGCCCAAATTAAGCTTTGAAGTCCAGCCCACCATTCTGGCCGAGAATTAAAATCAGTATAGTATGCATGCCATATCGCATTATGTAAGCATCAAATCGAGCTGAGATATTTCCGTGTGAAAGAGGAGATATAGGTGGAAGACTTTTTTGAAGAATTAATTTGGATTGGAAGGCATCTTCATATTCAAAAACACTTTCACATTCTAGACATCAAAAATACTGGATTGAAATGGACAGTTTTACTTTGTTTAATCAACCGTCCATAACTTTTGATCCTTAAGTCCAAATGACTCCACATTTTGAGAGTAGTAGAAAAACTTTATTATCTACAACTTTTAAGAACGAGATTTCTCTAGATTCGGCTGTCATTATGTCTATATCTACGATCCAAGTGGAGGGGTATTGCTGGAATGTAAACAGTCCACTCCTTGGGATATAAATACTCTCCACTTATCTACTTGAGAGGGGTTGGCATTTCAGAAGAGAGAAGAACATATTGGCACGACCAAGTCCTTTACAAAGGCTTGGGAGGATCTGTCATACTCAGGTTTTCACTTGAGAGACCTTTCCTCCTCTCTTTGTTTTCACTTAATTTCATGTTCTTCATTTTTGTAATTTTGTAAGTCTCTTTCTTTGTAATTCTGTTTTAATGCAAATTAATTCTTCAATATCTCTTTTTCTCATACACCTTATGTATTTTAATATTTATTTTCTTAAAATAGTTTAAATTCAGTTGAATCCCCTTTCCTTCTTTTGCTTCCTCATTCAATCAAAAATCCGATTTTAATTATCATCATCGTTCGTGTGTGTGTGTCGACGTACCACTCTTTTCTAATCCCTTTATTTTTCTTCTATTCTTAATTTATAATCATAATTATTATAACCAGAATATTAAACACCCAAATGGATGAGTAAATATCTCATTGGGGTGAGTTATAATTTAGGGATGTTAAGTTATTGAGAGTATTTGCTCGATGATTATTCGTTAATTTAACATTGTGTATGTTGGACTTAATTTGTCAGGGATTAATGACATATTTTGTTTAGCATCTGGTTTCCATGGATTATTGGAACTACAAATACACTACCATAAACATGTACTGATTGAGATTAAAATCCTAATTAAGTTAAGGCTTGGATTAAAGCTTTAACACTTATGAATTCTAATCGATGCCAACTTGTGAAGTGGGTGTTAATTTAAATGCAATATAAAGCAAAGCTCAAGGATATATTAACTCCCTAATAATGAACTCACCCCAATATTTATCAATTTTTTGAATCAAACATCATCCATAAATTATTTCATAAGATCTGTAAACAAACCCCCCAATCATAATACAATTAACTAAAAACAAACGACTATTTCAAAGTATCATCGCCGAGGATTCGACCCGAGTGTTGCTATACACATTAGCAGAGCACCGGAACTTTGACCGGTCGATAGGCGACAATCGGCCACACGTTTCAAATGGAGACGTTTCCAGGGATGATTCTTTAAGTAGTCATTAGTTTCTGGTTATTGTCAAAAAAAAACAAAAAAAAAACAAAATTTTTAAAAAAAACTGAAAAAAAACACAAAGAAAAACCCGTCTTCCTCTTAAAAATCATAAACTGAGAAATACAAAGAAAAACCCATCTTCCTATTTCTTCCAAAATCTCTCTGAATTCCCCGTAGCCTTCCAAACAATCCCTCGGATTTGTTTGACCCTGAAATTGAGCGAACACTTCGCCAACTTAGGAGGAACATAAGAGATAATCAAATAATTCAAAAACCAGTCCTTGTCCTACCAATTGAATTCGATATGGCCAATCCTAGAGAAAAAACATTGAAAGAACTTACTTCCCCTGATATGAATTACCAACCCCTTGGTATTCAATATCCAAACATAGAGGCTGACTTCGAACTCGAATCGGGTTTGATTCATCTGCTCCCTCATTTTCACGGGCTAGCCGGTGAGGATCCACATCTTCACCTTAAAGAGTTTCAAGTAGTGTGCTCTACCATGAAGCCTCAAGGGGTTTCTGAAGAACAAATCAAACATCGAGCATTCCCTTTCTCCCTAGATAACACTGCTAAGTCATGGCTATACTACCTACCTCCTGGTTCCATAACTACATGGAATGACATGAAGCGACTCTTCTTAGAGAAATTCTTTCCTGCTTCTCGTACTGCTTCTATCCGAAAGGAAATAAGTGGTATACGTCAATTCCTAAGTGAATCACTCCATGAGTACTGGGAGAGGATCAAAAAGCTTGTTGCAACATGCCCACACCACCAAATTCCTGACCAACTCTTGATCCAATACTTCTATGAGGGGTTATTGGCTATGGAGAGAAATCTCATAGATGCTGCAAGTGTCGGTGCTCTTGTTGATAAAGCTCCTGCAGCAGCAAGAGATCTCATAAGTAACATGGCTACAAACACACAACAATTCCATACTCGAGCACATGCTCAAGTAAAACAAGCCCAAGATAATCAATCAATTGAGCCGAACAAAATGACCGAGTGGATGAGTGAACTTACCGGTCTTGTGCGACAACTAGCTGTGGCTACCAAATCCCCAACCTCTTTTTCTCCGCAATCAATATTTCCTGGACCTGTCAAAAACTGTGGAATCTGCAACTCTCCATCTCATCCAACTGACACATGTCCACAACTTCAAGAGGATAAATATGATTCATCTGGACCAATGGAGCTCAATGTAGCATATGCTCAGTGGAACCCCAACCCTCAACTATCAGGTCGGATTGTTAGAAACTTCAACCAACCTCACTCTGAGCCCTTCTCTTCTTCATATAACCAAGGCCTGAGGTATGGTAATCCCGTCTCTCATCCCCCTCAATTTCCTCCTCAAAATCCAAACCAATTTCAATATAGTCAAGGTGGTGGTAACTTCCATCAACCTTATCCTTTTGTTCCTCAACCTCAAAGGAACAATCCTCCTCCTGGATTCCATTATCCTAGTGAGCCTTCCCAATTCCAAAACCAATACAATCGCTTTCCCAAGAACCAAAATCAAGGTAATCCCAATCCGGGAAAAGACTCTTATTCCAAGAAACAATGGGAAAGTGCAGTGGAAGATCTTGCCTCCTTCACCTGTTCTAGCCTTAAAAACATTGAAACTCAAATAGGTCAACTTGCATCCCACCTGAGCCAGCAACAACAATCAAATTCTTCCCAACTCCCAGAGCAACCATTACCCAACCCCAAAGGGTAATGTAAGTGCAATTGCACTTAGATCGGGAAAGCACATTGCTATGCCTCAAGATAAGTCCTCTAGCCCTCCTTTAAATGTTGACCTAGAAAATGAAAAGAAAAAGAAAATTGAAAAGGAAACTGAATCCATTCCATCACCTCCTTCCATTCCACTTAGGAACCCAATTCCTTTTCTTCAAGCTGTTTCTAAACCAAGGAAGTCCTTTGAACCCGATCCTGAAATTCTCGACATGTTTAGACGTGTTGAAGTCAACATCCCCCTCTTAGATGCCATAAAACAAATTCCTAAGTATGTCAAGTTTCTCAAGGAGTTGTGTACCCACAAGAGGCAACTTAGGACCTTTGAAAATGTTTCCACCCAGTAGTTCATACCCATTAAGTGCAAAGATCCAGGTACCTTTACAGTTCCATGAAAAATTGGATGTTCGAACTTTGATGATGCACTCATAGACCTAGGAGCCTCAATTAATGTCATGCCCAAATCCATATTCTCCAACCTTGGTCTTGGTCCCTTGCGCCCAACGGGTGTTGTCATTCAATTAGCCAATCGAAGCACATCCAGTCCTGAGGGAATAATTGAGGATGTCCTTGTTCGAGTAAATGTTCTTATCTTCCCAGCTGACTTCTATGTCCTTGACATGGAAGGTGAGACAACTTTTTGCAAATCTCCTTTGATTCTAGGAAGACCATTCCTTATGACATCTAAAACCAAAATTTATGTCCACGCTGGCATCTTATCCATGGAATTTGGTGACCAAATGGTCAGGTTCAATATTTTTAAATCCATGCGATACCCATTAGAGAATCAATCTGTATTCTCTATCCATGTTTCTCAAACTCCCTCTGAGAGTGTGTTGAATCCTAATCCATCATGTTCTTACTGTTCTACTAATAGAGGAGTTTGTGAATATTGCATTCTCATTAACCAAGTGATTAATGGTGAAATTGATGTTGACATTACGAATGAAAACTCCATTGATCTAAAGGATCTTCAAAACTCTTTGAAATCTCATCTCACCTCTGACCTCCAATGCTCCAACATGGATGGTAATGAGGAAAATGAACTAGAATTCTCATTTGTTGATTCAGATCAGATTATCCAACATTCATCCTTTCCTATCCATGATTCTGAAAATTCTGTTATATGTGAAGTGAACCTTGAACCAATGTGTTTATATTGTCCTAATGGTAGTGATGTTTGTGATATTTGTACCCTAATTAATAAAGTGATCACTGGTGAGGTTGAAATTGACCATTATTTGGTGAAAAACATTGAAATAAAGGATATTGAAGATTTTATTCAGTCTTATGACTCCACTGATCCTCATTACTCTACATCGGTAAGTGATAAAATAAATGAGTCAAAAACAATTGGGATCTCATACTCTGCTTTTGTGTTATCTGATACTTACATAAATGAACCATCAGAATTGATCCATCTTCCTGAATTTCCAAGAATGGAAAACCATCACTTTGTGGATAAAATCATTCCTCAGGTTGAAGACCAAGGTGAGGATAGAAATATTCTCTTTCCAACCCCATTGAATTACAAGCACACCAACAAGGAGGGGAAGAAATTATCCAATGAATCATCAGACCTCCCAAAGAAAAAGTTTTTCTGGAAGCACACTAGAGTTGAGAAAATACGATGGCCACCGTCATACTATGGGTAGTCCACTACAATTGTCCAGCTGTAGACAAATAAATGCAGTGCTTCTTGAGAGGCAACCCATGTTTTCTTTTACTTTTGTCAAATTTCAATTTATTTTTAGTTTTTCATTATACGAATAATGATTTTTCTTTTTCAGGTAACATCCCACAATCTTGGATCAACATCGACTTCCACTGGATCCCCAACTTCTCTAGCCGACCTACCACTCGATGGAGAAGTCGATCCACCAAATCTAAACCAGGGGGTACCGCTTTCCCTTTTACTCTCTCTCTATCTCTTCATCTCTCAACTTCTTTCTTCTTCTTCCTCTCTCTTTCATTTTTTTACCACTATATTCATCAAACCCTTTCTTTTTCTCTTTATTGTGTGGGTGTGTATTTTATAAAAACCTTAAAAACTAAAAAAACCAAAAAAACACAATCACTTAAAAAAATACAAAAAAAAAAGAGTCATGCTTACTCACCATCGAGTTTTGAAAATTTTTCCAACTATTTTGGGGAGTTAACAGATGTGTTTTCATCTCAAAATTTTTGTATTTTCATCGTGACTTTGGATAAAGAATTTTGTGTCAAAATTAACAAATTTTGAATGCTCAATTTTTGATTTGGAAAATGATTTTCCCGAACCGTGAGGAACAACATTTTCTTTCATTCCAAGGACACCTATGGCCATATTTTCAAAATGATTGTTTTCACCCCCATTTGTGAGTCTTGAGTTTGTGGACCTTCGAGATGAATTTCCTACCTTAGTGTGTATTAATATGATAGAGGCATTTTTTGAACCACATGAAAATCACAATAGCCAAATAGCCTCCCATTTCCCTTACATTAATCCTCCTTTTGAAATCCCCTTCGAGCCTATGAAAACCTTTTCTTTGATAGCCACATTACAATCCCAATACCTTATCCCACCCAATATCAACATGGATTTTCATTGCATAAGTTTTTGAAATTTAAGTGTGGGGGGGGAATGGATTTTATTTTTGGGTATCATTTCCTTACTTTCTGGTGTGTTATCATATTCTTGAGGGAAAGCATCCATTTTAGTGTGGGGGGGTAGGTTTTCATTCAGTGGGATTTGGGAATGTATTGTACAAATGATATTGAAAAGTGTTCAAAAAAAAATTCGAAAAAAATCATAAAAAATCATAAAAAAATGATGAAAAAATGGGTTGTGTCTTGGGTAGGTCAAAAATCACTCATCCTCAACCTTTTATCTTGTTATAACTATTACAATTAGTGTTGTGAAGAGATAAATCATGGGTTGGGATATGAGTGTGAGATCTTTTCCAAGTTCAACTTTCGAAAAAAAGAAAAAAAAGGAACACTTGCATTATATTCTTTTTGGGAGAAGTTTTGTGTTTTGTAAATATTTCATATTCTCATTACCTTCATATTTTCTTCCTATATTGTGTCTTTATTCACACAATCATTCCCTTGTAAATATTTTTTTTCATTTCCTTCCATGTTTTATTTCAAAAAAATGTGCATTGTTTTTCTATGTTGGTATTTTAACCCTCTTATTCTTCTCTCTTGGACATTATATTCCTACCGTCCCATATCCATAGAAAGACCCATTAAAAGGACCTCTTGATTCTTGTTCACTTGGGATAGGGATTGTAAGCTGAGAGCTCTTTTCAAACTCTAAGATTTTCACTTTTGGATGGTGAAAGAGTGAACCTCCACAAATGAATTTTATCATCTTGAGAGGTGTGAGTTTTGAGTGTCCACATTTTCCATTTCTAAATTTGAGCATGAAAAAATGAATTAGTTTTGGAACATTGTTTCTGTAACAACTTGTGGTGGAATTCAAAATGGATGAGTGAAATAGTCTAAACCTCCCCTGATTGGAGAAAACAAAATTTTAATATCTGTTGGTGAGTAAAAATGATTTTGTCATGTTTTTATATTTGTTGCACATGAAGACATGCACAAAACTAAGTGTGGGGGAGTTGACTTTATTAATATTTTCATGACTTATTATATTCCCCCTTTACTGATTTTATTTGAAATGTGCATAATTTGTGTGAAATATTAATGTTTTAATATTAAGTATAATTTTTCAGCATTTTTAGAAGTAGTCCAATTGAGTCAGTTTAATGTTTTAATAATAACTATCACTATAATGATCCAAATTGTTTTGTTCTTGTTTTTAGGCTTCTTCTTTCAATATAAAACATTTCATTAGAAGGTACCATGAACCAATTCTGCCATTTGGAGGGTCATATGGTCCTCACAAATAAGACCAAAGAATCTATGAACAAACTGGACCAACCTTGAAGATTGATTTACTGGGCTCAATCCAGAAGTACAAAAACATTAACTCTCCACAATAATTCTGGGGACACTACATTTCATCTTGTATAAAAATTTGAAGGCCCAAATCCAAGTACAAGGGGACCAAATTAAGCTTTGAAGTCTAGCCCACCATTCTGGCCGAGAATTAAAATCAGTATAGTATGCATGACATATCTCATAATGTAAGCATCAAATAAAGCATAGATTTTTCAGTGTGAAATAGGAGATATAGGTGGCCGACGTTTTTGAATAAGTAATTCGGATTTGAAGGCATCTTCATATTCAAAAACCCTTTCACATTCTGGACATCAAAAAGACTGGATTGAAATGGACAGTTTTTCTTTGTTTAATCAATTGGCCATAACTTTTGATACTTAAGTCCAAATGACTCCAAATTCGGAGAGTAGTCGGAAAACTTTATTATCTACAACTTTGAAGAAGGATATTTCTCTAGATGCGGATGTCATGATGTCCATATCTGCGAGCTAAGTGGAGGGGTATTTCTGGAATGTAAACAGTCTACTCCTTGGGCTATAAATACTCTTCCCTTCTCTCCTTGAGAGGGTTTGGAATTTCAGAAGAGATGAGAACATATTGTCACGACAAAGGCCTTGCAAAAGTCTTGGGAGGATCTTTAATACTCACGTTTTCACTTGAGAGACCTTTCCTCCTCTCTTTGTTTTCACTTAATTTCGTGTTCTTCATTTTTGTAATTTTGTAAGTCTCTTTCTTTGTAATTCTGTTTTAATGCAAGTTACTTCTTCAATATCTCTTATTCTCAATCACCTTCTATAGTTTAATATTTATGTTCTTAAAATAGTCTAAATTCAGTTGAATCCCCTTCCATTCTTTTGCTTCCTCATTCAATCGAAAAAATGATTTTAATTATCATCATCGTTCGTGTGTGTGTGTCGACGTACCACTCTTTTCTAATCCCTTTCTTTTTCTTCTATTCTTAATTTATCATCATAATTATTATAACCAGAATATTAAACACCCAAATGGATGAATAAATATCTCATTGGGGTGAGTTATAATTTAGGGATGTTAAGTGATTGAGAGTATTTTCTTGATGATTATTCGTTAATTTAACATTGTGTATGTTGGACTTAATTTGTCATGGATTAATGACATATTTTGTTTAGCATGTGGTTTCCATGGATTATTGGAACTAAAAATACACTACCATATACATGTACTGATTGATATTGAAATCCTAATTATGTTAAGGCTTGGATTAAAGCTTTAACACTTAGGAATTCTAATCGATGTCAACTTGTGAAGTGGGTGTTAATTTAAATGCAATATAAAGCAAAGCTCAAGGATATATTAACTCCCTAATAATGAACTCACCCCAATCTTTATCAATTTTTTGAATCAAACATCATCCATAAATTATTTCATAAGATCTGCAAACAAACCCCCCAATCAGAATACAATAAACTAAAAACAAACAACTATTTCAAAGTATCATCGTTGAGGATTCGACCCGAGTGCTGCTATACACATTAGCAGAGCACCGGAACTTTGACCGGTCGATAGGCAAAAATCGGCCGCGTGTTTCAATGATGGACATATTTTTTAACATCATATGGGATAGATGGTTTCCTAGAGTTTTATATCATGTGACTAGAACAATATCAGGCAGTTTGACATCAACTACAATAATGAAGTGATATAGAGTTTAATGTCTTACATTTAGGACTTGTACCATGTATTTTAACATCATAAAATATGGACTTCTGTGAAAAATCATGAAAATTATTTCATGTATGTAACACCCCAAGCTTCTACGGTACGCTTCTCTTTGAATAATGCGATACCGTGTGTTGTACGCAACATCGAGTTCTAACACACCACAACCAATCAAACTAGCCGTTATGAATAGTAATACCTATGTTTTGAAATTTTATAAATTTTATCTCTCAAAATGGAATTCATTTTTGGATTCGTAGTATCAAATTTATCCTAAGGTGAAATTTTTGTACTTTTCGGATAACTTTAATATTTTGATGAATAGTGAAAATTTCTAAATTTTTAATTAAAAACAACTTTTTTAATCAAAATAATTAATAGTGATAAATTATGAATTTTTGTGGTTTTAAAGTATATTTAGAACATAGTTTTACCATTTAATTCAATGTTTGTCATTGGACATAATTTCAAAATTAAACCGGACATAAACAAGTATCAATCTTTTGATAGTTATTATATCGTAAAAACACGCTTTTTGTTTTGACAACGAGAATTAATTTTAAATTAATTTATGCCACTTCTGTGTTTGGAATTTCGAAAAATGGATTACATATTTGGAATCAGGATTTCAAAATTGTGTAAATAGGTAACTTTTATTTTTATACATTTTGAATAATTACTTCGGTAAATATTTTATTTACCATGGTTAAAGGGTAAATCCAGTAAATAAGTGTTAGAAAATAATATTATAATAATAACAAATTAGCCTAAAACGTTTCCTATCCTTATTTTTTGATACATGTCCAACTATGGGCATATTTGGGTCTATTTTTGGACCCCATGGAGCCACTTGTAAGTGATAATGACACTTTATATTAATTAAGTTAAAATAAATACAAAAATGACATAAGCATATATCTTTTAGAAAAACAATTTTTACATAGGGTTATATATGTTGGATTTTCGACTATAAATATTCATTATAAATATAAAACAATTTCATACATAATTATATTTTATTTATAATTTTTAGACATTAAATAATTTAATTTATATATGACACAATGGTGATGCAGTAATTACCATAATAGTGAACAATTAAAATAATTGATATTATAAATACCCAAATAAATATAATTTGAGAATTTTTATGAATTAAACTAATTTCCTAGGTTAATATGACATGTTATGTTTGACTTAATTAACTTTTTTCTAAGTAATCATTCTGTTATGATTTTTTTAAAAAATCAACTATTGAATAGTGTCAAAATTGACATAAAAGAGTTTTTAAAACAAATATTATATTATTACTTGATATTAAATTCCTAAAAATATAATGTTCGGCCAAGAGACTTATATTATGATATTTGTATCATTAATGGACCACTTGGGGGTCTCTTGGATGTATATAGTATGTTTATTAACCATATAATATAAAAATACAAAGAGACATTGTAAAAGTGAAACTAATTAACTAAGAGTTAATACTTAAAGATAAGGTTAATATATTAAACCAAACCTATCAAAATCCTATTGGTTGAGTGGTTTTCAAACTATCCCCACCTTAAAATTTAAATAATCCACTTTGGTGCCATTAGAAACCGAATATGAATTTATTATAAAATAATATTTCTAGCTTTTCCAAAGGTGCCCCTCACCCCTCTTATAAAAGGGAACTCCTCCTTCTCATTAATTCACACCTTAAAAGCCTTTTGGTTCGGCCAAAACCTGCCAAAATACTCTCTAAACTTCCCTCACTTCATCCTAGAGGCCTTCCGTTAGTCATAAAGCCAACCGAAGGAGCCCTTTTGATCAAATCAAAATAAAGAACCCGAAGAAGAGGTAATGATTTCACCACCCTTTTCAAGTTCCTTTCTTCTTACACTTCTTATTTCTTTGTTATTCCCATTCTAAAATAATGAATCCATTATCTCCTATATACTGTAATATTATTAAAAATATGGTACAACCATATTCAGTATTATATCCATCCTTTGAATGACATGTCACCATACGTGCGTATGTACGGCTTACTGTCTCCACATCGTGGTGTAATTGTTATTCAATATATTATTATTTGGATGGGTATAATAATGTTGTGTAATTCATGTAAATAATAAATATAACATGATAATGATTCTATATATATGATATAAAATCAAATTAAATATTATTTTAATATCAAAAGAATGATATTGTCGATCGTGCGTACGTACGGACTACCGTCTCCACGAACGCGATGAGATTCATTCTCCATCGTATCCATTCAAGTATAATTATCATTTGATGATTAATAATATTATTTAAGGACTTTATATCATTCTGGATATGAATAATCAACAACCTATTCATAACAAACACGACTTATGTAACAAAACATATAAAAGAAAACGAGTAAGTTAACACCCGAAACGACGATAATTCTAAGATATTATTAACAAAGCAATGTTAAAAGATCATATATGATATAATATTAATGTATATGATTCTTGACTAATTTAATAACAATTATTTCACCATTATACAGGATTTTGACCTACCCCCAACCAAGGAAAAGTAGAATTTAAGGGTTTATTTCACAATCTCTTCATTATCTGAGGTTGTTTATACGTAATAATCTACTGGGACTTCTTTATCATCCACATCCATGTTTCTTAAAAATGCGTTTCAAAACATTTTTAATATTTACTAGAATATGGGTTAAAGTCATTTATACCCCTGTTGACTTTTATAAGTGGTTTATAAAGGAATCTTTCCGTCGTTTTCCAAACAAGGTCCTTTTTAACCTTTTCAACAGAATTAAGGTAAGAATGTTTTTTTAACTTATACGGCGGGTGCGACTATTTTCCGCCATTGTAAAATCATCGAAGCTTCCCTTACAAGATTATAAGAATATTTTCAAAGAAAATGTTTTATTTTATAAATATATTACTCTTAAATAATTTCAAAATAAAAAGAGATATTTCTCTAAAAAGAGTTTTGATTTCATCTATGTCAACATCCTTTGATGGATTTTACGCTTATTTGAAGTTGATTTATTATGATACAAAACTTCAATATTGTATTGAAGGTTTTGTGATATGTTTGACTATGGATGTGTTATTTATATACCATTCATGGTTTATGGATGAAGTATTTACATTTCTTATTCTAGTTTTAATACGAATGTTTATGTTATGTTTAAACCTTTTCATATGGGAATGCATTGGACTTAATATGTGACGGGTGGAACCCGCTATAGCTCCTCGATGCATTGGTAGGTCTCATGAGACAAACTAGTGTCTTGGAACAAGGACTTGGCAAAATCTTATTTGTAGTCTTGGCATGAGGCCTTGGCTATGTGGTTATGATAGTCTGGCATTATGCATTCCATCATTATGAAAGTGGTTATTGATATTGCATGTGATTATTCGATTACTAGAATATCCATGTGAATAAGTAAATGGAATTATTTCATTTTATTTTTTCCATACTATGTTGAAGTTCAAGTTTGAAAGGCTTTTGTTTTAGTTATTCATTGCCTTAAATGTTTATTCTTATTTATGAATGTTTTCGCTATATTTTTATCCTTACTGGTCATTTGAGCTCACCCCTTTTCTATGTTTTATTTTTCCCAGGATGTGAAGTAATTTATGAATGACCTGAAGGGATAGTATAAGGGGATAAGAGTGTGGAATATGGAGACTATATTTTTGTAGTTTTCATTTTATGATGTAATTTAAAACTTTATGAATATATCTAGTGTTTCCAAGGATACTAAACTAATCGGTATTTCAAGATTTGATCTTTCTTGTGATCATGCCAATGTTATGTAATAATGCACCGACTCTGGGTAACTGGGGTCAGGGCGTTACAATGTAATTTTTTAGAACATTCCATTATTTTCAGGCATTATGTGATAACCATCCATAGGGATTAATTAGTAAGGTATATTGGAATATACCCTCTATATAGCAAAAGGACCTTCCCAATTTAGTTCAAGATTTGGTGGATTCCTCTTAGGTGTCATTAATGTTTTGGGAAAGAATACCTTCTCTCCCAAGAAACATGATAATAAAAGAAAATTTTTATTGAATGCTCACATAATCTTGTTCTGATAGACTTCTACATTATGCAGTGTGTGAAACCACTTTTCATCACACCGCTCTAACTCAACAATTCGCTTCTTGGATTGTTCATATTTTTTGAGATTACTAATGATAGAAATGAAAAGTGAGGGAAATTAAAATTTTAAAGGAGAAACCACATATACTCTATAGATAATTTTATATGATGTTTTGTTTGTGGTGCCATGATTTTTAGTATAGTAATCCCATAATCCCTAAAAAAATTTGTCCAGACATGTCTTATTTTTATTGTTAAGAATCATATAGAGTATATTTCATAGACCTCTATTAAATTCCTCTAACTATCCATTTTTTACTACATGGAAGAAGGATGAGTGGATTTACTAGATATTATTTTCTTGATACAACCTTTTCAACTTGGGTGTAAAATAATTGGTGACATCATCTATAAATATTGTTTAAGGGACACCAAATCTAGTTATTATGTTATAATTTATGAATTTGATGATATTCTTCATTCCAAATTCCTTCAGGGGTATATCATCAATCTATTTGGGGAAAAAGTTAGTGAAAGTAAGGATAAACCTGAACTAGTTATCTATGGTTGAGGTATGTGGCCTCATGGAATCTATTCCCCATACAAAAAACAACAATGAATACCTAGAAACATGAAACAAATCTAGGTTTTAATGAATGATATTATCATGTATGTGGAAATTATGTCACTTTTATTTGAAATACAAGAAATCTTGTATCATCATTCTCTATAAAGATCTAGGAATCCTAATTTTATAGCCTGCATTGATCTGTAACTGATGAGTGATGAACATGGAAGTATTCACATCCTATATAAAGATGAGTATTTTTCTTCCTTCGACGAATTTAAAGAGGAACCCATCAAAACCTAGTTTTTTATGGTCTTTCTATTCATTCAAGACATCATAGAAGAATTTTTTTTCTTCTTGGTGTCAGACCTATTATTCATTCACCTGATCTTATGGGAGGATCCTTTTTTGATAAAGTAAATTATTGGGGAAATCCATCTAGTAATGGTGTCAATTGATAAGGATATTATCTCATCGTGCTCTAGGATAGTGTTAACTTCATTGAAAACCATAAAGTCACTAATGATGAGTAGGTATACTAGACTTTGGTGTGTTATATGGAAGAATATACCAACTTATCCCTGATCAAAATATTACAAGGTCTCATTAGCAAGTTCATCAAAATGAGTATTCTGTAAGAGTTTGATATGATTTAGTGTTGCCTCAAAGGAAAATTCCTCCATAAATACCCTTACATAACTAATTATGGGTTCTAAATATTATTTCTTAATGACTTCTTCAACATTAATATTGCTAATTTAAAATTTTGAGTCATCTTTAACATTTAAACAGTCTACTTAGAGTTATAGGTGTAACTCTAAGCATGAAATGAGAGCTTTTTACTCTACCTAATTGTTGGTGTACCCTTAAAAAAGTGGAAAATAAAAGGGTGGAACCAATTTTTTTTGAAAAAATGATGAAAATTCTCAGAAAAAATCTATTCTTCTTTTTTTCCATTATTTTCCTGGTTTGGTTTATAAAGGCATGATCAAAGTAAATCTCCCATTTCTAGAGAGTGTTGTGAACAAATAAAACCTCTTCATCTGGGAGCTCGTCATTTTGCAATGCAATTTATAGGATAGGGTGTAACGACCCAAAGTTTCATTAATGGAAATCCCTATTGATCTAATTAAATGTCTCTTTATGTTTATATAAAATGTCAACTTCTTTGGTTTTATGTTAAGAATTTTGACTGTTGCTAATATAGTCGTTGAATAGTGATCACATGATTAGTATAAATATAGGACTTTAACAAATCCAATTTACTCAGACAAAGGAAGTGATGGCCTCATCCAGTATAATTGACTCATACGAAGCCCATTTGTTGGAACTCGGAAAAGAGGTGGTGTCTTTGGGATTCTCCCTTGACCAAGCCCAAGCTAATCTTCATCATGCCATGCTCGAACGTGATCGTCTATAGGAAAAGTGGAATTCGATTGAAATTACCACTCGAGCAATGTTATCCGAGCCACCCCAAGAGATTGTCACCATTACACACCTTACCCTTAGGTCTTATGCGGTTATTTTAAGGGGTTATGTAACAAATAAGTAGTACTATGTTCATGTACATTATTTTTTGTATCATTTTTGATACATTGTAAATAGTTTTTAAAGTAAAAATGGTGTTTTTAGTTATTATATAATTAAGAAATATATTTTATTAAATTAAGGTATTTTTGAATTAAATAATAATTTAATAAAATAATAATATTATTATTAAATTAATTTTTATTAAATATAAATTATCTTATAATTTTATGAATGCAATTAAAATTTTTATTAAGTTTTGAATGCCATTTCTGTCAAAACCCGTGAATTTTCGATTAATGTCGAGTTTTATTTTAAAAGTGAAAATTAACATATTTAGAAAATTATTTAGATAAAATAAATGTTATTTCTGGAATCAGGATGTCGAAATTATCCAACGGTGAATTTTTCATAATTTTCTGAGACAGTCAAATTTTGGGGTAAAAATTAAATACCGTTTAAATATATAATGTGTTTTATGACATCATAATGACCCAATAGTGATGTAATAAAATACTATAATATTTATTTTCGGACAATATATGTTTTACCATTAAAATAATGTGATATTTGGTTTGTTTGACTTACTTTTCAAAGCATTAATGGACCCCTCAATACTTATTCAACACCTTGCCTTTTTAAATTAATTTCCATGGGAGTGTGACTCACCTCCACATAAGAAACCCCAATATTTTAAGAAGTTCCGACTTTGGCCTTATAAAATATTGTTTTCCTCTTCCCTTCTCCAAAAACCACGGGCAAAAACCATAGGATGGTTTGTGGTTTGGATTAATTTAATATAAGGGGACCCAAACCTAAATAATAAAGAATTCCCTCACCTTTCCTATATAAACCCACCCAAGATCCCACTTCCTCCTCACTCAAAGCCCTTGGAGTTCGTACAACCTCTGCCCTAATCTCTATAAAATCCTCCCAAGGTGCCCCAAGCTTCCAAGAAGCCTCTCACAAGCCTTTCTCTAGCCTTTGGAAGCACACTTCCAAGTAAGGGTTTAATCTTCCTTTCTCTTTTTTGTCCAATTTTCATTAAGTTGTTTTTCCATTTTAATTTCAATTATGAATGTTGGGGTATGGTTTTTCACCTCCCTCATTCTTCCCTATTTATGTTTGAATGATGGTATACCCCTTTATCTTTCATTAAATTCCTCCCATGTACACCCTTTACTATGCCGAAATTCTGAAAGGAACTTCTCTCTCCTCATTTACATTCAAGCAATAATTTTGTAGCATGAATCTAAATTCTATTATAATTGTTGGGAAATGTATCTATATGACCTCCTTACTTTCCATTACATGTAAATATTATGAGAAATCCCTTTTTCTCTCATCAACCGTTTTTATGAATTCTTATGTCACGTTGTTACGCTACCGAAATCGCACCGATTTTCTAAGCCAATGCCATTGTGTAGTGAATACCATGCCCATTTCTCCATCAAGGGTATTCACCTTTATGAAAATTTACTTATTGATTATAATGTTTCATGTATGAATTCCACATTCCTTTATCGTAGAATAAATTATTATGTTTTATGAATCCATGTTTTATGATCCATGTGGCGCACTTATGCATGAAATGAAATGTTTAAGAAGGGTGCGCTCTTATAGCGCTCCAATGCATTGGGTAAAGTATAGTATCATGATACGTCATGTGCAATGAGTGTTGAATCATGCTAATTCAAGTGCAACGAGGGTTTACTAGTGCTTCATGTGCAATGAGGATTTACTCATGCTTTATGTGCAACGAGCCTTGGCTCATGCTAATTCCATGTTAAGTGTTGTTGCCACATTTCCACGTTATGATTATCATGATTTATCATGATTTATGTTCATGTTTCTTTTATGCTCTATTGATATGCATATTTTCTGACATGTATTTTACTCCTCATGTTATTCCATGTGTACTCCCTTACTGGGCTTTATAGCTCACCCTTTTCTTATGCATGTCCTCAGGTTATCCCATGAAATCCTAAGTACGAGGGAATGTAGTGGTCATGTAAAGGAAGTTTTCAATAAAGATGTTGTATTACATGTTTTATGTTTTTATGTAATGATCCTAAGACCCAAATACACTAAACCTCTCGATCTTCTTTATTGTATCAAGTGAAGTTTTATGTAATAAATCATGTTTAAGTTTGTAATAAAAGTAGGGTTGTCATAGTTTTTATCAGAGGATAGGTTTAGTTATTTTTAGGATTAGGAAACCCTAGTAAAGCCTTATATACAAGACTAAGTATAATAAAAACATCCCTAAGTTTGGGTAAGAAATTGGTTTATCAAACAAATACATCCCTGTCTGGATACGAGCAGGTAGAGGCGGCTCTGGCATAGATGTATCCTAGGGGTAAAACCCGAAAACACCGCTTTGAGCTAGACTCGAATGGGAACTGGTGCATGACAATGGGCCTTGCTACACTCTTGGTTATGACACTCCCGGGGGATATGTTTTGATAAATTCAAAAGCTTAGTATGAACCCTTATTAAGGAAATTAAAAAAAATGCCCCTACGAATATATGTTAGAAAGCAGATCATGAAAATCCTATATTGAAGCCTATAGACTCTTGAGTAAGGAAATAAAAGTTTGTTTATAAGTCATCAACTTTTGTATTTGGATTACCCTTTATGTGTTACCCCTAACTTTCCTTTTATTCCAGCCAATGGCCAGTAATAGGAGGACTCGGGATAACAACCGTTGTGAAGATCAATGTGATGATTGTACTAATGAGATGCCCAATCCAATGAGAGCGGGAATTGAAAACTTTGTCATGCTTCTCTCTCAGCTAATTCAAGTTTTGAATAGAAACACGGGTCAAGAGGAATTTTCAACCCCCCCCCTAAGAAAGAACAAGTCGCTATCAAGAGCTTCATGAGACAAATGCCTCCTACTTTTCGTGGATCATCTGATCCCACGATCACTGAACAATGGATCAACTCCATTGAAAAGATATTCTCCATCCTCCAATGTTATGAACAAGAGAAGGTTCTCCTGGAGGCTTATCGTATGGAGGGTGAAGCTGATCAATGGTGGACGTTGATCAAAAATACGAAGCATGAGGAGGAGATCAAGTCATTGGAATGGAAGGATTTCTGGAAGATGTTTTTCGATAAATATTTTTCGCGCACCCTCTGGATTAAGATGGAAAGGGACTTCCTTTCCCTCAAGAAAAAAGATGAAGAATCTGTTGGAGCGTACGAGGAAAACTTCACAAGGCTTTCACGATACGCTTCCGGCTTTGTCGTTACCCCCGAATTCAAGGTTGACCGCTTCTTTGGTGGGCTGAAGCCTAGCTTGCGAAAAGCATTAGCGATCCGTGACTTCGACAGCTATAAAGAAATTGTCCGATGTGCCCTCAAGGTCAAAATAGAGATCGGGGAATCACAGGGGTATCATGAGGACAAGAAGTGTAAGGTGTACTTCAATACTGGTGGTCTGATGGATAAATCCAACGGTGCTAAGAAGATCCAGCACCCCACTTGCCAAAAGTGCGATAAGAAGCACCCTGGAAATTGCCTTAAGGGGACGAGAAAATGATTCAGGTGTGGAAGAGAAGGGCACCTAGCTGTTAACTGTCGTCAAGAAAGACCCACGGCTGCGTCAGAGGAGAGGAATGCTCCGTTCGAACCTCAACACTTTGTTGAATGCTTCAAATCCAAAGAATCGAGTCATTTTGCAAATCAGTTCCCTAATCTAAGGGTTTTCGGAGACAACCAACAACCTCCAAGGTAGCAAGGAAGAGCTTTTTCCATCACTTCTGCTGAAGTGAACCCCAGCAACGAAGTGGTGACAGGTATGCTAGTTATTCATTCAAGAATAGCGAACATACTTTTCGATTCAGGTTCTACGCATTCTTTTATATCTCAAAAGTTTAGTAGAACAATCCCATCACCACCAAAAATCATGGAAGTCAAGATGTCGGTGAGTACGGAAAATGGGGCAATAATTTCATCCCATGAGTATAAGTCCTCCCCTGTTATAGTCTGTGGATTGAATTTCTCGGCGAACTCGTCATACTCCCTCTGGTGGAATTTGATGCAATTCTTGGCATGGATTGGCTTTCCTTATATAGAGCCAACATAAATTTTCGAGAGAGGGAAATCACACTCCATATAGAGAATTGACCCCCGATTCTTTACAAGTGTAAGGAGGAAGATGAATCTCCTTTATCTCCATCATCTCAAGCATGAATATTACTGCCTTATGAGCACGCGTATTTGGCTCACATGATTGATTCCAAGGAAAAAACCATCCTTGAAGAAATTCCTATTGTGAGGGAATTCGCTGAAGTGTTTCCCGATGAACTGTCTGGTCTTCCTCCTAGAAGAGATGTTGAGTTCTCAATTGAACTTATACCTGGGGCGCTACCAATATCCAAGACTCCATATAGAATGGCCGTTGTTGAGCTTGAAGAGCTGAAGAAACAACTATAGGAGAATCTGGATAAAGGGTTTATACGCCCAAGTGCTTCACCATGGGGTGCACCAGTCCTCTTCGTCAAGAAGAAGGATGGGTCAATGCGGATTTGCGTCCATTATCGTGAACTTAACAAAATCATGATAAAGAACAAGTATCCTCTCCCAAGAATCGATGACTTGTTTGATCAACTGTGTGGAGCACAATACTTCTCCAAGGTGGATTTGCGGTCGGGATATTATCAGGTAAGGGTGAAGAAGGAAGATGTCCCCAAGACTACTTTTCGTACAAGATACGGGCACTATGAATTCATAGTAATGCCTTTTGGACTCACTAATGCTCAATAAATCTTAATGGAATTCATGAATAGAGTTTTTAGAGATTACCTCGACAAATTTGTGGTAGTCTTTATAGATGACATTCTAATATACTCCAAAACCAAGGAGGATCGTGAGGAGCATTTAAGAACTGTAATGGAGACTTTGCGCAAGGAGAATCTCTATGCAAAGTACTGAAAGTGTGAGTTTTGGTTGAAGGATGTATCATTCTTGGGCCATATCATCACAAGCAATGGGATATCTGTGGACCCCTCTAAAACAGATGCAATTGAGGGATGACCGAGTCCAACATCAGTAATGGATATCTGTAGCTTCTTGGGGTTGGCTGGATATTATCGACGATTTGTGAGAAATTTATCACGATTTTCCAACCCTCTTACCAAGATAACTTGAAAGGGAGTAAAGTTTTCTTGGAGTGATGAATGCGAAGAAAGCTTCAAGGAGTTGAAAAGGAGGCTTATCACTGCACCCATGCTCACTTTACCCACAAGTGGGGAACTTTTTATTGTTTTCAGTGATGCTTAAAAGAAGGGCTTAGGCTGTGTGCTGATTCAGAATGATAAAGTAATATCCTATGCCATAAGGCAGTTGAAAATCCATTATTGAAACTATCCAACACATGATCAGAAGTTGGAGGCGGTGATCTTTGACTTGAAAATCTGGAGGCATTATCTCTATGGAGAGAAATGTGAGATATATACTGACCACAAGAGTCTTAAATATATATTCACATAGAAAGAGCTTAATATGTGCTAGATAAGATGGATAAATCTCATCAAGGATTATGACTATTCAATACATTACCACACTGGGAAAGCAAACAAGGTGGCAGATTCCCTAAGTAGAAAGGACCCAACAATTCTATCAGTGATGAGAATTGAGAAGGATCCAATCTTCTTAGAATTGATGAAGATGGACATGAGAATCATAAAGAAGGGAACATCATCAACCCTTTCACAAATGATTTCTCAACAGTCTCTTTTGGAAAGGTTAAAGTATGCTAAAAAAAGATGATGTGGGAATTCAGGAAAAAGTGGAAGCTATCAAAAAAGGGAAATCCTCAGAGTTTAATGTTAATGAAGAAGGAATTGTGCGGTTTGGGAAAGGATTATGTGTTCCATCAAGTCCAGAGCTGAAGAAGGAACTTTTGGATGATGCACATAGTTCAAATTTCTCTATTCACCCAGGGAGTACAAAGATGTATCGAGATCTCCGAGAAAACTTTTGGTGGGATAATATGAAGAAGGAGATTGATGAATATACATCAAAGTGTCTGGTGTGCCAGCAAGTGAAGGTAGAGAGGTAGAAGTCTAAGGGGATGATGCAACCATTTCCCATACCAGAATGGAAATGGGAGAACATCACATGGACTTTGTCACTGGACTTCCAAGGACATCCAAAGGCAAAAATGCAATCTGGGTTGTTGTGGATCGTCTTACAAAGACTGCACACTTCATTGCTATTCGGGAGTATTTCTCTTTGGATCAACTGGAACGGATATATATCAGGAAATTGGTAAGGTTTCCTGGAGTACCACTATCTATTGTGTCTAACCAAGATCCAAGATTCACCTCTAAGTTTTGGAATAGTCTTTAACATGCTCTGAATACTGAACTGAACTTCAGTAAGGCCTATCATCCTCAAACTGATGGCCAATCCGAGTGGACTATCCAAACACTTGAGGATATATTGAGAGCGTTCTCAATGGACTTTAAATGAGGATGGGATCAACATCTTCCTCTGGTTGAGTTCTCTTATAATAACAGTTTCCACTCGAGCATCAAAATGGAACCATATGAAGCCCTGTATGGGAAAAGGTGCATAACACCGGAATGTTGGGATGAGGTCGGTGAACGTAAGCTTCTTGGACAAAAAATGGTCGAAGAAATGGTGGAGAAGGTGAAAACCATTTAGTAGCATATCAAGGCATCCCAGAGTCGACAGAAGAGTTATGCAGATAATCGTCGACGAGACCTTGAGTTTATAGTTGGAGACATGGTGTTTCTACGGATATCTCCATGGAATAAGGTCATGAGGTTTGGAAGTAAAGGGAAGTTAAGTCCAAGGTACATCAGCCCCTTCGAGATTATTGATTGTGTCGAGGATGTGACCTATCGACTAGCACTTCCACCTTCCATGGCCAAAGTACATGATGTCTTTCATGTATCCCTCTTAATGAAGTACATACCAGACCCTTCGCATGTACTCTCTTCTGAGGTGGTACAATTAGAAGATGATCTTTTTTATGAGGAGAAACCAGTGAAGATCTTAGATCATAGAGAAAAAGTTCTACAAAATAAGACAGTGCCCCTCATCAAGGTGTTGTGGAGAAACCACAAGTTTGAAGAAGTGACTTGGGAATCGGAGGATATGATGAAGCTGAGTTACCCATATTTGTTTTAGTTTGGGAAAAGGAAAATTTCAAGGGCGAAATTTCTTAAGGGGGGAATATTGTAACGACCCAAAGTTTCATTAATGGAAATCCATCTTGATCTAATTAAATGTCTCTTTATGTTTATATAAAATTTCAACTTCTTTGGTTTTATGTTAAGAATTTTGAACGTTGCTAATATAGTCGTTGAACAGTGATCACATGATTAGTATAAATATAGGACTTTAACAAATCCAATTTACTCAGACAATGGAAGCGATGACCTCATCCAGAAGAATTGCCTCATACGAAGCCCATTTGTCGAAACTCGGAAAAGAGGTGATGTCTTTGGGATTCTCCCTTGAACAAGCCCAAGATGAGCTTCATCATGTGAAGCTCGAATGTGACCGTCTATGGGAAAAGTGAAAGTTGATTGAAATTACAACTCAAGCGATGTTATCCAAGCCACCCCAAGTGTCTGTCACCATCGCACACCTTACCCTTAGGTCTTATGCGGCTATTTTAAGGGGTTATGTAACAAATAAGTAGTACTATGTTCATGTACATTATTTTTTTATATAATAATGAATATAATTTCTACTCAATTTTGATACATTGTAAATATTTTTTAAAGTACAAATGGTGTTTTTAGTTATTATATAATTAAGAAATCTATTTTATTAAATTTAGGGATTTTTTAATTAAATAATATTTTAATAAAATAATAATATTATTATTAAATTAATTGTTATTAAATATAAATGATCTTATAATTTTATGAATGAAATTAAAATTTTTATTAAGGTTTGAAAGCCATTTCTGTCAAAACCCATGAATTTTCGATAAATGTCGATTTTTATTTTAAAAGTAAAAATTAACATATTTAGAAAATTATTTAGATAAAATAAATGTTATTTCTGGAATCAGGACATCGAAATTATCCAATGGTGAATTTTTCATAATTTTCTGAGACAGTCAAATTTTTGGGTAAAAATTAAATACCGTTTAAATATATAATGTGTTTTATGACATCATAATGACCCAATAGTGATGTAATAAAATACTATAATCATTATTTTAGGCCAATATATGTTTTACCATTAAAATATTTTGATTTTGGGTTTTTTGACTTACTTTTCAAAGCATTAATGGACCCCTCAAGACTTATTCAACACCTTACCTTTTTAAATTAATTTCCATGGGTGTGTGACTCACCTCCACATAAGAAACCCCAATATTTTAAGAATTTCGGACTTTGGACTTATAAAATATTTTTTTCCTATTCCCTTTTTTGAAAACCATGTGCAAAAACCATGGGATGGTTTGTGGTTTGGATTAATTTAATGTAAGGGGACCCAAACCTAAATAATAAAGAATTCCCTCACCTTTCCTATATAAACCCACCCAAGCTCCCACTTCCTCCTCACTCAAAGCCATTTTAGTTCGTCCAACCTCTGCCTTACTCTCTCTATAATCCTCCCAAGGTTACCCAAGCTTCCAAGAAGCCTCTCACAAGCCTCTCTCTAGCCTTTGGAAGCACACTTCCAAGTAGGGGTTTTTTCTTCCTTTCTCTTTTTTGTCCAATTTTCTTTAAGTTGTTTTTCCATTTTAATTTCAATTATGAATGTCGGGGTATGGTTTTGAACCTCCCTCATACTTCCCTATTTATGTTTTAATGATGGGAGACCCCTTTCTATCTCATTAAATGCCTCCCATGTACACCCGTTACTATGCCGAAATTCCAAAAGGAACTTCTCTCTCCTCATTTACATTCAAGCAATACTTTTGTAGCATGAATCTAAATTCCATTACAATTGTTGGAACATGTATCTATATGACCTCCTTACTGTCCATTACTTGTAAATATTATGAGGAACCCCTTTTTCTCTCATCAACCGTTTTTATGAATTCTTATGTCACGTCGTTACGCTGCCGAAATCGCACCGATTTTCTAAGCTAATGCCATTGTGTAGTGAATACCATGCCCATTTATCCATCAAGGGTATTCACCTTTATGAAAATTTACTTATTTATTATAATGTTTCATGTATGAATTCCACATTCATTTATCGTGGAATAAATGATTATGTTTTATGAATCCATGTTTTATTATCCATGTGGCACACTTATGCATGAAATGAAATGTTTAAGAAGGGTGCGCCCTTATAGCGCTCCAATGCCTTGGGTAAAGTATAGTATCATGATACATCATGTGCAATGAGTGTTGAATCATGCTAATTCAAGTGCAACTAGGGTTTACTCGTGCTTCATGTGCAATGAGGATTTACTCATTCTCTATGTGCAATGAGCCTTGGCTCATGCTAATTCCATGTTAAGTGTTGTTGCCACATTTCCACGTTATGATTATCATTCTTTATCATGACTTTATGTTCATGTTTCTTTTATGATATATTGATATGTCTATTGTCTAACATGTATTGTACTCCTCATGTTATTCCATATGTACTCCCTTATTGGGCTTTATAGCTCACCCTTTTCTTATGCATGTCCTCAGGTTATCCCATGCAATGCTAAGTACGAGGGAATGTAGTGGTCATGTAAAGGAAGTTTTAAATAAAGATGTTTTATTTCATGTTTTAAGTTTTTATGTAATTATCCTAATCCCCAAAGACACTAAACCTCCCGATCTTCTTTATTGTATCAAGTGAAGTTTTTTGTAATAAATCATGTTTAAGTTTGTAATAAAAGCAGGGTTGTCATATAGGATGTTCAACTAGAAAAGCAGTTATTGCTTTCCCTTTGATTTCCATCTATGATAAAAAAATGAAAATTGATATACTTGACGATAACCCCCCCCACCCCTCAAGACAAGAATATAGTAAATATCATATGGTTGTGGATGTACTTGAGTGAATAAATTCATGATACCAAACTAACTCCATGATGCTATAAATTGTACATCATCTCTTGTACTAAAAAAATCAGTTTGGGGTAGTTATTCTCGATGTTGTGATATAGATTCTTGGTATCTAAAATTATCCTCCAAAGATATTGGAGACTATTTTATTTCCCTACATCATTTTTATATCTGATCAAGGAATAAAATGTTGTCTCTATTGTATCTACATATAGTATGATTGACATCCCTTTTACTATAAGCATCTAGATCAGTGGGGGAAGCATAAATTTCTTGAAATTTTAAAAGGATTATTGATATTCTTTATAATATTGGTAATTGACTACAATCATAATTATTATTATAAATGGGAGGTGTTTTCCCAAAATATTAAAAAATAAATTCTAAATATATTTTAATAATCCTAGAATCCTTCTCAAATCATTAGGGTTTAGAGGAAGAATTATTTCAAGGATAACACTATTCTTCTTAGGATTGACCTCAATGGTATGGTGTTGTACTATGAAACTGTGGAATTTTATAGAATTCTCCCTAAATGATCACTCCAAAGGATTCAACATTAATATATGAGACCTCCATTTTCTAAAAACTATCTCAATATAAGAAATATGATCACAACATTGAAGTAATTTTACTACCATTTTATTAACATAACAATCTACAATATTTATTGGGAGGGTCATCAATATGTAGTGCATGAAACTTTTATAGGTTTTAACGATATTCCTCAAATTGATGGGAATGACTTGATAACAAAATATTCCTTGGGGTGCTTAAAAATAAGTGGATTCTTTATCCTTGGTGTTTATTCTGATTAAGTTGTACCCTGAGTATCAGTCCATATATGAAAAGTCATGTAATCCATTGGTTGAGTTAATCAAGAGTTCAGTGATAGAAACTTGGGAGTAATTATTCTAGAAGTGATGGTTAAAATATATGAAATCTAAAAAAACTCTTATATATCTATTATTTTTCTTAATGAGAATGATGTTGGGGAAACATTTCAGGTATTGAACTTCCTAGATGAAGTTGGATTTAATAATAATATAATCTTTATCTTTGACCATAGTAGTGTGGGATGGATGAACCCTCCTAGATTCCTTCTTAAAACTATAATGATCATCTTGCAGGCTCAGGAGGTGAAAGGCTACACATTTATCTAGACCTATAATTTCTTTATAATTCTTGGAGAACACATAATGATGTTATTTAATAATGAGATATACATTTCCTTCTCATCAAGAGGAAATATGACATTGATCAATGTGGAAAGTGGGTCTACTTATGTACATAGACATACTTATCTGATCTCATCGATCATGGTAGAAACACTATATTCAAATATTGTAGGGGTGTTTTTTAAATTGTATTTTCTACTTTTTTGTCTCCATGTGTTCGAAAGAAAAATGTGAGGGATTATTTTCACTTATTAAGAGTGATAAATAGATTTATCTAGGTTATAGTGAGGTAATTGTATGGGCCTCCTCACTCGAGGTATCCATGAATAATTTAACCTTCTTCCTCACTATCAAGATGTGTGGATGATACATTGTCATTTTGAGATTCAATGTACTAATTGAGGAAATTCCTAGATCTAGACAATAATGGAGAGACAAAATAGGCTCTAAATATTTTGATGTGATGAAATCTACAGAATCTAAAAACAATGGATGTGAACCCTCCTAGGGGTAATTATCATTCGTGTTTGAATTTCACCCCTCTTTAATCAAGAAATGTTTAAATGTAATGGATGATATCATAAGGAAAAGAATAAATCAAATACCCCATTATCATTTGATATATGAAATTATTTATTCAACCTGGTTATTAAGAATTATATACTTCACACTAAACATATTCAATGGGTTTATATAGGAAACTTAAAATCATTGGGGTGGTTTCTAAGAAGAATTACCTATTATTGGATGCTTCAAATACATTTATAGATTCCATGGTCTATATATTGGGATTCTTTATATTTTAAGAGAGAATTATCACCATACAATACTCTGACCTACTTATTGATGGAGTAATTAAAGCACTAATGGTACGAGGAAGGAACTTTTTCATGTAAATAAATCCATTGTATTCCAAAAAAATAATCAAATACTATTCCATAATGAGTGACTATGAATTTACAGTATAAGATGATATTCTAGAACACGACTCTATGGTTGTTTTGGAAAAGGAGTTTCTACTTTCTCTTATCATTTCCTTGGATTATCCAATTGGGGGAATCCATATTATCCTCACTTTAACCCAAATATCAAATGGTTTATACTATAATGGGGTTGATTATAGATCTATTATCAATGAGGGATTGATAGATTTTAGTGTCATCTGTATTTCCAAAAAATCACAAGGGTATGATGTATCCATGTACACCATCCTCTATATCATGCTCTATGAAAGAGATATATGTACGAAACTCTATGGAACCGGTTGCTCCACAGTAGAACTCAACTATCGCTATGTCATCCAAAAACACTATGGATCATAATAGATCCACAATGAGTGCATCCAAGACCTCCTTTAAAACGTTAATGGTATCTGATGTTGAGATCACATCTTAGAAAGTAGTGATCTACATTATGGTATCATACTTATGGGATAGGGGCCTTCATTTTCCACCCATGGGTTTTTTCATAGGCTTAGGTTTTTAGGTTGACATAGGCTATAATGATGACCCATTTTAGTATGAAATATTTGAATTCATATCTGTTATTCATGGATTAGGATGAGTTTATCTCTCTATTTTTTTTATTGTATTAGGGTGAATCCACCAATAAATTATCTAAAATTATGGGATTTTTTTGGGCTCTTGATGACTTGAGAGTGGATCAGTTCTCCTGTTAAGACTGTTAGAGTTCATGTATCTAGGTATATGAAACATATATGGTTTCAGATGATACAAGAACTGAATACCTATATTTTGTTCAAGATTCCTCTTGACCACTTCTTCCTTGGATACCTCAGCCTCAATGAATTTTTCCTCCTCTTATCTAATTTTGGTTAGGAAATTCAAGTTCATATTTAATCTTTTCATCAGTGAATTGACCCACTAATTGGATGTCATTAATGGAGCCATATAATGAATCTTCATCTAATAAAGGTTCTATTTGGTAGGGTGGATCTAGGAATTTCCACTCTATAGGTACAAATTCATGGAGTCTTAACCTACTTGGGAACCAATCTGATCTCTTTCACTTGTACCTTTCCATTTATACACTTATTATTGGAATATTTTTATGTTGAATGGGATAATTTAGATTTTATGGTAGTAAAAGGTTCTAGAACTGATTTTTACAACTAGGAGCTAAGGATTTCATGTGCTCATTAAATTTATTTTCAAGTTATCCATTCATTAAAATTTAGATCATTTTTATTTTATGCCTGTTATCATTCACCTTCCTCATCTGGTGAAATGGTAGAAAGATGGTTTACATGCCCCGGTGGTTTTCTCAACATGTATTGAACAGAATAAACCTTCCTATAGAGGATTTATTTGATAAAAATACACCTATATTTTATTCCTCAGAATATAATGGAAGATTTAGAAGTTTGGATGGCCAGTGTGACCAACATTACTAGGTTTTACCATCTCTAGAAACAAGAGAATTTTTTTATAGTGCTTCAATAAAGTATATTAGGAATTTTCGCATTAATATATAATAGATCTTATTTTATATATACATGAATGTTATCAATGGACCTTCATCTCATCCATAAAGGAACATTTTTTTCTTTCTACCATTTGAAGGGAGGCACCGTATGATATTGTATGGGCTTAGGTTCCAAGTATGGTATTGGTGTCAACTTAAGTGTCATCATATCTATTTATATTTTACAAACTCTCTTTACTTGATATATTTTCATTATTTTGTTCATAGAATTTGTGAATTAAATATAATCTCTTGTCATTACTGTAATTGTTTCAATCTCTTGAAATCTATTAGGGTTTTACCTTATGATCAATGGAGTTTGCAACTCATCGTAGAGATGCTCTATAAAAACTACAGTGGTATCTCCCATGGGATATTCATTTTGAATGTGTATATAAAACCCATCCATTTAGAGATAAAGTTAAATAACCTTCCATTCTCATATTTTTTCAGTTTTAGAGGTTGAGTACCATGAAATTTCTCAGTTTTGATCAAAATTGATTGAGGAACTACTGATGAAGTTTTTCCCAATCTATGTTGGACCCAGTTGGAGAAATACAAAACCAGATGAATGTCATCCCATCTATAGTCTCTATGAAGCATCATAATTTAACCACTTCTTATTTTATGAGGATTCCCATCAAGTTGAAACATTAGGACAAGAAATATGAGTGGTATTTCTCTAAGTATCCAGTTCCATTGATGATAAAAAGGGATGGATTCTCCAAATGGGATGGAGGAGGATTTGCATCCACCCACTTTGAGTGAGGATTATTTTATGGATTAAATGGTTCTTAATTAACTACAATATACTCTAATAGTTTAGCTAGATATTAAATGGAGTTTAGAGGTTATGTCAGGATAGTCAACTGACCAGATGCTCGAGTAAAGGAAAAAGGTGGGGTATGATGTATTCAACTCACATGATTCTATTTATGATTCCCAACATGATCTATTTGTGATTAATTCACCCAAAATTTCTTTTTGTAGTTCCCTAGTGGATAGAATACTATGAAATATTTTTCATGTGGTTTTAAGTACAATATTTGAAAAAATCAATAACCTAGCGGATGGTTATGGTATATTTTCATTGGATAAGTACCTTTTATATGATTGCTGTGTATAATAGGGGAAACATTGACCTCCATCTAGGATTTGTACTTGGTAGGAATATTTTCTCTAAATAAATCTTTATTTATTTGTCTCTGACTTTCCATTTCAATATCATATTGTGTGAACTGTTCCTCTATAATTATATAATTATTCACCCTGGGTGGTTGGTGGGGTGTGGCCACACCATTTCCATTTTATTTGGATAGAGTTTTCTAAGTATGTAGAAGTTTCATTTTCATAGGAGGAACCATAGTGTGATTTATCTTATTTTTTGGGTAGATATACCTTTATCCAATTTTTTGGTATGGATCGTATTCCATGTATAAGCTTCATCATCATGATCTTATGTTTGGATATCACACTCTGAGTCATCTTCATGGGATAATTTGATGAAATTTACCAAGTAATAATATACTACATAAATTATGAATCTATATCAAGGATAAGTAGATATATTATCGTATATTTTTTTACAAGGATAGGGTAAAATCTTCCTTTATTCTTACCTTATTGAAGATAATTTTGGCATTGAGGCCTTTGCAAGATTTCACCTTTAGTTTTATGTGTTCTCATGGAAGAAATCAATGGATGATGATTCTAAAGGAGTCTCAATACATTAATATAGAGTGTAACCTAAGTGATAGATGAAAGTCATGTTTTGTAAAGAATTATTAGTGATATACCTATGATTATTATACCTACCTATGGGAAACAAGATTACTTTGTGGAGGGGGTGATGATATAAATTATCGTATCCCAATGGAATAGGGTTGTTTTTATTATTCAAAAACCATGTCTTGAATTCACTGGGGGTTTTATGTCCATATTGGATGTTTTTCTGGTAAAATTGATTAACCTTTTACCATCCATGCGAGCTAGGGATGCTCTCATATTTCCATGGTGGCTGCTTTTTTATCTCTCCCATTGATCTTTTAATATTTTTTCCAAGCATGAACTAGATATAGGGATCATTCTGGGTATGAACAACTTTCCAATAGTGTTTAATCTAAGGTTTATTATTTTTATAGCCTCATATTAAAATCCTGCTCTACCTTTATTTAATACTATCAAGAAAACTTCTCAATTTTCTACTCACATTAGTTATATTATTTTTTGGACTTTTGAAGTAATGCGATTCCACTGAAGAGGCAAGTTGGCATATATAGACCCATAGAATGATAATTTTATGTAATTTATGACATTTTTTTACACCATTTTGATAAAAAAAATACTATTATGGGATTAGAGTGAAAATCAATTCCACATTCTCAACTCGTTATATTATATTTATGTCAGATGGGGCATTAGTGACTAGCTGGACTAGAGTTTTCAATACATTGAGGAGTGAATGGTAGAGTAATTAGTTTTATATTTATGACATGAAGTGTTTCACAAATAAATGTAAAACCAAGTCAATATAATGGAATAGTTCTATGATTTCCTTAACTTGGTTTTTTTACTTTCTATAAGATAGATTTCCCATCTTCAAATGGAGATAAGTCATCTGTAGACTCAAATGATGATAGTGTATGAATTATTCTATTAAAGATTTCATATTTTCATCCTAAATAGTTTCCATGGTCAAGAACATAATTGTAATTTTGTTCTAGGATAGTTATTTCATTATATTCATAACATTATCCTTATATCTAGGAATAAATCCACCACCTCATCTGGATAAAGTGATCATTTCTAGATAGCCTTATCGAGGGAAGAAAGACTATTTAGGATCTCATTAATTACATTGAGGGATAAATACTCTAAAAGTGACATAGATAATGTCAATTTCCTTAAACCATAACATGATTTAGATATGGTATCACTAGTTACTGAGGAGTTACCTGATGTGTTGCACCCAAGCATTCATGAATCTCTTGATATGAGGATATCTTTAGGATAAAGTTGACAAGTAGAGTGCCTTCTTGTTGGAGTGATATGTTATTGTAGGGTGGTCCTTTTTATTACTTCCCAATAGGAAAACATCCATAGTTATAAATACTTAATGAATATGAAAGGAGGAGACCTTAATTAAGATTAATATTCTATTAATGAGGAAGAGTTTTTCAACTCGTAATATGAGAAGCGATCCCATAACCGATTTGTATTCCATAACAAGGAGGGACTTCATGACATCAACTGCATCATATTTTTGGTGATAAGTTTTCATATTCTAGGGTATTGAGAGAAGCATGTTTCAAAACCTTAAGAAAATCATCATTAGTTATGGGAGGGATATGAGTAATCTCTTAAGTTACATATTGCCTTTATTTAAATCTCTTTCTTAACATTTCCATGTAAGGTTATTGAGGCAGGGAATTGTGAATAGTGGTCCTAAAAAAGTGAATTCCTAGAAAACTCCTATGTTGTTGTTGGAATATACAAATGAAAATATTTTTTATGTTCATGGGTATAATCTTTTTCTTTTTTGGCTACTAATATATATTGGTGAGTTTTCATAGAGTGGGAAAGGGTGTGGGTCTTCCTATTGGATGCTGCTGGAATTTGTCATCGGTTCACCTTGGATTGTAGAGGAGAAGGAATATGAGACCACTCTAGAGAAAATGTTAGAATATTCCAATTAATTACACTAGTTTTTGAAAAAAATGAGACTAACCCAATGTGGTTGATAGAATGTGTGTACCAACTCTAGTTGGAATGGGGATAGGATTATGATACTAATATTCATTATTCATCAAAATATTTTGATGATCCTACTATATGGTAGTGGGGATATGATTCCACTCCTAGGTAGCACAAGGAATATTCTATTGGGATAGGCCAATATTAAAAGGGTCATGAATATGAGCCTTTCCCCAATTAGATGCCAGGATATATGGGAAGGAGTCTCTTTGTTTTGTTTTTGCTGTCAGAATCCCCTAGAAGCCCTTTAAGCCATTGGTAGGAATATGATCTGAACCCTCCATTTTCACCAGGATATGTTGGAAGTCTTCTATTATAGGAATTGGTATATGTTCCCATTCCATGGTGTGGGTAGTAATATTATCCCACTCCAATACTCCATTTTACACGAGGATATGTTGATGGGATTCAGATGAGGGTATAATTTTAACTATTTCCTTGGATGGATGCTGGAATATACTAGATTTTTTTCATATGTTTTCATGGTATACTGGATGGATTGAAGATCCTAATTACAAATATAATTTATTTCCACAATATCCACTATAGTGTGTTAATGCAATTCTTCATTAGGAATATGTTTGTCAGATCATTACGAACCTCCATCTACTCTCTTCCCCTAGAAATATCTCATAGAGATTCAGTCCTGAGTGACTAGAGTTGAGACCTCCTATGTTGTTCTCTCAATGGGTTGATGTGGATTTTGATCCATGTGTAATCTATAATGATGATAATATCTTAGGGACCTCCTATAATACTCTTGTATAGTGGGGTAATCATAGACTACTTCCACATACAACTCCTTGAGATAATAGAGGTAGACATTGTCCCTCTCTTGGGCCATGCTCTTGAAGTGGTTTATAGTGGTCAAAGGAGACACCAACATTATTTCATCCTTCTATTATCTAGGAGGTGACCTGTGAGGATTGATGAATTTAATACTCTCTCACACGGCCTCATGTTTGGGGATGGTTCTATTAAATAGGTACTCCCTCAAAAGAACATTCTTAACATATTGGTTTAGATATTATAATGGAAAGGGAGTCCTTTTGGAAATGGGTACCAATGATTGAGAAACTATCATGGTATTAGATAATTTTTTAGATGGTTCTATTGATATGGATCAAAGGGTAATATGGTATGATGCCTCCTGGAAAGAACAACAAACACAAATAAGAACACCCATTAGTGAAACATACCAGGTAAGATCATGTTTGATTGATCATTTCCATGTGATAAAGTTAACTCAATTATTTTTGTTATTAAGGAATTCAAATTGGGTCACCATTTTTTCATTATTTTATAATATTATCTCATCAGTGGAACTAGAAACATATAACAACTCCTATATCAATTACAATAACAATCACGTCCTACATTCATTCAAAATATATGTGGTTGTTGAGGATTCTTACCAGTGAGTCATAAGGATTCATATTGGTTTAGAGGGTGAAAGGTCAACCTAATGTCTCCCTATTGGGGGTATTTATTACCTACACAAGGAATATATTATATATTTGTTATTTTTTCAATAATCCTTCCCAAATATTAAGTGCATGACTAGTTACCCTCCCTAAGAAAATTATGGAACCAAATAATGAACCTATATGAACATCTATTTGTATTATAGGTTATCTATAATTAATTTACTTATAAATGAAACTTAATTTTGGGTTCCAAGTTTTTAAATCCAACATATTCAAACATTGTGGAGTTTTCCACTATCCATAAATTCGGTGTTTATTCTTATGTTTGTATTGGTCCCTTTAATTGGCATCCAACATATATCTATAAAGGGAATCATAACCCACATAGTTCTATTCTACTTAATAGAGAATCTGGTTTCTTTTATGTCCATTCAACAAGAAATGATTCAAAATATTATAAAGTCGTGATAAGTGGATTTTTAGGTGTATGGTACCTAGAAATAGTTGGTGTGTGACTTATGCATGATAATTACTTTATGTTTGACCTTTAATAGTATATGAACCAATGATGTTAGATTTATTTCCACACAGAATATGGACTAGTAAGGTATGGGATAGTTCGACAAGCAGTATCATGGTCCAATGACTAGAATATGGATCCATCAGAAATATTTCTTAATGAGGAAACAATGGTGATTCCTAGAAGAAATATGTACCCCAAAGTACAAAATGGTTTAATTGTGAATATCCCCCAATTTGGATAAATACCATTGGATATAAGCATGTTTGAAGGGATATCTGAGCTCATGGAGTACATAAACTAATGATGAAGAATGTATATTGCCTCACAAGGAATATAGACCCAAAAATATAGGAACAGTGGGCCGGTGATGTTGGTTTTGAACCACTAAGAGTTATCCTACACATCCATCTTGACAGGAAATACATCTCATGTAGTTTTGGATATTTAATTTTAATTCATGCAACATGATTGTATATTAAAATAAGGCTTCAACCCCAACCTTTAAAAAAATGCAACATGATTGTAAAATTTAGTTTAATATTGTGTAATAAGGATATTGGCATGTGGTTTTACATCATGGGACTATGATATTGTCTATGCAGTCTAACATCATGTTGTATGGATCCTAATGTCATGGAAGGTACAAAAATATAGGATCAAGTGGTACTTATTCATATGATTCTACCATAATTGCTGAACAAATTTATGACTTGCATGAAGGAAAATAGAAAGTATAGGATTACACCTAAGGGGATGCATTTTCTGGTAACCATGCTCAGTAAGGAGAAGAAATAAATCTTTGATCATGAGGTTGGGTCTTACACACAGAGGGGGCCCGTTTTATGAATTATTTCCACTCCTTTGATAGAAATGGGGGGTATAGAAGAATAGAATGATATGGTATCCTATAAGAAAAACTAAGTGCTTACTCTAGGAGGGATTCCATATCCCATGGATTATTGATTAAGGTATTGAGGTTTCCCTAGCTTGTCAAATATAGGGTACAACTCATATGGATTGGTAAAACTATAACATGTGTTGTTCTAATGGAATATATATAATGGAAACCCTCATTATGATGGGAATACAAGATTTTGATTGCCTGATGGCCACATTAGTCTAGGATGAAAGCTCAGGGTATTCCTCTTATCAAGAGAATACACAATTTATGGGGTGATTGTTGGTGCACATGCCTTTATCATATATGTTTGTACGTTTTAGAATAGGTTTTGGGTTGGCCTTTTTTAGATTTTTACCTTCTAAAATGGAATGAATGAAGGTATTTTGTCTTTTCTAGGTCTGAATATGTGGCTAGAATGAAGGTGGTGACATGAGGGTAATCTTTTATCCCATTTTTTGGGGAAGTTGGTAAAACCAATGTGGGTCACTCAGTCTTTACTAAGGGCACATGATTCATAAACAATGAACCACATGCACAATGTGTTTCTTCTAGGATCACCCTAAAACTATCAGTATGGATCATTTATATTTATCCCATTTTCATAGTTCACACATGAATTCAGCTCACATAGATAAGGCAAGCACATTAGCATGGGTAGAGAGAAGTAGGCATAGTGACCTTGAAGTGAACTTTTCACATTCTGAAGTTCACTTAGTGACATTTTCCTAGTGAAATTTTCCTAGTGTAATTTTCCTAGTGTGGTTTAAATACTAGTGTTATCTTGGTTTATTTTCTTCACAAACAATCAAGATTTTGGATAACCTCTAAATCTCTTCAGGTGGATCGAACAAAAATATATATTCACCCACTCCATTTACATTTTCATCTTCCTCTATGTTCCTTTACAAAGGATTAGTCTAGGTATTTATAGGAAAAGGTGAATAATATGGTACCTAGTGTTGATGGTTATGCTAAGAATAAATAATTTTTCATATCAGATAGTGTTACAGTGTCAACTAGTAAGAATCTCACTTATCTTTTTAGGAATTTAATTAGTCATAACCCATGAAGGATCCATTGATTACATGTGAGGATGATTATGTAGAAGCATATGTATTTACATAGTATAGGGTTGGTTCTCTGGGTCATGTCTACCATGAATCATGTTAGTATTGCATGAATTTTATCATCTAGGAGACATAGTGTAGTCTCTTCATGTAAATTGGGTTGGCAGCTTGTAAAAAACCAAGATTTTATAATGAAATTCCCCTCTTTTAATGAAGAAATACCTTAAGTAATTTAGTTATAGAAAATATATGAACTAATGTAGTTATTTTGGACTATTACTTCCTTTTAGATTAGAAATAATTTTATGATTCATAACCATTGATAATATAGTCATTGTATTGTGACCGTTAATATAAGAATAAATGAAAGGTTGTGATAAGGTGTAGTTGACATAGATGAAACAAGTGATATCCCCAACCAGTATAATCATTCCCTATTAAGACCATTTATCAAATATTCCAAGGTATATCGAATCATTATGATTTACCCACAACTAAGACCAATACAAGATTCAAAAAACTAAAACATGAGTGAAACCATTTACTATATAAGTTCAATGTTATTGAGATTGCAAACTAGACCATGTTCATTGAACCACCCCAAAAAAGTACCACCATCACACACCTTAAATTTAGGGTATATACCAGTGAAATAAGGGGTTATGTATATATACCATAGAAGTATGAATTGTTATATTCCCTTTTAAATAAAATAATAACTTTATTTATCTATTTTAATTAGTAGTATATATATATAATTGAATAATTAATCTGTTTAAAATTATATTTTGATATGAAGAAACAAAAAATTGTTTTTTTGGAAGTATATAGTTTTGGTTAAAACATAATTTCTGATAAATTATATAATTATATAATAGATTTTATTTTAATGGGATATTATTATTAAATAATATTTATTTTAATATAAATGATAATTTAATTTAATAAAGTGAAATATAATTTTTAAGTGTCAGAAAGTGATTAGTGTCATCAAAACTAGTATTTTCCATTAAATAAGGATTTTTAATTTATAATTGTGAATCATTATATTTAGAAAATTATTTAATTAAAATAATATCATTTTTAAAATCTTCACATTAATGTTATCCAAAGGTGATTTTTTTATAATTTTCTCATATAATCGAATTTTTGGGTAAAAATTAAATACAGTATAAATATATGGAATATATTATGAAAACATAATATACCAAAGGTGACGTAATAAACTATATGAAATTCATAAACGAACAAATATAGATTTTACCTTTAAAATAAAGTGTTTTTGAAGTTATCTGAATAATTTAATAATAATTTAATTAATCCTCTAAAACCTATATTTTATTTTAAGGTTTAAAAATTATTTATGAACATGACTCACTTTAACATCACCAGCGGTGTTATTTTAATTAGTTAGGTTCATAAAGTTATAAAATATTGATAAAAACTCATATTTGGTAAAAACTAAGTGAAAACCCACTATATGTTTTGTGATTTTGATTATTTTATTATATTGAGTGAAAAAACTCATGGTTATAAATTAAAAGATAATTCTACTATCTTTGGTTATAAGTGCATACCCAAACTCCAACTTCTATCCACCCAAAACCCATTAATATATAAGATTATCTCCCTCTTCCTCTCTAGAATACTCCCATGGTTTTCCAAAGCTCTGATGAAGCTCCTCTAAAGCTTTTAGAATCTCCCTGTCAAGGTAAGGTGTCTTTATCTCTTCTTTCCCATTCAAGAACCTTATTTCTATTAAGACTTTTTAATATCAATTTATTATGTTTTCATGTGATTATAAATATCCCTTTACTATCCAATTTATGTTTTAATAGTGAGATATTATTTATTTCCCCTTGTTATAACCTTTACCTAAGACATTACTATATCGAAGTAAGGGATTCTCTTCTCCTCCTCTTTATTAAAACACTTTATTTGAATTATGATATTTGATTTCACATTTTTTTTATAGAAAATGCATTAGCACATCAATTTTATTGTCCTTATGATGTCCAAGTAATGATATAACACCTTTCAATCTCATTAAACCCCTCAATGAATCAATATTTATACCCATCATGGTGCTAAAATCGTCCTATGATTTTCCATACCAAACATTCATATAGAGAATACCCATCTCCAATAAAATTAAAGGGAGTTTATCTAGTAGTAACTATCCTTTATTTATTAGGTACATCCATTTACATAAACCACTCTCCTTAATCATGGGACTAAAAGTGATGAAATAATTACTTAATATTTATGATATATGTGGCACACAAATGCATGTACATGATAGAAATTTGATGGGTGGGACTAGAAATATATATCCACCCAATGCATTGGGTAATGTATTTTTCTCATGAGATTCTATATATAGCGCACATGAGGTTATCCCAAATGAACTTTATTATTATATCTATATGGTTATCCTTGACTTGTGATTATTATTTCAAATTTTATGTTGTTTCTATATTCATATATTGCCCTAATGTGATCATCTTATATCCTATTTTTAAGTTCATTTTTATGTTTATCACCACTTATATGTGACCTTTACATTCCTATTGACTCAGATATATTTTTTCATCACATTATGCTCTGATTATTGCCTTTTTGGGATTTATACCTCATCATTTTATTATGTTCATACCCATATTATCCCATGTATTATTAGAATATCAATGTAATATAAGTTCATGTTAAGGAGTTTTAAATTATTTCATTGTATCTATGTTTTTTGTTCTATTTATCTAATTTTTTAAACACACTAGGACAAATGATCTTATGGAATTGTATTATTTTTGTATTCATGTAATAAATCATGAAATAATGTGTGTTAAAGATATTGGTTGTCATAGTTGGTGTCAAAGGAAAGTATAGTTATTTTTGGGAATTTGGATTATAAAACCTTATTGAAATCCTTAGATATGTGAATAAACATTATAAATCATACCCAAAATTTGGTAAGTATATATTAAGTGATTTCCATATAATAAAATCACTATTTTTATGTTAAATTTAGAATTTTCTATGATATAGTTTTATCTAGTAGAAATAACCCTGAAAAGGGTGAATTGGGTATTAACTCGATCATCACTTTGAACATAAAAAATGACGCCTTTCTATAGACATAGTTTGACACTCCATGTGGATATGTAGTAGGAAATTCACAAGATTTTTATGAACCATTATAAAGGGAAAAAAAGTTCCCATAAAAGATTATGTTAGAAAATAGACCATGGATAGATGAGATTGAAAATAATAAATTAATAAGATAAGGAATGTATATCATTTATGATTTATCTGATCAATATTTATATTTTCCCTTATATGTGTTTAATTGTTTGAAAATTACCATCCCTGATATTTCCTTTATTCTAGTTGTTGGTTGAAAATAGAAGGAACTGAGTCAACAACCAATGTGAGGGGTAATGTGATGACTACCCAAATGAGATGCCCAACCCAATATGAGCAGGAATAAAGAAATTCATGATAATAATTTCTCTATTATCTCATGTTTTTCATAGAAAAATGAATCTGGTGGAACACCAAAATTACCCAAAGAAATATCATGTTTCAATTGAGACCTATATGTGAAAATGGTCTCTAAATTTCAGTGGATATTTTTATCCCTTAATCATGAAACAATAGATCAACTCCATTGAAAATATCTTATCTATCCTTAAGTGATTTGAGAAATATATGGTTATGCTATTTATTTAACATATGTAGGGAGAAGTTTATCAAAGTTGGATTTTGATAAAAGAAATATATGAATCCTGATGATGATATTTAAGTAATTGAGTGGAAATGATTTTGAATTTTTTTTATGAATATGTTGCTTGTACTCTCCAAATAAAAAAGGAGAGGTAGTTCCTTGGCCTCAAGTAATGAGAGGAATAATCCATTGGGTTATATGAGGGAAGAATCATAATTATTGTATGATATGCCTCCAGTTTTTTCTTTGATCATGAATGTAAAGTTTACTGCTTCTTCAGTGAGCTAAATTCAAACCTTGAAAAATCATTATGATTCGAGACTTTGATAGATATGATGAAATTTATGTTGTGGACTCAATGTAAAAAATGTAAATAGGTGAATCTCATGGGTATCATGGGTCTACAGATAAGAATTTAAAAATGGATTTTAATTTTGGTGGTGTGATGGAGAAATATCAAGGGGGGAATTTCCAATAGCCCACTTTTCAAAAGAGTGGGAAGAATCATCGAAAATATTTCATGAAGGGGAAAAGGATATTCTTTATATGTGGGAAGGAAGGGAACCTATACAATAATTTTTGATAGGATAAACCCACCAATGTGATATAAGAATGGTATTATCAATTCATACCTCAGTTAGATATTTAGTGTTTCAACTGCAAGGAACAAGTACACTATGTGAATCAATGCACTAAGACAAGGAATCATGATGATAACTGATGAAAACAACCTCCAATCCCTAGAGAGAAAGGGTGAGCATATATCATCACAACTGTTGACTTGGATCCTAACAATGAAGTGTTGAATGGTATGTTATTTATTCATTCATTTATAGTTAATGTATTTTTTTATTTTTGTTTTAGTAATTCCTTTAAATCATGAAATTTTAGTAGAACTATTCAAACACTACCTCAAACATGGAAGTTGAGTATACTATGGAGCTGATAAATGGGTAAATTATTGTATTCCATGCATATAAATCATCCCAGGTCAAACTTTGTGGCCTAAATTTTTTAATAAGACCTTTTGATACCCCCTTTAGTGGAATTCAATGGAATTATAGGTATGGACTGGGTTTCCTTGTTTAGATCCAACATAAATTATCGAGTGAGGGAAATCACCCACCATATCATGAATCATCCTCTAAATCAATAAAATTTAAAGGAGTAAGATGAATATAATTTGGAATCACCCTCTCAAGAATATACATTATTTCCTAATGAGAAAGAATATCTATATCAAATGATTGAGACTAGGGAAAATATCATCGTTGATTACATACACAATGTAATTGAACACACTTATGTGTTTTTCAATGAGTTTTATGACTTTCATTCAAGCCGAGAGATTTAATTATCAATTGAACTTTTACCTATAGGTTTTCCATTATTCAAGACTCCATATAGAATATATTTTATTAAACTTCAAGTGTTGAAGAAGAAACAATAGGAGAATATAGATAAAGGTTTTATATACTCATGTGTTTCACAATAGGGTGAATAGTCTTTTTTCAAAAAGAATGATAGGTCAGTGTTCCTCTATGTTGATTATCGTGATCATAACAAGATATCTATAAAGAAAAAGAATCATCTTCTATGTATTGATGACTTATTTAATCAGTAATTTGGATCCTAATACTTCTCTAAGTTAGATCATCGGTTAGGATATTATAAAGTAAATGTTAAAAGAGAGGATATCCCCAAGAATACTTTATGTATAATGTATGAGATCTATGAGTTCAAAGTTATACCCTTTGGACTCACTAATTCTCTAGATATATTAATGGACCTAATGAATAGAGTCATTAGGTATTACATTGAAAAATTTGTGATAGTATTTTTTGATAATATTCGTATCCACTGCAAAAGTAAGCAAGAAATTGAGGGCCATTTCAACACTATACTAAAGACCATGTGAAAGGAAAATTTATATGTGGAGTATAGTAAATATTAATTTTGGAAAAAGTTAGTAAAATTTATAGGGTATTTTATAACCTAAAAATGGATACCTTTAGAATCTATAAAAATAGAGGCAATTGATGGATAGACTAGACCATTATCAGTGATGGTGATCCATAGTTTCCATGGATTAATGGGGTACTATCGTAGATTTGTGAGAAACTTGTAATGGTTTTTAAACCCACTAACCAAGATAACTCATTAGGGATTGAAGTTTGTATATATTGATAAATGTGGGGATAACATTATATATTTAATAAATTGTAGAATCACTGCACATATGCTCATATTACCCACTAATTTGGAGGGATTTTTTTCTATAATAATGAATCCAAAATGTTCTTGGTTTTTATACTCATGAAGGATGAAAAATTATTAAATTATGCCTCATGGAAATTAAAGATACATGAATAAAACTACCTAACCCATAATATATAATTGGTTATAGAAATCTTTAAATTAAATATTTTGTGAAATTAGTTATATAAGGATAAAAGTGACATATATATGGTGTTTGGTCGTAGGAGTTTACAATGGCTACAAGAGGGGGTGAATTGTAGTTTAAAAATTAAACTAATACAAGACACAATTCCTCTTAAGTAAAAAAGGTTAGACTCAAAGTTCATCCAATGATAAGAGTGTTAACATAAAATCCAATAACTTTCCAATATATCATATTAATTATCGATATCACAAAAACAAAGAAAAAATGTTTATTAGAAACATAAGTAAATAACTAACATTATAATGTTTATTCACAATGGAATATTTAACTTGTATAAATAAGTGTAACAAAAATATTATAATATTAAGAATTACTTACAAATTAATAAAATAATTTACTCTTTATCCTTAAGAGTTAAAGAAGTCATAAATATTGACTTAATATATCCATAGTTTTATTACCTACTACAAAGGTATGTTGTCACTTACTAAGAACACCTCAATATGATGATCAACATATATGTATCCCTATCCCTGGAATCCTTCAATCTAATGGATTAGATTTATCTCTATCTTTATTAAACAACTAATCCCTCGATATGATGATTAGTATCTCTATCTACCTAGCCCTGTATGATCTCAATATGATTGATCAGATTCACTCATCTCCCTATCACCGGAATCCATTGATCTAACCTTGATCGAACATAGAAAATACAAAAGAAAACTTGTTATAAGTAATTTATAATCCTCCCATGGATTCCAAAGAACTTCATCTATCATAAAAGTAAAAAGTGTTTTGAAGCAGAAAAGAAACAATCCATGTTGAGTTAAAAATGTATCAGCTCCAATATCTTAAAATGAACTCCTATTTATATACAATCATCCAATGTTCAGATTTCATAATTAATTCCAAAGGCCTCAAACACCTTTCAATTTGATAGTTTATAATGATTTGTATCTTTATATTGATAGCTATGAATTTGATTGTCCAAATTAATTTTGATTATCATTGTTATAATGTTATCAAAGTATTCCTTCTGATAGAAATAAATCTATATACTCCAATTGTAAACTTTGTATATACCAATGGACTATACTATTAATTTTCAATCTCATAGTTTTAACAAAGGGTAGTCCAATGTAATGGTACCAATTTCAGTCCAATGGTTATGAATTTTATCAGTCTGATAGACATTACATTAGTCTAACCACTAGACAGAACAATATTTGGTCTGATGTATCTGACACTCCTTCAGTATGATGGATCAGACAGAAGAATAAAATTTTATATTCATTTTATATTATAACTCTTTCTTCATTCGGTATAAAATAATGTTTTCTATAGAAACATACTAAAACACTTTATATATATAAATTTAGTAAAATAGAATTTTAAGAAAATGTTTGTGATTTCAAAAACTAAGGAAAGGAAAAAAAGAAAGTAGAACTTTCGACTCAACAATCTCCCCCGTTTTGGAAATCACAAAACATAACAATTAAAATTAAAGATAATAACTTTGAAAAACTGACATCCCTTTGTTATTTTAAGAACATTAATAATATAAATCATATATCATTTCTTTTTTATGATATTTTAACTCCCCCTGAGTTAATACCTTCTTTTTCATTATCATATTTGATTCGATAGAAATAATTGATACTTTAGATTCTCCCCTTTAGTAAAAATTTATACACATAAATATTGTCCCCTATAATAAGTCTTTATATGGGATTAATCATTTATTTTTAAGAAACTCCCCCTTATATAAATTTTACAGATATATCCCCTTAATCATCTCAAAAGTTCTCCACCTTTGTGATTTTCAAAAATAATGGGGAAAGTATATAACCTCCTAAAATGTTAGAAATGTAATAGGAAAAACATTTATCTGAATTAAAAATTCATCCAAGTTATAAAAGAAATAACATACATCTAAAAAAATTAGAATTAATTCTGAAAAAATAAATTTGGATAAAAATTCATTCAGATTAAAATTCAATCAAAATGTTTCAAAAATTACATCAACAGATCAAAAATAAATAGTTCATTATTTCTTATAAAGTTTCTATATGATTTCCTTCATCTTATTAACATCTAAATGGTCCATATAGTTACCATACTTTTTCTTACATTACTATTACATCATTTTAAAGATAAAAACCATATAAGAATTACATAACCAGGATCAAAAGTTTTAGTGCCTTGGGAAAATTAAGACCATACATAACATTTACATAATAAATCATAAACATTATTTAATTCCTTTTTCTCTAGATTCTTATTGTCCCTATTGTTCTCCTTAGTACAAGTAATCACCAGATGATATACATCAAAAAGGGGATGAGCTAAAATCCTAGTAACATGATTGATAAGAAAATGATTCAACATAAAATGGGTGAGAAAAATATTATCATCATAACATAATTATGGTATTTTCATCATAATCATAAAATTAATCATTAGATAAAGTCATGAAATTTTTAAATGTATAAATATGAAACATCATGTCTTAGTGGTGAACTACCATACATAGTTTTGAACAAAGCTAGCATCATGTTCACGCATAACATATGTGCCTCATCATAACATCATAATTGTGAAAAGATCTAGCATCATGTTCACACATATTTCACATTATCTCCTAAGATAAATCACATAACCCAATGAAATGGAGTGTTATAAAGTTCTATTTTTACCCATCACATCATAACATTTAGATTATCATGCATTCCAAATATAATGTATATCAATCTTGCATATAAAATAACCCATGTAAAGGAAATGGGTTTCATGAGTATTTCATAAAGCATACATTCATGAATAAACCTTATGGTTACAAACATAAAGATTTAATAACATACTTGGTATAATAATCATCAATCTTGAGTGAAGAATAAACAATCTCAAGATAATTAAAACATATTTTTTTAGAAAGAAGAGTTCTTTTGGAAAAATATTTTCATTTTCCATTAAATTAGATTTGAAGCATGTATATCCCAAAAAAATATAAGATCAGTGAAATTATATTTGATGAATATTAAATAACATCCACACTATAATTTTTCATGAAATAGTAATAACCAAACAAATGAAATTGGGTTTGAGAATCCCCTTACCTTATGTCCAAGTTCTTTATTCACTTTATTCACTTTAATATCCTGGATAATCAAAATAAATTCATTAATTAAAAAATCCAGAACCTATTATACATGATTTTGATTAATTAAAGTTTTATTAAGTTCATTTATTTCCTTTTTTATGATTTATAGAGTTTAATTTCATTATTAAAGAGTGTTCATTTTCTTGGTTTTCATGATCGGTTCGCTTGTTTAAAAGTATGGAAGTTCATGTACAATGAGAATGATTATCCAGAATATAAATTATATGTTATTGATAAAAATATATAAGTTTAATCAGTCTTATATATTATTTGGTTATGTGTTATGAGGATGAATCATTAGATAAAATGTTAATGATAATTGTTTAGATTAATTTTGGCGGTTTTCGATCACAACAAACTTGTATTGTTTTATTTTTTAATATTACATATATAATTTAGTTATAGAACATAAAAAAGGTTATAATATATATTTCAAAATATTTTTCAACCATTATAATGGTTTTAAGACCATACTTGAATTTTTTAAAGGAAAATTAAAACTTATCATCCTTGAAGGTGATAAAATAACACCTCACGGACGACATTTCCATTTTTAGAATAAAAGGGAGAGGAGAATAGTTTTGATGATAGATTATTCCATTAACATAATAAAATTATAGTATATAAAATATATTAGATTTTTCATTCAACATGGATAAATTTATGCGAGGATAGGATAATAAAATTAATTAAATTGAAAATAAATTAAAAGAAAAATAAAGATGATTTCACCTCTAGAATTTCTCCTCATTGAGAACCTCCTTAGGGGAAAGGGATTGGTCTTTTTATAAGACCAAGATCTCTTGGATGTGGTGTGAGGGGATTGGGAAGAGTAATGGTAAGATATTGGACATTCTTAAAGCTTTGGAAGGTGTGAGGGGTGGTATTTATAGGGGAAGAGAGGGGTGTTTTCTCATTATTATTTTCATTAGTTTATTATTTTGGATCAAGACTATGAATATCTTGAACCTTATCACTAATTATATTAATCTGGGGAAGTAGAGTTCAATATTTTTGTCTTACATCAGCCTTACATCAACAAGTACTGAAAAATTCATGTATTTATCTTTTGTCGTAAATTATTGAATTTTACTATTAACCAAAATTTCAAGTATTTTTTAAAAACCACAAAAATTCACCCTAAACATTTTTTAATGTTTAGTATTTAAAATGGACTCCATTTTATGAAAATAATTTTCTAAATATGAGAAATTTAATTTTTAAATAAAATCATCCTTTATTCAAAAAATACCAATTTTTTAATTATAACTGATTTTCTGACACTTTTAAAAATTAATTAAGATCTCATAAAATTGTATTATAATCATAAGACATAAATTATTAATTTATGAATCTATTTTTGGAAAATAGATTTCCTTTTAAATCATTTTATTAATTAAAAATTTTTAAATAAACATTTTTTGTTTTACTAACACTTAATTTATCATTTTTAAAATATTTATTTACTTATACTATGATATGATTATATTATATTTTCATTTATAATATGAGTGAATTTTATTTATACTTTCTTAGGTAAGTTTACTATTCTATTGACTGGATTACTATTCTTAATGGTCATGTTACTATTCCAAGGGTCATGTTATTATTTCTTTGGTATAGGTTCTTTAATTTATTTATATATCACTAATTTAATTATTATTTTATGAGATTAAAGTTTTTTTTGGGATATGTATGATATGTATTTTTTTATACCATATAATATGATTATAAGAATTGAAATAATTTCATTGATAAAAGTTTTGGGTTATTACATTCTCCCCCCATTTTGAAAATTTACCCTCGAATTTTCATTTTATATAAACAGGTGAGGGTACCTCTCATTCATCGCCTCTTCTTGTTCCCAAGTATCTTCATCATAATTATGGTTTCTCGACAAAACATTGACAAGTTGTTTTGTATTTTTGTGTATAAATTTATCTCTCTAGTCCAAAATCCTTATTGGTTGCTCCTCATAAGAGGTATCATCTTCCGACTATGCCACCTCTGAGTTCAGTAGATGTGAGTGGTAAGGTATGTACTTCCTCATGATTGATATGTGGAACACATCATGAACTTGAGACATATTTGGTGGAAGTTCAAGATGATAGTCCACTGATCCTATATTATCAAGGATCTTAAAGGGTCCAATGTACCTTGGGATAAGATTCTCTTTCTTTCCAAACCGCATGACTATCTTCCACAGTGATATTTAAAGGAATACTTTATCTATAACGTCGAACTCCAAGCACCTTAGATGGTTGTTAGTATAATGGTTTTTACAACACTGATCATCTTTGATATATTGCTGGATGGTTTGAACCTTCTCTACTATCTCTTACACAAGATCAGGTCCAAGTAGCTTTCGTTCACCAACTTCATCCCATTAGGTTGGAGTTATATATCTCTTTCCATACAAAGCTTCATATGGAGCCATCTGAATACTTGATTAGAATATATTTTTATATGATAACTCAACCAATTTAAGATATTGATCCCATACACCTTTTAATTCCTCTTAGTATGATCTTATATGTCCTCAAGCATCTATATAGTCCTTTTAGATTGGCCATCATTTTGGGGCTGATAGGCCATGCTGAAATTCAATTCAGTACTCAAAGCATGTTTAAGACTTCTCTAAAATTTTAATGTAAACATTGGATCATGATCAAATATGATCTAAAGTGGAACCCCATGAAGCATCACCAATTCCTTCACATATATCTTGGAAAGTTGATCAAGTGAGGAATCTTCCTGAATAACAATAAAGTGGGAAGTCTTGGTGAGTTGTTCCACCACAAACCATATAGCATTATTTCCTTTTGATATCTTTAGGAGACCAATGATGAAGTCCATGGTGACATTCTCCCATTTTCACATGGGTATAGGAAAGGGTTTCATCATCCCTTTGTACTTATATCTTTATGTTTTATCTTTCTGACATATAAAGCACCTTGAGATGTACCTCACCATCTACATATTCATGTTGTCCCTCCAAAAGTGTTCCCAAAGATCACGGTACATATTGGTACTTACAATATGAATAGAGAAATTTGAGCTATGTGCATTATCAATAACCCCTTATTTATCCTAGGTTAAGGAACACAAATCCTCATTCCAAATCGAATCATACCATCATCATCGATATGGAACTCTTGAAGCTTTCCTTCCTTTACTGCTTTCACCTTCTATTGAAGCTCTAGATCATACTTTTGTGCCTCCTTGATATTCTCTTGGATATATGGTTGGGGAATAATTTGGTAAAGATAGAACATATTCCATTCCATTATTATTTACAAATCCATCCTTTTCATATTTTTGAAGAGAAGGTCTTCCTCAATCTGCATTAGGGATAGAGTAGCGGGTTATTTTCTACTAAGAGCAACAACTACCTTGTTTGCCTTCCCAATATTATAGTAAATAGAGAAATCATAGTCCTTTATTGTCTCTAACCATATCCGTTGAAACATGTTGATTTCCTTTTATGTGAATATATACGTTAGACTCTTGTGATCGGTATATATTTCACACTTCTCACTATAGACGTATTTCCATCATATTTTTAAGTCAAAAATCACAGTTGTTAGATCCACATCATGCATCTGGTAGTTTTTCTCATGAATCATCAACTATCGTGAGGTGTAGTCTATCACTTTATCATTCTTCATGAGAACAAAACCTAAGCCTTCCTTTGAAGCATCACTGTATATCACAAACCTTTCTCCACTTATCAGTAATGTGATTATAAGTGCAGTGACCAACCTCTTCTTTAGCTCCTTAAATATTTCCTCAATTTTTTCCATCCAGAGATACCTTACCCCTTTTCTTGTTAAATTAGTTATAAGGCTAGACAATTATGATAAGTTTCTCACAAAATCAGTAGTAACCTGCTAATCCAGGAAAACTTTTGATTTCCATGACCCTAGAGGGTCTGGGCCATTTCTTAATTGCCTTTGTTTTTGAATGGTCTACATAAATTCCCTCACTTGTGATCATGTGTCCCAATAATGTGAATTGTTGCATATAAAAGTCACACTTTTTAAACTTTTCATAAAATTTATCCTTCCTTAATGTTGCCATCAAAATCCTTAGATGTTCTTCATGTTCCTAATTGATGATGGAGTATATGAGAATATCATCGATAAATACAACCAAAAAAATTTCAAGGTAATGTCTAGAGACTCTATTCATTAACTCCATTAATATTGTAGGGGAATTAGTAAGTATAAAGGGAATCAGAAGAAACTCATTGTGCCCATACCTTGTATAGAAATAATATTTCTAAATATCTTCCTTATTCACATTTAGTTGATGATATATCTAGAAATATGATCTATCTTTGAGAAGTATTGATCTCCTTGTAGTTGATCAAACAATTCATCAATTCCTATAAGACGATACTTTTTCTTTATGGTGATCTTGTTTAGTTCCCAATAATCAATACACAACCACATTGATCTATCCTTTTATTTACAAAGAGCACCAACGAACCCTACGTGATGCACTAGGTCATATAAACCCTTTTTTAAAATACTCTTTTAGATTCTTCTTTAACTCCTCCAGTTTGATTGGGGACATCCTATAGGATAATTTTGATATTAGAGTAGCTATGGGTATGAGTTTTATTGATAAATCTACTTCAAAATCTAGTGGATGTCCATGTAACTCTTTAGAAAATACACCAATGTATTCCATTGCAATGGTAATTTCCCTTAGGTTGATTCTTTAATTTAATCAACCATTTGAGTGAGGTATGCTTATTCATAAGGATTAAACACCCACACTATTGTAGGATTTTCAAAATGAGATTCAATATCTCCCTTTCATTTGTAGAGGATCATGGGATGGTCCAGAATTTGAAAATATATTTCCTTTTCTTGATAACTGATGTGTGATATATATAACAAGATCCAATACATCCTGAGTATAGCAACAAATCCCACCAAGGTAAGTATCATGAGATTCGTTGGAAGAATCTTCCAACATATTCCAATAGGAGAAGATTCCGACACTTGGGTTTCAATTATTTCACCACTCTGTGTTTTTGTCGATATATCTACTTCACAGTTTTTGGGATTTGATTAAATATTTCTATAAAACATGAGAGATGTAAACGAATGTATAGGACCATGATCAAATAAGACTTTTACATTCTTGATTGAATATAAAGTGTATCCTGAATGACTTCATTTTCTCATTCCACTTCAGTAGTAGCGATGGCGTAATCCATACATTTCTACTTTGGATTTAGTGGTTGCTGACGTTGATTACCCTTAAGGACTCAAGGTTTAGTGCACTAAATTGTATAGTCCCCTTGCTCTCTATAGTTTAAGAATTGAAACATGGTTTGTGATCTTATTTCCTCTATCATATCGGCCAGCTTTTTATATATCTTCGACATTCATGAGCTTGGTGTCCTTCTCTCCCACACTTATAGCACTTCCCCGTACCTTTGAGGTAGTTCCCATGATTCTTCTTCCCACATTTTTTATGTTTGAGTGGTTGATATTTATCTCCACATTTTTTATTATATCCACTAGTTTGAAACTCTATATTTTTTTCTTTGCACCATAACCATAGGACCATTCTCCAAAATCCATCTCCACTTTGAGATCACATCGAACAAATTCTTTATAACTCCCAAAGTCTAGTATTTATAGATCCTTTTGAAGGTGTGGTTTTAAACCACTAAATAATATATCAATTTTCCTATCATTATTGATAAAAAACCTGAACCATACCTTTCAATCCTTGTGAAATTTTCTTCATAGGCCATGATAGATTCACCATTCTTTTTCTTCAGCTTTATAAATTCTCTCTCCATATTTGTATGAAGATTTAGAGGGAAATACTTGTAAAGATACATTATATTAAATTCTTCCCACTCCATCTCTTCGGTTTTTCCTTCATCTTGGTGTTCTTAAGAAATTTCCACCATTGATCAGTATCTATATTTAGATGGTAAATGTCCAAATTCACCTTCTCTATCTCAGAATAGTGAAGAACAAAAAATACCTTCTCTATTGAGTTGACCCAATATTCTATGAGGAGTGGATCAGATGATCCACTAAATATTAGTGGTCATTTCCACAAAAATGACTTGATATTTAGTTTCTACCTCTTAGGTGAAGAAGGAAGTTCCACATTGTTTAGGTTATTTTTCATATCCTAATATTGCTGGGTAATCATTGCCATGAAATTTTGAACTCCACCTCTTAAGGAATTGGAGATGTCATTCAAGTAATTACTGCATTGTCCCTGACATGGGTTGTTAGCTTGTTTTCTCCTAGTTCCCACCATTTTATAAAATATAAAAGGTTTAAACAAAACATTATTCAATAATTCATGAATAAATATGTTATTCCTTTTATATTTAACTCTAAAGGAATATCTTTTAGGATTCCTATATTTAGCATGTTTCTAAAACAAAGCTTATTGGGTGATTACTTATAGTTAGTCTCATACTAAGGGTTTTAATTGAGGTTTTCAAATAATAATTCCCAAATTAACTAAATTATTCACCAATAATAACTATATAAACACTACTTTTTCTCACATTACTATTACATAATTTTAAAGATAAATAACATATAAGAATTACACAACTAGGATCCAAAGGCTTAGTGTCTTGGGAAAAATAGGATCATATATAAAATTTACATAATAAATAATAAAAATCATATAATTCCTTCTTCTATAGATTCTTATTGGCCCTTGTTTTCTCCAAAGTATAAGTAATCACCTGAGGAAATACATAAAAAAGAGGTGAGCTAAAAGCTGAGTAAGAGGATAGATAAGAACATGAATCAATATAGCACGGGGGAGAAAAATTATAATAATCATAAAATAATTATGGGATCATCATCATAATAAAAATAATAAGAATTTTATAAAGTAATTAAATGTGGTAATGTTTAAAAATGAAACATCATGTCTTAGTGGTGAACTACCACACATAGTTGTGAACAAAGCTAGAGTCATGTTCATGCATAACATATGTGTGTCATCATAACATCGTCATTTTGAAAAATTATAGCATAATTTTCATGAATATTTAACATTATCTCATTATATACATCACATTACCTAGTTCATTAGAAATATATATAATTCTGGGTTCACCAGTCACATCATAACATTTACATTATCATGCATGCCACATAGAATGTATATCAATCTTGGATATAAAATAACCCGGGGAAAGAAAATCGGTTTCATGATAATTTCATAAAGAATATATTAATTAATAAACCTTCTGGTTCCCAAAATAAAGATACGATAATATACTTGGTATAAGAATCATCAATCTTGAGTGAATAAGAAAAAATCTCAAGAGAAGTAAAACATGTGTTTTTAGAAAGAAGAGTTCTTTCGGAAAAATATTTTCATTTGTCATTAAATCGGATTTGAAGCATGTATATCCAAGAAAATAAAATCTAATATCAATGAAATTATATTTTATTAATATTAAACAACATCCACACTGAAATTTGGCATGAAAGAGGAATAACCCAAAGAAAGGAAATCAGGTTTGAGAATCCCCTTACCTTATGCTTGAGTGATTTATTAAATTTAATACCCTATATAATAAAATTAAATTCATTAATTAAAAAAATTAAAAATGTGTTCTACATGATTTTTATTCATTATAGTTTTATTAAGTTCATTTATGGCCTTTTTGATGAGTTATAGTGTTTAATTTCATCATTCGGGAGTCTTTTTTTGGTTTTCATGATCCATTCGCTTTTTTATAAGTATAGAGATTCATGTATAATGAGAATGATTATATAGAATAGAAATTATATGTTATTTATGAACATATATAAGTTTAATTGGTCTTATATATCATTTGGTTATATGGTATGATGATGAATCATTAGATAAAATGTTAATGATAATCATTTAGATTGATTTTGGCGGTTTTCAATCATAACAAACTTGTTTTGTTTTATTATTTAATATTAGTTATATAAGTTAGTTATAGTACATAAAAAATGATATAAAATAAATTTTACATTCTATATAAACCATTATAAATTTTTTAATACCGGACTTGAAGGGTGTAAAGTAAAATAAAAACTTTTCATCCTTGAAGGCGATAAAACAACATCTAATGGACGACGTTTCCATTTTTAGAATAAAAGTGAGAGGAGAAGAGGTTTTATGATAAATTATTCTATTAACATAATAAAATTATAGTATATAAAATATATTTTAGTTATCATGAAACTTGTATAAATAGAGGTGGGGAGAGGATAAGAAAATAAATAAAATTGAAAATATATTAAAATATAAAGAAAGAGGATTTTACCTCTTGAATTTCTCCTCCTTGAGAACCTCCTTAGGGAAAGGGGTTTAATATTTAGATGAGACCAATATCTCTTGGATGTGGTGGGACTTGGTAAGAGTATTTGGAATACTTTGGAAAGGCTTCATGTTTTGGAAGGTGTGAGGGTGAGAGGTGTTCTCATTATTTTATTCATTAGTTTATTATTTTAGCTCAAGACTATGAATAGTTTGAAAATTATCACTAATTATTTTAATATAATGAATAATATTTTGATATTTTTTGTTCACATCATCATTACATAAAGAATGACTCAAAAATTCATGTATTTAGCTTTCATCATGAATTATTGTATTTTACTATTCACCAAAATTTCAAGTAGTTTTAAAAATCCCAAAAAAATCACCCTAACCATTTTTTTATGTTTATAATTAAAAAATGGACTCCATTTTATGAAAATAATTTTATAATTATGATAAATTAAATTTTTATTTAAAATCATCCTTTATTTGAAAAATTCTAATATTAAAATTATAACTGATTTTATGACAATTTGAAAAATTAATTAAGATTTCATAAAATTATATTATAATCATAAGATATCAATTATTAATTTATGAATATATTTTAGGAAAATAAATTTCCTTTTAAATAATTTTATTAGTAATAAAATTTTAAATAAACATTTATGTTTTACCAGCAATTAATTTATCATTTTTAAAATATTTATTTACTTATACTATGATATGATTGTATCATATTTTCATTTATAAGATGTCTAAATTTTATTTATAATTTCTTAGGTAAGTTTAATATTCTATTGGATGGATTAATATTCATAATGGTCATATTACTATTCCAAGGGTCAATTTATTATTCCTTCGGTATAGGTTTCTTAATTTATTTAAATATCACTTATTTAATTATTCTTTTATGATATTAAAGTATTTATTGGGATATATATGCTTTGTATTTATTTTATAACATATAATATGATTATAAGAATGGAAATAATTTCATTGATAAAAGTTTGGGGTTGTTACAGTCCTTGTTGGCCTTAGAAACTGATGAATCAAGCTTCACAATTTTTTTCCTTTGTAATAGAGTTCTTTCAACCCTATGCCTTCGATATTTTAACCTCCTCACTAACATTCATATTTTCTTTCTTTAAGATAAACAACTCATATTCACATGATTGGATTTTTATTATTATTCTGAATTGTGAACATTTTATTTCAGAACACTTAATTCTTCATCTCTGTTGTCAGTCATGTATCTGAATTATTCTAGAAAATTTACACTATCTGGAACATATGTTGATAGTTTATCAAAAATACTAGTAAAGTCAAGAGATACATTATTTATTTCAATAATTCTATCATCATGGTCCTTTAAATCATTGTCAACTCATCTCAATCATTTAACCATCTTATTGAAATTTCTTGTGTGATCTATTGTTTTACTTTTGAAGGTTTTCAATTTTAATTCATTATGAATTACCATCTCAGTCAACATCTTTAGAAATTTCAATTTTTCATTCATTTAATTATGAATTTTATTGCATATTTATTTGATAATAAAAATATAAAAAATTAGAATCACTTAATATTTTTAGATTTAGGAAAATATTATCAATTTTTTTCCTGTGTTGCTGAAGAGTTTGATGCCTCTTATTAAACCTTTGAAACATGTGGTCTAGAAGGACCTACATCTGACTTCTTTTCTTTTGATTCATCTTTAAAATCTTGTAAAACTTTCATAATGTATATTTATTTATTTGGATCAGCTGTTATAGATACTTTTTTTGATAATGGTTATATTTCTCTTCTTATTTTGAAGATGGATTTACATCCCATAAAGCATCTAAATATCGATTCTTTTTATACCAGGATGGAAAATAAGTTTAAGTGTAGGTTAATTTTGATGAAATTTTATAATCCTTTATCTCTATATCGGTCTCTGATTCTTGTTATTCTTCTTCCTCTTCTTCTTCCACTTCTTATCCTCCTTATTAAAATTACTTTTCTAACTTTCAAGTAGTTCTTAGAACACCTTTTCCAAGATTCTTAAATGATTTATGTTTTTCCTTATAAAATTTCTTCTGATATTGTATTGGGATTGATACATGAGGTTCTTCTACTATCTCTTTATGTTTCACATTTTCACCAACTATTAGTACTATTAATAGAACTAATGAAGTTTCAACTAATTCTATACCTGTATTAGGTAGTGTCTAATCGGTTTGAGTAATGGTTCTGGACACTACAACTAGTTTTATCACTGATAAAGGTGAGATGGATAAATTGGATCTTTTGAAAATCTTTTTAATATTTTCAATTACCTTTCAACCATTTTATCCTCTTATAGACTTTTCTTATATTTCTTTATTTTCTAAAAAAAATTTAATTAACAAAACATGTAAATATTTATGACCAGGGACTCATCCTTATCAAGACAAAATTCATCATAGAAACCCCACTTTTATTACATAACAATTTCATAATTTTTAAGATTAACTTAATAGATATACAAATCCAGGATCAAAAATTTTAGTGTATTTGTAAAATTATGTTCATACATAACTTATACATAGTAAAACATAAAAATTTATTTAAATCCTTCATCTTTATCCTTAAAAAGATAACATTACCCATTTTACATGTAATCAACTGAGAATATTCATCAAAGAAAGGGGTGAGTTAAAATCCCAATAAGAGGATGAATAAGGATAATGAATCAATATAACATGAGTGAGAATAATCATCATCATAATAAAATAACTATATGGTCATAATCAAAATCATAATGGAAATAATGGATAATGTAATGGAATGTGATAATGAATAAAAATGAGACATCATGTCTTAGTGGTCAAATAACACACATAGTTATGAACAAAGTTAGCTTCGTGTTCACGCATAACATATGTGGATAATCCCAACGTCATCATTGTGAAAAAAATCTAGAGTCATGTTTACACATATTAAACATTACCTCATTAGATACATCAAATTACCCAATAAATTATATGGCTATATAATTTTGGGCTCACTCGTCACATCATAATATTAACATAATCATGCATGCCACATAAAACGTGTTACAATCATAGTTATGAATTAAAAAATGATAAGGAATGGGTTTCATGATAATTTCATTAATAATTATTTCATGAATAAACTTTAGGTTCCCAAATTAAAAAAGGTAAAACATATTTGGTATAAAAATCATCATTCTTTATTGAAGAAGAAGAAACTCTAGAGGAGCCAAAGTTGTGTTTTGGAAAGAAGATTTCTTTTGGAAACTCTTTGTATTTGTCATAAAATCAAGTAGGAAAAACTAATTTCCCAAAAAATTAAAGGTAAAAATAATTAAATGATATTTGTGGAACATTATTGGAGTATTATTACTAAATATGTCATGAAATAGGTATAACCCAAATAAAAGTAGTTGAGTTCTAGAATCCCCTTACGATATGTCTAAATGCATTCTTCACTTGTACTAATTATTCTAGATAAACAAATTAGATTCATCAATAAATTAATTAAAACCATATTATAAATGTATTTTATTTATTATAATTCTATTAAGTTCATTTATAGCTATTTTGATGAGTTATAGTGTTCAATTGTATCATTCCTGAAGTATTCGTTTTCATGGTTTCATGGTCAGTTTACTTGTGTATAATGATGAAAGTTATTGTAAAATGATAAAAATTCTATAGAAGTTAAATTATGTGTAATTAATGAACTTAAATAATTTTAAATGTTCTCATATATGATTTGGTTTTCTAGTATAAGAATTATTCATCGGATAAAACATTAATGATAAATTATTAGTTTATTTTTTGCAGTCTTTTCGGACCATCACAAACTAGTTTTATTTTATTTAATATGATTTATATAATTTTTTTAAAAAACATTAAAAAATTATAATATGCATATTAAAATATTTTTAACCATAATAATGGTTTTATGACTAGCCTTGAAGGATTTAATGGAAAATGAAATTTCATTGTCCACAAAGGTGGTAAACTGACATATCGCTGACAATGTTTTCATTTTTAGTATAAAATGAGAATAGAAGAGATTTGATTAAGGATATTACATTAAAAAAATAAAATTCCAGTATATATATGATATTGGAGTCATCATGATGCTTTGTATAGGGTAGGTGAGGAGATGATAAGAAAAGAAAAGATATTAAGGGAAGGATTTAGGATTTTACCTCTTGAATGTTGTCTCCTAGAGAACCTCCTTAATGAACTTAGGTTTAGAATTTTATTGAGAAAAATATCTCTTGGACATGGGTAAGAGGCTTTGAAATGTAATTGGGAAGAATATTTATATGTAAGGTGTGTGGAGAAGGGGTCGTATTTATGGGGGGAGTAGTGGGGTACTTTTGATTATTATAATCAATAGTATATAATTTTGGTTGAAGACCCCCAATAGTTTTGATTCCTATAAAAAAAATATAGTAAATATTTCAAGAGATTTAGAAACAATAGGTTTTTATATCAACCACATGCCATTTATAAATAAAAAATTCATGTATTTATCTTATACTTTAAATTATCATAATTCACTATTCACAAAAAAATCAACTATTTTAGAAAAATCTCAAAAATTCACCCTAACCATTTTTCGATGTGTTTATTTCCAAAATTGACTCCATTTTATGAAATTAATTTTCTAAATATTATAAATTTAATTTTGAAATAAAATCATCATTTATTCAAAAAATAATGATTTTAATATTATAATCAATTTTATGACCCTTTGAAAAATTAATTAAGGTTTCATAAAATTATCTTATAATTATAATAAAAAAATATTAATTTATGAATAAATTTTATTAAAGTAAATTTTCTTTTAAATCATTATATAAATTATAAAATTTTAAATAAACATTTACATTTTACAAAAAATTCCAACACTTAATTTATCATTTTTAAAACATTTATGTACTTATATGATGATACAATTATATCATATTTTCATTTATAAGAAACCTAAATTTTATTTATATTTTCATAGGTGAGGTTACTATTATAATTTCTAGATTACTATTCATAATCATCATATTACTATTCTGATGGTTTAGGTTCCTTAACTTCTATAAATACATATTATTTCATTATTTATTTATGAGAATAATGTTTTTATTGAGTTCTATATGTGATTAATGTGTTTTATGATATTATTGTAAAAAATTTAAATTAAAACTATAAAATTATAGGTCGTTTCATTCTTCCCTCCTTATTAAATTTCATCCTCGAAATTTTGTTTTACATACTAAGGTGAAAATAGGTGAGATTATTTATCCTTCATTTACCCCACTGGTTACCATGTCACTTCTTCATACTTATGGTTTCTCTATAGTACCTTAACCAAGTGAGTGGTCTTGTTATATAGAACCTTGTTTATTCAGTCCAAAATATTCACTGACTACTCCTCATAAGAGATATCGTTTCCCTAATGTATCACCTCTAAGTTAAACACATGCAAGGGGTATACTATGTACTTCCTCTGGAGGGATATGTGGAATACATCATCCACTTGGTACATGGTTGGTGGAATCAAAAACTGATGGGTTGCTTCTCTTTTGTGATCAAGGATCTAAAATGGGATAATGTACCTTTTTCTAAGCTTCTCTTTCTTTCCAAATTGCTTGAATCTCTTCCATGGTGATATTTGAAGGAAATTTTTGTATCCAACTTCAAAATCAAAGTCCCTTCAACGGTTTTCATCATAGTTCTTTTTTCAACTCTGTCCACATTTTATATTTTTTGTATAGATTGAACCTTCTCAGTCATCTATTTCACAAGATCAGGTCCAAGTAGCTTTCATTCACCAACTTCATCCCAAGAAGTTAGATTTTCACATCACTTCCCATACAGAGCTTAATATGGAGCCATTTAAATACTTGAGTGGAAACTGTTATTATATGAGAAATAAACTAATGGGAGATGTTGATCCCATCCTCCTTTGAATTCCATTGAGTATGATCTTAGCATGTCCTTGAGAATTTGAGTAGTCCTTTCAGATTGTCCATCAATTTGGTGGTGATAATCCATTCAAAAATTCAATTCAGTACTCAAATCATGTGGAATAATGCTCTAGGATTTAGATTTAAACCTTGGATCATGGTCGGATATGATCCAAAGTGGATCCCTATGAAGGCTCGCCACTTATTTCACATATATCTTGTAAATTTGTTCAAGCAGTAAATATTCCTTAATAGTAATGAAGGAGGTAGTCTTGGTGAGTTGATCCACCACAACCCATATCACATTGTTTCATTCAAATTTTTTTAGGAGACCAGTAAAATCCTATAGTGAAAATCTCCCATTTACATGAGGGTATAGGAAATTGTTGCGTCATCCATTTATATTTTTGTATATATTCTATAAATTATTGACATACTATACTTCTAGATATACACACAACAATATCTTTGTTCAAATTTTCCCACAAGAATTTCTCTCAAAGATCTGAGTATATCTTGGTACTTCCAAGATTGATAGAGAAATATGAGTTATGTGCATTATCCAATAGATCATTCTTTATCTCAGGTGACTAAGGCACACAAATCCTAGCTCCAAACCAAATCACACCATCATCATCAATGTGGAAATCATGTGGATTCCATTCCTTTACTGATTTTACCTTCTTTTGTTGTTCCAAATCATCCCTTTGTACCTCCTTGATATTTTCTTAAATAGATGGTTGGGAAATCATTTGGTAAATATAGGATGTATTCCCTATCTTCATGATTTCTAAATCCATCCTTTTAAAATCCATGAATATATAGTATTTCTCAATTCACATCATGGATAAGGTAGAAGGTTATTTTCTACTAATAGAATCAGCTACCTTGTTCACCTTTCCTAGTTGGTAATGAATCGAGCAATCATAGTTCTTCATTAGATCTAACCATATTCTTTGATACATGTTGATCTTATTCTATGTTAATATATACTTTACATTCTTTTGATCATTATATATGTCAAACTTCACACTATAGAGGTAGTTCCACCAGATTTTCAATCAAAAAATCCCAACTAATAGCTCTAGATCATGCATCGAGTAGTTTTTTTCATGGTTCTTCAACTGTTGTGAGGTGTAGGATATCATTGTATCACTATACATGAGTACACAACCCAAGACTCTATTTGAAACATAATTTTTATATCATAAAACCTTCTCTGCTTATTGGTAGTGTGAGTACAAGTGTAGTGATTATCCTCTTATTGAGTTCTTTAAATCATTCCTCACATTTTTTTGTCTAGACATACTTTAAACAGTTTCTTGTTAAATTAGTTAGCGGGATAGAAAATTGTAAGAAATTTCAAACAAAACATCAGTTGTACCCCAATAATTCAATAAAACTACATATTTCGATGACACTATTAGGACTGGTCCATACCTAAATTACCTTATTTTTTGAAGGACCCATGGAGATTCTCTCAGTTGTGATCATGTACCCTATGAATGTGACCTTCCACATGAAAAATTCACACTTTCTGAACTTGGAATACAATTTATCTTTCCTTAATGTCACCAACAAAATAATTAAATGTTCTTAATGTTCCCCAATCTTGGAGTAAATGAGAATATCATCAATAAATATTACCAAAAAAATTTCAAGGTAGTTTATACAACCTCTATTAATCAAATCTATGAATATTATAGGGGAATCTATAAGTCTGAAGGGAATCACTAGGAACTCATAATTCCCATACCATGTATAGAAAGTAGTCTTCTGAATATCTTCTTTATTCAACTTCATTTAATGATATCCAGAATGAAGATTCATCTCTTTGAAGTACTGATCTCCTTGTATTTGATCAAACTAGTCATTAGTCCTTGGAAGAGGATACTTGTTCTTCATGGTGACCTTTTTGAGCTCCTAGTAATTTTTACATAGATGCATTGATCCATATTATTTCTTTATAAAGAGAACTGGTGCACCCTAAGGTGATGTATTGGGGCATATGATGCCTTTGTCCAAATTCTCTCACAACTTCTTCTTTATCTCCTCCAATTCAACAGGGGACATCTTATAGGGAAATTTTGAGATAGGTGTGGCTATGGGTATAAGTTCTATTGAGAATGATACCTCATGATCTTGGAGAATCCCATGTAACTCTTTGAGAAATCAATCATTATATTCCCTCACAATGGGAATTTCCTCCAAGTTGATACCATCCTTTGACTCAACCATTTGAGCGAGGTATGCTTCTTCACTGGGTATCAACTCACACAATATTGAGGTATTTTACAAAGAAGATACATGGTCTTCCTTACCATGGTATGGTTCAAAATATGAAAATATATTTACTTTTCTCAATATTTGATGTGTTCTCTATATAACAAGATACAATCAATGCACATTACAATGTAAAATTCCACCAAGGGAGTTATTACGAGATTCATTGGAGTAATATTACCACATATTTCAACTAGATAAGAGTCAAACACTTGGGATACAATGATCACATCAGTAGGTATATTTAAGGATATCTCTACTTCAAGGTATCATGGGTTTGATTATATAGTTCTAAAAAACTTACAGGATATAAATGAATGTGTAGAACCATAATAAAATAATAATTTTTCCATTATTGAGTAAATAATAATTATAAAATGTATGAATTAATTTTCTTACTCCACTTTAGTAGTAGTTATGAAATAATATTCCCCTTTATCCTTTGGATTTTTTGCTTGCTAGAGATAATTTCCCTTAAGGACTCGAGGTTTAGTGCACTGGATTGAATAGTGCCCTTGATCTCTATTGTTTAAGCATTAAAAAATGGGTGGTTATCTCTTTTTCTCCATCACATGTCCATCTTCATCATGTCTCTTCAATATTTATGAGCTTGGTTGCCTTATCTCTTACACTTAAAACATTTCCTTATCTATTTGAGGTAGTTCCCATGATGTTTCTTTCCACATCGTTGACTTGTGGGTGGTTGATCTTTCTTTACACCATTTTATTAGATCCTCCATATTTAAAATACATTTTTTTTCTTATATCCACAATCATGAGACCATTTTCCAAAATCCATATCCACTTTGATATCACATTGAACCAATTATTCACAACACCTAAAGTCTCAGATAGTTAAAGCCTTTAGAAGGTTTGGTTTTAAACCAATAAAGAATATATCTATTTTTATATAATTTTTTTTAAGAAAACCACTGAAATATATTTAAATCCTTATGAATTTTTATTCATAATCCATGAAAGATTATCATTCTTTTTTCTTTAGTTCTATAAATTATATGTCCATATTTTTATGAAGAGTTCAAGGGAAATACTTGTTAAGAAATATTTTCTTAAATTATTCCCACTCCATCTATTCTATTTCATCATTATACATAATGTTATTTATCAATGGCCACCATTGATCATCTTCTCTATCTAAATGATATAAAAATAGAGTCACATTCTCTTTATCAGAACAATAGATCACAAAACTATCTTCTCCATTGAGTTAACCCACTTTTCTACAACATGTGAATCGTAATATCTACTAAATGTCAGTGGTAATTACAGCATAAAGGACTCAATTACTAGTTTTTACTTCTTGGGTGAAGTCAGACATTCCAAATGGTTTAGGTTATTATTCAGAGCCTGAGACAACTGGGTAATCATTTCCATAAAGTTTTTAACTCCACCTATCATGACATTAGGGATATCATTCAAGAAATTTTTGCATGGTCCCTCACATGGTTTGTTAGCCTAGTTTCTCCTAGATCCCTTCATTTTATAAAATAGAAAAGGTTTAAATAGAATTTAATTCAACAAGTAATTAAAAAATAATTTATTCTTCTATGTAATTAATTCTAAATGATTGTATTAATGGATATATAATTTTTAAAAAACAAACCTTTTTTGATGTTTACATGTATTTAGTATTATTCGAACGGTTTTTACTAACATTATATAATCATAATTCCAAAATTAATTAAACCATGATTTGATACCAACTATAGAGACCCTACTTTTCTTACATAACTATTACATCCTTTAATGATAAACAACACAATATATATGCAAATACATGATCAAAAGGTTTAGTGTCCTGGCCAAATTAGGCTCATACATAACTTAGACATAAGAAAAATTAAACATTTATTTAAATCCTTCATATTTATGATTAAAAGTATCACATTCTTCTTAGTTTATATAATCACCTAAGGATATACATCAAGGAAAGGGTTGAGCTAAAATTCCAGTAAGAGAATGAATAAGTAACATGAATCAATATAACATGAGTGAGAATAATAATAATAATCATAACATAATCATAGGATCATCATAAAAATCATAAGGGAAATACTGTTTGAAGGCATGGAATGTGTAAATGTATAAAAATGAAACCTCATGTCTTAGTGGTCAAATACTACACATAGTTGTGAACAAAAATAGCATCATGTTTGTGCATAACATATGTGCATAATCATAACATTTTCATTTTGAAAAATTCTATCATCATGTTCATGAATATTACACCTTATCTAATGTAATACACCACATTACCCAATGTATCATATGAATATATAATTCTAATCCCACCCATCAAATCATAATATTTACATAATAATTCATTCCACATATAACATATTGTAATCATAGTCATGAATTAACTGTTAAAAGGAATGTGTTTCAAAAGGATTTTATTGATCATTATTTCATGAATACACATGGGGTTCCTAAATGAAAAGTTAAAACATATTTGGTATTAAATTGTCATTTTTAGAGAAGAATAAATTACTCAAGAGGATTCAAAGATGTGTTTTGGAAAGAAGAGTTCTCTTAGAGATTCTTTGTATTTGTCATAAAATCAAGTAGGAAACATGCATATCCCAGAATAAAAAAACGGAAGAATAATGATATGATATTTAAGGAACATTAGAGGATTATCCACACCAAATATTTTGTGAATTAGGGATAACCAAAAGAAAAGGATTCGGATTCAAGAATCTCCTTACCTTATATCTGAATGCGTTCTGCACTTGCACTTAATATCCTGGATAATAAAATTATATTAATTAATAAATTAATTCATAACCTATTCTATATATATTTTCTTCATTAATATTTTATTAATATCATTTATGGATAATTTATGAGTTGTAGAGTTTAATTTCATCATTCAAGAAGCATTCATTTACATGGTTTCAAGGTCGGTTTACTTGTGTATAATTAGGGAAGTTCTTGTAAAAAAATTATAATTTTATAAAAGTTAAATTATATGTTATTAATGAACATCCATATATTTAAATGGTATCTTATATCATTTTGTTTTCTGGTATGATAATTATTCATTTGATAAAACATTAATGATAAATGTTTAGTTTATTTTGGCGGTTTTTTCAACCATCACAAACTAGTTTTGTTTTCTTTAATATTATGTCTATAAATTGGTTATGGAACATTAAAAATGTTATAAAATACATATTGAAATATGATTTAACCATAATAATGGTTTTAATACTATTTTTGATGGTGTTAATGGAAAATGATAACCTATCATCCATGAAGGTAGTAAACTGACATATCACTGATGGTGTTTTCATTTTTATAATAAAATGAGAAGAGAATAGATTTGATGATGAATATTTCAATAAAAAAATAACATTACATTGTATATATTATAATAGATTATGTTGGGACCAAGTTGGATGGAGAAGGAAGTACGAAGAGTCTACTGTTACAGAGTGTTGTCTTTTGTTGTCAAAGAAGATAAATCAATTCACTTTGTAAAGGACTTGGAAATCAGACGATGCTTTGCTGATATGTATTTCACAAAATCATAAGTTAAGAGAACTTGTGATGCAAGACTTAAGAATTAAAGGGGTATAAATGATGATTCCAGTCATATACTATTTTTATTGGAAGGAATGATGCTGCTAGAAGATAGGGAAGTTTCAGTACTTCCCATTGTAAATTTAATGATGCTAAAGTTGTTTGATCAAAGGATACATATCACGATAGTAGACTTCATGGTAAAATATGAAGAATAGATATGGGATGTAGTGAAGAGATCAATGAAAAAAGAATGAAAAATCTATAGGTGGCACAAAATAATGTTTTAAGGTGGTGCTGTTTTCTAGTGTTTTCCAAATTTTAGGGCCTGAAAATCAGGAGATGAAGAAATGTGAATATGGAAAAGGATGATGTGTGAAAGTTTAATTATGACTTGGTATATTGTGCGCAAGTGTATTTCCATGATCCTATCATCAAAATGTGTCAAAGGAGAGGCTTGCATGAAAGATTTGGTTTGGCACGCAAGATTTTTTTTGCGCATAAGATAGAAGGGAGTTTGGAATCTTGCATGCAAGGCATGATTCGAGGACTAAACTTTGAAAAATGTCAATGGAATGAAGTGCACTAAAGATTCAAAAAAGTTCATGAAAGATGACGTTGGAGCGAAAGAGACTTATGTGCCTAATTCGACGTTAAATGGGGTTTTGCGCGACGTATCAAAATCTTGCGTGCCGCATTGGGGTTTTTTGCGCGTAGGGGTTAGTGTGGTATATAAATAAGAGGTGACCCCCTCACACTACGTTTGATCGAAACTTAGAGAAATACCAAGCACTTAGGCATAGAAAATTATTAAGAAAAGGATAGTGCGTGAAAAAAATAGAGTTTCGTGCAATAAGGAGAAGTTTCATGCAAGAAGAGAGTTTCACGCAAGATAGAAGTTGCGTACAAGAGGTGTTCCCTGACAAAAGACAAATCTTGCACACGCAGTATAAAAGTTGTTGCAATAATCTTAAAATGGTGCGTGAAATATTTGAGTTCTTGGAACATATTCAGTTGTGCATAAGATAGTTCTTACCATCTTTTGGGTAAGAAAGTGAAGATTTGTACTTCAGAGAATACACCTGTTGAATTGTAAAAAAGAACTAAAATATTGTAATTACCTATTTGTGATAAGAGGGTTCACACACACTTTTGGATTGTTATCCAAGTGCTAAATGAGTGTAAGGTTATATCCTACTTGTTGTATTCCACATAAAAGGATTGTTTTCTAGTGGATTGTGTAGTACTGTATTATTTCAGTACCATACCATGGACGTAGCTGCTCTTGTTGAGTAGTGAACCTTGTAAATCTTGTGTTATTGTGGTTATGTGTGTTCAGCAGAGAAGAAACTCTTTAACAGGAGGCGAATGTTGTTTCAAAAAGGAGGAAAGATAAAAAGAAAAGGATATCACTGATTCACCCCTCCCTCTCTTAGTGATACTTAGATCCTAATTGGGAACTTCAATTGGTATTAGAGGTAGGTTCCCTTCATTTGTTCTTTGCTTAAGTTTTGAAGAGAAGTTGTGATGAAGAATCTGAATTGCATGAATAGTAAGGGGATTCTTATATTTTATGGAAAGAATTGTCATATCTAGAAAGACAGAATGATGCCCTATCTTATGTCTCTTAGGTATGAAGTTCTTGAAACTACAACAGATGTATTTCCTCTTATTGATGATAAGGTTCCTCTTACATCTATTGATAAGAAGAATCCTGAGAATTATGGAAGAGCTAAAAAATGCATTACTCTCATCTCTCTCTGAGATTGAGTTTTTGAGAGTTAAAGGTGTCGCTACAGCTAAAGGAATATGGGATAAGCTGAATAACATCTAAGAAGGAAATACAAAAGTAAAGAAGGAAAAACTACAAATATGAAGGTTGAAGTATAAAGGCTTGAAAATGGGAGATTCTGAATCTATTGGAGACTTATTTACAAGGGTTAATGATATTGTTAGTACAATCATAAGTCTCGGTGAAAATTTGGAAGATTTTACAGTTTTTGAAAAGATCTTGAGAAATCTTCCTGACAAATTTGATGCTAAAGTTTCATCACTGGAAGACAGATACCCTAAAACATTATCCCTAGATGATTTTCATATAACTCTTATAACTTATGAAATGAGAAGGGAGAAGTCTATGAAGATAAAAGAAAAATCTGATAGAGAAATGTCTTTTAAGGCTGTAAAGAAAGAGAAGTTGAATAAAATTCATATTGAAGAAGAATCTGGTGAATCCAACTTTGAAAATTAGGTATGTTAAAATTTTGTTGAAATTTTATCCTTTTTTTCTAAAAAAGTTAAAAGAGGCACAGGGAAATACAAAGGGAAACTCCCTTTGAATTTTTTGAATGTGGATCTATTGGGAACTTTGCCGCTAATTTCCCTCAAAAATGGAAAGATGAAGATAGTGAGGAAGAAGATAGAAGAACAAGAAGGTCATGGAAGAAACAAGGTAGAAAAGATAAATATTCTGGCAGAGGTAAGGATAAAAACATCTTCAAATCAAAAAGAATAAGCTTTTTGTCAAAAGATGAACAAGATGATAATAGCGAGACTGAATCTGAAAAATCTATTACTGAGAAAGCTAGATAGAGTACCTTTTTTGCAATAGTTAATAATGATGATTATGAGAGCAGTAGTACTGAAGAAGAAGAAACTCAACTTGAACAGTATCTAAAAAAAGAGTTGAACGAATTTTTGAGAAATATTAGAAGGCATGAGAGGGAAAACAGAAAATTGACAAATGAAAATTCTTCATTAAATTACCAAACATGTTTTCTTCACATGAAAGAAAAATATGAAAATAAAATTGATGATCTAAAAAATTATCTTGAGAGAGAAAATAATTTTAATGATCATCTGGAAGTAAAGCTGAAGGAAAAAAAGAAAATGAGTTGGAACTTCTCCAACATAAACTTTCTAAAGCAGAGGAAATGAACACAAGGTTAAAAAATTCTGTTACAGAAGTTGGTGAATGTTCTGCTAAGAATGAGCCTAATAAAGATCAATAAAACGTGCCTTTAAAGGTTGAAAAGAAAGATGGAATGGGTACTAATAAGAGAAATGTTGTAAAGGCTACGTATGTGGTCAAAGTTAGAAATACTAAAAAATTAGAAGCATCAAAAATATTGAGTCCAGAAATATGTCTACCACTTATTGTTCCAGTAAGACTGAATAGAATTATGAGCTAAAGAAGAAAGTTACAATTGAAAATATAAAGGTCGATGGTCAGCAGAATTTTGGTCAGAAGATTACTGAGAAGCATGTTCACAAATCTGGTCATTATGGAAGTTTCCAATGAAAATATTCATTCTATGGCTACTGCTGGTATTGTGGTGGATTTGGAAACATGGAAAATCTTTGTTGGTTCAACCAACAATATTAAAACTATTCCACATGTTTTGAAAGACAAGGATTAAGGGGGATTCAATCCTTTCAAAAGATAAAATATCCAAATAAATTTCAGAAGATATCTGAGAAGGTTTGTGTGAAAGTTGAGAATAGGTTCCAACCACTAGAAACTATTTGTGAAAGATGTGATCGACCTGGACATCATGATAAGGGATGCCTTAGTTTGTTACTAGAGTAACAAAATTTTCTTAATAATCCCTAGAAGCCAGAGTTTTTGAAAGCTAAAAGGGACAGGTCTGATAAGTCCAAAAATAAAGAGTGTATTATTGTTTGGCCAGAACACATTGACTTGGCTAGGAAATTGGAGGAAGAACAACATAATTTTGAAGAAAAGGAAGAACAAAAATCTCTCATTGTCAAAACTTCTTTGAAAGCTACAAAAGGAGAATGTTCATTGATTCTTGATAGTGGGTGTTGCTCTCATATGACAGGAGACATAAATCTACTGAAAAATGTGAAAGACTTCAAATAATGAACAGTGACATTTGGAAATGATAAATCTTTAAGGATCAAAGGTGTTGGATCAGCCATAATTGGAAAAGAAAAGATGAAATCTAAGAAAACACTATATGTGGATGGGTTGAAACATAACCTGCTAAGTGTGTCATAACATTGTGATGAGGGCAACAAATTTATCTTCAGAAAAGATGGATTTGTTGTGAAAAGTGAAAATGATGGAAATATAGTTACAAGAGGCCAACGTACGAGAGGGAATTTGTTCCAAGTTGGTGAAGTGCATAACTCTTGTTACATGGGTGTGGTGGATGAAAACCAGTTATGTAATAAAAGGCTGGGACATATGTATTAGAGAAATATGTGCAAGTTATCAAAGTGAGATAGTGTCTGAGATATTCCGGATTTATCAAGAAGAAGAGATTGGTGTTGCACTATTTGTGAGAAAGGGAAGATTACAAACTCTAATCATAAAAGAGTTTAAATTTTCTCAAAAAGACCTTTGGAACTCATACACTTTGATATTTGTGGAACAATGAGAAAGCAATCTAAAAATGGAGATAAGTACTTCATTACTTTCATTAAAGACTTTACTCTCATTACTTGTGTTATGTACATGAGACATAAGTTAGATGCTCTAACAATGTTTAAGAGTTTCAGGAGGAATGCAGAGAAGGAATGTGAGTATTCAGTGAAAAATTTGAGAATTGATAATGGTGGTGAGTATAAGAATGAAGAGTTGGAAAGTTATATTGAGAAGCATGGAATTCAGCATGAGTTCAGTTCACCATACACACCTCAATAAAATGGGGTTTCTGAAAGAAAGAATCAAAGTCTGGTGGAAATGGGGAGAACTATGTTACTTGAACATAGTCTTTCTCATTATTATTAGAGGAAAACCATGAGAACTACTATGTATATTTAGAAATAATGTTTCTATAGGAAAAAATCATATATGACTCTATATGAAATGTTCTATGGAAAAACTCCAAGTCTGAAACACTTAAGAGTATTTGGGAGTTCATGCATTATAAAGAAGAAAGGTGGAATCCTTGGAAAGTTTGAGAAAAGAGGATATGATGGAATTTTTCTAGGCTATTCTCCAGAAGGAAGAGGATATAGATGTCTCAACAAAGAAACAAGATTATTTATTGTTTCTTCATATATAAAAGTTGTTGAAAATGTTGAGAAAGAAAATCAGTCATATGTTGATGTGAATGTTGAGAAGGATAGAGAAGATTTTGTTAATGATTCTAATAATGTTGCAGAATATGTTAATACTACTCATGAAGAGGAATCCGACTCAGAAATCTCGAGTGATGAGAATGAAGTTCGAACAACTCATCCTAGGCTGAGGAAACAAGTGGAGGCTCAGAACATTATTGGAGATCAACATCAGAGGGTTCAAATAAGAAGAACAATGAATGATATAACACAATATTCTCTTTATTAAAAAAGTTGAACTTAATGATGTAAATGAAGCATTTGAGAATCGATAATGGGTTCATGTTATGAATGAAGAGATTGATTAGATAGAGAAAATTTATACTTGGAAACTTGTATTCAAGACAGACAATAAGAACATTATTGGTACAAAGTGGGTTTTCTAGAACAAGCTGAATGAAGAAGGTAAAGTAATAAGAAACAAAGCAAGATTGGTTTGCAAAGAGTATTCACAAATTTATGGAATTGATTTTGATGAAACCTTTTCTTCAATGTAATGATTAGAAACAATCAGAATCTTTCGTATTATTGTTTCACAATGAGGTTACAAAATCTTTCAAATGGTTGTAAAATCTACATTCTTGAATGGTGATCTCGACGAGGAAGTTTACATTGATCAACCTTGTGGATTTGTTATTGGGAAGGATGAAAGTTATGTGTTCATATTTAAGAAGGCTTTTTATGGGCTAAAATGGGCTATGAGGGCATGGTATTCTAGATTAGATACTTTCTTGAGGAAGATGGATTTTAGGAAAGGTAGAGTTGACAGTAATATTTACATCAAGGATTGTCAGAAATTTTCACTGATCATAATTTTTTATGTCGATGACATTATCTTTGCTGGTAATGATTAAAGATCATGTGAGATATTTTTTGAGGAAATGAAGAAGTTATTTGAGATGTCAATGCTTGGAGAAATGAAATACTTTATTGGGATACAAATTTCCCAGAAGAATAATCACATCTCTTTGTCTCAAAAAAAGTATGCTAAGGAACTTTTGAAGAAGTTTGGCATGGAAAATTAGAAACCAATGTCCACACTAATTTCAGTGGGAACCAAGTTGTCTAAAGATGGAGAAGGGATGAAAGTTGATCAAAAATAATTTTTAAAAGCTGATCGGAAGTCTATTATATTTTACTGCCTGAAGACCCGACATCGTCTATGTTTTCACTTTATGTGCAAGATTTTAGAGTGATCCTAAAGAATCACATTTTATTTCTAGAAAAATAATTATCAGGTATATCAAAGGCATAAAAAATCTTGGAATCAGGTATGTTGGCTCAGGAAATATTGATCTATTTGGGTATTCATATGCTGATTGGGTAAGAAATGTTGATGATCAAAGATCCACATCTGGTGGAGTTTTATTTCTTAGGGAAATTTGTGTTAGTTAGCATACCAAGAAATATAATTTAGTAACTCTTATCACAGTTGAATGAGTATGTTGTAGCTACTCAAGATACAAATCAACTAATGTGGATGAAGACTAAGTTGGAAGATCTACTTTTTGAAGTAATGCTACCCTTTCTCTTGGGTTGTGATAATCAGAGTGCAATCAATATTCCAAGAAATCTGGTACAACATTCTAGTTCAAAAAACATTGTTATAAAGTACCACTTCATCAAAGAGTAGGTGGAGAAGAATGAATTGAGGATGGAGTATGTTCCTACATCTGAACAAGTTGCTGATATATTCACAAAAGTTTTACCAAAGGAACCATTTTCAAAATTGAGGTTAAACATGGGTGTCCAACATCCTTCTCATCAAGGTTGAGGTACATGTTTCTATCCCCTCTCTCATATTACCTTTTTATAGTGTTTTCAAGGGGGAGAATTGTTTTATAAATCTATCCTTATGAAAGCATGCATAAAGGAGGAGTTGTGGGTAAGCTGTTAATCCAGCATGTTTGTGTGTGAACTATTCTAATTGTTTGTTAGAGTGGTTGTAGGAAACAATGTTGTTGTATTCTAGAAAAATTGAATAATTGAAGAATTCTTAAGTAGAAGCTTGAATGATGTTCTGATGAAGGCTGAGGATATATGATCATAACATTTCATAGTCACTGCTTTTGGACAGTATGGTTTGGGCAGTCAATAGTTCATGTTTCCTATAATGAGTCAGCCCACGTAGGCTTAGAATTGTTGATAAGTGGTCCATTACTTTAGGTTAAAGTTCATTGATTTATGAATCTTGGATGACAAAAAAATCAAAAGGGAGATATTGTTGGGACCAAGTTGGATGGAGAAGGAATTATGAAGATTGTGTTGTTACAGAGTGTTGTCTTTTGTTGTCAAAGAAGATAAATCAATTCACTCTGTAAAGGACATAGAAATCCAAAAATGATTTTCTGATATGTATTTCACAAAATCTTATGTTATGATAACTTTTGATGCAATCCTTATGAATTAAAGTGGTAGAAATGATGATTCCAGTCATATACAGTTTTGATTGGAAGGAATGATGCTACTAGAAGATAAAGAAGTTTCAATACTTCCCATTGTAAATTTGACGATGCTAAAGTTTTTCAATCAAAAGATACATATCACAATATTGGACTTCGTGATGAAATATGAAGAATGGTTATGGGATGAAATGAAGAGAGAAATGACAAAGAAACAAACAATCTGGAGGCATCACAAAAGAAAATTTTAAGGTGGCGCCATTTTCCAGTGTTTGCAAATTTTAGGGCCAGAAAATTGGGAAATGAAGAAATGTGAATATGGAAAAGGATGATGTGTGAAAGTTTTAAGATGACTTGGTATATTGTTTTCAAGTGGAGTTACATGATCCAAACATCAAAATCTGTAAAAGAGAGGCTTGGGAGAAAGATTCAGTTTTGCGCACAAGATTGTTTCTTGCGCGCAAGATTGAAGGGAGTTTGGAATCTTGCACACAAGGTATGATTTGAGGTCAAAACTTTGAAAAATGGAAATGGAATAAAGTGAGTGAAATATTCAAAGAAGTGTGAAAAAGTTGATTTTGGCGCAAAAGAGTCTTACACGCCCAATGCGACGTCAAATGGGGTTTTGCGCGATGCATCAGAATCTTGTGCAGCGCATCAGGGTTTTTGAGCATAGGGGTCAATGAGGTCTATAAATAAGAGGTTACCCCCTCACACTACATGTGCTCAACACTTAGAGAAATACTGATATCTGAGGCACAAAAAAATATTAATAAAAGTATAGTGTGCGAAATAAATAGAGTTGTGCTCAAGAAGGAGAAGTTGTGCACAAGAAGAGAGTTTCTCACAAGATTGAAGTTGTGTGAAAGAGGTGTTCTGTGACAAAATACAAATCTTGCGTGCACGGCATAAAAGTTTCACACAAGAATCTTAAAAGGGTGCATGAAATATTTGGGTTCTTCTCACATATTCAGTTGTGCATAAGTTAGTTCTTACCAGCTTCTAGGTAAGAAAGTGAAGATTTGAACTTCATAGAATACACCTGTTGAATTATAAAGATGCACTGAAATACTATAATTCCTTATTTGTTCTAAGAGGGTGAATACACACTTGCGGATTGTTTTCCAAGTGATAAAAGAGTGTAAGGGTATATCCTACTCTTTTTATTCCACATAAAAGGATTTTTTTCTAGTGGATTGTGTGGTACTAGATTATTTCCATACCATACCAAAGATATAGCTACTCTTGTTGAGTAGTGAACCTTGTAAATTGTGTGTTATTGTGGTTGTATGTGTTCAGCAAAGAATAAACTCTTTAACAGGAGGCAAAGGTTGATTCACCCCCTCCCCATCTCAGTGATACTTAGATCCTAATTGGGAACTTTATATTAATAATTCTAATATGTATAGGTGAGGTGAGGAGAGGATAAGAAAAAAAGAAATTAAAAAAGAAAGATTGAGAATTTTTTCTCTTGAATGCCATCTCCTTGAAAACCTCCTTAAGGAATCTAGGTTTGGTCTTTTATTGAGAACCAAAGCTGTTGGACATGGGGAAGAGTCTTCAGAATGGAATTAGGTGTAATATTGACAATATGAAAGGCTTAGAAATTGTGAGGAGAAGGGATGCTGGGGGGTTTTATTTATAGGGGGTAGAGGGGTATTTTTATTATTTTATTCATTAGTTTATTATTTTGGATCAAGACTATCAATAGCATTGATTCCTATGACTGAATATATTAAATGGTTCTGTAGATTTCAAACCAATTGATTATTACATCAACCATACATCATCCATGACTGAAAAAATCATGTGTTTTTCTTATACTATAAATTATCGTATTTAACTATACACCAAAAATTAAACTATTTTAGAAAAATCTTGAAAATTCACCCTAACCATTTTTTGATGTGTAAATTTCAAAAATGGACTCAATTTTATGAACATAATTTTCTAAATATGGGAAATGGAATTTTTAAATAAAATCGTTATTTTGTTCAAAAAATATTGATTTTAATATTATAATCTATTTTATAACACTTTAAAATTTAATTAAGGTCTCATAAAATTATCTTATAATTATAATACAACATAATATTAACTTAGGAATCTATTTTATGAAAATAAATATTCTTATAAATCATTATATAAATTATAAAATTGTAAATAAATATTTACATACTTCCAAAATACCAACACCTAATTTATCATTTTTAAAACATTTATTTACTTAGAACATCATATAATTATATCATATTTTCATTTATAAGATAACTAAATTTTAACTATACTTTTATAGATGTGGTTACTATTCTAATAGCTATTTTACTATTCCTAATGGTTATATTACTATTTTGATGGTATGGGTTCCCTAATTTCTATAAATACCAGTTATTTTATTATTCATTTAAGGAAATAATGATTTTATTGAGTTCTATAGGTGATTTATATGTTTTATTACATAATTATAAAATTGGAATTTCCATTGATAAAATTTTGGGTTCTTACATTCATGATCACTAGGTTTCTTCTGGCCCTTATGTTTGAAAAACTTCTTGAATTCATCATCATTCATCTATTTTTTCCTCTTCTAAAATTGGGGGGTGATTATTCATCATTTATATTTTCTTTCACAATTTGTTTTTTTCTTTAATAGGTTGAGAATTAGACATAGTTCTCTCAATTATATCCACAAATTTATTCAACTTGTTTTCAAAAACTAACTTCATCCTCCACATAGTCTCTTCAAAAAATAGAGAAATAATTTCCCTCATAGGATATGTCCAATTCTTAACCTAAAAAACTTTCATACACTTTACTAAAAACTTGTTAATGTTACACAAAAACATCAAAATTTTCGGTTTCATTGAAGATTTATTTATCAATTCCACTGTTAGAAACATAAACTTGACTGGGTTGAACTGTCCCATATTCATTAGAAAATATAAAACAAATATATCAAGAACTATTAGGGAATCCCTATCACCCTTTATGGGAATCAATTGTGCCTGCATCCACAAAGTTACAACCCTAGATTCAGAATTAAGGTGAGAAACATTTCTTAATTTACTAAAGGATGTAAAAAAAATATGTTCATTATCCTTATAATTTACAAAACTCCCATGTTTATCAATAATTTTGTAAGATATAAGATAAGATTCACCCTACATGGGTACTTCCACTTACCCAGCTTCATATTAATAAGAAAGTTAATACTTTTCACCAAAAAAATTAAAGGAAACATCTTCTCTATTTTCTCATAAATAAATTCAACTGAAGAGTAAAACTCTCTCACAATTTATGGATAAAACAATTCAAAATAATCTTTCAGGATGAATATCTTTTACCAATATTAAAATATTGAAATTATTTTCAATAATGAATCATATATCTCATAAAAGTTTTTCTTTATGATTATTGCTCTAAAAATCACTCTTTTCAAAATCTTCAATAGTTTCCATCGTACTGAGATAGTGCTAGTGATCGAACAAATGGAAGGACTTCATACTGTTCACTAAAAGAGGCGGTGAAAGTTGGGAGAAAATTCTCTAGAAATAGATGTAGATCAAGGGGTGACCCACCCTTTTAGAGGCAGGAGAGGTGACAGTTTGAATTCTATATAAATAAATTGATCAGATTAGAAGTCATTTTCTAATCTAATGATCAATATTTAATCAAGGAATGATTTAAAATAAAATTACGAACTCTTAAAGTTTTTATGGAAACTTTTCATTGGATTGAGAAAAAATAAAATTAGAAAAACTATCAATTTTTTAATAAAAACAAAAGTTTGTTAGACTAAAAGAATAAGTAAACAATAATAAGTATAAACTAAATTGATGAATAAGTAAAAAAACTAAAATAATAGTATATTTTAGAGTATAAACTTACTATCATTATATGTAACCTATACTTGTTGTTTTAATAAATAAAATTATTATGATAAATTTTACAATAAATGTATTTTCCATAATTTTTTTTAACAAATTTTGACACCGATAAATTTTTTATAAAATTTTTATTCTATAATATTTATAAAAAATCCGACTCTAAAAATATTTATAAAAGTTTTGAATTTGAAAATTTTTATATAGAAGAAAGCAAATACTTTTTTAAAAAACAAAAACAATTTAGGACACATAAATTATTTAGAAAAAAACATTAATAAAAAATAAAATTTTTTAGAAAAGAAAAGGATTTTAGAAACCTAATAAACACATATATCCCCCCTTTGAGAAGGAGTACATAAATGTAATGAGATTGGTAAAAAAGAAGTAGATATGAATAATCATTTGAAAATGATTATTCCTAGATTCTTTTTAATATAATAAAATATATCGGAACAAATGGGTTTTTTAAAAATATTATCATATTTTTATTTCTTTTCTAAAAATTTATATAATTATATCTCTTTTTTGTGTGTGATTGTGAAGTAAATGGTGTCTTATATCTATATTATTATCACATGAGTGATGTGTTGGGTTTTCACTAAAGAAAATGGAACTTGTTTTATTAAAAAATAATTGAGTTTTAGTAAAACTAATGTCATAAACAATGAGTGTCTGTTGCATCCACAACACTTGTGAATAACAACTTCCAGCTACCACAAATTTAGCTTCAGTAGTGGAAAGTGATACTGGTTTTTGTTTCTTACATGACCAAGAAACTAAATATTATTCTATGATATTACATGTTCTATATTTACTTTTCCAATAAATTATACATCCACTAAATTCAACATCCAAATTTTTTTTTACTCAAAATTGTTTCCAAAAGAGTATAATAAGCTTAAATCTGTAGTTCCCTAAGGTAATGAAAATTTTGTTTAACAGCTTTAAGATAGGATTATTTTAAATTATATTAATATATTTCATATAATAATACTAAAAAAAATTAAATATATAATATTTTCTATTAAGTAAAGTAATCTTCCAATCATACATCTAAAAATATTCTCATCAACTGGTTTCCTAGCTTCATCAATATCCAAAGTATTTGAGGTTCCGATAGGAGTACTAATAATTTTTTTTATCATACCCAATTTTATTAAGAAGATATTTTATATATTTATTTTGAGATATAAAATTTCCTTCTTGTTTTTGTGAAATGTTAAAACCTAGAAATTATGTTAAATCACCCATCATGATCATTTCAAACTCATATTTCATATGATCCATAAAGGAATATGTGAAATATTTTTGAGTTGATCTGGATATAATGTCATGAATATAGATTTTTAATATTATAATATTTTTATTAACTTATCTAATAAAATTTTTTGGATCCATATTATTTTGTAATAAAAATCCAATTAAACTATAATACAAGTCTTTAGGATCATTTTTAAGTCCATATATTTCCTTCGTAAGTTTAAAAACATGTTCTGGATGTTTTTTATTTTCAAAACTAGGGGGTTATTCTATAAAAACTTTATTCGAAATATATCTATTAAGGAAGGCATAATTTACATCCATTTGAAATAATTTGAAATTTAAAAATGCCGCATAAGATATAATTATACAAATAGCCTATGTCTTACTATCAGAGTATAAATTTCCTCATAGTCTATTCCTTCTTATTGATTATAAAACTTATCAAATAGACTATCTTTATTAATAACTATTATAAAATTTTTATCACATCTGTTATGGATATCCCATTTTACTATAATTATATAATTATCTTTTGGTCATTCAATTAAAGTCCATACTTGGTTACTTTCAAACTCATTTAGTTCATCTTGCATTTATTTTATCCAATCCTCATCACTTAAATCCTCCTTTATATTTTTTGTCTCGAATTTTGATAAGAATGATAGGTTTTAAATTTCATTTCTCAAAGAACTTATAGTCCTAATCGTTTTATCTACATCACCAACGATATTATCACTAGGATGATTCATAAGAAAAAAATAATATATTATATTTTCAAAAGTCTATTCATCAATAATAGGTTGAAAATATTCTTGAGGGAAAACTTTACAAATATATTATTGATTTTGTTCTCATAAAAATCACTTTAAAACATTGGTTGAAAACCAGTTTTTGAAATAAAATTTGAAGATTTAGGTTGGGATTATTTGAAAACAAAAGGATTAGTTTCATAAAACTTAACATGTAGTGTTTCCTCAATAGTACTTGTGTTTTTATCAAAAACATTATATGCCTTACTAGTTTTAAGATAACCTTAAAATATTCCTTCATTATATTTTGGAGAAAATTTATGTAAGTTATATTTAGTATTCACGATGAATACTTTGCATCCAAATAATTTGAAGTAATAATATTTTGGTTTTCTACCAGTCCACAAAACTCGATTTATAGTATAATAGGAAGTATTAACTTCTTCATACCGAAAATGTTTAGCAACCAAGTATTCACTTAGCATGGTTCTAGTAATATCTTGAAGAACTATATTTCTTCTTTAAACTACACCATTTTCTTGCGGAGTTATAGGTTTTTAAAAGTTATATATAATAGATTTATTACTAAAAAAGTTTCAAAATAATAATTTAAAAATTCTCTACCATGATCATTATGCATAGTTATCAAGGAAATTTTTTTCTCATTTTTAGCTATGGCTATAAAATTTTTACAATAACTAAAGGTTTGGATTTAGTTTCTAGAAAATAAACCCAAGTATATCTAGTATATTTATAAACTAAAACATATGCATATTATTTTACACCAATACTTCTAATTTGTATCGAATAAAATAATTCTATCAGTACAAACTATAAATAATTAGAAGTTGAGACATTACTAATAGATTTAAAACATTACTAATGTTTTTTGCCATATTGAAAAGGATTACAAACTATTAAATAATCTAACCTAGGTTCTAGTAGATCCTTAACTATTCCTTTTATATAAATATTATATAATGTAATAAGATTAAAATGTCGTAGTATTTTATTCCATAACCAAGATTTATCTTCCATTTCACTAAGACAAGGTAGATCTTATCTCATAAGTTCTTTTATTTTTAAAGTGTAAACATTCTCATGCCGATTGGAAAAATGAATAGATTAATATTTAGAACTATGAACAATACATTTATAATTCCATAAATTCACAAGATAACCTTCATCACGTAATTGAATTATGGCTATAAGGTTGTGTTTAAGTCCTACGAAAAATAAAAAATTAAATATTTAATATTTTCCAAAAAGAAAAATATTACCTATATCGATAATCTCTCCTTGACCATTATCTTTGAAAGTTACATTGAAACCTTTCATATTTATGAAAATCTTAAAGAAATATTGGTTTCTAGTTATATTTATAGAAAATCCAAAATTTATGTAACAAATTTTTTTGTAACTGGTAATTTCTTTATTATCCTAAAAACTAAAACATTAGTGTTTCGAACCCAAACCTTCCTGGGTCTGGTATTATCAGAAAATAAAATATTAAGTAATGAAATTAATCCAAAATTACTACATTGATAAAATTTCATTAATAAATTACTCAACTTTATTTAAAGAATATTTTTTCTTCTAATGTCGACCACTTTGACATTTTTTGAACGATGAATCACTCTTTGGGAAAAAATAGTTATTACTAAAAGTATTATTTTCTTTCTAAAATACATTTTGGGAATATCATTACAAGGTCTAAAATGATTATACATTTTACCAAGTTTTTCTTCCTAGAGGTAATATTGGAAACTATTTTCTTCAAACTATAAATTTCACATTTTAGTTTAATAATTGAGTTTTTATCCTCAGTAGTTTTAATTTTTTAACTGAGTTTTACAAAATTAGTTTGTAAATTGATTTCTCAAAAATAGACTTCTCAAGATCTTTTAAAAGATTATATTTTTTAAAATTAGTCTTATCAAGATAATTATAAACATATGATATCTCAGTAGTAATAGTATTAATTATATAATTTTCCTTTATGATTTTTTTGTGCATTATCATATAAATAAAAAAATAAACAATTTTCATTTTCAAGAAGTTTAGAAAACCTGGATACTTCTTCATAACTAGGTATAGTAATATCCACTTCAGTTGAGGAATATTATTTGTTAAAAGATATATTATTTTTCTAATCATTACTATTGGGGTAATTTTTATTTAAAACAAGGTTTATAAGAGATTCAATAGTTTATACCTTTCCCATAAGATATTTATTCACTTTTGATAACTCTAAAAATAAGCCAAAATTTATTTGTCTGTAACATTCATTATCTAAAGAATTATTAGATAAACTGTATCCTCCTATTTCACTCCAAGTTTCTAAATCTTTCATACTTTTATTTCCTTTATGCTTGTTATACTTCTTAGAATTCATATATGAATTACTTTCTTCCATTTCTTTCATTTTTGAGTTTGGGATAATCTGGTATAATGTGTCTTACCTTATTACATTCATAAAAAATTACTTCATAATATTCTTTCTTATAATTATTATCTATATGACTTTTCTTGTATCTATATTGAATGTTTTTCTTCCCAATATTGTTATTCATTCTTCTAGAAATACTTTCTATCTCCTTTCCAAACTATTAAAATGAAGTTTAATATAATTCAATAACAAATTTATTCTTCTAGGAAGATTTAAAAACTTTTTTAGTTGATTGAAATTTAATAGGAACACTTGACATTTGGAAAAAGAAACTCCTTCATTATTATTTTTCATATTTTTCCGAATCTCTTTTCAATACTCCTTCATATTTCATTAGAGTACAAATAATATCATTAAGAGTATGATTTTTAATCTTCCTTGTATCATCAAAAGAAATCATTTTTGATTCCCATTCATTAGCGAGACTCTCTATGATTTTCTCATCAAATATTCCATCTATTAGATACTTTTTTCTAAGTGAATTTAAACTATTAACAATAGTTATAAATCATTTATTCATCTCAGCTAAAGATTCTCTAGGTAAGAAATCCAAATATTTATAGTTATCTCTCATCATTGCTCTTCTAGTCTCAATAACTTTAGAAGTTACAAATTGTGTAATTTTTATCTTTTTCCATACAATGTTAGTTGATTTAAATGAATAAATTGGAATATATATATTTCATGTCATAGAAAAAATTAGAGTATTCCTTACTCTGTAATTCAATTGATATTTTGTTTTTATTGATTCATAAAAGTAGTGACTTTATTCTCAGGAATCTTATATTCTCTAGTTAACATAACAAAATTATTTATACTAGTATTGATAATAAAAGTCTCCATTTTGTATCTTGAGTATTCATAATCATTCCCATAAAAAATATGTGTTCTACTAGGATTCATATTTTCTAGAGTACCAACATTCAGACCTACCAACTTATCAAAGAGAAAATCTTATTTACAAAAAAAACATTAGTGTAAAATAATTTTATAAAAAATAAGTTTATAACAAAACATAAGATCTTGTTATTAATAATTAAAGTAAAAACTGAACAAGTATAGTAATAGAACCTCCTCTGATACCAATTTTTGGATCGTAAGAGTTTATGATGGCTATAAGATGGTTGTGAATTGAAGTTTATAAAATAAACAAAGGCTAAAAAATCCTATTAATTTGAAAATATCAAACTCAGAGTTCTTCTGATGATCAGAGTGTTAAAAATAGATCCAGTAACTGTATGATATATAAAAGTAATTTTCAGTATCATAAACACCCCAATAAAATAGTTTATTAGAAAGATAAGTGAAGATCTAACTTTCTTATATTTATTCATAGTAGAATATTTAACTTATAGAAACATGTAAAAAATTATTTTAATATTAAGAATGACTTATAATATTCATAAGATAATTTACTCATTAACCTTAACTGTTAAGGAAGTCATAAATTCCAATTTAAGATATCCATAGTTTTAGTGCCTACTATAAATGTTTATCTTTACTTACCAGGAAATCCCTTGATATGATAATCGAGATCTCTAACTTCTTATACCCATAATACCTCAATCTGATGGATCAGATTCAGTTATATCTTTCTTAATCATAAAATCCCTTGATATTATGATAGGTATCACTATCTTCTTATCCCCGAAATCCCTCAATTTGATGGATTGGATTAAACCACATTCTTATCCCTGAAATCCCTCAATCTAACCATGATCAAACATAGTGAATAAAAAAGCAAAAGTGTTTTAAGGAATTTAAAATACTCACATGAATTCATTTGAACTTCAACTCTCGAAGGAATTAAAAGGAATTTAGAACTAGATTTTTAGGCATAGAAAAAACATAGATGTGTTGAGTTGGGAATTAATTGACTCTAAACTCTTTAAATGACCTCTTATTTATAGTAAATCCTCCAATTTTCATTTTTCAGAGTTTGTTATGATATCCTCAAATAGATTTCACTTTGATAGATCATAATGATCTAGATCTTGATCTTGAAAACTGTTTATTTCATTATTTGGTGTCATTTTGTTTATCACCATTGTAATGTTATTAATGTATTAAATCAAAAAGAAAAAAAATCTATATACTATTATTATAATCTTTTTATAGTCTGATGGACTATACTATTTATTTTAAATCTGATAGTTTGAACAAAGTCTAATTTGATGTATCAGTTCCTATATTAATATGATGGTTATGACTATTTTTGGTTAAATATATTGGACATTTTTCTAACCACTAGTTAGAATAATAGTTTTTCTGTTGTATTAGACACACCTTCAATCCAATGGATCAGATTGAATAATAAAAGTTCATATTTGTTTTATTTTATAACTATTTCATCATTCGGTATAAAATAATGTTTTCTACACAAACAAACTAAAACACTTGGGATATATAAAGTTAGTAAAATAGTGTTTTGACAAAATATTTTTGATTTCCAAAAGTAAGGAAAGTAAAATTAGAAAGTAAAACATTCGACTCCACATACAAATCATAAATTCCTCAATAATATATTGACACAAAAGGATCTCAATATGATACAAGTAAGTTGGTCTGATCCAATAAAGGATTATGATTTTTCAATCCATTACCATCCTAAAAAAGTTGAATAAAGTGTAATATGACATTACAGAAAGGATCCTACAACAATATCCATGGTGATGATTAAAATAGATCCAATATTAATGGACACAAGAGGATAAAAATTATAATAACAAAAGGATTTTCATTATACATTTCTCAAATAACTACTCAATCAACCATTCATTATATGATTAAGGAGGCCCAAATAGAGTATGAGGATCTACATTAAAACCTAGAGAATTTTAAAGTGTTCAACTTTGGTAAATAAAGATTTATAAGGTTTGGAACCCGAATATGTGTCCAATTAAAACCATTACTAAAGAGGGGACTTCTGGATCATACATAGAGATCATCATCCTCAATTCATCATGGAAGCTGTAAGATATATAGATATTTGAAGGAAAAAAATTTGGTGATATAATATGAAGTGGGTGATTGAAACATTTGTATCTTGATGCTTAGTATGCCAACAAGTCAAGGATTAACTGCATATGTCTAAGGGTATGTTTCAAACTTTTCCCATACCTTTATGAAAATAGTAAAACATAACCACGAATTTAATCATATGAATACTAGGATATCTAAAGCAAATAATGACATTTGTATGGTATTCAATCACTTTAAAAAGTCAACACATTTCATTATGATCATGGAAGATTTCTATCTTGAACAACTCACCACGATATACATGAGATATGAGGTAAGAATTAATGAAGTAACACTCTCTATTATATCTGATCATAACCCAAGTTTTACCATGAGGTTCTGGAGAATCCTTCAACAAGCGTTGGATATAGAGATGGATTATAGTACTACTTATCACCCTCAAATGGATGGTTATTCTGAATAAACCATTCAAACTCTTGATAATATATTGAGATATTGTTCAATGTCTTTTTAGGGACTTTGGGGTCAATACCTTCACATAGTGGAGTTCTCATATAACTACAGTTTCTATTCTACCATTCAAATAGAACCATATGAAGCTATATATGGGAATAGGTGTTGGAATCCAACATAATGGTATGAAATTGGAGAGAGGAAGATTATGGGACATAATATTATCCATGAGAGGATAGAGAAGGTTCAAACCATTCAATTTCATATGAAATCCACCCAAAGTCAAGAAAAAATCTATACAGTCAATCATCAATATAAACTAGAGTTTGAGGTCTGAGATAAAGTGTTACTTTATATATCACCATGGAAGAATTTATTCAGGTTTTAGAATAATGGAAATCCTATTCCAAGATACATCATCTCCTTCAATATCATTGATCACAATGGATCCATTCCCTATCAACTAGCACTCCCACCTAACATATCTCAATTACACTATGTGTTCTATGTATCCCTCTTGAGGAAGTATGTACCAGACCCCTCACATGTACTAAATCCATAATTGGTACCCTTGTAGAATGATCTTTTATATTAGGAGTATATGGTGATGATATTAGATCATAGAGACAGAGTCCTAAAAACAAGACCACTCACTTGGTTAAAGTATTCTGGAAGAACCACAAGTATGCTGAAGAAAATTGGGAAATATATGAGGACATGAAACAGAATTAACCTCATTTATTTTACTATATAAAATAAAATTTTAAGGGTGAAATTCCTAAAAAGTGTAAGAATGTAATGACCCAAACTTTTATAATTGACATTCCCCCTTTTCAATGAATAAATTCCTTATTAAGTTTTGTAGTAATAGAAAAAACATGCACTAATTTTGTTTATTTGGATTGTTATAGCCTATCATATTTAAAATATCATTAATCATCATAACCACTGATAATATAGCTAATTTACTATGAAACTTAATATTATTATTTATTAAGGGTTATGAAAATGTCTAATTAACACAGATGAAAAAAGTGATAGAATTTACCAGTAGGATTGTTCCCTATGAATCCCATTTATCATAAAATATTAGGGTGATATAATCATTGATCTTTTCCCTTGATTAAGTAAAATTCAAATTTTAACAACTAAAACATGACTGAAACCATTTAAGAAAAAATTTCAAGCTTATCTAGATTATAGACTAAACTATGTTCATTGAACCACCCTAATAACAAACCACTATCACACCTCTTACCTTTATGGAATACTCTTGTATAATAAGGGGTTATGTATCTACACCCTAGTATTATGAATTTTTATATTTTTCTTTTAAAAAATATAATGATTATATTTATCCATTTTTATTATTACTATATATTTATAATGGGGCCTTCGGGCCATCGATTTGGACCTACGGGTCTCAGGGCCTTCAGGCCACCGAAGGTCTTCGAGCCACAGGGCCTCTAGGCTTTAAGGGAATTCGATCCACCAATGGACTTCGAACTATAGGGCTTTTGGGCCATATAAAAGACCAAAAATCAACTCGAGAAGACTACAGAGGAATAAAGCCAAACAAGGATTCAGAGCAAAAATAGAAACCACCAGAGCATAGCTAACCGAATCGGAAGAATGAGAGGGTATAGAAACTACCATCGGGACCAAACATCATGCAACTCTACACAGGGAAATGATATTCGATCAGTCATGTGAGGTGAGGAGCTAGGCACCTTCATGATGCAGATTATGGGGAGGGGCTATTTCAAGTGTGTCAGGTATTAGGCCTTTAAGTTCATGTATTAGGTCATGTATGGGCCTTGTTTCTTGGGTGTACAAGTCATGTAAGAGTTCCCCTTTAACCCTTAAAATGGGGATTATTCAAAAATAAATAAAAAATAAGGCCTTTAGGCCATTCGGCGTACTATATATTTATAATTTAATAAGGAGTTTGATTAAATTATATTTTATATGATGAAACTAAACTTATATTTTGGGAATAATATAGTTTTCATTAAAACACACTTTTTTATAAAATCACAAATTCTGAAATAAATTTTATTTTCTTGATACATTCTTATTAAATAATATTAATTTTAATAAAAAATATAATATAATTTAATATTGTTCTATGTAATATTAAATGATTATAAAGTTGTTAGTGTTTCAAAACTAGTATTTTCTAATAAATAAGGATTTGTATTTAAAATTGTAAATACAAATATTTAGATTTTTTACAAATATATTATTTTTAAATCTTCATGTTAAAATTATCCAATGGTGATGTTTTCAAAAAAATTGAGATATATGAATTTTCGGGTAAAAAATAAAAATGGTATAAATATATGGTTTGTATTAAGAAATAATAATAGACTAAAAGTGATGTATTAAATAATATAAATGGTATGCATGACCAAATATAGATTTCTCATTTAATATAATGAGTTTTTTATGTTTTTTGATTAATTTTATAATCATTTTATGAATCCTCAAAATCCTATATTATATTTTATGGTTTTAAAATCAATTCATTATGAACTTGGCTCACTTACACATCACACATGGTATTATTTTAATCATTTTGGTTCCTATACATATAAAATATTGAAAATTACTTCTCTATTTCTGAAACCATGTGAAAAACAATTGTAAGTTTTGTGTTTTTTATTATATTATTATATAGAGTCTAAAACCTTTGTTTAAAAATTAATAAATAATTCTCCTATATTTTTTTATAAGTACCCACCCAACCTACCACTAATATCCACTCAAAAACCATTAATCCTAATTTTATTCTCCATATATCTCTTTATATCCCTCCCATGGTGTTTCTAACTCAAAATAATCTCTTCCCATGCTTTTAGATGTTCCCTCTCAAGGAAGGGGGTCTCTCTCTCTCTATTCTTTTCAATTTGTGTTCCTTGATTGTATTTCGCCTTTATAATCTCAATTTATTATGATTTAATGTGTTTATAAATATACCTTTATTTTATTATTGGTGTTATAAGAATGTGATATTATTTATTACCCCTTTTTATAACAGTTACCTAAGCTGATATTATGTCAAAGTAATGGATTCTCTTCTTGTCCTCTTTATTCAATAACTTTCTTTGAATTATTCAATTTTATTTCCAATTTTCCATATTTTAATATACTTTTACACATCCCTTATAATATACTTATGGTGTAAAGTTAATTAGAGACCACCTTTCACTCTCTCTAAACCCTTATATTATTCATTATGTAAACACGTTATGCTACCAAAATTATCCTATGATTTTCCATGAAAACATTTGGGTAGTGAAAACCCATCCACATTTCCACCCAAGGGTTTTCACCTTGATGTACCTATCCTTAATTTATTGTGTTATTCCATATATGTAACCCACACTCCTTAATTATGGTATTAAAAGTTATAAAATAAGTTCTTATTTAGTATGATCTATGTGGAACACACATACATGTACATTATAAGAATGTAATAAGTGGGATCAGAATTATATAGACCCCCAATTCATTGGGTAATGTATTTATCTAATGATATTACATGTATGGTGTATATATTTTTATCCTAATAATACTATGTTACGATGTCTCATTAGTTATCCTTGACTTATTCTTATGAGGTCATGCTTTACGTTTTCACCACATTACTATGTTTCCTTGATGTAATCTTATTATATTATGATTTGATGTTCATGTGTATGATTCTTACCCCTTTTATGTCACGATGACATGCCTCTTGACTCTCATGTTTTATTTTCATCATGTTATGCTTTGATTATTCTCTTACTGGGATTTATAGATCACCCCTTTCTTATGAACAGCTCCAGGGCATACCATGTAGTATTAGGAGATCAAAGGACTATATGAGCATGTTATAGATTTTTAAATAACTCCTTTGTATCTATATTTTATTTATTGTGATATAAATATAATTTCATAAAGACATAAGGCCTCATGATATTCTGGGATTGTATTATGTGTATCTTAATTTAATAAATAATGAAATTATTCTTATTAATGACATGGGTTTTCATATGGCTCAAGCTTGAGAGTGTTTGAAGAACTCAAGAAGCATTTTTGAAACATAAATCTGATCACTCAACTATCAAGAAAAGGCCATTTGGGGAATTATTTGATGACCTTTACACTAATGGGGGACATAATTTCATTGTTAAATAGTTAATGTGTATTAACTTACATCACTTTTGAGTTTACCTCAACCTAATCATTTATTTATCCATGTGAAACTACATGTGGACTTAGTGGATGACCACAATGCTTGTGGGATACATGATCTCGTGGTTATCGAGTGATCATGGGATGGGTTCCTGCATTGTTACACATTCCTCGACTCAATTAGATACTATCAAAGGTTTTCTCACATAGTATTTCCTCCTAGTGTCCTATAGCACAGAGTGTTATCATATGCATTGTCCCGTGGCGATCGCACACTAGTATATTCATTCCAAAATAGAGGCCACATTAAAAAGAACATAATATTTGATCTTCAAGTCCATTTTGGCTCCAAAAGAAATCAAATCATAGTCCACAAAATGAACTAGGTAACTAGTTATGAGGTATACAATATATCGAGGTATTTTATGAGGCTAGTATATTTCTAGAAGAGCCTTGAAAATGGGTTTTCTATCTAACTACCATTTTTTCCATTAATTGTTGAAATATACGGCCTACACCAATATGAATGATCCCACCACCACTTTACTATATTGAGAATCTTTTCTGAATAATCTCTATCACGTGGTGTGTGATATGTAATACAACACATGGAAATCCTATACGATTTTTCACTTAGTAGGGAGTTTCTTTTTTCTCAAACATGACTGGTGAAATCTAAGTGAGGATAGTTTCATTGATTATACAACAAATCATGTGGAATTAATTTCTTTATTTTAATAGTCACACCACAATTAAAATATTTTTTGTTGATCATTTAGAGTGTAACTATATACTCACATTTTAGTTCTCCAAGTTACATTGTGAAAATCTTGGTCACACAATAGTTGAACTGTTTATGAAGTGATTTTTGTTGAAATTTATTTTTCTAGTGTTTTGATTTTGCGTCTTCATTAATGGTTCAGAGGTAAATTTAACTTAATATTTCAAGTCCTTAAATAATATCAAGGGTTTCAAAAATATTTGTATCCAAAGATTCACCCCTATTAGTGAGTAGATATTATGGGGTTTAAATGTAATGATTTTTGGTTTCATCTACAATATCCAATGATATTTCAAGCCTCAAAATTCATTATCAGACTTGTGTAACCTGAGTTTATCTTTTCTGCCTTGCTAAAAATGGATATATCATTATTTTCTACATGATCTTCAATGAATCCCTTAGGAATTTTAGAATCACTAACATGTTGGTAATGTAATTCAATATCTTTAACATAAAATTCATTGGACACTCCATTATAAACACACTCACAAAATTATTTTTCAATAACCACTATATTAAAACTATCAACAATATCCCTGATATCCATTTTGAAACATTAATAACCACTTCCATTTGACTTTACATAGATAGGGTATATTATTTAAAAAAACATGAAATTATTTTCATATTAATCTCTTATTTAATTAAATCTCATAAAGAATCATATCATAATTCTTATGGAGTAAACAGTGGCTTTAAATATTCACCTTTGTTTCCCTAATTTGTTTTAATAAATATTAAGAAGGTTCATGCTCAATTGTATCACATATCCTATCTCAACCAAACTTGGGCTCTTTTATTTATTAAATCCATTATATTTTTAAGTGTATAAAGAACTATTCACATATAAAATACAATGATTCTCAAGATATATTTAAAAAATTCTACTTTAATATTTAAGATCTTTATCTACCAAAAATATATTAAATAAAAAGACACCCTCCTTTCTTAAACTTTTTCACAAAATTTTTAATCAATTAAGATCCATATATATATATATGTTTTATAAATTAAATTCATTTAATTCTAATAACTTTATCAATAAATGAAATAAAATAATTATTTATATTTTTTAAAAAATATCTTCAATGGTCTAAACAATTTATAATGAATATGATTTTTTGGATAATAATTTTTAATTTTCATACTTTTAAGTGAATAATTTTCAATTTTACCCATTTAACATGTATTGTAAACATGATTTTTTTAACATTTTGATTTGTAAAATTGGAAAAAATTATTCAAGAGTGATATTGTTCATTTTATTTTTTAACAAGTTGGTAAAGTCTTTGATCCCAAAAAGGGTTATCTTGTTTTTATACTACTGTAAAAATATTCTTTACCTTTTATAACTTGAAAAATAAATATCTTATTATTTGAACTTAATTAAATATATAAAAATCGTTAAATCATTTCAAAAGGCATTTATGCATTCTAAAAATAAATTTTTTTAGTTATCAAAAATATAAGATAAACTTTGAATATTATTCTTCAAGGGATATATTAACAATGTTTTTATAGATTTTAATTTTTTTTAATCAATTTTTTACAATTACATGCCCTTATTCTTTACATTACTTTCAATATTAAACTTATAGATTCTATTTTTTCAATTTTTAATACCTGTAAAAAAATTTTAATCCCTCTTCATTTGAGTAAAAACATACGATAAAAAATCCATGAACATTTCTTTCATAAATCCTTCAATATAACTTTAATTAGATTTGGAAACTCCTTTACTTCATTCACACTATTAAAAATTTGAGTTCCATTTTTTTATATTAAAAAGATAAAAATATTATGATACAACCTTTAGACACATTTCTTGATTAGTCATATCTTCCACACACATTATTGTACAATTTAAATTTATTCTCTAACTTTATTTTTGGTTTTTCATTTTACCATGTAACTTAAATTATTTAACTAGGTTTTATCCCCATAAAATAATTAAGTCCCTATGTTATATGAGTGTTATAAGGACTTAAGAATAAGTAAAATTTAATTGATTTGTGACTATATAATCCATAACAAAAATAATATCCAATGAAAAATCCTTATAATTTTAATGTTTTTATCACCTTCATTTAATTTTTTTGAGAAAAAATATAAAATTTTCAAACTAATATTAATATTATTTTTTAATATTTTACCCACTATTTTCATTTCCCATTTTTGATGTTTCTTCTTAAAATATTTTGTTTCTAGAAAAAATAAAAAAATTTGAAATTCTCTTTTGTGGAACAAAAATTCACTTATTTTTTCAATAAATAAGTGGTTTATTATTATTATAAATATCAATAAACCTATTTTTCCAGTTTATATATTATTTAAAATTAATTCATAATGAAGAATTCATGAAACATCAACCATCCTTAAATTTTTATTCAAACATTATCTAAACATATATTTTTCAAAATTGAACATGAAAATATTCTTATGATTTTCATCTTTAACCAAATTTAGTTAATTGATTTATAGTTATTATCCTAAATAGGTTATATAATTACTTTTTAGTTATTATTTAACAATGGTAGATATTTTTCAACAAAAAAATATCAACAACATCTGATGATAAAGAGGACTTATTTAAATTATTTATCTTTTTTTTATAAATTGGATATTTTTCATATAAAAAATTTCTAATCATGGTTCTATGTGAAATATCTATACATATATTCTCCTTATTCATTTCAATTTTTATCTTCATTACAAGATAATTTATCTAAATTTACTTAGGAAAAATTTATTTTCATATCTTATTAACTTGAAGTTTCATCTTTACTTCCACTTTCATCAATTTATTCATTCACTCTTGTTGATAAAAAATTAATCAATTTTACTTTATTATAACTTCATTCATTATAACTTGAAGGAATTTTTCTCTTATTATATTAATTATTTTTTCATCTTGAAAAATTAATTAAATTTTCTTCATCATTTTTGATATATTCATTTAAAATTGGTAAATTTATAGAAGTGAGGAATGGAAACATAATTTAATAATTTTAAAGATAATTTTCGCAATACATGGATTTTTGTTTCAAAAATTTATCGAGATAAGTGAAAAAATATTTTTCAGACTTCATATAAACATTATTATATTATGAATATAAATTTTCTTCCTTGACCCCCTTTATTCTATTCACGTGATTTATAACATTAAAAAATATTTATTTTTATCATTTTATTTTATTTATCACCAAAAATCTTTTTTTATGTTTATATATTTCCATATAACATGAATATTAACGAAACAAAATACATCAAATTAATTATCCTTAAGAGGTGATAACTTTGTGTAAAACCTATTTAATATAATTCAAAATAACTTCTTTAAAGTCATTGATTAATTCTATATATTTAATAATATTTTAATAGAGTTTAAACTAAAATTTAATGTATTAAAAAATTTATATATTATTTTTCCATCGTGCATTTGAAAACCCTTTAACTTAGCTCTTAAATTTTACAACATTTCTACATTTACTCTTTTTTAACTCTTTTAAATGTTTTTGAGTTTATTAAAATTCATTTTATGGTCATGATTTCCATAAACATGGGTAATTTCATCTCTAAAAACAAGTCTAAATTTTCATTTTTAAATTATATAACATTCACTATATTTCACTTATCATAACTTATATTCATAACACCTTATGTCATTGTTAAATAACCAATTATGGTTATGTTAAGAACATATCAACTCAAGGATACAAAATATGAAAGAATCTCACTCTTATATAATTTTTAATTAAAATTATTGAATTTGGTAATAGAATTTTTATTATCCGAGTTTATTTAATCCTTATAAAAAACTAATTTTATCAATAAAAAATCTTCAAATTGAATTCTTTATAAAATTAATCATCAAAAAAGTAAAATTTTCATCTTCAATGGAATCTTGAACCATTTTCTAATACCAAATAACTAGGCACCAAGTGATCGAAAAATATAGTGATACTTGAGGGGGTAAATCAATGTATTATATTTTAAATTTATAAAAATTTACAAATAAATTAATTTGATCCTTATTCATTAATTTTATAAAACATAACAAAGAAACTTTACTCTATAATTTTAAAGTGAAGGTCACAATTCCAATCATAATTATTGAAATGATATATTGAAATGTTTTATTTATTAGTGTGTCTGACTAAATACTAGACACGAATTGGAATAATATATGACTATGTGGTCAACTAGAATCATTATGTGAATATAATATAAGAAGGTTTTATCATTGGAATTTCAACCAATTTAATATCTTGGACATTATGAGTTATTTCACTCATTTAAAATGATTTACAATTTAGTTAATAAAGAATAACTTAATCCAAACTATGTTTTTAATAACCTATAACTGTATAAAAACATTCAATAGTTATAAAAAACCATGAAATAAAAAATGATTATATTCATAAATTCTATATTTTATCATGATATATCATTTAATTTTGTTATATTAGTTAATATTTTATACAAATGATAATCTCAACAGATTTTCTACTATGATTATTACATTAAATGTCTTAAAAAATAATTATTGATCTTCAATAAAGAATAGGAAACTCAAAACAATACTCCTTTAATCATTGATTAATTCAAACACTTCACAATAGGAAATTAATCTCCAAAATTACTAATAAAAAATCAGAATCCAAATAAATATGGATCTTGCATGGATTAGTATTCCTATCTGATGTTATAGAGATAAATTTCTAAAAACTTTCACTAAAAAATCTATCCAACTAGAATAATCTAGCAGTAAATCTAGTTTAACTATTATTTGTTAAAAAATTTATATTACAATATGTATTCATCGTCAAAAATGAATAATCTAAGTAATTGTGATAAAGGTAATTATATTGGTTATTCTAGTTTTAAAAAACTAAAAAATTCATTGAACTTGTTCTGTGAATTTGAAAAAATGTTTGGTAGTGTTTTTTAGTAGTTATATAAAAGAGAAATGAAGTGTTAAATTTCTTTGTAATAATGATATTTGTAATGTGAAAGTGAAATTTTTAATTACAATAGGTTGTTTAACTATGAACATGTAGAGGTTCTATTGCATAAGTGAGATCAGTCATCAAATAAGTGAGGCACAAATGTTCTACTATCTACCTATGAATGATTTAGGTTTTTTAGATCACACATATATAAAAAAAGTAATGTAAGTGATAAATAAAGATATGAAAAATTAAGTAGATACAACATAATTGGTATTTTTTAAAAAATAAAAGGGATTTTCCAACATTTTTATAGATTTTTTTTTGAAATTAATGGATAAATTCAAAATGAATTTTAGAAACTGTGAATGAGTATTATGGAAGTTTTTATTTAAAGAGATATGTCCTAAAACCTTATATTATATATATATATATATACTAAAAATTATGATTTTAATGTATGGTATATCATTTCAGGGTACTTAAATGACAAACTATTATCATTTATTATTATATCATATTAGCTATAATTTATTGTATTTTTTCGTTTTATGAAAAATTTGGGAGTAAATTCATAAAATGAATAAACTCACTAGGGAATTTATTTTTTCATTTAACCGTATGAATAAATTAGAGGATAATCAAGGTGAGTCCGAGATTTCCTATTTAATCTACTTCCATGAGATTCAACTGCAGTTGTGTGTATCGATTGATATGCTCATTCTTGGTCAAATCTCCTTGAACCTGAAACTCTTTCATCTTCCTCCATTTCATATTGAGGTACTAACATACTATGGGAATAAGTTTGGATCCCACTCAAGCATCAAGTGATTCAGATGCAACCCATGTATACCTATAGAGGTGGGATTATTATGATTTCTACTTTAGTGCTCTTAATCAAACTCATCAAATGAATATCAATGGTAGTAAATAAATATTTAGTTTAAGGTAAACATATTTTCAATATTTTTTATTTCAACATTTTATATAGTTTCATATTATCTTGCATTGAGATTATTTTATATGGTTTCAAATTGCATCTTCCATATCTAATAAGTGTTATAAGATTTATACGAAACCTAACAGTGGTATCAGAGAGATCTATGAGTTAGTTCTGTAAAACCTATGATGAAATGGAGTAGAAAATTGAAAAATGGAGTTGTGTTTTCATTTTAGGGAAATTTAATTTGATAAAAGGGTTTAGCCTTACATAGTTGGGATACATAAATGTAACCAACACCTTACCCTTATACATCTGAAGTGTGTAAGGGTAACCAAGGTAATTCCCTTATATATAGTGGTCTGAGAAATTTTCATCGCAACTTAACTTTATATGAAATAAGGGTTTTGTGTAAGTAGTTGATTTTTTAAAAGGGTTAAATAAAGGTAATCATCCACTTTCCCTTACATGAAATAGGGTCATGTAAGGCTCGTATCCTTATTTAAGCTGGATACAAAAAATCAGTACCCTTTTATAGTAGTTTTAGAAGGTCGTATAAAGGTAATATCTATAGCACCCTAATGAAAAAATTTCTACTTATAGTTCATATTTATATAACCTTCTCATAACACTTTAATTTTAAGTCACCTGAATGTATGTAGTGACTAACCTTTATGAAATGGATTTTATGTGTCATACGTAAGGGTGAAAGGCTTTACCCTTACACATGAACAACCATATGCATAATGGTAATAAAAATTGTTTTAGAATTTTAAAAAATAACATTTAAAATGATTAGTATGGTTTATAAATTGTTTATAAATAATTATAAAAGTTAATTTGGCATATTTTAATTTATAAAAGGTTAATAAATAAATTAATTATAATTTTTTATTATTAATTAAATGTTTAAGAAACATTTTATTCAAAAATATTGAATGTTAATATTTGAAATACCTTTTAACAAATTATATATAAATTCTTATGATATAAAAAATAATAGTTTTTATTTATAAATTATAAGAAAGTAATTTAAAAGGGGTTATATTTTATGAAAAAAGTTCTAAATATAAAATTTTTATATATAAATTATGAATTGTTCATAATTAATTATTTTGAATAGATCAAAATAATCACGGATTTATTTGTATTTTATTTAATCCACATAAAAAAATTTGACGATCGATATGGTAATGGTTTAAATAATGATTTAATATTTTATATATTATTATGTGAAAATTTTACATAATATAAATTGAATTATAAATTGTTTATAGTTCATAAAATATCATATATTTAAAATTTAAATTTCAAATAATAATAAATATAAAGAAGTTCTTATTGGAATTGACATAATGTTTTTATATTCAAAATTTTAAAATAAATATGAAAGTGTTCATATTGAAATGAATATAAATGATTTATATTAAAAATTATGAATTTTCTATAATATTATATCTAAAATTATATAAGGGTTTATAAATTTCTTTTACTTCTCAATTATTCATAAATAATTATCAAATTTTTATTTATTTGAATTGTTCTTTTATTTAAAATGTTATTCCCTATTATGTTCATGGTTAATAAAATATTTAAGATATTTGAATATTGTGTATGATTTGGTTTAATTGTTAAACTTCTTTTAGATTGATCCTTTCATTTCATGCTAGGAATGTCTCTATAATGAATTTATTTTTTCATCTACCATGAACTCGGTTCCTAAATAAATTTATGAACTTGAATTTAGTTATAGAATATATATTTTGCATATTAAATGTTACAGTCATGATGAATTAGATTCTATCTTGAGTAAAGTATCTACGGGTTAAGGGACTTGGGCTCAGACTACCTACTTACTTGGTGTCCTATTACTTGTCTATGAAAGAAAATGTGGTTGGCTATCTGTCCCTACGAGCTTACTCATATATAATTTATCAATTTCATTTAATTCCCTTCCTTTACAAGAAGTGTTTATGTGTCTTATTAATTTTATGCATTTGCATATGTATGGATATGTTTTTCTTATATTTTTTGGTGAGTAACACAAACTTGTGGGTTGAGTAAAGGGTTACACATCAACATGGTATGAACATATGGGTTTTGTGGAGGGAATAAGATTCCAAAATAAATTACTAATAGAATGAATACATAAAAGTATGAGATAAGATGGTGATATTATAATCACATTCAAATACTGAATGTGATATTATTTCCAATGAAACACTTGTCAAGACCTTGATCATCTAAATGGGTAGGTTTTTTAACAAGGTAACCCTAGATTATCTTGTGTATGGAAAGAAAGTAATGGGTGATACTAGATCATCATTGGGTAGGTTCTTATATAGTATGGTTACCTTTGGTTGTGTATTGTTAATATATTTTTTATAATTTCTTTAGGTTAGACTTAGCTAGGAAACCTTTGGTAAGGATATCAGAGGAATGATGATGAGTTTATCCATACGGTGGATTGGGGAATGGGATGTCCACTTAGCTATCCAATAGTAATATATGATAAGCTTGGGATGATGTCCTGCCTAAATAATTAAGTGATGAGAGGAACACCCAAGTGGACTAACTTCTTATTGAAATGTGGATCTTGTAAAACTAATGTGTATGGTAGATTTTAATGGGGTTTTCATATTATTAAGATACCATTTAATATAATTGTCTATTAAATTGTTAATAATATATTATATTAATCTAATATAAGATTTTATTTTAGATAATATCATTAGCATCATCATCAATATAAATTTTTTAATTAATCCTTAAAAATTATAAACATAATGTATATAGTTCTTAATATTAGTCACTAAAAAAAGTTCAAAATAAAGATTTATTATTTGAAAAAGTGCATATGGAAAATTCTATAATTCAGAATAGTTATTTCCTTAGTAACCAAGTGTGTATGTTTTTCAACAAGTATATCTAGATTCTTATGGAGTCATGGAGAAATTAATTTAGGATTTGAAAGGATTTTGATTCAAAATGACCAAAGGAATATTTTTCTTCTCTTATATACTCAATATGATTGGTTACATCAAATGATATTCAATATGATTGAATATATTTAAATACTTTGAGAGATTAAATATTTAATTAATGGATTGTTCTGGTTAGGGAAAATATCTAATTTTCATCTATGGAAATGTTCTAACAATATGATTTAATCTAAAGAGAACTTACCCAATATTATCATGTTTTGGAATATATATGAACTAGATATATGATTTCTAGGTTTTAAATTAATGTACAGATAGTACAAGTAGGTAAAAGTTCAAACCAGAAGAAGAAAATTACATAAAAAAGATCAAAAATGATTCTTCAAGAAGAAAATCAATGTCATTGAAACCTATTATTGTCAGTAAGAAATATTAATAATTAAATTTGATTGGATTATCAAATATATACTTGAAGGGGTTCTGGAAATTCCATGGAATTTCCATGTCAGGTATGTCATAGAAATTAATTCTTCTATTATGAAGGGTTTGTGATACCAAATTTATATTTTACATGGTATTGTAAATATACAGGAGTTCTAAATAAAATGAATAATTGATTGATCTTATAGATCATATTCATGATATGAAGAAAATAGTTTCTACATCAAGAATTTCAATGTAAAGTATTTCATCAAGTTAAAATGAATCTAAGTAAAATATGTGTATCTTTATCTCATTTCCCTTATATGATAAGAGAATATGTTAAATTAAAAAAATGTGAAAAAGTATGGAATGAATAATTGTATAAACATGGTATATGATTCATCAATTTTTATGACATGTTTTTAGAAGAGGATTTGGATAAAAGTATTTTATCTAGGATAAAATTTTTATCCATATAATAATTAAAAAAACATGGGAATTTGTTCCCATTAATCATTGATTGTATATTTTAGTAAATTCATCCTTTTAAATAAAAAAATGTTATAAACAAATAGAATTCCATATATAATATCAAAACAATATATTATTTGTTAAATTTTATTACTAAAAGGAAATAAATGTTATTTTATTAACACAAAAGTGTTTGTGTATCCTATTAATATATTATTAAGAGAATATAAGGTTTAAGAGGATAGTGGGGGTATGTTTAGAATTAAAGAAGTTTAAAGTTAACAAATTAATGATTACAACAGTCTTAAATTAAATTTATTTCCATTTAATATCCTAAAGAGTTTAGCGTATAGTGGTAAATATAAATATAGGAGTTACATTTTGTTACTATATTAGTGTTTTTTTATTTTATCCTAAAAAAATTAGGATTGATAATAAATAATAAATTAAGTAGTTATATTATTTTAAGGAAAATGTTTTATGGAATTGGGTTCTAGGGATTATGGTAATGAACTTAAAATAATTTCTAAGTAGGCAACATATTTTCATATCTTAACATTTTTTGTTTTTAAGTTAATAAGTTTTAATATATACAAGATGTATAATAATTAAGAATATTATTCATAAGTCTCTCAAATATTCAAACTGGATTACATTATTGATGTTTATCACTAAAGAGTTTAGTTTGAGTGTTTTATTAGATGGTGACATAAAGATGTGACGTGGATTATATATGATGTAAATAGTTTACAAAACCTAAAAAAATTATCAAATATAAGGCTGTTATAGCAGATTTATATATATGATATGTTAAATCAATGTTTATATGAAAACCCTTATCTTTGATAAACATTATTTAGGGATTTATTGTATAAAAGAACAAATAATACAACCTATAATATCATGAAGACTAGTGAAATTGGGTAATTAGGTACATATAATAACATCTTTAATATGGGATACAACAATATTATTGAAAACTATCTTAATATGCTCCTAAAATTCCATCAACCTTTTAAAAATACATGGGATGGCCTGTGAAATTACATAAGAAAGGGGGGATAAAAGCATAGAATAAGGTAAAGTAGTACATGTAAACCAAGAATAATATCAAGTTAAAATAATATGGTGAGAAGAATATTCTCAAACAATGAGGCATGATATAACATGAAAACATAAAGGCAGCATGGGAATGTGGTAACAAATAAAACATGACATCATAAACATAAGTCAAGGATGAAATCTTAGACAACATAACATAATGTGATTATTAACCTCTATTTAATTATACATGGAATCTCATGATATTAAAACATTACCCAATGCATTGGAGGGCTATATAATTTTAGGACCACCTATCACATTCATATCATGTTCATGCATAAGTTTTCCATATAGACCATTCAATATAAAAATGAATTTCATGAATTGTAACCCCACGGCCAAGGAGTGTGGGTTAAATACGTGTAAATATACAATTAATGAAGGATATGTACATCTAGGTGAACAAAATTGAGGGGAAATGGATATGGGTGTTCCCTTAACAAAAGTTTTACATGGAAAATCATAGGATAATTTTAATAGCATAACGAGGGTACATAAGATTTCAAGGAAGGGGTTAATGAGATTTTAAGGGGTTTATCATCAGATAAAAACTATATGGATAGTAATATTTACTTTTAAAAACACATCCCAACATGGAGGATTGGAAATAATATGGAATAATATAAATAAGGTGCTTCAAAAGAGAGGAGAGGGGGAGGATCCCTTACCTCTATAGGGTGCTTCTTAAAGCATGGGGGAGCTTATTGAGTGATTGGGGTACCTTGGTAGGACTCTATGATGTGGATCATGGTGCATACGGTATCATATCACTCTAGAGAGATATTGGTAGAGTAATTCCATTCTCTAAGGGTTTTGAGTGAAGTGGAATGGGAGTTTGGGATGGTTTATGTAGCCAAAGAGGGAAAGATTCTTTATTAATTTTCAAACATATGTTTCTCACTCTATATGATAAATTAATCCAAACCACAAAACATCACATATTTTCTAATATTTATTTATAAAAAATTGAGGTTTTTTTCATTATTTTACATTTTTAATAATGGATATCAGAAATAATAATACCCTTGAAGATGTGGAAGTGATTCATGTTTATAAAGAATTTATTTTAAAACCTAAAAATATAATATAGGTTTTGGAGGATTCATTAAGGATTTATAAAATTACTCAAATAACTTCAGAAACACGTTATTTTAACTAAGAACATATTCTTGGTTATGGAAACCTTTTATGGGATATACTACATCACTTTTCAGACATTATGGTGTCATAATAGATACTGTATATTTATATTGTATTTAATTTTTACTCAAAAATTTTATTATCTCAGAAAATTATGAACCTTTCAATGTAAAATAATTTTGAAGTACTTATTTCAAAAATAATATTTATTTTTATGAAATAATCCTCTAAAACGAGAATTTACACTATTAATTCTAAAATACTTATTTATTAAAAAATACTTGTTTTTTTGACAATAACAGTTTTTTGATCTTATAAAAATTATTCTTGACTTAACATTTATATTTAAAAAATATTATTTAATAATAATATTTTATTAAAATATTATTTTCCTCAAATATTTTTGAATTCATAAATCAATTGTTTTGATCAAAATTATATATTTCCCAAAAATATAATTTTTGGTTCGTCATATAAAAAATAATTTCTATCAAACATTTCATTAATTATAATAAAGTAAAAATAAAAGACATAATTATTAATTATACAAATAAATATAAAAATTCATAATGTTAGTTTTTAGATATATAACCCTTTATTAAACCATTGATTTCCCTAAGGGTAAGGTGAGTGGTGGTGAGAGTTTCATGGAGTGGTTCAGCATACATGGTTTAGGTCAAGATATATATGAGCTTAAAATTATTCCATGAATGGTTTCATTCACAATTCAGTTGTTAAATATAAGCTTGGTCTTGGTAAAGGTAAAATCTCAGTGATTCTATCACCTTTTCAAGATTTGATAAACTGGCTTCATAAGGTATGATTCTACTGGTTGAGGAAATCAGTTCTTTCATCTATTTAAATTAGACTTTATCATAACTATTAATATATTCTAATTTTAATTTTCACTATAATATCACTATATTATCAACAGTTATGATGTATAATATTATTTTAAAACTCAACAGGCTATAATTTTCCAAAAGTAATAAAGTAGTGCATGTGTTTTCTATCACTCTATTTCATAATGGTACATTTATTCACTAAAGAAGGAAATTTAATTTATTAATGTTTGGGTCACCACATTCTTCCCCACATTATAAATTTAACCAAACAAAGTTTTGTTTCATGTACTAAAATATATTAGGGTACTTATTTCTCATCATGTCTTTCTATTTTCATGTCAATTCCTTAAATTGGTGGTTCCACCGTAATACTTTGACCATGTGAGTTTTATGGTTTCAAAGAAATTTTTCTTTATGATCTAAGATCTTCATCTGCTACTCCTAATATGAAATATCATTCTCTAAGGGAACCACTTCTATATTCTATAAATGTGAGCGATATGGTTTTTACTTCATAAAGAGAGATATGTGGAACACATCATGTACTTAAGATAGGTTAGGTGGGAGTGTTATTCGATAGTTCACAACTCTGATGAGATCATGGATCTCAAAGGGGATGATGTATCTTGGACTAATCTTTTCCTTCTTCCCAAATCTCATGAATTTTTCCATTGTGATATTTTAAGGAACACTTTATCTCCAACCTCAAAATCTATATAACATCTATGATTGCCTTTAAAGATATTATGTTGATTTTTTTTATTTCATGTGATATTTAATGGTTTGAACCTTTTCCATCTTCTCTAGGAAAAAATAAGATCTAATAAGATTCCACTATCCAACATCATCCTAATATATTGGATCCCAACAGCTCTTCTTATATAAATCCTCATAAGGATCCATTTTATTTCTAGAATGAAAACTCTTGATTTATGAGAACTTTACAAGGGGTAGGTGTTGATCTCAAAACCCTTAGAAATCCATTGAAAATGATCTCAACATAACCTTTATATCTTGAATGTTTATTTAATACTTACCATCATTATGATGGTGATAGGTAGTTATTAAAACTTAGATTTAAATTTTATTCATTCTTAAGGATTATCTAGAACATCTAGGTAGACCTTAAATCACAATCAGATGTAATGGAGAGTGATAATCTATGAAGTCTTACCACTTCCCTTATATATATCTTGGTGAGTTGGTCAAGAGATAAATCTTTCTCACCAATAATTAAATACACTAAATTTTTAAAGAAACAAACTACCATATAGATAGAATTATTGCTTTTATGTGTTCTAGGTATTCCTATAATAAAATACATGGTTATGTTTTCCCATTTTCATATTGGTATGGGAAGTGTTTTCATTATACCCTTAGATTATTGTAATTATAAGTTGAATTGTTTTCATACCATGCATCAAGATACAAATTATGTAATCTCCCCCTTCATGTTATCCTGCTAGAAGTTTTGGCTCAAATTTATATACATCTTATTTATTCCTCAATGAATATAGAAGTATGAGTTATGCACATAATCCATAAGATCCCTATTCATCTATGATTTTAATGGGACACATATCTAGGTTATAAATCTTATATCTCTGTCATTTTTAGAGTTTATCTTTAGAATATTTTCAGTTTTCATCTATAGAACCATATCACATTTTTAAGCTTCCTTGATCCTTTCAAGAATCGATTGTTGGCCAGTTATTTTTGAAATTTTTTATGAATATCATTTTATTATTCCCATATCCAACCTTTTAATTTCTACGAATATCGGACCCATTTTAATCCTCCTTCTGGGATAGGAATGTTGGATCCTTTCAACTTAGATCATATTCAATTTTTTTTCCTTATTAGGATGATAATGGATTGAATAATCATAATCCTTGATCAGATTTAACCTACTTCAAGGCTGCATATTAATCTCTTTTTTTTAATATATACATGAGGCTTTTATAATCCATATATATATCACACTTATCCCCATATAGATAATTCCACCAAATCTTCAATGGGAATACTATTGTATCAAATCAAGATCATGGTTTGGGTAGTTCAACTCATGGATCCTTAATTGGTGGGATGAATATGATATAACTTGTTCATCTTTCATGAGTACACAACCCAATACCTTTTTAGACAAATTTTATAAATCATATATCCTTACCTACTGGTGGGTAATGTGAGTAATTTTTTAGTGATTATCCTCTTATTTATCTCCTTAAATAACCCCTATGATTCACTAGTACAAATAAACATGACTCCCTTCCAAGTGATCTTTGTTAGTGGGATTTATAATCATGATAAGTTCCTAAAAAATATATGATAGTACCAAGATAATCCAAGGAAACTAAGTATTTCCACCACAGATATTATTTTGTGCCATCCTTTGATTACCTCTATTTTTTAAGGGTCTGCATATATCCTTTTATTGGTGATAACATTCCCTTGGAATGAAACTTGTTCCAACCAAAACTCACATTTACTATACTTCGTATACATATTTTCTTTCCACAATGTCTTTAGTATAGTATTTAAATGGTACTCATGTTCCTAATTTATTTTGTATTAAATAAGAATATCATCTATAAAAGATACCACAAAATTTTCAAGGTAATCCCTACATACACTATTCATTAAATCCATGACTATTATCAGAGAATTATTGAGTCCAAAAGGAATCATTATGAAATCTTAGTGACAATACCTTGTATGAAAATCAGTCTCGGTAATATCCTCCTTATTTACCTTTACTTGATAATATATTGACTGCATATATATCTTGGAGAAGTACTGGGCTCCACATAGCTGATATAACAATTCATAAATCCCTAGAGGAGTTTTTCTTGTTCTTTATTATGATATTTTTGAGCACATGATAATTAATTCATAGGTACACTGACCCATACTTCTTCTTGACAAAGAGAACTGATAAACCCCATGGTGAAGTACTAGGGAATATAAACCCTTTTTCTAGATTCTCATGTATTTTATTCTTCAGTTCCTCAATTTATACAATATAAGTTCAATTTTGGGTCTTGGATATAGGAAAATCTATTTGTATAAGCTCGATTTAAAAATTAACCTCACGGTTTAGAGGAATACCAGGCAACTCTTTGGAATATACATAAATGAATTACATCACAATACGCATGTCATTAAGAATGATCTTGTCCTTATTTTCAATCATTGGAGTTATAAACACTTAATAAAAAGGCAACAATCTACATGATTGATATGATGACACAAAAAAAGATTCATTATCATCCTTCAACTTTTATAGAATTTCTGGCTAATTCATGATACGGAGAGAAATTTCCTTCTCTTAGAAATTTATGTTATCTCTATACAATTAAATTCAATCCATACCTAAAATAACATTTAATTACACTAAAAGTATTACCAATATGTTCTCTAGGAATATTGACCCAAAAATCTTGATAGGGGAGGAGTTTTATACTTGGGATACAACAAATGCCCCCATTTGAAATTTTCACTGATATCTCTAGTTCTATGATTTGCGGTAGTGTTTAAATATTCCTACTAAAAATTCATTATATGAAATAATTTACATGAATAAAATAAAAAATTTAATTCACTATTCATGAATAAATAAGTATCATATATAACAAGATATAATTTTCATACATGGATATTACATCTTTTTATATTAATATTCATTACATTACACAAACACATGCCTAGGGACAATAATAGTTTAGTGCCTTTAAAATATTTGAGCACAAAATTCTAGTCTAGTTAAATATCATTGATTTTTTCCATAAATATATTCCCCTTTTAGTACCCCTACTTAAAATATTTCTTTATAACCTGTGGAAAGGAAACATAAGAAAAGGGTGATCTCAGATGATCAGTAAGGATAAAAATGTAATATGAAAATTTCTTATCTTATAAAATAATAAGATAATAAATATAGGTATTTTATCATGATAATAACATAAAAATTTCATACCCAACCTACCATGGATCATAAACATGATTCATGGAATAAAACATTAACATTTCAAAAGTCATGAATCATAACAATAAAAATTCATAATAACACCATCATGAAACATAATTTAATATCATAAATGTGTGTGGCATCATCGTAAGTATAGAAAAAATCATATATCAAGGTTAACTACCAATAATCTCATATCAAACCTTATCACCTATTTACCTTAATGTATTAAGCACATCGAATTGTCTCCCATCACGGATCAAGAACATCAACTTGTTTCCCATCATGGATAAAGCACGTTGAATATTTTCCCTTAAATATATCATGAGATATAATTCATTACCCAATGAATTAGAAGGAGATATAGGTCCCATCCTTCACTTAATGAAAACTATAAATATGTGCACCACATGACCATAAATCATTCACTATCTCAAAACCCATTTAAGGAAATGAGTTTCATAAACACTTCTTCATAACATAACTCATGGAAAAGAAATAGGTTTCATAAATATCATTCCATAATAAACATAAACCACTAATATAAAGTATAAGAATTGAATCTATTGGAAATATATATATTAAATGATAATTAACATCAACTGAAGTCATCTTATATGGAAAAATGTTTTTTGAAGGATCACTTGAAATAATTATTGAAGAAAATAACCCTTCCCTTATGAAATCATTTTTCTAAAAGAGTCATGCAATTATAAAGGAAGGAATTTTATTTGAAAATAACCTTTTAATATTTTAAAGGAATCTTTAAATCATTAAGGTCTCATAATGGTGGGAAAATCTTCTCATTTTGTATAATATAAAAAATATTTCTTTCATATTTTTGTTGAAAAGGTCATAAAGAGCCTTGTTTAGAAATCAAAAAAATATTATTTTAAAACCATTTTATAAAAAGTAAAAAATAGGTAAAAATAACTTTAAATATTAAATGAATAATAATAAAAACCTTTTTGAAAACTTTTTCAGAAAATATGGATGTCGAAGATAAATATTCCCCAATGAATATTTAAAATGAAACAATCCTGAATATTGATGAGATTGTGAAATATACCCTTGCACTTTATAATTAGTAGAATCATATTCCCCATGATATAAATAAAATTTTATGGATATTAAAATACCATAATATTGATAATAATACTCATAAAATACATTCTTGGGAATTATATACACCAAAAAAAAAAGAAACAAGTAGTGTATGAGTATTGTTCCATAGAAATAAAAGTGAGACAAAAATCTCTTACCTCAAGTCTCGGCATTCCCTGTTCACATTAAAACAACATGTATAATAAATAAAGATTTATTATAAATTTATTATAAATTTATTACATAACCATATATCAATAATACAATATATTATTTCTTTATAAAATCTTATCACCCATTTACTAATAATTTAAAATCACTATTCTGAGTGATATCTTCTTTGTTTTCCAAGCATGTTTCAGTTTAGAATTCTTATTCCTTACACTTTCATCAAGGTATCATATTTTTTAGAATAATTATTATATTATATATATCATATATAATCATAAAATTTATCCTTATTACCAACCATGTGAAATATAGATAACAAATTAATCACATCGCACCATGAAGATGACAAACCATGCGTTCGAATGAGCGAAGTCATCATTTCCCAAATGATAAAGTGGTAAAAATTTAAATATGATATTATCTCAACAGAAGTATAATTTTATCATAAATATAATATATAAATATTAAATTCATCATAATTCCCACTCATAAAATATAGTGATTGAAAATTAATTTTATTGCTACATGGAGACGGTAAGTCATACGTACGCACAAGCGATACTTTCACTTCTTATTCGATGAGAAATGGGTGTATAATGGGGTGTTAATAATCATTTTTTTTAATATTTATGATTATTAATTTGTTATTTTATGATATATATATATCATTTATTTAGATGAGGTATAAAAGAGTATAAAAAGAGAGTGATTGGTTAGAGTGATTGCCCTTTCTTCAAAACGGATCTTCTAGATCTCTTCTAAAGAACTTTAGAGTTGGTCCTTTGGGAATAAAAGAACCTCTAAAATGTGTATATGGAAGTTTAGAAGAAAATTTTTCATAGTTTGTTCAACCTATAAGAATAAATGGGGTGAAATGAGATGAGGGAGGAGGTTTCCTTTTATAATGAAGGGGAGGGACACTTCTGGAATTTCATAAAAGATTAAAATATAATAAATTAAATCTGAATCCAAATACCTCCAAATGGAAATTTATTCTAAGATAATATGTTATATGGTTTTAATCCCATAAAAAATATATTTTATGCAATTTTTGGAGTAATTTTAAACCGTAACTTTTTATTAACCCTTAGTTAACCAATTTTAATTTTAACTACAATAACAACATTTTCAATATTAAAAGGTGAATAATTTTACTTATAAGGTGTCAATTTAACCATAAATAGTAAATTTATGATATTTTATACCATAATTATACCTTTTTCATTTATTTATTATTTTTATTATTTTTAACTAATTTAATAAAATATTATTTTTATAAAATAACATTATTATCAATTTTGACACTATTCATTACAATGACTTTAAGAAAATCAATTCAGGAATTTAAATTCAAAAAAATTCATTTAATAAACATTTCATATGTCTTATTAACCTATAAAATTATTATAGAACATTAAATAATTAAAATTATATTTCTTTTAATATTTTTAATATCACTTAATTGTGTTTTTCATTAATTGAATAATTAGTGCGTCATCATTGTATAATTATTTATGATAATTATTTATTCTATAAAAATTAAAAATAAATTACCATGATATAAATAATACTTTTATATTTAATAATAATATATATAGTAGAGAATATATTCAAATTTTTTCCATATTAAAAATATTATACTGATTAAAAGTAAAAGTGTGACATTTTGTCACTCTCTTTGATTTTAATAATATCCAAGTATTTTTCAGGGAACATTATCCATTAAATTATTAAATTCTAAACCTTATGTTTTAAAGGTATAATTAAATTCATACAATAACATTTTTTCCAAGTGTAAGATTAATTTTATAATATTTATAATATTATTTTTAGCCTTAATTACATGTTTTACCCTTAACTATGGTAATAAAAATTACTAAAGTTACTATTCACATTGCCTAAAAATAAAAGGGGCCTATTTACTAAATTTTTAACTTATGATTAAAAATATTAAATCCATTTTTCAAAATTCAAAACACATAAATTGAGAAAATTAATTTAAAATTAATCTCATAGATAGTGTGAGAAAATGGGTTTTAAAGTGAAAGCGTTGAAAAGATTAAAATGTTTTTATATCCAAATTTAATGTAAAATTAATTACAATGAGTTAAATTAGATTAAATGATATAAATTTTATATAAATATACTTTATTACCAATCAAAAATATAATTTAACACTATAAATAATTTAGATGAAAATTTTATTTTCAATTAAAATTTTGTATTTCTCATTATTCATCAAATCATGGAACTTATCAGAAAAATACTAAAAATTCAAATAAAAAAGAAGCTTTTATATACTAATTTCAAAGTATAAGTTTATTTTTTCAAATATAATTTATAAAAGTTTAAAAATTTAGTTTTAAAATAAGTGCTTCATCGAAAGGTGATAAAACTGCTTATAGAAAAATATAGTTTTTAAGTATAAAATTTGATTTATTTTTATATTATGTATTAAAAACAAATAGGATGAATATTATATATATATATATATATATATATATATATTATAACACACAAAAAATGTTATTTTTTATTTTATTGGAATAAAACACACTTGTGTTCATTTAAATATTTTTTCAGAAAAACATTTCCTTTTATTTTAAAAAGGGTTTTATTTTCATTTATAATTAATTATTCATCATAAAATTAATTATATATACATGTATAAACTATATTTTTACAATTAATTTATTATTTTTTAAACCTTCCATTTTAGAAGAAAAGTTATAATTGTCTTATTTAAATAATTAAAATAATAAAATGATGTTTTGTAGAAACTGGGTGTTGTGTGTAGTGCATGCTAAGATGATGTTTCATGTAGTACAAAATTAACATGGTGTAGCATGCAATGAAATATATCAAAGGAATCATGTTATTTAAAAAAACTATTTCATAAAAATATTGGGATGTTACATTCTACCCCCCTAAATAAATTTCTCCCTAAAAATTTGTTGGGGTCATCAAAGTTTTAATAAATGAAAGTTACTTTCATAGAAACCCACATAGTAAAAATGAATACTAAAACATCCTTTAAAAAAGAAATTTTTTAACTTAATGGTTACCGAAAGTAACTCATAACTAGGTTTCCACATAGTAGAACATATATGGAAAGTGAAAACATGGACATAAAAGAGAAAATTAACTAACAAGTTCTGATGGAGAGTGATAGAGAACATGTTCAAGATAAAGTTAATGACCTCAAAATAATAGAACAAATAGGTCTATAAATGGTACTTGATATCCTTAAAAATGATGATAATAGGATAACCTTTTAATTAAAAATTCTTTGAGAACATATACTTTCTTGATGTCATCTCATAAGCATAATCTCACTTATAGTTGTGCCTTGACCAATTTCTACTTCATCTCTTTCTCCAAGAAAAGATGAAGTTGAAATTGTAATTACTAAATAACTATGGGATAATAAGATTTATAATGGGATGAAAATTAATTCCTTTGTTCTCTAGTTATAATAAAAAAATGGTTAGAACATTTTATCTGATATATATAAATCTTTTTATTATGAAACATTAATCTCTAAAGCCTCATCCAAATTTCATTGTAAATAATTTATAAATGGTTACCCTTATGAACCTTCCAAAAGATTAAAATCCTAGAATTCCAAAATAAGGTCACTAAACTTATCATTTATTCCTAAAAAACATAATGTAGATCTTAATTATCACATACTAAGCATGTGAATACCATTATCATGTATTCTCTTAAAACATGGTAATAACCTGAATTACCATAAATCCTCAGTGAAAACATGCATTCTTTCAAAAATTAACTATTTCCTAATACTATAAATCCAAAAATTCTATAAAATTGGTCCATGATATCATAAACCACCTTGTCATATTATCAATACCAAGTTCATAAATACTTTCCCATTTATTTTATCATAATCATACATATCTATATTTAACTATCACAATATCATGAACATATTAAGGTTTATCATTCCCTTAATCATGTGTGTTCCAAAAATATCACCTTACCACCTTGATCACTTTTCATATTTACCAGTACCATTCAGCATATTCTCTTAAATCCTTAAGTAAAAAACTATAGTGTACCAATACTTGGATATTTCATAATACCATAAAAGTAATTCTACAACATTATTCTTGAACTCCATTACGAAAACACCCAATCATTCCACCACTTCATTGTCATAATATAAATCTCTAATAGTTATCACATGAGATTTCCCTTTATCATTGGTTTTAAGATGTTTCTGACATCAATCATCTTCATACACCCTCGTATTTGGGAACTGATTAGCATAATGACCATTTTATTTACACTTAAATCACTGAAGTGTGGGTAATGTATTAGTTGGAATCTTATTTTCCTCCATTTCATTTTTTGGCCTATTCATTTCCTTTCACCATTCAAGAGCTTTATTTCCCACATTTATAAATTTAAATCACCTCCTAGTTCTATTCAAACACTTCCCTTGATGTTTCTTCCCACATTTCTGGCATGTACATGATTGTAATTTCTTTACACCATGTTATTTGTTCAAGTTTTCATGAGACTCAATATTTATTTTCTTATCAAAACCATGGTAATGGTTGGTATCTCTAATTTCCATTTATACTTTGAGTGAACATAAAATAATTTATTCATATCTACTAAAGTGTCTTGTGGATAACACCATTTAGAGACTTGGTTTTTAGCCACTGAAGAATCAGTCAACCTTACTTTCAGGTTGGATGATAATTCCAAACATGTACCTCGCAAGTATTTTAAAATTTGATTCATAGGTTCTAACAGATTCATTGTCCTTTTTATTTAGCTAAAGGAATTTATTTTCCATTTTCATATGAATAATACACATAAATTACTTATTAAAAAATAATCTCTTGAACTTTCCCCATTCCATGGAGTCAATTTCATCCCATTTCCTTATATTCATGATAAGACTCCACCATTGATCTACTTCACCTTCCAAATTATAGACATCCAAAATGCCTTTCTCATGTTTAGAACATTGGAGAGCCAAAAATATCTTTTCAATGGTACTGATCCATTTCTCAACCACTAGAGGATTAGAAGGCCCACTAAAAGAAGGTGTACTCTACCAAATGTAGAACTTAGTAGTGTGTTGTTCACTCTTTTTCTCATTTATAATCCAGCATGATTTATAGCATCAAAAGGATTTGTGAGTATAGAACTATGATTTTTCATCCCTTCTAGCATAAAATTCAATTGATCGGGAGTAAAATCATTACATTGACCTTCGCATTCATCATTTCATTTAGCTTACACCCATTGAAAAAAAAACTATAAGGAATAGTTTTTAGAAACACTAATCATAGCAGAAAACTGAATAACTAAGAAAAATCACTTAATGGATTTCTAAATTATGACACCTGGTTTAATGAATAACACCTTAGGATTATCCTTAGAGATATACCTAGACATATCCTTAGAAATATCTATAGGGATCTCAATAAAGTTTTCTCATCTGAGTTTCCAAAGGTTGACTAAACCTTTTCTCTGATACCAACTATAACGATCCAGGATTTTCATACATGGATATTACATCTTTTTAGATGCATATTCATTACATTACACAAACACATGCCTGAGGACCATAATAGTTTACTGCCTTTGAAAACATGGTAAACAAAATTCTAGCCTATTGAAAGATCTTTAATGTTTCCCACAAATATCTTCCTCTTTTAGTACCCCTACTTAAAACCGTTCTTCGTAACCATTGGAAAGGAAACATAAGAAAAGTGTGAGATTAGATTCTCAGTAAAGGTAAACATGGAATATATAAATTTTTTATCTTATGGAAGAATAAGATAATAAATATGGGTATGTGATCATTATCATAACATAAAAATTTCATACCCAATCTGTCTTAGATCATAAACATGATTCATGGCATAAAACATTAACATTTCAAAATACATTAATAATAAGAATGAAACATCATCATAACTAAATCATGAAACATAAGTTCATTTCATAAATATAAGTGGCATCATCATAAGTATAAAAACCCATTTCATATGTCAAGGTTGAATACCAAGTCTCTTGCATCAATCCCTATAATATGTTTCCCTTAATGAATCAAGAACATCTACTTGTTTTCCATCACATATCAAGAATATCAACTCATTTCCCATCATGGATCAAGCACATCGAATTGTTTCTATTAATTATCTCATGAGATATAATTAATTACCCAATTAATTATAGGGAGGTAAATATACCACCTTTCACTTAATGAAAACTATAAATATATGTTTCATAAGACCATAAATCACTCACCATATCAAAACCCATGCAAGGAAATTAGTTTCATAAATACTTCATCATAACATAACTCATGGAAAAGAAATAGGTTTCACAAATATCGTTAATTTATAAACAGAAAAAATTCATAGAAAGGATAATAATGGAATCCTTGGGTTATATCCCTAGTAAATCATAAGTAACATTAACATAATTCATCTTAGATAGAAAAAGTATTTTTTAAAGATCACTTGAAATAATTCTTGGGGAAAATATCATTTCCCTAATGAAATGATTTTTTTAAAATAGATATGAAATTATAAAGGAATACATTTTATTTAAAAATAACCTAGTAATAATTTAAAGTAATATTAAAATTATTAGGCATCACGATGGTGGGAAATTCTTCTCAGGTTGTATAAGTTAAAAAAACATTCCTTCCTTATTTTTTTTCAAAAAAGTCATAAAGAGCCTTACTTATAAAATAACAAAAATATTCTTTTCAAAATATTTTGTAAAATTTAAAAAATTGGTAAATATGAATTCAAATTTTAATATTATAATATTAAATACATTTTTTATAACAATTTTATAAAACATGGATGTGTAAGATAAGTATTTCCCAATGGAGATTTTAAACAAAGCAATCCGGAATATTGATGAGATTGTGAAATAAACCCCTACCACTTTATAATCGGTATAATTGTATTCCACATGAAAGAGATAAAATTATATGGATATTAAAACACCATAATATTCATAATAATAATCATAAAATAAATTTATTGGAAATATATACACCATACAAAAGAAACAAGTAGTGTATAAGGAATATGTCCCCTAGAAATAAAAGTGAAACAAAAATCACTTAACTCAAGTATCGCCTTTCCCTATTCACATTCAAACCTAATGTATAATAAATATTGATTTATTATACATGAATTATATAACCATATATTCATAATATCATTTATTATTTGTTTATACCATCTTATCAATTGTTTATTAAAAATTTAAAATCAATGTTCCGGGTGATATCTGCTTCATTCTCTAAGTATGTTTTGGTTCGGCAGTCCTGATCCTTATAATTTGATAATGGTATCATCATTTACAGAATCAATATTATGTTATATATATCATATATATTCATAACATACATACTTATTACCAACCGTGTTAAATATATATATGAAAAATTAATCACATCGCATTGTGGAGATGGTAAGTTATACGTATGCATGAGTGACATTATCATTTCTCAAATGATTAAGTGGTAAAAAGGTCGATATTATATTATCATTAAAGAATTATAATTATGTCATATATTCCATATATAAACATTAAACACATAATAATTCCCCCTCATAAATTATAATGATGGAAAATGAATTGTATCAATACGTAGAGATGGTAAGTCGTACATACGCACGAGCGATACCTTCACTTCTAGTTCAATGGGAAATGGGTTATATAACGGTGTGTTCATAATCATAATAAAATTTCAGAATATTGAGTATTATGAATTTATTATTTCATAATATATATATATATATCATAGACAAAGAAGAGGTATAGAAGAGTAGAAAAAGAGAGTGATCGGTTAAAGCGATTATGTAACATCCCAGGTAAATAAAGAATAATAAATTTTCATATTTATTAATATTTTTGAATTAAATATTAATTTTACTTTAAAGGTGTTTCTATGTTCGATAGCGTACTCGATACACAATGATGAGTTTCTTTGAAAACTTACGTTGCACACTAGTAATATAATAATATTATTTTAAATGGTAGTTAACACGTAGCCGTTGTATTGGCGGGAATGGATAGAAATAACTAAAATATGATTATATATGTTTTTTAAATGTTTTTAAAATTATCCAATAAAAGTTAAAGGCTTAAAATATGGAAAGAATTCAATTTTAGGCATTTATACCCTAATTTTCACTAAAGGTTCACTTATCGCCTTTTGATGGCGAACCGTCATTAAATATAGTTTTGATCACTATTATACATTCTATTAGACCAAATTAAACTCTTCTTCAGAGTCGGGACATCAAAATTTACTTTGTGTAAATTTTTGGTGTTTTTCCGATAAAGTTCATTTTTTAATGAATAGTGAAAAATGTTATATTTTAATTCAAAACCTCTTTTTAATCTAATTTATTTATATGATTATATTATCATTTGAATTGGTTTTAAAGTGAAATTAGAATATATTTTTACCATTTAATCCTATAATGGTCTTTGGAATTAATTTCACTTTGAAATCGGACTTAAACTAGTGTCAATGTTTTGATACTTATTGTTTCATAAAAACACGCTATTTGCTCTGACAGCGGGAATTAATTATTAAATTAATTAATGTAACTTATATGTTTTGAATTTTGTAAAATAAAAATCATTTTTGAATTCGGAATATCAAATATAGCTTAGGGTAAATTTTTGGTATTTTTCTGAAAAACTTCAATTTTTGATGAATAGTGAAACCACTAAGTGGTACTTAAAAAACTGATTTTTCATTTAAATGAAATTTTACCACCTTTGTGTTTTGAATTTCAAAAATCCGACATACATGGTTGTCATTAGGAAGTAAAATTTGGTTCAATGGGATTAAAATAATTTTTTGGTGAATAGTAACTTTTATGTTTATTAATCGTGATTAGAGGTAATTAGTGTAGTTTAAGGTAAAAATAATGTTTTAATAATATGAAATGACCTAGACACATGTCCTACCCTTATTTGATGTATCACTTCCAACCAAGACAACCCATGGGACGATTTTGGGGACCCCATGGAGCCACTTGGGTAAGATAATGACATTAATTATTTTTATTTAATGTTAAAGTAAAAATGTCACAAACATGAGTTGTTTTACTAAAACAATTTTTAAATGGGGTTATTCAAGTCAGATTTTTGACTATAAATATTAATTAGAAATATAAAAATATTTACTACATCATGATATTTTTTATAATTTTTAGACATTAAATAAATTAAATTATTTATGACACCATGATGATGTTGCGATTACCTCATTATTTAACGATTTAAATAAAATGAAAAGATAATGTAAAATCTAAGACCTACACTTTTCAAAAACCTATTGGATGGGTATATTTCTAACCCTTATCACCTTATCCTCGAATTATATCAATGTGGGACCTTTTAAATCCGAAACCCATTTTAAAATAAAGTAACATTTCTTTACTTTCCAAGAGTGCCCCTCCTCTCCTATTATAAAAGGCCCCCACCTCTACCACCTTACCCACACATCCAAAGCCTTTGGATCGGGAAACCCCTTCCCATTTTGTCTCTCCACATCCCTCTCTAACTCTTAGAAGCCTCACTTTGGGCATAAGCCTTCCCAAGGAAGCCTTTGAGCTCAAATCTAAGAGAGTTACCCAATTTTAAGGTAATGTCTTCACTTGTGTCCTTTTGTTTTATTTTGCTTCTCCAGCCCCCTAAACTCTTTTTATTCATTTCTTTTGTAACAACTCCAGTATCTTCAATATACTAGGATGTTGTTATAAGAAGCTTTCGAGCTAAACTTACACACACCTACATCTAATGGTTAAAGAACATACTGTTTCTGTGGATGGCGAATTTCTGCCTCACGAAACGATGATTGTTCAATATTCTTCCAAAACCTTCAAAGGTGGCCATTAATATGTCACTTTATTTATATATGATATATAATATTTTTATGTCTTCCTTAAGATTCTGTATTTTTCATTTATGGCACACCTTCATGGCTTCCATTATGGGTATACGCGATATCTTCATTTTAGGAAGTGCGGACTACCTCCCCCTCAAAGTGATTTGATTCTTTAATGCCATATGTGGGATGTATAAAGGATAGATTTAAAGTTATTATATATGATGTATGTTACATATAAATGATGAATATAATTCTGGAATTAAAATATACATACCTCTCATTTAGTTTTAATTCCATTAATATGACAAAGAAATGAAAGTAGCGTTCATGCGTACGTACGACTTACCGTCTCCATGAACGGTGCATTTCATTTCTTACCTCTAAATGATTATGTAATATTATAAATACATGTATATGCTGGATATATATGATATATATGATATCCCAATCATGAATATCATTCTGGATATAATGAACCTTTGACCACACGAACAACATGTAATTGTAAGAAGTTCACTTTTGACTCAAGTACCAAATATCGACAAACAACCGTTATCAACTTAAATGACTTCATAATGTTCATAAAATGGTAATAAGTGATATAAAAGGAATAATGAACTTGAAAAAGGTTCTTAATCAAGTATAAATTAACTCAAGTTTATTATTCAGGACGTTAAATAACGATCGAGTCAAGTCGGACCTGAGGTAAGGGACTTCGTCTCAATCTCCTTTCACTGAGGAATATTTTGTTTTATACACAACTTTCTTTTATACGGTGTATAAACCCCTTTGACTTTTAATTTTATACAAAATGAATCTTTTTCTACGAATCATTTTACAAAATGACAAAAAGGAATGTTTCTTTTAACGTACGCGGTGATAACGACTTTTTCCGCCACCGCGAGTATTATTTGGTCTTTGGCTTCCCCAACAAGCCGTAATGTTTTTCTTAAAATTAAATAAATACCATATATTGTTTTATGTATTTTGGTATTGAAAAGGGTTTTTTATAATAGATTTGTTATGTCAATATATTTAAGTGATATATTGTGATCAAAGTGTGGAAATGTTTTCTTTCCATTATATTTGTTTTATGTCTTATGATTTTATAATGGTACTTGGACATTTGATGGGTGGTTACATGATAAACCATATGATGGGTGGTTTCATGAATACCAGGATGGGTGGTTACGTTATAACCTCCAATGCATTGGGTATGTAAGTCAGACGTATGGCTATTCCATTAAGTGATATGTGTGGAAGTCGACCGTATGGTTATACCATTTAAGTATGTTTATGTACCAAGTTACCTTTATATGTTATGTGATCCTTATATGGGTTTTATGGTAATATTTTGGTTACAAAAGGGTAAGTAATGATCTTTTATTCAGTGAAGAGTTTTTTCTACTTCATAAATGTGAAAAGTATTACTTTGATAAAGTATACATGGTTTACTTATTGTTTTGATAAACTAATAGTTTTAATTCTTTGTGTATCCCTTACTGAGCTTTTTTATGCTCACCCCAAGTTTTTTTTTGAAATGTTTTTCACAGGACTTAATGTGGAGTAGGGTCAAGGATGGGATCAAGGGAAAGTCATGCTATATAAAACGTGGAACTAGACATGTTTCTTTTTAAGAGTTTTTTTATTCTATGGAAACTTAGTAGAAGTGTCTACATTGTAATCTTTTGAGATGTAATAGTTATGTTCTAATTCTCTAAAACTCTAAACTTGAAAGGATCCTCAATGTGAATTATTAATTTAATTCAATATTAAGTAAGGTTTAAGGCCGGGTCCTTATAGTTGGTATCAGAGGTCGGTTTAGACAACTTTAGGTGTTAGAAAATTGTTAAATTATAAGTTAATTTATTGTATGACTGAAATGATATAGCATTTAAAGATTATCATGTTGCTTCGCCTAAGATATTTCTGTGTTCAGAATGGTTTTCCACAGAGGAAACAAAGAAGATATGTTGGGACGACATCAGGAGGAATACAACCTTCCAAATCAGTAACCTGAGATGGTCAGAATCGGAACTGAATAGTTTGTTGCAGTGATGGCACAGTTGACTCAGGCTATAAATGGTGGTGGTATCCATGCACGAGATCAGTCAGATCAACCGCATAGGAACATGTCAGTGGTGGAACATTTCATGAGGAAACATCCCCCATCATTCAGAGGATCATCTGACCCTGTGCAAGCTTAAGGGTGGATTAAAGCACTGGAGAAGATTTGTGATGTAATGGGGTGTTCAGAACATCAAAAGGTTAGTCTTGCTGTTTACCGTTTTGAAGGTGAAGCTGATCAGTGGTGGTCGATGGTGAAAAATATCAGGTATAGTGATGTGATTGATGATCTTCACTTGGACGAATTCAAAGGTATGTTTCTTGAGAAATATTTTCCTAAGGTGGTTCGTCTTAGGATGGAAAACAGTTCCTAGAATTAAGGTAGGAGGATGACTCAGTGGCTGCTTATGAAGCAAAGTTCACTTGATTGGCAAGGTATGCTCCAAAATTCATACGAGTTATTGATAGTAAAATAAACCATTTTTACTCAGGGTTAAATCCAAAGTATCGAATGGCTTTAGCTTCTCGTGAGTTCAAAAGTTATGAAAAACTTGTTCGATGTGTGGAGAAGGTGGAAATGGAATTTTCCGACGATCAGGTGTTCTTTGACAAATGAAAGAATAAGAGGTCCAGTTAGTAGGCAAAGGGGAAGAATTAATCAAAGAAGCAAGGAGGTAGGAAAACCAAATATCCATCCTGTGAGAATTGTAGTAAAATTTATCCTAGATAATGTTTATCCAAGTCTGTAAAGTGCTTTCGGTGTGGTAAGTCAGGTCATATTGCTCGTAACTGTAAGGAAGATGGTCAAACATGCAATGAAAAGTCAGCGGTAAGATGTTTTAAGTGTAATGAACTGGGTCATTATGAAAATGAGTGTCTAATGAAGAACTCAACAGAGGGAAATCAGCCAGACTAAAAGCAGAAAGGGGTGGTGAAATCCTTTGCAACTACTTCAGTAGATGTTGGGCCATCGAATGAAGTAGTATCAGGTACACTATTTGTTTGTTCAGATTATGCCAATGTGTTTTTTGATTCAGGGTCTACACATTCTTTCATTTCTAATAATTTTTCTAGTAAATTGAAAATTACATCTCAAGATATGAATCCTGAACTTATGGTAAAAACACCCGGATGGAATGTTGAGACGAAAAGGAATTATAAGAACCTTCATATCCTTGTGTGCGGAAAGAATCTACCAGCAAACCTTATTGTTTTTCCTCTAGTATAGTTTGATGTTATTTTGGGCATGGATTGGCTTTCTATTTATCATGCTAAGATTGACTGCAGAGCTAAAATGGTTTCTTTTCAGAAATATTTTTAGTTTGTGTACAAGAATGAACCCTTGATTTTGATAACATACCAAGAAGTTGAGAAACTAGTAAAAGATGGAAATGAATATTACCTTGCACATATTGTTGAAAATAAAGGAACTGTTCAGATTAATGATGTTCTAGTGGTAAATGAGTCTCTTGATGTTTTTCCTGATGAGTTTCCTGGCATTATTCATGATCGGGAAGTTGAATTTACTATTTACTTAGTTCCTGATTCTAAGACAATTTCAAAACCCCCTTATCGAATGGCTCAAGTTGAACTTTTAGAGTTAAAGAAGCAATTGCAGGAGTTATTAGATAAAGGTTTCATTCAACCTAGAACATCACCATGGGGTGCTCCTATCTTGTTTGTTAAAAAGAAAGATGGCTCAATGAGACTTTGCATTGATTATAGAGCCTTAAATAACATTTCTATTAAGAACAAGTATCCTTTACCTCATATTGATGATTTGTTTGATCAGCTCCCGAGAGCTCCGTATTTTTCGAAGATTGACTTGAGGTCGGGGTACCATCAGTTGAAAGTAAAAGAAGCAGACGTTCCGAAGACTGTGTTCCGTACTAGATATGGCCATTATGAATTTGTAGTTATGCCTTTGGGGTTAACCAATGCACCTGTTGTATTCATGGACCTTATGAATAGAATTTTCCATGAGTTCTTGGATAAGTTTGTGGTTGTTTTCATTGACGATATTTTGGTGTTTTCTAAAACTAAAGAGGAGCATGAAAGTCATATAATGGTTATCTTGAAAACCTTAAAAGAAAAGAAACTGTATGGAAAATTCAGCAAGTGTGAGTTTTGGTTACAACAAATTTCTTTCCTGGGTCACATTGTTTCAAAAAATGACATAACTGTTGATCCTGCTGAAACAAAAGTTGTTGAAGAATGGCCAAGACCCACAAATGTAACCGAGATCTGTAGTTTCCTTGGGTTGTTAGGTTACTACCGAAGGTTTGTTGAAAATTTTTCACGGTTATCTAGTTCAATGACTAAGCTAACTCGGAAGGGTTTTAAGTTTATCTAGACAAAAGAATGTGATGATTGTTTTCAGGAGTTGAAAGGAAGATTGGTGAATGCTCCAGTTTTGGCACTTCCTTCCAGGAATGGTTAGTTTTTTATCTACAGTGATGCTTCATTGAAGGGACTTGGTTGTGTTCTTATGCAGAATGATTAGGTAATTGCATATGCTTCACGTCAATTGAAAACTCATGAGGTAAATTACCCTACACATGACTTGGAATTAGCTGCTGTTGTTTTTGCTCTAAAAATTTGGAGGCATCATTTGTATGGAGTAAAGTGTGAAATATATACTGATCACAAAAGTTTAAAGTATATATTCACTCAGAAATATTTGAACATGAGACAGAGGAGATGGCTAGAATTAATCATGGATTATGATTGTACAATTCATTACCATCCGGGAAAAGCAAATAAAGTGGCTGATGCTTTGAGTCGAAAAATTAATGCTTCATTAACCATGCTATGTTTGGAATGAGATCCTTTGGTTTTTGATTTGATGAACATTGGAATAAAAGTTGTTGGTGTAGGTAGTTCTTTTATTTTGTTTTAGGTATCAGTGAGATCATCCCTATCAGATAGAATTAAGCAAGCACAGAGGGAAGATAGTGAGTTGCAGAAAAAGGTAGAGCTGGTTCAAAAGGGTAAGTTTCCTGAATTCAACATTGATAATTATTGTGTTTTGAGGCTTGGGAAGAGATTATGTGTCCCTGGTGATTCACACTTGAATAATGTGTTGTTATGTGAGGCTCATAGTTCCCCGTTTTCAGTTCATCCTGACAGTACTAAGATGTACAGGTATCTGCGGGAGTATTACTGGTGGGATGGAATGAAAAGAGATATTACTGATTTTACTGTGAAGTGTTTGACATGTCAACAGGTTAAAGCAGAGCGGTAGTTACCAAAAGGGATGCTTTAGCCTTTACCAGTGCCAGAGTGGAAATGAGAGAATATATCCATGGACTTCATTGTGGGATTGCCGAAGACACCTTGAGGTAATAATGCAATCTGGGTTATTGTTGATCGCTTGATTAATCTGCTCATTTCCTTTCCATATGAGATAATTTTTCCCTAGATCAACTTTCCCGTTTGTATCTTAAAGAGATAGTCATGTTACATGGATTTCCTCTCTCCATTGTATCTGACCGTGATCCCAGGTTCACTTCTAACTTTTAGAAAGGCCTTCAGAATTCATTGGGTACTGAATTAAATTTTAGTACATATTTTCATCCTCAATCAGATGGGCAGTCAGAACGAATGATCCATACTTTGGAGGATATGCTACGAGCTTGCTCTATGGATTATCAGGGAATTTGGGACCACCATATTTCTTTGGTTGAGTTTTCTTATAATAACAGTTTTCATTCTAGTATACAGATGGCACCATTTGAGGCATTATATGGGAAGCGGTGTCGAACTCCAGCTTTTTGGGATGAAGTGGGTGAAAGGAAGCTGATGGGACCAGAATTGGTAGAAGAGATGGCAGAAAAAGTTTAGTTGATTCAGAAACACATGAGAACACCTCAGAGCAGATAGAAAAGTTATGCGGATAACCAGAGGAAGGATCTATCTTTCGAGGTAGGTGATCATGTTTTTCTCAAGGTTTCTCTATGGAAAAGTGTGATGAAATTTGGTAAGAAAGGAAAGCTGAGTCCAAGGTTCATTGGACCATATGAAATTCTGGAGAGAGTTGGATCAGCTGCATGCAGAGTGGCATTACCTCCAAGTTTATCTCAGGTACACAATGTTTTTCATGTTTCGATGTTGAGAAAGTATATGCCAGATCCATCTCATGTTTCGAGTCTAGAGGTAGTTCAACTGGAAGAGAACCTGTCTTATGAAGAACAGCCAGTCCAGATTCTTGACCGCAGAGAGCAAGTGTTGCGAAATAAGGTAATTCACCAGGTAAAGGTTTTGTGGAAAAACCATATGGTTTAAGAGGCAACGTGGGAATCTGAAAATGCTATGAGGGATAAATACCTCCACTTATTTTGATAAGTGAATTAAATTGCGAGGACGCAATTCCCAAAAGGGGGGAAGGATGTAACATCCCAGGTAAATAAAGAATAATAAATTTTCATTTTTATTAATATTTTCAAATTAAATATTAATTTTACGTTAAAGGGGTTGCTATTTTCGATAGCGTACTCGATACACAATGATGAGTTTCTTTGAAAACTTATGTTGCACACTAGTAATATAATAATATTATTTTAAATGGTAATTAACACGTAGCCGTTGTATTGGCGGGAATGGATAGAAATAACTAAAATATGATTATATATGTTTTTTAAATGTTTTTAAATTTATCCAATAAAATATAAAGGCTTAAAATATGGAAAGAATTCAATTTTAGGCATTTATACCCTAATACTCACTAAAGGTTCACTTATCGCCTTTTGATGGAGAACCGTCATTAAATATAGTTTTGATCACTCTTATAAATTATATTGGACCAAATAAAACTATTCTTTAGAATCGGGACATCAAAATTTACTTTGTCTAAATTTTTGGTATTTTTCCGATAAAGTTCATTTTTTTAATGAATAGTGAAAAATGTTGTATTTTAATTCAAAACCTCTTTTTAATCTAATTTATTTATATGATACATTATCATTTGAATTGGTTTTAAAGTTAAATTAGAATATATTTTTACCATTTAATCCAATAGTGGTCATTGGAATTGATTTCACTTTGAAATCGGACTTAAACTAGTGTCAATCTTTTGATACTTATTGTTTCATAAAAACACGCTATTTGCTCTGACAGCGGGAATTAATTATTAAATTAATTAATGTAACTTATATGTTTTTAATTTTATAAAATGGACATCATTTTTGAATTCGGAATATCAAATATAGCTTTGGGTGAATTTTTTGTATTTTTCTGAAAAACTTCATTTTTTGATGAATAGTGAAACCACTAAGTGGTACTTAAAAAACTGATTTTTCTTTTAAATGAAAATTTAACACCTTTGTGTTTTGAATTTCAAAAATCCGACATACATGGTTGTAATTAGGAAGTAAAATGTGGTTCAATGGGATTAAAATAATTTTTGGTGAATAGTAACTTTTATCTTTATTAATCGCGATTAGAGGTAATTAGTGTAGTTTAAGGTAAAAAAAATATTTTAATAATATGAAATGACCTAGACACATGTCCTACCCTTATTGGATGTGTCATTGCCGACCACGACAACTCATGGGTCAATTTTGGGGACCCCATGGAGCCACTTGGGTAAGATAATGACATTAATGATTTTTATTTAATGTTAAAGTAAAAATGTCACAAACATGAGTTGTTTTACTAAAAAAAAATTAAATGGGGTTATACAAGTCAGATTTTTGACTATAAATATTCATTAGAAAGATAAAATGATTTCCTAAATCATGATACTTTTTTTATAATTTTTAGACATTAAATAAATTAAATTATTTATGACACCATGATGATGCTGCGATTACCTCATTATTTAACGATTTAAATAAAATGCAAAGATAATGTAAAATCTAAGACCTACACTTGTCAAAAACCTATTGTATGGGTATATTTCGAACCCTTATCACCTTATCCTAGAATTTTATCAACGTGGTACCTTTTAAATCCGAAACTCATTTTAAAATAAAGTAACATTTCTTTACTTTCCAAGAGTACCCCTCCTCTCCTCTTATAAAAGGCCCCCACCTCTACCACCTTACCCACACTTCCAAAGCCTTTGGCTCGGCCAACCCCTGCCCATTTTGTCTCTACACATCCCTCTATAACTCTTAGAAGCCTCAATTTGGGAGGAAGGCTTCCCAAGGAAGCCTTTGAGCTCAAATCTAAGAGAGTTACCCGATTTTAAGGTAATGTCTTCACTTGTGTCCTTTTGTTTTAGTTTGCTTCTCCAACCCCATAAACTCTTTTTATTCATTTCTTTTGTAACAAATCCAGTATCTTCAATATACTAGGATGTTGTTATAATAATATTTCTAGCTACACTTACACACACCGACATCTAATGGTAAAAGAACATACTGTTTCCATGGATGGTGAATTTCTGCCTCACGAAACGATGATTGTTCAATATTCTTCCAACACCTTCAAAGGTGGCCATTAAGATGTCACTTTATTTATATATGATATATAATATGTTTATGTCTTCCTTAAGCTTCTGTATTTTTCATTTATGGAACACCTTCATGGCTTCCATTATGGGTATACGCGATATCTTCATTTTAGGAAGTGCGGACTACCGCCCCCTCAAAGTGATTTGATTCGTTAATGCCATATGTCAGACGTATAAAGGATGGATTTAAAGTTATTATATATGATGTATGTTACATATAAATGATGAATATAATTTTGTAATTAAAATATACATACCTCTCATTTAGTTTTATTTCCATTAATATGACAAAGAAATGAAAGTAGCGTTCATGCGTACGTACAGCTTACTGTCTCCATGAACGGTGCATTTCATTTCTTACCTCTAAATGATTATGTAATATTATAAATACATGTATATTCTGGATATATATGATATATATGATACCCAAATCATGAATATCATTCTGGATATAATGAACCTTTGACCACACGAACAACATGTAATTGTAAGAAGTTCACTTTTGACTCAAGTACCAAATATCGACAAACAACCGTTATCAACTTAAATGACTACATAATGTTAATAACATGGTAATAAGTGATATAAAAGGAATAATGAACTTGAAAAAGGTTCTTAATAAAGTATAAATTAACTCAATTTTATTATTCAGGGCTTTAAAGAACGATCGAGTCAAGTCAGACCCGAGGTAAGGGACTTCGTCTCAATGTCCTTTCCTTGAGGCATATTTTGTTTTATACACAACTTTCTTTTATACGGTGTATAAACCCCTTTGAATTTTAATTTTATACAAAATGAATCTTTTTCTATGAAGCGTTTTACAAAACGACAAAAAGGAATGTTTCTTTTAACATACGTGGTGACAACGACCTTTTCCGCCGCCGCGAGTATTATTTGGTCTTTGGCTTCCTCAACAAGCCGTAATGTTTTTCTTAAAATTAAATAAATACCATATACTGTTTTATGTATTTTGGTATTGAAAAAGGGTTTTTTATAATGGATTTTTTATGTCAATATATTTAAGTGATATATTGTGATCAAAGTGTGGAAATGTTTTCCTTCCATTATATTTGTTTTATGTCTTATGATTTTATAATGGTACTTGGACATTTGACGGGTGGTTATGTGGTAAACCATATGATGGGTGGTTCCGTGAATACCAGGACGGTTGGTTACGTTATAACCTCCAATTCATTGGGTATGGAAGTCGGCCGTATGGCTATTCCATTAAGTGATATGTGTGGAAGTCGACCGTATGGTTATTCCATTTAAGTATGTTTATGTCCCAAGTTACCTTTATATGTTATGTGATCTTTATATGGGTTTTATTGTAACTCCCCGACCCTAGTTACCCAGAGTCGGTGCATTATTACATAACATTGGCATGATCACAAGAAAGATCAAATCTCAAAAGACCGATTGGTTTAGTAGCCTTGGAAACACTAGATATATTCATAAGTTTTACATTACATCATAAAATGGAAAACTACTACAACAACATAATGTCTCCATAAACCACACTCATATCCCCACATAACATCCCTGCAGGTCATTCATAATTTACTTCTTCACTTCCTGGGAAAAATAAAACATAGAAAAGGAGTGAGCTCAAATGCCCAGTAAGGATAAAAATATAGCAGAAACTTTCATAAATAAGAATAAACATTTGAGGCAATGTATAACTAAAACAAAAGCCTTTCAAACATGAACTTTCAACATGGTATGACATAAATAAAATGAAATAATGCCATTTACTTATTCACATGGATATTCTACTAATCGAATAATCACATGCAAAAATCAATAACCACTTTCATAATGATGGAATGCATAATGCTAAACTTTAATATCTTTTCAAGGCCTCGTCCCAAGACCTTGGGGCTAACTGTAACCGGAACCCAACCCGGAGTGCCTCTAATAACCGGACACCAACCCGGAGTGCCTCTAATAACCGGACACCAACCCGGAGTGCCTCTAATAACCGGAGACCAAACCGGAGGGCTTACTTTTACCAGTCCCTAACCTAGAGGGCTTACTTTAACCAGTCCCCAACCTGGAGGGCTTACTTTAACCAGTCCCCAACCTGGAGGGCTTACTTTAACCAGTCCCCAACCTGGAACATACTTGTCCAACACATTCATATGAAGTAAAGGTTGAAATATAACATAAACATTCTTATTGGAACTAGCATACGAAATGTCAATACTTTACTCATAAACCATGAATGCTATATATATGACACATCCACATTCAAACATATCACAAAACTTCATTACAATATGGAAGTTTTATATCATAATAAATCAACTTCAAATAATCTTAAAATCCATCAAAGGATGTTGACATAGATGAAATCAAAATTCTTTTTAAAGAAATATCTCCTTTTATTTTGAAATCATTTAAGATCCATATAAAATAAAACATTTTCTTTGAAAATAATCTTATAATCTTGTAAGGGAAGCTTTGAAGATTTTATAACGGCGGAAAATAGCCGCACCTGCCGTATAAGTTAAAAAAAACATTCTTACCTTAATTCTGTCGAAAAGGTTAAAAAGGACCTTGTTTTGAAAACGACGGAAAGATTCCTTTATAAACCTCTTATAAAAAGTCAAACAAGGGTATAAATGACTTTAACCCATATTCTTGTAAATAATAAATATGTTTTGAATTACATTTCGAAGAAACATGGATGTGGATGATAAAGAGATCCCAGTAGATTATTACATATAAACAACCTCGGATAATGAAGAGATTGTGAAATAACCCTTACCTTGTACTTTTCCTTGGTTGGGGTAGGTTAACCTCCTGTATAATGGTGAAATAATTGTTACTAAATTATACAAGAATCATATACATTAATATGATATCATATATAATCTTTTAATATCGATTTATAATAATATCTTAGTATTATCGTTGTTTCGGGTGTTAACTTACTTGTTTTCTTTTATATGTTTTGTTACGTAAGACATTTTTGTAAAGGATAGGTTGTATATTATTCATATCCAGAATGATATCAAGTCCTTAAACATAATTTTTAAATCATCAAATGATAATTATACTTGAATGGATACGATGGAGAATGAATCTCATCGCGTTCGTGGAGACGGTAGTCCGTACGTACGCACGAGCGACAATATCATTCTTTTGATATTAAAATAATATATAAATGGATGTTATATCATATATACAGAATCATTAACATGTTATATTTATTATTTACATGAGTTACACATCATTATTATACCCATCCAAATAATAATATATTGAATAACAATTACACCACGACGTGGAGACGGTAAGCCGTACGTACGCACGCATGGTGACATGTTATTCAAAGGGTGGATAGAACACTGAATATGGTTGTACCATATTTATAATAACATAATAGTATATGTGATATACTGGAGTTATTATTTTAGAATGGTAAGAACAAAGGAAGAAGAAGTGGAAGAAGAAATGAACTTGGAGAAGGGTGGTGAAATCATTACCTCTTCTTCGGGTTCTTCCTTTTGATTTGATCAAAAGGGCTCTTTAGGTTGGCTTTCTGATCAAAATAAGGCCCCTAGGTTGTATTGAGGGAAGTTGGGAGAGTATTTGGGCAGGGTTTGGCTGAACCAAAGGGCTTTGAAGGTGTGAAAAAATGAGAAGGAGGAGTGCCCTTTTATAAGAGGGGTGAGGGGCACCTTTGGAAAAGCTAGAAATATTAGTTTATAATAAATTCATATTCGGTTTCTAATGGCTCCAAAGTTGACTATTCAAAGGTTAAGGTGGGGATGGGTAGAAAGCAACTCAACCAATAGAATTTAGACAGGTTTGGGAACTTATATTAACGTTATCTTTAAGTATTAACTCTAAGTTAATTAGTTTCACTTTTACAATGTCTCTTTATATTTTTATATTATATGGTTAATACACTTACCATATACATACAAGATACCCACAAGTGGTCCATTAATGATACCCCTATAATGATATAAGTCTCTTGGCCGAACCTTAGATTTTTAGGAATTTAATATCATTTAATAATATAATATTTGTTTTAAAAACTCTTTTATGTCAATTTTGACACTATTCAATAGTTGATTTTTGTGAAACTCATAACAGATTTATTACTTCGAAAAAAGTAAATTAAATCAATCCTAATATATCATATTATCCTATAAAATTAGTTTAATTCATTAAAAGTTTGATATTATTTTTATTTGGGTATTTATAATATCAATTATGTTAATTTTTTCACTATTATAGTAATTACTGAATCATCATTGTGTCATAAATAAAATAAATTATTTAATGTCTAAAAATTATAAATAAAATATCATTATGTAGGAAATCTTTTTATATTTCTAATGAATATTTATAATCTAAAATCCAACATATATAACCCTATGTAACAATTTTTTTGCTAAACGATATATGCTTGTGTCATTTTTGTATTTATTTTAACTTAATTAAAATAAAGTGTCATTATCACTTACAAGTGGATCCATGGGGTCCCCAAATAGACCCAAAGATGCCCATGGTCTACCATGTATCAACCAATAGGGTTAAGACACATTTTAGGGTAATTTAGTATTATTATAATATTATTTTTTAACACTTATTTACCGGATTTACCCTTAACCATGGTAAATAAAATATTTACCGCAGTAATTATTCAAAATGTCTAAAAATAAAAGTTACCTATTTACAAAATTTGAGCATCCTGATTCCAAATATGGAATCCATTTTCCTAAATTCAAAACACAGAAGTGGCATAAATTAATTTAAAATTAATTCTCGCTGTCAAAACAAAAAACGTGTTAAGAGATAATAACTATCAAAAGATTGACACTTGTTTATGTTCGGTTTAATTGTAAAATTATGTCCAATGACAAACATTATATTAAATGGTAAAAATATATTCTAAATATACTTTAAAACCACTCAAATTCATAATTTATCACTATTAATTATTTTGATTAAAAATGTTGTTTTTAATTAAAATTTAGTAATTTTCACTATTCATCAAAATATGAAAGTTATCCGAAATGTACCAAAATTTCACCTTAGGCTAAATTCGATATTCCAAATCCAAAAATGAAGTCCATTTTGAAATATAAAATATATATAATTTCAAAAAGTAGGTATTACTATTCATAACGGCTAGTTTGATCGGTTGTGGTGTGTGTTAAAACTCGAAGTTGCGTACAACATACGCTACTGTTTTATTCAAAGGAAAGCGTACCGTGTAAGCTTGGTATGTTTCATTTTAAATTTTTTTGATGTCCCCATTTAGTCAAAAAGTTTAAAATATTGTATTTAAAAAGGTTTCACTATTAAAAGTTGATAAAAGTGCAATACTGAAAATGAATCTATTCTTGCATTATGACTAAGAAACTCATAATATGGATTCTAAAATTATAAGGATTATATAAAGTTTAAAATTTAGTTAATACTATTCATGACCTCTTTTAATGGCTTTTTTTTTGTAAGTCAAGGTGTTATTGAACTCGGTGTTGCGTGTAGTGTAAGTTATTGAATTATTTTGAAGAAATAACACACTACGAAATCTTGGGGTGTTACATTCTCCCCTCCTTCAATAAATTGCGTCCTCGCAATTTGAAATTGTTCTTCGAAAATAAAAGGTTGAAAATAGATAATATATTTGTGGGAAAACCCACATCGGAAATTGGGTCACTAAAATTTAGTCTTAATATGAGGAAAAGAGAAATGAAATGGTCACCAACAAATTATGATCTCGATTAGGAGAACATTGGTGGTAATTAGAAACATATAATTGGAGGAAAAACGTAAATATTTATAGGTAGTGATTGAGGTCATCAATCACAAACAAGTATAAAATTGAGGTCCTTAAACTCATCAATCTATGATTATTTGAAATACCATCGGTTCAACAAAACATAAGGTATTGGGATAACACATTTTTGACGTTTCAAAATATCTTAGTTGAAATCCCACATCGAAAAATGAATTAATGAGGCCTCTATTTAAAATAAAGAGTGGAAAGTATGAAGATTACTGAAAATAACACATACTAGGGTTCCATGTAGGAAAATATGGATATGGAAGTGAAATCTAACCATCAATTATCTGATTGAGAGTGGTAGAGAACATGGCTATGAAAAGGCCAACAATCCCAAAGCCATAAATTAGTGATGATTTAAGGTACCATCTAGGACAACATTTTTGTTCTAAGTTCCTTTTATTAACGTTGAGGAATTTATTTATGAGATTGGTTAAGATCATAAGGAGATATACTTACATTATAATTAGAGTTTTATCCACTAATAAATTTCTACCACAAACTCATCTTTCACTCTAAAAGATAATAGAATGTAATAATTTTTATTTATTTATACTATTCGTACAGGGTTCCAAAATAAATGAATTTATAATTCATCTACTAGATCATTTTTAAAAAAAACTACATTATTTAATCCAGGACATCTCGTGGGCCAGTGGTAGATGATACACCCTTGTCGCCCTTCGGTTGCGGGTTCAAGTCTCGCAGCCTTGCCGGACGCGACGGGTTGCCGCCCGACCTCCGGGTTGTCCTTTTATGGAAATCCAAAATAATCCAAACTAGAACTATCCAAAATACTTCTGTCCAAACTCACAGTCCAACATTTATAAGGAAGGTAAACATAATGTAGATCCTTTTTACCCCGTAATAGCATATGAATACCTTCATCATGTATTCTTTTAATACACTGAAACATCCTGATTTACCATAATCTTTATTGATTACATTCATGCTCCCTTATTCCATATAGAATGCTGGATATACTTCATCAATCCAAAAAAATTTTAAACCCCAACAATGATGGAATAGACAAATCATTAATCAGCTTCAAGGTAGTCAAGAATATCTAATATAATTTATCCAAATCAATCATGTATTATTCTAAAATCACTACCTCGGTATCAGAACCATATTATGGTTTATCTTTCTCTCAACCATATATTTTCCAAAAATTTAACCTTCTATTGAGTCACTTTTCTTTGTTCCACACAATCTCAAGTCCTTAATGAAATAGTACTGCAGTACAATCCTTATATACTCCATAATTATTATAACAAGTACATTGTTGATACAACACTCAATTGACATAATCAACATAAGAACTCTAATCATTCCTCTTCATCTGTGGTAGAATCATAACTTGATTATTATCCAATAACATCATTTGCGGCATATTCTGATGACTGGGACATAGGTTCTCATAGTGTCCAAACTCCTTGCAAATGAAGCATTGTACATTTGAAACCATTTTCTTACCCTTGCAGTCATGTACTTTGTGCCCTTTTCCACCACACTTATAACAAACTCCCATTTCTTTCAGGAAAGTTCCAGGGTGTTTCTTTCCACAGTTACCGCATATGGGAAAATTCTTCTTTTCCCTCTTACCTTTATCCATCTTTCTCTCTTCCATCCTTTTCTTCTCTTGCTTCCTTTCAAAGCCATAGGACTCAGTAAACTCTTTACTTATCTTATCAACACATGATATTATTTCTTCATATGATGATAATACATGGGAGACTATTTCTCTTATAAATCTAGCTTAAGACCATGAAAGATATGATCCTTCCTTCTCTTTGAATCATGTGCATTTCTGGAGTTCTCATTCCGTCTACTGGGCGCCATTTCTAAACAATGGCATAAACTAGATCAGTTTATGAATCAAAATACATAATCCCATACTTATAAAACACTTAACATAAATTGAACTATTTATGGATATAATCCATAATCATAAAAATGTCTCCTTTGAGGATGTATATACTCATAAACCCTTCATAATGGTTTGCAAAGAAAATGAGAATTATCCTAAGCATATCCCCCGGGAGTGTCGTAACCAAGAGTGCAGCAAGGCCCGTTGTCGTGCACCAGTTCCCGTTCAAGTCTAGCTCAAAGCGGTGTTTTCGGGTTTTACCCCTAGGTACATCTGTGCCAGAGCCGCCTCTACCTGCTCGTATCTAGACAGGGATGTATTGCTCGGAAAACTCACAAAATCTCTACAATACCAAAATTCTAGGAAGTTCTTCTATACTAATCCTCAAAGTTCATCTTAGGTCTTCGTGCTCTAATCAGAGTTTATCTAAATCTTGCTTCCAAGGTTTGTACTAAACTTCCTCTGATACCAATTGTAACGCCCCGACCCTAGTTACCCAGAGTCGGTGCATTATTACATAACATTGGCATGATCACAAGAAAGATCAAATCTCGAAAGACCGATTGGTTTAGTAGCCTTGGAAACACTAGATATATTCATAAGTTTTACATTACATCATAAAATGAAAAACTACTACAACAACATAATGTCTCCATAAACCACACTCATATCCCCACATAACATCCCTGCAGGTCATTCATAATTTACTTCTTCACTTCCTGGGAAAAATAAAACATAGAAAAGGGGTGAGCTCAAATGCCCAGTAAGGATAACAATATAGCGGAAACTTTCATAAATAAGAATAAACATTTGAGGCAATGTATAACTAAAACAAAAGCCTTTCAAACATGAACTTTCAACATGGTATGGCATAAATAAAATGAAATAATGCCATTTACTTATTCACATGGATATTCTACTAATCGAATAATTACATGCAAAAATCAATAACCACTTTCATAATGATGGAATGCATAATGCTAAACTTTAATTTCTTTTCAAGGCCTCGTCCCAAGACCTTGGGGCTAACTGTAACCGGAACCCAACCCGGAGTGCCTCTAATAACCGGACACCAACCCGGAGTGCCTCTAATAACCGGACACCAACCCGGAGTGCCTCTAATAACCGGAGACCAAACCGGAGGGCTTACTTTTACCAGTCCCTAACCTGGAGGGCTTACTTTAACCAGTCCCCAACCTGGAGGGCTTACTTTAACCAGTCCCCAACCTGGAGGGCTTACTTTAACCAGTCCCCAACCTGGAACATACTTATCCAACACATTCATATGAAGTAAAGGTTGAAATATAACATAAACATTCTTATTGGAACTAGCATACGAAATGTCAATACTTTACTCATAAACCATGAATGCTATATATATGACACATCCACAGTCAAACATATCACAAAACTTCATTACAATATGGAAGTTTTATATCATAATAAATCAACTTCAAATAATCTTAAAATCCATCAAAGGATGTTGACATAGATGAAATCAAAATTCTTTTTAAAGAAATATCTCCTTTTATTTTGAAATAATTTAAGATCCATATAAAATAAAACATTTTCTTTGAAAATAATCTTATAATCTTGTAAGGGAAGCTTTGAAGATTTTATAACGGTGGAAAATAGCCGCACCTGCCGTATAAGTTAAAAAAACATTCTTACCTTAATTCTGTCGAAAAGGTTAAAAAGGACCCTGTTTTGAAAACGACGGAAAGATTCCTTTATAAACCTCTTATAAAAAGTCAAACAAGGGTATAAATGACTTTAACCCATATTCTTGTAAATAATAAATATGTTTTGAATTACATTTCGAAGAAACATGGATGTGGATGATAAAGAGATCCCAGTAGATTATTACGTATAAACAACCTCGGATAATGAAGAGATTGTGAAATAACCCTTACCTTGTACTTTTCCTTGGTTGGGGTAGGTTAACCTCCTGTATAATGGTGAAATAATTGTTACTAAATTATACAAGAATCATATACATTAATATGATATCATATATGATCTTTTAATATCGATTTATAATAATATCTTAGTATTATCGTTGTTTCGGGTGTTAACTTACTTGTTTTCTTTTATATGTTTTGTTACGTAAGACATTTTTGTAAAGGATAGGTTGTATATTATTCATATCCAGAATGATATCAAGTCCTTAAACATCATTTTTAAATCATCAAATGATAATTATACTTGAATGGATACGATGGAGAATGAATCTCATCGCGTTCGTGGAGACGGTAGTCCGTACGTACGCACGAGCGACAATATCATTCTTTTGATATTAAAATAATATATAAATGGATGTTATATCATATATACAGAATCATTAACATGTTATATTTATTATTTACATGAGTTACACATCATTATTATACCCATCCAAATAATAATATATTGAATAACAATTACACCACGACGTGGAGACGGTAAGCCGTACGTACGCACGTATGGTGACATGTTATTCAAAGGGTGGATAGAACACTGAATATGGTTGTACCATATTTATAATAACATCATAGTATATGTGATATACTGGAGTTATTATTTTAGAATGGTAAGAACAAAGGAAGAAGAAGTGGAAGAAGAAATGAACTTGGAGAAGGGTGGTGAAATCATTACCTCTTCTTCGGGTTCTTCCTTTTGATTTGATCAAAAGGGCTCTTTAGGTTGGCTTTCTGATCAAACTAAGGCCCCTAGGTTGTAGTGAGGGAAGTTGGGAGAGTATTTGGTCAGGGTTTGGCTGAACCAAAGGGCTTTGAAGGTGTGAAAAAATGAGAAGGAGGAGTGCCCTTTTATAAGAGGGGTGAGGGGCACCTTTGGAAAAGCTAGAAATATTAGTTTATAATAAATTCATATTCGGTTTATAATGGCTCCAAAGTTGACTATTCAAAGGTTAAGGTGGGGATGGGTCGAAAGCAACTCAACCAATATAATTTAGACAGGTTTGGGTACTTATATTAACCTTATCTTTAAGTATTAACTCTAAGTTAATTAGTTTCACTTTTACAATGTCTCTTTGTATTTTTATATTATATGGTTAATAAACTTACCATATACATACAAGATACCCACAAGTGGTCCATTAATGATACACCTATCATGATATAAGTCTCTTGGACAAACCTTAGATTTTTAGGAATTTAATATCAATTAATAATATAATATTTGTTTTAAAAACTCTTTTATGTCAATTTTGACACTATTCAATAGTTGATTTTTGTGAAACTCATAACAGATTGATTACTTCGAACAAAGTCAATTAAATCAATCCTAATATATCATATTATCCTATAAAATTAGTTTAATTCATTAAAAGTTTGATATTATATTTATTTGGGTATTTATAATATCAATTATGTTAATTTTTTCACTATTATAGTAATTACTGCATCATCATTGTGTCATAAATAAAATAAATTATTTAATGTCTAAAAATTATAAATAAAATATAATTATGTAGGAAATCGTTTTATCTTTCTAATGAATATTTATAATCTAAAATCCAACATATATAACCCTATGTAACAATTTTTTTTCTAAAAGATATATGCTTGTGTCATTTTTGTATTTATTTTAACTTAATTAAAATAAAGTGTCATTATCACTTACAAGTGGATCCATGGGGTCCCAAAATAGACCCAAAGATGCCCATGGTCGACCATGTATCAACCAATAGGGTTAAGACACATTTTAGCGTAATTTAGTATTATTATAATATTATTTTTTAACCCTTATTTACCGGATTTACCCTTAACCATGGTAAATAAAATATTTACCGCAGTAATTATTCAAAATGTCTAAAAATAAAAGTTACCTATTTACACAATTTGAACATCCTGATTCCAAATATGGAATCCATTTTCCTAAATTCAAAACACAGAAGTGGCATAAATTAATTTAAAATTAATTCCCGCTGTCAAAACAAAAAGCGTGTTAAGAGATAATAACTATCAAAAGATTGACACTTGTTTATGTTCGGTTTAATTGTAAAATTATGTCCAATGACAAACATTATATTAAATGGTAAAAATATATTCTAAATATACTTTAAAACCACTCAAATTCATAATTTATCACTATTAATTATTTTGATTTAAAATGTTGTTTTTAATTAAAATTTAGTAATTTTCACTATTCATCAAAATATGAAAGTTATCCGAAATGTACCAAAATTTCACCTTAGGCTAAATTCGATATTCCGAATCCAAAAATGAAGTCCATTTTGAAATATAAAATATATATAATTTCAAAAAGTAGGTATTACTATTCATAACGGCTAGTTTGATCGGTTGTGGTGTGTGTTAAAACTCGAAGTTGCGTACAACATACGCTACTGTTTTATTCAAAGGAAAGTGTACCGTGTAAGCTTGGGATGTTTCATTTTAAATTTTTTTGATGTCCCCATTTAGTCAAAAAGTTTAAAATATTGTATTTAAAAAGGTTTCACTATTAAAAGTTGATAAAAGTGCAATACTGAAAATGAATATGTTCTTGCATTATGACTAAGAAACTCATAATATGGATTCTAAAATTATAAGGATTATATAAAGTTTAAAATTTAGTTAATACTATTAATGACCTCTTTTAATGGATTTTTTTTTGTAAGTCATGGTGTGATTGAACTCGGTGTTGCGTGTAGTGTAAGTTATTGAATTATTTTGAAGAAATAACACACTACGAAATCTTGGGGTGTTACATTTATGGTAATCCTTTGGTTACAAAAGGGTAAGTAATGATCTTTTATTCAGTGAAGAGTTTTTACTACTTCATAAAGTTGAAAAGTATTACTTTGATAAAGTATACATGGTTTACTTGTTGTTTTGATAAACTAATAGTTTTCATTCTTTGTGTATCCCTTACTGAGCTTTTTTATGCTCACCCCAAGTTTTTTTTGAAATTTTTTTCACAGGACTTAATGTGGAATAGGGTCAAGGATGGGATCAAGGGAAATTCATGCTATATAAAACATGGAACTTGGCATGTTTCTTTTTAAGAGTTTTTTTATTCTATGGAAACTTAGTAGAAGTGTCTACTTTGTAATCTTTTGAGATGTAATAGTTATTTTCTAATTCTCTAAAACTCTAAACCTGAAAAGATATTCAATGTGAATTATTCATTTAATTCAATATTAAGTAAAGTTTAAGGCTGGGGCCTTATAGATTACATCTTCTTCGAAATGGCTCGTTTAGATCTCCTCTAAAGGACTCTAGAGTTGGTTACTTGGGAAGCCCAGGACCAATAGAATGTGGATAGAGAAGTGTATAAGAGAAGTTTTCAGATTTTGTTCAATACAAAACACTCAATGTGGTGAAATAAGATGGGTGTGTCCTTTTATAATGAAGGTGAGGGGCACTTTTGGAATTTCACAAAATATTAAATTATAATAAATTAAATCTCAATAAAAATACCTCAAAATGGAAATTTATTCAAATATAATTTGTTATATAGTGGTAATACAATCATCCAATAGATTTTATATATTTTTTGGTGTGGTTTTAAATGTTATATTTTTTATTAACCCTTAGTTAACCTATTTTAATTTTAACTATGGTAACATCATTTTGAATATTAAAAGGTGGATATATTTACTTATAAGGCTCCAATTGAACCATAAATGGTCAATATATGATATTTTAGACTATAATTTATCCCAATTTTCCTTATTTAGGATTTTAATTATTTTTAACTAATTTAATAAAAACTTATTTTTATAAAATATCATTAGTGTCAATTTTGACACTATTCATTACATTGACTTTAGTAAAATCAATACAACAAGCTAAATTTGAACCAATTCATTTAATACACCCCTAATATGTCATATTACCCTATAAAATTCGTGTATAACCTTAATTAATTCATATTATATTTATTTTAAAAAAATTAATATCACTTAATTGAGTTTTTCATAATTTGAATAATTATTGCATCATCATTGTGTAATTATTTATGATAATTATTTATTCTATAAAAATTAAAAAAAAATTGATTTAGATAAATAATTTATATTTTATAATATATATATATATATCCTATAATATATTCTATTTATCTCCATATTAAAAATATAATACTTATTAAAAGTAATAGTGTGACATTTTGTCACTCACTTTGATTTTAATAATATACAAGTATTTTTCATGAACAAGTGTCAATTAAATTATTCAATTGTGAAAATTATGTGTTAAAGGTTGAATTAACTTCATACAATAACATTTTTTCAAGTTTTAGGGTAATTTTATTATAATTATAAAATTATTTTTACCATTAATTACATGTTTACCCTTAACCGTGGTAATAAAAATTTACTAACTTTACTATTTATATTGCCCAAAAATAAAATGTAACTCTTTAATAAATTTTTAAATTTTTATTCCAAATATGGAATATATTTTTAAAAATTCAAAACACATAAATGAATATAAATAATTTGAAATTAATCACATAAACGGGGTGAGAAAATGGGTTTTTAAAGTGAAAACTTACAAAAGATTGAAATATTTTTATATATAAATTCAATTTTAAATTGATTCCAATGACTTAAATTGGATTTAATGATATAAAATCGATCTAATTATACTTTAAATACAGTCAAAAATATAATTTTACACTATAAATTTGTTAGATTAAAATTATGTTTTCAATTAAAATTTAGTATTTTTCACTATTCATCAAAACATGAAACTTATCGGAAAAATACCAAAACAATAAAACAAAATTTTAAATCAAACTTTCAAATAAGATATTTATTTTTTAAAATATTATTTATAAAATTGTCTAAATTTATTTTTTAAAAATTGTACCATTAAAAGGTGTAAGGACCCGACTCTAGTTGCCCAAAGTTGGTGCCTTATTTTATTACATCAGAATATAAACAAGGAATATGCATCCTGAAGGACCAATTAGTTTATTATATTTTGGAGAAAAGATACATAAATAAGATCAAATTTACATATTGAAAGGAAAACAACACTAATTTATTCTTTTAGAAACATCCAAGCCTCCTATATTATGCCCAAAAGTCACTCATAACTAACTTCTTCATATCCTGGGGAAAATGAAACATAAGAAAGGGGTGAGCTCAAACCCTCAGTAAGAGTAAGCAATATAGTGGAAGATAACATAAAAATATACACTAGTAAAGGTGACTAATTGAAAACACACGCCTTTATAAATAATAAAAAAGAAGACATCATGGAAAGAATATGAGCTGAGTAAATAATGCCATAATAAAACATAATCATGGGTATTCTACTAATTTAATAACCATAATAACTTTAAAATACTATCTTCATAATGTGGTAATTCATAATGAGGGACAAAATAACCATACCATCAAGGTCTCATGCCAAGACCACAAATATTCATTTTGTCAAGGCCTTGTGCCAAGACTGTAGTTTGTTTCATGAGACCTATCGATGCACCAAGGGGCTATAGGGGGCCCCACCCGACACTTTATATGTCAAATACATTCCTCATATGAATGGGTACAAATAAAAACAACATATACATTCATATTGAAACTAATATATGAAATGTAAATAACTTTCTCTGAACATTAAGCATAAACACTAACCATTCCGGGTAAATTAGTGAATGGTTTTAAGATAGAACATCCATAGTCAAACTAATAATAAAACATTAAATTAAATATGGTAGATGATATCATAAGATATAAACTTCAATGAAGTACAAGATTCAACAAAGGACGTTGACATAGATGAATATACTTTTAAATGAGACTATTGAAAAATCCTTGAAGAAATAATTCGTAAACATTCCAAAGTGTCGCATACCACCTTGAAACATTAAAATCATAATCAATTAGAATATTATGAGAATAAGGAGACTCTTTATATGATATAACAAAGTGTGGTACATACACTACATGTAAGAAGTAAGTGGTGAACAAGGAATATATCTCAAAAAAAGATAAAGTGAGATGAGAAAAATCCTTTTTACTTTGGAAAGAAGAGTTCTTTTGGAAATTCCTTTTTATTTTCCATGAAATCAGTTTATAAAACTTAATATCCCAGAAAATAAAATACTAGGATATTTAAATTATATTTTAGGCATAAATTATGCCCTACTTAAGTGAAATCATGTAAAAATAGTTCTTAAGATTCTTTAGAACTAAATCATTTTAGAGAATTTTCAAAAAAGTATTAAAGAGAATTTTAAAGTGAAAATAAATGTTGGTTATAATAAATATAGAAATGATCCAAGATAATTTTTTATGATAAAATGATTGTTTTTATAAAAATAATGGTGGCTTAAAACATATTCTGGTGTACACTTGAAAACGGGTAACAATTCGAAAAGATCCCTTAAATCGGGTTTATATTTTAGAAATAATTTTGAAGGTTCATTTTAAAACGTGTAAATCCACATAAAATAAGGAATTATTATGGTTGTTAAACATATATAAAACACTCACACAGAATTTATGATGAGTATATAATAATACATAACAATTTCATAGAGTTAATTAGAAAATGAAAGTAACCCGAAACAAAATGGAAGTTTGGGTGGAAAACCCTTACCACTTTGTAATCAAACGATTCGTATTCCCCAAGATTAATAATATTAAAATGATTCACTAAATACCATGAAATTTAAAATATCCATGATATGTTACATCAATGTGCAGTATACATAAACCTTAAACAAGTATTAATAGTGAATATGGAAAATCTCACAAAAATGGAAGTGAGATGAAGAAACTATTACCTTAAGTCCAAATGTGTTCTGCTCTTGAAATTAAGGTCTCGGAATATGAAATTATAATCATTAATAACATACTTAATAACCTATTATAAATTTATTTATTTTATCATAATTCTTTTTAGTTCATTTATGTCCTTATTTATAAGTTATAATATCGAATTTTGTCATTCTGGAGTGTTCATTTTCTTGATTTTCATAATCGGTTCACTTGTTTTTAAGTAATGGAGTTCATGTGGAATGGTTTTAAATCTCCAGAATAGAAATTACATATTATTTATGAACATAAATAATTTTTAATGATCATTTATATCATTTGGTTACATGGAATGAGGATGAATCATTAGATGACAACCACTTCGATTATTTGGGGGTATTTGGATTATTATGAATTAGTTTTGTCATAAAAATTAATAATATGTAAATATAATGGTTACTGAATATTAATTAAGTTAAAATACATATATTATAGTCTTTTTCAACCATTAAAATGGTTTCAAGACCAGTATTGAAGGATAAATTGAAGAACGAAACTTCGTCATCCACGAAGGTTATAAATTGGAACCTTATGGACGTTGATTTCGTTTATAAAAATAAAAGGGAAAGAGTAAGAATATGGATGATTGTTCTTATATTAACATGATATAATTATAGTATATATATTATAATGGAGTAATCATGGTAATTTGGACGGCAGAGGTGAGGATATAAAAAGAAAACAGATGAACTTGGAAATAAAAGAAAAGTTGAGAGATCCCTTATGAAAATTTGGCAGCCTAACAGTGTCGCTTAAAATTCCATAAAATGAATTGATGAGATAAAAAGGTTATATAACCATATGGACATAAAAATTAAATTAATAGGAATACATAATATCAAACCCCAACATATGATAATGGAAATTCAAAGATATAACATAAAAGATGGGTTGACTAAAAGAGGAGGGTGAAAGGTTCTCTTAACATGTAGAGTAACTCCTAGAACTTGAATGTTGGGACCTTAGGGGATTAAGGAAACCTTGGGAGGACTCATAGTGAGTTAAAGCACCAGATATTAGAGGATGGTGGATTTTTAATGAAATAAAACTAATGGATGAGTGGGTATTTATAGAAAATGAGAGGAGTTTTTTAATAATTTCAATGGGACACCTCATTAGTGGTTTTTTAAAAACCATGGGCTTTACCATGGTATTTTCACATAGTTTTAGCCAATTGGGAAACATAATATCATATGTTAATGTAAAAAAATTATACCAGCCTTTTATTTTAATTATTATGTCATTATGATTCCATTAAACTACTGAAAACTCAAAACTGTATTTTTACTATTCATAGAAAATTCAAGTATTTTAGAAGAATCCCAAAACTTTTCCATAAATTTTTTTCAACATTTAGAATTATAAATAGAAATCCATTTTTGGAAAATAATTTTATAAATAATTTTAAAATAAATATTAAATAAAAACATAATTTATTCCAAAAAAACAACTTTAAAACCATAACTCGTTTTATAACGCCTTGAGAAATTAATCAAGGTCCCATAAAAGTATCTTATTACCATAAGACAATAAAGTAACAATTTATGATTAAATTTTATGAAAATAAATTTCCATTATAAATTATTAAATTAATCTTAAAATTTTAATTAAAATATTTATGACACACAAAAATACCAACACTTATACTATGATCATTTTTCCACTTTTAAGATATCTAAATTGTATTTATAAATTCATGGGTGAATTTTCTTTTTTTATATGAATTAATATTCATTACTATTCATAAGTTTATGTAACTATTCATAAGGGTATGTTACTATTTACCTAAAATTAGGATTGTCTTGTTAGATTCTAAATATCTTACTAATCGCAACCGTGTATGTCAGTTTTTCAAAAATCAAATTGCAGAGGTGGAAAAATTATGTTTATTAGATAGGTTACAACAAAGTGGTATTTTTTAGAGACTTAGTATTTCACGCATTCAATTTTAAATCTATTTCTAAATTATTAGGGCGTTACATTATTCCCTCCTTACAAAAATTGTGTCCTCGAAATTTGAAATTGAGCTTTGAAAGTTAATGGTTGATACTTGAAAATTCCGTTGTGGGAAAACCACATCAAGAATATAGTTAAAATATTATATTAATAATAGGAAAGGGAAAATCATTGGTTACTAGAAAAAAATGCATTATAATTGGAAAACATGGTCAAGGAAGAATATCTAAACCATCATGTAGTGACATTAAACTCTAAAACCCATACAATGATCAATTTAAACCATTTCTTAAATGGTTAAAAATTCCAAAATATAATGATTCAACATATTATAATTAAGGCCTCTAAATTTCCAAGATGAACTTATTATTAACTCTTAATCAACAAGAAGCAGCTCTAAAATTCACATTCTAAACATGTGAATAACATCATCATGTATCCTCTTAAAATATAGTAATAACTTGTATTACCATAAAAACCATATTGGAAACATGCATTTCTTTGTATTCATTAAGTAAGAAACATGTTATTAGATATATTATTTAAATACACATTTTTTGTAAACTTCATCGATGATAGCATAGACCACTTCTCGACTAGTCAATAATCAGTTCCAAGGTAGTCAGTACTTATTTGGATCAATCATTTCTTCATCATTATCTCAACATGAGATATTTATTAAGGGTTTTCTTTCCCTCAATCATGTGTTTTCTAAAAAGTTTAAATTTCTACTTAATCACTTTTACATTGTTCCATTCACCATATAACCTCAAATCCTTAATGAAATAGTATTGTAGTACAATCCTTATAAATCTCATAATTCTTATAACCATTATAATACTGAAAAAATATTCAAATGACAAGATTCTTGACTAGGAATATTAATCATTCTACTTCATCTGCGGTAGTATCATAACTTGATCATTATCCAAAATCATCATTTGGGGTATATTCCCTTGATTCTTGTGATATTAATTTTCACAGTGTCTCGTCTCCTTGCAGTTGAGGCATTGAATATAGGGAGATTTTTTCCTTATCTTGTAATTATGATAATGGTGTCCTTTTTCTCCGCACTTTAAGAAAACTCTTTTTCCTCTCAAGCATATACCAAGGTGCTTCCTTCCATAATTATCACATGTGGGAAAATACATCTTTCTCTTCTTCCCGTTATCCTCGTATTTCTCTACCATCCTTTTATTATTTTTCTTTCCTTCAAATCCATAGGACTCAGATAAGTCTTTAAATTCCTTTTCAACACATGATACTATTTCCTCATATGATTATGATACTTGGGAGACAATCTTCCTTTGAAGTGATTCCTTAAGACTATTAGAGATATGATCCTTCTTACTCTTCACATCACGTGCATTTGTGAAGTTCTTTTTCCTTCTACTAAGCATCATTTCTAATCAATTCCATATTATATAATAGCTTATAACATTATGAACTGTCTTTGACCTTAAACATAGTATAGCACATACCATAAATTTATGCATCATAATCCTAGAACCATATACCTTGGTTACTTTGGGGTCATAAATCCTTCATAATGGTGGGTAAATAAATGTTAATTATCTTGAGAATATCCCCCGGGAGTCTCAAACTAAGTGCGCAGTAAGGCTCGTTGTTTTGTACCAGGATACCCCGTCCCGGGTCAAACCCAAAACTCCTTGTTGTAGTTTTCACTCCTAGGTACATATGTTCCAGAACCACGACCACTTGTAGTATCCATTAAGGGATTTATTTTCTAGGAATATACACATAATCTATTCCTTACCAAGATTCCAGGATGTTATTTTATGTTTATCATCACAGGATATCTTATGGGTTTGTTCCCTAATCTACGTTTTCTAAATCTGGTTTCCATGTTTTCTACTAAACTTCCTCTGATACCAACTGTAAGGACCCGATCCTAGTTTCCCAGAGTTGGTGCCTTATTTTATTACATTGTCATATAAACAAGAAATATGAATCCTGAAGGACCGAGTAGTTTAGTAGATTTTGGAAAAAGGATACATAAATAAGTTCAACTTTACATATTGAATGGAAAACAACACTAATTTATTCTTTTAGAAACATCCAATCCTCCTAGATTTTGCATGCAAGTCACTCATAACTAACTTCTTCATATCCTGGGAAAAACGAAACATAAGAGAGGGATGATCTCAAACACTCAATAAGAGTAAGAAATACAATGGAAGATAACATAAACATATACATTAGGCAAGTTGAATAATTTAAAACACATGCCTTTATAAATAATAAAATTGAACACATCATGGGAGGAATATGAGCTGAGTAAATAATACCATAATAAAATATAATCATGGGTATTCTACTAGTATAATAACCACATGAACTTTCAATTACAAGATTCATAATGAGGGAATTCATAATGCGGGACAACATAACCATACCGTCAAGACCTCGTGCCAAGACCATAAATATTCATTTTGTCAAGGCCTTGTGTCAAGACCTTAGTTTGTCTCATGAGACCTATCGATGCACCGAGGGGTTATAGCGGGACCCACCCAAAACTTTCTATGTCCAATGAATTCCTCATATGAATGGTGATAAATACAAACAATATATACATTTATATTGAAAAAATTATATGAAATGTAAATAACTTTCCCCAAACATTAAGCATAAACACTAACAATTGGGAGTAAATTAGTGAATGGTTTTAAGATAAAACATCCACATTAAAACTAATCATAAACCATTCAATTAAATATGGTAGATGATATCATATGAGATAAACCTCAATGAATTAAAATATTGAACAATGGAAGTTTACATAGATGAAGATACTTTTAAATGATACCATTGAAAAATCCTTGAGAAAATAATTCTTAAACATTCCAAAGTGTCTCATACCACCTTGAAACATTCAAATCATAATCCATTAGAATATTATGAGAATAATTAGACTCTTTATATGATATAACAAATAGAATTACATACACCAAATGTAATAAGTAAGTGGTGAACAAGGAATATATTTCATAAAAGATAAAATGAGATGAGAAAAATTATTTTTTACTTTGGAAAGAAGAATTATTTTGGATATTCATTTTTATTTGCCAGGAAATCGGTTTTTAAAAATTAATATCCTATAAAATAAAATAATAGGACATTGAAATTATTTTTTACACACAAATGATGTCCCACTAAATTTAAATCATGTAAAAAATAGTTCTTATGATTCTTTAGAACTAAATCATTTTAGAGAATTTTATGGAAAGTATTAAAGAGAATTTTAAAGTGGAAAGACAAGTTTGTTATATTAAATACATAAATGATACAAGATCATTTTTTATGATTAATTTATTGTTTTTATAAAAATAATGGTGGATTAAAACAGATTCTAGTGTACACTTGAAAATGGGTATCAAATCGAAAAGATCCCTTGAATCGGGTTTGAATTTCAGAAATAATTTTGAAAGTTCCTTTTAAAACGTGTAAATCCCCATAAAATAAGGAAGTATTCTGGTTGGTAAACATATATAAAACACTCACATAGAATTTATGAGGAGTACATAATAATACATAATAATTCCAAGAGGTAATTAGACAATGAAAGTAACCTGAATAAAAATGGAAGTTCGGGTAGAAAACCCTTACCACTATGTAATCAAACAATTCATATGCCCCAAGATTAATAATATTAAAATGATACATTTAATACCATGAAAATAAAAATATTCATGATATGTTACATCAATGGTTAGTATATATACACCATACACAAGTAGTAGTACTGAATATGGAAAATGACACAAAAATGGAAGTGAGATGAAGAAACCCTTACCTTAAGTCTGAATGTGTTCCGCTCCTGAACTTAAGGTCCTAGAATATGAAATTATACTCATTAATAACTTAATTAAGAACCTATTATACATGTATTTAGTTTATCACAATTATTTTTAGTTTATTTATGCCCTTATTGATAAGTTATAATATCAAATTCTGTCATTCTGAAGTGTTCATTTTCTTGATTTTCAAAATCGGTTCACTTGTTTTTAAGTAATGGAGTTCATGCGGAATGGTTGAAAATCTCCAGAATATAAATTACATATTATTTATGAACATAAAGAATTTTTAATGGTCATTTATATCATTTTTTTATATGTAATGATGAGGAATCATTAGATGACAACCACTTCAATTATTTTGCAGTATTTGGATTATTATGAACTAGTTTTGTCATAAAAATTAATAATATGAACATATAATGGTTATCGAATATTAAATAGGTTATAATAAATATATTATAGTATTTTTAAACCGTAAAATGTTTTCATGACCAGTAATGAAGGAAAATTTGAAGAATCAAATTTCATCATCCACGAAGGTTATAAATTGGAACCTTATGGATGTTGATTTTATTTATAAAAATAGAAGATAGAGAGTAAGAATATGGATGATGGTTCTTCCATTAACATGATATAATTTCAGTATATAGATGATACTGGAGTTATCATGGTCATTTGGACATGGGAGGTGAGGATAGAAAAATAAAAGAGATGAACTTGGAAATAAAAGAAAACTTGAGAGATCCCTTATGAAAATTCAGCATCTTAACAGCGTCACATAAAATTTCATAAAATGTATTGATTAGAAAAAAAGGTTATCTCATAATATGGATATAAAAAGGACAGTAATATGAATACATAACATTAAACCCCAACATACTACAATGGAAATTCAAAGAGATAACATACAAGAAGTGTTGACTAAAAGAGGAGGATGAAAGGTTCTCTTACCTTGTAGAGTAACTCCTAGAACATGAAGATTGGGAACTTGGGGGATTAATGACACCATGGGAGGACTCCTAGGGAGGTAAAACCACCAGATCTTCGAGTATGGTGGTTTTTTAATGAAATAAAATGAATGGATGAGTGGGTATTTATAGAAAAAGAGAGGGAGTTTTTTAATAATTTCAAAGGGACACCTCATTAGTGGTTTTTACAAAACCATGGGCTTTCCCAAGGTATTTGCCCATGGTATTAGCCTCTTGAGACACCTCATGTCATATTTTATTTTAAAAAATTATACCAAACTTTTATTGTAATTTATATGTCATTATTGTCACGACCCGCCTTCACCAAAAGGAGGGAAGGGTCAGCAGATTGCCAGGCCCTTCCTTCTTTAAGTTGAAGGAGAGATAATGACCCCCGAAACCCACCTTCAATAGGTCCCGGAGTGGCGACTAGCACCAAGGGTATAGAAAATTCTCGCAAATGGAAGGCATTACCCTTTTTATTTTATAGGATCGAAAGATAAGGAGAAGAAAACCCAACAACACCAAGGTAGAAAGAAAAGTAAAGCCAAAAGTAAACCATTCCCACATGCATGTTTCAAAAGTGAAAGCCACAAAGTGCAAAAAGGTGACTACAAGGTAAGTACCAAAAAGAAAAAAAACAACTGCAACTGCTCCAAAAGTCCGAGCTAGTAAGGTCCTATGTGATCCCCGAAGTCCTCCTGGAAACCTGAAAGCAGTTTTATATACGTAGGGTGAGTATACAAGTACACTCAGTAGGGAAAACCAAGACTCTCGTGCACAAGTAGGGGAACGTACTAAAGTCCCGTGAGAAAAAGAGTAAACCAAACACCTAACAAGGCAAACTATCCATCCCAGGCCTCACCAAGGCTCACTCCCCAAATAACGCAAGTCAAGTAATATATATAATAAGAGCACATCGATTTTTGGGTACCCCGCGCCACTTTCCCACTGGTTATTGAGACATCCTACGCATCGGACCAATCCCGCCATTCTCACCGCAGTCCCACTGCCACACCTGCCCGCAAACACCTGGGCCACAACCACACGTAGTCCCACTGCCGAAATCCCGCCCGCACACACCTGGGCCTCAACCGCACGCAGTCCCACTGCTGAATCCCGCCCGCACACACCTGGGCCACAACTGTCACATGTAACCATGCCTGCAAACACCTAGGCCAGAACAACCACCGCCACGCCCGAAGACACCTGGGCTAAAGGATCCACTGCCACGCCCGAAGACACCTGGGCCTCATCCCGAAGACACTTGGGAAACCACCTGCCGCACACACCTGGACAACCACCACAACGCCCCGCCCGATGGTTCTTGGGATAATAATGGACTTCAGGCCATCACAGCCTGCCCGAAGGTACTTGGGCTATCCGTGAAAGGGAGCAGAAAAGGAGATAATAACCATCCACTAAGGATAGTGTTGGGAAAAACACCCTTCCCCCATAAATGGGGGTGTTCGGCACTGAGTGCTCAACTTGGGTGGGGCGCAAATAAGAAACACAAAGCTACAAGTATAGATATAGGTAACAAACACTCACCCAAAGCTTAGGTTTTCCTAGCCAACCTACAGAATACAACACCACTGCGTCCGAGTCACAGTTCACGACCCTTGCCCACAAAAAAAACCATTTGTCCCATTCTTGTTTCACGTTCAGTTAAAATGTTCAATTAATTTTAAGCACTACTGGGCAACTACCATAAGCATAACCAAGGAAAGCGTCAAAAGCATGGATCAACCAAAACACTCACACCCGGTTCTGTCAACAGAGGATCTCTCCCCAATTTGTGATATGAACGAGTAACCACTCGGATTTAAAACTCACAACCACTGAATCCATACCAACAGGAGATCCCATCCCCCAAATTCACACAACCACCAAGAGTATAAAAGAACAGGGGATCCCATCCCCTCCCACATTTCCAGCAATCGGCCTGAAAGGAAAACAACCAACTACCACTACCAACACAAGTCAGGGATTTTCAGATTTAAACGACTTGACACACTCCATGATTTCAAATTCCGTGTGTTCTAACCGGGAGTTATCACAGAAGGGTTTATCCTGGTGCTTTCAACTTATTCAGCCGGGCATACGTGATTAACCAATTTCACAGCAGGAGTTCACAATTTCAGCAACCCATTTAAAACATCACGAGGGGATTCATCAGTGCACATACAACGACCACCAACGGCCTCAATTTTCAGAAAACATAAACCAGCACAACTAAAAAGGATGATCACAAGATAAAGCATAAACAACGATCACAACCCCTTCCCCTTATTTCTTTAGAACTTCGTTTATTATCTTCATTAAGGTTCGGTTCAACCAATTCCATAGGAACAAAATAACGCCCACCCCGCATGATACACAAAAGTGAGAGACGAGAGAAATTCCCTACTTGTTGATAGATGATCGATGTTTAGGTCGGGGGCGCGGAACTTTACGGATAACGATGCAGCGGGCCCGATGCACCAGAAGAGCCACGATCGAGGAAGGGGGAAACCACGGCCTACCCCTTAATTTATAAGAGCCGGGGACGGATGAGGTGAAAACGCGAAACCGCGTAAGACGTGGAAGTCGTGGGTTGACCACACGGCTTGACTCATCATTAAAGGTGTTGGGTGGTTTAAACCGACTCATGAGTCGATTCAGTATCTAATTAAAACTTTTGTGCGTGTTTCGGGTCTTTAAGACATTTTCTTTTTTTTTAAACAAGGCAGAATGGGGTTTAAAACCCTATTTTCAAAAGAGGAGCATTACTGGAACAACTTGGCAAGGCGGGGTGACGTCGGCCGGTTCCGCCGATCGGTCACACCGATCGGTCTCGCCGATCGGTCTCGCCGATCGGTCTCACCGATCGGTCGCACCGATCGGCACCCCCTTAAGGATCCGGATTTTGGCAAAGGAAGGGACCAAGGGGGGTCTGGGTCATCACATCAGATACCTCTTAAACGATTCTCGTCCTCGAGAATCACAACAAACTAGGAGGAAAGAGAGGGTCCGAACAACCATATTCGAAAGATACCTGTTAGGAGTGAACCCCTGCTAACTAAAAACACTCCCCTGTCAAGAACCAAGCAAGATACCATGCCAAACCGCCCGGTCATGTGGGTTTGGGGAGTTTCCCTCCCCCATGTCAAGATATTATCCGCTTTGGGCGGCACTGACTCGCCCGCACGGGTTTAATCGCATCCACCTTAATGCGTCTTGATTAGGGGTCGGGTTCCCTCTTCCCTTTAGCCGGGGATTTTCACACACAACAGAGGAAAATAAACCAGTACATTTCATAGCCAAAAGTCAAACGTTCTACCACAACAGGTACAAAAAGGAACAAAGCTCAAAACAACCCGGGGTATTGGGCACGCATCTGTGCTTCCCTCTCCCACGTACTCTCTTCGATCCCGCCATGTCTCCACAACACACGAACCACGGGAATGGCTCGCCCACGAAGCACCTCCTCCTTGTGATCCTCGATCATCACTATTTTTTCCACAAAGGTTACGTCATCCTCGATGTCCAGTTCACCCCAATCAAGGACGTGTGAATCATCGTGCAGATAACGACGGAGCTGGGATACATGAAAGACATCATGTATCCTTAGCAGCGGCGGAGGTAACGCTAGCTTATAAGCCACTTCACCGACCCGCCATAACACCTCGAAGGGTCCGACGAATCTGGGGGAAAGCTTACCCCCCTTGCTGAACCTCTGTTGCCCACGCCGCGGGGAGACCTTCAAGAACACGTGGTCTCCAACCTCAAACTCCAAGGGCCTTCTCCTGGTATCAGCATACGACTTCTATCGGTCCTGGGCTGCCTTTATCCTTTCCCGTATGAGCTGAATTTTCTCTGTCGTGTTCTGCACCACCTCCGGGCCAAGGATGCATGCCTCTCCTACTTCAGTCCAACACACAGGTGAACGGCATGGCCTCCCGTACAAAGCCTCAAACGGGGCCATACCGATGGTAGAGTGGTAGCTATTATTGTAGGAAAGCTCTACTAGAGGCAAGTATCGCACCCATGACTCTCCTGAGTCCAGAACACATGCCCGTAGCATATCCTCCAAGGTCTGGATGGTTCGCTCCGTTTGTCCATCTGTCTGGGGATGGAAAGCAGTGCTAAGGCGTAACTGGGTGTCAAACGCATGCTGCAATCCTCTCCATATTCGCGAGGTAAACCGTGCATCCCTATCCGAGACTATAGACCTCGGAACTCCATGCAACCGCACCACCTCATTCACGTACTTTTGTGCCAAAGCATCCACAGTACTTGACTCCCTGATTGCCAGAAAGTGAGACGATTTCGTCAACCTGTCCACCACCACCCAGATGGCGTCGCACCCTCCTTGGACCTTGGGTAGTCCCGTGATGAAATCCATTGAGATGTCGTCCCACTTCCACTCGGGAACAGCTAAAGGCTGCAATAGGCCGCCTGGAACCCGGTGTTCAGCCTTCACTTGCTGACATACTAAGCATTTAGCCACAAATTCTGCCACCGCTCGCTTAACTCCGGGCCACCAGAACTGCCTTTTCAGCCCCTGGTACATCTTGGTAACTCCTGGGTGCACCGCTAGGGGTGAGTTGTGGAACTCACTGAGAACCTTGCCACGCATCACTCTTGGAACAAACAACCTTTTCTGGAAAATCATCCGGTGCTGACCGTCCTCTGTCCATTCTCTTGGAGCATTGCCCTGGTCAACCCGATCACGCATCACTTCGCACTCGGGGTCTCCCCACTGAGACTCCTCCACTTGTCGAAACAGAGATGACTGCACTATCATCTGATATAGGCAGCCTCTGCCACTATCCATCTTCGCATCCAGGTGTAAGGCAGCCAACTCCTCCATTGCCTTCCAGGCACTTGCTGACTCTCGGACCGCATCCTTCTACGTCCTCCTGCTCAAGGCATCGGCCACCACATTGCCCTTTCCCTCAGTATAAGAGATTTCAAAGTCGTAGTCCGGGAGGAACTCTACCCATCTCCGTTGTCACAATTTCAAGTCCCACTGGGAGAAGATATACTTTAAGCTTTTGTGAGCTGTGAATACCACAAAGCATTCCCCGATGAGGTAGTGCCGCCATAACTTTAGCGCAAAAACGACCGCTGCAAGCTCTAGGTCATGGGTGGCGTAGTTACGCTCATGGGGGCGTAGCTGCCTGGACCCGTAAGAGATCACCCCTTGTTGCTGCATCAACACGCATCCCAGGCCCTGTCCTAAAGCATCAAAAAATACCTCATAGGCCATCCCTTCTTCTGGTAATCTCAACACTGAGGCACTAACCAGATTTTCTTTTAGGTAGCTGAAGGACGACTTTCATTGCTCGCTCCACACGAAAACCTGGTCCTTCTTGGTCAAAGCCGTCAAAGGGGCTGCTACTCGGGAGAAGTTGGGTATGAATCTCCGATAGTAACCTGCCAGTCCGAGGAAACTCCGGACTTCCGCCACATTCTTGGGTGCTGCCCATGAAACAACCGCCTCAACCTTTGATGGGTCGACTGCTACCCCCTGCTCAGACACTACGTGCCCGAGGAAGTGCACTTCTCGTGTCCAAAACTTGCACATTGACAACTTCCCGTAGAGCTGGTGCTGTCGGAGGACTTCCAAAACTGTCCTCAGGTGCTCTGCATGGTACTCTTCTGACCTTGAATAGATCAGGATATCGTCAATGAATACCACCACAAACCGATCCAGGTACTCCCGAAAGATGGAGTTCATAAGCCCCATGAACACGGCCGTGGCGTTCGTAACACCAAAGGGCATGACCACGAACTCGAAGTTCCCATACCTGCACCTGAACGCCGTCTTCGGGACGTCGCTATCCTTCACCCTCAGCTGGTGGTATCCGGACCGCAGGTCGATCTTCGAGAACCATCCTGCCCCTTTCAACTGGTCAAAAAGATCATCTATCCTTGGGAGAGGGTAGAGATTCTTGATCGTCACCTGATTCAACCTCCTGTAGTCTATGCACAGCCTAAGACCTCCATCTGCCTTCTTTGCAAACAAGACCGGAGCACCCCACGGTGACGCACTTGGATGAACATAACCCTTCTTCATCAGATCGTCAATCTGTATCCGCAACTCCCGTAGCTCCGAAGGTGCCATCCGGTAAGGAGCCATTGAGATTGGTCGAGATCCGGGATGCAGGTCTATCCCGAACTCGATATCACGTCGAGGGGGTAGAGTCGTCACCTCCTCAGGAAAGATGTCCATAAACTCACGGACGATCTCTGGCACTTCCACCATTTCCGCATCTACTGATTCTACCGTCAGTTCGGTCAACAAGGAGAGGAGAGGTTCCTCCCTCCTGTTTCCCTTCGGACAGCTCCGCTCGCCGGTGAAGGTAACACGCTGGCCGTCCGAACCGGAGAACACCACCCTTCTTTGGAAACAGTCGATGACGGCGCACACAGAAAATAGCCAGTCGATGCCTAGGATGACATCGTACGGCTGAATCTGTAGCATAAGGAGATCCCTAACCGACTGATGTGGCCCTAACATCAGTCTACATCCCCGACAAACGAACAACAAGTCGGTCTGACCTCCAACTGGTGTGCTCAACACCAGGGGCACTGGAAGTCTCTCGGCATCTAGACCCAAGGCACGGGCTAGACTGGGTGCAACAAAGGAGTGCGAAGCTCTGGTATCGAACAAAGCATAAGCAAGAGTGCTAAACACATTGATCGTACCTCGAACAACCTCTGGCCCTGTTGGAACTGTTGCCTCTGCGGTGTGTAACTGTCCACGCCCAGCTCCCCTGCCCCTCGGCTGTCGGCCACCTCCCCGACCACGCCCTGGTCGAGGTCCCTGGGGAGCGCCCTGAGGTCGGCCTCCTCCTCCTATGTCTGCCTGCGGAGGAGCGGGAGCTCGCTGTCCCTGCTGCTGCGGCCGGAAGGGTCTGGCTGGAAACTGCTGCTGCGGCGGATGCTGGGGATGACTGCCACTGCTGTATTGCACCCGATCGGGGCACTGACTCTGGAGATGTCCAGGGCTCCCGCAGATGAAGCACTGTGGTCCCGACCCTGAAGGGAAAGAACGTGGGCCAGGGGATCGAAACTGAAACTGCTGCGGTCTGCTCCCTGTGGGACGGAACCTGGAGGGTCCCGATGCTGGAGGCCTGGTGCTGACGGCCTTCCCCTTCGATGGTCCCAGTTGGATCCCTTCTCGTGACACTCCGCCCAGAGCATGCATCCTTTCCACCACTTCGGCCTTCTTCTGGACCTCTAAGTATGTCGGAAGGGTAAAGGGGGTAACAGCATACTGGAGGGAGGGTCGGAGCGCCTCCTCCAAACGTCTTGCCCGAGACTCCTCATCGGGAAAGATGTCCGGAGCAAAACATAGGAGGTCCTTGAACTTGATTCCAAGTTCCCTCATGGACATGCTCCCCTGCTGGAGGGAGAGTAACTCCTGCCTCTTCTCCGCCTTCATTGTCGAGGAGAGGAACTCCGCCCGGAACTCCTTCTCGAAATCCGCCCAAGCAACCTCAGACTCTTTCCTATTCCCCAGGTGAAGCATCCACCACTGACGTGCCGCTCCTCACATCTGGCTAACAGCCAGAGGAACCCAGTACTCGGTCGGAGCCCGAATCAGGCCGAAGGCTATAACTAGCTCCTCTAGCCAGCCTTCCGTCTTCATATTGGAGGTGCTGCCCTCATACTTCTCGAGGGCCTGTCGCTGGAAGGCTCGAAGAGTCTTCTTCCACTGGTCGTCCTCTTCCTCTTGATCAGCTCTCTGCCGATTGGCCAAAGTAGTCTCAGGGGCCTCGATCGCCTGTACCACACGTGGTCGCCTTCCAGGTCCCATAGCTGCAAGGTAAACAAGGAATGCCTAAGCCCAAGTAGTGCAGAATATCGTTCTTAAAACTTCTTAAGATTTAAATTTATTTTTAATTCCCATGACATCCCAGAAACACAAGAACACAAGTCATTATGATGCATGTACCTTTCCTAGGGTCTCTACCCTGCAATCAGTGTGGCCTCACTTGGTCGTTCGGTAGGTCCAGAGTCCTTGCATCGGATCACGGGGGGCCCTAAAATCCCATGTCCTAGCCGGTCTTCCCTGGCCTAATTCACGCTCCAAGGTCACCCAACACCATTGCCTTACCATCCCATGCAATCCTCATTGTGCCTAACTCCAGACTCCGTCCTATCTCTCAACCATCACCTCTGATACCATTCTGTCACGACCCGCCTTCACCAAAAGGAGGGAAGGGTCAGCAGATTGCCAGGCCCTCCCTTCTTTATGTTGAAGGAGAGATAATGACCCCCGAAACCCGCCTTCAATAGGTCCCGGAGTGGCGACTAGCACCAAGGGTATAGAAAATTCTCGCAAATGGAAGGCATTACCCTTTTTATTTTATAGGATCGAAAGATAAGGAGAAGAAAACCCAAAAACACCAAGGTAGAAAGAAAAGTAAATCCAAAAGTAAACCATTCCCACATGCATGTTTCAAAAGTGAAAGCCACAAAGTGCAAAAAGGTGACTACAAGGTAAGTACCAAAAAGAAAAAAAAACAACTGCAACTGCTCCAAAAGTCCGAGCTAGTAAGGTCCTGCGTGATCCCCGAAGTCCTCCTGGAAACCTGAAAGCAGTTTTATATACATAGGGTGAGTATACAAGTACACTCAGTAGGGAAAACCAAGACTCTCATGCACAAGTAGGGGAATGTACTAAAGTCCCGTGAGAAAAAGAGTAAACCAAACACCTAACAAGGCAAACTATCCATCCCAGGCCTCACCAAGGCTCACTCCCCAAATAACGCAAGTCAAGTAATATATATAATAAGAGCAAATCGATGTTTGGGTACCCCGTGCCACTTTCCCACTGGTTATTGAGACATCCTACGCATCGGACCAATCCCTCCATTCTCACCGCAGTCCCACTACCACACCCGCCCGCACACACCTGGGCCACAACCACACGCAGTCCCACTGCCGAAATCCCGCCCGCACACACTTGGGCCTCAACCGCACGCAGTCCCACTGCTGAATCCCGCCCGCACACACCTGGGCCACAACTATCACATGTAACCATGCCTGTAAACACCTAGGCCAGAACAACCACCGCCACGCCCGAAGACACCTGGGCTAAAGGATCCACTTCCACGCCCGAAGACACCTGGGCCTCATCCCGAAGACACTTGGGAAACCACCTGCCGCACACACCTGGCCAACCACCATAACGCCCCGCCCGATGGTTCTTGGGCTAATAATGGACTTCAGGCCATCACAACCTGCCCGAAGGTACTTGGGCTATCTGGGAAAGGGAGCAGAAAAGGAGCTAATAACCAGCCACCAAGGATAGTGTTGGGAAAACACCCTTCCCCCATAAATGGGGGTGTTCGGCACTGAGTGCTCAACTTTGGTGGGGCGTGAATAAGAAACACAAAGCTACAAGTATAGATATAGGTAACAAACACTCACCCAAAGCTTAGGTTTTCCTAGCCAACCTACGGAACACAACACCACTGCGTCCGAGTCACAGTTCACGACCCTTGCCCACAAAAAAACCATTTGTCCCATTCTTGTTTCACATTCAGTTAAAATGTTCAATTAATTTTAAGCACTACTGGGCAACTACCATAAGCATAACCAAGGAAAGCGTCAAAATCATGGATCAACCAAAACACTCACACCTGATTCTGTCAACAGAGGATCTCTCCCCAATTTGTGATATGAACGAGTAACCACTCGGATTTAAAACTCACAACCACCGAATCCATACCAACAGGAGATCCCATCCCCCAAATTCACACAACCACTGAGAGTATAAAAGAACAGGGGATCCCATCCCCTCCCACATTTCCAGCAATCGGCCCGAAAGGAAAACAACCAACTACCAATACCAACACAAGTCAGGGATTTTCAGATTTAAACGACTTAACACACTCCATGATTTCAAATTCCGTGTGTTCTAACCGGGAGTTATCACAGAAGGGTTGATCCTGGTGCTTTCAACTTATTCAGCCGGGCATACGTGATTAACCAATTTCACAGCAGGAGTTCACAATTTCAGAAACCCATTTAAAACATCACAAGGGGATTCATCAGTGCACATACAACGACCACCAACAGCCTCAATTTTCAGAAAACATAAACCAGCACAACTAAAAAGGATGATCACAAGATAAAGCATAAACAACGATCACAACCCCTTCCCCTTCTTTCTTTAGAACTTCGTTTATTATCTTCATTAAGGTTCGGTTCAACCAATTCCATAGGAACAAAATAACGCCCACCCCGCATGATACACAAAAGTGAGAGACGAGAGAAATTCCCTACTTGTTGATAGATGATCGATGTTTAGGCCGGGGGCGCGGAACTTTACGGATAACGATGCGGCGGGCCCGATGCACCAGAAGAGCCACGATCGAGGAAGGGGGAAACCACGGCCTAACCCTTAATTTATAAGAGCCGGGGACGGTTGAGGTGAAAACACGAAACCGCGTAAGACGTGGAAGTCGTGGGTTGACCACGCGGCTTGACACATCATTAAAGGTGCTGGGTGGTTTAAACCGACTCATGAGTCGATTCAGTATCTAATTAAAACTTTTGTGCGCGTTTCGGGTCTTTAAGACATTTTCTTTTTTTTAAACGAGGCAAAATAGGGTTTAAAACCCTCTTTGCGAAAGAGGAGTGTTACTGGAACAACTTGTCAAGGTCGGGTGACGTCGGCCGGTTCCGCCGATCGGTCTCACCGATCGGTCTCAGCGATCGGTCGCACCGATCGGTCTCACCGATCGGTCTCACCGATCGGTCGCACCGATCGACACCCCCTTAAGGATCCGGATTTTGGAAAAGGAAGGTACCAAGGGGGGTCTGGGTCATCACAATTATGATGCCATTAAACTACCGAAAACTCAAAACTGTATTTTTACTATTCACAGAAAATTCAAGTATTTTAGAAAAATCCCAAAAATTTACCATAACCATTTTTCAACATTTAGAATTATAAAATGAAATAAATTTTTGGAAAATAATTTTCTAAATATTTTTAATATAATTTCTAAATAAAAACATAATTTATTCCAAATAAACAAATCTAAAACCATAACTCATTTTATAACACCTTGGGAAATTAATCAAGGTCCCATAAAATTATCTTATGACCATAAGACAATAAAGTAACAATTTATGATTAAATTTTATGAAAATAAATTTCCATTTTAAATTATTAAATTAATCCGAATATTGTAATTAAAATATTTATGACATACAAAAATACCAACACTTATACTATGATCATTTTTTCACTTTTAAGATGTCTAAATTCAATTTATACATTCATGGGTGAAGTTTATATATTTTTTATATGATTTAATATTCATTACTATTCAATACTATTCATAATGGTATGTCATTATTCATAAGGGTAAGTTACTATTCACCAAAAATTAATATTGTCTTGTTAGACTCTAAATATCTTACTTATCGCAACTGTGTATGTCAGTTTTTTAAAATTCAAATTTCAGAGGTCGAAAATTTATATTTATTGGATAGGTTATAAAAGAGTTGTGTTTTGTAGAGACTTAGTGTTTCACTAATTCAATTTTAAATCTATTTGTAAATTCTTAGGGTGTTACATTTTTCCCTCCTAACAAAAATTTCATCCTTGAAATTTGAAATTGAACTTCAAAAGTTAATGGTTGATACTTGAAAATTCCCTTGTGGTAAAACTACATCAAGAATATAGATAAAATATTCTATTAATAAGAGTAAAGGGAAAAGCATCAGTTACTACAAAACAATGGATTCTAATTGGAAAACATGGTCAATAAATAATATCTAAACCATCATGTAACAACATTAAACTCTAAAACCCATACAATGATCAACTTAAACCATTTTTAAAATGGTTAAAAATTCCAAAATATAATGATTCAACATATTATAATTAAGGCCTCTAAATTTCCAATATGAACTTATTATTAACCCTTAATCAACAAGAAGTGCTTCAAAAATTCACATTCCAAACATGTGAATAACATCATCATGTATCCTTTTAAAATATGGTAATAACTTGTATTACCATAAAAACCATATTGGAAACATGAATTCCTCTATATTCTTTAAGTAAGATACATGTTATTGGATATATTCCTTAAATAAAAATGTGTTGTAAACTTTATCAATGATAGCATAGACCACTTCTCGACAAGTCAATAATCAGTTACAAGGTAGTTAGTACTTATCTGAATCAGTCATTTCTTCATCATTATCTCAACACAAGATAAGTTATAATATCAAATTTCATTTATGTCTTTATTGATAAGTTATAATATCGAATTTTGTCATTCCAGAGTGTTCATTTTCTTAATTTTCATAATCAGTTCACTTGTTTTTAAGTAATGGAGTTCATGTGAAATGGTTATAAATCTCTAGAATTAAAACTAAATATTATTTATTAACATATAGAATTGTAAATGTTTATTTATATCATTTGGTTACATGGAATGAGGATGAATCATTAGATGACAACCCCTTCGATTATTTGGCGGTATTTGGATTATTATGAACTAGTTTTGTCCTAAAAATTAATAATATGTACATATACTGGTTACTGAATATTAATTAGGTTATAATACATATATTATATTCTGGTTAAACCATAAAAATGGTTTCTTGACCAGTAATGAAGGATAAATTGAAGAACAAAACTTTTTTGTCCATGAAAGTTATAAATTGGAACCTTATGGATGTTGATTTCGTTTATAAAAATAAAAGGGGGGGAGTAAGAATATAGATGATGGTTATTCCATTCACATGATATAATTCCGGTATATAGATGATACTGGATTTATAATGTTATTTTTTAAATAGTAGGTGAGTATATAAAAAGAAAATAGATGAACTTGGAAATAAAAGAAAAGTTGAGAGATCCCTTATGAAAATTTGGCAGCCTAATGACGTTGCTTAAAACTTCATAAAATGAATTGATGAGAGAAAAAGGTTATCTAATAATGTAGAAATAAAAAGTACAGTAATAGGAATACATACTATCAAACTCTAACATATGATAATGGAAATTCAAAGAGATAACATAAAAGAAGTGTTGACTAAAAGAGGAGGGTGAAAGGTTCTCTTACCTTATAGAGTAACTCCTAGAACGTGAAGGTTGGGATATTTGGGGATTAAGGACACCTTAGGAGGACTCATAGTGAGGTAAAACCACCATATCATAGATTATGAGGGATTTGGAATTAAATAAAACGAATGGATGAGTAGGTATTTATAGAAAAAGAGAGGGAGTTTTTTAATTATTTCAAAGGGACACCTCAATAGTGGTTTTTGCAAAACCATGGGATTTACCATGGTATTTGACCATATTTTTAGCCACTTGAGACACCTCATGTCATATGTTACTGTAAAAAAGTCTTCCATCCTTTTATTTTAATTATTATTTCATTATTAAGCCATTAAACTACCGAAAACTCAAAACTGTATTTTTACTATTCACAGAACATTCATGTATTTTAGAAAAATCCCAAAAATTTACCATAACCATTTTTTGATGTGTAGAATTAAAAAATGAAATCAATTTTTAGAAAATAATTTTTTAAATATTTTAAATTTAATTTTTAAATAAAAACATAATTTATTCCAATAAAACAACTTTAAAACTATAACACGTTTTATAACACCTAGAGAAATTAATCAAGGTCCCATAAAATTATCTCATGACCATAAGACAATAAAGTAAAAATTTATGATTAAATTTTATGAAAATAAAATTCCATTTTAAATTATTAAATTACTCATAAAATTGTAATTAAAATATTTATGACATACAAAAATACCAACACTTATATTATGATCATTTTTTCCACTTTTAAGATGTCTAAATTTTATTTATAAATTCATGGGTGAAGTTTATATTTTCTTATATGATTCAATATTAATTACTATTCATAAGGGTGTGTCACTATTTATAATGGTATGTTACTAATCACCAAAAATTAAGATTGTCCTTTTAGACTCTAAATATCTTACTGATCGCAACCATATATATCATTTTTTTTCAAAATTCCAATTGTAGAGGTGGAAAAATTATGTTTATTGGATAGGTTATAACAAAGTGGTGTTTTTTAGAGACTTATTTTTTCACACATTCAATTTTAAATATATTTTTAAATTCTTGAGGTGTTACAAAAGGCGGTAAATATACTTTTAGAAAAATATGGTTTTTATGCATAAAACTAGATTTATTTTTATATTATGCCTAGAAAACACATAGGATGAATATTATATATATATATATCATCAATATAATCCAAGAATATTTTTTTTTTATTTTTTTTTTATAAAACACACTTTTTATCATTTAAATAGTTTTTCAGAAAAAACATTTCCTTTTATTTTAAAAAGAGTTTTATTTTCATGTATAATTAATTGGTCATAAAATAATTAATTATATATACACGTATAAATCATATTTTCATAATTTAGTTAATCCTGATTAAACATTCCATTCTAAATACTTTTTTATAATTGTCTTGTTTAAATAATCACTATAATAAAATGTTGTTTCATAGAAACTCAGTGTTGTGTGTAACGTAAGTTAAGCCAGTGTTGCGTGTAGTCCAAGTTTAACATGGTGTTGTGTGAAATGAAATCTATAAAATAAATCATATTATTTAAAGAAATCCAGTTGATAAAAATCTTAGGATGTTACAATATACCTTTCACAACTTTGTTGTCGGCAACCACCTCAGTAGTTGTGATGGCATAAGATCATGCTTTCTCTCTAGGAATTATAGGTTATTGGTGTTGGTTATCATCGAAAACCCTTAGCATAGAGAATTTATTCACATGGTTCCACTGTTCTATGTAGTTTAAATAGTAGATAATAGGTTGATGTTTTAATAAATAATTCCTTTAATCAATCACATTGGTGGGTTTCTCTCATCAAAAATTGTTAGCTAGGTGCCCTTCCTTCTCACACCTAAATAATTTCCTCATCCCCTTCATAAAATTTTTTGGATCTTCTTCCCACACTTTTGATAAGAGGGATGTTGGAATTTTTTTCAAATATTATATTTATCTATAAAACCACTAAAATTAAACTCTATTTTCTGCTTCATATCCCCATGAGAACCATATGATTCACCAATCACAATTTTAACTTTCAAGGCACATCATAAAATTTCCTCATACCTACAGAAGTCTTGAATTACCAAAAAAATTGAATAATAGGCTTCATACCTCTAAAGAAGCAGTCAACATTACATTTGGGGGAGAAGAAAAAGTTGGAGGTGTTTTCTGAAAGCCTTGTAAAGTTTTCCTCATATTCCCTAATGGATTCGTCATATTTTCACTTAAGGACAAGAAGATACTTCTTTTTTTAAGTTAGAGAGTGTGAGGATTTTTTATTTTTTGAAAAACATTTTCTATAATTCCTACCACTACATCGCTTAATCACATCCTTAGGATTCAAATTTTGACCAATGTCCACTATTAATCATCTTATCCTTCCATATGATAAACATCCATCGTGATTTTTTATTACTCATGTCATCTAAGGATTAATAAGATTTTTTCAATGGAATTTATCACTTATTCCTCTATTAAAGGATCATAATATGCACCAAAAATTGGAGGCCTTTATCACATAAATGTTTCGATTATGACTTGATCTTTCTTGGGGAGATTCATGTGTTCCTCCTAATTTATATTTGGGTTTAAAACTTGAGTCAATTTGGAAATTTTCATCATAATTTTAATAATTCCATATCTCATTGGGTTAGGCATTTCATTTGGGAATTCATCACATTACCCCTCACATTGGTTATTGGATTGACTTCTCCCATTTCTTTAAATTGACTAGAATAAAGGTAAAACATTTTATGAAATTTTTTAAAGTGCTATGAATATAAATGGGAAAAATGTATAGTAAGAGGATAAAACATAAATTGCATACCTAATCTTTGAATTTCTTGGTTTTAATTTATGTTATCCATGATCTTTTCCTAACAGATAATATTGTGGTAATTGTTTTCCCTTCATATTGGTTCATAATTGTTTTGTGAATTTACCATATAATATAACCCAGGAGTTTCAAAATAGGTGTGAAACAATTCCTATTATCATGTACTAGGTAAATATCGAGTTAAATCTCAATACACCCTTTTTTAGGATATTACCCCTAGGTATATATATGGCATAGCCACATCCACTTGTAGTATCCAGAAAATGATTTGTTTTCTTGGTAACTAGTTAAATTATAATTTACCAAAATTTAGGGATGTATTCCTATGTTTAGTCTTATCCCTAAGGCTTTCACTGGGTTTTTCTAATCATATCCATAACATAACTAGACTTTCCTCTAATACCTACTATGAAAACCCTTGACTTTAATAAGAATTTTTAAATGATTTATTATATAAATTCACAATTAATACAACCTAAAAGATAAAAAATCATAGTATATTTGGGAAATTATGTTCATATAATAACAACATGAACATTTAATACAAAAAAATTATTGAAAACTTCCTAAACATACCCCTAAAATTTGATCATCCTTCTAAAAATGTCAAAGATAACCTGGGGGTGTACATTAAAAGGGGTGAGATATAAATCTAAGTAGCGTAATAAACAAAGAATAGTATAATGGAATGTATTAAATGTGATCCAAGAGGCATATCAGGGAAACATAATTGAGTGGGAAGTGTAATATTGAAAAATCATACATGATACAACATGATATCATAAAAGAAACATGGGAATGTGGAAACAACATAAAATGTGACATTGTAAGCATAAGTCATGGATAAACTACAAAAAAATCATAGAATAATGTGCATAGTATAACCTCCCTTTAACTATACATGGAATATCATGAAGTTAAAAAATTACCCAATACATTGGAGGACTATATAATTTTGGGCCCACCAATCATATTCATATCATGTACATGCATAAGTGTGCCACATAGATCATACAACATAAAAAATGAATTTCATAAATTTTAATCCCATGATCATGGAGTGTTGTTTACATACATATAAATCCCTAATAAATTTAGGATAATTACCTCTATTTGAACACCCTTGAGTGGAAATGGGGTTGGGTGTTCACTAAAAAGATGTTTTTCATGGAACATTGCATGATCATTTAGGAAGAATAACATGGGTAAATAGGGGTTTATGCAAAGTTTTAATGAGAGTGGAAGGGGTATCTAATCACATTGAAATTATAAGTATAGTAAGATAGATTTTTGAAAACATATCCCAACCTTTATGATTGGAAATAAAAAAGTTATAATATAAATAAGGTTCATGAAAAGGGAGGAGAATGAGATGATCCCTTACATTGAGAGGGTGTTTCTTAAATCTTGGGAGGAGCTTCTTGAGATATTTGGGCACATTATGGGTAAAATAGATAATTAAGGGTAAATTAATGTCATTATTCAAGGGTTTTGAGATAAAATTAATGGGATTTTTGGTGGGTTTATATAGAAAAAGATGGGAGGATTCTTTATTAATTTCCAAACTTAGGTTTTGGAATCAATATGATAAAGTAATACAAAGCTTAAAAAATACCATGGTTTTTTCCAAGGATTATCCCAAAGTGGAGTGGTTTTCATTAGTTAGGATTTTTAATAAGGTTTCTCATTAAAATAATACCCTTGGAGATATGTAAGTCAGTCATTTTTACAAGTAATTGATTTTAAAACCTTAAAATATAATATACATTTTGGAGGTTTCATTAATGTACTATAAAATTAATAAAAATAGCATCAAAAAACATTATTTTCAATTTAAAACATTTATTTGGTAGTGGGTACCTTTTAATAAATATATTATATCCCTTTTGGGTCATTATGATTCCATAATATACAACATATATTTATATCATATTAAATGTTCACTCAAAAAGTCGGTTGTCATAGAAAACTGTAAAGAATTCACAGTTGTATAATTTCAATCAGATGGTTTCAAAAATAGTATTTATTTTATCAAAATAATTCTCTAAATATGAGAATTTATACTTTTCAATAAACAATCTCCATTTATTGAAAAATAATGGTCCTTTTAAAATAATAGTTTTCTAACCTTATAAAAATTATACTTGAATTTGTAAAATCATATTATCATTTATATTTAAAAAAATTTATTTAATAATAATATTCTATTAAAATATTATTTATTTAAAAAATTCTTGAATTCATAAAAACATTTTTTTATTGAAATTGTATATCTCCCAAGAATACAATTTGTGTTTCATTATATCAAACTCTGATTTTTTTTCAAAACTTTCATTAATCATTATAAAGTAATAATAAATAATATAATTATTAATTATACAGAGAAATATAAAAAATCATATTAGTTAGGGTATTGATACATAACTCTTTATTACACCATCAAATTCCCTAAGGTTAAGGTGTGTGATGGTGAGGATTTCAGGGGGTGGTTCATCATATATAGTTCAGGGTGTGGTCTCGATGAACTTAAACTTCTCCCATAAATAGTTTCATTCATTCTTTAATTTTTGAATATAGGATTGGTCTTGGGGAAGGGTAAATCCTAGTGATTTTATCACCCATAGAAGCACTGATAAATGGGATTCATATGATACGATCCTACCGGTCGATACCATCACCTATTTTTTCTGTGTCAATTGGACTTCAACATAACCCTTAATATATAGTAATATTAATGGTAACTATGTAGAGGCTATATTATCAACAGTTTTGATACTTAATAGTGTTTTAAATCTAAAAGCCTATAATGATTAAAAATAACCAAAGTAGTACATTTTATTTCTATAACTACATTTCATAATTATACATGTGTTCATTCAAGAAGGGAATTTCATTTATCAAAGTTCGAGTCATTAGAGATTATGTTGGTTTTGTTAAATATTCTTAAAGTGTTTAATAATATTAAACTATACCAACCTGAAATGAAACATCCATTTTTTCATTCTTTAACATTGGATACATAAATGTATATATAGATATATATTTCATGAAGTAGAGCTATAATTGACCTCTCAATGTATGAATCTGAGTTTATCATTAATTGATGTTCAATGTAGAGTATTATAGTTAATAATGAAATATTAATGTTAGTGTGAGTATGATTCTTTTATAGGGCTCATGAGTCACAAGACATGTAATAAGATTCTTTGTGTGCATTGAATGACCTTCTATGTATGCAACATGGAGTGCCATACACATATTTCTTTGGTGTACTAGGGGTGTATGGATCATATTTTTGTCCCCAAAACCTTAGGTTAGAGTGATACCTAGCATTATAATGGTGAAACCATGATATCATACCTATGAAAGTATGTATATTGACTTAGATAATATAGGGTTTGGTGGGTATTTTAGTGATAATGTAATCAGTTGGAGCATAACCAATATAAGATTTTTCCTCTCATATGATGAGTATGACATCAAGGCCCTTGATTGAGATAGATTGTTGGAGTGTATAGACACACATAGATATTATATATAAATATATATATATATATATAAGGTACATATGATGTACATATCCAAAAGGATGAATGACATGTGATGTATTTATTGATCAATTTAGTCTACACTCTGAGAATCGAGAATATATGAGTTGTCTATATGGTTTTTTCATGTCCCATGTCCCATGGTCACTCTATGTCTTTTAAAAAGGGAAAATATGAGAATTCGTGTTTTAATATGATGCATACTAGTGGACATAGGTTTATATATATGTGTGTTTGATTAAGATCATGCCTGGTCCATTTATAGCTTGAGTCGCATTGACGTTTTACAGTAGGCTATTATTTGATTACATATATGGATCCAGAGATTAATATTTATTATCAACACTATAAAGTCCTGTAGGGTCACACCTTGTGGTTGGATTAATGGTGATTGAGTTTGACTCAAGAGCTACTCAAAAAGTGTTTTAAATTTAATCAAAAAAATTGTATGGGTATTCACAAGGTACTGCATATTATGTGATACAAATTGATGTTGATGGAAACCTGAAAAAAGTGTTTTGGAAGATATCAAGAAGGATTTTTGGATATTATTTCATAAGTTATTATATATGATACAACATATGGTGAAATGGGACAAAGTCTATTAGTATTTAGTGTAAGTAAGTGATTGAAAGAGATATGCACTAAATACTTACATATATATACATAAATATATTGTTTCCAAATTATTATTTTCATGCATGGTATATCTTTTCATGCAAGTTAAATGATAAAATGTTATCATTTATTATTCTCCCATATTATCTATCATTTATTGTAGCATTTTATTTTACAAAATATATAGAAGTAAGTACATATGATGGAAAGTGGTTTTATTTTTCTAAAAGACTAATGGAGGAATGTTAATTGTTCCTTTAATGTGAAAAAAGGATCTCCCATATATCTTGAATCTCTCTAAGAATTCACCACATGTGCCCATATGTTTCAAATTTTCTTAACCATTGTCACACATCCTCTTGTCCAGGCGTAGCCATATCCTCCTCCTTTTTGTTCCTCTGGTACTCATCTCCACTATCCTCCTTTTATAATAAATGATATCTCACCTCATTTTTCTAGTTCACCTCCCTCTTGGACTTATGGGCAAGATCCAAATGTATCCTCTTTGAAATATTTTATCCTTGGAGTGTTTCAGTCATTTTTGCATTTGATGATACCTAAAACCATGATGAAGATGTCATGGATGATCTTGGGGGAAGGCTCCCTAGAGATTGAATTTTTTGGGAGTCTTCTTAGAATAAGTGATTTACTTTCACCATCAGATGATATTGGAAAACTTTGGGAAGGATCGTTCTACTATTTTGGAGTTGCAGGCTTTCATCAGATCAGGGGGCTTATCCTCTATGGATTTGGTGTCTTTTCTTCATCAGAAGGATTTTCATGTTGTTCTTGGGTCTAAGTAAAATTTCATACTAAGATGGTCCCATTCTACTCATGTTCTAGGTAATAGGAATTTCTTCATCTTCATGTGGTCATTGGATGTTCATTATGTAAGGGACTCTCCCAAGGAGGTGGTTTGGCTCAATATTCAGGGTCCCCCTCTTACTTTTTCAAAATCTATCCTTGCTTTAGGGAATTGGGGATACCTTTGGTTATTTCTTTAATGATGATGATATCTCTCTGAGTTTTATGGATTCTTCTATAGCTTTAATTTTCATGGAGATTGACCTATCCAAGCCCCTCCCACACCAGATATTTCTCCATGCAGTTCGCTCAATATTTTGTTGGCATTGTATATTTTATCCTTCTCTAGTTAATTTCTACATGGATTTTATTCTCCAAGGAAACATACTATTATCATAAAAGAGTTCTCGCTTTTTTTCCTCAAAGTTATTCCCTCAGTGACCTTGCCTATCCCCACTCTAGAGTCACCAGATTTAAGGAGTGGCTTGCAGGATGTCTCAGCTTCGGTTAGATTTGATCCACCTACTTTAGACAGTAGTTCAGTTCTTCCTTTTCCACTTCCTCTGTGGGTGATTCCTCCTCACTCTAGGTCTACCTTCTCTTGACCTTTTCCACCCTTCTTTAAAGGAGTATTTGTTCCTAGATTTTGTGGTTTTGAGGATAAAGTGTGTTCCTATATTCAAGGAGATCATTTCTTACTTGCTGCCTGCTTCTACCCTAAATTCTATCTCTATCCCCAATCATAGAAATTCCATGGTCTATTACTTTCCCCATCTAGTGGGACCTAAAGTAATGGACCCTTGTAATTCATGTAGTTTTCCCCTCCCCCTTTATAACTCTTTCGATGTGTTATCTGGTCCCCATTCTATACTAGCATAGTTAGAGGCTCCTCCAATGGTAGTTAGTGTAAGGTGTTCTCCCCTCAGTAGTGTATTTACACATTATTAATCCCGAAAAAGGATGTATATCCTTTAGTACCATATTTTTCTTCCTTGATTATAGGATCCTCTACTAGTTATCTCCTTCCTCAATGATTCGTTTCATTAGTTGGAATTCCAAAGGTTTAGGCACCTAGGTGAAGACTTATTTTCTTACCACCTATTTTCCTCATTGTTATATATCTCTCATTGTAGTATACTAAAATAATTAATACCTATCTAGGATCTCATAATATGACCAAATTCTAGGCATTTGGGATTTTCAACATGTTTATCCTTCTAAATACCATGTAAGTATTATTTAGAATAATTTAGAGATGGTTGTAGCCTCAGAACAATATATCAATGTTAAGGTTAGTTCTCATTTTTTTCTATATTTTTTTTACTTTTGTGTATCCTAAGTGAAAGGCTTTATAAATTTAGTGGTTTTAGTTAAGCTTGTCTCCTTTTACTGATGAAATTATTCTTGTTTCATTGGAGGAAACTTTAATGAATTTTTTTTCTTCAGAAAATAAAGGGGGAGATTTTTATTCAAGTAATCCAATATAGGATTTTTCCAAATTTTTATCTTGCACAATTATTTTGTACATGGGTTTATTAGGTGATAAATTCACCTGGTGCAATAATCAGAAGGGGGAGAGGTGGATGTGGTGTCACCTGGATAGATTCTTTGTTAATCTACATGTTATCTCCACATATATGAACACTACTATCTCTCATCTTCTTCCGGCTCTATCCAACCACAAGTCATTTCTCATCATCTAGAAGCACATATAGTTTGGTACAGCCATTTATTCTTTTAAAAAATATGGTCCTTAGACCCTAATTTTCATCCATATGTGAGGTAATCCTAGGATCAACCCATTCGTGGTAGTTCATGGGTTTGTTTTCATAATAATATTAGGATATTAAATGGTGGATTACATACATGGAATAATAAAAAACCTTCTTGATATCATGAACTAGCCTTTATCTTGGAAGAAATTTCCCTCCATGAGTCTTGTCTTAAGGATAGATGGGATGATGCCATGTCAGAAGCTCTAGTGCACAAAAAAAATATCTACTTTAAAAGATTCTATTAGAGTAGTAGATATAGGCTTGGGCTTAGTCCAGGGATACATGGATTAAGAATGGAGATCGTAATATGGTATATTTTCAAACCTTCATCAAGGAGATGAGGCACACCATCAGTCTGAATATTCACATGGGGGATGTCTCATATACCAATGATCCTAAATTTTTTTGTGGTATGGATGAGTCATTCCTTAAATCACTTCTTTTCGATGTTAACCCATTCATGTAGAGAGGATGTATGAGAGGGAATGTATACATTTTTTATATAACTCCACTCTTGGTGTCTTGCCTTAATAATGAATTTCTTGGAGGTGTCCCCTAGGAATTTGAGATATAGGATGTTGTAATGGTTCTTAATCCAGAGAGCTACCCTAGGATAGATGGTTTCCTAAGAACCTTCTATGTTACCACATGGTATTTAGTGAATAAATATCTCATCAAGGCCACCCATGATTTATTTAATGGTGTAGGTATCCCACATGTAGCCTCTGAAACTATAATGGTTATCATACTAAAAGTAAAGGATTTTGGATTTAGTTCCCTAGAACCAACTTATATTTACATTATGATAACCTTTATATGTAGTTTTGAATATTGGAAAACTTCTTATCACATCATGTTCTTTATTCTGTATAACATAGTATGTGATAATGTCCTAAGAGTAGATGTCGCACTAAAAGGTCATATCAGTTCCTTGCTATGATGAGAACCCATATGTTCCATGAAATTATTATTAAATATTATATATATATATATATATATATTAAATAATTTTAGGGACACAAATGATACAGTCTATCATGGGTGGAGACTCATAGGACTTTGAGAAAACTTGTAATGGTGTATGCCCTTGGTAATATCGAGTGTAGGATATTATGATAATGCGACTAGCCAATAGATAATCGACATTAATATGTGTCATTGGATGTTTTTATCCATTGAAATTTGTATTGATCCTTAGACTTTAAGATTATTGTTAATTAATATTATAATTCTAATACTTTTATGTATTGATGAAAACCGTGATGACATATGTTCACGGAATGGTAGGATGTGTTGGGTGTGTCATGAGTAAAATTGAATTAATGAATAATGTGAGAAAGGATTTGTACCTAATGTTATTTAAAGTAAATATATATCTCAATACATTTTATGGAAATTATATATCCTAAATATATCCATTTCCATGGTGTTCTATACAAAATTTCAATTTATAAAAATTCAAAGAGAGAGACAACAAGCACACTGGTTTATGGAGCCAGCATGCAACCTTCATTATTAGTGATATCATGATAAAGGGATTATATTACACAGTGAGCATCCATATGAGGTATTATTTAATTTCAGAATTAACTTATATCTCTATGGGTGCTTTGGCATGTTGTTAGATGCAAACCTTGGACTTTAGGATGTGTCCCCTAATTCCACTGAGAAAGCGGAATAGAGGTTCACACGTTAAGTGTATCGAGAATCTCAATTAAATAATTAATTATTATTTATTATTTAAAAGGTATAATTAATATTATACCCACATGTGGTTTAATAAATATTCATGTTTTCTTGATCGTATATATTTCATCACAAGTTATTTGATAGAATATTATGTGAGGGAAATATTTAATAAATATTTATTTTCTATTTAGTGAATATAATATTTATTTATTTATTGGTGAATAATGTAGTTATATGTATTTAATAAATAAATATAAATTATTCAAGGACTGATAAATATTGTGGAGTAATGGTGGACCAAGTTTAATGGTTGGGTGAGAAATAATATATATTTAATATTATTAGAATAAATAATATTTTATTTTAATTCACAAGTTAAGAGAATGTTGATTAATAATAATATTATTATTATTATTGACATGGGGTTCCACATGGATTAAATAAGTATTAAAGGTAAACTGTGAAAATATTTATTTCTAAACCTTAGTGGTATATAAACCTAATTATATTATTTTTTAGGAGATCCAATTAATTTTTTTCGTTATGAACAACAAATCTAGAGAATCCTCTTGAATCCCTAGAGAAATCCCTTCTCCAAGAACACCACAAAGAACATAGAGAGATCATCCTCCACCTCCCACTCTCAATTCTAGAGAGATCAAGGAGAATTATTTGGAAGCATTTCTTATGGAGATCAAATGAGAACAATGCATGTGATATGATCTTTCATGCTAACACCTAGAGATTCCTATAGTGATGTTCAGAGATTTGTGGAATGCGTGTGGATCACCACTGGAGGGAATATTCTCTGAATTACTTCAATTCAACGATGATACAACATATATCTATTTTTGGAACCATAAATGAAGAAATAATTTCTCAAAAGGTAATTCATTAATTGATTCAATTAATTATAAATAATATTTGATGATATTGTACTCTGGTTCTAGAGTTTTATTCATTTTATATTTTATTTGATTCAACTCCATTGATCACAACATTTATCAATGTGTAAATATTAGATTGATCATTTATCATAAAAGAAATCATTATTGGGTATGACCTGTTGCACTCTTCCACTGTGCCTAGAACCTATAAGTGGTATCAAAGCGGTCACATAATTATTTATAATTATTGAAAGATCATTGATTGATTTACGCATTTGTTATTTAGTTTTCAATTAATGCTTAATCATTCTTTAATAATAATTGTGAGATCGTATTCTAATTTTTTTCTCATAAATATAATCAAGTCAATTAATTTTATGAATGAAATAAAATCAAATATATCATTTAGAGGTGATGAGGAATCTGGTCAGATAACACAATAGTACACCCATGTAACCTGGATGTACATGTCGTGTACTAGTTTTCAATGAACCAAGAATAAATTCATAATTAATTCTAGGAATGTATATTTATTACATGCTATGAATTTAATTATACACCATGTGTTGACTGGGCCATCCTAGCGTATGGTCATCCGGAGTACATACCATGTAATTATCATACATGATTTGTAGTCCTTTAGTCACAAACAGGTCGTGTATCATCTTACACAGCCTACTTGACTGGTGACCATGTAACTCAAAAACCACATGTCATGTAGCCCATGTACATGCTATGTACTCCAATATTTTATATTTTATGTTTCATGTTTTATACGCTGAGTCTGTATGCATGTGTCATGGATAGACAGTGAGAAAAGTACATGTCATGTAGCCGAACCGTACACGCCATGAACTTATACCAAATTTCACAAAAAAATAATTTTTTATACTATGTAAACCTCATCAACATGTTCCTACGTGTGGTCATCATGTTGATAGGACACACCATGTGATGGGTTTTAATATATATATATATATATAAGTTTAATTAATTTTCGTGTAATATTTAGATCTATATATCATGTGTAAGTCATATTACAGTTATTAATCTACGTGCATTGAAGAATAACATATGATAGAAAGATCACATAATCCATTTAATAATTGTGTTGATAGTACATGTCAAGAAAGTACGTGATAAGTCATGGATCCCATATGTCCCAAGAGTAAATAGTATATGAGTATAATTCACGTTGGGTAGATTCTGATGGGTATTAATTGTGTTTCCTCCAAGTTACATTTATGTACACAATAAATTTTAAATAAATTTATTTAATTTTATTAAAATTATTATATATTATAATCTCAAGGAAATTCATATGAGACTTAATATAAAAGAATTGATTAATTAAAAAAGATAATTAATTGATTTGAGTTTGATTTATCTTAAATAAGACAGGTTAGAATTGAATGATAATTTTATTAAATGTGTAATTCATTTCATGCTAATGGATGATCATGAGATTATACTAGAACTTTATTTGTTATTGGTTTCATTTAATTTATTATTCAATTAAATTTTTTCATGCATGTCATCTCTCATCTCATTATGTAAGTCCCTGCATGCACATGGTTTCATTTATGTAAACCCATTATCTCACCTACATGTGAGTAAAAACATATGTAATGGATGGATCTCCGAAGCTAGTGGAGGGGGATCAAGTTTGGAGATGAGGTGAAACCAATCCAAGAGAGATGCCTAGGTGGACAGGTGGAAAGCTGTAACACATACCTTAATTGGTTCAAGGTGGTTTTTCTCCTAGGTTGATGGTTATTTTATCATCCGCTAGATAAAATAACCATTAGTAGAATCTCATGATCATACCACTTTATTATTCTATTTTTTTCATATTTCATGGTTATTTCATTATGGATGTTTTTTCATGATCACATGATTTAATGAATTAACAAACATGCAAGATAGAACTAAAATAAATTGGATTATGTGTAAATATTATCTAATATATGGTTTATCACTTATGTAAATACACTTAATATTAACAAGAATATAATAAAGATATTAATTTTTAATTTACACATAAAGGATAAAACACCTCAATAATATATATTTAGTCATTATAGCCTTCCACTGCTTCAGTTAAAATTGAACCATAATTCATAGTGCTTGACTATCCAAAGTTGGGGTGATTTCAATTATTGGCGAATTATAACATGATTTTTTGGGTTGACTTAACTTAGTTCACATAAAGGGATTACTGCCAAATTAGTTCTTGGTGTAACTATGAGTAAAGGGTTGAAGAAATCCAATTTAAGGATTTCTAGATCAAGGAGTCCACCCAACAGATCAAGGTACTGAGAGTTAATGAAGTTCACATTTTGAATGCCTACCTAAAACAACTCAAGTTGCTTGACTAACCAAAGTTGGGGTAATGATAATGGGAATATATATGCTTTCCACTAGAATGTCTATATAATAGGATATTCTAAAGCCAATGGTAAGGGATATTGGGTTTCGATAAAATAGTGGGAGATTAATAAATATAATATTTATTTATTTGTATAAATTTAATTATATAAATTACTAAAATTATACTCATCATATTTTTGAAACAACAATAAAATCTCTTCAAACATATCACTATGATCCATAGTTTAGAAGGATAACCTTCTCACCAGCACAAATTTACAAGAGTGGAAAAGTTGCTTATGCGTTATCCTACACTATGAAAGGAAATTATATGTGACGAAGATCTTATTCCGGATGTTCTTGGTAATGAGGATTGTGAGGAATAATTGTATCTCTATGATAAACATTTAAAGGATTCTACATATGTTCAATGTTTCATTCTATCATCCATGATCAATGAGCTTTTGAGGCAACATGAGGAAACAGGTGCATATAGAATGATATCTCACCTTCAAGATCTCCATAAAGAGAAAGTGAGACAAGAGAGATATGAGATCTATAATTATTTTTTTACAACTATTCTTGGAGAGTTTATGTGATTTGGCCCTCATGTAGTCAAGATTACTGGATACATTGAATGCTTATACATCTTAGGGATTAAATTATGAGATGAGTTTCATATATATCTCATACTTTCCACACTAACCAAGACCTTCTATAGTTTTATTGTTAATTTTAATATGATAAATAATGGAAAGATTCTTTCAAAACTTCTTACTCAAAATGTCTAAGTGTATAAGGACCTGGATCATGAAAAAACCATGTCACTTATGGTGAATAAGAAAAGGAAGAACAATGTGAAGGGACTCAATACTCATAACAAATCTAAATCTCCTGAGCACCATCTATCTAGGAAGAAAAAGATCTAGATATAGGGAAAATAAAAGGATGTAATATGTTTTTAATGTGGAAAGCAATGCCACTGGAAGAAGAACTGCACCCAAAATCAAGGGGAAGCTAAAGGTACGTTTTTTATTGAGTGTAATCTTTCAATATATATCCTTTGGGTATTAGATGCATCTTGTGGTTCTCACATCTGTATCCAAATGCATAAACCAAGTAGACTATAAATTATTTCTATAGGAGAGATGGATTTGTGAGGTGACAATAGTGTGAGTATGGCTTCTCTATCCATTGGTGACTACCACCTTTCATTGAAAATAGGAATGATTTTGGTTTTAAAGGATTTTTATTATGTACCAATGGTTACTAAGAAGATAATTTTTGTACCATTCCTATATGTTAATGGTTTTATTTTTCAAGTTTTAAAAAAATGTTGTTTCTTTTATAAAGAAAACATATGTTATGGTATGAAAAATTTAAATAATGGTATTTACATATTAAATTGGGAAAACCAAGTATTATAAATTGATAACAAATCATGTTAACATTACTCATATAACACCTATCTATGGAATCACTATCATGGTCATGTAAACAAGAATCATTTGAAAAAGATCTATCAAGATGGATATTTATATTCTTCTAAGCTAAAACAACTTGAAAGATGTAATTATTTTTTATAAATAAAAATAAACAAATCATCATTTAGTGAATATGGTGAAAGGGACATAGAGATTATAGTATTAGTACACAATAATATGTGTGGACCGTTTCTAATAGAATATAGTGGTGGATATTCTTACTTCGTAACTTTTACTGATTACTTGAGTAGATATGACTATGTCTATTTAATGAGGTATAATTATGATTCCTTGGAGAAATTCAAAGAATTCAATAATGAAGTAGAGAATCAATTTATAAATAAGATAAAGAAGATTAGATCATATTGAGGTGGTGAATTTATTAACCAATTGTTTATCAACTTTTTGTAGGAGCTTAGGATTCTATCTCAACTTACTCAACCTTACAAACCATAGTGTAATGGTGTTAGTGAAAGTATTAACCATACCTTGTTAGACATGGTATAGTTGATGATGAGTCATAACACTATTCTATTATACTTTTGGGGATATTCCTTAAAAACTTCATCACATACATTAAACTTAGTACCAACTAAATCAAAAATTAGAATTCCCTTCATGTTATAGAGTGGAGAGAAAAATATTTTTTCACATACATGTGTATGGGATTGTGAGGAATTTTTTAAGTACTTATCAAGAAATAACTAGAACCCTAGGGAAAAAATTGTATATTTATAGGGTATCCTAATTAAAAAAATGGATACCACATATACAACCCCTTAGACAAGAATGTGACTATCACCAAACAATTCATCTTTATTGAGAGGGAGCACATCCTCAAGAAGGATAGTGGAACAAATATTTACTTTGATAAATTTGATGATAAAGATACATAAGAGTTGGTACAAGAACATATTCCATAGTTCCTCATGGAATAAGTATTTCCTAGAACATAAGTACTGCATAGGAGCACTAGAGAGGTAAGAGAACCATAAAGATGTGGTTTTATAATCACCAAAGATAATAAATCATTATTGATTTAAAATGATTAACCTCTATCCTAAAAATAAGAAGTAGAGATCTTAGAAGATGAAAGACAGAAAGAATCCATGAATTATGAAATATATTCCATGTATCAGAAACAATTTTAATATTTGGTCGATGCACTAGTTGATGTAAATCCCATAGGGTGAAAATGGGTATTCAAGAGAAAATTGGACATAGAAGGTAAAGTAAATACCTATAAAGAAAAGATAGTGTATAAAGGGTTTTAACAGTGCTAAGGAATTGACTATGATGAAACCTTTTCACCATTCTCCACATTTAAATCCATCATAATTCTACTTGATATAACATCTTACCATGACTATGAAATTTGGTAGATGGATGACAAAACTTCTTTACTTAGTGGGAACATTCAGGAAGATGTCTATATGAAACAACTAGAAGGGTTTGTGACTCTAGGTGGTGAAAAAAATCAAGTTGCGTAGATCCATTTATGGATTGAAGAAACCATCTAGATAATTGAGAATTTGATGTGATGAATCTATAAAGGAATTTGGTTTAATTAATAATGAATGTGTACCATTTGTTTACAAGAGGTTTAGTGAGGATGAATTTTTTATAATAATAGTATATTTTGATGATATATTACTTATTAGAAATTATATACCAGTATTACATTCTGTTAAGGACTGGTTAAACAACAGTTTCTCCATGAACGACTTAGGTGAAGCAGCCTATATTCTAGGTATCAAGATTATTCATGACAAATCCAAGAGTATTATTTTACTAATTAAAATAATATACATTGATAAGATACTAAATAGATATAGTATGGAACAATCCAAGAGGGGATTGGTTCTAGTGTCGCATGGTATACATCTTTCTAAGAAAATGTGTCCTCAATCACAATAGGAGAAAGAGAGAATGAGTAATATCTCATATGTTTTAGTGATAGGATTAATAATGTTTTCCATGTTATGTACTAGACTTGATGTTACTTATGAATTAATAATGGTAGGAAGATATCAATCAGATCCAAGATAATGACATTGGTCTACTTTTAAGGTTATCTTCAATTATCTAAGAAGAAATAAGGATATTTTTCTGGTGTATGGAGAATATGAGGAACTAGTCATCAGGGGTTATAGCAATTCTAGTTTTTAAAAATATAAAAATGATCTAAAGTCACAATCAGGATATTTTTTTCTATATCAATAAAGGATATGTGATTTGGAAGAGTTCAAAGCAGCCTATTTTCTAGGATCTTGATTTAGTAACAAGAGGTAAAGATCATATCACATTTTATTGTGATAATACTATAGGTTTGGCTCTTACAAAAGAGATAAGGTCGCACCAACATATAAAGAATATACACCGTAAGTATCACCTATTGAGGGTTTTTTCTAAGAGGGGTGAAAGAAGAGTTTCCATAGAGGAAAATGTGGTAGAACACTTGACTAAAGTCTTGTCTCATTAAAAGCATGAGTTTCATGTGAGAACAAGTGGGAGGAAGTTTGTTGGTGGTTGGATCTAGTGAAAGTGAGAGTCTGTTAGATTTCGTGCCCTAGAACCATATTATTTTCACTTTATGATAACCAGTTTTCATGGTTTTGAATATTAATAAACTTACTAATAAATCTTTATTTTTATTTAGTGATCATAGTATGTGATAATTTTCTAAGAATAGTTGTCGCGCTGAAAGGTTATAGCAGTTCCCCACTATGATGAGAACCCAAAAGTTCCATGACAGTATTCTCAAAATATATGTTCTATAGCTAGATGATATCATTTTAGGGACACAAATGATATAGGATGTCAGGGGTGGAGACTTATAGGACTTTGAGGAACCTTATCATGGTGTACTCCCATGGTAATATCTAGTGTTGGATATTATGAGAACAACACCCACCAATAAGAAATCCATATTCATATGTGTTATTAGATGTTTCTATCTGCAGACTTTTTTATTGATACATAGAATTTAAGATTATTATTAACTAATATTATAATTAATGTACTTTTATGTATTGATGAAAACCATGAATACATATGTTCGCAGCTAGGTAGGATATGTTGGGTGTGTCATAAGTAATATTTCATTAATGAATAATGAGATAAAGGATTTGTCCCTTCTGTTATTTAATGGAATTTGATGTCTTAGGCCCTTTGATGGGAATAATATAGCCTAAATAAATTCATTTCCATTGTGTTCTTTAGGAAATTTTAATTTCTATAAAGTCAAAGAAAGATACATCAAGCACATCGGCTGATGGAACCAGCTAGAAACCTGCTCGATTAGAGATATCATGATAAAAGGATTATATTACACAATGAGCGTATTTATGAGGTATTGTGTCATTGTGGCATTAACTTATTTCTCTAGTTTTTTTGGCATGTTTCTAGATGCTAAACTTTAACTTTAGGCTTCTTTTTCTAATGCCACTGAGAAAGAGTCTTAGAGGGTCACACACTGAGTGTATCCAAAATCTCAATTAAATAATATATTATTATTTATTATTTATTATTTAACAAGTTGAATAAATATTATACCTTCACGTGGTTTAATAAATATTTGTGTTTTCTTGATCACATATATTTTTTCACTAGTTATTCAAGAGAATATTATGTGATTGAAATATTTAATAAATATTTATTTAATATTTAGTTAATATAATATTCATTTATTTATTATGGTATAATATAGTGATATTTATTTAATAAATAATATACATTTTTCAAGGATCGATAAATACTATGGAGGAATGGAAGACCAAGTTTAATGGTCTGGTGAGAAATAACATATATTGAATATTATTTTAATATATAATATTTAAGTTTAATTCTCAAGTTAATCCCATGTCAAGAAATATTATTATTATTATTATTTACATGGGGTTTTGTAGGGATTAAAAAAATATTAAAGGGAACTTGTGAAAATATTTATTTCTAAACCCTAGCGGTATATAAACCCAATTATATTATTTTTCAGAATATCCAATTCATTTGTTTATTTGTGAACAATAAATCTGAATAATTCTCAAGAATCCCTAGAGAGATCCCTTCTCTAAGAACACTCTGAAGATCAGAGAGTGATCTTCCTCCACCTCCCACTCTCAATTATATAGAGATCAAGGATAATGGTTTGGAAGTGGTTATCATGATGATTAAAGGTTAACAACGTAAGCTATATGATCTTCTTTACTAGCACCCAGAGATTCCAACGATGACGTTCATAGATTTTTAGAACACATGTGGGTCACCACTAGAGGGGATATTATCTTGATTCTTTAAATAAAATGATGATTAAACATATATCTATTATTATATCCATCAATGAAGAAAGAAATTCTCACATGGTAATTCTTTAATTGATGAAATTAATTGTAAATAATATGTGATGATCATGCGCTCTGTTTCTAGTGTTTTATACACTATCTATTTTCTTTTATTCAATTACATTGAACATAGTGTTTATCATACTATAAAAAAAGAAATGTTGGGCATTGTTGGACTCCTCATGTATTAATAACATTTTAATGATCACAAATCCAATTTAGTCTATACACCTTGTTAACTCTATGAAATCTATCTCACATCAAATGCACAGTTGTTTAGTAAAATATATCCAAAGCTCTTAATTTCTATACACTCAGTTTGGTTACTATATACTATATGTTGATCTACTTTATAATGAATTATCTGACAAATGATTGAGTTTAATCCATTCCATAAATATCACTGCTTAAGTCTGAATACAGATATTTGCCTAAGTTTGAGACACCATGAAGCATACACCGTGACATCGAGACACTGTGAACAAGAAGACATCGTGACATTGAGACACCGTGAACAAGAAGACACTGTGACATAGAGACACTATGAACAAGAATATACCATTAATGAGACATTGTGAACGAGACAACATGACCATGAGACACTGTGAACTAGACACCGTGAACGAGACACCGTGAACTGGACACCGTGCACGAGACACCATGACCATGAGACATTGTGACCAATCTAGACACCGTTTTAAGGAGACATTGTTTCCATGACATACTGTGACACTTTTTCTTAATCCTGAATGGCCTGAAGGCATTCATTTTTATTTTATTATAGATAATCCCCCATTTTAAGGGTTGAAGGGGAACCTGTACATGAACCGTAGGCCCAAGGAACAAGGCCCGACTGACCCGCAATACATAACCCGAAGGCCCAAAGGCATACCATTCCCAATACATGACTCATAAGCCCAACCCACTTGAACTGCCCCTACCCAGCTTTCTACGTCATTGATCACCTAACTCCCCACCTTGCATTGTTGATCGTATAGCATTGCCTCATACAAAGCTGCATGGTGCCCGGTCCTGATGGCGGTTTCCATACCCTCTCATTCTTCTAATCCGGTTAGCTCTACTTCTGGTGGATACTCCTCTTATTACTCTGATCCTCTTTTGGGGCTTGTTCTGTGTGAACTGGGCTACTCCATGGTCTCCATAACCCGAAGGCCCTATGGCCTGAGGTATGAGGTGCTGCATACATGCAATCTATCGACTCAAACACATACACTCTAAGATAAAAGAGTAGTGTGGCCCAGAAAGAATGTATGTATGAAAGCGAATCAAGCGGGTGGGAATTAGCACGACAACCAAGAATACAATTAGAGAATTTTTGAATAAATAATTTTCTCATGAAACTCAACGCTGCTGGAGAACACACGAAGCTCACTTGAATCCCAGAATCGAGAATATATTCACACTGTCAAACATCACAAATAACACAATCCATATCTTTCTGACTTACGACACTCAATTTTCTATACGAGGAATTGATTTCTGCATCTGCTTCATCTCAGAAGTCCAGATCTGCAAAGACTAACATTCAGAGCAATTCTAAACCTATCTAAATACTTTTTCTCTATTGTGTATCTTTTTACTAGCTTCAAGCAGTGTGTGTATCTGTATAACAACACACTATGTCTCCTGCATAAAACTAAAGGATACAAGATATCCTTACTGAAACATTTTTTTTATATTTGTATACCAATTGATAAGTGTGGAAGAGGTCCCTGTGTGTCCTAGTTGTTTTCTCCCACGAAGAACTGTGGAAGAGGTCCCTATACGACCTGGAAAATCTTGTGTACTGTTATTTAACCCCAATCCAGGGTGTTGATCAAGTTTATTTATATAAAATTCTTGGTGGAAGGTGATCACAAAGTGGAGTGGATTAGTTCTCAGCTTGAGACTGAACCACTTGTTTCATATCTTATGTGCTGCTTAATTTAGTCTTCTCTGTTTTACTAATTTACTGTATAATTTAGAAATCATTAATTTCACTATGATAGTTAGTCTTGGAAAGAAGTTATAATTTTCTTTTCTTATTATAATAGCTTCAAAATTAATATTAATAACTGACATTAAGATTACTGAGAATTAATCAATATTCTAGGAAGTTATTTCAATAGTCAAACATTTATAACTGTATTTCTTTGATTAACTGGGCTATATTTAACCTTATTAGGAACACTGTTTAAGAATACCTTTTAACTAGAAATTTTTATATATACTCAATTCACCCCCCCCCCCTCTTGAGTAATCTACTCTGACCAACATTTGGTATCAAAGGTGGTTTATTAAGACTTTGTTTAACCTTATTCAACTGTGATTGTAGTTGTACTTTGAAGATCTATAAATTTCTGTTAATTCTAAATTTCTAGCTTTTTCAAAGTATTTCTGTATTATGGATCATAGATTGGAAGGTGTTGCAACCAACATACCACCATTCTTTAATGGAACCAACCATTCTCAATGGAAAATTTATATGAAAATTCATTTAGAAAGTATGGGTTTTGAAATTTAGTCTTCCATTATAGATGAATATAAGATTCCTACTACTGATAGAATCACATGGGATGAACCTGTCAAAACATCCTACAATAACAATTGCAAAGCTATGAATTATTTATACTTCTCCTTAGGAGATGAATAATTTAATAGAATTTTTTCTTGTAAAACTGCCCATGAAATTTGGGATACCCTATCTGTCTCACATGAAGGAACATCTAGTGTAAAAGAAATAAAACTTAATACTTATACTATTAAATATGGTAACTTTAAAATGAAACCCGATGAGCCTATATCTGACATGTATCTTAGGTTCAATTAGCTTTTCAACACAATTATTTCTCTTGGAAGAGAAGTCTCTACTAAAGAACAGATCATGATAATTCTCAGATGTCTTCCTGACAGATGGAGAGGAACCTCTGTCTCTATTAAAGAATCACGCGACATCGGAAATCTACTTGTAAAAGAACTAATTGGGAAACTGATGATGTATGAAGAATATTTTAAAGTCAACAAGGAAGAGGAGGTTGAACCAAAAAGTAAATTTGTTGCATTTAAGATCACCACCTCTAAACACAAAGACAAAGAGAAATCAGATGCTTCTGTAGAATGTTCCAGTAGTGAGAAATCATCGCCTGACAGTGATGAGAAGATGGCTCAATTATCTATAAGATTCAAGAGATTTTACAAGAAGAATAACTTTTTTCGAAAGCCTAACTTCAAGGGAAATTTTGACCAAAAAGGAAGTTGGGTGAAGTATTGGAAAAGAAGTGACAAGACTGATGAGATTGTATGCTATTAATGTAAGTGAAAAGGACATATCAAGGATGATTTTCCAAAGATCAAGTACAAAAAGATATATGAGGACAAGGAAAGGAAGTATAAAATGACAATGAAAGCAACCTGGAGTGATTATGAGGACAGTTCAAGCGACTCAGAAACATCACATGATGAACAAGATAACAAATCCAATATGTGTTTTATGACAAACACATATGAGGTAACATTGGACTCTCCTGTACATAATTCATACTATTCTAGAGATGAGAGTGACTCTGAAAATATCACTAATGAAGAAATGTTTGAATACTGTAACATGATTGAAGAATCATGGAATAAACTAAAAGACAAATATAAATCATTGAATAAACAGTATTCTCTTATTGTGACTATTAAATCTGAACTCACAACTGAAAAAAAATGTTGAACTTCTCAAAGAGAACAATGAATTAAAAATGTCTAATGAGAAATTGAAGAATGACCTAGAAAATTTTACCAATGGGAAAAATACCCTTACTCAAATTCTAGGTAAACAAATTGCCCCTAAATACAACACTAGCATTGGTTATCAACCTGGAAAAAGAAATATTGGTAGAAAAAATTTTGTTTCTAAATATAGGACATATAGTTTTACTTCTAGTTCTGGACAAAAATCAACTAATTAAATTTATGATACACTTTCTACTGTTTCAAGTTTTTCTGGACCAAATAGAGTTCATTTTTCAAATACTTTACATAATGCTTATGGGAAACCTATGAGGCAGATATGGGTTCCTAAAGCACTTATTACTAATATTACTGGACCCAAACAAGTATGGGTACCAAAATCTATTTTTGCTTAATCATTTTGTAGGAAAGCTGCTTAAAGAGTTCCTGTAAAAGTTTATGGTACTTGGAAAGTGGATGTTCATGACACATGACAGGAGACTACTCATGCTTCAAGAACCTAATAAAAATATATGGAGGACATGTCACATTAGGTGACAATTCCAAAGGAAAGATTATTGGCCTCGGCCAAATTTGTAACTCTAAATTGGTTTTAATTTCTAAAGTAATGTTTGTTGATGGATTAAAATATAATCTACTTAGTATCTCACAATTATGTGATGATGGATTTCATGTTAGATTTGAAAATGATTCTTACAATGCCTTTAATTATAAAGAAGAATTATTTTTTTCTGCATTAAGAAATGAAAATGTTTACTCTGTTAACTTAGATTCCTTAGCTTCTCAAAATTCTTCATGCTTAATTGTATTTCATAAAGATTCTTGGCTATGGAATATGAGACTAGGAAACTATAATATTCACTCCCTTAGAAAGATAACTAGAAAAAGCTTAGTTAAATAATTACCCAAACTTGAGTTTCCAAATGACAAAGTGTATAATCCCTGTCAAAAGGGAAAACAACAAAAAATTTCCTTCAAACCAAAGAAATAAGTGAAAACTTCTCAACCACTTGAACTGGTTCACATGGATTTGTTTAGACCATCTAGAGTTTCTAGTTTAAATGGGAAGAATTATGTTTATGTTCTTGTAGATGACTTTCTGAGATATACTTGGACCTTATTTATAGCTCACAAAAGTGAGGCCTGCTCTTATTTTACTAAATATGCCAAGTCTGTGGAAAATATTAGTGGACTTAGAATTAAATCCTTAAGAAGTGACCATGGATGTGAGTTTGGAAATCAAGAGTTTGGATCCTTTTGCTCGCAAAATGGTTATAGTCACAATTTATCTGCCCCTAGAACACCTCAACAAAATGGAGTTGTAGAAAGAATAAACAGAACTCTGCATAAGATTTCTAGAATGATTCTTAGTGAATATGACCTACCTATTTATTTTTAGGCTAAAGTTATCAATACATCATGCTACATAATCAATAGAGTGTTGATCAAACCTATTCTTAAAAGGACTCCTTATGAGTTATGGAACAATCGAAAACCCAAGGTTAATTACTTCATAGTTTTTGGTTGCAAAGTCTATATTCTTAACACTAAGGACAATCTTGACAAATTTTCATCCAAGAGTAATGAATGTATCTTTTTAGGATATTCCATGTATAGTAAATCCTATAGAGTGTTCAATAAAAGAACTAAATGTGGGGAAGAATCTGTTCATGTAAAATTTGATGAAATGGATCCAAATGAGCCTAAAACCATTCTAGATAACCTGGAGGATGATGTATCAAATTTGAAAATTTATCCAAAATCCTCAAACCATTCTGTGAAAGAATTTGTGAAAACTTCAAGTTTTGGAAATTTCTTAGACTTAAGTCATAATGAACCTGAACCTATTGATGAACCAGAAATCACTAGTCCCTCCTTTTCTAGAGCTGTTAGAACTCTTAAGAACCATCATTTAGATGATGTTGTAGGAGACCTAGACAAAGGAACTCAAACTAGAGCTTCTCTTAGAAATTAGGTTGAACATCAAGTCTTCTTGTCACAACTTGAACCTAAAAACATTAATGATGATATCAATGATTAATTTTGGGTGATGGTTATGCAAGAATAACTTAATCAGTTTGAAAGGAACAAAATTTGGAAACATTTTGAAATACCTAAGGACACATTCACCATAGGCACTAAATGGGTGTTTAGAAATAAGGTAGATGAAACTGGTAACATAGTTAGAAAAAAATCTAGATTGGTTGCACAAGGCTATAGTCAAGAAGAAGGAATTGACTATAAGGCGACCTTTTCACCAGTATCTAGACTTGAAGCCATCAGAATCTTTCTTGCTTATGTTTCACATCTGAATTTCAAACTATATCAAATGGATGTTAAGAGTGAATTCTTAAATGGTTATATAGCTGAGGATGTCTTTCAACTGGCTTTATCAACCCCCATTTTCCAAATCATATTTTTAAATTATAAAAATCTTTATATGGTTTAAAACAAGCTCCAAGAGATTGGTGTGATAGGTTGACTATTTTTCTTATTTCCAAAGGTTTTACAAAAGGAATAGTTGATCCTACCCTTTTTATAAAATGAATTTATAATGATGTTATAGTTGTTCAAATCTATGTAAATGACATTATCTTTAGATCTTCAAGAAATTATTTATGTACTGATTTTTCTAAAATGATGAAAAATGAATTTGGAATGATTTTAATGGGTGAACTAAAATTCTTTCTCGGATTTCAAATCTTTCAAAATAATGATGGTATTATTTTAACTCAAAGTAAATATACTAGAGATCTTCTAAAACGTTTTGGATTGGATAGCACTAAAATTAGTGACACTCTCATGAGTACCACTTTTAAGTTGGATCTTGATAAATATGGAAAATATTTTGATCAAACCACTTATAGAGGAATGATTGGAAGTTTACTCTACTTAACTTCTAGTCAACTTGACATTATGTTTAGTGTGTGTATGTGTGCTTGTTTTCAATAAAATCCTAAGGAATCTCATTTAAATATTGTAAAGAGGATTTTCAAATACCTCAAGCATACACCCAATCTAGGATTGTTCAATCCTAGAGGACAATAATTTTAATTAGTCAGTTATTCTGATGGTTACTTCGGTGGCTGTAAGTTAGATAAAAAAATCACCTCTGGAACATGTCACTTTTTAGGAAAGTCACTAGTATCATGGTGTAGTAAGAAACAAAATTTTATTGTATTATCTACTGCAGAAGCTGAATACATAGCATCTGGAAGTTTTTTTGAAAAAATCATGTGGATGAAACACACGTTACTAGATTATGGATATCAATTTAGGCATATACCTATAAATTGTGACAACACAAGTGCTATTAACATATCGAAAAATCATTTTTCAAATTCAAGGACAAATCATATTGATGTAAGACATCACTTTTTGAGATATAATTATCAAAAAGTTTATTTCACTTTGTAATTCATTGGTACTAAGTATCATCTTGCTGATATATTAACCAAACTATTAAATTATGAAAGAATAGACTACATCATACATGAACTAGGCATGATAAATCTTCAGTAAATGTATTACTATTTTATATATTACCATTGTATATCTTATTGTTTCATGTTTATAGTCTCACAGTTAGTATTTCGTGATTACTGTCTGACAGTCACTGTCTCACTGTAAGGTTCAGTCACTATCTCACCGTAAGGTTTAGTCACTGTCTCACCATAAGGTTCAGTCACTGTCTCACCGTAAGGATCAATCACTGTCTCACTGTAAAATTCATTCATTGTCTCACCGTAAAATTCATTCACTATCTCACCATAAAGACCAGATATGGTCTCACCATAAATATTCTTTATGATTTTTATCTACAAAGTAAAAATTGTATCGCGATAATTATTCATTTTTCCTTTTTATTTTCCCATGCTTTTACTTTTGCGACATTTGGTATTCCTAAATGATAAAATACAGGAAGTGTCACTTGTCCTTCACTCGAGCTTTCTTCCATTCACTCAATTTGTAAATCTTCTTGAATCCTTCAACCCTTCTCTATCTGGAACCTTTGGTGAATGCCTAGGATGAAACGTCATTCGTCGTCGACTCCTGAGAAATGTAGCTCAAAGAAGAAGAAGATCGCACCCAAGCTAGAACCCGAAGTTCCTCTAAATCTAAATCTGGTTAACCGAGTAGTAGTACCTAAGAAAGAGATATTCCCTAAGTTTATTATGTCGAGTAAGTCTCTAATTTTGAAAGTTTTAAAAGAAAAGGGCTGGTTAGAATGGTTTTCAAAGAAAGATAGACCTATCTACCCTAAGCTTGTGGCTCAATTTTATCAGTATGTTCAGTTCTCCTTTGATTCTGAATATGGTTATGTTATGAGAAGCTAGATGAATGGCCAGAAATGAACATTATTTTTGAGTTTATGGGCTACAAGCCTTAGGATACCTAATGAAGGCATCTGTGAGGACTTTTAGAGAGGACCTCCACCTTCCAGTGAATTCCTTATTTTGGAAGATGCTTTGAAAAGCTTGATCGGAAATGGCACCAAGAGGGGATCCATTGCAGCTGAACTAGATGGAGAATCTAGAATTATGTTTAAGTTTATAGGGAACTTGATTATCCCCAGAAAAGGTGATTTTTCTGTACTAAAATATCAAGATGTGTTTCTGATTCATCTTATGAAAAATGGGCATAAGATAAACCTTTGTAAGTATGTCATACACCATATGTGTGACCTGATCAAAACCACATCCAAATCAACCTACCTATTTTATTCTCGGCTTATCTCATCCATGCTTCATGCCAAAGGTATGGTTGGACCTAATGAAGAAGTTATCAAGGATTGTGAGTTATGACTTTCAAAATTCATTATCAAGAGGATGAAAATCAATTGGAATCCTTAGAAAAAGGCATGGGTGGAAGAGAATGATAGGATTTATGAAAAGGTCAATCTAGTGGAACATCCCTCAAGACCAAAAGATATTTTTGATCCTGGTTTGGAACCATATGAAGTTGTTGAGTATTCTGAAGAAGAATAATAAGAGGTTGTTGTGCCTCCCAGGGAAACTATTTATGATAAGGAATACATTACTCATGTCCCTCATGTAGTAAGTGAAAAGGAAGTACCTACTTCTAAAGATGTTGTTAATCTGGAAGATTAACCTAAAGTTGAAACCAAATCTGTTGTCAAAGAAACTGAGAAGAATGCTATGGAAGATCTTATAGAAGAAGAATTACCTGTTATGAAAGAAGCTAACCTTGAAGAACTCCCAGTGAAACAATCTGTTCCTGAAGTCATTCCTTTGGCTGAGGAAAGGCTGGATATGGATTTTCAGTTGTCTAGATAGGATATGAGAGAGTAACTAAGAGATGAATTAGTGGACATAGATCAAGCCCCTAAGTCTCTCAGTCCTGAGAATGATGCAACTGTTGAGGGGGAGCAACCCCCAAATCTGGAATCTATTGAAGTACCAAACCCGATTCATCCATGCCCTATAAGCACCTGGTATAAATTCCCCAGATTTTATGATGTGAATGACTCCCAGGAAGTCTTAGTAAAAGGCCTTGACATTTCCACTATGTTCCAATTGAAATCTATCTCTAATCTCACCCCTGAAAAAGAACTTGATCCTGTATCAGTCCCTATCTCTGAACCTTCACCAGAACAACCATTCTTGGTGAGTAAAGATGATCTGAAAGAATTTGGAACTACCCTTTTTTATGGAGTTTAAAAACTCCTAAATACCCAACTAGCTCCTGTAACAAATCTAAGTGAGAGAGATACCTACTATTGTTGGAAAAAAGTTATTTGGAAGATTCAACCCAAAATGCTTAATGAGATTCATGAATCAGAGTTGAAAATAGACTGCTTAGTGATGAAGTGAAGACTCTAAGAGGTATGACTGAAGACATGCAGAAAGTGATGAATTTGATATCAGAGCTTGCTTCTCATCCTATGGAGCCTATTGTTCCTCAAACCCCACAGAATGTTTCCTCTCAGATTCAACCTCATTTATCTTCCTTAGCTGAAAAAGTGGCAGAAAGAAACAAACATATTGTGAAAGAAATGGGAGAACTTGTTGTTAATCTTAACAAGCTCACTGATGAGTATAAGGGGTGCCTTCAAATAGTTATAAATAAAATGAAATCTATAACCCCAGTTGTCACTACTAAGGCATCTGGAAAATCATCCCAATCTTCCTTAGACAGTGACCTGCTCAAAATAGTGGTCAAAGAAGAACTTTATATTGTGCTTAGTGGTTTCAATAAATATTCTCTATCTGAAGTTATCAAGAACAGTGACAGAGTTATTGATCTGGTCCAAATCCATTCAAAAATTACTAATGATGCTCAACAAGAAATTTCCAAGAAAGTGGATTTCTACTTCAACCGAATCTTCTCTAAGACTAACATGACCAATAATTTCAAATATCTTGTAGAAAATCTGAGGATTCCTCCTGTTACTCAAGCTTTCAAGACTCAAGTCCAAAATCTCATAGAGTTCACTCATCTGTTGGATACTTTTATGGAAAACAAGGATGACTTTTAGAAATCTATGTAGTATGGTGGAGATATTAATGCTGATTTTATTAAGATTTTGAGGCCTTATCTTCATGTACAGAGTACAACCATTTTTGCTCCTATGGTTGAACCTCTGAGACCTAGTTTTCCTACATTCACCTCTTCCCTAGCCTCCACTTCTATTTCCGTCAGTCAGGCATTGAGTCAGATCAGGCCTATGATCCTTGATCAATAACTGTCTCGGTCTTCTACTACACCTACTCTGTCTCCCTCTATCTTTGAAGGTCTTCCTTTACCTTCTCTCTCAACCATCCCACTACCTTATTCTACTTCAACTTCTTCTCCTATGGCTTCCTCTTCTGTTGTTGCTCATAAGGGCAAAGAGAAGACTAGCCAGTGGAGAAGGATGGTGCTTACTCTATTTTGATAGGAATCTTGTTAACTTTGTTTTACTTTTTGTAATCCCCCTCTTTTTATCAAATACATTATGCACTTTTCATGTCTCTTTTGACTTTCTTTTTCTTGCTACTTTTTGATAATCTCAAAAGGGTGAGAAATCTCTATAGGAGAACACTCACTCTATATATTTTATATGCACATTCGAACTATGTTGTTAGAACAAATATACACTCTAAATATACATGATTTTTTATCATCAAAAAAGGAGAGATTTTTGGACTCCTCATGTATTAATCATGTTTTAATAATCACAAATCCAATTCAGTCTATACACCTAGTTAACTCTATGAAATCAATCTCACATCAAATGCACATTTGTTTAGTAAAAGTTATCCAAATCTCTTAAGTGTTATACACTCAGTTTGGTTACTATATAATATTTTTTGATCTACTTTATAATGAATTCTATAACAAATGATTGAGTTTAATCCATTCCATAAATATCAATGCTTAAGTCTGAATACAGATATTTTCCTAAGTCCAAGACACCGTGAAGCAGACAACGTGATATAGAAACACCATGAACAAGCAAACACCGTGACATCGAGACACCGTGAACAAGAAGACATCGTGACATCGAGACACCATGAACAAGAAGACACTGTGAATGAGACACTGTGAACGAGACATCGTGACCATGAGACACCGTGAACAAGACACCGTGAACTAGACACTGTGAACAAGACATCGTGACCATGAGACATTGTGACCAATCCAGACACTGTTTGAAGGAGACATTGTTTCCATGACATACTGTGACATAGTTTCTTAATCTATTTTTTCATTTTTCAATTTACTCTCTAACGGTCATATTTGAAGATTTTAAGGGCACTGACATAATTAATATTTCTTTGTATACATTTCATCTGACAGTACGAGGTACGAGGTGAAGAATACATGCAACCTGTCAGATCAAACACATACACTCCAAGATAAAAGAGTAGTGCGACCCAGAAAGAATGTATGTATGAAATCAAAGCAAGAGGGTGGGCGGTATCACAACAAAAAAGAATACAATTACAGAATTTTTGAAGAAATAATTGTATCATGTAACTCAACGCTGCTGGAGAACACATGAAGCTAACTTGAATCCCAGAAACGATAAAATCTTTGCACTATCAAACATCAAGAAGAACATAATCTCAGTCTGTCTGACTAGTGACACTATGTTTTCCATACGAGGACTTGATTTCTGCATCTGCTTCATCTCAGAAGTCCAGAGCTGTAAAGACTAACATTTAGAGAAATTCTAAACCTATCTCAATATTTCTGCTCTATTGTGTATCTTTTTACTAACTTTCGAGAAGTGTGTGTATTTGTATAACAACACACTCTGTCTCCTGCATAAAACTAAAGGATACAATATATCCTTACTCAAACATATTTTTATATTTGTATACCCACTGATAAGTGTGGAAGAGGTCCCTGTGTGGCCTGGTTGTTTGCTCCCACAAAGAACTGTGGAAGAGTTCCCTGTTCGACCTGGACAGTCCTGTGTACTGTTTTTTAACCCCGATCCAGGGTGTAGATCAAGTTTATTTATATAAACTACTTGGTGGCATGTGATCACATAGTGGATTGGATTAGGTCTCGTCTTGAGACTAAACCACTTGTTTCATATCCGTTGTGCTGCTTAATTTTATCTTCTATGTTTTACTGCTTTACTGTATAATTCATAAATCATTAAATTAACTTTGATAGTTAATATTGGAAAGAAGTTATAATTGTCTTGTCTTAATAGAATAGCTTCAAAAGTAATATTATTAACTGAAATTAAGATTACTGAGAATTAATCAATCTTATAAGGAGTTATTTCAACACTCAAACCTTCATAACTGTATTACTTTGATTAACTAGGCTGTATTTAACCTTATTAGGAACACTAATTAAGAATACCTTTTAACCAGATATTTTTATAGATACTCAATTCACCCCCCCCCCATCTTTAGTAATCTACTTTGACCAATAGGCATGACCCGTTACATGCTTCTGCTACACCCAGAACCTATAAAGGATCCATCATCCCTTATCCATTTTTACCCCATTAGTTTGTACTAATTTACCTACAATGTTTTGGCTATCATTCTTAATAAAATGTTATCCAATCTTCTACCCAATTGGATCTTTGGGTAGAAAAACGGTTTTGCAAAGGGACACTCCATTCAGTGTGACATTGGTATTTCTCAATAAATGATGTAGACATCAACTTGAAGACTCAAAGTTCAAACATTTTCATCAAATTTGATATGGAAAAATCATACAATATGCTCTAAAGTAAATTCATCCTCAAAGTACTAATCTACATAGGGTTATATTTTTGTGTCATTAATCTCCTCTTCAGATGATATAACTCCACATGGATGGACGTTTACTTAATGGGTAATAAGTATAGGTTCTTGAAGAAATATAGGGGTTGAGGAAAGGGGATCCACTATCCCCCAGCCTATTCGTTTTAATTTTAGGATTTTATCATCAAATATTTAATCTAGAGTATTCAAATTGAAGAAATTCTTTTATTTTGAAGTGGGAGTGTTTCCACTGGTGTTTGACATCCTCTTTTTTTGTGGATGACATGGTTTTGTTTGTGAATGGAAATAGTATATCCCTGAAGGGGTTTAATAGGGTCATGAAATAGTTTTGAACATGGATTGAACAAATTATAAATCTAGATAAGAGTAGTGTCTACCTTCTTCTTTGTTACTCACCATAGTGTGCTAAGTTGATTGAATATTCCCTAGGAATCTGAGGAGGTTCTTTACCATGGATTACCCAAGATCTCCTATCTTTCCTAGTAGGATATGTATTCATCACTTTGATGGGTTAGTCGATAAAACATCTAAACACATTAACAACTAGAATAATTTCTCTCACTATATTGGTGGAAGGATTTATCTTTTTAATAACATTTTACTTATATCCCTATGCATGTTCTATCGGTTTTCAAGGCCCCCAAATATATTATAATGAAGATTGAAAATACCATGTCAACTTTCATCTAGAATGTTTATTCTGATGAGAGATTACTTTGGCTCTATGGGAGAGATTGGTGAGGTCTTGGGATGAAACTGACATCAACCTAAGGGATGTCATGGTTATGATGCACAATATGCAATCCAAGATGGCTCAGGAAGATATTGAAGGTACAAATATCTGGATAAGATTTATAAATAACAAATATGATATAGACATGAGGTGTCCAAATGGGAAGGTCTCTGGCTTATGGAATTATATTTAGGGGAATATCTTGGATATTCTAGAGAATTTAAATTGGATCATTGGCTGAGGGGAGATAAGTTTCTAGAGTCACAATTGGGCTATTTATATGCTCACCTTTCTGGGGTGTGTGATTCCATACATCTCATTTAGGCATGCTAGTAACTACCCTCCATTTATCATTACTATTTTGAACTACTATCAACATTACTTTTTCTAAATTATTCACATGAATTATTAACAATAATTTTGTGTGTTCATAGGTTCCATGTTTGGTGTTTTTTCATAGAAAGCGTATTTTGAAGATATATAAGGAAACACTATGGATGATTCATAGGGAAGAATTATTTAGTGAAAATATATTCCTCTAAATTTTAAATTTCTAATATGGTGAATTAAGAACCATACACTTTCCATGGATGATGATATCAAGCATAAGGGTATCAATATCACCTTTAAGTGCACCAATTTTAAGACTCCTTGTGAGGAGTCTACTTCACATATTTTCTTTAAAGGTGATTGGGCATCTTTAGTGTGGTGTAAGTTTGTATTTTTCACTATTATTGCATCCATCGATCTCATTGGTGTTTATTTTATTCATCTTTGGATTAATGGGGCCATAAGTAATAGTTCCAAAAATAAGGTGAGGGTTCATCTCATGGTGGAAGGTTGTTGGGGCATATGGGAAGCAAGGAAAAAAATTCTATCATGAGGCTGTCTTTTCCTTAATTTAGTCCCTATTAGCCAGAATGATATATTAGGTTGTTGAGTTACCCCATCTTCTTGGGAAATGGGATAATTCTCCCTATCTTAGGAGTATCATGAATGTTTGTGATCTATCTACATTTAGAAAGGGTGAATCTACCTAGGGCTACTGGATTCATTGGGTCCCGCCCTTTAGTGGCTTCAAGCTTAACGTTGATGGGTCCTGTTATTCTAGTTTAATGTGTGCAGGATGTATTATGTGTGACCCAAGTGGCTCTATTATTTTCAACCTCAGTGATTCCTATGTGTTTGGTGATTCTCTTATAGTAGATACATGTTCCATGTGTAATGGTCTAGAAATGAGTAAAGAGGAAAATATCATCTTATATATGTTGGAGACTAACATTGTGATCATCCTCTACTAACTACAAGGTTAGATAACTATTCCTTTGTCTATTACTTATCTAATTCATCAGTGAAAATATTTAATCAATGATTGTATTACATTTCTTCACACATGGAAAGAAGGGAACCATGCGGTGGATTATTTGGCTTCAAGGGTCGATTCAGATAGTACTTGTACAAACATTTCTAGTATTATATCTCTTCCTCCCATTTGTTTTGATATTACTATGGGTGATTCTATAGGGATTAATAAATTTAGGCCACCATTACCTTGTTATTAATTTCTATATTTCCAATAACAAAATGAATAATTTATGGTAAGTACATACGATGCATGAATCATCCAAGGAATTTATTTATGAATTTTAATGCATGAATAAATGAGGGGATAACCAGAAGTGTCCATTGTTTCTTATTTAAACTATTTCTATGATATAGAAGTGTGGGTGTGTGTGTGGATTGATATCCTAATGCTTGGACGAAACTTCCTAAACCAGAATCTCTTTAATCATCCCCCTTTTCATATTGAGGTACTAGCATACTATGGAGAGAAGTTTAGATCCTCATTGGATGTCAAGTGATTTAGGTGTAGCTAATGGTTACCTACAGAGGTGGGATGCTTATATTTTTACATTAGGTATGTTTATTAAACTCATCAAAATAAGATCAAGGGTTTTAGAGGAAACTTCAGTCTAAGGTATATAGATTTAAAAGTATTATTAATTTCAATATTTTATGTAGTTTCAAATTATCTTTCATGTATATCCTTATAAATTGTTTCAAATTACTGATTCTCTATCTAATAAGTGTTATTTTATTTATATAAAACCTAAAAAGAATGAGAGTATTTGTTTCTATAATTTAATTATTTAATTTGTTATATACTTGGGAGGAATTTGGAAAAGGGTGGACCTAACAATATAAAGGATTATTTTAGTATAGATTTTAAATATTTAAATTCCAAAAACTATCCATAAATATAGTTTTGATGTTTTAAAAATATATAGATCAAGAATCAGAATTTTTTTTGAGAAAATGATGTGGAATCACTTTTAAATCTATGTATCAATAAAATATAATAAAGAAGATATGATATTATTATTTCATAAGAAATTATGGATCATTATTTTTTTTAATTCTTATTTTTTTTTGAAAGGAAATAAAAAAACATTTTTCTACTGAACTCTATATATATGGAAATTTTATATTAAAAAATATTGAATACTTTTGAAGTGTATTAATGAAAATTTTTTATTTGGGGATTTATATTCCATTTTAAATAAGATAGATTATTTATAAATATATAGGATAAAATATATCAAGATATAGTTCTAGGTTAAGGGGTGATACCATCCCAAACTATGCTCAAATTATGAGATTAGTGGGTCATCTATGACACATATTTTACTTATCAAAACAAGTATATGATCAAAAATATCAATAGGTAAATTTTTAAAAATCAGTTGTGCATATTATTTTTCATGAACCAACCTATGACATCCCTAAACAACACACAATCCATTTTTGTCAAATCTTAAAGGTAATTCATGATCCACACATGCTGGAAACAACTGCCTGGGCATCAACAACAAATCATTGGGAAAGTTTTCATACAACTATAATTAATATAGAGGATAATAAAGGTAAATAAAGTCCAAATAAAGCATAAACTAAGATATCCAATAATAAAAGAAACGATGAGAGTACAATAACAAAAAAAATTGATGTAAAATACAACTGATAGTAAGGAAAACAATAGAACATGCCACCAAAATCTCCATGTGCAAGTGAGGAAATTCCATATGAACCTCCACCATAAATCAAACTCAGATACAAAGTACTATTCAATTCATTGAGAAATTTTATAAACATGCAAGATATATAGGCATGATCTAAAAATCCTAGTAGTTATCCACCCACCAATTCCAACTATAACACATTAAAAGAAAATATATTTCATGTGTGTTTGAAAATAAGTATATAAAAATAGGTTTTCTATATTATTTTGTTTTATCAAAAAGTTGAAAAAAATCCTTGAAAATTCTTTATTTTCACAAAACTAAGGTTATGTTAAAATAAAAACACAATTCATATTCATTAAAAAAAACCCAATAATAAATTATAGTTTTTATAATTTTAAGGAAAATATTTAATTATAGTATAAAACCTTTCAATAATAAAAAATATAAATATTTCATCTTCATGGAAATAAAGGTGAAAGGGGAAAAATCTTGTGTAGATTTAAGATAGTTATTAATGAATCATAGTATGTATACTATAAAACAACTACACATAAATCGACCTTTCCCAAGAACCCATTAATACCTTTCCAGACCTAATAGAGGGGAAACATCCCATAGGTTGATCTAAGTCCCACCTACGTCCACTAGACATATTATAATTCTAAACTATTGTAAATGTGCACCTATAACTTCCACTAATCCAATCCCATATTCGCATGGAATTTAAAAATAGAGTTTATAATTTTAAATAAATGTTCATTTCACATAATAACATTAGAAAAAACCATTAAATAATTTATCTGACTCACACCTTTGAATAGAAACATAGGAATATCCCATTAATCAAGCATAAAAATATAATTCAAAAACCCTTAATAGTGACATTTATAATAATCATTCAAGAATATATAGTTCCATCATATATATCGTGGAATTTACTGTGGGTTTTAATTTTTTAATCAAACTATTTAAAGCATTATTCAGGCCTTAAACTCATTCTTAGAGGATAAATCCCTAAAAATATATTTGTAAATCCAAACACATAAACCAAATTTTTATTCAATCTATAAGTACAACATTAAAAAAAATTACAAAAGTAAAAAATCACCCAATCTTAAGAAAAAATAACTTTTCTAGTCATTTTGCAAACCAATATCTTAAAAAATTCATGAATAATTGTTAAGAACTAACTAGACATGATAATTTTCCAAAACAAAGGGTTATTCCTTTAAAATAGTTTTCATATCAAATTATACGAAAAAACCCAATTACACACTTTTATATAAAGGCTCGATAAAACATTTTTCTTTGATATAAATACTAGACATTAGCAGAAAATATTAAAAGCCATCGAAAACCCTAGATGAGAACACAAGAAATCATATAGTCTATTTTAATGTGAGATGAATGGGGAATCTAACTTAAATCTCATGGATTTATGACCACTAGTAGGGATTAGTGATTTGAAGAGAAGTTAGGCTCAAAGAGGCAAGAAGAAAATCCATAAGACTATAATTTCCAATCATGAATCTCCAAAAACATCAATTTCTATAATAAAGGCAAAAACTTTGAATCTCTTACCACAACGATTCCTGAAGAGCACACCATGAGGAACAATGATCAAAATAAAAACTCCCAATTTCATAATAGATCTATAAGAAATATAATTATAAACAAGGATCCAATTAATTTGGATGGTATATTTTTCCCTTGGAAACAAAAATATGATAAAGAATAATATTCAAGATCAAAATTCAGCTAGACTTACCAAAAGAGGATCATGAATTTGATCATGTAAGATCCTGGAATTTCTTTAGGCATGTTCTTATTTATGTTTCTATTTAAGTCTCTTTATTTTCATAAAAGGAATGCTTATTTAGTGTATGAGGAGGCTCAGGGGTGTTCCAGGGGTTCGGGACACAAAATAAGGAAAAATATCCATCCAATGCATGTCATACAGTTGGTGAATGGTTAGGAGTAACCATTCACCATAACTATTATTTCCTAGAGGAAGGGTGCATGATTTGAAGAAACTATACAAGGGAGGAGTAACCATGAGGGATTAGATAGAGTCATCCCACATGGTCAGTGCATGGTTTGTCAAACCGGCTAGGAGTCCCAGGTAATCGTGTGACCTATCCCCCTATTGGATAGAGGGAGGCGCACGGTTGGTGCATAGTTTTTCCAACCATTTGTCCAAACCTTGCACCCCTTGAAAAGTGAGAATTTAAAAAAAATCATTTGTTATTTAAGTGATCTAACTTGGGATTTATCTTTATTATTCCTCTAGAAACTGTAGTAACAAACCAAAATGGCCCAATCTTCCCAAGGATCAATCTCCTTTGATTCTAATCCATATGAAGTTCCATTGGGTGAAAATAAAAGATCTAGGTTATTATAACACTCATCTTCCTTCTATTTTTTGGGTTATGGATTATGTAGTTGTTCTTCTCCTTACCAATCCCTAAAACCCTCTTTTTCTATTGGATCTTAGGTTGGGGATTTGAAGGGTTTTCATATCCAACTTAAGGGCTAAGGTTAGGTGATTTTTCATCTTCAAAATTGAGGTTTGTGGTCTAAAAGTCATATCCCATAGTCTTGATGTTGGTTTTGTTGTGAATTTGATGAATTTAGTAAAATTTAGTAGATTAGTTAGAAAAGTGATGAATTAAACCCCTCATGATCCCTATGGGGTACATTGAGGTTGATTAGACCAATTTTAAGGCCACCCATGGGGTGTCACATCATCCTGAATATGGAAAATTATAATTTTAATAATATAATTGACTTGTAATAAAGTAGTTCCATGAAAAAAATGTTGACATGTTGTATTGAATTATGAAAAGGAATTACTGGTTGTTGTGTTTAGTTTTTGACATGGCATAAGAGGTTATTTGGAACATTTTGAATGAGTTAAATGAAATGAAATGAATCTGTAAATGAATTATGAGTAGTAATGGAAATATTTAAATGAGTTAAGTTTTAGGAATAAGAATTTGTGAACATATTAAGGCATGAAGTTGATTTATGTATTGAATAAACCTTCAGTTTTTAATGTTGTGTGTATTTATTAATTATGGTTTCTTGAAGTGGTTTATATAATGAATGGTTATTACAGGATGTGAACATTTCTTGGTGGTATGTGGGGTATTAGACTGAGGTTCCTCCCATAGGTTGGGTTGGACTGAGGATCTCAACCACACCCTTAGAATTCATAGGTTAGGGATTCAGACTAAGGCTATTGGCCCCTAATGGTTGCATTGGATGAGGCTCTAAGGTAAGTGTGATATAATTGACTATGAAATGGTTTCCATGATTATATAGGGAACTTGAATTTTCCCTTATACATATTATTTGACCATAATATGCCTTTGGGTTTTTAATAAACTACATATCCCATGGAAAAAATAATAAAATGGTTTAAGTGAATAATGTTAATATATGGTACCTAGTTTATATCTTATTTACCTTGGTATTCTATTAGTACATGGATACACTATCTGTTTGGACTATATATTTTTATACACTATTTTTGGTGGCCTATAGAGTTGTACTCATACCCTGATCAGGCCTTTGTTGGGTACCCGAGCAAATTTCATGGTTACGGGTCAGGACAAGGGTAAATACCATATACTAGAGGGTTGACTTGGTAATGGGATTTGTATGGAGGAGTGGACCAGACTTGGTGTCGGAACCCATTTTTGGGATTTCCAGTTTGTATTTATTTTTGGTTTTCCATGCACTTAGAATTGTATGACATGATATGAAATATTTACTATTTTGTTGTAGGCTTGTACCCAGTTTTGGGAAATGTTTGGTAAAGCATGTTGTTGGTTATTTTATTTCCTTATTTTATATTTGATATTTTATATGGATTACTCTAATAAAGAGTTTATAGTCTCCCTTCATAATCTATTATACCCTTGCTACTAGTTAGTAGACTCTAGCATAAGGGGAGGTGCACTTGAGATCATGTGGTAATCTAGCACGGGCACCACTTTAGAGGAATCCATGCTGGGGATGTTATAAAGTGGTATCATATGAGGTTTTTTTTCTTTTTTATTACTATTTAGGTGTGGTATATGGGAGATTAGGATATCTAAGGATCTTGTTAATGACCTCATGCTTAGGAGTAGCTAACCCATGCACTAGGGAAAACCCAAGTTCCCAAGGTGTGATTATTGTTCTTGCTCTGTGTTGTTACAGTTGAATGATATTTCACCATTGGGTGATGTACTTGTTGTATAATGTGACTACTTTATAATATTTTTCTCATGTCTAGAATTGAATGAGGATGTGCATTCATGCATAATTTGAGGCAGCTAAGGATATAGGTGACATGCATCATGGTAGGCACACATGGGGAAGATGTGTGAGACATGAGGGATAAAATGCATTTCATTTTCCTTGAATGTTTTAAAGAAGTGGTGTTTAATAAAGATAATGTAAATTATTAAATGGAAAGAATGTGAAAGAATGTTTAAATAATAGTTCTTTATTAAAAGTTATAAATGGGTTAAATTTTGGTTGTGGTAATTTGCAAATAGGGTAAGGAACCTAATTGAGAAAGATTTATGTTGTGATAGTAAAATGGTTCAAAAAGGTGTATAATGAATGAATTGTGATTATTTTAGTTGGTTTAACTCATGTGGACCATGAACTGTGGTAGGGATGGATAAATGTAGTGAAATAGGTTTGATGACACCCATTGGGATAGTTTATGTGGAATGGGCTGTTTATGGAAAGTTGAGAGATTTATTTTTTGAAACTTTGGATGCTTTATGTTATGTGATCTGAGATGCATGTTTGGCATTGTAGGAATATTCCACTATGATTTTGTCTTCTAGTTGGGAAAAAAGAGGATTTCACCAAGAATTATCCTCTATAAATGGACCAAGGAAACCCAGGGAATCAGGGTAATAGGGGATAGGAGCATTTTCTTGATAACTTCGCTCGTTTTAAGTGGATGATAGAACGGGACCCAAGGTGGGTCGTGCCAAGTATGTTTGAGTTTATTAGGGAGTTCTAGTTGTAATAGCCTCTAAATTTTTCTAGATAGGGTAGACCAGAGGCATTCTAATTCTGGATAGAGTCTATTCGAACAATTCTTGATCACTTAGAGACTCCTCCTGAGAAGAGAGTCAAACTAGAGGCTTACATGCTACGAGGTTAGAAAAAGAATTGGTGTCATGCTCTGGTTTAGACCCAATAAGATGATGGTATGATATGGAAATATTTACAGGAAAAAATTCTAGAATGATTCTATATAGATACCTTGAGATAGGAAAAGGTTTTGAAGTTTATGAGGTTGACCTAGGGGTCTATGTCGATGACGGATTATGATGGTCATTTCACTAACCTGTAATGATTTATTCTAGCATTGGTAGGGGATGAGATAGCTATGGTGAGACATTTTCTGGATGGACTTAGACACAAGATTAAGTACTAGGTTAATATCTTTCATTTTAAGAGGGTTTCTAAAGTGGTGGATCAGGACCTTATTTCATAAGGGAATCTCAAGGATGCTTCTTGTGGTAGATAGACAGTTCTAGTTGGGCGACTCAATAGTGTATCTTCTGATAGTAGGAAGTTCCTCTTTGATAGTTTACACCAGGGTATTGGTGGATAGGATGGTTAGAAAAGGGAACTGGTCTCCTAGAGTAGTGATTGGGTTTTTTTCTATCACCGCGGTAAGCTGAGACACATGTGCGGTTAGTGTCCCTGACCACTATTTGAGTGTCGAGTGTGTGGCAGGTTTGGGAATGTGTAGAGGTTCTATAGGAACCCTCAATATATGGGTACTAATAAAGGATCAAGGATGATTCATAGTGTAGTTAGTGGGTCGGTTACCCCATATCAAGTAGGCAGTTGGAGCTCTATCGGCAATACCGGTCAGGGTAATAAATGAGGTACTCCTGGATGAGAGCTTCAATATTAATATGGTAGTATAGGACCATGAACTCAGTTCAGAGCCTAAGGTAGAGAAATGTTCTAGATTGATGCAATTCATCCTACACCTAGAGGTGGTGAGGCTGGTCTATCGACAATTTGGGTATGATTTTTGTAGCTTTGATGCTTTCTAGTGCTTTTTTTGATACATGTGCCTCACATTCTTTTATCTCTAATCATCTTGTGAGTGTTTTGGGCCTAGTAGTGTAATATATGTGTGGATTTATGTTAATTGACACACTATTGGGAGTCGTGCAGAAAATATATGTCAGTGTAAGGGGTGTTCCCTCAAGGTTGTTGGGTACCAAATTCTTTGGGACTTGTTTTTTCTAGAGATGTTTGGTTGTGATCTAATTTTGTGCATGGATTGTCTAGTTGTGTACCATGCCTATATTTAGTATTACTCCTTTAGGGTTATGTTTATGTCCTCAAAAAGGAGTGCATATGTTCACTGTGGGGAATGGGATATCGAAGAAGGCCATACAGGTCCATTTTATTAGCAGTTGGGTTAACTCACATAAAAAGTTTCTTGCCTTATGCTTGATTATGGGGGAGTATAGAATATTTTATTTCCTCCTTTGGTGGGTCATTTTTATGATGTTTTTCTTAAAGAAATCTTGAGGCTTCCACCTGATAGGGATGTTGAGTTTATGATAGTGTTGCTTCTGGGAGAAAAATTTATTTTTATTCTGTCGTATAGGAAGGCACTGACAAAACTCCAGGAACTTAAAACTCAATTGGAGGAACTAGAGAAAAGGGGGTTTATTCTCCTGATTACATCACCTTGGGAATATCCTATGTTTTTTACTAAGAATTATTGTAGATCCTTGTGGTTGTCTGTTGATTATAGGAAGCTGGATCATATGACAATTAATAATAGATACCCTCTTCCTAGAATTGATGATCATTTTAACTAGTTTATAGGTGCTTTGGTGTTCTCCAAGATTCATTTGAGATTAGGGTATCACCATTTGAGATTGAGACCTTCTGATGTACCACAAACTTCTTTCAAGAGCAGGTGTGGGTTATATGATTTTTTGGTGATTCTATTCATGTTGACCAATGTGTTGGTAGTGTTTTTGTCCCTAATGAATATAATATTTCACCCATACATGGATTAATTTTTAGTTGTCTTTGTGTATGATATCTTGGTGTACTCCAAGAATCATTATGATCATGTCAAACATCTTGAGATTAACCTAAGTACACTACGAGAGTATAGAGTATACTCTAAACTATCTAAGTGTCATTTCTGGATCAAAAAGGTACATTTCTTGGGTCACATTATCTTTAAGGAAGGTGTGTCTGTGGGCCTATAGAAAGTGTAATTTATTGTATCTTGGGATAATCCCAAGAATTTCTTTGATGTACAAAGTTGTCTGGGTTTGGTGAGATACTATCAAAGGGTTATCAAATACTTTTCTCATTTAGTAGCACCACACTTGGGCTTGACCAAGAAGGGAATCAAGTTTGAGTGGTCTGGGGAATGTGATAATTCCTTCCAGGATTTGAAGAAGTGGCTAAATTCTGCACCAATTTTGATCCTACCCAAGCTGGGTAAGAATTATACCTTGTTTTATGATGCATCTGGTGTTGGTATTGGGGAAATATTTATGCGGGATGATCAGGTTATTCCATATGGTTCATAGAAGTTGATTCCTCATGAAATAAATTACCCTACACATGATCATGAATTGGTCATGGTCGTATATTCCTTAAAGTCTTGGTGGTATTACTCATTGGGAGAGATGTTTATTATGTATACTGATCATAAGATCCTTAATTACATTTTATCCCAATGTGATTTAAATCTTCAGCAGTAAATATGGGTTGAATGCATGCAGTTTTTTTTTACTTAGAACTAGTTTACACACTGAGAAAGGGAAATAGTGTTGTAGATTATTTGAGTCTAAAGTCTCAAAATCAGGCAGTACAAGAATCCATTTATGAGTGGAGTATGATATAATTATTTATGAATATTCATTAGGGGTGTGGGATGGACAAGGTTATATGAACCTTACATCCTTGGAAGTTGAGTGTACTCTCCTGAGATGGATCAAGGAGAGGCAGTACGAGGATGTGGAGTGCTTGTACTTGAGGGAAGGTCTTGAAGGTGGGGAGACACCTTCTGGTTGTATGGTTGGTCATGATGAGATAATTTATGTTCATGGTCATTTTTCATTCTTATATGTATGTGGGAATAATTTATGTGTGAGTTTAGGCATTGAAGTGGGAGATAAATCCGGGTTTGACAAAAAAATTGTCGTTATCTTCATAGGTAGTATTGGCGGCCATGAATGGAGAAAGAAGTTTCAGGTTTTGTGTTGTGATTCTATAGCTATCAATAGTTAAAGGCTAAGCATCAGTGACCAGGTGGTTTGTTACATTCATTTCCCATTATGTAATGGAAATGGGATGATATAATGGTGGATTTTATTGTGGGTCATTCGAGGATTCCTCAGAAGAATGATGTGATCTGGGTAGTTGGGGATCAGTTGACTAAGGTGGATCGCTTCTTGTAGATTTGAGAGAACTTCACCATGGATCAATTAGAAGGATTTTATTTTATGAAGATAGTGTGATTTCATGGGGTTCCATGATCAATAGTTTCATATCGTGATCTGCATTTTACTTCTCGCTTATGGTAGGGGTTACAAAAAATTGCTGGGTACCCAGGTATTTTTTGAGTTTGGATTTCCACCCATAGATGGATGGGAAGTCATAGCATACTATTCAGGTCCTCGAAGACATTTTGAGGTCTTGTGTCCTATATTTCAGTGGATCTTGGGAGAAGCACTTGGAACTTGTTGAGTTCGCTTATAACAATAGTTACCAAGAAATGATCCAGATGGCACCATATGAGGCACTCTATAGTAGACCATGTAGATCTATGTTTTGTTGGATAGAGGCTAGGAATCCATGTTTTGGGGGTCAGGAATAATTCAATATATTTCATAGAAGGTTAAGTTAATTTGTAAGTGGATGTCTATGACTCAAAGTATGAAAATGTTACATGCGGATCAGTGTCATTGACCTCTTGATTTTGTAGTGGGTAATTGTGTGTTTCTTTGGGTGTCGCTGAGGTTGGGTCACCATTGGATTTGGAAACAGGGTAAGTTGGTGCCGAGGCTCATGGGGCCATTTGATATTGTAGAGAGGATCGTACTAGTGGCATACCAATTGGATCTTCCATATCCTTATAATGGTATGCATGATGATTTTCATGTTTCACAACATTGATTGTATCACCCTAACCCTTCTCATGTAATTGATATAGATGATGTTGATCTTGAGGCAGTTGCATCCTTTGAGGGGCATCTAGTTTGTATTGTGGATCATAGTTATAATGTATTATGGGGAAAGAATGGGCCTTTGTTTTGGTTGTTATGGAAGTATGGTAATGTTTAGGAGGAAACTTGGGAGAGGGATATGGATATACGGGCCCAGTGTCCTTACCTCTTTTCTTTGGGATCTTAGTGATGCTTGGTAAGAGTGGATCATGGATGATCCATTATAAGGTGGGGAGGTTGTAAGATATCAGACATTATTGAGGTATATTCTTGATTATTTTTTTGTTTAAGTCTCTTTATTCTGGTTAAATTAATGTTCACTGAGTGTATAAGGAGGCTTATAGGTGTTACAAGGGTTTGGGACATGAAATAAGGGGAAAATGGTCATACAATGCATTTCTCACAGTTGGATCATGATTAAGAGTGACCATGCGCCATAACCATGAATTCCTAAAGGAAGGGTGCACGGTTTGAAGAAACTGTGCAAGGGGGAAGGACTAACCATGTAGGATTAAATAGAACCGTCATGCACGGTCAACACATGGTTTGTCAAACTGTGTAGGATTTCTAGGTAGTTGTGCGACTAAGCCCCCTTTTGGACAGAGGGAGGTGCATGGTTGGTGCATGGTTTGGCCAACCATGCAGCCAAACCATGTTCCCCTTAAAAATTGGTATTTTAATAAATTTCCCCCATCAATATATAAGTGATATAACTCATGATTTCTACTCATTCATCCTCCAACAACCCTGGTGATGAAACAAAATTCCCCAATCTTCCCAAGAATCAATCTCCTTTTATTCTAATCAATTTTGAGTGTCATTGGGTGAGAATCAAAGCTCTGGGTGAGTCTAAAACTCCTCTTCCTTCTCTTTTTTTGTAATAGGTATTGTTTAGTTGTTCTTATTCTTCTGAATCCCTAAAACCATATTTTTCCAGAGGATCTTAGGTGGGGAAATTAAAGGGTGTTCGAATCCAAATCAAGGGCTAAGGTTTGGAGATAATTCTTCTTCAGAATTTAGGTAGGTGGTCTATAAGTTATATCCCATAGTCTTGATATTTTTTTATGTGTATGTGGCTATGCTATTGGTTCCTTTTTGTTGGGAATTTGATTCCTTTAGTAAGATTTGGTATATTGGTTGTCTAAGTGATAAATTAAACCCCTCATTATCCCTATGGGATACATTGAGGTTTATTAGACTGGTTTTAGGTCCATCCATGGGGTGTTCCATCATCCCAAATATGGAAAATTTTAATTTTAATCATATAATTGACTTGTAATAAAGTATTTACATGGGAAACATTTTGACATGTTAGATTGAATTATGAAAATAAATTAATGGTTGTTGTGTCTAGTTGTTGACATGGCATAAGAGGTTGTTTAGAACATTGTGAATGACTTAAATGAAATAAAATGAATGTGTAAATGACTTATGAGTTGTAAAGGAAATTTGTAAATAAGTTAAGGCTCGTGAATAAGAATGTGTAAATGGTTTAAGGCATGAAGATGATTTATGTATTGAATGAACCTTGATTTATGAATGTTGTGTGTATTTCTTGATTATGATTTCTTGAAATGGTTTATGTAAAGAATGGTTATTAAAACATGTATACATGGATTGGTGGTATGTGGGATATTGGATTGAGGATCCTCCCATGGGACAGGTTGGACTAAGGCTCTAAACCCCACCCTTAGAATGGATGGGTTTCGAAGTTAGACTGGGGTTCTATGCCCCTAATGGTTGCATTGGATGAGACTACCTAGACTAAGGCTGTAAGGTAAGTATGATATAATTGATTTTAAAATGGTTTCCTTGGTGAGATAGGGAACTTTACTTTCCCCTTATGAATAGAAGTTGACCGGCATAGGTCATTGTGTTGTAAATGAACTGCTTAACCCATGGAAAAAATAATGAAATGGTTTAAGTGAATAATGTTAATAAATGGTACCTATTTTATATCTTGTTCACATTGTTATTATTTTAGTACATTAATACACTATCTATTTATATTGAATATTTTCTAGACATTGTTTGTGGTGGATTACTGAGTTGTACTCACACCCTTCTCAGGCTGTCGTTGGATACCCAAGTAGATTTCATGGTTTTAGGTCAAGACAAGGGAAGAGTCCATATACTAGAGGGTTGACTTGGGTATGGGGTGTGCATGGAGGAGGGGATAAAACTTGGTATCAGAATCCATTTTGGTAACTTTTAATTTTTCTTTATTTTGGGTTTTCCTTGTACTTGTAACTGTATGACATGATATGACATATTTACTATTTGGTTGTGGGATTGTACCTAGTTTTGGGAAATGTGTGGTAAAGCATGTTGTTGGTTATTTTGTTTCCTTTGTTTATATTTGATATCTGTTATGAATTGATCTGATAAAGAGGTTATAGTCTCCCCACATGCTCTATTAGACCCTCACTATTAGTCAATATCCTCTAGTGTATGGGGAAGCATGCTTGAGGTCATGTGGCGATCCAGCTCGGGGCATTGATTTAGGGTAATATGGGCTAGGTAAATTATATATAAGCACTTTGATCTACCTGTATTTTATATGGGAGATACAAAATCATTCTAATTTATCCCCTAAAATCATATAGTTCGAGATAAGTTCAAGAGAAAAAGAATAAGAATAAAAACATTGGTTTTGGGGTAAAATTGCAATAGGCCCTTCACCAAACTTTCATCCTATGACACCACCGATAAGCCTATGGACTCCACCATATGGATGGGGTTGACCAAGAAACTGGTTGTTCGCTATAAAAGTAGTGTTATAACCACTAAAAATCCCACTGAATGGTCTGTGGATACAATAATGGTGATATAGACACTACCAATCCCACCGGAAATCTAGTGGATCTCACAGTCTAACTGGTGGACCACCTCCTACTCCTTTATCTATAGGTTCAAGTCCATAATAGCTCTGAACATCCAAGTTTCCTTCTGACCTCTTAAATAACAAAAAAAAGGAAAATATGGTGGAAGGGAAATGGAGAGAGTTATCCAGGGCCAGGACTTTATTGTCACAAACCCTTCCCTCCAAATATAAAATAATGAAGGAATAAAGGTAATGGCCACTGTGTCATGCCTACATTATTCCTTGGGTTTGCAACAAGAATTGAGTGTATAAAAATCTCATTTATCAGAGGCATTATCCTCTTTAATAAAATAGGATTGGGATATAGTGTAACACCATAAAATTTTAAAAGTGAAATATTGTGTTTGATAGAGTATGATACATGAAACACTGAGCTTAAATAACCCACAAAATATATTTCTTCAAATTTAATATCTTTGAAATCTTGTGATACACAAAACATTGAGTCCAAACGAAACATGATAATGCATTAAAATATTATTATTTAAACATAAAAGTAATAACTGAGCTGTTCATTTGGTGGGTGTGAATATGAATAAATAATTATGAAAAATAAGTTTTACACATTATCGTTGGTTACCAATTGATTATAAATAAAAAATTAATAACATTTTAAATAAAAATGAAATGTTTTTCTAAAAAAAATTATTTTTCCTAAAAAACGGTTTCATCGCATTTTGCATACTTATTTTAAAATAAAATTTTACCACTTTTAGAAAGTTATTTTAAAAAATAAACATTATTTTTGAAATTAGGATTTAAAAATTATCTTAGGATGAATTTTTAATAATTTTTTTAAAAGATTAATTTTTTTGATGAATAGTAAATAATACTGAATTTTACTAAAAACATCCATTTCATTTAATGATTTTACAAGTATCATTTTGTTTTAAAATTATTTTCAAAGAAATATTAGTTAAATTATATTATTATTAATCAAATTTAGTTCATTTTATTCAATTATATTCTCAATTTTGATATAAAATATTTTATACTTTTGAAAACATCATCTTTGGAAAATCACATTTTCATCACACATGTGGGTTTAATTTTAAATTAAATTCAAAAAATTTGGTGAGTTTAATTTGATAAAATGGATTCTATATTTTGAATCCAAATATTTATTACTAACTAATAAGTTAAACATATTTGTTTACCATAATAAATAGTAAAAATAGTAAAAATTAACTTTCACGGTTAAGTTGTAAATGGGTTTACTGGGGGTTAAACTAAAATATAAGGGTTAAAATGACATAAAAAATGTACAATTCTATTTTTATGGAGATATTTATATCTTATATCACTAAAGTTTCAATAATGGTAAATTTTTTATCCTTATAGAATGAGAAAAATATTGGTGTAATTTCATTCATTTCATAAATTCAAAGTGCATCCTCTCCCCCACTTATAAAATGCCACCCCCTCTCCTCACCTATTTACACTTCTAAATACCTTTTTTTAGACCAATACCAACCCAAATAAATTACTTACATCCATAATCATGACCAATAGAAACTATTTTCATCATAAATCCATCCTCTGATGGCTTTTAGTGCAAACCTATATAGGTCATATGAAGAAGAGGTAACATTCTTAAATAACCATTTTTATTTTATTTAATATTACACCTAATTCAAATATTATTTATCCATTTTTATATAATGATCATATTATATTCTATATAATAATATGATATTATGTTAATTCCATTACCTACATCCATCTCCTCTTCCATCAAATAGTAAATGAAATCATCAATCAAAGAAACTCATTTTCCATCAACACCTCACACAGTTGGATGGAATGATGTATTTAATCTATAAATAGGTTTTTTTTGTGACATTATTATACTTATTGAATTATAATATATTATATAACATCTTACCTTTTATTCCTTTTAGAAATGATAATGTCACTCATCTGTATGGTGGACAACCGCCTCACGAAGTGATGTGATTCATCTTCACAAATGCTTTATAGGGATGGTAATAAAGGATAAATTTAATTAATATATTTGAAATATATTACATTATATTTATTCTTAAAAATTAAAATATCATCCACTTCCTTACCCAATCAACTGTTAAGGAAATGATAACATCATTTGTGCGTACGTATGAACCATTATTTCCACAAAGCGGTGTGATTCCTTATACATGTTCAAATTTCAATAATGATTAAAAATTTATATTTATAACATTAATATAATTATGGATATTATGAAACTATATCCTATATTCAATATCCATAACTTTCATGATAAAAAATGTATGATAAAACAAGGCAATTGACACCTGAAACAACAGTGAAAATAAAATATTGTTAATGAACGGGTGAAAAGATGTTATAAAAGGAAAATATGTTATTATAAATTATAATATGATTCTTGAATAATTTAAAAAAATTAAAACCACTATATATGAGGTTCAGAAATTTATGAAGGGAATCAAACATGTGTTAAGGGTTTCTTGTCCCACTTTTACTTCTGTGGGACATATGTCATATTCGCCACTTATATTTTTTATGTGGTATATATAATACCCCTATGATATATTATATCATTAATATATTTATCTTAATTTTATTTAATGTTTCATTTGATTTTATTTCTTTTATAGGTCTTACGATTCAAAATTTACCAAAGTGGTAGAGGTTTATTTCACAATCTCCTCATTATTTTGCATTGTTTATATTTAAGTATCCCTTAGAGGAATTGATTGATATTTCTATATTAAATCCAATAAATATTATTATAATATTATTATTAATTAAATTTTTATCTGATAGAACCAATTTCCTATCTTTTTTATCTAAAATTATTGAGAAAATTCATTTAAGAAAAATTGATTTTATTTCTCTCTACAGTCGAAAATCCTTTTTCTTCCATATCTATGTTTTTTAAATATGTTTTTAAAAATATTTTTACTATTATCTTAATATTTTTAAAATTATTTTTTACCAATTTAGTAATTTTATAAATGTTTTAAAAGGAATCTTCCAATCATTTTCTGAACAAGTTACTTTTTGACTTTTTACCAAAAATGTAAAAGAAATAATTGTTTTAACATACTCGGTATGAATGGAATTTTCCACCATAATTATCACTCAATGTTTTAAAGAATACGTTATAATTATTTAACATTATTATCAATGAAAAGGGATTTTAAAATATTTTTTGATATTTTAATTTCAAAAGGATGATTTTCAAAGTGGAAGAGTTATTTTCCTCAAGAATGTTTTATTGAGATCTTTATGAAATTTCTATTAATAAACGTCAATAACCCTTATTCTACTTATTCCCCACAAGGGATATGTTATAATGATACCAGACTATTTATTTATTTTAATTTTCTATGATTTTTTTGACTATGGATATACTATTTTGATACCATTCTCCTTATTACTCTAAATGATTTATAATTATTCAAAAATTATTAACATTACATATGATATATTTTCAATATGAATTTTTATATTGATTATGATTATCCCATTTCATATAATGAATGTTTTGAACTTAGTAAGTGATGTTTGGGGCCTGTTATATTCCCATGATTCATCAGTAGGTCTCATGAGACAAACTAGTTTGGGTATTTGGCTAAGGTCATTCCCAATTATTTAATATGTCTTGGAATGAGGCCTTGATGGTATTTTTATGATGTTTGACATTATGCATTCCCTTATTAAGAGATTAGTGATTGATGTCTACATGATTATTCGATTAGTTATATTATCCATGGATAAGTTTTCAGCTCATGTGATTATGTATATGAATTTTTTTTCATTTATTCCTACCATATGATGCTCAATTGTTGATTACATGGCATATTTTTTCATATATTTATCTTTCCATATTGATTATTCATTATTTATTAATTATATTTTATACTATACGCATAACATTACAGAGTATTTGATCTCGCCCCTTTCTTATGTTTCCTTTCCCCATATACTATGAAGTATTTTATGATTGATATGTAGGGATATGCAAAGGGGATAATAGTCTTCTCAAAGGAATTACTATGTTGTATTTTAAGTTTTAATTGTAACAGGAGATTTAAGTATGTATCTAGTTTACCAAGACAAATAAACTATACGGTCCTTTGGGATGTGATTCTGTGTATCTAGTATCGATGTAATAAAGTAACTAGTGACTTTGGATAACTAGGGTCATAGTCTTTATAGTCGGTATCAAAGGAAGTTTAGTAGAAACCTTTTTAACTGGATTTAGTAAAACATATATTAGATAATATAACACTATGGATAACTTTAGTTATAATTCTATGTATAAAATAATATCTTAATATTTTTTAAGGTAGAAATTGTGTGAATTTCCTATCAATACATCCCTAACTGCATACTTCAAGTGGATGTGGCTCTGGTATAGTTGTACATAGGGGTAATAACTATGAAAATGGATAATTAATATTTGAATCTATCATCACATGGTGCATGATAACGGGAATTTATTCACTACTAGTTTGACACTCCTAAGGGATATTCTTAGGATAATTCACATTTTCTTTATAAAACATTATTAAGGATTTGAAAATATTTTTTAAATTTGAAAAATTTCCAAAATAAACCATATTTTCATTTAGGATATTAGATATTCATAAATTTTTTAATTTAAGTTAAGTGTTTCACTAGTTCTAGGATTATATATTTTCTTTCATAATTTTATTTTCAATACTCCGTTATTTTAAAATGTTCCCTAGAGGAAAGAATGGGAAATGTATCAATAAATGTAATCTATTTAGGGATTTATCTCCTAGGAAAGATACGTTATATATGTATATGAACAAATTATAGCCATATTGGTGAATATTACTTAGGTTATGACCAATAACATTTCCCATATGGAACATCCTATAGATACACAATAGGGTGTGACAATGTTAGAATTCTTCATGTATCAACAAACTCCATAATTTAATGGAACTAAAAATACATTTATAGATGAGAAATGGATAAATTCCCTATAGAATATATTTAATTCTTTGGGGATTGATGAAAAGAATAAGGTTTTCATGGAAATTTATCATATCTTTTCATATGTAGATCAATGGTGGTAATTAATTTAAAACATTAATGATGATGAGGAAATAAAAAACATGGAGTTAAAGGATCTCAAAGTTCTTTTACTGGAAAAAATTGTCTTATGACCAATAAGTGGATATGGGGGGGAAATTACTGAGTCTAAGAAAAAAGGAAGATGAAAATGTTGCAATGTATGAGGCCAAATTTATAAGGTCTGAAAGGCATGTTTTGGAATATGTATATAATCCAAAAACCAATATAGATCATTTCTTTGATGGTCTTAATACAATCATTTTAAGGTAACTAGTATCCCAAACATTCTCATCATATAAGAAAATAATATCATGTTATATCAAGAAATAAAATTAATTCTCCAAGTATTATAGTTTCTTGGGAAAGAAATATAAGAAGAGGACTATTGAGAATGATGGAAAATGAGATATGAAAAAAGTGAAGAAGGGAAAGAACAATTTTCCCACATGTGATAATTGTGGAAAGAAACACCCTAGTACTTTCTTGAAGGGAATTTGATTTTTCTTCATGTATAGATAGAAATTCCATCAGACGCATGACTGAGTAGGTATGAAAGGAATCTCTAATAATCAATTCTTCAACTACAAAGAGATGTAATGCTATGAAAATGAATTTTATAAGTGTTAAAGGAATATTCCTTGATTAATATAAGGGATAAATGTTAATACTATGCTAGTAATATAGCTAAATTGGAATGATTAACGTGAATTTTTATTTGGATTCATTTATTATCTAAGTGTTTTATCATTGATATTTTCAATTTAAGAATCATGAAAAATCTAATAATCATGTTAATTTTCGAAGCATATATGTCTTCATATAAAATTATCTTAAGAGTTATGGATACCATCATGCGATTAATATTTTAAGTTTGATCATATGTTCAATGTATTAAACAACCCTTTTGAGTATTTTTTTTATGGTACCTTATAAAGATTAAGGATTTTTTTGGAGACATTTATTGCAACAAAATCCATTAGTTTAATATATGTTTTAATAAAACTGTTATTTAAGTAAGAATGCATTTACATTTTGTGTAAATAAGATTAATGTTATTGATAACCTTTGGGATTTATCTTATATTTTATGTGGAGGTAATTATGGGTTATTAAAATTTGGTAACATTATTGGAACTATATTAATAATTTTTTGGAAAAAAGAAAACCCACTTGTTAGGTGACATCCCATCATATTCGGTGAGGCCAAGGGGTATGAACCCGCAACTGAAGGGTGATAAGGTTGTAGCACCAACCACTAGGTTATATGATGTTTTGATTAATATGACATTTTTTCGTAAATTTTTTAGTGGATAAATAATTATAGAATGGATTTTTTTGAACTTTTTGTGTTATTATTATGGTTTAGAGAAACATTAAATAACTCTTTGTCGCCATTTTGGTTTTGTTGTATATTTTAAGACATGTTGAAGGACTTTTCACACTTTTTTGGATCTTATGATCCATTAAAATTTAATTTTAGTTCTTAAGGCATAGAAAAATAATCCCAAATATTCATATATTGGAGTAATAAATGAAGTTTAAATTGATTGAATCACACGAAAAAGATGAAATTGTAGGAAAATTTTCTTCTGTTCTATTTCATGATAGTAAAATAATCCTCCAACTTTAAAAAAAGGATCTTGAAAAAAATTATCTTATTACCTTTGAATCCAATGAATCAATGGTCATTTAACTCATAAAATATTTGTGGTTTTGTGGATTTTAGATTTCTCTTGATCATTCATGTTTTTGTTATCAATGATCTCTATCACTCAACATGATTATTTATTCTTTTCTTCCATGTCCATATTTTCACATCCCACCAATGTTCAATTATGTAGAAACTAAGTTATGTATTATTTCAAATGACCATCATACTTCCCTTTCCCCATTTTTTAGAATAAGTTTTATTAAACCTTTTTACAATTTGGGTTTTCTAAAATGGAATTTTCAAATGTTAAATTGAACACAAGTTGAAAATTTTGAGGATGCCATTTATTTAAGGGGAAAAAATGTAACACCTTAAGATTTTAAAAGAATAACATTGTGTTTTGTAGCATATGAGACACGAAATACCGAGCTAAAATAACCTAAAATTATATATATTTCTTTAATTTTAATCTCTTTGATATCTTGAAATTCACACGACATGGAGCCCAAATGAAAAACAATAGTAAATTAAAATATTATTATTTAAATGTGACCACTATAACATATCCATTAAGTTAGAGATCATGAATATTAATAACTAAATTATGAAGAATATGATTTAAAAAATTTCATTGGTTATTAATTGATTATAAATAAAAAACAATTAAAATAAAAAGAAATGATGTATTGAAAAACTAAATTTTTCCCAAAAATTAATTCATCACTTTAAAACCCCCAAATCTGGTAGCCTGAGGTCGGTGGTTTCATTTTTACATTAGTTTAGAAACAAAGTATCTTTACCCAAAGGACCTTATAGTTTAGTATTCTTGGTAAACTAGATATATACATGAAGTCATAAAATTATATTTAAAAAAATAAAATACACAAAGAGTCTTATTTGGGAACACCATTATCCACTTTAGCATAATCCTTCATATCAATCACAATACATGTCCTAGTAACCTGGGTAAAGGAAAAAATAAGGGTGATCTCAAATGATCAGTAAGGGTAAGAGCTCAATAGAAACTATCATGAATATATAAGACATAATCGATATATAAAGGAACATAATTGAAACACGTGACATTTAATCAATAATCACGTGAGCTTTAAAACATAACCATGGGTATTCTAACTAATCAAATAATCTCATGGAATATAAATAAGTGAATTAATAATGATGGAATGCATAATGTCAGATATATTGAACTTACCATTGAATATTTGTGACAAAAATTTAATATCATGAAGGCTTCATTACAAGAATATAATAACATTAAACCTTTGTGATAAGAATATAATACCATCAATTATTCATAACAAGAATCTAATAAATGGGTAATGTATTGGCCAAAACCCAATCTATATTTTCTCATGAGACCTATCGATGCATCGAGGAACTATAGAAGGACCCTCCAGTCACTTACTATTTCCAATGTATTACTCATATCAAAAGGGATAAATATAATAAACATTATTGTTAAAACTATCATTTGTAATGTTAATAACTTCCCTAATCAATAAACATAATCATAAAACCATCCCACTTAATATAGAGAATGGTATCAAAATAATATATCCCTGGTCAAAATGATAATGAACCATTCAATAAAATATGGTAGATGGTATCATAATTGATTGACCTCAGTGAATCATAATATTCAATAAATGATTTTGAAAATGATGAAAATAATTTAATGAGATTATTGAAAAATCTTATGTAAAATTCCCTTTTTCAGTTTGAAAATAAGTTATTTTTAAATTGTTGCGCAATTATAAAAGAAACAGTTTTCTTTGAAAATAACCTTGTAAAGTTATAAAGGAGTCTTTAGGATATTGAGTCATAATGATAGTAGGAAATTCCTTTCATTACATATAAGTTAAAAAACCATTACTTTTGTATTTTTTTTGGAAAAGTCACAAAGTACCTCATTTGGAAAAAACAAAAAATTATTCCTTTAAAACCATTTTTTAAAAGGGTCAAAAATGGGTAAAAATGAATTTAAAAAAATTTATGAGAATAGTAAAAAAAATTTGGAATTTTTTTTAGAAAATATGTAAATTTAATAGAAATATTCCCTAATAGAGACTTATACATAAAAATTCTGGATAATAATGAGATTGTGAAATAAACTCTTAACACTAGGTAACTTTTGAATCATAAACCCCATTAAAAAAATAACTTCAAATGAAACATTAAATACCATGAATACTAAGAGAATAATTATATAATATATCAAAGGGTAAGTATATACACCACACAAAAGGAATAATTTGTGAATATAGAATATGCCTCATGGAAGTAAAACCGAGACGAAAAACCCTTGCCACTTTGTAATCAGTTGAATCGTATTCCCCATGAATGAATAACATTTAACAAAACATTAAATATCATAAGAATAAATAAATATATGATATAAATTTTCAATGGGTTTTTATATACACATAATAAAATATTTTAGTTGTATAACATTAAAATATTCCTCAATGAAAGAAAATTGAGACAATGTCCCTTACCTCATACTTACCTTTAACTGATCACTCATTAATATCATATAATGTGGTTTCAAAAAAGTTAATAAATTATAAAAGAACAATATTAATATTTATAATATCATATATTATCCTCTTATATCATCTTATTACTCATTTTTTTATAATATTTCATTATTACCCTTATTTCGGGTGTTGACTATATTGTTTTCTCATGCATGTTTTGTCACGTAAGTTCTGATTATTATTCTTAGGATGTAGTTATAAAATCTACATAATTATATTAAGAATATATATATATATATATGTTTATTTTATAACTTTTATAATCATTCTTGAATGATGGACATAGAAAATGAATTGTATCACATCGTGGAGATGGTAAGTTGTACGTACGCATGAGAAAAGATATCATTTATAAATGGTTGAAAGGGTATGGAATGAGATGATATATTAATTTTAAAGAATAAATAGAATTTCATAATGATCATATATATCAATAATTTCTATCATTATTAACATCCAAGAAAAGTGGTGATGAAGAACAAATTACACTACTGTGTGGATACGGTAAGTCGTACGTACACATGTGCAGTGATTTTGTTTTTTGTAGGATGGATAAAAGGTGGAATATTATTTTATTATATTAATAATAACATCTAAAATTGATAATTGATTTGTTTTTTTAATATGGTAACAATATATTAAGAGGTGGTAGAATAATAAATAAACTTGAATGGGTTGATAAAATGATTACCTCTTCATTTGTAGAGCGCCTATAGATATTCTCTTAAGGGGGGCTAGGGTTGGTCTTTTTGGAAGAACAGGACCTCCATAACTTGAATAAATATGTTAATAAGAGAAACTGGTATCTTTTCATTGATATATATGGATCAATGTAGTGTAGGTAAGTGATGTATGAGGTTCTCTTTTATAATTGAGGCGAGGGTCACATTTGTAATTTTTCTCAAAATAAAATTAATATAAATTAATATTTAATTATAAATGGATCCAAAATGATTTATATATAAGAAATGATAAGGATGGATCTAAATAAAATAATAAAATAATTTTTGTATAATTTTTTTTCACGTTTTTACCCTTATTTTTTTTGTTTTAACACTTATTTAACCTTTTTAATTTTTACCATGACAACATGTATTTTTACTCATTAAGGGTTAATATAATTACTATAAAATTAAAAATATCCCATAAATGAACAATGGTTGATGTTTTCAACATTATTATATTTACTTGGATGAATTTTATATTTTTATGAATTTTATATCTTTTAATATAATATTATTAATTATAAAATATTCATAATGTCAATTTTTAGAACTATTCATTACTTTGACCTTAATAATATCAAGATAATCTCTGTAATTAAATATATATATATATATATTATTATTATATAACTAAAAATTCATGAACTTATATAAAATTATTTCATCACATTATTTATCTCAAATTATATTTTTAATAATATTTTTAATATCATTTATTTGATATTTCCATCAACTAGATAATTATTGTGTCAACGTTGTGTAGGAAATTAAGGTAATTATTTCACCACTAATAATTAAAAATATATTACCATGATGAATATAAATATTTTATATTTAAAATACTATTTATAGTTGAATATATCTTATGTATGTCCTCATATAAAAATGACATAGTTATTAAAAACATGAATGTGACAACTTTGAGTTTTCTTTAAATAAAATATTATAAATGCCATAATCTCATCCACGGGGATACAAAAGGTCATATATTAGACCCTCTGGTGATTATGTAGGAAACATACTCATAGGATAAAATTAGGGCAGGTGTTAGGGTTGTTTTTTAATCCTTGTCATTTAATTTTTTACCCTTAATTACTCGATTTACCTTTTGTCGTGGTAACAAAATTTACCAAGGTTACTATTAATATTAACCAAAAATAAAAGGGGTAAATTTAATAAATTTGGGCCTACTAATTCTAAATATGGAAATCATTTTTAAAAATTCAAAACACATAAGTCATATAATTAAATTAAATATTAAACTGATAACATGCAATAAAAAACAATTTTCCCTAAAAATTCCATTTTAAGTACACAATGTTTTTATACTAAATTCATGTATAAAATTAATTTATAAGAAACAAATAGATTATTTATAATAAAAATTAACTAATTAGTATTTAAAAATAATCCAAAATAGAATTTTACTTTGTAAATAATTTAAAATAAAACACAGTTATCAATGTAAATAAGTATTTTTCACTATTTATTAAAATTTTAAAATTTTTAGAAAATTATTAAAAATTTATCCTAAGATATTTTTTATATTATGAATCCAAAAATAGAGTTTATTTTTTCAAATAGATTTTCTAAATGTGTCAAAATTAATTATATTGATTTTCTCATTGAAAGAAATAAATATAATTTTTTTAAGAAAACATATTTTTGAAAAAATAAAATGACATTAGTAAAAATTAACTGTTTATTTACAAATAATTAATAAATTAATATTTATTTAATATAAAATTTACATATATTTCATAATATTAGTATTTATATTCCTACAAGCCAATTCAATGAATAGGTTATAATGATCATGTTAAGATAATATTTTAATAGTGTATCAGGGTTCCTTTAAGCACGATGTTGTGTGTTTTATATACTATCAAACATCGTGTTCATTTAAAATTTCAAGGTTGTGTTCATTACAAGATATAAAATAGAATAAATTTATTTAAAAGAAATATATCATAAAATCTTGGGGTGTTATAGTCACGTTTTTCAGACATAGTTAAAAATAAATTTTTACCACTTTTATAAAAGTTATTTTACAAAATGAACATAATTTTTTAAATCATCATGTTAATATTATCTTAGGGTAAATTTTTAAGGATTTTATAAAAAGATTAAATTTCTGATTGATAGTGAAAATGCAGATTTTTCCTATAAACTACATTTTTGGTTTAAAGAATGTACAAATCCAATATTTTTTAAAAAATAAATATTAGTCCAATTATATTAAAATGAAACCAATTTATTCCATTGGTATCATTTTCATTCTCAATTTTGATGTAAAATATTTTATACTTTTGAAAACTTCTTCTTTAGAAAACCGAATTTTCATCGCACATGCAGAATTTATTTTATATTATATTCTTCCAATTATATTATTTGAATTTGTTAAAATGAATTCCAAATTTTGAATATAAATAATTAATATTAGATAATAAGGTCAACTTAAATATTTACCCTAATTAATAGTAAAACATGAAAAATTAATAACCATGGTTGAGGTAGAAATGGGTTCACCGAGGGTTAAACTAAAAAGATAAGGGTTATAAATGTCCTAAGGATTTTATAATTCATGGTTTATGGACATATTTATACCTTATATCATCCATAATTTGATAATGGGACACTTTTGAGACTTGTGTAATGAGAAAAACAATAGTGTTATTCATTCTTTTCAAAAATTTCAAGTGTTTTCTCTCTTCCACATATAAAATTCCACCCACTCTTCTCTTCTATTAGTATATATAAATCCTTTTCTCAGATAATACATACCAAAATTCCTTCCTTAAATTCCTCCCCATTGCCTATTACCCTTGTTATGATCAAAATTCTATCCTAGGTATCCATTTGGTTCAAACCTAAATTGGTCATACAAAGAAGATGTAAGATTCTTAATCAAGCATTTTTATTTTATTTCTTTTTCCACATACTTAAAAAATTATTTAACCATGATTATATAATAACCACAGTATATTCCATATACTAAGTTGTTATTATGTTAATTTAATGACCTACATCCACCTTCTCTTCCATAAAATGAGAAACGAAAATCGTCGAACTTGTGTACGGAGGACTACCGTATCACGAACCAATATAACTCATTTTCCATGAACACATCTTACAGCTGGATGGGATGATGGGATTAGTCTATAATTATGAAATTTTTTACATTATTATACTTATTTAATTATAATATCATATAAACCTTCTTACTTTTCATTCCTTTTAGATATGATAATGTTGCTTGTGTGTACGACGGACCACTGCCCCATGAAGCAATGTGATTTGTTTTCACTAATGATTTACATGGAATGTAAAAAATGATAAATAAAATGAATATATGTGATATATATGACATGATATTTATTCTTTAAAATTAATATACCATCCACTTCTTTACCCTTTCACATTGTTATGGAAATGATAACATTGTTTATGCATATATATGGCATATCGTCTCCACGAAGTGATGTGATTCATTCTCCATGTTCAAATTTAAATAATGATTATAAAATTGTATATAATTAAAAAAAATTATATTTATAACATTAATATAATTCTATAGATATTTAAATAGTATCCTGGGTTCAATATCCATAACTTTCATGATCTAACTTGCATGAGAAAACAAGGCAATTAACACCTGAAACAATAGTGATAATGAGAGATTGTTAATGAATGGGTGAAAATATGTTATAAAAGGATCATATATTACATTAATAATAATATAATTGTTTTATTATATGTTATTAAATTTTTCAAAAACACTATATATGAGTTTCAAACACGAACAATGGAAATTGGACCTTATGTATGGGTTTCTCATCTCCCTTTTACTTTCGTGGGACATATGTTATATTAACCACTTATTTATAATGTGTGGTGTATATAATGACACTATGATATATTATATCATGAATATTTTTACCTTAATTTTATTTAGATATACATTTCATGTCATTTCTTTCATGGGGATTACGATTCAAGAGATACCAAAGTAGTAAGGATTTGTTTCAAAATTTCATCATTATTTAAGATTGTTTATGTTTAAGTATCCCTTGTGGTATTTTTTTGATATTTCTGTATTAAATAAAATATAATGTCGTATCCTCTCTTTATTCATTAATTTTTTTATGTAATATTTCTATTTATCACTCTGTGGTTCATAAAATTATTGGAAAAATGCTTTTAAGAAAAAACAATTATATTTCTCTCTTCAGTCAAAATTCATTTTTCTTCCATATCCATGTTTTATAAAAATGTTTGAAAAATGTATTTAATATTATAATAATACTATTAAAATTATTTTTTACCCATTTTTTAATTTTTATGAATTTTTTAAAAGGAATCTTCCTATCTTTTTCCAAACGAGGTATTTTTTTACTTCTGATCAAAAATGTGAAAGGAATATTTATTTTAACATACTCTGCATGAAACTAATTTTCAACCATCCAGAACACTCAATTTTTTAAATAATAATTCATAATTTTTCAAGTTTATTTTCAAATAAATGTATTTTCAAAATATTTTTTAACTTTTAGTTTAAAAAGTTAATTTTCAAAGTGGAAAGGTTATTTCCCCCAAGGAGGTTTCAATGATATATTTATGTAATTTATATTCATTAACATTAACACCCAAAATTATACTTGTGTTCCATTGGGTATATGTTGTAATGGTACCATCCTCATTGTTTCTATGGATATTTTATAATTAGTTTGACTATGGATGTACTATTTTGATGTCATTCGCCTTATTACTCTAAATGATTTATGATTATGTTGATTGATTTGGGAAATTATTAACATTTCATATGATATATTTTTAATAATAATGTTTAAGTTGATAATGTTTCTCCACTTCCACATGTGGAATTCATTTGAAATAGTATGTTATGGGTGGGTCCCACTATAGCCCCTTGATGCATCGGTAGGTCTCACGCGACAAACTGTTGTGGATATTTGATTGAGGTCTTTCTCATTTATGTAAGATTCCTTGGCATGAGGCCTTGATAGTATGTTTATAATGCCCAAGATTATGCATTACATCATTGTGAGATTATTTATTTATGTCCTTGTTATTATTAGATTAGTTAGCATATCCTTGGATAAGTTTGAAGCTCATGTGATTTTTTATATGTCATTACTTTATCATCATTTATTCCTACCATATTATGTTCAAGCATTGATTAAATGGAATGTGTTTTTATATATTTACCTTGAAAATTTTAATATTCTTTATTTATTTATGATAACTTCTATTATACGCATACCCTTACTGAGCATTTGAGCTCACCTCTTTCTTATGTTTCCTTTCCCAGGATGATAGTAAGTGTTTTATCATTAACATAAAGGAATATTAAAAGGAGATAATGGTGTTCTAAAATGAATTAATATTCTATATTTTATGTTTCAATTTTAATTTGATATTGAATTATGTATCTATTTTACCAATAATATTAAACTATGTGGTCCATCAGGATGTGATTCCTTGTATCTAGTGCCAATAAACTAACCACTATCTCTAGGATACTAGGGTCTAAGTATTTACGTATTGGAAAAAACCACCAATAAATTTCAGTATATAATTTAAAATTAATCCCAGAACCATCCAAAATTCATGAACAATACCAAAAGATACAAATAATGTCTCCAAGGTAAATTCCAAAAGGCAATCCTTATAGTAGTGACTCAACAAAAACTCCAAAATCCAAGCCAATAATGTCCAACTTAGCCCCCAATATCCTCATAAAAACCTAAAAAATATTTTATATATGTATGGTAATAATAAAAGTATACCAAGTAGGATTATAAACAATGTCTCGAGTGCACATGTGAAGATAACATACTAATGTTCATGTGAAAAAAAATAGTAAAACCAATAATAACATAAACAAGTAAACTAAAAAATCTCAACCTAATTGTGGCTTTCGCACCAAATCACACATCCAATATAGTATCATAACATCAAGAACATAACAAATTAAGGCCCCCTAAAAATACTTCCGCACTAATTTTCCACTCTCACACCTCAACATCGAACATCCTATGATCTCAACCCTTCTGTAAAAATCACATTACAACCACATCGCATAACATATCACCTGAAGACACCTCGACTCCACACTGCATCTCATAGATAGGGAAGTAGAGTATCATGAACATGAAGGAAATCTGTATGGTTCCCTCCTCTAACCATGTATGACCCCTACCACATACCACATAATAGTTATACCTACTCACATTATGCCTTTCCCATAGACACTTGGTCCATAACATCACACCTCTCCCACAAAGACATAGGTTATCACATCACACCTCACCCTCAGACACCCAAGCCATCATATAACACCTCACCCATAGACACATGGGACATTACTACTACCTAATGAAGAGGGGGAAGAGGGGGTATTTAGCCATCTGTGTCACCACCTTCTTGGATGTTAGGGAAAACACCTGAAACTCAGAACCTCTGAGCATTGGTAATGTTATCCAACTCAGGTGGGGTGTATATAGAAATAATATAAAATTCATGATATATATATATAGAACACTACCAATCCTATGGTTTAATAACAAATACAATATAAAACATCACATAAATACCACTACACCACATTTCAGTTGACACAATTGATTCCACCACTATATTAAACACACCCTGCAACCACTACACAAATCCAAACATTCCCACTTTCAATTACAAGTCCCATTATTTTCCAAATTAATCAATTTTTGCCAACATTTATTTACTAAACCACTTCATTAAAATTTACAAAACTCGTTATTTTATTCAATTCATTTAATAAATTTAACACAAAATGATTTCCAGTCCATTTTAATTATTTTATCAACCCATCCATTTATTTATTTCATCATTACAACTTATTTCATGGTTAACTTGGAAACTAACATAACTATGAAAAAAAATAGTTGGCCCAACTCACAAAAACCATCACCACCATACCATGCATCCACTATCATCTCCGTACAACATTAACCAATCCATCTCACCATGAAATCCACATATAACAACCATCACACAACCATAACCACAGTTCACCAAAACCACTTCACAATTTATCCAATGTGCACCATAACTGATATGCACCATAACCATTGTGCACCAGAACCATTGTAAACCAAATCACACATATTTCCTCATTGAATACATGAAAACTAGCCACCACATCAAAACCCAACACATCACACAACCCATCTAGTCACATCCATCACTACACAATATCCCAAACCACAAAGGGAAACACAAAAGAAAAAACACACACAAAATTAAAACAACTCATCAGACACAATTTATTCAGGAGACTTTATCACATTACTTCATTATTTAGTAAGGGTATTATCACAAAAAAACAAAATTCCATGGGTGAAAATTTTACTATCCATATATATTTTTGTTGTCCATTTTTTATTTAGGGTGAAATCAAACAAAAACATAGTAAGGGTATCTCAAATATCAACTACAACACATGTGAGGATCCCAATAGACATTATTTTAAGTATTGGAAATAATAATAATATATTCATTAATAATATCATCAAATAAACATAATAATGTGATTAATTCCACTTCCTATCATATTTATATTATTCCAATTTATTATTCTTATTAAGTCGACTCATTCAGTCCACCAAATGGAAATAAATACCATGAAATCCCCATAGATAACACATAAAAAAGTGTGAAAAAGGATTCCTTACCTTAAATAAGATTTCAAATCCCATTACACACTATAGGGTGAAGAAGAAACAACCCAAAACCCACAACTGTAGAGGGAAATGATAGATCAGCCTATATTGTATCAAGTAATCATCAAAACATAGCCCAACTCACCCCCAAACCAAAACAAAAATGATATAGTGACACCACAAAGAATAATATAAATGAAACCATTGGAAATGAAGGAGAATATACCTTGTTCAATAAAACTCAACCACTAGATACCAAGGCCCATGGTGAGAGAATATGGGCTAGAAGGTCTCCCAAAACCGCTAGGGTTGGTCAACAAAGTGAGAGGAAGCGATGAATAAGTGGTTAGTATTGGTCAATCCCTCATGTTATATATATGATCTAAGTCACCTTATTTACAAATTCAATTCATTAGGATTTATATTTTACAATACATAAAACCATTTTACACAGGAAATGCTTTGAAACCTCAACACCCACCAAAAAAAATGGATCCTCGGGCTTAATAAACATATTCCACAAATTCTTATTTTGTGGTATAAACATATTTAATTATTTTCCCTCGCTGCAAAAAATCTATAAATACATACCAAAAAATCCTTAAAACTCATAAATAAGGGGTAAACACCACTTTTAAACCGTAAATTCTTACTATTACATAGCTAAAGCTCCAAATCCATAGTACTCTCCTCACAGATCCTTCAAAATAATATAACACCAAAAAATTAGAAAAGTACTAGGCTAGGAAGGAAAAGATAGTTACATTAGATACCTATAAAACTATTCTCCTACATTAGAATCAAATCCAAACCTGATGGAAATAAGAAGTTTCAACATCCACCCTATGAGATGAATCTCAAGAATCTCATCACATCACAAATGCTTCCACCATCCAAAAACACCAAACAAAATTCCTAGAAAACATCTCACACAAAAAAAATATTTACCTATAATTGGGTACAACACAACATCATCCAGAACTAGCCACAAAACACCTCATTTCCATATAACCAACCATAAAACCATCACAACCTCTAAATATCCCAAATGAAAACCTTACACAACCACCAGACATATCACTTCCTCAAGCACACGTTTCAAGGGATTCCATTTTCTATGTCAAGATATTGAACACTTTCAGTGGCACTAACTCACCCACACAATTTTAATCATTTCACAGTATAACATGTATCTATTAGTAATAATTTCTTCCTATCTTTATATTCTATAATTTCTATCACACATCACATCAACAAAGAGTGCATTTCATAAAAAATCATCATCCAAACATCACATCATCAAAACAAAACAGAGCAAGAAGAAACTCAAAACAACTTTGGTTACTGGGAAAACATATATCTATCTCTCTCCCATATACTCTCCTATAGGTTGACATACCTCCACAACATGTGAATCAAGGGAACTGTTTCTCTATGAAATACCTTCTCTATATGATTTTCGATCTCTCCTGGTCACTCCAAGAATGTCGCATCGACCTTGATATCTAACTCTTCCCAGTAAATTACATGGGATTCATCATGAAGATACTGATGATACTAAGACACATTGAAGAAATCATGGATCCTTTCCAGCTATGATATAAGTTTGAACTGGCATACCACCTTGAAAACATGCCCCAACACCTCAATGGTCCCAAAAAACCAAGGATAAAGGTTACTCCCCCTATTAAACTTCTACTGCCCTTGACAAGGGGATACTCTCAATAACAAAAGGTATACATATTCAAAATCTAATGGCATTTTCCTATGATAATAATATGAATTCTAATGGTCCTATTCCACCATCATTATCTATTGAACCAACCAAATCTTCTTGTTCATTCTATGAACCACATCATGAAAAAAAACTACTAACTCCCCAACCTACATCCAGCACAATGGAGAATAGAATGGTCACCCATACAATTCCAAAAATGGAGCTATGATAATGTAAAAGTGATAGATATTGTTGTATGAAAACTTAATCAAAGTAAGGATCCATACTCATGAACTTCCAAAGTCTAGGATGCAAGCCTGCAACATATTCTCCATCATCTAGATGGTTCACTGTGTCTTCCTATCTATTTCAGCATGTAATGTAGTGTTAAGGAACAATCAGTATCCAAAATCATGTTGTAATCCCCACCAGACCCATGATGTAAAATAAGTATTCAAATAAGATATGATGGTACTTGGTACCCCATGAATCCAGACCACATTGTCTGCATACCTCCTCTATAACACATTTATGCCTCATCAAAACCTCCCTGAGATCAAGGTAACCCTTTAATGAATTCCATTAAGATGTATTCAAATTTCCACTTCAAAACATCCAAGGGATATAATAAACCTATAGGAACATGGTTCACTCCTTTCACCTATTGTTAAAGTTTACTCTTTTCTACAAACTTTTCCACTAACCATTTCATCCATAGCCACCAAATTTATCTCTCCAAGGAAAGTTAAATGTTTGTAACATTCATATGTACCACTATGGGTGATCTATAAAACTCATAGAGAACTCCCTTACACACTACCAAGAGAACAAATAGCCTTCCCTGAAATAACACTTGGTTTTGACCATCCTCTAACTATCCATCTAGAGTATCTCCACGGATAACATAGTCATGCATCACCTCTATCTTTGAGTCTCCCCACTGAGACTCCTCCACTCTCTATATAAAATTTGACACCATAGTCATTTGATGAAGTCAACATCATCCAATTATCTCCTTAATATCATTATTCATCACTAAAAACATATTTATCCCTTTCCAAACATATGTGGACTATTGAACCACAAATCCTACAGACTTATGATTCTATGCATTGGCAACAAAGTTCCCCTTACCTAGGGTTTAAGAGATCTCAAACAAATAATCCTGAAGAAAATCCATCAATATATGATGGATTATATTCAAATACCATTAATAAAATATATTTTTCAGGATCTTTTCATCTTTGAAATCCACAAATTACCCATAGATAAGGTAGTGTGACCGCAAACACGATGCAAACACAACTATCGCTAGCTCCAGATCATGGGAGGCATAGTTACACTCATGGGGATGAAACTACATTGATCCATAATAGATAATGACTCTCTAATATGTCAAAATGCATCCCAAACATAGATGATAAGTATCATAAAAACCCACAAACAGTACACTATCCTCCAGCAATCAAAGTACAGGATCATTGAACAAATTCTCCTTTAGGTAACTGAATGATTCATGGAATTGGTTATTCAACATGAATTCATGGTCCTTACCAATCAAATCTATTAGTGGGGATAAAATTAAATAGAAATTAGGCACAGACCACTGATAATAACCATCCAAAATGATAAAAATGTGAACCTCTACCACATTCTAGGGTGTTTGTAAAGAAACAAATACCTTAACCATTAATGGGTCTACAACCACACCATATTGAGACACCACATGTCAAAGTAATTTCATCTATCGTATCCAAAATGTGAAATTTGAAAACATTTTATAGAGTTGGTGGTGTCAAAGGACCTAAGAAACTATGAGATTCTTAGGATTATCATCCTCTAGCTTCAAGTAATCCAAGATATAATTAATGAACACAATGATGAATTGGTCCATGAACTATCGGATGATGGATTACCTGATCCCCATAAACAAGGAATATGAGTTTGTGATGATAAACTGCATGAACACAAACTCTAATTTCCCATACCTATACTTGAAAACTTTGTTTGGGATATCTCCATCTTTCAACCTCATTTGGTGATATCCTGAATGTATATAAGCCTTTAAAAACAAACTATATTCTCTTTTCTAGTTAAAAAAAATGATCCTCAAAAGTGGTTAATGGTTCATGATTGTTAGTTGATTCAACCTTTGGTAGTCTATGAAAAACTTCATAATATCATCCTTCTTTTTGGAGAACAACACTGGGGCACCCCGAGGTTACACACTAGGTCGGATGAAACCCTTATAAATTATATCATGCACCTGCAACAAAAACTTTCATAGCATCGTAGGTGTCATTCGATAGGGATCCATCGAAATCATAGATTCTTCCAGCTACATCCCTATACCAAACATGATAATACATCAAGGGGTAGTTCCATAAGTTAATCTAGTAAAACACCCAAGATCTCCATGACATCACTAGGAATATCCTTTACTTGAGCTTACATCGATAACTCCTCCAACATGGACAAAATAGGCTCCACTTTCCTACCACCCATATGATAACCACTCTCACTAACTAATTCCACACACTATCCCTCTATATAGAAAAAATAAAACCTCCTCTAAATTCATTTAATGAATATGTGAATGGAAAATAGGCAATCCATTTCAATAATAACATCATACAACTATATTTGTAGTAAAAGGAAATATCCCACTGACTGGTGCTACCCCGCTACCAGCCTATACGCCCAGCACATGTCAAACAAAGTATCTTGACCACCAATTGGAATAGATAACACTAGGGGAACTAGAATCCTCTCCACATATGTTCCCAAGTAACATAAAAAAGTAGAAGATATAAAGGAGTGTGAGTCTCCTGAATAAAACAATGCACAAACAAGGGTAGATGATAAACTGATCATACCTCAAAGAACTCCTAGATCTGTTAGCACTTTCGCCTCTAATAGGTGCATCTAACCATGCCAAGATCATCTACCTCTCTACTGTTGGACTACATGAACACACTCTATCTTAGGTCCCTATGCATGGGTACTATTATAAGGCTTCACCTTTCCAACACTATCTTCCATTGGCTGTTGAACATGTGTTTCTAGTCCCTGCCACTTGAACTACCTTAGAGGAAACTACTACAGCTACTGAAAAGGGGTCTGAACACCCATATAAAACCGACCCTCTTGAATGGTTGATAAATGATCCTAGAAGTGTCCATTACCACCAAAAACATAACATGAATATTGTAGGCCTCTATCATGCACTTCGAAACATCCTGCCTCGTAAGTATGAGAAAAGATATGTCATGGTCAACTCCCCACTAGTCGAAACCCTGACTACCTATACACATATGGCCCACTTCCTAAAATTATACTCATTAAGGTGATATTCCATACAAACTCTCAGGAATCAACTCCCATTAAAATAATCTTCTTGATATCCTCTTCCTTCTTCTATACCTCTAGGTATGTAAAAAGCATGAGTGGGGTAACCGCATACCTAATCACTGAGCACAAATCCTTCCCCAAACATCCTCTTCTAGAATTATAATCTGAAGAAAAAAAAGAATCTAGGGAAACATGAATTAGATCCTTGAAGTAGATCCTAAGACCTCACACACTCAAACTCACCTGATGAAGGGTGAAAAGTTCATATCTCTTATCTACCCTCATCATCGATGATAGGTACATCGAATGAAACTCATTCTAAAAGTATATCCATAACACATCTACATCCATTCATACACCCAGAAACAGCTCCCATCACTGATGAACTACTCTCCACTACTGACTAACTACCAACAACACCTATAACTCATCCCATGATCGAATCATACTAAAAAAATTATTAATCTCCTCCAACTAATGATTCCTCATCAAATATGAGATGCTCCCCTCCAACTTCCCAAAAATGTGCCACTGAATGGCATGAAAATCACTCTTCCATGCCTTATCTGCCACTATTGGTTCGATCATCCAACAATCAGCTTGATCAACCTACTGAACCTCAAATTCTTGATCTACTCACCAATGAACACCATGATCCACTATAGAAAATCAAGGATGAACCTTACGCTCGATAACATGGAATTTTATTAGGAGTTTATTTAATTTATTTATTTTAATTTCCTAAAATCACTTAAAGATAAAACAAGATTTTATTGAATATTTTATTGATAATAAATGAAATAATTTCCTCACATTGTGCTAAATATTTTAATTTATAGAATAATTGGGATTAGATCATTCATTTGAAAATTTGATAAAAATTCTAGTTTTACCTTTTAAAATTCACTATTGTATTTCGGGCATAAATATTTTAATGTAAATTATTTTAACTTCAAATTTTGTAACTATGCTTCTGAATTAATGAGATACAAATTCTATTTAGTACATGGGAGTTGGATCATGATTTTGAGTTGTGTAAATGGGCTATGAATAAAAAGATGGACTGAACTATCCAGATTGGACATTACTTCACCATTTGAGACATATCATCTTCATCCGGACTTGGATGGAGCCCAAATTTGGAGTGAATCTCGGGGAAATGATTCCAAAAAAATAATCCTTCTATAATTCCAACCAATTCACATGTCTCAGAGGTCAACTATGTAGTGAAACTTGTAGTAAAATATTTGTCTGAATTTCCCTTTTACATTTTAAAAATATTTGTAACCCTAGCCCTCACAAAACTCTATTTAAATGATATTTTCACTCTTTGAGAGGGCTGGTAGAGTATTTGGGAAGGTGTGTCCAAAAGGGTAACTCTTGGTAACCCCTCAAATCTCTTGTAAGGAATAAGGAATTGTGTAAACATCTCTTCCAAGAAGGCTCTCCTCTCCCACCTCCTCTTTGTATTTATTTTTTGTTCATGTTTGTATCTTGAATTTTTCTTCAATTAATATTTTGTTTTCTTCACTTTTCATATTTTTATTTTTTTTCTTGGTCTGGAATCTAAGAGTGGAGACAAGATTGGGTGTTCCCCAATCAACTCATTGCTTATGCAAAACGTCTCCACAATGACAACTCCGCCCATGGAAGATTGATTTCTTTCATAGTTGATCTAATACCAACTCCCTTAATTTATTTATTTTGAATCCATGAACATACTTTAATTCTTAAATTATGATCAATTAATTGATTTCTAATTTCCAAGTTACTCGATCGACTTGCACTTGACCGCGTTGTGAGGCTTGTGTAAACCGTGTGAGTGAAACTGCATTCGCAAAATCTAATCAACTTGGGATAGAATTTTAGGGTTAAAGTCTCATCCCCAAATCAATTAATTATAAAATATAGGGAGGATATACTACAATAATTGAACATTGACCATAAGTTGGCTTTTGGATCACAATCAAGGTAGGGTGCTACGATTGGAAGTCTCGAAGTTGACTAAAGGCTCATTTTTCCAATATTTTTGGTTGTGTTAATTTCCAAAAGGTTTAGGGGTTGAAAAGGTTAGGGGATTACAATTGAATGAATTATAATCATATGGGATAAGGATAAATTAATTATGATGGGGGCATATTAGATCAACTACGTATTCTCATATAAGTGTTTTTAAGGAAATTGTCTCTTGATTGTTACTTCCCATTTTCTTGTTTAGTTTACTATTCAAAAAGTCACAAAACAAACCCACCATATTTATTTTCATTTGTTTTGAACAATTTTCTTACTTAATTCAAGCCTATTAATAGTTGTTTAATTCACCTCCTCCTTGAGTTAACGACATAGGTCATCCACTGTGTTGTACTTAGTAAAATCACAAATAAATATTTTTGAGAGCATGTGCGACAACGTTCATCAAATTGGGGTCATTGTCGGGGAAGAAAGTAGTTATTTAAACTAATTGAAGGTATTTATTTTATTTTAAATTTTATTCTCTTCCTATATTATTTCTTCATTCTTTACCCAATCTGAATTTTTTCTTCTTCTTTTGTTTTCTTCTACTTTTTTGGACCATCAACTCAAACATATCATTTTTATTTTACTATGGTCTACTTTCCTTATTTTCATATTTATTTGATTTATGACATGAACTAATCCTGAAGATCTCTTAGATATTGACCTTGATATTAAATGTATCCTTAGGGATCGAATCAGATATTCCCAGTCTACGGGAAGTTTTAAAATTCAACCAGTATGAGAATTCCTCCACTCCAAGAACACGAAAATTAGAAACACTTATAAGTAAAAACTAAAACAAGAACCAATGTCTGAAAATAATGGAAATGAACTTAATAGAACCATTTGAGAGTTGGCTGCACCTGATATTAATTATCAACCAAATTTTTTTGCATACCCAAATCTTGAATCGGACTTTGAACTGAAATCTGGGTTAATTCATCTTCTTCCAAAGTTTCATGGTTTATCTGGTGAGGATCCAAACAAACATTTAAAAGAATTTAATGTGGTTTTCCCAACCTTAAAACCAAGAAATGTTTCTGAAGATCAAATCAAACTAAGAGTATTCCCATTCTCACTTGATGGAGATGCAAAAGATTGGATGTATTATTTACAACCTAAATATGTAACTTGTTGGAATGATTTGAAACGTCTTTTCTTGAAAAGATTTTTTTTAGAATCAAGGAACACTTCCATTCATAAGAATATCTCATAGATCAAGAAAGCCCAATGGGAGTCAATTTTTGATTACTGGGAGCAATTCAATAAGTTTTGTGCAAGCTATCTGCATCACCAAATCAATGAGAAACTCCTCATCCAATACTTCAATGAAGGACTCACGCCTATGGAGAATATCATGGTGGATGTTGTGGATAGAGGATCATTGGTGGATAAGACACTAATAGCTTCACATTCATTGATTGACAATATGGCACAAAACTCTCAACAATTTGGTGATCAGGGTATATCACATGTTCGAGGATTACATCAGGTAAGTCCTGGTTCTCTTGAAATTCATTTGATTGATACCAAGTTAGAAGAATTGAAAACTATGGTGAGATAGATTGATTTGGCTCAAAAGACATCCCAACCCCCTCCTTCAAGGCCTTATGGAATTTTCACTGAGACAAGCCACCCAACTGACTGTTGCTCGCAACTATAAGAGATGGAGGATTATGCAGTAGTATTCCCATGGAGACTATATCAGCATAAATAATAGACATATCCCTAAAAGAATTTTGATTCATTTTCTTCAACATACAACCAAGGGTGGAAGAATTAATTAGACATGTGGTATTCATATGGACAACAACAAAGGCCCCCCTTTCAACAAAACTTACAGTAGCGTCCACCTTACCAATAGGGTTTCCAACAACCCCAAAGGTAAATTGAATCTCAAGAATCAAAAAGTCAACAAAAAGGGAATTCTCAACCAAAGGTAGATTCTAATACTGATGATCTTTTGAAACAAATTCTTCTTAATCAACAGAATGAGATGAAGAGTCAAGGTTCAGAGCCAAGGGAGTTGAAGACTCAAATGAGCCAGATTTCCATGGCCCTCCATGAATTGGTAAGTAAGAATTATGGAAATCTACCTTCCCAACCAACTCCAAATCCCAAGGGGAGTATCAGTGCCATAACATTGAGAAGCGAGAAGCAAACAACTGATACATCTTCACCTATCGTTCCAATGGGATTCACCTCAACTCCGAAAAAGCCTCATTCCGCACCAACTATTGAGCAACCCAAGGAGAAAGATAAAGGTAAGAAAAAGATTGATTATATTCCTACTAAAACCCTTCATTTTCCAAATACAGTTTTATAAACCAAGAAGATGGCTGAATAGGCGATTCAAAAAGAAGTTTTGGACACATTCAATCATGTGGAGATCAACATCTGTCTACTTTATTTCATCAAACAAATCCCAAGGTATGTGAAATTCTTAAAAGAACTTTGTACCAATCTAAGAGATATCAAGAGAAATGAGAGGATCAGTCTTGGAAGGAATGTGAAAACACTCATTACACCAACTCTAGCAATGACAACAAAGTTAAGGATCCTAGGACATTCATTATCCCATGCACTATAGGGGGGTTTCACTTTTCTGATGCTCTTTGTGATTTTGGAGCTTCCATAAATGTGATGTCTCACTCTGTATTCTCTTCTTTACAGGTTGGGGAGTTGAAGCTAACGAGAGTAGTGGTGCATTTGGAAAATAGAGTTATGGCATATCTAGTGGGAGTCCTTGAGGATATACTTGTCCAGGTAAGAGACATGATCTTCCCAGCAGATTTCTACATTCTTAACATGGAGGATGACCAGGTAAGTTCACATGATCCCATTATCATAGGTAGTCCCTTCCTCAAAAATACAAAAACTATCATAAATGTCAATGAGGATATTCTTTCCATGGAATTTTTAGATGAAGTTGTGATATTTAATGTCATGGAATCCATGAAGTACCCCGCAGAGGACCATTCTGATTTTGTTATCTTCCATTTTGAACCACCAAGTAAAAACCCCATGGATTTTGATTGTCCTATGCTTAGGGAGATTAAGATCATTGGTTCTAGTTTGATGTCTAAGATTACTTCCACACTTATTTATAATGCACAAAACTCTCTTAGATTTGATTTTGAAATGGATTCATATTTTTATTTTGATCATTTTAAATCTAATTATGACATGGTTGTGGAGTATGTTGATGGATTGATGCTTTATTCTCTAATTTTGATAATGTATATTCTGATACTGATGTTCATTGTGCATATATTTTAGTTCCTTAAATTTCTCCATCCATACATCACCTCCTACATTGGAACTCAAGCCATTACAACCTAATCTCAAATACTCATACTTATTAAGTGGTGAGAAATTACCTATTATAATTTCTAACAATCTCTCTTTTGAATATAAAGAAAAAAAAATTGAATCTTTTGACAGAGAACGTTAAGGAAATAGGGTGGACCTTGGATGAAATGTCAGGAATTATCCCCTCAATTTGCATGCATATGATTCTTTTGTAGGATGGGGATAAACCGGTTATGCAACCACAAAGGAGACTCAATACAATGCTTTTGGATGTTGTTAAAAAATAGGTTGAAAAATTGCTCGAGGCGGGTATAATATATCCCATTTCATATTCCCAGTGGGTGAGTCCTATTCAGGTTGTGCCTAAGAAAAGTGGTGTTACTTTTATTAACAATGAAAAAGATGAGTTAGTTCCAATGAGGGTGCAAAATAGTTGGCGTGTGTGTATTGATTATAGGAAACTAAATCAGTCCACTCGCAAAGACAATTCCCCCTCCCATTTATTGATCAGATTCTTGAGAGACTATCTAGGAAAACACACTATTGTTTCTTGGATAGATTTTCTAGATATTTTCAGGTTCTTATTGCTCCAGAGGATCAGGAGAAGACAACATTCAATTTCTCATTCGGTACATTTTCCTACCGAAAGATGCCATTTAGACTTTTCAATGCCCCAGGTACCTTCCAAATATGCATGTTGAGTATTTTTTTTGATTTTAATGAGACCTTCATTGAGGTATTCATGGATGATTTTAAAATGTATGGTTATTCATTTTATGATTGTATCTCTAGTTTGGGAAAGGTTTTAAATCATTGTATTGGGAAGAATCTGGTCTTGAACTTTGAAAAGTGTCATTTCATGGTAGAGCATGGGATTGTCTTAGGGAATGTAGTGTCAAAACATGGGATAGAGGTTGAGAGATCTATGGTAGATAATATTTCATCCTTACCATATCCTTCATGTGTGTGTGATGTTAGATCTTTCCTAGGGCATGTAGGATTTTATTGGTGCTTCATCAAATATTTTAGTAAGATTTCTCTTCTTATGTCATGATTACTTCAAAAGGATTCTGATTTTGTGTTTGATTATTCTTGAAGGACTTACTTTGATGAGATAAAGAAGTGTCTGACCACTCCACCAATCATACATCCCCCATGGTGGGAGATTCCTTTTGAGCTTATGTATGATGCCTCAAACTTTTCAGTTGGAGTTCTCTTATCTCAGAGGGTGGAGGGATGTTCACATGTGATTGCCTATGCATCAAGGACACTGAATTCTGCCAAATAAAACTACAAAACCACATAAAATGAGTTTCTTGATGTCATATTAACTTTAAATAAATTTCTTTCATATTTATTAGGCTCTAAAGTAGTTGTTTTTTCTGACAATGTAGCTTTGAGGTACCTCTTGAAGAAGCCAGACGCAAAGCCCGGACTTATCTGATGGATGATCCTTCTTCAGGAATTTGATATTGAGATAAAGGACAATAAGGGGTCTAAAAACTTGGTGGTAAACCATATGAGTAGGCTTACTAACACACTAGAGGATTACACCTTGGACCAAGTACCACTTCAGGACACTTTCCCTGATGATCATCTTTTTCCCATCTCAGGTACGCAACCTTGGTATGATGATTTAGTTAACTACCTTGTTTCCTCTGAAATACCTGAAAATTTAAAGAAACATCAAGTCCAAAATTTAAAGAGTTAGTCAAGATTTTATGTTTGGTATGATCCATACCTTTGGCACATGTGTAGTCACCAAGTTATTAGGATGTGTGTTCCTGATCATGAGTTTGAGTCTGTTCTGCAGTTCTGTCATACACTTGCTTATGGTGGACACTTTGGACCCCAACGGATAGGTAGGAAAGTTTTGGACTCTGGATTATATTGTCCTAGCTTATTCCATGATGCCCATGTGTTTTGTAAGACATTATCTCATTGCCAACACACTGGTAACATTTCTAGGAGACATGAGATTCCCCAACAATCCATACTATTCTATGAGATTTTTTATGTATAGGGCATCGATTTTATGGGTCATTTTCCTAGTTCCTTTGTTTTTTTGTATATTTTGGTTTTTTTTGATTATGTGAGTAAATAGGTGAAGGCTAAGGCCACCAGGACTGATGATTCTCATGTTGTTGTGAACTTTGTAAATGCACAGATTTTTTGCAGGTTTGGAGTACCGAAGGCCATCATTAATGACCAAGAGACACACTTATGCAATTGGAATCTTTCTTCCCTTCTTCGGAAGTATGGGGTGACACACAAAACATCAACACCATACCACCCCCAAACAAATTTCTAGGCTGAGGTTTCAAATCATGAGTTAAAACAAATTTTGGGGAAAACTGTGAAGCTGAATACGAAAGATTGAAACAAGTGCTTGGATTATGCGCTTTGGGATTATAATATAGCATAAAAGACACCCATAGATATTTCCCCATTCCATATTGTTTTTGGGAAAGCCTTCCATCTCCCTATGGAAGTTGAGCATCGGGCTTATTGGGCTATAAAGAAATGCAACATGGATTTGGCCCAAGCTGGAATTCAAAGGAAGCTGCAAATTCAATAGCTTGAGGAGATTTTATTGTCCTCATATGAGAACTCAAGACTCTACCAGTAAATATCAAAGGTATCTCATGACAGACTGATCCAACAAAGGGAGTTTCATGTTGGAGAGAAATTCCTTCTATATAGTTCACAGCTGAAGTTGATGCCTGGTAAGTTGTGTTCCAGATGGTTGGGTCCTTATATTGTATATAATGTTTTTTCTTATGGTGTAGTGGGGATCATGAAAGAGGACACTGGAAGGAGCTTCATAGTCAATGGGAAACACTCAAATAAATACATTGAGGGACTTTCTACTGATGTAGTGGATTTCATCACACTGTATGACCCCATTATCACTTGAGCATATCAGGTTTTTCCTAACCCTTTTACTTTTATATTATTTTTCCTATTTAAAATTTTTCATTTCATATGCATATATCATCTCATGGGTTCACATTGAGTAAAATGTAATATTTTAAGTGTGGGGGAGGGAACCTTTTAGTTTAGTAATTTCAATTGTTTTCCTGTTTTTCAATGATTTTAAAAAAAAGTGTGTGTTTTTTAAATTTTGTGCGTTTATTTTTCAATTTTTGTTGCATTTTTTTGAAACTTTTGAGCTGAAATGATTCTCATCACCATTTTTAAAATCCATATCAATATGTGAAACAATTTATCCCATGAAACTAAGCTTAAATGAATGCTGAAAATGAATTTGTTTCAAGTTCAAATCTTTAGTAATTTCATGAAAAGTACTCTGAATTTTGAATCTCATGTCGTATCTCATTGTCTTTATATTTGAAATCACTTTCTTGTGAGGCTTATGAAACATTATTTTATATTCTTTACATTTACCTCACATCTTGAGGGTACCAAACCATTCTTTATTTAACCATAATTTGTTTTATTCCTATTAAAACTTGAGGGTTTGAGGTACTTATGTTTAAATGATTGAGGCATTTGTTTGGTATTAAAGCCCCTATTTCAAAGAATCCTTATTATAATGTCCTACCTTGAACATTTTATCCTTGTATCCCTTAGAATCCATGAACATCCTGTTAGGTTAGCCACATTAAAATCCAATTTTCCATATCAAACCAACTCTTGAAGTGAAATTTCATAATCTAGTTGAACTTAAGTGTGGGGGAAGATGTCTTGGGTTGTGCTACCACATTCTGTGATACTTTGGGAGGAAAATTAAATTCTAAAGAGATGTGTTTACTGCTGAAGAAAATCATTATATTGAAATTTGTTCCTTTTCTAGAGCTTTCATGATATGTGAAGTTGTTCCTTTATGTAGCTTCTAATAAAGGAAGAAAGTTGTGCCTATCTAGAGCTTTCAAAAAAATCATGTTTGAGAATATTGACATTTTTACTGCCGAAATGTTGAATGGTGTGAACATTCCTTTATTTTTCATGATGATGAACATGAATTGATTCTATGGGGATTAAGTAGGAGACCATATTTAAGTGAAAATTAGATTAATGCAATTTTTCTTCAAAAAGAGTCAAGCCCCCCTCATTCATCTTCAGAATTTTTCTCATCTAAATCCTACCAACCAAAATCCACATAACAACCCTAGAAAGTCCTCATGATAAACATATATCCTTGACTCACATCTTGTGGTGATGTAGGAATTTATCAAGCCTATGGTGACCCTTGTACGGGTTTTTATGAGAAAGAAATTGCTGAAAAATTGACATTTGTGTGATAAGAGAAAATTCAAGCGAGTAAGTGTTTTATGCATGGGAGGATAAATGAAGTGGAAATATATTGAATAATATAAATTGGGAACTTGAAATAATAGTTTTATATGAGGCATGATAAATTTTTTTTCTTGGTGTGTAATTGTTGGATCTCAAGGATATGTGTTTTAAATTTTGTTTTGATTTGATATTGATGTTTACTTGATATGAGGTTTTTTCCAGGAGTACAAAAGGGTATGTATGGGGGAGTTGATAAAACAAAATTTTATTGAATATTTTATTGATAATAAATGAAATAATTTCCTTCATTGTGATAAATATATTAATTTATAGAATAATTGGGATTAGATCATTCATTTGAAAATTTGATAGAAATTACAATTTTACCATTTTAAAATTCACTGTTGTATTTTGAGCATAAATATTTTAATGTAAATTATTTTAACTTCAAATTTTGTAACTATGTTAAAGACTTAATGAGATACAAATTCTATTTATAACATGGGAGTTTTATCATTCTTTTGAGTTTTGTAAATGGGTCATGAAGAAAAAGATGGACTGGACTATCCGGATTGGACATTACTTCACCATTTGGGCTATATCTTCTTCATCCGGACTTGGATTGGGCCCGAATTTGGAGTGAGGCTCGAGGACATGATTCGGAACAAATAATCCTGCTATAATTCTAACCAATTCATGTGTCTTAGAGGCCAACTATGCAGTGAAACTTGGAAAAAAATATTTTTCCAAATTTCCCTTTTACATGTTAAAAATATTTGTAACCTTAGACCTCCAAAAACTCTATTTAAAGGATATTTTCAATATTTGGTAGGTATTGTAGAGTCTTTGGAAAGACGTGACCGAAATTTTGGCTCTTGGGAACCCCTAAAATCTCTTGTAAGGAGTAAGGCCTTGTGCAAACATCTCTTCCAAGAAGGCTCTCCCCTCCCACCTCCTCTTTGTATTTATATTCTTTAATGTTTGTATCTTGAGTTTTTCTTCAATTAGTCTTCTATGTTATTCTCTTTTCATCTTCTTATTTTTATTCTTGGTTTGACGCCTAAGGTTTTATGAACTAGTCCAAGTGAACTATGTTATGCTTTTAATGATGTCTCTTGTTTTATTTTATTTTTTTTATTTTTATTTTTTGTGCTTTGTGTGCTAATAAAGAATTTGAAATGAAATAAAACATGAAGAATATGGTAAACTGGTATATATTTAAAAGTTACATTTCAAAAAGACCCACCTAATTGAAAATATCATGCACAAGACTTAACACGGCCACAGCAAGACTGCTGAGAATTACAACTCGAGTAATCGGATAGTCGTCGTCCTCAGGGTCCATCAGTGTGAAAAATATAACATCCAGAACCACCGCGCATGTACTCAGCACCAGTGGTATGAAGAGAGCCATCTACCTAGGGTCAGGTGTTTTGAAAATGTAAAACACCCTACCCCCTATTTTTATAATGGTCCTCTAAGAGAATATGACTGTTATATGACCGTTGGATTTCCAAGGATAAAGTGAATCTTTTTATAAAAATTTGGTCTTTATAACGCTCTTATAATCTTATGGTATTTCAATATTTTAATATGTACAACATATTATAATTATATCTTCGAGTATTAAAATAAAATATTATTCTTGAAAATGAATCTATTTTGATTTTTTTTCAAAATCTTGATGATATCTACAAGGTGGGAAACTTAGTATTTTAAAATGTGTTGAACGTCATGTCTAAAGGGGTATCTGTAATAATTGAAAAATGTATCTTATTGGATCTCTAAAACTATGTGTTTTGAATTAGAGAAAAACTACAGGTCTTTTAAAAATAATTTTATAAATCAACAAGTGAAGTATGTTATAAATTGGATTTTAGATTTTAATGGTTATAAGATCCTAGTAGTTATAAATGTTTAGTATGAAATATTTATCTTTTAAAAAAAAGGTTATATCAAATAGTGTCATTTTTTTACATAAACGAAAATGGGATTTTTGGATTTGAAAATTATGAGTTAAAAGTACTTATTAAATTTTATAAAAATTCAAATATATAACGTTCCGATTTAATATATTTTTTTAATGCGAAGTAATTTTAACATTTATTATACTGTTTTTTTTTCTCCAATCGCACGACCCAAGCCTCCTGCGGTTAATCCCGACCCTGCATGGTCCTCCTCCGTCCGATCTCGCCAAGACAGATCCCAGCCGTTGATGTTTTTTTTACGCTCATTTCACCCCTTTTTACCTCGTCTGTCCGATCTCGCGAAGTCGGATCCCAGCCGTCGTTCTGTTTTTTTTTTCTACTCCGCGAACTCGGTCATCTTCTACCTCACATCGGGGTCCCGCAAACCAGCACTGGTTTGCCCAAGATGCCTCCTTCTCCACTTTTACATTGACCTTGCACACCCCACCTTCCTAGGACGCCGTAGGCTCGGCCTAACTCCTAGATCGAACCCTTTTAGGTGCACCGAAACCCCTACATAATCCCTCTCCTCACGGACTTCCTCCTGCACCTGAACTCCTCCCAACCTCTCTAGCAAGACCATCAAGCTTCCTCTAATCCGAGTGTCCTCCACAATAAGGTAAAGGTGTCCTATTTATGTGTTTTTTTAAACCCACCCATGCTCCTCGGCTCGTTTTTATATATACATGAGTATATATACGACTTATAGCTAAAGGTATATATTTATATATTCCATGCTAACCATGTTTTTTAAAATAGAGGACTCCAAGGGTTCTTTCCTTTGAGGGGTACTCCTGTTTTTTTTATATAATAGAAAACCTATTATAAACCCTCCATGTGTAATCGATTATATGCAATGTGTATATATATATACATATAAATTTTATATATTTGTATCACTCTTTGTTTCAAAAATGGGGTGTCAGGGTTTGGAAGGGTGTTTCTCTAAAATGATTTAAAGATTTTGTTTCTTTTGAGTCTTTATTTTGTAACCGGTGTGATACAATAGGTGTATTGATATAATTTTATATATGTATATACAACACAAACCCTTCGGTTTTGAAGAATTTTCAAGGGTGTTGACATCGTGATATAAAAAGGGGTATCCTTTTTAAGTTAGTTTTAACGATCCTATTTTTACAAACCTAAAACTCAGTTTTAAGTGTATATTGTATATACGGTTTCGAATATATATATATATACAAATATATATATATATATAACTCAAACCCAATTATTTTTAGGGTATCGAAGATTATTCATTATCTTTATACTAAGAATTATACTTTTTGAAAGGGTCTTTCTAAAATCAATTCCTAACATGTATGATTTTATGTAAGCCATATATACATATATATATATAACTGTATATTTATATAAGGTTATGTATTGGAATGGAAATCGGTTTTGATTTTTAAGAAATGAATACTTATCTTTGAAGAATATTTTTGATGATAACTTGGTCTTTGGTTTAAGTACAATTATGTTATATTTAAAAACAAAGTTTTTATATATTTATGTATTTATAGTTTCATGAACATTTAAACCCCCATAAGGTTTTGATTTTTAAACTGAATAAATGATCATTAGTTAGAGGTTTTCAGATTTTAAGTGAACCGTGTTTAATTTATGGGAAAACCTATACATATACTTTGTGTATATATCTCTATGTATGTATGTGTTTTTAAGATTAATATCTCAAACCCTAGTTTCATGAAATGGTTATTAATATTTTTATGCATGTAGGATTTTAGTGCTTGCCTATGTTGTTTTATATTTTTGTGTCTAAGAGTACATAAATGAACTTGATTAATTAAAAATGTCGCCCTCGCAATGATTTATGTTTTTTTTAAAGGATATGCTTATGCATGTTTTAAACTGGTATTAAAAGGATAGGGATTTAAGGGTTATGTTAATATGTAGAAATCCTCTATTATTTTCATACCAAACTCGCTGCAGTGATTATTAGTGATCAGAGCTTAACTGCAAATTCTATGACCTGTGAAGAAAAATAATTAATGCCAAGTATTTTATTTAATGTAGTTTTTTCCAAGTATTGGAATTTTAAAGATTCCAAATTTTTATTATTTTTATACCAAGCATGTCGTAGTTATTATTAGTGGTTGGAGTTTTCTTGCAAGTACAATGACCTGTGCAGAAAAATAATTAATGCCAAGTATTTTCTGTAAGTAGTTCATTTCCCTGTACTGGAATTTTATAGACTCGTCATTTAATAACCCTGTGTAAAATCTCATACTTTAATCATTTTATGTGCTTAAATAATTGTTCTATGCACATAGTATGCTTACTTAACCATGCCTGATTTTATTCCATATTTTTAATTTTAACTGTCGTATCATGTATTTGTAAACCTATTATATAATATTTACCTTATTCATATTATTATTCATGCATATCACTCAACATGATAATGAACTAAGAACTAAATTACCCAAAGTGGTATGGGACACCTTGGGTAATGAGAAATGAAAATGGTATTACCCAAAGTGGTATGGGACACCTTGGGTAATATGAACTAAAATTAAATATTCAAAGTGGTATGCGACACCTTGAATATCTAACCTTATCAACATGTGAGAAATTTATGGGGCTACCGGGATGGGGTCCGGTAAAAAGAAAACCCTCCAGGTTGGAGACTTTTTAAAGTAAGCCCTCCGGGTTGGAGACCGGTAAAAGTAAGCTCCTCGATGCATCGATAGTTCTCGAGACAGTCAGATTGGGTTATTACCCCTAGGTCATGGCACAAGGCCTTGAAACAGAGACCATGAGTCCTTCAGCATACATTTCTTAGTATATGACCAACCAAGTGATTACTCCGACTAGAGGAATATCCTTGGTTATAGAACCTTTACCTATGAGTATCATATTTAAAAAAAACAAAAGATATGATGTGGAAATGTTGATGCATGACCAGTTTTCTTTTCCAGAATTTTATTTCAAATGTTTCATTACATTTATCATGTCATGATGTGCATTTTTTTTGTAGATAATGCGCTTGTGCGTGACTCTGATGATGTTTACACCTTGTTGTTCATACACACCTTTATTTTTTATGGCCACTTTACTTAGTATAACCCATGCCTTTTTATTATCATGCTTATCTTGTTTATTAAGTTGGGTTTCAGCTAAGTGTTCTAGTGCATAAGTATGAAGCGCTTTAACTTTATTATATCAACCTTCGTTTTGTCTTGAATTTTTTCCTTTAAGAAAACATTTTAAGTATGGAAAAGTATTTTCAAAGTAGTTTTCAAAGGCTGTATTTAGGTATTTTCAAAAAAAACCCTTACTGAGTATTTCAATGCTCACCCTACGTTTTTGTTAAAAATTTTACAGGTTGATAGAGCCTTTCCAAGTCTTGGACTTTTGTTCTTAGCTCAGCAATGAAGAAGCAAAGTTGTTGTCTCTGATTCTCCAGGATCTAAACCAGAAAGTTCCTCCTGCTGGGTTATGATGTGTAATTTGTTTTTTTCGTATGTATGAAATAAATTACACACCATAACCAGAGCACCGGCTCTGGGATACCAGAGGCGGGGGCCGTCACATTTGGTATCAGAGGAATGGTTTAGGCAACCCTGGAAAATTAAGACAACACAAAAACATTAATAATGTTTTACTAAGTAGAGTTTGTTCTTAAACTTCTTAGATGGTAAGACAGTGAACCACACCTAGACTCTTGACTCTCTCTATATAGATCATAGAGACTATTGTAGCAAAATCCTGCTCAACAAGTTACCAACCTTTTGTTAAATTAAGACTCACGTGCAAAACCCTCTATGAAATATCGAAAAGCTCGAATGTCCTTCGAATTTTCCGAGGGTCGGAAGCTGTGTATAATCAAATGGATAATGCATTGTTCAAGAATTATAAAAAGAAAGGGAAGTACTACGAGGGACTCTTCCTGTGTTTAACCATGAATAATAAATGGTTGGCCTTACGGCCTTTGGAGAAGCTGCAAAGGAGTTGGACTTCCGCGCAGTCTTTATGTACCAAATCCTGTGTTTCAGCATGCTTGGGGAGCTCTGTGATTTTGGGTCTTTCATCGAATCCTTCAGATATGAAGTGGTTCGAGAGATCTTTAGGAACCAAATCCAAGTGGATGTCGCGAATATTGATGTCACTCATGCCCATCTCTGGAAAACCACATGTATCAACGGGAGCTTGGTTTTAACCACGATCCACTTTGCCAAGAATGTACTTGGGAAGAGGAGACCCACAAGCTTTATTCTGCCCTGGGAATAGAGTTGAATAGTACCTTCTTACATGGGCGGTGGAGGTAGAGGGACATCACCATGGGTGTTAGGGAAGCCATGTGAATAAGTCAGTGTATGTACGCCGATCAAATTGCGAGGACGCAATTCTTTTAAGAGGGGGATAATGTGACGCCCCAGGTTTTATGAACTGGTCCAAGTGAACAATGTTATGCTTTTAATGATGTCACTTGTTTTATTTTATTTTTTATTTTTTTTTTATTTTTTTTTTGTGCTTTGTGTGCTAATAAAGAATTTGAAACAAAATAAAACATGAAGAATACGGTAAACTGGTATATATTTAAAAGTTACATTTCAACAAGACCCAACTAATTGAAAATACCATGCACAAGACCTAACACAGCCACAGCAAGACTACTGAGAATCACAACTCGAGTAATCGGATATTCGTCGTCCTCAGGGTCCATCAGTGTGAAAAATATAACAGCCAGAACCACCGCACACGTACTCAACACCAGTGGTATGAGGAGATCCATCAGCCTAGGGTTAGGTGTTTTGAAAATGTAAAACACCCTACCCCCTATTTTTATAATGGTCCTCTAAGGGAATATGACCGTTATATGACCGTTGGGTTTCCAAGGATAAAGTGAATCTTTTTATAAAAATTTGGTCTTTATAACGCTCTTATAGCCTTATGGTATTTCAATATTTTAATATGTACAACATTTTATAATTATATCTTCGAGTATTAAAATAAAATATTATTCTTGAAAATGAATCTATTTTAATTTTTTTTTAAATCTTGATGATATCTATAAGGTGGAAAACTTAGAATTTTAAAATGTGTTGAATGTCATGTCTAAAGGGGTATTTGTGATAATTGAAAAATGTATCTTATTGGATCTCTAAAACTATGTGTTTTGAATTAGAGAAAAACTACAGGTCTTTTAAAAATAATTTTATAAATCAACAAGTGAAGTATGTTATAAATTGGATTTTAGATTTTAATGGTTATAAGATCCTAGTAGTTATAAATGTTTAGTATGAAATATTTATCTTTTAAAAAAAAGGTTATATCAAATGGTGTTGTTTTTTTACATAAACTAAAATGGGATTTTTGGATTTGAAAATTATGAGTTAAAAGTAATTATTAAATTTTATACAAATTAAAATTTATAACGTTCTGGTTTAATATTGTTTTTTTTAATGCAAAGTAATTTTAACATTTATTATACTATTTTTTTTCTCCAATCACGCAACCCAGGCCTCCTGCGGTTAATCGCAACCCCGTACGGTCCTCCTCCATCCGATCTCGCCAAGACAAATCCTGGCCGTTGATGTTTTTTTTACGCTCATTTCACCCCTTTTTACCTCGTCCGTCCGATCTCGCGAAGTCGGATCCCAGTGGTCATTCTGTTTTTTTATCCTCCATGAACTCGGTCGTCTTATACCTCACGTCGGGGTCCTGCAAACCAGCACTGGTTTTACCAAGATGCCTCCTTCTCCACTATTACGTTTACCTTGCGCACCCCACCTTCCTAGGACGCCGTAGGCTCGGCCTAACTCTTAGATCTAACCCTTTTAGGTGCACCGAAACCCCTACATAAGCCCTCTCCTCACGGACTTCCTCCTGCACCCGAACTCCTCTCGACCTCTCCAGCAAGACCAGAAAGCTTCCTCTAATCCTAGTGTCCTCCACAACAAGGTAAGGGTGTCCTATTTACGTGTTTTTTTAAACCCACCCATGCTCCTCGGTTCGTTTTTATATATACATGAGTATATATACGACTTATAGCTAAAGGTATATATTTATATATTCCTTGCTAACCATTTTTTTTAAAATAGAGGACTCCAAGGGTGCTTTCCTTCGAGGGGTACTCCTGTTTTTTTATATAATAGAAAACCTAGTATAAACCCTCTATGTGTAATCGGTTACATGCAATGTATATATATATACATATAAATTTTATATATTTGTATCACTCTTTGTTTCAAAAACGGGGTGTGTGGGTTTGGAAGGGTGTTTCTCTAAAATGATTTAAAGATTTTGTTTCTTTTGAGTCTTTATTTTGTAACTAGTGTGATACAATAGTTGTATTGATATAATTTTATATATGTATATACAACACAAACCCTTTGGTTTTAAAGAATTTTCAAGGGTGTTTCCATCGTGATATAAAAAGGGGTATCCTTTTTAAGTTAGTTTTAACGATCCTATTTTTACAAACCTCAAACTTAGGTTTAAGTGTATATTATATATACGGTTTTGAATATATATATATATATATACAAATATATATATATATATATAACTCAAACCCAATCATTTTTAGGGTATCGAAGATTATTCAGTATCTTTATACTAAGAATTATACTTTTTGAAAGGGTCTTTCTAAAATCAATTCCTAACATGTATGATTTTATGTAAGCCATATATATATATATATATATATATATATATATATAACTGTATATTTATATAAGGTTATGTATTGGAATGGAAATCGGTTTTGATTTTTAAGAAATGAATACTTATCTTTGAAGAATATTTTTGATGCGAACTTGGTCTTTGGTTTAAGTACAATTATGTTATAGTTAAAAACAAAGTTTTTATATATTTATGTATTTATAGTTTCATGAACATTTAAACCCCCATAAGGTTTTGATTTTTAAACTGAATAAATGATAAGTAGTTACAGGTTTCCAGATTTTAAGTGAACCGTGTTTAATTTATGGGAAAACCTATACATATACTTTGTGTATATATCCCTATGTATGTATGTGTTTTTAAGATTAATATCTCAAACCCTAGTTTCATGAAATGGTTATTAATATTTTTATGCATGTAGGATTTTAGTGCTTGCCTATGTTGTTTTATATTTTTGTGTCTAAGAGTACACCAATGAACATGATTAATTAAAAATGTCTCCCTCGCAATGATTTATGTTTTTTTAAAGGATATGCTTATGCATGTTTTAAACTGGTATTAAAAGGATAGGGATTTAAGGGTTATGTTAATATGTAGAAATCCTCTATTATTTTAATACCAAACTCGCTGCAGTGATTATTAGTGATCAGATCTTAACTGCAAATTCTATGACCTATGAAGAACAATAATTAATGCCAAGTATTTTATTTAAAGTAGTTTATTTCCAAGTATTGGAATTTTAAATATTCCAAATGTTTATTATTTTTATACCAAGCATGCCGCAGTGATTATTAGTGGTTGGAGTTTTTTTGCAAGTACAATGACCTGTGCAGAAAAATAATTAATGCCAAGTATTTTCTTTAAGTAGTTCATTTCCCTGTACTGTAATTTTATAGACTCGTCATTTAATAACCCTTGTGGAAAATCTCATACTTTCATCATTTTATGTGCTTAAATAATTGTTCTATGCACATAGTATGCTTACTAAATCATGCCTACTTTTATTCCATATTTTCAATTTTAACTGTCATATCATGTATTTGTAAACCAATTATATAATAGTTACCTTATTCATATTATTATTCATGCATATGACTCAACATGATAATGAACTAAGAACTAAATTACCCAAAGTGGTATGGGACACCTTGGGTAATGAGAAATGAAAATGGTATTAACCAAAGTGGTATGGTACACCTTGGGTAATATGAACTAAAATTAAATATTCAAAGTGGTATGGGACACCTTGAATATCTGACCTTATCAACATGTGAGAAATTTATGGGGCTACCGGGATGGGGTCTGGTAAAAAGAAATCCCTCCAGGTTGGGGACTGGTTAAAGTAAGCCCTCCGGGTTGGATACCGGTAAAAGTAAGCTCCTCGATGCATCGATAGTTCTCAAGACAGTCAAATTGGGTTATTACCCCTAGGTCATGGCACATGGCCTTGACATAGAGACCGTGAGTCCTTCAGCATACATTTCTTAGTATATGACCAACCAAGTGCTTACTCCGACTAGAGGAATATCCTTGGTTATAGAACCTTTACCTATGAGTATCAAGATTTAAAAAAAACACAAGACATATTATGTGGAAATGTTGATGCATGACCAGTTTTCTTTTCCAGAATTTTATTTCAAATGTTTCATTACATTTATCATGTCATGATGTGAATTTTTTTTGTAGATAATGCTCTTATGCGCGACTCTGATGATGTTTACACCTTGTTGTTCATACACACATTTCTTTTTTATGGCCACTTTACTTAGTATAACCCATGCCTTTTTATTAGCATGCTTATCTTGTCAATTAAGTTGGGTTTCAGCTAATTGTTCTAGTGCATAAGTATGAAGCGCTTTAACTGTATTATATCAACCTTCGTTTTTTCTTGAAGTTTTTTCTTTAAGAAAACATTTTAAGTATGGAAAAGTATTCTCAAATTAGTTTTCAAAGGCTGTATTTATGTATTTAAAAAAAACCCTTACTGAGTATTTCAATGCTCACCCTACGTTTTTGTTAAAAAATTTACAGGTTGATAGAGCCTTTCCAAGTCTTGGACTTTTGTTCTTAGCTCAGCAATAAAGAAGCAAAGTTGTTGTCTCTGATTCTCCAGGATCTAAACCAGAAAGTTCCTCCTGATGGGTTATGATGTGTAATTTATTTTTTTTTTGTATGTATGAAATAAATTACACACCATAACCAAAGCACCAGCTATGGGCTACCGAAGGTGGGGTCCGTTACAGTTGGTATCAGAGGAATGGTTTAGGCAACCCTGGAAAATTAAGACAACACAAAAACATTAATAATGTTTTACTAAGTAGAGTTTGTTCTTAAACTTCTTAGATGGTAAGATTGCGAACCACACCTAGACTCTTGACTCTCCCTACATAGATCATAGAGACTATTGTAGAAAAATCATGCTCAACAAGTTACCAACCTTTTGTTAACTTATGACTCACGTACAAAACCCTCTATGAAATATTGAAAAGCTCGAATGTCCTTCGAATTTTCCGAGGGTCGGAAGCTGTGTATAACCAAATGGCCAATGCACTGTTCTAGAATTATAAAATGTAAGGGAACTACTACGAGGGACTCTTATTATGTTTCACCATGAATAATAAATGGTTGGCCTTCACGGCCTTTGGAGAAGCTGCAAAGGAGTTGGACTTCCGCACAGTCTTTATGTACCAAATCATGTGTTTCAGCATGCTTGGGGAGCTCTGTGATTTTGGGTCTTTCATCGAATCCTTCAGATATGAAGTGGTTTGAGAGATCTTTAGGAACCAAATCCAAGCGGATGTCGCGATGCTTGATGTCACTCATGCCCATCTCTGGAAACCACCTGTATCAAACGGGAGCTTGGTTTTAACCACGATCCACTTTGCCAAGAATGTACTTGGGAAGAGGAGACCCACAAGCTTTGTTCTACCCTGGGAATAGAGATGAATAGTACCTTCTTCCATGGGCGGTGGAGGTAGAGGGACATCACCAAGGGTGGTAGAGAAGCCGTGTGAATAAGTCAGTGTATGTACGCCGATCGAATTGCGAGGACGCAATTCTTTTAAGAGGGGGATAATATGACGCCCCATGTTTTATGAACTGGTCCAAGTGAACAATGTTATGCTTTTAATGATGTCTCTTGCTTTATTTTTTTTTATTTTTTTTTATTTTTTTTGTGATTTGTGTGATAATAATGAATTTGAAACAAAATAAAACATGAAGAATACGATAAACTGGTATATATTTAAAAGTTACATTTCAACAAGACCCAACTAATTGAAAATACCATGCATAAGACCTAACACAGCCATAGCAAGACTACTGAGAATCACAACTCAAGTAATCGGATAGTCGTCGTCCTCAGGGTCCATCAGTGTGAAAAATATAACAGCCAGAACCACCGCGCACGTACTCAGCACCAGTGGTATGAGGAGAGCCATCAGCCTAGGGTCAGGTGTTTTGAAAATGTAAAACACCCTACCCCATGTTTTTATAATGGTCCTCTAAGGGAATATGACTGTTATATGACCATTGGGTTTCCAAGGATAAAGTGAATCTTTTTATAAAAATTTGGTCTTTATAACACTCTTATAATCTTATGGTATTTCAATATTTTAATATGTACAACATATTAGAATTATATCTTCGAGTATTAAAATAAAATATTATTCTTGAAAATGAATCTATTTTAGTTTTTTTTTTAAATCTTGATGATATCTATAAGGTGGGAAACTTAGAATTTTAAAATGTGTCGAACATCATGTCCAAAGGGGTATTTGTAAAAATTGAAAAATGTATCTTATTGGATCTCTAAAACTATGTGTTTTGAATTAGAGAAAAACTACAGGTCTTTTAAAAATAATTTTATAAATCAACAAGTGAAGTATGTTATAAATTGGATTTTAGATTTTAATGGTTATAAGATCCTAGTGGTTATAAATGTTTAGTATGAAATATTTATCTTTTTAAAAAAAGGTTATATCAAATAGTGTCGTTTTTTTACATAAACTAAAATGGGATTTTTGGATTTGAAAATTATGTGTTAAAAGTACTTATTAAATTTTATACAAATTCAAATTTATAACGTTCCGGTTTAATATTGTTTTTTTTAATGCGAAGTAATTTTAACATTTATTATACTGTTTTTTTTCTCCAATCACGCAACCCAGGCCTCCCGCGGTTAATCCCGACCCTGCACGGTCCTCCTCCATCGGATCTCGCCAAGACAGATCCTGGCTGTTGATGTTTTTTTATGCTCATTTCACCCCTTTTTACCTCATCTGTCCGATCTCGCGAAGTCAGATCCCAACCGTCGTTCTGTTTTTTTTCTCCTCCGCGAACTCGGTCGTCTTCTACCTCACGTCGGGGTCCTGCAAACCAGCACTGGTTTGCCCAAGACGCCTCCTTCTCCACTGTTACGTTGACCTTGCGCACCCCACCTTCCTAGGACGCTGTAGGCTCGGCCTAACTCCTGGATCAAACCCTTTTAGGTGCACCGAAACCCCTACATAATTCCTCTCCTCACGGACTTCCTCCTACACCCAAACTCCTCACGACCTCTCCAACGAGACCAGAAGGCTTCCTCTAATCCGAGTGTCCTCCACAACAAGGTAAGGGTGTCCTATTTATGTGTTTTTTTAAACCCACCCATTCTCCTCGGTTCATTTTTATATATACATGAGTACATATATGACTTATAGCTAAAGGTATATATTTATATATTCCATGCTAACCTTTTTTTTTATAATAGAGGACTCCAAGGGTGCTTTCCTTCGAGGGGTACTCCCGTTTTTTTTTTATAATATAAAACCTAGTATAAACCCTCCATGTGTAATCGGTTACATGAAATGTATATATATACATATAAATTTTATATATTTGTATCACTCTTTGTTTCAAAAACGGGGTGTGTGGGTTTGGAAGGGTGTTTCTCTAAAATGATTCAAAGATTTTGTTTCTTTTGAGTCTTTATTTTGTAACTGCTGTGATACAATAGGTGTATTGATATAATTTTATATATGTATATACAACACAAACCCTTCGGTTTTAAAGAATTTTCAAGGGTGTTTCCATCGTGATATAAAAAGGGGTATCCTTTTTAAGTTAGTTTTAACGATCCTATTTTTACAACCCTAAAACTCAGGTTTAAGTGTATATTGTATATACGGTTTTGAATATATATATATAAATATATATATATATATATATATATATATAACTCAAACCCAATTATTTTTAGGGCATCGAAGATTATTCAGTATCTTTATACTAAGAATTATACTTTTGGAAAGGGTCTTTCTAAAATCAATTCCTAACATGTATGATTTTATGTAAGCCATATATATATATATATAACTGTATATTTATATAAGGTTATGTATTGGAATGGAAATCGATTTTGATTTTTAATAAATGAATACTTATCTTTGAAGAATATTTTTGATGCGAACTTGGTCTTTGGTTTAATTACAATTATGTTATAGTTAAAAACAAAGTTTTTATATATTTATGTATTTATAGTTTCATGAACATTTAAACCCCCATAAGGTTTTGATTTTTAAACTGAATAAATGTTAAGTAGTTAGAGGTTTTCAGATTTTAAGTGAACCATGTTTAATTTATGAGAAAACCTATACATATACTTTGTGTATATATCCCTATGTATGTATGTGTTTTTAAGATTAATATCTAAAACCCTAGTTTCAAGAAATGGTTATTAATATTTTTATGAATGTAGGATTTTAGTGCCTGCCTATGCTGTTTTATATTTTTGTGTCTAAGAGTACACCAATGAACTTGATTAATTAAAAATGTCTCCCTCGCAATGATTTATGTTTTTTAAAGGATATGCTTATGCCTATTTTAAACTGGTATTAAAAGGATAGGGATTTAAGGGTTATGTTAATATGTAGAAATCCTCTATTATTTTCATACCAAAATCGCTGCAGTGATTATTAGTGATCAGAGCTTAACTGCAAATTCTATGACCTGTGAAGAACAATAATTAATTCCAAGTATTTTATTTAAAGTAGTTTATTTCCAAGTATTTTAATTTTAAAGATTGAAAATGATTATTATTTTTATACCAAGCATGCTCTAGTGATTATTAGTGGTTGGAGTTTTGTTGAAAGTACAATGACCTGTGCAGAACAATAATTAATGCCAAGTATTTTCTTTAAGTAGTTCATTTCACTATACTGGAATTTTATAGACTCATCATTTAATACCCCTTGTGGAAAATCTCATACTTTCATCATTTTATGTTCTTAAATAATTGTTCTATGCACATAGTATACTTACTGAACCATGCCTTATTTTATTCCATATTTTCAATTTTAACTGTCGTATCATCTATTTGTAAACCAATTATATAATAGTTACCTTATTCATATTATTATTCATGCATATGACTCAACATGATAATGAACTAAGAACTAAATTACCCAAAGTGGTATGGGACACCTTGGGTAATGATAAATGAAAATGGTATTACCCAAAGTGGTATGGGACACCTTGGGTAATATAAACTAAAATTAAATATTCAAAGTGGTATGGGACACCTTGAATATCTGACCTTATCAACATGTGAGAAATGTATGGGGCTACCGGGATGGGGTCCGGTAAAAAGAAAACCCTCCAGGTTGGGGACTGGTTAAAGTAAGCCCTCCGGGTTAGAGACCGGTAAAACTAAGCTCCTCGATGCATCGATAGTTCTCGAGACAGTCAGATTGGGTTATTACCCCTATGTCATGTCACAAGGCCTTAACACAGAGACCATGAGTCCTTCAGCATTCATTTCTTAGTATATGACCAACCAAGTGATTACTCCAACTAGAGGAATGTCCTTGGTTATAGAACCTTTACCTATGAGTATCAGATTTAAAAAAAACACAAGACATATGATGTGGCAATGTTGATGCATGACCAGTTTTCTTTTCCAGAATTTTATTTCAAATGTTTCATTCCATTTATCATGTCATGATGTTCATTTTTTTGTAGATATTGCGCTTGTGCATGACTCTGATGATGTTTACACCTTGTTGTTCATACACACATTTCTTGTTTATGGACACTTTACTTAGTATAACCCATGACTTTTTATTAGCATGATTATCTTGTCTATTAAGTTGGGTTTCAACTAAGTGTTCTAGTGCATAAGTATGAAGCGCTTTAACTGTATTATATCAACCTTCGTTTTGTCTTGAAGTTTTTCCTTTAAGAAAACATTTTAAGTATGGAAAAGTATTTTCAAAGTAGTTTTCAAAGGCTGTATTTATGTATTTTCAAAAAAAACCCTTACTGAGTATTTCAGTGCTCACCCTGCATTTTTGTTAAAAAATTTATAGGTTGATAGAGCCTTTCCAAGTCTTGGAATTTTTTTCTTAGCTCAGTAATAAAGAAGCAAAGCTGTTGTCTCTGATTCTCCAGGATCTAAACCAGAAAGTTCCTCCTGATGGGTTATGATGTGTAATTTTTTTTTTCATATGTATGAAATAAATTACACACCATAATCAGAGCACCAGCTCTAGGCTACCAGAGGTGGGGGCCGTCACACTTGGGATGGAATCTAAGAGTGGAGAAGAGATTGGGTGTTCCCCAATCAACCCATTGCTTATGAAAAACGTCTCCATGATGACAACTCCGCCCATGGAGGAGTGATTTACTTTGTAGTTAATATAATCCCCACTCCCTTAATTTATTTATTTTGAATCTATGAACATACTATAATTCTTAAATTGTGATCAATTAATTGAGTTCTAATTTCTATTTTACTCGATCTACTTGCACTTGACCATGTTGTCGGGCTTGTGTAAACCGTGTGAGTGAAACCGCATTCAAAAAATCTAATCAACTTGGGATAGAATTGTAAGGTTCAAGTATCATCCCCAACTCAATTTATTCTAAAATCTAGGGAGGATATACTGCCCTAATTTACCATTGACTATAAGTTGGATTTTGCATAAAAATCAAGGTAGGGTGCTACGATTGGAATTCTCGAAGTTGGCTGAAGGATCATTTTTTCAATATTTTTGATTGTGTTAATTTCCATAGGATTTAGGAGTTGATAAGTTTAGGGGATTATAATTTAATGAATTATAATCATATGGGATAAGGATAAATTAATGATGAAGGGGGCAGATTAGATCAACTACATCTTCTCATATAAGTGTTTTTAAGAAAATTGTCTCTTGATTGTTACTTATCATTTTCTTGTTTAGTTTACTATTTGATAAGTCACAAAACAAACCCCCCATATTTATTTTCATTTGTTTTGAACTATTTTCTTACTTACTTCAAGACTATGAATAGTTTTTTAATTCACTTCCTTATTGAGAGAACGACCTAGGTCAGCCACTATGCTACACTTAGTAAAATCACAAATAAATATTTTTGAGAGCGTGTATGACAACGTTCATCGCCCAATCCAAATACAAACAAAATTTAATCATGATACACGTAAATATCTTATATTTATACCATGGAAATAGGTCCACCAAACTTGGTCATTCAATAGGCCCAAAGTATAACAACCCTACTCTTTAATTTACACTTAGACATAATTTATTACATAAAACCTTCAATTGATACAACATAGAAGATTGATAGGTCTAGTTTCTTTGGGGATTAGGAACATTACATAATAACTTAAAACATAAAATGCCACATCTTATTTAAAACTTCTTTTACATGACCACATCATTCCTTTGTACTTATCCTTTCATGGGATAACCTGAGGAAATGCATAAAAAAAGGGTGGTCTATAAATCCCAGTAAGAGAGTAAAAAATTCATAACATGAAGTATAAAATACATGTTAGGAAATATTCATATCAATAGAGCATAATAGAAACATGAACATAAATGCATGAACATAACATGGAAATGTGGAAACAACATTTAACATGATTTTAGCATGCGCCAAGGCTCATTGCACATGAAGCATGAGTAAAACCTCATTGAACTTTAATTATCATGATTAATCCCTCATTGCACTTGACGTATCATGATACTAATCTTTACCCAATGCATTTGAGCGCTATTAGGGTGTACCCTTCTTAATCATTTCATTTCATGCATAAGTGTGCCACATGGATCATATAACATGGTTTCATTAAACATCATCATTTATTCCATGATAAAGGAATGTGGAATTAATAAATGAAACTCTATAATCAATAAGTAAATGTTCATAAAGGTGAATACTCTTGATAAAGAAATGGGCATGGTATTCACTACACAATGACTTTGGCTTGGAAAATCGCGGTGCAATTTCAGCAGCATAACAGTGTGACATAAGAATTCATAGAAATGTTTGATGAGATAGAAAAGGGTGTATCATTATATGTACATTAAATGTATAGTAAGGGGTTTATATATATACATTTCCCAATATATTTAATGGAATTTATATTCCTAATATAAAAAAATTGAATGTAAATGAGGACAAAGAAATTCCTTACGGAATTGTGGCATGGTAATGGGTGTACATGGGAGGAATTAATGAGAGATAAGAGGGTATATAATCATTCAAACATAATTATGGAATTATTGGGGAAGTGACAAATCATACCCCTACATTTTTAATTGAAATTAAAAAGGCATAACAACATAAATAAAGTTGGACAAAAATGAGAAAGGAAGAAATCCCTTACTTGGAAGTTTGATCCCAAAGGATTGGGAGGGGCTTGAGAGAGGATTATTAGGAGCTTGGGGAGCCTTGGGAGAATTATAGAGAGAGGTTGGAAGATTTTGGTCGAGCTTAAAAGGCTTTGAGTGAAAAGGAAGTGATATCTTGGGTGGGTTTATATAGGAAAATAGAGGGAATTCTTTATTATTTAGGTTTTGGACACCACAAATTAAACTAATCAAAACCACAAACCAACCCATGGTGTTTTCCCATGGTTTTTTAAAAAGGGGATTCAAGATAATTATTTTATAAGTAAAATGTCCTAACTTATTAAAATATTAGGCTTTCTTATGTGGAGGTGAGTCACACTCTCAAGGAAATCAATTTAAAAAGTTAAAATGTTTTATAAGTCTTGGAGGGTCCACTAAAGCATTGTAAAATGAATCAAACAAACCTAAAATAAAATTATTTTAAATTTAAAACATATATTGGCCTAAAATACCATTTATAGTATTTTATTACATCACTATTGGGTCATTATGATGTCATAAAACAAATTATATATTAAAACAGTATTTAATTTTTACCCAAACATTCAACTGTCTCAGAAAATTATGAAAAAATCACCACTGGATAATTTGGATGTCCTAATTCCAAAAATAATATTAATTTTATCTAAATAATTTTATAAATATGTGAATTTTTACTTTTAAAATAAAAACTGATATTTATCGAAAATTCATGGGTTTTGACAAAAATGGCTTTCAAACCTTAATAAAAATTACAATTGTATTCCTAAAAATTATACGATCATTTATATTTAATAAAAAGTAATTTAGTAATAATAATATTTTACAAAAATATTATTTAATTCCAAAAATAAATTAATTCATAAAAATAGATTTCTTTATTGAATATTAACTAAAAATACTAATTGTTCTTTAAAAAACTATTTACAAAGTAACAACGAATGTATATTCTTTATTCTATACAAAAAATAATGTACATAACCATAGTGATAAGGCCTTGTTACATATCCCCTTATAATACCCGCATAAGACTGAAGGGTAAGGTGTGCGATGGTGATAGACTCTTGGGGTGGCTCGGATAACATCACTCGGGTGGTAATCTCTACCAACTTCCACTTCTCTCATAGGCGGTTCTGTTCGAGCTTAATGTGTTGAAGCTAGGATTAGGCTTGGTCAAGAGAGAATCTAAATGATTACACCTCCTTTACAAGCTCCTAAAAATGGGCTTCGTACGGGGAAAGTATACTGGATGAGTTCATCACTTCCTTTTTCTGAATAAATTGGATTTGTTAAAGCCCTATATTTAAACTAAGCATGTGATCATTGTTCAATAGATATATTAGAAATAGTCACAATTCTTAAAGGTTTTTTAAAATCCAAAAACATAAAACCAAGTAAGTTAATATGTTTTACATAACCATTTTTCATAATAATACATATAATTATATCAAGAGGAATTTTCATTAATGAAAGTTTGGGTTGTTACACAGAGTTCATGCATTGAATAATGGGGGGCCCTAAAATACTTTGTCTAGGAAAATCTCCTTGGCCTATGTCACACACCATGAACAATAGGCATTGTTTCCCTACCAAACCATTAAATTATCATTGTTACAAACTCCAAATTTAATTATATCTCTCAACCAAAACCTCTAATGCCAATATATCAGAAACCACTCCCTCCATTGATACCACAATGTAGAAAGAGAGATAATGAACCTTGAGTCCCTCCTCTAGTAGGCCCTATTTTTTTATAATCATCGAAGGTATAAAAATATCATATATGGGAGTTATTACCCTCAATAATAAAATTGGACTTGGAGATAAGAAAAAAACAAAAAAAAATAAATTCTATCATATAATATAAAAGTAAACCCAAAATATTCCAATAATACATGAAAAATGTCCATAGATATAAATAAAGTCTATAAGGTAAATACCAAAAGAAAAGTCTTATAGTAGGGACTCAACAGATTCTCAAAAACCCAAGATAATAATTTCTAGATTGGTCCTCAAAGTTCTCCTGGAATCCTAAAAAATAGTTTATATACATAGGGTGATCGTACAAGTATACTCAGTAGAATCATACTCAATATATCAAGGGAACATGTGAGAAAAACATACTAATGTTCTAGTGAACAATCACTAGAACAAAGAATCACCTAAATGGGTTAACTAACCAATCCTAGCCTTATTATGTCTCACTAACCAAATCACACATCCAATATAGTAATATAACAATGAGAACATGATAAAGTTATGCACCCTGCAACTGCTTCCCCACTTATTTTTTGCTCTCACACACTAAATTCAAATGACTATGCTCCCATCCCATATATACATATCATGTCACAACCAAATCACATCACATCTTTCCTAAAGACACTTGGGATATCACACCATATCTCATAAGTAGGGCATCAGCGTATAATGAATTTGAATGAAATCAACCTTGTGCCCTCCTCCTACCAAGCATGACTCCCCCCATATACCACATCATATGTTTGTAACATCACAACATTATTTTCTTAGAAATCTGGTCCATCACATCACACCTTTACCATAAAAACATGGTACATCACATCAAAATTCACTCTCAAAAATTAGGGCCACCACATCACACCTCACCTATAAACAGTTGATCCATGACTGCTTCCAAAGGAAAAGTAGGGAAGAGGGGGTAGTCATCCATTTGTATAAACACCATCCTGGAAGTTGAGGAAAACACCAGAAACCCATAAACTATAAGAATTGGTATGGTTATCCAACATGTTTGGTTCATGTATAAAATAACATAAAATACATGATATATGGATAAAATAGATTATACAACTTATGGGTTCACAAAAACTAAAGTAGGGTACACCACATCATTACCATTTTACCACATTCCAACCATAAAAACCACTTCCACCACAAAATGAAACACACCACAAAAATAAACACATTCCCACTTTCAGTTAAAAGTTCCACCATTTTCCAGATTAATCAAGTTTCACTAACATTCATTTACCAAACCATGTCATTCACATATACACAACCCATTATTTTATTTAATTAATTTATGAAATTTACCATACAATTATTTCTAGTCCATTATTATTCTTTTATCAACCCATTAATTTATTCATTTCAGCATTATAATTTATTCCACGACTAACCAAGAAACTAGCACAACTATGCCAAACAATGGCCGGTCCAACTCACAAAAATAATCGCCACCACATGATGCATGCACCACCATCGCCTTGCCACATCGACCAAGTCATCTCACCACAACAACTACACATCACCACTGCTTCACAACCACAAAAACTGAACACCAAATCCACTAGGAACCTCATCAAATTCATAATACAACCACTGCACATGATATCCAATGTGCATCACATCTCACATCTTCCCACATAGCATCCATTCCAATCAACCACCGACTCATAGCCCCACACATCACACAACCCATCTGATCACCCTCATCACCTCACAATAGCCCAAACCATATAGGGAAACACAAAAACTCAAACACACACAACAGAAACACATCTGGACTTCCACAATTTATGGGGATTTATCACACTACTTATTTATTACGAATGTTTATTATCACAAAAAAATAGATTTTCATGGGAAATAAATTTATTATCCACATATATGTTCTTTATCGTTATTAATTTAGGGTGAGATCAAAAAACAACACAACAAGGGTCTCACACATATCATCTATAGCACACACAAGGCTCCCAATATCCATTATTTTTATTATTGTCAACAATATGCATAAAATTATCAACAATATCAAAAAAGAAATAAAATCACAATACAACTCCATATTATTATCAATTCTAGATTATTCCAATTAATTATCCTTATTAATATGGCCCTTTCAATCCACCTAATGGAAGGAAAAACCATGATAATTCAACATATAGCATGTAAAGGGGTTATAAGAATAATTCCTTACCTCAAAGAAGCTTTATAATCCCACTATACATCACATGGTGAAGAAGAAATAGCCTGAAACCCACAACCACATAAGTAAATGATGCATCAACCTACACCACATTAAGGGATCATTAAATCACATCTCAAATCACCTTCAAACCAAAACAAAAATTCCACCACTAAGACCTAAAGAAGAACAGAAAAAAATATGGGGTAGGGAGGAGAACATACCTCGATTGCTAAAACTCAACCACTATAACTCAATAACCAAGGTGAGGAAGGATGGTTTATAAGGTCTCTAAAAACTGCTAGGTTTCTTCCATAAAGTAAGAGTAAGTTATGATCAAATGGATGGGATCTTCCATGACCTCATGTTATTTACAAGTTATATGTTGCCTGATTTACATCATAAATTTAATATTTACAACATAAATTACACCACTATATTTTATAAGATATAAAAATATTTTACACCATAAAATATTTGAAACATCAACACCTGCTGAAAGATGTGGTGCCTCGGTTTGAATCATCTTACACTAAAAATTCCACTTTTATAGCATAAACCCATTTCATGCTTTGACCTTAGCTACACACAACCTATAAACTACAAGCCACAAAAGTCGTAAAACTCAAACATATGGCATAAATACAACTTTTACACTATAAATTTATTCTGCTACATAGATAAACTCTAACTCCATAGAACTATCCTCCAATCTTCTATAAAACACTCCAACACCCTAAAACCAACAATGTAATCGTTAGGTAAGGCACATATCATTTGAAAAATTATTTTGACTATAAGGCGTTTTACAATTATAAATTTTGGAGGAAAATGGTAAAGCAATAGGATATAGAAAAATAAAAGTCAAGAGGAAAAGAAAACCAAGGATATAATACTAAACCCAATCCCCAAAGTGAATCCAAATGTTCAACTATCTTAGATAGAAACCAGAATAGATTTTAACTATAAAAATTAAGAAACTAAGATCAGAAGAAAATAACTTCAAATGCTTGATCCATGATGTCAGACTTCCAAAGTCAACCCATGAACTCATTTGGGTGGGAAAAAAAATATTCTCAAAGTTAAATTCAATAAACGATATATCTTCTTAAACTGGATGAAATACCCTCAAAAAATTAATAAGTGATGAAAATAACAATCAGTATCCTAAAGAAACCACAAAATAATCACACATGATAAGTCATAGAAACCACCTAGAAACAAGGATCTTAAAAAAATTACCACCTCAAGGAAAAAAACCAAAATTGATCAATCAAGAGGAAAATAGTGACCAGTTTTAAATTACTCACAATAAATCTTGCCTTAATAAGAACTATATAGACATGATTTATATCAAACAAGAGTAACACAGGGTCATATTCCCAGAACATTGGCTCTAGGTGAACCCAACAAAACATCATAGAATAACTATAATGAATCATTATTTCCCCAATGCTTACCTAATATTTTCTATATAAAATCATTTAGAAAAAAAGGCCCAACAGAAGGCTCATATTGAACAAGGAGAAGAGGAAAAAATCATTAAGTCCAGATGCATATTATATGAATGGTTTTCCAAGTTGTGCATAGTAATCATGCACCCACTTAATTCCTTCCAAAACATGGAGTGTCCCAAAATAGTTAATGAATTTTTAATACCATAAAGAAAAACTAAAATGAAAACCAAAATTCTTGAAAACATCCATGAACTGAGCTCGAGTTCAAGACATACTCCTCTTAGACAACCCTTTTTTTAAGGGTGGTGCCTCAGTAAAAGACCAAGGCACAATTTATTGCTCAAAAAAATGAAGGAAGTTACAAAAGTCTAAAAGACAAAATCTTGTTACAATCCTTATCATAAAACAGGAGCAAATCACCAGGAAAATCATCCAGCCAGGTAATATCCTGATTGACCCCCTTGTTGGCAAGACTATCAGAAACCATGTTCGCTTCATGGAACACATGAGGGAAATGAAGTTGAGATCCATGAGCGAAGCAAGGCATTTCATCCATCGAGTGGTAAGCGGCCATGCAAGGAGGACCACCCCCTTCCAAATAGCTTGAACCACTGTGGTTGAATCTCTTTCAATCCACAGGTTGTTCCAACCTTTTTTCTTGGAAAAATCCACCGCATGAATCACTCCCAACATTTCTGCTTCCAGAGCTGAGGTCATACCACATCCACCGAAGAAACAGCCATGGAACCTGCCAAGAAAGTCTCTAAAAATGGCACCACATCCTGCCAGACCCGGGTTTCCTCTAGAGGAACCGTCGACATTTACTTTGATCCACCCTGGAATAGGAGCTTGACAAAACACCTCAAAGGTGCACCGAGGTTACTTGTAGGATCCAGAAATCCTAAGGTGGCGAAGGATCTCAAAATCACCAACAGAGTTGTCACAATGATCTTTCTGAAGAGAGGCGGAATCCTTAATGGCAATAAGAATACGCGTTCTACCTACAGTGAGACTGAATGAGAAATTATTATGAAGGAAATTATTTCTATCATACCAGATCACATGCAGAAGTTCCGCCACCACATTCAGAAAAAGATTCTTGATTTTCTTAGAAAAATCCCCATTAACATAGTGTTGTAATTGAGAGCTGATAGTATCAGAAAAAATCCATCTGCAACCAAAAATATCAAGAATGTAATTCCAAAGAGCTGCAGCTATAGCACAAGAAAAGAACAAATGATTAGCATCCTCTCGGTGTTGATTGCACAAATGACATCTAGAGTAAAGAGTAATCCCAAAGGATTGAAGGCACACATCGGTGGGGATCCTATTATGAGATAAACACCAAATAAGAGTAAGCCTCAAGGGCTTGATCCAAGGATTTCTAAAAGATTTCAGCCAAACAAAGCTAGAATCAGAATTGCTGAAATTGTTTTTGTAGAAACTTTTGGAATTAAGGACTCCATTAAAAGCAGGTTCCCAAATGAGGAAGTCATCAGAGTTGGAGAAAGGATAATTGTCAATTATATTACTGATGTGATTAGGAAGGTTGATGTCATGGGAATTAATAACATCCCTAAGATTGGAGTTGGTGTTGATAGGAGGAGTGGTGGACGTCGACATAGAGATTAAGGGGACACCAGTCCAGTTGTCCAGACATAAATTCAAAGAGTAATTAGTGCTAACCATCCATCTATAGTTGTTCATGATATTAAGGAAAGAATATCTAATGGATGGCCAGATAGAAGAAGTGATGTAACCCAAATTACCATTACGAAGCTTAGTAATGAGTCTTTTCTTGAGAAAGGTAGAGGAATCAGAGTTGTTGTGAATTAGATTCCAAGTCATCTTAGCTTGAAGAGATTCGTTAAAAATCATAAGATTTTTGATTCCAAGACCACCCTTGTCCAGAGGTTTACAACAAGTGATCCAAGGTATGGTCACAAATTTTCTTTCAATCGTACTACCAGTCCAAACAAAGTTTTTAATGTAAGAATTGATCTTATTAAGGAGACTAGCAGGACAATTGTAAACCATCATCGAGTAAACCATTTTGGAGACAATTGTAGATGTAACAAGACAAATTCTGCCAGCCATTGAAAGAGATTTACCCTTCCAAGACGAAAGATGATTGATAATTTGATCAACAATGACATGGAAATAGCTGGATTTTGGCCTTCCCCAAAAGATGGGAACACCCAGGTAAGTGAAATGGAAAGAACCTTCTTTGATTCCTAAGTAATTAATGATGTAAATTTTTCTGCTGGGGGCAAAGTTTTTTCCAAAGAAAACAAAGGATTTACTCCAACTTATCGCTTGGCCTGAAATTTCTTCATAATGAGATAGGGAACTTTTGAGGTTATGGATGTTCCTTTTATCACCTTTTAAGAATAGAATAATATCATCAGTATAAAGAATATGGGTAGGAACATTTAAGTTTCTGGAATCCTGAATAGGGTTAATCTTGTTTTGATTCACAAGGCTCATGAGAAGTCTACTATGATAATCCTCTACAATAGCAAAAAGGATGGTAGAGAGAGGATCACCTTGCCTAACCCCCTTAGTTCATTTAAAGAAGCCTTTAGGAGCCCCATTGACCAGCATAGATATGAAATCCGAATTGAGTAAGGAGCATATCAAAGCAGTAAAAGAATCATTAATCCCAAAGTTTTTTAGAACCTTTAAAATAAAGCTCCAGTCTATGGTGTCAAAATCCTTCCTAATGTCTAGTTTAATGGCCACACTACCTCATCTAGAGACCTTATTCAAATGGGTGGGGATCAAGAACCCTCCCATGAATGACTACTTTAATTATTACCACCCCACCTCCAATGTACCATAAATCCTATAACATAAAGAAAGAACCATGGATCTGATACCAATTTTCTGGAAAAAATCGATGCATCCTCAAACAAGACCCCCAATATAGTCATGGAATGTTCTGAAGAGAATTCTCGATCCACACAGACAAGCGACATGTGTCTAGAAATCAACAAGATTTCACTGGGATCATTTTCACCCAATAAAAATGAACATAAAAGGATATTCTACTAAAATAGAATCCCAACAAGAATAAATTGAGGTATCAAACAATAAAATAAACAAAATGAGTACAACAACAAAAATAGTATTGATGGACAATAAACATAATAGAAATTAAAAATATAATTCAATCCATCAATATCTCCTTGTAAAAGTGAGGAACCACCACACACAACTCCACTATAACTTAAACCTAGTGATATAGTAATATTAGATACACTGAGAAACTAGTTAAACCTGTAAGATATATACGCATGAGCTAACAAGACTGTAGGTCACTACACACTTTCCCAAAGCTTAACACTTTAAAAGAAAATATATTTCATTCATTTTTGAATATAAAAATATAAATTTAGGTTCTCTATAATCATTTCATTTATAAAAAATTATCAAATGGTTTTCCTTGAAAACACCCCATTTTCACAAAACCAAGGTACCTTTAATATTAAACCATAATTTATATTCCTTTAACAAAACCAAGCATAAATTTTAGTTTAAACAGTTTAAAGGAAAATAATGAAGGAAATAAAAAAACCATGCAATAAAAATCCAAATTTCCATTATTTGAAAAATATACATATTTTTTCATCGTGGAATCTAATGTGAAGGTGGGGAATCTAGTAAAAGTTAAAATAGTCATAAATGATTAAAAGTATCCATACCAAAAACATAACTACACATTAATGGAACCCTTCCCAAAAAACAGTCTTACCCCTCATGTCCCCATTGAGAGGAAACAACCACTAGGTTGACCTAAGTAACACCTAGGGCCACTAGCTAGAGCATAATTCTAAAATAGTGAACATGTGCACCCAAAAATTCCACTTAGACAACACATAATTCCCATGAAATTTCAAAATTGAGGTGATAATTTCATAGAAATGATCATTTAAAATAATCACATAAAAATATTTATTCATTCATTTATGTCACTCACATCTCTAAACACCCACATAGAAACATCACCTTTATCAATCATAGAAATAAAATTCATCTTTCCTAAATAGGGACATTTTTCATAGGCATTTAAGTATAAATAGTTTCCATACCACATAGAGGGGCATGTCCTATGGGTTTTCTTTTTCTAATAAAACTATTTAAAGAACTAATCAGGGCTTAAAATCATTCCAGGAGGACAAATCCATGAAAATATCTTTATAAAAAAATGCATAAAACAAAATTTTATTACTTCAATAATTAAAAATTTCATAGAATTTCATAAAAAGGTCCAACTCACCTAATCATTAGAAAAAAAACTCTTATCATAATTTTTGAATCCATAATCATAAAAATTTTATGAACAATTATTAAGAGACAAATAGGCATGAAATTTTTTAAAAATAAAGTATTATTCCTTTAAAAATGTTTTCATATCAAATCATATAAACACCCCCCCCCCCCGCCACACGCAAAATTTTATTTAAAGTCTCAAGAAAAAATAATTTTTTGATATAAATACTATAAATAAGTATAGAACATTAAACTAAATTGAAAACTAATTATCAAAACACAAGAAATCATGGATTCAATTTCAAAGTGAGATGAATGAGACACCTCCCTCAAAACACTTGGAACTACAACCACCAGAAGGGATCCATGACACTGAGAGAAGGAAATATCAAAGTGGAAATAAGAAAATAAATAAGACAATATTTCCTATCCATGAATCTTCATATCACCAACTTCTATAAAAAAGGAATCATGAGTAATCCCCTACCCTAAAAATTCCTAAATAGAATCCCATGTGAAATGACAATCCAAAAAAACTTCAAATTCTATAACATATCTATAAAAACCAAATTAAAAAAACCAAATTCAATGAATTCCCATATCTTAACTATACATTGGAAATAGAAATATGATGAATAAGATAATACAAGGTAAAAAAATAGCTACACTTTACAAAATAGGATCACATCTTTGATCAACACATCAATTCACCATGAATATGAGTTAGGAGAGAAAAAATCATCCATAGAGAGCCCCCAAAAAATATGGGTCGATAAAAGGTAAAAAGAGAAGGAATAAAAATGTAATGGAGGATTCAAGTTAAAAAATTTAGAATCCCATTACCAAAATCGTGTCTAGAGACACCCATAGTGAGTCAATGGCCTCCACCAATTGGTTGGTTGACCACCGATCAGCCTATGTTGACTCACTAACTGGAAAGTGGCTACAAAAAAAATTGTTGTATCCACTTCCATGTTCATTGGATAGCTATTGGAGACCCTCTAAAAGGACAATGGCTACAATAGTGGTGTTTTAGCCACTTCCAAGACCTTCAGAAAATTGTTGGATCTCACTGGTGAGTTGGTGGAAAACCTGCAGCTCCTACAGATGCAGATTCAGATCCACACTCACTCCAAACTTTTAGGCCTTCTTATGATCCCTTAAAAACCCTAAAAAACTAGAAAAATAATTTTTAATGAAAAAAAAGAGTTACCTAAGCTTAGGATATGACATTATTCATGGATTATTTCAATATTTGGTTGTGGAAGTTTTTTTTGAGTTTTTAGAGGATCCATACTTTAACCTATAATGGAGGTCGATATTAAAAGAAATGATAAAATAATCTAACACTAATTAGACCCCATTTTTTGTTTTCTGATTACAATAAATTTTGGTCTCTTCAATTGGAATCAGAGATAAAAGGTTTCCTATGAAGGTTCTATAAATGATTGATGTTGATTGTTATTTAGTATTAACATTACTTAATTTTCATTATTCCTTAGTGACATAATGGATAATCGTAATATTATTAAAAATATTTTCATACTAGATTTTGATGGAAAAAACTATCATGAATGGAATAATAGGATGGTTCCTTATGTCCTCCCTATTTTCCTATAGTTTTATAATGTGGTTAATATTGTGTTTATATCTATTGTTAAAATAGATTTCAGAAACTTACTAAAAAATTTAATTTTTGAAAGATAAAAATTTTAAGAATGAAATATTGATATCCATATCAGAAGAGGTTTACACAATGGTAGTGATATTGAATATTACCACTATGATTTGGGACATGATTTAAAAAATTTATGAAGGTAGCATTAAAGTGAATGAATCTAAATTACATATCTAGATATAAATGATTGAACATATGTAAATTGATTATTATTAAACCCTTTGAGGCACACACAACTGTGTCAGAAACCACCTGAATTATGTCAACATATCTCATTTAAAAATAAAGATTATATCTCAAATAAAAAAAACATCATCGTATTAATCAAGGGCCATGAATCCACTCCATCACTTACCAATATAACCCAATTAAATTTTACTCTATAAAAATAATCATTGAAGGAGGTTTAAGGACACTAGGTATTCTCATTCATGGTTAGAAGTTCAATATAGATTACTCATGCTTAAGTCAATCCATAAAATATGGGGTATAGTTCATAGCCCTAAGGGATCAATTTTCATTGCCAAAAATTCATTTTATAGTAATGGTAATATACTTATTATGGATTCAAGGGTTATCCTAACTGGCCCCAAGATTTTCAAATACTTTGAAAAGCCCCTAACAATTTTTCAAATAAAATATCACTACATTTTTTATTTTCTAGTTGGAAAAATCATGACTGACTAGTCTACTGTGTATATTTTTTGGGGATTAAGGTGGGTTATTGATTTTAGATATGGTATCTAATAAAATTAATATGAAGTAAATAGGGAACCATAATTTCAAACATCTATGGGATAACAAACTGAAGATTTTAAGTGTTTATTATTCTAGGATACCTCCCCTATATAAGAAAAGCATAATATAAGATGATGCCCTCATCATGTATAACTTTTCACACCCTGAATGTACACATTGATAGAATAATATTCTTATATTAATAGAAATATATAATTTAATAGAGGAGAATTTTAAAAATTTTAAGTAGGTATATTTAATGTCAATTCATGTTCATTGGATTAAAGAGACTTGAATAGACTCATTTTTCATGTGTTAAATTTCTTACTTGTTCCTGTGAAATAAGAAAGGGTTATGTTTTAAAAAACATAATTAAAGTGTAGAAAGATATTTTTCTACAGATTTTAAGAAACATAAACTCTTTTAAAAGAAGGAAGATTTGTCTACTAACACTAAAAAATATTAAGGGCATGTTGATTTATCTAGAAATATTTTCCTTCTTGTTTTAGGATTTTAGAAAAGTTAAATTAAAATACATCAGTAAACTACCTCTTAAATTTTTTAATGATGGTGCTGTATATAATTTTATAATTAATATCCCAAATAAAAGAAGTATTGAAAAAATAATAATGAAAAAAATTCTAGAATAGATAATATATAGTAAAAATCTTATTTTCATGAAAGATGTAAAATTAATACTTTGGAATAAATTTTCTTTAAAGAAAAATGAATATGTATCTTGAATAAAAAGAAAAAAAGATAGATCTACTATATGATAAAATTAATAATATGAAGCTGTTATCTGAAAAAATATAACTTTTATATATCATGTTGAGAAGCATGAGAAAGTTTTATATAGTGATGAAGAAAATGGATAGAGTTATAAAAAGCATATGTTGAAGGGAATAATTAATGATTGACTTGATAAAAAATCCAATATCTAATAGAAGATCAATATGTAAAATAAAAATGATAAAAACTAAATGAAAATAAAATTTAGGTTACCTAAGAATGAATTTGAATATATTGGTGAATTTATAATTCTTAATGTAATAAATGATAAAAAAATAAAATATAAATTATTTTAATAGAAATTATACAAAAAAGAATAAAGAGTTACATGAAGTTTTACTAAGGTGAATTAATGTAAAAAACACTTTTAATAAAAATAAATAAGGTATTATAAAGTTTTTAAGGTGAATAATGAATGACCATAAGATTTTATGTTTTCTAGAAAAAATAAAATAAAGGAAATGTTTTTCTAAAAAATAAAAATGTTATTATAAATATTTATTATAATATTATAGATTCAAAAATCAATTATAGGGAAAATTAGGTTAAGAAAAATAACAAAATAGATTTCTATATAAAATAAGGATGAGGTAAATCATAAAAATAACTACCTCTCCAAACTAATGATTAATAGTCAAATTATGTTCGAATAAGTAAATAAGAAATTATTTATAAAAAATATGTATTTCATCATGGAAGTTAAAGATTATATAGAAATTATTGGAGCATTGAAATGATATAAATATGTGCTATAGCTAAACCATAATGTAGTGGTGTTGACCATATCCTGGTTTATGATGGAGTAAATGGTGATAGTAATGGATATCACATCATGGTTCTGTTCATGAAAATACAATCATTATATAATAATTCACAATAACTATTTTTTATACCCACTAAAATATATCATATTCATTTTTATACATCATTAAATTACGTTTAAAAAATCTATATTATTAAAGTGTTAAAGAAATTATCCTTGATTTGGTGGAAGGTTTCAAAGTTTTTTTACATTGTTTTTTGTAGTTAAAACATTTTTATGTTTTGAATGATGAAACATTTAATGTTTATAGGTATTTTGGGATTAACTATATTATATTAGTTCTTCTATAAAGGTTATAATATTAGGCCAAAACAGTGAAATTTAACAAAAAAAATTATGCTATCAAAACACTATTATCTAAAACTCACATTATCTCTTTTAATTTACTTTAAGGTTACTATAGAACACTAGAAAGAGATAAATCCTTTTTAAATATTGGTAGACTCATAAATTACATGGATTACCTTTAGAGGATGAATGCCTTCACCCTATAGTGACTATTATTAAACATCTATGAAAAAAGGAGGCAAGGATTCAAAAGATATAATGTTATGTTCTTACTTTATATTATATTCAATTAAAATGAATGGTTGGATCATGAGGAAAAATTATTTTTAGTGGTTTTATTCCACAGTGTTAAGAGAAGAGTTATACCTATTAAAAACTGAGATAAATTTTATCAAAAAAATACTTTGTGTTTTGAAATAGTATTTCATTCCATTAGAGTCTTAGAAGGAATGAATTAATAGGGATTCAATTTATGAATATGGTATATAATTATAATAAAAATAAAGTTATGAAGAAGGTGGGAAATTATAATCTATGAACTAAAAAATGATTTTAAAATTTATAATAAATCAATAAAATATGTTTTCAACTTAGTCAAGATGATAAATAATGTTTGAATATTATTTTAAAAAAAATAAGTTATTAAGATAAAAAATTATATAAAAAAAAGAAAATAAAAGTAATCTTTTACGATTTAAATTTATTTAAAAGATATATGGGAGGAAAATCAATGGATTCTAGATAGTGTATATTAATCCCAACTATCTTCAGATACAAAATTACTAATGGATATTGAATTTTTTGATTAAGATTTTGTGAGTTATGATAATTAAAGTTTATAAATATTAAAGGAGTGGGTATTGAATAGATTTAATATTAAAAACTGATGTTCAGAGGTTATTTTTATTGATGGGATAAAACATAACCACATTACTATCACAAAATTTATTTTAATATAAACATTAATTTTAAAAAAAATAAAGGAATTAAAAGATATAACTATGAGAAAAGGTATAATTTAGAATATTTTTTAGATTTTAAATACATAAATGTCATATTTTCTTAGTATTAAAGATGAGAATAAAATCATACAGAGAAGGCCTATACATCTTAACTGAAATAGTAGATAAAATTTTCAAAAGAATATTCTATGAGATATAATTTAAATAAAATTAAGAAAAATTATATTCTTTTTTATGTTCCATTTCTAGGTCAAGATCAACTCATAAAAGCTATTGAGTAGGCTTTAATGGCGATCTTTCATCTTGATCCATTCCTTGTTCTTATGCCTGCAATGGAGAGCTCGAACAATGCAAACTTATTTTAGTGATTCTTTATTCCATATCTGCATTACCTTATATAAATGCACATATTGTTATACTAGATTAACAACATATGTTTATAAATGGATCTTTAGTAACCCAATGTCTCAATTGGGTGAATCCTTAACTTTACTATGGTATTTATTACTGGAGTTTGTGTGGTTTTATCTGCCTTATATCATTAAGTGTCTCATTATCATCTCATTCCATGGTGGTTTTATAATTTTTTATTATCCCCATTGATGATATAAAATTTTTATCATTATTTCTACTTATCTCCTCTCTAATATCCCCTAAAATGTGGCTTCAATTTATTAGATTTTTTTTGTTTTTATCTCTTGATCACATTTATTGTTTGGTTATTTCTTTTGATTACCATAATCCCCTAGAAAAGGCTCTTCCTTGGTGTTTGATTTTTTCTATATCTCAACCCTACATTAACATACCTCAGACATGCATGGTCCTGAATGAATCCTTAGGGGCTTAAATCGGTCATTTTGGTCGTGATTATAGACCATAGTGGAAATTTATTTGTTTATTTAACACAGAGTCATCTTTTTTCATTTTCATGTTTTTCTCCTCATGATGTGGTTGTGGTGAAGGTGTCAAATTATGAATGGTATTTCATTATTGGAAGGAGAATAAGGTGGCATCTGTTATGGTAACTCTAGGGTTGGTTTTATCTATTGACAAAAAAAATTCTTCATTGATGGAAGTGGGTACTCTATTAGTGATGACTTCCCTAGAGGTTCTAGTGACATGATTGTTTAAGGAATTATTTATATTGGAGACTTGGCCTTTTTTGGTGTGTCTGTGAGGCTTTATCTTGTAGGTGATTGTTTTTTATAAATTTTTTTGTGTTTTATGAGATTTTTCCTCTAATTAGTTTAATAGATATAGTGATTATTTCTGTTTGGGTTCCTGATTACCTCTAAAAGTGATTAAATTTATAAAATTATAAATAATTCTTTTAAGAGTTTTTATTTATAAAACATTTTATATAGTTAAAATGGTGCAAAAATTTCACAAGATAATAGTGATATAATCATTAAGATTACATGAGTTTATGGATTATGATTTAAGTGTTTTTATGAGACATAATTTGAAAAGTGTTGATCTTTATTTTATTACATTTATTGAAAACTTTTCTAACATTACTATTGGGATTTTTATGAAGAACGTGTTTGAAGAAATTGAAAATTTGAAAATTTTCAAAAGTAAAGTTAAATGAGAATTAGGATAATTTATTAAGAATTCAAGGATAGAAAATGGAATATAATTCATAATAAATGACTCTTCTTTATATCTCACTAGGAAAGGTGTTAAAAATGATCACACCACCTTGTACACACCTAACCAAATTTTATTTGAAAAAATAAGAAACGTAATGTCATGTTGAAATGTGAAGAACTATATATTCAAGATGAATTTAAATATTTGTATTTTTAGAAATAAGATATATCAATTAGTATTCATATTTAGAAAAAATTTCTACCAAGTCCTTGATAATATGTGATTAATTGTGGGATTTAGAACAAGAAAAAATAATCTATGAAGTAATTTTATGTTTTTGGTAGCCCATATATAATCAATTAAAAATTTAAGATCTAGTGGAATTTAGTAAAAATACAAGAGATAGAATTTTTATGGGGTATGTATCTACCATAAGAGGTTATATGTTTTAGAATAAAATTCTTTACAAAATGACATATTGTTATAATCTAAAAATAATAGAAAGTAAACCCACTATGGTTGATTTTTACAATGAAGTTATATAAAAATATGATAATTGTGAGATGTATAATTCTGAAAAGGGTTATTTTAATGAAGCTATAAATGAATCGATAATTAATAATATTGATTTATAATATACCATTGATGACTAAACTACTAATGGGAATGATAAAAAAATATAAAGAGGTGAAAAAACATGGAGAAAGGAAAATTATCATTGGAAATCAAAAATAATTGGTGAAAACTTGAATAAGACAAAAATCTGGTAATCTAACATCATATATATCCCAACTTGATTCAACCATATTCAATAAACCTATTCAGAGAAATACATAGATAATGTTTTTGAATAATGGGTTGGTTAAACTGAGAGTAATATTTTATCATATAATAATCATTATACGGTCATTAGTGGGTGAGGATGATGAATATTATGCACTAAATAATAGAATATGGCATTGTGAAATTCTCCACATTGTGGACAGTTTCTTCTTGTAGTCTTCTTTTCAATATCATTGTTTCATCAGAAAGATGGGGAATAGAGTATCTCGATGGTTTGATTATGGGGGGATTCGATGTTTTGTATAATCATTCAAATCGGATTCAGAATTTTTAACTTTCATATAAACTCCCAATGGATCCCACATAAATAATTGAGTAAAGACCTACTTTCCAAAGGTAAGTAGTCAATTGGGGTTTCAGACCTAATGGAACTTATGAACTCGCAAAAACCCTTTTGGGGGGAATTATTTCCTACTCCGAGACTCTCTTATATATTTCATATATATTCATGAATCTCTTCTTAATACCAATAAAAATCATTTACCCTAATAAAATGATCATGTTTTTAATCCCTCTATGCACAAAGGGAGGCATATTAATGAATTCATATGTATGTATATGAGGTTCTTCATCCATTTTACCTTATCAGTTAGCTTATTATATACTGAATCCATATCACTAGGTGTTTCAGAGTTTGTTTTTATACAGGTAGGTTATTAAAATTCTGAGGATGGGATTGTTTCGTTATGAGGCATCCTATATATCCAATTTATAATAGGTTTTAAAACCCAGACAGTTTGTTAAACCTGTGAATTTTAACATAATAATGAAAGGAAGGCCCATGGGGTGTTAGCCGAGTGGTACCCGCGGGTTGTACCCATCGCTCTCCATGGGAACTGGCACAGGATCGAGTCCCACCAGGATCGAACATTGTTTGTATTATGAACAGGGCGATTCAAATCCATTTCTTAGTTGGGGAATGTGGTGCGCACTTGGGCTGGTGGGGGCCCCCCTTTGGGAGTCGTTGTTAGCAACACACGTTTTTCCAACGAGCCCATACCTGAGTGGTACGGGATTCTTCTTGGCATTCAAGAGACCCATATTCAAAACCAGGTGGAGGCGAATTTCCGGAGGTATTGTAGCAGTACTGTAGCAGTTACTATAGTAGTTACTATTTGGTACTGTAGTAGCCTAAACTATTCACCCGATTTGGGCTTATGGGTCTCAAGGACATTTGGGTCATCAAAAGGCCTTCGGGCCATGAAGACCATGGAGTAGCCCAGTTCACATAGAATAGGCCCTAGAAGAGGATCAGAGCAATGGGAGTAGCAGCCACCAGAAGCAGAGCTAACCGGATTGGAAGAATGAGAGGGTATGGAAACTGCCATCGGGACCAGGCACCGTGCAAGATTTATACAAGGAAATTCTAGCTGATCATAAATGCGAGGTGGGAAGATAGGTGATCAATGATATAGAATCTTTGGAGGGGCAGTTCAAGTGGGTTGGGCCTACGGGTCATGTATTGGGCATGGTATCCCTCTGGGCCTTCGGGTCATGTATTGCGGGTCAGTCGGGCCTTGTGCCTTGGGCCTACGGGTCATGTACGGGTTACCCTTCAACCCTTAAAAGGGGGATTATCCATAATAAAAATAAAAATTAAGTCCTTTGGGCCATTCGGGTAATGAAAGGACATATATGAGGGAACTTAGGAACCAGATATTGAGATAAAACCTCAAAAATGCATCCTATATATCCTAGTTATAGTGGTAATTAGAGTCATCGTAGATCATTCATGACCTTAGGACTTTCCCCAAGGTAGATTCCCTTATATATGAGTAATTATACCATTCCACTGATTGGGTATTACACTAATGTTACCCAGGTTAGTGAAGATTCATGATGAAAATGATATGATCATTGTAAGCCCCTAATACCACGTGATCGATAATCAGTTTGAGAAATAAGGGATAGAAATTAATCGGTCTCTCTACATATGAATGTGAGGCTTATGTGTTTGTATAACCCTTTGGATGTTTAATATGGAGCTCTAACCTTGGGTAGGCATTCTATGTATCTTGATTATAATAGGAACCAAATTCAACATATTTCATTAGAATTATCAATCTATAGATGGGTGAGGAAGAATGATCATCCCATGGGAAATATTAGGTCCTGGTGGTTGGGATGTCAGAGACATGAAGGGACTTACACCAAAGTGAATGTCAATTGAGCTCAGACCTTAGGATGGTTTCCTACATATTCTGGTTATGGCAGGAATTAGAGTCAATTTAGTTTAATTTCATTGGGGATTACACACTAAGGCTTCCCTAATATGGGGGATATCATATCATATCATTAATCAAGTATTACAAACATAGGTTTCCATAATATGAGGGTAGTCATATCATTCCATTGATTGTGGATTACACATTGAGGTTACCCTAATATGGGGTAGTCATATCATGCTATTGATTGGGTATTATATACTCAGGCTTCCCAAATATAGAGGCTGGACAAATTTATGATTTCTTGGAATGCCTACTTTATATGGAATTGTTGTTTACCCAACCTACTTGACTATCTACTTGACATGTTTGAGGATGTATGGACATGTCCTAGTTGGCTAGCGGGCATGTTCAAATACAATCACATGATCTAGTTGACTTGTTCATAGAATAGTAAATGATATGAATTGATTTTCCTAGAGTGTGTTTCAAGGCCTAGATGAAATTTCTGGAGGGTGTTGCAAGACCTGGTCGACTTGTCCAGCAGACATCTCATGATCCAGGATAACATGTCTTGGTGTCAATGTAAGACCAAGATGACTTGTTTGGAGGGCATTGCAAGTCATGGGTGACATGTCAAGAGGATATCATATGATCTGTCTAAGGATGTATAAATATGATCACATGATCCATGATAACATGTTTTTAATGTTCCACAAGATCTATTTGGTAATCCTGAAGGGATTCATGAGACATGTATGACATTCTCTAGTGTCGCCACACAATTTGGGTGACATGTTTGGAGGACGTCGCAGGATCTGACTGGCGAGCCTGGTGTACTTTGCAAGAATTTGGGTGGTATTCCCAGAGGGTATTGTGCAACTTGATTTAACATGTTCAAGGGACATCATATGATCCAAATAGTGTGTTGAGGGAGCATATCATGATTTAAGAGACTTGTCACAGTGTTGTCGTGTGATCTGGATGAGCCATGTGAAGCGCCTGAGGATCATCATATTTTTTTATTGCATAAGTATCCCATATTTTAGTATTTTATTCCACCATTTTATTTCATATGTGCCTTATATTTTTCTAGTGTTAGATTTTTTAAGTTTTTTGTGATCCATTTGATATGTGAGACCTCCTTCGCCTAACTCGTCTTACACTCCATAAGTCCTTTGTGTGATCTATCAAGTGATCACATGAAGTTTTTATTCATGTTGTGTGATCCCTTAGATCATTCCCTGGGTTTTACCTATAAAAATACCTTTTTGATCATGTGATTAGACACTCTGATAATTCTTCTCTATATATGATCATTTTTTGATGCTTGTATGCATGTGTTTTTTGTGATGGGGGTTGATAGGCCTCTCTACCGTGGTTATATGTCTCTTTGTTTGGCATGTATCTCACAGATTTGGGTTGGTGTCAGTAGAGGTATTTAGTGTCAAATGCCTTATTATATCCCTCCATGGGTCATTCGAGGGCGTCGCATGATGATCAAAGACTATGGGAATGTTCTCCTTTTCCATTTTTATAGGAACTAGGATGATAAAATGGAATTAACCTGACTATGTGGATATGTAAAGGGTATTCCACAAGGTCAGGACAATATATCTAGGAGTCTTCATGAGTTCAGGATGCCTGTTGAATGGCTTTCACATGATCAAAAATGACTCATATGTGGTTCTCCACATGACAAAGGTGGATTTCTAGGGGACCTTCTCAAGATCATGATGCTTTTCTATAGGGCTTCCATGGGATTGTGCTGACATGTCAAGGGGGGCTCTGTAGGATCAATGGTGATCACCTATGGTATACTACCCCTTTCATGTGATTTCTATTTTATCTTCTCTCCATAAGAATATTTCGTATTTTTTCCTTTTTATTTACTTATTTGTTTTTCAAAAGTTGGGGATCTCATGTAGTTATACTAATTATATTGAAGACAATCACCCTCCTTGTTTTCAATGTATCGTGTGACCAATAAAGGTTCCTATGGTGACACATGAGTATTATCATGTACAACCCTACCATTTGTATTTGGAGTTGGTCATGGCGATGCAGACTCAAATGGTCATGTACAAAAACATTCACATGATAAAGGTGAAATGTTTGTGGGATCTTGCGCAATGAGGTAGGCATGTCGCCAGGGCCTTGAGGTGTCTTGTGGACTACATAGGTGCATCTCATAAAGATAAACAATCATAAAAGTCTTCTTCATTTTTTATATTTTCATCCTTTATTCTAAAACTATTTTTAATTATTTTTAGGTGCTTGTCAGCTGACAATTCATGTGACTTAGAGGGACTCATCTAGAAGCATCAACATGATCAGCTAATATCTTTTATGCCTTTACAAAATAAAGGATACTTGTGAAAAGAGATCTCTGTATGATCTCCAGTATTTCATGCGCTATTCATGACCCATTTTCATAACCTTATGAAGGTCATTTGATCACTTTTTCTTTAGGATTTTTCATGATCTATGTGTTCTATCCACCTTATCTTCTTTTTCTTTGAAAACACAAATAGTAACCACGCTTCGAGAGAGACGTCCATAAGGAAAAGGGCTCAATTTTGAGGAATTTAAATTCCCACATGATTATTTAGGATATTTCCAATTGGTGTCTGGTGAAGTTTGGTCTTATGTATGACCTTTGGTATTCTGAATAAGACCCTATAAATAGGGGAATGGAGGGAGGCTCATTCACTATCTAAACCTACTCTCTATAGCTCTTGTGATCAGCATCCGTTGTGTGTCCCCTTTACAAGATTGTCTATAAAAAACTGATCATGGTACATGTATGTAAGAAATGATTATAGGATATGTTTTGTGAGGATGCATCATGGGAACTATCTTCAGGATATTTATTCACAAGACCTACCTTTCCATAGCCCTTGTTTGAATAAAACACAGATCTATCTTTGGTAATTAATTGAACCATGGTCATATTATTGTATTACAGGTTTCGCAAGATCTGTTGGTTCAGTTGAATGACCATTCAACTATTATGAGTATCGCATGACCATGTTAGGGTCACATGATCACAAGTCTTATAAAGGATTGCACAGTCCTGTGATTTTATGTGGTTTCATATGGTCTATGAGACCTGAATCAAGTTATACGAATTTGAATCCCCTTTTGGGTTCATGCGATGTGCATGATACTACCAGAGTTGTGCATTTATTTTGATGATATTTTCACTTGTCTGACATATTCTTCTTGATTTTTTCATATGGATTCTAGCTCTTATTGTAGTTCTACCACTACAACTAAAAATAGGTCCATGATTTCTAGGAACCGTAATGTTGAGCCTTGATATCTCATGTACTCTGACAACAAGGCTATGAAAATGCTTCTCTTATCAGAACTCTAGAACTATCCCTTATCACACCGGCTTCTCATGTATGGGTTTGGCCTACTGGATGACATTTCCATTCCTTCTCTCAACTACAATTTAACATATTTATGGGTTTCAAATTCATTTTATTGTATTTAGATGATATTTTTTGTGGATGAATAACTAACTAGTCATAGTATGGTCCTAGGGGTTGTATTATATGCTGAAGAACTCCCCTATGGGTCTGGATGGCAGTGACTTCACCCACCATCCCATTTCTCAAAGATATTCAAACATATATGTCTCTTATTTGAACAACCCAGGTGGTTTTTGGAGCTCAAAATGGGATTTTTACCCTGTTGAAAACTTCTCTGATGAATGGTCATAGCCATTCTAGGCTAGATAGAGCTGTTTAGATTTTTCCAACCAGCTTCATGAAATCCATATATATAGAGTAGTACGGGTTTCCCAATTCATCATTTATTGTCAGTATGATCTTCTCAGAGAATTGGTTAGCTATTGGTGCCTTGGTACCAACTCATTCCATCTATACCACATAAAAGTAGGAATTAGCCTCTTGAATTTCTATCGAATGGGCAGGATATCCCCCCTTAGGGAAATTTATGAAGAATTCCTTTTTGTTGTAGATGTCTAGGATGACCCCTCAAAAACTCTAGTTTTGGATAGGGACATCCTCAAAATTTTTAAATAAAAGTTAATAAAGGAGATGAATATTCACTCTTTCATATCTTTTAAATTTGGATCAACAATTTCCTCTATTGAACTAGAGCTTGACTAACCACCATATGTCATCACCAATGCCCTTCCCAGAAGGTTCCTCATAGCGTAAGTTCATATTGAGAAATTATGGAAGCTAGGGGATATCATGTGATTCTAGAAATATCCCCAAGACTTAGGCTGGTAGAGGGTTTCATGGCCATGTTTTTTAACAGATAGATTTTCTTGACTAGGGATGTGTGATCAGGAGTCCGAGTTAGCATGCTGGTGATGGAAGAATGGTTGTTAGGGGGACAACCTATTAATCTAGATGTACTAACATTTTCACACCTTTACCAGATTCTAGGAAATATTCAATAGGGAAAAAATTCTTATAATATCAGTGGTACTTTTCAGTTTTTATTCAGCTGGATAGGGGAGAATTTCCTCTATTATGGATACCATAACACCATCGGGATCCCTGGTGGCTTATTTCACCCTAGGTTTTTTGATATCTCTGGGTTTGAGTCTATGATGTTAGGCCCTGATGAGATTTTTGATATGTTGATTTGATCTGAATACTTTGATTTTAGGTCGTATTCTGCACTGATCAGGCCAATTATTGATAATAGCAGTAGCTCTCTTGATTAAAGGTCATACAAGATCTCTCTTTGGGATGGGGTTATTACATCTAGGATATACGAGTTGATCATTTGTGATTCATATAACCCTTATCAGTTTTCTCTCCAATTTTGATACATCCAAAGGTTTTCTCCCCTCCCCTCAGATAGCATGCAAGTTGAAAGACATCCTGGGGTTATCCACTAGTTTTGGATGATATTGGTGTGTGGGGATTCCAAAATTGAGATTATACTTCTTCCTATTGGAACACCTATCTTCCTCACTTATGAATATGCTCAGGCTTGAATAGAATCCTATCTGTGTGGAGTGCTGAATTGAATGGTCCTTCATGTGGAAAAACTATTTTCCTCACCAATCCCTTTGTTTGTGGAAACAACAGAGCTAATTCAAGATTATGTCATGTCTTCTAGGAAGTGCTCTCATTTCTAGCGATGACCATTCAATCAGTGGGGTATATTTCATCAAGGAAGTTGTCCATTTGATGTGAACAATGGGTGAAGCATACATTTATAAAAGAATATATGGGTATCCCTATCCTTCTTCCTCATTATCCTAGCCAGTTATTCCCACCTATGACGTACCCACTTCATAAGTTATAAAGGATCAAGAATTGCATAGGCTAGTCTGACAATGGATTTACACCCCGATTACTAAGACTCCTCTAGGAACATTTTGTGACCAAGAAGAACATCTCTGAAGACTATTTAATTATTTGGGGGAGGGAATCTTTGACTGCCAACCATTATATGAAATAATGTGACAAATCATCCTAATTTGGCAAGAATTTAATATCATTGAGAGGGGATTTCACAATCTTGATGATGGGACTCCCCTATCCAAACTAATAAAGGAAGATTTAAAGCTGTTGGAATAGAGTCGTCTGTTCATATCTAAGTTGCATGCTCAAAATGGATGTCTTGACTGTATAGATACGAAGATATGAGTAGATCATAGATCACTCAAAGTATGAATTTCAAAGTCATAATCATCACTAGAAACCACTAATAAAATATTTTATGATATGTCTGCTCTTATTGAGACCATTCCTCCTAGGGAAGAGGTAGAAGAAATGGTGTGGGCGTCACTTTGGTGGTTAATCAATGCTTCTCATTAGACTCTATCTGACTTGGCCAGCTCAGCTGATCAAATCTTATTGTAGTTTAATAGTTGGTGTTTTTTTCATTGAATGTTCAGAGAGTCTCTGAAATGTGGAGATCTATCATTCTATAATCTATCGATGAATAGGTTTTCTTAACCATTGATTTCATTATATAGTTCTATTTCATTCATGATGTATATGATATTTCATCAATTTGATATTGTATGAATCATCAGCGATACACATCCTTTGTATCATATTAATTAAACCTGAATGCCTAGATTTTAATTTTTAAATCATAAAAAATTTATATTGATAAATGATCATGAATTACCACCAACACAAGATTATTTTTGATGTATCTACTTTAGTTATCTTGAGATTACTTGATTCACAACAAGATAAATTGGGTAAAATATATTCCTCTAAGAGAGAGTGCTCTATATTTTTCTAAATTTAGTGGACATAGGGAACATAACATGATTTTTTCTAAGGCCGTATGGTGGGACAGATAATCTTTCTATATTTTTATTTTTATTTCCCTATTATTTTTCCTAAGCTTCATATAGGATAAGACTTAGTGGGATCAGACTAGGTTTTTTCTCAGGTCTATTCCTTATGTGTCTTTAACCTAACAAGTTCCATGCCTTCTTCTGATATTGCAAAAAAATTTCTATTTTTCTATGGTTTATGGTCTTCTAGATCATACCTTTTATCCTTGATAGTTTAGGGTATTTTAGCTCATATCTTCTATTATTGTAGTTTAGAATCTTTTATATAAAACCTTTTATTACTATACTTTAGGGTCGTTTATATCAAACCTTCTATTTCTATAGTTTAGGGTCTTCTGGATCAAATATTCTATTACTGTGGTTTAGTTTCTTCTAGCTTGGACCTTCTATTGTTTTAGTTTAAGGTCTTCTAGATTGAACATTCTACTATTTTAGTTTAGGGTCTTTTAGCTCAGACCATGAGATGACATGAAATTTAATGTATTCCTGTCAGGATATTATTGATGAATATGAAATATAGGGGATACATTCCAAGGATGACCTAATATAGCCTAAGGTTCTGAGTTATATTGTGGTGTTTCTAGGGCTAATGAGGATAGTAGTTCCTTTCCTATAAGGAGGAGGTTCCTTTGGTTTTTAGGTAAAATCCCTTATGCATTGGTAGAATTTTCAAAAATAGGTGTTTACACTCTTTTCTAAGATCCATGGAAGACTTATGAGGGGTAATATTGGTGGATGGAGAAAATATTGGGAATCTGAAGTCCGCCTAGATAGTTGGAATATGAGTTGTGTAAATCATGTGTCCATGGGCTTGAATCGATGAATCATGGAATGGGGAATACATACTAGGGGCTACCCAAAATACCATATGTTTCTTAGTTCCACCATGATGTCACTGGGGCTCATGAGGATTGGAGTTCATTTCCTATAAGGTGGATATTTCTATAATTGGTAGGTCAAAACCCTTATTCATGAGTCCATAGGTATTATAATCATGGTCAAGTAGAGTTGATCCCAACTCTTTTTTGAGGGACAAGAAATATTTTTGAAGAATTAAACTTCTAGTCGATGAAGTGGAGTATGGAGAAAAATACTCTCTATGAAGGGTTCTAGTACCCTAGGGTAGTTTAGATTTTCATGATGAGGCTCGAGACCTACACTATGTGGTCTTGATTCACATGCTGTGGGCCATAAAAAGATTTAGGAATGGAGTGTTTCATTTCTACTTTGAGAAGGGGTACAATTCATGGTGTTGTAATGTCAAGGATGTAGAATCTACTTAAATAGTCTGGTTGTGGGGATTCTAAATCATAATCTATGAATATCTAAATTAAATGGATGTGGGAACCAATGGGTATGGGTCAACCATTGGTAATGGCATGATCCTCTAATGTTACATGCAATTAGAACAATAACTCCTAGGTTTCAGGGGGGCCTTCCTGGGATCCAATAGTCCGTTCAGAGGAGCCAGTCCCTATTACCATCCTTCTAAGAAGAAGATCCAAGAGAAAAGGAGATTAATTTCCATAGGGTACCAAGTGAAGGATATCTACTCAGGGAACTGGTTATGCTAGCTCATACTTTAAATCCACAATGTTGGTTTATAAAAAGTCTAATATTCAAAGAAGGGTTCAATCACCCAAAAAGTTGTGTCACCACCAAGTGGACATGTTATCACGATGAGGAGATGTAACAAATCATCACTGTAAAGTTTTCCTAGACCAAGGTATATAGTGAGAATGGATTTAATTTTACTATAGACACTATGTAGACCCTATGAGCTTTATTCATCATTGATTTTCAATCTAAAGTTTTCCTAAACTCTGAAGTTGGAGAGTTTAGAAAGTGGAGACTTGAATTTTTTTTAGCTTTCCCTTTGCAGGTTTTTAATACTGACATGTTTTTTGCCTCTTTGGCTGGAAGTTTAAGGTCTTTCTATTTGGAAAATCAAAGGCTAAAAGTTTAAGGCCGTATAGATTTGAACAAAGTGCATGCAGTTGAAGTTCATGATGCACATGGACCTGATATGAGGGGAATGTTACACAAGAGATTAATTAAGATACCCAGGGTCAAGAGTACTCCAAAATCATTCTGAGTGAGAGATAAAAATGGTGTAAATCATGGATCGAAGTTCTCAGGTCCTGAGTAATGATATGGGACAATCATTTCGGGGGTGTCCTAGAACACCCACGGTTACTGAGTTTTGTCGGAGTGATGTCAGGCTCACAAGGATCATAAATCCCTTCATATAGGGCCAATATGCCTCTGGTTGGTAGGTTTGATCCCTTATGCATTAATATAAAGTTCAAACAAATAGAATTATTTTCCTTTATTGGGTCCATGAAAGGTTTTCACCAACCTGAGGTTCTCAAGAAATGAAGTGTGATTTATGGGATGTGGGACTTAAAAGATGACGGAAGCTCCCCATACTCTGGTTGACCAGGGTCAGGCTCTTGTGGTCCTTAGATAAGGAATAAAAATGGGTGATGGCCTGCACATTTTAACATCATGTAATGGGGATGCATTTTCCTTAAATTTTTAATGTAATGTGACTCAAACATTTTCCTTTTAGTTACATAATATGGTAAGGACATATTTTTTCCTTATATTTTAATGTGGTAAGGATGTGGGAACTGATGTGAAAAATTTTGAAAGATTTCATTGAGGGTAGTTTTCATTGATCAAGGACATTTAGATTCAATGGGGAATCTTTTATCCATACACAGGTTTATTGGTGGATGTCCATATGTCGGGGCCCTTCCTACAAAGATTTATCATGTGTGTAATCAAGTCGTACATAGATATGACTCGTGCATAGGAAAAATTAGCTTGTATGACACGAACCTATTCAAAAATAGGTATATTCTACTTTTTTGTGCAATTTAATGTCATACAGCTATGAAATTTACTGTATAGGTCCAACCCATATGTAGTTAGGGGTGCATCATTATCATTTCTTATGTTTTGGTTGAACCCAACATCGAGGATCTGGGTGTTTTTTGTATATCTTGTGATGTCTGAAATTAATCCATATGTAGTTCTTGAATGGGAAACACTCTACATAGGCCTTACCCATATTCATAGGGGGGATTATTCCTATTTATTATTGTAGTTGTTCCTGGGATTAGAGATCTAGGCATCACTACGTATCTTGTGAAAATAATAATAAATCAGCATATAGTTCTTGATAGACCATGCAATTTAACATCACGCAGAAAGGATAAAGGATCCCTAACATAAAAAAGTGAATATTGTGACTAGGTCTATGAATGAAGGTATAAGTGTCACTACATATCATATGATGACAAGAATCAATCCACACCTAGTTCATGAATGGGAAACTATATGTAGTTCTGACCCGTACGCAGAGGGGGGAATGGTTTCCATGTATTATTTCATATGAACCCAAGATTAGAGATCCAGGCATTACTACATATCTCGTGATGACATGAATCAAGACACACATAGTTCTTGAATATAGGTGTTGTGGGAGACCAACACCAAGGGTAGTGGTCCTCTCAAGTAAGGTCTATAGTAATGCACAATTTTATGTCATGAAAGATACATCAACCATGCAGTTTAACATCATGTAGCATGGAATTATGGTGTGACTTTTAATGTCCCGCATCCAAGACCATGATAACCCTATCCTAAACTAATATGTTTTATTCATGTTGGGAGGCCCTTATGAAAATTCCTAAGCTCACATGATCTACGCTCGGTGAGAGAAATAAGGAATGGTAAAGGTTCCTCTCACAATATGGAGTCAATTACATAATAGATAAGGAAATTTTTTATCATATATTGGTTAAGACATCATATAGGATCTAGGTTTCCCTATATATCTCATTGGTAAGAGAATAAATCTACATTTAGTTCTAAAAACCCGTGCATTTTAGTTTCATGTGGTGAGGACAAAGACTGTACAGTTTAACATCATGTGGTAAGGATATAGGTGACTTTACATGAAAGAAGAGGTGTATTGGGTATATTTGAAGTTTAACATCATGTGGTGATGATGAGGAAACCATTCAATTTAGAATCATGCAGAAAGGATGTTATCCATGTATTTTAACATCTTTTGGTAAGGATGAGGGTCACTTGATGTGGAAGAAAATGAATGTTGGGGGTCTATATAGTTTTACATCATGCACCTTCCTTACATTTTAATGTCATGTAGTTAGGACAATAAATGTTTTACAATTTAACATCTTGCTTCTAGTACTTGAGATGTTATACAGTTTAACGTCTTACTGTTATGACCTATTTTGTATAGTTTAATTTCATGTGGTTAGGATACATTTCATACAGTTTAACATCATGTGGTTAAGACATTCTCCGTATAGTTTAATATCATTTGAATAGGAAAACATACACTTTATGGAATCTATACAAAGTATTTCTTGAGAATCCTCATATTTGGGGGGGTGAAATGTTTCCCATCCTTTCTATCCAGGGAGTGTGCTCTATTTTGAAATTCATTATGTATGATATAAGTTCCTTCCCATTTGGGTTCCATATTAGGAGGCTTCTTTCTTGGTATTACTGGGGTTATGAGGATCAATACTAGTTCTCTTTAAAGGAATCAATAGAGGTGGGCCCTTTTATTGAAGGATCATGTGATCCTATTCTAATGAACTTTGAGGTTGTGCAATGTACGCAACTTGTTAACATCAAGCCTCTCCAACTCATCCAGTTGTTTGTGTGATTTCTCATCATTTGATAGTTATCTATAAATGGATATTTAAAGTGAAGGTAGATGGCCTTCTATATGAAACACTTCCTCTATCCCATACACCAATGAATATGGCATTTCTTGTGTATCAGTATGTGTGTAGGTATGGTAGGCCCAAAAATCATGGGGGGGTATTTTCCAGCCATGACTTCATTTACTAATTCACCATATTTTGGAGTATATTCAATAGAGTCTTACTAAAGGCCTCTATCTATCCATTTTCCATTGTATGATAGTAGGATGATGGATTGGACTCGATGTTGTACTCCTAGTACAATTTCATCAACTCTATAGAACAAAATTTGGTGCCATTTTCCATTAGTATCGTGTGATGGAATCTAAATCTGGTGATGATATAGGACTTCACAAAGTAAATGATGTTCTTCTTCCTAAATTCCTTCAGGGGTATTTCCTCAAACCATTTGGAAAAGAAGTCATTAGAAGTAAAGATATACTTAAACTAATTAGATGTAGATGGGGGGTATAGCCCTACAACATCCATTCCCCATATGAAAAACATCCAAGAATACTTAGTTGTATGTATAAATTACAAGGGTTGATGGATGAAGTTTTCATGAATCTTGCATGCATGAAATTTCTTGGTTAATTACAAACAGTTCTATATCATGGTTTTTTAGTAGTAACCCAACCCCTTGATTTTTTGGGAGAGTATAGTCCTAGATTGATGAGCTCTACAAGATCCTGTATGGACCTCTTTCATGATGGTGAGGGTATCTCCTTTTTCTATGCATCTGAAGAGGATCCCATTGATTCTTTGCTTATAGAAGTTTTTTTTCTCATTTAACCTATCCCATAGGGTAATTGTTTCACCTCCGAGGTGGCATGTTTACGGGTTTAAATAAAATGAAAAGAATGTTCTGGCGAGTGATGAGCATTCGTATGTTATTATAGAGACTTTCCCATCACCATCTTTTCTTCGACCCGATCCATGTTGTTATCCTTTAGGGGGAATTGGATTTAACCTGTGGGGACTGGGAAGTTTATCCCTTCTGCATCATGAAGGAGGTTCCACAGTCAAATGGTCCTAGTAGGAGATTTCATGGGGTTAAGTATTTTTGCAATTGGTCCTCTTAGGATATGACTTCCTAGGATGATCTTCAATGGGTTTATTTGTGGAGCCAGAAACACCCAAAATCACCCAGTATACTACATTTTAATGTCTTATAGCTTGGATGATGGCATCACAGTTTAATGTCATGTTTTGTGGACTAATACTATAAAGTTTAACATCATGTGGTCAGGATGATAACTCATAGTTTAAGGTCATATAGTTTGGACCATTTGTTATCAAATCCATAATTAGTTGTAGGATAATTGGGTTGGGATGTTATGACATGCCTCAAACATGAGAGGGAAGGAAAGTGAAAACCATGACTCTAGGGATTCTCAGATTAGGAGAAATGATATGGGGAATATAAGACATTGAGTCGTACAGAGGTAGTAAAGGACTCTCCTGAGGACGAATTTGCCTTTGGTTGATGGTCGTTTTGTAGGCAACATATGCAGAGCCACTATGGAATGATGTGCATAGTCAATCAAAGGTGTCCACAGGGCACTGGACTTCCACTTCTTATGGCCATGTAGGTTTATGAGGATCTTTAGTCACTAGAGACATGAAGTTTGATGGATGTAAAGGATGTGTCTAGGAATTTAAGAAATATTCAGCTTGTGATTGTCCATGGAGTTTTGGGTCAACCTGACATTGGAGGTAGGTGATAGGGTTTTCAGGAGGTGTATGAGGAATGTCTCTCATCATGGTATTTAAGGGATGGATTTTTGGGTGGCATAAGGGGTGCAATAGAAGATATCGTCTACCTGGCCTGAAAGTTTGCGGTGTGACTCTCCATTTTTCATGGGGGTCAGTGATGGTAGCGAAGGGACCGGCTCAGAGGGTCGGGACTGCAACTCAGTACTAATCCCAAGTGGGGGTGTGAGAGCACAGTCCCCATGGTATGGACTAGTGGTAGTGAATGAATTTCTGCATAGTGTTTTCTATGTAGGAGCTGGTTATGTAGGAACATCCACATAGGAGCTGTCCGCAAACTGTCTTTCCACGAATGATGTTATTTGCGAAGAATCTGGCCATGTAGGATGGTATGCAGACTCTTTTCGACATATGAGATTTCATGAACCATTGGATGGATAAGATATGGTCATGTAGTGTCTTCTATAAAGGGGTGTCTATATACTGCATTATGCATAGGGAGTCGGTGAACTATTTTTATTATATTTTTTATTTATTTGTTGGTGAGATATAGAGGTTCTTCCAAATACAGTTCACGGGGAGGAATTCCATGAACAAATTTCTGTATATGGTTCACGGGATGGAGTCCGTGAAATGATTATGGTTCATGGGATGAAATCTGTGAACTTCTTTGGATATGGGATAGAGTCCCAAAAACTTCTTTGGGTGTGGGAGAAATTTCTCACACACCCTCTATGTTCTTCGTCCCTTTTTCACCCATCCCAGATCTCTCTCCCCATCTTCTTCAACCCCCTTTTTCAGTTCCCCTGGTGGTCCTTTTATAGAGTGTTGGGGAATCTGTATCTATGATTCACATGGAACCTTTAGTGGAAGCCCATGGAAAAAATCCAGCCTGTGGATGACTCGGTCAACCGAGATTTATGGAGGTGTGGGATGTTTCCAACTTCTCCTCATCTACGAATCACATCATTCATGGGGATGGTGTGCGGGGCATATCTATGTCGGACTCTTGCCAACAAAAATGGTTCATGGAGGCTTTAGTTCATGGGTTTAAATTCATCGTGAACTATTTTTTTCTCTATCCAATACCTCGCGAACCAGTGCATCGTATTCTATCCATGTACCGGTGGTTCATGGTTGATTCCTTCTGTGAACCTTTCTCGGTAATCGGTACGCGGCCAGGCTAGATTCCTTTGAAAATTTGGATTTCCTCAAATTTATTCTCAAATTTTCAATCCATCATGTATTTTTTTGCTTCACCCAACTTACGAGAGTATTTGACTTCCCTTTGATGAATTTTCAGGACCCTACAAATGCCCCCCATCGGAATGGGATCTGATCGGAATAAAGAGGAGGCTATTCCGATGTAGAAGCAATCTCGACTTGAATTGTAAGATAATGATCTAATTTTTTTTTTCCAAGGGACTCAGCGAGTGTGGATCAACTATTACTGGGGTTTTATGGAAAACCTCACAAACCTTTTCATTTTTTCATTATTACCCTAATTTTTTCTAAGACTGTTTGATACGGGCTTAGTGGGTATAACTTGACTTTTTCCTAGGTCTCCCTTTGCGGGTTTTCGAACTAAAAAGCTTTATGTATCTTTGGATTATTTGATATCTCAATGTTTTTTTCCTAAACCATATGCAATATAGGTTTAATGAGCTAATACTCGACTTTTATCAAGGGGTTCCCTTTGTAGGTTTTCACTCTGGTGAGTATTGCATATTTTTTACTAGTGATTTATATTCTCGCCACTAAAACTTATTATTGATGTTTTAGGTTGAACAGTTTTGATCAAACTTGATGGGTTAGGGGGGCCAATTTGGGATCATCAGCCAAGAATGTCCTAATAATCTCACACATGAATGAGGGATTTTTCTTGACCCTAACTTTGTAATTTTTGGATGTATATGAGGATTGGGAGCCATTTTAGGCATATATATGTAGGATAGGACTCTCCTGAGGAAGCATTTTCCTTTGATTGACAGTTGTCTTGTAGGAATCATATGCAGAGCCACCGGGGCATGATGGGCATAGTCAAAAAAGGTTTCCATGGGACAATGTCCTTCCATATCCAATGGCCTAGGAGGATTTATAACACTTTGGGTTTTTTTGGGGGTTGGGGGCCACAATGGGTGGCCTTTCTGAGGAATGATTTATGAAAGCATTAGGGTAATTTGAATCATTTTTGAATGGGAAACCACTCCCACACAAATTTTTCTTTTGTAAGGGAGGACTGTAGAATGGTACCGTTTAATGTCATACAACCAGAACACTTAACACTCGTTAGGGGAGATCATTTTTCTCTAACCAAAGGAAAGTAAATGATTCATCAGTTCAAATAGAAATTCATTTCATGTCTGGGTGTTTGAAAAGGGAAATATATGTAAGACTTTATCTAGGGGGATTCTGAATCTAGAGAGTGAGACGAGACATAAATGTCATATGGGCATACAGAAACTAGAAAGGACTCTCCTGGGGATGAATTTGACTCTGGTTGACGGCCGTTTTGTTGGAGAAATATGCAGAGCCACTAGGTAATGATGTGAATAGTCAAAAAAAGGTGTCTGTAGGACAAAAGCCTTCCATCTACGATGGCCATTAAGGATTGTGGAGATTGGGACCTTTCTGGAAATTCCATATGGCTTATGAAATGGGGTGTGCCTAAACATGAAAGGGGCATTTATTTGGATGAACATTACTAGGAAAACCTAAAATAGGTGAGGGAATTTTATTTATTAGATTTTTTTTTGTGCGTGGATCAACTTTGCGCATAATTATGGGGAATATTTATTTTGTAGAATCCTCGAGAGAGACCAGTGGTGAATCAGGCCGGGAAGTTCTAATATATCCAAAACGTGGATAGGAAAGAGAATGTAAATGATGAACTTAATGGTTATTGAATTAGGAGGGATTTCATGGGGTTTGGAAGTATGTAGGAATACTGAGGTGGGAGAGGACTCTCTTGAGGATGAATTTTTCTTTGGTTGACGGTCGTTTTGTAGGCGACATATATAGAGCCACCATGGAATGATGTGTTTATTCAAACAAAGGTGTCCACGAGACACTGGTCTTCCATCTTCGATGTCCATGGAAGATTATGGAGATTCAAGATTACTCAAATCATGGATTTTGATGTATGGAAGGAGTGTATCCGGATACATTAGAAACATTCAAGATGTGATTCTCTCATGGGATCGGGTAATCCCCTGTGTAGATCTAACACATACGCAGGGTGAGGCATTCATAACATCTTTGAAGTACCCTATAGTTTAACATTATATGGCCAGGACCAAGGGTTCCTTTTGGGGAAGGGAACCGTAACATTCCTTTCAGGTTCATGCTTATAGGACCACAACTCCTAGACTGATTCACCATAATTTCATGGTGGATCCCCTACTAAGGTCCCTAAGCTCGCGTGAGTTATGCTCGGTGTGAGAAACAAGGGATTATAAAGACTCTAGGTCACCACTTAAGAATAGAATAATCAATTCCAAGGAACATTTTATGCTTAAACCAATTCTATGAAGTTTAACATAATGCAGCAAGTATAAATTTTCATAAAGACCATAAATAGATTTGAGTTAATTATGGTTGGGATATTCTAGAATTCTTTAGACTTGGGGTGATGATATAAGGTGTAAACCATAGTCCCATGGGGAGCCCTGGATCAGTAGGAATCACATGGGGATTAGAAACCATCAGGAATACTGAGGTAGGAAAGGACTATCATGAGGAAAAAGTTTCCTTTGATTGATGGTCGTTTTGTAGACATCATATGTAGAGCCATTGGGGCATGATGTGCATAGTCAAACAAAGGCGTCCACAGGACACTAGCCTTCCATCTCCGATATCCATGAATTTTTATGGGGACTCAAGCTTTCCCATAGTATGGAGTTTGAAAAATGGTAAATATGTGTCTGGGAATGTAAGAAATATCCAGATTGTGATCAACCATGAACTACTGAATCTTCTACATAGATCTGACTCATATGTGGGTGGGAGAATGATCTTTTGACTCCTTGTGAGTGTCAGAATTCAAACTTGGAATTTCCTTCATCTCTTTAAATTTATTGTGAATTAAATTGGGGGTATGTGTAGGATCTCGTAATGTTTAGAATCAGGTCACATGTGACTATTTAAGAACATTTTATTTTAGCGTCGTGTGGTTAGGACCTTTTTTTTGTTTGGACAGCTGGACCGGGATAAAGGATCCAAGTGTCACTACGTATCCCATTGATGAATGGGAATCAATCCATACGTAGTTTTTAATGTTCCCTACAAAGTTCTAGACCACATGTATGAACATGAGAGGTCATTTTTTTTAATTGGTAGATGGGCCTAGATGTTAAATTTGGGCATCACTTTGTATCCTGCAATGGAAGGAATCAAGCCATATGTAGTTCTAAATGTTCCATGTACTGATCTAACTCTGGCGTAAGATTAGGGGCATTTTGTTTCATCCACTATGGGTGTAGGGTCTATCTTACTCCTCTGTAGTTTGTTTAGTTAAGGGAATCCTTACCATCAATCCTAATCTCACGTGGGTTATACTCGATGTGAGAAACAAGGAGTGATAAGGATTTCCCTCATAATATGGGGAGATAGAGGATACAATAGAGGTGTTTTTTCATGTGGGGTTGAGCCAAGATCAAGGGTCAAGGCGTCGCTATGTATCCCATTGATGAATGGGAATCAAGTTTTACGTATTTCTTTGGGGACCGTGCAGTTTGTCATCATGTTATTAGGACAATTTATGCTATGCAGTTTAATGTCTTACATATAGGATGCTATGTTGTGCAGTTTAGAGTCATGCAGTGAGGACATTGGCATCACATTTTAATGTCATGTTGCAGGGACTAATACCATATAGTTTAACGTCTTATGGTCAAGATGATAACTCACAGTTTAGGATCATAGATTTTGGACCATATACATCACTGTTATGCAAATTAATTCTTCAAAAACATTACATTGGTGAGAGCCATGATGAGTTTCCCATCAATTGATATCAAGGTGTATGCTCCATTAAAATAGACCCTATGTGTTACATATGGTCCCTCCCACTTTGACTCAAGATTTAGGGGTTTCTTCCCAGGTATCATCAGGATTATTAGAACCAACACCATCTCTCCTTCGAAGAAAGGCAGAAGAAAAAACTTTTTGTTGAAGGCTCATGCGATCTAATTTTGGTAGACTTCCAAATGGTGAAAAGTGTGAAGACTTTTCTCATCTAGCTGTTTCAACTCATCAAAACATTTCTAGGATTTCTCATCCATGGAAAGTTGATCACAAATGGCCACACAGAGTGATGGCAGTTGAATTTCAATGGTAAAACTGCCTTTTCCCCATATACTAGTGAGTACGGGGTTGCCTGGATGGTAGTGTAGTTCATGGTCCAGTAAGCCCATAAAGCATGAAGGAGATTGTTTGTCCGTGATTTCTTATCCTTATCTACCATCTTCTGGATTATCATGGACAGAGTCTTGTTGAAAGCCTTTATCTTCCCATTGTCCATTGCATGGTAGTGGGATGAATGTTTGGCTTTGATTCCATACTCTGGGTATAACTTTTCCAACATAGTAGAGAAGAAGTTTGTGCCATTGTTTGTTAGTATTGTATGAGGGATACCAAATGTGGTAATGATGTTGGCCTTCACAAAGCTAACAATGCTTTTTTTAGACCTCTTTAAGGGGAAAGGATTTGGCCCATTTGGAGAAGAAGTCAATTTTTGTGAGAATGAACTTGAATTTTATAGCCATGGTGAGAGGATATAGTCCCACAACATCCAACCCCCATATGGAAAATGGCCAGGAGTACTTAGTTGTGTGAAGTATCTTCGGGGGTTGGTGAATAAAATTAGCATGAACTTGGAAGGAATGAAAATTCTTGGTGAATGTGGCACAATCTTGTATCATAGTGGTCCAATAGTATCCAAGCCTTAGAATTTTTTGGGAGATCTAGGTTTCTAATTTATGTGCACTATAATTTCTGGTGTGAACTTCTTTCATGATGTCAATAGTTTCTTCTCCATTGATGCACCTAAGAAGGACTTTTTCAAGGCCTCATTTGTAGAGAACCTTTTCCTGGTTTGCACCATTGTATAAGACAAAGTTCACTGTCTACCTCTAGATCTGTTCTATAACACTCCAAGCTTCCATGGTATGTTTCCCTTTGAATAATTAAATAGCTTATGTTGTACACAACTTCGAGATTCTAACACACCACGACCAATCAAACTAGACATTATGAATAGTAATACCCACTTTTTGAAATTTTATCAATTTTATATTTCAAAATGGACTTCATTTTTGGGTTTTTAATATAGAAATTAGCTTAGCGTGAATTTTTGGTATTTTTCTGAAAACATTCAGTTTTGTATGAATAGTGAAAAATACTAAATTTTAATTAAAAACAACTTTTTTAATCCAATGTTGGTCATTAGACGTAATTTCACATTTAAACTGGACATAAGCAAGTGTCAATCTTTTGATAGTTATTATTTCTTAAAAACACGCTTTTTATTTTGACAATGGGAATTAATTTTAAATTAATTTATTCCACTTATGTGTTTTGAATTTAGAAAAATGGATTAAATATTTAGAATCAGGATTTACAAATTGTGTAAATATGTAACTTTTATTTTTATACATTTTGAATAATTACTTCGGTAAATATTTTATTTACCATGGTTAAAGGGTAAATCCGGTAAATAAGGGTAAAAAAATAATATTATAATATTATTAAATTACTCTAACACGTGTTCTAACCCTATTGGATGATACATGTTCCACCATGGGCATCCTTGGGTCGATTTTGGGACCCCATGGAGCCACTTTTAAGTGATAATGACACTTTATATTAATTAAGTAAAAGTAAATACAAAAATGACATAAGCATATATCTTTTAGTAAAACAATTTTTTACATAGGGTTATATATGTTATCTCTTCAACTATAAATATTCACTAGAAATATAAAAAAAATTCCTACATAATGGTATTTTATTTATAATTTTTATACATTGAATAGTTAAATTTATTTATGACACAATGATGATACAGTATTTTCCTTATTAATGAAAGAATCAAATAAATGGTATTATAGATGTTAAAATAAATATAATTTTAAAGTTTTGATGCCATCCACGAATTTTATAGGTTAATGTGACATGTTAGGATTTATTAGATGAATTTTTTTCTAAGTAATAATGTTGTTAGGAATTTAACAAAAACAAAATATCAAATAGTGTCAAAATTGACATAAAAGAGTTTTTAAAACAAATATTATATTATTAATTGATATTCTATTCCTAAAAATATAAGTTTCGGCCAAAGGTCTTAAATAATATTATATATGTCATTAAATAACCACTTGAGGTTCTCTTGGAAGTTTATAGTAAGTTTATTCACCATATAATATAAAAATACAAAGAGACATGGTAAATGTCAAACTAATTAACTAAGAGTTAAATCTAGAAGATAAGGTTAATATAGTGACCCAAACATGTCTAAAACCTATTGGTTGAGTGGTGTTTGACCCATTACCACCTTATCCTAGAAATAAATTATTTTTAATCCATTAGAAACCTAAAATTATTTTATTATAAAATAATATTTCAATCTTTTCATAAGGTTCCCCTCACCCCTCTTATAAAAGGGAACTTCCCTTTCTATCAAATTCACACCTTAAAAGAAATTTGGCTCAGCCAACCCTGCCCAAATATCCTCTAAAATATACTACCTTTATCCTAGAGGTCTTTCTTTAGTCATAAAGCTAACCTAAGGATCCCTTTTGATCAAATCAAAAGTAAGAACCCGAAGAAGAGGTAAATATTTCATCACCTCTTTCAAGTTCTTTTCTTCTTCCACTTACTCTTTCTTTTTTGTTTCCATTCAAAAATAATAAATAAAATGTTTTATATATATTGTGATTTTATTATAAAAAATTTACAACCATATTCATTATTTTATCCATCCTATGAATGACATGTCACTATACGTGCGTACGTACGGCTTACCGTCTCCACGTCGTGGTGTAGTTTGTTATTCAAACACTCCATCATTTGGATGGGTATAATAATGAGTATAAATGATTAAAATAAAAAATATAACATGATAATGGTTTTTTATATATGATATGACATCCAATTATATACTATTTTAATATCAAAAGAATGATATTGTCGCTCGTGCGTATGTATGGCTTACCGTCTCCATGAACGTGATGAGATTCATTCCCCATCGTATCCATTCAAGACTAATTTTCATTTGATGATTAAAAATAATATTTAAAGACTTGATATAATTCTGGATATGAATAAGATACATCAAATCCCAACAAATAGAACTCACATAACAAAGAATATAAAGGAAAACGAATCAGTTAACACCCAAAACAACGATAATACTAAAATATTATTAACAAAGCAATATTAGAAGATAATATATGATATCATTTTTATGTATATGGTTCTTGTATAATTTAATAACAATGATTTAAGTATTATAAAAAATTTTAACATACCCTTGACCAAGTAAAAGTATAAGGTAAGGGTTAACTTCACAATCTCTTCATTATCTGAGGTTGTTTATATGTAATTATCTACTGGGACCTCTTTATCATCCACAACCATGCTTCTTAAACATTTATTTCAAAAAAAATTACTATTTACTAGACAATGGCTTAAATTAATTTATACCCTTATTTTACCTTATATGTTTTTAAAGTAATCTTTCCATCATTTTTCAAACAAGGTACTTTATGACCTTTTCGACAAAATTAAGGTAAGAATGTTTTTTTAACTTATACGACAGGTGCGGCTATTTTCCATCGTTATAACATTGTTGAAGCATCCCTTACAATATTATAAGAATATTTTCAAAATAAATGTTTTCTTTATAATTATGTGACTCTTAAATGATTTCAAAATAGAAAGATATATTTCTCTAAAAAAGGTTTTTATTTCATCTATGTCAACATCCTTTGATGGATTTTAAGATTATTTGAAGTTGATTTATTATGATACAAAAATTCCATATTGTATTGAAGGTTTTGTGATATGTTTTACTGTGGATGTATTATTTTTACACCATTCATGGTTTATGAATAAAGTATTTACATTTCATATGCTAGTTTTAATATGAATGTTTATGTTATGCTTAAACCTTTTCATATGAGGAATGCATTGGACTTAGGAAGTGACGGGTCAAGCCTGTTATAGCTCCTCAATGCATTGGTTGGTATCGTGATACATACTAGTGTCTTGGCACAAGGCCTTGAAAAAATCTTATTAGTAGTCTTGGCATAAGGCCTTGACTATGTGGTTATGAAGTTTGGAATTATACATTCCATCATTATGAAAGTGGCTATTGATATTGCATGTGATTATTCGACTAGTAGAATATCCATGTGAGTAAGTAAATGGCATTATTTTGATTTATATTTTCAATATTATGATGAAGTTTATGTTGAAAAGGATTTTTTAGTTTTATACATTACCTTAAATATTTATGTTTATTTATGAACGTTTATACTATATTGTTATCCTTACTAATCATCTGAGCTCACCCCTTTCTATGTTTTATTTTTCCCAGGATGCGAAGAAGTATATTATGACTGACCTACAGGGATAGTCTATGGGATCTCAGTGTTGTATATGGAAACAATGTTGTTTTAGTTTTCCATTTTATGATGTAATGTAAACCTTATAAATGTATCTAGTACTTCCAAGGCTACTAAACTAATCGGTCTTTCGAGACTTGATCTTTTGTGATCATGCCAATGATGCGTAATAATGCACCAACTCTAGGATTCTGGGTTCGGGGTGTTACAGTTTGTATCAGAGGAAGTTTAGTACAAACCTTGAAATCTAGATTTAGATAAACTCTGATTAGAGCACATTACCCTAAGATAGACTTTGACGATTAGTATAGAAGAACTTCCTAGAATTTTGGTATTGTAAATATTTTGAGCTAGACTCGAACGAGAACTGGTGCACGACAACGGGTCTTGCTGCACTCTTGGTTACAACACTCCCGGGGGATATGCTTAGGAAAATTCTCATTTTCTTTACAAATAATTATGAAGGGTTTATGAGTATATAATTCCTCAAAGAAAACATTTTTATGATTATGGATTATATCCATAAACTATTCAGTTTATGTTAAGTGTTTTACAAGTTTGGATTTATGTATTTTGATTCATAAACTAATCTAGTTTATGAAATTGTTTAGAAATGGCGCCTAGTGGAAGGGATGGAAACTGTATCAACGCACGTAATCCATGTAGGGATTTCCCTCTTACTCAAGATAATTATAGTGGATCTGGTGAAGCAACTGGTTCTGATCATCTTATCACCATATCGGGATAACTCACTTAGGTTATGAATAACAACCTTACCCGTATGGAACACCCTGATCCACAGCGTGGAGGATCAATGTTAGATCGCTTCATGAGGAAACAACCACCAACATTAAATGGGAGTAAAAATCCATTAGTAGCGGGGCAATGGATAAATTCCTTAGAGAAAATATTTCATGCCTTGGGGAGTAGTGAAAGGGGAAAAGTTGTCATGGCATTTTACCACCTCACTGGAGGTGTTGATCAATGGTGGTCATTGATTCAAAACACAAAGGAAGATGATGAAGTATCAAATATGGAATGGAGGGAGTTTAAAGAAATTTTCTTAGAAAAATACTTTCCTCATAACCATCGAGCAGATATGGAAAGACAATTCCTGAGTCTGAGGCAAAAGGAAGATGAGAATGTCACAAAGTATGAAGCTAACTTTACAAGGTTAGCGAGGCATGCTGCAGATTATATACATAACCCAAGAATTAAGATTGATTGTTTATTTTATGGGTTAAAACCATTTCTCCATCGAGCATTAGTCTCACAATCCTTCTCATCGTATGAAAATATTGTCTCATGTGCTATCAAGATAGAAAATGAATTATCTAAGTCTTATGACTTTAAAGCAAAGCAATAAAAGAAGAGATATGATGAACACTCTAGAAATGGAAATAAGGGGAAGAAGGGAAAATTTGAATATCCATCTTGTAGTAAATGTGGGAAGACACACCCTGGTACTTGTCTGAAGGGAATGGGAGTCTGTTACAAGTGTGGTGAAAAAGGCCACAAAGCTCATGATTGCAAGGGGAATAAAGAGGTTGTCAATGTTGAATTCTATAATTATAGAGAAAGGGGCCATTATGCAAATGAATGTCCTAAGTTCCAAGGAAACTTACTTCAGAAAAGGCCAAGGGATCAAGTCCAAGCTTATGTTATCACTACTGCTGAGGTTGAAGCTTAGAAAGACGTGGTGGTGGGTAATTTAATGGTTTCCTCAAGTTTAGAAAATGCTTTATTTGATTCTGGATCATAACATTGTTTCATATCTTCCCAGTTTTCTAAGAAAATTAGTTATTTCCAATTTTATTTAACAAGGGAGTTGTCAGTCAAAACTTCTAAGGGAAGTATCATTGCAATAAAGTTTTGTGAATCAGTCCCCATTAGGGCATATAAATGTTCTTTGTCTGCTGATCTCACTATCATACCCATGATTGAATTTGATATAATCCTAGGTATGGATTGGCTTTCGGACCATGATGCAAAAATTTATTTTAAGAAGAAGGAGGTTACGATTTTTGATGACAATGATAAAGAACACCTTATCTTTAGAGCAGAATCGTCACCACCTAATTCTTATCTAGATCCACCCCCAGTAGCTCAACTAAATTCAATTATTAGGGAGGAAGAGAATGAAATAATTGTGGGTGAGGAAAATAATGTTCAAATATAGGATTTACATATTTTGAAAGAATATGTTGATGTGTTTCCAGAAGATTTACCTGGACATCCTCCAGAATGAGAAATCGAGTTTTCTATTGATTTAATTCCTGGTTCAAGGCCCATATCGAAGACCCCTTATATAATGTTCATTGTGGAATTAGTGGAACTAAAGAAACAACTAGAGGAATTGAGTAATAAGGTATTTATTCTCCCTAGTGTTTCTCCATGGGTATCCCCTATCCTTTTTGTTAAGAATAAAGATAGATCTATGAAGTTGTGCATTAACTACAGGGAGATAAATGCTATAACAATAAATTACAAGTATCCCATACCTCACATTGATGATTTATTCAACCAAATTCATTGAGCTCAATATTTTTTAAAGATTGACCTTCGATCTGGATATCATCAGTTGTGTGTGAAGAAGAAAGACATTCTGAAGACAGTATTTCAAACCAGGTATGGGAATTACAAGTTTACAGTAATGCCTTTTGGATTGACTAATGCACCCTCTGTCTTCATGGATATAATTAATAGAGTTTTCAAGGAATATCTTGATGACTTTGTGGTGGTATTTATTGATGATATCTTGGTATACTCCAAGAGATATGAATATCATGAAAATCACTTGCACATTATCCTGAAGACTCTTAGAAGAAATGAATTATATGGGAAGTTTAGAAAGTGTAAATTTTGTCTTCAAGAGATTTCTTTTCTTGGCCATATTTTCTCTAAGGATGGAATCTCTGTTGATCCTTCTAAGACCAAGGCAATCCAATAATGGCCAGAACCAACGAGTATAACTGAGGTATGCAGTTTTATTGATTTAGCAGGTTATTATCAGTGTTTTATCCAGAATTTTGCCCGATTGGCTAACCCATTAATGGAGCTCACACGTAAAGGGGTTAAATTTGTTTGGACAAAATAGTGTGAATAATGTTTTGAAGAACTAAATAAAATATTATTCAACGCTTCTATATTGACTCTACCATTGAGGAATGACGGGTTTGTTGTTTATAGTGATGCTTCAAAGAAAGGACTTGGTTGTGTCCTTATGCAGAATGATAGGGTTATTTCCTATGCATCTCGACAGCTAAAAATTCATTAGCAAAACTATCCTAATCATGATCTTGAGTTAGAAGTTGTAATCATTTCTCTTAAGATATGGATACATTATCTCTATGGTGAAAATGTGAGATTTATACTAATCACAAGAGTTTTAAGTATGTTTTCTCACAAAAAGAACTCAACATGAGGCAAAGGTGATGGATTGAACTACTCAAGGATTATTATTTCACTATAAACTACCACCTGGGGAAGGAAAATAAGGTGGAAGATGATTTGAGTAGAAAATATTATGGAGTTTTGAACAAGATGAGAGTTTAAAAGGATCCTATATACATGGATCTAGTAAAGATGGATATGGGAATAACCATGGAAGGTGAAACATCAATGCTTTTTCAAATGGTTTCCAAACCATCTTTACTAGAAAGGATAAAAAGTTCTCAGGCTGATGATGAGAAGTTTCTAAAGAATATTAAAGCTTTGAATGATGGGAGATTGAGTGACTTCATATATGAAGATGGGATTTTAAAATTTGGGAAGAGACTTTGTGTTCCTGATATACTTGATCTAAAAATAGAATTGTTGGGTGATACTCATAGCTCAAATTTCTCTATACACCCTGGGAGAACCAAGATGTATAGAGATTTGAAGGAACATTTTTGGTGGGACAACATGAAGAGGGAGATTGCTAATTTTGCGTCAAGGTGTATGGTTTGTCAACAAGTGAAAGCTGGAAGGCAATAGCCTAGAAGAGTCATGAAACCTCTTCCCATACCTGAATGGAAATGGGATAATATTATAATGGACTTTGTCATAGGGCTACCAAGGACTCCTAGAAGGAAGGATGTAATATGGGACATTGTTGACCGTCTTACCAATTCAGCACATTTTCTTGTTATAATAGAAGACTTACCACTTGAACGTTTAGAAATACTGTATATTAATGAAGTTTTAAGACTTTATGGAGTACCCCTATTGATTGTTTCTAATTGTGATCCACGTTTTACATCAAGATTCTGGAAAAGTCTTTAGAAATCCCTGGATACTGAACTTCATTTGAGCACTTCCTACCACCCCCAAACTGATGGAAAATCAGAACGGACTATTAAAACCTTAGAATACATGTTGAGATCATTCTCACTTGACTTTCAAGGTATATGGGATCAATATTTATCTCTAGTAAAATTTTCCTATAACAATAGCTTCCATTCAAGTATTCAGATGGCACCATATGAAGCGTTATATGGAAAGATATGTCGCACACCAAACTGTTGGGATGATGTTGGTGAAAGAAAACTCATAGGCCCAGAACATGTGAAGAAAATGATGGAAAATGTGAAGGTAATCCAAACCCACATCAAAGCAGCTCAAAGTAGGCAAAAGAGCTATACTGATAACTGAAGGAAGGATTTGGAATTTCAGGTAGGAGATCATCTTTTCTTTAAGGTATCTCCATGGAAGGGAATAATACGATTCGGTAAGAAGGGTAAATTGAGTCTCAGGTACATCAGACCTTTCAAAATTCTAGAATGAATTGGGGTTATAGCTTACCATTTGGAAATGCCACCAAGTCTCTCCAAAGTTCATGATGTGTTCCACGTATCACTGTTGAGAAAATACATGTCTGACCCAATGCATGTACTTAACTAGGAGGAATTATAACTAGAACCTGATCTGTCTTATTGCGAAGAGTCTGTCAAGGTTCTTGATACAAGCGAACAAGTGTTGAGAAACCAGACGACTCATCTGGTAAAAGTTCTATGGAGAAACCACAAGATGGAAGAGGCAACGTGGGAACCCGAAGAACTTATGATAAAGAACCACACGAATCATTTTATGTAGTAATATTCTAGAAATTTTGAGGATTAAATTATTCGAAGGAGGGGAGAATGTAACACCCCAAGCTTCCACGGTACGTTTCAATTTGAATAATGCAATAGCTTGCGTTGTACGCAACTTCAAGATTCTAACACACTGCGACCAATCAAACTAGCCATTATGAATAGTAATACCCACTTTTTAAAATTTTATCAATTTTATATTTCAAAATGGAATTCATTTTTGGGTTTTTAATATCGAGGCTTAGGGTTAATCTTTGGTATTTTTCTGAAAACATTCATTTGTTGATGAATAGTGAAAAATACTAAATTTTAATTAAAAACATCTTTTTTAATAAAAATAATTTATAGTTCTAAATTATACTATTGTGTGGTTTTTTAATATAATTAGATTATATTTTTACCATTTAATCTAATTTTTGTCATTGGACGTAATTTCACATTTAAACTAAACATAAGCAAGTGTCAATCTTTTGATAGTTATTATTTCTTAAAAACACGCTTTTTGTTTTGACTACGGGAATTAATTTTAAATTAATTTATGCCACTTCTGTGTTTTGAATTTAGAAAAATGAATTCTATATTTAGAATTAGGATGTCAAAATTGTGTAAATAGGTAACTTTTATTTTTAGACATTTTGAATAATTACTTCGGTAAATATTTTATTTACCATGGTTAAAGGGTAAATCTGGTAGATAAGGGTAAAAAATAATATTATAATAATATTAAATTACCCTAACACATGTTCTAACCATATTTGATAATGCATTTCTGACCATGGTCATCCTTGGGTCAATTTTTGGACCCCATGGAGCCACTTGTAAGTTATAATGACACTTTATATTAATTAAGTTAAAGTAAATACAAAAAAGACATAAGCGTATATCTTTTAGTAAAACAAATTTTTTCATAAAGTTATATATGTTATATATTAAACTATAAATATTAATTAGAAATATAAAAATATTTCCTATATAATGGTATTTTATTTATAATTTTTAGACATTTAATAATTAAATTTATTTATGACACAATGATGATACAGTATTTTCCTTATTAATGAAAGAATCAAATAAATGGTATTATATATGTTAAAATAAATATAATTTTAAAGTTTTGATACCATCAACGAATTTTCTAGGTTAATGTGACATTTTAGGATTGATTAAATGAATTTTTTTCTAAGTAATAATTCTGTTAGGAATTTAAAAAAAACAAAATAGAAAATAGTGTCAAAATTGACATAAAAAAGTTTTTAAAAAAAATATTATATTATTAATTGATATTCTATTCCTAAAAATCTAAGGTTTGGCAAAAAGTCTTAAATAATATTATATATGTCATTAATGAACCAATTGAGGTTCTCTTGGAAGTTTATAGTAAGTTTATTGACCATATAATATAAAAATACAAAGAGACATGGTAAATGTCAAACTAATTAACTAAGAGTTAAATCTAGAAGATAAGGTTAATATAGTGACCCAAACCTATCTAAAATCTATTGGTTGAGTTTTTTTCGACCCATACCTACCTTATACTCGAAATAAATCATTTTGAAGCCATTATAAACCGAAAATGAGTTTATTATAAAATAATATTTCAATCTTTTCCTAAGGTGCCCCTCACCCCTCTTATAAAAGGAAACTTCCCCTTATCTCAAATTCACACCTTCAAAGCTATTTTTCTCGGAAAAAACCTAACCAAATATCCTCTCAACTATCCTCCCTACATAATAGAGGTCTTCCTTTAGTCAGAAATCCAACCTAAGAATCCTTTTTGATCAAATCAAAATAAAGAACCCGAAGAAGAGGTAAATATTTCATCACCTCTTTCAAGTTCTTTTCTTCTTCCACTTACTCTTTATTTGTTGTTTCCATTCTAAAATAATAAATACAATTTTTTATATATAATTTGATTTTATTAAAAAAATGGTACAATCATATTCATTTTTTTATCCATCCTATGAATGACATGTCACCATACGTGCGTACGTACGGATTACTGTCTCCACGTCGTGGTATAGTTTGTTATTCAAACACTTCATCATTTGGATGGGTATAATAATGAGTATAAATGATTAAAATAATAAATATAACATGATATTTATTCTTTATATATGATATAACATCCAATTATATAGGATTTTAATATCAAAAGAATGATATTGTCGCTCGTGCGTACGTACGGATTACAGTCTCCGTGAACGTGATGAGATTCATTCCCCATCGTATCCAATCAAGACTAATTTTAATTTGATGATTAAAAATAATGTTTAAAGACTTTATATCATTCTGTATATGAATAATATACATCAAATCCATAACAAATAGGACTCTCATAATAAATAATATAAAGTAAAACGAATCAGTTAACACCCGAAACAACGATAATACTAAAATATTATTAACAAAGAAATATTAGAAGATCATATATGATATCATATTTATGTATATGGTTCTTGTATAATTTAATAACAATGATTTAATTATTATATAAAATTTTAACATACCCTCGACCAAGGAAAAGTACAAGGTAAGGGTTATTTTTATAATCTCTTCATTATCTGAGGTTGTTTATACATAATTATCTACTGAGACCTCTTTATCATCCACATCCATGCTTCTTAAAAATGTATTTAAAGACATTTTTACTATTTAATATACAATGGGTTAAATAAATTTATACCCTTATTTGACCTTATATGTTTTGAAAGTAATCTTTTTGTCGTTTTCCAAACAAGGTACTTTATGACCTTTTCGACAAAATTAAGGTAAGAATGTTTTTTTTAGCTTATACGGCGGGTGCGGATATTTTCCACCGTTATAACATCGTCGAAGATTCCCTTAAAATATTATAAGAATATTTTCAAAATAAATGTTTTATTTATAATTATGTGACTCTTAAATGATTTTAAAATAGAAATATATATTTCTCTAAAAAAGGTTTTGATTTCATCAATGTCAACATCCTTTGATGGATTTTAAGCTTATTTGAAGTTGATTTATTATGATACAAAATTTCCATATTGTATTGAAGGTTTTGTGATATGTATGACTGTGGATGTATTATTTTTACACCATTCATGGTTTATGGATAAATTATTGACATTTCGTATGTTAGTTTTAATATGAATGTTTATGTTATGTTTAAACCTTTTCATATGAGGAATGCATTGGACTTAGTAAGTGATGGGTGGAGCCTACTATAGATCCTAAATGCATCGGTTGGTCTCATGAGACAAACTAGTGTCTTGGAACAAGGCCTTGACAAAATCTTATTTGTAGTTTTGGCATGAGGCCTTGACTATGTGGTTATAAAGTCTGTCATTATGCATTCTATTATTATGAAAGTGGCTATTGATATTTCATGTGATTATTAGACTAGTAGAATATCCATGTGAGTAAGTAAATGGAATTATTTTGATTTATATTTTCTATATTATGATTAATTTTATGTTGAAAAGGCTTTTGTTTTAGTTTTATACATTGCCTTAAATGTTTATTCTTATTTATGAAATTTTCTGCTATATTTTTTTCCTTACTGAGCATCTGAGCTCACCCCTTTCTATGTTTTATTTTTTCCAGGATGCGAAGAAGTATATCATGAATGACCTACAGGGATAGTCTATGGGATCTCAGTGTTGTCTATAGATACAATGTTGTTGTAGTTTTCCATTTTATGATGTAATGTAAACCTTATGAATGTATCTAGTACTTATAAGGCTACTAAACTAATTTGTCTTTCAAGACTTGATCTTTTGTGATCATTCCAACGATATGTAATAATGCACTGACTTTGGGCTTCTGGGGTCGGGGCGTTACATGTTCTCTTCCCACCCGATCTGGTGGGAGTTCCCCCCTCATGAGGTAATTTGAAATAGGATTCATCCAGTTAGTGGTGTGACCATAAGGTTCAGAAATGGGGATAATCTTGTCAATTTCCTCTATATTGTTCTGAATAAATAGCAAGATCATCCGACATTGGGAAATTTTGATGACTATTTCATCCCGATCTGGATCAGCCATGGTTGTAGCTACATTTTCCAATGCATTAGCTTGATCATTTTATGACTGGGGGACATAGGTCAGTGTCGGTTCTGGTGATAATTCTTCCATCAGTTCTTGAACATGGTTCATCAAAGGTACCAATACTTCTTTCTTAATGGTGTAGTCACCATTGACCTACTTGATGACTAGCTCTGAATCACCTTTTATCTTCAGGTGTTCAACTCGTGCATGAAGTGCCAGCTTTAGGCCTGAAATGAGGGTATGTTATTCTATTTCATTATTTGTGCATCCCTCTAAAAGCAGGAAGGAGTAAGGTAAGATGGCCTTCTTAGGGGATACGAGTATAACACCTAGCCCTAATTTGTAAAACTTGGGATCCTCCATCCTTTTCCCTATTGGGCTTCTGGAAGAACTGTCAAATTATATTTCCCATGCCTGGGGGCCTTCTTGGATGGAGAACACTTCTTCATCCAGAAGTTCAACATCCAACAAGGTTGTTTCTTCTAAGGGCTGCTCCTTCAGGAATTATACTAATGCATAGAATTTTATGGTTTTCTGGGGCACATATCATATGTCAAACTATTATAGGATGACTGCCTGTCGTGATAGGCATCTAGTTAGCATGGGATTGTTGAGGATATACTTGAGGAAGTTGCAACGAGAAACCAGATTGACCTCGTGGTGTTGTAGTTAATGCTTGAATTTTTGAACCATGAATATTAGGGCTAGGTAGTTTTTTCAATTCTTGAATATCTAGTCTCAACATCGATCATTGTTTGGATGAGATTATATAGGCTTTTCTCACTGGTATAATCATTCTCCTGTGTGAGGAAAGCACCTAATGACTATTATAAGGTGGTTACATACAAAATAAGTGGTCTTCCCTCAACTGGTGGCATCAACATCAGTGGGAATAGGAGATATCTTTTGACATTGTTGAATGCTTCTTCGCAATCATTATCTCACTTGTATATAACCCCTTTCTTTATTAACCTGGTGAAAGGTAAACATTTACTTACAAGGTAAGATATGAATCACCGAATTTAGGCCATGTGACCCTAGATACCCCTCAAATTAGTGACGTTGTGAGGTGGGGACATGTCAATGATGACTTTTTTTTATTAGGGTTGACTTCGATGTTGCAATGGAGTACAAAGAAGCCGAGGAATTTCCCAGAGGTAACGTAGAAATCACACTTTAGGGGATTCATCTTTAAACTATGTTGTCACGGTTTTTTGAAGATAGTTTCAAGATCTATCGGGTGGTTTGAGCGCTATCGTGATTTAACCACCAGATCGTCGATGTAGCACTTGAAAATTTTTCCCAGGAAGAGCTTGAAAATGCGATGTATGGCATGCTGATATATTGCGTCGAAATCTTTCAAACCAAAGGGAATCACCTTATAATAGAATAATCCATAGGGACCCTAAAAATAGTATATTGTTCGTCTTCTCAAGTCATTTGGATCTGGTTGTATCTAGAATAACCATCCATGAAAGAGAGGGCCTCATATCTGGAGGTCACATCATTCAACAATTTTGTGATCGGGACTGGGAAATCATCTTTTGGTCAGTGCTGATTAAGGTACCTGAAGTCTATGCAGACTCTAATATTCTCATTATTCTTTTTGAAAGGGACTATTTTTTCCATCCAAATTTGATGTTGGACTTCTCAGATGAATTTATCTTTGATTATATTGTCAAATTCAGCCACTATTTTGGAAGTATGCATCATTTGGGTCCTTCTTACTGCCTGCTTATAGCCACGATGGTCTTTTGGTATACCCAGATGATGAGTGGAGACCTTAGGATTGAGGCCTGGAATTTCTATATAGTTCTAGGAAAACACGTCTTGATTCTTCTTTAGGAAGGAGCTATATGTCTCTTACTCTTCAAAAATCATAGCCACACTAATCAAAGTGGGCCATGGGTCATCTTCGGTGCCCAAGTTTATCTCCCTAAATTCATCGATTATAGTGGAGAAACCTTCTTCGAATGCGGGAGGGGCATCTTTGATGTCTTCTTCTTCTTCATCATCCTCTTTATCATCTTCTTCCTCTTCTGATAGAAAGAGGATTCTTGAGATGAACTCTCTAGTGTTGGGAGAGAAATTGTCTTTTTCCTTAGTGAGTGAGGCAGGAAATGTCTGAGTTCTTAAGGATGGGCCAGGAGAATCTTTGTTTTGGCTTTCCCTAACATCATAGGAGTCGGCGTGCTCTTCAGCATATTTGGACTTGGTAGACATAACAAAAATCATATAGATAACTGAGTATTTATCCAAGCTTAAAATTATGCATTCAATTTGGTTGATTGTTAATACATACTCTTCCCCAATATATTAGAGGGGATCAGCGGGATCCATTTCCAATCCATTTGGTTCAATGATCCAATAAAAGTCGTCAGACAAACACTGCTTCTCTTTCGGTTCATAGAACTCTGCATCGATGTAATGAGACTCACAGGATTTGAATAGGGATTTATCGGCGTGCAATGTCCTATTTCTTCCATTAGTTTAATATTTGATGCACGAATGGTATGATGACAGAATTGCAGCATGATGATACAGCTAGGGCCTCCCTAGAAACTCAGAATCAGACATGAGGTCTCTAAGAAAAGTTTTAAGATTGATTTTTCCCAATGGATTCTTCTTGCTTTTGTCATATCCTAGCAGATTTGTGGTGTGGGGTGTTATACTATCCTCATCATAGCCTAACTAACAAAGTGTTCACAGTGGGAGGAGGTTGACTCTAGATCCATTGCTGATGAAAATTATTCAAACATCAATGTCATTTATCTTTCCAAACACATATAAGGGTTTAATTTGACCTTGCATGATGGCGTCTTCATCCTTTTCTATGAAGGATATGATGGCGTGGAATTCTTTGGGATTGGTTTTCGTCCGATATATTTCAGCCACTACTACTTCATCCTTGAATTCTTGGGGACTTAGTAAGGATTCAATGAGTGCCTTCCTAAGGTATTCAGACAAACTCAAGGAATCCTGGATCGATATCTTTGTTGGTACTGAGGCTAGCTACTTCAGAATATCATATTTATTATCTAAAGGTCGGTGATTCCTAGCTCGGGGATGCTCTTTAATTGGTTCTTTAGGGGATTGAGATTTGGATGTAGATGGTCCATCCTCTATAATAGGAGCTGATGGCTATGTTTTAATTTATGAGTTCAGTTGAACTGGTCCACCTATATTCCTTGGGCGATTGGATATTTGTTCTTCCTATAATGAATACTCTAAGATGACTAATCTCGTATTTCTTCTGGCGTGGGTGGAGAAACACTCTGGTTCCTGTTGTTTCTGATAGAGGTTTCCTTTGTGAGTATTTGTAACATTAATGGTTTGAGTTAATATGTGGCTAAGAATTTGACTCCTGTCATGATCATGCCTTCCAGGAAACCAATATCCTTTGCAGCCTCTTCCTTCAACTCTCTGGTTGGACATGGGGAATTCAGGTTTGTGGCTATAGTCTCTATCATAGAATGGGTCCATCAATTGAATGACATTAATGGAACCGAAGATCAGTTCTTGATCTAACAATTTTTTTGTTTGAATGTCTTCTTATGATGGTGCCATTTGGGAGGGTGGTACCCATTGTCCCAAGTCTACTGACATGAAGTCCAAAAGTGTCAAGACTAGCTTTGGATTTGGTGCCATCTCATCTCTTGATCCTTCTTTCTACCCTTCTAGCCCCCAGAGGACTACGGGGCTGATGATGATGGTCATGTCACATCAAGATCTATTGGGTACATGGTTGGTTACTTCAATTGCACCTGGAGGATTCTATGAGCTCATTTCACTATTTTTTGAGTCATCCAACTATCAAAAAATTTCTTCTTTTTGTTGTTCAATGTTTTTCATCCCTCTTCTTCTCTTGGGTCTAAGGTGGAGATATACGCCACTTGTGCTGGTGGTGAACCCAACTTGACTTGTCTGGAATCCATTATCTTTTGCAGGAGATCCTTGAATACGAAGGTGTTCCCCAGTATCCAATGATAGGGACAATAATTTAGACATTCGTCAAGACCCACTTCTCTCATATTGCTAAGGTTGGGGTGGTTGTTGGTGCCCAGGGGGCTCCGCATAGTTTGGTGGAGGCCTTGCAACTAGATTTGGTGTTGGGGGTGGCTTAATCATGACAGAAGACGCTTCATCTTTTCCTGTTCTTTTTCCTGGGGATGATGGGGTCACCCAGGACTTCAAATTAGTCCACTACAAGGAGTCTTCTATCCTTTGGGCAAAGGAAGAGAAATCTCAGAACCCACTTGTGTAATTAACTAGGATGACTGGTGTTCGCAATTCATCATAGATGTTATCAATGCACATAGAGAGCATTTCATCCTGGGTGAGCGGCCTATTTAGGGAGTAAGTTAGGACTTTCCATCTAGAAATTAAGTTTGAAACTCTTTCATTCTCTCGTTGCTTGTAGTTTATGAGATCACTGACTGCTATCTTGGGAAATGTCAAACTGAACTGGAAGAGAAATTGTCACCATAGGTCCTCCCAGTCTGTGATTTAGTTAGTCGGCAAGCTAGTATACCATACAAAGGTTGAACCCTACAGGGTTCACACAAAGCACCTAAGTTTTACCGCTTCTTGCTGCTCCGGGGTTCCCATCATGGGATCACAGTAAGAGTCATAGTGAATTAGGTGTTGTTTCAGGTCTCCCAAACCATTAAACATTAGGAATACAGGGTTCCCAAATTTTGGGAGTGGAGGAACGTTTCTCACCCAATCAAGGTAGGGTTTGTGCTCTGTTTGTATCAAAGAACACCTCCCTTCCATGGATTATAGTTGAGATATCAACTTCTTGACAGTATTCAAGATCCCTTGATTCATATCCTGCCGGACTTGAGCTTGGGAAGGTATAGTAGGGGGAAAGCTCGATGTGCCAGCACTGTTGGAATTTGGGGCAGATACCTAGCAGGGGGTATCCTTTATGGGTTTTCCTGAATATACTCTGGTTTCTTTTCAAGTGGAGGGAAGTATTTATTTCCTTCCAGATATGTATTTAAGTAGTTTGATGGTCCTGGTGCTAGATTGGATGGGAATCCAAGCTTATCATCATTTATCAGAATGAGTGCTTGTGGTACGAGCACCTCCTCTAGGAACACCTATTGACGTTCTGCTTGAGGAATGCATCTAGCAAGATAGCTCCCTTGACGCATCTCGGAATTGATTCGCCTGAGCTCTTTCATTTCTTCCTTATACTTGGTGAATCTTTCCTTGAGAGTGAGGGACACATTATCATGGGGAGGAGGAGGTGGGTCATAGACGACCTGAGATTTATTCTTCTCATTGTTTTTTATTCTTTTGGGAGGTAATGAAGGATTAAATGAGGGGGATCCCAAATTTAGGATATCTCTCTAGTTCTGGGTATGCACACCATCAGGCTCGGTGTGGGATACATCCAGGAGGGAACCATGTTATCTTGAGTTCTCTCCCTTTGTATCATTTCTTATGAGATCCATGGGTTTTACATTTACCATGTTCACTGATGCATTCTGCAATGGGGGTGGTGTACCCGGTGCTGAATGGTAGGAAAGATTTCTGCGTCCTTTTTTGGACTTTCTCCTTCCATTCTGTGGTATTATTTGGGTTTCTTGGAAAACATTGACCCGAAGGGATCCCTGATCTAACCTTGTAATGTGCCTTCATCTTGGAGGGTATGAACCATGAGACAAGGTGGAACGGGTGACCTCTATTCTCATCATTCTTCCCAGATAGGAGAATATAGACATCCGTTGTGCGGGAACTTGCGGTAAAAATGCCACCAGCCCTACAGGTTGGGGTTGTTCCCATTCTTTTGTTGATGCACTACCGGCTAGATTTTTTGGTCTTATGGGGGAATTTAAGTTAAAAATGACCTCATTCTTATTAGTTGGGACTATTCCCATATTGTGGCGGTAGCCACTGCTATTGAAACTTTTTTGATTTTATGCTCTACCATGTGGGTGTGAGATGAGTATAGTGCTGGATCCACATGGGATTTATTGGATTTCTAAGACATGAGCATTTCTTGATGGTTATCTTACCTTAGGCAGGAAGCCTACTGGGTGTTCGCAGTTTTCTGGCTCAGAAGTTTTTCGATGACTTGATCTCGTCAGGCCTGATGATTTTGAGACTTACTCCAGGTCAATTTTTGTTGATTATTTCATATTTCCTAATCATGGATTTAATTTTATTGTTGCCTTTGGGTAATGAAATAGCAATATTTCATTTCCAATGAGTTCTTCTATATGGGACATTGGGTGAAGTGTAGAGCTCCATGTTCTCCCCATCCCCAAATATGAACTCTAGATGAGGTGTCTCCAATGAGGCAACACAACTTGTGTATTTATTATAGGTAATCCAATTTAAGGTTTTTCTTTTTCCTTTCTGAGCATGGTTTCCATGCATACAGGAGGGATTCTAGGTCAATTAGACAGCAAAGCTCTCCTAATATGTTGACATGGTCTACATACCCTTCATAGGGAAAGAGCATTTCTTCTATCTGGCAAAGAGTTGTCCAGATATTGAGGTGAATGTTATGAATACATTCCTCAGACAACTCCCTCAGTATGTTGAAGTGATAATTGGTCATGGGACAATACATCACCGGTATATTATCCTTATATAGTTGTCTTATCATGAGTAACATATCCTATTGTTGTTCTTCTGGGGACTCCTCTACTTGATATGCCCAACTTGATTGCTTCTTAATAATTTTGTTCCAAGAATTCGAGCTGGTGGGAGCCTAATTGATATGTTAATGACATGGGGGTGGCTCAGAAGATGAGCGTGGCCCTGGACCGTTCTCTAGTTGACAAAGGATATCACTCTTCATAAACAGATTGTCTGATATGTCTGACTCCATCTTTCTGAGTGCCTCATCATAGGAGGGATTTATCACATTTGTCCCAGTAAGGGGAGGACCTTATTTCTAGTATGAATTTTTATTGTGGGGAGGACCTTCAAAATTGATGCTACAATGGTGAGGGATACCATTGAAACTTAATTCCCAACCGCAGGGAGTGTCCCTATAGCATATACCCTAGGAAGAACCTTCAGGGCGGGCTACAATGAGGGGAGGACCTTCTTTCTATTTGACATCACCGAGGGGAGGACCTTCTTAGTGAATGTTATGATGGTGAGGACTACTATTACAACTTGATATCTGGATGCAGGGAGAATTTATGGAGTGTACATCCTGGGGAGGGCCTTCAGGATATACTGCAATGAGGGGAGGACATTCTCGTTGCTTAATGTTACTATGGGGAGGGCCTTCATAGCAAATTCCATTATGGGGAGGGTCTTTGTAATGATTGTCATCATGGAGAGGTCTACCATCATGAATCGACATCCTACTATAGGGAGAATCATATCAGCAGCATATACCCTAGGGAGGACCATCAGGGTAGACGATAACAAGGGGAGGACCTTGTTGTCTGATCTTCATGTCAAAGAGAGGTCTACCCTGATACGCATCAGGAGATAGGCTCTCGTGATCGATAATTTATAGCCCATGGAGTAAGCCCCTGTGGGTGATTTGGGGAGGACCTTAAGATCTGCTGGAAGAAACATTGCGAGGAGGGCCTTCTCAAATGATACTACCACTTCCATAATTTGGTAATGGACTGATAGGGTCTTGAGCCTTTATTGATATATGTTCGAGGGCATCAATAACTCCAGCTTCAAGTAGAGCAGGATCATGTATGTGCTCTTCATTTTCTGATTACCTTTGGCGCATTTCATTTTTTGGGAACTCTCTTGTAGGTAATCGGGGTCATCTGCTATTGGTAATGGCCTTTATATATAGGTACCTATCTTTTTGGGTCTCGTGATGTCCCTGGGATATGTTGATGGACATATTGGGTTTTTTCAGGGATATATAACTACCCTTGAGTGGCCACCACATTGGACTAGTGTACCCGGTTGGAATGGGTATTTATTCCCGATCCGGTTGTCCATGTATCACAGGATATTATCATTGACCCTTCTGGACTAGAGCAGGGATTCATAACTACTCTGGAGTGACTAACCCATTTTCCGGGTAAGTCATTCTATTCGAGGAAACCGGGTCATGGGCCTGGTTCCTCTCCTTTGCCGCTGATGCAATGATATCTTGGAATGTTTGGAGGATATGGTCTAGAATTTATGTTTGATCATCCATCATTTCTAGGATATGTTGTGATACATCTTTGGCTTGAATGGGCATGAAGGCCCATTCCGATGTCGGAGCAGGAGTTTTTTCCTACTCCGGTCCTCAATAGGTTTCCAGTAGATACTAACAGTTCTCCTATGCCGGGATAGAGTAACGAGTCTTCCATCGGTTTTCTTCTTGGGTTTCCACTATATTTGATTGGTGGTCTTCATATTCATGAGTGAGAATTTTTATTTTCGATATTTCCACTGTATTTTTCTCACGAGATTTGTATACATCCTCAAGAATTAAAATCTTCTTATATTTTCTTGTCGTCCTATTTGGATGGATGGATTGATATGCATCAGAATGTATTTGTGTTTACCTATAGTTTGTTTTCATCCTATTTGGATGATGGGATTCTTGTGCATTGTAAGCTATCTTCATCTGCATGTAATCTTCCACTTTTTCTGCACGGCAGGACCGACGAGCACTGGAAGGAATGTGCATGTGCTCATATTGTACCACCCTATTTCTGTGGTGGGCTTGATTGTAGGGGGAGAGTTGTATGTATTCATGTTAAATGTCATCGTGTTTGTATGGAGAAGTTTCTCCTCGGGAATCAGGGTGATATCATGTTCATGATTATATGTTTTCCACCCTCGGAGGGCATCCTAAGGGGCACGTGTCTTCTGGACTTCAGCAGGTGCCCTTGGTATAAGATCCTCTTCAGAGTGAGGATACTTGGTCTCCTGGTGTTGGTGGTGACGCTCTCTGGTAGGGGTCTATGAGTAGGACCCTTGTGTAGCTGGTATGGAGTCATCAACATTGACTTCATCTACCTCACTTTGATAAAGGTTGTTCTTGTTGTCACATTTTGGGGACAGGCACCTAAAATAGTTCAAGATGACCACCGGGGTTGCCTTGTGGTGCCGGTTGTAGCTGAGGAGGCAGCCAGAAAGATTTTGCAGACTGTAGGGCTTGTCTTGCGGCCTCCACTATGGGGAGAGTACCATTTGGCGCTACTCTTTAATCACTGTGTTGGATACCCAACGTTGAAGACGCTGGGTAGGTGAGGGGGTCCTGCTCTTCATCGGGGCCCTGGCCACCTATGGGATTGTTGAGGCATGTGCCTGCATTGGTTGTTAGGATTCCATTTGAAACGAAGTTTTCTCTATAGAAACCTTCAATATATATATATATATATATATTACATATACAAACAACAAAACCCCATCAAAGTATAATCTCTTGAACATATACATATTTGAAAATTCAGTTTGGAATAATTGTCCGACGGGTGACGAGCATCATCTGTTATTATAGAGACTTTCTCATTGACATCTTTATTTCAACTCAATCTGCATCATTATCCTTTATGGGGGATTGTATTAACCCCTTGGAGACTGGTAAGTTTATCCCTTCCACATCATGAAGGAGGTTCCATAGTCAAATGGTCCCAATGGGCGATTTCATGGGGTTAAGTATTTGTGAAATTGGTCCTCTTAGGATATAACTTCGTCAGATGGTATCCAACAGGTTTATTAGTGGATCCAGAAACACCTAACGGCCCTGGTATCCATGATTCATGGACCTATTTTCCAAAGAAAGGCACTCGTTGGATAAATATTTTGCCAATGACACTTAAGGACTCCATTGGTCAAGAGGATGGGAGGTTGGGATCATCACACCCTTTTGGGGGGAATTATTGCCTATTTCGGGACTCTCTTATAGATTTAAGTCATTTTCATATGTTCATGAATACTTGGTTCATTTTTAAAGAGTGTATCCATAGTCTACCCCTAGTTTGTCGGATCATCATGGACATACATGGATTTGATGCTATAGAGGCAATACTAACTTAATCCATGCAATGAGGCACTCTAAAGTTTATTGTCATTCTGGATGGATATAAGATGGATTGATATTGGGATCGGACCCATGATATGGGCTTCCTACTTATCCTAGAGAGAGGAATCATATCCCACTTAGTTCGGTGTGGGTTGGGGATTATGCACGGGCGCTGCCCATTTGAGGGGACATGATTGGGTGAACCCTTTTTTGAAGGGAACCCATTTTGAGATCAAACCTTCAAGAAAGCGTCCTGTGTATCCTAGTTTGACTAGGAATTAGATTTCTCATAGTTTAGGACGGATTTGGGATTACACATGGAATATTCCCATTTGAGGGGACATGGTTGGGTGAACCCTTTTGTAAGGTCACCCCTTTTAAGCTCGGGCCTTCAAGTAAGCATCCTACGTATCCTAGTTTGACTAGGAATCAAAGTTATCATAGTTCGGGATAGGTTGGTTGTGTGGATGTTGTAATCGTCACAAATCTATAATCCCACAAGAGTTATACTCGGTGTGAGAAACAATAGGATGTGAGAGATTCAACCAACCACACACCTTCTCTCCCACTGATGGGAGAGGTTGGGCCTACGGTGTAAGAAATCGAGGTGATAGTGGGCGAGGGCGTGAAGCAATGAACCCTTCAATGTGGAATGACATTGTAGTTCATGTGGATTGGTCCTCATAAGGTTAGGTATTTACTGCAATGGTAGTGCCCCGTATATTTCATATGGGGTATACTATAGTTTAAAGTCATACAGCTTGTACAATGGAATCACAGTTTAATGTTGTGTTGCATGGATGAGTTCCATACAATTTAACATCATGTGGATATGACTATTAGGGGTCTTGCAATTTAGGGTAATATGATGAGGTCCACTTGCTATAGAAACCATTATTAACTGGAGGAAAATAATTTTTTGATGTTCCAACGTGCCTCAAACACGAGAGGGGTAGAATATGTAAACAGATTATGGAGGATTTTGGATCAGGAGAAATGATATGAGGCATGGAAGCCATTGAGTCGTACAGAGGTAGGAGAGGTCTCTCCTGAGGATGAATTGTCTCTTATTGATAGAACATTTTTGTGGGAAACATATGCAGAGCCACCGGGTCATGATGTGAATAGTCAAGAAGAGGTTTCCTCATGACACTGACCATCCATTTCTGATGGTCAGGGATGTTTATAAAGATTCGAAATCACCCTGTATACTACAGTTTAATGTCGTATATCTCAGACGATGGAATCATAGTTTAATTTCATGTTTCATGGAATAATACCGTACAGTTTAATGTCATGTGGTTAGAATGATAACTCATAGTTTAAGGTCATATAGTTTGGACTATTTGTTATCGAATCCATTATTAGTTGTAGGATAATCGGGCTGGGATGTTCTAACATGCCTTAAACATGAGAGGGAAGGAAAGTTTAAATTGTGACTCTAGGGATTCTTGGATGAGGAGAAATGATATGGGGCATGGAATCCATCGAGGCATAAAGATGTGGTAAATGACTCTTCTAAGGATGAATTTGCCTTCGGTTGATAGTCGTTTTATAGGCAACATATGCAGATCCACCGGGGCATGATGTGCGTAGTTAATAAAAGGTGTATGAAGGACACTGGCCTTCAACTTCTGATGGCTATGGAGGTTTATGAGGATCCGGAATCACTAGAGATATAGAGTTTGATGGATGGAAAGGATGTGTCTGGGCATTTAAGAAACGTTCAGGTTGTAATTGTCCTTGGAGTTTTGGGTCAACCTAGCATAAGAGGCAGGTGATAGGGTTTTTGAGAGGTGCATGAGGAATGTCTCTTCTCATGGTATTTAAGGGATGGATGTTTGGGCAGCATAAGGGGCACAATGTAAAATTTTGTTGACCCATCCTGAAAGTTCACGGTACAACTCTCTATTTTTAATGGGGGTCAGTGACGGTAGTTAAGGGGCCGACTCAGAGGGAAAGAACCGCATCCTGACACTGATCCTGAGTGGGGGTGTGGGGGCGCATCCCCCATGGTATGGACTGGTGGGCACGAACAGATTTCTGCATAGGGTATTCTTTGTAGGAGATGGCCATGTAGCGGCGTCCACATAGGATCTAGCCGTGAACTATCTGTCTACGAATGATGTTGTTCACAAAGAAGTTGTCCATGTAGGATAGTACGCAGACTGTTTTCAGTATAGAAGATTACACAAACCATTGTCTAGATAAGAGCTGGCTGCATACTATCTTCTGCAAAGGGGTGTCTGCATACTATATTCTGCATAGGGAATCTATGAACCATTTTTATTATATTTTTATTTATTTTCTAGTGAGTTGTAGAGGTTCTTCCAAATACAGTTCATGGGGAGGAATTCCGCGAACTAATTTCTATATATGGTTCATGGGATGGAGTTCATTAACTGCTTATGGTTTGCAGGATGCAATCCATGAACTGATTCGGATCGGGATGGAGTCTCGCGAACTGCTTTAGGTGTGGGAGAAATTTATCCCACACCCTCTATGTTCTTCGTCCCTTTTTCACCCATCCCAGTTCTCTCTCCCCATCTTCTTCAACCCCCTTTTTTAGTTCCCCTAGTGTTCCTTTTATAGAGTTCTAGGGAAACTATATATGTGATTCACGTGGCACCTTTTGTGGAATCCTATGGAAGAAATATAGCATGCGGATGACTTGGTCAAACGCGATTTGTGGAGTTGTGGGATGTCATCGGATTCTCCTCATCTGCGAATCTTATCATTTGTGGGGATGGTGTGTGGGGAGTATCTCTTTCGGACTCACTCTAGTGAAAAAAATTTGTGGCGGCTTCGGTTCGCGGGTGGAAATTTACCACGAACTATTTCGTTCGCTGGCCAATGCCTTGCGGGCCAGCGCATTATAGGCCATCCACATACCGGTTGTTCGTGGTTGATTCCTTCCACAAACCTTTCCCTATAATTGGTATATGGCCAGGCTAGATTCCTTTTCAAAAATTTATTTCTTCAAATTTCTTCTCAAATTTTCAATCCAAGATGTATTTCTTTACTTCACCCAACTTGCGAGAGTATTTTCCTTCCCTTTGCTGGATTTTTGGGACCCTATAGTAATGTTTACAGCTCTTTGTCGAATATATTCCCTTCCATCTCATTATATTGTGAGAGTCCCATTTTAGAGATAATCAATTATGGGATCCATCCATCCAAGGGTGGATATCGGTTCAACACACTCTAATTCAATGTTAACTTGATTGATTTCTTCCATGTCGTAGACGATGATCGATGATACCATCCTTTGATGCGTGATGAGAAAGATCACTTCCTCCTTATCAGGGTCATCCAAGACTATAGCTATATTATCCAATGTGTTGGCACATATAGTCTATGATTGGGGAACATGATGCAATTTGGGATCAAAAGGGAACTTTGTCATTAGTCCCCTAACGTAGCCAGTGAGAGGGGATAATTCTTCCTTTTTGAGGGAATATTCTCCATTGATCTATTTTATCACTAGCTCTAAAACCCCTTTGATGTTCAGGTAGGCTATCTTCAGTTTTAGGGATAATTCCAATCCATTGATATGGTCTTGGTGTTCGGTATCATTATTTTTGAATCCTTATGATAGTGAGAAAGAGTAGGGTAATTTTCTTTGTCCAAAGAAACAAATACAATCCCTAAGACAACCCAATTGATTCTAGGGTTTTCTAATCTCTTGTTGATAGGAAATCATATGGAACCATCAAAATACATCTCCCATGTTATGGGAGTTTCATGGGAATAGAAAACCTCATCATCTAGAATCCCAGAGTCCACTAGTGTACTTTCTAGTGTGGGATGAACTATAAAAAAATAAGCCTTGTCTTTTCCTTTAAATAACTTATATGATATGAATTTGATGTTATTATATTGTAGAATGAATTACCATCGGTCCAAGAACCCAGTAAACATGGTATGGTCAATGATTTACTTGAGCGGATCAATACGGGAGACCAAGTGGCTTCGTAGTGTTGTAAGCAATACCTCGGATTCTACACTGAAAAGATGAGTGTGAGGAAATTCTTCTCAACTTTTGAGTATCATGTATTAGTACCTAACATAATTCGTACGAGGTAGTAGAGACTATTCTAATTACCCTCGTCATTTTTATGTGTGAGGAGAGCACCAAGAAATAACTCCATAGCGGACACATATAAGATGAGTGGATTTCCTTCTACCCACAGCATCAGGACCGATGGGTGTAGAAAGTACTACTTAAGACTCTTGAAGTCTTCTCATCACCCCCCATCCCACAAATATGTGATTCCCTTCTTTATTAGCTTGTATATGGTGATATTTTTTCAAGATATATTGGCTATGAAATGCTAAATATAGATGAGGTGCCCTTAGAGCCCCTTCGGTTCTTTGAGAATCCTGAGGGGTTAAATTTATAAAATAGAACTAGTCATTTCTAAGTCAACCTCGATGTCATGGTGGTGTACCAAAAATCCAAGGAACTTCCCTAATGTTAACCTGAAAGTGAATTTCAATGGATTTATCTTCATACTATGCTATTGTAGCTTGTCGAAGGTTGTTTGATGATCTGTGAAGTGGTAACATCATTGTTAGGATTTAACCAAAAGGTCATTGACATAACATTCTTCTATTATTCCTAAGAATAGATTAAAGATATGATTCATGACACATTGATAAGTATCGCCAGTGTTCTTTAATCCAAAGGATATGACTAGATATCAAAAGATCACCTAGGGTGCTCTGAAGGTAGTGTCTTCCTCACCTTTAGGGGAAATATTTATCTGATTGTAACCTGAATATCCATCCATGAAATAAAGTTATTAAAAGCTAGTAGTTTCATCGATCACAAGTTGTGTGATCATAAATCAGAATTTTTCTTTTGGGTAGTGTTGATTAAGGTCTCTGAAATCGATATAGACCCAAATCTTCCCATTTTTTTCTTGATAGAGACAATTTTGGAGATCTATCTTGGGTATTTCACTTCTCATAAAAAGATATTTTTTTCAATTTTTCAACATCTACCTCTACATTAGTATTATGATAGGGGTGCATCCTTCTGGATTCCTACTTGAATCCTTGATGGTCATCGGGTAAGCTGAGATGGTGCATAGCCACATCTGGATTTAGTCTGGTCATTTTTATATAGTTCTAATAAAACACATATCAATGTTATCTTAGAAATGAAACATACATCTCTTGCTCCTTGAGAGGAATGGATCAATTAATCAGTGTTGTTCATGGGTTTTCTTCTATTCCAAGATTTACCTACCAAATCTCATCAATGGTGTTGGGGAGGCCTTCCTCAAATGTAGGAGGTTCTTTCCTGAGGTCATCCTCTTCTTCTTCCACCTCTGTGTATATGGATTCATTTTCAGTTGAGGTTAGTAATATGAGGGAATCTCCATCACTATCGAGATTCATGAATCCATGGGTATATACATTACTATCCCATACTTCTAGATTCATTTTAGATCGATTCAATAGTTTATTGTCTTTTCCACTTTCACTAGGGATAGAATGGGCTTGGACATCTGAGTTTGAGTCTACATCATGAACTAGATTTATGGGTAGCACATAGTTGTTGTCGACCATACTCTAGGGATTTTCATCAGTGGTCCCCAAGACATTGGGGGCTATAATATATATATTTTTATCCACCATTTGTTATTTACATTCCCTTTTATAGAATACTACCTTGGAATATGTGGATTTGAAAGTTTTAAATGGTGAATAATCACCATGTAGCATGTTGAACATCCAATCAATGGGTTATTTCAAACACTGAGGGAATATTGTAGGTACCTCCATGTGGCTATCTAGACAAGTCCTTTTGATAATGATGTTTTATGAAATGTCTTGTTGGATAACCATAAACTCAATGTTAGATGTGATCACCCAAACTTATCTTTGAGCTTTATCTTCCCGATAGATATTTAATCATGCTTATCATACCCTTGAATGGTCAGATTTGTTGAATATAAGTCCCCTTTTCTATATCACAAACATTTAAGGGTTTTAATTGTCATTAGGATGATCCTAGAACCATTGTAAATCAAAGCCCTTAAGACATTGACATTATCGAGTATGCATGAAACATATTAGGGCCTGATGTGTCCCTAGATGACCTCTTCCTAATACTGTTATGTGAACGAGATTGTGACATGGAATTATGATGGAATGATTTCCACTCAATAAAAATCAGATACAATGACTTATATCTCAAACTTATGTGGGATTTTGAGGGATTAAACAAGTTCATCCTTAAGTTATATTGAAAGGTGGAGTGTATCTAGGATTGAGACCTTGGCGGGGACAACCGCCGACTATTTCAAAATATCATAATTTTGGGCCAGATGTTATCACTTCCCAAGGTAGGGTTTCTCCTTACTATGTGGTTTAGGATCTGAGGTATTTGAGGTAGATGGGATTGATTCTTGTGTAGAGGTTGAGGGAGAATCTACTACCAAAATCATGGGTTGTGTCGACCTTCTCCATTGTCTGTGCTAGTCATATAATTGCACCCCCAGTAGGTGGTCTTGTAAGACAACTGGGCGTGGATGACCGTTATAGGATTCTAGAATAATTCTATGTTTCTCATGAGATCATTGGAGTGATTTACCATGGGTATTAGCTACATATATGTCCTTTTTTGGTTCATTACCAAAATATTAAGTTTGACCACACTCGTGATGTCCCTTGTATCCTCGTTTCCTCTACATATGACCTCATGTTCCCTGATCAGGTACATGAAACTCATACTTAGAAGTATATTCATCATCAAGGAAGGGGTATACCAAGTGTATCATGTTAATAGAACCAAATAATATCTATTCATCCAATAAGGGTTCTGTTTGGTGGGATAGTTCCCATGCTTCAGATGTTTCAAGGAAGAAATACACAATAGTTAGAGCTTACGTATGAGCTAAAAATGACACTTCATATTTTGTATCTTCCTATGTCTAATGGTCATTCTCACTTTTGGGAAGCATATTTTATGTCACCTCCCTAGGAGATAGAGATATTATCAATCTGTGGAGCTTTTCTCTCCGGGTTTCATGAGCTCAGTCAAATATATTTCGAGTCATATAGTTATTGAACTTATATACACACCTAGCTGGAACTTTTTTATAATTGCCTTCTTATTCTGACTAGGAAATGGTTATGCAAGACACTTGTGTCATGGAGTTATCCAACATCATATTTCTAGAATTGACCATGATTTTAAGGAAATATTTGAAGATGAATCAATTTCAGATTTTGTAACCCAGCCTTTTATGAAAAGGGAAGTGGTCTAGATGATCGGTGAGGTTGACCTTATTGGGATTCCTGGGCTATGTCAGCTTGAGCAGGTTATTTTCCATGTCTATAAGGAAATAAATAGGGACTTTTTATTTTTGTAAGGATTATTTTTTTTTCATCCATTCCTCAAATCTCGGGTGACCCTGATCTCTTTTCGCTTCTTATCGAGGGAAATTTTATGGTTGTTTCACTTGAAAGGTAGAGTTGGGCAGTTTGGGTCCTGTCTAGGTACTTAAATGGGCGCTACAACTGGATTGAGTTAAACAAATATAGTATCTGACTTGCTAATCCTTTTCCCATGTGTTGAGGGCATGAGTCAGGACATAGCTTGGGTCTTCTGAATGGAATCATCTAGTAATTGTGCCATTTATGAAAATTCACATAATCCACCTAGATATTTCATTGGGATCAGAGGTTTCTGAAACTCATCTCGAAGATTTTTAGAATAGATCTTCAGCAATTGTTCCTACAAGAGAGGGATGTTGACTGAATAGGTTAGACCTTTCTATCTGGATATGAAGTCATACACCCTCTCATTTTCATGTTGAATGCTTGTTCTTCTAGTTGAAAATTTTCACTTTCCATAGTGTCGATCTGAATTGGTAAATGAATTGAAGAAAAAGGTCTTCCAGACTTGTAACAGATCCTACTGGAAGACTATTATACCAAAAAAAGGATAACCCTTTTATGATTTGTACAAAACACCTCATCTTAGTCACCTCCTATTGATTTTAAGGTCCCATCATCAGACCACACTGAGATATGAAGTGTGTGAGATGTGTAGGTTCCGGGCGCAGTGGAAGCACGTTGGTGGGTTAGCCCAACTTTAATTTTATCGTTAAACAACGTTCAATCCGAGATCCGTCGTGATATAAAACATCGAATCTTCGGAATAGAATGAAGAATGAAAAGAAAAGAAGAGTCCCGGAACCCTTGAGGAGGATCATCATATGTTGATTATAATTAATTTAATTAATGCATAAGAATTACCTCGTTGGAATTCTTTCTTCGTTGATGTGTCTGGTCACGATTCGGTGATCCGTCGTTGCATCGTAGAATCCAAGTGTAGGATTCCTCTAGAGGTGATCCACATGTGTGTCACATATCTCTGGACGTCGCCGAAGGGATCTCCGGGTGCTAGCATGGAAGAACCTTCGCTTGCGATGTCCACCTTCGACCGCTTTGATCCGGTGGAGGATCTTGTTCTAGTAACTTGAGGGCGTTCCTGGTGGAAAGGGAATTCTCTCTTGGCTTGAGAGTATTTCCAAATCCATTGTGCACAACAATGGCTCTTTAAAATGTTGGGGTTGTGAGGATATTTATAATCGGGTTTGAGGTTAATAGAGTTATGATAATAAATAAATGTGTTACGCGTTTTATTTATTTCATTAACTCTTATTGAAAACCCCATGTCGAATTATTTATTCCTTGACATGCGCCTGCGCTGATTATAATAAATATCATTTAATAAAACAATATTAAATCCTCAAAATCCCAACTGGAAAAACTACACGGCGTGTAATAATTAATACACGACGTGTACTTGTTTTCCATAAAACTACACGGCGTGTATATTTAATATACATGGCGTGTACTTTTATTTTCCATTTTTCTCCACCACATTTATTAGACCTTGAGTAATGACTATTTATTTCTTAAATAAATGTAACTATATTACTCGCTAATAAATATATTATTTCGTCCACAATATATTCTCTCGAATAACTAGTGTCAAAATAAATGCGATCAGACATCCTTAAATAATTATTAAACCACAGTCGGGGATAATATTTATTTAACTTGTTAAATTAATATTTAACTGAGATACATGGACACACTTAGTATGTGACCCTCTAGGCCTCTTTCTCGGTGGCATTAGGCTGAGCCTGCCTAAAGTCCAAGGTTAGCATCTAGCAACATGCCAAGGCACCCATAGAGAAAGAAGTTAATGCCGCAATGACGTGTCACTTCCTATGAACGCTTACCGTGTAATATAATCCCTTTGTCTCAATATCTCCAATCAAGCGGGTTGCATGCTAGTTCCATCAACCCATGTTCTTGATTATTCTTTCTTTGACTTCCCGGAATTGAACTTTCCCATGCCTTACCATGGCCATGGATTTATTTAGGCTATATCAATTCCATCAAAGGGCCTGAGATATCTACTTCCATTATGGAACGGAAGGGACAAATCCTTTCTCGCATTATCTATTAATGCAGTATTACTCGTGATGAACCCAACGTATCCTACCTCGCTGCGAACAGTGTGTCATCACAGTTTTTGTCAATACATCTAAGTGCGCGATTTGTAATACCCATTAATAATAATCTTAAAGTCTAAGGACCAATACACACGTCCGTAGATAGGAACATCCAATAACACTATGAAATGTGGATTTCCTAATTGCGGGTCTCATTCTCATAATATCCTCCTGGATATTACCAAGGGCGCAAACCATGAGAAGGTGCCTCAAAGTTTTATGAGTCCTCACCCCTAATGACCTGTATTATTTGTGTCCCTCAAATAATATCATCCGACCATAGAACATACATTCAAGAACAGTGTTATGGCACTTCCGGGTTCTCATCATAGCAGGGATCCGCTACGACCCTTTAATGCAAAAGATTTCCTTAGGACATTATCACATGACATGTCATGCAGAAGAAAAATCAAGATGTGATAAGGCTTTTATTTAATGAATAAAGTAAAAATTAGTTGGTTCTAGACCACCAACTCCAACAGACTCCCACTTGGACTAGAGCCAACTGCTAACAACCTTTAACCCGCTAGCTGTCACATGATATTCATGCTTCTGCTGAGATAGGCCTTTAGCCATGGGGTCTTCCACTTTCTCTTCCGTGGACACTCTACTCACTGCAACTTCACCCCTTTGATAGAAATCCCTCAAGAGGTGATACATCCAGAGTATGTGCTTTGTCCGTTGATGTGACCTTGGTTATTTTGCAAGAGCCACCGCTGCAGTATTATCACAATACAATGTAATGGGATCTTTACTGCTAGGCACCACATCAAGCTCCTGGACAAAGTTCTAAATCCAGATGGCTTCTTTGGATGCATTAGAAGCCACTATATACTCAGACTCTGCTGTAGAATCGGCGACAATTGGATGCTTTAAACTCTTCCAGCTCACAGCTCCTCCATTGAGACAGAAAACATATCCAGATTGCGACTTCAGATCATTCTGATCTGTTTGAAAACCAGCATCAGCATACCCTCTGATGACAAGCTCCTCGTCTCCTCCATACACCAGGAACATATCCTTAGTTCTTCTCAGATACTTAAGGATAGTCTTAACAGCAGTCCAATGTTGTTCTCATGGATCTGCTTGATATCTTCCTACCATGCTCAGTGCATAGGAAACATCAAGCCTGGTACATAACATGGCATACATGATGGATCCTATAGCCGAAGCGTATGGGATCTTACTCATCCTATCTTTCTCCTGTTGTGTCTGGGGACACATTTTCTTAGAAATATGTAATCCATCTGACACTGGAACCAATCCCCTCTTGGATTTTTCCATACTAAATCTCTTTAGTATCTGGTCAATGTATGTACCCTGACTTAGTCCAAGCAGCCTCTTGGATCTGTCATGAATGATCTTGATCCCTAGAATGTAGGCTGCTTCTCCTAAGTCCTTCATGGAGAAACACTTGTTTAACCAGTCCTTAACTGACTGTAAGGCTGGTACATCATTTCCAATAAGCAATATGTCATCAACATATACCACTAGGATGACGACCGCATTCCCATTAAACCGCTTATAAACACATGGCTCACATTCGTTCTTAATGAAACCAAATTCCTTTATGGCTTCATCAAATCGAATGTTCCATGACCTGGATTCTTGATTCAATCCATAAATGGATTTCTGTAACTTGCAAACCCGTTTAGCTTCACCTGGTGTCACAAACCCTTCTGGTTGTGTCATATAGACATCTTCCTGAAGGTTCCTGTTAAGGAATGCTGTTTTGACATCCATCTGCCAAATATCGTAGTCATGGTAAGCTGTTATGGCAAGTATAATTATTATGGATTTAAACATGGAAACTAGCAAGAAGGTTTCATCATAGTCAATTCCTTGACGCTGTCTGAATCCTTTAGCTACTAGCCTTGCTTTATAAGTTCTAACTTGACCTTCCATGTCCATCTTTCTTTTGAATACCCATTTGCATCCAACAGGATTTACATCAACTGGATCATCGACCAGAACCCAAACTTGGTTCTGATTCATGGAATCCATCTCAGAATTCATAGCTTCTAGCCATCTTGCAGCTTCTGAGCATTCTACTGCTTCCTTATAGGAGATAGGTTCATCATTGTCCAACGATAATGATTCACCATCCTCGGTGACTAGGAAACCAAATCTCTATGGTTCCCTTACCTCTCTTGATCTCCTGCGCAATACTTGTGTTTCTGGAACCTCTTCCATGGGGACCTGTGGAACTTGTTCCTGTACCAACTCATGTGTATCTTGAGTATCAACTTCGTCGAAGTCAATCTTGCTCCCACTATCCTTCTTGAGGATGTGCTCCCTCTCAATAAATACGTCTTGTCTGGCGACAATCACTTTATTGTCTTGAGGGTTATATAGGTAATATCCTTTCGTTTCCTTGGGATATCCTATAAAGATACACTTCGTGCCCCGGGGTGCTAGTTTGTTTCCTAAGAAGGCCTTAACAAACGCCTCTCATCCCCATACACGTGTGTGCGACAAAGTGGGTTTCCTTTCATTCCATAACTCGGATGGAATTCCATTTTCCACCTTAGTTGGTACTCGGTTTAATGTGTATGCTGAAATTTGTAATGCATATCCCCAAAAGGATAATGGAAGATCCGCATGACTCATTATCGACCTCACCATGTCCAACAAGGTGTGGTTCCTCCTTTCACTAACACCATTCCATTGTGGTGTATAAGGAGGAGTGAGCTGAGATAGAATCCCAGACTCCTGTAGAAGATCGATGAACTCTTGGTTCAGATATTCTCCACCTCGATCCAATCTAAGCTTCTTTATATTCTTACCTAGATGATTCTCTACTTCATTCTTGAATTCCTTAAATTTCTCTAAATACTCTGACTTATACCTCATTAAGTAGATATATCCATATCTACTCAAATCATCAGTAAAAGTAATGAAGTAAGAATATCCACCTCTAGCTTCTACTGGAAATGGTCCACACACATCCGTGTGTACCAATCCTAGAAGCTCTGTGGCCCTTTCACCTTGTCCACCAAAAGGCGGCTTGGTCATTTTTCCTTGTAAACAAGCATGACATCTTTCAAGTGGTTTTATCTCAGTATAGTCTAAATATTCATCTTGGCAGAGCTTTGTCAAACGCTTCTCGTTCACATGACCAAGGCGGTGATGCCATAACTGGGTGATGTATGAGTCATGTGAGTTTGTTTCGTTATCGATTTCCAACACTTGGTTTTCATAATTCAATACATACAAACCATTATTTAAATGTTCCATACCATAACATACGTTGTTCTTATAAAAGTGACAAACCTTATTTTGAAAATTGAAAACAAATCCATCCATATCCAAACAAGACACAGAAATTATGTTCTTGGTAACACTAGGCACATAATAACAGTTATGTAAAACCAAAATCATCCCAGTCAGCAATGATAGGAGGTATTCACCAATAGCCAACGCAGCTAGCCTTGCGCCATTGGCAGCTCGAAGATCCACCTCTCCTCTGGAGATCTTTCTAAATCTACTTGGTTCCTGCATTTGAATACAGATGTGAGCCCCACAAACTGTATCTAATACCCAATGTGTAGAAATATAAAGATTACACTCGATAAAAAACGCACCTTTAGCGTCCCCACGCTTCTGGGTGCAGTTCCTCTTCCAGTGGCCCTGCTTGCCACATGCAAAACACACTGCTTCTCGTTCCTTGCCCTGCCTCTAGATCTTCCCCTTCTTGGAGGTATGGTGCTCGGGGGCTTTATACCATTTATAAGTCTTTGGCCCCTTTTCCTTGTCCTTCCTTTTCTTGTTCACCATAAGGACCGCGGGTTTGTCATGCCCTATGTCCTTATCTACCTGGCGAATCAAGGTCAGAAGCTCTGATAGAATCTTCTCATTGTCGCTCATGTTATAGTTGACAATAAAACTAGAGAAGGTCTTGGGCAGTGATGATAGGATGAGATCTATACGCAACTCATCTGGGAATTTAATCCCTAAGATGTCCAAGCGTTGAATGTAGCCAATAAGCTTGACTACATGAGGCCCAGTTGGCGCAGACTCTCCAAGCTTTGTGGTAAACAAAGCATTGGAGATCTCATACCTCTCCCGTCTCGCCTTCTCTTGGTAGAGATCTTTAAGGTGAGACATCATGCTATACGCGTCCATGTTTTCATGTTGCTTCAAGAGCTCATTAGACATGGCCGATATCATGAAACACTGGACATTTGTGGCATCATCCATCTGTTTCATGTAGAGAGATAATTCCTCATCACTACCATCTTTCCCAGATGCAACTGGAATAGGCTCTTCCAGCACATATAATTTCCTTTCGTGGCGAAGGACGACGCGTAAACGTCTCTGCCACCCTTGGAAATTGGTGCCAGTGAGAAGGTTTTCTTTTTCGAGTATGGTGCGCAATGATATGTTTGAAGTAATTTTATTTCCATTTCTACAAATTAAGATGAGCAAAGGTTTAGTACTTTATTATAAAAATTGAGACAAATAAATAAATTAATACTTATTAGTCTCCCACTATTTTATCGAAATCTAATAGCCCTCACCATTGACTTCGGAATATTCTGTTGCGTGAATATTCTAGTGGAAAGGATCCATATTGCCCTTCGTGTTACCCCAACTAGGGTTGGTCAAGCAACTTGAAGGGTTTTAGGTAGGCATTCCAAATGCCAACTGCATTAACTCGCAGCTCCTTGATCTGCTGAGTGGAATCCCCAATCCTGAAATAATTTTTGGATTTCCTCAACCTTTGCCTCTTGGTTACACCAAGTCCTACTGTGGTAGTCAACCCTTGATGCGAACCAAGTCAAGTCAACCCAAAACCTTGAATTATAATTCCCCGATAATTGAAAGCACCCCAACTAGGGTTGGTCAAGCACTTTGAACTATGGTTCGATTCTAACCAAGATTATGGAAGGCTATGCCAACTTAATATTTATTTTGAGGGATTTTATCCTTATATGTAAATTCCCATTTTATTATCTTTGATTACATGCTTGTTAATATTAAGAGGGATATACTTAAGTGATTAACCATGTCTAAGATAATATTTACGTATAAGTCGGTTTTATTTTAGTTCCATCTTGCATGCTCGTTTAATTCATTAATTGTGTGATCGTGACAACACACCACAATAAATAAACCATGCAACTGACAGAAATAAAATAAATGGTATGATCATGAGATTTTCTATTGGTTATTTTATCTAGCGGTTGATAAACTAACCCGAGACCTAGGGGAGAAACACCTTGAACCTTTCGGGTTCTTGTTTACAGTTTTCCACCTGTCCACCTTTGTATCTCCTTGGATTGGTTTCACCTTGGCTCCTTACTTGAGCCGCCTCCACTAGCTTGGGAGCTCCATCCATTACATATGCATTTATCTCACACGCAGGTGAGGGGTAAAAGGGGTTTTTACATAAACGAATCCTTGGGCACGTAGGCCCTACATATTAATGAGGAGATGGCTCGCAGGCCAACAAATCTAATTTAAATAAATTAATTAAAAGAAACCATTCACATACAAAGGTCTCGGTCTAGCTCATGATCATCCATACATGCAATGATATTTACGCATAAATAAAACTAGCATTCAATTATTTAATCGTTCTTGTTTAAGATAAATCATTCTTGAATCAATTAATTATGTTTAATTAATCAATCCTTTTATCTTAAATCCCTTTTCTAAATTTCCTTGAGATTATCATCCATCATAATTTTAAACAAATAAATTCATTTAAAATTATCCTTGTACGTAACTTGTACCTTGGAGGCAACTCGTTGAATTCCCATTTATTACGCAGATGTTAAATTAAACACATATATATATAAAACACCTATCATGTGTTGTGCCTCAGCTTTACACCTGCATCATGGTACACGTCTCAAGGGTTTGTATAATATAATAATAAATTTTAATAAACCTGTGTAATTTTGGTGAGTACACGGTGTGTAGTTCTGACTACACGGCGTGTACTTTTCTTCACCGTCCATCCGAAGTACACGCCCGGGGATAGGGCGTGTTAATGTACTTAGGAAATTTTCAGATTACACGGTGTGTACAGTGGGACACATACCGTGTAGTTTCCACGTTACACGGTTTCCAGCCGGGCAGGCCGTGTACGGAGTACACGACCCAACCTTGACCCGAATGGACTACACGTCGTGTTCATTGGACTACACGGCGTGTATTCTGGAAACTATGTGCCACCTATTTCTGGTCAACACACGGTGTCTTAAATTCTTAGAAAGAATCCAATACACGTCCAGATTTGGAGGATCAGTCAATGCATTGAACCTAGACTACACGACGTGTACTTCCGAATACACGCCGTGTATTCTGGTGTTATACGGACAGAAACGTTTGGCTCCTCCAGATGAGTTCCTCTATTTTATTTTAATCAAAATTAAAAGAAAAAATCGTTTCTGTGAGGTGAACGAGAAACGAGGGAGGAGGAATAGATCTCGATATTCAAATTTTCAGAATGATTAAACTTGAATTGAAATAACTAAATTATTAAATTCGTAAATTACCAACGAAAAACTAAATAATTATAATCAACGATATGACCCCTCTAATACCACTTGTAGGTTCCGGGCGCAGCGAAAGCGTGTTGGTGGGTTAGCCCAACTTTAATTTTAACGTTAAACAACATTCAATCTGAGATCTGTCACGATATAAAATGCCGAATCTTCGGAATAGAACGAAGAACGAAAATAAAAGAAGAGTCCCGGAACCCTTGAGGAGGATCATTATATGTTGATTATAATTAATTTAATTAATGCATAATAATTACCTCGTTGGAATTATTTCTTCGTTGATGTGTCCGGTCACGATTCGATGATCCATCATTGCGTCGTAGAATCCAAGTGTAGTGTTCCTCTAGCGGTGATCCACACATGTGGCACGTATCTCCGAACTTCATCGAAGGGATCTCCGGGTGCTAGCGCGGAAGAACCTTAGCTTGCGATGTCCGCCTTTGACCGCCTTGATCCGGTGGAGGATCTTTCTCTCATAACTTGAGGGCGTTCTTGGTGGAAAGGGAATTCTCTCTTGGATTGAGAATATTTCCAAATCTATTGTGCACAACAATGGCTCTTTAAAATGTTGGGGTTGCGAGGATATTTATAATCGGGTTTTAGGTTAATAGAGTTATGACAATAAATAAATGTGTTACACATTTTATTTATTTCATTAACTCTTATTGAAAACCCCATATCGAATTATTAATTCCTTGACATGTGCCCACGCTGATTATAATAAATATCATTTAATAAAACAATATTAAATCCTCAAAATCCCAACTGGAAAAACTACACGGCGTGTAATAATTAATACACGGCGTGTACTTGTTTTCCATAAAACTACACGGTGTGTATATTTAATATACACGGCGTGTACTTTTATTTTCCATTTTTCTCCACCACATTTATTAGACCTTGAGTAATGACTATTTATTTCTTAAATAAATGTAACTGCATTACTCGCTAATAAATATATTATTTCTTCCACAATATATTATCTCGAATAACTAGTGTCAAAATAAATGCGATCAGACATCCTTAAATAATTATTAAACCACAATCGGGGATAATATTTATTTAACTTGTTAAATTAATATTTAACTGAGATACATGGACACACTTAGTGTGTGACCCTCTAGGCCTCTTTCTCGGTGGTATTAGGCTGAGCCTGCCTAAAGTACAAGGTTAACGTCTAGCAACACGCCAAGGAACCCATAGAAAAAGAAGTTAACGCCGCAATGACGTGTCACTTCCTACGAACACTTACCGTGTAATATAATCCCTTTGTCTCGATATCTCCAATCAAGTGGGTTGCATGCTAGTGCCATCAACCCATGTGCTTGATTATTCTTTCTTTGACTTCCCGTAATTGAACTTTCCCATACCTTACCATGGCCATAGATTTATTTAGGCTATATCAATTCCATCAAAGGGCCTGAGATATCTACTTCCGTTATGGAACGAAAGGGACAAATCCTTTCTCCCATTATCTATTAATGCGGTATTACTCGTGACGCACCCAACTTATCCTACCTCGCTGCGAACAGTGTGTCATCATAGTTTTCATCAATACATCTAAGTGTGCGAGTTGTAATACCCATTAATAATAATCTTAAAGTCTAAGGACCAATACACGCATCCGTAGATAGGAACATCCAATGACACTATGAAATGTGGATTTCTTACTGGCAGGTCTCATTCTCATAATATCCTCCTGGATATTACCAAGGGAGCACACCATGAGAAGGTGCCTCAAAGTTTTATGAGTCCTCACCCCTAATGACCTGTATTATTTTTGTCCCTCAAATAATATCATCCGGCCATAGAACATACATTCAAGAACAGTGTTATGGCACTTCCGGGTTCTCATCATAGTAGGGATCCGCTATGACCCTTTAATGAAACAGCTGTCCTTAGGACATTATCACATGAAATGTCATGCAGAAGAATAATCAAGATGTGATAAGGCTTTTATTTAATAAATAAAGTACAAAGTAGTTGGTTCTAGACCACCAACTCCAACAAGATGTTGTTCGGGGTCTCTCGTGTCGTCAATGGTGGAGAAGGTAGGATTTATAAAATTGGGTGGGGGAAAAGTGGCATCCACCCATTTGGGATATGGATTCCTCTCAGACTGTATAGGTGTATGTCACCCTTCTATGGATTCTATTCAAGTAGTCAGAAACGCAATGGCATCGAGAAATTCCTAAGGTGTGGCTATATAAGCTTCCTCCCATATACAGGGATTGGGTGGGGCATGATGAGGTGTCCCCATTTTAATTTCCTATTTATCTCCCTAGTGAGGGAGAGTCTTTCTATATGATGGAGATAATTCATAATCATTTTTAACTTCCTTATTTATATAGATTGACGGCCCATATTCAGATCCAATCTGACACTCAAATGCAACTCTTTCGGGAAGATCAGATCTTTCTAGATGTATGGGAGGATGAATATTTGACTCATCCTAAAGATGATACCTGGTGGGAATGTTTCCCTGAGTAGTTACTTGATTATTTGTATGAGATTATGTATCTTATTCTCATATTGTGCCAACTTCTCCTCCATTGAAGGAATATCAGCTCTTCTAGTTGATGATTAGGATTTGGACACTTCTTTCCCATTAACTTTTTCAATATTCCACCATAGATATTGAAACTCAGTATTTGGAGGTGATAGGTTTTGGATCCTCCTCTAGTTTCGGATAGGTTCAACCTCAGGGGGTACATCCAGATCCTCCTCTCATGGTATATTTCTGTATTGTGTCCCTCTACATCTATGTCTTGATACACATTACATGTTTTATTGACAATGAAGACATTCAAAGAGGTATATCAGGCAATGTTAGTTGTCCCATTACTCTTAACACAATAGGGTGATTATGCACTGCCTACATTAGGATCGTTTCACAATCCTTTGGCCATATTGGTTCATTTCGTCTTGAGAACCCAATGGGGTTTGATTTCATTTTTTGTATGATCCTCCCATATTGGTCTATGAATAGTGTCCTTGATGGAATTTATAATCATGTTTGTTGAATGGGACTCAAGTAAAAGAGGTTGGTCTCATGGTGAGTAGAATGGATGGGATACCAACCATTGATATTTACCTACCAACCTGGAGAAGAATGAATACCTCTGCGATGATGATGATGATGATGAAAATGCCCCCATCCCTATGGGATGTGAACTATTCAGGCCATAATTTTCATTTATTGATCATTTTTTGAGGATTAAATTATTCCAGTAGAGTATCTGATGATTTCTAGGATGCACATTGAGATATAAATGCCCACATCCCAGTGGGATGAGGTTGATCTAAAACTATCATTGATTTCCCTATGACCCTATCAGGGGATGATGAACCTGGTGATGGAAATTGGGATAAAATTTTCCCCATTCTAGTGGGATAGGGTTAGTTTGTAGTTTATACTGATATGTCATAGTTCCTCTCTAGTATTGATGATCTGAGGGGTGGAGGTGTTGATAGATATTCCCCCAGCCTAGCAGGATGGGTTCACTCCTGGATGACTACTATGGAAGCTGCTATTGAAACCTTTTTGATATGCCACATCTATGTTTCATGTATGAGATGGGTGAAAAGTAATCCCATGATGTGAGTCATTCTTTATGGGGAGTTGTCTAGTTGACTGCATCTTCAGCTTCTATTTTTGAAATGTATTCCCATTTCTTTGAGGGGACCAGTTAAAGATATGTTGGATATTATCGCCCTTCGTTCATGATGTCTTAGAACAATTGAAGTAAGGTAATTTCATTATAGTGAACAAATATCTCATGCGTTGTCCGGTCCCCTAATTTTTCTAGAGACTATGTCATTATAGGACACCATATCCAGGGAGTCCTGTTGTTCCAGGGGTGAGGTAAAATGAAATTCTCCACACTTTCCCCATCCTTGAATATGGATACATGATAAGGATTCTTCTATCATTTGAATAAGAGTTATGATGCAATGGTGGTAAGCATGTTGTAGATTTGGGCTGATCTTTTCTGAATTTGGGTCCCTGGATATGGAGATAGCAGCCAGGTCCAACTGAAAATAGATTATCTTGATGGTTTGATGGTACCCCTTCTATCCCGAATAAGGGAGGTGTCTATCCTTGAATAGATGATGACTAACCCATATATTTTTTCATAGATAAGGCATTAAATAATTCTCTATCTTGTATGGGATCTCATATTTAGAAGCGTAAAGGGTCTAGGAGATGGTGGGGAGGTTGTTTCTACCTAACTCTCTCCATATGTCAATGTTGGCCTCTTACTCATCGGAATTACACCCCTCTATCTGGTCAGGCCATATAAAATTATTCTTGGGGTCACCTTATTACCATAGTGAAGTTTTTATGTTAGTTTATGGGGAAATATATATGGTTGACCCTGATGTTTTGATCACCTCTATATACAAAGGCATTTGAGTTTTAAGCACCTCTCTTATAGAAATATCTGGGAAAGGGGGTGAATTCCTTTTCTGTGTGAGATATCACTGAGGGGAGGTTGACCACAGTGAATGTTAAGAGTGGACTCCATGTGATCCATCTCTACACTACCATGAGTACTATTGCGGTAATGATCATCTTCTACTTTAGTTGAAGAGTCGGTGGACTCTTGGGGTATTGATAATGTGTCTCGAACAAACTCAAGGACCATGTAATTGATCAGATTAGGAATATGAGATTTATTCTACATTGTGTATGAAATATGATGACCTAAATTTTGGAATTGTATAGGGATATGAGCATGTTATATAACAACTGCTAGACTATATTGATAATCGTCTAGTGTTGCAGGAATACAAGCCCGCAGCTAAGAAGATACTGGAATATGTCAATGATATTCTTAATTATTGGTATGAATATGAGCATGCCTTGAGGCATGTTCTACTATCATTTGGTGTGCCTCAGTTAGAATGGGGATATGATTTTGATCCTGATCCTTTTGAGTATGCTTCCATCCTTTTTTATAAGAATATGAGCCTATCCTAAGGCATGTGGCACTCTCGCTTGGAGAGGCCCAAGTGGAACATGAATATGATCCCGGATTGAATATTCATTCCCTATAAAAATATGCCAACATAACTCCATGATGGGAGAAATAAATATATACACTTTCTATATAGCCTTAGAAGGATACTGGTACAGTCGTTCATCAGCGGAAGTAGAGATATGAGCCTAGATTTCATGATCTATTGGAATATGATAGGCAGATTCACTTATAAGAATATGATCTTTTCATGAGGAATGTACCGTTATCACTTAGTTATCCTTGTCCAGAATGGAGATATGAGATCAATCATGGGCCTTCTAAGTATAACCCATATCTTTTTTGATAGGAATATAAGAATGTCCTGAGGTATGTTTCACTCTAACTTGGTGAGACCCAACTAGAAATGGGATATGAGCCTGATTCTAGGCCTTTATAATATGTCACTAATCTTTTTTGATAGGAATGATCCCATTTCCTAATGCATGTACCACTCTCACTTGGTGACCTCCGATTGGAATGAGAATATGAGCCCAGTCTGGTGCTTTATCCTTTACTGGAATATACCAATAATCCTTCAGTATGGGAGAAAGAATGTGCATTTTCTCTAGAGACCACTTATTCATATTGATTAGAGTGTTTTTCTACCCTAGTTATAGGGATAGAAATATGCATCTTTCCCTATATCTATACCAGGTCCAGAATATTCTGGAGGAGTTATTTAGTTTTTTCTTAGATGTAATGGAACTTTATCAAAGTGTGGAAATAAATGTAAGCCTAAAAATTTTATATCTCCACTCTATAATAGAAGATATATTTAGTTAAATAAATAATATGATCCCACTTATGTCCTCCTTGTTCCATCAGAATATGATGATGGGATTCATGCATGGGTGTAGGAATATGCGCCTCCCCCATGCTTGTTGTAGGAATATACTCACAGACATGTTCCGAGTGAGCAGGGATATGAGTTTGATCACTGGTTACCATAAGAATATACCATTATACATCATTATGGGGAGTGGGGATATGATCCTAATAATGATTATTAACAGCCTTTCACACTCAATGTGTCTTCCTTGGTACCCGTGTATACATATCAGAGGAGGCAGTGTGTCGGGTGGTACCCTTAGCAGGTGACTAAAGGGTAACAGTGGGATGACACTGATGATGATGGTTGATAGGATACCTCCTCAGTGCCCTCTAAACCGAAATGGAGTCTTAGTTGAATCCTTGTTCCACCTTCATTAGATACTGAAGGTGGTGATTTTCATGCTCTGGGGATAAACTTATGAAACAGTTGGTTGTGGAAAGGAGTGTCACAGGCTTTACTGTAGCTTTCTTTGGATGATGTGGACTCATTGATTTTAGAATTTGGATACCCTCACGAGCATCCACAAGGGTCAAGATCATACCATATTGATGGTATTATAGGATCATTTCATTCTCCACCTGACATTGAAGGTGTTAGGCGGCTGATGCCATTTTGAAACCCATAGGGGTTGCAACCATAAATGATTTTCCAGAATGGTTGATGGACAAAGACTTTATCTCAGGTTAGGGTGTTGTTTGTGAGAGGTATCTATAATAATTAATATAATAAAGAACAAGGACACAATCAGTGCATCATCATATTCATGATATATTCTCAATCAGGTATGCATGGGTAACACAATTGTCCTTTCATATTCCCAGTATGTCCATTATGCTTGTGTGGACTCATCAAAGTGAGGATGGACTTATTTCATGAGAACCTCGACTTCATTTGAGATATTCATTTGAAGATCATATTTTTTGTGTAGGATTTGAAAACAAAATTTCTTGACACATAGTAAACCATTCATTCTTATATTTTAGAGATTCACATCAAGTTCACCATTTTTGTTTGCATGGGATATGCCAAAAAATGGCATGATGGATGATAAACTTGTAATTTTTTTATCACTTTGGGTTCATCATTTTTGTTTCTTCATAAATATGTGGAACAACATATCCTGATGGTTTTATTGTGTGGGTTCAATGTTTTATACAATCATTCAAATCAGGTTCACCATTTTTATCTTTTATAGAAACTCCCAATAGCTCTCACATCCATAACTGAGTACAAAACTGCTTTCCAAAGGTAGGCATTCAATTGGGGTTTCAAACCTAATGGAACTTAGGAACTCAAATTGATCAATAAGATGGGAGGTCAGTATCATCACACCCTTTTGGGGATAATTGTATCCTAATCTAAGATTCCCTTATATATTTAAGATATGTTCGTGAATCTCTTCTTAATCCCAATGTGGAACCAAATACCCTAATAAAATTATCATGTTTTGAATCCCTTTATGTGTGAAGGGAGGTCTATTAATGAATCCATATGTATGTATATGAGTTTTTATTCCATTTCCCCTTATCAAGTATCTTCTTATATAATGAATCCATATCACTGGGTATTCTAGAGTTTATTGTTATCTAGGGAGGTGATTAATATTTTGAGGATGGGATTGAGCCATTATGAGGAATCCTATATATCCTCTTTATAATAAGAATCAAAACTCAGGTAGTTCATTAAATCTGTTCAGTTTAACATCATACAAAAAGGACATATATGAGGGAACCTAGGAACTAGATATTGAGATCGAACCTTAAGTAGGAATCCTACATATCCTAATTATTGTAGGAATCAGAGTCATTGTATTTCAGTCACACCCTTAGGACTGTCCCTGAGGTAGATTCCCTTATAAGGGAGTAATTATACCATGACACTGATCAAGGCTTACACTGAGGTTACCCTGGTTGGTGGAGATTCATAATGAAAATAATATGATCATTGAAACTCCCTAAGTCCACATAATCCATGCTCAGTGTGAGAAACAAGGGATATCAAGTAATCAATCTCACTGGATATGGATGTGGGAATTATGTGCTGGGATATCCCTTTTGATGTTTAATATAGAGCTCAGACCATATGAAGGCATCTTACATATCCTATTTATAGAAGGAATCATAGTCATCATAGTTTAGTTGACTTCTCAATCTGCTGATGGATGAGGAAGAATGGCCATCCCATGGGAAATATCGGGTCTTGATATTTGGGATGTTAGAGATATAAAGGTACTTACACCGAAGTGGATTTATATTTGAGATCTATTGTTAGGAAGGCATCCTATATATCCTATTTATGGTAGGAATCAGAGGCTATAGGTTCTAGGTGCAGTGGAAGCATAGGATGGGCATGTACTCAACTTTGAAAATTTCCATAATTAATGATTAATTTGGGATCAATACAGTGATGAAATTTAGTATCCACAGAATTAAATCAAATATAAAAGATAAATGATAGATTTCGGAACCGATAAGAGAGGATCGAAATATTTTTTTATAATTAATTAAATTAAATTATAGAATTACCTCTAAGGTGATTATTTCTTCGTTGATGTGTCTAACCATGGGTCTGAGGTGTGGATTTGTTGTGATGTATAATAAAATGATAGGAATCCTCTAGCTATGATCTACACATACTCCATGTATCTTTGGACGTTGCTGAAGGAGTCTTCGGGTTCTAGTGTAGAAGATCCTTGTGCTTGTGATGTCTTCCTTTAATCACCTTGAGAATCACTTCCAAAGTGTTCTCCTTGATCTAGTGGAGGAGGATCTCTCTCGTTCTTGAGAGCATTCATGGAGAGAGAATATTTCTCTAGGCTCGAAAACTTTTCTCCAAGGATTTTTCACATGAAAAAATTGGATTAGCTGGTGGAATGACCCCTTGGATTATATAGAGAATAATAACATAACGAGGAATTTAATTCACTAGGTAATAATAAATAATTAGCACAGGTGATGTTACTTAATTTATTATTCCATGTAAAAACCCCCATGTTAAATAATAATAGAAATGATATTATTTCCATGACATGTTCTTAATGGACACACTATATTTAAATATTATTTAACCAAATAATATTTAATATTACTTCTCATCATACTCATAACTTGGTCCACCAATCCTCCTTAATATTTACTAGGTCTTAAATAATGACTATTTATTTATTAAATAAATATAACTACATTATTCATCGATAAATATATATTTCATCCGCAATATATTCTCTCGAATAACTAGTGAAGAAATAAATGTGATCAGGAATACTTGAATAATTATTAAACCATAACTGAGAATAATATTTATTCAACTTGTTAAATAAAAAAATTATTTAATTGAGATATTGGCTACACTTAGTGTGTGACCCTCTAGGCCTCTTTCTCATTGGAATTAGGCATGATTTACTAAATTCCAAGATTACTACCTAGAAACAGGTCAAGGAACCCAAGATAAAGAAGTTTATGTCACAACAGCATGTCACCTCATATGAATGCTTACCATGTAATATAATCTATTTATCACGATATCTCCAATCAAGTGGGTTGTATGCAAGTGCCATCAACACATGTGCTCGATTTCTCATTATTTGAATTCCTAGAATTGAACTTGCCTAGTGAACACCATGGCCATGGATTTAGTTAGGATATATCATTTTTATCAAAGGGCCTGAGATATCTACATCCATAGAAGTGAAGAATTCTTTCTTGCATTATTCATTAATGCGGTATTACTCATAACACACCCAACATATCCTACCTCACCATGGGCATCTGTCATCACAGTTTTCATCAATAAATATAAGTGCATGAGTCATAATACCCATTAATAATAATATTAAATTCTAAGGACCAATACACATCTACAGATAGGAACATCCAATGACACTTATGAATGTGGATTTCTGACTGGCGGGTCTTGTTCTCATAATATCTTCCTGAATATTACCAAGGGCGCACACCATGAGAAGGTGCCTAAAAGTTTCATAATTCTCCACCCCTGATAGACTATATCATTTGTGTCTCTTCAAATGATATCATCTAGCCATAAAACATATATTCAAGAATAGTTTCATGTCACTTCTAGGTTCTTATCATAGCAAGGATCCGCTATGACCTTTTAGTGGGATAGCTATTCTTAGGACATTATCACATACTATGTCATGCATAATAATAATAATGATGTGATAAGGAGTTTATTAATATTCATCTAATGAATATTTGTTTATCATAAAGTAAATAAAAGTTGGTTTCTAGGGCACCAACTCCAATAGACTCCCACTTGCACTAGAGCCAACTGCTAGTAACCTTCAGTCTGCTAGCTCTAACATGAAATTCATGCTTCTGATGAGATAGGCCTTTAGACAAGGGGTTCACCACATTCTCTTTCATGGACACTCTTATCACTGCAACTTCACCCCTTTGATATAAATCCCTCAATAGGTGATACTTTCAGGGCATGTGTTTTGTCCATTGATGTGACCTTGTCTCTTTTACAAGATCCAGCACTGAAATATTATCACAATACAATGCAATGGGATCTTTACTATTAGGAACCATATTAAGATCCTGGACAAAGTTATGAATCCAGAAGGATTCCTTGGCTACATCAAAAGCCACTATATATTCGAAATCCTCTATAGAATCAATGACAACTAGATGCTTTGAACTCTTCTAGCTCACACCTCATCCGTTGAGATAGAAAACATATCTCAATTGCAAATTCAGATCATTTTGATCTGTTTGAAAACCAACATCAACATACCCTTTGATGAAAATCTCCTAATCTCCTCCATACACTAGGAACATATCCTTTGTTATTCTTAGGTACTTAAGGATAGTCTTGAAAGCATTCCAATGTTGTTCTCTTGGATCTGCTTGATATTTTCCTACCATGCTCAATGCATAGGCAAAATCAAGTCTAGTACATAACATGACATACATGATAGATCATATCACTGAAGTATATGGAATCTTACTCATTCTATATTTCTCATGTTGTATCCAGGGAACATTTTCTTAAAAATATGTAATCCATGTGACACTGGAACCAATCCTCTCTTGGATTGTTCCATACTAAATCTCTTTAGTATCCGGTCAATGTATGTACTTTGACTTATTCCAAGCATCCTCTTGTATCTATCATGAATGATCTTAATCCCTAGAATGTAGGTTACTTCACCTAAGTCTTTCATGAAGAAGCACGTGTTCAACCAGTCCTTAACTGACTACAAGATTTCTATGTCATTTCTAATAAGAAATATGTCATCAATATACACTACTAGGATAACGAATTCATTCCCATTAAACCACTTGTAAACACATGGATCGCATTTTTTTTAATAGGGAGTGCCTCAGACAAAATCTGAGACACAATTTATTTAAAATAAAGGAACAAAGAAACTACATGAGTCTAAAGTATGGAATCTTATTACAATGTTTATCATAAAAGGGGAGAAGGTCAGCGGGCAGGTTGTCCATCCAAGTTAAAGCCCGATTGATTCCCTTGTTAGAAAGACTGTCAGCAACCATGTTCGCTTCACAAAAAGCATGAGTGACAATGTGGTTGATCTCCTGAAGCAAAGAAAGGAAGCTCATCCAACGGGTAGTCAAAGGCCATGCGAGATGAACCACTCCCTCCCAAATAGCATGGACGACAGTGGTGGAGTCACTTTCAATCCAAACATTACACCAGCCCTTTTTCCTGGAAAAACTAATGGCATGAATCACCCCCATCATTTCCACCTCCAAAGATGAGGCGGTTCCACAACTTCCAAAGAAGAATCCAAGACACTTACCAAGATGGTCTTTGAAAATAGCTCTGCAACCTGCAGGACCTGGGTTCCCTTTGGAGGCACCGTCAACATTCACTTTGATCCATCCTAGAAGTGGAGCTTTCCAGAAGACCTCAAAAGTATGTCGTGGTTGTTTGTATATCCCATCAATCTGAAGACGATGTAGGATCACAAAGTCTCCAACGAAGTTATCACAGTGAGATTTTTGGGCCATTGCAGCATCCATAATAGCAATGAGGATACGCGTTCGACCTGTATTGAGATTAAAAGAGCAATTATTGTGGATAATATCATTTCTATCATACCAGATCACATGAAGAAGTTCAGCAATAGCACTTAGGAAGAGATGTTTGATCTTTTGAGAGGTATCAAGTTCCACACAACGTTTTAATTGAGTGCTAATAGTGTCATGGAGTAACCATTTGCAGTCAAAAATTTCAGAAATAAAATTCCAAAGGGAAAAGGTTGTAGCACAAGACAAAAATAGATGGTTAGTATCTTCCCTATGTTGGTGAAAAAAAGTACTTATAGAGAAAAGTTGAACCCCAAAATATTGAAGACAAACCTCTGTGGGAACACGATTGTGAGAAATGAGCCAAACCATCGTAAGTCTCGATGGTTTAATCTAGTGTTTATCGAAAGATTTCAACCACCAAAAATTTGTTTCAGAGTTGGAAATATTGTGATTATAGAAACTTTTCGAGTGAAGAATATCATTGTGGGCAGGTTCCCAAATAAGGAAATCCTCAGATCTAGAAAAGGGGTAATTGTCAATGACATGGATGATGTTATCAGGGATATTAGAAGTACTAGATTTCATAACCTCCTTTATAGAGCAGTTGGTATTGTCCGGAAGAGAATTCGGAGACACCATAGAGATAAGGGGGAACCGGTCCAATTATTCAGCCAAAAATTCAAAGAAGAATTGGTGCTAACCATCCATCTAGAGTTGGTCATAATATTGGTAAAGGATTTCCTGCTGGAAGACCATATCGAAGAATTAATGAAATTACAATTGCTTTTCGTTATCTTTACAAGGAATCTTTTTTTGAGAAAATAAATGGAGTTAGAGTTGCTATTAATCAACCTCCAGGTGAGTCTGGCTTGAAGGGAATTGTTAAAGATTTTAATATTTTTTATTCCAATACCACCTTTCTCTAAAGGGTTGCAACAAGTGGCCCAAGGTATTTTCACAAGCCTCCTTTCAAGAGTACTACCGGTCCAAACAAAATTCTTTATGTAAACATTTATTTTCTTTAGAAGACCAGTGGTCCATTCATAGAATTGAATGTTACATGATCTAGATGCTTTCTTTAATCCATAAATGGATCTATGGAACTTATATACCTTTTTAGCATCTCCTGGTGTCGCAAACCCTTCTAGTTTTTTCATATAGACATCTTCCTAAAGGTTCCCATTAAGGAATGCAGTTTTGACATCCATCATCCAAATCTCATAGTCATGGAAAGATGCTATGGAAAGTATGATTCATATGGATTTAAACATGGAAACTAGTGAAAATATTTCATCATAGTCAATTCCTTGACGCTATTTAAATTCTTTATCCAATATCATTTCTTTATAGGTACTAACTTGACCTTCCATGTATAGTTTCTTTTTGAATACCCATTTACACCCAATAGGATTTAAATCAAATGGAGCATCGACCAAAACCCATACTTGGTTTTGATACATGGAATCCATCTCAGAATTCATAGCTTCTAGACATCTTGCATCTTATGAGCACTCTACTACTTCCTTATAGGAGATAGGTTCATCATTTTCCAACAATAATGAGTCACCATCCTCGGTGACAAGGAAACCATATTTCTCTAATTCCCTTACCTCTCTTGTGATCCTATGCAGTATTTGTGTTTCAAGGACTATCTCTTCCATGGGGACCTATGGAACTTATTCTTGTACCAACTCCTATATATCTTAAGAATCAACTTCATCGAAGTCAATCTTTCTCCCACTTTCCTTTTTGAGGATGTGCTCCCTCTCAAGAAAGACAGCCTGTCTGGAAATAGTCACTTTCTTATCTGAGGGGTTGTATAGGTAGTATCCCTTTTTTTCCTTGGGGTACCCTATAAAGATACACTTTGTGCCCCGAGGTGCTATTTTGTTTCCTGATAAAGCCTTAAAAATGTCTTGCATCCCCATACATGTGTATGTGACAAAGTGGGTTTCTTTACACTCCATAGATCTAAGGGAATCCCATTTTCTGTCTTATTTGGTACTTGGTTTAATGTGTATGTCATATTTTGCAATGAATATCCCCAAAAGGATAATAGAATATCTTCATGACTCATCATCAACCTTACCATGTCCAACAAGGTATGGTTCCTCCTTTTACTAACACTATTCCACTATGGTGTATAAGGTGGATTGAGTTGAGATAGAATCCCAAACTCTTGTAAAAGTTTGATGAAATCTTGGTTAAGATATTATCCACCTTGATCCGATTAAAGCATCTTTGTCTTCTTACCAAGCTGATTCTCTACTTCATTCTTGAACTCCTTGAATTTCTCAAAGGACTCAGACTTATACCTCATTAAGTAGACATAGCCATATATACTCAAGTCATCAGTAAAATTAATGAAGAATATCCACCTCTAGATTCTACTGGAAATGGTCTACACACATTAGTGTGTACCAATCCTAGAATCTTTGTGTCCATTTTAGCCTATCCATCAAATAGTGGTTTGGTTATTGTACCTTGTAAACAAGTGTGACATCTATCAAGTGGTTTTAGCTCAGAAGATTCTAAATAACCATCTTGAAAGATCTTTTTTAGGCACTTCTCGTTAACATGACCAAGGTGGTGATGCCACAACTGGGTGTTGTATGAGTCATGTGAAATTAGTTCATTATCAATTTCCAACACTTGGTTCTTATAATTTAATACATACATACCATTATTTAAATGTTCCATACCATAATATATGTTGTCCTTATAAAAGTAACAACATTTATTTCCGAACTTGAAAATAAATCCATATGTATCTAAACTCGATACAAAAATTATGTTCTTGGTAACACTAGGTACATAATAACATCTATGTAAAATCAAAATCATTCTCATCGGTAATGTGAGGTGGTAGTCACCAATGGCAAGAAAATCCAGCCTCACACCACTGGTAGCTAGTAGATCCACCTCTCCTATAGCAATTTTCTATAATCTACTTGTTTCCTGTATTTGAATACAGATGTGATCCCCACATGTTGTATCTAATACCCAATGTGTAGAAATAGAAATATTGTACTCGATAATGAATGTACCTTTGGCTTCCCCTTTCCACTGGGTTCAATTCCTCTTCTAGTGACTTGACTTGGCACATGCAAAGCATACTGCCTCATTTTCCTTTCCCTACCTCTAGATCTTCTTCTTCTTGGATGGATGGATCTCAGAGGCTTTATATTGTTTATAAATCTTAGGCCCCTTTTCATTTTCCTTCCTCTTCTTATTCACCATAAGGAATGTGGTTTTTTCATGCCCCATGTCCTTATAAACTTGGTGAATCAGGGTAAAAATATCCAATAGACTCTTCTCATTATTGCTCATATTATAATTCAAAATAAAAATAGAGAAGGTCTTAGGAAGCGATGATAGTATGAGATCTGTACGCAACTCATCTAGGAATTTAATCCCTAAGATGTCCAGATGCTCAATGTAGCCAATAAACTTGACTACACATGGTCCAACTGGCGTAGACTCTCCAAGCTAAGTAGTGAACAAAGCGTTGGAGATCTCATACCTCTCCTATCTCGCCTTCTCTTGATATAGATCCCGAAGGTGATACATCATGCTATAAGCATCCATTTACCTATGTTGCTTCAAGAGATTATTAGTCATGGATGATATCATGAGGAATTGAAAATTCGTAGCATCATTCATATGTTTCTCGTACATAGAGAGTTCCTCATTACTCGCCTCATTTCCAGGCGCAACTAGTAAAGGCTCTTCCAGCACATAAAGTTTCCTCTCATAGTGAAGGATAACCTGAAGGCGCCTTTGCCACTCTTGGAAATTAGTGTCGGTGAGAAGGTTTTATTTCTCGAGTATGGATTGAAATTATATGGTTTATGTCATTTAGATTTTTTTTTCTATTAATATGAACAGATTTTTAGTACTTTATCCTAATAAATATAGAAAAATAAATTAATTAATATCTATTAGTCTCCCACTATTTTGTTGAAACACAATAGCCATCACCATTGGCTTTGGAATATCATGTTTCTAGGACATTCTAGTGTCAAGGATCCATATTACCCTTCTCATTACCCCTAGTGGGGTTGGTCAAGCAACTTGAAAGGTTTTAGATAGGCATTCCAAATGCCAACTGCATTAACTCACAGCTTCTTGATCTGTTGAGTGGACTCCCCAATCCTGAAATCCTTAATTTTGGATTTCCTCAACCTTTGCCTCTTAGTTACACCAAGTTCTACTAGGGCAGTCAATCCTTGATATAAACTAAGTTATGTTAACCCAAAACATCAAATTATAATTCCACGATAATTGAAAGCATCCCAACTAGGGTTGGTCAATCACTTTGAACTATGGTTCGATTCTAACTGAAGTAATGGAAGGCTATACTGACTTAATATTTAATTGAGGGATTTTATCCTTTATGCATAAATTTCCACTTATTATATTTTCACATGCTTTTAAATGTTAAGTGGGATATACTTATGATTAACCATGTATAGAAAATATGTATGCATAATCCATTTTCTATTTTAGTTCCATATTGTATGCTTGTTACTTCATTAATTATGTGATCACGTCAAATATCCATAATGAATAACCATACAACTGATAAAAATAAAATAAAGGGTATGATCATGAGCTTTAATATTGGTTATTTTATCTAGCGGTTGATAAACTAACCCTGACCTAGGGGAGAAACACCTTGAACCGTTTAAGGTTTGTGTTTCCACCTATCCACCTTTGTATCTCCTTGGATTGGTTTCGCCTCGACTCCTAACTTGAACTGCCTCCACTGTCTTGGGAGCTCCATCCATTACATATGCTTTTAACTCACACACAATTGAGGGGTAAAATGGAGTTTACATACAAGAAACCAGGGGTATGTAGGCCCAACATATTAATGAGAAGAAGGCATGCATGCTAACAATTTTAATTTAATAAATAAATTAAAAAGGGAACCAATCACATACAAAGGTCTGGTCTAGCTCATGATCATCTATATACATGCAACGAATTACACATTCAATTATTTAATCATTATTTATTAAGATAAATTAATCTCAGATCGATTAATCATTATATTTAATTAATCATTACTTTTTTTCTTAATCCTTTTCTGAATTTTCTTGAGATTCTCATCCATAACTTTGTACATAACTTGTACCTTAGAAGAAACCCGATGAATACATTTCCAAAACTACCCAGCATGTATTTATACTTGTATACACTTTATTCTTTATGACATGTAGCATGCATGCAGAATTATAATTGTAATACAACTCATACATGATGTGAAAATCTTTGAACATTATGAAGATGTTAATTAAACACATATATATATATATATATCAAACACCTATCACATGTTGTGTCCTAAATTTTCTCCCACACAAAGGTACATGTATCAAGGGTTACATAATATAATAATACATTTTTAAAATCTATGTAATTTTTAAATAGTACACGGCATGTAGATCTGACTACATGGCGTGAACCCTCCACACCGTCCATCTGAAGTACACGCCTAGGGAAACGACGTGTGAGGTGTACTTCAGAAATATTCGGAGTACACAGTGTGTCCAGTGGGCCACACACCGTGTAGACTCCATGTTACATGGTCACCAGTCAGTCAAGCCATCTATGGGATATATGACTTGACTCTAACCCGAAGGGACTACACGCCATGTCCAGTGGGCCACACACCGTGTAGACTCTGTGTTACATGGTCACCAGTCAGTCAAGCCATGTATGGGATATATGACTTGACTCTAACCCGAAGGGACTACACGCCATGTCCAGTGGGCCACACGGAGTGTAGTCCAGCTGACCATGAGCCAATCTATCCTGGTCAACATGTGGTGTGAGAATTAACTACATCGCATGTCATTAATTCACACGGGTTGAGTAATTTCTAAATTACTCCTGATTCATTGAACACAAATAAATGGCATGTAGATCCGACTATATTATTTGTATTCCTGTGTTATCTGGACAAAACCATCGACGACTCCTGATGAGATCCTCAATTTAATTTTAATCACAAAATTATTCGTTTCTGTTAGATCTACCAAAAACGATAAGGGAGGAACAGATCTTGAAATTCAGATTACAAGAACGATTAAACATGAATTGAAAAACTAAATTATTAAAGTGTAAATCATCAATGAATTATTTAAATAACTATAAATGAAAATATGACCCCTCGGATAACACTTTGAGGTTTCAGGCGCAGTGGAAGTATAGGATGGGTGTGTACCCAACTTTGAAAATTACCATAATCGATGATTAATCTGGGATAAATATGAAGATGAATGCTAGTATCCACATAATTAAATCAAATATAAAAGACAATAGAGAGAACCTAGAACCGAGAAGAGGGGATTGACATATTTTTTTATAATTAATTTAATTAAATTATAGAATTACCTCTAATATGATTCTTTCTTCGTCAATTCAGATGACCATGGGTCTGAGTTATGTCTTCATTATGATGTAGAATCCAAGGATAGGAATCCTCTGGCAGTGATCTACATGTGCTCCACGTATCTCTAGATGTCACAAAAAGGAGTCTCCATGTGTTAGTGTGGAAGATCCTTGTGCTTACAATGTATGCCTTCGATATCCTTGAAAATCGCTTCCAAATCGTTCTCCTTGATCCAGTGGAGGAGGATCTCTCTCATTTTTTAGAGAGTTCTTGGAGAGGGAAGAGTTCTCTAGGCTTGAGAACTTTTCTCCAAGGATATTGTGCACACAAATATTGGATTAGTAGATGGAATGACCTATTAAATTATATAGTGAATAATAATATAATGGGAAGTTTAATTCACTAGGTAATAATAAATAATTAGCATAGGTGTTGTTACATAATTTATTATTCCATGTGAAAACTCCCATGTCAAATAATAATAGCAATACTATTATTTCCATGACATGTGCTTAACAAACATGTTATATTTAAATATTATTTAACTAAATAATATTTAATATTATTTCACATTGGACCCATAACTTGGTCCTCCAATCCTTCTCAATATTTACCAAGCCTTGAATAATTACTATTTATTTATTAAATAAATATAACTTCATTATTGATAGAGCACTGTCATGGGTTCCCTCAAATGATTAATGTGATTTTGGGGTACTTAGGTGCAGCAGAGTGGCTGACCAAGGTCGTTTCTCAAAGGAGGAAGTAAATTAAAACAACTTCTTAAAGGCATTCTAAAAATAAAATAGAATAGAATTAAAAAACTACTTGAAAGGATCTGGGTTTTTTATAGTTTATAAATATAGAAGAAGTTTTCTGGAAGAAGATTGTATTTTTATAATTTTGAAATGAAGTTTGATTAAAAAGACACAACAAGAAGATGTTTTTTTAGAAAATATTTTAAAAGGTGTAATATATATAACTATACCGCTTCATTCACTTATTAATCATTATCATTTAAATCAATATCCAATTAATTATGATCCTCTAATTTGTTAACCCTCTAACCCTACAAGAGTTAACTTAACCACAAAGATGGAATTACTTAAACCCTAGGCTAGCTTCGGAACACGCAATCGCAGCACCCTGATTTGATTGTTGTTCTAAGGTTAGCTTATGGTCAGTGGTTAATTAGAGAACATATCCATTCTTTAAATGGTGATGAATTGTGTTTAGGGATTATATTTTAACTCTAAAAATTTATCTCGTGTGGTCTTGCATTACCGATTAAGATTGCGCTCTCACAATTTACACAAAATCCCGACCTCGCGTTTTATTGTGTTAATTGTTCAATTGCTTGCTTAGTTTCTTAAAATTTAAAAACACAATTAATGGATCATATTAAGTGAATTACAGTAGCTCAATGATTCAAAATAATTAAATGAAGAGGGTAGAAGATAGATCGATCACTAAAAACTACTCTTCTATGGGCGGTGTAGTCATCGTGGAGACATTTTGCATGAGCAAAGGATTGAAAGGGTAGAACCCAATATTGTCTCCACTCTTGATTCCAACCCAATTAAGAAGATTAATAGAAGAATAAAAGGGAATAATACAGAATATTATTTGAAAAAAAATTCAAAATACAAACATGAAAGAAAAGAAACACAAAGAGGAGGTGGGAGAGGAGAGCCTTTTTGGAGGAGAGGTTTGCACAAATCCTTACTTCTTCCAAGAGTTGTGAGGGTCTCCCAAGAGACACCCTTTAGGACACACCTTCCCAAAGCCTCTACCATCCCTATCAAAGAGTGAAAACCCCCTTTAAATAGAGTTTGTGAGGTCTAGGGTTACATTACTTTTTAAGTGTGAAATGAAAAACTCGGCCAAATATTTTATTCCAAGTTGCACCGCTTATTTTACCTCCAAAACGCATGAATTGGCTGGCATTCTAGGAGGATTATTTGTTAAAAATCATGTCCCCGAGATTTACTCAAAAGTTGGGCTCCATCCAAGCCCGTATGAAGAAAATATGGCCCAAATACAGAACCCATGTCAATTCTTCTAAGTCCAGCCCACCATCGAATTAATGGCCCTTTTACTCCATCCAAATGCACTCTTTAGCTCTAGTGTCCTGAATAAAAGTTGTATTAAATTACGTTAGGAACACTGTTAAAAAATATTAAGTTCAAATAATAAATATTAAAACATTTATCTTCAAAATACTACAGTACATTTTAAAAGGGTAAAACTGGAATTTTTCATCAAATTTTCAAATGAATGATCTAATCCCAAATATTTCATAAATGAATATATTTAGCACAATGTGAGGAAATTAAATCATTTATTATCAATAAAATATTCAAAAAAATAGTGTTTTATCAACTCCCCCACACTTACCCTTTTGCACTCCTGGGCAAAACCTCATGTCAAGTAAACATCAATGTCAAATCAAAACTAATTTTAAAACACATATCCTTGAGATCAATCAATTTCACACCAAGAATCAAACGATATCATGCCTCATAAAAAAAACTTATTTCAAGTTCTCCATTTATATAATTCAATATATTTCCACTTCATTTATCCTCCCATGCACAAAACACTTACCTCGCTTGAATTTTCTCTCATCACTCAAATATCAATTTTTTTGCAATTTCTTACTCATCCAAACTCATACAAGGGTCACCATAGGCTTGATAAATTCCTACATCGCCACCTGATGTGAGTCAAGGACATATGTTTATCATGAGTACTTTTCAGGGTTGTTCTGTGGCTTTTGGTTGGTAGGATTTAGATGTGAAAAATTTTGAGGCTGAATGAGGAGGGCTTGACTCTTTTTGAAGAAAAATTTCATTAATCTATTTTTCACTTAAATATGGTCTTCTCCTCAATCCACATAGTATCAATTCAGCTCCATAATCATGAAAAATAAAGGAATTTTCACACCATTCAACATTTCCACAGTAAAAATGTCAATCTTCTCGAACATGATTTTCTTAAAAGCTCCAGATAGGCACAACTTTCCCCCTCTATTAGAAGCTCCAGAAAGGCACAAATTCCTTTATTATGAAAGCTCCAGAAAAGGCACAACTTTCAATATAATGATTTTCTTCAGCAGCAAACACATCTCTTAAGAATTTAATTTTCCACCCAAAGTATCACAGAATGTGGAGCACAACACAAGATAGCTTCCCCCATACTTAAGCTCAACTAGATTATGCAATTTCACTTCAAGAGTTGGTTGGATAGGGAAAATCGGCTTGTAATGTGGCTAACCTAACAGGATGTGCATGGATTATAAGGGCTAAAATGATTAAATGTTCAAGGTAGTCCATCATAAAAAAAAGTATTATTTGAAATATGGGCTTTAATAACAAACAAATGCCTCAATCATTTAAACATAAGTAGCTCAAACCATCAAGTTTTGACAGGAATAAATCAAATTCGGGTTAAATAAAGCATGGTTTGGTTCTCTAAAGAAGTGAGGTGAATGTAAATAATATGAAAATAATGGTTTATAAGCCTCACAGTAAATTGGTTTCAAATATAAAGACAGTGAGATGTGGCATGGGATTCAAAATTCAGTGTACTTTTCATGAAATTACTAAATATTTGAACTTGAAACAAAGTCATTTTCAGCATTCATTTAAGCTCAGTTTCATGGGATAAATTGTTTCACTCATTGATATGCATTTAAAAATTGTGATGAGAATCATTTCAGCTCAAAAATTTCAAAATCACAAAGAAATTTAAAAAATAAACACACAAAATTTGAAAAACACACATTTTTTTTTGTTTTTTTTAACAGGAAAACAACTAAAAGGTTCCCTCCCCCACACTTAAAATATTGCATTGTACTAAATGTGAACCCATGAGATAATATTGCAGATGAAATGCAGAATTTTTAAATAGGACAAATAATATAAAAGTGAAAGGTTTAGGAATAGCATGATGTGCTCAAGTGATGATGGGGTCATGCAGTGTGATAAAATCCACTGCATCGGTAGGAAGTCCCTCAATGTATCTCTTCAAACATTTCCCATTGACTGTAAATCTCCTTCCTGTGTCCTCTTGTGTGATCTCCACTACACCATAAGGAAAAACATTAGTCACAACATAAGGACCTAACCATCTGGAACGCAACTTACCAGGCATCAGCTTCAGTCGTGAACTGTAGAGAAGGACTTTATCTTCAACATGAAACTCCTTTTGTTGGATCATTCTATCATGAGATGCTTTTGATTTTTCCTTATAGAGCCTTGAGTTCTCATATGAAGACAATCGAATCTCCTCAAGCTCTTGAATTTGCAGCTTCCTTTGGATTCCAGCTTGGTCCAAATCCATGTTGCATTTCTTTATAGCCCAATAATTGTGATGCTCAACCTCCACGGGGAGATGACACGCTTTCCCAAAAATAATCCAAAATGGGGACATACCAATGGGTGTCTTGTATGCTGTCCTATAATCCCACAACACATCATCCAAGCGCTTGCTCTAATCCTTTATATTTGGCTGCACGGTTTTCTCCAAAATTTGTTTCAATTCCCTAATTGAAACCTCAGTCTGGCTATTTGTTTGAGGGTGGTATGGTGTTGATGTTTTGTGTGTCACCCCATACTTCTGAAGAAAAGAAGAAAAATTCTGATTGCAGAAGTGTGTCCCTTGGTCACTGATGATGGCCTTCGGTACTCCAAACCTGCAAAAAATTTGTGCTTTGACAAAATCCACAACAACATGAGAATCATCAGTCCTGGTGGCCTTAGCCTCCACCCATTTACTCACATAATCAACAGCGACCAAAATGTACAAAAAACCAAAGGAACTAGGAAAAGGACCCATAAAATCAATTCCCCATACATCAAAAATCTCACAGAATAGTATGGATTGTTGGGGCATCTCATGTATCCTAGAAATGTTCCCAGTGTGTTGGCAACGAGAGCATGACTTAAAAAACACATGGGCATCATGGAATAATCTAGTACAATATAATCCAAAGTCCAAGACTTTCCTAGCTGTCCGTTGGGGTCCAAAGTGTCCACCAAAAGCAAGTGTATGACAGAAATGCAAAACAGACTCAAACTCATGATCAGGAACACACCTCCTAATGACTTGGTCACTACACATGCGCCAGAGGTAAGGATCATCCCACACATAATACCTAGACTCACTTTTTAATTTTTGGACTTGATGATTCTTCAAATTTTCTGGGATTTCAGAGGAAACAATGTAATTAACTAAATCAGCATACCAAGGATGCGTACCTGAGATGGTATAGAGATGCTCATCGGGGAAAGTGTCCCGAAGTGGTACCTGGTCCAAGGTGCCACCCTCTAGTGTGTGAGTAATCCTACTCATGTGGTCCACAACCAAGTTTTCTGAACCCTTTTTTTCCTTTATCTCAATATCAAATTCCAGAAGAAGGAGCATCCATCGGATCAGCCTAGGCTTTGCATCTGGCTTCTTCAAGAGGTACCTCAGAGCTGCATGGTCATAAAAAACAACTACTTTAGAGCCCAATAAATATTAAAGTAATTTATCTAAAGAAAATATGACAGCAAGAAACTCCTTTTCTGTGGTTGTGTAATTTTATTGGGCTGAATCCAGTGTCCTCGATGCATAGGCGATCACATGTGAACGTCCCTCCACCCTCTGAGATAAGACCGCTCCAACCGCGAAGTTGGAGGCATCACACATAAGCTCAAAAGGAATATCCCACCATGGGGGCTGTATGATAGGTGGAGTAGTCAGAAACTTCTTTAGCTCATCAAAGGAAGTCCTTCAAGAATCATCAAACAAAACATCAGAATCCTTTTGAAATAATCGTGACATAGGAATATCAATCTTACTAAAATCTTTGATGAAGCGCTGATAAAATCCTGCATGACCTAGGAAAGATCTAACATCACGCACACATGAAGGATAGGGTAAGGATGAAATAATGTCTATCTTAGATCTATCAACCTCTATCCCATGTTTTGACACTACATGCCCTAAGACAATGCCATGCTCTACCATGAAATGACACTTTTCAAAGTTCAGGACCAGATTCTTCTCAATACAATGATTCAACACCTTTCCAAAACTACTTATACATTCATAAAATGAAGACCCATACACTGTAAAATCATCCATAAATACCTCCATGTAGGTCTCAATAAAATCCGAAAAAATACTCACCATGCATCGCTGGAAGGTACCTGGGGCGTTGCAAAGTCCAAATGGCATCCTTCGGTAGGCAGACGTACCGAAAGGATGATTGAATATTGTCTTCTCCTGATCCTCTGGAGTAATAGGAACCTGAAAATATCCATAAAATCCATCCAAGAAACAATAATGTGTTTTCCCAGCAAGTCTCTCAAGCATCTGATCAATAAATGGGAGGGGGAAATGGTCCTTGCGAGTAGATTGATTTAGTTTCCTATAATCAATACACACGCACCAACTGTTTTACACCCTCATTGGAACTAACTCATCTTTCTTGTTTTTAACAACAGTAACACCACTTTTCTTAGGCACAGCCTGAATAGGACTTACCCACTGAGAATCTGAAATGGGATAGATTATACCTACCTCAAGCAATTTTTCAACCTCTTTTTTAACAACCTCCAGAAGGGTTGGATTGAGTCTCCTTTATGGTTGCCTCACCGGTTTATCCCCATCCTCCAAAATAATCCTATACATGAAAATGGAGGGTCTAATACTTGATATGTCAGCCAAGGTCCACCCAATTGCCCTGATTTTCTCCCTCAAAAGATTCAAAAGTTTTTCTTTATGTTCAAAAGGGAGATTGTTAGAAATGATAACAAGTAATTTTTCATCACTTGACAAGTATGAATATTTGAGATTTTGTAGCAATGGCTTGAGTTCCAGTGTAGGGGGGTGGTGTATGGATGGAAACATAAAAGGAGCTGAAATATGTGCACAAAGAGCATCAGTATCAGAATAGAAATCATCACAATCAGAGAATAAAGCATCAAATCCATCAGCATACACAATAGCCATGTCATAATTGGAGTTCACATGATCAAAATCAGAATATGATTCCATTTGAAAATCAAATCTTAGAGAGTCTTGTTTCTTAGAAACGGGTGTGGAAGTACTCTTAGACATCAAACTAGAACCAATACTCATAATCTCCCTAAGAATAAGACATTCCAATTCCATGGTGTTTTTACTTGGTTGTTCAAAATGGGAGATAAAAAATGCAGAATGATCCTCTGAGGGGTACTTCATGGAATCCATAACATTAAATATCACAACTTCATCCCCAAATTCCATGGAAAGTGTACCCTCGTTGACATTTATGATATTTTTTTCAGTTTTGAGGAAGGGACTACCTAAGATAATGGGGGAATGAGAACTTACCTGATCATCCTCCATGTTAATCACGTAGAAATCTGCTGGGAAGATCATGTCTCTTACCCGGACAAATACATCCTCAAGGACTCTCGCTGGATATGTCGTAGCTCTATTCACCAATTGCACCACTACTCTCGTCGGCTTCAACTCACCAACTTGTAAATAAGAGAATACAGAGTGAGGAATCACATTTATTGAAGCTCCTAAATCACAAAGAGCATCAGAGAAGTGCAACTACCCTATGGTACATGGGATGGTGAATGTCCCGGGATCCTTGCACTTTGTTGGCATTGCTAGAGTTGGTGTAATGAGTGCTGAAACATTCCTTCCAATATTGATCCTCTCATTTCCCTTGATCCCTCTTCGATTGGTGCAGAATTCTTTTAAGAATTTGGCATACCTTGGTATTTGTTTGATGGATTCAAGTAGAGGGATGTTGATCTCAACACGCTTGAATGTGTCCAAAACCTCATTTTTCATTTCTTCTTCAGCCATCTTCTTGGTTTGAACAACCTTGTTTGGAAAAGGAATAGGTTTAGGAGGAACATCATCAATATTTTTCTTACCTTTATCTTTCTCCTTGGATTTCTCATCAGTTGGTATGGAATGCGTCTTCTCTGGAGTTGAGGTGAATCCCGGTGGAATGGTACGTACAGATGTATCATTAATTTACTTCCCACTTCTCAATGTGATGGCACTAACATTCCCCTTTGGATTTGGAGTGGGTTGGGAAGGTAGATTTCCAGAATTCTTACTTACAAGTTCATGGAGGGCGGTGGCAATCTGGATCATTTAAGTCTTCAACTCCCTCAAATCCAAACCTTGACTCTTCAGCTCATTCTGTTGATTAAGAACAATTTGTTTCAAAAGATCATCAGTGTTAGAATCTACCTTGGGTGGGGTATTCTATTATTGTTGGCTTTTTGATTCTTTAGATTCAAATCTCCTTTGGGGTTGTTTGAACCCTACTGGTAAGGTGGAGGCTTCTGGAAGTTTTGTTGAAAGGGTGTCCTTTGTTATTGTCCAGAGCCATACCTCGTGTCTGATTGATTCTTCCACCCTTGGTTGAATGTTGAATAAAACTTCTTTTGGGGATATGGTTGTTGTTGTTGTTGATATGGTCGCCCAGGGAACACTACTGCACAATCTTCTGTTTCTTGGAGTTGTGGGCAACAGTCAGTTGGGTGGATTGTCTCAGTACAAATACCACAAGTCCTTGAAGGAGGGGGTTGGTATGTCTTTTGATCCAAAGAAATATGTCTCACCATAGTTGTCAATTCTTCTAACTTGGTATCAATCAAATTACTTTCAAGAGAATAAGGACTTTCCTGATGTACTCCTCTGACATGTGGTGTACCTCTATCGCCAAATTTTTGGGAGTTTTGGGCCATCTTATCGATCAATGCACGTGCAGCTACTGGTGTCTTTTCCACCAATTCTTCTCTAACCGCAGCATCCACCATGATTCTCTCCATAGTTTTGAGTTCTTCATAGAAGTACTGGATGAGTAATTTCTCACTGGTTTGGTGATGTGGGCAGCTTGCACACAACTTCTTGAATCGCTCCCAATACTCATACATTGGCTCCCCTTGTGCTTGCTTGATCCCTGAGATCTCCTTACGAATGGAAGTGGTCCTCGATGCTGGAAAAAATATCTGCAAGAAAATACATTTCAAATCATTCCAACAAGTTACATCTTCGGGTTGTAAATAATACATCCAGTCTTTCACAGCTCCATCAAGTGAGAATGGGAATGCTCTTAGTTTGATTTTATCTTCAGAAACTTTCCTAGGTTTTAGAGTTGAGAAAACCACATTAAATTCTTTCAAATGTTTATTGGGATCCTCACCTGAGAGGCCATGAAACTTTGGAAGTAAGTGAATTAACCTAGATTTTAGTTCAAAGTCTGATTCGAGATTTGGATATGCAATTCAATTTGGTTGATAGTTAATATCAGGTGCAGCCAATTCTCGAATGGTTATATTAAGTTTATTTACATTATTACCAACCATTGGTTCTTGTTTTATGGTTGAATTTGAATTGCTTCCAATTTCAATGTTCTGATATTGGAGTAATTCTTCAACTGGTTGAATGTTGAAACTTCCCGTAGACTGAGAATGTCTGATTCGTTCCCTAATGTTGCGTTCAATCTCAGGGTCAAGATCTAAGAGATATTCGAGATTATTTTGTGTCATAAATCAATGAAAGATGAAAAGAAGGAAATTTGACCATAGTAAAATAAAAATTAGAAGTTTGAGTTGATGTTCCAAAAAGAAGTAGAAGAAAATAAAAGAAGAATAAGAAAAAAGAAATCAGATTGGGTAAAGAAGAAAGAGAGAAGAGAGGAAGAGAATAAAATGTAAAATAAAATAAATACCTCTTATTGGTTGAAATAATTACTTGCCTCCCCGGCAACGACACCAATTTGATAGAGTGCTGTCATGGGCGTCCTCAAATGATTAATGTGATTTTGGGGTACTTAGGTGCAGCAGAGTGGCTGACCAAGGTTGTTTCTCAAAGGAGGAAGTAAATTAAAAAAACTTCTTAAAGGTAATCTAAAAATAAAATATAATATAATTAAAACACTACTTGAAAGGATGTGGGTTTTTTATAGTTTATAAATATAGAATAATTTTTCTGGAAGAAGACTTCATTTTTTTGTTTTTAATTTTGAAATGAAGTTTGATTAAAAAGATACAACAAGAAGATGTTTTTTTAGAAAATATTTTAAAAGGTGTAATCGATCTAACTCTAACTATTCATTCACTTATTAATAATTTTCATTTAAATCAATATCCAATTAATTATGATCCTCTAATTTGTTAACACTCGAACCCTACAAGAGTTAACTTAACCACAAAGATGGAATTACTTAAACCCTAGGCTAGCTTCGGAACACGCAATCGCAGCACCCTGCTTTGATTGTTGTTCTAAGGTTAGCTTATGGTCAGTGGTTAATTAGAGCACATATCCATTCTGGAAATGAGGATTAATTGTGTTTAGGGATTATATTTTAACTCTACAAATTTATCCCGTGTGGTCTTGCATTACCGATTAAGATTGTGCTCTCACAATTTACACAAAATCCCGACCTCGCGTGTTTTTGTGTCAATTGTTCAATTTCTTGCTTAGTTTCTTACAATTTAAAAACACAATTTATGGATCATATTAAGTGAATTACATTATCTCAATGATTAAAAATAATTAAATGAATAGGGTAGAAGATAGATCGATCACTAAAAACTACTCTTCCATGGGCGGTGTGGTCATCGTGGAGACGTTTTCCATGAGCAAAGGATTGAAAGGGTAGAACCCAATCTTGTCTTAACTCTTGATTCAAACACAATTAATAAGATTAATATAATAAGAAAATGGAATAATACATAAGATTATTTGAAGAAAAATTCAAAATACAAACATGAAAGAAAAGAAATACAAAGAGGAGGTGGGAGAGGAGAGCCTTTTTGGAAGAGAGGTTTGCACAAAGCCTTACTTCTTCCAAGAGTTGTGAGGGGCTCCCAAGAGACACCCTTTCGTCCACACCTTCCCAAAGCCTCGACCAGCCCTCTCAAAGAGTGAAAACCTCCTTTAAATAGAGTTTGTGAGGGCTAGGGTTACATTACTTTTTAAGTGTGAAATGAAAAACTCATCCAAATATTTTATTCCAGGTTGAACTGAATATTTGACCTTCAAAACGCATGAATTGGCCGGACTTCTAGAAGGATGATTTATTCCCAATCATTCCTCCGAGATTTCCTCAAAATTTGGGCTCCATCCAAGTCCGGATGAAGAACATATGGCTCAAATACAGAACCCATGTCCATTCTTCCAAGTCCAGTCCACCATTGACTTAATGGCCCTTTTACTCTATACAAATGCACTCTTTAGCTCTAGTGCCCTGAATAAAAGTTGTATGAAATTAAGTTAGGAAAATTATTAAAAAATATTGAGTTCAAATAATAAATATTAAAATATTTATCTTCAAAATACTACAGTACATTTTAAAAGGGTAAAACTGGAATTTTTCATCATATTTTCAAATGAATGATCTAATCCCAAATATTTCATAAATGAATATATTTAGCACAATGTGAGGAAATTATATCATTTATTATCAATAAAATATTCAAAAAAATAGTTTTTTATCAATTATTCACTGATAAATAAATATTCCATCTGCAATATATTCTCTCAAATAACTATCGATGAAATAAATACAGTCATACATACTTGAATAATTATTAGACCACAAATGGGAATAATATTTATTCAAATTATTAAATAAATAAATTATTTAACTGAGATATTGTCTAAACTTAGTGTGTGACCCTTTAAGCCTCTTTCTCTTTAGCATTAGGTGGGATTTCCTAAAGTCCAAGATTACTTTCTAGCAACAGGTCAAGGAACCCAAGAGAAAGAAGTTGATGTCACAACGACATGTCACCTCATATGAACGCTTACTATGTAATATAATCCCTTTGTACTAATATTTCCAACCAAGCAGGTTGCGTGTAAGTGTCATCTACCCATGGGCTCGATTTCTCATTCTTTGACTTCCCATAATTGAACTTGCCTAGTGAACAACATGTCCATGGATTTAGTTAGGTTATATCATTTCCATCAAAGGGCCTGAGATATCTATTCTGTAAAGGTGAAAAATCCTTTCTCTAATTATTCATTAATGCAGTATTACTCGTGACACACCCAACATATCTTACCTCACCGCGAACATCTGTTGTCACGATTTTCTTCAATACATCTAAGTGTGGGAATCATAATACCCATTAATAATAATCTTAAAGTCTAAGGATCAATACACACATCCGCAGATAATAAAATCCAATGAAACTTATTAATGTGGATTTTCTACTAGCGGGTCTTGTTCTCATAATATCCTCCTGGATATTACCAAGGGTGCACACTATGGGAAGGTTCTTCAAAGTTTTATAAGTCCCCACCCCTGATAGCCTGTATCATTTGTGTCCCTTTAAATGATATCATCCAACCATAAAACATATATTCAATAATAGTTTCATGGCACTTCTGGGTTCTCATCATAGCAGAGATCCACTTTGACCTTTTAGTGTGACGACTATTCTTAGGACATTATCACATACTATGTCACTTAGAAGAAAAATCATGATGTGATAAGGATTTTATTAATATTCATCCAATGAATAAAGGTTTATCTAAAGTATAAAGAATTTGGTTTCTAGGGTACCAACTCCAATATATTCATCATAGTTAAATTTGATTGGGGTTTACACGCTGAGGCTACCCTAATATGGGGGTAGTCATATCATGCCATTGTTCGGGCCTTACATACTAAGTCTACCCTAATATGGGGGAAGGAATATCATTCCATTTATTGGGGATTACACACTGAGGTTTCCCTGATATGGGGGAAGTCATATCATTTCATTTATTATGGATTACACACTGATGATTCTCTAATATAGAGGCCGAATAAGGTTATCAAGTCTCAGGATGCCAACTTGAAATGGCATGGTTGTCTGCCTGATCTACTTGATTGTCTACCTTACATGTTTTAGGATGTCTAGACATGTCCTAGTTGGCTAGTAGACATGTCTAGAGACAACCACATGATCCAGTTGACTTGTTCGAGGGACATTGCATGATCTGAATTGACATGTGTGGAGGGTGTTGCAAGGTCTAGCCGACACGTTTATAGGGTTTCGCGAGACCTGGACGACTTTTCCAAAGGACATCACATGACCAAGGATGACATGTCTTAGTGTTAATGTGAGACCTAGATAACTCTTTTGATGGGTGTCGCAAGACATGGCCGACTTGTCTAGAGGACATCGCATGATCTGTCTGAGGATGTATGAAGATGATCACCTGATCCGGGTTAACATGTCTAGAGGGTAATACAAGATCTAGATGGTAATCCTGGAAAGATTTATGATACCTATATTAAATTATCTTGTGTCGCCGTATAATTTAGGAAACCTGTTTAGAGGACATCATAAGATCTGACTGGTGAGCCTGAGGGACTTCGCAAGACTTTGGGTGGTATGCTCATAGGGCACCATGTGACTTTATTTGACATGTCCAAGGGACATCACATGATCCAAATAGTATGTTGAGTGAGTGTTTCATGATTTAAGGTACATGTCCCTGTGTTTTTGTATGATCTAGATGAGTTATGTGAAGTGCATGAGGATCAACATATATATTCTCACATAAGTATCTAGTCTTTTAGTCTTTTATTCCATATTTTATTGCATATGTGCTATAGATTTGTCCAATGTTAGATTTTTTAGGTTTCATGTGATCTAGCCTATATGTGGGACCTCCTTCACATAACCCGAATAATACACTATAAGTCCTTCACATGATCTATCAAGTGATCACATGAAGTTCTTATGCATTCCACGTGATCCCTTAGGTTTTTCCCAGGTTTTACCTGGTAGACGACCTTTTCGATTATGTGATTAGCCACTCTGAGAAGTGATCTCTGTATGTGATCAGTTGTATATTCCTAGATGCATGTTTTTTTTATACTTAGGGGGGATTTATAGGCCTCACAATACTGGTTATACACAGCCTTGTGTGGCATGTATCTCACATATTTGAGCTGGAGTTGGTGGAGGGAATTTATGTCATGCTCTTTGAGTGATCCAATCATTGGTCATTAGGTGGAGAATCACATGATGATAAACTTCTGTAAAAACATTCCTCCATTTCCATTTTTATGGGACCCAATCTAATCAATGGGATTTTGACTGACTATTTGGACATTTCAATCATCTTATATAAGGTTAGACTGATATATCTAGGATTCTTCACGAGATCAGGACACCTATTGAAAGGATTTCACATGATTGAAAATGACTCATATGGGGTTCTCTGTGAGACAAAGGTTTCTTACCAGGGGGTATTCTCAAGATTAGTAAACCTATCCATAGGGATTTTTTGGGATTGTGCTGGCATGCCAAGGGGGGCTCTGCGGGATCAATGGTGATCGCCTGGGGTGCACAACCCCTTTCCCATGATGACCAGTGTATCTTCTCTATTCAAGAGTCTTCAATATTTCCCATTTTTTCTACTTCTTTAATTTTCAAAGGTTGGGGATCTCATGCGGCTATATGGGTGTCGTTGAAGACAATCATATTCTTTTCTAGTGATTTGTCGTGTGACCAATATAGGGTCTTGCAGCAAGACACAAGCATTTTCATAGACAACACTTTTCATTTTTCTTTGGAGATGGTCATGACAATGCATAGTCAAATGGTCATGTATGAAACCATTCACATGATAAAGGTGGAATTTTAGTGGGATCTTTCATGGTGAGGTGTTCATGTCACCAGAGCCTTGTAGTGTCTTGCGGACTGTGTAGGCGCATCACATAATGATTAATGACTGCGAAAGGATTCTATATTTTGAATATTTTCATCCTTTAATTTATGAGGATTTTTTATAGTTATCAGGATCTTTCCATATGACAAGTCACATGACTCGTAGGGACTCATCTGGAAGCCTCTGCATGATCAAGAAGTGTCTTGGATGCCTTCTTAAAAGCAAGGAGGCTTGTAAACAAGGGCTCTATGTGATCTCCAGTAGGTCAAGCATTGTCCATGAACCCTTCTCATGTCATTTTTAAGGTCATGCAATCACATTTCCTTTAGGAATTTACATGATCCACGTGTTTTTAACACCTTCTCTTCATTTTCTTTGTGGATAAAAATAATGCCCATACTTCAGGTATTTCTTCCATTGTAGATTTCCCGATATTCATTTGGTGGGTGTTAATAACCATAAAGCTTATGATAAATGATATATTATATAATTTATTAATTTCCCCTAGTTTATTAACTTATTTATTTTTGAAGTTGACACATTATATAAATATTCATAGCTATGTTAACTGATTATTAAAATATTTTATTAATTAAATAATCAATGATGTGAAATCCAAACAGTTTCACCATTTCATAACATATAAATTATTTGAACTGTGGATCCTTCATTAAATTAGGGAATCTAAAAAATAGAGATTCAATGACCTTATTAAATACATTATATATCATTTTTATGGCTTAAAACTCTCTAAATATTTATTTTAACTATTTTCCTTCAAGGAGTATGTATTAATACATCTTTTTGGAGGAGAGGTCCTATGGAAGCGTTCAGTGATTCTGGTGGATAGTGGAAACCTTCAAATGCATGAAACTTATTTTTTATTACTATGGGTTCTTGATACAAATCACTGCTAGTGATGTATAAAATCATGTACAACAATTTATTCTTATTTTCTATATTTCCCTTGCTTCATCTTACTAATTCCACTCCCGGTAAATCGTGACATGGATTTTCAATTTTTATTTAAAACTTATGGGAATAAATATATATCATGAATCCATTTTTTTGGATCAAAACCAGTGATAATGATGAATAAATAAGATAAAATATGTATTTGATGAATGTTTTCAGTGTTCTTCAACAAACATGGTCATGGTTCCAAAAACTATGTTATGTTCTATGACTTTTTCACCCAAAAAAAACATGCTTTTCTGATTTTCATTTTTTTAGTATATTAATATTTATAGTGGAAACAATGTGTTTAACATCCTTATCTTGGTTGGACCAAAAAACCTAGAGTTGGGTGGTGCCACATGACCTCAGATGAACCTCCTGAGATTCTTAGGGTTTTTGAATAGTGTTGAGGGTCTGGGGGGTTTTATTGGAAGACTATCATTTTATGTAAATATTCATAAAAAATTATGGAAGTACTAATAATAAACAGACTAACTAATAACATCAATAAAACAATAGGTGATATACCATATGCTATGTAATAAGAGTAATTATGATTTCATACAAGTTATAAAACAACAATCTGAATCGCCAGTTGGCAGATCATACACTAACCTAGTAAAAAATAACAAAATGAAGAACTAAAATGTAGTATCAATATTTTACTATTATATCTATGAAATATATGAACTCCTGCCTAATAATACACCACTTATTGTCCCTAATCAATGGTTTTTGGGAGTATTCCCTTTCTCGATTCATAAAATATAATGTTTTCATGCGCATAGGGGTGACCATACATGGTTTGAGTATAAATTTAGTGGGACACCACCAACAGTGAACCTATATAATATGAACATTGATATGGGTGCATTAAAATTTAAATTTATAATAACCAAAATTATAAATAAACCCCACCCTAGTTAATTTTTGATAAGTTACAAGTGATTCACCAACCTAATATGGTAGTGCTGGAGTGAGATGACACTGGGTGAACACCCCACCATGTTCTCAATCACCAATGTCAATCCAAAACACATAAGAACCTCTAGTTTAATGTCCATGACACATTATCTTATATGGTGAGCACATCAACCTATATCAGGGATCATAATCATCCCTCAGTATAAGTTTCCAAGTCTACAATCTATCCCTCTGTGTGTCCCAAAATCAATATAACATACCTAAACTGATTCACAAATGGAGGATATTTCCACTACCTAGTGAATAATACACCTCATAACTCTCATGTGTGTACACATACCTAATATCCTCAACCCCAATAGTGATCAACATCACTAATATCCTTTAGCCACACACTCAGCGATCCTCATTCTCCACTGGTGGTGATGATCAACATCACCCTGGTCTATCCTGACGAAACACATCTACACATATCCATAAAAACCACACCCATCACATTCTTATAGAACCCCACCAAGTCACACAACCTATAAATACTATTTCCCATGTCGATACATATATTATACTATCACTAGAAATATCTCTTGAACCATATAAACCATAAGTGTTTGCATTCCTAGTCACTTTCACACCCTTTCCCTTATCTAAAAATCAGACTATAAAGAAAATAATATAAAATAATAAAAATATCAAGGAACCAAATACCTAGTAATGTAATGAGCCTTCTTATTTTATTACATATATTTATGTGACCCATGGAATAAAAAACATTGAATCTAGAAAAAATTCCCTAAAATAAATATTTTTATTGAAAACCTTTGAAATAATGACAACACTAAAAATAAATGATGCAGGATTTTAAGCCATACTCATGGTGATTCCTATGATAAAATTTATGTTTAAAGAACCACAAATAGATATTATCTCTACCTACAATGATATGTGAGTGAGATAGGGTGGATAGGGGTTGATGTTTAATTTGGTTAGAGGAAAATGAGGGATTCTTCATTTTAATTAGGTTTCTATCATTTAAAACCATTTGAGTAAAAATTAAAAAAAATAGATCATGGGGATAATTATAGTGTGTACACATGTGGAATTACATAATTACCCTTCCCAATACTATATTATGGTATATCCCTTTAGGTCACATCGTAGTGTCCCATTCTAAGGAAGAACTGAAAAACCTGATCACCCAAGCCTGTGGTCATGTTACGACATGACCGTCTTCCATTACGGTGAAAGGGACTCAATGGTCTATGGATTTAAAGATATAACCATTTTGTTTTTTCATGACTAGAAACCCCTAATACATGAAATCATGGTGAAATTATAGGTTTACGTTGTGTCCAGTCACTTACTAAAGAAATATAATCTTACACAACCCCTTATCATGCCCTAATGCCTTATGTTATTGTGCAACCCCTTGTCTATAATATAATTTCAGGTTGATACCAGGACAAAACCTCAAAGGTTGATTCCTAGTATACACCAACAAACACAATAGCCTAAATCGGGCTAAATATAAATGGTCTAGATGAAATTAGACCTAAATTTATTCACCTAAACACTTAGACCATCACAATATCCCCTCTATAGGATAACACATCCTGAAACTACCTCTAACCATAATATTTATTTACCTCCACTAAAACCCAATCATCCCACTATTTGCATACTTGAAACACCCTAGTGGTGTGAAACACATCCATTTATACTTAATAAATATGATTTAATAGGCTCAAAATATTAATTTTAACTATGGGGACTTCTTACCATAGAAATCACATAATTGGCCATACCAAAAACAAACCATCCAACAAAAAAATGTAATCCTTCCCAATTATAATTCTTGAAATCACATATACCAACCATTAAATACACCATTATAATGCTTCATACCTAATACCCATGTCTCATCCATTATTTGGTCGATCCACTCCATATAACACACATAGTTCATCATTACCATTTATTCAAATCCAAAACCAACATAGTCTCTACATTCCACTAACCATAAATGAATCTAGAAACTCCATAGAATATATAAACTCTAATATATGTAATAGACCCAAACCTTATCCTTCATATTCTTGACATCCCCACAAGGTCATAATTTTTCTCTTCCACTATCCTAATAAATGAACATCATGTTTCCCACCAATACTTGTACACACTAAATAATCTAATATAATATTTCCCCACATCACTTCCAATACTATATTGTATTCCTAAGTATGAATAGATTTAGGATAGATGGATAACTATGAGATCATATATAAGATCCTCTCTAGATATCCCATCTATAAACAAACTATACACCCCTTTAGTTTTCAGTCACATTGAGAACAAATGTTCCTTGTCTGTATAGATAACATTTGGAAGACTACCCACTATTAGGTGGAAAATATGATCCTCTATATTTACTACTCAACTAGGTATCATCACAGTATTTCATACTACTAAAAAATATATACTACCTAATTATACTATTTGGTCGGTCTCACCATAATAATTCAGATTCTTCTCACATATTAATTTCTATTTCACCTCCTCCATGAATGTATTGAATTAGAAAATATTAACCTATACCTTGATGAAATACTGATGATTATCCACAAACAACTTAACCTTGTCACTTGAATCCTTAACTTATACTGACATGAAATGGAACAAATCCATGAGCCTAAAAATATAATGCATGACCGTCATTTCTCCATTCACCATATGCATTGAATAATAATATTGTTACACCCTTAGTATATTGGAAATGAGTCTATTAAAGTAATTTTCCATGGAATCCTTCAAAGGAATCCTCTCATGTCTACTAGCCCACACCAACACATCTAACTGGTTGTTCATTGGCCCTAATAACACATGCATAACAAATTTCATCCTCTACCATAGTGGAACACCAATCTAATAGAAAATGGTTTTAAATGACACCATATGGTACTTTACTTCCTTGGTTACAATCTATAATTTAAAAAATTGAGTATGTCGAGTTTGGAACTACCTAATTAGATACGCCAGGGATGAATTGTCTTTTAGAGTTCCCAAGTAAATGCTAGAAATAATCTTCACTAATATCATCATAATATTATCATAAAACAAATTTCAAAACTAAACTTTCTACTATTACTACCCTAGAACTATCATATGTGGGGTATTCCCATATCCACCCTTAAGGGACCTAATAGCTACAAGCCCTATTTGAATCACAATAAAAAAACTAAATACCACTATAAATACATATGTATCATAGCCCAAATATTGAAAATATAGAAAGATATAATAGGTAATATGTCCCACTATCCCTTGAAATTCTGAGTTTTAACCCAACACTCACACCATCTTGCCTTAAATCCCCACCAAAAAAATCCATGGTTAGGTATGAAACACAAACAGACAAGATCCAAATGTCTAAAAATAACATGAATCAGGAGAACTTAGTTTAGTTGAGTGGAATGCATCAGAAGAATCTATATAGGAAATTATTTTATAGCCTATTTCTGACACTATAGAAAACTAAAACCTTTTTTAGAAGTAAATATTCAAACCAACATAAGAACTCATAAGTCATTTGTGTCCTATATACTTGATATGATTCTTAACACACACACCCTCTCACCTATGTAGGTAGATGGTCAAAACATAAACCAAATAACCAACACAAACACATATTTTTAAAATTCATCAAACTATAATATTAAAACCCCAAAGCAATATCCCAAACTATGTTAACTTTGGAATTTCCAAAATAGGTCTTATCTAATCTCCTACATTGGGTTCATTTAAAAGTTGTATCCACACTAAACCTCAATATAAAATACAAAAATAATAAAATAACAACTCATTTGGTATAATTGGAAACTATTGGCACCTATTCTGATACCAATTTTTAATATACCTAGCCCAAATGGCTCTGATCTATGTGGTGCCACATGACCTTGGGTACAGTTCCATGTACACTAGAGATTTATAATTAATGGATTGTTCTTTTTGTGATGGTGTGGAGACTATACCCTTTGATGTAAATATTCATAAACAATAATGGAAGAAATAATGAAAAATATTCTCACTAATAATATCAATATAACATCTTGTAGCATACTATATGCTATGAAAATTGGGTATTTATAATGTCAAAAAAAGTTATAAAACAAATATATGGACCTCTTTTGGCCGGATCATACACTAACATGGTCAAAATGAACAAAAGGGACAAATCTAATGAAATATAATGTTTTTTCCAAGTCTATCTCCAAAATTCGTCAACATACCACTTGGAAATATACTATATAATTCCACTAAGAACAAATCATTGGGCATTATCCCTTACATGAGTCATGAGACATAAAGTCTATATTCTCATTAGGGTGCTCGAGTAGGGTGTGAGTATGAAATCAATAGACCACCACTAATTGTGTCCCTAGATAATATCCACACATATATGGGTGTAAAAAATTTGAAATTGATGAAAACCAAAATGGTAAAAAAAAATACACTACAATTAATCCTCAATAATTCAATGTTGAGAAACTAAATTGCTTCAACCATTTCCTGAGTGGGATGATGCACCCATGGTCTTAACATACTCAAAGACTCACATGGTTCCCTTATAATATTCATGACCCTTGATGAACACATCACTTTATTCCATTTCATCCATTCCAAGATGACACACATCACAACCTTCAAATCAATAGTATAGACACACTCTCTCATACAATGAGTTTCTCACCCCCATAACTTTGATCACTACCACCCCTTGATAACCATGTCCAAGATTATAGTGTATCCCTCTATAAATCCCATTATCAACATAAAAACCTTATTAAAATAAACCTATGTAGGATAGTGATACAAATTTTTGAACAAGCCACCCTTTAAATCTCTTTTGTATACACATCCTCAATTGCCTCAACCCCAATGTTGGGTGGCATCATCAACATCCTACAACCATACAATTGGAAATCCTTATTCACCACCATTAGTGTTGATCAACAGAACCTCACACCATTGATAGAGATAATATTTTCAATATTTTTTATATGTGTTTCAATGATTTAACCCCTACCAATCAATCAATTTGAGCTGATTTGTATCATTTTAGTGTTTTGGTGAATTATGGGCTTAATTGTGAAAATTGGTTAATTCTGGATATTTATCAGTTTTATGGAGATTCTTTATTTTGGGCATATTTTTTACTATTTTGATAAAAATAGAGTGATTATTTTTTTAGGATCTCCAAGCTCGTGGTCTTCATCTTTGTCTTCTAGACCAAGGTCCAATTCGATACACAATGGCCCATAAAAATTCATCAAGTGGAAAAAGTTTGCTGGCCGACAGAATGGACCCCACCATAATTAATGAGGCATATCTCAGCCTACATATGTCCGAATTATGTAATTATAGTTGTAATAGAAATAGTACTCCTTGAATCATTTTCACATTAAATTTCATGAAGAAATTCGTTTATTAAGGCATCCATTGTGTGTGACCAAAAAGAGTAATTTGAAGAGTTTCCTCGGGAAGAATAATCTGTCATTAGTAATTCGAGTATAAATTTTGGTAAACTTGTCTAAATTCTCTAATATTTTGAGTAAGAATGAAAAAGATATATAGGAACAACATTTATTAATACACCTTCTCGATATTCATCCATTTAATATGCTAACCGGACTCAAACCTTTGGTATAGTAATTTTGGAGGGAAATTTTCTACTCCACAAGCCTATAAATATGAGTGTTCACTTCCATTAAAAGGGGTTAAAGAAGATTCAATAAGGGATGTGTTATATGATTATGTTCTTTAAGTTATTTTTATTTTCTCTTTTCTCTTTTCTTTGTTTCATCATGCTCTCTTCTTCCCCTTTCAACTCTATTTCCCTTCTCGTGGAGGGGTAAAACTTTTGAGTGATCGAGGAAGGGGGATTTTCACTTTTGTAATGTTGGAGTTTTGTGATTAAATGTAAAACCATATTTTTCTTTTGAATGATTTATATTCTCAATGGTTTCCAATCATCTTAATGCGATCATGTTTTGAGTTTGGTGTATTCATCGTTAATAGCTTTGGTTGAAGACTTTTAATTTTCCTTTTTATAGAGTTTTAAGGAGAAAAAATTCCTAACCGGGACTTGCCTTAGTTGTTTAGTAATTTTTTATGAACATCCATGCACATAGGAGTGAGTTCCATTTGTTTCTTTAACCAAGGGTGATTGATAACTCGATCGAGGAGTCTTTCATTTGTCATTAAAAAGGAAAAGAAGGAAGATGATCTTTATGACTATCATGAAATTGCAAAAGGTGATCTTACCCTGACCCAATCACTCTCTTCATCCATTAGTCTTCAAAATTTCTTTTTAATTGCTTGTTTTATTTTTTTTCAACTCAAACAATTTCAAAAACAACCTCTTCTTATTTCTTTAATTTAAGTGACAAACATAATTGTTGTCAACTCCTCTATGGAGACAAACTAGGTTAACCACTTTACTACATTTTAACTTAGGTAATATTTGTTTTTGTCATACCCCACGACAAGCATGTGTCAAAAAATGGTGTTTTTGCTGGGGAGGTAGTGCCAACATTTTCTTTTCTCTATTTATTTTATCTTTTCTTATTTTCTTTTCAAAGTTGTATGAATAGAACCTCAAACACTGAACCTTGCCCCCTTGATCCTGAAATTGAAATAACCTTGTTGAATAAGATTAGAAACCTCAATTTATAACCTGAATTTGAGGAAATTTATCTTACAAACTTGAGTGAAACTTCAAGTGTTCACTCTGAACCTATCATCATGGATAGAAATCAAAACCTAACCCTTAGATACCTTTGTGCCCCATAATTCCTTAATCAGAATAATCGACTTGTCATGTCAGTGTTACAAAATGATTTTGAGATGAAACCTGATATGATACCATTTTTTCCAACGTTTCATGGTTTGGCAGGTGAATATTCGAACAAACATATTAAAGAGTTCACACATGTATGTTCAACCTTCAGACCACGTGGAGTAGTTGATGAACAAGTAAAGTGGAAGGTGTTTCCATTTTCATTGGAAGGAGCTTCCAAATAATGGTTTTATGGTTTACAACCTAGAGATGTAGATGATTGGAATGACTTGGTGAGATGATTCATGCAAATATTCTTCCCCGCCTCCATAAACACATCCATCGGAAAGGATATCTATGCCATCATACAATCATATAGAGAAACCCTTTACGAATACTGGGAAATATTTTAAAATCTATGTTCCAGCTGCCCGCATCAATCCATTGAGGAGCATCACTTTCTTGTCTTATTCTATCAAGGATTACTGGACAATGAAAGAAACCTTGTCGATGCATCATATGGAGGTGCATTGATTGACAAGTCACCAGAAGAATCCAATGGTTTGGTTGAGAAGATTTCTCAGAACTCGCAATAGTTTGGTAAAAGAGGTACTGGAATAAGAGGTATTCATGAGGTACGAACTTCTCATCCATCACCCTTACTATAAACTAAGATTGAAGAGCTAACTAGTTTGGTGATATAGATGGCCTTGAAACAAGTGGGTGACTAATAAGAACTGGCTAAGGTATGTGGTTTATGCTCATCACCTGATCTTTTAACTGACCAATTTGCTGAAATACAGGGAACATAAACTTGTGTGGTAGCTTTTCAGTAAAGTAAATTCCAAAAAAATCAAGGATGGAGAGAGCCTAACCATGTTCAATATGGATTTTGAAATCAGCATAATCAAGCTAGATCCTCGAACCAAAACCAGTTCCAAAACCAACCCCCATTCGAGCAACAATTCAAAAACTTACCACTATTTCAACAAAAGAAATCTTATAACCAGACTTCACACCACCAACCACCCACTTTCCCAAGATCCTATGAGAATCCATCAACCAGTGAACAACCTATAATTCTGAACCAACAGTAGATATCTGATATCGAGGGGCTCAAAGACACTGTAAAAGATTTGTCCAACAAGTTTGATGGTCCCATGGACTTCATAACCAAAAATATTGGGAAAATTTCTTCCCAAACAATCCCAAACTCAAAGGATAATGTCAGTATGATAACAATAAGAAGTGGAAAAGAACTCTCACTGCCAGTATCCCATGAACCTGAAACAAGACCACCTGAGTTGAGGGAGAATGAAGTTGTAAACTCTGAAAATTCTATGAAAATGCATTGTGAAGAAGAGAAGAAAGAGGAGTAAGAGAAGGACAGGCCAAGGAAAAAGAGACAAGAAATACCCTTGAAAAGGAAACAAATGGAGAATAAAGACTTACCCCCACCATTTCCATCAAGGATGATTGGATCAAAGAAATTTCAAGAGGAAGCACTTCAAAAAGAAATTATGGACACCTTCTAGAAAGTGGAAATCAATATCCCCTTACTTGAAGTAGACAAAAAAATTACAAAGTATGCTAAATTTTTGAAGCATCTTTGCACCAAGAAAAGGAGACTTCAAGGGAGTCAAAGGATCAACTTGGGAAGAAGTGTCTCAGCCCTTATCACACCACAATTTCTAACCAAATGTCAAGATCCAAAGACATTTTCCATTACATGCACCATTGTTTATTTAAATTTATATAATGCTTTGTGAGATCTCGATGATTCAATTAATGTATTTACACACTCAGTATACACTTATTTGTAGATGGGAGGCTTGAATCCCACAAGAGTGGTGGTCCAGCTTGCAAATAGATCCACAGTTTTCCCTGCATGCATTTTAGAGGATGTCCTTGTGAAAGTCAAAGATCTCTTATTCACAGCTGACTTATACGTGCTAAATATGGAAGAAGATAGAATCCCTTCACACTCACCCATCATTTTGGGGAGGCCTTTCTTGAATATGGCCAAGACCGTCATCAATGTCCACGAAGGGACACTCACCATGGAGTTTGGAGAGAGAACTATCCATTTCAATATTTTTTAATCCAAGAGGAACCCATCGGATGGTCACTCCTTATTTTCACTTTCCCATGAAGTTGGTGCAAAACCCATTGAAGAATCAGGTATGTTCTATGAATTCTTAAACTTAGGAGAGACTTTTTCCATTGAAAATATCATTGAACATGTGGATGCCCAAAATGTTGTATATTCTGAGTTCATGTGGGAGGAAGAGGTAAAATTTAATTTCTTTGATGATTTGTTAAATGATGAGTAATATTATATGGTTTCTTGTGTGTAGGAGGTCCAAAATTTGTAAGCAGGAGACGTCAATTTAGTTTTATCCCTTAAGCATCCCCTTGATCTGGAACACAAACCACTCCCCACTGATTTGAAATATATGTACCTTAGGGAGAGAGAGAAACTACCAATTATAATTGCTAATAATAACTCTGAAATACAAGAGAAGTCATTGATTGATCTTTTGAGAGATAATATTCAAGCGATAGGGTGGAGTTTAGGTGATATTCCAGGAATCAACCCAAAAATATAATCACATAGAATTTTTCTTGAGGGAGATTCAAAACCTATTAGGAAAACCCAAAGAAGGTTGAATCCCATTTTAATGGAGGTTGTGAAAAAGGAGATAGATGAGCTATTGAAAGTTGGGATCATATATCCCATATCAGATTCACAGTGGGTTAGCCCAATTCATGCAGTTCCAAAAAAAACTGGCCTAACCACTGTGAGGAATGAAAAGAATGAATTAATCCCTGTGAGAATTCAAAATAGATGGAGAGTGTGCATTGATTTTAGGAAGTTGAATTAGGACACTCTGAAATATCATTTCCTTATTCCCTTCATTGATAATATGTTAGAGAGATTGGTAGGAAGAACACATTATTTCTTTTTGGATGGAGTTTTAGGTTATTTCTAGGTACACATTGCTCCTGAGGATCAAGAGAAGACAACATTCACATGTCCCTTAGACACTTTTTGTATATAAAAGGATTCCATTTGAATTATGTAATGCTCCAGGTACATTTCAGAGGTGCATGGTAAGTATATTTTCTGATCACATTGAAGATTTATTGGTGGTTTTCTTGGATGATTTCACGGTTTTTGGAAACTCTTTTAACCATTGTTTGAAAAATATGGAAAAAGTTTTGAAAAATTGTATTGAAAAGAATCTTTTTTTAAATTTTTAAAAGTGTCATTTCATGGTTAAGAGAGGGATTTTCCTTGGGAATGTCATTTACAAAAAGGGCATTGAAGTTGATAAATCAAAAATTAAAGTGATAAATTCATTGCCTTACCCAACTTGTGTGAATCATTTAGATATTTTCTAGGACATGTAGGATTCTACAGGAGGTTTATCAAGGATTTCAATAAGATTTCTATCCCTCTCTCTAGATTTATTTTGAAAGATGCTAATTTTTATTTCAATGGTGCATGTATGGAATACTTTGATGAGATGAAGAAGATATTTATTGAACCACCTATGATTCAGCCACCATGTTGGGAAGAACCATTTAAGCTACTTTGTGATGCTTCTAACCAAGTAGTTGGAGCAGTCCTTTCTCAGTGAATTGAGGGCAGGCCACAAGTCATTTCATATTCTTCAAGAACCTTGGATGCAGATCAATTCAATTACACAACCACAGAAAATGAGTTTTTAGCACTTGTTTTTTCTTTAGAAAGATTTAGATCATATCTTCCTAGAACTAAATTCATTGTTTTTTCTGATCATGCAGCTCTCAGGTACTTGATGAAGAAGGTTTAAGCTAAACCGAGGCTAGTGATATAGATGTTACTGCTGTAGGAGTTCAACAAAGAAATCAAGGAAAAAAGGGGATATGAGAACCAAGTGGCTGATCATTTAAGCAGACTTCCCAACACTACTAAAGCTGAAATTCTAGAAAAATAACCATTGAATGATCACCTTTTAGGAGATCAGTTGTACTTGATTAAAGGAGAAGTTCCTTTGTATGCTGACATGGTCAATTATCTGGTAACATCTCATGTCCCATCTCATTTCAATTCTCACCAAATTCACAAACTAAAATCTGAATCTAGATATTATATTTCGGATGATCCATTTCTTTGGAAGATTTGTAATGAACAAGTGATAAGAAGATGTTTTCCTGAGAGTGGAATTGGTTCTGTCTTTGAGTTTTGTCACACATTATCTTGTTGAGGCCACTTTGGACCTCAAATGACAACAAGGAAGGTTTTAAAATATGGACTTTATTGGCCCAACCTTTTTAAATATTCTCATTAATGTTGCAAAAGGTGTCCAAAATGTCAGTTTTCTAGAAACATTTCAAGGAGACAAGAAATTCCCCAAAAACCACTTAATTTTTTTGAGATTTTTAAAGTATAGGGGATATATTTTATAGTCCCTTTTCCAATGTCATTTGTAAATTATTATATCTTGCTTGCGGTTGATTATGTTTCTAAATGGGTGGAAGAAAAATCCACCAGGACTTATGGTGATAAAGTTGTTTGTGATTTTGTCAGGGATAACATATTTTGTAGGTTTGGAGTGCCTAGAGCCATCATCAGTGATCAAAGGAATCACTTTTGCAAAATTAGAATGGAGTCGTTACTGAATAAGTATGGGGTGCATCATAAAACATCAAATCCATATCACCCACAAACAAATGGTCAAGCTGAAGTGTCTAATAGGGAAATCAAAGGAATTTTGGAGAAGACTATTAAATCAAATAGGAAGGATTGGAGCTAGAGGTTATAAGACACATTATGGAATTATAGGACAGCCTACAAGACCCCGATTGGAATGAGTCCATATAGGTTGATTTATGGGAAAAAATTTCACCTACCTATGGAACTGGAGCATAAGGTGTATTAGACTATGAGGAAGATGAATTTGGATCTTGAAAGTGTTGGGAAAGAGAGGAGGTTGCAACTGCAGGAGATGGAGGAAATTAGAAGAGAAGTGTTTGAAAATTCCAGGATTTAAAAATAGAGAACAAGAGTGGAACATGACAATCTGATCCAACCAAAAGACTTTCATCCTAGAGATAAAGTGTGTCTATTCAATTCAAGACTCAAGATGATGCTAGGTAAACTTTGTTCCAGATGGGAGGTTCCATTTATAGTTACTCATGTATATCCTTTTGGTGCTATGCAGATTGTAAAGGATGGAGAGTAGGATCCATTCACTATTAATGGACACAGGCTAAAGAAATTCTATGGGACCATTCCATCATATCTAGTAGAGGATATCTCACTCCTCCAACCTATCTATAAATAAGAGCCATCAAGTTATACCTCTCCTTTAAACTTGCTTTCTATTTTGATTTATGTTAAAATCTTCTTACATGTTAAATCCACTTGAATGCATTGAGGATACTGCACCATTTAAGTATGTGGGAGGGAACCTTTGTAGTTTAGGATTTTCATTTTGTGTTTGTTTTTCAAAAATAAAAAAAATAAAAAAATGTGTGTTTTCAAATTTTTGGGTGTTTTTTTTTTCATTTTTTTTTTGTTTTTTTGAAACTTTTGAGCTGAAATGATTATCATTTCCATTTTTGAAACCCATATCATTGAGTGAACCAATTTATTCCATGAAACTGATCTTAAATGAATGCTGAAAATGATTTTTTTTCAAGTTCAATTCTTTTGTAATTTCATGAAAAGTACTTTGATTTTTGAATCCCATTCCACATGTCACTGACTTTATCTTTGAAATCACTTTCTTGTGAGGCTTCTGAACCCTTTTTGTCATATCCTTTTCATTTACTTCACTTTTTGAGAGAACCAGACCATGCTTGTTTTAACCAGAATTTTATTTATTTCTTTAAAAACTTGAGGGTTTGGGGTACTTGTGTCTTAAATGATTGAGGCATTTATTTGGTTTTAAATCCCTCTTTTCAAGAGAATCCCATTAATTATTGCCTACCTTGTACATTTAATCCTTGAATTCCTTAGAATCCATGAACATCCTGTTAGTTTAGCCACATTACAAGCCAATTTTTCCTATCCAACCTACTCTTGAAGTGAAATTGCATGATCTAGTTGAACTTAAGTGTGGGGGAAGATATCTTGTATTGTGATACCTCATTTGGTGAAACTTTGGGAGGAAAATAAAATTTTGAAGAGATGTGTGTGCTGCTAAAAAATCATTTTGTTGAAATTTTTTCTATTTCTGGAGCTTTCATGATTAGAGAAGTTGTACCTTTTCTAGAGCTTCTAACGGAGGAAGAAAGTTGTGCCTTTTTTGGAGCTTTCAAGAAAAATCATGTTTGTGAAGATTGAATTTTTTACTGCTGAAATTATAATCTGTTTGAACATTCCTAGAGTTTTCAGGATGATGGAGATGAATTTCTACTAAGGGTAGTGAAGAGGATACCATACTTGAGTGAAAATTAGAATTGTGCAATTTTGCTTCAAAAATATCCAAACTCTCCTCATTCGGCCTCAGAATTTTTCACATAAAAATCCTACCAACTGAAATCCACATAAAAAACATACAAAATCCTCATGATAAACACATGTCCTTGACTCATATTGGGTGGGGAAGTAGGAGTTTTTCAAACCTATGGTGACCCTTTAATTGGTTTTGATGAGAAAAAGTTTGTTAATAATTGATATTTGTGAGATGAGAGAAAATTAATTTGAGGTAGGTGTCGTGTGTGAATGGGAGGGAAAATTAAGAGGAAATATATTGAATGGTATGAATGGAGAACTTGGAATAATGATTTTTTATGATTCATGATATTATTTGGTTTCTTGGTATGGAATTGGTGGATCTCATTGGCATGTGTTTTGAATTTGCTTTGATTTGATTTTGATGTTAACATGTCCAGGATTCCAAGTGCTAAGTGTGAGGGAATTTATAGAGATAATATTTTCATTATTTTTTATATGTTTTTCAATGATTTAACCCCTACCAATCAATCAATTTGAGTTGATTTGTATCATTTTAGTATTTTGGTGAATTATGGGCTTAATTGTGAAAATTGGTTAATTATGGATATTTATCAGTTTTATGGAGCTTCTATATTTTGGTAATATCATTTACTATTTTGATCCAAATAAAGTGTTTTTTTAGGATCTCCAGGTTCTTGGTCTTCATCTTTGTCTTTTGGACCAAGGTCCAATTCGATACACAATGGCCCAAAAAAATTCATCAAGTTGAAAAAGTTTTCTAGCCAACAGAATGGACCCCACCTTAATTAATGAGGCATATCTCAGCCTACATATGTCCAAATGATGTTATTCAAGCCGTAATAAAAATAGGACTCCTCTAATCATTTTCACATTAAATTTCATGAAAAAATTCAGTCATTAAGGCATCCATTGCGTGCGACCAAAAAGAGTAAGTTGAAGAGTCACCTTGGGAAGAAAAAGTTGTCATTAGTAATTTGGGTATAACTTTTGGTACACTTGTCCAAATTAGATGATATTTTGAGGAATAATTAAAAAGATAGATAGGAACAACATTTATTAATACAACTTACTGATATACATCCATTTAATATGCTAACCAAACTCAAACTTTCGGTGAAGTAATTTTGGAAGGAAATTTTATACTCCACAAGACTATAAATAAGAGTGTTCACTTCCATTCAAAGGGGTTGAAGAAGGTGAAATAATGGATGTGTTGGAGGATTTAGTTCTTGAATTTATTTGTATTTTATATTTTCTATTTTCTTTATTTCATCATGATCTCTTCTTCCCCTTTCAACTCTATTACCCTTCACTTTGAGGGGTAAAACCTTTGAGTGATCGGGGAAGGGGGAGTTTCACTTTTGTAATGTCATAGTTTTGTGATTAAATGTAAACCCATATTTTTCTTTTGAATTATTTCTATTCTCAATTTTTCTCAATTCTCATAATGCTATTGTGTTTTGAGTTTGGTGTATTCATCATTAATATCTTGGGTTGAAGACTTTTAATCTCCCTCTGTCTAGTGCAATTTGTCTCGATTGAGCAGATTATGTTAGGTGGTGAGTGTCCAGTGATCGTTGGCACGTGTGTGGAACTAGTGAAATTTTTCTAGAGTTCTAAAGAGAAAAAAAATTTGATCGGTACTTGCCTTAGTTTTTTAGGAATTGTTTATGAACTTCCATGCACATAGAAGTGAGTTACATTTGTTTCTTTAACCAAGGGTTATTGATAACTCAATCGAGGAGTCTTTCATTTGTCATTCAAAAGGAAGAGAGGGAAGATGATATTTATGACTATGATGACATTACAAAAGGTGATCCTACCCTGACCCAATCACTATATTCATCCATTAGTGTCCAACCTTTATTTTTAATTTCTTGCTTTATTTTTTACAACTCAAACAATTTTAAAAAAAAACCTCTTCTTCTTTCTTTAATTTTAGTGAAAAACATAGTTGTTGTAAACTCATCTCTGGAGACAACCTAGGTTAACCACTTTACTACATTTTAACTTTAGTAATATTTTTTTTTCACACCCCACTACAGTCATGTGTCAACCATATTGGTGAAAGACATCATCACATGGATATGAAAACTATAGCAATCAAACTCCCAAATAATCATACTGACTAATAAAACCCATAAACAGCATATCTCGAGCCATTCCCATGTGAGAATATCCATAAAAATCTCTCTCGAACCATGAAAAAACAAGTGGTTCCATTTATAATATCTTACATACCATCACCCATTCCTGAAAATAATAAGATGAAAAAAAACTCAAATAAAATAGTATAAATATCTAGAAACTAAATACATGGTACTAGAAAGAGACTATTAATATGATTCCAATGCCTAATTTGACCTGAGGATAAAGGAATCTTGAATGAACATAAAAATATATAAAATTGATAATTTATTTGAAACCCACTATAATAAAAATGAATCTAGAAATAAGTGATAGATGATTTTAAACCTTACTAATGGTGAAATTGTGAGACAAATCATATGATTAACAGACCGTGAACAGAGAAGATATCAACTTGGGAGCGGATGGGGGAGAGTGAGGGAGAGGGAGAAAGTGGGGTCATGATCCTCCATACTAAGAGACAAATGAGGTATTCCTCATTTAAAAAAAATATTCAGGGTAGCCATTATAGCATGGACAAATAGGTGATAATATAATTCCCTACCCAGGGCCACATTGGGGCATGACCCTTTAGATTGTAGTGTAATGCCCCCTTTTGGGGATGAACCAAAAAACCTAATCACCTTATCATAATGTCACATTGTGAAATGGCCCTTTTTAATCATGGAATAATTCTTCCCATGGGTAAGGGCTTCATGGTGCAACAATATTTATGTGACATGACCAAAGGTCCCTCAAGTAGACCCTCACAGTGCAATTTTTGAGTTGTAATGAGAACAACCACCAATAACAAAAACATATTATTATATATCCCTTCATCATACTGTTATTCCTTATAGAGCATCATGGCCCCTTCTTATAGTAGGTGTTTAGGTGAAGTCCAAGCCAAAATTTCAAACAATGATTACCAATTTCCACCAACACCCCCAACAACCAATGCAAGTCTATATATGAACATTTATGTTAAATTTAGAAGAAAAAATATTTACCTAAACACTTTGTCCATTATAGAATGGTTTAAGGGAAAATATCTTGGTTTTCTCACCATAAAGTAAAGTATCATTGTTTACATCATCACATCATGGTTTTCTAACATCTATGTCATGAAATAATCCACCATGAGTACCATCCATGTCATTATGTATGTTAAATTATTGTTTTTCTTAATGAGACCAAATAAATAAAATAACATTTTGTTATATATTAATTAATGGATCCATTGACCTTTGCACCACCCAAAATGGTCTGGAATGTTTAACCACACCATTGTGGCAAGCCATGGTATTCAAAAAATAAATATTTTTCTCATGAATTAGAGTGATGTGGGCCCAAAGGGGAAACACTGAATTTTTATTAATTAAGACTAAATCAAAATTATTTTTTGATAAAAATTAATATCTTAATTAGTGTATCTTGTGGTAAATATATGAAATGTTTATTTATTTATTTTATTTTTATTTAAATATTCATGTATATAAAATACTTATATGATGTATATATTTCATTATTTAGTTTAAATTATTTAAACTTTTCTTATAAAGTATCATTCCATGCATATAAGTGTTACATTCTAAGTATTGTGATATAAGACATAGCATTTTTTATAGTGAATTTGGTTTATAATGGAATTAAAAGCTTCAATGTAGAGGTTAATTATAGTATAATCATATTTGGTGTTATAATTACAATGGAATTAAGGAATATCTTGAGTATTGAATCATGGGTAGTGGGAAATTGGGCAATACTTCTCATTGTCCTTGGAGTTATACCCTATCATGAAATAAGGGTGGGTTGTTGGATACCTATTCCACCATGATTACTCTTGTGGGAATTTTTTATTTCATATTATTATAATACTTTACATGAAATAGTTTAATACTCCTTATGCATTTGAATGATTTTGATATGTGTATATGTATTTTGATTTACCTTTTAGGATAGTAACATAATCCATGAGTTTAGTAAATAGATACAAATTAATATTGTTGGAATTTATTTATTTTAAGGAAAAAGGATATCAAATCTAAATCATTTGATGCACACATACATTTACGAATAAAACGGGATATAACAAAGATGTAATAAGATGTAATAATTATGAATTTAATATACATAGGATGTATATAAAATTGGTTAGACCAAGAAAACCCCTTAAATTATAAATGTGAGTTTCCATATAATGAAAAAATATTTTAGGTGAACCAGACCATTAGATTCTTATATATGATGTGAGTTGTGGGTTATATATAGTTGGGTGACCCTAACTGTTTTGTGACTAAAGTAATAATGTTTGTATAACTCATATTATGAATTGGGAAATTAGTTGTAAGATAATTATCCAAGAGTCATATGTGATATTATAGACATGATTTTCTACCAGATATATTCATGAATAAAGTTATGAGAATTGATGGGTTAAGTAATGATGAAATGTGGATCTTTGAATACTAAATGGTTATAATATATACATATTTAATAGAAAGATTTAAAACATAATACTCACACATAGATATGTCATTGTGGTATATTATGTAATGTATCATGATTATTATTTGAAATATATTATAAGAATAAACAATAATAAAATTATAAACTGGTATCAAGGTAATAAAGTTTTCTCAAAGACAAGCATGTTGAGTATAATGATGTGAATTTTATATAAATCAATTTGGATACTTTTCACTTATGGGAATTAAATACTAGTTGTGCATCACACATTCTTGATGATAAACACAAACTCATAAATATAGATAAATTAATAAAATGTAGAGAATATGTATGTATTGGAAATAAGGAAAGAGTTTCCACATTGGAGGTTAGAATATATAATCTATGTCTACCAAGATGAATAATTATTTAATTGAACAATTATTTCTATGTTCCATCCATAGAAATAAATTATTATTTTTTATTTTTGTGTATATAACAATATTTTTTTATTAATTATAAACAATAAGAGTAGTTTTGTATATATGAATAAAATGTATTATGTCATTTGGAATATGGTGAATGGTTTATACATTATATAAATGGATAATAAAATATATAACATTAAATATAATAAGGTAAAGTTTAATTTAAACACCATTTTTCTCTAGTAATGTCGCATTAGACATATTAATTATAAATTCATCCAAATACTCTATATAGATGGATTGTTCAACTCATTAAATTGTGAATTTTTTGGTAATTACGAATCTTTTTTATAAGGAAAAATTCCCAAATAACCATTTAGTGGAAAAAGTGTGAGTGATATTGGACTATTAAATCATATACATAGTGGTGTATGTGGACCTATGAGTAGCTTCAAGTGATCAGTTTTCAAACTTTGCAACCTTTATTAATGATATCATTTGGTGTGGTTATATGTTTTTTTAGACACAAGTTTGAAACCATTGAAAAGTGCATGGTGCTGAAAAGATAAGTACATAATAAACTAGGAAAACATATTAAAAGTATTTATTCTTAATTGGGTGGTGATTACTTAATCTAGGAATTTACTAATCAACTGAGATATTTGGAACATGTTTCACAAATTACTCCTATTAGAATATTATAGTGGAAAGATGTGTCATAAAAGAGGATTCATACACTATTATATATAGTTTTGTTTAGAATGATTTAGTTTTCTATTTTTATATAATCCTAGGGATATTCACTAAAGGAAACCCCTTCCATACAAAATTTTGTTCCATATAAGGTAGTTATAAAGTCACCATACGTGATATGGAATAAGAATCATACCAAATATTGTTTTATAAAGTTTTGGAGTTGAGAAACATATGTATTACATTTCTATTTTGATAAACATGACCCTAAATCAAAGAAATTATTTTAATTTTTTTATCCCAAAAACAATACAAGATATTAGTTTTATTATCCTTCTAAAACCCAAATGTTTCTATCATTATATGGCTTTTACATGAAAATGATCACATTGTTGAAGGAGTATGTGCGAGGAAGATTGAACTTGGATATGTAAAAACTGAACAAATAGTAATTGTTCCTTAGATGTAAAGTGAGTTAGTTTTTCAAGAGATAGTTAAAAAGGAGAAGTCTCAATGAAATTCACTAAACAATCGTCAATGTCTTCTAATGTTCTTATTTTCCACATCATGGTGCATGAGATAAACTATATATGATCTTATTTGATAGTTTCTACCATGCTAATTATTATTTTCATTTAAATTAGCAACACTTCATATGATGATGTATAGATGAGTTTATTTATTTTTAAAATATTTAACTATAAAATAATCAATGAGGTGTAAGATAAATGGTTTGGAAATTTTTAAATTTATAAAACACATGAAATCTAAGATGATCCTTCATTAAATGATGGAATCCAAATGATAGAGATTCCTAGATGTTATTTGATATAGTAGATTTTATTATCTATTGTCCATAAATCCAAAAATTCATATTTTATTCATTTTACTTTTAGGATGAGGTGTTCTTAAACCGTTTTAGTGGATAGGTCTTACCAAAGTGTTCAGTGATTTCAGTGGGTGGTATATATCTTCAAAGGCATGAACCCATAAGTTGTTCCTGAGGTTTATTGATCAAACTCACATATAGTGAATATCAAAAGCATAGATAGTTAGTCATTCTTATTTTAGGGTTTTTCTTATTTCATCTTGTTGATTCCACTCATAGTCAATATTAACATTGGATTTGTATTTTCTTCCACTGCTTGTGGGAATAATTACATTCCATGAAACCCTTTTGGGATGAATTGAAAAATTAAATTTTAAGTAAATTTAGATAGAAAAATAAATAACACAAATTTTATATTAATGGTTCAGATTAATGTGATACCACTCCATTATTCACTCCTTCAATGCTACTTGATAAATATGGTTAGCACAGGTTATTACTAACTTTTTAAGGGGAGTCAAAGCCCATCACACACTATCATTTTATAGTTATCATAACCAAAAAATATTTAAGGATTGATTAGGTAATATAAATAATACAATATGCCATCTAAATAGGTATTACCTAATTTAAATTCAATCATTATTTATTTAAAAATCATAAACCAATTTTTATAGATAAATAAAAATGGAAATATATGATATAATTACAAAAAAAATTGAAAGAACCATTGAACATAGAAGATAGTTTATAATATATCCATGAAACTACATCATCAATCATGTTCAAGTTCAAGTATCAAGACATTTGGGAGATAATTTTCATATACCCCAATCATCCTCCTCTTCTATATTTTATGGTTATCTCTCTTGTAATGATAATCTCATTTTGTTTCTAAATAAAAATTGTTTCCTATTTATCTATAAAGAATAAATCACATAGTTTCCAAAATTTTAATTTTCTTATTGCATTATTAAAATGAGTTTGCATCTTGTGAAATTTAATATTCAAGAATTTGGCACATAATGGTATTATATATTAATATAATGAAATTTGTTAAGTCTATTTAAAATTCCAATTGTGATATAAAGTATTTTGATATCCCTTGAACATTATATTTTATTGAGTGAATGTACTACGTTGAATTATTAATGATGTCTATAGTGACATTATCAATATAGAACTATCATTCATTTGTATTTTACATGTAGTTGAAAGTAAAACATTATTTTTATCATTATTTTTATTCATTTGTAGCCTTATGTTAACTTTGGGACTCTATCCTAACTATAAAGTTAAAAAAAGAAAACATTGTAACAAAAAACTCCATATGCTCATGCTATTCTTGGTTGTATCTCAAGGAAGCGATGTATTGAAATTGTTGAAAATAGTGACTATTAATCTTCTCCTTCATATATTTATAAATATAAAACCTATACAGTTTATATTGAACTTATTTACTTTAACACAAAAATAGTACTTAATATACAACGATATAAGAATTTAAAATAGGATAGAAATATAAAGAGATATAAATCTAATATTCAAACTAAAAAAACTTATAATAAAGTATCATGATAAATATAGAAATAAAAGTTGGTGTTGTCTTTAGATTTTTCATAGCCTATGATGTTTCAAAAACTGTCCTAGGTGGTTATGCTTAATTAATTCATGAAAAAAATCATTTTATACCATAAGAATCTAAAAAAATTATATAAACTGTAAAAAAAATTAATTTAAAACTAAATAGTATTGAATATATCAAAATAATGAAACATTGGATCATGGTTCTAACAATTAACCATTTTTGAAAATGATTACCCAAATGAATCATAACTCAAATCAAAACCAAAGAAAAAAGATTATTAAAATAAAATGAAAATATTATTAAAACTCAATATAATAAGAAATATTACCTTACTTACCAAAAATCCAAAGACATCTAATTAACTACCAATTCTTATGATTCTTATCCCCCATTATATATGTATCAAATCATCAAAGAGAAAGGACTAAACATTAATAAAAATAATTGGATGTTAATATCTTATAAATTCTAAATTAAATTGATAATATATGGATCAAAATGTAGTATAAAAGTTAAAAAAATATTACAATGAAAAAACAGTCAATCTTGTTTAGCTTATTTATCATCTTTTATTTATTCTATTTCATTAATTGACTTTACAATATCATAAGTTATATTACCATTTTCATCATTTTTCTTCTCATAAAAAAACTCTATAATTATTACATACACATTTCAAATGATATATTTGGTTCACTAATCCAATTTAAAGAAGTAATTTTCTGAGATTTAGGTGGGAAAATAATTTTTATAGCCTTAAAAAAACTAATATTCTATTTTATACTTATATAATCTGAGTATAAATATTAGAATAAAAATTTTGTGTTCAATTATAAGTTAACCCTAATCTCATTAAATTATTTTTATCTATAAACTCTTATTTCTAATTAGAAGCATTATCTATACCTCATTCTCTACTCGCTTTATTTTTTCCTAGATGTTTGAGTCTTTTCTAGAACTTTCGATCTTTATTATTTAAACGACATATATTTTTATTTTAATTCAATTCCTTACATCACCAGCGTGTACATATTTCATAATATGGAAATCAATTTATCCCCTAAGACTAGAAGGTTCGGTAGCTTTATGAGAAGTATTTATAACTTTCATTGTTAATATATCCATTGACTGGGTTTCTCTAGGTTAAATCTCAGAAGAGAAACCTCATCTATGTAATGATAAAACATCAATCTATAAAATAGTTACAATAGTTCATATTGGTACAAAAAAAACTTGGATATCTTCTCCATCAAAATGTGTTACTGTAGAACTCAACTGACCTGCCTGTTGTTGTATATTAGAAAAATTTCAAATTACAGTAACAAAAAGATTTATCTATACAAACTGCTTCAACTAAAATTGTGTGTTGAAACTAATCATGTTAAGAGTTCTATATATAGTCCTCTACATATTATTCATAAATGTTCCATGTTTTCCAAGTGAAAAATCATTATGCTTCTTTAAATTATCTATCTCTTCTTTATGAACAACATTTTCCTTTGTATTTTTTAGTGAAAATGGGCTATTGAAATGAAATCATCTTCAAATTAAACCACTTTTGTTTACTTAATGCTCAAGTTATCCTCCTAACTTAGTGAATAATAAATCATTTCTCTTTTATCATATCTTAGTAGAAACACTTCCCTCTTAACTCATTTAGGTGGTGTTGGATGGTCTTTTAGATAATGCTCAATGAAAAATTTTAGAAGTCCATCAATGTAGTATTTAGTCCATGGGTCTCAATAGATGTACATAAAACCAAGATAAAATTTACCAATACCCTTTTCCTCATTGATTTCATCCCTATGGTATTATAAAAATTAACATTTATCATATTGAGTATCATGTATATAAGTCTCTTTTATACTATATCTTAGTTATCTCTTTCTTTTTTTAGTACAAATATCTCTCATAATTCTATGAATCATCCTCATTAGATTAAATAAATTTTAAAAAATATAGTCAACAAAATCAGAATATATTCCAATCATAAAAAATAAGAAAAATTATTTCCATGATCTATACCATATTCTTGATTATGTCCTTGATATACTAATATTATATTATTTTAGATAACTTATTTAAATTCAACAATCATTTTCATGAAATTAAATGTAGTTCTATTCATATATTGATTATTTGAGGGAATCGTTAATTCATATCCTTTATTCCTGGTTGATTATTTTAGCTCATCTTAGAGATAAAAAATCCAATAAAGATTTTTCAATTCTTCATAAACATACATTTGAACATTCTAAGTTATAAAATCAGTATTCTCTTTCATATTTTTTTTAAAAATCATTAAATATATGAATCCAAGTATCAATATCTCTAATAAAATTTTCAACGGTGTAATCTTTAATAGGTCTCTATAATATTCATTAATATTTATTAGGATCCCCCTTAGTTATGATATCATCTCTTTTATTTACTTTCACAATAAGTTGAGATTCATCCAAACTTAGTTCCTTTAAGTCCTAATAAATTTGAGGAACAATAATAAAACTAATCAAAGGGTATCTTCTCGTTAATATTAACATGTATATATTTTTTAATAATTTTAATCCCATTATTATAAACCTTATAAGTTATATTGTTAGTAGAATAACCTAAAACACTCTTTCCTCAAACATAAAATTGTAAGGGTTGGTGTCCTGAGAACCAACTATTTTGTACTTTGATTACATGAATGTTCACTTATTATATATTGTTCATTATTCTGCATGACTATAATATAATAATGTCCTGGAATATTTGTTGCATTGATAAGGTCATGGAAGATCCCCGCTATGATGAGAACCTTGAAATGCTATAACAATATTCTTAAATAAAGTTCTACGGTTGGATGACATACTATGATAGGACACATAGTATACAGACCATCATGTGCGAGTACTCGTAAGATGACGAGACTCTCTCTCATGGATTTCACACTGGGTAATCTCCAAGATGGGAGATTATGAGAACAGACCCGCCAGTAGCAATTTCGCATGTCTTGGTTTCATCGGACATTGCTATCTACGAGCGTGTGTAATGGTCCTTAGACTGGAAGATTATCATTAACTCATGTCATGACTCGCGCACTTAGATTTACTGATGAAAACTGTCACGCAGACAGTTGGCGGGAAGTAGGGTACGTTGGGTGCGTCACGAGTGACATATTGTTAATGGATAAATCTAGGGAGTATTGGTCCCTTCTATTTATGGAAGTTGATATCTCGGCCCTTTGATTGAAATAGAACTGTCACATTAAATTCCATGGTCATGCTGTAAACGACGAGTTTATTTCAGGTATTCAAAGAATGATGGATCAAGCATATAGGTTTATGACACTGCCATGAAACCTACTTGATGAGATATCGAGACAAAGGGATTAAATTACACAGTAAGCATTCGTATGAGGTGATATGTTAATGCGGTGTCAACTTCTTTGTCTTGGGTGCCTTGACCTGTTGCTAGATAGTAATCTTGGACTTTAGGCAAGTTTGCCTAATGCCAACGAGAAAGAGGCCTAGAGGGTCACACACTAAGTGTATTCAAGTATCTCAAGTAGAATAAAGATTATTCCCATACGTGGTTTAATAATTATTCAAGGAAGCCTAAATCGTTTTAATGTTGGAGGAGAAGAATAAAATAAAACAAGTACATGTCGTATATCATTGATTACACGCTGTGTAGTTTTATTTTAGAAAAGTACACGTCGTGTATTATTAAATATACACGCCGTGTATTTCTAATTTTGGAAAGGAAATGAATAAATGAAAACAAGATATACACGCCATGTACATTTAATGTACACGCCGTGTAGTTTTCAATGAAAAACAAGTACACGCCGTGTATTTATTATTACACGCCGTGTAGTTTTTCCAGTCGGGATTTTGAGGATATAATATTGTTTTATTAAATGATATTTATTATAATCAGCATGATAGCATGTCAAGGAATTAATTATTTGACATGGGGTTTTTAATAAGATTTAATGAAATAAATAAAATGCATAACGCATTTATTTATTGTCATAACTCTATAACCCCACACACCTGATTATAAATATCCTCACAACCCCAACTCTTTTCCTAACCTAAGAGAATCGTTGTGCAAAACAATTCTTGAGAATTATTTCAATCTTGAAAGAACCTCTTCCTCCAAGAACGCTCTCGAGATAGAGAGAGATCATCTTCCATCAGATCAAGACGATCTAAGGCGGAAAACGCAAGCAAAGGTTTCTCCACGCTAGCACCTAGAGACTCCTTTGGTGATGTCTCGAGATACGAGGTACACGTGTGGATCACCGCTAGAGGAAGTCTACACTTGGATTCTACGACGCAACGACGAATCACATCAGAATGTGATCAAGAACATCAATGAAGAAAGAACACCCAAAAGGTATTTCTTTTCAATTGATTAAATTAATTATAATCAACCTATAATGATCCTACTTTGTGGTTTCGGGACAAACCTTCTTCTTTGTCTTTTTCTGTGATTTGATCCGTGGAGACTGGCGTTTATCTTCGTATTGATCCTGGATTGATCATTGTTAATGAAAAAAGGCCAAGTGGGAACATCCACCCATGCGCTTTCGCTGCGCCCGGAACCTTCAAATGGTATCATAGGGAGGTTACAACATTGATTATAGTTATTTAATTTTTGTTGATAATTTATGCATTTATATTTGATTCAATTCGAAATATATCGTTCTATTAATATGAATAAATGAGATCTATTCTTCCTCCTTCGTTTCTCGATTCATATCACAGAAATGGATTTTTAATTTTAATTTTGATTAAAATAAAAACGAGGAATTCATCCAGAGGAGTTGCTCTTTCTTTCTGTACAACACGGGATTATACGGCGTGTAATTAAAACTACACGTCGTGTACTTAGTTTCAATGAACCGGTATTGGTCCGCCAAACCATGCCGTGTAAATTGATTATGCATAAGTATTAATCACGCATTGTTGACCATAATTGAATGACGCATGGGAACCGGAATACACGACGTGTATGTTGGAACAACACACCATGTAGTCCGATCCAGTCCAGGTGAAACCATGTACAAGGATAATCCGAGTTCCGCGTACACGGGATTTCCAAGCCAGTTACTACGTAACAAGGAAGTGCACGCCATGTATGATTCATCTACACACTGTGTACTCCAAAATTTCCAAAGTAGAGAAAACACGCCAAAGCCCCTGGTGTGTACTTTGGAAACAAGGTGAAAAGAAATACACGCCATGTAAATATAAACTACACGCCGTGTAATTTCTAGAAATGGAATTTCACCAGGTTTCCTCCAATGTACAAAGACCCATACAAGGAATATGGATGAGAAGAATCTCAAGGAAATTCAGAAAGGAATTTAAGATAAAGAATTGATTAATTATAAGATCATAATTAATTTAATTCGATCGCGACTTATCTTAAATGAAAGAGCGATTAAAAGAATTTGAATTCTAAATATGTGTAAATGTTGTTTCATGCTATGGATGATCATAAGCTAGACCAAATACACTTTGTATGTGTATGGTTTCATTTAAATTTATTTAATTTAAATTTTTTGGTCTGCGAGCCTTATTCCAATAAAATGTAGGGCCCACGTGCCCATGGTTTATTTAATATAAACCCATGTAATGGAGGATCTCCCAAGCCATAGGAGACGGTTCAAATCCCGAAGCCGAGGTGAAACCGACGCAAGAAGATACCAAGGTGGATAGGTGGGAGCTGCAAAATACGAACCAATAGGTTCAAGGTGTTTTCCCTAGGTCAGGGTTAGCTTATCAAAACCACTAGATAAGCTAACCAATAGAATCTCATGATCATGCCATATTATTTTATTTCTATCTTATTTCATGGTTTATTTATTATGTATGTGTTGTCGCGATCATATAATTAATAAAATGAACAAGCATGCAAAGATGGAATAAAATAAAAACTGGATTATGCGTAAACATTATTAGAACATGGTTAATCACTTAAGCAAGCATCACTTAATATTAATAAGCATGTGATAATGCGAAACTACGCATAAAGGACTAAAATCCCTCAATACCATATTAAGTCAGACCAAGACTTCTGTTACCTGATTAAGGGCAAGACTCAATAAAACTATGTGTTTGACCAACCCTTGTTGGGACACTTAATTTTATAAAGGAAGCCCTTATGAAAGGTTTCGGGTTGACTTGACCATATTACATCAAGAGAAGTATCCCTTGATAGACTTGGTATAATATTGGAGGCAAGAGTTGAGGAAATTCAAGTCAGGAATTCAGGATTGGGGAGTCCACTCAACAGATCAAGGAACTGTAAGCTCATAGTTGGCAAAGACCTGCCTACCTAAATACCTTCAAATATCTTGACCAACCCTTGTTGGGGTTATGCGAAGGGAAATATGTATCCTTGCCACTAGAATGTCAAAGCAACTGGACATTCCAAGTTCAATGGTGAGGGCCATTGGGACTTGATAAAATAGTGGGAGAATTAATTAATTTATTATTTCTCATAAAAATGTAATCAAGAAAGTACTGATAAATCTTCTCTTTTAAATTGTAGAATCGAAATGAAAAACTCATCAACCACATTTTCTCTGCGATCAATACTGGATAAAGACAATATCCTCACCGATAGTAACTTTCAGGAATGGTTTAGGCGCCTTTGGGTTATCCTACGCCATGAACGAAAGCTTTACGTGCTGGAGTCCTCACTTCCTGATTCTCCTGCCCCAGGGGCGAGTGATGAAGATTTCCTGGTCTATGATCAACATTTGAACAATGCTCTCGACGTTCAATGTTTGATGCTATCATCGATGTCTAGTGATCTCATGAAGTCTCATGAAGACATGGATGCTTATAGCATGCTCGAGCACCTCTATGGTCTATACCAGGAGAGAGCAAGGCAGGAAAGGTTTGAGATCTCCAAGGCTCTATTTCAGAGAAATCTTGGAGAGGGTTCCCCAGCTAGGCCTCATGTAGTCAAGATCATTGGCTACATTGAGCACTTGGAGGTTCTAGGGTTTAAACTCCCCCAAAGAACTGGGTACCGATCTCATTCTTGCATCACTCCCCCAGAGCTTCTCAAACTTTGTTGTGAACTTCAATATGAACAACATTGAGAAGTCTCTGGCTGATCTTCTTATCCTCATTCTCCAAGTGGACAATGACATGAAGCGTAAAAAGCCTTATGTCCTCATGGTGAATAAAAGGAAAGAGAAGGCGAAGAGATTTAAGCCCAAAGATTCTTCAAGACCATCCAAGAAAAGGAAGATCAAAGGGGAGGCAAGGGAACAGGGTGATGTTTGTTTTGCATGTGGCAAGAAGGTCCACTGGAAGAAAAACTGCACCCAGCCAAGGAAGAAAGGGGAAGCTTCAGGTGCATTTGTTATCGAATGCAATCTATCTATTTCTACTAATTGGGTATTAGATACTATTTTTGGTGCTCACATATGTATCCAAATACAGGAACCAAGTAGATTCAAGAAGATTGATCGAGGGGAGGTAGATCTACGAGCAGCCAACGGAGCCAGACTTGCTGCAGTAGCTGTCGGAGACTACCACCTCACATTGCCAACTGGAATGATCTTGGTGTTAAAGGGTTGTTATTATGTGCCTTTGGTTACCAAAAACATTATTTCAGTATCCAGATTAGATACTGATGGATTCATGTTCAAGTTTGGAAATGAATGTTGCTACTTTTATAAAGATAGCATTTGTTTTGGTTGGGCACATTTATATAACGGCCTTTATGTGTTAGACTACACAAACCAAGTAATGGCAATCGATGACAAATTCAATTCACATGACTCATACCACACCCAACTTTGGCATCACCGGCTAGGTCATGTCAATGAGAAACGTTTGACAAAACTACATCAAGATGGGTATTTAGATTCTTTCGAACTAAAACCACTTGGTGTATGTCATGCGTGTCTACAAGGAAAAATGACCAAAGCCCCATTTAGTGGGAAAGGTGAAAGAGCTAAAGAGCTTCTAGAATTAGTTCACACAGATGTGTGTGGGATATTTCCAGTTGAGGCAAGGGGTGGGTTCTCATACTTCATAACTTTTACTGATGATTTTAGTAGATATGGATATATCTACTTAATGAGGTATAAGTTAGATTCTTTTAATCGGCTCAAAGAATACAAGAATGAAGTTGAGAACTAGCTTGGTAAGAAGATTAAATATCTTAATCAGGACTTCATTGATTTCTTACGGGAGTTTGGGATTCTATCTCAACTCACTCCTCCTTACACGCCATAGTGGAATGGTGTAAGCGAAAGGAGGAACCGCACTCTGTTGGACATAGTGAGATCAATGATGTGTCATGCGAGTCTTCTATTATCCTTTTGGGGATATGCATTACAAACAGCAGCGCATATACTAAACCAAGTACCAACTAAATTGATAAATGGTATTCCATACGAGTTATGGAGTGGATGTAAAGCCATGTTATCGAATTTACATGTGTGGGGTAGCGAAGCATTTGTTAAGGCCTCTTAAGGTAACAAACTTTCACCTCGAGGCACAAAGTGTATCTTTATAGGATATCCCAAGGAAACAAGGGGTTATTACTTATAAAACCCCTCAGACAAAAAGGTTACAGTGGAAAGACATGCCATATTCCTTGAGAAAGAACACATCTATAAAAGAGATAGTGGGAGAGAGATAGACTTCTATGAAGTAGAGGATCAAGATACACAGGAGTTGGTACAAGAACAGATTCCACAAAGCCCCGTGGAAGAACAATCTGTTCCAGAGACACAAGAACTGTGTAGGAGCACGAGAGAGGTGAGAGAACCAGAACGATATGGTTTTCTTGTCACCGAGGATGGTGACTCATTATTGGTTGACAATGATGATCCTATTACCTACAAGGAAGTAGTTGAAGGCACAGGCGTTTCCAAGTGGCAAGAAGCCATGAATTCTGAAATGGATTCCATGTACCAAAACCAAGTTTGGATTTTGGTAGATCCTCCAGTTGATGTAAATCCTATTGGTAATAAATGGGTATTCAAGAAGAAACTGGACATGGAGGGGCAAGTCAGCACCTACAAGGAATGACTGGTTGCAAAAGTTTTTAGACAGCATCAAGGAATTGACTATGATGAAACCTTTTCACCGGTTGCGATGCTTAAATCCATCAAAATCCTATTGGCCATTATCGCTTACCATGACTATGAAATTTGGAAAATGGATGTCAAAACAGCTTTCTTTAACGGGAACCTCCAGGAAGATGTCTACATGACACAACCTGAAGGGTTTGTGACTCCAAAGGATGCCAACAAGGTATTCAAGTTGTAGAAATCCATTTATGGATTAAAGCAAGCATCAAGGTCATGGAACATTCGTTTTGATGAAGCTGTAACGGAATTTGGCTTTGTTAAGAACGAATGTGATCCTTGTGTCTACAAAAGGTTTAGTGGAAGTGCAGTCATTTTACTAATTGAATATGTTGATGACATATTACTAATTGGAAATGAAATACCTGTCTTACAGTCAGTTAAGGCATGGTTGCATAAATGCTTCTCCATGAAAGACTTGGGTGAGGTAGCATATATTCTTGGGGTCAAGATCCATCGTGATAGATCCAAGAGAATTTTGGGCCTGAGTCAAAGTACATACATTGACAAGATACTGAAGAGATTCAGTATGGAACAGTCCAAGAGGGGATTGTTTCTAGTGTCACATGGCATTCATCTTTCCAAGAAAATGTGTCCTCAGACACATGAGGAAAGAAAGAGAATGGCAAGGATCCCTTACGCATCTGCGATTGGGTCAGTCATGTATGTTATGCTATGTATGAGGCTAGATGTTGATTACGCATTAAGTGTAGAAGGTAGATATCAAGCTGATCCAGGAGACTTCCATTGGATGGAAATCAAGACTATCCTTAAGAATCTGAGGCGTACTAAGTATATGTTCCTGGTTTAAGGAGGAGATGAGGGAATAGTCATCAGAGGACATGTAGATGCTAGTTTCCAAACTGATAAAGATGACATGAAGTCACAGACTGGATACATCTTCAGTTTGAATGGAGGTGCAGTGAGCTAGAAGAGCTCAAAGCAAATTGTGGTGGCAGATTCTACAACGGATTCCGAGTATATCGCAGCTTCTGAGGCAGCTAAAGAAGTAGTATGGATGCGAAGCTTTGTCCAAGAGCTGGATGTTGTACCGAGTAGTAAAGATCCTATCACACTCTATTGTGATAATACTACAGCAGTGGCACATGCAAAAGAGCCAAGGTCACATCAGAGGACAAAGCACATACTTAGGAAGTATCATCTCTTGAGGGATTTTTCTCAGAGAGGTGAAGTTGCAGTGATAATTATTTCCACGGAAGACAATGTGGCGGACCCCTTGACTAAAGCCTTGACTCAGTAGAAACATGATCATCATGTGAGGTCTAGTGAACTAAAAGTCGTAGGCAGTTGGCTCTAGTCCAAGTGGGAGTTTGTAAGGGTTGGTGTCCTGAGAACCAATTGTTTTGTACTTTGATTACATGAATGTTCACTTATTATATATTGTTCATTATTCTTCATGACTATAATATAATAATGTTCTGGAATATTTGTTACATTGATAAGGTCATGGCAGATCCCTGCTATGATGAGAACCTTGAAATTCTATAACAATATTCTTAAATAAAGTTCTACGGTTGGATGACATACTATGATACGACACATAGTATACAGACCGTCATGTGCGAGTACTCATAAGATGACGAGACTCTCTCTCATGGAGTTCACACTTGGTAATCTCCAATATGGGAGATTATGAGAACAGACTCGCCATTAGCAATTTCGCATGTCTTGGTGTCATCGGATATTATTATCTACGAGCGTGTGTAATGGTCCTTATACCAAAAGATTATCATTAACTCATGTCATGACTCGTGCACTTAGATTTACTAACGAAAACCGTCACGCAGACAGTTGGTGGGAAGTAGGGTACGTTGGGTGCATCACGAGTGACATGTTGTTAATGGATAAGTCGAGGAAGGATTTGTCCCTTCCATTTATGGAAGTTGATATCTCAGCCCTTTGATTGAAATAGAACTGTCGCATTAAATTCCATGGCCATGGTGTAAACGACGAGTTTATTTCAGGTAGTCAAAGAACGAAGGATCAAGCATATAGGTTTATGACACTGCTAGGAAACCTTCTTGATGAGATATTGAGACAAAGGGATTAAATTACACAGTAAGCGTTCGTATGAGGTGATACGTCAATGCGGCGTCAACTTCTTTCTCTTGGGTGCCTTGACCCGTTTCTAGACAGTAATCTTGGACTTTAGGCAAGTTCGCCTAATGCCAACGAGAAAGAGGCCTAGAGGGTCACACACTAAGTGTATTCAAGTATCTCAAGTAGAATAAATATTATTCCCGTACGTGTTTTAATAATTATTCAAGGAAGCCTAAATCATTTTAATGTTGTAGGAGAAGAATAAAATAAAACAAGTACACGCCGTATATCATTGATTACACGCTGTGTAGTTTTATTTTAGAAAAGTACACACCATGTATTATTAAATATACACATCATGTAGTTCTCATTTTGGAAAGGAAATGAATAAATGAAAACAAGATATACACGCCGTGTACATTTAATGTACACGCTGTGTAGCTTTCAATGAAAAACAAGTACACGCCATGTATTTATTATTACACACCGTGTAGTTTTTTCAATCGGGATTTTGAGGATATAATATTGTTTTATTAAATGATATTTATTATAATCAGTATGAGCGCATGTCAAGGAATTAATTATTCGACATGCGGTTTTTAATAAGAGTTAATGAAATAAATAAAATGCGTAACATGTTTATTTATTGTCATAACTCTATAACCCCACACACCTGATTATAAATATCCTCACAACCCCAACTCTTTTCCTAACCTAAGAGAATCGTTGTGCAAAACAATTTTGGAGAATTATTTCAAGCCTGAAATAACCTCTTCCTCCAAGAACTCTCTTGAGACTGAGAGAGATCCTCTTCCATCGTATCAAGACTATCTAAGGCAGACAACGCAAGCAAATGTTTCTCCACGCTAGCACCCAGAGACCCCTTTGGCGACATCCCGAGATACGAGGTACACATGTGGATCACCGCTAGAGGAAGTCTACACTTGGCTTCTACGACGCAACGACGAATCACATCGGAACATGATCAAGAACATCAACGAAGAAAGAACAACCAAAAGGTATTTCTTTTCAATTGATTAAATTAATTATAATCAACCTGTAACGATCCTACTTTGTGGTTCCGGGACAAACCTTCTTCTTTTTCTTTTTATGTGATTCGATCAATGGAGACTGGCGTTTATCATCGTATTGATCCCAGATTGATCATTGTTAATGAAAAAAAGACAAGTGGTCACATCCACCCACGCACTTCCACTGCACCCGGAACCTTCAAAAATAAAATATATCCAAACTATTCTAGGTGTTTATGATAAAATAGTTTCATTCTAACATTGAAATATTCAACATTAGTCTTTCTCTATTTCCATAATTTATAGGGTGATTTTGCAAAGATGATCCTTGGTAGAATTTGTATCATTACATAAAAAAGTGGTATTGAATAATTTTCAATAGAAATATTTAGAAATATTATTCAAATTACTCATAGTACTATCCATATCTTTAATTTTCTTACTCCTTTCTCAATAACAACATTTTATAATGGTGTGCTTATAGTTGAACAGTTATGATAATATCCATTATCATTATATAATTTCTCAAATTCATGATTTTCGAACTCTCCACAATGATCATAAATTTTTTGGACCATAATAAATCCTTTCTGATTTTGAACCAAATTATAGAAAGAAAGAAATTATTGAATGTCTCATTCTAATGTAATAAAAACTAAACCCAAGTAAATCTTATTTATTCATCCAAAATGATAAAATTTTACCCTTTTCCACCCAAAATAGTTACTTATATAGTCTCATACATCTCCAATTAAATAAGATATAATAATATATTAGTGAAGTATTAAATAAATAGCTTAAAAAATTCCTCATATTTTCTACATGAATCAAAAAATAAGTTTTCATCCAATTTAATATTAGATAATTATAAAACATTGTTACTCTTAGAGCAATTATAAAATAATATGAAATAAATGTGACCAAACATTTTATGTTTGAAAGAATAGTTAGAATATAAATCATTTAAAAATTTAATATTCTATATAGAAAAACCATTATGATTTTCATTATAAACATTATATTTTTTATGAGTAATAAATAGAATTCATTCATTCTTAAACATATGGAATTTTTCATTCTAAAATATGACAAGAAATCCATCATCATATAATTATGAGGTGTTAATGTGATTATATCACAAACTACAAACATAAAGTTCTATACTTATAATGGAAGTGTCAATGAAATATGATTCTCAAAAACCATTGATGTTACCTTTGGTATTGTCTCTAAATATTTCAAAGCCTTGATCACATAGGATGCATGTTTTAAATTTGGATATATCTCCTCACATGTGTCTCGAACACCCACTATATGTGTATTAATGTTAATTTTTGAGGATTTTGATGAATTTTCCCTATAATTAAAAAATATAATAATGTTTTGGTAGCCATGAAACTTTGGGTTTAACTAGATTAGGAAATCATCCTTTTTTTAACCCCAATATAATTAGTTGAGAATTAAATGTGCTATTATATGAAAAATATTTTGAAATAAATTATTTTTATGCCCTAATGATTGATGATGGATTTGTAAGAAAATACTGGTAAAATGTTCACTCATGTTATAGATAAAACAAGTAATAGAAGAAAAACTCTGAGTAATGCATTTTTAAATGAAACTTTCATACATGATGGGATATTCCCCACTATAACCAAGGTCATTCATGTTTTTGTTTCCTTGTTGTTAAGTCATAAATTATCCATGTTTTGGTTCCACTACTAAACTTAAAAAAGACATTATTCAACCTATCAACCTCAAATTTTGTATTTTCAATAATAGTTTATTCATATGTTTTTCTTATAGAATAACCATTCGGGATATTTTCAAGCTATTGATTCAAACACTCGTTTTCATCTACACCTTTTTTATTATTTTATTTCCAATTTTCTAAAAATGTGTAATATGATACACATCATCATGAATTTTATCATAGACATATTATATATAAAAAATCTATGAGATTGTTTCTAGAATCATAGTTTGACTTAGATGAACATACGCCATCAATTCCAATTATCAAACCAATGTTTAGTCATTAATTTTCATATTCAAAATCTTCACTGTAAAACCTAATTCCACTACAACACCATTAATCGTTCATGAATTTTCTTTATTTTTCATTTCATATCCTCCTTATCATTCTTATTTTTTGGAAATTGAATCTTGTTGTGACCTTTCTTTGCACACTCATAACAAGTAATATTATAGGAATTGAAATTTTATTTTTAAGTATTGCCTTTTCACTAAAACCTTATGTCATCCTTTTTTTTATCCCCACATATTTGATTTTGTAAATCTTTCCCATATTTAAAAATAACCATCATTCATTTAGAAATTTTATAGAATTATTCCTCACTTATTCATACATCATAATATATTATAAGAGTCGGTAAATAAAACATTAAAAGATTTAAATATAGTTAGCTTATTATTTTTTGTTCTTTTCTTTTACCAGAATTGCCAATTAAAATTCATACCATAATTATAAACCAATTGGTTATTTCCTTGAATATTCATTAAAATTCATTATTTATCACTGGATACCATCTTTACATGCAATTTCTTTAGATATTCTCTTATAATTCTTTCAACTACTGTTGAGTATTCAAAGGTTTCTCCTAAACCTGTCACTCCATTCATCATAATTGTAACCAATGAAATGTTTGATCAATAATTCCATTTTCATTATTGGTCCAAGGAGGTTGTGTGTGTATTTCTTGATAATAATTGTTGTATTTATTTATAATTAATGAAGGTTTACCTTAGAAGACATGGTTCATGGTTATGTTTAAAAGAAGGTGGAGATGGTTTCCATGTATAGGAACCACATTTGGTGAAGAATGTATAAAAATGAAATACAAGGAATTAGAGATTGTGGATAATCATAAATGGGATGGTGAGGTGGTAATGGATTGATTAAGATGTCTATATATAGTTGGTTGTGAATAAAGTAAGAACTACCTTGATATATATACATATCAAGGACATGTAAAGTGAGGAATAGACATATAGTGATTTGGTTTTTTAAGGAAGAAATTGTCTATTGTAGTATACAAAGGTGATGGAATAAGTAGGAGCATACAAAATATTAGTTTGGAAAGGATGGTAGTTTTAATGAGGTAAGAGCATATAACATCACAACCATAGTTACCATGCCACAATATTGCATGCATGAGATTAAATAGATTTCATGTAATAATAATCTATGGAGTTGGATGAAGTATCGAGCCATGGAGAAAAAACCACATCATAATTAATCATATGTAAGAGTAAATTAGGGGATCTTGTTGGTTAGATATGTCATGGAATGTTAAATCGTGCAACCAAAGGCTGCATGTGAGATTAATTAGTGAATTATAATAAAGTGATAAAAGGGTAAATTATAGAGATAAAAAAGTAATTGTGTAATAGTAATGATGAGCATGCTATAAGAGATAATATAAAAGAGTATATATCTGATGAAGTGGGGATTTTTGGATGATGTCATGATTGGGGAAAAATAGGTGTGTCCCTGGAATATTAAGTATTAGAGGATTCATACCGCAGTTCACGAACCATGCTATTAAGGATGAATATTTTACATTGACTACTCCGTGATATAGAGTTTACACTAGGGAGGATCAAGAATATTTAATTGGAATAGGAATAAGGTTTTTGTGAAATGAAGAAGGCTTTCATTCTACAATAGGTTTTAATATTCAAGGAGATATGGAAGATCACATCATAATTCTTGGGAAGTTTTAAATAAGATATAATATGTATTATATGTATTTGGATGCTCTCTGACAACCATACCATAATGAAGAAGATATCATTGCAATATGGATGAATGTGAAAGGGATGATGCCAAGGTGGAGAGTGTCAGACTGCGATCAGAATAAATCTAGAATATCATGAATATTAGGTAAAAATTTAGAAAGAGTAAGATGTGGGATGAATTTTAGGTGATAGTTTTTACCCATATGGAAGACTTTGATGAAATTTAAATACGTGGCACTCATGGAGTGATCATGGAGTGATCATGGAGGGCTTAGTGGAAGAAGGATTGATCTCAACACTTGATCAAAAGTTTGGATCCTAATAAAACACTATTTTGTTGAATATTTTATTTATAATAAATGATATAATTTCCTCACATTGTGTTAAATATGTTTATTTATAAAATATTTGGGATTTGATCATTCATTTGAAAATTTAGTGAAAATTCCAGTTTTACCCTTTATAGTGCACTGTAGTATTTCGAAGATAAATATATATTTATTATTTTAATTTGAAATTTTGTAAAAGTGTTCCTAACTTAATGTTCGACAACTTTTATTCAGGACACTAGAGCTAAAGAGTGCATTTGATTGTTTAAAATGGGCCATGAAGTCAAAGTTGGGCTGGACTCTCCAGAATGGACATAGGTTCTGTATTTGGGTCATAACTTCTGAATATGTGCTTGGATTAGGCCCAAATTTTGAGAGTAGCTTGGGGATTCATTTTCCCACAAATCATCCTTCTGGAAGGAGAGCTGGTTCACGCGTTGTGAATGTCAAATTGGTGGTGCAAGTTGTATTAAAATATTTGGCCGAGATTTCCCATTCACACTTGAAACCACTTCAAACCTAGCCTCCCCTCCACTCTATAAATTAGTGTTTTTCTAATTTGGAGGGTTTGGGACGTGAATTAGGAGATTGGAGTCAGATGATAATTTGTTTCACCCAAATTATCCAACCATTGTAAGAGGGGTAGCTCTTGAAGCAAGGATCCCCTCATCGAAGCCTCCTTCTCTTCTTCATTTTGTAATGTTTTCATTTGTGTAATAAACTTCTTTGATATTCTTTTATTACTCATCTTTTCTTCTGTTTTATTTAAATTTATTCTTCTATTAATATTCTTAATTGGGTTGTAATAAAGTGTGGAGACAAGATTGGGTTTTACCCTTTCAATCCTTTGCTTATGCAAAACGTCTTCACGATGACTACACCGCCCATGGAAGAGTAGTTCTTTTTAGTAATCGGTCGACCTCTCACCTTCTTCATTTATTTATTTTGAATCAATGATCTAATGTAATTCACTAAAAAAGATCCATTAATTGAGTTTTCAAATTAGAAGAAACTAAGTGAGAAATTGAACAATTAACACAAAACACGCGAGGTCGGGATTTGTGTGAATTGTGAGAGCACGATCTTAATCAGTAATACAAGACCACATGGGATCAATTTGTAAAGTTCAAATAAAATTCCTAAAATCAATTAATCCTAATTTCCAGAGTGGTTATGTGCCTTAATTTACCACTGAACATAATCTAATCTTAGAACATCAATCAAAGTAGGGTGTTGCGATTGCATGTTCCGAAGTTAGCCTAAGGTTAAATTCACTTCATCTTCGGGGTAAAGTTAATTCTCGTAGGGTTCGAGATTTAACAAATTAAGGGATCATAATTAAGTGAATATTAATTTAAATGATAATGATTAATAAATGATTGAATAGGTAGAGTTAGATCAATTAAGTCTTTTAAATATTTTCAAAACAAACATCTTTTTGTTGTGTCATTTTAATCAAACTTCATTTCAAAACTAAAAACAAAAAAAAATACAATCTTCTTCCAGAAAAATTCTTCTAGATTCATAAACTATAAACAACCACCCCCATCCTTTCAAGTAGTGTTTTTATTCTCTTTTATTTTATTTCTATAATATCTCTAAAATTGTTTTAATTCACTTCCTCCTTTGAGAGACGGCCTTGGTCAGCCACTCTGCTGCACCTAAGTACCCTAAAATCACACTAATCATTTGAGGGCGCCCATGACAGCGCTCTATCAAATTGGTGCCATTTCCAGGGAGGCAAGTAATTTATTCAACCATTTAGAGGTATTTCATTTATTTTTCATTTTATTATTTTCTTCACCTCTCTCTTTCATCTTTACCCTTTCTCAAGTTTTCATTTTTTTTCATCCTATTCTTTTCTTTTTGGACCATTAACTCAACTTCTCATTTTTATTTTACTATGGTCCACTCACTTTCTTTTAATTTTTATTTGATTTATGACACGAACTAATCTCGAAGATCTCTTAGATCTTGACCCTGAGATTGAACGTATCCTTAGGGCTCGAATCAGACATTCTCAGTCTACGGGAAGTTTCAATATTCAACCAGTTGGTGAATTCCTCTCTTATGGAAACATAGAAATTGGAAGCTATTAAAATTCAAACATAAAAGAGGAACCAATGGCTGGAAATAATGGAAATAAACTTAATATAACCATTAGAGAATTGGTTGCACTGGATATTAACTATCAACCAAATTGTATTGCATACCCGAATCTCGAATCAGACTTTGAGTTAAAATATGGATTAATTCACCTTCTTCCAAAATTTCATGGCTTATCTGGTGAGGATCCAAACAAACACCTTAAAGAATTTAATGTGGTTTGCTCAACCCTTAAACCAAGAAATGTTTCTGAAGATCAAATCAAATTAAGAGCATTCCCATTCTCACTTGATGGAGCTGCAAAGGATTGGATGTACTATTTATAACCTGAAGATGTAACATGTTGGAACGATTTGAAACGTATTTTCTTGCAGAGATTTTTTCAAGAATCAAGGATCACTTCTATTCGTAAAGAGATCTCGGGGATCAATCAAGCACAAGGGGAGTCAATGTATGAGTACTGGGAGCGATTCAAGAAGTTGTGTGCAAGTTGCCCACATCACCAAATCAGTGAGAAACTACTCATCCAGTACTTCTATGAAGGACTCACACCTATGGAGAGAAGCATGGTAGATGCTGCGGCTAGAGGAGCATTGGTGGACAAGACACCAGTAGCTGCACGTGCATTGATCGAAAAGATGGCCCAAAACTCCCAACAATTTGGCGATAGAGGTACACCACATGTCAGGGGATTACATCAGGTAAGTCCTTCTCTTGAAAGTCATTTGATTGATAGAAAGTTGGAAGAATTGACCACTATGGTGAGGCGGATTTCCTTGGCTCAAAAGACATACCAACCCATTCCTTCAAGGCCTTGTGGCATTTTCATTGAGACAAGCCATCCAACTGATTGTTGCCCACAACTACAAGAAACAGAAGATTGTGCAGCAGTATTCCCAGGGAGACCATTTCAGCAGCAACAACAACCATATCCCCAAAAGAAGTTTGATTCATTTGCTCCAACATACAGCCAAGGGTGGAAAGATCAACCGAACATGAGGTATGGATCTGGACAACAACAAATGCCACCCTTTCAACAAAACTTCCAGCAGCCTCCGCCTTACCAGCAGGGTTTCCAACAACCCCAAAGGATATTTGAAGCCCAAGCATCAGCAAGCCAGCAACAAGAGAATCCCCCACCCAAGGTAGATTATAACACTGATGACCTTTTGAAGCAAATTTTTTTTAATCAACAGAATGAGCTAAAGATTCAAGGTTTGGAGCTGAGGGAGTTGAAGACTCAAATGAGCCAAATTTCCACTGCCCTCCATGAACTAGTAAGTAAGAATTCTGGAAATCTTCCTTCCCAAACCACTCCAAATCCAAAGGGGAATGTCAGTGCCATCACATTGAGAAGTGGGAAGAAAATTAACGATACATATGTACCTACCATGCCACCAGGATTCACCTCAACTCTGGAGAAGCCGCATTCCAAACCAACTGATGAGAAATCCAAGGAGAAAGATAAAGGTAAGAAAAAGATTGATGATGTTCCTCCTAAACCTCTTCCTTTTCCCAACAGGGTTGTTCAAACCAAGAAGATGGCTGAAGAAGCAATGAAAAAGGAGGTTTTGGATACATTCAAGCATGTGGAGATCAACATTCCTCTACTTGAATCCATTAAGAAAATCCCAAGGTATGCCAAATTCTTAAAATAACTCTACACCAATCAAAGAGGGCTCAAGGGAAATGAGAGGATCAACCTTGGAAGGAATGTATCAACACTCATTACACCAACTCTAGCAATGCCAACAAAGTGCAAGGATCCCGGGACATTCACCATACCATGTATCATAGGGGAGTTGCACTTCTCTGATGCTATTTTTGATTTAGGAGATTCAATAAATGTGATGCCTCACTCTGTATTCTCTTCCTTGCAGGTTGGTGAGTTGAAGCCAACAAGAGTAGTGGTGCAGTTGGCGAATAGAGCTACAGAATATCCAGCGGGAGTTCTTGAGGATGTACTTGTCCGGGTAAGAGACATGATCTTTCCAGCAGATTTCTATGTTCCTAACATGGAGGATGATCAGGTAAGTTCTCATGCCCCCATTATCTTAGGTAGGCCCTTCCTAAAAATTGAAAAAACTATCATAAATGTTAATGAGGGTACACTTTCCATGGAATTTGGGGATGAAGTTGTGATATTTAATGTTATGGATTCTATGAAGTACCCCTCAGAGGATCATTCTTCATTTGTTATCTCCCATTTTGAACCACCAAGTAAAAACACCATGGAATTGGATTGTCCTATTCTTATGGAGATTATGAGTATTGGTTCAAGTTTGATTTCTAAGAGAACTTCCACACATGTTGCTGATACACAATCCTCTCTTCGATTTGATTTTGATATGGATTCATATTCTGACTTTGATCATGTTCACTCTGATTATGACATGGATGTTGAGTATACTGATGGATTTGATGCTTTATTCTCTGATTTTGATGATGTCTATTCTGATACTGATGCTCTTTGTGCACATATTTTAGTTCCTTCAATATCTCCATCCATACTACACCCTCCTTCATTAGAACTCAATCCATTTCCACCAAATCTGAAATACTCATACTTGTTGAGTGGTGAGAGATTACCCGTTATCATTGCTAACAATCTCCCTTTTGAACATGAATAAAATCTTTTGAATATTTTGAGGGAGAACATCAGGGCGATTGGGTGGACCTTGGCTAACATATCAGGTATTAGCCCCTCCATTTGCATGCATAGGATTCTCTTGAAGGATGGGGATAAACCAGTGAGACAACCACAAAGGAGACTCAATCCCACACTCCTGGAAGTTGTTAAAAAAGAAGTTGAGAAATTGCTCGAGGCTGGTATAATCTTTCCCATTTCATATTCTCAGTGGGTAATTCCTATTCAGGTTGTGCCTAAGAAGAGTGGTGTTACTGTTGTTAAAAATGAGAAAGATGAGTTAGTTCCAATAAGGGTGCAAAACAGTTGGTGTGTGTGTATTGATTATAGGAAACTAAATCAGTCCACTCACAAGGACCATTTCCCCCTCCCATTTATTGATCAGATGCTTGAGAGACTAGCTAGGAAGACACACTATTGTTTCTTGGATGGATTTTCTGGATATTTTCAGGTTCCTATAGCTTCAGAGGATCAGGAGAAGACTATATTCACCTATCCCTTTGGCACATTTTCCTACCAGAGGATTCCATTTTGACTTTGCAACTCCCCAGGTACCTTCCAGAGATGCATGGTGAGTATTTTTTCTGATTTTATTGAGACCTGAATGGAGGTATTTATGGATGATTTTAGAGTTTATGGATCCTCATTTGATGAATGTCTCTCTAGTTTGGGTGATGTGTTGCATCGTTGTATTGAGAAGAATATGGTCTTATATTTTAAAAAATGTCATTTCATGGTCGAAAAGGGAATTTTCTTAAGTCATATAGTCTCACAACATGGCATTGAAGTTGATAAATCTAAGGTAGACATTATTTCATCCCTTCCATATCCTACATGTGTGCATGATGTTTGATCATTCCTTGGACATGCTGGATTTTATCGGCGCTTCATCAGATATTTTAGTAAGATCGCTCTACCCTTATCTCGATTGATTCAAAAAGATATTGACTTCAATTTTGATGATTCGTACAGGGTATCATTTGATGAGCTAAAGAAGTGTTTGACCACTCCACCGATCATACAGCCCCCACGGTGGGACCTTCCTTTTGAGCTTATGTGTGACGCCTCTAACTTTGCGGTTGGAGTTGTCTTATCTCAGAGGGTGGAGGGACGTTCACATGTGATCGCCTATGCATCGAGGACACTGGATTCAGCCCAATCAAATTACACAACCACCAAAAATGATTTTCTTGTTGTCATGTTTTCTTTAGATAAATTCCGTTCATATTTATTGGGCTCTAAAGTAGTTTTTTTTTCTGACCATGCAGCTTTGAGGTACCTCCTAAAGAAGCCAGATGCAAAGCCACAACTTATTCGTTGGATGATCCTTCTTCAGGAATTTGATATTGAGATAAAGGATAAGAAGGGATCATAGAATTTGGTGGCAGACCACATGAGTAGGCTTACTCACACACTAGAGGATAACACCTTGGACCAGGTACCACTTCGGGACACTTTCCCCGATGAGCATCTCTATACCATCTCAGGTACGCATCCTTGGTATGCTGATTTAGATAATTACATTGTTTCCTCTGAAATCCCAGCAAATTTGAAGAAGCATCAAGTCCAAAAATTAAAAAGTGAGTCTAGGTATTATGTGTGGGATGATCCTTACCTCTAGAGCATGTGTAGTGACCAAGTCATTAGGAGGTGTGTTCCCGATCATGAGTTTGAGTCTGTTTTGAATTTCTGTCATACACTTGCTTGTGGTGGACATTTTGGACCCCAACGGACAGCTAGGAAACTTTTGGACTCTGGATTATATTATCCTAGTTTATTCCATGATTCCCATGTGTTTTGTAAGTCATGCTCTCGTTGCCAACACACTGGGAATATTTCTAGGAGACATGAGATGCCCCAACAACCCATACTATTCTGTGAGATTTTTGATGTGTGGGGCATTGATTTTATGGGTCCTTTTCCAAGTTCATATGGTTTCTTGTATATTTTGGTTGTTGTTGATTATGTGAGTAAATGGGTGGAGGCCAAGGCCACCAGGACTGACAATTCTCATATTGTAGTGGATTTTGTCAAGACTCAAATTTTCTGCAGGTTTGGAATACCAAAGGCCATCATCAGTGACCAAGGGACACACTTTTGCAATAGTAATTTTTCTTCCCTCCTTATAAATTATGGGGTGACACACAAAACATCAACACCATACCACCCCCAAACAAATGTTCAGGCTGAGGTTTCAAATCATGAGTTGAAACAAATATTGGAGAAAACCGTGCAGCCAAATAGGAAGGATTGGAGCAAGCGCTTGGATGATGAATTGTGGGCTTATAGGACAGCATACAAGACACCCATTGGTATGTCCCCATTTAGGATTGTTTTTGGTAAAGCATGTCATCTCCCAGTGGAAGTTGAGCATCAGGCATATTGGGCTATAAAGAAATGCAACATGGATTTGGCCCAAGCTGGAATTCAAAGGAAGTTGCAAATTCAAGAGCTTGAGGAGATTCGACTGTCATCATATGAGAACTCAAGGCTCTACAAGGAAAGATAAAAAGCAGATCATGACAAAATGATCCAACAAAGGGAGTTTCATGTTGGAGAGAAATTCCTTCTCTATAGTTCATGACTCAAGTTGATGCCAGGTAAGTTGCGTTCCATATGGTTAGGTCCTTATATTGTGACTAATGTTTTTCCTTATGGTGCAGTGGAGATCACACAAGAGGACACTGGAAGGAGCTTTACAGTCAATGGGAAACGTCTGAAGAGATACATTGAGGGACTTCCTATTGATGTAGTGTATTTTATCACACTGCATGACCCCATCATCACTTGATCACATCAGGCTATTCCTAACCCTTTCACTTTTATATTATTTGTCCTATTTAAAAATTCTACATTTCATGTACATATATCATCTCATGGGTTCACATTGAGGACAATGCAATATTTGAAGTGTGGGGGAGGGAACCTTTTAGTTTAGTAATTTCAATTGTTTTCCTGTTTAAAAAAACAACAACAAAAATTGTGTGTTTTTCAAATTTTGTGTGTTTATTTTACAATTTTCAGTGTGTTTTTGAAAATTTTGAGCTAAAATGATTGTCATCACCATTTTTAAATGCATATCAATGAGTGAAACAATTTATCCCTTGAAACTAAGATTAAATGAATGCTGAAAATGACTTTGTTTCAAGTTCAAATATTTAGTAATTTCATGAAAAGTACACCAAATTGTGAATCTCATGCCACATATCACTATCTTTATATTTGAAATCACTTTCCTATGAGGCTTCTGAACCATTATTTTCATATTATTTACATTCACCTCACTTCTTGAGAGAACCAAACCATGCTTGATTTAACCAGAATTTGATTTATTCCTATCAAAACTTGAGGTTTTGAGGTACTTATGTTTAAATGATTGAGGCATTTGTTTGGTATTAAAGCCCCTATTTCAAATAATCCTTTTTTATAATGGCCTACCTTGAACATTTAATCCTTGTAGCCCTTATAATACATACACATCCTGTTAGGTTAGCCACATTACAAGCCAATTTTCCCTATCCAACCAACTCTTGAAGTGAAATTGTATAATCTAGTTGAGCTTAAGTGTGGGGGGAGCTATGTTGTGTTGTGCTACCACATTCTGTGATACTTTGGGTAGAAAATTAAATTCTTAAGAGATGTGTTTTCTAATGAATAAAGTCATTATATTGAAATTTGTGCCTTTTCTGGAGCTTTCATGACAAGTGAAGTTGTGCCTTTTCTGGAGCTTCTAATTGAGGTAGAAAGTTGTGCCTATCTGGAGCTTTCAAGAAAATCATGTTTGAGAAGATTGACATTTTTTTATGCTGAAATGATGAATGGTGTAAAATTTCCATGACTTTTCATGATGATGGAGCTGAATTGATACTATGGGGATTGAGGAGAAGACCATATTTAAGTGAAAATTAGATTAATGCAATTTTGCTTCAAAAAGATTCAAGCCCTCCTTATTCAGCCTCAGAATTTTTCATATCTAAATCCTACCAACCGAAAGCCACAAAACAACCCTGAAAAGTCCTCATGATAAACATATGTACTTGAATCACATCAGGTGGAGATGTAGGAATTTATCAAGCCTATGGTGACCCTTGTATGAGTTTGTATGAGAAAGACATTGCAAAAAAAAAATTGATATTTGAGTGATGAGAGAAAATTCAAGCGAGGTAAGTGTTTTGTGCATGGGAGGATAAATGAAGTGGAAATATATTGAATGATATTAATAGAGAACTTGAAATAAGATTTTTTTATGAGGCATGATATCTTTTGATTCTTGGTACGGAATTGATGGATCCCAATTATATATGTTTTAAAATTGGTTTTGATTTTATATTGATGTTTACTTGACATGAGGTTTTGCCCAGGAGTGCAAAAGGGTAAGTGTGGGGGAGTTGATAAAACACTATTTTGTTGAATATTTTATTGATAATAAATGATATAATTTCATCACATTATGTTAAATATGTTTATTTATAAAATATTTGGGATTTGATCATTCATTTGAAAATTTAGTGAAAATTCCAGTTTTACCCTTTCTAGTGCACTGTAGTATTTCGAAGATAAATATTTTTATATTTATTATTTAAATTTTAACTTTTGTAAAAGTGTTCCTAACTTAATTTTCGACAACTTTTATTCAGGACACTAGAGCTAAAGAGTGCATTTGATTGTTGAAAATGGGTCATGAAGTCAAAGTTGGGCTGGACTTGCCAGAATGGACACAGGTTCTGTATTTGGGCCATAACTTCTTAATATGTGCTTGGATTAGGCCCAAATTTTGAGAGGAGCTCGGGGATTCATTTTACCACAAATCATCCTTCTGTAAGGAGAGCTGGTTCACGCGTTTTGGAGGTCAAATTGGCGGTGCAAGTTTTATTAAAATATTTGGCCGAGATTTCCCATTCACACTTGAAACCTCTTTAAACCTAGCCTCCCCTCCACTCTATAAATTAGTGTTTTTCTCATTTGGAGGGGGTGGGACGTGCATTAGGAGATTGGAGGCAGAGGAGAATTTGTTTCACCCAAATTCTCCAACCATTGTGAGAGGGGTAGCTCTTGAAGCAAGGATCCCCTCATCGAAGTCTCCTTCTCTTCTTCATTTTGTAATATTTTCATTTGTGTAATAAACTTCTTTGATCTTCTTTTATTCCTCGCACTAATCATTTGAGAGCGCCCACGACAGCGCTCTTTCAGATCCCTACAAGATAATATCAAAACTACACATATTAGTTCTATAAAAAAGAATCTTGAACTTATTGACATGTATATTTTTAGAAAGGAAGAGGGGAGGGGAGTGAAACTTGAGTTTCAATGATCTAATCTAGTTTGACGATGAATGAAGGATCAATGAAGAAGAGATACTACCATTGATGAAAACATTACAACAAGAGTAGATTATCTTCATCAGGAGGAAGAAATGATGTTGTTGTGATTATGTGGAAGATAATGGATTAACATTCATGTTGAGATGTCATTCTCATCTGGTAGTAGAGAATTGAAGGAGAAGTGGACATGAACATTAATAGGGCATCAATTTTGGATTTATGATACAAGGCACATCTATTCCAAAAATTGATCTAGAGTAGACCCGCATGTCTATAAAATACTGAAAAGATCCTCAAGTCTATAAAGAAACCATGTCTTCACAAAGTAGTTCATACAGGAGAATAAGAGGGAGTGACATGAGGATTGATAGCCTATATTTCCTAAACCATGTAATGGCAGTGTGTCTCAGTGGGGAGAAGTCATATCATGAAAATTATATCCACTAAAATAGTTTAGTAGTGTATTTTGGCCAATCAACATATCATTGGAGTGTACACCTTGGACATGGCCCTTTATACTGAAACATGAAAAAACATAGTCTCATGTGAATGCTTTACATTTATGTATATGTGTTGAATGATTTAAAGACAACTTCATCAAGATTTTGGGGGATTGAACGACATTCCATCCAAAGAGGGAACAAGATCCATTAAATAGGCGAACACAGTCAATGGAGAAGTTTTTTTAGAAACGTATTGATTCAACTCCTATCAGAGTGCACAAATTTATTGTGGTCTCAACACTAATGCATCTTGAATTTTTAATATTCATCTTTGATAATCCTTTTTTTTATGTTTTTCAATTCTATAGTATGTAACCTAAGTTATTCTCCAAATATCATATGTCATATTACATGCTAAAACATGACTAAACACATTTATACTAATTGAGTTGTATAATATATTCATAATGTCGTAATTTTAAAACATACTTCAAAGTATTATTAAAATAAGAATATATACATAAACTTATAGATATTTATACGATTATTTCATAGGAGTCTAGTGATAAATTCTTAGATTCTTTTGGTGAACCTCTATTCATGTTTCACAATATCCACAATCATTCGCATCAAAGTATATTGGCCTCTATGAAATCCATCTTTAATTTCTTTTTTAACTAGTTTGGGGAAAATGATGTTTTCTATAAACAATTTCATGATTAGGATAGTGATTAGTATAACAATCTCCGACTGGAGTCAACAGTGGACCCTCCAATGGTCTGGCAGATCTTACAAAGGAGATAACATCAAAGGATGGTCGTGCTACTCCTTTAGGATTGTCTGAAGCTAGAGTTGAGATGCAAATTACTCATGTGGGGTCTGAAGTGGTTAACGATGGTATTGTTCTGGCCAATAATGTTGAAAATGAAGCATTTTTGGAACCTGGTAGTCTCTCTGCTTTGGATGTGTCTGCCGGAGATGACGCTTCTTCTACTATGGTGGTCAGCCTGGATGAGGTTGCGCGGGGGGGGGGGGGGGAATTGGTCAGGAGTAGGGTCTTTCTTCCACTCCTCACCCTTTTGGTATGGATTTTAGTGCCGCCTTGAATCCTCAACATGCTAGGCAATGTGAGGACTTGCAACATGAGTATGAGGTTGTGGATTTCCACAAAGCTATTCAGGATGCCTAGAAAAATTCTAACTTCTCGAGATTTGATAAATGAGGTAACATATCGGATGATGGAAGTGATAAAGAGCAACAGATGATTTTATTAGACACCACTCGACGTTTAGATAGTGGTGGAGCTGCTTTCTTTAAAGATGTTGTCGTAAATGGCAAAGGAAAGATGAGTGACAAGGAATGGTCAAACATGACTCCTCCAAAAAGAAGGTCACAGAAGGATTAATCCACTCTCTCAAGAAATGTTTCTACCGGGTCATCCTCCAAATATTTAAAGGTCAAGCTCACCCCAGAGCATGTCTCTTTGTCAAGAAATGATGTTTAGGATTATGAATCAAGCTAACTAACAGTTAAAGTGAGAAACTACTGATTGTTGGACTTATGGCTTTGAAAATGATCTTTCATTTTATGACTCATAAACTAGTTTTCGGAATGAAATTATGTCTCTTTGTTTGACCCGTCTGTTCTATAATATTCTTTTTCTTTTCTCTTTTAATAAAATATCAGAAGCTTTGATTTTGGCTAGACCTTTCTCATATAAATCAATGCGATCTTGCTCTGCTCTCCACACCTTGTCTACTCATAAAAGTGTGGTTAGAAATAGGAGTCTCTCATTTATGAAGGGGAGTCTCAAGCGGCATGTGTCTTTCTTTCCGTAACGGTTTGCTCTGCTCGCCGTATCCATATTACCGTCGGTGTCTTCCGAATACTCAGCCGTCCGCTCTATTTCATAACGCCCGCTTCCGTCACCCCGTTCCCTCTTCCAACCCTAGTGTCTCCCTTCCTCCGCCTTCTACGACCATCCCTAGCTTCTTCCTTCAATCCACTTCCAATGTCCTCGATCATCGCCACCTTCCTCCTCTGCATTTCACCGCGTCAGGCTTCATCGCGACGATTGATTCATCCCGTCACCGCCACCTTTTAGTGGTCGAAATACGTGAATCGACTGGTGACTCCTCTCCAAATACCGTCTCTTAGTTTATCCTGAAGCTTCTGCCAACGAGTCCATTAAACAACGACAACTCTATCGTGCGTTTGCCTTGCTGTTTACCTTGAAGCTTCTGTCAACGAGTCAACAATTGTGCGTTTCGCCTGTTGGGAGAAAAGCCGTCTGCCGCACCGTTCCTTGATTATGTAGTAGAACTAATAAAATATAACTTTTAAGGAGGTATAACCATATTAGAAAATCTTATTTTTGTGAGCGAAAACAATAAACAAAATGTTACATATAATTACATAGTATAAATGCATAAAATATTTACGATAGGATTTAAGGATCCATATAAAATATAAAGCAACACAGTATCTCTAAGTAATTAATTACATTATCAAGAACATTCATGTCCATACATCCAAACATTCGGGTGATCAGTTCATCATACATTGGTCTTCATTCATTTTAATTAATAATCAATCATCTTCCAATTACAATCTCCTTCAGTTTCTAATTTTTGATCCATAATTTTGAAATATCTTAGCTTCCAAATTATAATTTTTTTTATTAGAATTTGTTCATTTCTCTTGTCCTTGATAGTCCATCATCGATTAAAATTATTATTTAGAATCAATCTTAAATAAATCATTATGACCATTTTGCTTTCTTTTTGTGAAAAAATTATGATGAAAACCCTTCAATATTGTATTGCATTTCTTCAAAGTATTGAGTTTGATTATCAATAATCTCCACTGTCAGGTTATCCATGTTGCATTGGCATTCATTTACTATTTACATCTACCTGAAAGTAAAATTTTCTATCACTGTTTTTGTTAGATCATAGTTTTTTGTGTCGTCTCTGTGATGGTGTCCTATCTATAAAATGAATAATATAAAATATTGTTATATTTGATGAATTTTTACAATGTTTTTCTTATTTTGATCTCAATGAAATGATGTCTTGATAATATCAAAACAATAACTATTTATCCTTCAATTTACATATCTATAATGTAGAAACCGGTGAGGTTTTAATTGTGACTCCTTTCTCCAACACAGAAACAATAATTAATATAAAAGTATAAAAAGATTTGAAATCATTTTGAAACATTATGAAATCATTTTCCTTTAGGAAAGTTGAAAATAATGAAAGTAGAGTATTGTGATTGATAGAGAGATACAGTCTAATAATATCTTGAGATTCCATATAGGTTGTAGTGTTACAGATACCATTTGGGGCAACAGTTAAGGTATTCACGAATTAATTCATTTCATACCTAAAGAATCTTGATACGATGATATCAAACTAAAATATAAAATTAATTCAATACAAAAGAGTGTTGTACTTATCAAAATAATGAAACATGGAATCTTGGATCTAAAAAAGAATTCTAGATTGCATCTTGTTACAAAACAGAAAATAAATAATATTATTTTAACCAAGAGGGTATTAAATAATAAACCTAATAATAAAACCTTGTTTTCAAGAAAAAACCCTAGATTATCATACAAAGGATGTTCTAAAGATGAATACATTGTTTTTAATGAAACAATTGTTCCTATTTTAAGACATGAGACTATAATTTTCTTGGTTGTTGTAGTGAATAAGTAGTACAAAATCTACCAAATGGATTTCACATCAACATTCCTAATATGTGATAATAATCGAGATGCATTCATTGAGAAACCTATTGGGTTTGTATTGGATAATGGAATAAAAGTATTTAGATTGAAGAAAGAATTATATGGACTGAAATGAAATCATAGAGCCTGGTAAACAAAGCATGAAAACATCTTAAAAAATGAATTTTTTAAAGGAAAATTTGATAGTAATCACCATTTGAGAGATGTGAGAATAGGAAATTTTAATGATATTATTATTGTTGATGAAAAAGTTTTTTAGGAGAAAATGATTGAATTTTTAGAGGATTTGTATGAGAAAATGAAGAATCATTTTTAGATTTCAATGATTGGTGAAATGAATTTTTTCTACGATTTCACGTTGTGTGGGAGAAGAATTTCATATTTCTATCTCATGGGAAATATGCTGAAGAAATGTTGAAGTAGTTAGAAATAAAGGATCTAAAAGATGATTTTATACTAATGAAAATGATTTCATGGTTGAGTAATATGTTTTTGATTAATGTGTGAATCAAAAATATTAGGGGAAGGTTGTCATAAGTAGTGACCTCAGTTTACCCTTATGTAAGACTTAACTATTTTTTGGAGTTCAGGAGCCATGTATACCTTTGAGAAGAGAAGAATTGTAAATTTCCCTAGAAAACGATGTCTGAAATATTTTATAATGGTTTTTTTTGTTCTTAGGTAGTGACGTTTACCCCTGAAAAAAAAATTATTTAGTTTCCAAGCAATGTGAATTTATAGGATATTTATTATTTATTAAATAGATAAAATATTTATCTTTCCTATTTGAATATTAATATCTCTTAAGCATAATTTCAGATGGAGATTCTAACTTTTTGGATGAGTCTGGGCTGTTCAGTTTTACTCAGTCATGGTATAGACTCCATCTGGGTCCCATGTCCCAGTTAGGCCTTTAATGGGACATTATTTTATTTTTATTTTTATTTTTATTTCCCTCTCCCCATTAGGATCTCCCCATTATCACATTGAGGGAGACCTACCTCCCCCCAATGGCATGAAGAATCTTGATGGGAGAATGAGGGGGATGGGATGATCCCCACCCATTGAGGAAGATCATAGCCGTAGATCAGGAGATAGCGGTGATGGAGTGTAAATCAACACTGTGCAAATCAACACTGCAAAACTCATGGTGTAATAGTATGTATGTCTAGACACCCCTTGTAATACAATTGCATATAGTTGTACACACCATGTGGGACAACATGAAATGACATGACATGAGCAGCGGTATAGCACACAGGCAGACGTCGCGTTCCACATATTATATGCGCAAGAGTGCATATTGGGCATTATGAGACTATATGGACTCAGGGTCTAATGTGGTATCAAAAGACATGTACACCAGGAGGAATACTGTATATTATTAGTTTATACAATGAGAAGCTATTGGAACATGACTAGATAGAGACTTTGGGAATACACATCATGTATACCCAATCACACGTCGTGTACCATTCCCCTCAGATTGGTTTCCATATTCCCTTTCCCAGGAGTCAGATTTAGAGAAGTGAATAGTGCATTCTGAGTATCATTCCATGTAAATCACAATTGTGGGGCCCTCTTCACTATCAGAGTCCATTGGTGAGATGTATTAGGGCTACTTGTGAAGCAAATCTTTATGAAGATGATTATGACTTGATCTAAATGATGTTCAAAAGCTAGTGTAGAGATAATAAACCTCCTGGTAGTACTTATATATAAGGGTGTGGGACCCGCATGTGTAATTCAGATTTTGGTACTCTTAAGTGTTCTTTAGAAACCATGGATCCCTTGACATAGGAGGTATAAGTCATAAACACATTATTTCAGGCTGGTCTCTAGTAGAGCCATCATAAAATTAGAAAAGTATGAATGGATTTATTGCTAAAAATTCAATCCAAGGAGATTTCCTACATACCACGCACCCCAGGGTTAGAGATGGCGTATGAGTTTCGAAAGGAGGATGGGTATTTGGTCATGCACTCTCGCAATTCCATGAGCTTCGTAGTAAGTTTAATTTATATACGTCGGATTCCCTCTCTTCCATATAGAACCCCATGAGTTGTTGAGAGAGTTGGAGTGAGTTGATTAAGAAGTATTACTAGTGGTCCTTTAATCAGGACCTCGGTTCTGGTGTCTATGAGGTGAGACAATTATAGACATAGGACTAGGTACTCTCTCAAAATAACATTGTTATTAAGGTTCGGGTCTCTCCTTACACTGATGGAGTCAGTAGTCCCCCATTACAATTTTGGATTTAGGTTATGTTGGTTGTGTCTTTTGGTTAGTGTAGAAAGTTAGTGCTTGAGCCCTTATAGTGCACATGGTGCTCCGGGCTCCCATTCAGTGTCCTGCTCTGGTGGATATAAAATGAGTTGGTGGGGATACGCCTTAGTGTAGGTTTATTTCCTCCATTTTTGGGTCTCATGATTCCCCTTCAGGTCCTTGTGCTAATGAGTTCATGTGTTTTCCCTCTTGTACGACAGGGAAGGGAACTCCCCTGTGGAACAGGGTGCTCGCCAACCATCGATGGGTTAGGTAATTCCTTCATTTGGTACGCATCCCATTCAGGGAGGCATGGATCCCCCAAATCGATCAGTATATTAGTGTCAAATTTTGAGTCAGATGTCTAGGATGGTTTTATGTGGCTTGAGGCATTGTTCTGAGAACAACGATATGTCAGTGTGTCTGGATCCTCACCCTGCATCTTTATGAGTGGTCATATTGGTGGACGCATCAAATACCTTCCTTAAAGAGCACCCATATATAAGAAGTCTTCCTGATCAGACTCTCTGGGTATGATAGGATGGATGATTTCAGTTGTATTCCCCCTATGCAGACTGATTGTGGTTTGATCTTCTTTATCATACATAAGCAGGGTGGTGGGGTTTTCCCCTATGGTGTAAGAAGTATTATTGAGTACTTGTTCCATAGAACGAGTAGAATTTTGGGTTTCCCCTTATTCTCTTTTAAGGTTTATTTGTGGTCTTATCATTAAGTGAAACCACACATTCTTCCTTATCTTGTTTATTCCTTTCATAACATGAGTTGGGTGGTTATATAGTTCAGTGCTTGTTTTTGGGAAAAACTATAGCCAGTTTTCATTTTGTTATCGGAGAGGTATTTCTATACTCACTGCTGTATGGTCTTTATGCCCCCACATGCTTTGTTTAGGAAGATGATGCCCTGGTTTTTGGTATTTCTAATGGATGTATTGTCGTTGGAGCTGGAGCATTAGCGAGTCTGACTGTTTTTATTGCTAGAGATGCTTGTGTAAGTGTTAACAGAATATGGTGATCCCCCTTTCTAGTCACCTGAGGTCCATTATATTCCCGGAGTATTGGGATTTGGATCTTTTTCCCTTCAGTAGTGATGTTTGTATTGCAGGTCATCAGTATGTTTAACATATATAGAAGTATTTTTTATTTCTTTTAGCTATGTACATTCTTCTTAGTTTGGGAAATTATGGTTGGATGGTGATGTATGCTTGATGTAGGTTATATAAGGCCACTATATATGTATTGTGCTTTTTTCATGCTAGTCACCAGCCCCTGGTCTATTATAGGAAGGCTTGGGATGACACACTTAGTTTATCACTGAACTATATGGGGTCCCAATAGACTGGTTCTTATCAAAATTGATATCATAGTGAGTTGGTCATAGGGATAGAGTTTGTATATATGAGTCATAAGTTTTGGTCCGGTGAATTTGGGGAAACAATTCTTAAGGTTATTAGGTCTAGTTGTCAGACCAGAGAGCCTAGCAAGGGTGTGGCGGCTAACACATTCCTATTTAAGGACTCAAATAATATTTATTGTAACTTAAGTACTTAAGGTCAGTGGTATAGGTTTGTTTTAAATTCAGTTGTTAGAGTAGAGGGTATGAGAGGATCTATGTTATCCTCGGGCCCCAAGCGAGACGATGTCGTTGTGTACGCTTTGTCACCTAATGATATTGAGTGTTTGTAGGCCCTTTTGATTTGAAGTGTCACTCTCCTCGAGGTACTTTATGTAAGAGTTTGATACCATTTGTTTGTCTTCAAATGAAAATCTTTTGGGTTGCACATGGAATTGGAGGGGGGGGGACCTAGAAAAGGGATTTTGGTGGAAATTCTTTACGAGATTGGTGAAAGGTGAGTTATTCATGTGTTAGGAGCTTCCCTTGTGATGGGTTGATGCTAGTTGGCATTCATGGAGAAATGAAAATATTTGAAGTCTAATCCATAATATGAGTGTTGTAAAGGGGTTGCGTTCCCAAGTGGGTTGCATTTTGAGTCCACATAAATTCTTTGACTTTTGAAAGCTGGAACATGTCATGTGAGTATGTTCATCACCTCAAGACAATTCATACACATACAAAACATCCAAGGTAGCTAGTTGGGGGGGGGGGGACCTAGAAAAGGGATTTTGGTGGAAATTCCTTACAAGATTGGTGAAAGGTGAGTTATTCATGTGTTAGGAGCTTCCCTTGTGATGGGTTGATGCTAGTTGGCATTCATGGAGAAATGAAAATATTTGAAGTCTAATCCAAAATATGAGTGATGTAAAGGGGTTGCGTTACTAAGTGGGTTGCATTTTGAGTCCACATATATTCTTTGACTTTTGAAAGCTGGAATATGTCATTTGAGGATGTATCATCATTCAACATGAGGATGGGCTTCTCAGTCAGCTACCTTGGATGTTTTGTTTGTGTATGAATTGTCTTGAGGTGATGAGGATGTAGCGACCCAATCCAGAAGACAAATCATTTTTGAGTTTTGGAGCCCTGAACCTTATAAAATGACAATATTGTAAATTTCCCTTGTAAATGACCTCATAAATATTTCTTGATGGTTTTGTTGTTCTCTGGAGGTGAGGTTTTCACTTGGTATGAAATTTGATGAGTTTCTGTCGTGATAAAATTTTTAGGAAATTTATCATTCCTTGATTAAATATAATTTTTATCCAGTGCATGAGAATATTAATATCTCTTTAATACAATTGCAGATGGAAATTATGACTCTGGATAATTTTAGGATGGACAGTTTTACCTAGGCAATCTATATACTTTGTTCGTGTTTCTGGTCACAGGTCATGCCTTTAATGTTATTTTATTGTATTTTTATTTTTATTCTCCCCTCTTTAGGCTCTCCCCATTCACATGTTAGAAGATACCTCCCCCCCATTGATGTGAAGGATCTCAAATAGAGGAGGGGGGGATGGGTTGATCTCCACCCATGTTGGAAGATTAGATTCGCAAGTCAGGAGGTAGTGGCAATGGACCATGGATAATGGACTTGTGAACATTGAATCTTTGGCGGTTCACCACAAGGTAGGAAATATATATTTGATTTTCCACTTACATTTTTTTCCATCATTTTAAAAAATTGATTCGGTTTTTAGATTCCTGCTCAATAGATTATGGTTGCCGGAGGAGTGGATTCTATATGAATAGGTGGATCTTGCTGGTTTATAGAATTCCTTAGACTAGAATTTGATGCGGAATCGTCGGGAGACACAACGACAGAAAACGGGAAAAAAACGAAAGAAAGAAAGCAGAGGACATAACGATTTACGTGGTTCAGGAAAAAATCCCTACGTCAACGGGAGAGGTAGAAATTCACTATTTGGGAGCACAAATTACATAGGGTTTTTTCAGTAGTAAAACCCTAGTCCGAAATGGGCTACATATGAAGAAGACGGTCCACTGTTCCGAATAGTGGTCCGCGTGGCAACAGTGATCGGCGGCTCACTTTGTCAAAAGTGCTATAGTGTCTGTCGGCTGGAAGTCAAAAGCGCTACAGTGAAGTTGACCCCGAAGTCCGCACCGCTACAGTGCCTGTCGGTGTCGGTCGGGCAGCTCCGCTATAGTGGTCAGCATTGCTACAGTGCCGAAAAATTGGGCCGAGGACCTTTGGCCCCCGGCCCTCGGACCCACGGAGCAGGGGCGCGTTGCCCCCTACAACCCCCAACGAGCTCACCGCGGAGCTCGACCCGCGACAGTTGCCGGCCACAAGCATTCGGCCCAACTGGATCGGGCAACACCAATCCAACAGATTTCCTGATTACATGGTGGGTGGTGCTATAATGCATTCCATGTATTTTGTTGGCGATGTTAGGGTAGGAGATGAATACTCACTTAGTGTGTAGAAAAAATACACATTCCCTATACACCCCAGGTAATATACATTGAATGTATTTTTATACAATGTATGGGTATACATGTAATCAAAGAGGAACATTGTGTATTTTCAGTTTACACAATGATACGAAATTAGTATATGCTTAGATGGAGTCATTGGGCGTATAAATCATTTATGCCCTGACACACAACATATACCAATATCCTCTGTGGTGTTTTGCATATTAACTCTCGTTCAGTTAATTTTGACATGTAAATAGTCTATTCTATGTATCATTCCACATAAATTGTGATGGGGCGTCCTCTCTCCCTTGAAGAGTCCATTATTGAGAAGTATTAGGGTTATTTGAGAAACCCAACTCCATGATGGTAATGATGACTAGATCCACACGATAATCTGGAGTCTGTATGGATTTGATAAACCCCTTGGTAGTACTCAGATACTGATGGATCCCTGGGGGAGGAGTTTTGGATGTAGTTTTTAGGCTGGTCTTTGGTGGCTGCCTTCAATGCAACATGGGTGTCTGAAGGGATTTATAGATCGATGTGAAATCCAAGGAGATTCACTTCTTCCCATGTACCCCTGGGTTGGATCTGGTGCATGTGGTTGGATAAGAGGTTTGGGAGTCAGTCATTTACTGTCATTACACTATGGTATTCATGGTAAGTTTATATTGTGGATAATGGATGCACTTTATTCCATGTATTTCCCCATGAGTTGTTGTAAGAGGTGGAGTGTGATGATCAAGGAGCACTTTCTGTGGACCTTTAATCGGTCCCTTGGTTCAACAGTTTATGAGGCAACAACAGTATAGACACCAGTTTGGGTCCTCACTCAAGTAGCATTATTATCAAGGTGCGGGTCATCCCTTGCACTGATGAAGTCAGTACTCCCCCTGAGATTTGAAGTGACTGTTCTCCATGTTAAGTAACAGTTTTGTTAGAACCCCTTCGAGGTGTGGGCTATCCCTTATGTGGATTGGGATGGTGCCCAGTTTGATCAATATTTTCCTTAACATAGTTGAAGGATAGTACCCCAGATTGATCAATATTTTCCTTCAACATAGTTGAGGGATGGCTACCCCTTCGAGGTGTGGGCTATCCCTTAGGATTGGGATGGTGCCCATTGAGGTTCTTCCTTGGGGGTCGGTGATTCCCTAGTTGATTTATTTGGGTTGCGGTCCCCCTACTTCAACCTATTTTGTTTTGATCTACCTTTCATGGATGATTATAGAGGTGGTGTTTTCCCCCATGTAATGGGATGGATTTGTGATCCCTTATTCCATGGAATGAGTAGAACATTAGGCTATCCATTATTATTATAAGATTATTAAATGTGGTCATATAAGGAAGTGAAGCCGCAACTTCTTCATTATCTTATATCTTGACTTGAGTTTAGTGGTTGTACAGTTCAAACCTTGTTGGTGAGCTGACCTGCAGCTTATTTCCTTATTTATTAATGGAACTTTGTAGAGTATTTTTATACTCAGGTATAGGCTTTATTTCCACACATGTTGTGTCTGTGCATAAAAAACACAGGTTAGTGGCATTTCTGGTGGATGTTGTGCAGGTGGTGCTGAAGCATTAGAGGGCCTGGAAATGTTCGTTGCTAGCGATTCTTGGGTCGACATTGGTATGACATGTTGACCTGACCCCCTTCCAAGTCATCCATGTTTGGTTATATTCCCAGAGTATTGGATCTTGTATATTTTCCCCCTTTTGTACTAGTATTTATATTTTATGTCATTAGGCATTTTAATCTGCATGCATGTATGTTTTATTTCAGTTATGTGCATCCGAATTGGTTGTGGATATTATGTTTGGATGGTGTCGATTGATGCATGTGATATAGGCTAGGGCCTCCAATATATGTATTATTCATTATTAGTGTTATCCTTCTGGCTTATTGGAGGTGGGTTTGGGGTGACTTTATTTTGCATTGGGTTAGGTAGGGTCCTGATCGGTTAGGTCATATCTATAAAAGTCCAATCAATTAGAAAACCTCAATTCTAAACATTTATTATGTTATAAATTCATGTACATTATTTCAATGTGAAACCAATGAATCACATATGAAAGCTCTAAAATAAATGGTTGAGGCTCTATGAAATGATTGATTTTTAAAATTTGGGCTACAAATGAATGTTTAGCCTTCCCCTGTAACTTGATGTATGATGATCAAGCCCATCTTTCATTGGGATCTATTTCTAAAGGGGTTTAATCAAAAGAACCCATATGTCTTGATATTTAGGGACACATTTTTATCATATCCAAAGCATGCTTTTTTGAGATAAAGGGGGAGAAAAGTTGAGTTTGAGGAATGTCAAAAGGGAGGGGGTCAGTTTCATATTCTATATGATCACTTTTCACTGAGTTGGAAATCAATCAAATAAATAATTTGATGTGAGTTTTCCACTTTATTAAATGGTTATGAATTGATGTGAGTTATTGGATTGACAAAAAATTTATAGGGGTATTTAAATACTCATAATTTTTTTAATTAATGTCATTTAAGAAGTAGAAAATACAATGGAAATTTATTTGATATGTTTGAAGTAGTTTTGGAGTGTTTTGAAAACATTTAATTAGATAGATAAATGAGAAGTGAAATTTTCACGATCTATATAAGAATGATTTTTACACTATATAAGTGAAATCAATAGTTACAACTTTTTATGTAAATGATAAAATGAGAAATGTGAGGTTAATAAATGAGATTAATCATCATATGAAGAAGTTTTATTTTCCATATATGAATGAACTGAGTTTTCCCAAGCTCATGTATATGAATTTTAAACTCTAAATTAAATATGAAGCTCATGCAAGTGAGAATTGAAGGTATGTAACATTAACAAGAGACAACGCAAATGATATTTGTTTGATATAAAACAAATTTATGAACAGAAATTAATATAGAAAATCATAAAATATTTTGAGAAATATTAAACAAGATTCATGGAATTTAGAATAAGGAGTTTTTACATAATTTTAATTATTATTTTACAATATATTAGAATGGAGTTTTGATTAACATTGACAGAAGTATCCCCTCTAAATATTGAGATCATTTTCACGGGGATTCTAAATATTCAAAATTTTGATACTCCATGATGATATGATTCATTATTTTAAAGAATATTGATCAAGAAGAACAAAAGGGGTTGTGAGAAAATTATATAGAATTGTTGGCAAATACGTGTCGTGAAAAAATTTCAAATGAGGGGAGAATATTATTTATCTATGATTGAATGGATCATGATTTTTTGTGATCAGGAGTTTCATTGTTCAATGAAATCTGATATAATTTTTTTTACTTCTAATGAACACTTGACATTTATAGAAGATCTAATTTTTAATGTGAAATCATGTTAAAGTGGAGTAAAGATCACCTGTGTTAGGTTATTTATAATCTGTTGTAAATAGAAGGCATCTTGTATACAAATTCCAAAAAGAAACTATTCACAAATGGTTCATGGTTCATGTATGATATGTTAACCACTTTGGATATGTGTCAAACACTGATATAGGGAGGTGAATTAGTGGTCATGGTTCAAAGGCTAGTCCTATTAATTAGCGAGTGGTATCCCACATCACACAACCGGTATATTATAATCAATGAAGATAGGAAAAGGTATAAATATTGTACTAAAACTCTTGAAAATAATGCCTTCAAGCACTTGATGTGCACCTCAAAAATTCAAATAATTAATTATATTGAATACGATGAATATATATAATTAACAATCTCGCAATGATGACATTCTCCGCCTATTTTTCAAAAAACCTAACGTGTCTTATAAAAAATAGTCATGGTTCATGATTATGTTTATATCCATGACATGATTTTACGAAAAGTTAGAATTGTGTAAGAAAGATAGTAAATTAAATCATTGTTTAGGAAAACAACCCATGGAAATAGATTCGAAAAAAATAAAGAAATGTAATATTACTAATTTAACATCACGGTTTTGAAAAAATGGTTATGGTTTGTATGGGAATAAGATTTCTATAATGAAAACCATGACATTGTTGAAAAAATGGAACTGCTGTTTAAAAATATTTAAATTTGAATGCTCTTATATAAACAGATTCTCAAAATGAAAATTTAATGGTTTATTTGGAAATTATTGTCATATATACAGAACCACAACACAACTTACAGTAAAACATGATGTGTTTTTTTTTGTTTATAGAAGAATTATTGCTTTTCTTAAGAATCTAAAACACCTTCCTCTAGGCCAAACATTTAAACTACACAAAAATTGTTTTAGTGGATGTGATCTTAGTTTAAAGTGAATTTATATGGTTTATTGGCTTATAAAATGTTTATGAATTATAAAATAAGGCTAAATATAAAATATTTTATATTACTTTTGAATTGTTCATATCAAAGGCTTTATTAGGAAATTTATTTGAACCATGCCAAAAGTTTATGCGGATTTGACCAAGACTTAAATAAAATAAAATTTGTGAAATTTGAATTATGTATAATTCTTACATAAAATATGAAATATTTATACTGAATATAACATATTGATATTTCTAAAGTATATTGTATTTTAAATATGAAAGAGTTCATATTGAATAACATGTAAAATGACAGTATAAAAGAGTTCATATTTAAATAAAAATTAATTGACCAAGTTTGTTTATTTATTTATGGAATATCCATAAAACTTTTTTAATTATAAAATGATTATATTATTTATTTATAAAATCTTCATAATTATTTATCTCATATCTAAATTTATGACTTATTGATATATTTAGTTTAACCCTTGTTATATTATCCATGAATACCAATTGTTTATATAATGAATGGATATATGTTTTAGTTTAAACTATTTAAATTGCTTCTTACAAATGTTGTACTATAAATATATAGATTAAGATAATAGGAATGAAAAAACATATAGTCACATTAATCCTTACCTATAATGTTTTTAAGTTATGAACTCCATAATAATGGTTTCTTATGAATTATACATCTTACGTAATAGTATTGTATTGGAATTAACGTGCCATTTGAATATCAACCTATGGATAATTGGACATTGGGTATTATTTCTCACTAGATAAAGGAGCAGTCTTCAAAAGTGAGTTGGAAACCTGTTTCACCATACTTTATCTTATGGGGATTTTGGTTTCATATGACTCTAAACATTCATATGAACTGGTTTCATGTACCATATCCATGAGATGCATTTTGATATTTGCGAGTATAATTTATTTTTTTTATTTTAGTGTATGTAAGGAAAATCATATGCTTTATAAAGTGTTGTACATTAAATCTCTTAAGAAAAAATTTATTTTGTTCGTGATAGAAGTCATAAAACATAATTATAAGAAGCAATCATACCTGAATGGAATACATGAGATATGATGGTGAGATTTTAAAACCACTTAAAAATATCAAGTGTTATATTCCTTCCAAAGTGAACACAGGTTGATAACATAATCATTATGTATGGGTAATTTTATAAATTTATCCACCCATGGATTATATTTTATAAGGCAAGGTAGGTATGGATAACCCTAAATGTTAGCTAAACTTGTTTGTAACAATGAAGATTTGTTGATATAAAATTTTCTTTCACAACTTATATTTATGTCATACTTAGAGATATCTTATTTATAAAGTATAATATAAGCTATACCTTAAAAAATTTCACACATCATGAGAAATGGATACTATTTTATTTCATCAAAATAGAACATTAAAAATGAAGATGAAATATATTCCATAATATCAATACAAGTTTAATAGGATAATAAACATATGTAAATAAAAAAACTATAATTTATAAACATTATAGGATGTAGTCTCCTTGAAATACAACATACACAAATAATGTGGTAACATCTTAGTATTTTTTTTTCAGGTACTACCTTACACCTATCTCATTTTTCTTTCTTTCTTTTGTAGATACTACCTCATTTCTGGTGGTTTTGTTGTGTAAGAAGGGCCAGGGATGTGTCATGAGGAGTTTGTGGTGTGTATACCTAAACCTAAAGCTTGTAAAGATATAGGTGGTACATTGCCTCACTGGTGAGGCCCACCAGCCAGTCGATGGGCTTGACAGTGGCTACATCATTCAGTTGTAGGAACCGACCAACCGGTGGTATTTCATCGACCATCAGGTAGGACGAATAAAAGATACTATATTTATGCAGTAGCTTCTACCCTATCGGTGGGATGCCATCAATTTTTTGGGGCTTGCAATTTGGTCCGATGAAGTAAGGGAAACATTGTATTTTTATACCACAAAACCCCCATTTTATTTATTTTTCCTCTTACCTCGACCCAAAAACCAATCTATTCAAATTTGGGGACACTCTTGGGAAATCTTTGGATCTCCCAAAAATAATTCTTGGTGGATCAATGTGATGATCAAAGTCATGAGCTTCTCTTGGTAAGTATAACACTGTATTGATCTTGTATCACCTTATTTTTTGTCTCCCTCTTATTTATCACCTTGGATCAGAAATGACAATGATAAGAATGGGTAGATCTTAGTTTCTAATTTTATTCCTTTTATATCATTCTTGGAATTGAGCAGTTTTTCTATATCCCCGACTCCTTTTTTTTGCATTGATTAATAATTGTGGTGGTAAGTGTTTCATTTTTGTTCCTTTGTTTCAGAAAGTAATAATTTAGATATTTTTTGGTTGGGAATTATTATATTAGGATCCTTTCTCAATTCCTATGATCCCAGGTTCTTCTTGTTTTGTAAACCCTGTTCAAGTTGAAAGTGTTTCAAGGTATGTGGTTCCACGATTTGGATTTGTTCTACAAATCTTTTTTTCTCGCTCCTTGAATTATGTTTCTAAAATGGTTGGAAAACTTAGTTTATAAATTTATCTTGGAAATGGATTTTGAAATGGTTTTATGGTCATAGATTCTAAAATATGGTCATTTTGGTATCTTTTTATGAAAATGGATTTCTCCCTTGGTGTTTTTAATAGAAATGGTTTTAAAGAATGATTTATGTGGTTTCAATGATGAAATTATCTTTGAGTGTTTTGATACGGTAAACCTAACTATGATCAATGAAGAGGAAGAGATATATCCTCATGGATGAAATCTTAACCCCTAGACCTATTCTTCTAGGTAAATGTGTGCACTAGGTAGCCTAATTTTTGGTAAGGGGTCACTCAAAAGTGAACTCTTACCCCTTGACCAGTTCTGCTAGGGTAATGTGCACACCAAATGGCTTACCGATCACATAAGATTGTACAAGCATCCTTATTGGCATTAAACTAATGCGACTTAAGGGCTAGTTTCTAGGTTGATTATCTTTGAAGTTTTTGATTTGGATGTTTTAGAAATGATTTGAAAACTATTCTTATTTGAGTGTTTTTATAAACTGTGAAAAGGGGTGATTTTCCATGTTATATATTTAACTATGTAAAATGTTTACCATTCCTTGTCTTCATTTGTTTGAGTATAATTAGTTTATTTTATAATTTCTTCTTATGAAACACTTGGTGGGATCTTATTGGTCTTGTATTTATCACACTCCACATATACCATTGGGTGTAGCTATATCATTTTATATCTAATGTAGGTAAAGGTAAGGTACTATATGGAAGTGGAGGGTTTGTTAATTGGTAGGTTGTGGGAGTCTGGTGGGGACTATAAATCACATGGATATGGGTTTTCTATTGTACTTGTACTTAAGTTTTCCATTTTGGTTTTTAGACACCCGTTTTGTTTCTTTTCCATGGTGGTCTTGTATTGGCATAAAAATATTTTCTTTATTTATGTTATCTTATGGATAAATTATTCCCAATGTTAGTTTTTGATTCCCAAGTGATTGACTTAAACCCATGGGGGTCAACAATTCTCTTTAGGCCAGGTCTGAACCAACTCTTGTTTCAGATAGTTGGGTAATTTAGGCCGATTTGTGAAAAATTGGTATAGAAAATTGGTTCATTTTTTTTGTTGTTGATAAGAATTTTGGGATGTTTTGGTATACAAGAGATAAGAATATGGGAACTTAAGGGACATGTTGTGAATTAGTGCCTTCCCAGCTCTTATCTTGATGAGCCTTATATACCACGCGTGGTTAGGAAATGCGACTTTTGGGATTTAGAGGGTTTTGAGCTTAGTATTTCTTTTCTAAATCCTCTTTATAATAATGGTTGAATACTATTATTTTAAGTCAAAATAAATTATTGGATCTCATGCTCTTGTGTCTCTTTTCTGATGATGTATAGTACCATATCCCCTAGAAGACATCTAATGAATACTTGGGAGGCTATACTACCGACGAACCAAAAAAGTGAAACCCTCTAATTGATCAAAATATCATCAAAATAGTTGTATGTATAGTCCAATATATGGACCAAGGTGTTTCACCTTACACTATTCATGATAGAGAGTCAAAACCTCAAAGGGACATGAATAAGAATCAATCCCAAGATATTCTTCATCAGAAAACACTATCTTTTCAAGGGATGAATGATCCCCATGAGGCGAGATTTGGATAGGAAAGATTGAAAGACTCTTGTAATTATTAAATACCCCTTAATTATTTCAAGGTGAGGTGTGTTATCTTCAAGATGGATGGTCTGAGTAAAAGATAGTGTGGCTTAATTGTTTTAAGAATGAAGCATGAGTCCTTTGAGTGGAAATTCTTCAAGGCCATCTTCACCATGAAATTCTACCCAGAGTCTTTGGCCTTAGAAAAATATATGGAGTTTCTTAACCTTGAGGAAGGGAATTGAACTGTGATGTAATATGATAACTTCCTCAGCAATCTATCTTTGTTATCACATAAGGTTGTGTCTGATGTGAAGATGAAGGCTCAATGGTTTTTGATAGATCATTGACTTGATATATTTTCACTGATCTTTATGATAATTCTAACCACATATTTCAAGGTTGTGGATAGGGAGTTGATGGTAGATATTGACATGGAGGGAATGTTCGGGCTGACAAGAGTTCCTCCTATCTCCAGTGGTACATTCAGTGGTTTATATAAGGAGAAGATAAAGTGGACCAAGTTTCATAGAGGAAATGGGGGCAGTGCTTCTCAAAATTCTTTTCTAACACCATCATTAGTGGTTATGTCCTGAATTGTTATTAATGTGTCTATAAAGGTAACACAAAGTGTTTTTATATTGTTCCTCTAAAGAACTAAAAATCTTGTGGACGTTAGGATTTTCCTACTCCAAAATTTATAAAATGCTCATTGGAACCTAGAGGTTCCATGGACCAGATAGATGCTTCATGGAAAATATGGTTATTTCCATTATCCTAAAAAATAAAGTATTTATATGAAGTTGAGGAGTTTCAAATGGAAATAGATATGGGTCCTGTAACCGTGAGATATACCATTTCTGTTTCTTCATCATTAAAAACTACTTTATTTTATATAGTTTCCTCTCACTCATTAATATTAACATGTAAGGAAGATATTTTAAAACTCCCAATGGAACTCATGAAATTCGTTATGGAATTAGTGAGACCACTATAAAATAAGAAGGTTCAAGTTTTCTGATTCCCCTCAAGATCTTTCTTTATGTGATACATAGAGAAGGTATGGGGTTTTATGGTTCTAAACCTTGAAATATTTGATGTTATTATTATGATGGATTTTCTAATTTCTCACAAGGCTCAGATTGATTATTATCATTAGATGGCATTTTCATTTCCCCCAATGGGAACTCCCTTATGTTTTAAGGTGAGTGTGACTCGAGGTCTAGTCAAGAGGGATCTCATCTTCTAGATCTTGGAAGGTTTATTTATTTATATATGATCAAACTTGGTTAGGAATATTTTAGTGTTGTGCTTCCTATGGTATTTAGTGAGTTTCATGAAGTGTTTATAGTTTAATTTTCAGGTTTTCTTCTGAAAAGGGAAGTAGTGTTCTCAATAGAACTAGAGTCGACAACTAAACCAATATTGATGCCATCTTACCATGTGGTTCCATATGAGTTGAAAGAGATTAATATTTAATTGGATGATTTTATATTCAATGTATTTATACACCTGAGTGTGTCACCTTAGGAAGTATCTGTACACTTTTCTAGGAAAGATGATGGATCTCTTCGCTTATGCATTGATATTCGAAATATTAGATGAGTAACTTTCATGAACATATATCATTTTACCCATATTAATGATTGGTTTTATCAATTGAAACTAGAAAAGTAGTTATCAAAAATTGATCTTTGGTATTGTTACCACTAGCTCTGAATCAAGGAGTCATACATTTCAAAGACCACATTCATGAGAAGGTATGTCCATTTCGAGTACCTTACAATAAATTTTATTTTAATTAACACTCTTGATATATTCTTGGAATTAATGAAGAATATTTTCCATTAGTATCTTGAAACCTTTGTTATGGTGTTTTAGATGATATTCTTGTATAATTTATGATTGAAGAGGATCATGGGTTTCACTTGAGGCATGTTTTGGGAATCATGAGGGACCACTTCCTATGGGAAAATTATCAAAATTACAATTATGGATCAATAAGTTAAGTTCATGGGAAACATGATCTCAAAACCTAGTATCTCAATTGATCTAAAAATATTGATAGTTTCCATGTCATAGGAAGAACCATGGAATGTTTTTGATATTCAAAGCTTCTTAGTTTTGGAAAGATATTACGGCGGTTTGTAAAGGACTTCTCGAAGATTTATTTACCTTTGAATGATCTCACCAGGAAGGGAGTGAAGTTGAGTTGGGATTCAAAGTGTCAGTAATATTTCTATGAATTAAAGCATAATTTGACCTTAGCACCAATTCTAACCCTACCAGAGGATATAAATTGCTACATGAATTATTATGATACTTAAAGTACATGTTTGGGTTGTATCCTTATGAAAGGGGATCATGTCACAACTTATTTCTCATATCGACTTCAACCTCATGAGAGGAATTATACCACTCATGATCTAGAACTCAAAAATATTGTGAATTCCCTTAAAATATGGAAACATTATCTTTTCTAGGATATTTTTATCTTTTACTTAGATCAAAAGAGTATGGGTTGCATATTTTCTCAAAAATATTATAACCTTTGAGAGATATGACTAGTGGAATACCTGTAGTATTTTGATTTTGACATTTCCTATAGTCCGATAAAGGGTATTATGGTTGCTCATGATCTCAAAATATTTACTTCTCAGGTTATGAAGGAAGTAAAGGATGAATGGAACTTAATGAGAATCTATGATCATATGCATTAGGGATTCAGGGAGGAAGGTTATTTTAATGTTCAATCTAGTGTTCATTTGGTATCCTCTCTCCTTTAGATGATTCTTTAGGATATGTAGTGGGATAATGGGTTCTGAAGTATCAGATATTCTTTATATGGTGGGGAGACCATTAGTGAGTGGTCTCTCTCCATGGAAGGTATCATTTTCTTCAAAAAACTAGTATATTATTCAATAAACTATGAGTAAATTCATACTAGGAGATTGTCATCATTATTTATGTGTCTTCCACCCTAACACTACAAATATGTTTTATAACATGAAGCATCGGTTTTGGTGTCATGGTATGAAATGAGACATAACCGAATTTCTATATTGATGTTACACATCCAAAAGATTACGACTGAGTATCAAAACCCTTCTAACATGATTCATCCTATTCTTGAGACAACATAAAAAGTGGAATAATATAACAATGAATTTCATTATTGGTTTACCTCAAAATCCCTAAGGTAAGAACACCATTTTGAGTTTGATCGATCAGTTGGCCAAGTCAGCACATTTCACATAGATCTAGTTGATTATTCAATGTTTTTTGTTGTTTTAAAGTTGGTAAAAACATTTGGTGGATCACTATTATCATCCTTTGGATTTTTTGGTCAGTGGACAGGTGTTCTTAAAAGTATCAAAACTGACGGGACAATGACAACTCAGAATAAAAGGGAAGCTGACCCCTAGGTATGTGGGGCTCTTTGAGATAATTAGAAGGAATATTAAGGTGTAATATCTCTTGGATTTACCACATTAGTTATTATTTATTCCCAATATTTTCCATGTTTCTTAACTAAAAAATTATCATCTTGACTAATCACATTTTCTAAATTTGGAAAATCTCGACATAGAACCTAATATGTCTATATGACTGAGCAACCACTTCAAGTTGTTGATTCTCGTGTAACGATTCAACATGGGAATTTTATACCATTGGATCACCTTCCATGGAAACATGGGTTAAAATGACATGAAACATGTGATTGGGAGTATATGATGAGGGGGGAAATGACCTTATCATTTTATAGATAAACCTTCACGGTCTTAGGAAATATAATGGGAATAATTGTAACATCCTAATTTTTTTAGGTATTAACTTATAATTATCTCATTTTTTTCATTATTTTGATCATCCTTGATTGTTTCTAGTGGTTTTGATTCATAAGATGGGTTAGGGTTGTGTCTTGAGGAGTCAATGGGGGTGTATAACTTCACCAACATCTAGTAAAGCTACAAGTGGCCCACCGACTAGCCGGTGGGAGACACTTGGCAGCCAATGGGATTAGACATGGCTAAAAGACTTTTCTATAGCCACTAGTCAGCCAACGAGCCTCTACTGGACTATCAATATATCATCCTATAACTATTGAATATCTAAAGCATCCATTAGACTGTTGGTGAGATGTCATCAGCTTTTCGATGTTGCTGATCTGGCCTAGTAATGAATGGGTAGTATTGTATTTTGGTTCAATAGAAATCTATGTTTTACTTATATTTTCTCCTCCCTCAACTTAAAATCTATCTATTTGAATTTTTGGACTCTCTTGGGATTTTAAGACCCAGAAAATTCCATGTAATTTTTTTAAATTATTTGGGATTATTACGAGTCTGCAAAAATTGAAGGCGCGTGATTCCAAGGCCTGGTGTGCCTGGAATGAATTTCTAATTTTTTTTAGGTACATTCAGTAAACGCACAGGTGGCATTTTCTATCTTTTGAACTGGTGCTCAGGTTAAAAGTCTGAGGGCACCGTTGAATCGACAGCACCGAGATTCACTTAAGGGAAGCTTCACTTCGATCGCAGTAGGTCGGGAGAAAAAGTTAGTTTTTGGACTTTTTAAAGAAAAGTAAAATAACATGTAATTGTTATTTTATTTTCTTTTTCTCCAACGGATAAGTGGTGGTGGCGGGGTCGGTGACTTGTCAAGCCATTTAATGGCTTGACTCATCAACTACGTAACTCCACCACTGTGAATTAAAAGAGGTTCATTAAATCATTTAATAAACCCCATTAATTCCTTAATGTGTTACTCACCTTTCCCCCTCCTATTTAAATGGAGCTCGGGGTGGGGTTTTGGCATGACTTCTTCAAATGAGGAAACTCTGGCAAAGTCCTGCGGTAATATCCACCGACGGAGGATGGAAGCTTGGGCGACAACGATCCGGGAACGAAGAATGCCGACGAATCCATCCAACGTAGACGCCCCTCCCACAACAACCGTGACACCTCCAACAGATCTTGAGGTAGGGGGTTTACGTTCTTTGATGTTCCCTCTCTTCCTGTTCTTGAAAAATATAACGAACGTGGACCAACCGACTAACGGGTTGATCTGCGTCTCATCTAATCATGCGGGTGGTTGTTTCTGGGTCTTAAATTCGGGGTTTATTCTTACTTTTGTTTATTATTAATCTTCCTCATGTTTAAAATGTTAACGCGGAGGGTGTGGACCGAAACCAATAAGCCCCAGACCCTCTGCTAAACTTGTCCTTGGTGCGTTCTTCATGGAAAAACAATGAACGTGGCGACAAGGTGTATTTGAGGGTCGCGAAATGAAAACGACATCCTGAGAGGACAATAGGCACGTCCGGAAGGAAGAACATACCACTGGAGATCACCCGATGACCTGTGGAAGAAATGCCGGTGCGACACTAGCGCGACGGTGCCAGAGACCAGCACCGGTAGCAGGCGGTGTGCCATCGCGCGCTGCAGAGGGGATACACGACATCATGCTGCAGCGGTTGCAGAAGGCGGATATCCCTCAGTCGGCCGCAGAGGTAGAGGCGGCACGCCATCGTGCACCGTGTTGAAGGGTCACAACTTTGAAGTCACGACGACGACAAAGGCCGGGATCCGCTCCCTACGAGCCCCGCGGGTGACGAGGCGGCACCATGTGGTTCCACCAATTAAAGGAGCCACAGATCCTTTGATCCGTTTGGGTGCAGAAGATCATGTGACCCGTGTGGTTCGTGTTAGCTAGGGGGACGGACCACTCGGCGGGCTGCACCCAGCCAGCGGGCAAGGCCGGTCCGGACCCCTCTCGGGCCCACAAACGCTTAAAGGGCCATATCTTGTAAACCGGACGTCCGTTTGACAAACCGTCTGCGGCGCTAGGATACTTGGAGTGAGAAGATCCTTTTGAGATACTCTACAAGAAGTTTGGAGAAATTTGGAGTACAACCAAGTTGGATCGACTCTGAATCCAACCGGGCCCTCGACCCTAAAATGCCAATAACTTACAGACCGGGCATCCGGTTGACACACTGTCTTTTGTGTTGGAACCCTTGTGACATGACAGATCACTGGGTTACTTCTTAGTAGGACTTAATGCTAGTTGAAATACGACCGATGGCTTGAGGATCAGTTCTCCCAGAATCAAGTGTGCTATGAGTGAGAATCTAGTGGCTGACAGTGAGGCGGAGGTTGGAGACAGATCATACGGAGGTTAGTACCGAGCGATCCTGTATGGGCCAGTACCTATCGATCATGTGTGGGTCAGATCCTGTGTGGATTAGTGCTCTGGGATCCTATGTGGGTCACTACATACCATTCCTGTGTGGGTTAGATCCCGTGTGGGTCAGCGATCAGCGATCCTGTGTGGGTCAACGCATACCGATCCTGTGTGGGTCAGTGAGGTTTATTACCTATCGACTCCAGGTGGGTAAGATCCCGTGTGGGTCTTTCAGGGGTTAATACCTATCAATCCTGTATGGGTTAGACTTCGTATGGTCAGAAGCAGTGCTTCTTGACATAATGAGATGATCTAGATTCGTGAATAATCATATATAATTCAATACTTCACTTAAACCTGGTTTGAGCTGAGTCTATTGTTTTGTGATTTGTGATTGAGATCGTGATTTTTGGTTTTCCTTTGTGGAATTCTGAGAGACCGTCGAGGGTCTCAGGGTCCCTATTGGGTATTATTATACTCACCCCTGTATGGGCTTCACCCGCACCTTGTTGTGTCTTGTGAAGATGATGAGCATCTTGGATGAGACTCGAGGGAGCCAGGACCAGGCGGTACACAGAGGAGATTGGATGACATGGAGAGTAGTGGAGATGAGCTATACCTACCCTTCAGGTAGGATCCTCAGTGGACGATTCCAGGAGCTATTTTCCATTTTTCATTTGTAGTTGTATCTTTTAGTTGGGCTTGTATTCTAGCCCCTTTACTTTCGATACTTATCCTTACACTCAGTTGTGGTATTTAGTGTGGTTGCACCTTACTCTTCCGTTGTGTTTCACTTGCACGTGCATGTGTGTACAGGTTTTGAGGCAATGCCTTCCCATTTTCAGAAAATTCCTTTTCGGTGCTAATCGCCAACCCCTAGCCTTTGGAAGCCAGGCTTGGGTTAGTCACGACACGGGCCCTGAGGGACGGGTCCTAAAAAAGTGGTATCAGAGGGAGGTTCTGCCGAAGAACTAGGACTGTGATATTTTTAACAGATCAATAATGTTAAGTGTTTCGAGTATGGTTTTTAGTTTAGGGAGTCCAGTGTTGGTGCTGCAGCCGACGTGTCCATACACCGGGACCTTGAATACTGATTTCTGACTCGGTGCATGAATACACTGATTGCGTGTGTTTGAAAATGTTTTTACTTTGGTCACTTTTGAGTCAACTCACCAGATATAAATTTTTTACCACGGTGTACCTATTTCTTTTTAGGATGCCGTCGCGTAGACAACCAGCCAGGATTCCCGAGAGAGTACACGATGATGGCCCACAAAGCGATGAGGCTTCGGTACAGGGCCCTCTTACTATGTTAGCACCTTCAGGTGGTGCACCAGAAGAGCCACCAGTAGACCGTGCATGCCAACTGAGCATGTTGCATGAATTACAGAGATAGAGTCCTCTGAGGTTTCAAGGCAAGACAGACCCCCAAGAAGCTGAGGACTGGATGGAGGCTATGGCTAAAGTTTTTTGCTTGGTTGAGACACTAGTAGAGTAGATGGTTATCCTAGCTGCTAGTCTTTTCCATGGCACAATAGGGAGATGGTGGAACCTGACACTCCAGACACATGACGAGGCGACCCTCACTTGGATAGATTTTGAGAGCCTCTTCAGGGTGGAGTTTGTTCCAAAGACACTATGCTCAGTGCATATTCAGGAGCTCCTAAACTTACAGTAGGGCAGCCTGACAGTAGCCCAGTACTCGGCGTGATTCACCGACCTCTTGCGCTATTCCACTGACATGGTACAAGACCCATTATTCAGGGCCCATACCTTTGAGAAGGGTCTCCGATGATATATCAGAGTGTTGATGATATCACTGAATATCCCGACACAGGCTGGAGTGCTCGAGAAAACATTATTGGTGGAGAGCTTCATAGTTGAGCAGGCACCGATGGTGAGAGCCACCACCGGACGACAGGTAACCAAGTCATCTGCAGGTGGCAGTAGATAGATGAAGCAAAGGTCCTAGCAGGCCAGAGCCACTGTGGATGACTCCGGGATGTAGGGTCAGAGGTGCGGAGCTCGCGAGGTAGGGATGGTTAGCTGGGAGGCATACTGTACTTCACATGCAGTGGGCAGGGCCACATGGCTCATGATTTCTAGACCCACCGTACTGATGATCAATAGACGGTCGAGGGACCACTGAGGTAGAGGTAGATGTTTGAGAAAGGAGGTCCACAGGGAGGCGAACAAGGTAGAGGAGTAGGCCGTGCGGTAGGTGGTGGGTGGCGATTTGAGGTTCTACCGCCACCACCACCAGGAGGTCCACCCTGACCACATGGAGCGGGTGGACAGGGCCGAGCACAACTACAGGTAGCAGAGGCCTATGACCAAGATGCTCTGGAGATGATTAGAGGTACGATATGTGTCTATTCCACCCTAGCTGCAGTACTTATAGACATAGGTTCCATTCACTCTTTCATTTCCATGATACTCGTTCGGAGCTCAGAGATTCGATGGAGCCGTTGGCTCAATCCTTGCGATTAGAGACTCCTACGGGTGAAGATTTGACGATTACACACTGGTGGAGGTAGTTTGAGCTCACTATAGGAGGCAAGAGATTTGGTTGGGATCTCATAGTAGCAGTGTCGAGGCCTTACAACTTTATCTTGGGTATGGATTGACTATCCACAATCCATGCTTAGATAGACTGTTTTAAGCACAAAGTGAAGTGTGTCCGTGAGGATGGGATCGGGTTTACCTTCACCGGTGAGAAGGAAACCTTTGTATCACAGGATGGAATATCTTAGAGGAGGGTGCATATGATTACTCATCATTTGGCTAGCCTCACCCTCAGAGCAGTTGACACGAGGAGTCCGAGTTATCCTGTAGTGGTGGACTAGTATGCTGAAGTCTTTCCTGATGATGTTCTGTGTAACAGCCCAAGATTTTATAAAAAATATTCTTTTTAATTTTATTAATGTCTTGTGTTGTACGCTACACCAAAAGGAGCTTGCACAACACACATCCTTGACTTGACTTGCATTACACGCAATCGCGACCTTCCTCGATAGCGTGTGTAGTACGCAATACCGAGTTTCACTAAACAACGATATGCTATAAAAATATTATTAAAACTAGCCGTTATGAATAGTAATAACCACTTTTTGAAATCCAGTAAATCTTATTTTTCAAAATGAACTTTATTTTTGGATTCGGAGTATCGAATTTAGCCTAAGGTGAAATTTTGGTACTTTTCGGATAACTTTCATATTCTAATGAATAGTGAAAATTACTAAATTATAATTAAAAACAACTTTTTTAATCGAAATAATTAATAGTGATAAATCATTAATTTGAGTGGTTTTAAAGTATATTTAGAATATATTTTTACAATTTAATACAATGTTGGTCATTGGATGTAGTTTCACATTTAAACTAGACATAAACAAGTGTCAATCTTTTGATAGATATTGTTTCTTAAAAACACGCTATTTGTTTTAACAGCGGGATTTAATTATAAAATTAATTAATGCAACTTTTATGTTATGAATTTGGTAAAATAGACTTCATTTTTGAATTCGGAATATGAAATATAGCTTGGGATGAAATTTTGGCATTGTTCTGAAAAACATCAATTTTTGATGAATAGTGAAACTACTAAGTGGTAGGTTAAAAACTGAATTTTGCATAAAACTTAATTTTACCGCTTCTGTGAATGGAATTTCGAAAATCCGAGAGACACGGTTAATATCAAGGACTAAAATGTGGTTCAATGAGATGAAAATAATTTTTTGGTGAATAGTAACTTTTTACTTTTTTTACCACGGTTAATAGTAAATAAGGTAACTAAGGGTAAATATGATATTAATATTACCCTAACACATATCCTAATTCTATTGGACAAGTGTAATTCGACCAAAAACAAACTTAGGAATAAAATATGACCATTTAGGCCCACTTGGATTAGATTAGGACATTTATTATTAATTTATTTAAAGAAGGGTTAAAATAGTTAAAATCAAAGTTTAATAAGTAAATCATTTTTAATATGGGGTTATACATAAGATAAATTCAATTGTAAATATTCATTAGAAAGCTAAAAAGATTTCCTACATGATGATATTTTATTTGTAATTTTTAGACATCAAATAATGTAATTTATTTATGACACAAAGATGATGCAGTAATTATCTTATTAATGAAATATTGACATAATTGATGTTATAAACACCAAAATAAATGTAATTTGAGACTTTTTATGAATTCAACTAATTTTATAGGTTACTATGATATATTAATGTTGATTTAATCAACTTGGTTCGAACATATAATTCTTTTATGACTTTCACAAAAATCATATATCAAATAGTGTCAAAATTGACACAAAATAGTTTTTAAATCAAATATTATATTATTAATTGTTATTTTATTCCTAAAAATCTAAGGTTCGGCCAAATGACTTAGATAAGGATATATATTTTAATAATAAACAATTTGGGGTTCTTTTGGCATGTTATAGTAAGTGTATTAACCATATAGTGAAAGAAAACAAAAAGACATGGTAAAAGTTAAATTATTTAACTTAGAGTTAAATCTAATTGATAAGGTTAAAATAATACCCTAAACTTGTCTAAATCCTATTGGTTGATAGGATTTAGACCCATACCCACTTTAGCTTCGAAATAATACCCTTTGGAACCATTATAAACCGATTTTGACTTTAATATAAAATAATATTTTGAGATATTCCTAAGGTGCCCCTCTCCTCCCTTATAAAAGGACACCTCCTCCCCCTCCTCCTCACACCAATTTGAGCACTCAAGCTCGGCCAACCCCTGCCAAAATCTCTTCTCCACTTCCCTAGCAACATCCTAGAGGTTCTGGTCTTCCTCAAAGAACAATTCTAGTGCCCTAAGAGGAGGTCTCAAAGAGGCACTTCAAAGAAGAGGTAATTACCGTTACCAATTCTTTCATCTTTATTTCTTTTTCCACTTCTTCTTCTTAGGTTGTTTCATTATTAAGTAATAACATCAGTATCACTCATATACTGATATGTTATTATAAGTATGAAACAACCCTATTTCACCATCTATCCATCCTACGGAAAAAGAAATCACCGCGCGTGTGTACGTACGGAATACCGTCTCCACGACGCGATGAGATTCATTCTCCATGTTAACCATTTAAGAATGATTATAATGTATATATAAGAAATAATAATGAAATATATGACATTATAAAGCTACTGGATTTATGTATATATATGCATATGTATGTCATCTACTTACTTCCATTTCAAGACAATAAGGAAAGAAAAACAGCGTTCATGCGTACGTACGGACTACCGTCTCCATGAACGGTGTTTTTCATTTTATCTATTATATATATATATATATACTGAATATATATGATATATAAATCATATTTTATATTCTGGAAGTAAGTAAATCATGATATAAGTAATAATGATGTCAAGAACAACAAGTCAAAACACCTACGATAAATGAAACGATTTTACCCAAAACGCTTCTTTAACATGGAATTTACAAAAGAACGGGTAATATAATGTCATAAGTGAACCATATATGATATCATAACAATGAATATGATTCTGTAATAAGTAAATGACATTATTTAAATCATTATACAGGAGGTTCGGACACATACGAAGCAAATTGGACCTAAGGTAATGGAATTATCACAATCTCATTTTTATCCGAGATTGTTTATTCGTAAGTATTTACTGGGGTGTATTTTATCATCCACATCCATGTTTCCTCAATATGTAATATTATTTCCATCCAACTACAATTTTTTAAATCCAATTTTACCCTTCGGTGAGTTTTTAGTAAAAAATATGAAAGGAATCTTTTGACGTTTTTCATACGAGGTGCTTTTTGAACTTTTCCAACAAAAGTACGAGGAGAATGTTATTTTTAACTTATACGGCGTGAAATGATTTTTACGGTTTCATAACACCTCATTTTAAAGAATCTTCCTCTACAATATTGCATGATTATTTTCAACAAAACCCTTATCTTCTAAAATTGCATGGAATTTTGTGAAAAGAAAATGATTTTAAAGAAGAAAGGATATTTTCCTCAAGAATGGAGTTCAAGTGTTTTATCAAAATTATTTTCCATCTAAGATAATAAAGGGTTCTGTTTTTATCCCTATTATTAAATTGGTTTGATTATGTTGTGATGGAAATATTTTTATGAATTCCTTTATCTTATATGAATTGTTTTATGATGTCATGTTGTTTAAGAATCCCATTTTTATTACATGTGTTATGCGATGATGTATGTTTTATGATTATGTGGCACACATAAGAAAGGATTCATTATGAGATGGGTGGGACCTATATCTCCCTCCAATGCATTGGGTAAAGATTTTATATCTCATGAGATAGACATGGCTGAAAAGGTAGGTTATACCGGTTCAGTGAAACAGGACTGAAACGAGGGTTACTCGATTCAGAAAGGGACTTTGTCCACTAAGATAGTCTTGGCAATGAGTCATGACTAACAAGAAATGATTTTCCATGATTATGTGTGCATGCCACAAAGTTTCAAGTTTCATGTTATGATTATGGTGATCTCATTTTCACTTCTATGATTTGTTCCATGTTAAGATATTATGATCTCTTTTGCAGGTTATGATTTTCAAAAAGATATGATATGATTTTTATTTCTTTTGTATACCCTTACTGAGCATTTGAGCTCACCCTTTTATGTTTTCTTTTCCCCAGGATATAAATAAAGGTTTTAGGTAAAAAAAAAGGGAAGATCTTTATGGGAGATATTGAAGACCTTTCACCACGATTAGAAGATTACGTTCCGAGTTTCCAAAGACACTAAACTATTACGATCCTTGTGTGTGTGTTTTTGTTATGTACCAAGTATTCCGAAAAAGTAATGTAAAGTCAATGTACGTCAGGCTACGGGTATCTACAGTTGGTATCAGAGGAAAGGTTTAGTCAACCTTTGGAAACTAGGATGCGAAAACGTTAGTGAGATCCCTAGAGATATTTCTAAGGTATGTCTAGGGATGCCCCTAAGGATAAGTATACGTATAGGATATAGTTCTAGAACTATGGTAACGATATTAGATTAAACCAAAGATGATAGATATTTAAGTTACTCCCCCTTTATTACGATTTTTTCATCTAACACTATTCTGTTTGGGTTTTAGAAAATGGCTGGAAACAAGATGATTCACAATAATGGAGGATATGATGGACAATGGAATGATATTCTTCATGAGCAACCAAATGAAATGGGATTTGTATGTCCAAACATCATTATTATGCCGAATCAGCAATCTCACAACATGATCAATAAAGTAAAATTTGGTATGTTTCCTGACTCGACTAATAAGAGAAAGATGGAGTTCCATGATGATCATAGAGGAAAGAAAGTTCAATTTCCCCTATGTAAATCATGTGGGAAGAGGCATCAAGGAGAATGTTTCAAGGGAACTGGAAGATGCTTTGGGTGTGGAAACGAAGGACACAAAGCAAGTAAGTGCAAAGGAAAAGGGTCGGTTAACACCATGGATGAGGATAATGGTATTGCTACGACATCAAAAATGGTTAAGTGTTTTAAATGTGGAATGTATGGGCATTATGAAAACAAATGCACTAAGGGAAAGACTCATGAAGAGAATCAGTATGGTCATATGGGTAGTATTTATGTGGATGATGATGAAGAGACTACAAATGATATGTGAGATGAAAGAATTTTTGAAGCTCGGTCAATGGTTTAAGAATGTAGTGGAATGATTACATGTTTATCATGTGTAATGTTGTATAAGAAATCTCATGGTACTATGGAATAAAGAGACGTCTAAGGATTGTTACACTGTTGTCTTTCCTTGAGTTATGAAAGTGTATGATTAATGGTACCACTATCCATGAAAGGTTATTCAGATATTTTTAGAATTTAGATGATATGCGCACAATGAAGGAATAATAAGATAATGGGGTGTTTGATTATATTCATGAGCTCATGATTGATATAAGGACTAAGTGATATCATGGTTTGAGTATATAGAATTTTGAGGATTTTGGTATGTGGAAGGTGTTAACTTTTAACTGCATTCATGTTTTCACTAAGGTATTCAAGAGAATACATGATTAAGGACTTTGAATGTTTGGAATGTGACCAACAAAACATATCTTATGATATATGGGGATCAACGATGGTATTAAATCTCTGGTAATCGTTTTCACTTTGTTATGAGAGTGGACTGTAGTATTATGGATAAGCCTAAGGATTGGAATGAATTATGTTGGACATAAGTTAGTATTGTTTGTTTTTCGATATTATTTATGTGATGTTATAGTAATGTAGGTTTAGAAAAAGGACAACCTACAGGACGGGAGACAGCCCATCGCGTCGGACAAGGCTGTGGGAATCGAACCCACAACTGAAGTGCGACTGGCCTTTATCGCCTACCACTGGCCTACAGGAAGTCCCTGTTTAGTAGAAACTAGTTTTATTATATTAAGCAATATGATATATGAGGTATAAGTCCATTTTAGGAACCATATATGATTAATCTCACTATAGATCGACTTATGTATATAATTTTTGCTAACCTTTTGTTTGAGACAGATGGAATGACCCGTCGTTCTATCACATGATCTGCTAACACTTCACGAATAACAAATTCAACTTCATTTATTTAAGAGATGAAGTGGAAATTGTTCAAGGCACGAACAACAGTGAGATTGTACCAAAATAAAGTAAGTATTTATTCTAATTCAAATTTTCAACTTTAGGGAAATGATCTTGAAAACCAAAAATGTTGTCCTAGTGATCTTATACCTGATGAATCAGATGGTACCTTATATCATCACAAATCTATGGATTTGTGATTACTGGATTTTCCATAGCCATGTTCTCTACCACTCTCCATCAGAACATGATGGTTAGATTTCTCTTCCATATCCATATTTTCACCTATGTGGAAACCCAGTGATTAGTTTATTTGGGTAATCATTACATTTCATACTTTAGTTTTTAAAGACAAGTTTTGGTATTCCTTTTTACGATGTGGGTTTCTATTAAAGAAACTTTCGAATAGTAAACCATTTATAACCCCGACGAATTTCGAGGGCGAAATTCATTTTAAGGGGGGTAGAATGTAACAGCCCAAGATTTTATAAAAAATATTCTTTTTAATTTTATTAATGTCTTGTGTTGTACGCTACACCAAAAGGAGCTTGCACAACACACATCCTTGACTTGACTTGCATTACACGCAATCGCGACCTTCCTCGATAGCGTGTGTAGTACGCAATACCGAGTTTCACTAAACAACGATATGCTATAAAAATATTATTAAAACTAGCCGTTATGAATAGTAATAACCACTTTTTGAAATCCAGTAAATCTTATTTTTCAAAATGAACTTTATTTTTGGATTCGGAGTATCGAATTTAGCCTAAGGTGAAATTTTGGTACTTTTCGGATAACTTTCATATTCTAATGAATAGTGAAAATTACTAAATTATAATTAAAAACAACTTTTTTAACCGAAATAATTAATAGTGATAAATCATTAATTTGAGTGGTTTTAAAGTATATTTAGAATATATTTTTACTATTTAATACAATGTTGGTCATTGGATGTAGTTTCACATTTAAACTAGACATAAACAAGTGTCAATCTTTTGATAGATATTGTTTCTTAAAAACACGCTATTTGTTTTAACAGCGGGATTTAATTATAAAATTAATTAATGCAACTTTTATGTTATGAATTTGGTAAAATAGACTTCATTTTTGAATTTGGAATATGAAATATAGCTTGGGATGAAATTTTGGCATTGTTCTGAAAAACATCAATTTTTGATGAATAGTGAAACTACTAAGTGGTAGGTTAAAAACTGAATTTTGCATAAAACTTAATTTTACCGCTTCTGTGAATGGAATTTCAAAAATCCGAGAGACACGGTTAATATCAAGGACTAAAATGTGGTTCAATGAGATGAAAATAATTTTTTGGTGAATAATAACTTTTTACTTTTTTTACCACGGTTAATAGTAAATAAGGTAAATAAGGGTAAATATGATATTAATATTACCCTAACACATGTCCTAATTCTATTGGACAAGTGTAATTCGACCAAAAACAAACTTAGGAATAAAATATGACCATTTAGGCCCACTTGGATTAGATTAGGACATTTATTATTAATTTATTTAAAGAAGGGTTAAAATAGTTAAAATCAAAGTTTAATAAGTAAATCATTTTTAATATGGGGTTATACATAAGATAAATTCAATTGTAAATATTCATTAGAAAGCTAAAAAGATTTCCTACATGATGATATTTTATTTGTAATTTTTAGACATCAAATAATGTAATTTATTTATGACACAAAGATGATGCAGTAATTATCTTATTAATGAAATATTGACATAATTGATGTTATAAACACCAAAATAAATGTAATTTGAGACTTTTTATGAATTCAACTAATTTTATAGGTTACTATGATATATTAATGTTGATTTAATCAACTTGGTTCGAACATATAATTCTTTTATGACTTTCATAAAAATCATATATCAAATAGTGTCAAAATTGACACAAAATAGTTTTTAAATCAAATATTATATTATTAATTGTTATTTTATTCCTAAAAATCTAAGGTTCGGCCAAATGACTTAGATAAGGATATATATTTTAATAATAAACAATTTGGGGTTCTTTTGGCATGTTATAGTAAGTGTATTAACCATATAGTGAAAGAAAACAAAAAGACATGGTAAAAGTTAAATTATTTAACTTAGAGTTAAATCTAATTGATAAGGTTAAAATAATATCATAAACTTGTCTAAATCCTATTGGTTGATAGGATTTCGACCCATACCCACTTTAGCTTCGAAATAATACCCTTTGGAACCATTATAAACCGATTTTGACTTTAATATAAAATAATATTTTGAGATATTCCTAAGGTGCCCCTCTCCTCCCTTATAAAAGGACACCTCCTCCCCCTCCTCCTCACACCAATTTGAGCACTCAAGCTCGGCCAACCCATGCCAAAATCTCTTCTCCACTTCCCTAGCAACATCCTAGAGGTTCTGGTCTTCCTCAAAGAACAATTCTAGTGCCCTAAGAGGAGGTCTCAAAGAGGCACTTCAAAGAAGAGGTAATTACCGTTACCAATTCTTTCATCTTTATTTCTTTTTCCACTTCTTCTTCTTAGGTTGTTTCATTATTAAGTAATAACATCAGTATCACTCATATACTGATATGTTATTATAAGTATGAAACAACCCTATTTCACCATCTATCCATCCTACGGAAAAAGAAATCACCGCGCGTGTGTACGTACGGAATACCGTCTCCACGACGCGATGAGATTCATTCTCCATGTTAACCATTTAAGAATGATTATAATGTATATATAAGAAATAATAATGAAATATATGACATTATAAAGCTACTGGATTTATTTATATATATACATATGTATGTCATCTACTTACTTCCATTTCAAGACAATAAGGAAAGAAAAACAGCGTTCATGCGTACGTACGGACTACCGTCTCCATGAACGGTGTTTTTCATTTTATCTATTATATATATATATATATACTGAATATATATGATATATAAATCATATTTTATATTCTGGAAGTAAGTAAATCATGATATAAGTAATAATTATGTCAAGAACAACAAGTCAAAACACCTACGATAAATGAAACGATTTTACCCAAAACGCTTCTTTAACATGGAATTTACAAAAGAACGGGTAATATAATGTCATAAGTGAACCATATATGATATCATAACAATGAATATGATTCTGTAATAAGTAAATGACATTATTTAAATCATTATACAGGAGGTTCGGACACATACGAAGCAAATTGGACCTAAGGTAAGGGAATTATCACAATCTCATTTTTATCCGAGATTGTTTATTCGTAAGTATTTACTGGGGTGTATTTTATCATCCACATCCATGTTTCCTCAATATGTAATATTATTTCCATCCAACTACAATTTTTTAAATCCAATTTTACCCTTCGGTGAGTTTTTAGTAAAAAATATGAAAGGAATCTTTTGACGTTTTTCATACGAGGTGCTTTTTGAACTTTTCCAACAAAAGTACGAGGAGAATGTTATTTTTAACTTATACGGCGTGAAAGGATTTTTACGGTTTCATAACACCTCATTTTAAAGAAGCTTCCTCTACAATATTGCATGATTATTTTCAACAAAACCCTTATCTTCTAAAATTGCATGGAATTTTGTGAAAAGAAAATGATTTTAAAGAAGAAAGGATATTTTCCTCAAGAATGGAGTTCAAGTGTTTTATCAAAATTATTTTCCATCTAAGATAATAAAGGGTTCTGTTTTTATCCCTATTATTAAATTGGTTTGATTATGTTGTGATGGAAATATTTTTATGAATTCCTTTATCTTATATGAATTGTTTTATGATGTCATGTTGTTTAAGAATCCCATTTTTATTACATGTGTTATGCGATGATGTATGTTTTATGATTATGTGGCACACATAAGAAAGGATTCATTATGAGATGGGTGGGACCTATATCTCCCTCCAATGCATTGGGTAAAGATTTTATATCTCATGAGATAGACATGGCTGAAAAGGTAGGTTATACCGGTTCAGTGAAACAGGACTGAAACGAGGGTTACTCGATTCAGAAAGGGACTTTGTCCACTAAGATAGTCTTGGCAATGAGTCATGACTAACAAGAAATTATTTTCCATGATTATGTGTGCATGCCACAAAGTTTCAAGTTTCATGTTATGATTATGGTGATCTCATTTTCACTTCTATGATTTGTTCCATGTTAAGATATTATGATCTCTTTTGCAGGTTATGATTTTCAAAAAGATATGATATGATTTTTATTTCTTTTGTATACCCTTACTGAGCATTTGAGCTCACCCTTTTATGTTTTCTTTTCCCCAGGATATAAATAAAGGTTTTAGGTAAAAAAAAAGGGAAGATCTTTATGGGAGATATTGAAGACCTTTCACCACGATTAGAAGATTACGTTCCGAGTTTCCAAAGACACTAAACTATTACGATCCTTGTGTGTGTGTTTTTGTTATGTACCAAGTATTCCGAAAAAGTAATGTAAAGTCAATGTACGTCAGGCTACGGGTATCTACAGTTGGTATCAGAGGAAAGGTTTAGTCAACCTTTGGAAACTAGGATGCGAAAACGTTAGTGAGATCCCTAGAGATATTTCTAAGGTATGTCTAGGGATGCCCCTAAGGATAAGTATACGTATAGGATATAGTTCTAGAACTATGGTAACGATATTAGATTAAACCAAAGATGATAGATATTTAAGTTACTCCCCCTTTATTACGATTTTTTCATCTAACACTATTCTGTTTGGGTTTTAGAAAATGGCTGGAAACAAGATGATTCACAATAATGGAGGATATGATGGACAATGGAATGATATTCTTCATGAGCAACCAAATGAAATGGGATTTGTATGTCCAAACATCATTATTATGCCGAATCAGCAATCTCACAACATGATCAATAAAGTAAAATTTGGTATGTTTCCTGACTCGACTAATAAGAGAAAGATGGAGTTCCATGATGATCATAGAGGAAAGAAAGTTCAATTTCCCCTATGTAAATCATGTGGGAAGAGGCATCAAGGAGAATGTTTCAAGGGAACTGGAAGATGCTTTGGGTGTGGAAACGAAGGACACAAAGCAAGTAAGTGCAAAGGAAAAGGGTCGGTTAACACCATGGATGAGGATAATGGTATTGCTACGACATCAAAAATGGTTAAGTGTTTTAAATGTGGAATGTATGGGCATTATGAAAACAAATGCACTAAGGGAAAGACTCATGAAGAGAATCAGTATGGTCATATGGGTAGTATTTATGTGGATGATGATGAAGAGACTACAAATGATATGTGAGATGAAAGAATTTTTGAAGCTCGGTCAATGGTTTAAGAATGTAGTGGAATGATTACATGTTTATCATGTGTAATGTTGTATAAGAAATCTCATGGTACTATGGAATAAAGAGACGTCTAAGGATTGTTACACTGTTGTCTTTCCTTGAGTTATGAAAGTGTATGATTAATGGTACCACTATCCATGAAAGGTTATTCAGATATTTTTAGAATTTAGATGATATGCGCACAATGAAGGAATAATAAGATAATGGGGTGTTTGATTATATTCATGAGCTCATGATTGATATAAGGACTAAGTGATATCATGGTTTGAGTATATAGAATTTTGAGGATTTTGGTATGTGGAAGGTGTTAACTTTTAACTGCATTCATGTTTTCACTAAGGTATTCAAGAGAATACATGATTAAGGACTTTGAATGTTTGGAATGTGACCAACAAAACATATCTTATGATATATGGGGATCAACGATGGTATTAAATCTCTGGTAATCGTTTTCACTTTGTTATGAGAGTGGACTGTAGTATTATGGATAAGCCTAAGGATTGGAATGAATTATGTTGGACATAAGTTAGTATTGTTTGTTTTTCGATATTATTTATGTGATGTTATAGTAATGTAGGTTTAGAAAAAGGACAACCTACAGGACGGGAGACAGCCCATCGCGTCGGACAAGGCTGTGGGAATCGAACCCACAACTGAAGTGCGACTGGCCTTTATCGCCTACCACTGGCCTACAGGAAGTCCCTGTTTAGTAGAAACTAGTTTTATTATATTAAGCAGTATGATATATGAGGTATAAGTCCATTTTAGGAACCATATATGATTAATCTCACTATAGATCGACTTATGTATATAATTTTTGCTAACCTTTTGTTTGAGACAGATGGAATGACCCGTCGTTCTATCACATGATCTGCTAACACTTCACGAATAACAAATTCAACTTCATTTATTTAAGAGATGAAGTGGAAATTGTTCAAGGCACGAACAACAGTGAGATTGTACCAAAATAAAGTAAGTATTTATTCTAATTCAAATTTTCAACTTTAGGGAAATGATCTTGAAAACCAAAAATGTTGTCCTAGTGATCTTATACCTGATGAATCAGATGGTACCTTATATCATCACAAATCTATGGATTTGTGATTACTGGATTTTCCATAGCCATGTTCTCTACCACTCTCCATCAGAACATGATGGTTAGATTTCTCTTCCATATCCATATTTTCACCTATGTGGAAACCCAGTGATTAGTTTATTTGGGTAATCGTTACATTTCATACTTTAGTTTTTAAAGACAAGTTTTGGTATTCCTTTTTACGATGTGGGTTTCTATTAAAGAAACTTTCGAATAGTAAACCATTTATAACCCCGACGAATTTCGAGGGCGAAATTCATTTTAAGGGGGGTAGAATGTAACAGCCCAAGATTTTATAAAAAATATTCTTTTTAATTTTATTAATGTCTTGTGTTGTACGCTACACCAAAAGGATCTTGCACAACACACATCCTTGACTTGACTTGCATTACACGCAATCGCGACCTTCCTCGATAGCGTGTGTAGTACGCAATACCGAGTTTCACTAAACAACGATATGCTATAAAAATATTATTAAAACTAGCCATTATGAATAGTAATAACCACTTTTTGAAATCCAGTAAATCTTATTTTTCAAAATGAACTTTATTTTTGGATTCGGAGTATCGAATTTAGCCTAAGGTGAAATTTTGGTACTTTTCGGATAACTTTCATATTCTAATGAATAGTGAAAATTACTAAATTATAATTAAAAACAACTTTTTTAATCGAAATAATTAATAGTGATAAATCATTAATTTGAGTGGTTTTAAAGTATATTTAGAATATATTTTTACAATTTAATACAATTTTGGTCATTGGATGTAGTTTCACATTTAAACTAGACATAAACAAGTGTCAATCTTTTGATAGATATTGTTTCTTAAAAACACGCTATTTGTTTTAACAGCGGGATTTAATTATAAAATTAATTAATGCAACTCTTATGTTATGAATTTGGTAAAATAGACTTCATTTTTTAATTCGGAATATGAAATATAGCTTGGGATGAAATTTTGGCATTGTTCTGAAAAACATCAATTTTTGATGAATAGTGAAACTACTAAGTGGTAGGTTAAAAACTGAATTTTGCATAAAACTTAATTTTACCGCTTCTGTGAATGGAATTTCGAAAATCCGAGAGACACGATTAATATCAAGGACTAAAATGTGGTTCAATGAGATGAAAATAATTTTTTGGTGAATAATAACTTTTTACTTTTTTTACCACGGTTAATAGTAAATAAGGTAAATAAGGGTAAATATGATATTAATATTACCCTAACACATGTCCTAATTCTATTGGACAAGTGTAATTCGACCAAAAACAAACTTAGGAATAAAATATGACCATTTAGGCCCACTTGGATTAGATTAGGACATTTATTATTAATTTATTTAAAGAAGGGTTAAAATAGTTAAAATCAAAGTTTAATAAGTAAATCATTTTTAATATGGGGTTATACATAAGATAAATTCAATTGTAAATATTCATTAGAAAGATAAAAAGATTTCCTACATGATGATATTTTATTTGTAATTTTTAGACATCAAATAATGTAATTTATTTATGACACAAAGATGATGCAGTAATTATCTTATTAATGAAATATTGACATAATTGATGTTATAAACACCAAAATAAATGTAATTTGAGACTTTTTATGAATTAAACTAATTTTATAGGTTACTATGATATATTAATGTTGATTTAATCAACTTTGTTCGAACATATAATTCTTTTATGACTTTCACAAAAATCATATATCAAATAGTGTCAAAATTGACACAAAATAGTTTTTAAATCAAATATTATATTATTAATTGTTATTTTATTCCTAAAAATCTAAGGTTCGGCCAAATGACTTAGATAAGGATATATATTTTAATAATAAACAATTTGGGGTTCTTTTGGCATGTTATAGTAAGTGTATTAACCATATAGTGAAAGAAAACAAAAAGACATGGTAAAAGTTAAATTATTTAACTTAGAGTTAAATCTAATTGATAAGGTTAAAATAATATCATAAACTTGTCTAAATCCTATTGGTTGATAGGATTTCGACCCATACCCACTTTAGCTTCGAAATAATACCCTTTGGAACCATTATAAACCGATTTTGTCTTTAATATAAAATAATATTTTGAGATATTCCTAAGGTGCCCCTCTCCTCCCTTATAAAAGGACACCTCCTCCCCCTCCTCCTCACACCAATTTGAGCACTCAAGCTCGGCCAACCCCTGCCAAAATCTCTTCTCCACTTCCCTAGAAACATCCTAGAGGTTCTGGTCTTCCTCAAAGAACAATTCTAGTGCCCTAAGAGGAGGTCTCAAAGAGGCACTTCAAAGAAGAGGTAATTACCGTTACCAATTCTTTCATCTTTATTTCTTTTTCCACTTCTTCTTCTTAGGTTGTTTCATTATTAAGTAATAACATCAGTATCACTCATATACTGATATGTTATTATAAGTATGAAACAACCCTATTTCACCATCTATCCATCCTACGAAAAAAGAAATCACCGCGCGTGTGTACGTACGGAATACCGTCTCCACGACGCGATGAGATTCATTCTCCATGTTAACCATTTAAGAATGATTATAATGTATATATAAGAAATAATAATGAAATATATGACATTATAATGCTACTGGATTTATGTATATATATACATATGTATGTCATCTACTTACTTCCATTTCAAGACAATAAGGAAAGAAAAACAGCGTTCATGCGTACGTACGGACTACCGTCTCCATGAACGGTGTTTTTCATTTTATCTATTATATATATATATATACTGAATATATATGATATATAAATCATATTTTATATTCTGGAAGTAAGTAAATCATGATATAAGTAATAATGATGTCAAGAACAACAAGTCAAAACACCTACGATAAATGAAACGATTTTACCCAAAACGCTTCTTTAACATGGAATTTACAAAAGAACGGGTAATATAATGTCATAAGTGAACCATATATGATATCATAACAATGAATATGATTCTGTAATAAGTAAATGACATTATTTAAATCATTATACAGGAGGTTCGTACACATACGAAGCAAATTGGACCTAAGGTAAGGGAATTATCACAATCTCATTTTTATCCGAGATTGTTTATTCGTAAGTATTTACTGGGGTGTATTTTATCATCCAAATCCATGTTTCCTCAATATGTAATATTATTTCCATCCAACTACAATTGTTTAAATCCAATTTTACCCTTCGTTGAGTTTTTAGTAAAAAATATGAAAGGAATCTTTTGACGTTTTTCATACGAGGTGCTTTTTGAACTTTTCCAACAAAAGTACGAGGAGAATGTTATTTTTAACTTATACGGCGTGAAAGGATTTTTACGGTTTCATAACACCTCATTTTAAAGAAGCTTCCTCTACAATATTGCATGATTATTTTCAACAAAACCCTTATCTTCTAAAATTGCATGGAATTTTGTGAAAAGAAAATGATTTTAAAGAAGAAAGGATATTTTCCTCAAGAATGGAGTTCAAGTGTTTTATCAAAATTATTTTCCATCTAAGATAATAAAGGGTTCTATTTTTATCCCTATTATTAAATTGGTTTGATTATGTTGTGATGGAAATATTTTTATGAATTCCTTTATCTTATATGAATTGTTTTATGATGTCATGTTGTTTAAGAATCCCATTTTTATTACATGTGTTATGCGATGATGTATGTTTTATGATTATGTGGCACACATAAGAAAGGATTCATTATGAGATGGGTGGGACCTATATCTCCCTCCAATGCATTGGGTAAAGATTTTATATCTCATGAGATAGACATGGCTGAAAAGGTAGGTTATACCGGTTCAGTGAAACAGGACTGAAACGAGGGTTACTCGATTCAGAAAGGGACTTTGTCCACTAAGATAGTCTTGGAAATGAGTCATGACTAACAAGAAATGATTTTCCATGATTATGTGTGCATGCCACAAAGTTTCAAGTTTCATGTTATGATTATGGTGATCTCATTTTCACTTCTATGATTTGTTCCATGTTAAGATATTATGATCTCTTTTGCAGGTTATGATTTTCAAAAAGATATGATATGATTTTTATTTCTTTTGTATACCCTTACTGAGCATTTGAGCTCACCCTTTTATGTTTTCTTTTCCCCAGGATATAAATAAAGGTTATAGGTAAAAAAAAAGGGAAGATCTTTATGGGAGATATTGAAGATCTTTCACCACGATTAGAAGATTACGTTCCGAGTTTCCAAAGACACTAAACTATTACGATCCTTGTGTGTGTGTTTTTGTTATGTACCAAGTATTCCGCAAAAGTAATGTAAAATCAATGTACGTCAGGCTACGGGTATCTACATTCTGGGACTACCTCTACACAGAGAGGTAGACTTTTACATCGACCTGTACCTCAGGACGACACCGATATCTACACCAGCATATCAGATGGCTCCTGTGGAGCTTTGAGAGTTGCGGGTGTAGGTGGAGGACTTGTAGGTAAAGGGGTTCATAAGGCCTAGTGTTTCTCCATGGGAATCCCTGATCTTGTTCACTAAAAAGGCGGATGGGAGCTTGAGGATTTGTGTAGAATATCGTCTCCTGAACTAGGTGAACGTGAAGAACAAGTATCCACTCCCGAGGATCGATGATCTCTTTGACCATCTGAAGGGATATCGATGGTTTTTGAAGATAGACCTCAGATCAAGATATCATCAGCTCAGAGTACGGGACAAGGACACATCGAAGACAACCTTCAGATGTCAGTATGGTCATTATGATTTCTTAGTGATGCCTTTCAGCGTGACCAACGCTCCAGTAGTGTTCATGGGGATCATGAATAAGATCTTCCAGCCATACCTTGATTACTTTGTGGTGGTCTTCATTGACAACATCTTGATATACTCAGTGTCGGAGGAGGAGCACACCACACACCTACAGATAGTCCTGGATACACTTCGAGAGCACCATATTCATGGAAAGATCTCAAAGTGTCAGTTCTAGATACGGGAAGTCCACTTCCTGGGGCATGTTATCTCGGAGGCTGGAGTCTTAGTAGATCCAACAAAGATAGAGGCAGTGCTTGCTTGGGAACCACCCAGGAGTGTGACCGAAGTGTGGAGTTTCCTGGGATTGGCTGGGTACTATCAGATATTTGTACCTAAATTCTCCAGGGTAGCATCACCCTTGTTAGCCTTGACAAAGAAGGGGAATCCTTTATTGTGGAAAGAGAAGTTCCAACAGAGTTTCCAGAAGTTGAGGCAGAGACTGACGAGTGCTCCCATCTTGAGGCTACCAGAAGAGGGCGTTGGGTATGTAATCTACTGTGATGCATTAGGGAACAGACTAGGTTATGTCCTGATGTAGGAGTGAGAAGTGATCGCCTATGGACCACGGTAGTTGAGACAACATGAGAATAACTATGCTACCCATGACCTGGAGTTATCAGCAGTGGTCTTTGCACTGAAGATGTGATGACACTACTCGATGGATGAACAGTTTACTATTTACTCTGATCAAAAGAGTATCAGTTATATATTCTCACAGAAGGACCTAGACCTGATACAATAACAATGGCTAGAGTTCCTCCAAGACTATGACTTTGAGATAGTCTATACTCCTAATAAGGAGATCATAGTAGCAGACGCACTCAACATGAGGTCTGGTCTACAACTGCTGAGTGAGGCGACATAGCAGCTAGCCGCGTTGCAAATATCTTTCGTGGATAGAGATGGAGAAACTTATCTCTAGTCTATGAATGTCACTCCCCCACTTCTTTAGTGAGTTTAGGAGGCACAGCTTGGGAACATAGACTGTGAGGCCCGACATGCTTAGATATCCTCAGGACATGCTCTTGATGTATTTTATGAAGGCAGGGAGCACGTCATCCTCTTCAGAGGGCGCACCATGGTACCAGTGACGCTACGAGAGGAGGTGTTAAGGGAGTTCCACACATCCCCTTTGACAGTACATCCTGGAGTGGTGAAGATGTACCAAGACCTCCGACGTCAGGACTGGTGGCCAGGGATGAAGAAAGTAGTGGCAGAGTTTGTATCCCGATGCCTCACTTGTCATCAAGTGAAGGCCGAGCATCAAGTACCAGCAAGATTAGCTTAGCCACTTGAGGTACCTAAGTGGAAGTTGGATGGTATCTCCATAGACTTCGTGACAGGGCTACCACATACATATAGGGGCCATGATTCCATCTTGGTGATTGTTGACTGACTCACAAAGTCAGCCCACTTCCTACCTATCCAAGAGCAGGGACCAGTAGAGAGCTTAGGAAACCTCTATGTGCAGGAGATAGCATGACTTCATGGGGTTCCATCATCGATCGTCTTAGATTTCAAAACACGTTTTACATACCGCTTGTGGAAGTGATTTCAGGAGGCGTTTGGAACTCAGCTACGCTTGAGCAATACCTTTCACGCTCAGACAGATGGTCAGACGGAGCAGACCATACAGACACTCGAGGATATGCTTCATGCTTGTGTCCTCGATTTTGGCTGCATTTGGGAGGACCACCTACCCCTGATGGAATTTTCATACAACAATAGCTATCACTCCACCATCAGCATGGCCCCATTTGAGGCTTTGTACGGGTGACCATGCATATCACCTCTTTATTAGACAAACCCAGGGGAGTCAGCACTTATGGGTCCAGAGTTGGTACAGGCTACCATATAGAAGGTACAGATCATCCAGGAGTGGATGAAGGCTGCACAGAGCTGGCATAAGTCTCATGCCGACAGTAGATGGAGACCCTTGAAGTTTGAGGATGGAGACCATGTATTCCTATGGGTCTCACCCTGACAAGGATTACAGAGGTTTGGCCAGGGCAGTAAGATATCTTCGAGGTTCTTCAGACCTTTCCAGATCCTCAGTAGAGTAGGTGAGGTGGCGTACCATCTAGCTCTTCCCCCATAGATGCACCGAGTGTATAATTTATTCCATGTGTTTCATCTGAGGAGATACGTGCATGATCCATCGCATGTCATCGACTGGGGAGAGATAGACATCGATGATGGGGCGACGTTTGTGGAGTTCCCAGTGGAGATAGAGGATCGACATGATCGGGTCCTTCGTGGGTGGTCGATTCCTCTGGTGCGAGTTCATTGGAAGCACAAGGACCTCCGAGAGAGCACATGGGAGTGGGAGGCTCAAATGTGTGCTTAGTACCCCCATTGTTTATCCTAGTTTTGTTGTAGATTTTGAAAAAAAAATCCCTAAGGTGGGGAGAATGTAAAGACCCAAAAAATTCCATGTAATTTTTTTTAAAATTATTTGAGATTATTATGAGTCTGTGAAAATTGACAGCATGTGATTCTGAGACCCGGTGTGCCCAGAATGAATTTCTAAACTTTTTTTAGGTACGTTTAGTAAACATACGGGAAACATTTTCTATCTTTTGAACCGGTGCTCAGAATAAAAATCCGAGGGCACCGTTGAATTCGTAGCACTGAGATTCGCTTAAGGGAAGCTTCACTTCGACCACAGTAGGTCGGGAGAAAAAGTTAGTTTTTGGACTTTTTAAAGACAAGTAAAATAACATGTAATTGATATTTTATTTTCATTTTATCCAATGGATGAGTGGCGGTGGAAAGGCCAGTGACTTGTCAATCCATTTAATGGCTTGACTCATCAACTGCGTAACTCCACCATTGTGAATTAAAAGAGGTTCATTAATTCATTTAATGAACCTCATTAATTCCTCAATGCATTACTCAGCTTCCCCACTCCTATTTAAATGGAGCTCGGGGTGGAGTTTTGGAATGACTTCTTCAAGTGGGGAAACTCTGACAAAGTCCTATGACAGTATCCACAGACAAAGGATGGAAGCTTGGTTGGCAACGATCTGGGATCGACGAACGCTGACGACTCCATCCAACGTGGATGCTCCTCCCACCATAACCGCGACACCTCTAATGGATCTCGAGATAGGGGGTTTACGTTATTTAATGTTCCCTCTCTTCTCATTCTTGAAAAATATAATGAACGCGGACCAACCGACTAATGGGTTGATTCTTATCTAATCTAATAATGCGGGTGGTTGTTGTGGGGTCTTAAATTCGATGTTTATTCTTCCTTTTGTTTATTCTTAATCATCCTCATGTTTAAAACACTAATGTGGAGGGCGCAGGCCGAAACCAACAAGGCCTGGACCCTCCACTAAACTTGTCCTTATTGTGTTCTTCGTGGCAGAACAATGAACGTAGTGACAAGGCATATTTGAGGTCCTTGAAATGACGGAAGAATCCTGAGAGGACCATAGGTGCGTCCGGAAGGAAGAACAGACCACTGGAGATCACCTGGTGGCTCGCGGAAGAAATACTAGTGCGGCACTGAAGAGCGATGGTGGCGGCCGACATCGGCCGGCTGCGACGGAAGCAGGCAGCGCACCGGCGCGTGCTGTGGAGGGGATCCGCGACATCATGCCGCGATGACTATAGAAGGTGGCGGGCCCTTGGCCGACCGAGGGGTGGAGGCGGCGTGCTGTCGCGCGCCGCATTAAAGGGCCGAAAATTTGAAGCCACAACGATGATGAAGGCTGGGACCCATTCCCTAAGGGTCTTGTGAGTGACGAGGCAGTGCCATTTGGTGCCACCAATTAAAGGAGTTGAACGACTCCTTTGAGCCATTCGGGTGCAGCAGACCGCGCAACCCGCGCGGGACGCGCCAGCCAGCGGGCCGAGCCCATCGTGGCCAAGCCCAACTGGGATGAGCCCACCGCGGCGTAGCCCAACTGGGCCAAGCCTACCCCGGCCCATCCCAACCAGGCCGGGTCGGTCCAACAGGGTCGGATCGGACCCGGACCCCTCTCGGGCCCAGAAACGCTTAAAGGTCCATATCTTGCGAACCAGACGTCTGTTTGATGAACCGTCTGCGACGCTGAGATCCTTGAAGCGAGACAGTCCTTTTGAGATACTCCAAGAGAGTTTTGGATAATGTTAGAGTACATATGGGTTGGATCGACTCGGAATCCAACCGGGATCTCGGTGCTAAAATGCCAATAACTTACAGACCGGACGTTCGGTTGACGCGTCGTCTGTTGCGTTGGAACCCTTATGATGTGACAGATCATCGAGTTACTTATTCATGGGAATTCATGTCAGTTAAAATATGACTAATGGCTTGAGGAGCGGTTCTCCCATAATCAAGCGTGCTATGAGAGAGAATCCAGTGGCTGACAGTGGGGCAGAGGTTGGAGACAGATCATACGAAGATTAGTACCGAATGATCCTATGTATGTCATCAACTATCGATCATGTGTGGGTCATATCCTATGTGGGTTAGTGCTCAGCGATCCTGTGTGGGTCAGTGCATACCGATCCTGTGTGGGTCAGATCCTGTGTGGGTCAGTGCTCAGCGATCCTGTGTGGGTCAGCGCATACCGATCCTATATGGGTTAGATCCTGTGTGGGTCAGCTGGGGTTATTACCTATCGACTCTAGGTGGGTTGTGTCATACCCACCATTTTTAAATCATTTATTTTAATAATTTTCTGGAAATCAGGTAGTTCAGGTTAAAGCCCGATTTAAAACTTTTTGAGTTCCTATTTAAAGAAACACACGTTTTAGCCTTGACACCCGAACCTCGCGTACGATATGTTTTAGTTTTTATTTTTATCGCATAATTTATCTACCTTTTTAATTTTTTTATTTCATTGGAAAGTGGTATGATCACGACATTAGTGTGTGCTTTTTGCACTGATAAATTAACGCTGCCTTGACAGTGCCCAACGAGCAGGCATGGCACGGGTGAAGCCGTGCAGCCTGCCTGGTGTGCGGGTGGACCTTTTTATCATTAACATTTTAAACGTGTAATTTTTTCATCAACACCATTATTATTATTATTATTATTATTATTATTGAACCCCCTTTGTTAATTTATATTATTGATTTCATTTACCATTTTATTTTAATTTATTTTATTTTAGGTTGGTTTAGTCTTTTTTTTAGGTTCCTATTCCACTTTTATTTCTATTCATTTTCTTTTCCTTTTTTTATCCATTCTCTTGTATTATTTCTTCTCTTTTATTTCTTCTTTCCCTCACTTAGCTCTCTCCCCCGTTGCGGCACACTATTCCTCACCCCTTTCCCCCTCTAGTTCGCGCATAGCCGCCGAAGCCTTAGGGATGTTTTTCTCCTCTCACCAAACCATTTCAGTTCCTCCTCGGCCAAGCCCACACACCAGTCCTCGCTCCACCCTCGTTGAGACAAAATTCCCTACGTGCAACTTCCCCCCTGTCCGACCGATCTTTTGACGGTCTTCGCCGCACCGGGCCGCACCTCCCTTACTCCTCCCCAGTCGGATCTAACACCGGCGGTCCACCCCTTCGTTTCTACCCAGCCGCACCGACCAGCTGCACCCCATTCCCCCACACCTCCTCTCTCTCTAGCCATGCCCCTGCAACTCTCCAGTCAAAACCTTTTTTTGGGCCGCACCTCTTTCCGGTGAGGTTCCAGCCGGTGTGATTCTCCTTTCGGCACCCTCCACCGCAATAGGCCAACCTCTTGAACCTATCGCTTTAGGTGCGAAGTAATCTAGTTGTGATTTCTTCTATATTGGTGATGTTTCAGATAAGGTTTAGTTTGCGTTTTGTTTAATTTTGGTGCAATTATGCAGTGCTTTGTTTTAGGAGTCTCCTTAGTCTTCTTGCGGTGCAAGCGTCATGCGGCGGGAGCTTTGCGTTGTCTTACGAGGTTTTTCCTACACCAAGGTAGGTGGTTCCGCGTGTAAGGTTTATCTGATTAATCCTGTTGCTTGTTTAATTTATTTATTTAATTTATTAATTAGTCTCAATGCGTGTAGTTCATTTGTGTATGAAATTTAAAATGTCTTTTCTCTGCTGGTGGTACGTCTTTGAACTTTTAGTGTTTGTTAAAATTATGCGGTTAGTTTGTTAGCTTGTGCAGGAGCAGTGGATTGTGTTTTGTGGTGTGAAGGTTGTTTTTGTTTTGAAATGGTTGGTGTGTTTTCATTTTGGTTGGTGTGTTTTTATTAATGTGTTTGTTTTAAAATGGTTGGTGTGTTTTCATTTTGGTTGGTGTGTTTTTATTAATGTGTTTGTTTTGGAATGGTTGGTGTGTTTTGGTGTTGTTTTGGTGCAATGTTTTCAAAATGGTTTTAGGGAGAATTTGGATGGTGCGAACTATGTTTTCAAGGGTATTTGAGAGGTGTATGCGTTAAAAAGTTGTTTTTCAATGAGTAGCAAATATTTTTGGATGTGTCGACTTTTTTTTTTCAACCGTGTAGCAATTTATTAGACTGTGTTAGTTATTTGAATTATATCTTGAAAAGGTTATGATGGGTGGTTGATTTTCAAGAACCATGTTTACATGAAATGGGGCGTGTTTTTGATATAAAATCCTCTTTGCGTCACTTGGTGGTGTTTCATTGTGTCGGCCCTTGTTTTGTTATTTAATATTGTTTTCTAAGTTTTGTAGATTGATTAATTCTTTTGAGTGTGTATAGCTATGAGATATTTTTGAAAAAAAAAGTTTCATAAATTTTAAAGTGTTTTAGGAAATAATGTAAATGGTGCGAAGTATATTTTGAAAACATGTCGAGGTGGTTTTTACGTTGTTTGTTCGTTTGGATTATTCTAAGTCAGTGGTTATGGGTTTTCAGTTGTTTTGTGTTTGTCACAGTGCATTGGCGAGGAAAACCCACGACATTGCAGTCTTCAATAGGTTGCACGTACTTGTGCGCGAGTGTGAGACGTGCCCCATCGTCGTCATAACCGAGCTGCGAGTCGAGGTAGGTCCCCTACTACACATGCCTTTAAATTTAGAATTTATTGATTGATTGATATTTTATTAATTTTAATAAATGTGAAATAATTTAAGATAATTAATTTTTAAATGAATATTTGGTGTAAAAAGATCCGTTTATTTTATACACGACACTTGGAAATATTTTCTTGATGAATGGACACCCAGTAGTGAAAGAATGCCCATATGGCCTTTAAACATAATTCACGAAATTTCAAATGTAGTTATGGTTTATTGATAAATGATTTTCTTTGAATCATGAACAAGTGTTTTGGTTATCTTGAGAAATGAGGATTTTCTTTAAAATTGTTGAAGGCCCATTTGGCACTTTAATAAAATAAATTATTTTGGAAAACTCTCTTTGGGGTGACTCAGGGGTGATCTTTGGTGTACATTGAATGCATGAGTTATGTGTGATGTTTTTGCTACTTGATTGAATTTGTTGACCCACCCTTTTCCTTTTTATTACACATGTTGACATGTGAACCTGGCATAGTAAGTGAATCTTCTGAGAACGATGGCTGCACTAGTTTAGATTACTCACTGACTAGTGTCCCTTAGTATAGATTATACTCTTCTAGGGGATTGGGCCCCTTAGTTAGGGCATATAGGGAAACATCAAGCATTAGGGAATTATGACATCATCGAGAGTAGGCATGCCTTCAGGATGAGTCACATGTATAGTACGTTCTGGATTGTTCACGAGCTCCTAGGTTTGACTAATGTTTTATTTAGTGTTTATTTGTATGTGGTGTATGATTGAGAGGTCTAGTTTGGTTGCTGGCCCCTGTGTGCCACTTTTTCCATTGCCCTTAGTGTGTGTTGTGTGTTGTGTGTGATTTTACTTTTTACTAACAACAAAAATTTGGATTTCTAAATTGTTCGCAAAAATGTTTTAAAATAAAATACACCTGTTCCTTTCAAACATTAAATTTGTTTTTAAATTAAAAAGGGCAATGGACTATTACTTGTTTTGGAAATGAAAGTGTGTGTTGAAACCCATATTTTATATACTTTATTTCAAACCTGAAATTAGTGAATTCTTTATTTAAAGGTAGTGTATTGGGAATATTTGTTTGGGCACGCCTACTGAGTTTTAATACTCACGTCTATAGTGTTTTCCTGTTTTTAGTTTCTGTTGCAGGTTTGACTCATGCTTTCTCGCTGTGGGTTATAGTTGGTTGTGGACTGGTGAGCGACTCTCGGAGTGGCGAGGAGTTTTGGTTGTGGTTAGGTTAGTTGGTTTTTTTGATTGTTCTTTCTTTTCGTGTTTTTTATTTACTTCGCGTTATTCTACTTTTTCGTTGCTTTATTTATTTTCACTGGGAGAAATTGTTCCCAATTGTCCTCTGTTGATGCCCTGACACTAATCGCCATCCCGGGAGGATCGGGAATGCCTCTCGGGCCATGTCGCGGACCGGCTCAGGTGACCAGTTCAGGGTCGACCCAGGTTGGTTCGTAACAAAATTGTATCATAGGAATGTTTTCTCTCTTTGGTCATGTCCCTTTGGGATAGAGTCAGGGCAAACCAAAGTTATGGGTGTCAGAACTCGACAATCAAGCTACGAGTTAGGTGCCTGGCCAACACACCTTGTGGTGAAACTCGAGTTACCAAAGAAAGTTGAGGTTTGTCTAAACTTTTGGTATGTGTAGTTAATCTTATTTAAGGTAAATGAAAAGGGAGTAGGGTCAGTGGTCCCAGTGAGCTCATAGGGTCTGGCAAGCCATGTGGAGCCGAGGACGCTGTCCTAGAATACCCTCTATGGTGGTGGTGTGATTGGCATATGGCCGCCAACCATATGTTCTAGTCACCCACTGACACTAGTTTTCTCTTGCACCGTTCCTCGTTTCTTTGTTTGGAATTGTGGAAATTTGGTTTTTAAGGAAATTTTTTTTGGTCTTTGAAATTTTTTTCGAATGAAGTGCTTTAAAAATGAAATGACGTGTAAGGTTTGAAAAGTGTGGGTTGAATGTTTGGTTTTGAAAAATGGAAAGGTCTGGTTTTGATCCTTGGTGTTCTCATAGGCAACCACATGCATGGGTGTTTATGGAGAGAGAAATGGGTAACGGCATGAGCGGATGAGTGCCTGGATGGACATGATGTGGGTGCCAGTGTGGCACGGGAACATGCATGTGTGTGGCCTATAGGACACCATTGGTGTTTGTTCAACCCACCAACTTCGTTCTTTTTCAAAAAGTTTAGTTAAAGTTTTGTTAAAGAAAAATATGGTGTTTTAAATAACTGGTGATCGTGTGGTGTGTCCTTGTGTTTTGGAAATGTTGTGTGTGAGGTGCTTCGAGCTGAGAATCCTTTTTAACTGATTCATGTTTTGATTTTGAATTTTTATTTGTAAGTTGGTGTGCAAGTGCGTGGTTAGTGAATTATTTTGAAAAGTGCTTCGATAATCCCTTACAATGGTTCCCCCTGCACGTTTAGTGTTTTCTTGTGGTATGTCTTGGTCATTAGACCAACTTGATTGGGTCCATGGTTTTCTTTATTGACTAGTGAACGCCCCCCATAAAGCATTCACATGTGATTGAAGTGCGGCCATGGGTAATTCGCCGTTGTCTGACCCTCCAGTTGATCGAAGGATTCTTTTCATGAATTCTAGAATTTAACCCACTCTTTTTTAACAACTAAGCAGATCCTCTCGCAACGGTATGACATATGTGAGGGGAGTTGAAGGAAGTTTTGGTCTCTTTGAGATGTCTGAGTCGTCGGGTATGAGGTTTGACACCGTTGTGTCTGAAGGTCCCCCTGGAAACGGTGAAAGGAATTCCCGTAGGTAAGGGTGAAGGCGGTTTAGAATTATCGGTACTGGACGATGTTTTGAAAGGCTTGTAATGCTTTCATCAACCATAAGGGTCATGTTTGGTGATGTCTTGCAGCATGAGTTCTCTTGAAGAGAAAGGGTGGATTTCATAGGATCATTTTGGAATCACTGTCTTCATAGGAGTGTGTCCTCTCAGGGAGTTCTAATTTTTTTGTTCAAAGGGGAGTGTTTGTCACGCATATTTCCTTATTAATTTTCTTGGTTAAGGTGAAAGGAGATTCATGTGCACCCTCTAAACCCCTATTTTGATGGATGTGCCACGAGCGAGTAGTTGGATGTCGTGATGTGTTGTGTTTGTGGGTGTTGTCTTAGTTGTGGTGTGGTTGCGTGTGGCACCAAAAAGGAGAAGCTCCATTTGGGAGTCTTCAATACCTGACTGTGAGGAAAGATATGCTTCAAACATCAGGGCTCCAGCCATAGGCCTCAGAGTGAATCTGGTGCGTAGTTAGGAACTCCGGGAGTGTATAAGACCCTGAATTTATTTCTGTCATCGGTGCTGAAAGTAAAGGCAGTTTAAATTTTTTTCTGGGGTTATTCCGTTCCGAGAAAACCATTTGGGTGCGTAAGGATTATGTGACTATGTGGAGGTGTGGTCATCTTGTTACCTTCAAGTCCCGGTGGTTGCGTCCCACAGAATGTAATTACCTTTGGTGGTCCATATGGGAGTCTATCGGGTAAATCAGTCTCAAATTTGAATAATGCTCATCCAAGGATGTGAATATGTTAGTTCATCTTGGGTCGTGGCTTTGAAACCCCAGTAGTTGGGCCTGCCCTCCCCACCCCTTGTGGTGGGGTGTTTGGTCCCTGTCACGGATTTTTTTTGAAGTTTTTGTATTTTCTGGTAGTTCTAATGGTGGGGAGACCCACATTGGGTCTCGCTTAGACGTGTCTGAAATGAATCGGTGATGGCCTTTCCATAATGGTGGGGAGTCAACCCGGGCCTCCCCGTGTCGGTTTCCTTATATCGTCTCGAGCGTCAGTAAGTTTCAAATAGTGGGGATCCCCTTTGGGCTTTCCCTATGTTGGACTTTAGTTATTTCCTACAGATGACTGGGTGGTGAGTGATAAGAGTGTTCCTTGGATGCGTTTGGTTTTGTTTGTTCGTTCCAGTCAAATAGTGTGGTTTTCGTTTAATAGTGCTTGAGGTTTTTTGGCTTGTGAAATTGGTTTTCGTGGGTGTGAGGACTCCTTTTCTTATACAATCAACTAGAGGTGTTTCAGCTCTTTGGGGAGGATGAAACTTTGAGGGAATATATTTTTATGGGTTTCTTGATGTTTTCATTGGAGTCACTTTCTCTAAGCACATTCATTTGCCTCTTTTCACTTTCTTTTAGTAGGGATCCTTTTTGAACCCAAAGGGGGTATCGTTTGCGACTTTGGGATTCAGCCTTAGTTATGGATTTTTGGGGGCGGAAAGTGCTATGGTAGAGAGATTTGTCACACCCTCCATTTTTAAATCATTTATTTTATTAATTTTCTAGGAATCAGGTAGTTCGGGTTGAAGCCCGATTTAAATCTTTTTGAGTTCCTATTTAAAGAAACACACATTTTGGCCTTGACACCCGAACCTCTCTTATGATATGTTTTAGTTTTTATTTTTATCTCATAATTTATCTGCCTTTTTAATTTTTTGTTTCATTGGAAAGCAGGCTGAGCACGACATTAGTGTGTGTTTTTTGCGCTAATAAATGAACGCTGCCTTGATAAAGCTTGATGAGCAGGCAGGGCACGAGCGAAGCCGTGCGGCCTGCCTGGTGTGTGGGTGGACCTTTTTATCATTAACATTTTAAATGCGTAATTTTTTCATCAACGCCATTATTATTATTATTATTATTATTATTATTATTATTATTGAACTCCCTTTTTTAATTTATATTATTAATTTCATTTACCATTTTATTTAAATTTATTTTATTTTAGGTTAGTTTAGTCTTTTTTTAGGTTCCAATTCCACTTTTTTATTTTATTTTATTTTCTATTCATTTTCCTTTCCTTTTTTTATCCCCTATCTTCTATTTTTTTCTCTTTTATTTATTATTTCTCTCACTTGCCTCTCTCCCCCGTCACAGGACACTATTCCTCACCCCTTTCCCCCTCTGGTTCGCACATAGCCGCCGAAGCCCTAGGGCTGTTTTTCTCCTCTCAACAGACCAGCTCGGTTCCACCTCGGCCAAGCCTGCACCCTAGTCCTCACTCCACCCTTGTCAAGCCAAAATTCACTGCACGCGACTTCCCCCCTGTCCGGCCGATCTTCCGACGGTCTCTACTACGCCGGGCCACACCTCCCTTGCTTTTCCCAGGTCGGATCTAATACTGGTGGTCCGCCCCTCTGTTTCTGCCCAGCTGCACCGACCGACTGCACCCCCTTCTCCCACACATCCCCTCTCGCTGGACGCACCCCTGCAACTCTACGGTCACAACCTTTTTATGGGCCACACCTCTTTCTGGTGAGGTTCCAGCCAGTGGGATTCTCCTTCTGGCACCCTCCATCGCAACTGGCCAACCTCTTGAACCTCTCGCTTTAGGTGAGGAGTAATCTAGTTGTGATTTATTCTATATTGGTGATGTTGCGGATAGGGTTTAGTTTGCATTCTATTTAATTTTGATGCAATTATGCGGTTCTTTGTTTTAGAAGTCTCCTTGATCTTTTTGCGGTGCAAACATCGTGCGACGGGAGCTTTGCATTGTCTTGCGAGGTTTTTCCTACAACAAGGTAGGTGGTTCCACGTGTGAGGTTTATCTGATTAATCCTATTGCTTGTTTAATTTATTTATTTAATTTATTAATTAGTCTTAATGTGTACAGTTCGTTTGTGTTTGCAATTTAAAATGTCTTTGCTCTGCTGGTGGTACATATGTGAACTTTTAGTGTTTGTTAAAATTATGCAGTTAGTCTGTTAGCTTGTGCAGGAGTAGTGGCTTGTGTTTTGTGGTGTGAAGGGTGTTTTTTTTTGAAATGGTTGGTGTGTTTTTGTTTTGGTTGGGGTGTTTTTATTAATGTGTTTGTTTTGAAATGGTTGGTGTGTTTTCGTTTTGGTTGGTGTGTTTTTATTAATGTGTTTGTTTTGGAATGGTTGGTGTGTTTTGGTTTTGTTTTGGTGCAACGTTTTCAAAATGGTTTTAGGGAGAATTTGGATGGCGTGAACTATGTTTTCAAGGGTATTTGAGAGGTGTATGTGTGAAAAAGTGGTTTTTCAATGAGTAGAAAATCGTTTTGGATGTGTTAACTTTGTTTTTCAACCGTGTATCAATTTATTAGATTCTGTTAGTTATGTGAATTATATCTTGAAAAGTTTATGATGGGCGGTTGATTTTCAAGAACCATGTTTACATGAAATGGGGCGTGTTTTTGATATAAAACCCTATTTGAGTCACTTGGTGGTGTTTCATTGTGTTAGCCCTTATTCTGTTATTTAATATTGTTTTCTAAGTTGTGCAGATTGATTAATTCTTTTGATTGTGTATAGCTGTGAGATATTTTTGAAAAAAAAAGTTTCATTAATTTTAAAGTGTTTTAGGAAATAATGTAAATGGTGCGAAGTATGTTTTGAAAACACATCGAGGTGGTTTTTGTGTTTGTTTTTTTGAATTGTTCTATGTTAGTGGTTATGGGTTTTCCGTTGTTTTTCATTTGTCACAGTGCATTGGCGAGGAAAACCCGTGATATTGCGGTCTTCAGTAGGTTGCACGTACTTGTGCGTGAGTGTGAGACGTGCCCCATCGTCGTCAAAACCGCGCTACGAGTCGAGGTAGGTCCCCTACTGCACATGCCTTTTAAATTTAGAATTTATTAATTGCTTGATATTTTATTAATTTTAATAAATGTGAAATAATTTAAGATAATTAATTTTTAAATGAATATTTGGTGTAAAAAGAGAAATTTATTTTATACACAACACTTGAAATATTTTCTTGATGAACGAACACCTAGTAGTGAAAGAATGCCCATATGGCCTTTAAACATAATTCACAGAATTTCAAATGTATTTATGGTTTATTGATAAATTATTTTCTTTGAATCATGAACAAGTTTTTTGGTTCTCTTGAGAAATGAGAATTTTCTTTAAAATTGGTGAAGGTACGTTTGGCACTTTAATAAAATAAATTATTTTTGGAAAACTCTATTTGGGGTGAATCGGGGGTGATATTTGGTGTACATTGACTGCATGAGTTGTGTGTGATGTTTGTGCTACTTGATTGAATTTTTTGACTCAAACCTTTCCTTTTTATTACATGTGTTGACATGGGAACCTGGCATAGTAAGTGAATCTTCTGAGAACGATTGCTGTACTAGTTTAGATCACACACTGGCTAGTGGCCCTTAGTACGGATTATACTCTGCTAGTGGATTGGGCCCCTCGGTTAGGCCATGTAGGGAAACACCGGGCGTTAGGGCATTATGACGTCGATGAGAGTAGGCATGCCTTCAGGATGAGTAACATGTATACTATGTTCTAGATTGTTCATGAGCTCATAGGTTCGACCCTTATTTTCTTTAGTGTTTATTTGTATGTGGCGGACGATTGAGAGGTCTAGTTTGGTTTCTGGTCCATGTGTGCCTCTTTTTCCATTGCCCTTAGTGTGTGTTGCGTGTTGCGTGTGATTTTACTTTTTACTAATAACTAAAATTTGGATTTCTAAATTTTTTACAAAAATATTTTAAAATGAAATGCACCTATTCCTTTCAAACATTAAACTTGTTTTTAAATTAAAAAGGGCAATGGTCTGTTACTTGTTTTGGAAATAAAAGTGTGTGTGGAAACCCATATTTTATATACTTTAGTTCAAACCTGAAATTAGTGAATTCTTTATTTAAAGGTAGTGCATTAGGAATAATTTTTTGGGCATGCCTACTGAGTTTTAATACTCACGTCTATAGTGTTTTCCAGTTTTTAGTTTCTATTGCAGGTTTGACTCACGCTTGCTCGCTGTGGGTGAGAGTTGGTTGTGGACTGGTGAACGACTCTCGGAGTGGCGAAGAGTTTTGGTTGTGGTTAGGTTAGTTTGTTTTGTTTGATCGTTCTTTCTTTTTATGTTTTTTATTTACTTTGTGTTATTCTACTTTTCCACTGCTTTATTTATTTTCACTGGGCAGAATCATTCTCAACTGTCCTCTGTTGATGCCCTGGTGCTAGTCACCAGCCCGGGAGGACCGGGAACACCTCTCGGGCCATGTCGCAGACCGGATCGGGTGACCAGTTCAGGGTCGACCCAGGTTGGTTCATGACAGGTCGGATCTTATGTGGGTCTTGCGGGGGTTTGTACCTATCGATCATGTGTGGTTAAAACTCCATATGGTCAGTAGTAGTGCCTCTTTATAGAATAAGATGATATAGCTTCGCGACTAATCATATGTACTTCTATACTTCACTTAAACCTAGTTTGAGCTGAGTCTATTTATTTATGCATTGTGATTGAGTTCATGCTTTTTGGTTTTCCTTTATGGAATTCTGAAAGACCTTCAGGGGTCTCGGGGTCTCTACTGGGTATTCTTATACTCACCCCTGCACGGGCTTCGCCCACACCTTGTTGTGTCTTGTGCAGACGACGATCAGCTTGGATGAGACTTGAGGGATCCAGGACTAGGTGGTAAAAAGAGGAGATTGGATGACGTGGAGAGCAGTGGAGATGAGATATACCTACCATTCAGGTAGGATCCTCAGTGGACGATTCCAGGAGCTATTTTCTATTTTTTAGTTGTAGTTGTACCTTTCAGTTGGCTTATATTCTGGCCCCTTTACTTTCAGTACTTATCTTTACACTCTATTGTGGTATCTAGTGTGGTTGCACCTTACTCTTCCGTTGTGTTTCACTTGTACGTGTGTGTGTGTACAAGTTTTGAGGTAATGCCTTCCCATTTTTGGGAAATGCCTTTTCAGTGCTAGTCGCCAACCCCAGGCCTTTGGAAAGCGGGCTTGGGTTAGTCACTGTACGGGCCCCGAAGGACGGGTCGTGACATGGGATATCTTTTTCTCTCCCAAAAATATGTCTTGGTGTATTGAAGTGTCGATCTATATAACGAGCCTCCCATGGAAAGTCTAACATCGTTATGATCTTGGATCTACTTCTTCTTTTCCTGTCACTTGTTTCTCATTTGGATCAACAATGAAAATGATGGGAATTTTGGGATCTAGGTTTCTAATTTTATTCCTTTTAGATCTATCATGGAATTGAGGTGTTTTGTCTGGATTTATAACCCTCTTGATGAATTGATCAAGAATTGTGGTGGTAAGTGTTTCCTTTTATTTTTTTCTAGTGCGTGATAGTTTAGAGATTCTTGATCGAGGATTCATGTTTTAGGATCCTTTATAAATTCCAAAGATCCTCAAATATTCTTGTATTTTGGAATCCATGTGACTGTTGAATTACAAGTTTTTTAAGGTTGGCAGTTTTGTGATTTTCCATTGTTTTACAAACCATGTTTACTCGCTCCTTGAATTTGGTTTCCATAATGGTTGGAAAACTTGTTTTATTGATTTATCTTGGAAATGGATTTTGAAAAGTTTTTAAAGGAATGAAATTTAAAATATTATTTTCATGTTAAAATTTTATAAACATGGATTTATCCCAATGTTTTATCAGCATAAATGGTTCTAAACCATGATTTATATGGTTTTAAGGATGAAAGTCCCATTTGAATGTTTTGATATGGTAAAACTAAATGTGATCGATGATGAGGTTGGGAACCATCCTAGAGGATGAAATCCTACCCACTAGACCAGTTCTTCTAGGGTAATTTTCTCACTTGGTAGCTTATTTTTTGGCATGCAACCACTCTCTAGCGTGAACTATTTCCCTTTAAACCTATCCTGCTTGGGTAATGTGAACACTAGGTGGCATTCCGATCAGATAAAATTATATGAGGATCCTAACTGAATTGTAACTAATGCGATTGAAGGTATATTTTTACATGTTGACTATATTTTAATTTTATGATTGGGATGTTATGGAAATGATTTGAAAAGAGGCATTATTGGTGTATATTTATAAACTAAGAAAATGGGTGAATTTTTATGTTTCATATTAAACTGGTTAAATTTAATATCATGACTTGTCTTCATTTATTTGAGTTTGGTTTCTTCATTAGAAGGGTGTGGGAGTCTGGTAGTGACTATACATCACATGTATAAGGGTTTTTTATACAAGTACTTTGGTTTGTCACTGTGGTTTTTGGATACCTATTTTTTCTTTTTCCCTTATAGTATTGTATGGAATACTTGCATTTTATTTATTCATGTTATCCATATTTACGTTCTCATGTGGAAAAATCATTCCCAAATTTAGTTTTCGATTCCCATACAATTTTCACCAGCCCATGGGGATTATGAACACCCCTTGGGCCTTGTCAGGACCATGTTAGATTTTGGATAGTTGGGTAATTTGTGTCGGTTCATGAAAATCCATATAACTTGAATAATGTATCTATTCTTTGTAATATTTTTAATTTTAATTTAATAAACCAATATTTTTTAAATTCAATTTAATTAATGAATTTAACTCAAATAGATATATATTTTAATAAAATGGATTTCAAATTTATTATTATCATATAAGAATTATCTCAAGAATGATTTTTTTGAATTGTTGACATATTTTATTTTTTAGGTGAATAGAAAAATATAATATGTAATATAAAAATAAGATTATATAATAATAAAAATAAGTTATATAAGATTAATAAATTATTTAATAAAGTTTAATTTTATTTATTATGTATATAATATATTCCCTTATTCTAAAAATAGTATTTTTAGACTATTAGGGAATGTTTTACATAATAAAAAAGAAGAATTTTAATTCAATAAGTATTTTTTTGAAAATTTATATCCTTTTTTACTAGAAAATTATTTTTAAAAAATAAGTTTCATATTTGGAATTGGGATTCCAAAATTTGGTTAAAGTGATTTTTTATTTTTAAATATAAATAGTAAAACTAAATAAATAAAAGGGTTAAATTTGATACAATAATGATGTCACAATGACATCATCATGAAAAATAATATATCATAATTTAAGGGACAATATGTTTTGAACAAAAGGGTGCTGAATAACATTTCTAATACCAAAGTATCAAACTATTTATATTTTTTTATTAAATTATATTATATTCATTATTTTATCTCCAAATTTCCCTCCCCTATAACTATAAATACCCCTCCCACCCCCATTTGATAACCACTTTGAAAAATTATTTCATATCCTAAGATATACCTATATTCCATATCCTAATACTTATTTACTTCTTGGAGACATTTTTGTCTCTCCAAACCCAATGCGCCCAAGGAGTTGCACATTTAGCAAATGAAGAAACCAAAATCGGAGACAATGTTTTGTATCTCGTTCACTTTATTTTTTAATTATATTCTCTTTTATAAATTAAATATAACCCATCATGGTATAATTAATAATAATTTCACAATAATAATTTCTTTATTATTTTATAGTAAATTCTTATTTATTATAAATAATATATATCTTATCTCCCTCCCCATCGACCCATCCTTACATGGTCGATTCTACAATCTGTAAGGAAGATGTCTTTACATTAATTATCCTTCCCTTAATTACTAGTTAGGGTATCATGTATACCACACACACACATATATATATGTAATTGTATTTATTTTTATGATTTTAGAAATAATGTAACTCAATGATTAAAAATAAAGGTAAATACTAAAATATAAAAACAACCATTGAATTATTTCAACAAACACGTCCTCATGAATTTTAACTATAAAAAGTATCAATTAATAATTACTAAAAAAAATAAATGATCAAAAGTTGGTAACATAAATATAAAATAATTCAAGAGTTTTGTTTTGTCAAAAAAAGTTTATAAAATAGGAGGCTTAAGTGTTTTGAAAAAAAATTATGCTAGGAGATATCTCACTATCTTCCCATTATTTTTGTTTCATTGTATTTATATAATGATATTTCAAAATAATTATTTTCAATTTACACTCATATTTATTTATCAATTCACTTATTGAACATTTCTTTTCATTTAATTACATATTCATTTTAATCAACATCATGCATGATTAAACGATAGCATACAATGTTTGATGGGGGTTTCTATCCCAATTAAATGACTATTGTTTTTGGTATCATCACTCTCTATTTTATTCATTCATTTCTTATATTATATTCTATTTATGTGTCTATTTCATTTTATATTCCTTTTTGGATATATGTTTCTTTTCAATATCCTCTTTTTTATTGAAAATAATGTTGTATGGAACCTCTCTGGTTTTTTTAAAATCCCTAAATTTTAATATCTTATTTCAGACGCATTATATTTGTTATTTTATTTTATTTTTACTATAGATTTTATCTATGAAATTACATGTCAATTTCTATTAATTATTTTATTTGTTTCTTTATATAAACTATAATAATTTTTTCTAAAGGACTCTTCTCAACTCACATATTTATTTATAAAAAAATATATATTATTCATATCCTTTATCTTATTAATGGTCTCCCTCCTCTAAATAAATCTAATAGAATATATCTATACCATGAATTTATTTTTAGATCATTATATTGGAATTCATGTTTAATGATATCTATTTCCATTGATTATGTTTAAATTTATGACATGCTATGATGCATACAATTGTTATAAAACCTGTTTCCAATTCAACAAAGCTATCTACCTAATCATTTTTCATTTATATATGATAATTGGGTATATTTTATTTTATGTAAAATAGACTATTTTTAATATATTATTATGTGAAATGTGGACCTATTTTTATGTATCCCATTTATGCATTTTTAAAGTTTTTGTCTCTTAAGATACATTATATGGGGCATGGGAAATAAACCTTACCCTACTTATTATATTGTAATGGTAATAAGCCTTGAATTGTGATTATCATAATTATTCATTTTTAGTATTATATTCCTCATTCACATGGTTTCCATATAGTTATACTCCCATGATTATGCTATGATAATGGTCATTATGATCCTTTATGTACCCATATTTTTTATTCCTCCAAACAATCCTATTTATTTTCATTTTTCAGGGATTCAAACTCAATATTTGATTGTTATACATATCAATTTGATCATATGTATTAAAAAAAATATTATAGTTTATTATAGAACATTATAACAAATTTGAATAATTTTTTTCATCATACATGTATTAATATTATAATATGAACTTTATTTTCTAAGACACTAAACATAACTTTTTTAGAATTCCTGATATTATATATATTTATAATAAAATTGTAATAAACATGTATGTGATATATGGATTGATATATTTTTCATTAGAGAATGGTTTATTTTATTTTTTGAATAGGCCCAGATAGTATAGTTAACCCAAATTTAACTAAGGGACTTTATAAAAAAATTATATTTGATCCAAGAGTAAATTTACCTGAATAAATAATTCGTTTATTAATTATTTATTTGATTATATTTTGTTTTTCTCATAAAATATTTATAATTTAGAAAACGGTATGAATAAATGGAAACAAAATAATATGGCAGAAGGAATACATAATATTCCCTCATGAATAGTGAAAGACTTAATTGATTCTAGTTAAACATATTCCTTTATATCATTCATGTTTTTTAGAAATATAGAATCCCGTCCTTGATACGTTGAAGTGTATCTATTTATGAAAACATATAATGGTGAAATTATTGCAACCCATGTGTATGAATATTATAATAATACAGGATTTAAATACATAAATATTGCATCTTTTTAGATGAATATTAATAAATTTACCAAATACACGCTTGGGGAATGTAAAGGTTTAGTGTATTTGGAGACTGGATATAGAATATTATTATTTCATGAATGATCTTAAATATCTCACATAATGATATTCCCACATATCATTGTACATAAAAATTCCCTACATAAACCATTCTTCATAACCTTAGGAAAATAATCATAAGAAATATTGAGCTTAGATCCCCATTAAGGGTAAATAAGGGAGATATCAATTGATGAACATATTAAATAATTAGATAATCATAAGGGTATAAGACCATGAAAATGAAATAAAATTTTCATACCCAATTTTTCATGGATTTTAACCATGAGTCATGGCATAAAACATTATCATTTTAAAAGACATAAATCGTAAGAGTGAGAAAACATCATAAATCAATCATGAACCATAAGTTCATGTAATAAAAATTAACACCATCATAGGATAAACACCATTTCATATATCAACTCTAACTATAAAGAACAACAGAACATAGTGGATCAAGACTCATCACCAGTTACTGAGAGTGGATAAAGCACATTAACTTGTTTATTATAGTAGATCAAGCACATATACATGTTTACCATAGTGTAATAAGCACAATGAATTGTTTCCCATAATTATCTCATCAAATATAAAACTTTACCAAATGCATTAGAGTTATATATAATTCTGATCCCACCCATCACATAATAAAAACTATACATATGCATGACACATGATAATGAAACATTAATCATATCATTATATCAAAACTAATGTAATGAAAATAGGTTTCATAAACATTTCATGAATTAATAATAGAATAACCCATAACAAATAAATGGGTTTCATAAAAAACACATAATCATAAACATAAACTTACATAGAAATAATAAGATGGTATTATTAGATCATATCCCTAGTAAGGAAAAATTAACATCAAAGGATGATATCATAGATTGATATTCTGTTAAAATATCAACGGAATATTTCTTAAATAAAACAACCCTTCCAATTTTAAAATCACTTTTAAAAATAAAAATACTTCCAAAATATAAGGGAAAAAATATATTTAAAAATAAAATTGAAAAAATTTAAAGTAATATTCAAATCATTGAGCGGTTATGATGGTGGGAAATTTTTTTGAGGTCATATATATTAAAGGAAAACATTCCTTCCACATTTTATAAAAAGTAAAAAATTACCACATTTAGAAAATGAAAAGAATATTACTTTAATGTTTTTTTATAAATTCAATCACGAGTAAAAATGAATTCAAAAAATTATAGAGGAATATAAAAAAATTATTCAATGCATTTTTAGAAAACATGAATATGGAATAAAAAGGATTTTCGATCAAAGAGATAAATAAATTTGGTTTTTCTTAAAAACACTTTCATTATCTTGAGTTCATAAAGATAGAAAAATAAATAGAAAACATGTAATATAAAACAATAACCACAGGAGAATAAAATTCATGATAATATTGATTTATTGATCATGAAATTTCATCATCTTAAACTTAGTAAAAAATAATCTTGATAAAAAATGAGATTGTAATGTAAAACCCTTACCACTTTAGTAATATTTGAATAAAAAACACATGAAAGAGAGAACCTAAGATGAATTTATAAATCCAAAATAATTTCATGAGAATCATAATAAAATTCATACACGGGTAGTATATAAACCCTCTGAATGGCCCGAAGGCCTTCATTTTTATTTATTTTTGATAACCCCCCTTTTAAGGGATAAGGGGGAACCCTTACAAGGCCTGTAGGCTCAGATATTACATGGTCTATAGGATTAAGAGATTACAAGACCCGAAGATCTTAGGGAATTTGTAAAGACCCAAATCCGGATACCTTCCACTGGTTCCCCATACTCGGTTCACCACATGACCTCAAGCGCATTTCCCCAAATGCCAGAGGCTGCTGACTAGCAGCGAGGGCCTTGGTAAGTTATTGGGGAAACTATGCCCTCATTTGGTAAGGTATACAAGGAAAGAAAACAACAGTCAATAGCGGAAGCAGTAAGCAGCATACAAACACTGAAACTAAACAGCGGAAGCAATGAACACATAATGATAATGAAAATGATAATGATGCAGCAGGTACAAGTATCTAAGGGAAAATAGCATACACAACAATGTGCTGGAATACAACTGAAAACAAAGTACGAAAGTAAACAGCAACTCCAGCAGCATCGCAAGCCTAAGCTCGGTCCTATGCTCTCCAAATACAACCAACAATCATACACCTGAAGTAGAAGGGACATAATCCCTGTCCACACCTGCAGCCATATAACATGTTTGGGCCGAAAAGCACGACCCAAACAGGGTGTGAGACTAATCCCAGTAGGCAATCACCACAAGATCCGTGCCCTACTGTCAGTGAGTAATATAGAAAAAGTAAAGGAAGTAAATGAAGCAGAGAAGCAGATGTACACTAAAGTAAGCAATCCTACCAAAACCATTCATAGTTATTTATTAGTTCAGTACAATCATTTAGCTATCAACCATGGAACCTAGCAATAGCTCTATACCCCCAAGGCAAGCAAGTAATCACAACAGGTAACTCAGCAGTCTACCTAAATAGCAAGCAGTACAAACCCAAGCTTGTTCTTTGGCTTGGTGGACTCATCACAACCAACCAAAAAATAAAGCACTGACTCTCTGGGTGGCTCTTACTAGAAAACCCCTCTAGTCAAGTAAACGTACAAAGGCACAGACACTCTGGGAAGCTCTCACTGTCAATTCCCATGTGGTATTGCAATGAAGGATATATACTCTCTGAGGAAGCACTTAGGTCTAATTCCCCCTATAGTCTCACTACGTAACTAAGGACACTCTGAGGAAGCAAAAATTCCCATTCCCATAGGTCCTGTGATCGATACTAATTATAACAGACTCTCTAGGGAAGCCCTAATCGTCAATTCCCCCTTTAGTCTACCACACCAGGTTCACTCAGCCTTGAGTAGTTTAGTCGTGCGTAATCGACTGTTAGCAGCCTAAGTAAGTTCAGAAACTACTTGGTTAATAGCTACAAATGTATCCACAAGCATATAACAGCAGACAATACATGCAATCAAGTCAACAGGCATACTTGCAATGTGCAAAAAGGGTTGCCTCGTTGGAAAACCGTGCCACATGGAAATCAACAGCCAAATCAAGGGGAACACCCATGGGGTGATCCTCAAACATGCTAACAATAAATTTATTAACCATCTAATAACCTCAAGTATACAAGAAATCTAAGGCAGATAAAAAAACAGGATCAAAATCCTAACCCGAGATACCCGATACATGGGTATCCGACACTTTTGCACCAAAAAATCAAAGACATTCAATATAGGGAAAAAACCACCTACCTCGATCCTAGTAGATTGATATATGTGAACCATGACAACAGATTCCCCTTATAATGGCGTAGATCTAATAAAACGCATAAAATGCTCAACCTACAATAACTTGAAAACGAGGAGGAATCGAGAAACAAGGCTAAAGAAGAACAGAGAACTCACCACTACGCTTCCAACGCAATCAACGGTGGATGAAATAGAGGTCGGACGGAGGCACGATGGGTCGGAGAAGATTTGGCCGTACGGTCTCTCTCGGACGAATGAATCCTAAAGAAGAAGACGCTTCTGTGCGTCAGGCGTGACCCCGGTCCGTTTAATGAAAAAAAATAAAGTACACGGCGTGTACTTTTAGAGTACATGGTGTGTACTAGGTCTTTTCCGTAATCTACCAAAATCGGCCTCCACTTCACCCTTACACACCGTGTGTGTGGCCCAAACACGGCCGGCACATGGCTTCGGCGGGAAAGGAGTACACAACGTGTACTCAGAAAGTACACAGCGTGTACTTCAAAAATTTCCAGAAAGTTCATTTTTCTCAAAAACTCCAGAAAAGGGAAAGCGTACCTACAAAGAAGATCTGGGTTCTTAAAAACTTCACCCCTTAAAGAAATATTTCCCCGAATTTCCCTAACGAGGCGGAGAAGAAGAAATCACGAACAGCTCTGGCCACTGCGATCGTACATCGGCCTCCCTTTCCCAAGTCTCGTCCTATACTCACCCGTGCTGCCATAGCACCCGTACCAGAGGAACAGACCGCCCGTGGAGAACCTTCATACTGCGATCAAAAATCCAGATAGGATGCTCCTCGAATGATGCATCTGCTTCAAGCTCGACTTCCTCAGGCTGAAAGACGTGAGGCGGGTCTGAAAAGTAGCATCAGAGCTGAGAGACGTGGAAGACATTGTGCATGGCCCGATACCTCTGAGGTAGCTGCAACCGATAGGCAACCGGACCAACTCTCTCTAAGACCTCAAATGGACCGACGTACCGCGGTGAAAGCTTACCCTATCTCCGAATCCTCTTGTGTCCCAACCTCAGGGTAACACGTAGGAAAACCTGGTCACCGACCTCGAACTCCAGTGTTTGTCTCCGCTGATCAGCATAAGACTTCTGTCGAGACTGCGCTGTAGCAATCCTCTTCCGAATCAGCTCTATCTGCTCTGAAGTCTCCTAAAGAAGACGAGGTCCCAACAAAACTGCCTCTCTTGCCTCCAGCCAGCATAAAGGTGATCGGCATGGCCTACTGTACAAAGCCTCGTATGGTTCCATTTGGATGGTTGCTTGAAAACTGTTGTTGTAGGCAAACTCCACCAGAGGAATATGCTTCTCCCAAGAACCGCCAAAGTCTTGGATGCAAGCTCGGAGCATATCCTCAAGCACCTGGATCGTGCGCTCGGACTGGCCATCAGTCTGGGGATGGTATGCTGTACTCAAAAGTACCTACATACCCAAGGCCTTCTGGAGTCCCTGCCAGAACTGAGAGGTAAAGTGCACATCCTTGTATGAAACAATGGAGTGTGGAACTCCATGTAGGCGAACGATCTCCTGGATGTAAAGTCATCCCAGATCATTGACACTGAAAGTCTCCTTTATTGGAAAGAAGTGAGCAACCTTCGTGAGCCTGTCGACAACAACCCACACCGCATAGTTTCCTCTCGAAGATCTCGGCAACCCAGTCATGAAGTCCATCGCGACGTCATTCCACTTCCACTCTGGAATGGGTAGCTGTTGTAAAAGCCCTGCTGGTTGCTGATGCTCTGCCTTCACCTGCTGACAAGTGGAACATCTCATAACAAAACCAGCCACATCTCTCTTCATACCTGGCCACCAGTACTGGCGATGAAAATCCCGATACATCTTGGTGACGCCAGGATAAACTGCCCAAACTGAGGAATGGAAGTCTCGCATCAGCTCCTCGCGTATATCTGCTGGCACCCATACGCGTCCCTGGAAATGCAAGATCTCATCCTCGCCAACGGTCCACCCGGGAAGAGGGTCCTCTCCTGACACGCTTTCCCGTAGGACTAGGCCTTCTGAATCTGCCAGCTGCTTCATCCGAACTCGGTCCAAAAGTACATAGGTAACAGCCATAGAAGATAGGAAAGTCTGCCCCTTCCTGTCGTGCACCTCCAAATGCATCTCTGAGAATAGAGCCATCAGTTACCACTCACTGCTGGCCTCCTAAACTGTCTATATCTAAGCTCTCCTGCTCAGTGCATCAGCCACTACGTTGCCTTTACCAGGCCTATAGGCAAGCTCAAAATCAAAGGACTGGAGATACTCAACCCACCTCCACTATCTCAGATTCAGGTCACACTACGTGAATATGTACTTGAGACTTTTGTGGTCAGTGTATACCAAAAAATGCTCTCCCAAAAGCTAATGTCTCTAGAAACGTAAACCATGAACAACTAAAGCCAACTCCAGGTCATGCATAGGATAATTCCTCTCATGAGGCCTCAACTGCCGAGATTCATACGCAACCACTCGATCCTCCTACATAAGCACTGCTCCAAGTCTGATGCCAGATGCATCATTGAAAACTGTGTAGTTTTTGCCCGGCTCCGGTAAAACTAGGACCAGTGCTGAAGTCAATATCCCCTTTAGCTCCTGGAAGGATGAGTCACAGCCTTCTGACCAAACAAAATTCACCCCCTTCTTAGTCAAGCCTGTCAACGGTGCTGCTAGGCGTGAGAAGTCCTATATAAACCGCCTGTAGTAACCAACCATCCCCAAGAAGCTCCGTACCTCGAAGACGTTCTTCGACTACTCCCTAGTAACTACTGCTCTCACCTTCTCTGGGTCTACTGATACCCCTGTCTTTGAGATGACATGACCCAGGAAGTGAATCTCATCCATCCAAAAGTGTCACTTTGAGAGTTTAGCATAAAGCTGATGATCCTCAGTGTACTCAAAACGATCTCAAGATGGGTTGCATGGTCATGTCGAGTGTGAGAGTACACCAATATATTTTCCACGAATACCACAACAAAGGAATCCAAGTAAGGATGGAACACTCAGTTCATCAGTGCCATGAAAAATGCTGGTGCGTTCGTAAGACCGAACGACATAACCGTATACTCGTAGAGACCATACCTGCTCCTGAAGGCCGTCAGAGGTATATCTGAAGGTCTAACACATAGATGATGATAACCGGACCTCAAATTGATCTTCGAAAACACCCGAGCTCCTCGAAGCTGATCTAAGAGATCATCAATACTTGGAAAGGGATATCGGTTCTTGACCGTCAACTGGTTCAACTTCTGATAATCCACGCAAAGCCTAAGGGTACTGTCTACCTTCTTCGCGAACAGGATAGGCGGACCCCAAGGTGAAGTACTGGGTCGGATGAAACCCTTTCCATGCAACTCCTCCAACAGCTTCTTGAGCTCCTGCAACTCAGGTGTAGCCATCCTATAAGGAGGAATGGACACCGGTGCTACTCCTGGCACGAACTCAATCGATAATTCTACCTCACGCTCTAGAGGAAAACCTAAAAAGTCTTCTGGAAAGACATCTGGAAAGTGATCAACCACTAAAGGAAAATCTAACTATTAAGTCCCCTGGTCATCCAGATAAAGACTAGAAATCTGGGCTGTAACTCCTCCTAGACCGTGATGCTCGAGTCTGGCTCAACTCGCCTGAACATCCCACTCGCCCTTATGAAGGAAAGATTCACCCTGCGACTATAGCAATCAACGAATTCCTGGAAGGGAACCAACCAGTCCATACTGAGAATGACGTCATAGCCCGTCATCTCCAGGACATAGAGGTCCCATAAGAAACGATACCCTATAACCTTGAGAGGGCACTCCTTGCACTGACGTGTGCTAGATGTCCTCGTTCCCAAGGGCGTGTCGAGAGTTAACATGTTAGCAGACAAAAATACATAGAGCTCAAGGCTTTCCATGACAGAAATAGAGATAAAGCTATGTGAAGCACCAGTATCAAAAAAAGATGAAGATAAAACTGAGGCTCCTAAGATTGTACCTCGAACTGTAGAGGGTCCGAGATCCTGCTCCTGATGAATCTTCTCTACAGTAAAAGTCTGGCCTGTACCGCGGCCCTGTGTAGCAGCCTGAAAACCCTGAGATGCTCCTCCCTGAGCCTGACCACTGCATCCACAACCTCTACCCTAAACTGAACGTCCTGCAAAACCTTATCCCCCAGTTTGCTGTGGAGCTGGAAATCCTGCTCCCGTACGCGGGGTCGAAACTGATCCTCCTTCACTAGCCGCTGGAAGGGGAACCTTGCAGAAACACTACAGGTGACCCATTTTGCCGCAGGATCGGCACTCCAATGGGTCCCTCGGGCACTGTGGATTTTTGCGCCCGCTCCTCCCACACTGATAACACACCACTTGGATGCTAGAAGAGAGATCTATTCTACTAGAAGGAATACCACTCTTCCTCGGGTCGCCTCGGGTAGAATCTCGGTGGCGCTTCCTGCTGTTTTCCTGGAGGGAATAAACCTTGGATGCTGAACCTACCTAGTCCATAGCTCCAGTCTCCCTTAGGTTCCTCTTCGTGACGAGTGCCTGTTTGACTATCAGAGTAATAGAAGTCAACTGAAAGACATTCACCTGTGATATGATCTCCGGTCTGAGGCCTTCCTCAAACTTCCTCGCTAGAAACAGCTCGTCATTCCCCAGAACGGGAGTGAATCACTGTAACTCAGTGAATCGGGAGGAATACTCCATAACTGAGAGAGTACCCTGCTGTAGGCTCATGAAATCCATGGCTCTATTAGATCTCATCATTTCTGGGTAGAAGTAGTCGTAAAACGTACGCTGAAACTCCTCCCAATCCATAGCCTGCTGGCGCCCCGTCTGAGAGACTATGTCCCACCATCTCTTGGTGGGATCTCACAGCATATACATCACGAGCTTCACCCTCCTCTCTAGAGGTGTCTCCAGATGCTCAAAGATGTACAACATGGCTTCCATCCATGACTCTGCAGCCTGAGGTCCTCCATCCCCTGTGAAAGTGGGAGGATGCTGCTGCTGGAAGACCCGCGTCAGCTCTGCCATAGTCGGGGCAGGATGCTGAACTCCCTGGAAGGTCTGCATGAATCTCATGAAACCCTCTCTAAACTGAGTGTTGGCACCAATGTCTAGAATCACTGCAGGTGCCATGTCCGGAATGATGGGCAGAACTACTGGCAGTCCCTGATTGGTCGTATCAGGCGTATGATCGCTGCCTGGTTCCTGGCGTGCAACGGGAGGACGTCTCGGTGCCATAGCTCTGAAAGACCAAAACACACCTTCATTAAAGACGAACACAGTTGCAACACGGGAGAGTAAAATGGAACAGGAGGTAAAAAACCTTAAAAAAAACATAACTACACGACGTGTAATACTGATACACGACGTGCTTCCAGAAATCATACCCTGGGCGTGTACCTTGGCCATACATGGCTGTGTAAACAACCTGACTACACGGCGTGTTCTTAAACTACACGGCGTGTACTGACCCTTTTCTCCCTGCCTGGTTACTCCTACATGACTAGGTCACACGAACTGTCCCAGCTGAAGACTACACGACGTGTTTTAAGGAAGACACGACGTGTACTAGACATGCCTTTCCTGACCCGTGTTGTTAGTGACACGGCCTGAAACACGGTCGACACTACACGGCGTGTTCCTAAGAGACACGGTGTGCACTTGAAGGGAAACCTCGGCCTGTGTTGTTCATGACACGGCCGAGTACTCGGATGATCCTTACACGGCGTGTTCCGAACAAAAACGGCGTGTATAGGAGAGGATAACACCGACCCGTGTTTTTTAAGACACGGATGGGTACCTGGGAAAGGATACACGACATGTGAATACCGAACACGAAGTTTACTAAACATGCATTAACTGGCCCATGTTGTTAGTTACACGACCGAGCTCCTAGTTAACCTCTACATGGCATGTACCTAGAGTACACATCGTGTTTCTGAAAACCATTTACAGCTCCGTGTCCCTGTCCACACGGTCAGTGACATGGCCAAAAACTACACGGCATGTATATATAAAGTACACGCCGTGTATTCTTGGTTTTTCCGGAGATTAGCCTCAGAACTGCACCGGAGCCCAGAAAACACAGAAAAACAAGGGTTAATGTGCCAAATTCCGATCCGTGGGTGCCCATACTCCCTGCGAATCAAAGCTTGGCATCCTAACAATGCATATAATAAGAAAACAGTACAAGAACTCACGACCCACCAAATTATGATCCTCGAGGGCCCATAACACCTCTAAGATCAAATTTTAGTGTTCATGATAAGAAATCTCCAAACAAAGATACCCTATCAACATAGCAGGTATTCTATCATAGAAGCTATCACAACAGCATGCATTGTCTATCAAAAATCCTATCACAACAACATGCAATCTCTAATGCAACCTAAATGGCATGACAAGATGCATGACATGTGATATTCTAACATGTGCCTATATGATTCATGAGATGGCATACACTCATCTCGTCAGGTTGCAAAAAATAGAACCGCAATAATATAAACAGTAACAACACAAAACAAGTGCATCACCCAACGGTGAAATCAATTAAACTGTAACATTCACAAAACTCAAAACTTGCAATAATCGAGGTAATCTGGCTTTTTACCTGTACACGGGTTCTAGAATGCCCAGGCACAACTATTTACCATTCACCTATTCCATCCTATCCCTATCTAATGTCGCTAAACAGTAAGTCAATAGAAAAAGAAATAACTCCTATAATACCACTTTATAATGACCCGAATCCGGAGACCTTCCACTGGTGACCCATAACCGGTTCGCCACATGACCTCAAGTGCATTTACCCAAATGCCAGAGGCTTCCGACTAGAAGCGAGGGCCTTGGTAAGTTATTGGGGAAACTATGCCCTCATTTGGTAAGGTATACAAGGCAAGAAAACAACAGTCAATAACGGAAGCAGTAAGCAGCATAAAAACACTGAAACTAAACAACAGAAGCAATGAACACATAATAATAATGAAAATGATAATTATGAAATAGGTACAAGTATCTAAGAGAAAACAACAAACATAACAATGTGCTGAAATACAACTGAAAACAAAGTACGAAAGTAAACAGAAACTCCAACAGCATCACAAGCCTAAGATCGGTCCTATGCTCTCCAACTCCAACCAGCAATCATGCACCTGAAGTTGAAGGGCCACAATACCTGTCCACACCTGCAACCATATAACCTGTTTGGGCTGAAAAGCAGGACCCAAACAGGGTGTGAGACTTATCCCAGTAGGCAATCACCACAAGATCCGTTCCCTACTGTCAGTGAGTAATATAACAAAAGTAAAGGAAGTAAATACAACAGAGAAGTAAATGTACACAAAATTAAGCAATCCTACCAAACCCATTCATAGTTATTTATTAGTTCAGTACAATCATTTAGCTATCAACCATGGAACCTAGCAACAGCTCTATACCCCCAAGGCAAGCAATTAATCATAATAGGTAACTCAGCAGTCTACCTAAATAGCAAGCAGTACAAACCCAAGCTTGTTATTTGGTTTAGTGGACTCGTCACAACCAACCAAAAAATAAAGCACTGACTCTCTGGGTGGCTCCTACTAGCAAACCCCTCTAGTCAAGTAAACGTACAAAGGCACATACACTCTGGGAATCTCTCACCGTCAATTCCCCTGTGGTCTTGAAACGAAGGATATAGACTCTCTGAGGAAGCACTTACGTCTAATTCCCCCTATAGTCTCTCTACGTAACTAACGAAACTCTGAGGAAGCACAAATTCCCATTCCCATAGGTCCTGCGATCAATACTAATTATAATAGACTCTCTAGGGAAGTCCTAATCATCAATTCCTCCTTTAGTCTACCACACCAGGTTCACTCAGCCCTGAGCAGTTTAGTCATGCGTAATCGACTGTTAGCAGCCTAAGTAAGTTCAGAAACTACTTGGATAATAGCTAAAAATTCATCCACAATCATATAACAACAGGCAATACATGAAGTCAAGTCAACATGAATACTAGCAATGTGCAAAAAGGGTTGCCTCGTAGGCAAACCGTGCCAAACGACAATCAACAACCAAAACAAGGGGAAACCCATGGGGTGATCCTCAAACATGCTAACAAGAAATTTATTAACCATCTAAAAACCTCAAGAATACAAGCAATCTAAGGCAGATAATAAAACAGGATCAAAACCCTAACCCAAGATACCCGATACATGGGTATCCGACACTTTTTCACTAAAAACTCAAAGACATTCAACGTAGGGAAACAAACCACCTACCTCGATCCCAGTAGATCGATATATGTGAACCATGATGATAGATTCCCCTTAGAATGATGTAGATATGAGAAAACACATAAAACGCTCAACCTACGATAACTTGAAAACGATGAGGAATTGAGAAACAAGGCTAAAGCAGAACGGAGAACTCACTACTGCGCTTCCAACGCAATCGACGGTGGCTGGAACAGAGGTCGGACGGAGGCATGATGGCTCAGAGAAGATTCGGATGTACGGTCACTCTTGGATGAACGAAACCTGAAGAAGAAGATGCTTCTGTGCGTCAGGCGTGACCCCAGTCTGTTTAATGAAAAAAAAGAAAGTACACAGTGTGTACTTTTAGAGTACACGGCGTGTACTAGGTCGTTTCCGTACTCCGCCAAAATCAGCCTCCACGTCACCCTTACACACTGTGTGTGTGGCCCGGACACGGCCCGCACACAACTTCGGCTGGAAAGGAGTACACGGTGTGTACTCAGAAAGTACATGGTGTGTACTTCAAAAATTTCCAAAAAGTTCATTTTTCTCAAAAAATCCAGAAAAGGGAAAGCGTACCTGCAAAGAAGATCCAGGTTCTTACAGAATTCAACCAGACTATAAATACAAGGAAATTCCCCTCCCCAGCATCTAAATCATGATGGTAGCTCTCCACCTTCACATGGCCATCTGGCTAGGATTCCCATGCAATCACATGCTAGTCCTGATGGAATAGCCAACCCTCTCATTCTTCTAATTCCATTTGGTTCTGCACTGGGGAGTGAACTTTCTCTGAATCCTCCTCTGGGGATGCTCCTTTTTTGTAGAGTCTGTATGGGGAAACTGCACTGATTATTTGACCTGAAGGCCTTGAGGTGGCCCGAAGGCCTTAAATTGGCCCGAATGCCTTAAAGGTGGATCGAAAGCCTTACTAACCCAAAGGTCTAGGTGGCCCAAAGGCCTTAAGGACTCCAAGCCCAAACCGGTGGCCCAAGGTGAATAGTTCCGGCTGCTACAATACCAAACAATTCCTGCTATAGTAATTGCTACAGTACCTACTATAGTACCCACACGGTACTGCTACAGTACTACTACAGTACCTGCTAAAGTGCCTGCTACATTGCTGCTACAACACCCCCAGAATTATGCCTCCTCCTGGTTTTGAACCTGGGTCTCGTGGATGCACTTAAGGAGTCCTCACCAACTTGAATGAGGCTCATGTGCTAGTATATAAACCACATAAAAGAAATAAGTGGTGGATATGACATTTTTCTCATAGAAATAAAAGTGATATGAGAAAACAATTACCTCAAGTATCATCTATATTAATACACATTATAAAATATGATATAAAAAACATTTATTTATTATACATGTATTCCATAAAAATTATAATATATATCATACTATATTTTATTTACTTAGAATACCTTATTACCTGTTTATTAACAATTCATTATTTAAATCATTGTTCTAGGTGGTAATTAGTTCATTTTTCATGCATGTTTTGATTCAGAGGTCTATATATTTATAAATTTATTAGGGTTCCATAATCTAAATAATTTTAAACATGATATTAATATAATATATATTTATTATTTAAATATTTTTATTAATCCATAAATTATAGAGATAGAAAAATGAATTACATAATTCATGGAGATGGTAGGTCGTACATACACATGAATGCTATCTTCACTTTTTGACAGATGGAAAAAAGAAAGGTAAATAAAAATTAAACTTTAAAAATAATTATTAAATCACATATGTAATATATATTCATTTAATCTATACTTATTACCATCCATGTAAAATGGAAATGAAAAAAAATCGCATCGCTTAATGGAGGTTGTAGTTCGCACATATACATGAGCAGCGTTATCGTTTTCCAATGGATTGGAAGGTTAGAAGGTAGATGTGATATTATAAATCCTATCAACATAATTATTTCACAAATATTAAATATAAAATTTAAAACAATCATAATAACCAGCCATGAAATATGTTCATTTAAAATAAATTGCATCGCTATGTGGGGACGGTAAGTCATACGTACACACAAGTGATACTTTCACATCTGACTTGATGGAATGGAGGGTGGATAATAGTGGTTTCATAATGAGAATAACTTTTTATTATATTAAGGATATAATTTTTTTTATTTTATGATAAATACATAAGACTTAGAGGAGGTAAAGATGAATTAAAAATAATGTGGTCGGTTTAGGTGATTATCTCTTCTTGGGAAGAACTCCTTTAGATCCCCTCTTATGGATTCCAAGGTTGGTATTTTTAAAATAACAGCACCTCTAGAATTTTAAAAAGTATTTTTAGTAGATAATTTAATAGGTCATATTCAATCTAAAAGGCTCAATGTGGTGTGAATAAGTGAATGGATAGGTTCCCTTTTATAAGTTAGGGGAGGGTCACTCTTGGAATTTCTTAAAAGATTAAAACATAATATGGAAAGTCATTGCCAGAATGTTTCATAATGGATAGATATTATATTATAAGGTAGTATTTTTTATATATCCCGTCATACAATAAAATTTTGATAGGTTTATTTGGATCTTTAAAACTTATATTTTTGTTTTACCCCTTGGTTAACCTATTTTAACCTTAAACATAGTAATGATTTTTTAATATTAAAGGGTTATAATTTTACTAATAAGGTGAAAATTGGACCATAAATTGAAAAGGGATGAAAACTTAAACCATATCTTATCTACCTACTTATCATTCTATATTTTTATGATTTTTAAATAATTTAATAAAATATTATTTTCATAAAATATCAATAATGTAATTTTTTGCACTATTCATTTAATTTGACTTTAAAAACAACATGATATAATATGAATTCAAATATAATCTTTTAAAAAATCCATAAATTGTTATATTTATCTAAAAAATTTATGGAATTCAATATTTCCTTCAAATTATATTACTTTTAATATTTTTAAAGTCATTTATTTTATTTTTCTATAAAATGGTGAAATACTTTGTCGGTGTTACATAAAAATTGAAGACAATTATATAATTACTAAAAATTATAAATAATTTACCATCATAAAAATAATTTTATTTTTCTCAAAATAAACATTAATATTCATTCACAACTTGTTTTTGTCTCTATGTGAACACATAAAATATATTTAAAAGTAAGAGAGTGAAATTTTGTATCTTTATTTTCTTTAGATATTATATTAGTAATTTTCATGGACATGTGTCCCATAAATAATTAAATTTAGATAAAAATGATATAAGGGTATAATTAATTTCATCAAATAATAATGAAGATGAAAAATAGTGACCTTAACACATAGTTTTAACTTTTGTTTAGCTGATTTAACCTTTAATGACGTGACTAAAATTTTCTAAGGTTAATATAAATATATTTACTAAATTTGTACCACATAATTACAAATATTTAATAATTTTCATTATTAAATATACATAAGTGTCTAAATTCAATTTAAAATTAAATGAGAAAAACACGATAAAAAAGAGATTTTCTAGAAAAAATGCACTTTAAGTATAAAAATATTTTTATTCCCAATTCAAGTATAAAACTCATTGGAAAGGCCACAATTGGATTATGTTTAGTGAAAATAAACTAATTAAATTTATGAACCAATCAAAAATAGAATTTTACTTTGTCAATACTTGAAAATAAAATACAGTTTTCAAAAAATTGTTATTTTTTACCATTCACTGAAATATCAGTGTTTTCAGAAAAATAAAAAATTTCTTCCTAATATATTTTTTATATGACTAATTAAAAAATGATATATTTTTTTATTATATATTATATCTATAATTTTAATAAATTATTTATAATACTTTCTCACAAAAATATATAAAAATCAATTTTGAAGAAAACATATTTTTGAAGCATAAAATGACTATTAAAAAATTAGGTTCTTATTACCTAAGACTTAATCAATAAATTTATATTAAGTAGAAACTTTATATATATTGCATAAATTTTTTTATCCTATTCATACCCTCAAATTTAATAACTAGGTTATAATAGTTATTTTTAAAAAATATTATTTCATTGTTCGTTTAATCTTAGTGTTGTGTCTCTTGTACTCTATCACACATAGTCTTATTTTAAGATATTGGGATGTTACATTCTACCCCCTGAATAAATTTCACCCTTTTAATTTTTCTTGTTCATAAAAGGTATAATATTTGAAAGTTACTTTGTTGAAACACACATCGTATAAGGAAAAATAAAACTTCCTTCAAAATGGGAAAGTGTGAAACATAAAGGCTACTTGAAATAAAAAATAATCAAGTTCCCATAAAAGGATAGTTTTTTTTAAATGTTATAATATGGAAATTTAAGGGAAGAATAACTCCCAAGGAATAATAGAGAGTGATATATAAAATGGTCAAGATAAAGTTAATGATAAGAAACCATACATCTGTGATAAGTGAAAATACCATCAATTCATCTGAAATGAAGGTAAAACTATAAAATTTTAATTTCAATATTTTTTCCCTAAATTTTAGGAATTAATTTACTATAAATATTGATAACATGAGAAAATAAAATTATGTGATTTATTTTCATATCATAATAACAATTTCATCCTTTTGTTATGATTCAATCAATTTATACTTCACCACTTACTCAAAGAAATGAATATTCAAGATGAATTTTTCATGCTTGAAGAACTAAATTAACTTTTAACATATCATAAGATAAATAAACTAATAAAGTGTAATTAATATAGTCTCTATATATTTACCAAAATTAAAATTATTTACACATGTTATCCAATATTTAAAAATCATAATTTAATTTCTAAAACCTCATAATATATATAAACCATTCCATAAATAGTTAACATTAAAACCCTTCCAAAATATGTATGAACAAAATTAGAATCCAAAAAATTAGAAATAAGGTCACAAAATTATCTAAATAAACTTAACATTAATCCCCAAAATATCATAAATCATATTTTAGTGTCACATACCAAATATGTGAATAACATTGTCATATATTCTCAACAAATATGGTAATAACCAGAATTACCATAAAAACATAATGAAACCATGCATGATTTCAAAAATTAACACTCTCCTCATTCATTAAATAAAATAATAGATTATTTAATATATTCTATAATTCCAAAAATTTTGTAAACTCTATCAAAGGTAACATAAACCAAATTTTCATAAAATCAATAATTAGTTCCAAAGTCATCAATACTATCCCATTTACATTATAAAAATAAATTATCTCATTGTATAATTATTATCTTAACATCATGTATATATTAATGGTTATATTTACCTTAATCATGTATTCTATGAAAAGATCACCATAACTCTAAATTAGTTTTACTAGTTATCAATACCATTCTACATAAGATTTCAAATACTCAATGAAAAACCACTACAGAAAAATCCTTAGATGTTTTATGATTCTTATAACCAGAATACCATTGATAAAAATAGTTCTTCAACATAATTCATGAATAAAAATACAAAAAAACTTCATTCATTACACTTAAATAATCATCATAACATAAGCCCTTCATTGGTATTGGATTTACTTCTTGGATTAAGGAATTTACATAGATAATACTCATGTTCACCACACATAAGACATTAAAATATAAATGATACCTTAGGATGAACAACATATTTTTCTATTGAAATATTCATTTTCCTTATAAATTACTTGCTTCATGCCATTATTCTCCATACATAAGATAAATTCTCATTCCTTTGATACATTCCCTCGAGTGCTTCTTCCTGCATTATCAACATATAGGAAACTGAATCTTCTTCCCTCCATGATCTCCACCACCTGAGCTCTTGAAGAACTATATCCTTATATTCTTTGGTGAGTCTGAAAATTTTTTAAGGTGCAAGTTATTAATCATATATATTGATAAATTATTATTAATAATCAAAATATCATTCACACACCCCATTATATTTCTCATAATCACAATGTTGTCAATCACATTCAATGTTAACATAATTCAGCCTAGTTCCATCCAATGACTAAAACATATAGTTATAGTGTTACAAATGATAATCATGAAATATCATTCATAGGATGTATTTATAATGTCACATTTTTTATAATTCAATACACCTTATGTTTAACCAAGATCATCAATGAGCATATCTATTCAAATCCATCATAATGATTAGTGAAGAAAATGTGAATTAACTTATGACTGTACCTCAGAAGTGTCAAACCAAGTGTGAAGTAAGAGCACACTCACCAAGAACTAGAATAATGGTAAATATATACTTGACCAAATCATTTCAGTCTTACTACCCCAAGATGCATCTGTGAAAAAACCACATCCACTTATAATATCCATACAAGGATGTATTTTTAGGAAAATCACATAATATCTCCCATACAAAAAAATTGGATGTTATCCAATTCTTAGAATTATCCTCAGGGTTTTTATAACTTTTTACTAAACCCTTATATTCAAATATTGATTAAATCTTTCCTATTATACAAACTATAACTACCCAAGCTTTCAATACATAAATATTACTTATTTTTAGATGAATATTCAATACATTTCCCAAATACACCCTTGAGGGCCGTAAAGGTTTAGGGACTTTGGAGACTAGATACAAAATATTATTATTTCATGAAACATCTTCAACATTTCCCATAAAGATCTTCCCACATATTAATCTTCATATACATACCCTACATAATCTTTTCTTCATAACTTGTGGAAATGAAACATAAGAAAGGGTGAGATCATATTCTCTATAAGATTAAACATGGGAGATATCAGTAAATTATTATATGAAAAAAAAGTCATCATAAGGTTATGAGCTCATTTTAATACCTTGAAATTTTTATGAAATTTTTATCTTTAAATTATTTGATTTATTAGATATATTTTATTACAAACAACAACGAGTTTAGCCAAATCATATAACATTATTAAAATATCATGTGTCCATTATCACCTAGACATTGGATTGATAGGTATAAATAATAATAAATAAATTCTGAAAAATATATGGTCTAAAAATTAATAAAATTAATTCTCTAGTTATCAATTGATTAGAATTAAAAAACAATTATTTGAAAGTAAAAGTGATTTTTTTGGAAAATTATTTTTATGGGTGCAATGTATTTTTATATTAATAAATTAAATTAGAAAATATTTATGAATTATTTTAATAAAATTTATATATTATTTACTTGATCAAATTTTTTAAATATTAATTTATTTTCAATTCATATGATAAGTACAAATCCAGTTTTATACTTAAAAATGTATTTTTTCTAAAAAAGTAGTTTTTGTCACATTTTGTGCACTTATATTAAAATTAAATTTTTTCATATATAGGTATTGTATTATATAATATCAATTAATTATTTAGAATTATTAGGATCAAATTTTCTCAATAGCCTCTTTTTATTTTTGGTGAATATGAATAGTAACTATAGTAAAATTTATCACCTCAGTAAAGGGTAAATCAGGTTAATCTATATTAAAATTAAGTGGTTAGGTCATATTTTTTTCATCCTAATTCTATTTCAATGAAAAAAATTCATCCCTTATCACCATAGGATCTAAATTTATTACTTTAATGGACACTGTTTTTTGAAAATAACCTATATAATATTCAAATCAATGTAAGTTACAAAATGACACTCATTGTTTTTAATATCATTTATGTGTCCACATAGGGATAAAAGTAAGTTATAAATGAATATAAGTGTATATATTGATATTAATAAAATTATTTTCATGAGATTTTTTTTTAATTTTTTAGTAATTTTATAATAACCTTAAATTCTTATGTAAAACAAATGGAGTGTTTCTCCATTTAATAAAAAAATATTATCAATTTTTTTAAAAATATTATCAAATTTTTTAAAAATATTTAAAGTGATATAATTTGAATGATTATATGTGAACCATGAATATTATAGATATATAAGACATATTAGGGAGGTTTAAATGAATTTAATTCTAATTCCTCATTGGTCTTGATGTGTTTATGGTTAAATTAAACGAATAGTGTTAAAAATAACATTAATGATATTTATCAAAATAATATTTTATTAAATTATTTAAAAATCATAAAAATATTAAATTAAGATAAGGTGTAAACAATATGGTCTAAAATTTCATAAATTGACCATTTATGGACCAATTTTCACCTTATAATTGAAAATTACAACACATTAATATTGAAAAAGTTGTTACCATAGTTAAAATTTAAATTGGTAAACCAAGGGTTAATCAAAATGATAAGGTATAAAATTATACTAAAACTTGTACAAATTATATTTGTTTATGGGATTAAAAACCTATCCAACATTAAATTATAATCACTAGCCATTTAATGCATTTTTCTTGAGAATTAATTTATTATAATTTAATCTTTTGAGAAATTCTAAAAGTGCCCCTCATCTCAAATTATAAAAGGCCACCTCCTCACTCACTTATTTAAACCACATTTATCCTTATAAAATGACCAATCAATTAAAATTTTAATTATAAATTTTCTTCATCACATTATATATGTTCTGGTTTTCCCAAAATACCAACCCTATATCCCTTTAGAGGAGATCTAAAGGATTCATTTCAAAGAAGAGGTAATCACCTTAACCAATCACATTATTTTCTACTATTCATTATCCACTCTAAATCTATGGTATTTATCATAAAATAATAAATTTATTATACTCAATATGATTAAATGTTATTATGATTATGAAAACACCATTATACACCCTCTTTCTCATAAAATTAGAAGTGAATGCATCGCTTGTTTGTACGAATGACATACCGTCTCTACGTAGTGATACAATACATTTTTCATCACCATATTTTATGGTTAGGTTTTATGATGTGTTTAATTTTTATTCATGATAATTATTTCATAATTTTATTTCTATAATTATAATATTACTACCTACTTACCATCTATACTTTGGTAAATGATAATGTCGTTTGTGCGTATGTGTGGACTACCACCTCCATGAAGTGATGTGATTTATTTTTCATTTATATTTTAATTGTATGTTAATTATGAATAATTTTAGGAATATATATGATATATATAATAAAACAATGTTCCTATAAATTTTAATTAATATTTAACATTCTTTCTTCCTATCCATCGAAAAATGAAAACAACGTTCATGTGTACGTACGACCTACCGTCTCCATGAATAGTGCAATTAATTTTTCTATCTCTAACATTTATAGATGAATATACATATGTACATAATAAAAATATATTATATTTATATAATTATTAATATTATGGATATTATGGAACCAAGATAAATGTAAAAGGACTGGAACTACTAAACTGAAATACTCAAGAAAAATGAAACATTTAACACCCAAAAATAATGATTTTATTAAGGAATTATTTATAAAAGGAGGTGTTAGAATGTTATAAAGGGATCATATATGATATTATAAGTATGAAAATATGTCTATTAATTAATTATAATAAATTTAAATTTATTATATACGAGGTTAGAGTGATTTAAAAGAAATTCAAACTCAAGGTAAGGGTTTTATTTCATAATCTCATCAATATTTAGGATTTCTTATAATTAAGTCTCCACTGGGAATTTTTTTCTTTCATATCCATATTATCTATAAATGTTTTAAATAATGGTTTTTACTATTATCTTATTATTTTTTTAATACCCTTTTCCCCATGTTTTAATTTTTAAAAAATATTTTGAAAGGAAACCTATTTGTTTTACAAACAAGGTACATTGTGACTTTTTAGACAAAAGTATGAAAATAATGTTTAATTTAACTTATATAGAATTAATGGATTTTAATACCATCATGAATATTTTTTTATTTGAATATTCCTCTACAATTTTACATGGTTATTTTCAATGAAAATGTTTTCCTTTATATTTTCATAGTTTCTTTAATTGAATTCAAAATGGAAAGGTTATTTTACTCAAGAATAATTTAATGTTCTTTTGATGGAATTTATATTCCTCAAAGAAAATAACCCTTGAATTCACTCATGTATTTCTAGGGATATTATCTAAGGATACCATCATTATTATTTCACTGAATGGTTTCTGAATATGAGGACACAACATTTATGATACCTATTTCCTTTCCATGGGTTATGCTATGTTAAAATGTTTATGAAAACCGTTTATTTTCATGGGTTGTGATATGATTAATGTTGTATGATATTGTGGAATAAATATATATTATTTAAATTTTGTGATGGGTGAGACCTATATCTTAATCCAATGAATTGGGTATATATTTATATCTCATGAGACAAATAGAACTAGAATGAGGAGTGAACCCAGTTCAGTAAGGGACTTTGTCAACTGTGATAGTTTTGGGAGTGAACCTTGAAAACTATGATAGTAATGGGAATGAAACCATTACACTATGATAGTTTTGTAAAATATCATTTAATACTAAGGAAATTATTTCCCATGCTTATTTTTATGCCACAATTCCATGCCTTATGATAAATTTATGCCCTCATTGCTCATTTTCTTGGATTCCTTAATGATTCTTGATTTATAAACTACCAAAATTTATGTTTTGACTTAAGATTATGATATTGGATATATAGGGTATGGTTATGAAATATTAATATTATGTTTTTATACCATTATAAACATTTTATGTTTATGTAATCATTGATATATCCATTATTTACCCTCACTGAGCATCTTAGATCACCATTTTCTTATGTTTTCTTTCCCCAGGTTATAAAGAAAGGTATAAAGTATGATATGTATATGAAGGGTGATAGTTATGAAGAAATAAGTTAGAGATGACGTAGACATTTTATGTATCATTTTTTTATGTTTCCATGTATCTAAAGAGAATAGAGCTAAAAGATTCTAGCGCGGATTAAAATGTTATGTAATGAATATTCATCTATTAAGAATAAATATCTCTATATGAATAGGTCTCTATAGTTGGTATCTAAGTGGGTATTAGTTAAAATTTAAAAACTAAGATGATAACAAAATTTTAAGAACCCTAGGGATAAGTCTAAGTATAGGATAAAATCCTAATGTTTTGGTAATGTTCATGATTGAACTGGGCTAAACCAAAGTTTCATAGAAGAATGTTTTATGATTTATACATTATATAAATGATTTTTCATGGTTATGTGGTTTCCCACAATGATTAAATTTAATAAAACTATGATTTTTGGTTTTAGTCAATGGCTAGAACTAGAAGTAATTGTGTTAATGATGAATGTGATGGAAAATTAAATGATTATCCTCACGAGTAACCAAATGTTATAGGGGATGGAATAAAAAATCATGTTATTATGATCACACAAGTTTTTAAAGACATTAATCATACCAAGACCTCAAATGAGAAAATGAGGGAACAATTCTCTAATGAGTCCTTCATGAGGTAATATGAGCCTTCTTTTAGTGGATCCATTGATCCACTTGTCACTAAGAAATGGATCATTACATTTAAAAGATATTTTCCATTATTCAATTTTCAAAATAATATAAAGTTATTCTAGTTATTTATTATTTGGAAGGTAAAATAGTTTAGTGGTAGAATCTCATCAAGAATATGAGAAAACCAAAAGAAATTGAATATAATGACCCGAACTATTATAAATAAAATCCCACTTTTAATTTAATTAGATGTATTATTATGTAACATGGTTATAGAAAACACATAAAATTCTTTGGATTTATTATATTATACCATATTTAAAGAGACCATTAAAGTATCATTACCATTAGTAATATAGCTATTGAACATTGATCACATGGTTAGTATAAATATAGGGTTTTAACAATCCAATTGACATAGATAAAGGAAGTAATGACCTCAACCAATAGGAACGTACCCTATAAAGCCCATTTATTAGAGCTTCCAAGGGAGATAACATCACTGAGATTTTCCCTCGACTAATCCCAAGATGAGATCCAATAAATTAAGCATGAGTGAAATTGTTTATAGGAGAAGTTCAAGCCCATCGAGATCACGACCCAAACTATATTCGCTAAACCACCTCATGAAAGTCTCACAGTCGCGCATCTTACCCTTAGGGAATTTTCTGGTTCATTAAATGGATATATATCAAGACCATATTAATATGAGTATGCATATTATTTTATGTATAGTAATGAATATATTTTTATCATCTTATTATTACTTTATAAATTACTTTTATTTTGATATAATAAAACACAAAAATTATTTTTGGGTAATATTTAAATTCAATCAAGGAATTTATTTTTGATGAATTAATAGATTTTTGAAATAAATATTATTTTAATAAATTATTATTATTAAATATAAATGATCATATAATTTTTATGAATTCAAATGTAAATTTTAAAAGGGTTTGAAACCTGCTATTATAAAAAAACATCATTTTTTAATAAATATTGATTTTATTTTAAAAATAAAAATTAAAATATTTTGAAAATAATTTAGATAAAATTAATATTATTTTGTTGAATCAGAATCTCAAAATTATCCAATGGTCAATTTTTCATAATTTTCTGAGACGGTCGAATTTTCAGGTAAAAATTAAATACTACATAAATATATTTTGCGTATTATGACATCATAATGAACCAAAAGTGATATAATAAATACTATAAAAGGTATCCACTACCAAATATATGTTTTATATTTAAAATAATGAGATTTAAGTTTATTTTATTAATTTTATAAATCCATTATGAATCCTCCAAAACCATTAATATATTTTAAAGTTTTAAATTCATTTCTTTAAGAGTATGACTCAGATCCACACAAGTAAGGGAATTATTTTATTATGTTTATACCTTGTACTTATAAAATGATGAAAAAAACTATTATTTGGCATAAACCATGTGAAAAAACCATTGGAAGCTTTGTGATTTTGGTAATTTTATTATATAGATTCCAAAACCTAGGTTTGAGAAATAATAATGAAATCCACACTCTTTTACTATATAAACCCACAAAATCTACCAATTATATTCACTAAATATCCTTATATCACGTCCTTATTCTTTCCTACACTCTCTAGAGTCCACCTAAGGTTCCCTCAAGCTCTGAATAAGATCCTCCCAATCATTTGGAGTTACACACTCAAGTAAGGGATCCTCACCTTCTCTTTTTTATTCAAGTTTCCTTATTATATTATACCTTATATTTCCAATTAAAAATGTTGGGATATATATATATATATATCCCTATTAATTCATATTTTATGTTAACATTATGATATAACCCATTCACTCTCATCAACCCATTTTATGAATTTTTAAGTGATGCTATTATGTTGCCAAAATTTTACCGTGATTTTCCATGCCAAAATAACTATGTAGTAATTATCTTACCCATTTCCTATAAAGGGTGTTCATATTTATACACTTATAATTATTTTAATTATTACTTAAATGTATGAATTCCAAAATTCTTGATCATGTAATAAAATATGATCATAAAGGAATCCATGTTGTATGATATATGTGGCATACTTAACTATGAGAATGAAATGAAAGTGACAGGTGCACCTGAAATTATAGAGCACTCCAAAGAATTGGGTAGTGTTTAATATCATGAGACATCATGTTGCGAAAAATATTGAACCTAATTCTTTTATAGGACTTCTTCCATCATGATGTCTTGGTAGTTATCCTTGACCTATGTTTATGATGCAATGTTTTAAATTGTTGCCTCATTTACCATGTTATGATTATCATAATATATCATGACTTATTATTCATGCTCCTTTTATTCCACATTGATATTACTATTATATATCATGTTTTACCTTATACCATTCTTATTGCCTTACTAGGATTTATAGATCACCCATTTCTTATGTATTCCCCCAGGTTATCCCATGCAGTTTTAAAATCCATGGAATATTATGATCATGTTAATGAAGTTTTCAATAAAGTTATTGTTTTTACTATTTTAAGTTGTTATATAATGTACCTAATTCCCAAATACACTATACTTCTCAATCTTATATGTTGTATTAATTGTAATATGATGTAATAAATCATGTATTAATGTTAATAAAGAGTATGATATTTATATTTGGCATCAAAGGAAAAGTTAAATTATTTTTGGGATTATGATTAGAAAAATATAGAGAAATACTTTGGGATAAGACTAATTATAAGAAAACATTCCTAAATTTTGGTATGTATATATTAAGTAGTTTATAAATAAAATAAATCCTTGTCTGGATACTATAAGTGGATGTGGTTCTGGAACATATGTACCCAGGGGTAACAACTATGAAAAGGTGTATCGGGCCAGAATCGGTGAAACCTGTTATATGAAAATGGGTCTTACTGTACAACTGGTTTGACACTCTCAGGGAATATTCTTTGGTAAATTCCTAATCTCATTAAGAACCATTATCAAGGGAACAAAAAATGCACATAAGAGTATATATTTGGAAATAGATCATGGATAACATAAATCGAAGCTTAAAAATTCATAATTTAAGGAAATAAATGTAATTTATAATTTATCCCTTCAATGTCATTGGATTCCCACTTTATGTGTTTAATAGTTTAAAAACACTCATACCTAATTTTCATGTCATTCTAGCCAATAACAGGAAATAATAGGAATCAAGTGAACAATCAATGCGATGAGAAATGTGATGACTACCTAACAAGATGCCATACATGATGGGAATGAGATTAAAAAACTTTATAATGATACTCTATTAGATGTCTCAGGTTCTGAATAGAAACCTAGATTAGGAGGATCACCCAAACCCTCCTAAGAAAGAACAAGCTGCAATTGATTCCTTTATGTGATAAATGACTCTGACTTTTAATGGATCATATGCAACCTTAATCCTGAAACAATGGATCAAATCCATTGAAAAGATATTCTCCATACATCAATATTTTGAAAAAGAGATGGTTCTACTGGCTGTTTATCATATGGAGGGAGAATCTGATCAACTATGGAAATTGGTCAAGAATACGAATCCTGAGGAAGATATTGAAGCAATGTGGTGGAAGGAATTCTAGATTTTTTTTTCAATAAATATTTTTCTCACACTCCATTTCTTAAAATGGAAAGGTATATACTTACCCTCAATTAAAAATTTGATGATTCTATCAGGGAATATGAGGCAAACTTCACAAGACTTTCACAATACGCCTTCGACTTTGTCGTTATCCTCAAATTCAATTCTGAATGATTATTTGGTGGGCTAAAACCTAGTCTATGAAAATCCCTTGAGATCTATGACTTTGATAGCTATGAGGAAATTGTCTGATCTGACCTAAAAGTTGAAATGGATATAAGTGAATCCCAAGGATAAAAAATGGAAAGTAGAGTTTAATTATAGTAATTTGACGGAGAAATATAATGGTGATGAGAAATTTCATCACCCTATTTGTCCAAGGTGTGGAAATAAGCACCCTAGAAATTTTATAATGGGGGTGGGGAAATTATTTAGGTGTAGGAAGGATGGGAACCTAGCTAATGATTTATGATAGGAGAAACTTGATAACATGATGGAGGAAAATAATTCTTCGGTCAAACCTCAACATATTTTTCATTGCTTCAATTTCAAGGAACCAAGGAACTTTGCAAATCAATGTCCTAAGCCAAGGGTTTTTGGAGACAACGAACAACCTCCAAGGAAGCAAGGGAGATCTTTTACCATCACTACCACTTAAGTGGATCTCGACAACAAAGTGGCGATAAGTACACTAGTTATTAATTCAATAATAGAGAATATACTTTTTTATTTTGGTTATACACATTATTTCATATCATGTATGTTTAGTAGAAATATTCAAACACCAACACAAATCATGGAAGTAGAGATATTAGTGAAAAGGGAAAATGGGGAAATTATTGCATCCCAAGTACACAAATTATCCACTGTCACAATTTGTGTGATAAACTTCCCAAAGAACCTTATCATAATATCTTTGTTGGAATTTGATGCAATTCTAGGCATGGATTAGATTTCCCTATTTAGGGCCAACATAAATTGACATAATAAGTAAATCACTCTCCGTATTGCAATTTGACCCCCCAATTCTGTACAAGTTCAAGGAGGAGGACGAATCTTCTTTAGCACCAACAACTCAAGCATGAAGATTATTTCCATACAAGAAAGCATATCTAGCTCAAATTATTGATTATAAGTTTAGAACCTTCCTCAAATAGATTCTTATTGTGAGGGAATACACTGATGTGTTTCCCAAGGAATTTCTTGGTCTTCCTCCTAACTGAGAGGTTGAATTTTCAATCGAGCTTATACCTGGGGCATTACCATTATCAAAGAATCTGTATAGAATTGATGTTGTGGAACTTTAGGAGTTGAAGAAACAACTATAGTAGAATATGGATAAAGGGTTCATATGCCCAAGTGATTCACCGTGGGGTGAACCAGTCTATATTTTCAAGAAGAAGGATAGGTCAATGCACCTTTACACTGATTATCATGAGCTCAAAAAGATCATGATAACGAAATTATATCCTTTATCTTAGATTGATAACTTGTTCGATCAGCTACATGGATCACAATACTTCTCCAAGGTGGATCTGTGGTCAGGATATTACCAAGTTAGGGTGAAGAAGGTGGATATCCCTAAGAATAATTTTCATACAAGTTATGATCATTATGAGTTCATAGTAATTCATTTTAGACTCACTAATGCTCTAGAAATATTCATGAACTTGATGAATAGACACTTTAGATATTACCTTAAAAAAATTGTGATATTCTTTATAGATGATATCATAATATACTCTAAAAGTAAGAGGAGCATATGGGAACTATTCTAAAGATCTTGTGAAAGGAGAATCCTTATGCCAAGTACAAAAAATATGGGTTTTAATTGAAAGAAGTCTCATTATTTAGAAAAATAATTACACGAAATGGGATATCAATGAACCCTTAAAATACTGAAGTAATTAAAGGATAGTTGAGGCCAATATCTGTGACAGATATTTGTATTTTCCTTGGATTAGCTCAGTATTATCACCAATTTGTGATAAATTTATCATGATTTTCAAACCCTCTTACCTAGATAACTCGTAAGGGAGTTAAGTTTTCTTGGAATTATGAATGTGAAGAGAGATTCAATGAGTTAAAAATGAGGCTTATCACTGCCCTTATGATCACACTACCCACAAGTGTAGAAATTGTCATAGTATTCAATGATGTTTCGAATAAGGGATCAGGCTGTGTGTTAATATAGAATGATAAAGTGATAAACTATGCTTCAAGGCAGTTGAAAGTTCATGAACATAACTACCCAATGCATGATATGAAGTCAACTGTAGTGATCTGCACTTTAAAAATATGATAGAATTATATATTTGGATAGTTGTGTGAAATATATATGGACCAAAAAATCATCAAGTGTATGTTTACATAGAAATAGCTAAATACGCACCAACGAAGTTGGTTAGAGCTGATAAAGGACTATGAATACTCAATCCACTACCATCATGAGAAAGTGAATAAAGTGGCAGATACTCTAAGTAGAAAGGATCAAAAAATTATACAATTTTTGATAATTTAAATGGATCTGATCTTCTTAGATTTGGAAAGGATGGACATGAGAATCATAATAGAAGGAACAACATAAATCCTTTCACAAATTATTGCTCAAAGATATCTTATGGTGAGATTAAAGGATACTAAAAGAAATGATGTGGGAATTTAGAAGAAATTGGAAACTACAAGGAAAGGTAAATCCTCATAGTTCAATGTTAATAAAGAAGGAATTTTGAGATTTTTCTCAAGACTATGTATACCATAAAATCCCTAGTTAAAGAAGGTGTTATTGGATGATGCACATAGATAAACCTTATCCATCCATCCAATAAGCACAAAGATGTATCAATATCTATAAGAACACTATTAGTGGGATAATATGAAGAAGGATATTGCAAAATATACATCAATATTTCTTATATAACACCAAGTGAAAGTAGAAAGGAAAAAATCCAATGGGATGACATAACTATTACCCATACCTACATAGAAATGGGAAAATATCACCATGGACTTTATCACTGGTCTTCTGAAGACATCAAGAGGGAATAATTCTATATGGTTTTTGGTGTATCATCTTAAAAATACCACACACTTTATTTTTATTCAAGAATATTTCTCACTGGATCAACTTGCATGAATATACATCAGAGAAGTGGTAAGGTTGCATGAAATACCACTATTTATTATGTTTGATTGATATATAATATTTACCTATAAGTTTTAGAAAAGTATAGAATGTTCTCTAAATACTAAGATGAACTTCAATATGAATTATCACCCCCAAACTAATGGAAAATCTGATTGGACTATCCTGAAACATGGGGACATATTGTGCACATGGTCAATTGACATCAATGGAGGATGGAATCAATATCTTCCTCTAGTTGAGTCCTCTAATAATAGTTTCCACTCGAGCATCCAAATGGCTCACTATAAATCCATTTATGGGAAGAGGTGGAGAACACCTGCATGTTGGGATAAAGTTGGGGAACAAAAACTGATAGGTCCTGAAATGGTTGAGGAAATAGTAAAAATGGTTAAGACCATTTAGGATCACATTGAGGCTGCTCAGAGTCGATAGAATAGATATGATGACAATAATTGAAGAGACCTATAATTTGATGTTGGATACATGGTATTCCTCCAAATATCTCTATGGAATAAAGTGACGAGATTTGGGAATAAGTGAAAGCTTAGTCCAAGATACATCGTCCCCTTTGAGATCCTTGATTGCATCAGAGTGATGGGATACTAACTTCTACTCCCACCTAACCTATCTCAAGTACATGGTGTATTCCAAGTATCCCTCTTGAGAAAGTATATACTAGACCCCTCACATTTACTCAATCCAGATATGGTACCATTGGATAATGACCTTTCCTATGAGAAGCAGATGGTAAATATCTTAGATTTTAGAGACAAAGTTCTACAAAATAATACAATTCACCTTGTCAAAGTGTTGTAGAGAAACCACAAGTTTGAATAAGCGACATGGGAACCAGAGGAAATGATGAAATAAATTTATCATCATCTGTTTTAGTGTGGGAAAATAAAATTTTCAGGGTGAAATTTCTTAAGGGTGGAAGATTGTAAGGACCCAAACTATTATAAATAAAATTCCCCTTTCAATTTAATTAGATGTATTATTACGTAACTTGTTTATAGAAAACACATGAATTTATTTTGATTTTTTATATTATATCATATTTAAATAGACCATTAAAGTATCAATAATTTTTATAATATAGTTTTTGAACAATGATTACATGGTTAGTATAAATATAGGGTTTAAAAAAATCCAATTGACATAGAAAAAGGAAGCGATGACCTCAACTAGTAGGATCATACCCTATAAATCCCATTTATAGAAGCTTCTAAGGGATGTAGAATCACTAGGATTTGACCTTTACTAAGTAAAAGATGAGATCCAACAACTTAAGCATGAGCGAAACCATTTATGATAGAAGTTCAATATCATTGAGATCATGACTCAAACCATGTTCACCAAACCACCCCATGAAAGTCTCACAGTCATGCACCTTACTCATAGGGAATTTATTGGTGTATTAAAGGGATATGTATCAAGACCCTAGAAATATAAATATGTACATTATTTTTTGTATAATAATGAATATATTTTCATCCTATTATTTTTACTTTATAAATGACTTTTATTTTGATACAATAAAACACAAATAAAATTTTTGGGTAATATTTAAATTCAATCAAGGAATTTATTTTGATGAATTAAGGGATTTTTAAAATAAATAACATTTTATTAAAATATTATTATTAAATAATTTTCACTAAATATGAATTATCATATAATTTTTATGAAGTCAAATGCAATTTTTATTAGGGTTTGAAAACTTTTATTGTCAAAAAACTTAGTATTTCTTAATAAATGTAGATTTTATTTTAAAAATGAAAATTCACATATTTAGAAAATTATTTAGATAAAATGAATATTTTTTTTGGAATAAAAAAAATCAAAATCATCTGATGATGATTTTTTCATAATTTTCTGAGACATTCAAATTTTCGGGTAAAAATTAAATACCACATAAATATAATTTGTGTATTATGACATCATAATGGCCCAAAAGTGATGTAATAAATATAATAAAATGTATCCATGACCAAATATATGTTTTATATTTAAAATAATGAGATTTTAATTTTATTTAATTAATTTTATAAATCCATTATGAATCCTCTAAAACCATTAATATATTTTATGTTTTTAAACCCATTTATTTAAGAGTATGACTCACCTCCACATAATCAAGGGAATTATTTTATTAAGTTTAGAAATTAGACTTAAAAAATAATTGAAACCACTCCCATTTGGTATAAAATATGGGAAAAAATGGGAAGGTTTTTGGTTTTGGTTATTTTTTATATAGAGTCCAAAACCTAGGTTTGAGAAATAATAAATAAATCCCTACCATTTTCCTATATAAACCCACACAAGATCCCATTTTTCTTCACTAAAGATCCCTGAATAACATCCTTACTCTTCCCTCCCCTATCTAGATTCCACCCAAGGTTCATGAATCTCTCAAGAAGCTCCTCCCAAGCATTTTGAGTCACACACTCAAGTAAGGGATCCTCACATTATCTTTTTCATTCAAGTTTCCTTATTATCTCATGCCTTATATTTCCAATTCCTTATGATGGTATATGTATTTTCATATACCCATTACTTCTTATTTGATGTAAAAATGATAAGATACCCCTTTATATCACATAAAACCATTTTATGAATTTTTAAGTGTCACTATTATGCTGCCAAAATTTCATCGTGACTTTCTATGACAAAATAATTGTGTAATGAATACCATACCCATTTCCTATAAAGGGTTTACAACTTTTTACACTTATAATTATTTTTATTGGGAATTACATTTCTATATTCCAAAATAATTTATATTGAAATAAAATATGATGATGAATGAATCCATGTTGTATGATCTATATGGAACACTTAAGCATGAGAATGAAATGAAAGTGTCAAGTGCACCCAAAATTATATAGCGCCCCAATGCATTGGGTAATGTTTAGTATCATGAGACTTAATTTTGGGATAGGTATTGAAATTGATTCATTTATGGGACTTTTTCCATCATGATTTATTATTAGTTATCCTTGACCTATGTTTATGATGTAGTGTTATAAGTTGCTACCAAATTTTCCATGTTATGATTATCATGATATATCATGAATTATTATTCATGTTACTTTTATTAACCATTAATATACCTATTTTATAACATGTTTTACCTTATTCCATGCTTATTCACTTACTATGATTTATAGATAACCCCTTTCTTATTTATGTCCCCAGGTTATCCCATGCAATTTTAAAATCTATGGAATATTATGATCATGTTAAGGAAGTTTTCAATAAAGCTATTGTTTTTATTGTTTTAAGTTGTTATGTAGTGTACCTAATTCCAAAATACACTATAATTGTCAATATTACAGTTTTTATTAAGTGTAATATTATGTAATAAATCATGTATTAATGTTTAATAAAGAGTAGGGTTGTTATAGTTGGTATTAAAGGAAAAGTTTAATTATTTTTAGGATTAGGATTAGAGAAATCTAGTGAAAGAATTAGGGATAAGACTAAGTATGAGAAAAAATCCCTAAATTTTGGTAAGTATAGAGTAAGTTATTTATCAATAAAATATATACATGTTTAGATACTATAAGTGGACATGGTTCTGGAACAGATGTACCTAGGGGTAACAACTACGAGAAGGTGTGATGGGCCCGACTCGATGTAACATGGTACATGAAAATGAGCCTTACTGCACACCTGATTTGACACTCCTAGGGGATATGATTTGGTAAATTCATAAGCTCATTATAAACAATTATTTATGGAATAAAAAAATTCCCATAAGAGTATATTTTTGGAAATAGGTCATGGATAACATAGATCAAAGCCTAGAAATTCACAAGTTAAGGAAATACATGTAATTTATAATTTATCCCTTTAATATCATTGTATTCCCCCTTTATTTTTAATAGTTTAAAAATAATCATCCTTAATTTTCCTTTTATTCTAGACAATGGTCAGAAATAGGAGGAATGAAGTAAAAAATCAATGCAACAAGAAATGTGATGAATACCCCAATGAGATACCCTACCTGATGGGAGCGGGAATCACAAACTTTATGATGATACTTTATCAGCTGACTCAGGTTATGAATAGAAACATAGATCAGGAGGAGTTCTCCAATCCCCCTAAGAAATAACAAGATACAATTGATTCCTTTATGCGACAAAGGCCTCTGACTTTCAATGGATTATCTGATCCCTTAATTGTGGAACAATGGATCAACTTCATTGAGAATATCTTCTATATCCTTCAATATTATGAACATGAGATGGTTCTACTGACTGTTTATCATATGGAGGGAGAAACTAATTAGTAGTGGATATTGATCAATAATATTAAGCTTGAGGAAGATATCAAAGTTATGGGCTGGAAGGAATTCCATAAAATGTTTTTTGATAAATATTTTCCTCGCACTCACCCTCTTAAAATGGAAAGGAGTTTCCTTTCCATCAAGAAAAAAGATGATGAATCTATTAGGGCATACGGGAAAAAATTCACAATACTTTCATGATACACCTATAAATTTGTAGTTACCCTAGAATTCAAGGTTTAACACTTATTTGGTTGGATAAAACCAAGTATACAAAAATCTTTAGCGATCCATTACGTTGATAGCTATGAGAAAATTGTTTGATGTACCCTCAAAGTCAAAATAGAGATCAACGAATGTAAAGGGTATCATGGAGATAATAAGTGAAGAGTGGTGTTTAATTTTGGTGATCTAATATATAAATCTAATTATGACAAGAAATATCAACATCCCACTTGTAAAAGGTGCGGAAAGAATCACCCCATAAATTTCTTAAGGGGGATGAGGAAATGATTTAGGTGCAGGAAGGAATAACACCTAGATAATGATTTACGGTAGGAGAAACCTACTAATACAGATGATGAAATAAATGCTCCATTAAAACCTCAAAACATTGTTCATTACTTCAATTTCAAGAAACCAGGGCACTTTGAAAATCAATTCCCTAAGATAAGGGTTTTCAGAGACAACCGATAACCTCCAAGGCAACAAGGGTGATCTTTTACCATCACTACCATTGAAGTGGATCCTGAAAATAAAGTGGTGATAGGTATGCTAGTTATTAATTCAATAATAGTGAATTTAATATTTGATTTTAGTTCCATGAATTACTTCATATCATGAAATTTTAGTATAACTATTCAAGCACCACCACAAAGCATGGAATTAGAGCTATCAGTGAAAATAGAAAATAGAGAAATTATTGAATCCCAACTATATAACTCCTCCCCTACCACAATTTGTGGGATTAACTTCCCAGTAAACATTGTCATATTTTATTTGGTGTAATTTTATGCAATTAAAGGCATGGATTGTCTTTCCCTATATAGAGCCAACATAAATTACCACGAGAATGAAATCACTCTCTGTATTTAAAATCGACCCCTGATTCTGTACAAGTGAAAGGAGGAGGGTGAATATTGTTTAGAACCAATATCTAAATCATGGATATTATTTCCCTATGAGAAAGAATATCTATCTAAATTTATGGAGTCTAATTACGAGGGAATACACTGATATGTTTCTCAAGGAATTTCCCGGTCTTCCTCCTAATCGAGAGGTTGAACTTTCAATAGATCTTATATGTGGTGCGTTACCATTACCTAAGAATATATATAGAATGGAAGTTTTGGAAGTTGAGTAGTTGAAGAAAAAAATATAGGATAATCTGGATAAAGGGTTCATACACCCCCAAGTGCTTCACCATGGGGGTGCACCAGCCCACCTTTTCAAGAATAAGGATGGGTCAATGCACCTTTTCATTGATTATCATGAGCTCAACAAGACCATGATAAATAAAAAATATCATTTTCCTTATATTTATGACTTTTTAAATCAACTATATGGATCACAATACTTTTCCAAGGTGGATCTGTGTTTGTGATAATACCAAGTTAGGGTGAAGAAGGAGGATATCCCTAAGACTGATTTTCATACAAGGTATGAGCACTATGAGTTCATATAAATGCCTTTAAGACTCACTACTTCTCTATAAATATTCATTTACTTGATGAATAGATTCTTTATATATTACCTTGATAAATTTTTGGTAGTCTTTATAGATGATATTCTAATATAGTTCAAAAGAAAGAGGCGCATCTAAGAACTATGAAAAAGAAATTGCAAAAGGATAATCTTTATGCCAAGTACAAAAAATGTGAGTTTTGGTTGAATTAAGTATCATTATTTGGGAATATAATGACAATAAATGGAATATATATAAACCCTTAAAAGATATAAGTAATTTAAGGATGGATGGGGCTAACATCTATGAAAAATATCTATAGTTTCCTTCGATTAACTGGGTATTATCACTGATTTTTGAGACATTTCTCATGATTTTTAAACCCAATTACCAAGATAACTTAGATGGGAGTCAAGTTTTATTAGAATGATAAATTTTAAGAGAGATTAAAGGAATTGAAAAAGATTATTATCATTACACCTATGCTCAAAATACCCACAAGTGGAGAACTTTTTATATTATTCAGTAATGATTTGAAGAAGGGATTGAGCTGTGTGTTAATGTAAAATGAAAAAGTGATAGACTATGCTTCATGGTAGTTTAAATTTCATGAAAAGAACTACCCAACACATGATATGGAGTTGGATAAATTAATATTTTCTTTAAAATTATGGTGTCATTATCTCTTTGGAGATAAGTGTGAAATATATACAGATCACAAAAGCCTCAAGTGTATATTTACACAAAAAGAGATGAGTATGCGCCAATAAAGATGGTTAGAGATAATAAAGGACTATGTATGATCAATCCACTACCATCTTGGGAAAGAGAATAAATTATACGATGATCTAAGTAGAAATTATCCAACAATTCTATCATTGATGAGAATTGATAGGGATCTAATCTTCTTAGATTTGGAAAGGATGGACATGAGAATCATAAAGGAATGAACATCATCAATTATTTCACAAATGATTTCTCAACTATCTCTTATATACAGGTTAAAGGATGATTAAATAAATAATGTGTTAATTCAAAAGAAATTTGAAACTATAAGGAATGGTAAATCCTCATAGTTTAATATTAATAAAGAAGGAATTGTGAGATTTGGGTCAAGACTATGTGTACCATAAAATCCTGAGTTAAAAAAGTATATGTTGGTTGATGCACATAGATCAACCTTCTCTATCCACCAATGAAGAAAAAATATGTATTTATATCTCTGAGAATACTATTTGTGAGACAATATAAATAAGGAGATCACAAAATATACATCAATATGTCTTGTATGTCAGCAAGTGAAAGAGGAATGGAAAAAATCCAAGGGGATGACACAACTATTATCAATACCCACATAGAAATGGGAAAACATCACCATGTATTTTTTAACTAGTATTACAAATACATTAAGAGAGAATAATGCTATATGGGTTGTGGTGGATCATCTTAAAAAGACTACACACTTCATTTTGATTTGAGAATATTTCTAAATGGATCAACTTGCATGGATATATATATGAGAAGTGGTAAGGATGCATGGAGTAACACTATCAATTATGCCCGATCTAGATCTAAGATCCAATTTTAAGTTCTGAAAAAGTCTCCAACATACTCAGAATATTTAGCTAAACATCAACATGACTTATCACTCCCAAACTGAGGGACAATATGAGATGACTATCCAGAAACTTGAGGACATGTTGAGAGCATGCTTAATTGACTTCAAAGGAGGATGGTATCAACATATTACTCTTACAAAAATAGTTTCCACTCAAGGATCTAAATGGATATATATTAAGCCCTTTATGGGAAGAGGTGCATAAATCCATCATGTTGGGATGAAGTTGGGGAAATAAAACTACTAGGTCCTAAAATGGTTGAGGAAATGGTGGAAACAATTAATACTATTCAACATCACATCAAGGCTGCTCTACGTCAACAAAAGAGCTATGTTGACAATAATCAATAAGACCTAGAGTTTATTGTTAGATACATGGTATTCCTACACATATATCCATGGAATAAAGTGATGAGATTTGTGAAGAAGGGAAATATTAGTCCAAGATACATCATCCCCTATGAGATCCTTGATTGCATAAGAGCGATGGCCTACCAAATTGAACTCCCACCTAACCTATCTCAAGTACATGATATATTCCATGTATCCCTCTTGAGAAAGTACATACTATATCCCTCACATTTACTCAATCTAGATATGGTTCCTTTATAGAATGACCTTTTTTACGAGGAGCAACCGGTGAATATCTTAGATCGTAGAGACAAAGTTCTATGAAATAATTCAATGAACCTTGGAAAAGTGTTGTGGAAAAATAAAAAGTTTGAATAAGTGATGTGGGAACTAGAGGAAGTGATGAAACAAATCTATCCTCATATGTTTTAGTGTGGTAAAAGAAAAATTTGAGGGTGAAATTTCTTAAGGGTTGAATATTGTAACGACCCGAACTATTATAAATAAAATTACCCTTTCAATTTAATTAGATGCCTTATTATGTAACATGGTTAGAGAAAACACATGAACTTATTTAGGTTTATTATATTCTATTAGATTCAAAGATACCATTAAATTATCGCCACTATTGATAATATAGCAATTGAATAGTGATCACAATGTTAGTATAAATATAGGGTTTTTACAAATCCAATTGACACAGACGATGAAAGTGATGACCTCAACCAGTAGGATCGTACCCTATAAATCACATTTATCAGAGATTCTATGGGAGATAACATCATTGATATTTTCTATTTACTAATCCCAAGATAATATCCAATAACTTAAGCATGAGTGAAACCGTTTACGGGAGAAGTTTAGGCCCATCGAGATCACAACCCAAACCATGTTCGCCGAACCTTCCCATGAAAGTCTCATAGTCACACACCTTACTCTTAGGGAATTTGCTGGAGTATTAAAGGGATATGTATCAATACCCTATAAATATGAGTATGTACATTATTTTTTGTATAATAATGAATATATTTTGATCCTATTATTTTTACTTTATAAATGAATTTTATTTTGATATAATAAAACAAAAACAATATGTTTGGGTAATATTTAAATTCAATCAAGGAATTCATTTTATTGAATTAATGGATTTTTGAAATAAATAATATTTTAATGAAATATTATTATTAAATATTTTTTATCAAATATAAATTATCATATAATTTTTATGAATTCAAATGTAATTTTTATAAGGTTTCGAACACTGTTATTATAAAAAAACCATCATTTCTTAATAAATGTCAATTTTATTTTAAAACTAAAAATTAAAATATTTATAAAATTATTTAGATAAAATTAATATTATTTTTTTAATCATAAAATCTAAATTATCCAAATGTTAATTTTTCATAATTTTCTGAGATAATCAAATTTTCTGTTACAAATTAAATACCACATAAATATACTTTATGTATTATGACATCATAAGGACCCAAAAGTGATGTAATAAATACTATAAAAGGTATCCAAGTCCAAATATATGTTTCTATTTAAAATAATGATATTTTAAGTTTATTTTATTAATTTTATAAAGACATTATGAATCCTCCAAAACTATTAATATATTTTAAGGTTTTAAAATCATTTATTTAAGAGTATGACTCACCTCCACATAAGAAAGGGAATTATTTTATTAATTTAAAACCTTGGACTTATAAAATAATGTAAACCAATACCATTTTTCATAAAACATTGAAAATAAACTACTAGAAATAAGATCTATACCAATGGTTTTGGGAAAACCGTTGGTATAGTTCACTTATATAGTCCTATACCAAGGGTTTGGCCAAAACCGTTGGGATAGGTCACTAATTTGGACATACACCAACGGTTTTGGACAAACCGTTGGTATAAAGGGGACCTATACCAATGTTTTGGGAAAACCGTTGGTATAAGGTCTCTATTATGGACCTATGCCAATGGTTTTGGCCAAACCGTTGGTGTAGGTCCATAATAGAGACCCTATAACAACGGTTTGTCCAAAACCGTTGGTATAGATCCCAAAATCAAAGAATCTATACCAACGGTTCCCAAAAGCGTTGGTATAGGTCTATACCAACGGTTCCCAAAACTATTGGTATAGGTCTATACCAACGGTTTTGAGAACCGTTGGTATAGTTATATGTATTTTTATGGAATCTTCTTATAGAGAACATTAAATAAATCAAAATTTAAAACATTTATGATAATACATATATAAATTTATGAAATTATGTTCACAAAAGTCAAGTTAGGTTAGTGGTTAGGTCGTTCAATCATAAAGTGGAGGTACTGAGATCAAAACCAACTGAATGATTCTTTTTTGAAATACATATACCAATGGTTTTATGGAACCGTTGGTATATATTTTTGATATTACTTATACTAATGGTTTTGAAAACCATTGGTATAGGTCTAAACCAACAGTTTTGGGAAAACTATTAGTATAGACCTATCCCCATGGTTTACTTGTCCACGGTTCTCCAAACCGTTGGTATAGGATGTACCAATGGTTTCAAACCATTGGTATAGGGTATTTTTCTACTAGTGAAACCATGGTAAGTTTTGTGGTTTTGGTTATTTTATTATATAGAGTCCAAAACCTAAGTTTGAGAAATAATAAATAAATCCCCACTCTTTTCCTATATAAACCCACCCAAGATCCCATTTATCTTCACTGAAGATCATTTTTTCACATCCTTAATCTTCAATCCCCTCTCTAGAGTCCACCCAAGGTCCCCCCAAACTCTCAATAATCTCTTCCAAAGAATTTTGAATCACACACTCAAGTAAGAGATCCTCACCTTCTCTTCTTTATTCAAGTTTCCTTATTATCTTATTCCTTATATTTCCCATTCCTTATGTTGGTATATATATTTACATTCAATTATTACTTAATATTTTATGTAAAAATTATGAGAGACCAATTTACCTCTCATAAATCAATTTTATGAATTTTTAAGAGACACTGTTATACTATCAAAAATTCACTGCGATTTTCCATGTCAAAATAATTGTGTAGTGAATACCTTACCCATTTCCTATCAACAGTGTTAAAATCTATGAACTTATACTTATTTTACTTGGGACTTACATTCATATATTAAAACCTCCTTTATTATGGAATAAAATATTATTATGAATGAATCCATGTTGTATGATCTATGTGACACACTAAAGCATGAGAGTGAAATGAAAGTGATAGGTGTGCCAAAAATTATATAGTGCTCTAATGAATTGGGTAATTTTTAGTCTCATGAGAATTAATTTTTGGGAAATGGAGTGAACTTAATTACTTTATAGGAATATTTCCGTCATTATGTCTTAGAATTTATACATGACCTATGTTTAAGATGTAGTGTTTTAAGTTGTTTCCACATTTCCTATGTCATGATTATCATTATATTTCTTGCCTTATTATTTATGTTCCTTTTATTACCCATTGATATGAATATTATCTAACATGTTTTACTTTATGAAATTATTATCCCCTTTTTGGTATTTATATCTCACCCATTTATTTTTTATGTCCCTAGGTTATCCTGTAAAGTTTTAAAAGCCATGGAATATTATGATCTTGTTAAGGAAGTTTTCAATAAAGCTGTTGTTTTTCCTATTTTAAGTTGTTATGCTATGTACCTAATTCCCAAAGAAACTATAATTATTTATCTTTAGGCTATTATTATGTTTAATATTATGTAATAAATCATTTATTAATGCATAATAAAGAGCAGGCTTGTTATATTGAATCTATAGAGTGGGATGAATTTGAAAACCTATTTCCAAATTATTACTTTCCTCATATTATTCATATGATGATGGAGAAAGAATTTATCAAGATAATTTATAAATATCATGAATCTATTGGTACTTATAAGAAAAAATTCACAAGACATGTTAGGTACTATTATGGTATTATCATCTAACTTACAAGTAAGGTTAATCAAATCATCAGTGGCTTAAAACCAAGTTTTTGAAGGGTGTTAGTCATATGGGACTTTAGTAGCTTTGAAGAAATTGTTCAATGTTCTCTCAAGGTAGAGATGGATATTGGAGTTACCCATTAATCTAATGGTTTTTTAAGAAAATAAAAATGTAATTCAAAGGAAATTTTAAAAATCATAGAGAGAATAATTTGATCCTTCCTTTATATAACACCTCAAAATCTTAAAATATGAATATCATATTCAATAGTGTGTATGACACAAAAAACCAAGCATAAAAGGGAATATAATATCCCTAGAATTTAAAATATATTTTACATTTTAAATAAATTCAATCTATGATATATCTTTAAATTCACACATTACTGAGTTAGCTTGCGTTACATGCAACAACTTTCTTCGATATCTTACGTTATAGGAAATATTGGGGTTTACCAATCAATAATATACTATTAATATTATTATTTAAAATTAAAATTATCTACTAGAAATTAAAATAGAATTTATTAATATGATTAAATAAATTAATAAAATACATGGTTGAATTAATTTGTTTCCAATTAATTATAAATTAATATAAAAACCAATTGAATATAAAGGAAACAATTTTATAAAAAACTATTTTTATGTTCCAAATGAATTTTATCCTAATAAATTAAATTAATTACTATAAGTGAATTATATTAATTAAATATATATATATTATATATTCAATATTTTTTTATATTCATTCAATTGATTTGATATGTATAAGATAAAAAAAATCCCACTTTAGGCATAAAAAGATGTAATTTTCTAAAAGTAGTTTTGTCACCTTTTAATAGCACACTTGTTTCAAAACTAAATTTTGATCATTTTATAGATTTTATTTTAAAAAATAAATATAATTTTATAAAGATTAATTTAAAAATTATCTTAGGGTGAATTTTTGGTATTTTTCTGAGAAGTTTCATTTTTGATGAATAGTGAAAAATATTTAATTTTAATTAGAAACCGACTTTTCATTTAAATAATTTATATAGTAATATTATATTTTAAATTGGTTTTAAAGTTGAATTAATTTAATTATAAATAATTTAATCTAATTAATGTCATTGGGACCATTTTAATCTTGAATTTAGATATAAAAACTTAGTAAACTTTTCAATATTTACACTTTAAAAACCTGTTTTCTCATCACGTGTGAGAGATTACTTTTAAATTAAATTCATCCCCTTATCTAAATGGAATTTGGAAAAATGGATTCTAAATTTGTAATAATATTAATATGTATTATCTAATATTTTTAATTTTTTTTTTACCATAATGATTAATGAAAACAGTTAAAACTAATTAACATGATTAAGGTTAAAATGGGGTTTTTGCGCATTACATGCACTTTTATTAAAATTAATTTTACACACACATATTATTTTTATTTAATTAATTGGAATTAATATTTATAATAATCGGGTATAAATTATCTAATAAATATATTTTAAATTATAATATTAATAGATAAATTACTTAGGTAAATAAAAAGATACAAGTTACCTCGGTAAAAACTATAAACATAAAACTGACTAAACTTAACGAATAAGGAATAATTTGATAAACAATGTATTTATTTTCTGTGTTGGAGGTATTTTTCAACCAATTAATAACTAATATACATTATTTTTCTATTTTTTATGCACGTGAGGTAAGGGAGATCTACCAATAGTGAATATTTTTGGGTATTTACAAGAATACCACTCCTCCTCTATTATAAACAGGAATTCACTCTCCTCACTTATTCAAACCTCCAAATACATTTGGATCGACCAAAACCTACCAAAATCACTTACAAAATTCCCTTACCTCATCCAAGAATCTGTACATTGGGAATTAATCTAACCAAGGAAGGCCTTTGATGCAAACCAAAAGGAGATACCTGAAGAAGAGGTAACGTTCATCAACAAATTTTGTTTTCTTTTTTCTTCCTCATACCACTTAAATTATATTTATTTCATGATTATATAATATCCTTAGTTTCTTCAATATACTGATGTTTTTATGTTAATGGTATTACTTACAAACACACACAATTCCATCAAATGGGTTACGAAATCATAGTTCGTGTGTACGACAGACTATCACCTCACGAACCGATGTCATTAGTTTTTCCGTTACCACCTTTAATGGTTAATAATAATGATAGGCATAATATTTATATATTATATATATGATATTTATGATTTATTAATTCTTCTAGAATTATTATATAAAACATAACTTCATGCTTTCCATTTTGCGGGCATACGACAACGTCGTTTGTGTGTACTGCGGACTACCGCCTCGCGAAGCGATGTGATTCGTTCACAGTTTACATGGAATGTATTAAGGATGAGCTTAATAAACATATATTATATATATTTAATAATTATTATAATATAATGATAATATATATATATATATATATCATTTAATTTTCTTTCTTTCAGTAGGACAAGAAAATGGAAACATCATTCATGCGTACGTACGACCTGCCATCTCCATGAATGGTGTATTTAATTTCCTATCATCAAAGTTTATAGATTACTATAAATAAATATATATGGAATATATATGATATTTAAATCATTATTTAAATTTTTTATTTGATGAAATCATGATCTATGTAAGAGTATAAAAAATAAAAAGTCAAAACATACTCGAAAAACAAGGCAATTAACATTCGAAATAATGAAAATAATGGGAGATCATTAAAAAATAGGTGATATGATGTTATAAAAGGATCATATATGAAATCATAAATTTTAATATGGTTCTATAATAATTTAATAACATTCTTAAAACCTTTATAAAAATTGTTAAATATCATTCAACCAAAATGAAGCACAAGGTAAGGGATTTCATCTCAATTTACATTCCATTGAGAATTATTTTTTATTATGCACCAATTCAATTTTATATGGTGTATTTAATGATCCTTTGACATGTAATATCATGAATAATTATTTCTTCATGGTATTTTAAGTTTAAATTTGAATTATTTCATATATGGGGATTTTATTTGAAAATTACCAAGTGATAATAGTTATTGTGAAATCTCACTTCTTTTGATTGTTAACTTTATCTTGAAAAAATCACTTTATTTTAATAATTTTTCATTGAAAATTAAATTTATCTTAAATATCTATATTTTGGGGTGATGTATATGATTATTTCATAACCCATATACCATTTTTACATATAGCGTTTACTTTGAATGTTATTTCATTAAATGAGGAAATAATAATAAATATGTATCCTTTACTCAATATAAATAACTAATAAGGTATATTATTCATGAATTAAATATATTATTAAATATATGAAGAATTATATAGAATGGTAGTGGAGGGTGGGGCTTGGACTTTATATAGCCCCTCGATTCATTGACAGATCCCACGTGACAAATTGATTAGCCAAATTAAATGGGTTTCTACCTGTATTTTTAAACCATCTTGTGAAAGGTCTTGATGGTATATGTTTTCATGTGCCTCAGACATAACATCCAATAATTAAGATTGAATTCATTTAGAATTTATTTGTTATTATTATTATATATACATGAGATTTTTTCTTTAACATTATCTATGGATGCATTTCATTCTCAGTTTATTGATTAAATGGAATGTGTTTCAGTTACATACATTTCCATATTGATTCTTCCTTATATAACCATGATAGTTATGTTATGTAAATGGAATGTGTGTTTATTTATAAAATTTTCCATGTTTATTATACTTATTGATTCATGATAGCTTCCACTATACTTAAACCTTACTGAGTATTTGAGATCACCCTTATTTTGTTTCATTTTCCCAAGTTACGAAGAAGAGATCATTGAATGAGTTTTTAGGAATGTCGTTTATTTTATTTTTTTATGTATAATGTTTTATTTTCTATTCCCAATATAAAATTGGTATTGTGTATATTCCCGATTCTCCAAAACTGCTAAATTGATCGGTCCTTCAGTATTTGATTCCTTGTAATCATGCTAATATAATAAAGTAAGGCATCGAATTTGGGATACCAGGGTTAAGGTCATTATAGCTGGTATTAGAGGAAGTTTAATAGAAACTTTTGAAACTAGATTTAGGAAAACATATATTAGGGAACCTAACCCAATGATAGAATTTGAGGATACATATAAAAGACATCCCAAAGAAACCATTTTTATGATTATGAGATTAGCTACACATAAAATTTTCAATTTATGTTAAGTATTTCAATAGTTTTGGGATTATACATTATGTTACACAATGTTATGATATAATATAGTGTATACTATTGTTTAGAAATAGAACCTGGATGGAATATGGGTATCAATACTTGTGAGAAATATAGAGGTTTCTTTACTAAGGAAGCTGATATATCTAGCAATGAAACTAAGTAGGTTATGTATATATTAAAAAAACTTAATCAAGTTATGAAAAATAAACTTTCCTGATAGAGAAACCTATTCCATAACAATATTCCATGATACTAGATTGCTTTATGCAATATAGGCCCCAATTATTTAGTAGGACTACTAATCCAATGGAATTTCATAAATGTATTAAGTATTTGTAGAATATATTTATGGCATTAGGCTGTGGTGAAAATGAAAAGGTTACATTTGAAGTGTATTGTCTCAAAGGTGATGCTGATCAATATTGGTCATTAATCCTAAATACTAGGGAGAAATAGGAAATTGAACTTATCAAATTGAAATCTTTTAAAGAGACATTATTCAAAAAATATTCCCCCCATGAGAAAAAATTTACATGAAAGAAAAGTTCCTTATCTTAAATAAAAATGAATAAGTGAGTGTTGTAGAGTATGAGGCTACCTTTACAAGGTTATCTTGGTATTCTATGGATTACATACACAAAAAGGAGTGTTAGATTGACCAATTATTTTAAGGTATTAATCCAAGTATCTGAAGGGAACTGGTATCTTATAATTTTTCTTCAAACCATGAAATAGTTTTATGTTATATCAAGATAGAGAAATAATTATCCAAGTCTTATGGATTTAAAAGGAAGAAAGATAATAAGAGGACAATGGAGTAAATAATGGATAAAGGGAAGAAGGGAAATAAGGATTTACACACATGTTATAACTATGGAATGAATCACCCTAGAAATGCTTGATAGTATTAGGAGTATGATATAGGTGTTGAGAAAAGGTTCACTAGGAAAAATAATGCAAAGGGAAAAAAGAAAAAATTGATATTAAGTGTTTCAACTATAAGGAGATGGGGAACTATTCAAATGAATTCCCCAAGTTTCAAGAGAATATACCTTAGATGAAGCTAATGGATCAAGGTTAGACATATGTTATTAACATAACTAAAGTGTAATGATTAATGTTCTTGTGTATTTGTATCCAATAAATTTTTTATAAAATTATTTTATTAACAATATTCTCAACATAAGAATTATGAAATGTATAAGGATTGTAGTACAATACTATTTCATTAAGGTTTTGATAGCAGATGTTGAATGATACTGATGAATAATAAAAATTATTCATTGACACATTTAACTTCTTGTAATAACACATTATTGAGGTAAGATAACCCTAAATATGTGGCTGATGTTGAGATAATGTTGTTAGGAGAAAGAGATGATTGGTATGGATAAAGTAAATTGGATAGTACTGACTACCTTGGAACTGATTAATGATTTGTTGAAAAAGTGGTTTATTCCATCACTAATGGAGTTTATGACATTTTTTGATTTAAGGAACATATCCAATAATCTATATTTTACTTAAGTAATAAGGAATCATGCATGTTTTCAATAAGGTTTTATGGTAATTCAGGTTATTACCATGTTTCAAGAAAACACATGATGAAGGTATTCACATTTTTGGTATGTAACTATTTAGAGCCACATCATGTTATTTGGATTAATGATAAGATCATTTTTCAAACTCAGCGACCTTATAAAGTTTTAGATCTTTATATTTTAGAAGATATATAAGGTTAACCATTTATGAAATGGTTTAAGTTGATATTTAGAGAAGGTTTTAGAGATTAATGTATTACTTCACCATATGATGTAACATATTCTATGAGATGAAGTGGAAATAGTTCAAGATATAAATAAGGGATAATATTATTTTTATAAACATATAATTTATGTATATTTTCTTTTATTCTTATAGAGTGATAATTTATCAACTCTAGGGAAAAAGGTCTTGGAATAAAAATATTGTCCTATTATCATCATTTTTGATGACATTAGTGGCATTTTTTCACACCTTTGGTTTATGGATTTTTGGTCATTAAATTTCTCCTTAACATGTTCACTATGACACTACCTAAACTATTTGAGTATTAGTTTTCTCTTCCATGTCCATGTTTTCATTTCTACTTATGTTCTCCTATATGGAAACCTAGTTATGTGTGACCTTTGTACTTCCCATTCTCTATTATTAATAGGATATTTTATTAACCCTTTTATGATGTAGGTTTTTCAAAAAATTAATTTTAAAATATCAAACCATTTATTATTGAGATCAAGATTAAATTGCAAGGATGCAATTTATTTAATGTGGGGAGAATATAACACCCTAAAATTTTAAAATATGAATATCATATTCGATATCATGTGTGACATAGAACACCAAGAATTGAAGGGAATATAATATCCTGAGACTTAAAAATATATTTACTATTTTAAATAAATTCAATCTATGTTATAGCTTTTAATGCTTGAAACACTGAGTTAGCTTGTGTTACACGCAATAATGGCTTTCTATGATAGCTTATGTCACAAGAAAGATCAGGTTTTACAAAATAAAAATATACTATTAATATTATTATTTAAAATGAAAAATATCACCTAGACATTAAATTATAGGTTATTAATAATATTAACTAACTTATGAAAATATATGTTTGAATTCATTGGTTTCTAAATATTTATTAATGATTATAAAAACAAATTGAATATAAAGGAAATGTTTTTATAAAAACTATTTTTATAAGACAAAGGAATTATATCCTAATAAATTAAATTTTTTAATGTAATTTAATTATCATAATGAAATTTATATATTATATATTCAATAATTTTTTTTACATTTATCTAATATATTTGATAGGCATAAGATAAGAACAAATCACATTTTACATATAAAAAGCTGTATTTTTCTAAAGGTAATATTTATACCTTTTAATGGTGTACCTATTTCAAAAATAAATTTTTAAACTTTAATAAACTTTATTTCACAAAAAAATTTCATTTTTTAAATTTAATGTAAAAATTATCTTAGGTTTAGTTTCATTTTTTATGAATAACAAAAAATACCTAATTTTAATTGAAAAATGTCTTTTTGTTTAAATAATTTATATGAATAAATTATATTTTAAATTTGTTTTAAAGTTGAATTAATTTTATTACAAATCCATTAACTCAATTTAGTTAATTTTAATCATTTTTATATTGAATTTAAATATAAAAACTTAGTAAAATTTTGAACATTTTCACTTTGAAAACCCGCTTTCTCATTGTGTATGTGGGATAAATTTTAAATTAAATTCTACCCCTTTTGTGAATAGAATTATGAAAAATGGATTATATATTTGGAATAGTAATAATTTATATTATCTAATAATTTCAAATTAGTTTTTTACTATAATTATTAGTGAAAACAGTTAAAGTTAATTAACACGATTAAGGGTAAAACAACGTTTTGCGTATTATGTGAATTTGTATTGAAATTAATTTTACACACATATAGTATTTTTATTTAATGAATTTTAATTAATATTTAGAATCATTGGGTCTAAATTAAATAATAAATCTTTTTTTAGTTATAATTTTAATGGATAAATTAACTAGGTAAATAAAAATATACAAGTTACCATGGAAAAAACTATAAAGATAAAATGGAGTAAAATTAAAGACTAAGGAATAAATTGATAAAAAATGTATTTATTTTGAGTTATGAATGTATTTATAGACCAAGTAATCCCACCTCTTATTTTTTTATATTAGATGAACATTAGGTAAGGAAGAACTCCCAATTGTGAATACTTTTGTGAATTTACAAGAATGCCACTCCTCCCCGTTATAAAATGGCATTCACTCTCCCCACTTATTCACACCTACCAGGCCATTTGGATCGACCCAACTTGGATAAAGACACTTAAAAAATTCCATAACCTCACCCTATAAGATTTAATTTGTGCAGAAGTCCAAAAAAGGAGGTCCTTTAGTACAAATCAAAATGAGACACTCGATGAAGAGGTAACATTCACCAATGAACATTTTTAATTTATTTATTTTTAAAGCCACTTAAATTATTTTAATATCATGATTATATAATAATATAATTATCAAAAATATATTTATATTTTTATATGTTAAGGATACAACCTAAAACCACACACATCTCCATCAAATGGGTTACTAAATCATCATTTGTGTGTATGACAGACTACTGCCTTATAAACCGATGTCATTCATTTTTCCATTACCACCTTTAAAGGTTGGTAATAATGATGGAAATAATGTTTATATATGATATATATGATATTTATTATATATTAATTTTTATTTATTTATTATATAACACATACCTTCATGATTTCCATTTTATGGGTATACGATAATGTCGCTTGTGCATACGACAGACTATCACGAAGCGATGTGATTCATTAACGCTTTACATGGAATGTATTAAAGATGGATTTAATAAAAATATGTGATATATATGAAATAAAAATTATACTATAATGATAATATATATGTATATAATTTACTTATCTTTTTTTATCAATACGATGTGAAAATGGGAACAATGTTCATGCGTACAAATGACCTACTGTCTCCATGAACGTTGTATGTCATTTCCTATAAAAAAATATTATAGATTAAAATAAATGTTTATATAATAATTATATATGATATTTACACAATGTTTTACATTTTTGATATTATTAAATCATGATATAATTAAGAGGAATATAAATAACAAGTCAAAACTTACTCAAACAACAAGGCAATTAACACCCGAAATAATGAAAATAATAAGAGATTATTTAAAAAAGGGTGATAATATGTTATAAAAGAATAATATATGATATCAGAAATATTAGTAAGATTATTTAATAAGTTAATAACATTATTAAAACCATTTTAAAATATTTTTAATAGTTTTCAACCAAAGGAAGCGTAAAATTAATGGTTTCATATCAATTTACATTCCCTTGAGTATTATTTGTTATTATGAATAAATTCACTTTTATGTGGTGTATATACTGCTCCATTGAAATATAATATCATGAATAATTCATTATTCATGGTATTTTATGTTTCAATTTGAAATATTTAATCCAATGGGATTTGATTTGAAAATTACCAAGTGATAAAATTTATTTTGGTATCTCACTTCTTTTTTGATTATTAACTTTCTCTTGAAATAATCAATTTACTATAATATTTTTCATTGGAAATTAAATTTCTATTAAATATCAATATTATTAGGTGATTTATATAATTATTTCCTAAATCATATTCCATTTTTACATATGGTGTTTACTTTTAAAGTTATTTGATTAATTGGGGAAATATTTATAAATATGCATCCTTTACTCAATACAGATAATTGATAAGACATATTGTTCTAGAATTAAATAAATTATTTGATATATGAGAAATTATTTAGACTGTTAGTGATGGGTGGGGACTATACTTTATATATCCCCTCGATGCATTGACATGTATCACTTGGCCAAATTAAACATTTATCTACCAGTAGTTTCAAACTGTCTTATGAAATGTATTGAAAGTATAGGTTTTCATGAACCTAAGAAATGGCATACAATAATTAAGAATTTACTTCATTTAGAATTCAGTTATTATAATTATTATTATTTATCCATGAGATTTTCAATTTTACATTATCTATAGATGCATTTCATTCTTATTTTATTAATTAAATGGCATGTGTTTTAGTTACTTACCTTTTCATATTGATTATGACTTATATCACCATGATAGTGAATTTATATTAAGGGAATGCTTTTTTAGTTACCAAAATTTCCATATTGATTATGATCATTTATTCATGATAGCTTCTACTATAATTAACCCTTACTGAACATTTTAGTTCACCCTTATTTTGTTTCCTTTCCCTAGGCTATGAAGAAGAGATATTTGAATTAGTTAAGGATGTAGTTTATTATATTTTGTTATGTATTATGTTTTATTTTCTATTCTCAATGTAAAATGGGTATTATGTATGTAACTAGTCCTCTAAAACTTCTAAAATGATCAGTCCTTTTGTATTTTATTCCTTGTAGTCATGAAAGTGTTAAAAGTAAGGCACTGACTTCGGGATACTGGTTTCAGGGTCGCTACACTTTATGCTCAACATGTGAAAGGAAAAATGGGGTAAATTATCTCAAGTTAATTGGTTAATGTTTAAATTTTTCAATGTAAGTTTATTAGGAAATAAAATTCTTAAGTTATGGGAAGAAGATAACTAATAATATGAATAAATAGAAATATCCAAAGAATGAACCGTCCACACTCTAGTGTCTTAAATGAAAGGAGTATGAGAATTATCTAAACCAGTTCCCAAATATGAAGGTTAATGATGATTTCTGACATTAACAACATCTTAATCCAAGAGACAAAGAGAAATATCATGTGATCATTTTTTTTTATAATGAGGGGAATGATAACGATGTGGTGAAAGGTACACTAACCATAGTTTCTATACTACTAATGTCTTATTTGATTATGGATCTACCCACATTTTTATATCAAAATAATTTTCTAAGGGTATCATGGAACAACCTTAAAAATAGGTACTGATTTAGTAATAAAAACCCCTAATGGTATAATGATTATATACCAAGCCTATCATTCTTCACTAGTTGATGTTTTTTGGAATTTGTTTCCTAGAAATATTTTCATTATTACTATAGGTGAATTTGATGTTATTTTGGGAATTGATTGGAATTGTCTACATAAAGACCTCATCAATTGCGAAGGAAAGGAAGTAACATTTTATATTCCAAACCGACCTTTGATTTTCTATAATTATAATGACAAGAATGAACTTTTTATGGAAATTAAATCTATTTTATGGGTCATAGTTCCTATTAAAAATAGGTGTTTATCTCAGGTGGTTGTGGAGAAACTCAAAATCAAATAGATGCCTATTTTGTATGAGTTTATTGATGTCTCTCTGAAAGAGTTTATTGGTTTTCCACCTAATCATGAAATTGAGTTTTCAATAGAACTCATACCTAATTCTACACCTATTTCCAAGACTCTATATAGAATTTCCCTAATTGAGTTTAACAAAATGAAGAATAAACTCCAAGATAACATTTATACGAGATTTATTCATCCAAGTTTTTCACTTTAGGGTCCACTAATTTTTTTGTTAAAGATTGATCAATGTGACTTTGTATTGATTATCAAGAACTTAACTATATCAATATCAAGAATAAGTATCCATTAACCTATATTGATGAACTTATTGATCAATTTCACATATCTTAATACTTATAAATAATTGATCTTTATTCTAGATATCATCAATTGAGGGTCAATAAGTAGGATATACCCAAGATGACCTTCCATACAAGGTATGGACACTATGAATTCATAGTGATGCATTTTGGTCATACTAATGCCCCCGCTATCATCATGAACATAATGAATAGAGTATTTAGATATTACCTTGATCAAATTGTGATAGTATTTATAGATTATATTATTGTATATTGAATTATAAATGAAGAGTATCAATATCATTTGAGAATTGTGCTGAAAATCCTAAGGAAATATAATATTTATGAGAAATTTAACAAGGGTGAATTTTGTATTTGGAATGTTAAATTATTTGGGTCATATAATCTCATGTGAGGGTATATCAATAGACCCTTAAAAGATAGAAGTTATCAAACATTAGAATATACCAACCACTATGATTGAGATCCATAGTTAACCTGGTTTGGATAGATATTATTGGTGCTTTATTGATAATTATCCATGTCTATCAAATCCACTCACTAAGTTAACTTGGAAGGGAGTCATATTCTTTGGATGGATAAATGTGAGGAATGTTTTATGTAACTAAATAGAATACTAGTCAGTGCACCTATGCTCACAATACCCTACATCATAGAAGGGTTTGTAATCTATAGTGATAAATAAACTAAATGACTGGGATGAATCCTTATGCGGAATGATATGGTAATTTCTTATTTCTGATGATAATTGATAGTCTATGAGAATAATTTCCCAACACGTGATTTGGAGTTAGTTGTGGTAACTTTTTCATTAATGATATAAAATCATTATCTCTAGGGAGAAATGTGTGACATATATACTAATAAAAAAAGATTAAAGTACATTTTCACTCAAAAATAGATGAACATACCCCCATAAAGATGGTTATAATTGATTAAAGATTATTATTTCGCAATACATTACCACCCTAAGAAAAAGAACATGGTGGTAGATGCTCTGAGTTGAAAGGATCATGATATCTCATCAATGATAAGGATCATCATACCTCATCAATGATATGGATCACAAGATATCTAAAATTTCTAGTCTTATAAAGGATGGATATTGAAATATTGAAGGAAGTAGAGAAATATTATCTTTTTCACATGAGTTTTCAAACTTGGAATATCATCGATGGATGAAGCAAAGGGAAAGAACGCGCTGCACGTGCCACCTTACTTTCAAACTGATTTGAGCATTGAGCCCATCCATCCAGATCCTCTAATGACAATGAGATTGAGGGATCTAGGATCGCCCCCCTCAGGATGAGGTGTGGGGAGGGGGATCTGGTGTCTTAGGGTTGTGTCTTGGCCATTATTTCAGGGATTTCTTCTGTCGCCCCTTGTCTTCCAAGGTAGTCGGGAGGTTGAATTTTCCTATAGTTCCTATGGTATTTGAATCCTCCTCAGAAGGTGACTTCCCAGTACTCTCTATTCCAACCTCTTCCTTTGAGGAAGCATCAACACATATCAGATGGAAATTAGTCACAAGATTAAGAATAGAAAACCCCCTAATACCTTGTTTTTAGAACATGTGAACTCATGGGATCTCAATTTACCTTGTCTATGGAGGTGCATTTAGGATGAGATACCTCCAGGGAAGTGTAACGGCCCAAATTTTTTTAATGGAAATTCACTTATTATATTTATGTCATAAAATAACATGAAAACGCATCATAATGAACTACTAAGTGATAAGTGACCTTTAAACATAAGTTTGTCACTTCTGTGTTTGGAATTTCGAAAATTCGACATGCACGGTTGTGTTCAAGATGATTTTTGGAGTCTAATGAAACAAAAATAATTTTTGGTGAATAGTGACCCACCCTTATGAATAGTAACATACCCTCATGAATAGTAATATGACCCTTATAAATAGTAAATCATCCAACATAAGAGTAACATTACCTATGAATAATTAAATAAAATTTAGACATCTTAGAAAGTGACAATTTGACCTTAGTAAATGTTTTGGTATTTTGTAAGTCATAAATAATTAATTATTTTAAAAGAAAATTTATTTCCTTAAAATGTATTCATAAATTATTGAATAAATGTATTATAGTTTTTAGATAATTTTATAAGACCCTACGTAATTTTTGAAAGCACTATAAAATCAGTTTTAATCTTAAAAACTGTTTTTTAAGTAAATTATGATTTTAATTAAATATTAAATTAATAATATTTAGAAAATTATTTTTGAAAAATGGAATTCATTTTTGGATTCTACATGTTGAAAAATGTTTGGGGTAAATTTTTGGGATTTTTCTGAGATACTTGAATTTTTGATGAATAGTAGAATCCGATAATTTACAATAAATGCCAAATAATGGATTAATTGAGTCATCGATGATGCTCTGTTGATGTAATACCACTTGGTTTGGGATCACATGATACAATTACTATTCTTGGTCATTCAAGACTCACTATTCCTTGTATTAGGGGAAATTAATAAACTAATGAATTTTATATTAAGGAAACCCCTCTCCCCTCCACTATAAAAACCACACTTCACACCCTCATTTCCTCACACCTCTCAAGATCCAATACTTCTATAAACTCTGCCCAAACATCTTCCCCAGGCCCTCCACGTCCAAGATCTTATGTTCTCATCAAAAGACCAAGCATAGGCCCTTAAGGAGGTTCATAAGAGAAGGATTCAAGAGGTAATTTCTCTCCCTCTTCTCCTTTAATTTCCTTTCAAGTTTAAGTTCATTTCTTGATCTCTCCCCACATATATTCATACAAATGGTATTTTAACTCCAGTATTATACATATAATTAAATTTTATGATTATAATGGGATATTATATCATCCATCCCCCTTTCCCTCTTCCTTTTATTTTATTAAAGAGAACATTGTTCGCGAGGTGTTAATTTATCACCTTCAAGAACGACATGCTTTCTTCTTCCATTTATACCTTCAGATCTGGTCATGAAACCATTTTTAAGGTTGAAAAAGAATATTTTATATGTATTATGTCCTATATAATGTTCTGGAAATAATATATGGCCATATTACTAAGTGATAAGTTAAAACAAGTTCGTTGTGATCGGAAAACCGCCCAAATTGACCCAAATAACCATCATTTAATTATTATCTAATGATTCATCCACATGGATATAATATAATTCATTATAAAATAATTAAATCTAATGTAATATCATTAATAACATGTAATATAATTTCTGGATGTTTACCCATGTTCTACCCGAACTTCAATTTATGAATACAAGTGAACCACCCAAGAAAAACCATAAAAACAAACATCCCCGAACAATGTTTTTAAACTCTATAATTCATCCAAAAGAACATAAAATGACATAATGAAACCAGAATGAACCCTATTAACGTATAAAAGTTTATTTAATTTCTAATTAATGAATATAATGTCATTATACAGGACATTAAAGAGAAGGAAGCATTCAGATACAAGGTAAGGGGAAATTCTCAAACCCAACTTTCGTCCTTCGAGTTCTACCTCTTTCACTCAATTTTTGATATAGTCACTTATTAAAGATCATTTGTTCATCATTTTATTTCCTTTTATGGGATATAAATGTTTTTTAATGAAGTTTATGTCAATCCAAATGTTTTCCAAAAGAACTATTCTTTTAAGAACTCAACTTTTACCTCTCATTTATGGTTGATGGTTCTTGTATCAAGTATGTTGTTCCCTATTTCTTTTGGGAACCCAAAGCTTATGAATGTATTCTTATGAGATGAAACCCATTCCTTTACATGGGTTTTTTATGTTCATTTTTGATATGTATTGTATGTGGTAGTCATGATAATGATAATGTTATGATGTGACGGGTGCGCCAGGAATTATATAGCGCAATATGAATGTTTGAATGTAACGGGTGCGCCCAGAATTATACAGCACTCCAATGCATTGGGTAAAGTGATGAATCTCATGAGTAAATGTGAAATGACGTGTGAACAATATTCTAGCTTGGTTCACAAGTATGTGTGGTAGTTAACCACTAAGACATGATGTTTCATTTTTATGCATTGCACATTTCAAGTCTTTTATTTATGATCCTCTCATATTCATGATCTTTTGCCTATGTTATGATTATGCTCACCCCATGATATATTGTTCTTATCAATCATTTTACTTGGCTTCTAGCTCACCCCTTTTGATGTATATCCTCAGGTGGCTACATGTACTAAGGAGCGGACAAGTTCCAATAAGAAGCTCGAGAAGAATAAATTAAATAAATGTTTATGCTTGATGTTGTATTTGTTATGTGTGGTCCTAGTTTGCCCAAGACACTAAACCTTTGGATCCTCTATGTGTAATACTATTATGTTGTTTATCTTTGAAATTATGTAATAGTAATGTAATAAAAGGCTGGGTGGCTATAGTTGGTATCAAAGGGTCTACCTCTTTCACTCTGATACCAAATGTAACAACTAGGTACACCCACATGCCTGAATGGGTCATCTGACTAATGATAGTCCCCACAGGCCAACACATGTCCTTTCCAATGTGCTTTTTCCTCACTCAAACACACCCTTGGTATGCCAGCAAGTTAAATCTGAGTGACAAAAGTCCAAAGGTATGACGCAACCATTGCCTATACCCATATGGAAATGGGAAAATGTTACTAGGGACTTTGTCACGGGTCTCCCGAAGACGTCAAAGGGAAATAATGAGATATGAGTTGTGGTTGACTGACTCACCAAGACTGCCCATTTTATCGCTATTCGAGAAGATATCTCTCTTGAACAACTTTCAAAGATATATGTGAAGGAAGTGGTGAGACTGCACGGTGTTCCACTCTCAATAGTCTCTGACCGTGATCCAAGGTTCACATCTAAATTCTGGAGGAGTGTTCAACATGCTTTGAGTACAGAATTAAATTTCAGCACGACCTATCACCCCCAAACTGATGGCCAATCTAAAAGGACTATTCATACGCTTGAAGATATTCTAAGAGCCTGCTCTCTAGAATTCAAAGGTGGATGGGATCGGCATCTCCCATTGGTTGAGTTCTCATACAACAATATCTTCCACTCGAGTATTCAGATGGCTCCATATGAAGCTCTGTATGGAAAGTGATGTAGAACTCCAACCTATTGGGACGAAGTTGGAGAAATAAAGCTAATTGGACCCGATCTTGTTCAAGAGATGATAGAGAAGGTTCAAGTCATCCAGAAACACATCAAAGCTGCTCAAATTCGGTAAAAGAGCTATGTTGACAACCGTCGAAGGGACTTAGAGTTTGAAGTTGGAGATAAAGTCTTCCTTAGAATATCTCCATGGAAGAGAGTCATGCGATTCGGGAAGAAAGGGAAGCTAAGCCCAAGGTATATTGGCCCCTTTGATATCCTTGACCGCATAGGAGCTGTGGCCTATCATCTTGAAATTCCACCAAATATGGCTCAAGTTAATGATGTGTTTCATGTATCACTGCTGAGGAAGTACATACCAGACCCCTCACATGTACTAAACTCAGAGGTGGTGCAGCTGGAAGATGATCTCTCCTATGAGGAGCAACCAATAAAGATTCTGGATCAGAGAGATAAGGTTCTACACAACAAGACAACCCATCTTGTCAAAGTGTTGTGGAGGAACCATAAGTTTGAGGAAGCAACTTGGGAACCAGAAGAGGCAATAAAGGAGAAACACCCTCACCTGTTTGTGTAAAGTGAAATTTCGGGGGTGAAATTTATTAAGGGGGGAAGAATGTAACGACCCAAATTTTTTTAATGGAAATTACCTTCTTATATTTATGTCATAAAATAACATGAAAACACAAAATAATGAACTACTAAGTGATAAGTGACCTTTAAACATAAGTTTGTCACTTATGTGTTTGGAATTTCGAAAATCCGACATACACGGTTGTGTTCAAGATGATTTTTAGAGTTTAATGAAACAAAAATAATTTTTGGTGAATAGTGACCTACCCTTATGAATAGTAACATACCCTTATTAATAGTAATATGACCCTTATGAATATTAAATCATCCAACATAAGAGTAACATTACCTATGAATAATTAAATAAAATTTAGACATCTTAGAAAGTGACAATTTGACCTTAGTAAACGTTTTGGTATTTTGTAAGTCATAATTAACTAATTTAAAAGAAAATTTATTTCCTTAAAATGTATTCATAAATTCTTGAATCAATGACTTATAGTTTTTAGATAATTTTATAAGACCCTACGTAATTTTTGAAAGCACTATAAAATCAGTTTTAATCTTAAAAACTGGTTTTTAAGTAAATTATGATTTTAATTAATATTAAATTAATAATATTTAGAAATTTATTTTTGAAAAATGGACTTCATATTTGGATTCTAAATGTTGAAAAATGTTTGGGGTAAATTTTTGGGATTTTTCTGAGATACTTGAATTTTTGATGAATAGTAGAATCTGATAATTTACAATAAATGCTAAATAATGGATTGATTGAGTCATCGATGATGATCTACTGATGTAAGCCCACTTGGTTTGGGATCACATGATAAAATTACTATTCTTGGTCATTCAAGACTCACTATTCCTTCTCTTAGGGGAAATTAATAAACTAATGAATTTTATATTAAGGAAACCCCTCTCCCCTCCACTATAAAAACCACACTTCACACCCTCATTTCCTCACACCTCTCAAGCTCCAAGCCTTCTCTAAACTCTGCCCAAAAATATTCCCTATCCCCTCCCCCACGTCCAAGAGCTGATGGTCTCATCAAAAGACCAATATTAGGCCCCTAAGGAGGTTCACAAGAGAAAGATTCAAGAGGTAATTTCTCTCCCTCTTATCCTTTAATTTCCTTTCAAGTTCAAGTTCATTTCTTGATATCTCCCCACCTATCTTCATCAAAATGGTATTGTAACTCCAGTATTATACATATAATGTAATTTTATGATTCTAATGGGATATTATATCATCCACCCCCCTTTTCCTCTTCCTTTTATTTTATTAAATAGAATGTTGTTCATGAGGTGTTAATTTATCACCTTTAAGAATGACATGCTTTATTCTTCCATTTCTACCTTCAGATTTGGTCATGAAATTTTTTTTATGGTTGAACCAGAATATTTTATATGTATTATGTCCTATTTAATGTTCTGTAAATAATGTATTCCCATATTACTAAGTGATAAGTTAAAACAAGTTCGTTGTGATCGGAAAACTGCCCAAATTGACCCAAATAACCATCATTTAATTCTTATCTAATGAGTCATCCAAATGGATCTAATATAATTCATTATAAAATCATTCAAGATCCTGTAATATAATTAATAACATGCAATATCATTTCTGTATGTTTACTCATGTTCTACCCAAACTTCAATTTATGAATACAAGTGAACCACCCAAGAAAAACCATAAAAACAAACATCCCCGAACAATGTTTTTAAACTCTATAAGTCATACAAAAGAACATAAAATGAAATAATGAAACCAGAATGAATAATATTAATGTATAAAAGTTTATGAAATTTCTAATTAATGAATATAATGCCATTATACAAGACATTAAAGAGAAGGAAGCATTCAGATACAAGGTAAGGGAAAATTCTCAAACCCAACTTTCGTCCTTCGGGTTCTACCTCTTTCACTCCATTTTTTATATATTCACTCCTTAAAGATAATTTTTTCATCATTTTATTTCCTTTTATGGTATATAAATGTTTTCTAATGAAGTTTATGTCAATCCAAATGTTTTCCAAAAGAACTCTTCTTTTAAGAACTCAACTTTTACCTCTCATTCATGGTTGATGGTTCTTGTATCAAGTATGTTGTTCCATATTTCTTTTGGGAACCCAAATCTTATGAATTTATTCTTATGAGATGAAACCCATTCCTTTCCATGGGTTGGTTATGTTCATTTTTGATATGTGTTGTATGTGGAAGTCATGATAATGATAATGTTATGATGTGACGGGTGCACCCGGAATTATATAGCGCATATGAATGTTTGAATGTGACGGGTGCGCCCGAAATTATACAGCACTCCAATGAATTAGGTAAAGTGATGAATCTCATGATGAAATGTGAAATTATGTGTTAACAAGATGGTATCTTGGTTCAAAATTATGTGTGGTAGTTAACCACTAAGACATGATGTTTCATTTTTATGCATTTCCACATTTCAAGTCTTTTATTTATGCTCCTCTCATGTTCATGATCTTTTGCCTATGTTATGATTATACTCACCCCATGCTATATTGTTCTTATCTATCTTCATACTGGGATTCTAGATCACCCCTTTTTATGTATATCCTCAGGTGGCTATATATACTAAGGATAGGACAAGTTCCAATAAGAATCTAGCGAAGAAGAAATTAAATAAATGTTTATGATTGATGTTGTATTTGTTATGTGTGGTCCTAGTTTTCCCAAGACACTAAACCTTTTTATCCTCTATGTGTAATACTATTATGTTTTTTATCTTTGAAATGATGTAATATTAATGTAAGAAAAGGCCGGGTCGCTATAGGGAGTGTTTTGGATTTCTCTCTCGGGACTTTTGTTTCCTTTTTAGAATATTTCCTTTCTGTGTGGGATTATAAATTCATTGGGAACCTTCCTCTATGCTGATGAATGAACTCTTCAACTTGAGGAAGTAGCTGAGGCTCAGATCTATTTTCAAATGGTTCTCTCTCAACCTCTACCACCACACATTCTCTTTTATGTTGTGGGTTCGAAGGACCAGTCCCAGGCTTTGATTTACCCCTCACCTCTTTGATTTTTCTTGCACTATAAGATATAGGGGAACTCATTACATGTTGTATATAAAATAATCATGCCCTAATTTGATTGGGATTAGGCGAAGTACTCGAGACGTTATTTGATCCCCAAACCACTGAAAGATGATGTCTCCTTATTGGTCCGACCTAATTCGAGGGATCGTCCTTAGGGTAAGATGGTGGAAACCTCCTCCTCTCCACCATTGGAGCCTATTGAGTTTATTCAGGAGGCCAGTCAACCATCAGTGGTGGATCAAATTTTTACATACCTGGTAACCTACTATCTAGTCCCTATCCCCATCAACCTCTACCATCCTACTAGACCTAAAACCTATGGATATTCACCCTTATCTTTCCCCTTGAGGAATATTGTATTATCACATGAAAGGATATACCAAAATCATCCTCTCGATAGTAAAGACCATGATTAATAAGTGAATATTATTTTCCATCCAATGATTTCCTCCCCTCCTTGAGTCTTTAGAGATCAAGGCTCAAGGTGTTCTGATATCACCATCATTGGAATCTCCATTTCTTCATAATTAATTTTTTACTAGATCCTAGTCAAATCTCAAAGACATTGTAGTGGAATATCCAGTTCAGTGTGGCTGTTCATCTGGGGCCAAATCCAAATGAAACTCATCCCAATGATCTCGCATATCATATGGTACTCCCGTAGTCTCAGATCCCATGTGAAATTAGACTTCATCACCAATTAATTACTCAACATATTAGTGTCTTTATCGATAGTAATGGAACTAAAAGAAACTCTTCTAAGATCATGGACTTCATGCATAGAGTGAGGGAAAAAATACATGCATTCCAACCCACAGAACCTCTATATATGGATGTTTTGGAAGCAAAGAATCTTAGTGTATTTATTAGAATCCTTAGATTAGTTCATCACTACAAAATTTATTTTAGGATCTCACTGCTTTTTATTCTCATTTGTTTATGAAAAATGTGATGTACAGGTTCGTGAGTACCATTGGCATGATCAGAGTGCATTTGACCTAAGGAATTTTCCATGGTTTGTGGGGGTAGAATTTAATGTCGTGGTGGACCTAGTGGAGAATAAAGGGAAGGGTACCTTTCCTTGTAAGTGAAATCATTACTTTATCACATTTATGGACAACAATGGACTTATGGATTTGGGTTATGTAGGAGATCGATTCACATGGTGAAATAACCAGAGGGAAAAAATAGACCTGGTGTTGACTATATCACCGCCTTAAGAACTATCACGTCATTACCTCCTATCCTGATATTAAGGTTTTTCATCTAGCCCATAGCCTTTCTGATCACTCTTCATTGTGTATTATAGTGGAACCCATGAGTGATCATGGGGAGAGATTATTATTTTATCATCTCTAGATGGAGGACCTGACTTTCTAGAATATGGTCAGGGAATCATGGAACAAACCTATATAAGGACATGCATGGACACAACTTCGAAATAAACTTAGGCTTCTTAAAGGAGATCTTAAAACCTAGATAAGTGACAATCCCCCTCAATGTCAGGACTTGGAGCCGATCAGTGTGGAGACTGATAGGATCAAGTCAATTATAGAAAATAATTAGAATGAGACTATTTTTTATGAACTCACCAATAGGAAAAACAAATTCACGAAATTTCTACTTTAATAGGAGCATATGGCATGAGGGTAGTCAAGTATTAAATGGACGTGTGAAGTATATCATAACTCGGGCTTCTTACATGCATGAATAAAAGGGAAAAGGTGTAAAATTAGGCATAACATATAGAAGATAGTTCCTACTCAAATGATCTAGAAATGGTTGAAAAAATAGAGGATTATTGTTTTAAGAAACTAATTCCTAGACCAAACCCAAGCTTGCAGGGAGGATACCTAATGGGGAGTGTATAGATACTTGAGGTAATTCCTAGCGTGGTTACTCAAACTATAAATGAATTCTTGGAAGCCACTCATGAGGAGACAAAGATATGGGTAGCAGTTTGGTCACGTAATCCAGAAAATGTTCTAGGGCCTAATTGGTTCCCTGGGTCTTTCTATAGAGCCTCTTGGGACTTGATTAAGGAAGAGCTAGTGCAATTGGTGTAGGACTTCTTTAAAGGTGGTAAGCTCCCACGTGTTTCCTATGCCACCAAGATGGTGATGGTACCAAAGGTTAAGGACCCATGGTCTCTCCAACAATATATACCAATATGTATCTTCAATTTTCCTTATAAAGTGTTGGTGTGCATCCTCAATAGAATACTATCAGTTTATCTACCCAGTATAATCTTTGAATAAAAACATGGTTTTATCAAAGGGAACTCAATTTAGGGGCCATTGGGTTGAATCAAGAGGTGATCAATGACATTAATCAAAATTCCTTTGGATATAATAAAGAAATTAGATTATACATGAACAAGGCATATGATAGGTTGGAATAGAATTTCATCCTAAAATTTCTTTCTAGGATGGGTTTATCTACATGGGAGATCAACCTTATGTTTCAGTTATTCAGTTCCACCTATATTTCTACTTATTTTATGAGTAAATAATATATATTTTTCAAGACTTTGTGGGGGATTAGACAAGGAGATCCAATCCCCACACCTTTTTCATTCTCAATTAGGACTCTCTAACTCGACATATTAACAAAGGAATTGCATTAGGAAACATCCTTCCTTATCATTCTAGGTACCAATACTACTGTATATCTCATATTATGTTTTTAGATGACACAATTGTGTTGGTTAATGGTAGTAATAGATCCATCAGGGGATTAATTAAATATTGGAGGAGTATTGCAAATGGAGTGGGAAAGTTATTAACAAGGAAAAGAGCAGTATATTCATCTCAAGTAGGTGTCTATAAATGAGGTATAGATCCTTGGAAATAATATTAGTCATGTGAAGTGGAACCTTTCCCATGGATTATTTAGGTTACCTGGTTTCTCCTAGTAAGCCATGCATTCATCACTTTGATAAGGCGGTGGATAAAATAACGGGTAGAACATTGAATTGGAAAGATCAATTGTTTTCATTTAGAGAAAGAATTAAATTGATTAATAGTGTGATATAATCTACTCCAATTCACATTATTTCCTCACTCAAGGTACCAAAATGAGTTATTACCCAAATGGAGAATATTATGGATTCATTCTCATGGGATGCATAGTTGGAGGGAAAACACCACTGGACTGCATGGGAGAGGCAGATAGACCCCTAGATAGGGGTGGGATTAATGTTAGAAGAGTCGCAAGGGGTAATGCAGGGTCTCCATGAAATGATAGGTTGGGATGTTATTGAGGTGAATATGCTCTAGGGAATTATCATGCAGGACAAGTACAAGTGTAAAACAGGAAATCAGTGAGGAAGGGAATTCGCTACCTGAACCATGATCCAATATTATTTATTATATCTCTATAATCACTCTTGATGGATAATGGTAAGAGGAAAAATTAATCTTTGGCTTCATAACTAGGTGGTTACAAGGATCAAATTCCCTATATTTCCTATTCCAGACATCACCTTTAGGCAGGAAAGCACCCATCGGGACTTCATCTTTTCCATTCAAGATAGTTAAAAATAGACCACATTTGATAACATTATTATGAACATGGAACCAAATATATGTTCCTTCATAGGATCCTCCTTAGAAACCTTCTCAACAAATAACTTCTATTTAATTAAAATAGTGGAACACACTAGTAATGAATGGGGAGAAGTGATATGGATTAAATAAATCATGGTTGAAGATCAATTTTCTGGTTTGGATAGTTCGAAACATTGCACTACCCACCAAGGATAATATAAAACATTTGGGGGTGAATATCACTTAAAAATTTTAGTGTTGTAGGGATCCATAGAATGAAAATACAAAGCACCTCTTTTTTTTATAGTGATTGGGTGAGAATGGTGTAGCCTGAGTTTGGTAGTTTCACAAGATGTTCCCACTAAGAGGTCATGAGTACCAACTTCATCAACCAGTGGTTCCAAGGGGTAGAAGACTATGGCTAGAAAGAATGTAATGTGAGCTCATCCATGTGGCATATTTCTGGTGCATCTATAAATAGAGAAACAAAGTTTGACATAAGGTAACCACAGGTACAAGAACAGGTTTTATCTTAAAATCTAGGAACATCCTGAATAATTTAGCCCGGTTGTGAAAAAAATGTGAGACATCCCCCTTGATCAGACCTCTTATTTCAAGAAAATATACTCCCAATTATTATTATACTAGATTGGGGAGAAGGTTATGTTGGTACCCTCATCAGGTGGGCCTCAAAATGAACACAGTTGCTTCATGCAACCTGGGTCTTGTGATGGGAGGTGGGGAGATTCGAGATACAAGGGGATTTGTGATACTTGCCTAAAATAATTTATTTATTAGAGGTGATTCCCTTCAAGAGTATTCCCAAGAAATTTTCACTGGTCTCCTGCTATGTAACTAGAATAATATGCATCTTGTAGCAGTTGAAACTGACCCGATTACTATTTATAGTGCTCTTTGTGACCTAGGACCCACCCCATGTTCCATTGAGTATACCATTCGAAGATGTAAGGGGATAATGAACAACTGCATGGATTCTTGTCATACATGGTGTGAATGGAATGTTTTTGTTTACTTTTTTTCTTCTAAGGTGACCCAAGGAGTGCAGATTTCATGTTTCTCAGGTCTTGGATCACTCCCCATAGAGGGACTGAATTTGGTCCACGCAGACGCCCTTGGGCTTCACTACTATAGACCCCCATGATCCCTAGTCCCCTTTCTCTCTCTTCTGCTCTGTAATACCTTTGTACTATCTTTTATAAAATAAATCCAAATGTTTTTTGGACAAATTAGTGTTCAAACATCTATACACATGAAGATGAAAGAGGCACAGAAGGAAGATGTAGAGGTGAAAAGGATGGTTAAAAATGTAACTGAGTTCAACTTTGATTGTGTTGGAATGATAAGGTTTATGAACCATAAATGCATCAATTTTGTACTAGATATATAGGAGCTAATTTATGAAGATCACAATTCTTCATTATCTCTTTATCCTAGAAGTATGAAGATGTATAGAGGTTTGAAAGAGTATTTTTGGTGGGTTGGTATAAAGAGAGATTTTACAAAGTATGTTTATTGGTGTTTTTTATACTAGAAAAATAAGTATATGTGACAAAATTATAAGGGGATGTTACAATAATTATCCATACCATAATAAAAATGGTAAAACATCACTACATATTTTTTCAACGGACTCCCGAAAACATCTAAAGGTAATGATTCTATTTGGGTTGTATTTGAATTCCTTACAAAGTCAACACACTTCATTTCCATTAGAGGAGATTTTTCCCTTGATAAACATACTTGGTTATACATTAACAAAGTGGAAATATTTCATGAGGTACCAATATCAATTATATCTAATCAGGATCCAAAGTTTAACTTGATGTTTTAGAGAGTTTTTCCGTAATATTCAAATATAGAGTTATGTTTTAGTACTTTTTATTATCCTTAAAAATATGGTTAGTATGAGAGGACCATTAAATCTCTAAAATAAATGTTGAGAGATTTATCTTTTTATTTCAAAGATGTTTGGGATCAACAACTTCTTTTGGTGGAATTTTCATATAGTAAAACCTTTCACTCTAGCATTCAGATGGATCCTTATGAATCTCACTATGTTATGTAGTGAAAAAAATCCAATGTGCTGGAATGAAGTGGAGAAAGAAATATAATGGGACCTTATTTGGATAAAGAAATGGTATATAAGGCTGCATACATTCAGTAGTTCATAAGAGAAGCTCATATATGACATAAGTTTTGATGACAATTATTTGAAAGATCTAGAGTTTGAAGTTGGTGATAATGTATTCCTATAAATATATCCCTATAATAGGGTGATGATATTAAGAAAGAAGGAAAAGATAACCCCTAGGTAGATTTTACCTTTTAAAATTATTGATTATATTGAGATTGTAGCTTATTTATTGGGGATTCAACCGAATCTATCTCAAGTTCCTGATGTGTTCTATGTATCTCTTTTAAGGAAGTATATACCTGATCATTTACATGTACTAATCTTTAAGTTCATACCACTAGAGCATGATAATTCTTATAATGAATAACCAATAAAGATTATTTATCATATAGATAAATATCTACAAAAAAATACCACTCACCTAGTCAAAGTTTTGTTGTGAAACTACCAATTTGAGGAAGCTATGTGGGAACCTAAGTATGTGATGAGGTAGAAGTATCCACATATGTTTGTATTAGAGTCACAAATTTCGAGGGAAAAATTCATTTTAAAGGGGTTAGAATGTAACATCTTGATTTTTTTATGAAATATATCTCTTTAAATAATTTTATTTCTCTAATTGATTATGTTACATGCAATGACAAGTTTAGACAAACAACATAACATTATTAAAATATTATGTGTTCCTTATTTACTAGCTGTTGGATTGGTGGGTATAAACAGTAATAAATAAATTATGAAAAATTTACATCCCACACATTTATAAAATTAATTATTTAGTTATGAAATATTAGAATTTAAAAAAAATTATTTAAATGTAAAAGTGATGTTTTTTTCCTAAAAATTATTTTTATGAACACAATGCATTTTTATATTAATGAATTAAATTTATCACCATTAGTGAATGATTTTATTAAAATTTATATATTATTTACTTGATTAAAATTTTTAAACATTAATCAAATATTTTTTGTCACAGGATAAGAATAAATACTATTTTATACATAAAAACGTATTTTTTTTCTAAAAAATCACTTTTCATCACATTTTGTGCACTAAATTTAAAATTATTTTAGTCCATTTATAGGTATTTAATTAGATAAAATTAATTACATACTTATAATCAGGAGGTTCAAATTTAGTTAATATGCCATTTTTTTATTTTTGGTCAATATGAATAGTAACTATGGTAAAAGCTTTTTCCACGGTAAAGGGTAAACCAGGTTATTCTAGGTTAAAACTAAGTGTTAAGGACACCGTTTTTCATCCTAATTATTTTTAAATGATGGTAATTAAAACCTTATCAAATTTGGATTGAAATTTATTTGTTTAATGGATAGTTTTCCATGAAATTGACTATTTTACGTGGAAGTGGATAAGGACCACCAATGCGACATGAACTAAATGGTCTGATGAGAACTAGATAGTCTATGCTTCTATCCTATGATGAATATTCCACAGATGATTCCTTGTCTGGATCACCACTTTTTTTCTTCGAAAACATGTGTCTGGCTTGGCTTGGTGGTTTGATTGTGGGGGGTTCAATGTCTTGTACAATCATTCAAGTCAGGTTTACTATTTATTTATCTCTAATAGAAACTCCCAATGACTCCCACATCCATAACATGGTATGAACCTACTTTCAAAAGGTAGGCGGTCCTTTGGGGTTTTATACCTAATGATGATTAGGAGCTCACATTGGTCGAGAGGATGGGAGGTTAGGCTCATCATACCCTTTTGGGGGGAAGTGTTGCCTACTCTAGGACTCACTTATATATTTAAGATATGTTCAAGAATCTATTCCAAATCCCAATACAAGACCAGTTACCCTAAAAAATGATCATAGGTTAAATCCTTTTATATGAAAATGGGGGATCCTATTAGTGAATCGATATGTATGTATTCGAGGTTCTTCATCCATTTCCCACTAGTGGGTAGCTGCTTATATATTGAAGCAGTATAACCAAGCACTCCATAGTTTGTGGTCACCCACAAAGGAAATTAATATTTCAAGGATAGGATTGATCCATTATAATGAGTCCTATGTATCCTATCTTATAATAGGAATCAAAACCCACATAGTTCTTTAAACCCATGTAGTTTAACATCATATGGAAAGTACATGTATGTGGGCACTTTAGAACTAGATATTTGATCTCATACCCCGAGGAGGTATTCTATGTATCATGGTTATAATAGGAATCAAAGTTCTCATAGTTAAATCACACCCTTAGGACTTTTCCCAAGGTAGATACCCTTGTATGGGGGTTGTTATATCATGACAGGATCAGTGCTTACACACTAAGGTTTCCCTAGATGGTGGAGATTCATGATGAAAATTATGTGGTCATTGGAACTCCCTAATCCCATGCGAGTCATGCTTAGTGTAGGAAACAAGGGATAGAAAGTAATAAGTCTTACTATATATAAATGTGGGGATTACATGATGGGAAAACCCTTTGGATGTTCATTATAGAGATCAGACCTTAGGAAGATGTCCTACTTATCCTGATTACAACACGAATTAGAGTTCTCATAGTTTAATTGACTCCTCAATACATTAGTGGATGAGGATAGATGATCATACAATGGGAGAGATTGGGTCCTGATAGTTGGAATGTTGGATACATGGTAGGTCTTACACTAATGTGGATGCCTATTTTACCTCAGGATTTTATGAAGGTATCATATGTATCTTATTTATAGTAAGAATTATAGTTCTCATAGTTTAGTTTTATGGGGGCTTACAGACTATGGTTTCCTAGATTTTGGGTGACATATCATATTATGTCACTGATCAGGGCTTACACATTGATTTTACCTTGTATATGGGACATATCATATTATGTCACTGATCAAGGATAACACACTATGGTTTCTCTTTTATGTGGGACATATCATATTATATCGTTGATCAGAGCTTATACACTGAGGTTTCTCTGTCTTGGTAGAGGCTTATGACATAAATGATATGATCATTGAAACTCTCTAATCCCATGAGATCTATGATCAGTGTGAGAAATAAGGTGTAAAATGCAATTGGTTTCACTAATTATGGATGCTGGACTTATGTACTAGGATAAAACCTTTGAATTTTTAATACAGAGCTTTTTCCTTAGGAAGGAATCCTACATATCCTTGTTATAACGGGAATTATAGTTCTTGTAGTTCAGTTTGATTAGGGCTTACATACTGAGGTTTACCTGATATTGGGGGATATATCATACTATGCTGCTGATTGAGGATTACACATTGAGGTTTCCCTTGTATGTGGGACATATCATATTATGTCATTGATTGGGGCTTACACATGGATGTTTCCCTTGTATGTAAAAAATATCATATTATGTCACTGATTGGGGCTTATACACTGAGGCTACCTTGTCTTTCCCACTGGAAAAGGCTATCATGTCCTAAGATGTCTGCTTGACAAAGCCTGATTGTCTTCCTGACATGCGTGGTTATCTCCTTGAAATTTTTGAGGATGTTTTCAAATTCATGATGACAATCACATGGCATGGGTTGGCATGTATGGAGGATGTCATAAGATTTGGATGAGGATGTCTAGAGACAATCCCATGTTCTGTGATGAAATGTTCAAAGAGTATTTCATGAACTTGGATGACTTTTCTGGAAGACATCACATGATCCAAGTTGACACATATAAGGAGTGTCACATGACCTGGCTAACTTATCCAAAGGTCTTTTAATGATCTTGGCTAACTTATCTAGAGGACATCACATGATATGAATTGGTATGTTATGGTGCTTCCATGAGACCTGGATAGAATTCTTGGAGGGTTCCATAAGATCTGGATGGAAGTATATGAGGGATTTCATGAGAACTAAATGACATGCATAGGTGTCACCACATAACCTGGGTGACATGTCTAGAGGACATCACAATATTTGGATGACGAGCTCATAGGGTTTCACGAGACTCGGATGGCATACACAGAGGGAATTGAACGACTTGCTTGATGTGTCCAGAGGACATCAAATGATCCAAATGTTGTGTCAAGAGGATGTTTCAGACATGAGTGACATTCCTTAGTGTTGTCACATGACTTGAATGAGTCATAAAAAGTGCATGAGGATCAATATATATGTTCGTCGCATAATTATCCCATCATTTTGTATTTATTCTAGCTTTTATTACATATGTGTCTTTTATTTTTTTAGTTTTAGCTTTTTTACATCTCATGTGATTCAGAAAATATGTGGGATGTTCTTCACATGACCCGCTAAAATCCCTTCGCGTGATCTTATGTGATCATGTGAAGTGGCCATGCATACTTCTTGATCACTTAGGTTATTCCCCAAATTTTACCAGGCATAAAGCCTTTGCGATTGTGAGATTGGCTGATCTGAAAAGTCCACTCCAATGTTTGGGTGCACCGATTCATGAATCTAAATATGATTTTTTTTTGTGCTAAAGGGAAGGTTTTATAGGCCTCTCCACCCCGATTATATTCTTACTTGTATGACATGTATCTCATATATCCATGATAGAGTCAGTGGAGGGATTTGATGTTACACAAGTCACATGATCCCACTACAGGTGTCGCATGATTTTTAGCGACTGAAATACCATCCTATTAATTCTCCATATATTAGATTTTGGATAATTAAATAGGTCTTGATTAATCATTTGGACATTCAAAGAGGATTTGAAAATATATGGCAAAAATATATAGGTACTTTCGTGAGATCAGGATTCCTGTTGAAAGGCTTTCACATGTTATGATATGCTTTATTTGGGATCCTCATGAGATAAAGGTGGCTTGCAAGGGGGCCTTCATGAGATCAAGATGGATTATAGAGGGGGGCCTCACATGATCAATGGTGATCACCCAGGGTGTATAATTTTTTTTCATAATATTAGTGTATATACACATCTTAAGAATCTCCTGTCATTTCCCTTTTTATTTCCTTGTTTATTTCACAAAGTATGGGGATCTCACGAGTTTGTATGAGTGTTGTCAAATACAATCAATCTCCCCGTTAGTGATGTATCACATGACCAAAATAGGGTCCTATAGTGATGCATGATAATTAACACGGAAAATCATTATATATGTATTTGGATATGGAGGGGGATTACAAGACCTCATGGACATGTCTGAGGCCCTTCGTGTGATGCGGGTGATATGTCGGCGGGATCTTGTGCAATAAGGTGGAGATGTCAATAGGAATTCCATGGTGTCTTGTGAACCACATGGGTAAGTTACATGAAGGTTTATTACTGCAAGAGTCTCCTTAATTTTTCATATTTTCCTCATTTTAAAAGGATTTTTGGATGGCTTGTTAGGCGCCCGCCGACTGATAAGTCGCATGATATGGAGGAAACCATTTGGAAGACATCACATGATTAGTGAATGTCCCAGTATCCTTTTCAAGAGTATAAGGGCTTTATAAAAGGGTCTCGACATGATATCCTATAGGTTATGTGTTGTGTAGAAAATGTTTTCATGACCTTTCAAAAGTCATGTAATCATGCGCCCTGTTGTAGGTTATGCAATCCGTGTGTCTTGGACACCTTTTCTTCATTTTATTTGCAGGGACAATAATAACCATATTTTAGGTATTTCTTTCATTTTTTATTTTATGATGCTCATTTTGTAGGTGTAAATAAATGTACCCCCTCAGGAGAGATGCCTTTGAGAACAAGGGGTCGGTTCTGAGGAAATTAAATGCCTGTCTGAGGCTTTGGCACTATCACCAATTAGTGTCTTGGGAAATGCTTGGTCTTCTAAGAAATTTTTGATATTATAAAGAGGTACCTATAAATAGGGGAATGGAGGGTGGATCATTCACTGGCTATCCAACTTTTAGATCTCTTTTTATCTTCCTTCGTCACATGAACCTCCGATAAGAACCAATCACAAATCCATCCACAAGACCATTTTACGAGAACTAATTCATAGGATTTGATTTTCCCAAGTGGTTATTCATAACAGATATAAATCTAGCTTTGGTAGTCAGTGGAACCACATATATAGTCTTTCATAGTTGTATTTGAAGGTTTCACATGATCTACTGGCTCAGCCACATGACCAATCAACTATTATTCAGATCATGTGACCATGCCAAGGTCACACGGTCGTGAGTCTTATGGAAGTTCTTGTGATCACGATATTTCTTGTAGGTTTATTTGGTCCATGATATCTTTATGATCTAGGAGATTTGTTATTCCTTTATATGATCTCAAATCCCGTTGATGATTCATATGATGTACATGAGGCTACCAAAATTATGCATTTATTTTGAAAATATTTCACTCATCGGTCTTATGCTTCTTGATTTCATTCATATAGACTCCAATAGTTCCTATACTACAGATAATCAAAGTTCCATGATTTCTAGTAGCCCTAAAGCTAACCCTTGATATCTCGTATTCTCTAACAATGAGGTTCTAAAAAGGATTCTGTCACTCGAACTCCAAAACTATTATTTATCACATTGACTTCGTGAATATAGATTTGTTTTAATGTATAAAATTTCCATCCCTTATATAGAATACAATATTTCATCTCACTGGGTATCAACTTCCCTTGATTTCATTCATAGGATAGCTTATCAGGATGGTCAACTGGCCATAACACGATCTTAGGGGTTGTTTTATATGCTAGAAAACTCCCCTTTGGGTCAAGATGACTATGATTTCACCCAAAAATCCATAACTAAAATATACTCGAGCATATTTGTATCTTCATTGAACAACTCAGGTGGTGGCTAGAGCTCAAAATAGGATTTTTTCCATGGTGGAAACTTTTATGATGAATGGGCATGTCCATTCTGGGTTAGGAGGAGCTGGTTAGAATTTTCTTACCAGCATCATGCTATCCATATTTATGAAGTGGTATGGGTTTCCCAGTTTATTGTTTATTATCAGTATAATATTCTCTGAGAACTAGTCATCCATTAGTTCCTTAACACCAATTTGTTAGATTTATCTCATAGTGAAGTGGGAATCATCCTCTGAGATATCTATCGACTGGGTTAGACATCTCTCCTTTGGGGAATTTATGATGAATTCCTCTATATTGTGGATGCCTGAGATGATTTTGCAAAAATTCCAATATTAGCTATGAACATGATCAAATTCATGAAAGAAAAGTTAAGAAATATACTGACCATGAAATAACTCATATCTTTTAAATATTGGATTAACATTCTCCTCTATCACAATGGAGATCAGTCGACCGACATACACCCTCACTGTTACCCCTCTCAGTAGGCCCGTGATAGCACCAAATCGTACTAGTAAATCTTGGATAATCCATAGAAAATACCTCATGTGGTTACCAAGTGAAACCAAAGCTATCACTAAGCCTTAGGATTGTGGGACTCATGTCCATGTTCTTGAATGAGTGGCTTTTCCTAGATGGGGATGCATGCTCAAGAATATGGGTTAGTACACTAGTGATGGAGACACGACTAGAATAGGGACTAGAATAGGGACAACCTCTCAGTCTAGTAACTCATAAATTCCTTTACCAAATTTTGGGCCATATACAGTTGAGAAACACCCCTTATAAGATCAGTGGTCCTTTCTAGTTTCTATTTGGCTGGATAGGGGACCATTTCCACTACTACAGATACAAAAATACCATAGGGATTCCTAGTTCCTTATATCATTCCAAGATACCTGAAATATTTGGGGTTGAGGACATCCCATTAGGCCCTAATGAGGTTGCTGATATTCTAAGCTGATATAATCATTTTTATTTCACACCTTATCTTGCATCGACCGGGCCAATTTTTTTGATAATGGAGGTAGTTCTCTTGGTGAAAGGCCATACAAGATCTCCCTTTAGGATGATATTCTTACAGCTAGAATGGATGAGATAATCATTTTTGATCCATACATCCCTTTTAATTTTTCTCACCAGTTTGGTTGCATCCAAAGGGTTTCCCCTCTCCCCTCAACCGACGTGTAGGGAGATAGACATACCAGTATTATCCTCCAATTTTGGATAACCTTGGAATGTGAGGATACCAATGATGAGATTATACTTTCTCCTATTGGTTCCTCTTTCTTTATTTCTCATGGTTATGCTCGGGCATGGGTAGAGACCTACTTGGTTGGTGTGATGAATATAATGATCCTTCAAGTGGAAAAACCATTTTCCTCATTGACTCTTCTATTTGTGGAACCAATAGAGCCGATTCAAGATTTGGGTGAATCTTCATGGAATCATTATCATCCTAGTGATGACCATCCCATCAAATAGGCAAAATCTATTGATGAAGCAATCCCTTTGACACGAGCAACAAATGACATTTTTTTTGATGGAAGAATATACGAGGCTTCGTCTTCTACTTCCTTGTTATCTTAGCTAGTTGTTCCCCAATCTGATGTACCTACCTCAACATTTAAAGAGGATCAGAGATGGTGTATGTTAATTTGGAAATAGATTCATACCCTAATCACCAAAACTCCCTTAGAAAAATTTTATGATCAAGAAGGAATTCTTCTACAGCTCTTAAATGATTTGGGGATAGAAGACTTTGATCACCAACTATTGTAGGAAATCATGAGACAAATTATCCTAACATGGAAATATTTTTCCACCAGTGAGAGGGGAGTGCACAATCTTGAATATGGAACTCCCCTTGTCAAATAGGTGAAGGAATTTCTAGATGTGTTAGAATAGAGTTTTCAGTTCATATCTGAGTTTCACACCTAGATGGATATTTTAATCATACAGATATGGTGATGTGATAAGATATTATATTTCTCATGGTATGACCTCTCAGTGTCATAATCCTTATTGGAAAATTCTTAGAAGTGAGTTAAAGAGCCATCTACTCTCATTGATACCCTTTATCCTAAGGTAGAAGTAGAAGAGACAGGGCGGGCGACACTTCAATGCTCGATCGATGCTTCCCATCACACACTTACTGATTTGGGCATTTCCACTGATCAAATTTTGTTTTATATTGATCATTGATGTCTATTTTTTTTTGATTGAGTATTTAGAGAGGCTATTAATTGTGGATACCACTCCTATTTTCACACTATAAATGAATATTTCTTCTAAAATTTCTATGTTGTCATCTAGTCATCTTTCATTCATGATGTGTATGGCATTTCTTTGATCTGACGTTGCATGAATTATCAACAATACCCATCCTTTTCATAATATCAAGTAAACCTGAATGCATGGATTTGAATGTTTTAATTCTAACAGATTTTTCTTGAGAAATGCTCATGAATGATCACAAACATGAGATTCCTTATTGATTTATTTATTTCATATATGTTGAGATTACCTAATTCACAAAAGGATAATTTGGGTAGGGTATACATCATAGAGTGAGAGTGCTCAATAATTTACTGAAAGATGATGGTCTTGGAGATAAGAGCTTGATTTTTGTGAAGGATATATGTTTGACCTCACAACTTTTTTATCTTTTCCATTCTCATAGACCAAATCATTTCAACATTGTAGTTTAAGGTCTTTTAGCTTATAACATCTATTATTGTATTTTATATTCTTATATCGCAGACCTTCTATTACTATAGTTTTGGGTATTTTATCTCAAACATTCTATTTCTTTAGTTTAGGGTCTTTTAAGATTGAAAATTCTATTTTTGTAGTTTAGGGTCTTTTAAGAATCAACCTCTCATTGTTGTACTTTAGGGTCTTTTAATCTTCAACCTTCTATTATTGTAGTTTATGGTCTTTTATCTCGGACCTTCTATCGCTATAGTTTAGGGTCTTTTAGCTCAGACCTTCCATTTATATAGTGTAGGGTGTTTTAGCTTGGAACTTTTATTGCTATCTGACCTCCTATTGATGTAGTTTAGGATATTTTAGCTCAGACCTTATATTGTTGTAGTTTTGGGTCTTTTATCTTGGACCTATTATTACTGTAGTTTAGGGTATTTTAGCTCGGGCATTCCATTTCTATAGTTTTGGGTCTTTTATCTTGGACCTTCTATTATTGAATATGGAATATAGAGTATACAATCTAGGGATAAATTGAGAACCCTAAGGTTCTAATTCCCATTGTGGTGTTTCTCAGGATTAAGAGGATTTTAGTTTCTTTCTTGAAAGGAGGAAACACCACTGGTTGGTAGGTCAAATTCCTTATGCATCGATAACATGCTCAAACAGAGGAATCCCCACTATTCTCTAAGGGACATATAAGATTTATGGAGTGATATTGGTTGAGGTATAAATACTAGGGATTTCAGGTCTACCTAGATAGTTGGAATTCCTATTATGTAATAAATAACCCAAACATTTGAGTCATAGATTATATTATGGGGATACGTGCCAACAATGAACCATAACACCCTAAAGTGGTGGGTTTTACCATAGTGTTACCAGATATCACAAGGATTGGAGTTCGTTTCCTATAAGGATGGGACACCTCTAGTTGGTAGGTCAAAGTCCTTATGCATCTATATCATGGTCAAACAAAGGTTTCCCTACCCATTTTCAAGGTCCATGAAATATTCATGAATAATCAATCATTTGTAATATGATGTTGGGTATGGAGGAAAATCTATCCAGTAAGGGTTCGAGCACCCTAGGGTAATTTAGATTTTAAATTGTAATGCTTGAGCCCTATGACCTATGGTTTTGAGTCACGAGGTGTGGGACATCAAAAGGTTCAGGAATAGAGTGTCATATCACTTCTTTAAGAAAGGGTATAAAACATGGTGACATAATGTCGAGGATGTCGAATCCTATTCAATATTCTGGTTATGGGGATTTTAAATCATGATCTAAAGTGTTATGTTCATGAGGATGGTATGGGAAAATCATACCAAGAATGAACTAGAACACCCTCAAGTGTTGGGCTCTACCATGGTGACGTTAGGCTCACAAGAATCAGAATTCCCCTTTTATATGTACAATTTGTCTCTGGTTGGTTGGTCTAAGCCCTTATGCATCAATATCAAGTCCAAAATAAAAGATTTATTTTCCTTTACAAGGTTTATGAAATGTTTTTGGTGACCAAAATCTCTCAAATCATGAAGTGTTATTTATAGAAAATATAATATCCAAGAAGGGTTCGAGCACCCTAAAAGTTGTGTCACTATTTAGTGAACTTGTTATCATAGTAAGGTGTTATAAAAAATCATTACTTTAATATTTTCCTAGACTAAGGGGTCTAGAGAGCATAGATTTTATTTCACTAGGTATACAAATTAGGTGTTATGGACTTTATGCCTTATTTATTTATGCCCTAATTTTTTTCTAAATTTAGGAAGAGTTTGGTGAGAAAATATTTGACTTTTTCTCAGGCCTCCCTTTGCAGGTTTTCAACTTGACATGTTTTTTTATCTTTTTATAGTAGCTTAAGGCATTTTTATTTGGAACATCAAATGCTAGAGTTTATGGTCATATACTCTAAATGGCCCGAAGGCCTTCATTTATTATTATTTTGATAATACACCTTTCAAGGGGTGATGTGGAAATCTTACAAGACCCGAAGGCTTAGAGAATTACATTAACTGTAGGTCTTAGAGGGAATCACCCAGACAATACAACTTGGAGCTCCTCCTCCCTAGCATATGTCATTATTTTAGCACTCCACCTTCATAGGGCTGGTCGGCTAGCTATCCTATGTAAAGATGCACAGGCCCGGTACTGATGGTAAATCCATACCCTCTCATTCTTCCAATTCCATTTAGATCTACTATAGTGAATACGCCTACCCTGAATCCTTATATGAAGCCTTTTCCCTTGTAGTCTGACTGGTACATCATCATTCATGTGGCCCGAAGGCCTTAAGGTGGCCCTAAGGCCTTAAGGTGGCCCAGAGGCCTTGAGAAACAACTGGCCCGAAGGCCTTGGGTGGCCCGAAATCCTTGCAAGACCTGAGGACCAAATCAGTGGCCTAGAGGCCCAGTTGGATGAATAGTTATAGCTACTACAGTACTGAACAGTGCCTGCAACAGTTCCTTCTATAGTACTGATACAGTGCTGCTACAATACCTGGAAATACTCTTCCACCCGGATATGATCTCGGGTCTCTTGGATTCACCTTCCAAGTCCTCATCAACTGGGCTGAGGCTTATGTGCATTTATAGTCATATAGATTTGACCAAATTGTAGGAATTTTAAGGCTGTGATGCACATGGACCTAATATGGGGGGGGGGGGGGTTACACAAGAGCCTAATTAGGATACCTAGGGTCAAGAGCACTCAAAAATACTTTTGAACATGAGATGAAAATTTCATAAATCATGGCTTGAGTTTCTTAGGTCATGAGTAATGATATGGGACAATCATACCAGGGATGGAACATAATAGCCTTAGGTTTTGAGTTTTTCCACAATGACTTTAGACTCAAAAGGATCAAAAATCCCTTTTTATAGAGACAGGATGTCTTTGTTTGGTAGGTGTGTTCTCTTATACATTGATAACATGTTCAATTAGATAGACCTATTTTCCTTTCCAAGGGTCATGAAAGGTTTGCGGTAACATGAGGTACTCAAATCATGAAGTGTGATTTATGAATTGAGGTTCTTACAAGATGGTGGAAGAACCATTTACTCTAGTTGACTAAGGTAATACTCTTGTGGTTCTTTGGTAAGGTATGATAATGGGTGATTATCTACACATTTTAATATCATGCAGCGGAGATGTATTTTTTTTGCAGTTTTAATGTCATGTGACCAGGATATCTTCCTTGTAGTTTAACTTTATAATGTAAGGACGTATCTGTTTCCTTGAAATTTAACATCATGTGATAAGGATGTGGGAATTGACATGAAAAATTGTGTGAGATATATTAAATTCTTAATAAAGTCATATGTGGATTTGAATCATATATAGGAAAAATGATCTTGTATGACTCGACCCTTATGTAGCTGGGGGTGCATTTTTTCCTTGGTTTTTTGTAGATAGGCCTAGGATTGTAGATCTGAGTGTCACTACATCCCCTGTGATGATAGGAATCAAGACACACATAGTTTTGGAATGGGAAACTCTCTACACAGGTCTGACCCATGTGAAGAGGTGGGCACTGTTACCATTGATTGTCATAGTTGGGCCTAGGATCGGGGATCTGGGTGTCACTATGAATTTTACAATGATAGGAATCATGCCAAATGTGGTTCTTGAGCGAAAATTTTGTTTAATTTAATGCATCAAGGACATAAGCTCCTAACATGAAAAGGAAATTTTGTGTCTAGGACCAATAATGGAAGTCTAGGAATCACTACATATCCCATGGTAATATGAATCAAGCCATGCATAGTTCCTAAACAAGAGATCCCTACACAAATCTGACCCGTATGCAGGGAGGGGCATTTTTATGTTTATTTATTGTGACTGGACCCAGAGTTAGATATTAAGGTGTCACTACATATCCTGTGATGATAAGAATCAAGTCACACATAGTTCTTTAATAAACATGTGGTGGGAGATAAACACCAAGGGTAGTGGTCCTCTCGGGTGAGGTCCATAGCAATGCATGGTTTTGTGTTGTGCAAGGGATATCAACCATGAAGTTTAACATCATTCAGCGAGGACTCATGGTTTTCCATTTAAGGTCTTGTATTTAGGACCATGATAACCTAATTGTGATTTGACATGCCTTGTTTTTGTAGGGAATCCCTTACCGAAATTCCTAAGCACACGTGAGCTATACCGAGTGTGAGAAACAAGGAATGGAAAAGGTTCCTCGCACCATGCAGAGACGATTAAGGATAGGACTGGGGAATTTTTTATCATGTGGTGTATGGACCAATATATAAGATCAAGGAATCCCTAAACATCTCATTAAAATGATAATTACTCTATACATCGTTCTAGAAACCTGTGCAGTTTAGTGTCATGTGGTGAGAACATCAGCCATGTAGTTTAACGTAATGTGGTAAGGATGTGGGTAAATCAACATGAAATAAGAGGAATTTTGTGGACCCATGAAATTTTATGTCATATGGTAAGGAAATATATCATGTAGTTTAACATCATGCAGTAATGATGAGTATCAATTTATGTGAATGAAGATAGATATTGGGGATCTATGTAGTTTTATATCATGCAATAGGGAAATTTTCTATATAGTTTAAAGTCATGTGGTAAGGATAAATGATTCTATTTAGTTTATCATAATTATGCTAAGATGATCTATATATAGTTTAACATCATGTGGTTAGGATGTGTTCATTCAATTTAACATCATGAGACCAGGATAAGATTTTGTATAGTTTAACATCTTGTGATCATGACAATCTCCATAAAGTTTAACATCATTTGGCCAGGATGATCTCCATACAGTTTAACATAATGTGGTCAGGAAAATCTATGTACAATTTAATGTAATGTTGTCAGGATGATATTCATATAGTTTAACATCATGTGTTCAGGATGAGAGATACTTGATGGCATCTTATGAAATTCATTTATTAAGAAATATTTCATTGGTGGGGGGTGTGACATGTTCCCCATCCATTGTGGTCAATGAGTTGCCTCCATTGTGATAGAACTTATGTATGATATAAGGCCCTTCCCATTTGGGATCTAGATTTGTAGGCTTCTTTCCTAGTACCATTGGGGTTTTGAGAACCAATACCAGTTATCCTTGGATAAATGAATGGAGGTAGACCTTATTATTGAAGGCCTGTGTGATCTGGTTTTGATAGACTTTAAGATTGTTCAATATATGAAACCTGTTCTCACCAAGCCACTCTATATCATACAATCAGTTTTGTGATTTCTTATCATCTAAGAGTTTTCGAAAAATGGCTATTAGATGTAAGGGAAACTGGACTTATATGGGAAATACTTCCTTGGTCACATACACCAATGATTATGGTGTAACATGTGTAGCAGTATGCGTGGTGGTATGGTAGGCCCATAAAGCACAAAGGAGATTGTCCAACCAGGATTTCTTGTATTTATTCCCCATATTCTGGATTATGTTTGAAAAATTATTATTGAAGTCCTCAATCTATCCCCTTTCTGCTACATGATATTAGTATGAGTGATTGGACTTGATGTTTTACTCAAGGTATGTTTTCTTCAACTCTGTAGAATAGAAGTTGGTGCCATTGTCTATCAATATTGTGTGAGGGACCCCAAACTTGGTGATGATATGAGACTTTACCAGGTTTATGATATTCATCATCCTGAATTCCTTGGAGGGTATTGTCTCATCCCATTTGGATAATAAGTTGGTAGAAGTAAGGATGTACTTAAAATGCTTAGTTGTGGCTGAGGGATATGGCCCCACAATACCCATTACCCATACGACAAAAAAACAAGAATATTTATCTATGTATAGAAATTTTGTGTGATGATGGATGAAGTTTACATGGATATGGCATGCATGACATTTCATGGTGAATTCCACATAGTTCTGTAACATGGTTTTCCAGTAGTTACCCAACCTCCTGATTTAGTGGGAGAGCCTGGTCCTACACTGATGAGATCTGTAGAATCCTGCATGCACATCTTCCATGATGGTTGAAATTTCTACTTCTACTATACATATGAGGATGATTTCATCAAAGCATCTGTTTTATATGTATTTTTTCTCATTTGGACCATCCTATAAGGTAAATTTCACTTTACAACACTGAATCTATTCCCTTACGACTCGATCTTTCATGAGAGTCCCATTTTGGAGATAATCAATTATGGGCTCCATCCATCTAGGAATGAATATCAGTTCTTCATACTTTGGGGTGGTGTTGAACTGATTAATTTCATCCATGTTATATATGATGATCTATGAGACCATCCTTCAGTGTGTGATATGGAAGATTGGTTCCTCCTGATTAGGTTTGGCCAGGACTATGGTTGTATTATCCCATGAATTAGTGAAAGCATTGTATGATTGGGGAACATGATGAAACATGGGCTCAAAAGGGAAATCTTCCATTAGTCTCCTGACGTATCCAGTGATAAGGGAAAAATCTTTAATTTTTGATATAATATTTTCCATTTATCTACATTATCACTAGCTACAAATCCCCTTTTATATTTAGGTAGGATATATGTAGATGTATGGACAGTTCTAAGACAAATATGAGGTCTTGGTATTTCACCATATCGTTCATTCATCCTTAGGATAATGATAAAGTGTAAAAAAATACCTTTGTCTATAGAAATAAATACAATCCCTAAGACAACCCAATTGAGCTTCATATTTTCCATTATTTTACTAATAGGACTTCAAGAGGTTCAATAAAAATACATCTCCCATGTCCGGGGAGTATCATGGGCATAGAAAACATCCTCTTTTGGAAGTTCGGTGTCCAATGGTGTGCAGTCTAGAGTGGGGTTTGATGTAAAGGAAATTTTCGAGGGCTTGACCTTTTGATGAGTTACGTGACATGAAATGAATGTCTTATTATTGTAGAATGATAAGCCATTGGTCTAGGTACCTAGTATACATGAGAAACTCAAGTATGTAATTGAGAATATCAATACGAGAGGCCAAATGGACTTTATAGTGCCACAAGTAATTCCTAAGCTTCTGCATTGCAAAGATGAGTGGGAGGAAGTTATACCCAACATCCAAGTATCAGGTCTCAGTACTTAGCATTGTTCAGTTAAGGTAGTAGAGAATATTCTCACACCTTTCATCATTCTTCTGTCTGAGGAGGGTTCCAAGTTAATGTTCCATGGAGTCCATATATAATATGAGTGGCATTCACTCCACCACTGGAATCAGAAATGGTGGGTGCAACAGGTACTGATTGAGACCCTCTAAGGATTCTTTGTAGTCCTCATCCCATTGATAGGTTATTCTCTTCTTTATTAGCTTGGTGAAAGGGATATATTTGATGTTGAGTTTGGCTATGAAATTCTTAATATAGGTGAGGTTCCCTTGGAGCCTCCTAAGTTCTTTGAGATTCCTAGGGGGTGACATTTCTAAGATAGTAGTGGCCTTTTCTGGGCCAACCTCGATGCCATTATGGCATACCACATAGCCAAAGAACTTCTTAGATGTTACTATGAAAGTTAATTTCAACATATTAATTTTTAGACCGTGTTGTCACAGCTTGTTGAAGACATTTTGAATATCCGTGAAGTGATCACCTCATTGTTGGTATTTAACCACCAGGTCATCAACATAACATTTTGTTATTATTACCATTAAGGGATTAAATATATTATGCATGACATATTTATAAGTAGTACCATCATTATTCAAGCCAAAGGGCATGAAATGATAACATAAGATCCCTTGGGGTGATATGATGGAAGTGGATTCCTCATCTTTAGGGGATATCTTTATTCGACTGTACACTGAATACCCATGCATGAAGGAAAGGGCTTGGAATCCAGAAATGGCATTGATCGATATTTCTATGATTGATAATGGAAAATCATCTTGTGGGAAGTATCGATTAAGGTATCTAAAATTGATGAAGACCCTAATATTCCCATTATTTTACTTGACAGGGATGATATTAGCAAGCCATCTTGGGTATTTAAATTCTCATAAAAAGTTGGATTTGATCAAATTTTCATCTTTCACCTCTAAATTGGTAGCATGAGAGGGGTGCATCCTATTGGATTGCTTCTTGAAGCCTAAATGGTTATTGGGTAAGTTGAGATGATGTGTAGCCACATTGGATTCAGTTAGGGAATTTCTGTATAATTTATTGAAAAAAATATCGGTGTTGCTTTAGAAATTCAATGTACATATCTTTATCCTAGATTGGAATGTAGACACTAATTAGTGTAGGCAATGGTTCATCTTCCATTCCTAGGTTTACTTGCCTGAGTTCAAAAATGGTGGTGGATATTCCTTCCTCGAATGCGGGAGGGTCATTCCTAAGTTCATACTCTTATTATTCCACCTTTGAGTACATGGAGGTATTTTTAGATGAAGTCAGAAATATAGGGAAATATCTATCACTATTTATGTGATAGAAACCATGAGAAAATACATTATAATAATATACCGCTAGAGTTATTTCATAGATATTCTAGTACTGATTGTAATTTACATTTTCATTGGGGACAGAAGGGGCTTGGACATCTCAGATCAATTCTATTACCTCAACTAGATTTATGTGGAGAATATAGTCATTTTCAATTATACTACAAGGATTTACAGGGGTAGTCCTCAATTCATTGGAGGCAGCAACCTGCATATCATCATCCACCATTGGTTTTTTTCCTCTCCTCTTGTAGACACCTAACTCAACATACGTGTTTTTAAAGTCTCAAAGGAGAAACTATCACCATGTAGTATGCCAACTTTTTCATTGATGGGGTATTTTATAAAATGATATAATGTTGAAGGTACTTCCATGTGGTTGTAGAGAAAGGGCCTCCCATGAAAGACATTTTATATGGTGTCTTGTTATATAAACATAAACTCTATGTTAGATATGTGATCCCCAAACTGAGCTTTGAGCTAAATATTCCCCAGGTGTCTTTGTTCACTCTTATCATACCCTTGAATGGCCAGATTTATGGGAGAAAAATCTCCTTCACTATACCCCAAATGTCATAGGGTTTAAATTGGGGTGAGTTTGATCCTATAACTATTTTTAATCAGATCCCTTCAGATATCAAAGTTATGGAGTCTACTCGAAACATATAGGGGCTTGATGTGTCCTCGGATGGCCTCTTCTTGATCTTACTCTATGAATGAGATGGTGACATGGAATTTTGATGGAATGTTATCAAATATATAGATCTCAGTTGGATTGAATTTTGTCTCAAACTTATGTGGGATCTAGAGTAATTCAATGAGTGCCTCCTTCAGTTCATTAGAAATATGGAGCACGTCCAAGATTGAGATCTTGGTTGGGAAAACCACCAACTATTTTAGAATTCCTTACTTTTGTACTAGAGGTCGTCACTTACTAGGGTGGGGTTGCTCTTTATTATGTTTCTTAAGAGATGAGGCATTTAGGTATAATGTCCTGGTGCTTCTATAGGGGTCGAGGGATCATTTTATGATAGTGTAATAGGTCATTCTGGTCTTCCCTATTTCTCAGGATGATCAGAAAATCTCATCCCCATTAGGCGGTCATGCAAGATGACTGAGAGTGGATGACCCCTGGAGGATTTTGATACACCTCCATGTCTTTTTTGGTATTTTTGGAGTTCTTTCCCATTGTTCGCATCTACATATGTGTCCTATGTAGGTACATTACTAACATATTAGGTCTGACCATGCCCATGATGTCCCATGTATCCTTGGTTACTACACATGCGACCTCCTGTACCCCAGTTAGGTGTGGGGAGCTTATACTCGGAGACATATTCATCATCAAAGAATGGGTATACCAAGTGAATCACTTTAAAATAACCAAATATTAGCTCTTTTTTTGGTGAGGGTTTCATTTGGTGGGGTGGTGCCTGTGATTCAAATGTTGCAGGGAAGAAATATGCAAGAGTTAGAGCTTGAATTGGAGCAGAATATGAATCTTCCTTTTCTGTATCTTTTTATGTTTTACAGTCACATCCACCTTCTAAAGACATATGGATGTCACATCCCTGGGTGGAGTAACTTTTATGGGTCTGCAAAGCTATGATCTTACGGTGGAATGATCTCAGTCAACTTCTTTTTGAGTCATCCAGTTGTTGGAATTTTATCCTCTCATGGACGAAACTTCTTCTAATAACCTAATTCTTCTGACTGAGAAATGGTTGTGTAGGTAAACTATACCCAGGAGTTACCCAACATCACCTATCTGGAATCGACCATGCTTTGGAGAACATCTTTGAATATGAACCATTCCAAGATGTTATGACCCAGCCTTCTATATAAAGGGTAGTAATCGGGATGACTAGTGAGGTTGACTTTATTAGGATTCCTAGGCTATGTTAGCTTGACCAATATATTGTCCATGGATGTAATAAAATAATTGGTGACTTTTTCATTTTAGATTTAGTATGATTTATTCATCTATTACTCAAATATAGGGCAACCCTAGTTTCTATGTGGTTCTGGGCGAGGCTGATTTTGTGGTTTTTACTACTCAATAGGAGGTTTTGGGTGGGACCTTCTTAGATTCTTGGATGATAACTGCTACTCTTTTGAGTATAACAACAATAGTCTCTTCCTTACTAAGCCTTTTCAGCTTTGCTGAAGGCATGATCCAAGATTTAGATTGGTTTCTGTAATGCCCCGACCCCAGCTACCCAGAGTCGGTGCATTATTACATAACATTGGCATGATCACAAGAAAGATCAAATCTCGAAAGACCGATTGGTTTAGTAGCCTTGGAAACACTAGATATATTCATAGGTTTTACATTACATCATAAAATGAAAAACTACTACAACAACATAAAGTCTCCATAATCCACACTCATATCCCCACATAATATCCCTGCAGGTCATTCATAATTTACTTCTTCACTTCCTGGGAAAAATAAAACATATAAAAGGGGTGAGCTCAAATGCCCAGTAAGGATAACAAAATAGCGGAAACTTTCATAAATAAGAATAAACTTTTAAGGCAATGTATAAAGAAAACAAAAGCCTTTCAAACATGAACTTTCAACATGGTATGGCATAAATAAAATGAAATAATGCTATTTACTTATTCACATGTATATTCTACTAATCGAATAATCACATGCAAAAATCAATAACCACTTTCATAATGTTGGAATGCATAATGCCAGACTATCATAACCACATAGCCAAGGCCTCGTGCCAAGACTACAAATAAGATTTTGTCAAGGCCTTGTGCCAAGACACTAGTTTGTCTAATGAGACCTACCGATGCATCGAGGAGCTATAGCGAGCTCCACCCATCACATATTAAGTCCAATGCATTCCCATATGAAAAGGTTTAAACATAACATAAACATTCGTATTAAAACTAGCATACGAAATGTCAATACTTTCACCATAAACTATGAATGGTATAAAAATAGCACATCCACAGTCAAACATATCACAAAACCTTCAATACAATATAGAAGTTTTGTATCATAATAAATCAACTTCAAATAATCTTAAAATCCATCAAAGGATGTTGACATAGATGAAATCAAAATTCTTTTTAAAGAAATATCTCCTTTTATTTTGAAATAATTTAAGATCCATATAAAATAAAACATTTTCTTTGAAAATATTCTTATAAGCTTGTAAGGGAAGCTTTGAAGATTTTATAACGGCGGAAAATAGCCGCACCCGCCGTATAAGTTAAAAAAAACATTCTTACCTTAATTCTGTCGAAAAGGTTAAAAAGGACCTTGTTTTGAAAACGACCGAAAGATTCCTTTATAAACCACTTATAAAAGTCAAAAAGGGTATAAATGACTTTAACTCATATTCTAGTAAATAGTAAAAATGTTTTGAAATGCATTTTTAAGAAACATGGATGTGGATGATAAAGAGATCCCAGTAGATTATTACGTATAAACAACCTTGGATAATGAAGAGGTTGTAAAGTAAACCCTTACCTTGTACTTTTCCTTGGTTGGGGTAGTTTAACCTCCTGTATAATGGTGAAATAGTTGTTATTAAATTATACAAGAATCATATATATTAATATGATATCATATATGATCTTTTAACATTGATTTGTTAATAATATCTTAGAATTATCGTCGTTTCGGGAGTTAACTTACTCATTTTCTTTTATATGTTTTGTTACATAAGCCATGGTTGTTGTATCTTATTCATATCCAGAATGATATCCAGTCCTTAAACATCATTTTTAAATCATCAAATGATAATTATACTTGAATGGATACGATGGAGAATGAATCTCATCGCGTTCGTGGAGACGGTAGTCCGTACGTACGCACGAGCGACAATATCATTCTTTTGATATTAAAATAATATATAAATGGATGGTATATCATATATAAAGAATCATTAACATGTTATATTTATTATTTACATGAGTTACACATCATTATTATACCCATCCAAATAATATTATATTGAATAACAATTACACCACGACGTGGAGACGGTAAGCCGTACGTACGCACGTATGGTGACATGTTATTCAAAGGGTGGATAGAATACTGAATATGATTGTACCATATTTATAATAACATCACAGTATATGTGAGATACTGGAGTTATTATTTTAGAATGGTAAGAACAAAGGAAGAAGAAGTGGAAGAAGAAATGAACTTGGAGAAGGGTGGTGAAATCATTACCTCTTCTTCGGGTTCTTCCTTTTGATTTGATCAAAAGGGCTCCTTAGGTTGGCTTTATGATCAAACTAAGGCCTCTAGGTTGTATTGAGGGATGTTGGGAGAGTATTTGGGCAGAGTTTGGCCGAACCAAAAGGCTTTGAAGGTGTGAAGAAATGAGAAGGAGGAGTGCCCTTTTATAAGAGGGGTGAGGGGCACCTTTGGAAAAGTTAGAAATATTAATTTATAATAAATTCATATTCGGTTTCTAAAGGCTCCAAAGTTTATTATTCAAAGTTTAAGGTGGGGATAGGTCGAAAACCACTCAACCAATAGAATTTAGACAGGTTTGGGTACTTATATTAACCTTATCTTTAAGTATTAACTCTAAGTTAATTAGTTTCACTTTTACAATGTCTCTTTGTATTTTTATATAATATGGTTAATAAACTTACTATATACATCCAAGCGACCCCAAAGTGGTACATTAATGATGAACCTATCATGATATAAGTCTCTTGGCCGAACCTTAGATTTTTAGGAATTTAATATCAATTAATAATATAATATTTGTTTAAGAACTCTTTTATGTCAATTTTGACACTATTCAATAGTTGATTTTTGTGAAACTCATAACAGATTGATTACTTCGAAAAAAGTCAATTAAATCAATACTAATATATCATATTATCCTATAAAATTAGTTTAATTCATTAAAAGTTTCATATTATATTTATTTGGGTATTTATAATATCAATTATTTTAATTTTTCACTATTATAGTAATTACTTCATCATCATTGTGTCATATATAAAATAAATTATTTAATGTCTAAAAATTATAAATAAAATATAATTATGTAGGAAATCTTTTTAGCTTTCTAATGAATATTTATAATCTAAAATCCAACATATATAACACTATGTAACAATTGTTGTTCTAAAAGATATATGCTTGTGTCATTTTTGTATTTATTTTAACTAAATTAAAATAAAGTGTCATTATCACTTACAAGTGGATCCATGGGGTCCCAAAATAGACCCAAAGATTCCCATGGTCGACCATGTATCAACCAATAGGGTTAAGACACGTTTTAGGGTAATTTAGTATTATTATAATATTAGTTTTTTAACCCTTATTTACCGGATTTACCCTTAACCATGGTAAATAAAATATTTACCGCAGTAATTATTCAAAATGTCTAAAAATAAAAGTTACCTATTTACACAATTTGAAAATCCTGATTCCAAATATGGAATCCATTTTCCTAAATTCAAAACACAGAAGTGGCAGAAATTAATTTAAAATTAATTCCCGCTGTCAAAACAAAAAGCGTGTTTTTAAGAGATAATAACTATCAAAAGATTGACACTTGTTTATGTTCGGTTTAATTGTAAAATTATGTCCAATGACCAAAATTATATTAAATGGTAAAAATATATTCTAAATATACTTTAAAACCACTCAAATTCATAATTTATCACTATTAATTATTTTGATTAAAAAAGTTGTTTTTAATTAAAATTTAGTAATTTTCACTATTCATCAAAATATGAAAGTTATCCGAAATGTACCAAAATTTCACCTTAGGCTAAATTCGATATTCCGAATCCAAAAATGAAGTCCATTTTCAAATATAAAATATATATAATTTCAAAAAGTAGGTGTTACTATTCATAACGGCTAGTTTGATTAGTTATGGTGTGTTAGAACTCGGTGTTGCGTACAACACACGCTATCACATTATTCAAAGAGAAGCGTACCGTAGAAGCTTGGGGTGTTACATTCTCCCCTCCTTCAAATAATTGCGTCCTCGCAATTTCTAGGGTATTACTGCATAAAAAGACTCGGGTGGTTCTTCATCATAAGTTCCTCGGGTTCCCACGTTGCCTCTTCCATCTTATGGTTTCTCCACAAAACTTTTACCAGACGCGTCGTCCGGTTTCTCAACACTTGTTCTCTCGTATCAAGAATCTTGACAGGCTCTTCGCAATAAGACAGATCGGGTTCCAGTTCTAATTCCTCATAGGTGAGTACATGCGTCGGATCAGGCATGTATTTCCTCAATAGAGATACGTGGAACACATCGTGAACTTTGGAGAGACTTGGCGGCATTGCCAATCGGTAAGCTACAACCCCAATTCGTTCTAGAATTTCGAAAGGTCCGATGTACCTGGGACTCAATTTACCTTTCTTACCAAAACGTATGACTCCCTTCCACGGAGATACCTTCAGGAAAACATGATCACCGACTTGAAATTCCAAATCCTTCCTTCGATTATCGGCATAGCTCTTCTGCCTACTTTGAGCTGCTTTGATGTGATTTTGGATTACTTTCACCTTTTCCACCGTTTCCTCCACCAGTTCTGGGCCTACAAGTTTTCTTTCACCAACGTCATCCCAACAGGTTGGTGTACGACATCTCTTTCCGTATAATGCTTCATATGGTGCCATCTGAATACTCGAATGGAAGCTATTGTTATAGGAAAATTCTACCAGAGGTAAATATTGATCCCACATACCGTGAAAGTCAAGTGAGAAAGATCTCAACATGTCTTCTAAGGTCTGAATAGTCCTTTCTGATTGTCCGTCTGTCTGAGGGTGGTAAGCAGTGCTCAAATGAAGTTCAGTATCCAGGGATTTCTGAAGACTTTTCCAGAATCTTGAAGTAAAACGGGGATCACGATCAGAAACAATCGATAGGGGTACTCCATGAACTCTCACAACTTCATTAATATATAGTCTTGCTAGACGTTCCAGGGGTAGATCTTCTATTATAGCAAGAAAATGTGCTGTATTGGTAAGACGATCAACAATAACCCATATTGCATCATTCCTTCTAGGAGTCTTTGGTAGCCCCATGACAAAGTCCATAGTAACATTGTCCCATTTCCACTCCGGTATGGGAAGAGGTTGCATGACTCCTCTAGGCTGTTGCCTTCCAGCTTTCACTTGTTGACAAACCATACATCTTGACACAAAATCAGCAATCTCCCTCTTCATGTTGTCCCACCAAAAATGTTCCTTCAAATCTCTATACATTTTGGTGCTCCCAGGGTGTATAGAGAAATTGGAACCATGAGCATCATCTAGAAATTCCCTTTTTAGATCAGGTATATTGGGAACACAAAGTCTCTTCCCGAATTTCAAAATTCCATCTTCATACACAAAGTCTCTCAATCTCCCATCATTCACAGCTTTAATCTTCTTTTGGAATTCTTCATCATCGGTCTGAGAACTCTTAATCCTTTCTAGTAAAGATGGTTTGGCAACCATTTGAAAAAGCATTGATGTTTCACCTTCCCTGGTTATTCCCATGTCCATCTTCACTAGATCCATAAAAATTGGATCCCTTTCAATTCTCATATTGTTCAAAACTCCATGGTCTTTTCTACTCAAAGAATCTGCCACCTTGTTTGCCTTCCCTGGGTGGTAGTGTATCGTACAATCATAATCCTTGAGTAATTCAAGCCATCTCCTTTGCCTCATGTTGAGTTCTTTTTGTGAGAAAATATACTTCAAACTCTTGTGATCAGTATAAATCTCACATTTTTCGCCATAGAGGTAGTGCCTCCATATCTTCAAAGCAAAGATCACTGCTGCTAACTCGAGATCATGAGTAGGATAGTTTTGTTCATGAATTTTCAACTGTCGTGATGCATAGGCAATAACTCTATCATTCTGCATAAGGACACAACCAAGTCCTTTCTTCGATGCATCACTATAAATAACGAACCCATCATTCCCCGATGGTAGAGTCAATATAGGAGCATTGACTAATCTTCTCTCCAGTTCTTCGAAACATTCTTCACACTATTTTGTCCAAACAAATTTAACCCCTTTACGTGTGAGCTTCGTTAATGGGTTAGCCAATCGGGCAAAATTCTGGACGAAACGTCGATAATAACCTGCCAAACCAATAAAACTACATACCTCAGTTATACTCGTAGGTGCTGGCCATTCTTGGATTGCCTTGGTCTTAGAAGGATCAACAGAGATTCCATCTTTAGAGACAATATGGCCAAGAAAAGAAATCTCCTGAAGCCAGAATTCACACTTGCTAAACATCCCATATAATTCATGCCTCCTCAGAGTCTTCAAGATAATGCGCAAGTGATTTTCATGATCTTCGTAGGTTTTGGAGTATACCAAGATATCATCAATAAATACCACCACAAATTCATCGAGATACTCCTTGAAAACTCTATTCATCAGATCCATGAATACAGAGGGTGCATTAGTCAATCCAAACGGCATTACAGTAAACTCGTAATGCCCGTACCTGGTTCGAAATGCTGTCTTCGGAATGTCTTCCTTCTTCACACACAACTGATGGTATCCATATCGAAGGTCAATCTTTGAAAAGTATTGAGCTCCATGCAGTTGGTCAAATAAATCATCAATACGAGGTAGGGGATACTTGTTCTTTATCGTTATAGCATTGATCTCCCTGTAGTCGATACATAACCTCATAGATCCATCTTTCTTTTTAACAAAAAGAACAGGGGCTCCCCATGGAGAAACACTAGGGCGAATAAATCCCTTATTACTCAATTCCTCTAGTTGTTTCTTTAGTTCGACTAACTCTACAGTGGCCATTCTATAAGGGGTCTTCGATATAGGCCTTGATCCAGGAATCAAATCAATGGAAAACTCAACTTCTCGTTCTAGAGGATGTCCACGTAAATCTTCCGGAAATACATCTACAAATTCTTTCACAACAGGTACATCCTCTATTTGAACATTCCTTTCCTCTCCGATAGTTATTTAATTCTCTTCCCCCCCAATAATTGAATTTAGTTGAGCTATTGAGGGTGGATCTAAATAAGAATTAGGTGGTGACGATTCTGCTCTAAAAATAAGGTGTTCCTTATCATTATCATCAAGAATCGTAACCTCTTTCTTCTTACAATAAATCTTCACATCATAGTCAGAAATCCAGTCCATACCGAGGATTATATCAAACTCAATCATAGGTATGACGATGAGATCAGCAGATAAAGAAAATTTATGTGCTCTAATGGGGACTGATTCACAAAACTTTGTTGCAACGATACTTCCCTTAGGAGTTTTAACTGACAACTCCCTTATTAAATCAAATTGGAAATATCTAATTTTCTTAGCAAACTGGGAAGATATGAAACAATGCAATGATCCAGAATCAAATAATGCATTTTCTAAACTTGAGGAAACCATTAAATTACCTGCCACCACGTCTTTCGGAGCTTCTACCTCAGCAGTAGTGATAGCATAAGCCTGGCCTTGATCCCTTGGCCTTTTCTGAGGTAAGTTCTCCTGACGCTTAGGACATGAATTTGCATAATGCCCCATCTCCCTGCAATTATAGCACTGAACGTTGGTAGCTTCCTTCTTCCCCTTGCAATCATGAGCTTGGTGGCCTTTTTCACCACACTTGTAACAGACTCCCATTCCCTTCAAGCAAGTACCGGGGTGTTTCTTCCCACATTTACCACATGATGGATATTCAACCTTTCCTTTCTTCCCCTTATTTCCATTCCCAGATTGATCAGCAGGTCTCTTCTTCTCTTGCTTTGCTTTAAAGTCATAAGACTTAGAGAATTCCTTTTCGGTCTTGATAGCACATGAGATAATGTCTTCGTACGATGGAAAGGATTGTGAGACTAATGCTCGACGGAGAAATGGTTTTAACCCATCAAAGAAACGATCAATCTTAATTCTTGGGTTGCGAATATAATCTCCAGCATACCTCGCTAACCTTGTAAAGTTAGCCTCATACTTTGTGACATTCTCATCCTCCTTTTGTCTCAGACTCAGAAATTGCCTTTCCATATCTGCTCGATGGTCGCGAGGGAAGTATTTTTCTAAAAACAGATCTTTGAACTCCCTCCATTCCATATTTGATACTTCATCATCTTCCTTCGTATTTTGAATCAATGACCACCATTGATCAGCATCTCTAGTGAGGCGGTAAACTGCCATGATAACTTTTTCCCTTTCACTGCTCCCCAAAGCCTGAAATATTTTCTCTAGGGAAAATATCCATTGCTCAGCTACTAAGGGATTTGTATTCCCATTGAACGTTGGTGGTTGTTGCCTCATGAATCGATCTAACATTGATCCTCCACGCTGCGGATCAGGGTGCTCCATACGGGTAAGGTTATTATTCATAACCTGAGTAAGTTGTCCCAGTATGGTGATTAGCTGATCAGCACCAGTTTCATCACTAGCCCCACTATAATTATCTTGAGCAGGAGGGAAATCCCTACATGGAGTGCGTGCATTGATACGGTTTCCATTTCTTCCACTAGGCGCCATTTCTAAACAATGGCATAAACTAGATCAGTTTATGAATCAAAATACATAATCCCATACTTATAAAACACTTAACATAAATTGAACTATTTATGGATATAATCCATAATCATAAAAATGTTTTCTTTGAGAAAGTATATACTCATAATCCCTTCAAAATGATTTGTAAAGAAAATGAGAGTTATCCTAAGCATATCCCCCGGGAGTGTCGTAACCAAGAGTGCAGCAAGGCCCGTTGTCGTGCACCAGTTCCCGTTCGAGTCTAGCTCAAAGCGGTGTTTTCAGGTTTTACCCCTAGGTACATCTGTGCCAGAGCCGCCTCTACCTGCTCGTATCCAGACAGGGATGTATTGCTCAGAAAACTCACAAAATCTCTACAATACCAAAATTCTAGGAAGTTCTTCTATACTAATCCTCAAAGTTCATCTTAGGTCTACGTGCTCTAATAAGAGTTTATCTAAATCTAGCTTCCAAGGTTTGTACTAAACTTCCTCTGATACCAACTGTAACGCCCCGACCCCAGCTACCCAGAGTCGGTGCATTATTACATAACATTGGCATGATCACAAGAAAGATCAAATCTCGAAAGACCGATTGGTTTAGTAGCCTTGGAAACACTAGATATATTCATAGGTTTTACATTACATCATAAAATGAAAAACTACTACAACAACATAAAGTCTCCATAATCCACACTCATATCCCCACATAATATCCCTGAAGGTCATTCATAATTTACTTCTTCACTTCTTGGGAAAAATAAAACATATAAAAGGGGTGAGCTCAAATGCCCAGTAAGGATAACAAAATAGCGGAAACTTTCATAAATAAGAATAAACTTTTAAGGCAATGTATAACTAAAACAAAAGCCTTTCAAACATGAACTTTCAACATGGTATGGCATAAATAAAATGAAATAATGCCATTTACTTATTCACATAGATATTCTACTAATCGAATAATCACATGCAAAAATCAATAACCACTTTCATAATGTTGGAATGCATAATGCCAGACTATCATAACCACATAGCCAAGGCCTCGTGCCAAGACTACAAATAAGATTTTGTCAAGGCCTTGTGCCAAGACACTAGTTTGTCTCATGAGACCTACTGATGCATCGAGGAGCTATAGCGGGCTCCACCCGTCACATATTAAGTCCAATGCATTCCCATATGAAAAGGTTTAAACATAACATAAACATTCGTATTAAAACTAGCATACGAAATGTTAATACTTTCACCATAAACTATGAATGGTATAAAAATAGCACATCCACAGTCAAACATATCACAAAACCTTCAATACAATATAGAAGTTTTGTATCATAATAAATCAACTTCAAATAATCTTAAAATCCATCAAAGGATGTTGACATAGATGAAATAAAAATTCTTTTTAAAGAAATATCTCCTTTTATTTTGAAATAATTTAAGATCCATATAAAATAAAACATTTTCTTTGAAAATATTCTTATAAGCTTGTAAGGGAAGCTTTGAAGATTTTATAACGGCGGAAAATAGCCGCACCCGCCGTATAAGTTAAAAAAAACATTCTTACCTTAATTCTGTCGAAAAGGTTAAAAAGGACCTTGTTTTGAAAACGACCGAAAGATTCCTTTATAAACCACTTATAAAAGTCAAAAAGGGTATAAATGACTTTAACTCATATTCTAGTAAATAGTAAAAATGTTTTGAAATGCATTTTTAAGAAACATGGATGTGGATGATAAAGAGATCCCAGTAGATTATTACGTATAAACAACCTTGGATAATGAAGAGGTTGTAAAGTAAACCCTTACCTTGTACTTTTCCTTGGTTGGGGTAGGTTAACCTCCTGTATAATGGTGAAATAGTTGTTATTAAATTATACAAGAATCATATATATTAATATGATATCATATATGATCTTTTAACATTGATTTGTTAATAATATCTTAGAATTATCGTCGTTTCGGGAGTTAACTTACTCATTTTCTTTTATATGTTTTGTTAAATAAGCCATGGTTGTTGTATCTTATTCATATCCAGAATGATATCCAGTCCTTAAACATCATTTTTAAATCATCAAATGATAATTATACTTGAATGGATACGATGGAGAATGAATCTCATCGCGTTCGTGGAGACGGTAGTCCGTACGTACGCACGAGCGACAATATCATTCTTTTGATATTAAAATAATATATAAATGGATGGTATATCATATATACAGAATCATTAACATGTTATATTTATTATTTACATGAGTTACACATCATTATTATACCCATCCAAATAATATTATATTGAATAACAATTACACCACGACGTGGAGACGGTAAGCCGTACGTACGCACGTATGGTAACATGTTATTCAAAGGGTGGATAGAATACTGAATATGATTGTACCATATTTATAATAACATCAAAATATATGTGAGATACTGGAGTTATTATTTTAGAATGGTAAGAACAAAGGAAGAAGAAGTGGAAGAAGAAATGAACTTGGAGAAGGGTGGTGAAATCATTACCTCTTCTTCGGGTTCTTCCTTTTGATTTGATCAAAAGGGCTCCTTAGGTTGGCTTTCTGATCAAACTAAGGCCTCTAGGTTGTAGTGAGGGATGTTGGGAGAGTATTTGGGCAGAGTTTGGCCGAACCAAAAGGCTTTGAAGGTGTGAATAAATGAGAAGGAGGAGTGCCCTTTTATAAGAGGGGTGAGGGGCACCTTTGGACAAGTTAGAAATATTAATTTATAATAAATTCATATTCGGTTTCTAAAGGCTCCAAAGTTTATTATTCAAAGGTTAAGGTGGGGATAGATCTAAAACCACTCAACCAATAGAATTTAGACAGGTTTGGGTACTTATATTAACCTTATCTTTAAGTATTAACTCTAAGTTAATTAGTTTCACTTTTACAATGTCTCTTTGTATTTTTATATAATATGGTTAATAAACTTACTATATACATCCAAGCGACCCCCAAGTGGTACATTAATGATGAACCTATCATGATATAAGTCTCCTGGCCGAACCTTAGATTTTTAGGAATTTAATATCAATTAATAATATAATATTTTTTTAAGAACTCTTTTATGTCAATTTTGACACTATTCAATAGTTGATTTTTGTGAAACTCATAACAGATTGATTACTTCGAACAAAGTCAATTAAATCAATCCTAATATATAATATTATTCTAGAAAATTAGTTTAATTCATTAAAAGTTTCATATTATATTTATTTGGGTATTTATAATATCAATTATTTTAATTTTTCACTATTATAGTAATTACTGCATCATCACTGTGTCATATATAAAATAAATTATTTAATGTCTAAAAATTATAAATAAAATATCATTATGTATGAAATCTCTTTAGATTTCTAATGAATATTTATAATCTAAAATCCAACATATATAACACTATGTTACAATTGTTGTTCTAAAAGATATATGCTTGTGTCATTTTTGTATTTATTTTAACTAAATTAAAATAAAGTGTCATTATCACTTACAAGTGGATCCATGGGGTCCCAAAATAGACCCAAAGATTCCCATGGTCGACCATGTATCAACCAATAGGGTTAAGACACGTTTTAGGGTAATTTAGTATTATTATAATATTATTTTTTTAACCCTTATTTACCGGATTTACCCTTAGCCATGGTAAATAAAATATTTACCGCAGTAATTATTCAAAATGTCTAAAAATAAAAGTTACCTATTTACACAATTTGAAAATCCTGATTCCAAATATGGAATCCATTTTCCTAAATTCAAAACACAGAAGTGGCAGAAATTAATTTAAAATTAATTCCCGCTGTCAAAACAAAAAGCGTGTTTTTAAGAGATAATAACTATCAAAAGATTGACACTTGTTTATGTTCGGTTTAATTGTAAAATTATGTCCAATGACCAACATTATATTAAATGGTAAAAATATATTCTAAATATACTTTAAAACCACTCAAATTCATAATTTATCACTATTAATTATTTTGATTAAAAAAGTTGTTTTTAATTAAAATTTAGTAATTTTCACTATTCATCAAAATATGAAAGTTATCCGAAATGTACCAAAATTTCACCTTAGGCTAAATTCGATATTCCGAATCCAAAAATGAAGTCCATTTTCAAATATAAAATATATATAATTTCAAAAAGTAGGTGTTACTATTCATAACGGCTAGTTTGATTAGTTATGGTGTGTTAGAACTCGGTGTTGCGTACAACACACGCTATCACATTATTCAAAGAGAAGCGTACCGTAGAAGCTTGGGGTGTTACAGTTTCACTGAATGATTTCTTCCAAACATTATTCCATTTCTTCTAACTCACAAAACCTACCTAGATACTTCATTAGGATCTGAGTTGTCTGCAGCTCATCCAAGATATTTTTATCACAAATTTCTAGAAATTGTTCATATGAGAGAGGGATACTGAGATAATAGGTTAAAACCTCCCATATGGATATGAAGTCATACACCCTATAATTTTTGTGTTGTTTTGTAGTTTTTTAGGTTGATGATTATCATTTTCCTCAGCATGGTGCTAGACTGGTAAGGGAATTGATGATGGAGATCTTCCCATCCTATAACAAATCCTATTGGGAGGATGCTATAATAAACAAAGGCTAGCCCTATCAGAGTCTATACAAGAAAAATCAACTTGATGGAATCCTACCGATCATGAGGGCCCATCATCAGAATACATTAGGATACGAAGTGAGTGAGATTCTATTCAGGATCACCCACATTGTAAATGTTAAATAAAATAAGATTTATGAAACTGGGTGGAGCAAAAGTTTTATCTACCCATTTAGGATATGGATTATTCTCAGGCTACATAGGTTCATGTCACCCCTCTATAGATTCCATTCGAGTAGCCAGTGACTCGATGGAATTGAGAAATTCTAGAGGTATTGTTGTCTAAGCCGCCTCTTATCTATAGGGAGTGGGTGGGGCCTGACGAGGTGGCCTTGTTTTCATTTCCTACTGATTCTCAATTCGTGTGAATACTGAATGATTTCTCTAACGAGGGATAGGATGTTGCCGTAATGGAGGGAATTCATACTCATTTCTGACTTTATCATTTATGTAGACCAGATACCTCGATGAGGAGCTATTCTAACACTCAAATAACCTCTTATAGGTGGATTAGATCTTTCCATATATATGTGATGAGGGATATTCACCTCTGTCCTAAGATGATACCCAGTGGGAAAGTTTCCCTTGATTAGATCCTCATTGAGTTATTTGATATTTTATATCTCATTCTCATATTGTGCCAATCCTTACTCTATGGAAGGAACTTAAACTCTTCAGGGTGGTGATTAGGATGTAGCCACACCCATCAGTTAATATTTGGAAGTGTTCTTCCATAGAGGTAATAACTCAATATCCGGAGGTTCTAGGGTTTATATCCTCCTCTGGTTCTAGGTACATGCAGCCTCAGTGGGTGTATCCAAATCCTCCCCTTAGGGTATGTTTTCCTCATTGTGTCCCTATGTATTTGTGTCTTGATATGCATTATCTATTGTATTCATAGTGAAGAAATTAAAATATGTGTATCGAGAAATGGTAGTTGTTCCAACACTTTCAATGAAACCAGATAATTCTACACTGCCTGTATTAGGTCCATTTCTTGAAACCTTGGCTATACTAGACCATTCTATCTTGCGACCTCGAAGGGGTTTGATTGCATTCACCATACACTCCTCTTATATCGGCCTATGAGTAGTGACATTGAGGGAGTTTCTGATCATGATTGTTGAAAAGGACCCAAATAATAGAGGTTTGTCTTGGGGTAGGAGGAACTAATGGGATTATGACTATTGATATTTACCTCTAAATCAAGAGAAGACTAATTCCCTCTATGGTGATATTGATGATGATGAAAATTCCCCAACCCTGCAGGATAGGGACTATCTAGGGCCATAATTGGCACTGATTGATCCTTTTATTAGGGATCTGATTCTTTTGGTCAAGGATTTTATGATTCCTAGGATGATAATTGAGATATAAATGTCCCCAACCCAACGGGATGGGTCTTATTTAGAATCACTATTGATTTCCTCAAGACCCTCTTGGGGGATGATGAACTCAGTAATGGAGATTGAGATAAAACTTCCTCCCGCCTAGTTGTCTAGGGTTTGTTTTCAGATGCTATTAACATGTACTATGTAACGCCCCGACCCCAGTTACCCAAATTCGGTGCATTATTTTAATAAATTGGCATGATTACAAGGAATCAAGTCCTGAAGAACTGACCAGTTTAGCAGTCTTAGAAAATATATTATATACATGAACGTTACATTACACATTAGAAAAATAAAACACAATATAAATGATCCTTTGAGAACTACATTAATCCCCTAGATTAACCCTGCTTATCAATCATAATACACTTCTTGGAATCCTAGGGAAATAAAACATAAGAAAGGGGTGAGCTCAAATGCTCAGTAAGGGTAAGCAATACAATGGAAGATAACATAAACATTAGGCATAGAGAATAATTGAAAACATATGCCTTTACAAATAATAAACATGTACACTTTATGGAAGGAATATGAGCTGATTAAATAATGAAATAATAAAACATAGTCATAGATATTCTACTAGTCGAAGAACCACATGAACCATCAATATTATTTTCATAATGATGGAATGTATAATGCCAGACATTCTGAAACATTTTGTCATGGCCTCGACCAAGATGTCTAAAAATGATTGAGGCCTTGGCCAAAACCATATATAAAATTGGGAAAGGCCTCAGCCAATTTCACATCTAATTGTCTCCTGAGACCTACTGATTCACCAAGGAGCTATAGCGGGCTCCACCCGTCACTTACTAAGTCCAATACATTCCTCATATGAAAAGGTTAAAACATAACATAAACATTCGTATTAAAACTAGCATACGAAATGTCAATACTTTAACCATAAACCATGAATGGTATTAAAATAACACATCCACAGACAAATATATCACAAAAAATTCAATACAATATCGAATATTTGTATCATAATAAATGAACTTCTAACAATTTTAAAATCCATCAAAGGATGTTGACATAGATGAAAATGATTTGTAAAACTCTTTGAGAGAAATATCCATTTTTCATGAAAACATTTAAAAGTCACACATTTATAAAGGAAGTAATTTAAAAGATATTTTTGAATCAAAGTGTCCCATACCACTTTGAAACTTTTTAAAATAATATCATTTCAAAACATTCATGTCCATATAAATAAATCCTTAAAATCATTTTGAAAACATGGACATTAATTAAAAGGATTTAGAAAGATAAATATTTAAAACATTTAAAATGATGTTTTAGTAAAAATTACCTTAAAAATAATCCCTTTGATTTTTTTTATGAAACATGGACATGGATAATAAATATTTCCCAGTAGATACTTACGTAAAAACAACCTCAGATAATAAAGAGATTGTGAAATTAACCCTTACCTTGCACTTTCCTTTGGTCGGGGGTATGTTTAAACTTTTGTATAATGACCATAGTATGATATTAAATTATACCAGAACCATATTCATATTTATTATATCATACATGATTCATTTATGACTTTACACTACCCATTTAATAATTATTTTCATGTTAAATTAACATTTTGGGTAATAATCGCTTTCTTTATCGTACCTGTTTTAACTTGTTATTGTTGATCGTATCATTTAGATAATGATTTGAATAATTAAATAATATAAAACTTGATTTATATATCATAAATATTTATAATATAAATATTTATAATAGATAGATATATGAAATGGAAGGCACCATTTATGGAGACGGTAGGCCGTACGTACGCATAAACGCTGTTTCTGTTTTCATATCGTAATGAATGAAATTAAGTGAATAAGATATATGTAATTAATTTTATATATATATATATATATCCAGTATAATTATTATGTCATATATTAAATACTTATTTATAATATATATTTTTATAATCATCGTTGAATGGCGAACGTGGGAATGAATCTCATCGCGTTGTGGAGATGATAATCCGTACGTACGCACGAGCGACAATATCAATATATTGATGGTGAAATAGTATGTAATTGTATGGTATATCATAAATAAAGAATAATTAACATGTTATATTTATTATTTACATCAGTTATACTCATTATTATTCCCATATAAATAATGAAGTGTTTGAATAACAAACTACACCACGACGTGGAGACGGTAAGCCGTGCGTACGCACATATGGTGACTTTGTCATTATAGGATGGATAGAATAACGAATATGGTTGTACCATATTTATAATAAAATCACATTATATAGAAGTTACTAGAGTTATTATTTTAGTATGGAAACAACAAAGAAATAAAAAGTGGAAGAAGAAAAAAACTTGAAAGAGGGTGGTGAAATTATTACCTCATCTTTAGGTGTTTCCTTTTGAGTTGATCAAAAGGGCTACATAGGTTGTCTTTATGATCAAATTAAGGCCTCTAGGTTGAATATAAGATAATTTAGAAGGTATTTATGCAGGGTTTGTCCGAGCGAAATGGCTTTGGAGGTGTGATTTTCAGAGAAGGTGAAGTTCCCTTTTATAAGAGGGGTGAGGGTCACTTTAGGAAATGATTAAAATATTATTTTATTATACAATAAATTTCGGTTTATAATGGATCCAAATGATTTTATTTAGAGTATTAGGTGGTTATGGGTCTAAATATTATCAACCAATAGGTTTTAGGCAAGTTCAGGTTACCATTTTAACCTTATCTTTTAGATTTAACTCTTAGTTAAATAGTTTAACTTTTACCGTGTCTTCTTGTATTCTTACACTATATGGTTAATAAAATTACTCTAAACTTATAAGATAACATCAAGTGGTTCATTAATGACATATATAATATTATTTAATCCCTTTGTATGAACCTTATATTTTTTGGAATATTATATCAAACAATAATATAGTATTTTTTAAAAAAACTAATTTATGTCAAATTTGACACTATTTAGTATTTGGTTTTTGTGAAAGTCATAACAACTTGATTAATTCAAACCAAATACATTTAATCAATACTAAAATGTCATATTCACCTAAAAAATTCGTGGATAGAATTAAAACGTTCACATAATATTTATTTTAAGATTTACAATATCATTTATTTGATTCTTTTATTAATAAGGAAAATACTGCATCATTATTGTGTCATAAATAAATATATTTATTTTATGTATAAAAATTATAAATAAAATAACATCATGTAGTAAATATTTTTATATTTCAAATGAATATTTATAGTTGAATAGTTCAATTATATAACCCCATATAAAAATGTTTTACTAAAAGATACATGCTTTTGTCATTTTTGTCTTTACTTTAGATTAATTAATATAAAATGTAATTATCACTCCCAAGTGGCTCCATGGGGTCCTAAAATCGACCCAAGTATGCCCATGGTCGGAAATATATCATCCAATAGGGTTAGGACATGTGTTAGGGTAATTTAATATTATTTTAATATTATTTCTTTACCCATATTTACCGGATTTATCCGTTAACCTTGGTAAATAAAATATTTACCAAAATAATTATTCATAATATCTAAAAAAAAGTTACCTATTTACAAAATTTGGACCTCCTGATTCTAAATTTGGAATCCATTTTTTCAAATTCAAAACACATAAGTGGAATAAATTAATTTAAAATTAATTGTCGTTGTTAAAACAAAAAGCGTCTTTTTAAGAAATAATGACTATCAAAAGATTGAAACTTGTTTATGTCCAATTTAAATGTGAAATTACATCCAATGAACTAAATTATATTAAATGATAAAATTATAATCTAATGATACTGAAAAACCATTCAAATTTATAATTTAACACTATAAATTATTTCGATTTAAAAAGTTGTTTTTAATTAAAATTTAGTATTTTTTCACTATTCATCAAAATATGAAAGTTATCATAAAAGTACCAAAAATTTATCCAAACTAAATTTTTAGGTCCCTATTATAAATATGAATTTAATTTCACTAAATTTAATATATAAAAGTGTAAAATATTGGATTTAAAAAGGGTTCTCCATTAAAAGGCATAAAATTGCATTTTTTGAAAAATACCTCTTTTATCTTAAAAATTGAATTTTTCTTATATTATGTCTAAGAAAAAAAAATATGAATGTTAAAACTATATAGGATATATAAAATTTAAAATGTGGTTAATACTATTCAGAACCTCTTTTTTTGAATGACTAGTTTAGTAAGTCGTGATGCGCTCGAACTCGGTGTTGCATGTAGCGCAAGTTGTTGAAATACTTTGAAGAGATAACATACTATGAGATCTTGGGGTGTTACATTATCTCATATTTCAATAAATTATGTCCTAAAAATTTGAAATTGTTTTTTGAAAATAAAGGTTAAAATAGAAAAATACTTTTGTGGAAGACCCACATCGGAAATTGGGTTAATACAATCTAGTCTTAATAAGAGGGAAAGAGAAATGAAAAAGTCACCACCAAATTATGATCTTGATTAAGATAGCATTGGTGGAAATTAGAGACACATAATTTTTGGAAAAAATTAAATATTTATAGGGAGTGATTGAGGTCATCCATTACAAACAAGTGTAAAATTGAGGGCCTCAAAGCCATAAATTTATGATGATTTAAAATATCATCAGTTCAACAAAACATAAGGTATTAGGATAACACATTTTTGGTTTTAAGATCCCTTACCTAAAGTTTAAGAATTAATTTATTCATAGAATAAAAGTAAAAAATATATACTTGAAAAGTAGAGTATCATCCTTTAACTAATTCCTACCACAAACTTATCTTTCACTTCAAAAGATAATAGAATTCAAAAATATTCTATTTATCCTAATCGTATAGAGTTACAAAAATAGTGAATTTATAATTCATTTGTTATACTATTTAAAAAAACTATATTATACAAACCAATACATCACATAGGCCAGTGGTAGGTGATCCGCCCTTATCGCCCTTCGATTACGAGTTCAAGTCTCGCAGCCTTTCCGGACAGGACGAGTTTTCGCTCGACCTTCAGGTTGTCCTTTTTATGAAAATCCAAAAATAATCTCAAGAAATGATTTAACCTTAATAATAGTATCCAATGTCAAAATTAATCTATTCCAACCTTTAGAATTATCCAAAATACTTCTATCCAAACTCACAGTCCAAAATTTATAAGGAAGGTAAACACAATGAAGATCCTTTTTTCCATATAATAACATGTGAATACCTTCATCATGTATTCTATTAAAACACTATAACACCCTAAGTTACCATAAAACCTTATTGATTACATTCAGGCTTCCTTATTCCTTATAGAATACTGGATATAATCCTTCTATCCAAAAATGTTGTAAACTCCAACAATGATGGAATATACAAATCATTAATCAGTTTCAAGGTAGTCAATAATATCTAATATAATTTATCCAAATCAATAATATATTATTCCAAAATCACTACCTCAGTATCAAAACCATATTATGGTTTATATTTCTCTCAACCATATATTTTCCATAAAAATTTAACCTGCTATTGAGTCACATTTCTTGGTTCCACACAATCACAAGTCTTTAATGAAATAGTACTGCAGTACAATCCTTTTATACTCTATAATTCTTATAACATGTACATAATTAATACAATACTCAAATGAAACAATACTTTAATAAGAACATAATAAATTCAATCATTCCTCTTCATCTTCGGTAGTATCATAACTTTATTATTATCCAATAGCAGCATTTGGGGTATATTCTGATGATTTGGACATTGCTTCACGTAGTGTCCCAACTCCTTGCAGATGAAGCATTGTAAATTTGAAACTTTTTTCTTACCCTTGAAATCACGTACTTGGTGTCCTTTTTCTCTACACTTATAAAAAACTCCCATTCCATTCTAGAATTCACCAAGGTGATTCTTTCCATAGTTATCACATATGGGAAAATCCTTCTTTCCCCTCTTCCCTTTATCCATATTTCTCTCTTATATCCTTTTCTTCTCTTGCTTCCATTCAAAGATATAGGACTCAAATAATTCTTTACTTATCTTATTAACACATGATACTATTTCTTCATATGATGAGAATATGTGGGAGACTATTTCCATTTTAAATGTTGTCTTAATACCATGAAATATATGATCCTTCTTAATCTTTTGATCATGCGTATTGCTGGAATTCTCATTCCTTTTACTAGGTACTATTTCTAAACAATGGCATACACTAGGTTAGTTTATGAATCACAATGCATAATTCTAAACTTGTAAAATACCTAATGTAAATTTAAAAGGTTATGCATATAATCTATAATCATAAAATGTTTTCTTTAAGGAATTATTCACTCCTAAATCCTTTATAATGGATTTTAATGAAAATGTGAATTATCCTAAGCATATCCCCTGGGAGTGTCGTAACCAAGAGTGTAGAAAGACCTGTTGTCATGTACCAGGATACCTCGGGTCAAGCCCAAAACTCCTTGTCTGAGTTTTCACTCCTAGGTACATCTGTGCCAGAGCTACCTCTACCTGCTTGTATCCAAACAGGGATGTATTGGTTGGAAAATAAAAAAATATCTATATTACCATAATTCTAGGAAGTTCTTATATACTAGTCCTCAAAGTCTATCTTAGGGTAATTTTCTCTAATCAGAGTTTATCTAAATATATTTCCAAGGTTGTTTCTAAACTTCCTCTGATACCAACTATAATGCCCCGACCCTAGTTACCCAGAGTCGGTGCATTATTTTAATACATTGGCATGATTATAAGGAATCAATTCCTGAAGGACTAATCAGTTTAGCAGTCTTAGAAAATAGATTACATACATGAACGTTAAATTACACATTAGAAAAATAAAACACAACATAAATGATCCTTTGAGAATTCCATTAATTACCTAGCTTAACCCTACTTATCAATCATAATACACTTCTTGGAATCTTGGGAAAATAAAACATAAGAAAGGGGTGACCTCAAATGCTCAGTAAGGGTAAGTAATACAACGGAAGATAACATAAAAATTAGGCATCTTGAATAATTGAAAACACATGCCTTTACAAATAATAAACATGTAAAATTTATGGCAGGAATATGAGTTGAGTAAATAATAACATAATAAAACATAGTCATGGGTATTATACTAGTCATATAACCATATGAACCATCAATATTATTTTCATAATGAGGGAATATATAATTCTGGACATTCTGAAACATTTTTTCAAGGCCTCGGCCAAGGCGTCTAAAAATGATTAAGGCCTCGGCCAAAAACATTTATCAAATTGGGAAAGGCCTCAGCCAATTCCACGTCTAATTGTCTCATGATACCTACTGATTCACTAAGGAGCTATAGAAGGCTCCACCCGTCACTTACTATGTCCAATACATTCCTCATATGAAAAGGTTGAAACATAACAAAAACATTTATATTAAAACTTGCATATGAAATGTAAATACTTTTACCATAAACCATGAATGGTATAAAAATAACACATCCACAGTCAAATATATTACAAAACCTTAAATAAAATATGGATTATTTGTATCATAATAAATCAACTTCAAACAAGTTTAAAATCCATCAAAGGATTTTGACATAGATGAAAATGATTTGTAAATCTCTTTGAGAGAAATATCCATTTTTCATGAAAATATTTAAATGTAACACATTTATAAAGGAAGTAATTTAAAAGATATTTTTTAATCAAAGTGTCCCATACCACTTTGAAACTTTTTGAAAATAATTATCATTTCAAAACATTCATGTCCATATAAATAAATCCTTAAAATTATTTTGAAAACATGTACATTAATTAAAAGGATTTAGAAAGATAAATATTTAAAACATTTAAAATGATGTTTTAGTAAAAATTCCCTTAAAAATAATCCATTTGAAAATAATTTTATGAAACATGTACATGGATAATAAATATGTCCCTATAGATACTTATGTAAAAACAGCCTCGGATAATAAAGAGATTGTGAAATTAACCCTTACCTTGCACTTTCCTTTGGTAGAGGGTACATTTAACCTCCTGTATAATGACCATAGTATGTTATAAAATTATAAAAGAACTATATTCATATTTATTATACCATACATGATTCATTTATGACTTTATACTACCCATTTAATAATGATTCTCATGTTAAATTAACATTTTGGGTAATAATCGCTTTCTTTATTGTACGCATTTTAACTTGTTATTGTTAATCATATCATTTATATCATGATTTAAATACTTACATAATATAAAAATTGATTTATATATCATATATATTTATAATAGATAGATATATGAAATGTAAGGCACAATTTATGGAGACGGTAGGCCATACGTACGCATAAATGTTGTTTCTGTTTTCATATCATAATGAATGAAATTAAGTGAATAAGATATATGTAAGTACATATATATATATATATATATATATATATATCTCAAGTATCATTATTATATCATATATTACATACTTATTAATAATATATATTTTTATAATCATCATTGAATGGTGAACGTGGGAATGAATCTCATCCCGTCGTGGAGACAGTAATCCGTATGTACGCAGAAGAGAAAATATCATTATATTGATGGTGAAATATTATGTAATTGGATGGTATATCATATATAAATAATAATTAAAATTTTATATTTATTATTTACATAAGTTATAATCATTATTATTCCCATCCAAATAATGAAGTTTTTGAATATCAAACAACACCATGACGTGGAGACGGTAAGTCGTACGTATGCACGTATGGTGACTTTGTCATTATAGGATGGATAGAATAAAGATTATGGTTGTAACATATTTATAATAAAATTACATCATATATAAGGTACTTGAGTTATTATTTTAGTATGTAATCAACAAAGAAAGAGGAAGTGGAAGAAGAAAAGAACTTGAAAGAGGGTGGTGAAATTATTACCTCTTCTTCGGGTGTTTCCTTTTGAGTTGATCAATAGGGACCCATAGGTTGGATTTATGATCAAATTATGGTCTCTAGGTTTAATATAATATAGTTAATAAGGTATTTGGTCTAGTGTTGTCCGAGACAAATGGATTTGGATGTGTGATTTTGAGAGAAGGGGAAGTGCCCTTTTATAAGAGGGGTGAGGGTCACTTTAGGAAAATATTAAAATATTAATTTATTATACAATAATTTTCGGTTTATAATAGATAAAAATGAATTTATTTCAAGACTTAGGTAGTTATGGTTCAGAATAATCTCAACCAATAGGTTTTAGACAAGTTTAGGTTACCATTTTAACCTTATCTTTTAGATTTAACTCTTAGTTAAATAGTTTAACTTTTACCGTGTCTTCTTGTATTCTTACACTATATGGTTAATAAACGTACTCTAAACTTACAAGAGAACCTCAAGTAGTCCATTAATGACATATATAATATTATTTAATCCCTTTTTCCGAACCTTAGAGTTTTTGGAATATTATATCAACCAATAATATAGTATTTGTTTTAAAAACTAATTTATGTCAAATTTGACACTATTTAGTATTTGGTTTTTGTGAAATTCATAAAAACTTGATTACTTCAAACCAAATACATTTAATCAATAATAAAATGTCATATTCACCTAGAAAATTAGTGTATAGAATCAAAACATTCAAATTATATTTATTTTAATATTTACAATATCATTTATTTGATTCTTTTATTAATAAGGAAAATATTGTATCATTATTGTGTCATAAATAAATATATATATTTTATGTCTAAAAATTATAAATAAAATATCATCATGTAGGAAATAGTTTTATATTTCAAATTAATATTTATAGTTGAATATATCAATTATATAACCCCATATAAAAATGTTTTACTAAAAGATACATCCTTCTGTTATTTTTGTCTTTACTTTAGATTAATTAATATAAAATGTCATTATCACTCCCAAGTGGCTCCATGGGGTCCTAAAATCGACCCAAGGATGTCCATGGTTGGAAATGTATCATCCAATAGAGTTATAAAACGTGTTAGTGTAATTTAATATTATTTTAATATTATTTATTTACCCATATTTACCGGATTTACCCTTTAACCATGGTAAATAAAATATTTACCGAAGTAATTATTCATAATAACTAAAAATAAAAGTTACCTATTTACACAATTTGGACCTCCTGATTCTAAATTTTGAATCCATTTTTTCAAATTCAAAACACATAAGTGGAAGAAATTAATTTAAAATTAATTCCTGTTGTTAAAACAAAAAGCATGTTTTTAAGAAATAATAACTATCAAAATATTGACACTTGTTTATGTACAATTTAAATGTGAAATTACATCCAATGAACTAAATTATATTAAATTATAAAAATATAATCTAATGATACATAAAAACCATTCAAATGTATAATTTAACACTATAAATTATTTCGATTAAAAAAGTTGTTTTTAATTAAAATTTAGTATTTTTTTCACTATTCATCAAAATATGAAAGTTATCATAAAAGTACCAAAAATTTTTCCAAACAAATTTTTTTGTCCCTATTATAAAGATAAATTTAATTTCACTAAATTGAATATATAAAAGTGTAAAATATTGGATTTAAAATGGGTTCGCCATTAAAAATCATAAAACTGCATTTTTTGAAAAATACCTCTTTTATCTTAAAAATTAAAATTTTCTTATATTATGTCTAAGAAACACATAAGATGAATGTTAAAATTATATAGGATATATAAAATTTAAAATGTGGTTAATATTATTCATAACCTCTTTTTTTTAATGGCTAGTTTGGTAAGTCATGGTGCGCTCGAACTCGGTGTTGCGTGTAGCGCCAGTTATTAAAATACTTTGAAGAGATAACATACTATGAGATCTTGAGGTGTTACATTTTGGATCCTCTCAGGTATTGATGATCTGAGGGGTAGAGGTGGTGGAAGATATTCTCCCAACCTGGTGGGCTAGTTTCTCACCTGGATGACTGCTATGGAAGCTGCTGCTGCGACCTATTTGATATGGTGTAGTTATACCCTAGTAGGAGTTGGGTGAAATGGAAGCCCATAATGAGATTATGTTTCTATGGGAATCTATTGGGTTGATTACAACTTCGGTTTTCATGTCTAAAATTAATTCTTGTTGTCTATAAGAGTCGAGTTTAAAGATATTTTTTCCATCCTCATCCACCGTTCATGATGTCTTCACACCGTTTAAGTGGGAACATTTTGTTGTAGTGACCAACTTGATCATGCATTACCTGACCGCTTAATTTCTCATAAGGCTATGGAATTACTAGAAATTGTATCTAAGGGGTTCTTATATTCTAGGGGTGTAGTGGATTTTCATACTCCATACTATCCACATCCATGAATATGGATACATGATGTTCCTTCAACAATCAATTTTCAAAGAGATGTGATAAAATGGCAGAAAGCGTGTTGCATATTTATTCTATGATTTTCTAGTTTTGAGACCCAGGCCATGGAGATATTAGCTAGGTTTAGACAAAAACTAATTATATTTATTGTATAATTCTGAACGTATTATCTTGGATAATGGAGGTTTCTATCCTTTAGTTGCTGATGAGTTGCCCACATATTTTGGCATAGATAATGCATGGAAACCTTCTCTTGCTCATCTAGGATCTCATAGTCTGAAGTTGAAATAGGATAGAACATGGTGGGGAGTTTGTTTTTGGTTATATCTCTCTATATGTAAATTTTGGATTCCTCTTCATCATACTCACATTCCTCCATTAGATCGGACCATGGAAGGTTCTTCTTGGGGTTTCCTACTGACTGAAGTGGAGTGTTACTAGAATTTTATGTGAAACTATATATGATTGATCCCAATTTTTTAACAAACTCTCTATATAAATGTGTCTATATTTTTAACAACTCTCTATATGGAGGTTTCTGAGAAAGGGGATGATTTTCTTATCTATGGAAGATATCACCATGGGGAGGTTAACCATGGAGGATGTTAGGAGTAGAGTCACTGTGATCCATATCCACACTATCATGAGTGGGAATATCATAGTAATGGTCATTTTATACTAAGGATAAAGAGTTTAAGGAACCTTGGTGTGTTGAGAATGTGTCTCAAGCAGCCTCAAGGGAACTTCCATTGAGCATATTAGGAATATGAGCCTCATTTTGTGTCGGGGATGGAATATGCTAACATGAATTCTAGAATTGTGTAGGGATATGAGCGTAGTATATGATAGTTTATAGACTTTGTCGATAAACATATGGTATCATGGGAGTATTATAACACTACTTAGAAGCTACTGGACAATGCCAATGAGATTATTCATTATTTAAAATAATTTGAGACTATCTTGAGCATGTTTCATTCTGACTTGGTGAGCCCCAGTCAGAGCAGGGATATGACCCACTGCCGAGCCTTTGGAGTATGTTGTTGGGAATTTTCAATAGAAATATGAGTTTATACTGAGGCTTTTGATTCTCTCACTTGGTGATCCCCATTTTTAATGGGAACACGTTCTTAGTCTGATGCCTCATCCTTCAAAATAATATACCGATAATCCCCCTAGACCGGAGCAAGAATGTGAGCTTGCTTCAGAGAAACCACTTGTTCATACTGATCATATTTTTATGAAACCATATCAATATGGATAAGAACATGATATTGTCTATATATATATACTAGTGATGGAATATGCTGGTAGAGTTCTTCAGCTATTGCTGAGATGTAATGACACTTTAGGAAATTGTGTGCTTGAATGTAATCCTGCACATTTTCTATCTTCACTATGTACTGGAAGACATCTTCAATTAAGGTGGGGATATGAACCCAATTTTTTCATCATTGTGCCACTAGAATATGTCGATGGTCTTTATGCATGGGTGTAGGAATATGCGCCTACCCCGTGATCGCTGTAGGAATATGCCCACATTCTTCTTCTGAGTGAGCGAGTATATGAGCCTACTCTCAGGTTATCACTAGAATATGCTTGTAGACATCATTTATGGAAGTGGGGATATGATACCACTCATGATTATCTAGATCCTTACACACTATATGTTTCTTCCTTTTTAACCATACATTGGATTAGAATTGGAAGAGTGTCAGGTAGTACCCTCAGCAGGCGAATGAAGGTTACCAACAGGATGGTGCTAGCGATGATGGTTGACAGGATCCCTCCATGGAGGTCCCTGAATCAGAATGGATCCGTAGTTTCTCTTTGATCCACCTACATTAGAGATTGAAGGTGGTTATTTTTGTACTTTGGGGATAATATTTTAAGTGGTTGGATGTGGAAATGAGTGCCACTGGCTTTACTGCAACTTTCTTTGGATGGTGTAGACCCATTGGTTTTATCATTTGGAGACCCTCACATGCATCCTCAAGGGTTAGTATTGTACCATATTGATTCTATTATTGGACCACTAAATTTTCCACATGATGCTGATGGTTTTGAGAAGGTGAGATTATTTTGTATCTCATGGGGGTTGCAGCCATAGCTGATTTTCCTAAACGGTCACTGGATGAAGAAATTATCTTAGGTTGGGTGTTTTTTATAATAATAGTATCTAAATTTATGAAGAAAACAATAAAAAAGGTCACCAATTAGTGAATCATTTCAAGAATGATATATTCTCAATCATATATTCATAGGTAACACAATTGTCCTTTCTTATTTCTGATCTGGCCATTCTACTCGCGTGGACTTGTCAAAGCAAGGATGAAATTATTTAACACGAACCCCAGCTATATAGAATCATCTATGGGATCTATATTAGATTCCCCACTATTTTTTTCATATTATATGAAAATAAAATGTCCTGAAATATGGTCAACCAATCATTTTTTTATTTGAGAGATTCACGTCAGGTTCACCATTTTTGTTTTACATAGAAGTGGATAAGGACCACCCATGAAATATGAACTAAATGGTCAGATGAGAACTAGGTAGTCTATCATTTTATCCTATAAAGGGGATACTATAGATGAATCCTTATCTGGTTCACCACTTTTGTTTCATCAGAAAGATGCAGCTAGATTGGAATGACTGTTTGATTGTGGGGGTTCAATGTATTGTAAAATAATTCAAGTCAGTTTTACCATTTGTTTACCTCTAATGAAAACTCCAAACAGCTCCTACATCCATAACTAGGTACATACCTACTTTCCAAAGACAGGTAGTCCTTTGGTGTTTCATACCCAACAATGCTTAGGATATCAAATTATTTGATAGTATGGGATATTGGGATCATCACACCCTTTTGGGGGGAATTGTTGCCTACTCTGAGAGTCTCTTATAGATTTAAGATGTGTTTGAGAATATATTCCTAATACTGATACAATAATGGTTACCCTAACAGAATGGTCATAGGTTAAATCCTTTAATATGAAATGGGGGGATCCTATTAGTGAATCCATATGTATGTATTTGAGCTTCTTCATCTATTTCCCATTGGTGGGTAGCTGCATATATGTTAAAGCCTTATAAACCAGAACTCCATAGTTTGTTGTCATCTCATGAGGCGGTTAATATTTATTGGATGGGATTGAGGCATTATGATTCATCCCATATATCCTGTTTTATAATAGGAATCAAAACACATGTAGTTCATTAAACCCATTTAGTTTAACATCATATAGAAAGGAAATGTATGGGGGAACTTGGGAACCAGATATTTGAGCTTATAACTCAATGAGGCATCCTACATATCCTAGTTATAGCAGGAATCATATTTCTCATAGTTCAATCACACCCTTGGGACTTTCCCCAAGGTAGATATCCTTGTATAAGGGTAGTTATATCATGATATTGATCATGGATTAAACACTATAGTTTCCCTAGATGGTGGAGATTAATGATGCAAAATGATGTGATCATTGTAACTCCCTAATCCTACGTGTGTCATTCTTAGTGTAGGTTATAATGAATAATAATTAATCAGACTCACCACATATGGATATGGGGATTACATTCCAGGAAAAACCATTTGGATGTTCATTATAGAGATCATGACTTAGGAAGGCATCATATATATCCTAATTATAGTAAGAATTAGAGTTCTCATAGTTTATTTGACTCCTCAATCCTTTAGTTGATGAGGAAGGATGATCATCCCATGGGAGATATTCGATTTAGATGGTTGGAATGTCAAAGATATAGAAGGTATTACACTAACGTGGATGCCTATTTGATCTCGAGACATTAGGAATGCATCCTACATATCCTAGTTATATAAGGAATACGAGTTCTTGTAGTTCAGTTTGATCGGGGATTACATAGTGAGGTTTATCTAATATTGAGGGAGATATCATATTATGTCGCTAATCAAGGCTAACACATTGAGGTCACCCTTGTATGTGGGACATATCCTATTATTTCATTGATCGAGGGTTACACACTGAGGTTGCCATTATATGTGGGACATATCATATTATGCTGATAATTTGGGCTTACACGCTAAGGGTTACCTATCTTGGTAGAGGCTTATGACGTAAATGATATGATCATTGCAACTACCTAAGCCTTCACAGTCTATGATCAGTGTGAGAAACAAGGGATATAAAGTAATCAGTTTCACTATTTATGGATGTTGGAATTTTGTATGGGAAATACCCTTTGAATGTTTAATATGGATCTCAGGACTTAAGAAGTTATACTATGTATTTTGGTTATAGTAGGAATTAGAGTTCTTGTAGTTTAGTTTGATTGGGGTTTACACACTGAGGTTTCCCTGATATTGGGGGATATATCATATTATACTACTTATCGAGGCTTACACACTAAGGTTTCCATTGTATGCATGACATATCATATTATGCCTCTGATCAAGGCTTACACACTATGGTAGAACTTGTATGTGAGACATATCATATTATGTCACTGATTAAGGCATACACATTTAGGTTGCAAGGTCTTGCCCACTGGACAAGACTATCATGTCCTGAGATGTCTGTTTGACATAGCCTGGTTGTCTTCCTGACATACCTAGTTGTCTGCCTAACATGTATGAGGATGTATAGAAATAACTGATGAAAATATAATGAACTAGGTTGACATGTATGGATGATTTCAAAATACCTAGACGATTATGTTAAGATACAATCACATGATCATAGATGAAATCTCTGGAGAGTATCACATGACCTCAATTGAATTTTCCAGAGGATGTCACATGACCCAGGATGACATGTAGGAGGAGTGTCTTATGACCTGGATGGATTTCCCAAAGGTCATCACATGATCTTGACTTACTTGTATGTATGAAATCACATGATCTACATTGGTATGTCATGGTACCACCACAATACCTAGCTAATATGCTTGGAGGGTGCCGCAGGATCTGGATGATAGGCCTAAAGGGCTTCTGTGAGACCTAGATGACATGAACTGGTGTCAGCGCATTACTTGGATGAAATTTCTAGAGGATATCGTATGATCTAGATGGTGAGACCATAGGGTTTCATGAGGCTCTGATGGCAGCCAGGAGGGCATCATGTGACTTTATTGATGTTTCCGGAGGGCATCATATGATCCAAATGGTATGTTAAGGGGATGTTGCATGATATGAGTGACATTCCCTGGTGTTGTATCATGATTTTGATGAGTCATATTAAGATCATGAGGATCAATGTATATATTCATCAAATAAGTCTTACATCCTTTAGTATTTATTCCAGATTTTATTGCATATGCATCTTAGAATTGTTTAGTGTTAGATTTTTAGGTCTCACATGATTCAAAAGATATGTGGTATGTGCTTCACATGACCCACCATAATACCTTCATGTGATCTTAAGTGATCAAAAAAACTTTCAATGCATACTTCATGATCACTTAGATTGTTCCCTCAATTTTACCTGGTGGAAAACCTTTGTGATCGTGAGATTGACCGCTTTGAAAAGTCCGCTCTAATGCTTGGGTGTTTCGGTGTGTAGACCCAAATATGAATTTTTTATGATGAGGGGGAGGGTTTTATAGGCCTCTACACCCTAATTATAAAACTCCTTGTGCGGCATGTATCTCGTAGATACAAGCTGGAGTTGATTGAGGGATTTGATGTTATGTGCTTTGTGTGATCTCGCCGCAGGTGTCACATGATTTTCAGATACCACAAGATTGTCCCTTAAATACTCCATATATTGGATTTTGGAAAATTAAAAGTCCTTTCTTAATCATGTAGACATTAAAAGGGGATTTCACAATGTTAGGATGAAATGTCTAGGAACTTTTATGAGATCATGATGCATATTGAAAGGCTTTCACATAATATGAGATGCTTTTTATAGGATCCTCCACAAGACAAATGTGGCTTTCCAGGGGCATTTGTGAGATCAAGATGGAATGTCAAGGGGGTATTCACATGATAAATAGTGATCACCTATGGTTTATGTTAGGTCCACTAGGTTAGATACCCTGATAGGGGGGGGGTGAATCAGGGTATGACAGATTAAAACAAATGCCCCTATTGATCTTATCTCGCTGTTAAGCAAGACTCTCTTCTCTCTCTTTCCTACAACACAGTATAAACAAAAACTAAAGCATGCATAGGATACATTTATTTTTACTTGGTTCACCCTCACTGGGCTACGACCAAGGAGAATACACCAGTGATGTGATGATATACCAAATCCACTAAAAGCACACTGCTGTTTACAAAGTTCAGGATAGATCACTTATAATCCCAGGCTCATTGCTTTTACAATGTTTATGGTCATCTCACTGCTTTCCCAAGGGTCACTCCCTGTTTCCCTCTCTCTGGCTCATTGCTGGTGGAGAGGATCACCTTCTTCCTCTTCTTTTTCTCACTGCTCTGGAAAGGATCCTCTCATAGTTTATAGACCTGTAGGTCTCTTCATTATCAAAAATGAATACATCCTCTATTGTATGTAGATGCTCTGTTGAAGTCCAACTTTCACCCGTAGATGAATCTCACTTTGCACCGAAGGTATCGTGAAATCTTCCATCTTTCACACAGCCTTGAATCACTACTGTACTTAAACCATACTTGACGCCCTTCTCTAAGACGGCACACAAGTCTCGAAGGGCATGTTAAAACTGGAGAGAAAGTTCACCTCAACCACTTGTGAGACACTAGCTTCTTCAACTCCAAACTTGCGCGACTCACACCCTTTTATGCCCAAACCAATTTTGGCGTGCAACCATCAACTGTCGCACTTATTCAAAACTTGGCATGAAAGTGTCACCAAACCACTTGCGTGAAACCCCCTTCTTCAACTCAAAACTTGGGCAAATCCCTTCCTTTATCACCCAAACCACTCTGGACGCACAACAATCAATTGGCGCACAACTTCTACTTGCGCGACCACACCACCACTTGCGCGACCACCACATCTGTGTGATGGGAGCTCTGGTTTTCTCTAAGTGTTGAACTCAAACTGAATGAGGAGGGGTCAACCTCTATTTATAGGCATTTGGACACCCTATGCGACGGCGTGCAAGTCTCCTCTCAGCGCGCAAGTCTCTACCGCGCAGGTCACTTGCACGACCAACCCTAAAACTTGGGCGCCCCTTTTCCCTTTGCCATATTTTGATGTTCTGATCTTGAAAAACATATGGTGTGAAAGTTTCCTCTCATTCAAAACAACAACACGCAAGTCCCTTTTACAAAACCACTTTTCTCCATTTGTTGATTTTCAGGCCCAAAAAATTGGCAAACACTGGAAAACGGTACCACCTTGTATCTGCTCTTTTTGTACCCCCTCCAGATCAACCATTCCTTTGTCGATGTTCTTGAATCAAATATGGATTGTTAACCACATCCCTTGAACTCAACATTCCACCATGAAATCCCCTTTGTCAAAAAAAATTTATGTCATGGTTTGCTTTGTCAACAATCACAACACATATGTCCACTTTGTCAACAAACACAATCACCTCAAAAATGATTCAATGATACCTTGAGGGATTTTTTCCCAACAATCTCCCCCTTTGGGTTTTTTGACAATTATTCCATAAAGAGATACATCATTATTTTTTCAGCCACCATTCGCCTATTAAAATTCCGATAGTGATCAAGGATTTACTCAACACATACTCTAAGACCACATGAGCAATGCTCGGCGTGAGAAACAAGAGTGAATAAAAAGTTCATCAATGAATCACTTCAACTCTGACACCCACTGTTGACACCAAACTGATACCAATTTTTAGAAATATTCTTACCACATTCCAACACCACTCTTCTGATTTTATCACGATCATCAACTATCGTGATATCTATTCTTTGATCGATCACTTATAGAATTGTCAGATTTGATACTCTCCTTGTCTGCTCACAACTTTAACTCTTGTTAGCTACGAATCCTTTGAACCAGCTTCAACTTCCCCTATCTGGATGCTCCACCTGTTAGATTATCCTTGTATCTTTCATGATTTCTCAAATAGACACATTGTCTCCCCCTTGAACAAACACTATTTTCTCCCCCTTTGTCAACGAACCCAAAGGTCACTCCTTTGCATTCTGTAACAGAGTAGAGAACACATATCACCACATTAGGAAAAAACAGATCATACCTCAGGGAGGGGGGGGTCTATATCCACACTCTTTTAAGTGTGGGGAGTTTACTGAACTCCCAGAGCCAGTCAATGCCTTTCAAACGCTTCCTTAGGTAAGGCCTATGTTAGAATATCTGAAACCTGTAGATCTGTAGACAAATACTCCAACTTCAAAATCCCTTTCTCAACTTTCTCCTTGATAAAATGAAAATTTATCTCAATGTGCTTTGTCCTTGAATTATGTATGGTATTTTTGCTAATATTTATAGCACTTGAGTTATCGTACTATATTTTGATTAGAGATTTCACTTCAACTCCCATATCATCAAGTTGTTGCTTCATCCACAATAACTGTGTGCATGCTTGAGTGGTCACAATATACTCAGCCTCCGTGGTGCTCAATGAAATACAATCTTGCTTCTTTCTTAGCCAATAAATACACAATCCACCAAGATATAAAGCACCACCTGACGTTGATTTCCTATCATCTACTGAACCGGCCTAGTCTGCATCAGTATATCCCAATAACTCTATCTAAGATTTGTCATTATATGTCAAGACGAAGTCCACCATGCCCTTGATATAATGAAGTATTATTTTCACTACAAGCATGTGGATTTCCTTGGGATTACTCTGATATCTCGCTGCATGGCATGTGGTGAATAAAATTTCAGGCCTTGTTGCGGTCAAGTACAGTAAACTGCCAATAATTTTCATATATTCTGTGATATTAACTGCCTTTCTATCCTCATCTTTGGATAGTTTCGTCCGAGTAGAAACTAGAGTCTTCATCTCCTTGGGATTTTCCATTCCAAACCTCTTCAAAACCTCCTTGGCATATTTGTATTGAGAAATGAATGTTCCATTCATTCCTTGTGTCGCCTGTAGACCAAGGAAAAATGTTAGCTCTCTAATCATTGACATTTCAAACTCACTTTTCATGAATTTGGAAAACTGTCTACACTGAGCTTCATCTGATCCACCAAATATTATGTCATCGACATAAACCAACACCATCAACCTTTGATTACTGTCGTTGTTGAAATAGAGATTGTAATAAACTCCCCCACATTGGAAACCAATCTTCTTCAAGTACTGATAAAGCCTTGAGTACCATGCTCTTGGTGCTTGTTTCAGCCCGTACAATGCCTTCTTCAGTCTGCAAACCTTGTTCTTATCCTCATGAATGAGAAAACCATCTGGCTGCTCAATGTACACTTATTCTTCCAGAAACCAATTCAGAAATGTAGATTTGACGTCCATCTGAAACACTTTGAACTTTCTTTGCACTGCTATGGCTAAAAATAATCAGATTGTTTCTAATCTCGCAACCGGTGAAAATGTATCATCAACATCTATTCCTTATATCTAGGAGTACCCCTTGAACACTAGTCATGATTTGTTCTGAATCACTGTGCAATCTTCATTCATCTTGTTGCGATAGACATATTTAGTCCCGATGACATTCTTATCTGTTGGCCTTGAAATAATCTCCCACGTCTGATTCTTCTCAATCTGATCTAGCTCTTCATTCATTTCCTGAATCCATTTTCCATCTTCAGCTGCATCAGCAAAGTATTTCAGATCAACCTGTGATAGTAATGATGTATGTTGCAGTGATTTCATTCTTCTTGTTTGAACTGGAGTTGACTGATCACCAATGATATTTTTTCTATCAATTTCAGCTCGACACTTTGGCTTCCTTGCAGACACAGACTTTACACTTTCTTGTTCATCATCAGTGTCTTCTTCTAAGTCAGCATCTGCCACTTCTGCTCCTCCTTTGTTATTTTCCTCTTCATCACTTTCATCAAGAAAATGCTCACTGTGCTGTTGAATATTCTCTTCATTTTCCACAATAGTGACGTCATTGATCTCAATTACTTTTCCCAGCCTCTTGTTAAAGAATTTGTATGCTTTTATTTTGCTTGAGTAGCCCAGAAATATTCCCTCATCTCAACATGATTCAAACTTCCTATGCTTTTCTTTGTTCAGAATGAAGCACTTACTTTAAAATATTCAAAAGTATTTCACTGTTGGCTTCTTTCCATACCAAATTTCATATGAAGTCTTTCCTTCCTTCAGACACAATAGAGCCCTATTTGAAATGTAGATTGATGTCAATACTGATTCCTTCCAAAACTTCTCTGGTAGGTATTTTTCTATAAGTATTGTTCTGGACATGTTGTTGATGATTATATTTCTCCTTTCGACCACTCCATTTTGTTAGGGAGTTATTACTAAAGAAACTTTATGCCTTATACCATGTTTCTTGAGATACTCTTCCACCTGACTGTTTGTGAATTCCGTACCATTATCTGTACGAAACTTCAGAATTTTCTGTCCAAGCATCCTTTCAGATTCCCTTCGGTACTGTTTTAAGCAGTTGAACACATCGGACTTATGGTAAATAACAAATACCCATGCCTTTATGCTATAGTCATCAATAAAGAGAACATAATACCTCTTCCCATCAATGGCTCTTAGTGAAATCGGTCCACAGAAATCAGCATGCACCAATTCAAGAACTCTTGTTCACTTCTTTTCCTTCACTTTGTATGTATTTCTGATGATCTTCCCTTGTTGAAAGGAATCACACGTATGTGTATGATAACGTGATATCTTAGGGAGGTCTCTTGCTGCTTCACACTTTACTAGATCTTACAGGGATGGTTGGAAAAGATGACCAAGTCATTTATGCCACAACTTGTTTTCTTCCTCTCTGGACAAAAAACATATATCTTCTTCTCCACTTACCAGGTAGAGATTTCCCTTTGTGCTTTTTCCCTGTAGAACAACTACCGCATATCCCCCTTTGAAAACACACATATTCTTAGTAAACCTTATAGAATGTCCTGAGTTTCACAGTTGACTGACACTAAACAAATTGTGACTGAGGACTTCTACTACTAAGACATCCGCACGTCTCATCTCTTTGCCCCAAACTTGGCCTTTCCTGCGCCAATAATATTCAGGCCTTCATCATTTCCAAACTTGAAAACTCCTTCTTTATCATATTTTACGCCTATAACAAGATCCTTATTACCTGTCATGTGAGATGTGCAAACACTATCAAGGATCCACACACCAGAGCAATCTGATGCTTTAAGGGAAATTTCTGCCATCACGACCTTCTTATCCTTCTTCTTTTTGGTCCATATTTTTGCCTTCACACTTGGCATGGATTGAGACTTATGTTATTTCTCAGAGTATGATGGACCAGCTTCATCTTGCAAAGCTGCAAATATATTCTACATTTTTAACTCACCTGTTGGTTTATTGATCTGATGCTTGCGAACATTTTGATTTTGCTTTGGCACATTCCTCTGTATGGTCGAAGTGCAGTACTTAGCCATGTTCCCAAATCCTCAGCACCAAAAATAGTGTCCTTTGAAATATGTTCTGGAGAACCGTTCTCTGTTTGGCTGCCACCTTTGTTTTTGTTCTCTTCGATATCTCTTGGCTATGGAACACACATACTGTGAATGTCCCATCTTTCCACAACAATAACACCTGATATAAGGTGAATTCCTTCATGTTACTTCTACACTACAAGTTTCCCCTTGGGATCTATGAAAATTCTGATTCTGCTTTGTGCCTAAATCAACCTTCAATCTCAGGATGGGTGCTTACGGTCTGACTTCAATTTTCATTGATTTTTGTTTCTGATCAAGCCCTAAATCAGCCTTAACGTCTGAGCTCAGTTTCTGCCTCTTTCCTGCTGAACTACTAGCCTCCTCTTTCATCTTTTCTACCCTCTTAATGACCTTCTTTCCTGATATCACATTGGGGGTCAAGAGTTTTTCTTGATCATTCATTTTTCTTCGCAGTCTGACCAATTCTTCTTCAAGTTCATCGATACACTTGACTTGATCTTTCACTTTTCTATTCAAGCCATCGATCTCCCTTTTCTATTCTTCAATATTGATCTTATGCTCATCAACCTTTTCTGAGCTCTCTGGCTTGGAATACTTAAGGTTTTAGATTTCTTTCACTAGCTCAGACTTCTCTTCTTCCTACTATTGCATGTAGAGTTTGGCATCATGTACCACCTTGTTGTCTTTATTTTTTTTGCTCTCCAAACATCTATCACTTCAAGATATTCTTCTAATTCAGCTTCCATGTCAACTCTCCCTTCAATTTATTCTTCTTCTCCATCAGCTTTAGTTTCTTCCTTTTCTTGAGCACTACCGACAACATCCACCATTTCATTTTCTCCACGGTTTTTACAATTTTCAATCTCCTCAACCTCTTCAACCTCAGACTCATCTGAACTGTCTATTTCTTGTGAAAGAAGATTCTTCTTCTTAAATAAATTTGTCTTGATATTCTTCTTCCCTTTCACATAGGCTGAAGATTTCTTCTTGGAAATTTCAACTTCATATTCATTATTTTCTTCTTGAAACTTTTTGGGGCACCTTGCGGCAAGATGACCAACTTTTCCGCATCTAAAGCAAGAAAGTGGAAGTTTTCCTTTGAAATTTACTTTTCCTCTTTGAAGATTTGAGGAAAGGAATGACATTACCACATCTGTCTCATTTTCTTCCTAATAATCTTAAATGGTGAGCTTCTTCATGGCCTTAAATTCTACCTCTTTTGATTTCCCCTTTTCTACAACCTCGTTATCATCGTTTTGCATTTCATATGCAACCAAGGTACTGTGAAAATTGTCCAATGTTAGCTCCTTTGGATCTTTATCTTACAGTACTAAAACCTTCAAATTGAACTGAGGTGGAAGTTTCCTCAAGATGCACTTTACGATTTTTATGTCTTCAATGACTTCTCCTAGACCTCAGATATCTTCTACAACAACATTTACCCTGTCAAATAATCCATCAATAGACTCATTCAGGTTCATTTTCAGATCTTCATACTTATTCCATAGTACTTGTAGCTTTGCCTCTCTGACCTTTGTATCTCCTTAATATATATTCAAAAGTTTTTCCCACATAGAATGTGATGTTTTACATGACATCACCTTCATATAGATAGCATTGGATAGGGCTCCCCCTAAAGCATTTATGCCCTTGGCGTTAGAATCTAATTCTCTTCGCTTGGCTTCTGATGATTCCCCACTATTGATGTCAGCTGTTATACCATGAATTTCTGCTGTGAATACATCCATTCCCAAATATTGGAAGTAGTGTTTCATCTGATTCTTCCATAGGTGAAAATTGTTCCCGTCGAAGATTAGAATCCCTTTATGATTGGTGACCTCCATTTGAGAGAGAACCACTGATAACAACCTTTCCCTCTGATACCAATTGTTAGGTCCACTAGGTTAGATACCCTGAGAGGGGGGGGGGGTGAATCAGGGTATGACAAATTAAAACAACTACTCCTATTGATCTCGTCTCACTGTTAAGAAATACCCTCTTCTCTCTCTTTCCTGTAGCACAATATAAACAAAAACTAAAGCATGCACAAGACACAATGATTTTTACTTGGTTCACCCTCACTGGGATACGTCCAAGGAGCATACACCGGCGATGTGCCGATGTACCAAATCCACTAAAAGTACACTGCTATTTACAAATTTTGAGATAGATCACTTTTATCCTAGGCTCACCGCCTTTACAATGTTTAGGGTCAGCTCACTGCTTTCCCATGGGTCACTCCCTGTTTCTCTCTCTCTGGCTCACTGCCAGTGGAGAGGATCACCTTCTTCCTCTTCCTTTGCTCACTAATTTGGAAAGGATCCACTCACATTTTATAGACATGTAGGTATCTTCATTATCACAAATTAATACATCCTCTATTGTATGTAGATGCACTGTTGAAGTCCAAATTTCACCCGTAGATGAATCTCACTTTGCACCGAAGGTATCGGTCAATATTCTAGCTTTCACACAGCCCTGAATCATTACCATGATTCAACCATACCTGGCGCCCTTCTCCAAGCCGACGCGCAAGTCTCGGCACACAAGTTAAAACTGGAGTGCAAGTTCACCTCAACTACTTGCACGACACTAGCTTCTGCAACTCCAAACTTGCGTGACTCACACCCTTTTACGCCCAAACCAATTTTGGAATGCAATCATCAACTTTCACGCTTCTTCAAAACCTGGCATGAAAGTGTCACCAAATCACTTGTGAAACACCCCCTTCTTCAACTCAAAACTTGGGCAAATCCCATCCTTTCTTTCCCAAACTACTCTGGACGCACAACAATAAAATGGCACACAACTTCTACTTGCGCGACCACACCACCACTTACGCGACAACCACACCTGCGCGACGGGAGCTCTGATTTTATCTATGTTTTTAACTCACACCAAATGAGGATGGATAGACCTCTATTTATAGGAATTTTGACACCCTACGCAACGACGCACAAGTCTCCTCTCAGTGCGCAAGTCTCGGCGCACAAGTCTCTGTCGTGCAAGTCACTTGCGCGACCAACCCTAAAACTTGGGCGCCCCTTTTCCCTTTGCCATATTTTGATGTTATGATCTTGAAAAACATATGGTGAGTAAGTTTCCTCTCCTTCAAGACAACGACATACAAGTCCCTTTTCCAAAACCACTTTTCTCCATTTTTCGATTTTGAGGCCCAAAAATTTGGCAAACATTGGAAAACGGTGCCACCTTGTATCTGCTCTTTTTGTACTACCTCCAGATCAACCATTACTTTTTTGAAGTTCTTGAATCAAACATGAATGGTTAACCACATCCCTTGAACTCAACATGCCACCATGAAATCCCCTTTGTCAACAAATTTTTATGTCATGGTTTGCTTCATCAACAATCACAACACAGATGTCCACTTTGTCATCAAACACAATCACCTCAAAAATTATTCAATGATACCTTGAGGGATTTTTTCCCAATAGTGTATAACTTTTTTCACATAATATCATCATATATTCCTATCATAAGACACTCCCATAATTTCCCTTTTTATTTCCCTATCTATTTCACAAAGACTGGGGATCTCATGAGTTTTTATGAGTATTGTTGAAGAAAATATCTCTCCCCATCACTGATACATAGTGTTACAAAAAAGGTTCCTTTTTTGATGTGTGAGCCTTAACATGAACAAGAATTATATTTTTTTGGAGCCAAAGGGGGAGCACAAGACTGACTGAACATGTTCGAGGCCCTTCGCATGATGTGTGTGATATGCTAGCGGGATCTTATGCGAGAAGGCAGACATGTTTCCAGGGATTCTGCAGTGTCTTGAAAACTACATGGTTTCATAACATGAAGGTTTAAGATCACAATATATTCATTCCTTTTTCATATTTCCTCCTTATTATATAAGGAATTTGGATGGTTTATTAGGAACCCGTCAACTGACAAGTTGTGTGATCCAGAGGAACTCATTTGGAAGCTGCGAATATCTTAGTCACCTTTGCAAGAGCAGAAGGGATTTCCAAAAGGGGATCCATGTGATCTCCCATATGTTATATGATATGCATGAAATGTTTAAATGACCTTTCGAAGGCCAAATGACCACGTGTATTACTTCAGGTTACACGATCTACTTATCTTGGCTACCTCATCTTTCTTTTATTTTAGGGGAAAATAATACCCATATTTCATCTATTTATTACATGGTGGATTTTCCAATGATCATTTGGAGGGTTTCAACAATTACCTATATAATATTTAAATCAATGAAAGTTACAAAATTTTACATTATTTGTTTTTAATATCTTTTTTCTATCCACCTATGGAAAAAAGTAAGTTATGAATGAATATAAGTTTCCATTATGATCTTAATAAAATTATTTTAATGATATATATATTTTTTAATTTTTAGTAATTATATAATGACCTCAGTTCTTATGAAATACTGATGTAGTGTTTCTCTATTTAATAAAAAAAATATAACACATGATTTTAAAAATATTAAACGTGATATAATTTGATTGAGTTATTTTGACCTAAGAGTTTTCTAGAGCTATAGGAAATATTAGGGATGTGTGAAAGAATTATATTATAGTCCCCCTTTCCCTTGATGTATTTAAATTTAAATTAAATTAATAATGTTAAAATTAATAATAATGATATTTTATTAAAATAATATTTTATTAAATTATTTTAAAATTATAAAAAACTTAAAATAAGTCAAGATAATAATGATATGGTCAACAATGTCATAAATTAATCATTTATGGGCCAAATTACACCTTATATGTAAAAATTAAAATTCATTAATATTGAAAAAATTATTACCGTAGTTAAAATTAAAATTAATTACCTGAGGGTTAGTCAAAATGAAAAGGTTTAAAATTACACCAAAACTTGTCTAAATTGTATTAGATGATGATATTCCAACCATATACTACCTTATATTTGAATACCTATAAATTATGATGCATTTATTTTGAGAATAAATCTATTATAATTTAATTTTTTGAGAAATTATAAAAGTGTCTCTCACCCTAATTATAAAAGGGATACTCATCCCTCACTTCTTTACACCATATTGAGCCTTATAGATCATCGAAACTATAAATTATTTCCTTATAAACTTACCTAGTCACATTATAGAGGTTCTAGTATTCCCAAAATATTAACCCTATATCCCTTTAGTGGATATCTAAAGAATTTGTTTCCAAGAAGAGGTAGTCGCCTTAATTGATCACTTTCTTTTCTACTCAACTTCAACTCCTATAAATAAATATTATTTATGGTAAAATAATTACTTAAATATACTTAATATTATGAAATTTTATCATAATTATGAAAACACAATTATAAACCTTCTTCCCCATAAAATAATATTTGAAAGTATTGCTCATTTTTACGTACGACTTACCCTCTCCACATAGAGAATATAGTTAATTTTTCATCACCATATTTTATGTATAGGTATTATGATGTTTTTAATGTTCATATATGGTATTTATGAAATAATTATACTTATGGAATTATAATATCACATATACCTACTTTTCATCTAATCCTTAGGTAAATGATAATGTTGTTTGTGCGTATGTGTGGACTTCCACCACTACGAAGTGATGTGATTCATTTTACATTTATATTTTAATTGGATGATAACGAGGTATAATTTTATAAATATACATGATAAATATAATCTAATAGTGTTACTATAAAGTTTAATTAATATTTACCTTTATTGTTTTCCATTCATTGAAAAATGAAAAAAATGTTTATGATTACGTATGACTTGCCGTCTTCGTGGACAATGTGATTAAATTTTCAATCTATATATTTTTGGATGACTATAAATATGTATATAATTAATATATCTGAAATATATATCATGATTAATATTCTGATGATTATGGAACCAATTTAAATGTACAAGGACCAGATCTACTGAACTGAAATACACATGATAAAAAAATAATTAACACATAGAAATAATGATTTTAATAAGGAATAATTGATATATGGAGGAATTAAAATGTTATAAATGGATATTATATGATATTATAAGTATGAACATGAATATGGTATATATTTATAATAAATTTACATTTATTATAAAGGCAGATAGTGTTCTTTCTAAGTAAGGTGAACTCGAGTTAAAGTTTTTTATTTCATAATCTCATCAATATTAGGGATTATTTTTTCATAAGTCTCTACCGGGGAATATATTTCTTCCATATCCATATTTTATAAAAATGTTTTGAATAAGGTTTTTAATTTTCTCTTATTTTTTTAAATTCATTTTTACTCATGTTTGAATTTTTACAAAATGGTTTGAAATGAATATTTTTGTCATTTTCCAAACAAGGTAATTTGTGACTTTCCTAAAAAATGTACAGAAGGATTGTATTATTTGACTTATACAACATGAACATATTTTTACACCATTAAGAATAATTTTTTATTTGAATGTTTATTTACAAGTTTACATGGTTCTTTTTAAACAAAATGTTTTCCTTTATATTTCCATAGTTCTTTAAGTGAATTCAAAATGAAAAGTTTAGTTTCCTCAACAATGTTGTAATAATATTTTTATGGTATTTATATTCATCAAAGACAAAAACCCTTGATTTTATATTTGATTTTCTAGGGATAATATCCAAGGATACCATATTTATTCTTTCAGTGTATGGTTTATGATTATGGTGAAATAAAATTTATGAATCTCATTTCTTTTCAATGGGTTATGCTATATTGAAATGTTTATGAAACCCATTTCTTTTCATGGGTTTTGATATGATTAATCCATTATGATCTTGTGAAACAAATATGTATGATTTTAATTATGTGATGGGTGAGATCTATACATCCCTTCAATTAATTGGGTAATTACTAATATTTTATGAGATAAACATGATTAGAATGGGGAGTGTAACCAGTTTAGTAAGAGATTTTGTCAACTATGTTAGTATTGGGAGTTAACCTTGACTAGTATGATGGTTTAGGGGGTGAAACCATTCCACTATTATAGTCTTGGAAAACATCTTTAACTACTAATGAAATTATTTTTTATGTATATGTATTTGGAACTATTTCATATCTTATTCCAATTTTATGCTCTCATGGATTTCCTTCTTTGATTCCCTAATGATTCATGTTTTATGAACTTCCAAGATTTATTCCATGACATAATATTATGATAATTGATATATGGGGTATGGTTTTCAAATGTTAAGATCATGTTTTTATGACCTGATACTATTTTTATGCTTATATAATCATTGATATCTCCCTTGTTTACCCTTACTGAGTATATGAGCTCACCCTTTTCCATGATTCCAATTATACTAGACATAAATTATTCTGGGATGGATCAACATGTTATGTAATGGCTATTAATATATAAAGATTAAATATCTATGTATGAAAATTATGGGTTTGTATATTCGTAAACATAACCTACAAAGTTCTTACCCAATATATTATTGATCATAAACATGATTCATGGAATACATAATTATCATTTAAAAGGACATAAAACATAAGAGTGAGAAAACATATTAAATCAATCCTGAACTATAAGTTCATTCCATAAAAGTGTGTCACCATAATAAGTAAAAAACCCATTTCATAAGTCAAGGTTAGTTAATAGGACCACCAAAAAAATTGTATCATGCCTTATTACCTATTTCCATTAGTATATCAAGCACATCGACTTGTTTTCTATAGTGGGGAAAGCACATTGACTTGTTTACTATAGTGGATCAAACACATTGAAATGTTTCCCATAGTTATCTCATGATATAAACAAAATTACCTAATATGTAGGGGGGATATATAATTATAGGGCCACATATCACATAATGAAAACCATACATATGTGTACCACAAGATCATGAAACATTCATCATATCATTATATCATAGCTCATGTAAAGAAAATGACTTTAATAAACATTTACTCAATTCATCAGAGTGTAAACCATAGAATATAAACATGTTACATAAAAATATATGAATCATAAAATTAAAACTCTTTAAAAATAATAAGGATGTTATCATTTTATTATATCCCTAGTAATTCATATTTAACATGAAAGGGTGTAACCATATATGAAAATTTCATTAAAAGATCACTGGAATATTTCATGGGGAAAATAACCTCTCCACATTAAAAATCACTTTTAAAAATATAAATATTACTAAAATATTATGGAAAAAATTTTCTATCAAAAGTAACTTGTAATAATTTAAAGGAATATTCAAATAATTGATCATTAATGATGGTAGAGAATTCATTTAATGTCTTATATGTTAAAAAAATATTTCCTTTAATTTTTTTGAAAAGTAAATAATGGGTTAAAATTTATTCAAATAATAATAGGGGAATATTAATAACATTCTTGAAAACATTTTTAGAAAACATGTATATAGAAGAAAAATGATTTTCAACTGAAGATAGAAATAAAAACAATTTTACATAAAAATAATATTTGGGTCTCTTGAGTTATTAAGGATAGAAAAATGAATTCAAAACATGTAATATACCAAAATAAATAAAAGATAATAAAATTCATGGTATTATTGAGATATAGATCATGAAGTTGAATTATTAGAAACTTAATTATAAACAATCCCGATAAACAACGATATTGTAACGTAAAACCCTTACTGCTTTGGTAATTTATGAATCTAAACATCATGAAAGAGATAAAATTATATGGTTTTTTATATCCTAATATTTTCATTATATTCATCACAAAATAAAATTAAGTTTTGTATATATACCACCCCAAAATAAACAATTGGTGGATATAACCAGTGTCTCATAAAAATAAAAGTGAGATGAGAAACCCCTTTACTCAAGTCTTGTATTTCTTCATACCTGTTTGAAAATAATTTATAATAAATATAGATGTATTAATAATTTATTCCAAAACCATACCCATATATATCATACCATTTTTTATTTACGTATAATACATTATTACCCATTTATTAACAATTCTTCATTTAAATCACTATTCTGGGTGATAACTGTTTCGTTTTTCATGCATGTTTTGATACAGAAGTCTATATATTTAAATTTTTACCATAGTTTCATCATCTACATAATTTGAAAAATTATTTTAATAATATATATATATATATATATATTCATTATATAAATATTTATTGTTATCTATCAATGGTATAGATAGAAAAATAAATTACATTGTTCATGAAGATGATAGGCCATACGTACACATGAACGTTGTTTTCACTCTTCAAAAAATGGAATAAAATAAAGTTAAAAAATAATTATTTTTAATAAAATAATTATTATTTCATATATATCATATATATTAATTAAATTTATTCTTATTAACATTCAAGTAAAATTGAAATTAAAAAAATCACACCGCTTTGTGGAGGTGGAAGTCCACCCGTTTGCACGAGAGATGTTATCACTTTCCAATAGATTGAAAGGTAAGAAGGTATATGTGATTTTATAATTATAGGAGTATAATTAGGTCATAAATATCATATATAAACTTTAACCCCAACATAATTACAATCCATGAAATATGGTTACATAAAATGAATTGTATCGTTGCGTGAAAATAATAAGTCGTACATGTGTACGAGTGATACATTCAAGCCCTTTTTGATGGAATATAGGGTGGGTAATGGTGATTTCATAAAATTAATAACGTTTTAGTACATTTAGGGAAGTTGTGTTATATTTTATGATAAATACCATTTATTTATAGGAGGCAAAAGAATAAGTAAAAAGAAAATGGTCGGTTAAGCCGATTACCTCCCCTTAGAAGGAACTCCTTTAGATGTCCTCTTAAGGATCCTAGGGTTTATCTTTATGAAATAAAATAACATATAGAATGTGTCTAGGGGTTTTTAAAATTCAATTTGGATAGGCATGGTTGAGCTAGAAGGCTCAACATGGTGTGAATAAAAGAATATAGAGGTTCACTTTTATAAGTGAGGGGAGGTGAACTCTTAGAATTTATTAAAAGATTAAAATAAAATAAATTAATTCTCCATATGAATGATTCCATATAGAAAAATATTCAATTTAAGAAATTATTTTTATTAAATACAATAAAAAAATAAAATTTGTATAGGTCTAGGTGGTGATTTAAACTTTACCTTTTGGTTTAACCCATTAGTTAACCTATTTTAACCTTAATCGCAGTAACTACTTTGTCAATATTAAAGGCTTATAATTTTACCAATAAGAGGAAAATTCAATGATAAATGGACAAGGTATGACTTCTTAGACCATATATTATCCACATTTTCATATATAAATAATTTTATTATTTTTAAATAATTTAATAAACTATTATTTTCATAAAATATCAATAATATCATTTTGGAACTATTTATTTTATTTGACTTTTTAAACAACATGAAATCATGGTAATTAAAATATAATCATTTGAAAAATATATAATATGTTATAATTATTTTAAAAATTCATGGAAAACAATATTTCCTTCACATTATATTACATTTAATAATTTTAAAATAATTTATATTATTTTTTATTAATTAAAGAAATATTGTATTGGTGGCGCGCAAACATTTAAGGAAATTATATTATTACGAATAGTTAAAAATAAATTAAAATCATGAAATTAATTTTATTATTCTAAAAATAAGCATTAATATTTGTTCACAAACTATTCTTGTCCCTATGTGAACACCAAAAATATATTTAAAATTAAGTGAGTGACATTTTGTATCTTTCTTTCCTTTAAATATCTTATAGGTCATTTTCAAATAAAAGTGTCAAATAAATAAATATATTTAGAGCCTAAGGTTACAAGTATCAAATTTATTTCATCCAATAATAATTAATATGAAAAATTGTGACCTTAAGACCTAGTTTTAAACTTGGTTAACCCGATTTACCCTTTATTGAGGTCAATAAATTTTTTTGAGGCTAGTATTCATATTAACCAAAACTAGAAGGGAACTTTTTAATAAATTTAGACATAATAATTAAAAATATGGAATTAATTTTTCAATATTTAATAGACACATGTTTTATAGTTTAATTTAAAATTAAATGAGCAAATCAGGATGAAAAGTGATTTTCTAAAAAATGCACTTTTCTGTATAAAATTGTTTTTATTCCCGATTCAAATATAAAATTCATCAAAAATCAAATAATTAGATTATGTTTAATAAAAATGAAATAATTATATTTTAGAACCAAAAAAATATATAATTTTACTTTGTAAATACTTGAAAAGAAAATATATTTTTCAATAAAAATCTATATTTTTCACTATTCACTAAAAAATTAATCTTTTCATAGAAATCCAAAAATTTTAACCTAAGATAGTATTTAAATTATAAGTTAAAAAATGATATAATATTTATGAATTTTTTTATATATGATCCAAAAATTAATAATAATATTTTCTCCAAAAAAGGAATAAAAATAAATTTTGAAGAAAACATATTTTCAAAGCATAAAATGACTTTATTAAAAAAGTGATTTCCTATTTCATAATCCTTAATGGATAAATTTTTATTGAGAATGAAATTTATATATATTTTACAATATGTTTTATCATATTAATACCCAAAAATTTAACTACTTGGTTATAACCATCATATTTAAATAAAAATATTATATTTCACTTTTAATCTTAGTGTTGCGTGTCTTTTATACTATCGAACATAGTATTATTTTAAAATATCAAGGTATTACAAATATTCCCCTTTTATTTTTTTTGGAAAATTCCTCCATGAAATAGCATAATTATTCAATTTATATAATTTGTTGTTATATTGGGCATGGAGGAAATCTTCTTATATAGAGCTCACTTCAACAATAATGAAAATGAAATGTAATTTAATATCCAAAACTAATCCATAGTTATATATAAATTAAAGGGAAATTATGAGTCTCCTTTATAAAATACATTACAAGTAAGACTCTTAAAGGACAATAATTAATCATATCTTTTTTTAAATGGTTTCGACAAAGACAACTTTTAACCATGAAAATGTGCCTATTATACGAGAATATGTTGACATATCCTATGAAGAGATCCTTGGTTTGACCCTAGTAGAAAAGGTATATTTTTCAAAATAAATTATAACTGGTGTGACACTTATATGGTAACACCCTAAGATTTTAGTATCACAACCCGTCCCAGTGGGGCCCGCGCCGTGACTCCCCACGCCCACCTCCAATAGGCCAGGGGCTGGTGACTAGCACTGAGTAGGAATATTACTACATGGGAGGCATTGCCTAAGAACCTGTACACACACACACACACACATCTGCAAGCCCACAAAAGCTGAAATATAAAAACCACTAAGGAACAAAATGCATGCATACAACTAAACCCAACCAACATAGTACGATGGAAAGTGAAGTACTGAAAGTAAACTAGGCCAGAATACAAGCCCACCAAAAACAAGAGTCTGAAAAACTACAAGGTCCAACATGTAAACACAAAAGGTACTGGGACTACTGCTTGTAGCTGAAGGAATGCCTCGGCCTATAGGGAACTCAGAAATCTCGGTCATGTCCTAGTCCGCCCTGGAATCTGTCAAAAGGATGCTCATCTGCACAAGACATGACATGTGAAGGCAAAACCCGTGAAGGGGTGAGTATAACAATACTCAGTAGAGGACCCCGAAAAACACAAAGTAAGTACACAAAGGAAAGGAATAGTCATCTCTACACAGTATATGTCTACTGAACATATAATAGGAGATCACAATCCAGATATAGTCGAAACCCATACCCATAGTCTAGAGAAAAGTCACACAACCACATACCCCCACTAAGGATTCAGTTCAAAGATTCCACAAAGCACTCGTTACGGGAGAACACACTCCACGAGTCTGGTAGCTCTGATGCAGTCCGTCTGAGAAGTACTGTTTTTTGGGAAACATCACAAGAGGTAGCTACACTCATTATGGGAGACACACTACTGAGTGGGAAGATCACGATAGATAGAAGCACTCATTATGGGAGACACACTCCTGAGTGGGAAAGATCATGATACATAGATGAGGATCACTGCCAGGGCCATGGAAGATACTGAAACTCATCCGGATTCACTAGTATAACGACCCACACTTTACATACATTGTTAATACTTCAAAATTGAAGCACACTTATTACAACATATGACAAAACCACAAAGGACCGTATAGGTATAGTGTCTTTAGAAACTGGGAAACATAAACAACTGGTTCATAAATCTTCTACAGTGTCTCCCATTTATTTCATCATATCTAGGGTCCCTTTTAGCATATTCTACTTAATATCCATCTTCCTGACCTGGGGAAAAGAAAACATAAAAGGGTGAGCTCAAATGCTCAGCAAGGGAAAATAAAGGAAATAAAAATCATATCATATCTTTATGAAAATCAAAACCTGCAAAAGAGATCATAATATCTTAACATGGAATAAATCATAGAAGTGAAAATGAGATCCCCATAATCATAACATAAAACTTGAAACTTTGTGGCATGCACACATAATCATGGAAAATCATTTCTTGTTAGTCATGACTCATTGCCAAGACTATCTTAGTGGACAAAGTCCCTTTCTGAACCGAGTTCACTCCTCGTTTCAGTCCTGTATCACTGAACCGAAATAACCTTCCGTTCCAGCCATGTCTATCTCATGAGATATAAAATCATTACCCAATGCATTGGAGGGAGATATAGGTCCCACCCATCTTATAATGAATCCTTTCTTATGTGTTCCACATAATCATAAAACATACATCATCGCATAACACATATAACAAAAATGGGATTCTTGAAACATCATGACATCATAAATCAATTCATATAAGATAAAGGAATTCATAAACATAATTCCATCACAAAATAGTCAAACCAATGTAAAAATATGGATAGAAACAGAACCCTTTATTATCTTAGATGGAAAATAATTTTGATAAAACACTTGAATTGAATTCTTGAGGAAAATATCCTTTCTTCTTCAAAAACATTTTTCCTTTCATAACATGTCATACAACTTTAAAATAAAAGAAGTTGATTAAAAATAAACTTGAAAACTTGTAAAGGAATCTTATTTGAAGTAATGTTTTAAAAATCCATTCATGCCGTATAAGTTAAAAAAAACATTCTTCGTACTTTTGTCAGAAAAGTCAAAAAGTACCTCGTATGAAAAAGCGACAAAAGATTCCTTTCATATTCTTTACTAAAAACTCACCGAAGAGTAAAATTGGATTTAAACTATTGCAAGTGGATGGAAACAATATTTCATATTGAGGGAACATGGATGTGGATGATAAAATACACCCCAGTAAATACTTACGAATAAACAATCTCGGATAAAAATGAGATTGTGATATTTCCCTTACCTTAGGTCCGATTTGCTTTGTTCGTGTCCGAAGCTCCTGTATAATGGTTTAAATAATGTTATTGACTTATTCCAGAATCATACATATTGATATGATATCATATATGGTCATATTATTAGCTTCTTGTTAGTAATATTTCATTGTTACTTGTTACTCGGGTCTTTATAACTTTTTGTTCTTATGCGTGTTTTGTCGAATAAATTCTTATTCTTATCTTTAGGTTATAGATAATTCATTTCCAGAATGGTATTAGTGTAGTATATACCATATTCATTCATTCAATTCATTTATATAATCATTATTAAATGAAGATCATGTAGAACGAGTCGCATCACATCGTGGAGACGGTATTCCGTACGTACGCACGAGTGATGATATCGTTCCTATGATCGTGGAATTGTATTGGAGTATATATATATATTATTTCAGTATCAATATTACGTAATAATAATCATATATAGTTACTCATTACACCATTATACCCATCCTTGTAAGGTGATGGTGGAAAATAGATTACACCACGGCGTGGAGACGGTATTCCGTACGTACGCACGCGCGGTGATTTCATTTTTCCGTAGGATGGATAGAAGGTGAATTAGGGTTGTTTCATATTTATAATAACATATCAGTATGTAAGTAATACTGATGTTATTACTTTATCATGAAACAACTAAAGAAGAAAAAGTTGAAGAAGAAAGAAATTGAAAAGATCGGTAATGGATATTACCTCTTCTTTGGAACGCCTCTTTGAATCCTCCACTTAAGGAACTAAGATTGGTCTTTGGAGAAGACCAGGACCTCTAGGATTATTCTAGGAAAGTGGAGAGGAGAAAATGTCAGGGGTTGGCCGAGCTTGAGTGCTCAAATTGGTGTGAGGAGGAGGGGGAGGAGGTGCCCTTTTATAAGGGAGGAGAGAGGCACCTTAGGAATATCTCAAAATATTATTTTATATTAAAGTCAAAATCGGTTTATAATGGTTCCAAAGGGTATTATTTCGAAGCTAAAGTGGGGATGGGTCGAAATCCTATCAACCAATAGGATTTAGACAAGTTTAGGGTATTATTTTAACCTTATCAATTATATTTAACTCTAAGTTAAATAATTTAACTTTTACCATGTCTTTTTGTTTTCTTTCACTATATGGTTAATACACTTACTATAACATGCCAAAAGAACCCCAAATTGTTTATTATTAAAATATATATCCTTATCTAAGTCATTTGGCCGAACCTTAGATTTTTAGGAATAAAATAACAATTAATAATATAATATTTGATTGAAAAACTATTTTGTGTCAATTTTGACACTATTTGATATATGATTTTTGTGAAAGTCATAAAAGAATTATATGTTCGAACCAAGTTGATTAAATCAACATTAATATATCATAGTAACCTATAAAATTAGTTGAATTCATAAAAAGTCTCAAATTACATTTATTTTGGTGTTTATAACATCAATTATGTCAATATTTCATTAATAAGATAATTACTGCATCATCTTTGTGTCATAAATAAATTACATTATTTGATGTCTAAAAATTACAAATAAAATATCATCATGTAGGAAATCTTTTTAGATTTCTAATGAATATTTACAATTGAATTTATCTTATGTATAACCCCATATTAAAAATGATTTACTTATTAAACTTTGATTTTAATTATTTTAACCCTTCTTTAAATAAATTAATAATAAATGTCCTAATCTAATCCAAGTGGGCCTAAATGGTCATATTTTATTCCTAAGTTTGTTTTTGGTCGAATTACACTTGTCCAATAGAATTAGGACATGTGTTAGGGTAATATTAATATCATATTTACCCTTAGTTACCCTATTTACTATTAACCGCGGTAAAAAAAAGTAAAAAGTTACTATTCACCAAAAAATTATTTTCATCTCATTGAACCACATTTTAGTCCTTGATATTAACCGTGTCTCTCGGATTTTCGAAATTCCAATCACAGAAGTGGTAAAATTAAGTTTTATGCAAAATTCAGTTTTTAACCTACCACTTAGTGGTTTCACTATTCATCAAAAATTGAAAGTTTTCAGAAAAATACCAAAATTTCACCCTAGGCTAATTTCGATATTCTGAGTCCAAAAATGAAGTCCATTTTGAAAAATAAAATTTATAAAATTTCAAAAAGTGGTTATTACTATTCATAACGGCTAGTTTTAATAGCATATTGTTGTTTAGTGAAACTCGGTATTGCGTACGACGCAAGCTATCGAGGAAGGTCGCGATTGCGTGTAAAGAAAGCCAAGCAAGTGTTGTGTAGAAAAAGATTCCTTTGATGATTTATATAACATAAAAGTCTTGGGTGTTACATTCTACCCCCCTTAAAAAGAATTTCGCCCTCGAAATTCGTCACTTTGCAACAAACAGATGAGGATACTTCTCCCTCATCATATCCTCAAGCTCCCATGTATCTTCTTCAAGTTGGTGGTTTCTCCATAAAACTTTCACCAAGCGAGTGGTCTTGTTTCGTAGGACTTTTTCGCTACGATCCAGAATCTCTATCGGCTGTTCTTCATAAGAAAGATCTTGCTCCAGCGGTACAACTTCTGAGCTGAGTACATGTGAAGGATCTGGTATGTACTTTCTCAGGAGAGATACATGGAACACATCGTGAACTTGAGAGAGATTCGGTGGAAGCGCCAATCGGTAAGCTACCTTCCCAACACGATCCAGTATTTCAAAAGGACCGATATATCTAGGGCTCAACTTCCCCTTCTTTCCAAATCTCATAACCCTCTTACAGGGAGATATTCGTAAGAACACTTTATCGCCTACTTCAAACTCTAGGTCTTTTCTTCAGTTGTCGGCATAACTTTTCTGTCGGCTCTGAGCTGCTCTTATGTGTTGTTGAATAGATCTGACCTTTTCTGCCATTTCATCAACGAGATCAGGTCCTAATAGCTTTCTTTCCCCAACTTCATCCCAGCAAGTTGGAGTCCTACATTTCTTTCCATAGAGAGCTTCATAAGGAGCCATTTGAATACTGGAGTGAAAGCTATTATTATAAGAAAATTCCACCAAAGGTAGGTGTTGATCCCAACCTCCTTTGAAATCCATAGAGCAAGCTCTCAACATATCTTCTAGGGTTTGAATTGTTCTCTCAGACTGACCATCTGTCTGGGGATGATAAGCAGTGCTGAAACTCAACTCTGTATCCAGAGTATGTTGAAGACTTCGCCAGAACTTCGAGGTAAATCTCGGATCTCGATCAGATATAATAGAAAGTGGTACTCCATGCAATCTTACCACTTCCTTTATATATATCCTGGCAAGCTGATCTAGAGAGAAATCCTCTCTAATAGCAATGAAGTGTGCAGACTTTGTAAGACGATCAACTATGACCCAGATAGCATTATTGCCTTTGGATGTTTTAGGAAGTCCTGTGACAAAGTCCATAGTGATGTTTTCCCATTTCCATTCGGGTATGGGTAATGGTTGTAACATCCCCTTAGACTTCTGTCTCTCAGCTTTAACTTGTTGACAAACCAAGCATAGAGAGACATATTCAGCAACATCTCTTTTCATGCCATCCCACCAGAAGTACTCTTTCAGGTCCCTATACATCTTCGTGCTTCCAGGATGAATAGAGAATGAAGAACTATGAGCCTCATCCAACAGCTCTTTCTTTAATTCGGGGATGGAAGGAACGCAAACCCGATTCCTGAACTTTACTATCCCATCACAATCAAGGTTGAATTCAGGAACATTTCTCACCTTCTTTTGACATCTTCTTTCTGTGCCTCTTTAATCTTCACATGTATAGATGGTTGAACATTCATTTGAGAAAGATAAGATTTTTCCCCTTCCATTATAATTCCAAGATCCATCCTTTGTAAATCCATAAATATTGGATCTTTTGTGATCCTCATCATGGATAAACTAGCATGGTCTTGTCGACTTAATGCATCTGCCACCTTGTTTGCTTTTCCAGGGTGGTAATGGATTGAGCAGTCATAATCCTTAATCAGCTCCAACCATCTTCTTTGACGCATATTCAACTCCTTTTGTGTGAAAATATACTTTAAACTTTTATGATCAGTATAAATATCACACCTTTCACCATAAAGGTAATGCCTCCAAATCTTTAATGCAAAGATTACCGCAGCCAACTCCAAATCATGTGTTGGGTAATTTTGCTCATGGATTTTCAACTGTCGTGAGTCATAAGCTATCACCATATCATTTTGCATAAGAACACACCCCAATCCCTTCTTGGATGCATCACTGTAGATCACAAACCTTTCTCCACTACAAGGCAGTGTGAGCACAGGTGCACTGGATAACCTTCTTTTCAACTCCTTAAAATTCTCTTCACATTCCTCTGTCCAGACAAACTTAACTCCTTTCCGAGTCAACTTGGTGAGTGGATTAGATAATCGTGAAAAATCTTTTACAAAACGTCGATAATATCCAGCCAAACCAAGAAAACTTCGGATCTCAGTTACTGTTGTTGGTCTTGACCATCTTTCGATAACCTCTGTTTTTGCTGGATCCACAGATATCCCCTCTTTTGAGATTATGTGACCCAAAAATGCAACTTTTTGAAGCCAAAATTCACACTTGGTAAATTTGGCATAAAGCTTCTCCTTTCTCAGGGTCTTCAATATAATTCTCAAGTGATCTTCATGCTCTTCCTTGCTCTTTGAATAGACAAGAATATCGTCTATAAAGACTACCACAAATTGATCAAGATAGTCTCTAAAGACTCTATTCATTAGATCTATGAAGATAGCAGGGGCATTAGTAAGACCAAATGGCATCACTATAAATTCATAGTGTCCATACCTTGTACGGAAAGCCGTCTTTGGTATATCCTCCCTTTTGACCCTTAATTGATGATACCCTGAACGAAGATCAATCTTGGAAAAGTATTGAGCTCCGCGTAGTTGGTCAAATAAGTCATCAATGCGTGGGAGAGGATATTTGTTCTTGATAGTGATCTTGTTAAGTTCTCGATAATCAATGCAGAGTCTCATTGATCCATCTTTCTTCTTAACAAATAGAATAGGTGCTCCCCAAGGTGACGCACTAGGGGGTATGAATCCCTTATCAAGATTCTCTTGGAGTTGCTTCTTCAATTCCTGCAACTCAATTGGGGCCATTCTATAAGGTGTCTTTGAAATAGGCAAAGCACCCGGTACGAGTTCTATTGAAAACTCAACTTCACGATTTGGTGGAAGACCCGGCAATTCCTCCGGAAAGACATCATCAAACTCCCGTACAATGGGCATATTCTTAATCGTGAGTTTCTCACCAACTATTTGAGATAAATAACCTTCATTTAGTGGAATCAATACCCATAAGATGGAAGAAATTTCCACTGGAAGGTTATGTTCATCCTTGCATTGATAGACGATCGTAGGTTGATCTGGAATATGAAATGTGACTTCCCTTCTTTGGCAATTGATATGAGCTCCATGTAGAGAAAGCCAATCCATGCCAAGAATCACATCAAATTCCACTAAAGGAAGGATCACAAGATTTGCAGGAAGCACTTTCCCACAAACTTCGATCGGAGAAGAATTATAAACTTCTGATGCGATTGATGTGCCATTAGGTGTTGTCACAGCTAACTCAATATCTAATTGTTGAGGTAATACGGTGATACCCTTAGAAAATTTTTCAGAAATAAAAGAGTGGGTGGATCCAGAATCAAATAAAACATTTGCTACTTTAGAGTGGATGGTAAGTGTACCTTTCACCACATCGTTATCGTACTCCACCTCGCTGATAGAAATTGCATGTGACTTTCCTTTGTCTTTAGCCTTAAGAGTTTGTTGACGTCGACCATCATCATCAACCCTTGGATTTGGGCATTGATTGGCATAATGCCCCATCTCCTTGCACTTGAAACATTGAAGTGTAGCAGGTTCATTCTGTGTATCCCTTCCTTTGTTTGCATCATTAGACATCTTCTTCCCATTATCACGGCATTCAAATGCCCGATGACCTTCCTTTCCACATTTAAAACATTTACTTGTCCCTTTAAGACAACTCCCTCCATGTTTCTTTCCACACTTTGAGCATAAGGGGAAGTTCATCTTCTTTTCCGTGTGCTCTTTAGATTTTTCTTTGAATTCCATCTTCCTCTTCTTATCAAACCCATGTGACTGATGGGTTACTCCAATCTCCATCTCGACTTTGAGAGCACATCGAACGATTTCTTCGTAGCTATTGAAGTCCCTTATGGCTAACGCCCTTCGAAGACTTGGTTTTAAGCCACTAAAGAATCGATCGATCTTACTCTCAGGTTGGATAATAATACCAGAAGCGTACCTTGCAAGTCTTGTAAAATTTGCTTCATAGGTACTAACAGATTCATCATCCCTTTGCTTCAGTTCAAGGAACTCTTTCTCCATCTTTGTTCGGAGAATACGAGGGAAGTACTTATTGAAAAATAAGTTCTTGAACTCGTCCCATTCCATAGACTCAATTTCATCCCTTTGCCTCGTATTCTTAACAAGATTCCACCATTGATCAGCATCTCCTTCCAAACGATACACTGCTAGGATGAATTTATCATGTTCAGAACATTGAAGAACTGAAAATATCTTTTCAGTAGTACTAATCCATTGTTCAGCAACTAATGGATCAGTAGACCCGCTGAAAGAAGGTGGACGCTGCCTCATGAAGGATTCAACAGAATGTTGCTCCCTCCTTTGCTCGTTTGGAAATCCTGCATGATTCATAGCTTGAGAAAGTTGTGTGAGCATGGCTAGAAGATTTTGCATTCCAGCTCCCATATCGTTTGGTTGCTCAGGGGGACAATCATTGCATTGCCCATCGCATTCCGCATTAACACGGTTCCTTCGGGTTCCATCCATTGACTAAAACCAAGAAGAATAGTGTGAGCAACACTAATTATAATAGGAAACCACATATTTCAAGAATAAAATTTTCATGCTTATGGTCTTATCCTAGGTTATTCATGGCCATTTCTAAGATTGTGTTCTATGCTTAGACTTATCCTTAGGGTTCTTACTAAGGCTTTCACATCCTAGTTTCCAAAGGTTGACTATACCTTTCCTCTGATACCAACTATAACGACCCACACTTTACATACATTGTTAATAATTCAAAATTGAAGCACACTTATTACAACATATGACAAAACCACAAAGGACCGTATAGGTATAGTGTCTTTAGAAACTGGGAAACATAAACAACTGGTTCATAAATCTTCTACAGTGTCTCCCATTTATTTCATCATATCTAGGGTCCCTTTTAGCATATTCTACTTAATATCCATCTTCCTGACCTGGGGAAAAGAAAACATAAAAGGGTGAGCTCAAATGCTCAGCAAGGGCAAATAAAGGAAATAAAAATCATATCATATATTTATGAAAATCAAAACCTGCAAAAGAGATCATAATATCTTAACATGGAATAAATCATAGAAGTGAAAATGAGATCCCCATAATCATAACATAAAACTTGAAACTTTGTGGCATGCACACATAATCATGGAAAATCATTTCTTGTTAGTCATGACTCATTGCCAAGACTATCTTAGTGGACAAAGTCCCTTTCTGAACCGAGTTCACTCCTCGTTTCAGTCCTGTATCACTGAACCGAAATAACCTTCCGTTCCAGCCATGTCTATCTCATGAGATATAAAATCATTACCCAATGCATTGGAGGGAGATATAGGTCCCACCCATCTTATAATGAATCCTTTCTTATGTGTGCCACATAATCATAAAACATACATCATCGCATAACACATATAACAAAAATGGGATTCTTGAAACATCATGACATCATAAATCAATTCATATAAGATAAATGAATTCATAAACATAATTCCATCACAACATAGTCAAACCAATGTAAAAATATGGATAGAAACAGAACCCTTTATTATCTTAGATGGAAAATAATTTTGATAAAACACTTGAATTGAATTCTTGAGGAAAATATCCTTTCTTCTTCAAAAACATTTTTCCTTTCATAACATGTCATACAACTTTAAAATAAAAGAAGTTGATTAAAAATAAACTTGAAAACTTGTAAAGGAAGCTTCTTTGAAGTAATGTTTTAAAAATCCATTCATGCCGTATAAGTTAAAAAAAACATTCTTCGTACTTTTGTCAGAAAAGTCAAAAAGTACCTCGTATGAAAAAGCGACAAAAGATTCCTTTCATATTCTTTACTAAAAACTCACCGAAGAGTAAAATTGGATTTAAACTATTGCAAGTGGATGGAAACAATATTTCATATTGAGTGAACATGGATGTGGATGATAAAATACACCCCAGTAAATACTTACGAATAAACAATCTCGGATAAAAATGAGATTGTGATATTTCCCTTACCTTAGGTCCGATTTGCTTTGTTCGTGTCCGAAGCTCCTGTATAATGGTTTAAATAATGTTATTGACTTATTCCAGAATCATACATATTGATATGATATCATATATGGTCATATTATTAGCTTCTTGTTAGTAATATTTCATTGTTACTTGTTACTCGGGTCTTTATAACTTTTTGTTCTTATGCGTGTTTTGTCGAATAAATTCTTATTCTTATCTTTAGGTTATAGATAATTCATTTCCAGAATGGTATTAGTGTAGTATATACCATATTCATTCATTCAATTCATTTATATAATCATTATGAAATGAAGATCATGTAGAACGAGTCGCATCACATCGTGGAGACGGTATTCCGTACGTACGCACGAGTGATGATATCGTTCCTATGATCGTGGAATTGTATTGGAGTATATATATATATTATTTCAGTATCAATATTACGTAATAATAATCATATATAGTTACTCATTACACCATTATACCCATCCTTGTAAGGTGATGGTGGAAAATAGATTACACCACGGCGTGGAGACGGTATTCCGTACGTACGCACGCGCGGTGATTTCATTTTTCCGTAGGATGGATAGAAGGTGAATTAGGGTTGTTTCATATTTATAATAACATATCAGTATGTAAGTAATACTGATGTTATTACTTTATCATGAAACAACTAAAGAAGAAAAAGTTGAAGAAGAAATAAATTGAAAAGATCGGTAATGGATATTACCTCTTCTTTGGAACGCCTCTTTGAATCCTCCACTTAAGGAACTAAGATTGGTCTTTGGAGAAGACCAGGACCTCTAGGATTATTCTAGGGAAGTGTAGAGGAGAAAATGGCAGGGGTTAGCCGAGCTTGAGTGCTCAAATTGGTGTGAGGAGGAGGGGGAGGAGGTGCCCTTTTATAAGGGAGGAGAGGGGCACCTTAGGAATATCTCAAAATATTATTTTATATTAAAGTCAAAATCGGTTTATAATGGTTCCAAAGGGTATTATTTCGAAGCTAAAGTGGGGATGGGTCGAAATCCTATCAACCAATAGGATTTAGACAAGTTTAGGGTATTATTTTAACCTTATCAATTAGATTTAACTCTAAGTTAAATAATTTAACTTTTACCATGTCTTTTTGTTTTCTTTCACTATATGGTTAATACACTTACTATAACATGCCAAAAGAACCCCAAATTGTTTATTATTAAAATATATATCCTTATCTAAGTCATTTGGCCGAACCTTAGATTTTGAGGAATAAAATAACAATTAATAATATAATATTTGATTCAAAAACTATTTTGTGTCAATTTTGACACTATTTGATATATGATTTTTGTGAAAGTCATAAAAGAATTCTATGTTCGAACCAAGTTGATTACATCAACATTAATATATCATAGGAACCTATAAAATTATTTTAATTCATAAAAAGTCTCAAATTACATTTATTTTGGTGTTTATAACATCAATTATGTCAATATTTCATTAATAAGATAATTACTGCATCATCTTTGTGTCATAAATAAATTACATTATTTGATGTCTAAAAATTACAAATAAAATATCATCATGTAGGAAATCTTTTTAGATTTCTAATTAATATTTACAATTGAATTTATCTTATGTATAACCCCATATTAAAAATGATTTACTTATTAAACTTTGATTTTAACTATTTTAACCCTTCTTTAAATAAATTAATAATAAATGTCCTAATCTAATCCAAGTGGGCCTAAATGGTCATATTTTATTCCTAAGTTTGTTTTTGGTCGAATTACACTTGTCCAATAGAATTAGGACATGTGTTAGGGTAATATTAATATCATATTTACCCTTAGTTACCCTATTTACTATTAACCGCGGTAAAAAAAAGTAAAAAGTTACTATTCACCAAAAAATTATTTTCATCTCATTGAACCACATTTTAGTCCTTGATATTAACCGTGTCTCTCGGATTTTCGAAATTCCAATCACAGAAGTGGTAAAATTAAGTTTTATGCAAAATTCAGTTTTTAACCTACCACTTAGTGGTTTCACTATTCATCAAAAATTGAAAGTTTTCAGAAAAATACCAAAATTTCACCCTAGGCTAATTTCGATATTCTGAGTCCAAAAATGAAGTCCATTTTGAAAAATAAAATTTATAAAATTTCAAAAAGTGGTTATTACTATTCATAACGGCTAGTTTTAATAGCATATTGTTGTTTAGTGAAACTCGGTATTGCGTACGACGCAAGCTATCGAGGAAGGTCGCGATTGCGTGTAAAGCAAGCCAAGCAAGTGTTGTGTAGAAAAAGATTCCTTTGATGATTTATATAACATAAAAGTCTTGGGTGTTACAACTAGCTAGGTGATTCACCAACTTGATAGAGGATAAAAGCCTAGTAGAGTTGGTCACGTCGATGCCTGACACTACCTAGGGTCAGGAATAGATAGAGGATCTCGCTTTGGGCCTCTCGGAGGGATGTCGACTCTATCACAGAAAGTACTGCTGAAGGGATCATACTTTTGTAGAAGGAAATGATGCCTGACCATCAGGGGAATGAGAAAAAGGGGCACTAACCCAAACAAAAGATGTCCAAGATATGGTGAACAAGAGGACCATGCCATTTTTGAAAAAGTACACAGCGTGTAGAAAAGTTACACGCCGTGTTGTCTGACCCTGGGTACTGCCCGTGTACAGTGGCCCGCGTCGTAAGGCTGGTCATGTAGAAAAGTGCGTACACGGTGTGTAGTATGGTGTACACGTCATGTCTAAGTGACTGGGGTTGGCTCTGTGTACGCTGGACAAGTGCCCGTACATGGCCATAAACCCATGTACTCCAACCCATGTAATCAGTACACGGGGTGACCCATGTTACTGGCCTCGCCTGGCCGTGTGATAGAGTACACACCGTGTAGTTCATCCCGTGTCCGTGTATCCCCTGGATACACGCTGAGTCCCACATAGCCGCCTCTTCCATGATGTGTAGAGAGTATACGCCGTGTTGTCTGAAACCGTGTAGTCCATCCTGTGTTCGTGTACCTTCCAAAATACATGACGAGCTTCAGGGAAAGTACAACACACTGTGTGACCATGGTCACACGCCATGTGATTCCTCTCTAACCCCCGAAACCCTAGCCGATTCCACCGGTACTACACGACGTGTTCTTCGGAAGTACATGCCGTGTATCCTGGAATTTTTCAGAAACGATGCTCCTCGTTGGTGCACCTCCGGTGCTACCCCGATCGTCGATCCGGCCGTCCAATCATCATAAAACTCCCTGGTTTTTGGTTTCCCTAACACCATGAAGCCAATTCCATTGTTTTCGAACCTCCGATCGACTCCGAAAACATGAAATGATCCACCCGTGTGAAGAACGCTCGATGAACATCCCTTCCCTATCCGGTCCGATTCGTCGTCTGCTATCGTCGTCGCTCCTCTGCAAGGTCTTTGTGGTGTTGAATCTTAAATTTGGGATCATTGCGTCACAAAACGGATGCGCAACGATCTGTTTTTCGTCGCCCCATGATGAACGTGAAGAATGCATGGAAGAAAAAGGGGGAGGAAAATCTAATAAGAAAATCAAGGAACGAACCTCCGTCGTCGTTCTTCACGACGTTGATACGCTCCCATTAGTAGGCTTAAATAGAGTAGAATCAAACAACAACAATTCAACATGGATCAATTCTCTGAATCATCCCAATAAAACCCTCCTGCAAGAATGTACGAATCTATGGATCAACTTGTTCGTGGTTGATACACGTTCGTCGTTTAAATCAAAAACGGGGAAAAGAATTTAAATAACAAACCCTTACCTCACGAAGATATCGATTGCTGATGAAGTGTCACACTACCGTCGCCGTTGAGATCCTTCAACTTTGTTGGTGCAACGATTCGTAGCTTCGATCCATCGTCATTTGTTGCTGAGAGTTTTCTCTAAAGTGCTACGGATTTTCCCCAGAGTTTTCTCTCAATCTTCCACCAACGATCAATGTTCGATTATCCCAATAAAAATGGAAGCATGTTTGGCATTCAAAATACACTATGGTACTAATGATTAAAGCTTGACATTCTTGAGTCATAATGACGTGGCATTTATTAAAGAAACAGCTGCCCCGTCACCACGCTGTAGCGGATGTTTCCATATAAAATAAAATAAACATTGTGAATTTATTTTATTTCATTTTATTGAAAACGTCCGAAAATTAACTTCTTCCCTCGAACCACACCGATCGATGTTAGAACCATTCTTAGGTAAAGTCATCATCCCAGATGCAATGGTACCCTCAGATTTTTAATCCAGGTATCTATTTGGAAACTTCCACAACCGCGCACAAGTGCCGACTCACTTAACTTAAAAATGTTCGAACCACCATTTCGGGATCACCGGGCCTCAGAATGATGTGTTGTCTCTGCGCTTGGTCTCATAATAATTCCATATAATATTTAAAAATAATACATAGAAAAATATGAGACACTACATTCTCCTCACCTTGGGGATTTGCGTCCCTGAAAATCCAAAACAAGACTACTCAAAAAGATGTGGGTACTGGGTGTAACGACCCAAAGTCTTTCAATGAAAATTACCTTCTTAAAATTATGTCATAAAATCATATGAAAGCACAACATAATGAACTACTAAGTTCTAAGTGACCTTTAAACACAATTTTTTCTCTTCTTTATTGGGAATTTTGAAAATCCGACATACACGGTTGTGTTCAAGATGATTTTTGGAGTCTAATAAAACAAAAATATTTTTGTTGAATAGTAACCTACCCTTATGAATAGTAAAATACCCTTATGAATAGTAATATGACCCTTATGAATAGTAAATCTTCTAACATAAGAGTAACCTTACCCATGAATAATTAAATAAAATTTAGACATCTTAGAAAGTGACAATTTGACCTTAGTAAACATTTTAGTATTTTGTAAGTCATAAATAAATAATTATAATTAATTAATTAATTTAAAAGAAAATGTATTTTCTTAAAATGTTTTCATTAATTATTAAATCAATTTGTTATAGTTTTTAGATAATTTTATAAGACCCTAGATAATTTTTGAAAGAACTATAAAATCAGTTTTAATTTTTAAAACTGTTTTTTAAGTAAATGATGATTTTAATTAAATATTAAATTAATAATATTTAGAAAATTATTTTTGAAAAATTGAATTCATTTTTGGATTCTACACATTGAAAAATGGTTGGGTTAAAGTTTTGGTATTTTTATGAAATACTTGAATTTTTGATGAATAGTGAAATGCCGTAATTTACAAAAATAAGCTAAATAAGCTAATTATAGAGTAATGTGTGATGTTATAATGATGTAATCCCACTTGGTTCGGTATCACATGATAAAATTACTATTCTTGGTCATTCAATACTCACTATTCGTTCTCTTAGGGGAAATTAATAAACTAATGAATTTAATATTAAGGAAACCCCTCTCCCCTCCACTATAAACACCAGCCTTCACACCCTCATTTCCTCACACCTCTCAAGATCAAATACTTCTCTAAACTCTGCCCAAAAATCCTCCCTAGCCCCTCTACCACTTCCGAGATATTCTGGTCTCATAAAAAGACCAATCCTATCTTCCTTAAGGAGAATCTCAAGAGGAGGATTTAAGAGGTAATTTCTCTCCCTCTTCTCCTTTAATTTCCTTTCAAGTTCAAGTTCATTTTTTGATCTATCCACATATATGTTCATCCAAATGGTATTGTAACTCCAGTATTATACATTTACTGTAATTTTATGATGCAAATGGTATATTATATCATCCAATCCCTTTTCCCTCTTCCTTTTATTTTATTAAATAGAATGTTGTTCGTAAGGTGTTAATTTATCACCTTCAAGAACGACATGCTTTCTTCTTCCATTTCTACCTTCAGATATGGTCATGAAATCATTTTTATGGTTGAACCAGAATTTTTTATAAGTATTATTTCCTATTTAATGTTCTTGAAATAACTTATGGACATATTACTAAGTGATAAATTAAAACAAGTTCATCATGATCGAAAAATAGCTCAAATTAACCCAAACAATCATCATTTAATTCTTATCTAATGATTCATCCAAATGGATATAATATGATTCATTATAAGATCATTAAAACTCATGTAATATCATTAATAACATGTAATATAAGTTCTATATGTTTACCCATGTTCTACCCGAACTTCAATTTAAGAATACAAGTGAACCACTCAAGAAAACCATAAAAACAAACATTCTCGAACAATGTTTGAAAACTCTATAACTTATCCAAAGGCACATAAAATCACTTAATGAAACCATAATGAACCGTTTTAATGTAAACAAGGTTCTTTATTTCTAATTAATGAATATAATGTCATTATACAGGACATTAAAGTTAAGGAAGCATTCAGATACAAGGTAAGGGGAAATTCTCGAACCCAATTTTCTTTCTTCGGGTTCTCCCTCTTTCACTCCATTTTTTATATGGTTACTCCTTAAAAATATTTTTTTCATCATTGTATTTACTTTTTTGTGATATACATGTTTGTCACTGGCATTTATGACAAACCAAATGTTTTCCAAAAGAACTCATCTTTCAAGAACACACCTTTTACTTCTCATTTAAGATTGGTGGTTTTGTATCAAGTATGTTATTCCCTCTTTCTTTTGGGAACCCAAAGTTTATGAATATGTTATTATGAGATGAAACCCATTCCTTTTCATGGGTTATTTATGTTAATTTATGTTATATGTTCATTTTTTCATGCATGATAAATGATAATGTTATGATGTGACGGGTGCGCCCGGAAGTATATAGCGCAATATGAATGTTTAAATGTGATGGGTGCACCTAGAATTATACAGTGCTCCAATTCATTGGGTAAAGTGATGAATATCATGATTAAATGTGAAATGATGTGTTAAAAATATTATATCTTGGTTCACAAGTATGTGTGGTAGTTAACCACTAATACATGATGTTTCATTTTTATGCATTGCCACATTTCAAGTCTTATATTTATGCTTCCTCTCTTGTTCATGATCTTTTTACCATGTTATTATTATGCTCACCCCATGCTATATTATTCTTATATATCCTCTTACTGGGCTTCTAGATCACCCCTTTTTATGTATATCCTCATGTGGCTACATGTACTAAGGAGAGGACAAGTTCCAATAAGAATCTAGAGAAGAAGAAATTAAATAAATGTTTATGCTTGATGTTGTAATTGTTATTTATGGTCCTAGTTTTCACAAGACACTAAAACTTTGGATCCTCTATGTGTAATACTATTATGTTGTTTATCTTTAAAATTATGTAATAGTAATTTAAGAAAAGGTTGGGTCGCTATAGTTGGTATCAAAGGAAAGGTTTAGTTAATTTGGGAATTAGGATTAGTGAACCCTAGAGAAAACCTCTAGCATGAGACTAAGTACAAATAGGCACACAAGAATCTTTACATAGGGATCCCATATGTTATGCTTTTAGTCTAAATTGTTCAAATTAATAAGTTATTTATTCATGACTTGTTTACTTATGTTTTATTCTAACCTTTTCTATTTTAGAAAATAGTGGGAACTAGGAGAAATCATGCCAACAACTCGTGCGATGCCCAATGCAACGATTTCCTGAATGACATCCCCAATGATTTGGGATGTGGAGTTAAAAACTTCATGGAGATTCTTACCCAATTATCTCAGGTTATGAATAATAACCATAATAATGGGGAACCTACTCCTTCACCAAAGAGGGAGAAACTGGATATCGAATGTTTTATGTGGCAACGATCACCGACGTTTAGTGGATCCTCTGATCCACTAGTTGCAGGACAGTGTGTCAACTCCATGGAGAAGATCTTTTCTATTCTTCGCTATTCTGAGATGGAGGAGGTGACCCTAGCCATTTATCGTCTAGATGGAGAAGCTGATCAATGGTGGGATTTGATAAAGAACACCAATCCAAGGGAGGAAATTGAAGAGATGGAATGGGAAGACTTGAAGATAAATTTTCTTAAGTATTTCCCAAGAACTTTTCGCACAAAGATGGGGAGAGAATTCATAGAGACCAAGAAAGAAGAAGAAGAATTTGTCACAACCTATGAAGCGAATTTCAGAAGGCTTTCAAGGTACGCTTCGGGTTTTGTTATCAACAATGATAAAAAAATTGATAGATTCTTTAGTAGATTAAAACCACACCTTCAAAAGGCTCTTTCGATTCGAGACTTTGGGAGTTATGAAGAATTTGTTAGATGTGCTCTCAAAGTGTAGATGGAGTTTGGAGAATGGTCCCATGACTATGGTGATAAGAAATTAAAGATGGAGTTTCAAGATGGAGGATCTAATGATAAAATTGGGAAGAAAACTCAACGACCCACATGCCAAAAATATGGAAGGTTGCACCATGGGAACTGCCTCAAAGGGATGGGGAAATGATTCAAGTGTGGGAAATAAGGACACCATGCTCAAGAGTGTTGCAAAGACATAAAAAGGAAGTATAATATGTCGGAAGAAAGGAGATAACCAACCTTGGTTCAATGCTACAACTGTAGGGAGCTAGGGCACTATGCAAGCCAGTGCACTAAACCTAGAGTTCTTGAGGGCAATCAAAGTCAGCAACTACCAAAGGCAAAGGAACAAGGGAAGTCTTATGCCATCACTACTGCGGAGGTGGAGCATGATAATGAAGTCATACAAGGTACACTTCCTATTCACTAAATAATGGAAAAAGTCTTATTTGATTCTGGTTCTATACATTCCTTTATATATTGAAATTTTCTAGAACTATAGAATCGAAGCCCTGAAACCTTAAAGTAGAGATATATATAAAAACACAAAGTGGTGAAATCATTGTAACCCAAGTGTTTGAATCTTCTACTGTTGGTGTATGTGGGAAGATTCTTCCGTTAAATCTTGTAATACTTCCCTTTGTAGAATTTGACTCTATAATGGGAATGGATTGGCTCTCGTTATATAGAGCACATATAAACTGTCAGGAAAAGAAAATATCTTTTCATATTCCATACCATCCCATGCTCCTCTACAAATTCAAGGAAGATCATGAATCTTCTTTGAAAAATCCTTCAATGGTTTGGGTGTTTATTCCCTATGAAGAATCATACCTCATCCAAATGGTTGAGTCGAAGGAAAGTGCCAAACTTGAGGAAATGCCCATCGTAAGGGAATACGAAGATGTATTTCCCAAAGAGTTACCCGAAATTCCCTCGGATCGTGAGGTAGAGTTATCGATTGAACTCATACCCGGAGCTACTCCTATCTCAAAGTGTCCCTATAGGATGGCCCCTATCGAACTGGAGGAGTTAAAGAAGTAGCTGCAAGAGCATTTGGACAAAGGGTTCATACACCCTAGTGCATCACCTTGGGGTGCGCTGATGCTCTTTATGAAGAAGAAGGATTGAACAATGCGGTTGTGTATCGATTATCGAGAACTCAACAAGATCACCATAAAGAAAAAGTATCCTCTCCCTAGTATTGATGAGTTGTTTGATCATTTAAGAGGAGCTCAATACTTCTCAAAGGTGGATATTCGTTCTGGATATCATCAGGTAAAGATGAAGAAGGAAGATATTCAGAATACTGCATTCCGTACAAGGTATGGGAACTATGAGTTTCTGGTGATGCCCTTCGGACTTACTAATTCCCCTGTAATCTTCATGTATTTGATGAATAGAATCTTTAGACATTACCTCGACAAATTTGTGGTAGTGTTTATTGATGATATTATCATCTAATCCAAGAGTAAGGAGGAACATGAAGAACATCTAAGACTTGTGTTGGCGACATTAAGAAAGGAGAAGTTGTATGACAAGTTCAACAAATGTGACTTTTGGATGAAACAAGTCATGTTCTTGGGACATGCGATCACAAGTGAGGGAATTTTTGTGGATCCTTAAAAAAAGGTGATTGAGGAATGGACCAGGCCCTCTAGTGTCACATAAATCCATAGTTTTCTTGGATTAGCTGGGTACTAATGATATTTTGTGAGAAACTTTTCACGATTGTCAATCCTGCTAACTAAGTTAACAAGGAAAGAGGTAAAGTATGTCTGGATGAAAGAATGTGAGGGAATCTTCAAGGTGCTAAAGATAAGGATGATCACTGCACCTGTACTCACACTACTGAAAATTGGAGCAAGTTTTGTGATATAAAATGATGCTTCAAAGAAAGTCTTGGGTTGTGTACTCATGAAAAATGATAACGTGATATCCTACGGCTCACGAAAGTTGAAGATCTATGAGCAGAACTACCCAATGCATGATCTGGAGCTGGCAGCCGTGATTTTTGCCTTGAAAATCTGGCGGCACTACCTTTATGGTGAGAAGTGTGACATATACACTGACCACAAGAGCCTAAAGTATATATTCACACAAAAGGAGCTCAACATGCATCAAAGGAGATGGTTATAGCTAATCAAGGATTATGATTGCTCGATTCACTATCATCCTGGAAAGGCGAACAAGGTAGCTGATGCTCTAAGCAGAAAGAAGCCTGCTACTCTATCTATGCTGATGATTGAGAAAGACCCTATCTTCTTGGATATGAAAATAATGGATTTGAAAATCATAAGGGAAGGGGATATATCCTACCTTTCCCAAATGATTGTGAAACCATCCATCCAGGAGAAGATTAAGGAAGCACAAAGGGATGATGTGAGGATACAAAAGAGGGTGAATGCAGTAAAGTAAGGGAATCTGTAGGAGTTCCATATCGATGATGATGGTGTGATTTGGTTTGGAATGTGGCTTTATGTGCCTTCATCACCTGGGATAAAGAAGGAGCTATTGGAAAATTCACATAGCTAAATATTATCTATCCATCCTGGGAGTACCAAGATGTACCATGATCTTCGAGAACACTTATGGTGGGATAACATGAAGAAGGATATTGTGGAATATATATCAAGGTTCTTGGTATGTCAGCAAGTTAAATATGAGAAACAAAAGTCGAAAGGTATTATGCATCCATTGCCTATACCCATGTGGAAATGGGAAAATGTTACTATGGACTTTGTCATAGGTCTCCCGAAGACGTCAAAGGGAAATAATGCAATATGGGTTGTGGTTGATCAACTCACCAAGAATTCCCATTTTATCGCTATTTGGGAAGATCTCTAGATTGAAAAACTTGCAAAGATATATGTGAAGGAAGTGGTGAGACTTCACGGTGTTCCACTCTCAATTGTCTCTGACCATGATCCAAGGTTCACATCTAAATTATGGAAGAGCCTTCAACATGCTTTGAGTACTGAATTAAATTTCAGCACAACCTATCACCCCCAAACTGATGGCCAATCTGAAAGGACTATTCAGATGCTTGAAGATATGCTAAGAGCCTTCTCTCTAGAATTAAAAGGTGGATGGGATCATCATTTCCCATTGGTTGAGTTATCATATGACAATAGCTTCCACTCGAGCATTCAGATGGTTCCATATGAAGCTCTGTATGGAAAGCGATGTAGAACTCCAACCTGTTGGGATGAAGTTGGAGAAAGAAAGCTACTTGGATCTGATCTTGTGCAAGAGATGACATAGAAGGTTCAAGTCATTCAGAAACACATCAAATCTTCTTAGAGTTGGAAAAAGAGCTTTGCTTATAACCGTCGAAGGGACTTAGAGTTTGACATTGGAGATAAAGTCTTCCTACGAATATCTCCATGGAAGAGAGTCATGTGATTTGGGAAGAAAGGGAAGCTAAGCCCAAGGTATATTGGCCCCTTTTAGATCCTTGACCGCATAGGAGTCGTTGCCTATCGTCTTGCACTTCCACCAAATATGGGTCTAGTTCATGATGTGTTTCATGTATCACTAATGAGGAAGTACATACCAGACCCCTCACATGTACTAAACTTAGAGGTGGTGCAGTTGGAAGATGATCTCTCCTATGAGGAGCAACTAGTAAAAATTCTGGATTGGAGAGATAAGGTTCTACGCAACAAGATAACCCATCTTGTCAAAGTGTTGTGGAGGAACCATAAGTTTGAGGAAGCAACTTGGGAAGCAGAAGAGGCAATGAAGGAGAACCACCCTCACCTGTTTGTGTAAAGTGAAATTTCGGGGGCGAAATTTATTAAGGGGGGAAGACTGTAACGACCCAAAGTTTTTCAATGAAAATTACCTTCTTAAAATTATTTCATAAAATCACATGAAAGCACAACATAATGAACTACTAAGTGCTAAGTGACCTTTAAACATAATTTCTTCACTTCTTTATTGGGAATTTTGAAAATCCAACATACATAGTTGTGTTCAAGATGATTTTTAGAGTCTAATAAAACAAAAATAATTTTTGGTGAATAGTAACCTACCCTTATGAATAGTAACATACCCTTATGAATAGTAATATGACCCTTATGAATAGTAAATCATCCAACATAAGAGTAACGTTACCCATGGATAATTAAATAAAATTTAGACATCTTAAAAAGTGACAATTTGACCTTAGTAAACGTTTTGGTATTTTGTAAGTGATAAATAATTAATTATAATTAATTAATTAATTTAAAAGAAAATGTATTTTCTTAAAATGTTTCCATTAATTATCAAATCAATTTCTTATATTTTTTAGATAAATTTATAAGACCCTACGTAATTTTTGAAAGCACTATAAAATCAATTTTAAATTTAAAAACTATTTTTAAAGTAAATTATGATTTTAATTAAATATTATATTAATCATATTTAGAAAATTATTTTTGAAAAATGGACTTCATTTTTGGATTCTACAGATTGAAAAATTGTTGGGGTAAATTTTTGGGATTTTTCTGAAATACTTGAATTTTTGATGAATAGTGAAATACCGTAATTTACAAAAATAAGCTAAATAAGCTAATTATAGAGTCATGTGTGATGTTATGCTGATGTAAGCCCACTTGGTTCGGTATCACATGATAAAATTACTATTCTTGGTCATTCAAGACTCACTATTCCTGTTATCAAGGGAAATTAATAAACTAATGAATTTAATATTAAGGAAACCCCTCTCCCCTCCACTATAAAAACCAACCTTCACACCCTCATTTCCTCACACCTTTAAAGATCTAATCCTTCTCTAAACTCTACCCAAAAATCCTCCCTAGCCCCTCTCCCACGTCCAAGAGCTTCTGGTCTCATCAAAAGATCAATCCTAGATTCCTTAAGGAGAATCTCAAGAGGAGGATTTAAGAGGTAATTTCTCTCCCTCTTCTCCTTTAATTTCCTTTCAAGTTCAAGTTCAATTATTGATCTCTCCCCATCTATCTTCATCCAAATGGTATTTTAACTTTATTATTATACATTTAATGGAATGTTATGATGAAAATGGGATATTATATCATTCAACCCCTTTTCCCTCTTCCTTTTATTTTATTAAAGAGAACGTTGTTCGTAAGGTGTTAATTTATCACCTTCAAGAACGACATGCTTTATTATTCCATTTATACCTTCAGATATGATCATGAAACCATTTCTATTGTTGAACCAGAATTTTTTTTATGTATTATTTCCTATTTAAAGTTTTGGAAATAACTTATGGCCATATTACTAAGTGATAAATTAAAACAAGTTCATTATGACCGAAAAATCGCTCAAGTTAACCCAAACAATCATCATTTAATTCTTATCTAATGATACATCCACATAGATATAAAATGATTCATTATAAGATAATTAAAACTCCTATAATATCATTAATAAAAAGTAATATCAGTTCTGGATGTTTACCCATGTTCTACCCGAACTTCAATTTAAGAATACAAGTGAACCACTCAAGAAAACCATAAAAACAAACATTGTCGAACAATGTTTTCAAACTCTATAACTCATACAAAGGCACATAAAATAACTTAATGAAACCATAATGAACCATATTAATGTACACAAGGTTCTGGATTTCTAATTAATGAATATAATGTCATTATACATGACATTAAATAGAATGAAGCATTCAGATACAAGGTAAGGGGAAATTCTCAAACCCAATTTTCTTTCTTCGGGTTCTCCATATTTCACTCCATTTTTTATATGGTTACTACTTAAAAATATTTTGTTCATTATTGTCTTTACTTTTATGGGATATACATGTTTTTCACTATCATTTATGACAAACCAAATGTTTTCCAAAAGAACTCTTCTTTCAAGAACACACCTTTTACTTCTCATTCAAGATTGGCGGTTTTTGTATCAAGTATGTTATTCCCTATTTCTTTTGGGAACCCAAATTTATGAATGTGTTCTTATGAGATGAAACCCATTCCTTTTCATGGGTTAGTTATGTTCATTTATGTTATGTTTTCATTGTGTCATGCATGATAAATTATATTGTTATGATGTGACGGGTGCACCCAGAATTATATAGCGCAATATGAATATTTAAATGTGATGGGTGCGCCAGGAATTATACAGCACTCCAATGCATTGGGTAAAGTGATGAATATCATGAGTAAATGTGAAATGATGTGTGAACAGGATTATAGCTTGGTTCACAAGTATGTGTGGTAGTTAACCACTAAGACATGATGTTTCATTTTTATGCATTGCCACATTTCAAGTCATATATTTATGATTCCTCTCTTGTTCATGATCTTTTTTCCATGTTATTATTATGCTCACCCCATGCTATATTGTTCTTATCTATCCTCTTACTGGGCTTCTAGATCACCCCTTTTGATGTATATCCTCCGGTGGCTACATGTACTAAGCAGAGGACAAGTGCCAATAAGAAGCTAGAGAAGAAGAAATTAAATAAATGTTTATGCTTGATGTTGTAATTGTTATGTATGGTCATAGTTTTCCCAAGACACTAAACCTTTGGATCCTCTATGTGTAATACTATTATGTTATTTATCTTTAAAATGATGTAATAGTAATGTAAGAAAAGGTTGGGTCACTATACTGAGCACAGATTTGAGCCTACCGCTCCCACGTGCTCTCCTGAAGATTCCCATGCTGCCAACAAACACGCACCAAGGGAATCGATCACCCATGAAGTATCCTCTCCTAACAATCCTCAATCTCCACCAGGTACTCAGAAAAGGTCACTCCATTCTTGATGTCCAGCTCTCCCCAGTCGATGACATGCAATGGGTTATGCACATATCTCCTCATCTGCGACACGTGGAAGACATCATGTATCCGATGCAACTGCGGCGGTAGAGCTAGGTGGTACGCCACCTCACCAACTCTTCACAGTATCGAGAAAGGTTCGATGAACCTCAGATATAGCTTGCCACCCCGGAAAAATCTTCATAACATTCGATGAGGTGAGACCCGAAGAAAGACGTGGTCTCCCTCCTCAAACTCCAGGGGTCTCCGTCACCTGTAATCATGCAACTTCTGCTGGTTCTGTGCAGTTTTCATCCATTCTTGGATGATCTGTAAATTCTCAGTGGTAGCTCGCACCAACTCTGGACCCATGAGTGCTGACTCTCCGGGGTCGGTCCAGCTAAGCGGTGACTGGCAGGGTGTCCCATACAAAGCCTCTAATGGTGGCATACCAATGGTGAAGTGGTAGCTGTTATTATACACAAACTCCACCAGTGGTAGGTGGTCTCCCAACTGTGACCAGAGTCCAAGATACAAGCCCGCAACATATCCTCCAGAACCTGAATGGTCCTCTCCATCTGACCATTATTATAGGGATGGAATACCGTGCTCAAGCGTAGCTGATTCCCAAAGGCCTCCTGTAATCCCTTCCATAATCAGGATGTAAAGCAGGCGTCTCGGTCTCAGACTATTTTTAAAGGGATTCCATGAAGCCAAACTATCTTTTGCATGTAGAGGCGTCCCAAGATCTCTACGGAACTCTGTTCCTTGATATCTAGGAAGTGGGCCGACTTGGTGAGTCGGCCAATGATCACCCAGATAGAATCATGCCCCTTGGGATTCCGTGGTAATCCTATCACGAATTACATCAATATTCCATCCCACTTCCACTCTGGAACTTCCAGGGGGTGAGGTAATCCTGCTGGAACCTGGTGCTCAGCCTTCACCTACTGGCATGCGAGGAATCGGGAAATGAACTCTGATACTGACTTCTTCATGCCAGACCACTAGAACCGTCGTCAAAGATCCTGGTACATCTTTTCCACTCTAGGATGTACTGCCAAGGGGGATGTATGAAGCTCCCTTAGGACCTCCTCCTGAAACACCACCGGTACAACAGTGCATCCTCTGAAAAGAAGTATGTGCTCCCCACCTTACAAATATCCATTAGGAGCATGTCCTGTGGATAACTAAGCACGTAAAGTCTCACAGTCAACATCCCCAAGATGTGCTTCCCTAACTTGTTGTAAGAGTGTAGGGGTGATAGCCATCAACTACAGGTAAGTTGCATCCTCTCCATCCACGAAGGATAACTTCTACATGACTAACTACTCTATCGTCTCACTCAACAGCTATGAGATCAACCTTCTGATAAGAGAATCCGCCACCCTTTTACCCTTACTAAGAGTATAAATGATCTTGAAATCATAATTCTGTAGGAACTCTAGCCAATGCCTCTGCCTCAAATTCAGATCTTTATGTGAAAAGATGTACCTGAGGCTCTTGTGGTCAGAGTAGACGATGAACCGCTAGCCCATATGGTAGTGTTGCCACATCTTCAATGCAAAGACTACCGTGGACAACTTGAGATCATGGGTCACATATTTTTTATCATGTTTCCTAATCTGGTGTGAACCATAAGAAATCACTACCTTCCTTTTCATCAGGACACAACCAAGACCGTCCCCTGATGCGTCGCAGAAAACTATGTACTCGACACCCTCTTCCGATAATCTCAAAACTGGGGCACTCATCAAACTCTATCTCAACTTCTTGTAAGCCTTATAACACTTCTCTATCCACACGAAGGGTTTCCCCTTCCTGGTCAAGGCTGTCATCGGTGCTGATATCCAAGAGAAATCAGGAATGAATCTCCAATAATATCCTGCCAACCCAAGGAAGCTCCACACCTCCATGACGCTTCGAGGGGGATCCCATGCTAATATAGCCTCCACCTTGGCTGAGTCTACAGCTACTCCGTCTTATGAGATGACATGTCCCAGAAAGTGGACCTCCTGAATCCAAAACTAGCACTTAGAGAGCTTCCCAAAAATATGGTACTCTCGGAGTGCGTCTAGAACTATCCACAGGTGTCTCGCGTACTACTACTCTAACGCCGAGTACACAAGGATGTCATTGATGAAGGCCACCACGAACCGGTCCAGGTATGTCCATAATATCCGGTTCATCAGTCCCATGAACACTACGGGGGCGTTTTTCACATCGAAAGGCATCACCAAGTACTCATAGTGACCGTAGCGGCATCTAAAATCCATCTTTGGTATATCTTCATCCCGTACTCATAACTAGTGATAGCCTGATTGAAGGTCAACCATCGAGAACCACCATGCCCCTCTCAGCTGGTCGAAGAGGTCGTCGATTCTCGACAGTGGATACTTATTCTTCACCATCACCTGGTTCAGGAATCAGTAATCCATGCACAACCTCAAACTCCCATATGCCTTCTTGGCAAACAAGACTGGGGCCGCCTAGGGTGAAACGTCGGGTCTTACGAAACCCTTGCTCTGAAAATCCTCCAACTGCACCCTTAGCTCATGAAGATCTACAGGGGCTATCTGATATGATGGTGAGGAAATCGGTGTCGTCCCAGGGTGTAAGTCGATGCAGAAGTTGATTTCCCGGTGGGGAGCTAATCCTGGAACATATTCAGGAAAGACGTCCTCGTACTCTGCCACTACTACTAGGAACTAAGAGCTCACAACATCTACTACTCCGAGGATAAGGCTAGCCATCTCATGAGTGATCAGCTTAACCCTTCTATGCATGAGCCCATTCTGTGCTTCCTGTGTCTCCTTTTCTCTGACAAAGTAAAACCTCATTCCATCACGGCGGACACACTACACTCTTCGCCTAAAACAGTCAATCTGTTCATGGACCAAAGATAACCAATCCATACCGAGAATGAAGTCATAAGGCCTCGACGCTACCACCAAGAGGTTCCAACCAAAACTCTCACCTCCAAGGGTAAGATCACACAGTCTGAAAAGGTGTGTGATCGTCTAGTCTCCTCCCACAGGTGTCTCCAAGCATAAGGATTGAGTCAACGGTTCTACCGGAATCTCAAGTTTTCATACAAGATATGTGGTGATGAAGGAATGACTGGAGCCTATGTCTATAAGTACGACATATAAGGAAGAGAAGACACAGATCGTACCTCGTATCATCCCTGGAGCCCCTGGGTCATACGCCTCGACTGCATGCAGCTGTCCCCGCCCCTGTCCCCTAGCTCCCTATGCCTAGTGCAGACCTCCTAGGGGTAGTGGTGGAAGTAGATCGAAGCATCTTCCAGCACCTGAAACTCTCCCTGCTCCTCAGCCATGTCTGCTGCCTGGCGGGCCTGTCTGCTCCATTCTCTACCTCTGCCTCGGTGGTGCATCCACTGATTCTCTGTCAGCTTCTCGACGGGTCAGACAATTTCTAGCGAGATGTCAACTACCATCGTATGCGTAGCACCGATTCTCCCTAGGATGAATGGATCCATCCTAAGAGCCCTGGACTATCGATCCTCTCTCCTGGGTCCTCCTATAACATCTCTCACATCCTGATCCCTGCATCTGACGTCGACTCCCTACTGCCAAGGTCTCTGCACCTGTCTGCCTATTGCTGACTGTCGTCGGCTGTATCTACTCCGCCAAAAATATCTCGATCACCAAAGACCTCTTGAGCACTCCAGCATAAGTCGGAATGGATAGAGTCACGACACTAGCTCGGATGTCTCGTCGTAGACCTCGCTCAAAGGTCTGAGCTCTGAAGTACTCATCCTTGACCATATCCATCGAGTACCTGGCAAGTTTGGTGAATCTCGATGAATAGTCAACTACCGTCAAACTGCCCTGCTAGAGATGAAGAAGCTCCTAGATGTGTATGACTCTCAACGTAACTGGAGAAAACTCCTCCCTAAAGAGTCGCTCAAACTCTATCCACGAAAGAGTCTCCTCGTCATGAGTCTGTGTGGACAGACTCCACCATCGTCCCACTGAACCCTGAAGAAGGCTCACCCCTAGGATCACCATCTGGTCTGCTGGTTCCCTCAATAGATGGAAAAATCTGGTCACCACCTCAAGCCAGTCCTTAGTTTCCTGAGGGTTGGGCTCACCTCGAAACCTAAGGGGTCTCTATCTCTGGAACTCATGGAGCGCGCTCAGCCTACACTCCTTATCGGTCGGCACTGCCGGTACCACAGGCTGCTCTACTAGCGGTGGTATAGCAGGTGCACCACCTGGTGCAAACGCCTGGGGAACTGGTCCCTATATTGAAGCCTTGTCACTGAGGGGGTCATCCTTGTGATTGTTCTACTGCATCCTAGCGGGTATGCATCGCGGAGGCATCCTGTAAGGAAACAATATGTACCATGGTCAATGAGTATATCTGGATAGCTGACACAAAGGATATGGAAAACACAACCCATTCCTATATGATGCATGTACCTTTCTTTTATTTCCCTAAAACTAGTGTTTTCATGTACCGAGTCGAAAAGAAGGTTATCAGAGTCCTGGTGTATGGATACGTCGACTGCCACACCAACACTGGAGTTTCTGGCCTGAAAGCTGAACTCGAAAAACTTAACATTGTTGCCCCAAACCCATCTCATAGACTCTTGGTCCTAAGGTAGAACTGGCCACCTCTGATACCGCTCTGTCACAACCCGTCCTAGTGGGGCCCACTCCGTGACTCCCCAAGCCCACCTCTAATAGGCCAGGGGCTGGTGACTAGCACAGAGTGGACATATTACTACATGGGAGGCATTGCCTAAGAACCTGTACACACACACACACACACATCTCCAAGCCCACAAAAGATGAAGTGTAAAAACCACTAACAAAATGCATGCATTCAACTAAAACCAACCAATAGAGTACGAAAAAAAGTGAAGTACTGAAAGTACACTGGGCCAGAATACAATCCCACCAAAAATAAGAGTCTGAAAAACTGCAAGGTCCCACCTGTAAACACAAGATGTACGAGGACTACTGCTCGTAGCCGAAGAAACACCTCAGCCTGTAGGGAACTCAGAAATCTTGGACCTGTCCTGATTCACCTTGGACTCTGTCAAAAGGATACTTGTTTGAAAAAGACATGACACGTGCGGGCAAAGCCCGTGCAGGGGTGAGTATAACAATACTCAGTAGAGGACCCCTAAAAAACACAAAGAAAGTACACAAAGGAAAGGCACAGTCAACTCTACACAGTATATGTCTACTGAACATATAATAGGAGATCACAATCCAGATATAGTCAAAACCTAGACCCATAGTCTAGATACAAGTCACACAACTGCATACCCCCGCTAGGGATTCAGTTTGAAGATTCCACGAAGCACTCATTCCGGGAGAACACACTCCACGAGTCTGGTATATCTGATGCGGTCCATCCAAGAAGTACCGTTCATCGGGAAATGTCATGATAGGTAGTTACACTCATTACGGGAGACACACTCCTGAGTGGGAAGATCACGATAGATAGAAGCACTCATTATGGTAGACACACTCCTGAGTGAGAAAGATCACGATACACAGATGAGGATCACTGCCAGGGCCATGGCGGATACCGCGACTCATCCGGATTCACCAGCTAGGTGATTTACCAGCTAGGTAGAGGATCAACGCCCAGTAGAGTTGGTCATGTCGATTCCTGACTCTTCCTAGGGTCAGGAATGGATAGAGGATCTCACTCCAGGCCTCTCAAAGGGATGCCAACTCTATCAGAGAAAGTCCTGCTGAAGGGATCATACTCCTGTAGAAGGAAACGAGGCCTGACTTTCAGGGGAACGAGAAGAAGGGGCACTAAACCAAACGAAAGATTTCCAAGATATGGTGAACAAGAGGACCAAGCCATTTTACAAAAAGTACACAGTGTGTAGAAAAGTTACATGCCGTGTTGTCTGACCCCGAGTACTACCCATGTACAACAACCCGTGTAGTATGGCTGGTTGTGTAGAAAAGTGCATACACGACATGTAGTACGGTGTACACGTCATGTCTGAGTGACTGGGGTTGGCTCCGTGTACGCTGGTCATGTGCCTGTACACGACCATCAACCCATGTACTCCAACCCGTGTAATCAGTATATGGGGGGACCCGCGTTACTGGCCTCACCTGGACGTGTGATGGAGTACACGTCGTGTACTTCATCCCATGTCTGTGTATCGCCTAGATAAACGCCGAGTCCCATGTAGCCACCTCTTCCATGCTTTGTAGAGAGTACACACCGTGTTGTCTGAAGCCGTGTAGTCCATCCCATGTCTGTGTACCTTCCAAAATACATGATGAGATTCAAGGAAAATCCAACACACTGTGTGACTAGGGTCATACTCCGTGTGATTCCTCTATGACCCCCAAAACCCTAGCTACCACCGCCGGTACTACACAACGTATTCTTAGGAAGTACATGCCGTGTATCCCAAAATTTTATAGAAACAATGCTCCTCACCAGTGGGCCTCTCGTGCTGACCCGATCATCGATTCGGCCATCCGATTTCCATGAAAATCCCTGATGTTTGGTCTCCCCAACACCATGAAGCCGATTACTTTGTTTTCGGACCTCTGGTCGACTCCAAAAATGTGCAACGATCCACCCACTTGAAGAACGCTCGAAGAACCGCCCTTCCCGATCCGGTCTGATTAATCATTTTCTATCGTCATCGCACCTCCGTAAGGTCGTTGTGGTGTCAAATCTTAAATTTGGGATCATTGCGTCGCAAAAAGGATGCGTAACGGTCTATTGTTCGTCGCCCCACAAAGAACGCAAAGAACGCACGAAAGAAAAAGGGGGAGGAAAATCCAATAAGAAAATCGAGGAACGAACCTCCACCATCGTTCATCACGATGTTGATCTGTTCCCGTTAGTAGGCTTAAACAGAGCAGAATCAGACAACAACAATTCAACATGGATCAATTCCCCAAATCATCCCAATAAAACCCTCCCGTAAGAACGTACGAATCCGCAGATCAACTTGTTCATGGTTGATCCACGTTCGTTGTTTAAATAAAAAGCAGGGAAAAGAATTTAAATAACAAACCCCTACCTCATGAAGAGATTGATTGCTGACAAAGGGTCGCACTTCCGTCATTATCGAGATCCTTCAACTTCGTTGGCATAGTGAGTCGTAGCTTCGATCCGTCGTCGTTCGTTGCTGAGAGTTTTCTCCAAAGCGCCATGGATTTTCCCCAGAGTTTTCTCTCAATCTTCCACCAATGATCGACATTAGATTATCCCAATAAAAAGAGAAACATGTTTGGCATTCAAAATATGTTACAATATTAACGAGTAAAACTTTCCATTCTTGAGTCATTATGACGTGGCATTTATTAAAGAAATAGCTACCCCATCGCCGCACTGCAGCGACTGTTTCCATATAAAATAAAATAAACATTGCGAATTTATTTTATTTCATTTTACTGAAAATGTCCAAAAATTAACTTTTTCCCTCGACCCGCGCCGGTCGTGGTTAGACCCGTTCTTTGGTAAAGTCATCGTCCCGGACGCAACGGTGCCCTCAGATTTTTAATCTGGGAATCCGTTTAAAAATTGCCACAACTGCGCACAAGTGTCGACTCACTTAACTTAAAAAATTTTGAACCACCATTCCAGGATCACTGAGCCTCAGAATGATGTTTCGTCTCTGTGTCTGGTCTCGTAATAATTCCATATAATATTTAAAAACAATACACAAAAAAATCTGAGACACTACATTTAGAATATATATAAAATAAATTAATAATATTTTCAGAAGCTTGCTTCACACACAACCCCAAAATATAATGATCTGCGACATATTATTAAGAAAATTATTAAAATAATAAAAACTTTAGTAAATAAAAGATAATAATCAACTAAAAAAGCTTAAATTTAGAGGACAAACAATTAATATGATTTAATGTTAAAGATTTTTCTTACTCAAATAACTTTTTTAAAAGTGTTTTGAATTTTATCATAATATATTTAATTGATCACTTTTTAAAAACTATTTTGACATTATCGAATATTTAAATATTGAAACTAATATATATACATTCTTTAATTTTGGAATTGGTGCAAAATAGTACTAATAACACTTAATTATTTAAATGGATTTTTTTAATAAAATATGTTTTTATTTAGATATATTTTTTTCATTTAAGAATAAAAATTATAAATTTTAGAATTTTAATTTTATCAAATGATATCAATTTTTTAATTTTTAATGTCAAAATTATCCTAAGTTTATTTTTTTAGATTTTACAAAAATAGTTGAATTTTGGTGAATAGTGAAAAATACATTTTTTACTAAAACTATTATGTTTTGGACTATATCAAGAATAAATTACAAATTAAAAAATCATTAAACATTTTTCATGATTAAAATTGTTATTAAAGAGTAATATGAATAATTTTAAAAAACTATATTAAAATTAGAAAACCTTTGATTAAAATTTTAATGTCTTAAGTGATATTTTCTATAAATAAAGTGTGTTTGGTATTTTCTTTCAATTAAATATGATTTTGGTAAAGCTATATTTTATATTTCATTAGAAGACTCAAAAATATTAATTTTTATACTATAATAATTTATGTCTTTAAAGTCAATGACATTGACAAATTTAGAGTATATATAGATTTTAAGCAAAAAAAAAACTTTTTCTAAAAATGGTTTTTATGCATTATGTGAACTATTATTAAAATTAAATTCTATATCCTTTAGAAATTTTATATATTAATATGATTTTAATATTTTAAATCATCATTTTAAAATTTGGTAGTAAGTTTAATTTTCATTTTGGTTATTAAAAATAATCAACTTGTTTAAAAACTAAGTTACCATAGTAAAAGTAAAAAGGTTAAAAAGAGTTTCTCAAAGTTTAAATGTCCTAAAACATATAAAAAATATTCCACCATGAGTTTGGATGATAGTAATCTTTGAAAACCACCATAACCTCCATTATTTTACAATTATGGAAACTTTTACCCTATATTGGTGACATAGCATTATTGGAATGTATCGAGTACTTCCAAAATTACCCTTCTATTCCTTGAGTAATAAATTTTCCCTAATGTTGTTCCATGTCAATATTTTCTTTTAAAATGTATTTTTATAGTATTATATGATGAATTAATTATTTATAGTACACATAATGTTTTTATAATTTGGTAATAACTATTATCCACCATTCCCCGTTTTCCATAGAGGAAAACAAAAATGACATTCATGTGTATGTGTAGAGTACCACCTCCAGAAAGAGTCATGTTTCATTTTCATTCACCGTTATACATGGATGGACTTAATGATAAATTTAATGAATAAATATTATTTTTATGGAATTATTTGGATTCTGTTAAGTCAAATTGGAGAATCTATATATAATATAAGCATCAAATGATTTTTGTAAATTCAACCACCTAAACTGAACATACTAAGAGGAAACAAATTTTATACATAATATATAATAGTTTTATATCCATTAAATTTTATTATAAATATAATAAATTATGATATATCACTTTATTAAAACTTAAAAAATATCATTATTCCTCTATAATAAAGATATTATAAATATGTCACTTCATAATAATCTATTAATCATGGTATGCTTATGTTTTCATCAGTTTGACCACTAACTTGAACAATGTTGTAAAATAATATCATGGATGAATATGTGAACTTAATTAAAACTAATATATGATTTAAATAAGTAAACAATTCTATGGTTTTGGTTTTATAATGGTAACAATAATATTAAACTCATTAACTAAGATACCAATGTTCGTTATTTAAAAAGCACAAAAACATATTAATCACAAATTTAATTTTTAAAGTTCATAACCAAAATTCCCATTTAATGAAATTATAACATTATAAATAATATTAAATAATCAATTATATTAAATTTTATAATCTATGAATTATTTACTTTTGGACATGAATGAAGAATGACAACATTATTATAAAACTAGTTCACAATGATCAAGATTACTCACTCTCAATATTCAAAATAGATAATAACCAACTCATATACATATAGAGAATAATTATAAATTAAGTTTATAAAAGGATATATATATATATATATATGAATAATTTTTTAAATAGTTTATAATTATAGTTATTTTTTCTATATATGAGATTCAAGTGCATTAGTCGTAGTTAAGAATTAATGTATGGGGTTTTTTATATGAAATTTAATTTATTGAGACATATTTCATATTATGCACCATAATATCATTGATATGGTGTGATTATTTCCTAATATATGTATATTAAAATATTTATAAAATTCATGATGGTTTAATATCCTTATTGTGTTCTTTCTTTAAATGGATATCATTTCAAAGGATATAATGGTTTCAAGGGTTTTGGAATATCAATTTTGATTCCTTAATCAATGATGAATATTCACAAATTGTTTCATTTTTGTGGTGAATATATTTTCCATAGATTTATTTTTTCTTAATTTTTCTTTAAATATAACATATTTTAATATCTATCTCATGGTCGGCCTTTCATGTGCTTTCAATTTAAAAGATAATGAAGTTATAATCGTCTTTCATCTCAATTTAAATTCTTTGAGATATGGTTAGATCTATAGACCTAACATCATATAAGTGATTTATATAGTGTATATTGGGTATACAAAATAATGAATTAGTTTTTATTCATGGTATTTCATATTAAATTTCAATCTCTCTTTTTCAAGGTTTTTTATTAATATTTTTCTTAAGCTATAAAGGATATTGATCAATAAAAACTTATTTATTTAATTTATAGTCTTACTTCTTGAACTTATTTATTCCATTAGTTTATTCAGCCACTATAAAAATGTATTATATTTCATTTTATCTTTCTCTCTAGGGAGCAATTAATTTTTAAATAAAATCTCATTCTATGTTGAATCTATCACTCATAAAAGCACAACACTATTAAGAATAATTATCATCATCCCTGAGTAATCTACTTATATTTCATATAAATTATTCTTATTCCATCCATTATTATCCTTTATATTTTTAAACCCATTTATATTATATCGCTTATGAACATCAAATTTTCATTTTACAAATTTTAAAAATTTGTTTTTTAACATTTTTTATAATATTGGTTTTTCAGTAAAGGTATTTTAAAATATTCAAATGGTTTTCCTTTAGAGATCATATGTTTTATCATTAGTACCATATTTCATATAAAAAAATTTAAATACTTTTAAAGTGTCCATTATTTAATATCCTTTTTAGAAGTAAACGTTTGAATTTTTTTAATTAAAATTATTTATAATGGATTTTGAATATGACACACAAATTCATATTTTATGATTATGGTAAAAACGTTTTGTCTCACCATATGAGAAATCATATTTACAAATAATCCTTTAGATGTTTTAAAATTAGTTTCCAAATTATTTTATTACTGGAATATTGTGAAAGGAAATGGAATGATTCTTATGATTTTCAGATGTAAAACATGATTTTTAATAGGAACTCTTGATTTTAAAAGATATTTTAAATACCCAAGTTGTTAAGAAATATTTATTTAGCAGTTCTTAATGAATTTTTTTGAATGTATATTTTATTTACAATTTTTTTTCTAATTTTTTTTAAAGTGTAATTTTTTAAAAAATAACCAACCTAAAAGTATTTTATTTTAAGGTATTTATTTTTATGGAGTTTGAAATCTTTTCAAAAATTGATATTTTTGTTATATTTCAATGTGATTTATCCAATATTTTTAAAGGGTTTTTTATATTTATATCAAATTCATTTGAAAATAATTATGTTTCACTTGGTATATATCATTATGATATAATTAACTTTCATTCAATAGATTTATTATAAAATTTTCTATGAATGTATCCATGAAAACCATCTCTTTTCCATGGGTTAATTAAGTTATGTTAAAAATATGAATGAATAATTTCAAGTGGAACACAAAAACATGGATAGTTGAGTGGTGGGGTCCTATATAACCTTCCACTGCATTGGTTAAGTTTTTATATCTCATGGGATAAGAATGTTGTGTCTTAACATGATTGCGTTATGATTTGTTCATAAGGTTTTTTATATAAATGATCACATATAGATGTGTTGAAATTATTAGGTGTGGATATGATCATATATTACATTATTCACAACATAGTGCATGCACATGATCATTTTCATATTTTTCACATGATTCTGTATGGACAAGATCATGCATAGATTTGTTCACATGATTTAGTGTGTAAATGATCACATAGGGAATTTTTCACTTGATGGTTAATGGACATAATTGTGTATATATTTGTCTATGAAGTTTTATATAGATGTGTTAAAAATTTTATTTGTTCACAATGACATGGTTTATTATTATTATTCCAAAGTTCCATGTCTTATGCCTATGGTTATGCTCTATGTATCATGTTTTTTATCTCTCAATCCTAATAAGTGGTATATATTGGATAATATGAGTTTATATAGCCCTATTTCATGTATTATTAACAACTCTTATTATTACATGATCTATTAATGATATATTTCTCCCCTTCACATGTTTTATAATATTCTTATGATGTAAATATTAATGAAATATTATTGAGTTTTCCCCTTATAGATCATGTGAGATCACCCATTACTTATGTTTCCATACCCTAAGTAATTTTGATGAGTATAACCTTTGAGGAGTATAAAAGGTATTATAGGGTAGTTTGATCATGAATAAATGTTCACAATTATTATAAAATAAGTTTCTTTTGTAGCTGATCCTTAAAGAACCTAAACATTCCATTCTAGGTATTTTTTGATTATTGTGAGATATAAAGTTTAACTTATGTTAATATTGTAATATAAGGATTGCTTAATTTTACTTTGTATGAAATAAATTGATTAAATAAAGTTTTTTAGAATCAAACATGGGAATCTGGGTCTAGGGAACCTCATTTGGTATCAAAGTAGGGTTTAGTTATATATAAGGATTAGTTCAATAATTTTGGGATCATAATGAGAGAGATTTTGTTTAAAACCTAGGGATAAGTCTAATGGGTAATTATATATATAGGATAACATCTTGATGATTTTTTATAGTAGATATTATGTGGTTCTCCTTACAATTACATCTCTATCTGGATAATGTTAAGTGGATGTGGTTGTTCCATAGATGAACCTATAGGTAATCACCTTAAAGATGGATGATTGAGTTTTAAATCGATCTTCAATTGGTTCATGATGAGTGGGACTAATACTGCACACTTAGCTAGACACTCCTACAAAATATAATTTGGTAAATTCACAATCTCTTTTTGAACCATTCTGAAGGATTTAAACAAAATTTGATGATATAATATATAACTTGTTGGGTTATATAACCTAATAGAAATATGACTATGGAAATACTGTGATAAATTTATGTTTTTATAGGTTGATGAATTTATATCATAATTGGACCGAATGTATCATAATTTGAATTGAAGGTTTCATTGGAGTAGACATATTTGAATTTAGTTATCACAATCATATGATCCTTATTATGATTTTATTAGATATTATCATAACCATTTTAGTTTCAATATTTGGTTGGAAATAGGATCATGAAAATTAAGTGTGAATAGAATATCCCTATAAACTTCTATAACAAACTAAGTAAAAATAATTGGTATAAATTTTATAGTTGAAGGAAACATCTCAATATATTCCTCTTTGCATGATGTGATGAGTCTCTTAGTATCTAAGATTGTGAGGTTGATATCTCAGTAAAATATATATGTTAAGTTTATAATGGATACTTAATATTATTCATTTAGTGAATAATAATTAAAATTTCTAGGAAATAATTTATTTAATTGGTAGAATATAACACCCAGATATTTTGGAATATATATATTTTATTTTCTAAATTAAGATATTGTTTAATAGATTGATCCACATAAAAACCCAGATGAAAATGAGCTGTAACATATTAAACTAATATTATTAAGAAAATTATAATAATAATGAAAACCATTAGTAAATAAAATAGTAATCAGCTAAAAATTATTATATTTAGTGGATAAATAATTAATTTGATTTAGTATTAAAGATTATTCTTTCTCAAATAACTATTTTTTAAAAAGTTTTTTTATACCCTAAAATAATAAATCAAAAACTTTTGAAATATTAAATTCATAATAAAAAATATTTCATTATATGTACTAATATATATAAACATTAATTAAGTTAGAAATTGGTATTAAATAGTACTTAAGAACACATAATGTTTATAAGGCCATTTTTCAATAAGAGTGGGTTTTCTTTATAATTTTTATTTTTATTTAAATTTTTTTAAATAAATTTTGGAATTTTAATTTTATATAATAAATATCATTTTTTGAATTCATAATGTAAAATTTATCCTAAGGTGAATTTTTGGGATTTTTCTAAAATAATTTATTTTTAGGTGAATAGTGAATAATATAGTTTTTATTAAAACCGTACCATTTTTTACTATATCAATATGAATTTATAAATTATGAAATTATTAAAAATATTTTAGAATCCAAACTATATTTAAAGAGTAAGATAAATCATTTAAATATATATAGTTAATTTCAGATAACCGATGAATCACATTTTAAAGACTTAAGGTGAATTTTTCCAATTAAAAACTATTTTTTCTATTTAATTCCAACTATATATTATATTGGTAAAATTCCATTTTTTGTTTTATTTTTAATTCATATAAGTTTTATTTATTTTATAATACAAATTTTATATAATGAAATTCATTGACATTAGTAAATTTATACTACACATACATTTTAAACTAAAACACATTTTTTTAAAAACAATATTTATGAATTGTGTGCCCTAATATTAAAATTAAAATTTCTAATCTTTAGAAATTTTAATTGATAAAATTATTTTAATATTTGAAATTTATATTTTCAAATTAGGTAATAACTTCAATTATAATTTTTTATTAAAATTAATTACCATGGTAAAAAAATAAGTTGTTTTGATAAAAGAAAAAAAAGATAAAAAGGGTTTTACTAAGTAAAAAAGGCCTAAAATTTAAAAATATCCCTATAGGTGTTTATTTTGGAGGTGAATTAGAAAAACCTAACCCCTCCATAGTTTTACAATTTTTCTGCATTTGACCTTTGAATATTGACATACCATTACTGAAATGTAATGAGTACTTTGAAAATTACCCTTCTCTTCACTTATAAAAATTGACCACTCTCACCACATCATGATTTATCTATCCCTATGAATGTTATTATAAAACTCTTCAATTTTTATCATTATAGAATCATCTATCATGTTCATAATCATGTGGTCTCAATTATTTTTCCTAAGGCCTCTATTTCCTAGGAGATTTCCAAGAGAAATACCATGTTCTCAACGTAAGTACTAACTTTTCTAAAATATTGTTTTTTATATATTTCCATTTCAAATATATTTTAAAAATACTATATTATGACTCCTATAATAATATAATATTATTTTTCTTTATATTTTTGTAATAACTATTATCCAATGGCCCCCTTTTACCTTAAGGGAAAAAAATGAAATTCATGTGTATGTGTGGATTTCTGCCTCCATGAAGTGTCATATTTCATTTTCCTTCACAAACTCACATAGGTGGTAATAATTGGAAATGTAATGGATAAAAATTATATTTATAAAATTATTAGGATTCTATTAAGAAACATTTTATAACCTCTCAATAATATGAGGAACAAGCAAACATTGTAAATTCAACCATCTAAAACGAACGTAACATAAGGGAAAAATTTTTATTCATACTACCTAATAGTTTTGTATCCATTAAAAATTATTTTATTTCTAATAAATTAAGATTTATCACTTTAATAAATCATAAAAAATATCATTATTCCTTTTGAATAATTATATTACAACTAAATCACTTTATAATTATCCATTAATTGTGTTATGTTCATGTTTTGGTCGGTCTAACCCCCAAATTGAACAATGCTATAAAATAATATCATGGATGACTATGAAAAACTTATTATTGATAATATATTATTTAAATAGTTAAATAATGATTTTATTTTAGTTCTTTAATGGAAACATTAATATTAAACTCATTAATTAAGATACCAATATCCATTCATTAAAAATCACTGAAACATGCTCTTTGCTAATTAATTATTAAAATATCATAATAAAAAATACCATATAATTACATTAAAACGTTATAAATAATTATAAAGAATCAATTTTGGTTCCTTTTATGATATGGGAATGATTAACTTTTTGGGAATAATGAATAATAACCCCTATATTATGAAACTAGTTTAAAACGATCAAGAGTACCCACACCCGATATTGAAAATAGATAAAGACTAACTAATATATATATAGAGAATAATTATGTATAATGTTCAAAAAAGGATATATATATATATATAGATGAATAATCTCACTAGATCAATTATTAAGATAATTTTTTTATATAATAGATTCAAGAGAATTAGTGGCAGTTGAGAATTATATTAAGGGGTTATTTTACTCAAAATAAATCTCTTGAGACATATTACATATTTCACACATTAATATGTTATATATGATGTTATAACTACATAATGATTTTATTTTAACATATTAATGTAATACATGGGGTTTAAATATCCATATCATGTGCCTTGTTTAAATGATTTTTGATTGAAAGGATACTAAGGATGTAAGTGTTTTTGAATCTCAATTTTGCTTAATTGAGATAATATGTGTATTAAAAAATTATTTCTTTTTTATGGTGTATAAATTGGACATGAATTTATTTTATTAAAATTTTTCATTAAATCTAAGGTATTAAAAAAATATCTCATGTTCCACCTTCTATGGGTTTTTGATTTGAATAATAACGAAGTCGTAAGAGTACTTGGTATCAATTTCCACATATCAAGAAATGTTTTGTTTTATGCACCTATATTTATTAAAATGGAGTTTATACTTATTATTTGATATATAATACCCTTAATTATCATTTATTAATTATATTTTAATTACAATTTTAATCTCTTTATTTTAATGGATTTTTATTAAATGTTTCTAAAGTTGTAAAATATATTGAAAACTCAAAACTTTTCTTTAATTTATATTATTTCTAGTTGAACTTTTTTCATTCATCTTAATGATATTACAACATAAAATTATATTATATTGAATTATTTCTTACTCTCTGGGTAAAACTAAATTTTGAAATCAAAGGTAATCCACATTGAATTTATCACTCATAAAAGTATAACATTGTTAAGAATAACTCACATCATCTAAATAAAGCTCTTTGTATTCTATAAAAATGTATCAGATTATCCACTATATTCACAATAATTTTAAAACCTAGTTATATTTTATCTCTTATTATTTTCACATTCCCCTTTCACTCTTTTAAAAATTATTTATTATTGACCCTTTTTATGTTATGGTTTTCAATAAGGGTATTTTAAAATATTCAAAATGTCTTCCTTTCAAAATCATATGTTTTATTATCCACTCCACATTCTATATAAAAACATTATATATTTTTCAAGGATCCATTATTGATTATCCTTTTATAAAAGTAATTTTTTTACAAAGTTTTCATTTCACCACCCTGAAATGTCTTTTGAATGTTACCCATAACTTCATATTTTATGGGAATGGTAAAACCATTTTTTAAAACCCATTTGTGGTTTCTCTCATTATATGAGAATTATTATTTACTAATATTAATTTACATGTTTTAAAATGAGTTTCAAATGGATTTTAACTCTTGATTATTTTGAAAGGAAAAGGAAATATTATTATTTTTTAAAAAGTTAATATTTTATTTTTAAAAGGAATTCATTATTTTAAAATGGGTTTTAAAGGATTGTATTTTTAATAAATAACTCTCAAGTGTTTTTATAACTTCTTAAACAATGATTTTAAAGAATATTTCCATTATAAAATTTGTTTTTTGAAAAACATTTTTGGTTCTAATGGGTAATATTTAATACTATTTACATATTCGATGAATTTCATTTTAACAAATATGTATATTTAAGGAGTTTTCAAGAATTTATAAACGGTATGTTCTTTTCAAAGTGATTTATCCAATAATTTTAAAACAGTGTTTTATATCTATATCAATATCAGTTGATGTTCCATATGTTATAATTGAGATATGTTCATATGATACCACCCACATTATTTTCCTAGATGACTTATGAAATGCTCTATGAATGTATTCATGAAAACCATATCTTTTCTGTGGGTAAATGAAGTGATGTTAGAAATATGAATGATTTATTTAACATGGGAAAGATATGCATGAATGAATAAATAGTGGGTTCCTATATAACCCTCCAATACATTGGTTAAATTTTTTTATCAAATGAGATAAGAATGTTGTATGTGGACTGGATTAGGTTATTCATTGACGAAAAGGTTGTGTGTGGAAATAATCACATATACCTTTTTTATATGACTGTTCAAGACATGATCATGTATATAATTGTCAACATGATGGTTAATGTATAGGATCATTTATATATATTTTCACATGATTGTGTAGGGGTGTGATCACAAATAGATTTGTTAAAATCATTGTGTGTGGACATGATCACATATGGATTTTTTTAAATGATTTTTCATTTCCATGATCGTGTATTTCATTATTCACAAGATTATGAATGGGAATGATATCATTTTTCTTTGTTTACAATGGAATTATTTACTATACTTGTACCACATTTATGTATCATATGTCTATTATTATGATCTATAGCTCAATTTTATAATCTATCTCTCTTATATCATGGTATATGTTTAATGTTTCTATTTTCTAGGTTATGAATATTACTACAAACTAGGATGATTCTAGATGAAAATATTTCATGGATTGATAATGGTGAAATGTTTAGAAGTAACAAAAAATTGGTTTCTTATGTAACTGATACTCAACGATGCTAAACCTTCCATTTTTAGGATTGTCTGATTATTTTGATATGAATTTTATAAATTATGGTAATGTTGCAAATCAAAGACAGTTTCATATCACCTTGTATAAAATCCAGTTTTTAAAGAAATTATTTTTAATAGCAATCTAGGAAGTATTGGTCTGGATTTATTCATATATCAAAGATCCTTAATAGAATGGACCATATAAAATTTGAGTAATTAAATAATTATTTGTAAGAGAATTTGGAAAGGGGGTTTAAATGAAAGTGTACATCACCTTGTAGTGAAATGGTGCTCATTATTAAAAATAGGGATTGGTCAATGTGACATTGAATCAAATATAAATATCTATACATGATTATAATAATGAAAAAATATCATATTCATTGAGTTGATGTCATATATGATCAACATTATGAATCTAAATATTTCTCAAAGTGGATATTTTTTTAGAATATAATTTTCTAAATATGAAGAGAGTTGTTAATTAGATGATTATTTTTGTATAATATTTGTTGAACATGAGTTTATATTAATTCATTTTTGACACATGAAGACACCAATTATATTCATAGACTTATTAGATAAAGTGTTTATAGATTAACATTATAAATTTTTAGTTTCCTTTATTTATGATATTCTCATATTTTTCAATGAAATATGAACATTAAAAGTATTTTTGGATTTTGATAAAGGATTTTTGAAATGATTTGTTTAAAAAATTCAAAAAGTGTTCCTTTTGGATAAATAAAGACACATTATTATGGTATGTGATTAAAATATTGGGTACTTTAGTAGATACTTTAATGAAAAAGGTGATTGAAGAATGAAATAGACCAACTAGTGTAACAAATATGCTAGTTCTGATGGATTATCTAGTTACTACCAATGGTTTTTTTTAGAATTTTCATTCTTGCTAACTATGTTATCATAGAATAGAGTTAATAATGTTCAGAAATAATAATATGAAGAATGATTTAAGGATATTAATAAAAGTATTTTAATTACACATCTATTCACACTAATATCAATTGAATAAGGGGTTTTATTATAAAATAATACTTTAAAAATGGTATTGGGTTGTGTGTTACTGGATAGTGATGATGAAATTTCTTATTCACAATGAAAATAAATGATTCATGAGAAAAATTAAATGATATATTATTTGAAGTTAGCATTTATAATATTTGAATTATAGATTTAGAGGAATTACCCCAATAGAGATAAGTGTGACATATATAATTATCTTAAGATATTAAAATATATATTTACATAGTAGTGGACCTTGCATCAATGAAGATTATCTTATTTAATCAAGGACTATAAATACTCAATAGACTACCACTATGGGAAGAAAAATAAGGTAATTGATGGTTATTTTAGAAAGAAACCTTCTACGTAATCCATGATAAGTTTTGGGAAAGACCCAATTGTCACAGATAATAGAATGATGGATATGGAAATCATAAAGGTAGTTTTTCATCCTACCTTACCCAAATTATTTTCTAATAATAAATCAAATATAATATCATGGAGACATAATGTAATTATTTTAAGTTACACAAAATTGATAGAGACTATGTGAGAGATTACCTTTGTATTAAACATTGGTAAATATTGATTCATTATGTTTGAAACTTGATTATATATTCCTTGAATACCAAAATTAAATAAGTATTTATTAGATTTTATATATTTTACATCATTATCTATCCACCTAAGAAGTAGTAATATGTACCAATATCTTTGAGAGCACATATTTTGAGGCAGCATGATGAATAATATTGCATTATTCACTTAAAATTTATTATTATGATAGATATTTATTTAAGAATTTTATAATCCAAAGAGGATAATATAACCACTACCCATACTAATATAATAATTAAAGAACATAAGCTCAGACTTTTTAGGGGTCTTCCAAATATATCTAAATAAAACAATGTCATATGTTTTGTGGGGGATTTTCTTAAAAACATTTCTTTATTTATTACCATTTGAGAAGATTTATTTCTTTTTCACGTTTCCATAATATATAAAAAATATATTTTGATGCCACATGTGGTACCACATTCAATTATATCTGATTTAGTTCTAAGGTTCACCTCATTGTTATGAAAGAGTATTCGATAGAAATTGAACACATTGATAAAAATCAACACAACCTATCATCCTTAAATAGGGGACCAATCTAAAAAATACTATATAAAAACTTGAAGTCATTATAAGAGCTTTCTTAGTGGATATACATGGTGCTTGGGATCAAAATATTCCACAGTTCATGCCCATGTACAATAATTATTTTAACTCAAGTATAATATATTATCTATATTATGCATGATATAAAAAGGGATGGAGAACTACAACATGGTAAGATGAAGTTGGTAAATGGATGTCATTGGGACCTAACAATTCTAAAAATGATAGATAATAAATACACTAATTTGTAATATATTTAAGTAGTATAATGTTAATAAAAGGTTTGTACTGATAGTCACTGAAAATACCTAGAATTTGATGTTTAAGATAAATTGATTTATCAAATATCACCATCAAAAAGAGTAATAAGGTTTTGAATGAATAGAAAGACAATCCTTAAGAATATTATCCTATTCATGATTTTTAATGATGATGGTTAAGTGACCTATCTACTAACACATCCACCAAAACATGGTGAAGTCTATAATGTAATCCATGTATCTCTCCTGATAAAGTACATAGTAGATCCGTTAAATATACTGAATCTATAGGTGGTAAAACTTGTTTATGGTCTCTATTTTGATGAGAACCTAAGGGAAATTATTTGTTATAGTGATAAATTTTTAAAAATACAAGATAATTCACTATGTAAAAGTCCCTTTCTGAAACCATAACATTGAAAAGGCTATATGGGAACTTGTGGATGTATAGAAGTGGAAGTACTCCCATTTATTGAAAACCCTGGATATGAATTGAAAATTTGAAGGAAAAATCTAATAAGGGTGTAATACTGCAATGACCCATATTTTCCAAAATAAATGTTTTTTTCTTGACATATATCTCAGTTATATTAAGTGTTATTTTCTTTATGAATAAAAATATATGGTATTCAAAAATTATATCTCATAGATCATAAAATAAAATAAAATAAAAACTATTATATTTATTCAATATAGATCATTACATATGAAGGTTAAATAAATTTAATAATATTTATACTAGTATAATGGATCAACATACACATATAAATAACAAAAGTAGAATTTCGAAATCTTATGGGCCATCGCCCCAAGAAATATCTCTACCGCGAAGAGTACTATAATAAGAAGGCATATAATTTAAAATAAGTTTATATGTTATATAAAAAATATAGGAAACCTTGTAAAATCTTAGTTGATAAAATGTGTAGGATTTAAGGGGTATATATAGGGTATTACAAAAAATATGACTATTATAATGGGTAAGTAAGTTGTGGGAAATAAGATCATTAAAATAGCATCACGATCACTAGAATAATAGACTAACCATTATGGGTAAGTATTTAAATAGTTATATAAAATAATAAATACCAATATATGATTGTAAAAATGCAATAAATGAATAATAAATGAAATAAATACATTGTCTTAATTTATCAAACTCAAATAAAGTAAATATTTACAGCAATATGTTTTCTTTTTATTTATTAGACCAATGTAAATTAAATTCAATTAAAATATTAAATTTAAATCATTTAGTGATATATTTTGGTAAAATGGATTTCAAATTTTGAAACCATCATGTTAAAATCAGTCAAAAGGGAATTATTGATAACTTTATGATATAGTTAAATATTCACGTGAATATTAAAATATGATCTGTAATATAACTACAATATTTTCAAATAATCAAAATAAGTTATATTTAATAAATAGATTATATTAATATTTTAAATTTTTTCCTATAATTTATAAAGTAATTCCCTATACCATTAATGGTATTTTTAAAAGTTAGGAAAATCCCAACATAGAAAAAATATGAATTTAAATATATTAACTGTTTTTAAGAGTTTATTTACTCATAGTGAGAAATTTATATTTACGAAATAAGTTTAATTTTTGCAACCAATAAATTTAAATTAGGCTAGGATTTATTTTTTATAAATAAATAAATAATAAATAAATAAATGTCTAAAATATGGCTCAATAATGATGAAATGATGACGACATCATAAAAAACATCATCAATGATTTATATGATAACATTATTTTTCAAAAATATTGCGGAATAATATTCCACGACTTACATAGGACCTATATTAGAAGTCATGATCATTAAATGATTATATATTCGTTACTTTTTTCTAAAAATATCCCCCCACTAACTAAAAAAATCCAATCATCACCCTATTTGAAAACCACTCTTAAAATATCTTCTATATAAAAATTTCAACTTATATTGTATAACTTATTTCCTATTCTATTCTTGGTGCTATGTTGGTCTCAACACACCCATGTAAGAGGGATTAAGTATGGAATTGTGATTGTGTACTTAAATAAAAATATCATCAACATAAATATCATCTCATTACATTATAAACCACCCAATATAGGTTGATCCCTCAATATAGGTACCTGAATCCAAAATCACATGGTGTGTCTATTCTTTACACTTAGAGAGAATAACTACATATTTGGATAAGAGTTACACTCTATATCATAAAAATAAGAATATTATGTTTCCTAAGGATTAATATTTTCAACTAAGTACATTATCCAAACACCATAATATGTTCCTCCTTTACGCATCAAGAAATAATATTGACCTACTGAGCTTTGAATTCCCCCTATATCCCACTATATAAAAAAGTTCGATAGAAACACTACCCCAAAACCATAAACCATTCCTCCTCTAACATTGGGGAGGGAATAATTTTCTATTATACAAATGATTGTACTAACACAAGATAGTTTCTCACTACTACCATAATATCACACATCATGCCTCTATAGCTTAGGGAGATGATAGAGTTGACTAAACTATATAGGGTTATAACACCACATCATATCCACTAACCAAATTATTTTTTAATCGTCATAAGAAACAATTCAAACTATCATTTTAACACATGTTACTATCAATTCCAAGTCATATTCACACAATATTATGGTTCATAATAAATTTTCTAGAAAACCACATCTTATTACATCAAGTTACAAATGTGATCACTTTTAACACCAAATTTGTTCATTATCATCATAGAACCTATGATATTTCCTCATTATTTTATTATATTCACTATTATTTACCGTTTTATATTCATATCATCTTGTAAAACTTAACCTTATAGAGAAACTATATAAAACCGACCAAGATATCATATTCTTTAACAAAAAATAGATCAACTATGTGATTTATCTACCACATAATAACTATATACGAAATTAAGAATAAAACAAATGAAGACATATTTTTCCTCACCTAGTGATAGGTTTTCATATCTGAATACAGATTTGGTACCATCCCATGTATGTCTCCAAATTTTTTTGTAAGTTTTTTAGAATATGGATAAAACACTATTTCATTTTTTTATAGTTCTATATAGAATTTTCAAAAACTACAAATAATTATTCCATCATGAAAAATGATTCCAAAAATTTTATATTCTAAGAACCACCCTTTCATTCCATAATAATAAATCAAAAATAAATAAAATTAATATTTTATCACTTTCAAATTGAACACTACCAAAAATCAATCCAACCATTCTTAAAATTTGAAGATTTATGTTAATCCACAATTATTGGTATCAATGCATTCCTTCATTTATAATCAATTTCTTTATTTATATTGATTATAATCTCCTTAAATTATCATGAATTAAATATTTCACAATGAAAAATAAAAAATTATGTTTCTAAATAGAATAAATGACTGATGGATGAAAATTCCCTACCTCAGGGAATCACCAATCCTCATCACATTTCATTTTCTATCATCCTTCACTTCTCCTTTAGTTAATTTGTTCACCATACAGTAAATATTTGAAGGATATTTACCGAAATAAATATAAGAAAATTATTGAATGATCTTAGTTGATAAATTAATCATTCATTCTCCTATATTTAAAAACTATAGTTCATTTAAAATATTTAATATTCATGATTTTCCATAAATATAATATCTTAACCCCTTATTAATTGAGTAAAAAAAATTATCCAACATGATAACTCGTATTTAATCCATTTTATCGGTGACCTCTCTTACCCTTGGGGGTATTTAATTCAACCAACAACCTATAAAAATAAATAAATCTAGTAATAAATTTTTAATCCCTCTAACATAAATATTTTCATCAATTAATCCTCGGAATTTCCTTTATAATTTATATAATAAATTTTCATAATTATGCCATGCATTGATTTTGATTATATATATGACCAAAGTAAAATATTTCTCACCTTATATTTCATAACTAATTTACATTAATAATAAAATATACGAATCTACCACTAATGTATCTATCCATTATACAAAAATAACAATATATTATTAATATTATTATATCAATAATTTTATTCCCATGCAACAAATGGAATAATAAAATAATAAATAGATAATAAAATTTCAAATAAATCACACAATAATTATAATTCACATTAATTTATAAATCCTACCATCATATTAATTCATAATGTTTGTCAACATTTAAATCCAAATTTTACTAAATAGTCAAAATATTAAAAAAATATCAGATAATAAAATTTCAATGAATTATTTTATTTTATTAATAGTTATTTCTCCATCAAGAAACCATTATAATTATATTCCATAAATGATATTTTATTTAAAAATACATTAATGATCAACTCAAATAATATAACATGCTATTAATTTAATCCCTTAATAATATAATATTAATTAATCAAGAACTACATTAATCCATATTTGAAATTATGACAGTATAATAATAACCATATAGTCATATAAGAATATATCTTAATATCATAATAAAATAAACTATATATATATAACATCTTTTACACATAAACCACAATTATTAATTTAATTAGTTCAATGTAATAATAATTTTAACCAATCAAATAATTATTTGTTAATAATAATTTTCCTAAAAATTAACATTTATTTTTCATATAAAACACCATTATAATTATATTAATGTGGTGTAATCCATTGATTTTTTATATTCTAACCACTATTAATATAATATAATTTTATTAATTATTTTATAAAATGATCATAGGTCAAAAATTAAATTAATATAAAGTATTTTTAATATGAAATTTATTGGAAATTGTTGTAAGTGTGTTATTTTTGGTATTTTTTTTAATATTTCAAATAATTTGTCATAGATGGAATACAAGAAGTTATATATATAAATATATCTACTGAATATTTTTTTTCAAGTTTTCATTTACATTATTTTGACTATTTAATAAAAAAGTTGATTTAAATATTGAACATGATTATTAATGATTATCATGGTGAAATAAATTCATTTAAATTATAATTATAGTTTGATTAATTTAAAAAGTTATTATTTATTTAATTATTTTATTTTTCATTTCTTATATGGGAATAATATTTTAGATATAATAATAAAACTTTATAATAATTTTTTTGTGATTAATGGATACATTAGAAGATAATGGATTTATTTTATTGTTAGAAGATAAAAAAAAACTATAAAATGGATTTGGGAGGAAGTTTCCTTGGTTATAAGGTATTAATATAAGTAATATATTTTTTATTAGATTTAATAAGAACAATTATAATGAATGTAAAATTTATGATTAATAGAATTTTTAAAAATTAGAAAAATTTTAAATTTATTATTGTATTAATTTATGTTTTAGTAGTGGAATTAGAGAATGAAGGGGAAAAAGAGGTATCATCAATCAAATGAATAAAAAATGATCTATTATAGTGGAGAGTTATTTCAAAAAATTCATTAGGGGTCATGACCGCGGCATGACCGCAGCGTGACCGTGGCGTGACCACTCGGTCCAGCGACTCCCGTGGCGGCAGAAACTTTCGGAGAGGTTTGAAGGGAGTGAGAGGAGGTTAGGGAGAATTCCGGCCAGCCGCATGGCCGACAACTCGCCACTCTGGTGAACCAGTGGGGCGGCGGCCCGGTCCGGCATGGCCTGGACCGGCAGCGGCCTGGTCCGGCGTGGCAGGGACCTAGGCGGCGTGACGAGGACGGTTCAACAAGAGGTCGACTGGGGTTTGGGAGTGGTGCGACGCGGAGGTCCAGCGGCCGGGATTCTGGAGCAGCACGACACGGCAGTCCGGCGGGTCTCGGGGCATCGGTCTGGTGGGCAGAGGGGAGGCGGACCGGGTCGGCGGCGTCCGGCCAGGGTCGAGGCGGAGGGCATGCTGTCTGGTGGCCTGGAATGGGGTGCATCTAGGGTTTCTCCCATAAGGGGAGCTGCACCCCACGTGAAAGAGAATACCCCCTGGGTCTTCTATTTTTTTTATTTATCCTTAGACAAAATTCCACAACTTTCCCCCTTTACCTTTTTTAAATAAAAGGAAGAAGACCCCATTTTGGGGTCTTGGTCTCCTTTTATTTTTTGAAATAAAAAACTTTGTGAAAAATATTTTCCACACCCCTTTACTTTGTGGAAACTATTTTATAATAAAATATTATATTATATTTTATAATAATAAAATATTATATTTAATTTTATCTCAATAATGATTGAGATTAATATCAAATGAATGAAAAAACTACGACGTCGATCTGATTAAATTTTTTAAATGATCGTAGCTTGATCATTTGAAAACGAAACAATGCGTGGTCGGATCCAAATGAACCATTTTAAAATCCCGCACTTAAATTTAATTCATCTTAATTTTGTTGACTCAGAAAAACCTTAAGATCCCTCTACTACCACTATTGGGTACCGGGACGACATAGTGGAAGCCGGTGGGATGGGAATTTAAAAGTTTCTGCATCATCGGAGTGACATAACCTTGTCAACTATGGTGATCTTGTCCCGGTTTAGTCTGAGGATCTTGTAAGGTTTAAGAAGAGCATAAAAATAAACTGAACATATACCTAGTTCGGATTTGATGTGTGAAATTCCACCACAGGACGCCGACGATCGTTGCTCGAATACTCCGACGTTGAAACCCTCTAGATCATCCACACATGCCTCTCGAATCTGCTCATGTGCCATTTTTCAAGATCTTGGTGCTAGTGCGTATCTTCAATGCTCACTTTAATGCAACGACGATCACTACAAGGAAGGAAGCTTCAATTCGAGATGGATGAACTTAAAGATCTTCCTTCACCTGAGAGACTCTCTCTCTAGATTCCAGGAGGAGAGAGAAGATCTCAAATCCAACACATGAATAATTCCATGGGAGATCCTTTCTCTAACTTATATAAGGAATGTTTAAAAACACGCGGTATGGATTCCCGACCCCCGTGTAATAAACGTCTTCTATATAAGTGTTATAAATAATTATTTATGACAAATAAAATTATTCCATAAATAATATTTATAATTTATCACTTACCCGTAATATATATATAAATATATTACGTGATAAATTTGAGTCTTTAACTCAACTCACACCTCCTGCTAATATTAAACGAACCTAGGATATTAAAATCCATTCGAATAATATTAATACTTGTATTTACTATATAACTTGTAAATACATGTTATATATAAATTCAATGAATTATTCTAAACCTGAATAATTAATGAATTTATTTATTCTTTGGTGATCCATATAACTTGGATAGTTCTTGGACCCTTTTGTGAGGCCCACTAAGTTCTATATTCCTATTCCCAGAATAGGGAAGATTCTCAAGGAGCTATTGTATGTGAACCTCTAGGCCCTTACCTCAATAGCAGTGAATAATATGCACCGACCTAGAGTGGGGTCTAGCAACCCATTGAGGCCCCTATAGAGATAAGGAAAAGTCAAAGCAACAACTTCCTTTCTACGAACATGGTCCATGTAATATAATCTCTTCATCGTTGATATCTCAATAAATCAGAATGCACACTAGTGTCATCATTCTTTATCTAGGTTTATTTTATTTGTTGATTTGTCTGGGTGGTCTTACCTTCCCACTACCATGGCCATGGATTTAATGAATGTGCAACCATCCTAATCAACCAGGCCCAAGATATCTCTTCCTGAACTTGGAAGCGACAAATCTTTTCTCGATCATTCAATCAATGCCATTCCATTAATGATGTACCCGATAAAAACTACCTCACCACGACTTTGTCACCATGGTTTTCACCTTGAATCAAATGTACGTAATTAAATGACATCCATTGACAATGATCTCAAGTCTAAAGACCATCACACATTTCCATAGATAGGAATGACCAATGGCACCTAAAACATGTGGTGTTCCTATTTTACAGGTATGTCCTCATGATCTCAAATACTAGAGATCACCAAGTGAAAACTTTATTAGAAGAAGTCTCAATGATTATGAGCCCCCATCACCTGATGGTCACACATCATCTGCGTCCTTTCACAATGATGTAACTGGACCATAGGACGTTACTTTAAGATTACCATTATGGAATCTCAGGGTTCTCATTATAGCCTCGGATCTACTATAACCCTTTGATGCGATAAGTAATATAAGAAAATTTCCATAAACAAAGTGGATGCAGAAGTATATACACTATTATGGCAAGATAAACAAATGTATTATAACAAACTTAATACATGTAGAAGTAATCAAAGTACAAAATAAGTTGGGTCTAGGGCACCCACTTTCAATAGTTTATCTCTCTAATTCCTGTCCGACTGCAAGGGGAAAGAGAATTACTAATAGTATGGGAATCCAAAAAAGATCCTTTCCTTTGGAATATATGAGCACTGTAATCTCCCTAGGTAGAGTTCAGATTCATCACTATGAAGGGATAATTGATAATATCTCCAACCAAATTCTCAACTTGAAAAATTACTTTCTTTCCATTCGTGGTCATATAACCTTGGTTAACAACGTCTTCACATCCATCCCCATGCATGTTCTGTCTGTCCTCGTTGTCCCTACGACTATCCTCCAAATCATTGAAAAAATACTTAATGGTTTCATTTGGGATTCACATAGAGAAGGTAAATGCCATTGCACATCCTGACATAGGTTGGCCCGCGATGTTGAGTGTGGAGGAATTGACTTGCGAGGTGTCACTATTACCATGGATAGTCTCCAAGAAAGATTAGCATGGGATTTTATAGAAGGGACATCATTGTGGGAAAAGTTGATTTAGAAAAAATATGAGAAGGGTACAGTTGGTCCAGAGGGTAGGAGCTCCAGACTATGGAACTCATATAGGCTTCACTTACCTGCCCTCCAACATCACTCTTGTTGGATTGTTAGATGTTGATATATTGGATACTGGAACACTAACTAGATGGGGATGATTATTTCATTTCTGAGTTTCCCTGTTCCAGATATATATTTTTCACATGCCAGCATGTATCTGTCTTTTATCTATGCGACCCTTGACCTCCAAAAGTAGGAAACCTTCAACAGGCTCATGCCCAGTTTAGAACCCGATCGACTGGTATTCACCGTCTCCTCCTCTGGGCTCTTCTCAACAAAAGTTTATCGATAGTTTCTTCACAGAGTTTTTGAGCTTGATGTGTGTGGATCATCCCTATGGTGAAAGGAAATTCTAGCTAAGCTCTCCTTTTTTTACTTTGGCGCATCCATAATCATGCCTCGCTGACTGATGATCTAGTGCGATGACGAGGTATCTCGCTGGCCTCATAATGCAGATGTTGCCGACGTCATAGTGAGGAGTCTATAAACTATCTTTTTTACAAGGGGGAATGGGAGGCCACTATGTGGAATGGTCTTGGAGTTTTCTGTGTAATTTTTGATCAGAAGTTCACTGGTAATAATTTTATGCACTGATAGTTTCAAAATTCATAGGACAACTCTCAGGAGAGTAGGGCACAAATGATGTTCATGGCTGCAGGTTGCTGGACTCTATGGAATTCCCACAACAAGTGGCGGAATAAGGGGAAGAACAAATGAAATATAGCTATTCTCATTTGAGATTGTTCATTAGTAATTGACTTAGCTCATCTATTTAAGAACTAGGAAACTTACCCTTCCTTCCGTAGGCTCTTGTAGGTTAAATCCTTACATAGAATCACTCACAGATTTTCTTCACAGGGCAAATGGGTGAAATGGTTTCCTGATACTTCTTGTCTCAAAATGAATACTTATGGGCCTTGAATCAATGGTATGACAAGAGGGGGAGGGGTTGTCTGCAACCAGGATGAATCTGTCATCTTTTCCTTTAGTGTTTCTTTTGGCACTGGTGACTCTCTCCATGCTGAATCATTGGAAATGAATAAGGGGCTGGAACTGTATCTTTCTCAAAATATCTCACTTTCAAGAGTGGATATAGACTCCTCCATTCTCTAAGGGTTTATCACAAAGTCTATCCCAATCCCTTGGTCTATCATCTATATTGTTCATAGATATAGAAACTTGATTTCCAGTCACATGTCTATTTCCCACACGTGACGAGAGGGTAATATGGTTGTAGAATTCCTGTCCTCTTGTGTCTCTCTAGTTAATTCATGTACCATTTTTACCACCACTGAGTCCCTTCCCCACAAATGTGTAAGTCTTATAATGACCGATTCTCTCAAAATTCACTATTCCCCCCATGAATTTTTCGGGCTTTGGCCCCCTTTATCAATAAAATCTCTTAATATTGGATGGATGATGGGTTTATAAATTGATGAGTTAATTTTTCCATTGATGTTATTGGTGAGGTGATAAAAATAAGGTCATACATTTTATAAGATAATTAATTAATTTTGTGTATCTAATGAAAAATTAAGTGGGTGATTTTGAGTTTTTTGGTAACTTAGATAGTATAGATAATACTAATTGTAAAATGATTATCTTATTTTATTTATTTCATCCCATGTAAAAATTATCATTCCCTTCTCATATTGACACTTGAAGGGTTACTGGTGGAAAAAAATAAGTATGTGTATAGAATTAAAACTATTTATATATCATGTTTTTTACTAATATTAAATAAAGGTTTAAGGTTTGGAGGTGGTAGAAGAGTTAAATGAATGATTTTTGGTTTATTAACTTGATAAATATAGATCAATATGTTCTTACCCTGATGTAACACCCCAAGACTTTAAAAGAGGAACATCATGTGAGATAGAGTATATGAAACAAAACACCAATCTTAGAAGAGAATGTAACACACTGATACTTTATGTTATATTTATTTTTAAATAAATTCAATCTCTTTGACAGCTTGTGATGCTTGCAACACTGGGTCCAAACAAAACATGAAAATCTATTAAAATATTATTAATTAAATGCAATCATTATATCCTAGAAATTAAGTTTGAGGGTATGAATATGACTAAATAAATTATGAAAATATGGTTTACACATTCTCATTGGTTATCAGATTATTATAAATAAAAATAAAAAACATTTAAAAGAAAACAATTTTTTTATCTAAAAAATTGTATTTTTTTCTAAGAATTTGTTTCATCAAATTTGTGCATTTAATATAAAATTAAATATTTCAAACTCTTAGAAAATTTATTTGAAAAAATAAATATCATTTTTTAATAAGCATTTGATAATTATTTTGGGGGGAATTTTTGGGATTTATCTGAAAAGTTTCATTTTTAGAGGAATAGTAAAAATACATTTAGAAACCCAACTCACAATTTAAAAAAATATATTAAAATAAATGGATAAAATGTTTATACATGAGGTGAAGTGAGATTTCATCAATTGAAGTTTTTCTAAATATGATAAATGAAATGGAAACATATATAATGAAGAACTCTACAGTATCAGGAGAGGTTTCTTCAAGTAGCAATTCATTAGTCCAGATAACACGCACTAAAAACTACTAAATAAATGATAACCTAGTTAGTCATCAAAGATAATAAAGACAAATCCTTTAATAAATCCATTAACTACCATAATTAAGTTATTATAAAAGACCAGAATTCTCTAGACTCATAGATAGGCATTGACAATCATGTATTCCAACATCACATCAACACTAATTCCTCAGGCTAGGGTATCCATTAAAACTGGTCCAAACTATCTTTGATCCACCTTTAGAAAATATATTTCATCTGAAGATCCATCCAAAAATCAAAATCCAAGTTAAAGGCTATCATAAATCAGCATTCCATCATCCTAGAAAATATCATATACAATGAAGGAAACTACTACAAATGCACAAGACGTTAATCCATGATCTTCAGATGGTACATCATCGAAAAAATGAGGTTACATCAACCATATTACTGTGGATTCCTTCAAAGTTTATACATCATCATATATAAATAATCACATTTCCATCTTAAATGAAAATCATACATTGATAATTTTGAAAGCAGGATGCTTTAACAAAAAACCTTCATAAACCTCTTAGACAAACATGATAAGAGAATAAAGAGATATAATCATTGAAATTAAATCCATCATATAGAGGAAAAGGGTAATATAAATAATAGTCTTATACAGATTCATCTAGGAATGATCAAATGTTGATGTGTAAAATAAAATGAAGAATCTATTATAACCATCATAACAAACATAAAAAAATTTCAATAACTTCAACCTATGGTCATACAATAATCTCTAAAAACATGAAGTTGTGAGTGAAATAAAACATCATCTGACATACATACAAAGATACTATAAAAAAACATCATCCAAACATAAAAAATCATCTAAAAATATAAGAAATCCAAACATCTTTAAGCATTTGGACTTAAAAATTATTTCATCAACCTATACAATTTATATCATTACAAATGATGTAGCCAACAAAATATTCTAAAAAACAAAACTACTCATATCCAGGGTAAAATGAGGCTTTAAATCAAGAAAAATAAATCATTATAAACTTCCCATAAATCATCAAAAATCCGCTTCATGTTAAAATCTATCAAACAGAAAGCCATCTAAACATCACTGAGACTTCAAGAAAGCTAGTTTCAAATAACCTAGAATTTCCATTTCTTTTAAAGTATTCAAACTCTTATTTTATTTTTAATTTGGTTTTAAAATTAAAATAGTTAAGTTATAAATTTATTAATCTAATTTAGGTTATTATAGTCAACTCCATGTAGAATTTGGATATTAAATTTTTTTATACTTATGAGAAGTTTATCTTTTGAAAACCTATTTTTCATAATGCATACTGGTTTAATTTTAAATTAAAATTTACCACTTAATTTAATGAAATTTTTAAAAATGGATTCCATATTTTGAATCTTCATAAGTAATATTATCTAATAATTTTAACTAAATTTTTGAAAAATTTTCAGAGCAAAATTAGTAAAAATTACTTATCGAGGTTAAGGTAAAAATGAGTTTACTGGGGGTTAAACTTAAAAGATAGGAATAAAATGACCTATAAAATTTTACAACTACCATTGGATGGACATATTTTGACATTATCTCTTAATTTATTGATAATGTTCTATTTTTTTTCCTTTTAGAATAAGGTGTAATTAATTCATTTCAAGAAATTGCAAGTGTGTCCTCATCCCCACTATTAAAAAGACACCCCCTATCATCTATTATTCACACATAAAATTCCCCTAGTATCATGAAATAACTATCCAAATACCTCCCTTAATTCCCTTACAACATCCTATAGGGCTTGTCTTGATCATAAATCCAACCTACGAAGGATTTTGGTGTAAACCTAAAGATGTTGTCTGAAGAATATGTAACGTTCTTAAACGATAATTTTTATTCCATTTCTTTTTCCACCTCCATCAATTATTATTAAATTATGATTATATAATAAAATAATTATCATATATATAATAATATTTTTTTTATGTTATGTTCATGACTTATATCTATTTTTTCTTCCATAAAATGGGAAATGAAACTGTTGATCATGTGTACGGCGGATTACAGCATCAGAAACCGACGTATATCATTTTCTATCACAAACTCTCAAGAATTTTTATAAAGTTATAATTATATTATATATATATATTATGACATAAATATAATTCTATAATTTTTTGACTTTCTTACTTTCCATTCCACGGGGGATATGATAATGTCGCCAGTGTGTATGGCAGACTGCCTCCTCATGAAGTGATGCGATTCATTTTTACATTCACTTTACATAGAATTTAATAATGATAAATTTGATATATATATATATATATGTAATATATATAAAAACATAATTATTCTATAATTTTGAATTAATATTTACCTTTTTTTGTTCCAGCCGTCAAGAAATTGAAATAGCATTCATGCGTACGTACGGCCGACCGTATCCATGAGTAGTGCATTTCATATTTCTATATATAACTATAATGGATGGATATAAATAAATAAATAAATATTATATTAATATTATATTTAACATTATGTATATAATGTAATGATGATTAAATTATAAGTAACAAAACTACCAAACCAAAAAATACATGAAAAACAAAGTACTACCTAGAACAATTATTTTGACAAAGAAATGTTAATAAATGGGTAATAAAAGAATATAATTAAACCATATATAATATAATATATATTATTATGGTTATTTAATATATTTAAAATAATTATATATTTATTATACAATAGGTTTGAAAATGTACAAAGGATGTCGAACCTAAGGTAAAGGGTTTTCTTAGCTCAATTTATATTCACCGGGTTATACTCATACTTCATTAACTATGTTATGCTAATATTATGTGTGAAATGAACATTTATTGATTTATGTTGTATTTAAACTTGTAATTTTTCGATTAATGTTTTTCACACGTGATTACTTCATTGATTAATACTCACTCCAATGATACGATCTTTGTGAGGGTTTTCTCATCTCACTTTTACTTCTATAATACATATTCCATATTCACCACTAATAAATTTTGTGTGGTTTATATAATCCAAATTTGATATGATATATAACTAATTTCTTTATCTTCATGGTATTTAATGTCTCATTTGAATTTATTTCTTTTATGGGGCTTAGGATTTAAGAGTTTCTAAAGTGGTAAGGATTTATTTCACAATCTCTCTATTATTATAGATTGTTTATGTTTAAATATACCTTGGGTAATTATTTTTTATTTCTATCTTATACACAATATAATTTATTCTCCTTTGGTTATTAATGAACTTTTAAAGTAATATTACCATTTTTCTCCCTTTTGTACATAAAATTATTAATAGAATATTTAAAAATATGATTTTATTTCTATTTTTAGTCTAAAATATTTTTTCCAACATATAAAAATTTTCTAAAATGTTTTTAATAGTCACATATGATTTTAAAAAGGCATTAAAAAACATGTTTGAATTTTTAAAAATAGTTGAAAAGGTATGTTCTTGTCATTTTCTGAGAAAAGTTCTTTTTATAACAATGTGAAAGAAATTTTTTTAACTTATAAAACATATACAAAATTACCCACCATTATCATTTAGAGGATTACTTTGCAATATTGGAAGGTTATTTTCAAAGAAAATATTTTTAAAAATATTTTCTGATATTTTCATTTTAAAAATTGTATTTTCAATGTGGAATGGTTATTTTCCTCAATAATGTTTTAATTACCTATTTGAGTAATTCCAATTCATCAAAACTAGTAACCCTTATTCTAAAAAAGATCCACTAGGGAAATATTGTAATGATACCATCCATATTATTTTTTCATATGGTTTATGATCAAATTGACCATGGATGTACTATTTTTACACAATTTTCCTTATTTCTTAGAATAGTTTATGATTATGTTTATTAATTGGGTTCATTATTAAAATTTTATATGCTAGTTTTTCAATACAAATTTTTATGTTGATTATGATTTACCCCATTCATATGAGGAATTCATTGAACATAATAAGTGATGGGTGGGTCATGCTATAGCCCATAAATTTATCAGCATGTCTCACGAGACAAACTAGTTTGGGTATTTGGTTTAAGAATTTCCTATTTATGTAACATATCTTTGCACAGTACCTTGATAGTATGTTTATGATCTATGGAATTATGGATTTCCTCATTTTGAGATCATTTTTTGATATCCATGTGACTATTTGATTAGTTATAATATCAATGGATATATTTCAGTCTCGTATGATTATTTATATGGAATTATTCAATCATTATTTACTCCAACCATATTATTCTGATGTTATTGATTAAATGAAAAGTGTTTCAATTATTTACCTTTCCATGTTGATTATGTATTATTTATTCATGATAGTGTCTACTATGTGAAAACCATAAATGAACATTTTATCTCAACCCTTTATAATGTTTCTTTTCATGAGGAATCAAGGAAGTTTAATATTATTGATATGTGGGGATCTGATGTAGGGTATAATGGTGTTATCAAAAAAATTACTATGTTTCTTGTTATGTTTCCAAAGTAATTTGTGATTTATATATGTATTTAGAATAACAATAATACTAAATTATTTGTTCCTTTGAGATGTGATTTATTATATATAATACCAATATAATAAAGTAATCACTAACTCTGGGCTACTGGGGTCAGCGTCTTTACACCTGAGGTATATAATTTTATACTGATAGGTTTATTTTCATGATATTGATGTGCTTTATTAACTTGTATTTATTATCTAAAATCTATATAGTTATATAGATAATCAATTGATTGAGGCCTAATTTATCCATATTTATTTTTACATATCATTGATAAATATTTATGTGATTTATATTTGGAGGGTAATTTCTCTTATTTGATTGAATTTTACCTTTAGTGCTAGTAACAAACAAGTAACCTTTTGGGTGGGGGCTTCTTGGGTAAAAACTCAATCTACTTAAAATTATTAATCATAATCTTATAAAAATACCATAATTTATAGTTCCTAATATACTTACCACCTTAAAATATTTTCATCCTAAAATCATTTTTTAGAAACTAAAATCTCAATAATTTAATTATTTTTCACAAAAAATCATGGGAAGAAAAATCATTTTATTTTATAAAAAATATAACCTTGAACCCATAATGCCTCATGAATCAGAAAAATAAGACCTGGATATTACCAGTTAGTGAAACAATTTATGAAAAAACAAATGATTTCAACTTGTCTTATATAAAACTATGTAATGAATGATCCCACATGAATTGAGTTTCCTAAAATAAATAAATTTTTTCGTTATCTATACATAGTTTACATTAAATTTCACCTTGTAAGACAAAAATATTAGTTACATTTATTAACAATTTTTTGGTTTAATTTAAATCCTATTTTTAGATATATTTTTTTCTTACCAAACCTATTCAATATTTACTAGTTCACAACCCAAAATCTATCTTATAATTAACATTCTAAACCATATAACAACTTGATCATACTTGGACTTCTCCCGAGCTAGTAATGAAATTGATTGGGAAACCCCGAGTTTTACCTCCATTTGGCCACATATTGGAGACCATCAATGATGTTTTAAATCAGCTGAATGGTTAGGGTTAAAAAATAAATATAATACTACAACCAAATATAACTATGATATTAAAACCTAAATATTCATAAATTAAACCACGATCAAAATAATAATGAAAATATATGAATTTATAATAATAAATATAGGAAAAGTTTTGAAACAAAAAATTCTAATAATGTAATTCCTAATGGAGAATATTCTTCCACCTACTAAGAATATTTATATCCAGACCTATCATCCCAAAAATTAAATAATAATGTGCCAATATATAATACCATATTACTCTATAAACCTTGAATAAAGATAAGGTAAAAACAAGATAAAAAATAGATATGAGTATATACTTATACACAGTAGGTTCGTCCTCTAACCCCCAAAGTGGAAATTTGAGTCGATCATATTAATGATACATTGAGATGAAATAAATAAAGCTATATAATCATCTAAAAATTAGTATAATCCACACCATCTATGTTACCATAAAACTCAAAATCTTTCACCTTATATTTCATTAGAAATGAATAATTAACTCATTTATTCAATAACACTATCACCATGTTATCATAAAATAAATAGAAAAATAAATGAAAACTTAATATCATCACATAAAAAACCCCTTAGAACATGTTATTTTGTCCATATAGGTACTATAATATAATGTATAACATCATGCCTCTTTTAACCACTGTGAGGGAGTAGATATATACTCGAATAATATATGCCTTCACTATCCACTAGGGGAGAATAATAACCTACTTAGCTTGAAATTGTACCATTTATCCCATTGTATAAACTTATAAAGTATAAAAATTAGGCCAACACTATAAATCATTTGTCCTCTACTATAAGGGAGGGTATAGTTTTATAATTTATGAAATGACCTACAAGATTGTCACTATTACCCTACAGTCACATGTCATGACTCTATACATAAGGGAGAAGATGAAGATGAATATACTATATAGGGTCATACAACCTCATATCATCTAATAACCATCACATTAATAATAATTTTATTTATAAAGTCAATAATTCATTTTAAACTCATGTTACCATATATTACATGCCATCTTTACACTATATTATAGTTTCCAATGAATGTTACACACAATTAATTATTATTATTCCATGTTATAAATTTCACCAATTCAAATATCACAACCATACCTCCTCATCATAGTCACTAAAATATTTTCCCCATAATCCATGATATTAAACCATAATTTCCATTTTTATATTCATGTAAACTCATTAAACATAACCTTTCAGGTCCACTATTCAAAACAAACTGTAATATCTTATTCTATAATAATGTCACGATCCACCACATTATTTTACTAATACAACATTACCTTATATGAATGAGTAAATAGAATGAAATATTTATGAATTAAACACATAAATTTGATGATTTGGAATGGCCTAGTAAATATTTTCAACCACCCTATATAGGACCCCATGTATTTCTCAGGAATATTTTGTTGAAATTTAATTAAATGAATCACTATTCCAATGCTATTTTGTCCCAACCTTATACTAAATTTTAAAAAACTATAAATAATATCTCTATATTTATTTTTTTTTTCAAAAATGATTATATAAAAATAATCTCCCATTTTTTTTTGAATTACTCAAAATATATAAATTCAATATTTTCTTAGATTAAAATTTAAAATTATATAAAATTAATTCTATTTTTTCTTAAAAACCCATGAAATATTTCATTACCCAATTATCAATATAAATATATTCTATCATTAATAATAATTTTAATTATTCTTGTTAATCATATACCCCATGAATTACCATGAATTAAATATTTAACTATGAAAAAATGTCTTTCATTTCTCACAAAGAATATGAGAATGAATGTTTATAATCCCTTACCATAAGGAATCATCATTTTTTATCACTGTTCTTTTTCCATCATATTTAAGTTATACTTTAGTCTATTTTCCCACCATTGTTAGAATTTGGACCTATATCCAGAGATCTATTGTCACAGTATTTAAAACTATGACTATAACATATATTGTTATAGTTTTTTAAAAAATCATCATATGTTAACCAATAACTGTGGTTTTATTAAATTGTGGTTACAAGGGTTATTATGTGATCATGGTAGAATAATTTCCATTGGTATTGGTTTAGGAAGATCTATGGTTATGGTTATGATACACCATTATATTATCCCACCCATAGTCATAGTTTTTGAAAACCTTGATTATATTCCATTTTTAAAGATTTTTTTTTATATTTAAAATGATTTTAATCACTTTATATTTATTTTTTAATATATATACATATATATACATAAATATACACATTGATACATTAAATATTTCCTACTGATGCATTTAATTATTCTTTCTAACAAGGTATAGGTTCCATGTTCAAATCTTTCTAATATATTTTTTCTTTATTATGAGATACCTATGGTCATGATTTTCTTGACCATGAACATAGGTTACCTATAAACATAGTTTAAAAAAACCATGATTATAGATCTATTAGCATGACTTATCCTTCTATGGTTGAAAAATCAGTTTTTATAGTTTAGATCCATAGTTAATTGACCTATAGTCAGGATTTTGAAATGTGACTATAGCTAGAAAATATATTAGTGATCCACAATGGAAAGCTTTAAATGATATTCACCAAAAAAAATATAGAATAACAAAATATTATTCTTAGAAGAGAATTAACTTGACCCTTTTAATTTATTTTAATGCATTTTTTTCTTCAAAACAATAATTCTTCTTGAATTTTTTCCATTAAAATATTATATCACCCTTATTAATAGAGTGAAAATCACGAACCATTAAAGTAACTAAAATTAATTCAATTTTACCAATAATCCATTTCCCACAACTTATTCTAATAATTCTTATACTACCTCATGTTAATGAATAAATCAAATAATAAAATTTTAACACATATAATATTTAATATTTAAATTAGTTAAACCTTTGTATTTCCTTTATAATATTTCTCATAAAATGTTATAATTAAGCCATGCATTACCCAAAATAATATCTGAGATCAAAGGAAGCTTCTTATCAATTTAATTTTTATAGCTCCATATCATTGAATAAAAAATAAACCCCCCTAATGTCACAATCCATCACATAATAATAATTACGATGATGATGATTGTAATAATACAATAATATTATTATATCAAAAAAAATTTATATGAAGTAATCAGATTAATAAAACAATGGATAAATAATGACATATCCAATCAATCACAAAATTATTATAATTCATTTTAATGAATTATTTTAATTCATAAAATTAAGAAAGATATAATTCATTTTTAATTATATAGAAAAAATAATATAAATAATATCATGCATTAAAACATCAAGAAATAATTATATTCAAAAAATAGTTTTATATATTGTAATAAAATATTATAATTATAGTCCTTAAATGATATTTTAATTAACACAACATTAATGATAAAGTAAAATGGTACATCATTCCATTAATTTAATCCTTTAATCATATACAATTAATTAATCAATAACTAAATTAATCCCCATTCCATATTATGACATTATAATATAATTCACATACTTATGAAAATATATTTTATTGTCATAATAAAATCCAATTCCACAAAATAAAACATATAATAGATAACCATAATTATTAATTTAATGAATTTCAATATAAAAATTTATTTCAGAAATAAAAGAATTTTTTTATCAATATTAATTTTTAATTAAAAAACCATTTATTTTTATATTTAAAATAAATTTATCATTCTGAAATTTGAAATTATAACAAATTATGAAACATGAATATTTGAGACTCTAAAATTCACACCCCTTTAAAAGAATTTAATTCTTAAAAACCTTAATCGTAATCATAATAATTAATCCTAACTTTTAGATACTTGTATCCTTCCCACATTAAAAACAAATCACCAGAAAAACCATTTTATTATATCATATTCTAAATAATTCAATTAGTTTACCTAAAAATATTAATAGAAGAAAAATATTTAATAACTATTGAAACAAATTCAATAGACTTGTGACACCATAAGGATACAGAAACTACAAACAAGATAATACTAGTCAGAATATTCATTTAAACAACAAAAATTTAATTCAACATTTCTTGCAAGAAATTACATGACACATGATCCCACACTTATTAAGTAACCTATAATAAATATATTCACCCTTCTAGTATATTTATTAAATATTAAAATTCTTTTTATAAGATCATAGAGGAAATTTATGTCCATTACTGGTTTCTATGGTTTAGTTATTGTCCCAAATTTATATAAATTTTTTTCAATTTCCAAATCAATTAAATCCTTACCAGTGAATACTCTAAACATAATCCCAAAATACTCACTTTGATCTCATTCTAAAACCATGACTCCATATATTGTAAAGAGTTTTAATTATGGCCCCAAAGTGCACCTTCAATAGGAAATATTTTAGTAACTATCACTGAAAGTTTAAATCACTCAAATGGGATGATTTAACTGATAAATATAATCCCACAAAAACCTTTATGAAATTTTTAAAAAATATATATCCACAAATGAAACCATGATAAATATAATCATGTAAGTACCTGAATGTTTCACAATAATTTCATGTGAAGCAATGAAATAAATATCCTAATAATTTAATTCCCAATAAAGACTCGTCTAAATCTATTTAAAAATATCTAACTCCACATTTATCATCCCTATAAGGAATCAATCATATTTTTATCCCTACTACAATATCCATAAAATAATGCGATAAATATAAGATAAAAACATAATATACAAATATGGGTGAGTATATTCACATACTCATTAGGTTCTTCCTGTATTCCCTCAAGTTTTAACAAGTGTATAGCTTAGTAATGTTTATATAAGAAAAAATAAATAAAACAAGATAATTATCTAACTATTAGTATAATTCATACCAACCATGTTACAAAACAAGTAAAAACAACCCACTTCACCAATTATTAGAAAATCATAATCAATAAATTTACTCAAAGAAACATATCACCTTGTTATCATCAAATCACCAATAACATCAATGAAATCATCTTCTTGTTTCGTAATAATTTCATAAATATAAGTTTATCCTTTTAGATAGATACTCTACTCCAAAAATAATGATTATTCCTCCTACACCCATCTATAGTGAATAACTACCTACTTAGATTGGAATCTCACCCCACACTACCACTATAAGGGTATCACATTTCCCATGGTTTAATCCTACCATCTAGGTAACCCATCCTAGTGCTATATTTCATGGAAAATATACCCATCATGGAGGAATATTGACCTAATGTGCTAGGTATTTCATATTATATCAAAATATATAAACCATTTATCTAAACATAGAACAAAAAATCCATAGGTCATGTCTATTTTACCCTTGGGGTGGGAAACATTATATAATATATAAAGTAATGTACGAAATCTAACCAGTTTTCCACGACAATATTAACATCACACATAACTCCATAATACCTAAGGGAGAGGATAGAGATAAATAAACTATATAGGGATATTCCACCTCATCATATACAAAATCCCAAAAATTTAATAATCCTATTATTAAATAAGATAACCCAACACTTTTAATACATGTTACCATTGAATCCATGTCATCCTCACATAAAATTATAGTCTATAATCCATTTTTCATATAAAAACTTTTCATTAAATCTATATAAAAATTCCACAACTTCTAATACCAAAATTTTCTTTATCATCATAGTAACTTCAAAATTACCTCATTAATATATGATATCTAACCATCGTTTCCCTCTTTATATTCATATAATCCCATCAAATTTAACCATACAAATCAAAAATTTAAAACCAATCAAGATAGATTATTATTTAACAAAACAAATATATAAACCTTGTTTTACTACCATAATGTGATATTATATTATATAGTGAAGAAAAACATGGTTGGAAAAAAGTTTCACACCTTCGTGAAGATATACATCATCCCTATACCAATTTGAATTCATCCAATATTGGACTTCATAGAAACATTATGAATGTTATTGTGAAAATTTATATAATTTGGAATGACCCCATGATGTTTTATAACACCCTTATGTTAAATTTTTAAAAAATGTAAATAACAAATCCTTCATGAAAGATGATTAAAAAAAAGATCATATAATAATAAATACCCCATTGTTTGATCAAAACTTCTCTAAAATAAATAAAACCATCAAAATATGATTTTAAAATCAAACATTATTAGAAACCATTATAACCATTATTCAAAATATAACAATTACATTAATCCATAATTATAAATATCAATATACTCTAACATTCATAATCAATTTATCAATTCATATTAATCAACTTCCCCTTAAGTTATCATGAATTAAATATTCCTATATGAAAAATAAAAAAAGTTCATTTTTTGTAGATAATAAGAGATTTAAGGTTGATAATTTTATATCTTGATGAAATCATGTTGTTCACAACTATTTTTTATCTATTGTAAATATATTATCCTTCAGATAATTCATCCTCCATATTATAAATCTTTAAAAGATATTCACTTGAATAAATATGAGAGAATAAGTTAATGATCTTTTTGGAGAAATTTATCATCTCTTATCCACTATTTAAACACCACGATTCATTATAAACATTAAATCTCCATGATTTTAGAAAATTTATTAATTATAAACCCATAAAAAAAGTGACATAATGGGAAGAGGAATAGGAAATACAAAAGTTAGTCTACTAAAACAAACAAAAAAATAAATAAAACTAACTACTGATCTCTATATGACACAAAGATTAACTCCCCACCTTGTCTTTACCTTTAATGAATTCTCCACTAATAGGAATACTTTCCCCCACTAAGAGTAATCTTTACTTTTCCTAAAATTACTAAAGAAAGGTCTACATAAAACCATTGAGTATATATAGTGTATGGTCACAACTAACCCCATAAGATCTCTCCATGTGTTGGATGAGTATTTCTTGTCAGATAAACACATACATGATACTTTTAAGATAAACTATATAAACATAAGATTTTATCATTTTGGAGATAAGAAATCAAACAACATGATTTTAAAAATTTAACTAAAAATTAAATTCCATGAAAATAAACATTTTATAAATATATACAATTGGAGAACCCTCTAGAAAAAAGGACATAAGAACCCTAAATCCATTATACCATTTCATTTTCTAATGGTATATATCCATTTTTACATGTTCCATGTTAAGGAGAGCATGGATTAACCAATTTTTTTTTCACACACATATGATGTCTCCAAATACAAACAAACACTATAGAGTGAATGTATTGATCTAGTGGTGTGGTGAAACCTATCTAACAATACCACAACCTCATCATACATTCTTAAAAATTATTCTAGTGTGGATTTTTCCAAAGGGGTACTTAATTATTTTTTCCCACCTAGGTAACCAAGTTACTATAGGTTCCAGGCATAGTGGAAAAGCTTTGGTGGGTGTACCCAACTTTAATTTTTTTGTTAACAACGATCAATCCAATATCCATCACGATAATAAAATGCCAGATATTCAGAATAGAATGACGAATGAAAGAAAGGAAGGGAGTCCCAGAACCATAGAGAGGATCATCATATGTGGGTTATAATTAATTTAATTAAAATACAAGAATTACCTTGATGGAATTATCTCTCCATTGATGTTTGTGGTCACGATACGATGTGATCCATCATTGTGTCATAGAATCCAAGTGTAGTATTCATCTAGCGGTGATCCACACATTATCCATATATCTATGGATGTTTCAAAAGGGATCTCCAGGTGATAGAATAAAATATCCTTTTCTTGTGATGTCCGCCTTCGATCACCTTGAGAGTCGCTTGCAAAGTGCTCTCCTTGATCTGCTGGAGGAGATCTCTCTCGTAACTTGAGAGAATTCATGGAAGAAAAGAATTATCTCTTGGCTTGAGACCTTTCTCCAGATCCATTGTACACAACCACCAAAAATGTCTAGGCTAATGAGAATTATATAATGGGGATTTTAATTACTTATAATAATAAAATTAATTAATTTCCTGAAATCATTTATTCATTTTATTTAATTTTTAGCAAGAACCAATGTCTAATAATAATATTTTACTATTATGCTTACTTGACATACGCCCAAAAAATTACACCTAATATTATTTAATTAAATAAATAATATTATTTCTCAAAAATCCCTATAAAAATTACACAACATGTATATTAATATACACAACGTGTACTTTTGTTTTTCCATTTTCTTTATTTCCTCCACCACATTTATTATACCTTAAATAATGGCTATTTATTTCTCAAATAAATATCACTGCATTACTCACTAATAAATATATTATTTCACCCACAATATATTCTCTCAAATAACTAGTGTTGAAATAAATACGATTAGACATCCTTGAATAATTATTAAACCAAAATTGGGAATAATATTTATTCAATTTGTTAAATTAATATTTAAATGAGATACTTGGACACACTTAGTGTGTGACCCTCTAGGCCTCTTTCTCAGTGGGATTAGGCAGAACCAGCCTAAAGTCCAAGGTTAGCATCTGTAAACACACTAAGGAACCCATAGAGAAAGAAGTTATCACCGAAATGATGGGCACCTCCTACAAATTCTTATTGTGTAATGTAATACCTTTGTCTCGATATCTCAAATCAAGTGGGTTGTATGCTAGTTCTGTCAAACCATGTACTCAATTATTCTTTATTTGACTTTTTGGAATTGAACTTGCCCATTTACCATGGCAACATATTTATTTAGGCTATATCAATTCCATCAAAGGGCCAAAGATATCTACTTCCATTATGGAACAGAAGGGAAAAATCCTTTCTCACATTATCTACTAATGTAGTATTACTCATGACTCACCCAAAATATCCTACCTCACTACGAACAATGTGTCATCACAGTTTTCGTCATTAAATCTAAGTGCATGAGTTGTAATACCCATTAATAATAATAATAAAGTCTAAGGACCAATACACACATCCAAAGATAGGAACATCCAATGACACCATGAAATGTGGATTTCCTATTGGCGAGTCTCATTCTCATAATATCCTCCTAGATATTATCAAGGGCACACACCATGAGAAGATGCATCAAAGTTTTATGAGTCCTTACCCCTAATGGCCTGTATTATTTGTGTCCCTCAAACAACATCATCCGGTCATAGAACATATATACTCAAGAACAATGTTATGGCACTTCCGGGTTCTCATCATAGCAGGGATCCGCTATGACCCTTTAATGCAACAACTATATTTAGGACATTATCACATGTATTGTCACACAGAAGAACAATCAAGATGTGATACGGTATTTATTAATGAATAAAGTACAAATTAGTTGGTTCTAGGCCACCAACTCCAACAGACTCCCACTTATATTGGATACAACTACTGGAAACCTTTAACCTTCTATCTCTCACATGATATTCATGCTTCTACTGAGATAGGCCTTTAGTCATAGGGTGCACCACATTCTCTTCCGTGGACACTCTTCTCACTGCAACTTCACCCTGTTGATAGAAATCCCTCAAGAGGTGATACTTTTAGAGAATGTTCTTTGTTTGTTGATGTGACCTTGGTTCTTTTGTAAGACCCACTACTTTATTATTATCACAATATAATGTTATAGGATCTTTACTATTAGGCACCACATAAATCTCCTAGAAAAAGTTCTGAATCCAGATGGATTCCTTGGCTACATCAGAAGCCGCTATATATTCAGACTCTGCTATAGAATCAGCGACAAATGGATTCTTTGAACTCTTCCAACTCATAGCTCCTCCATTGAGATGAAAAACATATCTTGATTGCGACTTCAGATCATTATGATCAGTCTAAAAACTAACATCAATATACCCTCTGATGACAAGATCCTCATCTCCTCCATGCACTAGGAACATATCTTTAGTTCTTCTCAGACACTTAAGGATAGCCTTAATAATAGTAGAATGTTGTTCTCCTAGATGTACTTGATATATGCCTACCATGATTATTGCATAGTCAACATCAAGCATGGTACATAACATTGAATACATGAGGGATCCTATAGCCGAAGCATATGGGATCTTACTCATCCTATCTTTCTCCTATTGTGTTCGAGGACACATTCTCTTAGAAAGATGTAGGATATGTGACACTAGAACCAATCCCCTATTGGATTGTTCCATACTAAATCTCTTTAGTATCTGGTCAATGTATGTACCCAGACTTAGTCCAAGTAACCTCTTGGATATATCATGAATGATCTTGATCCCTAGAATGTAGGCTGCTTCACCTAAGTACTTCATGGAGAAACACTTGTTCAACCAGTCCTTAACTGACTGTAAGACTTGTACATCGTTTCTAATAAGTAATATGTCTTCAACATATACTACTAGGATAATGACCAAATTCCCATTAAACTACTTATAAACAGATAGCTCACATTCATTATTATTTTATGGCTTCATCAAATTAAATGTTCCATGACTTGGGTGCTTTCTTTAATCCGTAAATGGATTTTTGCAACTTAGAAACCTGTTTGGATTCACCTGGTGTCACAAAACCTTATGGTTGTTTCATATAGACATCTTACTCAAGGTTCCTATTAAGGAATGTTGTTTTGACATCCATCTTCCAAATCTCTTAGTCATGGTAAGCTGTTATGGAAAGTATTATTATTATTATGGATTTAAACATGGAAACTGGTGAGAAGGTTTCATCATAGTCAATTCCTTGATGTTGTCTGAATCCTTTAGCTACTAGACTTGATTTATAGGTGCTAACTTGACCTTCCTTTTTAAACTTTATCTTGAATACCCATTTTTATCCAACAATATTTACATCAATTGTCTCAATGACTAGAACCCTGACTTGGTTCTGATACATGGAATCCATCTCATAATTCATAGCTTATAGCCATCTTTCAGCATCCGAGCTTTCTACTTTTTCCTTTTAGGAGAGAGTTTCATCATTTTCCGACAATAATTATTCACTATCCTCGGGTACTAGGAAACCAAATCACTCTAGTTCCCTTACCTCTCTTGATCTCCTATGCAGTACTTGTGTTTCTTGAACCTCTTCCATAGGGACCTGTGGAACTTGTTCCTATACCAACTCCTGCGTATCTTGAGCATCAACTTCATCAAAGTCAATCTTTCACCCCTATACATTTTGAGGATGTGCTCCCTCTCAAGAAAGATGACTTTTCTAGAGACAATAACTTTCTTTTCTGAAGGGTTATATAGGTAATATCCTTTTGTTTCCTTAGGATATCTTATAAAGATAGACCTCATTCCCCAGGGTGCTAGTTTGTTGCCCGAGAAGGCCTTAACAAATGCCTCACATCCCCACACACGTGTGTAAGAAAAAATGGGTTTCTTTCCATTCCATAACTTGGAAAGAATTTCATTTTACACCTTAGTTGGTACTTGGTTTAATGTGTATGCTGCAGTTTGTAATGCATATCCCCAAAAGGATAATGGAAGATTTGCATGACTCTTCATCAACCTCACCATGTCCAACAAGGTACAATTACTCCTTTTACTAACACCATTCCACTGTGGTGTATAAGGTGGTGTGAGCTGAGATAAAATACCGGACCCACATATAAGATCGATGGACTCTTGGTTCAGATATTCTCCACCTCAATCCAATTGAAGTTTCTTTATCTTCTTACCAAGATGATTCTCTACTTCATTCTTGAATTCCTTAAATTTCTCTAAGTACTTTGACTTATACCTCATTAATTAGACACATCCATATATTCTCAAATCATCATTAAAAGTAATTAAGTAATAATATCTACCTCTATCTTCTACTGGAAATGGTCCACACACATCAGTGTGCACCAATCCTAGAAGCTTTGTGGCCCTTTCAACCTGTCCACCGAAAGGCGGCTTGGCCATTTTACCTTGTAAACAAGCATGAAATCTATCATGTGGTTTTATCTCAGTAGAGTCTAAATAACCATCTTGGTAGAGATTTGTCAAGCGCTTCTCCTTTACATGACCAAGATGGTGATTCCACAACTGGGTGATGTATGAGTCATGTGAGTTTGTTTCGTTATCAATTTCCAAAACTTGATTTTCATAATTTAATACATACAAACCATTATTTAAATGCACCGTACCATAACATAAATTGTTCTTATAAAATAAACAACCCTTATTTCCAAACATGAAAATAAATCCATCCATATCCAAACATGATACAAAAATTATGTTCTTGGTAACACTAGGAATATAATAACAATTATGTAAAACCAAAAGCATCCTAGTTGTAAATGAGAGATGGTAATCGCCAATGGCCAATGCAGCTAGCCTCGCACCATTGACAGATCAAATATCCACCTATCCTCTGGAAATATTTCTAAATAAACTTGGTTCCTTCATTTGAAAATAGATGTGATCCCCAAAAGATGTATCAAATACCTAATGTGTAGAAATGGAAAGATTGCACTCGATAATGAACGCACCTTTAACATCCCCATGCTTCTGGGTGCAGTTTCTCTTCCAGTGTCCTGGCTTGCCACATGAAAAACATACCACATCCTATTCCTTGTCTTGCCTCTGGATCTTCCACTTCTTGGAGGGATGATGATCAGGGGATTCGTACCGTTTATGAATTGTCGGCCCATTTTCCTTGTCCTTCTTTTTCTTATTCACCATAAAGATTGTGGGTTTGTAACACCCCATGTCCTTTTCTACCTAGATAATTAAGGTCAGAAGTCCTGATAGACTCTTCTCATTGTTACTCATGTTTTAGTTAGAAATAAAGCTAGATAAGGTCTTGGGCAGTGATGATAGGATGATATCTGTACACAACTCATCTGGGAACTTAATCCCTAAGATGTCTAGGCATTCAATGTATCCAATAATCTTGACTACATGAGGCCCAATTGGCGCAGAATCTATAATATTAGTTGTAAAAAAAAGTGTTGGAGATCTCATATCTCTCATGTCTTGCCTTCTCTTGATATATATCGTTAAGGTGAGACATCATGTTATACACGTCCATGTTTTCATGTTGCTTCAAGAGCTCATTAGACATGGCCGATAGCATGAAACATTGGAAATATGTGGAATCATCTATATGTTTCATATAGAGATATAGTTCTTCATCACTGGACTCTTTTCCAGGTGCAACTGGAATAATCTCCTCTAACACGTACAATTTCCTCTCATGGCGAAGGATGACGCGTAAACGCCTCTGCCATTCCTCGAAATTGGTGTCGGTGAGAAGGTTTTGCTTCTCAAGTATGGTTCATAATGATATTTTTGAAGTCATTTTTTTCCTTTTCTACAAATTAATATGATAAAAGGTTTAGTACTTTATCATTATAAAACTGATACAAATAAATAATTTAATACTTATTAGTCTCCCACTATTTTATCAAAATCCAATAGCCCTCACCATTGACTTCAGAATATTTTGTTCCCTGAATATTCTAGTGTAAAGGATCCATATTTACCTTTTAATTACTCTATCTAGGGTTGTTCAAGAAACTTGAAGGTTTTTAGGTAGGAATTCTAAATGCCAACTATATTAACTCGTAGCTCCTTGATCCGCTAAGTGGACTTCCCAATCCTGAAATACTTTTATTTTTCATTTCTCAACCTTTTCCTCTTGATCACACCAAGTCCTTATATGGAAGTAAACCCTTTATGTGAAACAAGTCAAGTCAACCCAAAACATTGGGTTAGAATTCCCCGATAATTGAAAGCACCCCAACTAGGGTTGGTCAAGCACTTTGAACTATGGTTTGATTCTAACCAAGATTATGGAAGGCTATACCAACTTAATATTTTCTATGAGGGATATTATCATTATACATAAATTTTAATTTTATTATCTTTGATTACATGCTTGTTAATATTAATTGGGATATACTTAAGTGATTAACCATGTCTAAGATAATATTTATGCATAAGATGGTCTTATTCTAGTTTCATCTTGCATGCTTGTTTAATTCATTAATTGTGTGATCATGACAACACACCCACAATAAATAAACCATTTAACTGATAGAAATAAAATAAATGGTATGATCATGAGCTTGTTCTATTGGTTAGTTTATCTAGTAGTTGATAAACTAACCCAAGACCTAGGGGAGAAACAACTTGAACCTTTTGGGTTCATGTTTACAGCTTTCCACCTGTCCACCTTGATATCTCCTTGGATTGGTTTTACCTTGACTCATAACTTAAGTCACCTCCACTATATTGGGAGCTTAATCCATTACATATGATTTTATCTCACTCACGGGTGAGGGGTAAAATGGGGTTTTACATAAAATAAACCTTGTGAATGTAGGCCCTATATGTTAATGAGGAGAATGCTCTCTAGCCAAAAAATTTAATTTAAATAAATAAATTAAAAGAAACCATTCACATACAAAGGTATTGGTCTAGATCATGATCATCCATACATGCAATGATATTTACGCATAAAAAAACTAGCATTAAATTCTTTAATCATTTTTGTTTAAGATAAATCCCAGTCGAATCAATTAATTATCTTTAATTAATCAATCCTTTTATATTAAACCCTTTTTCGAAATTTCGTTGAGATTCTCATCCATCATAATTTTAAACAAATAAATTCATTTAAAATTATATTTGTATGTAACTTGTACCTTGGAGGAAACTCAGTGAATTTCTGTTCATAACTACCCAATGAGTAGAAATAGACATTACACAGATGTTAAATTAAACACATAAATATAAAACACCTATCAGGTGTTGTGCCTCAACTTTGTGCTTGTACTATGGTACATGTCTCAAGGGTTTGTATAATATAATAATAAATTTTAATAAATATGTGTAATTTTGATGAGTACACAGTGTGTTGTTCTGACTACATTGCGTCTACTTTTGTTCACCGTCCATCCGAAGTACACACCCGGGGACATGGCGTGTAGATATACATTAGAGTACATGGCGTGTTCAGTGGGACACACACCATGTAGTATTCGCATTACATGGTTTCCAGCTGGGAAAGCTGTGTATGGGGAACATGGTCTAACCCTAACCAGAAGGGACTACACACCGTGTTCAGTGGGCCACACGACATGTAATTTGGAAACAGTGTTCCACCTGTTCCTGGTCAACACACAGAGTCTTAAAGACTTAGATAGAATCCAATGACATTGCCTGGTTTGGCAGACCGTCCAGATGCATGGAACTTATAATACATGGAGTATACTTTAACACCCCAAGCTTCTACGGTACGCTTCTCTTTGAATAATGCAATAGTGTGTGTTGTATGCAACATCGAGTTCCAACACACACCACAACCGATCAAACTAGCCGTTATGAATAGTAATACCTACTTTTTAAAATTTTAGAGATTTTATCTCTCAAAATGGACTTAATTTTTGGATTTGGAGTATCGAATTTAGCCTAAGGTGAAATTTTGGTACTTTTCGGATAACTTTAATATTTTGATGAATAGTGAAAATTAATAAATTTTAATTAAAAACAACTTTTTTAATCAAAATAATTAATAGTGATAAATTATGAATTTGAGTGGTTTTAAAGTATATTTAGAATATATTTTTACCATTTAATACAATTTTGGTCATTGGACATAATTTCACAATTAAACCGAACATAACCAAGTATCAATCTTTTGATAGTTATTATATCTTAAAAACACGCTTTTTGTTTTGACAGCGGGAATTAATTTTAAATTAATTTCTGCCACTTCTGTGTTTTGAATTTGGAAAAATGGATTCCATATTTGGAATCATGATGTTAAAATTGTGTAAATAGGTAACTTTTATTTTTAGACATTTTGAATAATTACTTCGGTAAATATCTTATTTACCATGGTTAAAGGGTAAATCCGGTAAATAAGGGTTAAAAAAATAATATTATAATAATAAAAAATTACCCTAAAATGTGTCCTAACCTTATTGGTTGATACATGTCCGACTATGGTCATCTTTGGGTCGATTTTGGACCCCATGGTGCCACTTGTAAGTGATAGGGACACTTTATTTTAATTAAGTTAAAATGAATACAAAAATGACACAAACATATATCTTTTAGAATTTTTTTTACATAGTGTTATATATGTTGGATTTTAGACTATAAATATTCATTATAAATCTAACAAGCTTTCATACATAATGGTATTTTATTTATAATTTTTAGACATTAAATAATTTAATTTATTTATGACACAATGGTGATGCAGTAATTACCATAATAGTGAAAAATTAAAACTATTGATATTGTAGATACCCAAATAAATATAATTTGAGACTTTTTATGAATTAAACTAATTTTATAGGTAAATATGACATTTTAGTAATGATTTAACTAACTTTTTTCGAAGGAATCATTCTGTTATGATTTTTACAAAAATCAATTATTGAATAGTGTCAAAATTGACATAAAAGAGTTTTTAAAACAAATATTATATTATTAATTGATATTAAATTCTTAAAAATCTAAGGTTCGGCCAAGAGACTTATATCATGATCGGTGTATCGTTAATGGACCACTTGGGGGTCTATTGTATGTATATAGTATGTTTATTAACCATATAATATAAAAATACAAAGAGACATTGTAAAAGTGAAACTAATTAACTAAGAGTTAATACTTAAAGATAAGGTTAGTATAATGACCCAAACCTATCTAAATTCTATTGGTTGAGTGGTTTTATAACTATCCCCACCTTAAAATTTAAATAATCTACTTTGGAGCCATTAGAAACCGAATATAAATTTATTATAAAATAATATTTCTAGCTTTTCCAAAGGTGCCCCTCACCCCTCTTATAAAAGGGCACTCCCCCTTCTCATTAATTCACACCTTCAAAGCCTTTTGGCTCAGACAAACTCTACCCAAATACTCTCTAAACTTCCCTAACTTCATCCTAGAGGCCTTCCTTTAGTCAGAAATCCAACCTAAGAGCCCTTTTTATCAAATCAAAAGGAAGAATCCGAAGAAGAGGTAATGATTTCACCACCCTTTTCCAAGTTCCTTTCTTCTTCCACTTCTTCCTTCTATGTTATTACCATTATAAAATAATAACTCCAGTATCTTATATATATTGTGATGTTATTATAAATATGGTACAACCATATTCATTATTCTATCCATCCTTTGAATAACATGTCACCATACGTGCGTACGTACGGCTTACCGTCTCCACGTCATGGTGTAATTGTTATTCAATAAATTATTATTTGGATGTGTATAATAATGATGTGTAACTCATGTAAATAATAAATTGAACATAATAATTATTCTTTATATATGATATACCATCCAATTATATATTATTTTAATATCAAAAGAATGATATTGTCGCTCGTGCGTACGTACGGACTACCGTCTCCACGAACGCGATGAGATTCATTCTCCATCATATCCATTCAAGTATAATTATCATTTGATGATTTAAAAATAATTTTTAAGGACTTGATATCATTCTGAATATGAATAAGATACAACCTATCCATTACAAACATGGCTTACATAAAAAAACATATAAAAGAAAACGAGTAAGTTAACACCCGAAACAACGATAATACTAAGATATTATTAACAAATAAATGTTAAAAGATCATATATGATATCATATTAATGTATATGATTCTTTCATAATTTAATAACAATTATTTCACCATTATAAATGAGGTTAACCTACCCCCAACCAAGGAAAAGTACAAGGTAAGGGTTTATTTCTCAATCTCTTCATTATCTGAGGTTGTTTATACGTGATTATCTACTGGGACCTCTTTATCATCCACATCCATGTTTCTTAAAAATGTATTTCAAATCATTCTTTCTATTTTAGAGACTATGGTATAAATTCATTTATACCCTTTTTTACTTTTATAAGTGGTTTATAAAGGAATATTTCCATCGTTTTCCAAATAAGGTGCTTTTTAACCTTTTCGACAGAATTAAGGTAAGAATATTTTTTTAACTTATACGGCGGGTGCGGCTATTTTCCGCCATTATAAAATCTTAGAAGCTTCCCTTAAAAGATTATAAGAATATTTTCAAAGAAAATGTTTCATTTTATAAATATATGACTGTTAAATGATTTCAAAATAGAAATATATATTTCTCTAAAAAGAGTTTTGATTTCATCTATGTCAACTTCCTTTGATGGATTTTACGCTTATTTGAAGTTGATTTATTATGATAGAAAACTTTTATATTGTATTGAAGGTTTTGTGATATGTTTGACTGTGGATGTGCTATTTTTATACCATTCATTGTTTATGGTAAAAGTATTGACATTTCGTATGCTTGTTTTAATAAGAATGTTTATGTTATGTTTAAACCTTTTCATATGGGAATGCATTGGACTTAATATGTGATGGGTGGAGCCCGCTATAGCTCTTCGATGCATCGTTAGGTCTCATGAGACAAACTAGTGTCTTGGCACAAGGCCTTGGAAAAATATTATTTGTAATCTTGGCACGAGGCCTTGGCTATGTGGTTATGATAGTCTGGCATTATGCATTCCATCATTATAAAAGTGGTTATTGATATTGCATGTGATTATTTGATTAGTAGAATATCCATGTGAATAAGTAAATGGCATTATTTAATTTTATTTTTTCCATACTATGTTGAAGTTCATGTTTAAAAGGCTTTTGTTTTAGTTATACACTGCCTTAAATGTTTATTCTTATTTATGAAAGTTTCCGCTATATTGTTATCCTTACTGGGCATTTGAGCTCACCCCTTTTCTATGTTTTATTTTTCCCAGGATGTGAAGAAGTAAATTATGAATGACTTGCAGGGATATTATGAGGGGATAATAGTGTGGACTATGGAGACAATATATTGTTATAGTAGTTTTTCACTTTATGATGTAATGTAAAACTTTATGAATATATCTAGTTTTTCCAAGGCTACTATACCAATCAGTCTTTTGAGATTTGATCTTTCTTGTGATCATGCCAATGTTACGTAATAATTCACCGACTTTAGGTAACTGGGGTCAGGGCGTTACATATACTACCAAATACACGCCATGTGTTTTTGTGTTGTATGGACAGGAAGCTTTGGCACCTCTGGATGAGATCCTCTATTTTATTTTAATCCAAATTAAAAGAAAAATCATTTATTTAATGTGAATGAGAAACGAAAGAGGAGGAATAGATCTCGAGATTCAGATTTATAAAACAATTAACTTGAATTGCAACAACTAAATTATTAAATATGTAAATCCCCAATGAAAAACTAAATAATTATAATCAACTATATGACCCATCTGATACGACTTTTAGGTTTTGGGCATAGTGGAAGTGCATTGGTGGGTGTACCCAACATGAATTTTTCTGTTAATAACGATCAATACGAGATCCGTCACGATAATAAAATTCCATATCTTCATAATAGAACAAAGAATGAAAGAAAGAAATGGAGTCCTAGAACCATAGAGAGGATCATAATATGTTGGTTATAATTAATTTAATTAAAATACAAGAATTACCTTGATGGAATTATCTCTCCGTTGATGTTTTCGATCACGATCCGATGTATTCCATCATTGCATCGTAGAATCCAAGTGTAGTATTCCTCTAGCAGTGATCCACACGTGCTCCACGTATCTCTGGACATCGCCGAAGGTATCTCCAGGTGCTGGCGTGGAAGATCCTTCGCTTGTGATGTCCGCCTTCGATCACCTTGAGAGATTCTTGCAAAGTGCTCTCCTTGATTCAGTGGAGGAGGATCTCTCTCGTACCTTGAGAGCATTATTAGAAGAAAAGAATTCTCTCTTGGCTTGAGAGATTTCTCTTGATCTGTTGTACACAACCACAAAAAATGGCTAGACTAATGAGAATTATATAATTGGGATTTTAATTAATTAGAATAATAAAATGAATTAATTACCCAAAATCATTTATTCATTTCATTTAACTCTTAGTAAGACCCCATGTCTAATAATAACATTTGAATATTATTATTACTTGACATGAACCCAGTGAATTACACCTAAAATTATTTAATTAAATAAATAATATTATTTCTCAAAAATCCCTAGAAAAATTACACAGCATGTATATTAATATACACAACATGTACTTTTGTTTTTCCATTTTATTTATTTCCTTCACCACATTTATTAGACCTTGAATAATGGATATTTATTTCTCAAATAAATATCACTACATTACTTGCTAATAAATAAATCATTTAGCCCACAATATATTATCTTGAATAACTAGTGTTGAAATAAATGCGATTAGGCATCCTTGAATAATTATTAAACCACAATCAAGAATAATCTTTATTCAACATGTTAAATTAATATTTAACTGAGATACTTGGACACACTTAGTATGTGACCCTATAGCCCTCTTTCCCAATGGCATTAGGCGGAGCCTACCTAAAGTCTAAGGTTAGCATCTAGAAACATGCCAAGGAACCCATAGAGAAAGAAGTTAACACTGCAATGATGTTTCACCTTCTACGAACACTTATCATGTAATGTAATCCCTTTGTCTCAATATCTCAAATCAAGTGGGTTTCATGCTAGTGCCATCAAACCAAGTGCTCGATTATTCTTTCTTTGAATTTCTAAAATTGAACTCTCCTATTACTTACCATGGACATGGATTTAGTTAGGCTATATCAATTCCATCAAAGGGCATAAGATATATACTTCTGTTATGGAACAAAAGGGACAAATCCTTTCTCTCATTATCTATTAATACAATATTACTCATGATGCACCCAACATATCCTACCTCACTGCGAATAGTGTTTTTCACTATTTTCACCAATACATCTAAGTGCATAAGTTTTAATACCTATTAATAATAATCTTAAAGTCTAAGGACCAATACACACTTCCGCAGATAGGAACATCCACTGACACTATGAAAAGTGGATTTCCTATTGGTAGGTCCCATTCTCATAATATCCTCCTAGATATTATGAAGGGCGCACACCATGAGAAGATGCCTCAATGTTTTATGAGTCCTCACCCCTAATGGCTTGTATTATTTGTGTTCCAAAAATAACATCATCAGGACATAGAACATATATATTCAAGAATATTGTTATGGCACTTCCGGGTTCTCATTATAGCAGGGATCCACTATGACCCTTTAATGCAACAACTATCCTTAGGACATTATAACATGTATTATCACACAAAAGAATAATCAATATGTGATAAGGTATTTATTAATGAATAAATTACAAAGTAGTTGGTTCTAGGTCACCAAATCCAATAGTTACCATGTTTTGTCATCAATTTTAAAAAATCATCATTCCATTATTAAATTAATTCCCATTTCAAATGGGACCTTTCATTGAAAAATCCCATGCAGATTTGTTTTATCATATATAAATCATGACTTCAAAACCATTTTACTTATCAAATCAAGGAGTAAAAAAATGAAAAAATTTATATCGCATTTGATCATATTTTAAAACTACCATGACATATTTTAGAATAATTATAACACAATTTATAACTAAAATAAACTAAAAATGTTTCCTTAAACAAGGGTACCCCCTGAAACAACTTCACTTAGTTTAGTAAAACCCATAATAAATGGGAATAATCTACTAAAAAATAGATAGGAGGCCACAATGAAGTATGAAATGACCCTAAGTTCCAAACATCACCCTATTAAATTTGACTAATAAATACCTCAGCTTCCCTATCTTTGGGGTAGAGAGAAAACCATATAATAATGGAGAAGAAACCAAAGAAGGAGTAAAGGTGAAACTTGTTGATATACTTAAAGATGCTATGAGAAATTACATAAAATAAAACTCTATACGAATGTGAAATAGGTGTTTGTTCCTAAGGAGGGTGTTGGTTTGGATTATGGTGAGAAAAAAGGGTTTTAGGGTTTAAATTGAGCAAGTTAAAAGTGGTCATTAATCTTTTTTTTTATTTTCCTGGGTAGGCTATAGGATTTTTCTACATAGTTTGTTAAACAATGAACCAATACTACTGGTGGAACTAGATATACATTAGAAGTTGTGTATTTTGGCTACATGATTAGGAAAATCATGGTCATATAATGTAAATATACTCTTATAATAAATTTCATGTTTTCACTATTCCACACACTTAGATCCTTTTATGTGCCAACTGTGTGACAAGAACCATCCCTAAGTTATTTCTATTTTTTCTAATTAAATGTACCAAAAAAATTACATCATGGGTGTGATAATTCATTCCACCATATCATTTACCCCCTAAAGTCAGCTCAATGATGGTATATTGGTAAAATGATGAGACCATTTATCTTTATTAAAAAACTGTCACTCACATGTCTCATGAGAATCACTATAGTGTGGCCATAAAACTATGAATAATAGGATATATTTCCCTTGAAGTAATTTATCCTTGGATTCAATAATCTGAATAGGATGCTAAGTCATTGAAACATTAAGCTATATCCTATTTTCATCCCAATTCAAAATATGTGAGTTGTCTTGGTTATACAACTAAATTGAGAGACAATGGAAAAAATTATGGATAAAAAAAACTTAGGAGGTAATTTCAACAGATAATATACGTTTATTATCCTATCAATTATCTTGCAGGGTCTCATACACCTCAAGGGAAGATTCCCTTACTTCCTAAGTCTGTGGTGACTTAATCGAGGTGAAACCATTAAGAACACCAATAAACCCACTGAAAATTGCAAAGGACAATGCCAATGATTAAAATAAGACTTATGGAATGTATGGGATGTCAAAAAGAACTTATATATAGGTTTAATCCTTAAACGTATATCATAAATAATGGTAAATTTAATTAAATAAGTATCACTGACCTAAGACTAGTATAAAGGATATCAGCTTGGATGACCATACAAAGCCTCAATGGAGCCACCCTGATTAACAATTGGTAATTGTTATTATATGAAAATTCAACTAGCCCCAAATTATTATCCCACAAACCTCCAAAGTCCAAGATGTTGGAACACAACATATCCCATAAAATCTATTTTTCTTTCACTATCTAGAAATCAATCTACATATGGTAGACCATGCATAGTTTTACCTAGGATCCCATTTCTTCTCAGAGACCCATCCAAAAATGGAAGTTGAACCAAAGATCTATATCTGAGATGATAGAGAAAGACGCTTGATTCAATCTCCTAAATTCTTGAACATATAATCTCTAAATATCTAATACATTAGTTGTGTCTCTAATTGGAATAAAATTGGTTGGTTTAGTCATATGATCATTTATGACCTATAAATAATTCTTACTCCTAGTGGTATAAGGATACCCAATGATATAGTCAATGAATATCTCATCCCACTTATAGGTGGCTATATGGTGAGGATATAATAGACTAGATGAATTTTGATTCTTATCTTTGATGCATTGGATATTATAACACTGTGACACAAATTCTAGTATGTCATGTCACGTACCCATTTACCATTATTGGCACATCAGATCAAAATAAGTTTTAGTGGTTCCTAGGAATAAAACACTTTAATAATTTTTAAGGTCATTCATCACAACTTTCCTCATAGATAAATGGAATACATACCAATTTCGGAAGCATAAAATACCTTCAAGGGATAAAAACCACTCATTATTTTTTTCAAAAATGTATATAATTCTATAGATGCATTGAAACTCTTCATATCCCAATTGATCCTAGAAAATATGGTTGGGATAGGGTATATTAACTAGATTCTAGAAATAAATGCATCCTAGTTTTATCATCCCCTATCAAAGTGAATATAATCATGAATACCTATAAAAATTCATTCATTACTGAACACATTCATATCTTGAGAAGGCAACCACATACTAAGAGAATCAAAAAACACATTCCATTTTCCTAATGCATAGGTGATGTCAAAATAAAATACCTAAAGATATTCAACCCATCACCTTTACCTTGTGTTTAAATCCTTATGAGAAAAGTTGTAACACTAAATATTATGATCAGAATAGATTGTGAACATATCCCTAAACTGGTAGTGTCACCAAACCATAAAGGCTTGAATAACCATAGTGAAATTAAGGACATGTTAAGGGAAGCTCATACCATGGGGTTAAAGTTGGAGAAAAATGTAAAACACCACATGATTACCCTATATGAGAAGACAATCCAAGCTCGAACTTGATACATCACAATAGAAAACATAGACCTAACCAACTTCTGAAAAAATTAGGATAAGAGATGAGGTCCACTGGAACTTTATCTCATTAAATGATACCTAGAATTTAGGGATCAATAATAATGTCATCCATTTCTAGGTGATTGTAGTCACGGGTGATGATTTTATCAAAAAAAAATTCACAAACTGCTCATAGTATACTACTAGACATAGGAATATCTGGATGTTGAAAAACTTTCTTAGAATATTACAAAGACATTATAGCTCTAACCATATTAGGAATGACTAAAATTCTTGGTTATGATATAACATACCCCATGAATTTATCATCTTATATAACAAAGTAACCTATTAAAATCATTGCATCAAGACAATGACCACAAAAGGTACCCACAAGAGTTCTTAAATGATGTTAATGATCCACTTTTATCACTGAATAGATTATAATTTTATTCAAAAATAAATTAAAAAAGAACCAATGTACCCATGGAATATAGTTTGCATTAATGACATAAAGTTTGTAGGTGAATTAGTTAATTCAAATGACATCACTAGGTACTCAAAGTGATCATACATTCTCTGGAAGGATATGTTGAGAAAATCATATTCATTTACATTGAGTTGATGGTAACATGATCAGAGGTCAATAATTTAAGGCCACCTCATCCATTTTAATTGATCAAAGAGATTTTAAATATGGGTAATGGGATATTTATTCCTAATGGTTACCTAGTTCATCTCTAAAAAATTGATAAAAAAAGGAGATTCCCATATACTTTCTTAGAGAAGTCAACCAGGGCATCCCAAATAGACACAATATGGAAGATGAATAATTTATCATTCAAATAGTCTATAAAAATAATTAATTTATTCAATTATATGGGTAAAGTTTCATAAAATGGTAATGGGTTTGGGTTTTTTAGGCACTAGATTAAAAGAGAACTCAATTTCTAATTCCAAATGTAAACTCAGAAGTCATCTAAAAATAGATCAAGAAACTCTAATAAAACCAAGGGAAGATCAATTTTTATGTTCACTTCATCATCCTATACCAATAGGGACACTATATAGCATGTCAAACTACCAACATTAAGAAGGGGTGGTCCTACCCGACTTGACCATGAATCCCAATCCCATTGAAACAATTTAGAGATCCCATCAGAAGTATTAAAATTATCACATCTATAATAACAATCAACACGATCTTTAATGGAAAGAATCAATTCTATCATGATAAGGATATTATAGAGATCCATATCATGGATCAGGAATGCACATGCTATCTAAAATTTAGATATAGAGATAATGCAAGGAATAACATAAAAATTCTTACTATTTATTTTTCCTAAGAGGTGTTGATATCTCTATACCATATGGAATAATCTTGGATGTATGTTTAAGTAACTCCACAACATAGTTAGAAATAAATGGGTGATAATATTGGAATAAAATTATAAAATAATTATAAATGATACAGTAAGAAGGATACCTCTCACCATCAGTATCTCTATCTCTGATTTAATGGGAACTGGCTCCATAACATCCAATTGACTAGTCTTAGTCTAATCATGGGGTCTCCAACTATCACATGGCTCTTAAATTATCTTACACTAGTGATAAAATGAATCGGTCCTACCTCTAAGTCCATGATATCACCATCCTATTATATTAGAAGTATCTTATTATGTTGATGACCCTTTAGCGGTTGAAAAGGCTACAATATTTCAAGGAGAGGTTTCAGATTTACAAAACCTCTACAGAGGTCATATATATCCATAATAAATTCAATCCATTTGGTTGTATCTAAATAAAGACCTCATATACACAAAACTGCCACAATAGTAAGAAATAAAAGATATACTACCCAAGGTTATTGATGTTGAGAGATGATATAGGTGTCTAAAGACACTCCGACTTGATCTATTCAATTAATTATACTTAATATTATTCTTAGACAATCCACTACCACTTAAAACAAAAAAATAGGTAGCACACCGATCATCCCAAAACAACCCTGTCTGATCAACCTCTACCATTAGGTCTAGACAAAAAACCTCAATTCAGGTGTGGATCATCAAAATAAATATGTAATATCAAATTCCAAACTAAATACCCATTTCAAATATCTGATCCTTTTAATTAGATAATGATTTTAGTGTAAAGTGAATAAACTTGATGATTTTTTTATAATTCTCCATAACCTTCTAGTCACATTTCTGAAGGGAAAAAATTCCCATGATATAGAAAATGACATAATGTTTTGGTAGAACTATCATGTAATGGTCACATTAAAATCCCTATATTCTAATTGATCATGCTATATAACATACAAAATTAACTCCCATCATTTTGGGCTAATAACTTCAAGAATTAATGTAACACACTTCACCATGATTGGATCTAGGGTCTTGAGGAACTCAAAGATCCCCTTTATCTTCTATAGTTAATCCTTAGCTGCTTATGAATTATTAATTCCTATGAATAATGGAATCCTATGATGAAGGAATTTCTAATATTAATTATTATTTGATCTACAATTTATTAGTTTGATTGAGTGGGGTTAGGTTATAATACATGGTACACTTCTTAGTTAGATTAAAACATGAATTTGATATTATTCTGATCCACTAGCAGATTATTCTGTAGAAATATTTCCACTGCTCCATTTGGAAAATTTGAAAGCTTCCTTTGAGTTATAATGGTTCTACGTGAAACCAATGAAAATGAGAAACCATTAAAATGAATGATTAATTATAAATCATAATAATAAACTTTTATAAAATTACTATATATATCATAAACAATGAAACATATAAAACCACACCCTCACAAAAAACATGGATCATGTGCATGGTTTGTAGCATGTGTACCATATACAAAAATCAAGGGTAAATATAATAAAAAATAAAAATATATTTTCAAACATTCCCTAGAAACTCATGTATGGTTACTAAAAATATAGCCATGAACATTGTGTGACCTCTTGTTGAGACCAGGAGGCCGTGTTTTGTTGGTTTATGTGAAGATACTTGTTTAAAGGAAATGGTAATAGTTATATTGTTGTAATTTGTTTTCAATAAATTTTGATATGACCCCATGAATGAGTATAGACTCACATATTTGGTGAAGTGAATATTTAACTCCCCTAGTACATAGAAGAAGAAAATCTTCTACAAATCAACTGATTCATTGTGAAGATCTCTTATAATGATTAAATTTCATGATATAAGATATCACGATTCCTACAATGTGTTATTTAATAATGTTTTAGATGAAGGAAGAAGGAATATATGTAAGGTATATGGTGTCTGAGCCATATGGTGAATCCATGTAGTCAAATGTTCACATAGGCAAATGGCATATCCAAATGTAGTTAAGTAGCCGATTTGGACATATAACCAAATTTTCATAGCCAAGTGACCTTGTAAATTATTCAATCATAAGTCCGAATTCATGTAGATGAATTACCATATAGTTGATTAATAAATGTAACCAAATTCATATAGTCAAATGATCATATAGTAGAATGATCACGCAACTATTTTCATTCATGTAGAGGATTGTGTCACATAGCTGAATATTACACATATGGAATTTCTATGTACAAACAAAGTGGAAAAGTTAAGATTCATGTTAGTTCATCTTTAAGGGATACAATTCCATGATTAATTTTGACAAAGGAATTTATTTTTATTCTATATGAATCAATACAAACACAAGTTTTTTATTACTAAAGAAACCCATGATTAAAGAAGAATGGTGAGGATATTTTATTTCTTTATGGACCCATGAAGTTACAAGAAATTTTGGAAGCTTTCTAATATATAATTTTTTATGAAAAACATGTATATTGTTTCAAGGAGTTTTAATTAAAATATATTTACATGGTTTCATAAATATTTTAATTAAGAATAAATAGAAAGGATAAGATCATGAAAAAAAGATAAAATGATGCTTCTATTACCACTACTATATATAAGGCCATTAGCGACCGCCATTGGCGGTCGCTAAAGGGCTGTAGCGGCCGCGCAGCGACCGCCAATGGCGGTCGCTGTTGCCTCGTCGCTAGAGGCCTTTAGCGACCGCCTATGGCGGTCGCTATTCTAAAAAAAAAAAATTTTAAATTTTTTTTATTGAATTGAATATAAATAAATATATAAATATATATATAATATATTTTAAATGTTTTAATATATATTTAATATATATATAATATCAAATCATTGTGCTATAATATATATATACTATTAAATACAATATTTTAAATACAAATCATTGTGCTATAAATATATATATATATATACTATTAAATACAATATTTTAAATATATATATATATATACTATTAAATACAATATTTTAAATATATATATATATATATATAATATATTTTAAATGTTTGAATATATATTTAATATATATTTAATATATATATAATATCAAATCATTGTGCTATAACAATTTAAAAACTTCGATTCAAGAAATAATCTCATTTCAGGTCGTTTGGAGCACGTTTGCTCCGAATCGGACCGCCGCACGCCGTTTTGGTGTTTAACGGCGCCGGAAACGCGTTTCCGGCCGCCGCGGTCACACGGAACCTCCGAATGAGGTGCCGTCTGGCCGACCATTTCACAATTGACGCCCCGGATGTTGTCGTACGGTTTCGTGGCATTCGGAGGTCGTTCGGGTGGTTTTGACCCCCCAACGCGCCATTTCAGCGCGCGCCGCGCTGCTGAAAACGACACAATCGGGCGTGCCGCACGCACCGCACGTCCGATGGTCATGCGGCCTCCTCCTGCATCTCAGGAATAATATTCCTATCGTTCCCGTGCGGTTTCAGGTCGTTCGGAGCACGTTTGCTCCGAATCGGACCGCCGCACGCCGTTTTGGTGTTTAACGGCGCCGAAAACGCGTTTCCGGCCGCCGCGGTCACACGGAACCTCCGAATGAGGTGCCGTCTAGCCGACCATTTCACAATTGACGCCCCGGATGTTGTCGTACGGTTTCGTGGCATTCGGAGGTCGTTCGGGTGGTTTTGACCCCCCAACGCGCCATTTCAGCGCGCGCCGCGCTGCTGAAAACGACACAATCGGACGTGCCGCGCGCACCGCACGTCCGATGGTCGTGCGGCCTCCTCCTGCACCTCAGGAATAATATTCCTATCGTTCCCGTGCGGTTTCAGGTCGTTCGGAGCACGTTTTCTCCGAATCGGACCGCCGCACGCCGTTTTGGTGTTTAACGGTGCCGGAAACTCGTTTCCGGCCGCCGCGGTCACACGGCACCTCCGAATGAGGTGCCGTCTGGCCGAGCATTTTACAATTGACGCCCCGGATGTTGTCGTACGGTTTCGTGGCATTCGGAGGTCGTTCAGGTGGTTTTGACCCCCCAACGCGCCATTTCAGCGCGCGTCGCGCTGCTGAAAACGACACAATCGGGCGTGCCGCGCGCACCGCACGTCCGATGGTCGTGCGGCCTCCTCCTGCATCTCAGGAATAATATTCCTATCGTTCCCGTGCGGTTTCAGGTCGTTCGGAGCACGTTTGCTCCGAATCGGACCGCCGCACGCCGTTTTGGTGTTTAACGGCGCCGGAAACGCGTTTCCGGCCGCCGCGGTCACACGGCACCTCCGAATGAGGTTCCGTCTGGCCGACCATTTCACAATTGACTCCCCGGATGTTGTCGTACGGTTTCGTGGCATTCGGAAGTCGTTCGGGTGGTTTTGACCCCCCAACGCGCCATTTCAGCGCGCGCCGCGCTGCTGAAAACGACACAATCAGACGTGCCGCGCGCACCGCACGTCCGATGGTCGTGCGGCCTCCTCCTGCATCTCAGGAATAATATTCCTATCGTTCCCGTGCAGTTTCAGGTCGTTCGGAGCACGTTTGCTCCGAATCGGACCGCCGCACGCCGTTTTGGTGTTTAACGGCGCCGGAAACTCGTTTCCGGCCGCCGCGGTCACACGGCACCTCCGAATAAGGTGCCGTCTGGCCGAGCATTTCACAATTGACGCCCCGGATGTTGTCGTACGGTTTCGTGGCATTCGGAGGTCGTTCGGGTGGTTTTGACCCCCCAACGCGCCATTTCAGCGCGCGCCGCGCTGCTGAAAACGACACAATCGGGCGTGCCGTGCGCACCGCACGTCTGATGGTCGTGCGGCCTCCTCCTGCATCTCAGAAATAATATTCCTATCGTTCTCGTGCGGTTTCAGGTCGTTCGGAGCACGTTTGCTCCGAATCGGACCGCCGCACGCCGTTTTGGTGTTTAACGGCGCCGGAAACGCGTTTCCGGCCGCCGCGGTCACACGGCACCTCCGAATGAGGTGCCGTCTGGCCGACCATTTCACAATTGACGCCCCGGATGTTTTCGTACGGTTTCGTGGAATTCGGAGGTCGTTCTGGTGGTTTTGACCCCCCAACGCGCCATTTCAGCGTGCGCCGCGCTGCTGAAAACGACACAATCGGGCGTGCCGCGCGCACCGCACGTCTGATGGTCGTGCGGCCTCCTCCTGCATCTCAGGAATAATATTCCTATCGTTCCCGTGCGGTTTCAGGTCGTTCGGAGCACGTTTGCTCCGAATCGGACCGCCGCACGCCGTTTTGGTGTTTAACGGCCCCGGAAACGCGTTTCCGGCCGCCGCGGTCACACGGCACCTCCGAATGAGGTTCCGTCTGGCCGACCATTTCACAATTGACGCCCCGGATGTTGTCGTACGGTTTCGTGGCATTCGGAGGTCGTTCGGGTGGTTTTGACCCCCAAACGCGCCATTTCAGCGCGCGCCGCGCTGCTGAAAACGACACAATCAGACGTGCCGCGCGCACCGCACGTCCGATGGTCGTGCGGCCTCCTCCTGCATCTCAGGAATAATATTCCTATCGTTCCCGTGCGGTTTCAGGTCGTTCGGAGCACGTTTGCTCCGAATCGGACCGCCGCACGCCGTTTTGGTGTTTAACGGCGCAGGAAACTCGTTTCCGGCCGCCGCGGTCACACGGCACCTCCGAATGAGGTGCCGTCTGGCCGAGCATTTCACAATTGACGCCCCGGATGTTGTCGTACGGTTTCGTGGCATTCGGAGGTCGTTCGGGTGGTTTTGACCCCCCAACGCGCCATTTCAGCGCGCGCCGCGCTGCTGAAAACGACACAATCGGGCGTGCCGCGCGCACCGCACGTCCGATGGTCGTGCGGCCTCCTCCTGCATCTCAGGAATAATATTCCTATCGTTCCCGTGCGGTTTCAGGTCGTTCGGAGCACGTTTTCTCCGAATCGGACCGCCGCACGCCGTTTTGGTGTTTAACGGCGCCGAAAACGCGTTTCCGGCCGCCGCGGTCACACGGCACCTCCGAATGAGGTGCCGTCTGGCCGACCATTTCACAATTGACGCCCCGGATGTTTTCGTACGGTTTCGTGGCATTCGGAGGTCGTTCGGGTGGTTTTGACCCCCCAACGCGCCATTTCAGCGCGCGCCGCGCTGCTGAAAACGACACAATCGGGCGTGCCGCACGCACCGCACGTCCGATGGACGTGCGGCCTCCTCCTGCATCTCAGGAATAATATTCCTATCGTTCCCGTGCGGTTTCAAGTCGTTCGGAGCACGTTTGCTCCGAATCGGACCGCCGCACGCCGTTTTGGTGTTTAACGGCGCCGGAACGCGTTTCCGGCTGCCGCGGTCACACGGCACCTCCGAATGAGGTTCCGTCTGGCCGACCATTTCACAATTGACGCCCCGGATGTTGTCGTACGGTTTCGTGGCATTCGGAGGTCGTTCGGGTGGTTTTGACCCCCCAACGCGCCATTTCAGCGCGCGCCGCGCTGCTGAAAACGACACAATCGGGCGTGCCGTGCGCACCGCACGTCCGATGGTCGTGCGACATCCTCCTGCATCTCAGGAATAATATTCATATCGTTCCCGTGCGGTTTTAGGTCGTTCGGAGCACGTTTGCTCCGAATCGGACCGCCGCACGCCGTTTTGGTATTTAACGGCGCCGGAAACTCGTTTCCGGCCGCCGCGGTCACACGGCACCTCCGAATGAGGTGCCGTCTGGCCGAGCATTTCACAATTGACGCCCCGGATGTTGTCGTACGGTTTCATGGCATTCGGAGGTCGTTCGGGTGGTTTTGACCCCCCAACGCGCCATTTCAGCGCGCGCCGCGCTGCTGAAAACGACACAATCGGGCGTGCCGCGCGCACCGCACGTCCGATGGTCGTGCGGCCTCCTCCTGCATCTCATAAATAATATTCCTATCGTTACCGTGCGGTTTCAGGTCGTTCGGAGCACGTTTGCTCCGAATCGGACCGCCGCACGCCGTTTTGGTGTTTAACGGCGCCAGAAACGCGTTTCCGGCCGCCGCGGTCACACGGCACCTCCGAATGAGGTGCCGTCTGGCCGACCATTTCACAATTGACGCCCCGGATGTTGTCGTACGGTTTCGTGGCATTCGGAGGTCGTTCGGGTGGTTTTGACCCCCCAACGCGCCATTTCAGCGCGCACCGCGCTGCTGAAAACGACACAATCGGGCGTGCCGCGCGCACCGCACGTCCCATGGTCGTGCGGCCTCCTCCTGCATCTCAGGAATAATATTCCTATCGTTCCCGTGCGGTTTCAGGTCGTTCGGAGCACGTTTGCTCCGAATCGGACCGCCGCACGCCGTTTTGGTGTTTAACGGCCCCGGAAACGCGTTTCCGGCCGCCGCGGTCACACGGCACCTCCGAATGAGGTGCCGTCTGTTCGACCATTTCACAATTGACGCCCCGGATGTTGTCGTACGGTTTCGTGGCATTCGGAGGTCGTTCGGGTGGTTTTGACCCCCCAACGCGCCATTTCAGCGCGCGCCGCGCTGCTGAAAACGACACAATCGGGCGTGCCGCGCGCACCGCACGTCCGATGGTCGTGCGGCCTCCTCCTACATCTCAGGAATAATATTCCTATCGTTCCCGTGCGGTTTCAGGTCGTTCGGAGCACGTTTGCTCCGAATCGGACCGCCGCACGCCGTTTTGGTGTTTAACGGCGCCGGAAACGCGTTTCCGGCCGCCGCGGTCACACGGCACCTCCGAATGAGGTGCCGTCTGGCCGACCATTTCACAATTGACGCCCCGGATGTTGTCGTACGGTTTCGTGGCATTCGAAGGTCGTTCGGGTGGTTTTGACCCCCCAACGCGCCATTTCAGCGCGCGCCGCGCTGCTGAAAACGACACAATCGGGGGTGCCGCGCGCACCGCACGTCCGTTGGTCGTGCGGTCTCCTCCTGCATCTCAGGAATAATATTCCTATCGTTCCCGTGCGGTTTCAGGTCGTTCGGAGCACGTTTGTTCCGAATCGGACCGCCGCACGCCGTTTTGGTGTTTAACGGCGCCAGAAACGTGTTTCCGGCCGCCGCGGTCACACGGAACCTCCGAATGAGGTGCCGTCTGGCCGACCATTTCACAATTGACGCCCCGGATGTTGTCGTACGGTTTCGTGGCATTCGGAGGTCGTTCGGGTGGTTTTGACCCCCCAACGCTCCATTTCAGCGCGCGCCGCGCTGCTGAAAACGACACAATCGGGCGTGCCGCGCGCACCGCACGTCCGATGGTCGTGCGGCCTCCTCCTGCATCTCAGGAATAATATTCCTATCGTTCCCGTGCGGTTTCAGGTCGTTCGGAGCACGTTTGCTCTGAATCGGACCGCCGCACGCCGTTTTGGTGTTTAACGGCGCCGGAAACGCGTTTCCGGCCGCCGCGGTCACACGGCACCTCCGAATGAGGTGCCGTCTGGCCGACCATTTCACAATTGACGCCCCGGATGTTGTCATACGGTTTCGTGGCATTCGGAGGTCGTTCGAGTGGTTTTGACCCCCCAACGCGCCATTTCAGCGCGCGCCGCGCTGCTGAAAACGACACAATCGGGGGTGCGGGGGGTGCGGGGGGCTGAACGGGGGTGCGGGGGGCTGAACGGGGGGTGCGGGGGGGGGGGGGGGTGCGGGGGGCTGAACGGGGGTGCGGGGGGTGCGGGGGGGGGGGGGGGTGTGGGGGGCTGTACGGAGTGGCGGGGGGCTGTACGGGGGTGGCAGGGGGCTGTACGGGGGTTCGGGGGGCTGTACGGGGGTGCGGGGGGGGGGGGGGGGGGCTGTACGGGGGTGCGGGGGGCTGTACGGGGGTGGCGGGGGGCTGTACGGGGGTTCGGGGGGCTGTACGGGGGTGCGGGGGGCAGTACGGGGGTGCGGGGGGGTTGTACGGGGGTGCGGGGGGTTGTACGGGGGTGCGGGGGGTGTACGGGGGTGCGGGGGGCTCTCCGGGGGTGCGGGGGGCTGTACGGGGGTGCGGGGGGCTGTACGGGGGTGCGGGGGGGGGGGGGGGGGGGGGGGCTGTACGGGGGTTCGGGGGGCTGTACGGGGGTGCGGGGGGGGGGGGGGGGGGGGGCTGTACGGGGGGTGGCGGGGGGCTGTACGGGGGTGCGGGGGGCTGTACGGGGGTGGCGGGGGGCTGTACGGGGGTTCGGGGGGCTGTAGGGGGTTCGGGGGGCTGTACGGGGGTGCGGGGGGCTGTACGGGGGTGGCGGGGGGCTGTACGGGGGTTCGGGGGGCGGTACGGGGGTGCGGGGGGGGGGGGGGGGGGGGGCTGTACGGGGGTGCGGGGGGGCTGTACGGGGGTGCGGGGGGCTGTACGGGGGTGCGGGGGGGGGGGGGCTGTACGGGGGTGCGGGGGGCTGTACGGGGGTGCGGGGGGGGGGCTGTACGGGGGTGGCGGGGGGCAGTACGGGGGTTCGGGGGGTTGTACGGGGGTGCGGGGGGCTGTACGGGGGTGCGGGGGGGCTGTACGGGGGTGCGGGGGGGCTGTACGGGGGTGCAGGGGGCTGTACGGGGGTGCGGGGGTGGCTGTACGGGGGTGCGGGGGGCTGTACGGCGGTGCGGGGGGCTCTCCGGGGGTGCAAAGGTCATCCCATTGATTACAATATGTACTTCAAACCGTGTGTGTATACAACTTCAATGATGTCTATCAATTGACCATAGTAATAACCAGAATCGACAAAGGGACAACCGATTCCACTGTTTTGTGTTGCTCGTTTGTCGTCAACATCTTTAATGCGAAATCGAAAACCATTAGCATCAATAGCTTTATAACGACGAGCGGTTATAGATGGACCCTCAGCCAGTTGGATAAATACTTCAGGTAACGTGGGGTCCCCTAACTCCCTCAGCTTACGAACCTACATAATTTATAAAAATCAATACTGATATATGCAGAAAGAATTAGTTTAATACTTCACTCATAATGAAAATCAATTTATACATACATAATCCTTGAACCAATCATGAAATGCCGCATAATGAGATTGTTGAATTTGCAACTCAGTCGCACGATGCATCTCTTCTTTTATCTCATTAATGTGTTTCCTGCAAATGATTACGCGATGTTTAAAAGATCAACTTATGCAAAGAAAACATGTAAAAGTTATACAAGCACATTGATAAGATACTTACTGCATTAATGGTGCAACTGATGGAGTATTGAACAAGATATATCGATGTGCTTGTATCCACTCGATGTTGTCCATATCAAATGTGGTTCCTTCTCCAACTGGACCATCATGAATCCGAGAGGGCTTATCTAATTTTGTTTCAACATCCGTAAGATATTCTGCACAAAAGGTAGTACACTCGTCCATCAAATAACCATTGGCTATTGATGCCTCTGGACGAGCTCTGTTGCGTACAAATCTTTTCAATGTACTCAAATACCGTTCAATAGGATACATCCACCTGAATTGCACTGGACCAGCAGCCATTACTTCATCAGTTAGGTGCACTGTTAAGTGGACCATAACATCGAAAAATGAGGGGGGGAAAAGTTTCTCAAAGTGACAAAGCGTAAGTACAATTCGGTCCTGCAAACTTTTTAAATCACTCATTCGTTGATTTCTTAAACAAAGCTGTCTAAAAAAATTACTCATCTCAATCAAGGGCTGAACAACATTGGGGGATAAACAATCACAAATTGCGATTGGAATCAACTGCTGAAGTAATATGTGATTGTCATGACTTTTCAACCCTTGCAATGTCTTGCTCGTCAGATTCACACACTTTGAAATATTAGAAGAGTAACCATCAGGCACCTTGACCATCTTCAAAATGGAAAGAAATGTCTCTTTCTCCTCTGTAGTCATCGAATACTGTGCAGCAGGCATATATGCCTTGTTTCCCTCAGCTAACTGTAAATGCAACTGTTTCCTTAAACCCATTTCTTCCAAATCACGGCGTGCATTAACATGGTCCTTTGACTTTCCACTGACACCTAAAATGGTCCACAATATGTTATCACAAACATTTTTTTCAATGTGCATGACATCCAAATTATGCCTCAACATGTTAGTTTTCCAATACGGAAGACTATAAAAAATACTTTTCTTTTTCCAATTGTGACTGCGCTGCCTACCCGCAGCACGAATATTACGTACTGGAGGAGCCACCAAATCCTGAATTTCATATACCGTGCGGATGTTTTCTTCCTCAATCTGCGATAACATTTCGACTCCTGTCATGATCTTTGGTGCTGGGCTGAACTCTCTAGAACCATCAAATGCCACTCTGTCCTTTCTGAACCTGTGCTGGGGAGGGAGAAAACGCCTGTGACCCATGTATGCCCATTTTTTGGAATGTTTAAGCCATACAGATTTTTTACTTTTATTGCAACAAGGGCAAGCAAATTCCCCTTTCGTACTCCAGCCTGATAAATTTGCATAAGCTGGGAAGTCATTGATTGTCCACAATAAAGCTGCATGCAGTTTGAACATTTCATTCGTTTCGCAGTCATAAGTCATCACACCATCGCCCCAAAATTCATTCAACTCATCAATCAATGGCTGAAGGTAAACATCAATCTTATCCCCCGGACTTTTAGGTCCATCAATAAGAGTGGAAAGTAATAGAAATTGTTGCTTCATACAAAGCCACGGAGGAAGATTATATGGAACCAACACCACGGGCCATGTGCTATGAGTTGCACCAACCATAGACTTGAATGGATTGAAACCATCTGCTGCCAATCCCAATCGGACATTACGAACATCTTTAGCAAAGTCGGGATGTCTCTTATCAAAATCCTTCCATGCATGAGAGTCTGCCGGGTGGGTTAACATGTCACTTTCATGAACTCTTTCTACATGCCATCTCATTAAATTAGAAACTTTAGATGACATAAAAAATCTTTTCAACCTCGGTTTAAGGGGAAAGTAACGCATTTGCTTTACGGCAATCGGTTTCCCCTGTATCGCAATCTGACTTTGATGAGTCTTATTTCCCCTGTTCTCTTTCCACCTGGAAGCGCCACAAACCGTACAGATATCCAAATGAGCAGTTTCATTTCTAAACAACATACAGTTGTTTGCACATGCATCTATAGTCTCATATGTAAAACCTAAGTTCTCTGTCAACTTACGAGCATAGTAATACGACTCAGGAATCTTAGCGTCAACAGGAAGAACTTTTTTCAATAAAACCAAAAGCATGTCGAATGATGTGTCTGACCAATTGTTCAAAGTCTTCAAATGCAACAACTCCACGATGAACGACAGTTTATTGTAAGAAGTACATCCAGGATATAATTCTGTTTTCGCATCATCAAGTACTTCATAAAACCTCCTCGAATCACGATCTGCACCAGAGCGAAGATTTATCTCACCGGTCTCAAGATTCTGGATGTCAATGCCTTCAGGATCAAACCCACATACCATTTCAGTAAGCATTTCATGCATTGGATCAGTCATCCTTGCATCAACATCCATCTGAGCTGCATCTGTATTTTGACAACGAACATATTCTTCTCCATGACGAGTCCAACTCTTATAATTTTTCAGAAATCCATTAAAGAAAAGGTGCTCCCTCACAGTATCTCGTGTGAATTGATATCTGTTAGCACATTTTCTACATGGACAACTAATATAGTCACTTTCAAATCCTCTCGTGAAGTCAATAAACTGCATAATGCCATTGAAATATTCTCTAGACGTTCGATTTGGAAGATCAATCCAACTCTTATCCATAATAATATCTGTATAACAAACATTTACACAATACTTATTACATTTACATTTTTCAAATCAACTATATTCAAAATAAATATTAACCATTTGTTTATGAACCATTGATAAAATAATAATGTAACTGAAAGCTCATGTTACCTGATTGAGCTACAAACCTGAAAGGGAGGGGAGCCGAAGGCGGTGCTGCGAGGGAGAGGAGGCAGCGAAGGGGAGCCGGAGCCAAAGGCGGTGCGGCAAGGGAGGGGACGGGCGGCGGCGGCGGTGGGGAGCTGGAGGAGAGGAGGCGGTGAGGGGACGGGGGACGGGCAGCGAGGGGGGGGTGTATGGGGTCGGGGGGGGGGGGGCTGTCCGAGGTGCGGGGAGGGGTGTCCGGGGTGTCGGGGGCCTGTCAGGGGTGCGGGTAGGGGTGTTCGGGGTGCGGGGGTGTCCGGGGTGCGGGGGAGGGGGGGCTGTCTGGGGTGCAGGGGGGCTGTCGGGGGTGCGGGGTGGGGTGTCCGGGGTGCGGGGGGCCTGTCCGGGGTGCGGGGGGGCTGTCCGGGTTCGGAGGGGGGGGGGGGGTGTCCGAGTGCGGGGGGGGGGGGGGGGGGGGGGGGGGCTGTCCGGGTTCGGAGGGGGGTGTCCGAGTGCAGGGGGGGGGGGGGGGGGGGCTGTCCGGGGTGCGGGGAGGCGTCCGGGGTGCGGGGGGCGGTTCGGAGTGTGCGGGGGGGGGGGGGGGGCTGTCCGGGGTGCGGGGAGGCGTCCGGGGTGCGGGGGGCGGTTCGGAGTGCGCAGGGGGGTGCTGTCCGAGGTGCGGGGAGGCGTCCGGGGTGCGGGGGGCGGTCCGGAGTGCGCGCCGGGGGCTGTCCGGGGTGCGGGTGCCGTCCGGGGTGGGGGGGGGAGGGCCGAGAGGCCGGAGGGCGGCGGCCGGAGGGCGGATGGCAGGCGGCGGGGGAGGCCGGGCGGCGGGGGAGGGCGGGCGGCGGGGGAGGCCGGGCGGCGGGGGAGGGCGGGCGGCGGGGGAGGCCGGGCGGCGGGGGAGGGCGGGCGGCGGGGGAGGCCGGGCGGCGGGGGAGGGGAGGGCGGCGCGAGGGAGGGCGGCGAGGGAGGGTTAGGGCGAGGGAGATCGAGGGAGAGGGCGCGGGGGGGGGGGGGGGGTGGGGCGCAGAAACCCCCCGAAATTTTTTAGGCAGCTTAGCGACCGCCATTGGCGGTCGCTAATGGTGAGCAATAGCGACCGCCAATGGCGGTCGCCTGAGTCTGGGGGGCTCCAATGCCCCCTTTTCTAGTAGTGTACATTAATTATCATACTAATATATATTGATTTTGGGTTGAAAATTTGTTTAGTTGTTGATGAATATTCAAAAGTGATTATTTGGAGGAGTTCTCTCAAAAGGGAATAGATTTTTAAGGAGAAGTTCTACATGAAATTCCATGAAAGAAAATTTAAGTGATGGATTTTCTATGCATTAATAGAAGAATAAAAGAAGATCCCATCATACTATAAAACCAGATTATTGTGTATAGGATGAAGAAATATATATTTTATATTTATTATATGATTTTTTTATCAGTTCATAATGGACTTAATGTGAGGGATGCACAAAATAGTCAAGAGGATTGTAAGATATTTTTAATGATTTTTAGATCTCGTAGTGGTTTAGAAATATTTTAATAGATCATATGATCATGGTTTTTACTAGATCATGCCATGGAATCGCTATTCACAATGATTAGATGCACACTTTTATGGTCTCTAACATTGGGCTTTGTTGGATAGGTTAGATAAAGAGATAGAGGCAGGTGGTATTAACCTTAGAAACATGGAGGAATCCATGCACTGATTGCATGGGAAGTTGGCATGGGATGAATTGCACAACCAATATTTGTGATCTAATTTTATTGTATGTTGATAATTTTCAAACCTCATCATTATAATAGGTCAAGAATCAGCGACGTGTAAAATGATTTATGGACATGTATAAACTCTTTTTCTTCACTTAAGCAGGATAAATAGATGTGGAGACATTGACTTTTGGAAACAAAACTAAGCAGGATCTCTGTAGGGTTTTCTAGGGTTCTCGACACTAAATATCTCATTATCCTAGGAAATAAGTCACTTGAAATTAATTAAATATATCCTAAATCCCCATAATATCATCATTTTGAGGACTATCATGCATAATAAAGAGCAGGATAAATTGGCTTTAACATGATCCTCATCAAGCCTATTCTTGGCCAATGCATATCACTCTATGAAGTATGTGAACTCCAAAAAAGATGATTTGGGGGGGGGGGTATCCTCTAGTGTCATGAGATCCATGTTAAATATTGTTTATTTGTATGTAGAATTATATCTCATGTAATATCCATGAAAAAAGAGGTCAAGCCTAATGGAAATTTCTTAGCCTCTAAGTGTTTATGCTGCAAGAACCCCAAGGAAGAAACATATATTCAATTTTTCTTTGAAGGTGAGTGGGAGACTTATTCATGGGATATTCTAGGAGAGTTTTTCAGGTTCAACCTATAATGAGCCATACTTTTCATACACAAATATTATATGTAAATAGATTATTTTTTTACAACATAAAAGAACCACACTAGGATCATATAGTTCTAGTGTATTTAGAAACTTGGGAACATAAAAAAATATTTCATAAAATATCTATATTTTCACCTAATTATTTTATCATAACTATCTCTCTTTAAGTCATATCTTACTTAATAAATTTCTTCATATCGTAGGGAAAGAAAATATAAGAAAATGGTGAGCTTAGATGCTTAGTAAGGGTAAATATGAGAAATATCAATTTATGATCATATAAAATCACAATATAAGAATAAAGTCATGAGATATTGATCATAACATGAAAATATCACTCCAAAATCTGAAAAATATCGTAAACATGATTTATGGAATAAAACATTAACATTTTAAAATACACGAGTCATAAAAATGAGAATTTATCATAACTAAATCATGGACCATAAGTTCATGTGTGTGAAAAAATCATAAGTATAGAAAACACTTAATAAGTCATGGATAAATATTAAGACCATTAGATCAAGAATCAATAACTATTTCCCATATTGGATCAAGTACATCAACTTGTTTACCTAATAGATCAAGTAGTGGATCAAGCACTTAGACTTGTTTCCCAGAACTATCTTGTGAGATATAAATATTTACCCAATAAATTGGAGAAGCATATAGGTCCTACCTATCACATAATGAAATCCATAAATATGTGTACCCCAAGATCATAAAACATTCATCATATCAGAACCCATGAAAATAAATGATTTTAATTAACATCTCATCATAACATAACCCTTGGAAAATAAAAATGGGTTTTATAAACATTGTTTCATCAAAACTATAAACCATTAAAATAATGAATAAAAATGTTATATTGGGATCATATTCACATAATATCATAATAAACATTAGAGGTTTTTGTCTTTGATGAATCAAAATTTCGTTAAAAATTTTTTGAGGAAAATATTCTTTCAACTTTGAAAATCACTTTTCAAATTCAAAATAACTTGTACCATATTAAAGAAGTTTTTTTCATTAAACGAACCTTGTAAACCTATAAATTAATCTTTAAAAATCGAGGCATGATGATGGTTAGAAATTGTGTTATTTACATATAATTAATTTAAAAAATATTTCTACAATTGTTTTTGTAAAAATCATAAAGTACCTCATTTGTAAAATGACAAAAGATTCCTTTAAAAACATTTAGTTAAAATTAAAAACAAGAGTAAGAATAAAATTAAACATTTTAGGAGACAATTAAATACATTTTTTATTTTTTTTAGAAAATATGGACATGGATGAGAAATATTCCCCATTAGAGACTTAAATAATATCAAATATTGAGGAGATTATGAAATGAAACCCTTAACACATTGTTAACTTTTGAATCATAACCCAATAATGTATATAAACATAAATGGATATTTTAATACCCCTATAATTCATGATTTAAATTATAGCATACCAACCTTTTCTTACTTTAATATTACATCATTTTAAAGATAAACAACATAATATTATTTCACATAGAGGATCCAAAGGTTTAGTTTCTTGGGAAAACTAGGACCATACATAACAAATACAACATCAAGCATAAACATTCATTTAATTTCTTCTTCTCTAGATTCTTATTGACACTTGTCCTCTCCATAGTACATGTATCCACCTGAGGATATAAATCAAAAGGGGTGAGATAAAATCCTAGTAAGATGATATATAAGAACAATATGGAATGGGATGATCATAATCATAACATGGGAAAAATATCATGAACATGAGAGGAAGCATAAATATAAGACTTGAAATGTGGAAATGCATAAAAATGAAACATCATGTCTCAATGGTTAACTACCACACAAACTTGTGAACCAAGCTAGAATCTTGTTAACAAATCATTTCTCATTTACTCATGAGATTCATCACTTTAACCAATGCATTGGAGTGCTATATAATTCCAGGTTCACCCGTCACATTCAAACATTCATATTGCACTATATAATTCCGAGTGCACCCGTCACATCATAACATTATCATTAACATGAATGACACATATAACATATATAAATAATGAAAATAAATAACCCATGGAAAGGAATGGGTTTCATATCATAAGAACACATTCATAAACATTGGGTTCCCAAAACAAAGAGGGAATAACATACTTGATACAAGAACCATCAACTTTGAATGAGAAGTAAAAGGTGAGTTCTTAAAAGAAGAGTTCTTTTGGAAAAAATTTGGTTTGTCCTAAATACCAGTGAAAAACATGTATATCCCATAAAAGTAAAGAAAAATATGAAAAAAATATTTTTAAGGAGTAACCATATCAAAAGGGAGTGAAAGAGGGAGAACCCGAAGGATGAAAGTTGGGTTTGAGAATTTCCCCTTACCTTGTATCTGAATGCTTCCTTCTCTTTAATGTCCTGTATAATGACATTATATTCATTAATTAGAAAACCATAACCTTGTGTACATTAATAGGGTTCATTATGGTTTCATTAAGTGATTTTATGAGCCTTTGGATGAGTTACAGAGTTTAAAAACATTGTTTGGGAATGTTCGTTTTTATGGTTTTCTTGAGCATTTCACATGTATCCATGAATTGAAGTTTTTGTAGAACATGGGTAAACATCCAGAACATACATTACATGTTATTAATGATATTACAGAAGTCAAAATGATCTTAATATGAATTAAATTTTATACCAGGTGGATGATTCATTAGATAGGAATTTAATGATGATCGTTTGGGTTAATTTGGGCGGTTTTTCGACCACAACGAAGTTGTTTTGTTTACTCATCTAGTAATATGTACATAAGTTAGTTACAGAACTTAAAATAGGACATAATAAATATATAATATTATTTATAAACCATAAAAATGGTTTCATGACCATATCTGTAGGTAGAAATGGAAAAATAAAACATGTCGTTCTTGAAGGTGATAGATTAACACCTTACGAGCAACATTTTCTTTTATAAAATAAAAGGAATAGGAGAAGGGGGTTTGATGGTATAATATCCCATTAGTATCATAAAATTAAAGAATATATGTGATACTGGAGTCACCATAACATTTGTATAAAGATAGGTTGGGAGATAATAAGAAAAGAACTTGAAATTGAAAGGGAATTAAAGGAAAGAGGAAGATAAATTACCTCTTGAATCCTCCTTTTGAGATCCTCCTTAAGGTGCCTAAGCTAGGTCTTTTGATGAGACCAGAAGCTATTGGATGTGGGGGAGGGGATATATGAGATGATTTGGCAGAGGTTAGACAATTATTGAAGCTTGAGAGGTGTGGTTTGGCAAGGGGAGGGGGAGGGGTTATTTATACATGAGGAGGGGGGTGTTTTTGGTATAAAATATTAAATAAAATAATATATCAAAAGTTAGACTTGTAATAGTTGTTTTTTGACATCATAAATCATATATTAATATAAAATAATTCGTTTTAGGCTTTAATTAATCTTTATAATTCGAATTCATTAATTTATTAAAAGGAAAGTGAAAGAAAGAGAAAAAGGCACTTTATGAAATCACCTTTAGACTTTAGACTTTGGAAAGTTCTATTTAGGTTTGAAAATTGATTTTTTGTATTTTAAGGAACCATTAATGAAATTTAATATAATTTGGACGAACCTAAAGTTCTATAATGTTTATGTCATCATTATATCATCAATGATGCAATTTAGGATACACCGATTATGCGAAAAACTGTATTGTTTACTATTCACCTGAAAATTGAAGTATTTCAGAAAAATCCTAAAATTTCACCCTAACCATTTTTCAAGGTGTAGAATCCAAAAATGAAGTCCATTTTTCAAAAATAATTTTCTAAATATTATTAATTTAATATTTAATTAAAATCATAATTTACTTAAAAAACAGTTTTTAAAATTAAAACTGATTTTATAGTGCTTTCAAAAATTACGAAGGGTCTTATAAAATTATCTAAAAAATATAATACATTGATTTGATAATTAATGAACACATTTTAAGCAAATAAAGTTTCTTTTAAATGAATTAATTAATTATAATTAATTATTTATGACTTATAAAATACCAAAACGTTTACTAAGGTTAAATTGTCACTTTATAAGATGTCTAAATTTTATTTAATTATTCATAGGTAAGGTTAATCTTATATTGGATGTTTCGCTATTCATAAGGGTCATATTACTATTCATAAGGGTATGTTACTATTCATAAGAGTAGGTCACTATTCACCAAAAATTATTTTTGTTTTATTAGACTCCAAAAATCATCTTGAACACAACCGTGTATGTCAGATTCTTAAAATTCCCAATACAGAAGTGACAAACTTATGTTTAGAGGTCACTGAGAACTTAATATTTCATTATTTTGTTTTTTCATATGATTTTACGACATAAATATAAGAAGGGAAATATCCATTGAAAAACTTTGGGTCGTTACATTCTTTCCCCCTTAAGAAATTTTGCCCCTGAAATTTCACTCTACACAAACAGGTGAGGGTACTTCTCCTTCATTGCCTCTTATGGTTCCCAAGTTGCTTCCTCAAACTTATCTTTCCTCCACAACAGTTTGACAAGGTGGGTTGTCTTGTTGCGTAGAACCTTATCTCATCGATCCAGAATCTTTACCGGTTTCACCTCATAGGAGAGATCATCTTCCAGCTGCACCACCTATGAGTTTAGTACATGTGAGGGGTCTGGTATGTACTTCCTTGGTAGTGATACATGAAACACATCATGAACTTGGGCCATATTCGGTGGAAGTGAAAGATGATAGTCCACAACTCCTATGCGGCCAAGGATGGTAAAGGGGCCAATATACCTTGGGCTTAGTTTCCCTTTCTTCCCGAATCGCATGACTCTCTTCCATGGATATATTTGAAGGAAGAATTTATCTCCAACGTCAAACTCTATGTCCCTTCGATGGTTGTCAGCATCGCTCTTTTGCCGATATTGAGCAGATTTGATGTGTTTCTGGATGACTTGAACCTTCTCTGTCATATCTTGCACATGATCAGGTCCAAATAGCTTTATTTCTCCAACTTCATCCAAATAGGTTGGAGTTCTACATTGCTTTCCATACATAGCTTCATATGGAGCCATCTGAATACTCGAGTGGAAGCTATTGTTGTATGAGAACTCAACCAATGGGATATGCTGATCCCATCCACCTTTTAATTCTAGAGAGCAGACTCTTAGCATATCTTCAAGCGTCTGAATAGTCCTTTCAGACTAGACATCAGTTTGGGGGTGATAGGTCATGCTGAAATTTAATTCAGTACTCAAATCATGTTGAAGGCTCCTCCAGAATTTAGATGTGAACCTTGGATCACGCTCAGAGACAATTGAGAGTGGAACACCGTGCAGTCTCACCACTTCCTTCACATATATCTTTGTAAGTTGTTCAAGTGAGAGATCTTCCCTAATAGTGATAAAATGGGCAGTCTTGGTGAGTCGATCAACCACAACCCATATCCCATTATTTCCCTTTGTTGTATTCGAGAGACCAGTGACAAATTCCATAGTTACATTTTCCCATTTCCACATTGGTATAGGCAATGGATACCTCATACCTTTGGACTTTTGTGACTCAGCTTTAACTTGATGACTTACCAAGCACCTTGATATATATTCTGCAATCTCCTTCTTCATGTTATCCCACCAGAAGTGTTCTCAGAGATCACGGTACATCTTGGTACTCCCAGGACGGATAGAGAACATTGAGATCTGTGCATTTTCCAATAGATCCTTCTTTATCCTGGGTGATGAAGGCACACAAAGCCGCATTCCAAACCGAATCACACCATCATCGTCGATATGGAACTTTTATAGCTTCTCTTTTTTTACTGCATTCACCCTCTTTTGTATCTCTGCATCATCCCTTTGTGATTCCTTAATCTTCTCCTGTATGGATGGTTGGACAATCATTTGGGAAAGGTAGGATGTATCATCTGCCCTTATGATTTCCAAATTCATTCTTTGCTCATCTAAGAAGATAGTGTCTTTCTCAATCCGCAGCATGGATAGAGTAGCAGGTTCTTTTCTGCTTAGAGCACCAGCTACCTTCTTTGCCTTTCCAGGATGATAGTGAATAGAGAAATCATAATCCTTGATTAGCTCTAACCATCTACTTTGATGCATGTTGAGCTCCTTTTGTGTGAATATATACTTTAGGCTCTTATGGTCGGTGTATATGTCACACTTCTCACCATAAAGGTAGTGCCACCATATTTTCAAAGAAAAAGTCATGACTGCCAGCTCTAGATCACGCGTCAGGTATTTCTTCTAACGGATCGTCAACTTTAGTGAGGCATAAGCTATCACATTATCATTTTTCATGAGTACACAACCCAATCCTTTCTTTGAAGCGTCACTGTATATCACAAAAATTTATACACATTTCGGTAGTGTGAGTAAAGGTGCAGTGATCAACCTTCTATTTAGCTCCGTGAAGCTTCCCTCACATTATTCCATCCAGAAATAATTTACCCCTTTCCTTGTTAACTTAGTTAGCTGGCTTGAAAATCATGAGAAGTTTCTCACAAAACGTCGGTAGTACCCAGCTAATCCAAGAAAACTATGGATTTTTGTGATACTAGAGGGTCTGGGCCATTCCTCAATCGCCTTTGTCTTTGAAGGATCCACAAAATTTCCCTCACTTTTGATCACATGTCCCAAGAATGTGACTTGCTTCATCCAAAAGTCACACTTGCTGAACTTGGTGTAAAACTTCTCATTTCTCAATATCGCCAACACAAGTCTTATATGTTCTTCATGTTCATCCTTGCTCTTGGAGTATATGAGAATGCCATCAATAAAGTCTACCACAAATTTTTATAGGTATTTTATAAAGACTCTATTAATCAAATCCATGAAGATTGCAGGGGCATTAGTAAGTCCGAAGGGCATCACCAAAAAATCATAGTGCCTATACCTTGTACGGAAGGCAGTATTCTGAATATCTTCCTTCTTCACCTTTACCTGATGATATCCAGAATGAAGATCCACCTTTGAGAAGTATTTATCTCCTCTTAACTCGTTAAACAAGTCATCAATCCTTGGGAGAGGATACTTTTTATTTATGGTGATCTTGTTGAGTTCCCGATAATCGATACACAACCGCATTGTTCCATAATTCTTCTTCACAAAGAGCACTGGTGCACCCCAAGGTGATGCACTAGGGCGTATGAACCCTTTGTCCAGATGCTCTTACAGCTTCTTCTTTAGATCCTCCCGTTCAATAGGAGCCATCCTATAGGGACAGTTTGAGATAGGAGTAGCTCAGGGTATGAGTTCAATTGAGAACTCTAACTCACGATCCATGGGAATTCCGGGTAACTCTTTGGGAAATACATCACCGTATTCCCTCACAATGATAATTTCCTTAAGGTTGGAAATTTCCTTCAACTCAACCATTTGGGAGAGGTATGCTTCTTCGTAGGGAATAAACACCCAAACCATTAAAGGATTTTTCAAAGGAGGTTCATGATCTCCCTTGCATTTGTAGAGAAGCATGGGATGGTTCGGAATATGAAAAAATATTTCCTTTTCCCGACAGTTGATATGTGCTCTATATAACGAGATCCAATCCATTCCCATTATAGCGTTGAATTCCACCAAGGGAAGTATTATGAAATTTGCCGAAAGAATCTTCCCACATACGCCAACACGAGAAGAGTCAAACACTTGGGTTACAATGATTGCACCACTTGGTGTTTTTACAGATATCTCTACTTCAAGGTTTTGGGGCTTCGATTCTATAGTTATATAAAACTTGCATGATATAAAGGAATGTGTAGAACTAGAATCAAATAAGACTTTTTCCATTCTTGAGTGAATAGGAAGTGTACCTTGTACGACTTCATTATCATGATCCACCTCGGCAGTAGTGATGGCATAAGACTTCCCTTGTTCCTTTGGCTTTAGTGGCTGCTGACGCTGATTACCCTCGAGAGCTCGAGGTTTAGTGCACTGGTTTGCATAGTGCCCTAGCTCCCTACAGTTGTAGAATTGAACCATGAGTGGTTCTCTCCATTAATCAGCTACATTCTTCTTCCTTTTTGTGTCTTTTAGACACTCTTGAGCATGATGTCCTTCTTTCCCACACTTAAAGTATTTCCACATCCCTTTGAGGAAATTCCCATGGTGCAACATCCCATATTTTTGGCATGTGGGTCATTGAGTTTTCTTCCCACCTTTGTCATTAGACCCACCAGCTAGAAACTCCATCTTTCATTTCTTATCCCCATAGCCATGAGACCATTATCCAAAATACATCTCCACTTTGAGGGCACATCGAATGACTTCTTCATAACTCCCAAAGTCTCGAATTGTAAGAGCCTTTCGAAGGTGTGGTTTTAATCCACTAAAGAATCTATCAATTTTTCCATCATTGTTGATAAAAAAACCTGAAGCGTACCTTGAAAGCCTTGTGAAAATCACTTCACAGGTTGTGATAGATTCTCCTTCTTTTTGATTGAGTTTTATGAATTCTCTCCCCATCTTCGTATGAAGAGTTCATGGAAAATACTTATTAAGAAATATTGTCTTAAAGTCTTTCCATTCCATCTCTTCAATTTCCTCCCTTGGCTTGGTGTTCTTAATCAAAGCCCACCATTGATCGGATTATCCATCTAGATGATAAACGGATAGAGTCAGCTTCTCCATCTCAGAACAGCGAAACACAGAAAAGATCTTCTCCATGGAGTTGACCCACTGTTCTGCAACTAGTGGATCAGAAGATCCAAAAAAACTTCGGTGGTCATTGCCGCATAGAACATTCGATAGCCAGTTGCTCCCTCTTTGGTGAAGGAGGATGTTCCCCATTATTATGGTTATTGTTCATAACCTGAGATAATTGGGTAAACATCACCATGAAGTTTTTAACTGCACCTCCCAAATCATTGGGGATGTCGTTCGGGCAATCGTTGCATCGACCCTCGCACGATTTGTTGGCCTGATTTCTCCTGGTTCCCACCATTTTCTAAAATTAAAAAGGTTAGAACAAAACATAAGCAAACAAGTCATGAATAACTTATTCATTTAAAGAATTTATACCAAAAAAATAACATATGGGATCCCTATGTAAATATCCTTGTGTTCATTTTTGTACTTAGTCTCATGCTAGAGGTTTTCTTTAGGGTTCACTAATCCTAATTCCCTAAATAACTAAACATCCCTCCGATACCAACTATAGCATCCCGACCTTTTCTTACTTTACTATTACATCATTTTAAAGATAAACAACATAATAGTATTACACATAGAGGATCCAAAGGTTTACTCTCTTGGGAAAACTAGGACCATACATAACAAATACAACATCAAGCATAAACATTCATTTAATTTCTTCTTCTTTAGCTTCTTATTGGCACTTGTCGTCTCCTTAGTACATGTATCCACCTGAGGATATACATCAAAAGGGGTGATCTAGAATCCCAGTAGGAGGATATATAAGAACAATATGGAATGGTATGACCATAATCATAACATGGGAAAAAGATCATGAACATGAGAGGAAACATAAATATAAGACTTGAAATGTGGCAATGCATAAAAATGAAACATCATGTCTTAGTGGTTAACTACCACACATTCTTGTGAACTGAGCTAGAATCTTGTTCACACATCATTTCACATTTACTAATGAGATTCATTACTTTACCAAATGCATTGGAGCTCTATATAATTCCGGTCCCACCCGTCACATTCAAACATTCATATTGTGCTATATAATTCCGGGCGCACCTATCACATCATAACATTATCATTAACATGAATTACAAATAGAACATATATCAATAATGAACATAAATAACCCATGGAAATTAATGAGTTTCATATCATAAGAACACATTCATAAACATTGGGTTCCCAAAACAAATATGGAATAACATACTTGATACAAGAACCATCAACTTTGAATGAGAAGTAAAAGGTACGTTCTTAAAAGAAGAGTTCTTTTGGAAAACATTTGGTTTGTCATAAATAACAGCGAAAAACAAGTATATCCCATAAAAGGAAATAAAAATATGAAAAAAATATTTTTAAGGAGTAACCATATCAAAAGGAAGTTAAAGAGGGAGAACCTGAAGGATGAAAGTTGGGTTTGAGAATTTCTCCTTACCTTGTATCTAAATGATTCCTTCTCTTTAATGACCTGTATAAAGACATTATATTCATTAATTATAAAACCAGAACCTTTTTTACATTAATATGGTTAATTATGGTTTCATTAAGTGATTTTATGAGCCTTTTGATGAGTTATAGAGTTTAAAAACATTGTTCAGGAATGCTCATTTTTATGGTTTTCTTGAGCGTTTCACATGTATCCATGAATTAAAGTTTGTGTAGAACATGGGTAAACATCCAGAACATACATTACATGTTATTAATGATATTCCCGAATTTAAAATGATCTTAATATGATTTAAATTTTATACCATGTGGATGAATCATTAGATAGGAATTTAATGATGATCGTTTGGGTTAATTTGGGCGGTTTTTTGACCACAACGAACTTGTTTTGTTTACTAATCTAGTAATATGTACATAAGTTAGTTCCAGAACTTAAAATAGGACATAATACATATATAATATTCTGGATCAACCATAAAAATTGTTTCATGACCAGATATGTAGGTAGAAATGGAAAAAGAAAACATGTCGTTCTTGAAGGTGATAGATTAACACCTTACGAACAACGTTTTCTTTTATAAAATAAAAGGAAGTGGATAAGGGGGTTGGATGGTATAATATCCCATTAGTATCATAAAATTACATTATATGTGTGATACTTGAGTCACCATACCATTTGTATTAAGATAGGTTTGGAGAGAATAAGAAAAGAACTTGAAATTGAAAGGGAATTAACGGAAAGAGGAAGATAAATTACCTCTTGAATCCTCCTCTTGAGATCCTCCTTAAGGGGCCTAAGCATGGTATTTTGATGAGACCAAAAGATCTTGGAAATGGGGGAGGGGCTAGGGGAGATGATTGGGCAGAGTTTAGACAATGCTTGAAGCTTTAGAGGTGTGGTTTGGCAAGGGTAGGGGGAGGGGTTATTTATACATGAGGAGGGAGGTGTTTTTGCTATAAAATATTAAATAAAATAATATATCAAAAGTTAGACTTGTAATAATAGGTTTTTGACATCCTAAATCATATATTAATATAATATAATTCGTTTTAGGCTTTAATTCATCTTTATAATTCGAATTCATTAATTTATTAAAAGGAAAGTCAAAGAAAGAGAAAAAGACACTTTATGAAATCACCTTTAGACTTTAGACTTTGGAAAGTTCTTTTTAGGTTTGAAAATTGGATTTATTGTATTTTAAGGAAACATTTAAAAAATTTAATATAATTTGGCCAAAACTAAAGTTATATAATGTTTATTCCATCATTACATCATCAATGATGCAATTTAGGATACACCGATTATGCGAAAAACTGTATTGTTTACTATTCACCCGAAAATTGAAGTATTTCAGAAAAATCTCAAAATTTCACCCAAACCATTTTCAAGGTGTAGAATCCAAAAATGAAGTCCATTTTTCAAAAATAATTATCTAAATACTATTAATTTAATATTTAATTAAAATCGTAATTTACTTAAAAAAACAGTTTTTAAAATTAAAACTGATTTTATAGTACTTTCAAAAATTATGAAGGGTCTTATAAAATTATATAAAAAATATAATACATTGATTTGATAATTAATGAACACATTTTAAGAAAATAAATTTTCTTTTAAATGAATTAATTAATTATAATTAATTATTTATGACTTACAAAATACCAAAACGTTTACTAAGGTTAAATTGTCACTTTCTAAGATGTCTAAATTTTATTTAATTATTCATAGGTAAGGTTACTCTTATATTGGATGATTTACTATTCATAAGGGTCATTTTACTATTCATAAGGGAATGTTACTATTCATAAGAGTAGGTCACTATTCACCAAAAATTATTTTTGTTTTATTAGACTCCAAAAATCATCTTGAACACAACCGTGTATGTCAGATTCTTAAAATTCCCAATACAGAAGTGACAAACTTATGTTTAGAGGTCACTTCGAGCTTAATAGTTAATTATTTTGTTTTTTCATGTTATTTTACGACATAAATATAAGAAGGGAAATATCCATTGAAAAACTTTGGGTCGTTACATTCTTTCCCCCTTAAGTAATTTCTCCCCTGAAATTTCACTCTACACAAACAGGTGAGGGTACTTCTCCTTCATTGCCTCTTATGGTTCCCAAGTTTCTTCCTCAAACTTATCTTTCCTCCACAACACTTTGATAAGGTGGGTTGTCTTGTTGCGTAGAACCTTATCTCTTCGATCCAGAATCTTTACTAGCTTCTCTTCATAGGAGAGATCATCTTCCAGCTGCACCACCTCTGAGTTTAGTACATGTGAGGGGTCTGGTATGTACTTACTTGGTAGTGATACATGAAACACATCATAAACTTGAGCCATATTCGGTGGAAGTGCAAGACGAGAGGCCACAACTCCTATGCGGTCAAGGATCTCAAAGGGGCCAATATACCTTGGGCTTATCTTCCCTTTCTTCTTGAATCACATGACTCTCTTCCATGGATATATTCGAAGGAAGAATTAATCTCCAACGTCGAACTCTATGTCCCTTCGATGGTTGTCAGCATCGCTCTTTTGCCGACATTGAGCAACTTTGATGTGTTTCTAGATGACTTGAACCTTCTCTGTCATCTCTTGAACATGATCAGGTCCAAATAGCTTTATTTCTCCAACTTCATCCAAATAGGTTGGAGTTCTACATTGCTTTCCATACGTAGCTTCATATGGAGCCATATGAATACTCGATTGGAAGCTATTGTTGTATGAGAACTCAAAAAATGAGAGATGCTGATCCCATCCACCTTTGAATTCTAGAGAGCAGGCTCTTAGCATATCTTCAAGCGTTTGAATAGTCCTTTCAGACTGGCCATCAGTTTGGGGGTGATAGGTTGTGCTGAAATTTAATTTATTACTCAAAGCATGTTGAAGGCTCCTCCAGAATTTAGATGTGAACCTTGGATCACGGTCAGAGACAATTGAGAGTGGAACACCGTGCAGTCTCACCACTTCCTTCACATATATCTTTGCAAGTCGTTCAAGAGAGATATCTTCCCGAATAGCAATAAAATGGGAAGTCTTGGTGAGTCGATCAACCACAACCCATATCACATTATTTCCCTTTGACGTCTTCGGGAGACCAGTGACAAAGTCCATAGTAACATTTTCCCATTTACACATTGGTATAGGCAATGACTACATCATACCTTTGGACTTTTGTCGCTCAACTTTAACTTGCTGACATACCAAGAACCTCGATATATATTTTGCAATCTCCTTTTCATCTTATCCCACCAGAAGTGTTCTCGGAGATCACGGTACATCTTGGCACTCCCAGGATGGATAAAGAAAGTTGAGCTATGTGAATTGTCCAATAGCTCATTCTTTATCCCGGGTGATGAAGGCACACAAAGCCGTGTTCCAAACTGAATCACACCATCATCATTGATATTAAAATCTTGTATCTTCCCTTCCTTTACTGCATTCACCCTCTTTTGTATCTCTACATCACCCCTTTGTGCTTCCTTAATATTCTCCAGGATGGATGGTTGGACAATCATTTGGGAAAGGTAGGATGTATCCTCTGCCCTTATGATTTCCAAATCCATTCTTTGCATATCCAATAAGATAAGGTCTTTCTCAATCTGCAACATAGATAGAGTAGCAGGTTCTTTTCTGCTTAGAGCATCAACTACCTTCTTCGCCTTTCTAGGATGAAAGTGAATAGAGAAATCATAATCCTTGATTAGCTCTAACCATCTCCTTTGACGCATGTTGAGTTCCTTTTGTGTGAATATATACTTTAGGATCTTATGGTCTGTGTATATGTCACACTTCTCTCCATAATGGTAGTGCTTCCAGATTTTCAAAGCAAAAAATCACGGCTGCCAGCTCTAGATCATTCGTTGGGTAGTTCTGCTCATGGATCTTAAACTTTTGTGAGGCATAGGCTATCACATTATTATTTTTCATGAGTACACAACCCAATCCTTTCTTTGAAGCATCACTGTATATCACAAAACTTTCTCCACTTTTCGGTTGTGTGAGTACTAGTGCAGTGATCAGCCTTCTCTTTTTCTCCTTGAAGCTTCCCACACATTCATCCGTCCAGAAATACTTTACCTCTTTACTTGCTAACTTAGTTAGCGGGCTTGACAATCATGAGAAGTTTCTCACAAAATGTCGGTAGTACCCAGCTAGTCCAAGAAAACTACTGATTTCTGTGACACTAGAGGGTCTGGTCCATTCCTCAATCGCCTTTTCCTTTGAAGGATCCACAAAAATTCCCTCACTTGTGATCACATGTCCCAAGAACGTGACTTTCTTCATCCAAAATTCACACTTGCTGAACTTGGCATACAACTTCTCATTTCTCTGTCGCCAACACAAGTATTTTATGTTTTTCATGTTCCTCCTTGCTCTTGGGGTAGATGATAATGTCATCAATAAACACTAACACAAATTTGTCTAGGTAATGTCTAAAGACTCTATTCATCAAATCCATGAATATTTCATGGGTATTAGTAAGTCCTAAGGGCATCACCAAAAACTCATAGTGCCCATACCTTGTACGGAAGGTAGTCTTCTGAATATCTTCCTTCTTCACCTTTACCTGATGATATCCAAAACTAAGATCCACATTTGAGAAGTATTGAGCTCCTCTTAACTGGTTGAACAAGTCATCAATCCTTGGGAGATGATACTTGTTCTTTATGGTGATCTTTTTGAGTTCCCGATAATCGATACAAAACCATATTGTTCCATCCTTCTTCTTCACAAAGAGCACTGGTGCACCCCAAGGTGATGCACTAGGGCGTATGAACCCTTTGTCCAGATGCTCTTGCAGCTGCATCTTTAGCTCCTCCTGTTCGATAGGATTCATACTATAAGGACACTTTGAGATAGGAGCAGCTCTAGGAATGAGTTCAATTGAGAACTCTACCTCACGATCCGGGGGAATTCAGGGTAAATCTTCGGGAAATACATCGCTGTATTCCCTCACGATGGGCATTTCCTCAAGGTTGGCACTTTCCTTCGACTCAACCATTTGGGAGAGGTATGCTTCTTCGTAGAGAATCAACACCCAAACCATTGAAGGATTTTTCAAAGGAGGTTCATGATTTACCTTGAATTTGGAGAGAAGCATGGGATGGTTCTACATATGAAAATATATTTCCTTTTCCCAGTAGTTGATATGTGCTCTATATAACGAGAGCCAATCCATTCCCATTATAGCATCAAATTCCACCAAGGGAAGTATTACGAGATTTTCCGGAAGAATCTTCCCACATACGCCAATAGGAGAATAGTCAAACACTTGGGTTGCAATGATTTCACCACTTGGTGTTTTTATATATATCTCTACTTCAATGTTTCAGGGCTTCAAATCTATAGTTATAGAAAACTTGAAAGATATAAAGGAATGCGTAGAACAAGAATAAAATAAGACTTTTTCCATTCTTGAGTGAATAGGAAGTGTACCTTGTACGACTTCATTATCATGATCCACCTCAGCAGTAGTGATTGCATAAGACTTCTCTTGTTTCTTTGGATTCAGTGGCTGATGATGCTGATTACCCTCGAGAGCTTGAGGTTTAGTGCACTGGTTTGCATAGTGCCCTAGATCCCTACAGTTGTAGAATTGATCCATGAGTTGTTCTCTCATTTCATCAGCTACATTCTCCTTCCTTTTTGTGTCTTTTCGACACTCTTGAGCATGATGTCCTTCTTTTCCACACTTAAATCATTTCCACGTCCCTTTTAGGCAGTTCCCATGGTGCAACTTCCCACATTTTTGGCATGTGGGTCGTTGATTTTTCTTCCCACCTTTGTCATTAGACCCACCGGCTTGAAACTCCATATTTAGTTTATTATCCCCATAACCATGGGATCATTCTCCAAAATACATCTCCACTTTGAGGGCACATAGAATGACTTCTTCATAACTCCCAAAGTCTCGAATTTCAAGAGTATTTCAAAGGTGTGGTTTTAATCCACTAAAGAATCTATCAATTTTGCTATCACTGCTGATAACAAAACCCAAAGCATACCTTACAAGCCTTGTGAAATTCACTTCATAGGTTGTGATAGATTCTCCTTCTTTTTTCTTGAGATCTATGAATTCTCTCCCCATATTTGTATGAAGAGTTTGTGGAAAATACTTATTAAGAAATATTGTCTTAAAGTCTTCCCATTCCATCTCTTCAATTTCCTCCCATGGCTTGGTGTTCTTAATCAAAGCCCACTGTTGATCGGATTCTCCATATAGACGATAAAAGGATAGAGTCACCTTATCCATCTTAGAACAGTGAAGCATAGAAAAGATCTTCTCCATGGAGTTGACCCACTGTTCCGTAACTAGTGGATCAGAAGATCCACAAAACGTGGATGGTCGTTGCCGCATAGAACATTCGATAGCCAGTTTCTCCCTCTTTGGTGAAGGAGGAAATTCCCCATTATTATGGTTATTGTTCATAACCTGAGATAATTGGGTAAGCACCTCCATGATGTTTTGAACTGCACCTCCCAAATCATTAGGGATGTCGTTTGGGCAATCGTTGAATCGGCCCTCGCAGGAGTTGTTGGCCTGATTTCTCATAATTCCCACCATTTTCTAAAATTTAAAAGGTTAGAACAAAACATAAGTAAACAAGTCATGAATGACTCATTAATATAAATAATTTATACCAAAAACATAAGATATTGGATCCCTATGTAAATATCCTTGTGTGCATTTTTGTACTTAGTCTCAAGCTAGAGGTTTTGTTTAGGGTTCACTAATCCTAATTCCCAAATGAACTAAACCTCCTTCTGATACCAACTATAGCATCCTTTCCTTTTCTTACTTTACTATTACATCATTTTAAAGATAAAAAACATAATAGTTTTACACATAGAGGATCCAAAGGTTTAGTGTCTTGGGAAAACTAGGACCATACATAACAAACACAACATCAAGCATAAACATTCATTTAATTTCTTCTTCTCTAGCTTCTTATTGGCATTTGTACTCTCCTTAGTACATGTAACCACCTGAGGATATAAATCAAAAGGGGGGATCTAGAATCCAAGTAAGAGGATATATAAGAACAATATGGCATGGGATGATCATAATCATAACATGGGAAAAGGATCATGAACATGAGAGGAAGCATAAATATAAGACTTAAAATGTGGCAATGCATAAAAATGAAACATCATGTCTTAGTGGTTAACTACCACACATGCTTGTGAAACAAGATAGTATCTTGTTCACACATAATTTCACATTTAATCAAGAGATTCATCACTTTACCCAATTCATTGGAGCTCTATATAGTTCTGGGCGCACCCGTCACATTCAAACATTGATATTGCGCTATATAATTCCGGGCGCACCCGTCACATCATAACATTATCATTAACATGAATTCCACATAGAACATATATCAATAATGAAAATAAATAACCCATGGAAAGGAATGGTTTTAATATCATAATAACACATTCATAAACATTGGATTCCCAAAACAAAGAGGGAAGAACATACTTGATACAAGAACCAACAACTTTGAATGAGAAGTAAAAGGCGAGTTCTTAAAAGAAGAGTTCTTTTGGAAAACATTTGGTTGGTCATAAATACCAGTGAAAAAATGTATATCCCATAAAAGGAAAGGAAAATATGAAAAAAAATATTTTTAAGGAGTAACCATATCAAAAGGGAGTGAAAGAGGGAGAACCTGAAGGATGAAAGTTGGGTTTGAGAATTTCCCCTTACCTTGTATCCGAATGCTTCCTTCTCTTTAATATACTATATAATGACATTATATTAATTAATTAGAAAACCAGAACTTTATGTACAATAATATGGTTCATTATGGTTTCATTAAGTTATTTTATGAGCCTTTGGATAAGTTATAGAGTTTAAAAACATTGTTCGGGAATGTTCGTTGTTATGGTTTTCTTGAGCGTTTCACATGTATCCATGAATTGAAGTTTGTGTAGAACATGGGTAAATATACAGAACATACATTACATGTTATTAGTGATGTTAAATAAGTTAAAATGATCTTAATATGAATTAAATTTTATACCATGTGGATGAATCATTAGATATGAATTTAATGATGATCGTTTGGGTTAATTTGGGCGGTTTTTCGACCACAACGAACTTGTTTTGTTTACTCATCTCGTAATATGTACATAAGTTAGTTAAAGAACTTAAAATAGGACATAATACATATATAATATTCTGTATCAACCATAAAAATGGTTTCATGACCATATATGTAGGTAGAAATGGAAAAAGAAAACATGTCGTTCTTGAATGTGATAGATTAACACCTTACGAGCAACGTTTTCTTTTATAAAATAAAAGGAAGAGGAGAAGGTGGTTGGATGGTATAATATCCCATCAGTATCATAAAATTATAGTATATGTGTGATACTGGAGTCACCATACCATTTAGATAAAGATAGGTTGGGATAGAATAAGAAAAGAACTTGAAATTGAAAGGGAATTAAAGGAAAGAGGAAGATAAATTGCCTCTTGAATCCTCCTCTTGATATCCTCCTCAAGAGGCCTAAGCTTGGTATTTTGATGAGACCAAAAGCTCTTGGACGTGGGTGAAGGGATAGGGGAGATTATTGGGAATATTTTAGACAATTATTGAAGCTTGAGAGGTGTGGTTTGGCAAGGGGAGGGTGAGGGGTTATTCATACATGAGGAGGGAGGTGTTTTTGGTATAAAATATAAAATAAAATAATATATCAAAAGTTAGACTTGTAATAGTAGTTTTTTGACATCCTAAATCATATATTAATATAATATAATTATTTTTATGCTTTAATTCATCTTTATAATTTTAATTCATTAATTTATTAAAAGGAAAGTGAAAGAAAGAGAAAAAGACACTTTAAGAAATCACCTTTAGACTTTAGACTTTGGAAAGTTCTTTTTTAGGTTTGAAAATTGAATTTATTGTATTTTAAGGAACCATTTATGAAATTTAATGTAATTTGGCCGAACCTAAAGTTCTATAATGTTTATGTCATAATTACATCATTAATGTTTCAATTTAGGATACACCGATTATGCGAAAAACTTTATTTTTTACTATTCACCCAAAAATTGAAGTATTTCAGAAAAATCCAAAAATTTCACCCTAACCATTTTTAGATGTGTAGAATCAAAATTTGAAGTCCATTTTTAAAAAATAATTTTCTAAATATTATTAATTTAATATTTAATTAAAATCATAATTTACTTTAAAAAACAGTTTTTAAAATTAAAACTGATTTTATAGTGCTTTCAAAAATTACGAAGGGTATTATAAAATTATATAAAAACTATAAGAAATTTTTTTGATAATTAATGAACACATTTTAAGCAAATAAATTTTCTTTTAAATTAATTAATTAATTATATTTAATTATTTATGACTTACAAAATACCAAAATGTTTACTAAGGTTAAATTATCACTTTCTAAGATGTCTGAATTTTATTTAATTATTCATAGGTAAGGTTACTCTTATGTTGGATGATTTACTATTCATAAGGGTCATATTACTATTCAAAAGGGTATGTTACTATTCATAAGGGTAGGTAACTATTCACGAAAAATTATTTTTGTTTTATTAGACTCCAAAAATCATCTTGAACACAACAGTGTATGTCAGATTCTCAAAATTACCAATACAGAAGTGGAAAACTTATGTTTAGAGGCCACTTAGCACTTAGTAGTTCATTATGTTGTTTTTTCATGTGATTTTACTACATAAATATAAGAAGGGAAATATCCATTGAAAAAATTTGGGTTGTTACATAAATCATTAATGGAATTAATGTGTACTATATACACCACTTAAAAGGAAACAAGTGGTGAAAATGGCATGTGTCCCACATAAATAAAATTGAGATGAAAATTCCTTACATCATGCCTCACCATTCCTTGTTCACATTAAAAAATCCTATATAATAAATACATGTATTAAATTACCATATATAAATCATATCATGCTTTATTTATTTATAATATCTTCTCACCTATTTATTAATATTTGTTTTATTAAAAAACACTATTCAGGGTGATGACTCCTTCGTTTTCAAAGCATGTTTCGGTTTAGTAGAACCGGTACTTATACTTTGATTATTGTCCCATAATTTCCAGAATTTTAATCATGGTATAAAAATAATATATATTATATATACTCATCAAATCCATCCTCCTTACCATAAAATTTAGATATAAATGAAAAAAAAATCACATCGATTCGTAAAGGTGGTAGTCCACACGTACTCACGAGCGACGTTATCATTTTCCAATATTTTAGAAGGTAAGAAGGTAGACATTATATATTTATTAAAATATAATAATTATGTCATAAATATCATATATAATTATTAAACCTATCATTGCGCCCATCTGTTAAATTTAGTAATGAAAAATGAATTGTATCGCTATGTGGAGACGGTTATCTGTGCACAAGCACGAGCGATACTTTCACTACTTATTTGATGGGAAAGAGGGTGTATAATTGTGTTTTAATAATTCTAATAACATTTAAGTATAGTGAGGATATTAAATTTTTTATTTTATTATGAATATCATTGATTTAGAAGAGGTAAAAGATATTAGAAAAGGAAATTGATCGGTGAGATCGATTAGCTCTTGTTCGAGATGACTACTTAAGATATCCTCTAAAGGGATATAGGGTTGGTATTTTGAAAAGGAAAGTACCTATAGAATATGTATATGGAATTTTAAAATAGATTTTTAGGGGATGTTTGATATATAATACTCAATATGGTGTCAAGAACTGAGGGAGGAACTACCCTTTTATAATTGACTTTAGGGGCACTTTTTGAATTTCTCAAAAGATTAAACAATAATAAGACTATTATAGACCCAAATGATTCCAAATATACTATAAATTCACATAGTATGATTTTTTTATATTATCATTTCATATTTGTATTTATTTACCATTTTTATGGTTTTTATATTATTTAATAAAATATTATTTTGATAAAATATCATTATTGTCTATTTTGACACTATTTATTTAATTTTGACTAAAAATACATCAAGAAATAGAAGATATTAGAATATAATAATTTTAAACCTCAATAATATTTCATTTATATATTTAAATTTCTTGGGTTCCATTAAATCATTCAAATTATATAATTTTTTTAATTTTTAAAATCATTTATTACATTTTTTATTAAATATAGAAATTTTTCTTTAGTGTTTCATATAAAATTAAGGCTATTATATAATTAATAAAAATTAAAAATAAATTTCTATCATGAAATTAATTTTATTAATTTCAAAATTGACAATTATATTCATTCATAACTATATTTTTCCCTCATATGGAAACATAAGAGACAATTAAAACAAAGAAAGTGACATTTTGTAACTTTCTTTAATTTAAATAATACCTAATTCATATTCATGGAAAAGTTTCTATTAAACACATAAAATTAGAAAATTAGGTTATAATAGTTGAATTAAATTTATTTAATAAAATTCATACAAGTTTAGATAATGTATCTTACTCTGATCTCTTTGTTTTAACCTGTTTACCCCTTTTGACTATTACAGTAATATTATTGTTTTCTACCCCTTTATGGGTCTTGAATGTTAAAATAACATTCCAAAAGACCAATAAATGGATCATGGATGATGTTTAAAATCATATCTCAATCATGTGTCTGGATCAAATATTTTTAGGAATTTGATATTATTTAATAACACATTACTTGTTATAAGATAACATTAATGTCATTTTTAGATCCATTCATTAAATTAGATTTAATAACATAAATAAAGTAAGTAAAATTAAAACCAAATATTTTATTACATCTCTATAAATTTAAGGTCATATATAAAATTCAGGGATTAAATTAATTATCTAATATTATATTTATTTTAATATTTTTCATATCATTTATTTGTTTCTTCCATTAATTGAATAATTGCTGCATCAGCTTTGTGTAAGCATTTAAGGTAATTATTTATTCACTAAAAATTATAAATAAATTACCGTGATAATTTTAGAATTTTTGGATTTCAAAATAATAATTATAGTTGAACATATCTTCTAGATAAAAACATATTAAAAATAATATACTTTTTAAAACACGAGTGTGACATGTTTGATGTTTCGTTAATTAAACACTATAAAGGTCATAATCTTATTTATGTAGATAAAAAGGTCATAAATTCTACCATTGAATGAACATGGTCAAAAATTAACCATATAATAAAATTTGGTCAAGTTTTATGGTCATTTCATAGTCCTTATCATTTTATTTTTAACTTTAATTTCTTGATTTACTCTTCCACGATAACAAAAATTAATAAGGTTACTATTCATGTTAAAACAAAATAAAATGGATATATTTTATAATTTTTTAACTCCTGATTACAAATATGGAATAAATTTATGAAATAATGGCATATAAAATTTGTGTCATTTAATTTAAAATTAAACTGGAAAAATGAAATGAAAAACTATTTTTCCAGAAAAATACCCCTTTTAAGAATAAAATGTTTTTATGTATAAAATTAATTCCAAAAATATTAGATTATCTATAATAAAAATAACTCATTAAATTTTAAAAATAATATAAAATAGAATTTTACATTGTTAATACTTTAAAATAAAATTTATTTTTCAATGGAAATCAGTATTTTTCACTATTTATTAAAAATTCAAAAATTTTAAACAATTATCAAAAATTCAAACAAAGATAATTTAGAAGTTCGGATTTAGAAAATGATATTTATTTAATAAAATAAATTTTATTAAATTGATAAAAATTAATTTTAAAATATGTTCACAAAATGTGATGAAACTATTTTAAGAATAATAGAGTTTTTTAGAAAACTTTCCCTCTACGAATTTTGAACCAAAGAATGGACTTTAAAACCTTGTATTTTCATAATTTATTTAATCCTATTCATACCTGCTATTCCAATGGCTAGGTTACAACTTCAATATAATATCAATAGTATATTTTTTGTTTGGTAAGACTTGTTTATGTTTGTAGTGAAATCTCTCGAAGAAACATGCTCTTACGTGTAACACAAGCTGAAATATGTGTTCTGTATAACACAAGATATCAAAATAATTAAATTTATTTGAAAAAATATTTCATAAAACCTTCAGGTATTACATTATACCCCCCTTAAAATGAATTTCATCATTTAAATTTTCCTCAATCATCAAAGGCTTAACATTTGAGAATTCCTTTGTTGAAACCCACATCGTACAAAGGAATAATAAAACATCCATTAACAAGGGAAAGTTGGAAACATAGAGGTTACCAAAAGTAACGCATAATAAGGTATCCACATAGGGAGAACATTAATGGTAAATGAAAATATGGAAATTGAGGTAAATATTAAATAATAATAGAGACTGATAGGGATCATTGGTCAACAGAAAGTGACTGATCTAGAGAAGGTTAAAAACAATAATCAAATAGGTATTGAAATGTCATTGATATAATTAGAAATGATGATAATAAGATAACCATTTTATTTCAATAGATTTTTTCAAAAGTTGGGGGAATCCATTTCCATCTATATGAATAACATTGAGAAATATTTATAAGTATAATTTCATCCTTTACTCACTTTCCAACATGACCACATCCTTTCCTATAATAAAAGAGTATTCAAGATGAATTTCTTATTCTTGACGCACTAAAATCAAATTTTATCAGATTACATAATCGATAAAATGATAATAAACTCTTCCTTATATATTTAGACATTATCCAAATCCAAAATGGTTATCATAAGATAAGATAATTCCAAAGAAAAAGTTCAACTTTAACCATTTCATAAATAGTTAACCTTAAGGCTCCTTGATAACAGAAAAATATAGAATTCAAGGTTACTAAATTTTAAAAAATCAAAATGCCATTAATCCTCATACAACATGATGTATCTTTTAATGTCATATACCAAATATGTGAATACCTTAATCTTATATTCTCCTGAAACTTGCTAATTACCATAAAACCTTAATGAAAATTTATAAGCTTTAAAAAATTATTATTTACCTCAATACTTAAATAAAATAAAATATTATTTAATATAAACCATAAATACAAAAATTCTATAACACCACACTAGATATTATAAACCACTTTTTCATCATATCCATAATCTAATCGAAGGTCATCAATACTATCCCATTTATATCACAATCATACATCTTATTATCTCATATTATCTCAAAATAATTCATATATTATGGGTTATATATCCCATAATCACGTGTTCTCCAAAAATATCATTACCACATTAATCACTTTTATTTGTTAACATTACCATTCAATTCTAGGAGGAGGAATAATTTTGGATTACTGTAGAAGTACTGTAGCTGGTACTGTGGGAGTTACTATTTGGTACTGTAGTAGCTGGAATTATTCACCTTCGGGCCACCGATTTGTGATTGGATTCTTTAAGTCCTTAAAGCCACCCAGGCCTTTAGGTCAGTAAGGATTTCGGGCCACCTTAAGGCCTTTGGTCCACCTCAAGGCATTCAGGCCAACTGATGTACAAATGCTACCAAACAAATTCTATAAGGAACAAGCCCCAGAAAGGGATTTTTAGCAAGGGAAATTCACTAGAGCAGAGCTAATAGATTTAGAATAATTATAGGGTATGAAATTTTACATCAGTACTAGGTTTGTGCACCTCTACACAGGATAACTATCCGTACAACCATACAAAGATGGAGAGCTAATAATGTTGCAGACATTGGGGAGGGGCAGTTCCAAGTAGTCATAGTCTGTACTGAATGAATTAATTTAATAACTTTGGGTCCTCTAATGTCAAGGGTTACCCTTCAACCCTTAAATGGGGGGTTATAAAAAATGAATAAAAAATTAAGGCCTTCGGTCTATTCAGTCATTATCTTTATCATCAGTAATATAACTATTACTCATACATCCTTACTAATTATCTTCACAAGCTTTCCCCCCAGAACATAAATTTGCATAATTCTCATACATTCCATATTTAAAACATTTAATTATTGATGATTCATTTGGATGACCATTATTTTCATCCATTGTGTTTACTGAACTTTTCACTTTTCCTTTGAAATTACTTTCCTTGTGTCTTTCTTTTCCACACCAAAAACATCTTCAAGTTTCATTAAAAGATTCTCCTCTATGCTTCTTAACACACTATTCACATGAGAGAAATTGAACTTTCTTTCCTCTTTGGTCACCATGAATATCTATCTTTATCTTATTAGGTGGGCTAGGAAACTCACATATGTTGAGATTGTTTATTATATTATAATATTTATGATTAGGCATAATAACAAGGTTTCAATGTGTTTCATTTGGTTTCTCAAGAGGAAGATCATTCCATTATCCATCATATTCACCATTAACATAAATCCTCTAGGTTCCATCCATTGTCTAAAACCCAAAAATCAAAGTCTTATTAACAATAATCATGGTGGAAAACCACATAATTCTGAAAAATCATTTCTATAATTTCCAAATTACAATTCTTTTTTTCACATTGTAGGTTTAACCAAGGTCATTCATGATTATTACTAAAATATTAAAATTTTATCCTATAATTAGACATATCCACAGGGTTTTCATAAAATTTCTCGAACCCTAATCTCCAATGATTGACTAAAATCTATTCTAACACCAACTATAATAACCCACACTTTTTATACACAAATATTTCATCTATGTAATTGAAAATTTATTTCAAAACATAATAAATCCACAAAAAGATTGTATAGATATAGTGTCTTTGGAATCATGGAAACATAAACAACTAGTTCATAAATATCGAGATTGTATCCCACTTATTTCTTCTTAACTATCCCCCTTTTAGGCATATCGTAATCAATACCATTCTTCAAATCTAATGGAAAGGAAAGTTAATAAAAGGGTGATCTCAGGTGCATAGTAAGAGTAAACATTAGAGATATCAATTTATGATCATATAAAATCACAATATAATAATAATGAAATCATATCTTGATCATAACATACAAAGTTCAATAAAAAATAAGACAAGATCATAAACATGAGTTAGGGTATAAAACATTAACATTTCAAAAGACATGAGTCATAAAAATAAGAGTTTATAATAAATCAACTCGGAACCATATCTTCATGTGTGTTGAACTATAATAAGTATAGAAACCATTTAATATTTCATGGATAACTATCAAGACCATTAGATCAGGCATCAACACCTATTTCCCTTAGCTGATCAAGCACATTGTCTTGATTCCCTGTAACACCCCAAGATTTCATAGTGTGTTATTTCTTCAAAATAATTCAATTACTTGATCTACACGCAACACCGAGTTCAATCGCACCATGACTTACCAAACAAGCCATTCAAAAGAGGTTATGAATAGTATTAACTAAATTTTAAACTAATATAACCTTATTATTTTAGAATCCATATTATGAGTTTCTTAGACATAATGCAAGAAAAAATTCATTTTCAGTATTGCACTTTTATCATCTTTTAATAGTGAACCATTTTTAAATACAATATTTTAAACTAAATTTAAATTGAAACATCCCAAGCTTCCACGGTACGCTTTCCTTTGAATAATACAGTAGCGTGTGTTGTACGCAACTTCGAGTTTTAACACACACCACAACCGATCAAACTAGCCATTATAAATAGTAATACCTACTTTTTGAAATTTTTCTCTCAAAATGGACTTCATTTTTGGATTCAGAATATCGAATTTATCCTAAGGTGAAATTTTGGTACTTTTCGGATAACTTTAATATTTTTATGAATAGTGAAAATTACTAAATTTTAATTAAAAACAACTTTTTTAATCAAAATAATTAAAAGTGATAAATAATTAATTTGAGTGGTTTTAAAGTATATTCAGAATATATTTTTACCATTTAATACAATGTTGGTCATTGGAGATAATTTTACAATTAAACCGGACATAAATAAGTGTCAATCTTTTGATAGTTATTATCTCTTAAAAACACACTTTTTGTTTTAACAACGGGAATTAATTTTAAATTAACTTCTGCCATTTATGTGTTTTGAATTTGGAAAAATGGATTCCATATTTGGAATCAGTGTATTCAAATTGTGTAAATAAGTAACTTTTATTTTTAGACATTTTGAATAATTACTTCGGTAAATATTTTATTTACTATGGTTTAGGGTAAATCCGGTAAATAAGGGTTAAAAAATAATATTATAATAATACTAAATTACCCTAAAACGTGTCCTAACTTTATTGGTTGATACATGTTCGACCATAGGCATCTTTGGGTCGATTTTGGGATCCCATGGATCCACTTGTAAGTGATAGAGACACTTTATTTTAATTAAGTTAAAATGAATACAAAAATGACACAAGCATATATCTTTTAGAAAAACAATTGTTACATAGGGTTATATATGTTGTATTTTAGACTATAAATATTAAATAGAACTCTAAAAAGATTTCATACATAATTATATTTTATTTATAATTTTTAGACATTAAATAATTTAATTTATTTATGACACAATGGTGATGCAGTAATTACCATAATAGTGAAAAATTAGAATAATTGATATTATAAATACCCAAATAAATTTAATTTGAGACTTTTATTGAATTAAAATAATTTTATAAGTTAATATGAAATATTAGGATTTATTTAATTAACTTTGTTCGAAGTAATCATTCTGTTATGTGTTTCACAAAAATCAACTATTGAATAGTGTCAAAATTGACATAAAAGAGTTTTTAAAACAAATATTATATTATTAATTGATATTAAAATCCTAAAAATCTAAGGTTCGGCCAAGAGACTTATATCATGATAGGTGTATCATTAAAGAACCACTTGGGGGTCTCTTGGATGTATATAGTAAGTTTATTAACCATATAATATAAAAATAGAAAGAGACATTGTAAAAGTGAAACTAATTAACTTAGAGTTAATACTTAAAGATAAGGTTAATATAAGCACTCTAACCTGTCTAAATTCTATTTTTTGAGTGGTTTTCGACCCATCACCACCTTAACCTTTGAAAAATAAACTTTGGATCCATTAGAAACCGAATATGAATTTATTATAAATTAATATTTCTAGCTTTTCCAAAGGTACCCCTCACCCCTCTTATAAAAGGGCACCCCTCCTTCTCATTACTTCACACCTTCAAAGCCTTTTGGTTCGGCCAAACTCTGCCCAAATACTCTCCCAACATCCCTCAATACAACCTAGAGGCATTATTTTGATCATAAAGCCAACCTAAGGAACCCTCTTTATCAAATCAAAAGGAAGAACCCGAAGAAGAGGTAATGATTTCACCACCCTTTTCCAAGTTCCTTTCTTCTTCCACTTCTTCTTCCTTTGTTGTTACCATTATAAAATAATAACTCCAGTATAATATATATACTGTGATGTTATTATAAATATGGTACAACCATATTCAGTATTCTATCCATCCTTTGAATAACATGTCACCATACGTGCGTACGTACGACTTACCGTCTCCACGTCGTGGTGTAATTGTTATTCAATAAATTATTATTTGGATGGGTATAATAATGATGTCTAAATTATGTAAATAATAAATATAACATGATAATTATTCTTTATATATGATATACCATCCAATTATATATTATTTTAATATCAAAAGAAAGATATTTTCGCTCGTGTGTACATACGGATTACCGTCTCCACGACGCGATGAGATTCATTTCCAAGTTCACCATTCATCGACGATTATAAAAATATATATTACTAATAAGTATGTAATATATGACATAATAATTATACTGGAGATATATATATATATATAAGGATTTATGTACTTACATATATCTTATTCACTTACTTTCGTTCAATACTATATGAAAACAGAAACAACGTTTATGCGTACGTACGGACTACCGTCTCCATAAACGGTGTTTTCCATTTCATATATATGTCTATTATAAATATTTATATTTTAAATATATATGATATATTTATCATGTTTTATATTCTAGAAGTATTTAAATCATGATCTAAGTGATACAACCAAGAGTGAGAAGTTAAAACACGTACGATAAAGAAAGTGATTATTAGCCGAAATGTTAACTTATCTTGGAAATTATTATTAAATGGGTAATATAAAGTCATAAATGAATCATGTATGATATCATATATATTAATATGGTTCTGGTATAATTTAATAACATACTACGATCTTCTTACAGGAGGTTAAATGTACCCTCAATTAAAGGAAAGTGCAAGGTAAGGGGTTTTCATCTCACTCCTTATTCCCGTGAGATTCATGCCATATTTCCACCATTACCTTTTGTGTGGTGTATGTAATGCCCATAATTATATTCTTTGTGTAATACACTTTAATTTATGTGTATTTACATATTCATTGTATGATACCTATTTCATGGGTTGTACGTTTCGTAAGTTACCAAATTGGTAAGCGTTTATTTCGCAATCTCTTCATTATCCGAGGTTGTATATACGTAATAATATACTGGGATCTCATTATCATCCACATCCATGTTTCTTAAAAATGTATTTCAAAACATTTTTACTATTTACAAGAATATGGGTTAAAGACATTTATACCCTTGTTTGACTTTTTATAAGAGGTTTATAAAGGAATGTTTCCGTCATTTTCAAAACAAGGTCCTTTTTAACCTTTTAACAAAATTAAGTTAAGAATGTCTTTTCTTAACTTATACGGCGGGTACGGTTATTCTCCGCTGTTATTACACCTTTGAAGCTTCCTTCACAAGCTTATAAAGACATTTTTAAAATAAAGGTTTTCTCTATAATTATGCGACTTTTAAATGATTTCAAAAAAAATAGATATTTCTCTCAAATAGTATTGATTTCATCTATGTCAACATCCTTTGATAAATTTTAAACTTGTTTCAAGTTGATTTATTATGATACAAATCATCCATACCGTATATAAGGTTTTGTGATATTATTGACTATGGATGAGTTATTTTTATTCCATTAATGGTTTATGATTAAAGTTTTTACATTTTGTATATTAGTTTTTTTACGAAGGTTTATGTTATATTTCATCCTCTTATTAAGATAAATGTGTTGGACTAGTATGTTCCGGGTTGGGGACCGGTAAAAGTAAGCCCTCTGGGTTGGTGTCCGGTTATTAGAGGCACTCCGGGTTGGTGTCCGGTTATTAGAGGCACTCCGGGTTGGTGTCCGGTTATTAGAGGCACTCTGGGATGGAGTCCGGTTACAGAGGCTCTCCGGGTTGGGTTCCGGTTACAGTTATCCCTTAGGTCTTGGCACGAGGTCTCGACACAGAAATTAAAGTTCGGCATCATGCATTGCATCATTATGAAAGTGGTTAGTGATATTGCATGTGATTATTCGATTAGTAGAATATCCATGTGAATAAGTAAATGGCATTATTTCATTTTATTTCTGCCATATTATGCTGAAGTTAAATTTTAAAAGGCTTTTGTTTTAGTTTTATACATTTCCTTAAATTTTTATGATTATTTATGAAAGTTACCGCTATGTTTCCTACCCTTACTGAGCATTTGAGCTCACCCCTTTCTATGTTTTATTTTTCCCTGGATTCCAAGAATTGTAATGGGATTGATCTGTAGGGTTAAGCCAAGGAAATAATGGCATTCATAAAGATTATTTATGTTGTTTTGTACGTCATAAAGTGAAAATGTAACATTCATGTATGCGATCTATTTTTCCAAGACTGCTAAACTGATCGGTCCTTCGGGACTTGATTCCTTGTAATCATGCCAATGTATTAAAATAATGCACCGACTCTGGGTAAATGGGGTCGGGGCGTTACAGTTGGTATCAGAGGAAGTTTAACAATAACCTTGGAAACTAGATTTAGATAAAATCTGATTAGAGTACATAGCCCTAAGATATACTTTGAGGATTAGTATAGAAGAACTTCCTAGAATTTTGGTATTGTAGAGATTTTGTGAGTTTTCCGAGAAATACATCCCTGTCTGGATACGAGCAGGTAGAGGTGGCTCTGGCACGGATTTACTTAGGGGTAAAACCCGAAAACACCGCTTTGAGCTAGACTCGAACAGAAACTGGTGCACGACAATGGGCCTTGCTGCACTCTTGGTTACGACACTCCCGGGGGATATGCTTAGGATAATTCTCATTTTATTTACAAACCATTATTAAGGGCTTATGAGTATATACTTACTCAAAGAAAACATTTTTATGATTATGGATTATATCCATAAACTGTTCAATTTGTGTTAGGTATTTTACAAGTTTGGTAATTATTCATTTCAATTCATAAACTGAACTAGTTTTTGCTATTGTATAGAAATGGCGCCCAGTAGAAGGAATGTGAACTCCCGTAATACGTATGATCCAAAGAGTAAGAAGGATCATATCTTTCATGGTCCTATGCCAGAATTTAGAAGGGAAATAGTTTCCCACGTATTATCATCATATGAAGAAATAGTATCATGTGTTGATAAGATGAGTAAAGAATTCTCGGAGTCCTATGTCTTTGAAGGGAAGCAAGAGAAGAAAAGGATGGAAGAGAGAAATATGGGTAAAGGGAAGAGGGAAAAGAAGAATTTTCACATATGTGATAACTGTGGGAAGAAACACCCTGGAACTTGCCTGAAAGGAATGGGAGTTTGTTATAAGTGTGGAGGAAAAGGGCACAAAGTACGTGACTGCAAGGGTAAGAAAATGGTTTCAAATGTACAATGATTCATTTTCAAAGAGTTTGGACACTAGGCGAACCTATGTCCCAGTCATCAGACTATGCTGCAAATGATGCTATTGGATAATAATCAAGTTATGATACTACCACAGATGAAAAGGAATGATTAGAGTTCTTATGTTGATTTTGTCATTTGAGTGTTGTATCAACAATGTACTTATTATAATAATTATGGAGTATATAAGGATTGCACTGCAGTACTATTTCATTAAGGACTTGAGATTGTGTGGAACAATGAAAAGTGACTCAATAGCAGGATAAATTTTTGGAAAATATATGGTTGAGAGAATGATAAACCATAATAGAGTTCTGATACCGAGGTAGTGATTTTGGAATAATACATGATTGATTTGGATAAATTATATTGGATATTCTTGACTACCATAAAATAGATTAATGATTTGTATATTCCATCATTTTTGGGGTTTAGAACATTTTTGGATTGAAGGAGTATATCTATTATTCTTTAAGGAATAAGGGATCATGAATGTAATCAATAAGGTTTTATGGTAATTCAGGATGTTGCAGTGTTTTAAAAGAATACACGATGAAGGTGATCACATGTTATTACGCGGAAAAAAAGGATCTTCACTGTGTTTACCTTCCTTATAAATTTTGGCTGAAGTATTTTGGATAGTTCTAGTTTGGATTATTTTGGATTGCCATAAAAGGACAACCCATAGGTCGGGCGACAACCCGTCGCGTCCGGCAAGGCCGCGAGACTTGAACCCACAACCGAAGGGCGACAAGGGTGTATCACCTACCACTGACCCACGTGATGTCCAGGATTAAATAATGTAGTTTTTTTAAAAGATTTGGTAGATGAATTATAAATTCGTTTTTTGGAAACCTATACGAATAGGATAAATAGAATATATTTTTTTCATTCTATTATCTTTTAGAGTGAAAGATGAGTTTGTGGTAGAAATTAGTTAAAGGATGGAACTCTACTTGTCAAGAATATATTTTTCTTCTTCTCTTATTCCATGAAGAAATTAATTCTTATACATTATTTAAGGAATCCTAAAACCAAAATGTGATATCCTAATACCCTATGTTTTGTTGAACCGATGGTATTTCAAATCATCATATACTGATGAATTTAAGGGCCTCAATTTTACACTTGTTTGTGATTTATGACCTCAATCACTACCTATAAATATTTACGTTTTCCTCCAATTATATGTCTCTAATTGCCACCAATGTTCTCCTAATCGAGATCATAATTTGGTGGTGACCCTTTAATTTATCTTTTCCTCATATTAAGACTAAATTTTAGTAACCTAATTTTCGATGTGGGTTTTCCCACAAAGTTATTTTCTATTTTCAACCTTTTATTTTCGAAGAACAATTTCAAATTGCGAGGATGCAATTTATTGAAGGAGGGGAGAATGTAACACCCCAAGATTTCATAGTGTGTTATTTCTTCAAAATAATTCAATAACTTTCTCTACATGCAACACCGAGTTCAATCGCACCATGACTTACCAAACAAGCCATTCAAAAGAGCTTATGAATAGAATTAACTAAATTTTAAACTAATATATCCTTATAATTTTAGAATTCATATTATGAGTTTCTTAGACATAATGCAAGAACAAATTCATTTTCAGTATTGCACTTTTATCAACTTTTAATAGTGAACCCTTTTTAAATACAATATTTTAAACTAAATTTAAAATGAAACATCCCAAGATTCCATGGTACGCTTTCCTTTGAATAATACAGTAGCGTGTGTTGTACGCAACTTCGAGTTTTAACACACACCACAACCGATCAAACTAGCCATTATAAATAGTAATACATACTTTTTGAAATTTTATCTCTCAAAATGGACTTCATTTTTGGATACGTAATATCAAATTTATCCTAAGGTGAAATTTTGGTACTTTTCGGATAACTTTAATATTTTGATGAATAGTGAAAATTACTAAATTTTAATTAAAAACAACTTTTTTAATCAAAATAATTAAAAGTGATAAATAATTAATTTTAGTGGTTTTAAAGTATATTTAGAATATATTTTTACCATTTAATATAATGTTGGTCATTGGAGATAATTTTACAATTAAATCGGACACAAACAAGTGTCAATCTTTTGATAGTTATTATCTCTTAAAAACACGTTTTTTGTTTTAACAACGGGAATTAATTTTAAATTAATTTCTGATATTTATGTGTTTTGAATTTGGAAAAATGTATTACATATTTGGAATCAGGATATTCAAATTGTGTAAATAAGTAACTTTTATTTTTAGACATTTTGAATAATTACTTCGGTAAATATTTTATTTACCATGGTTAAGGGTAAATCCGGTAAATAAGGGTTAAAAAATAATATTATAATAATACTAAATTACCCTAAAACGTGTCCTAACCTTATTGGTTGATACATGTTCGACCATAGTCTTCTTTGGGTCGATTTTGGGACCCCATGGATCCACTTGTAAGTGATAGGGACACCTTATTTTAATTAAGTTAAAATGAATACAAAAATGACACAAGCATATATCTTTTAGCAAAAAATTGTTACATAGGGTTATATATGTTGGATTTTAGACTATAAATATTAAATAGAATTCTAAAAATATTTCCTACATAATGATATTTTATTTATAATTTTTAGACATTAAATAATTTAATTTATTTATGACACAATGGTGATGCAGTAATTACCATAATAGTGAAAAATTAGAATAATTGATATTATAAATACCCAAATAAATATAATTTGAGACTTTTATTGAATTAAAATAATTTTATAAGTAAATATGACATATTAGTATTGATTTAATTAACTTTTTTCGAAGTAATCATTCTTTTATGTGTTTCAAAAAAATCAACTATTGAATAGTGTCAAAATTGACATAAAAGAGTTTTTAAAACAAATATTATATTATTAATTGATATTAAATTCCTAAAAATCTAAAGTTCGACCAAGATACTTATATCATGATAGGTGTATCATTAATTAACTACTTGGGGGGTCGCTTGGATGTATATAGTAAGTTTATTAACCATATAATATAAAAATACAAAGAGACATTGTAAAAGTGAAACTAATTAACTTAGAGTTAATACTTAAAGATAAGGTTAATATAAGTACCCTAACCTGTCTAAATTCTATTGGTTGAGTGGTTTTAGACCCATACCCACCTTAAACTTTGAATAATCAACTTTGTAGCCATTAGAAACCGAATATGAATTTATTATAAATTAATATTTCTAGCTTTTCCAAAGGTGCCCCTCACCCCTCTTATAAAAGGACACCCCTCCTTCTCATTACTTCAAACCTTCAAAGCCATTTTGTTCAGCCAACCTCTTCCCAAATACTCTCCCAACATTCCTCACTACAACCTAGAGTCCTTATTTTGATCATAAAGACAACCTAAAGAACCCTTTTGATCAAATCAAAAGGAAGAACCCGGAGAAGAGGTAATGATTTCACCACCCTTTTCCAAGTTCCTTTCTTCTTCCACTTCTTCTTCCTTTGTTGTTACCATTCTAAAATAATAAATCCAGTATAATATATATACTGTGATGTTATTATAAATATGGTACAACCATATTCAGTATTCTATCCATCCTTTGAATAACATGTCGCCATACGTGCGTATGTACGGCTTGCCGTCTCCACGTCATGGTGTAATTGTTATTCAATAAATTATTATTTGGATGGGTATAATAATGATGTGTAAATCATGTAAATAATAAATATAACATGATAATGATTCTTTATATATGATATAACGTCCAATTATATATTATTTTAATATCAAAAGAATGATATTTTTTCTCGTGCGTACGTACGGATTACCGTCTCCACGGCGCGATGAGATTCATTTCCAAGTTCACCATTCATCGACGATTATAAAAATATATATTACTAATAAGTATGTAATATATGAAATAATAATGCTACTGGAGATATATATATATATAAGGATTTATTTACTTACATATATCTTATTCACTTACTTCCGTTCAATACTATATGAAAACAGAAACATCGTTTATGCGTACGTATGGACTACCGTCTCCATAAACGGTGTTTTCCATTTCATATATATGTCTATTATAAATATTTATATTTTAAATATATATTATATATTTATCATGTTTTATATTCTGGAAGTATTTAAATCATGATCTAAGTGATACAACCAAGAGTGACAAGTTAAAACACGTACGATAAAGAAAGTGATTATTACCCAAAATGTTAACTTAACATGGAAATTATTATTAAATGGGTAATATAAAGTCATAAATGAATCATGTATGATATCATAAATATTAATATGGTTCTGGTATAATTTAATAACATACTACAATCTTCGTATATGAGGTCAAACGTACCCTCGACTAAAGGAAAGTGCAAGGTAAGGGGTTTTCATCTCACTCCTTATTCCCGTGAGATTCATGCCATATTTCCACCATTACCTTTTGTGTGGTGTATGTACTGCCCATAATTATATTCTTTGTGTAATACACATTAATTTATGTGTATTTACATATTCATTGTATGATACCTCTTTCATGGGTTGTACGTTTCGTAATTTACCAAATTGGTAAGGGTTTATTTCGCAATCTCTTCATTATCCGAGGTTGTATATACGTAATAATATACTGGAATCTCATTATCATCCACATCCATGTTTCTTAAAAATGTATTTCAAAACATTTTTACTATTTTAAAGAATATGGGTTAAAGACATTTATACCCTTGTTTGACTTTTTATAAGAGGTTTATAAAGGAATCTTTCCGTTGTTTTCAAAACAAGGTCCTTTTTAACCTTTTGAAAAAATTAAGGTAAGAATGTCTTTTTTTAACTTATACGGCGGGTACTGTTATTCTCCGCCGTTATTACACCTTTGAAGCTTCCTTCACAAGCTTATAAAGATATTTTAAAAATAAAGGTTTTCTCTATAATTATGCGACTTTTAAATGATTTAAAAAAAGAGATATTTCTCTCAAATAGTATTGATTTCTTCTATGTCAACATACTTTGATAAATTCTAAACTTGTTTCATGTTGATTTATTATGATACAAATCATCCATATCGTATATAAGGTTTTGTGATATTTTTGACTATGGATGAGTTATTTTTATTCCATTAATGGTTTATGATTAAAGTTTTGACATTTTGTATATTAGTTTTAATACGAATGTTTATGTTATATTTCATCCTCTTCTTAAGATAAATGTGTTGGACTAGTATGTTCGGGGTTGGGGACCGGTAAAAGTAAGCCCTCCTGGTTGGTGTCCGGTTATTAGATGCACTCCGGGTTGGTGTCCGGTTATTAGAGGCACTCCGGGTTGGTGTCCGGTTATTAGAGGCACTCCGGGATGGAGTCCGGTTACAGAGGCTCTCTGGGTTGGGTTCCGGTTACAGTTATCCCTTAGGTCTTGGCACGAGGCCTCGACACAGAAATTAAAGTTCGACATCATGCATTCTATCATTATGAAAGTGGTTAGTGATATTTCATGTGATTATTCGATTAGTAGAATATCCATGTGAATAAGTAAATGGCATTATTTCATTTTATTTCTTCCATATTATGCTGAAGTTAAATTTTAAAAGGCTTTTGTTTTAGTTTTATACATTGCCTTAAATGTTTATGCTTATTTATGAAAGTTACCGCAATATTTCTTACCTTTACTGAGAATTTGAGATCACCCCTTTCTATGTTTTATTTTTCCCAGGATTCCAATAAGTGTAATGTGATTGATCTGGAGGGTTAAGCCAAGGAAATAATGGCGTTCATAAAGATTATTTATGTTGTTTTGTACGTCATAAAGTGAAAATGTAACATTCATGTATGCGATCTATTTTTCCAAGACTGCTAAACTGATCGGTCCTTCGGGACTTGATTCCTTGTAATGATGCCAATGTATTAAAATAATGCACCGACTCTGGGTAACTGGGGTCGGGGCGTTACATTCCCATAATGGATCAAGAACTTTGACCTGTTTCCCATAGCACATCAATTACTTATAATTATTTCCCATAACTATCTCATGAGATATAAATGTTTACCCAATATATTTTAGGGAGATATAGGTCCCACCCATCACATAATGAAAACCATACATATGTGTGCCATAAGATCATAAAATATTCATCAAATCAAAACCCATGGAAATAAATGGGTTTCATAAACATGTCATCATAACATAACCCATTGAGAATATAAATGGGTTTTATAAACATTATGTAATCATATTCATAATACAATAAAATAATGAATAAGAATATTATAATTTTATAATATTCTTATAATATTATAAACAACATTAAATGTTGTTGTCGTTGATGAATCAAAAGTTTATAAAAACATTTTTGAGGAAAATGTCCTGTCAACTTTGAAAATCATTTTGGAATTAAAAAGTAATTTCAGCATATAAAAGAAAATATTTTCCTTAAAAATATCATTATAAAAATGTAAAGGAAGCTTAAAATCATTATCAAATCATGAAGTAATGAAATTATATTCATGCTGTATAAATTAAAAATAAATTCTTTCTATACTTTTGTCAGAAAAGTCATAAAGTACCTTATTTGGAAAATGAAAAAATATTCCTTTAAAAACATGATGTAAAAAGTCAAAACATGAGTAAAAATAAAGTTAAATATTATAGTAGAATATTAAAAACATATTTTAAGAAATTATTAGAAAATATTGATATGGAAGAGAAATATTTCCCAGTAGAGACTTAAGAAATTTCGATTATTGATGAGATTGTGAAATAAAACCCTTACCACTTTGTTAACTATTGAATCATAACCCAATAAAGGATATAAAAAATGGACATGTAAATACCCATATATTTAATAATATTAATCATTAAAGTCATTAATTGGTAATATATACACCACTTTAAAGGAAAAAAGTGGTGAATATGGCATTTTTCCGACATAAATAAAAGTGAGATAAAAACCCCTTACCTAAAGTCTCGCATTTACTTGTTCATGTTAAAAAATTAAATATAAAAATATGGATTTATTATAAAAAATATTAAAAGAAAATATCAATCATTACATGTATTATTTATTCATAATACATTGTCACCCATTTATTAATAATTTGTTATTAAAAATCACTATTCTGAGTGATAACTCTTTCGTTTTCCAAGCATGTTTCAGTTCGGAAGTCCCGATCCATATACATTGGTCATGGTCCCATAATTTACAAAATTTTAATAATGGTATATTAATAATTTATATAATATACATATAATCATAAAATCCACCCTTTTTACCATCCAAGTAAGATAGAAATGAAAAAGAAATCACATCGCTTCGTGGAGGTGGTAGTCCACACATACACACGAGTGATGTTATCATTTTACAATGGTTTAGAAGGTAAGAAGGTAGAAATGATATATTTATTATAGAATTATAATAATATCATAAATATAATATATAAATATTAAACCCATCATAATACCTATCCTTAATAAATAGTAAAGAAAAATGAATTGTATCACTATGTGGAGACGGTAATCTGTATGTACGCATGAGCGATGCATTATATTATTATTTGATGGGAAAGAGGGTGTGCAATAGTGTTTTCATAACCATAATAAAATTTTAGTAAATTTATGATACTGAATTAATTATTTTGTGTTGAATATAACTGATTTAGAGGAGGTAATGGAGAATAGAAATGGAAACTGATCAGTAAGAGCGATTATCTCTTCGTCGAGACGAATCCTTTGGATCTCCTCTAAAGAGCTCTAGGGTAAGTCTTTTGAGAAGACTAGAAATTATATAATGTGTATATGAAAGTTTAGAATAGAATTATTAAGGGTATGGTCGAGCTATAAGAATCAATGTGGTGTCAATAAGCAAGGGAGGAAGTTCCCTTTAACAATGGAGATAAGGGGCATTTTTTGGAATTACTCAAGTGATTAAAATACAATAATACTACTATAGAGACAAATGAATAAAAATTTCATATAAATGTATAATGGATGATATTCTCGACCCTATATTATCCCACTTTTAGTTATTTATATTTTTATGATATTCATATAATTTAATAAAATATTATTTTGATAAAATTTCATTATTGTTAATATTGACACTATTCATTTAATTTGACATAAAATACAACAAGACATAAGGTAAATTAGAATATAATGATTTAAAACCTCAATAATATTTAATTCAGAAATAGAAATATTTTGGTTTATATTAAATCATTCAAATTATGAAAATTGTAACATTTTTAAAATCATTTATTGTATTTTTGTTAAATAGAAAAATAATGCATCAGTGCTACATAATAAATTAAGGTCATTATATAATTAATAAAATTTAAAAATAAAATTATTTCATGAAAATAATTTTATTGAGTTCAAAATATACACTTATATTCGTTCATAACTAGATTTTTTCTTCATATGGACACATAAGAGTTTATTAAAACAAAGAAAGTGACATATTATAACTTTCTTTGATTTAAATAATATCTATGTAATTTTCATGTAAATTTTCCATTAAAAAACTCAAATTATAACCAGGGGTGGTAAGAGATAAATTAAATTTTTCCAATAAAATTTATACAAGTTTATATAATGTTTCTTACTCTTATCTCTTTGTTTTAACCCTTTTTTACTCCTTTAGACTATTACTGTAATATTATTGTTTTCTACCCATTTAAGGGTCATGAATGTTACCATAACATGCCAAAAGACCCATAAATGGACCATGTATTATGTTTAAAACCATATCCAATTTATTTTTCTGAATCTAATATTTTTATGGATTTTATATTATTTAATAAAATATTACTTATTATAAAATACCATTAATGTATATTTTTAGAACAATTCATTACATCGATTTTCATAACATCAATAAAATAAGTTAAATTCAATCCAAATATTTTATTATACCACTATAATGTCAAGGTCATCTATAAAATTCATTTATTACATTAATTATCTAAAATTTTATTTATTTTAATATTTTTTATATTGTTTACTTTTTTCCATTAATTGAATAATTACTGCATTAGTGTTATGTAATCATTTAAGGTAATTATTTATCCACTAAAAATTAAAATTAAATTACCATGACAAATATAAACATTTATTTATTTAAAAATTAAATTTTTATTTGAGAATATCCTCTAGATAACACCATATTAAAAATAGCAACTTATTAAAAATAAGAGAATGATGTCTTTGAAATTTCTATTAAATAAATTTCTATAAAGGTCATAATCATATCCATGGGGTTAAAAAAGGTCATAAATTTTACCCTAGGATGATTTTGATCAAAAAATTACTCATAATATAAAATTTTGGAATGTCTTATGGTCATTTTATACTCCTTATCATTTTATTTTTAACATTAATTACCTAATTTACCCTTTCCATGGTAACAAAAATTACTGAGGTTACTATTTGTATGGACAAAAAATAAAAGGAATGTATTTAATTTTTTTTGAATTAATGATTAAAAATATAGAATATATTTTTCAAATATAAACACAAAAAATTTGTATCATTTAATTTAAAATAAAACAGGGAAAATACAAAGAAAAACAGTTTTATCGAAAAATTACCTTTTTAGGTATAAAATGTTTTTATGTATAAAATTAGTTTCAAAGACAAAAAATTAATTATAACTAATAAAATGAACTAATTAAATATTAAAACTAATCTAAAATAAAGTTTTAATTTGTTAATTCTCTAAAATTAAATATAGTTTTTATTTGAAATCAGTATTTTTCACTATTCATAAAAATTCAATCATTTAAAAAAATTATAAAAAATTAATCCTAAGATAATTTAGACATTATTATTTATAAAATGATGTATATATACTTAAATTAATTTTCTAAAAGTGACAAAAACTAATTTTTATAATAACTGTGCAAAATGTGATGAAACAGTTTTTTAGAAAATTACACTTTTTAAGAAAACATTACCATTATCAATTTAGATCCAAAGAATTCATTTTATAACAATTTATTTTCTTAATTTAATTAATCTTGTTGATACCTAGAATTCTAATAGCTAGGTGAAAAAATCCATATAATATTAATTGTATATTTTTATTTGGTAAGACTCAGTCTTGAGTGTAGTGAAATATATCAAAGAAACTCATTCTTGCGTATAACGCAAGATAAACTCGGTGTTGCATATAACTCAAGTTATCAAAATAATTATTTTTTAAAAATATTTTATAAAATATCAGGGTATTACACAACCTCTATATTGGATCTATTGAAGTGTTTCTTCCGAATTGGTTTCTTGGAGTTGGAAATAATAAGAATGAGGAGATAGAAAGGGTGGTCCTAATGGTGGTGGGATATTAGTGCATTTTGAGTGCTAGGGACAAGTCAAGGCATTAGGGTGTTCTGAGTTTATGTCTAGAACTAGTTTAAAGATCACAAATATTGGTAGTTTATAGGGTACTTCTCATGAATCATAAAGATAATTATCCCTCCCTAAGATTATGTATAGCTTAAAGATCCTTTATCCCTTCCAACCAAAGGCCATTTTCAAAGGGAAAATGGGAGAAATGGTCACCCTTAAATTTGGTATGAAACATAACATGTATGGATCATGAATTAATGGAATCTTTTGGGGAGTTTCTGTGGTTCATGATACTTCAGGTTCAATCATTGTGGATTTCTCTTCAACTTATGTTCATGGAGACTCCCTTATAGTGGAGGATTGTGATTTTCTCAATGGGATATAGGTCTGTTGAGATAATAACCTGTTCCTATAGTTAGTAGAAATAGATTCCTTGATCATTCAAAATTATCTTCATATGCATTCTTCAATCCCATGGCCCATTAGCTACCACATTCAAAGAAGTAAGCTCCTTCTAAATAACTAGGTGGAGGTGCTGCACACAAGGCATAATGGTAACAAATCTATGGATTTTATTAATTATTGGGGTTCTCAGGGTGATCATTTCATTTATTTTTATATATTGGGATCCCTTTCTCCTGAATTTACATGTATTGTTAGGGCTTATTCCATTGGTTTATACTATTTTCATCCTCCTTTACTTGGTTTGGGCGTGTGGTTCTATAATAAAAATTTCTACTTATAATGATGTGATTATTTTTGGATTAGTATCAATGTTCACTATAACAAATTATAAAGGTTGTTTTAAGAAGGAAAAAATTGGCAAGTCATTGATTCACCCCCTTCTTCATTGATTCCTTGATTCTATGTTCCCATAGGTGGTATTAGTGGGAGGTTAAATTCATCACACTTTTTCTATTGATGATATGATATTTTCAATGATATGATTAATAGATAATTTTAATACATTGAATATTAAGGTGATCCCTATGTTTTTTGAGAAGGTTTTTCATATATTGTAGGGAAGAATGATGTCTTATCTCATTTCAATCAGCTATGTTGTTTTTTAAGTGACAACTAATGGATTTTTTCCTCATACAGAAAATTTTGGCATTACTACTACAGATAAGATGAGTTTGGAAAATGAAATCCTTGCTAAGAATTCCATTTTTTATTCTCTTTTATATGGAATATTTCTAAAATTTATAGGGCTCCAAACTAAAAAATATATATGGGATAAAATCTAAAATATCTATGAAGGAAAGGGAAAGGTGAAGTAGGCTCAATTGTAGTTATAGAGACTAAAATATTATGATCTTAGAATTATTGATGATGCGATTTTTGATAGTTTAATTATAACCTTCAATGAAGTTATGAGTATCATTAGAGGATATAGTGGGAAGTTATAAGATTATGTTATTGTTGAAATTATTTTACACATCTTACAAAATAAATTTTATTCCAAAGTCTCATATTTTGAAGAAGAAGATCTATGTGATATTGCTCTTTATGATTTACATATTATTCTAATTTCATATGAAATGAGGAAAGATGAGGCTATTAAGATTAATGGAAAGTTTTATGACAAAAATTCTTTTAAATCCAGAAAATTTGAGAAAGGAAATTACATTTCTTGTGAGTATGATAAAGATGAATTATTAAAATAATACTCTAATATGGATGTGAAATTCTCTAAAATGATTTCCATCATCTCATGAAATGTTTGAGGATGCAATATAAAGTTTAAAGGTAATATTCAACACAAATGTTTTAATTTTTAGGATGTTGAATTTTTTGAAAAAAATTATCCAAAATAAAAATATTTTGAAGTAGATGAAGAAGAAGATTCAAACTTAAAAATACTCTTAAATAAGTATGCATTCAAATATCTATTTTCTTCTAAAAGTGGCTATAAGATTTATATATACAGATATACAGAGAAATGTGTTATCTAATCATGAAGAAATAAAAAGCAGTAATGAGGAATTTTAAGAGGCTAATGATAATATATATGGTGGTGAATTGATTAATATTTATAAATTCAATGAATAATACTTCACCAGTGATGAAAGTAGTAACTATTGTGGTTAAAGTAAAGAAACTTAAATAGAGTTTTCTTCTAAATAGAGAATTGTAAGAATTTATCTTTAAAATTTCAAATCCGAAAAAGTGAAAAATATGTTAATGAAAAATGATCAGTCTACTAACTATATGAGAATAAACCTTGATGGAGAAAAATAATAATCAATGTATCAGATTGATAATTTGAGAAGATCATGGAATCAAGATAAATTAAAATATTAATGAATTAGAAATGTAGTATGATCTTATTCAACTAAAAGATTTCAATTTATAGGAATACTAGAACATTTCAAAAGTTATATTTCTTAATTCTATTTAAAAATATAAAGAATGTTAAAAGAATAAGATATTCAAAGGAACCAAGTTTTTAGTAAATTATTTTGAGCCCCAAAATTAGAAAATTCTATGATTTATAACATCAATTAAAAAAATACTAACTTTGGTAACTATAAATGTGTTGAAAATAAGTCTATAGTGAAGAGAAATACTCCATGTGTTTTATACAAACCCAATTCACAAAAAGAAGATAAGATCATGGAATAAAATAAAAGATATTTTCAGAGACATTGCTTTGGACAACATACTATATTAAGAGGTAGATATATAATTTATTTATATTGTTGGTACTTTGGAGGCTCAAGGAATACATGAATGATGTTTTGGTTTAGTTACCATCATCATTATAAGTCTAGAATATTTGGGAGAAATTTTTTTCTAGGATTCAACCCACTATATAAAGATAGATTCAGAAGAAACTCAGAAAAATATATTTTTAAGACTAAAAAGATATTTTATGAGTCATAAGAAGCGTGTATATGATGTGATATTCCATGTAATATTTCAAAAGAATTAATAATTATACATGAAACCTAATAGAAAAAAGTTCCCCATGAAGATGGTAAATAAAATTCTCTTACTGTAGAATTTTATCTTAAAGCCTCAAAAGAGGAATGTGTATTGATATTGGATAGTGTTTGATCTTCACACAAGACATGGAACATGAATTTATTAAATAATGTTATCAAATGAAAATAATTCTTCATAACCTTTTTTAAATTATCAGTAACTCAAAATTAAAGGGGTTGGGTCTACTAATATAAATAAAAAATTTAAATACAATAACATTATTTTTATTGATGGGGTGAAACAAACCTTATTAAGTGTTTCACAGATCTATGATAAAGGAAATGAGTTAATCTTCAGAAAATATGGTTTCTATGTTAAAATACTTGAATATGGAAAGTTTTTTTTACAAAAGGTCAATAAAAAAAGGGATATTTATTTCAAATTGGAGATACTCAAAAGTCATGTAATTTATTCAAAAAAATAGAAAATAATGTTGGCACAATAGGATTGGCCATCTCTGCCAAAACAATATGAGCAATATTTCTCAAAGAGAAAAATTTCTCAACTTGCACGAGTTTAAGAGGAAGATTGAATGGATTTTATCTATATGAAAAAGGGGAAGATCAATAATTCCCCACATAAAATGGTTGAGATCCATACGTCACATCATTTTAAATTAATCCATTCTAATATTTTCAAGCCCATGATAAATAAGTCAATATATAGAGATAAGTATTTTATTTCCACTATTGATGAATTTACACACATTACAAGTATTATGTTTATGAAACATAAATTAGTGTCTCTAATGATTTTCTAAAGTTTCAAATGAAGTGATGATAGAGATTATGGGTGTTCATTGAATATATTTTTGATAGATAATGGTGCTGAATACAAAAATAACATGTTTGAAGCTTATCATAGAAAACATGGTATTTGGAATGAACTCAGTAAACCATAGACACCAGAACAAAATGGTTAAGCTAAATGGAAGAATAGAATCTTGGTTGTGTTGGATTGAACATTTCTGATTGAAAATGATATTTCTAGCCAATTTTGACGGCAATCCATTGTAGTAGTAGTATATGTTAAAATCAATTCTATTATTGACCAAATTTTACATGAATCCATATGAGGTATACTACAAGAAGACTCCGACAATAATACATATCAAAGTGATTGGTCAAAAATGAATCATTAGGATTACAAGTTAAATTATAGGCACATTTGACCCAAAACTACTGCTAGAATATATATTTGTTACCTTATAAATGGAAGAGTTTTTTACATTTATAACAATGATACTAGAAGAATTTTTTATACAACTAATGTGAAAATAATTGAATTATCAAAGAAAGTAATTGCTGATAATGATGATAGTTCTGAAATAAAATTTACTACAGTCTTTTGAAAAGATTGAAGAAATAACTTACAAGAATGAAAATGTTGAAGATATTCTGACTGGAGGAGCATATTCAACCATCTCTAGTTTTGTTGATCAAATTCATTCAACTCATCCTAGGCTGAGAATATAGGTTCGGTTTCAAAGAATCATTAGAAATCAAGAAAAACATGTGAAAACTAGAATAAGATGAAATACCATAATTATTTATTTTATAAAGTTCAAACTAAATATATAGTGGAACGTCTTGAGTAAATGTGTGGGTTGGTGCTACGAATAAAGAGTTGGATCAAATTGAGAAGAATGAGACCTGTGGGCTAGTTCCTAAACCCAGAGATAAGAATGTTATCGGGGAAAAGTTGGTATTCAGAAATAAACTAAATGAAATAGGTAAATTGATAAAGAATAAAATAATATTGGTATGTAAATTCTATTCATGAAATAAAGGAGTTGATTTTGATTTGACCTTTTCATACATTTCAATGTTAGGAACTATTCAAATGTTTATAGTTACTACTACACAAAGGAATTTTAAGATTTTCCAAATGCCTGTCAAGTCTTCCTTTCTCAATTGGGAATTAGATGAATATGTGTATATTAAAATTTTTTTTTGGGTTTTTATATGAGAATATATAAATGTGTTTTTAGGTTAGATAATACTTTACATGGGATGAAACAATCCCCAAGATCTTGGTGTTGTAAACTTCACACCTACTCCAAAAGCTTACATTTCAGAAAGGGAAGAGTTTAAAATAATCTCTACATCAAATTTGATAATTAGGTATATCTAATTTTATTATTTATGTAAATTACAACATTAATTATTTAAATTATATATAAATTTATGATAATTTTATAAATAAATTAATGAATTATTTTAAATATTTATGTTTAGAGAGATGAGGAACTCTCTTAGATTACAAATCACTCAAGAGAAAGATTATAATTTTCTTTCTCAAGATAAATATTCAAAAGAAACATTAAAAAGGATTATCATGGAGGATTTAAAATATATTTCCACACCATTTTTAGTTTTAAAATGATGTCTAAAGATGAGGAGGAAAAGTTATTTAATCCAAGGGTGTTTAGAAAGATGAATATCATTTTATTATACCTTACAACTTTAAGATAATATATTCTTTATGATGCCACTCTTTGTTCCATATATCAAAGTTATCCAAAATATTCCTATTCTATTGTAGGAAAAATTATTCTCATGTATTTTAAGGGTACAATAGAATTTGTATTGAAAAATGAAAGTAAAGAAAATTTGGATTTTCTTTGGTATGCCGATACAGATTGGGTAGGCTGTACTGATGATATAAAATAAACATCTAGTTGAGTTTTCTTTATTGGTAATATATGTATGCATTGGAACAAAAAAATATAACTTTAATAATCAATGATTAATAACATATGGTTGTAACTTATTCTTCAACACTTTTGTTGTGGATTAAAACTTAGTTGTAAGATCATATTATGAGCATAATGATTCCACTTCTTCTTGGATGTGTTAATCAGTGTGATATAATTTTTTTAAAGAATATGGTTCAACATTCTAGGATCACGAATATCATATCGATTTCAAATATCACATCATCATGGATCATGTAAAGAGAAATGAAATAAATTTGGAGTTTATTACAACAAAAGAAAAAATTGTTGATGTATTCAAAAAAAATTGTATAAATTTGGTTTCCTAAATTTGAGGTTTTATTTGGGTGTTAAAACTCCACATGAAAAAAGTTATTGTATATATGATTTCCCCCCAGTCTTCTTTTTTTTAGAAATTTTTTCAATAGGTGAGAAAAGTGACAACATAATATATCTATCCATGGATATTTTTTACCACTTTTTGGGAGAGCATATATTTAGGGGAGGGTATAAATCGGGTTATGCTATAAATCTAGTGTGTTTTATAAGTTTTAATAGTTTTTTGAAATTTATTTAAGAACATATTTGTGTAGGTTGAAGTAAGATTCTATTGTAAAGGTAACTATGAAGGAATGTTAAAGAAGTTATGGTTATAGATCACTATATTTTGGAAATCATGGAATTATTTGTCAATAATTATTGTTTCCAACAACGAGTATGCTCACATAGGATTTTAATTATTTTATAGCGATCATTAATTTATTATTCATAGCTTAGGTGATTTATGTTCATTGGTTGAACTGTGTGATTGTTGAGTTCAAGAGGTCATGTTTTTTTGGATGAGGTGATGAAACTATTTTGATGGAAATGGTTGTGGTAATGTTGTTATATTATGTTATTAACAAATTTTGATTTGGCTTCATGAAGGAGTATAGACAGGAATTGTTGGTGAGGTGATATTAGAACTCCCTCAGAAGATAGAAAAAGAATATTTTTATGAAAATCAGTCGATACAAAGTGAAGATCTCTTCAAATGTATCAATTAAATGATAAGAGTTTTCATGGTTCATACAATGTGTTCTATAATGATGTTTTTTTAAAAGGAATAATCCATATATTTGAGTAATATGGTGTTTAGGATGTCTGGTGAGTTCATATAGCCGAATTTTCATTTAGATGAATGATGTAGCTGAATGTATTTACATAGCCGAATGACCATGTAGCTGATTCAACCACATAACCAAATTCACTTAGCTGAATGAATACATAGAGTATTTATCCATGTAACTAAATTCACATAGATGAATGAAAACATAGTTTAATGATCATGTCACCATTATTAGTGACATAGTGTATTGTGTCACATACTTGAATAACACACATAAGGAAATTTTTCTATATAGGAAAAGCGATGAAGTTGAAATCATTCTAGGCCAGATTTAAGAGGAATAATTCCAATATTAATGATGGTGAAGGTTCGTATTTATATTTTTAATGAACCAATATGTACACCTAGTTTTTATTACCAATGAAATGTAGGATTAAATAATAATTAAGAGGTTGTTTTATTTCTGCATGACCTGATGTAGTTACAAATAGTTATGGAAGCCATTTCATGTGATTGTTTTTATATTGACTATATCCAATGTTATTAGGAGTTTCAATTTAAATATATTTATTTGGTATCATATATATTTTTATTAAGAATAAATTGAACGGGGAGTATTTTGAAAAAGTAGATACCAACTCAGAAGTTACAATCATTATCATACTCATATATATTGCAATGTGGATGTAAATTTGTGTACTTATTAATGAATATTCCAAAGTGGAGATTGAGAGAGTTTCTTCTGAAAGGGAAGTGATTTTGAAGGAGAAGATATATATGGAGTGTTGTGAAATTAAATCAAACTAATATATTTACTATGAATGAATTGAATAAGAAGTAAAATATATCAATACAATAGACAACTAGATTATTGTCTACAAGAGTAAGATGTATGTATTTTATATTTATCATTTTAATTTTTTGAGTATGGGATGAATAAGATGTGCCAGATACAAAAATAGTTTGGATAATTTTATATGAGTTCTAAGGAGTTTCTCTACTCATAGTGGTTCAAAATAATTTTAGTGTATCATATGATCATGGATTTTTTAGATCATTCCAAGGACTAGAAACTCACATTTAGTAGTGAACCTTGTAAATCACATGTGCTCTCTCCATGTGTGTTTGTGTCTTACATAACATCAAATTTCACTATAAAATGTGATGAATATTCTTTTAAAAAGAAAAAAACTAAAAACGAATGATTCATAGATCCCCCTTTAGTGATTCCTTGATCCTATATTCCTACACCTCTCCCTTGATTTTCTACCAGTCACTTCTTCTATGTACCTAACTCCCTTAATAACAAAAACAAAAATTGATCACTAATACCATTTTTTATGAACATACCAATGCTACCCTAGAATTGGGAATCTGATATGGTCTCTGAGAATTCCCAATGGGAGATTTTGATCTCCACTGGCTGGAAACTACTACATCAGCATTAAAAAACACTATTTAGAAACAGTTTTTCTAAAGATAAACAAACAGGACTTCACTAATATCCCAAAATGAACTTTATATAATTTTTAAAGTTATAAATATAAATAATAAGTAAGAAAATATAATAATCAACCATCAATATAAAATAATTTACTTCCTAAAATGAATGATTAATAAATACATTTGAAACAATAACTCATTCATAAACAAAATGGATATAATGGGAAGCTGAATAGTTTATACAAAATAAACCTATAAAACTAAAACCAAAATAAATAGAAGTAACTACCCATATCTGTATGAAATTAACATTAAATCCCAACAATGTCACCCCATTCAAGACATGATTCACTAATAGGAATACCTACTTCCACCAAGCAACACCTTTTGTTTAATCATATCTACTAAAATAATGTCTGTAAAGGCCCATTGGGTGTATAAAGGGTGTTTTCACAACAAGCCTAGTATGATCCACTAAATTTTTTAATGAGTAATTATAGTTATATAATCACAACCCTTACAATTTTAAGATATTTTATATAAATGTACAATTTTTAAATTTTGGATACAAGAAAAAAAACAACAGGATTTTAAAATTTTGAAGTAAATATATATGCCATGTATATAACCATTTTATCAATATGTACAACTAGAGAACCCTAAGGTAACTAAGTTCATGGGAACCCTCAAACTATATTTTGATTTAAAATTACTAATTCAATTGTATGTGGAACTGCCTACGAAGAGAATTCCTTGTCTTAGTGGAATGGTGACTCACATCATATGAAACCACATCCAACCAATACCTAAAGAGTGCATTTCTTATCCTATCTGTGTGGTGATTCCCATATAGTGACACTGTAACCTCATTTTACAGTCTAGAATGTTTTATTCGTGTTTTTTAGCTAACAAGGGTATTTAAATATAGTATTCCCACTAAGATACTTGTGTTCCTATGTTCCATATTTCATTTTAACAAGTCACCTTTCCATTATAAACATAATTTACTTTTAAAAAGGGGCCTTTCGTAAACACATCACATGATGTTTTTTTATCATATACAAAGAATTAATTTAAAATTATTTTACATATAAAAACTAATAGGAAATATTTAAAACAAATATAGAAAATATATTCACATTTAAACACTAAATTACCTAGTTTAGAACAATTATATCACCCATTATAAATAAAATAAAGCACTGATGTTTTGTCAAACAAGGGTACCTCATGAAACCACCTGCATTAGTCTAGTAAAACTGTGAATAAACATGTGTAAGACACTATAAATGGAGATAATATACATAAATGAAGAAAGAGGAGACAATATATACCAAAAATCAACCTATTATAGTCAAACCAATCAATCCCTAGGACATAATTGCTTTATGAAAGAGAGAAAATCATGTAATATTTGAGAATAAACACATGAAAGAGGATTGGAGACATTTACATGTTGATTTCTATAAACATCATAGGAGATAATCCACAAGACTAAAATCTTAAATGAGGGGAAGAGTTGTTTGAGTGTGATAAGAGAGATGGGTTCAAGTAAGGGAAGAAAATTGGGGGGATAAAACATTTAAATCAAGAAAGGGAAATGTGTCCATTTTATATTTTTATGTTCCTAGGTAGGCCACATGTTTTGGACACCCATGTTTCCAAACTGTGCACTGACTATGTTGGTGGAACTAAACGCAATTGGGTAAATTCTAGTCTTGGCCACACTGTATGGAAAATCATTCATGAACCATGAAAATCACCTTTCATAAGAAATCGAATGATTTTCATGGTTGCTTCATGGTTATCTCTAAGCATGTTCCAATCATGCGATAAGCACTACCCTTCCATTTTTCCCAAATTTCAAAATAAAATACTCATAAGTAAAGGAGAATATAAAAGAAAAATAAATAATTAAATCCATACCTGAAAGGAAATAGTGGGTAGGATAGAAATATTCTGTGGATATGATAAGGCTATAATATTCTTCACTTTTCCATTCTTTATTTACTTCAAAATTTTAAAATGATATGGTGGTCACTAACTCAAAGAAACATTTTTCATTTATTAGGATCAATTATTTCTTTATGAGTTGTGAAGAATGATCCTCCAAGTTTGATTGGATATTATTCTTCATTATCTATCACCATAATTTTAACTTTAGTGAAAAATATGAACTTACCCAATTTCACTAGAACACATTCAACAATCATCTTAGGTAATTAATTATAAATTTATGGAAAAAATCAATTAGATATATTTTCCAAACTATACTACAAAATCTTCAAAAAATAGATTTGATAGGAAGAATCATTTATTGATAGTAAAAAATACATGTGGATAAAAGGTTAGTCATTGTCATTATTTTTTTAGCACTGATAAATGTTAAACTTTATTAGAATTTTTTCAATGTTGATAAAGGTACCCTGAATAATTTAATTTAGACATACATATTAATATATTTTTAAATATGATTTATATAACAATATATATATATATATATAAATACAATATATATATACTCATTTATACATATTTATAATTATATATATAATAATATTTACATATGTATATAAATATTTATTAAAAAATATAATAATATGAACTATATAAATAAATATATGAATACATTAAAGACCATTGATATTTAAATTTATATATTTCTTTACATATTATATAATTTATTATCTACACATATAGTTATAATTATATATATACATGTTCATATAAATATTTATATATATATAATTATAGATATAATTTAATATCCTAAAATTTGTAAATATATAGTATATATACACATATTTATATATAAAATGTATATTTCAAAATATAAATCAAAATATAATAAAAAATTATCACCAATTTTATTTTCAAAATATACATGATAATAAATTATTAAATTTGTATTAAAAAGTAAATATATTTAATAATTAATTTAAATATATTTTAAAACTGTACTTGTAAATATAAAAAATTATAAATTTATTTCAATAAATAAAAATATAACATCAAATAAATAACATTAATACATTATAAAAATATATGTAAATATACATATACATGAAAATATATTGATTTATATATATTTGTATTAATATAAATGTATATATTAATGTAAACATTATTATCGATTGTCACTAGAATTTTCTTTGAGCTTATCCCAAAAGATGGTGCTGTGAGAAATGAAAAATATGAGGGAGTAATGATGATAGAGAAAGGATTAGGATGAAGGCTTGAGACTACTCCCAATTAGTGATATGAACTAGGGGTGTGAGGGTATAATGCCCACTATATAGACCAGTTCAAATTATTATTATTTCCTATATATGTATATATATCCACAAATTTTACAAAATATATATATTACAAAACACATATACCATATATACCAATATATGATTATATAATAATAAAAATAGAATAGGCTAGTTGAAAGAGAGATTCATCACAAAGGGAGGGTTGGGGTTTCAAATCTAATAGTATTAATATTTACTTTGAAATATCATGTTCTTTAAATTTCCATGTAGAGGCCCTTCAAAGTAGAGATGCGTGGAATTATCCTGCGAAGTAGCAACATTTTTTAGTGTGGCCCCTAGCAAGCCCAAGGTGAAAATAAAGGTGAGAAAATAATTTAAAATTATTTTTTTGACTCTTCATCATGTAATTTAATTTCATTTACTTTGGGATCTTTAAAAACTGTATTTATCACATATCTTGATAAATAAATTCAAAATAAAAGACATACGTTGATCCATTGAATCTTATGGATTTGAGTCTCCTTGATTTTCTCCCACTTAAAGGGATTTCTATTCTTTTCTTACTCTCTCTTCTACAACATAATTGACGGAATGAACCATAATTTTAATTAAGACATAATTGGAAAGGACGAGACCCTTTAAATTGGGATAAAATGGTATCATGGGTGGTTATTTAATTAATTTTCAAAGTCCCTCAATTTTAAAATTATATCCCTTATTATCCCCTTAAATAATATTAAGAAAATATGTTGTGTGTTATTCCAATATTCTCCCACTTAACTCATGTGATTTTATTTTATTATGTTTAATATTTAATTAGTCATTTTGAACATTTATATATAGTCTATCATGTATAAAACATTCATAATAATAAAGGATAATGTCCACATGAGTCATGGTAGTCGTATATTCTCTATTAATATACTCTCTTCCATGTTCTACAAAATGTACATTTTCCCTATAATAATTAAAATGGGATATTTATAATTAGCCCAATGATAAAGAATTTATTTAAGACTATGACTTTTATCATTTATTCAATTAAATCATGTATACTTATTGAAAAAATAGGTAACATGATCAAAAAATTTATAAATCCAAGTGTCAACTATAATAATCCCAACAGTCAATACATACAATGAATCTTACTCAATGAGAATCCCCATACTTTCAACATGTCCAATAAATTTCTTGGGTGGAAACCCTTTTGTCAAAGGGTCAACAATCATAATATTTGTGCTAATATGTTCAATTGGCATCGTATGTTTTTAAAACTCATCATTAACTATAAATTACTTTAATTCCATGTGTTTAATACCTTTAAATATCAATCATTCTTGGAAAATAATACTTCTATAGTATTGTTGTGTTAAATTTTCAAGGGCTTAGAGATATTATTGACAATTCCAAGTCCTAAAATAAAGTTCTTCAACCATGTACCCTAAATTGTAGCTTTAAAGCATGCTACAAACTCATCTTCCATGGTCGAAGCAGCTATAACTAATCGATTTTTACTTTTCCATGACATTTCTCCCTTTTCTTGAAGAAAAACATAACCAAAAGTGGACTTTCTAGTATCAACACAACCAAAAAAGTATGAATTAGAGTATCAAAACACCTCAAGATCATTGTATCTTTTATATGTATGCATGTGATCCTTTGTTCCTTGCAAATATCACAAAAATTTCTTTTTAGCTCTCTAACGATCCATTCCAAGATTAATTTGGTACTTTTAAAACATACCAATTACAAAGCTAATATCTGGCCTTGTACATGTTTGAGAATTTATCAACCTTCCAACAATAGATTCATAAGGAATTCCTTCCATCTATTTTCATTCCAAATCATTTTTAGGACATTGATTAAGATTAAATTTATCTCCATTCATAATTGTAACTAGTGATGTTGAAATTTTTTCCATACTAAACCTATCTAAAATTTTATTGATGCATGAATTTTGAGATAATCCCAATAAACCTTGAGTTCTATAATGAAATAGTTATATTCCAATCACATTCTTGGCTTCTCCCATGTCTATCACTACAAAATTATTAGAGATGAATTTCTTGGTCTCACATAATAGACCATGATCATTTGCAGCAATTAATATGTTGACAACATATGTAATCAAGAATATAAATTTACTCCCACTGATCTTATGATAGATACACTGATTAATGACGTTTTACTTAAATCCAAAAGATACAATGGTATCACTAAACCTAATATACTATTGTCGGGAAGCTTGTTTAATTATATATATTTAATTATATAATTTACATACCATGTTTTCCTTTATTTCAATGGAAAAAAACATTGGTGATCCAAGTATACATATTCCACTAAGTTTCCATTTATAAAGGCTATTTTAACATCCAGTTGATGTAACTCAAAATCATACTGAGCTACCAATCCATAATAATTCTGAAAGAATATTTCTTCAAAACTGGCGAGAAGGTTTCCTTATAGTATATACCATCCTTTTGAGTGAATCCTTTAGAAAAAAGTCTGGCCTTGTAACGTTCAAGGTTACCAAGAGAGTCATGTTTGGTTTTGAATACCCATTTATATCCAAATCTCTTGCATCCTTCAAGAAACTCCATAAGGTCCCATACTTTATTTTGTTCCAAGGAATTTAACTAACATTTCATGCCATCTAACCATGTATTAGAATTATCACACTTTATGGCATGAGAATATGAAACTGGATCATTATCAATGCCAAGATAATTTTTTATTTCATGTATATATACCACATAGTCATTATAAATAGCCGACCTTCTTTCCATTTTGGATCTTGTTAACACTATTTCTTGTGGTTCTTCAACCATTTCTTCATTTTGAATTTGGGAAACATTATTTTATTATTCTACATGATTATTTTATGATTCAATAATTTGAGGAACAATAACATTTTATGTTTTAATAGAAGAAAATGGAACTTGAATTCTAACATCTTTAATTTCCACATTTTGTGGAACTTCACTCACACTGGATTCACATTTCTTGATAAATCCAACATTTCCAATTCCAATAATTCTTATAATATTGTTAGGAAAATAAAATCTATACCCCTTTTATTTCTAGGGATAACCAATGAAATTTCTTCTGATTTTTCTTGCATCAAGTTTTCTTTTTCTTTTGATTATATGATCTTCTTTCTGCCTGATAACCCCATACATTTAGTTTCCATAAACTAGGTTGCCTACCAATATAAAGTTTAAAAGTAGTCTTTGGAACTGCTTTACTAGGAACCCTATTCAATAAATACACAATTTTTTTTTAAAGAATACACAAAGATAAGGGTAAATAAGAATTACTTAACATACTCTTAACTATATCTGTTAATTTTCTACTACACCATTTTGTTGTGGTGTACCTTGCATAGTGTATTATACACATATTCCATGAATTTCTATAAAATTTTCAGAAGTACTAGGGTTTTTTCCACTTTAATAAAATATTCTATAATATTCACCGCCCCTATCAGACCTTATGAACTTCACCTTTATGTCTAATTTCCTATCAAATTCATTTAAATAAATTTCCAAGGCATTTATTACTTGATATTTCTCATGAAATAAATATACATATCCATTATGTGAAAAATAATCAATAAAGGTGATAAATTATTTTTCTTTACTAAAATAATTGACATCAAAAGTTACACATATATCAGTATGTATGATATCAAGGAGATGAGTACTTCTTGTGGCAGCTTTCTTTGTGTGTTTTGTTGGTTTCCCATTTATACAATCCACAAAATTTTTAGGTTGGTAAAATTTAATTTTTGAAGGATTTAAAACTTAATCAATCTCTCCAATATTTCTTTGGAAATATGACATAAATTTTTATGCAATAAATAAGTAGACTTTTCACTTACTAAACCATGTTTAGTGCCAGAATTATGATGCAAGGTCATAAGTGATTCAACATACATGTTATCAAGATTTACTTTATATAAACCATCATGAAATAAACCAGATATAATCATGCATGTATGCTTAAACAAACTAAAATATCCATTCCCAAAATTAAAAAAGCATCCAACAACATTAAGTTTTGATAAAGAAACCAAATTACTAGATATAATTGGCATATAAAAGTTTTAACATAATTCCAAACTATATCCACTATCAAAGATTAAATTATAAGTCCCAACATATTCAACTCGAACCTTTACTCTATTCCCAATAAAGATGAACTTTTTAGTTGGTATTGTGATTTGGGTTGAAATGAATCCCTACATCATATTAGAAACATGAGTCATACAACCAGAATAAATACCCCATGTATTACATGAAACTTCATCTAAGTTTGATTCATAACATGTATAAGCATTTTTCTTACCTTTATTTTCAAACCAAGCCTTACGTTTTTGAAAATCCTTTTGAAAATGTCCTAATTTCCCATATAAATGGAATTTATATTTATTTTCATTCTTCTGATTCTTTCCAGAGGACTCATTAAACTTAAATGGCCCTTTCCTTTTCTATGCTTCTTTATACCATGATTCTTTCCTCCCTAATGATGCACATAATGGGTAGAGTGGATTCATTGACTCTTTAAACATGTTTCCTCTTGAAATATAATACTATGTAATTCATTCAAATTCCATTTATATTTTATGATTTTCTAGTTCATTTGGAATGGTCCATACTCATATGGAAATGAGTTTAGGAAAAGTAGTATAAGAAAACTTTCATCCACTTCCATTTTTAAATACTTAAGTATTGTTGTAATATTTGTAATTTCAATGACATGATCATGCATAGTAGGAGAACCATCAAACTTTATGGTGTTCAATGTAATCATTAATGTCCCAAAAAGAGAGTTATCAGCAGTTTGATATCAGTCTCCCATAGATTTCAGAAATTCTGTATTGCTTTCAGTTTTAGGGAGACCAGAATTGATGTAACATACTATTCTCATTTGCATGAACATAAAACATAATCTATTTGATCTTTCCCATGTTGTATAATATACTATATCATAATTTATACTATCATCCATTATAGTAGAAGGTTTATCTACTTGGAGTACTAAATCAAGATCCAATGCACCAAGGTGAAATTGGATTTTCTCACTCCAATGAGATAAATTTAATCCATTAAAGATCGGAACAGTTGATTTTTGTGAGTGTAATGATGATGAAAATATAACTAAAATAAATACTTTCTTAAAAGTAATGCTTTGAAATAATAATAATACATTGATTTAGAAGAATTATTTAACATAAATTTGTATTAGTGTTCTCCTTTAGGTGATACACTAATAAACAAACCTAATTGATACTAATTAATTTAAATTTATTTGGAAATAATATATGCATCAATTAGATTTATTTATTATCTTTGGATATATAAATAAATCTAATAATATATATATATATATATATATATATATATATTTCCAACAATTATATTCATAAATTATAGGAACATGCAAATTCCCTTTGGAAAATTAATAAATTTCTCATAATAATGAATTTTAATTACTCATAATATGTCTTAATAGTATCAAATTTATGATAAATCAATATATATTATTTTAACATAATTTTGTATATTTTTTAACTTTATGATTTTACCACCTTGGTGATAAAAAAATCTCATGAAATAATGTTCCAAATATAAAACACCATAATCATAACATAGTTATAAATACAAATAAATTTTAATAAACATATATCCAAACTTCTTTTACTCTTTATTTAATTTGTGTGAAATAAAACATTAAACTCCAATACTTATTTCAAATAATGAAAAATAAATATTACAACTCTTTTAATTAAAACATTTAACACTTTACAACATCTAAAAAAAGAAAAAAATTATAACAATAATCATTATTTTCTCATTCAAATAATGAAAATCATTTTTTAAGCTACAACATCATCCCATTTAATATGCAATAATAATAATAAGTAAATAATACCAAATTCTAAAATCATGAGGATTTCAAAAACATTCACAACATATTAGGATTTCAAAAAAAACCCAACATGCAATTTAATATTATTTATTTATTAATTAAACCGCATAACCATAATAACATCATAATAATAATTAATATAATTTTTCTGAAAAAAACGAGCCAACAAAAAAAATTACAATGATTTCAAAAAAAAAGTGCACAACCTTGATCTCAAAAGTTCTTCATAAAATATTAGATTCACATGGATTTTGAAAATAATTCAAAATCTAAAACACGAGGAGAGGCAGTGTTTTTGGATTCCTAAAAAAATTTCGCAACTTTTAAATTTTAAAACACATGAGGAGAGAGGCAGTGTTTTGGGATTCCGAAAATAAATGCATAACAACTTTCAAATTTTAAAAACAAAATTTCAAGACCGATTATCAAAAAAAAAAAAAATGGAAATGCACAACAGATTAATATTTCAGAAAATTCTATTGCTTGAATAACGCAATCCAGATTTTAGATTCTTAAATTAACACAAAACATAATATATTTAGATGTAAAAAACACAAATTTCATAAACTTTATTTGATACCACTTGTAAATTAATTTCATTTATTTTAGTATCTTTAAAATCTATATTTATCACATATCTAGATAAATAATTAAAAATAAAAGACATACCTTGATCCATTGAATATTGTGTATTTTATTCTCTTTGATTTTCTGCCACTTAAAAGGATTTCAATCCTTTGCCTACTCTCTCTTCCATAATAGAAATGTTGGAATGAACAATAATTTTAATTAAAACATAACTAGCAAGGACAAGACCCTTTAAATAGGGGTAAAACGGTTTTCATGGGTGATTATTTAATTAACCATCAAAGTCCATCAATTTTACAATTGTATCCCTCATTATCCCATTAAATAAAATTAAACAAATATTACGTGAGTTATTCCAACATATCAGTGCTATAAATTAGCAGTGATAAAGAATATCTTTTATCAGTGCTAAAAAAATCATAGATAAAACCACCTTTTTTCAACTCTTTTCTTAGAACTGATAAAATTAATTAGCTTTTATTGGTGTTAGAAACATAAATGCCTTTTTATTTCTAGTAAATCAAGTATTATTCACTAATAGAATCTAAATCTATGGTACTAAAAACTGTTTCTAAATGTTATTTTTTATCTTTTTACTAGTTTATTGATGATTTTTTACCAGTAGTTAAAACCATCACAAAATAATAAAATTTATTTTTTATGTAGTTTATATTTGGGTTATATGAAAATCACCGCAAAATGTATTATAATTAATAATTAAAAAATTTGATATATATATATATTAAAAAAATTATTAATAAGTAATTCATAGTCAATATTTACTAATTAATCAAAAATTATAAATTATAATATAATAAAAATATTTTTTTAAATAATTATTTGTGAGTATTAACTATTAAATATATCTTATTCATTAGAATTTACTTATGACTAAAATTAATTAGTAATGGGAAATAAGTAATATAGTAATTATTATCTGATATTTAACAATAATAACAAATAACATGTAATTAAAATATCAATATATAAATATATAAATATATATATGCCTATATATATGTTTCATTGTTTTTATGAACAAATGAAAATATATAAAAAGATATGAATATATATATATATATGAATATATGAATATATATATATATATGGGTTTGTACATAGATATATATAAATTAAGAAAATGATATATTGAAATATCATTATATATAAATATTTATTTTATATGAAAATATTTATATAGATATAACTATATATATATAAACCATCCATAAATATACTAAAATTAATAATATATATATATATATTAAATAAAAACTAATCAGTAAAAATTATTTCATGTTTATTATTTTGTATATATATTTATATGTACATCTAAATATTCCAATAGATATAAATATATGTGAATATATAAATGCATAAATAAGTATATGAAATAAACCAGCTGGAGCTGACTTAACATGTGATGAATTGGCCCGATCTACCACTTAAACTGACACCCGACCCGATTAGCCACTAGCCCGAAGGGAATTGCCTATCTCTTTGGGCTTTCAATTAGTGATTGATTATCAAGAACAAAACTATGTGAATTATTTCACCCTCTAAAATAGATTAACCACCATGGATTCCACCAAGATATTCAGCATGAACCATCTATAACTTAGGTGTTGGTGCCAAAAAAATAAACAGGAGAAATATAAATGAAAAAAAATAATTAAATCAGAGTATCCCAAAACTTATATGAATAAAAAATTCCTACATAGGATAAAATTGGAAATAAAATTAAATGAAAACATCCATAATAATATAAAATAATCCAAAAATTAGTGTCTAAAGAACACAATTGATAAATAATGGTCCCAATAATAAAATTAAAATAATCCCTATACTACCGCTTCCTTTTGACCCACAATCACACACTATAATTCAAAATTTACAACCAATTTATATCCCAAACTAAAATCTTCCAAGGACAAAAAATAACTAGGTCACCTGAAATAAATTCATAAGTTTAGAATACACTATGTCGTGTATGAAGGATGTGAGAAAAACATACCCAATAGGTTTTCACCAAAGATTTTGTGTCATTTCCTTTCAAAATCCCACTTCATAAACTATATTTTGAAACATAAATAGAAAAAATATTTCGACATTAATTTCATAAAACATAATTATTCCATAATTACCTTTATAAAAGTATCACCTTCTTAGAATAATCATAGGCAGATACCACGTTTATAACTCAAGACTATTGTACCTATCTTACTCAGGGTGTTTTAATTATCACAAACACCCATTTTTTGAATCTAATAGTTTCACTAAATTAGTTTTCAATTATGTATATTAATGTACTAAGTTGTGGTATTTAGTTAATGTTTAATGATCAAATAAATAATTTGAATCATTCTTGAAGGTATTTCTGAAGTCCCATTACATGTGTTTAAGACTTTAATGAATTATAGATGTTATAAAAAATCCATTCAAAGGATGCAGATGAGTCAATTCACGGGAAAAAGTGTTGTAGGAAGCACTAGCTACTCAATGGAATGTGGTAGAACATCCATATCTATATAAGACTCACCGGTCGGTCGGTGGAGTCCTACCAGCTTTCCGATGGGAAAATAAAGTGAGAAGTAGTTCCAACACCATAACTGGATTCCTAGTGGTGGATATCAAGTATGTGGGGGAATCTAGGTAGATCATATGAGGTTGTATTTAATGTGGTGAAGAAGCATCCCACTCAACTCTATAATGACCTTTATTATCTTAATTAACACTATAACCTTCTCTTTGTTCTTGAATCCTACAAAAGGAGGCCTTGTGTGCTTGGATCTTTTCCCCATCACAACTAATAACTCAGGTGAAAATAGAACACTTTCAATAATGAATCCATAATCATTTTACTCTTAATCACCAAACTATTATCTCAAATCCATTTTTCATTTTCATATGTTAAAGGATATTATCCTTCACACCATATCACACTCTCTATTTATATACATTATTAAAGGGAGAAAGAATAATGAAGCTATAAATGATTCATACCTAGAAACTATATTTTTCTCAAACTTTTTTTACCATTAGTTTTTTGGAATCTGTTAAAACAAATGAATTTTTTATTGTTGGGTCTCTATAAAATTCAAGGAAATTTTGGTTTTAGGGTCTTTGTTAAAATTTAGGGAATTAGTTCTTGGGTTTCTTTTAAAACCGAGGGATGGTCTTTATAATAAATGTCTATCTATTTCAGGTGTGGAGATGTAGGGGAAACTTGTGTGTTATTTCTGATCTCCTAATCAAATTGTATTCTCTCATATATTTACTTTATCTCTTTTTACTATTTAACATTGATCCTCATACTTGTAATTATCTGGTTTGAACATTTCCATGATCAATTTACTTTGATATTCTCTTTTTAACTCGAATCAAATTTATCAGCTATCGCTCAATTAATTAATTAATTATTATCTTTTAATTATTTTTATATTTAATTAACCTTTTTATTTAAATTTAATATTTAAATGTGAAATTACCCCTATTTTCATATTTCTTAAAACCAACACTTGGTATCAAAGGTTATGATTATATTTATTTCAAACAATTTTTTTTACAATCCTTTTCTATTCTCTGATACCAACAGTTGGTATCAAAGGAGAAGTTGTTTCTATTTAAAAATATTTTTTTTCGATTTTTTAGTATTTTTAAAATCTATTTTTGAAAACCAGTTTTACTTTATACCAATAATTGGTCTCATATGGGTGATTTATGTTTTTATCAAAATTAGTGTTTTCTAAAAATTTATATTTTCAAATCCAAATAGATTTTAAAGTTCAAATTTAAAATGGAATATACTTCTTATACTCATTCTCCCTTATTTTATGGTTCAAATTATTTATATTAGAAAAATCACCTGTCTATTTTCCTTAGATTCATTAGATATCATATTTGGAGAATGGTTATGCATGGTTATACTCCCAAAACCAAACATTATGAAAAATGTATATCCCAATATATTGTATCTTTTTAATTAAATAGTAAAGCTATGAATACCTTGCATCATGGTTTCGATCCAAATGAATTAAATAGAATATAAACATGAAATACTGCTCAAAAAATTTAGAAATTGGTTAAAATAATTCAAGAAGGCATAAATAATGTTTAAGATAATATATTGGATATATGTCATAATGGGTTTGAAATATTTTCAATGTATCCTAATGAATATTTCACCAATATTTTTACAATATTTACTGACAATTAAAATGGTAGAAATTTATCATTGATGAATTTTCAGCAGAAATCATCATGATGAAAATCCTGTGGGTTTTACCAAGTTTGTACCTTCTCAAAGTCATAGTATTCAAATAATACAAATATATTATAAATATAGAATTCAAAGATCTCAGTAGATGTTTAATGATGTATGGGATTACCCCGGATCACCAAGTAGTAAAACAAGCAATTGAATTCAATGAAACCCATAAGAACATATATGTTAAAGCTATCAAAGATAATGAATCTTCTAGAAGTGACACCAATGATGAAGAATAAATTGAAGATTTTTGTAAATTGTCAACAATATTGTAACTCATCATGAATAAAATAAATCTCTAAATGATTCATCTATTATAAAATTCTACAAGTGCAACAAACATCTCATAAAAGATAAAATTTCCAATATATAAAAAGTGGTTGAAAGATAAGAAGAAAAGAAAATATGATCCTATAGACATAAAATGGAGTACTAGTGGGGATTCAATAAAATAATCCTCTTTAAGAGGCTCAATTAAAAAATGTATCATGGTGAAATCTAAGTAAAGTAGTAATTTAAATTACGAATCTTCCACCACCACTTTATCTTTCTCTTTATCTTATTCTATTCCCCTAACTTACAAATAACATGAATAGGCTTATGATCTACATTGAAATGATTTTAATTAACTTTATTATTTATATACACACAACATGGAAAGAAATAAAATAAACTAATTAAATAAAAAAATTATGCATCAATGGGAAATTTTATTCTTTTAAGGGAAAATTTGATTTTGTTTTAAAATTAAAAAATAAATCATATGTTGATGTTTTCAAAACTAATATCATGGATCTAAAAATCTATCTCTAAAAACTCACCCAAGGAGAACAAAATCTTAACATGACACTTTGTTCACAATGTTTTAAAATAAATAATAATGTTTTTTTTCAAATAATAATGCATGTTCCTCAAAACCTAGTACTTTTGTGAAAGGGTTTTTCTCAAAATTGATATAGAATATATTTTAAAACATTTAGTGATTTAATTTACGAATGAGATTAAAAATGTTTAGGTATGTAAGAACCACATATATATATATTTATTATAATATTATTAAAAAATATAAATAAATTTGGGTTACAAAATCCTTATTAAGAAATCTTATCAGAAAAAAATTGTTTCACCTTATTAATATTTATTAGTTCATATTTCTAGACACCCAAGGGTACCAAAAGAAAATCATTTTTTAAGAATTTTAATGAAGTCACTACTGAAAATCAATGATCTATCAAATGGTTTATTCTCCTTAAAATATAATGTTTTAACCACTTGAAATTAATGATCAAATATATTGAATATAATTCAAAATATCCATTCTCTCTCTTATATAATTATTTTCTTAAGTAATAATAATTTTATTGTCAAATTTACCTTTTCTTTATCTTTTTCAGAATTTATCTTCTTCTTTTTCAAAATTTCTTTGCTTATTTTTTTCAAATATTTTTTCTTTTAAAGTATTGACAGTCACTCTTATCGTTTATATGTAATTAAGATAATGTGATATTCAATATTATATCTCTATTTAATCTAAAATTCTTTACTTGTTTTAATTATAAATTATATTCTATTTGTTTTATATAGGGGGATTAGTTTAACTGATATATTGTTATTTGATCCCTTCTAAAAGAATTATATTAATGTTTTATCTTTTATGCATGTTCTATCTCGAAAATATTTTGTTTAAATTATGTTTTAAATGTCTACATCATGGAGCAATCTTACCTTTTCCCCCTTTGTTATTTTCATTTTGATAATTAAAATGGGTAGAAGTTTAAAGTTTAATTTTAGGAAATGTTTAGGTGTTTTAATTTTCATAGTATGAGAAATTTAATAATTTTCTTATTAGGTGAAAATAGAAGAAGTTTTTTTTCAAAGGGGAGATATTTCTTGAGAATATTTATTGTCTCACTTATTTATTAAGCATGATGAATATCTTATATCTTAAATTTTTTTACTCTTTATTTACATTTAATATATCTTTTTATGATTAAGTGTTTATGATCATAAAAAAGGGGATATTTATTTACCGTTTTCTCTCATGATTTTTTAATGATCACAATCTCCCATTTTTTGTATCTAATGGTTTCATTAAAGTGTTTTTTCAGTGATGGGTTCTAATAGACCAAGTGGTTGTTTTTAGTTAAATTTGAATAACTAAATTAAGACTTTGAATCATTTTTAATATATTTATGAAGCGTGTTTCCTTATTTCTAATCATTGGATGAAGGTTAGAGGTTCAAATAAACCCATGAAATGAAGTGGAGGAGCTATTTTATAGGGAAAAGTACAACATGGAGCACTATCTTACTAGTAGAATGTAGAAGAACCTCCATATATGTAGAAGACCCACTAGTAATCTAGTGCAATCCCACTATATAGTTGATGGGAGAAGATAAAGAGATGTAGTTTTCAACAACACCAAAAGATACTCAGTGGTAGCTAATGTATATCTGATGGCTTTGAGGAAGATCATCCAAGGGTTCATTGAATGTGGAAAAAAATCCCACTTAGATCTTTAATGCCCTAGCTGGGCCAAAAGACTTCCAAAACCTTCCTAGTCTCTATAAAGACTATAAATGGGGTTTCTAGATCTTCACCCCATCTCAATGATAAAGTTATACAGAATTAAAGTGATTTCAACAACTAATTTAAAATACTTTTCTTATAATTATCCAAACCATCCTTTAACCACTATTGATTTCAATATATTATTTAATATCAACATTGTTGGTATCTCCCACTATCTATTTTTATATATCATTAAAGATAGATAGAATATCAAAGTTGTAATGGGTTTTTTCCTAGAAAATGTTTCTTTATTAAACCTCCTTATGTCTTTGTGTCTTTATTTTTCATTAAAACTAAAGAATGTTTAATTAATAGGTCTATATTAAAACCATGGAATTCTTGGTTCTTGTATCTCTTTTAAAACTATGGGAAGTGGTTCTTGAGTTTTTGTTAAAACCAATGGAAGGCCTATATAAGACATAACTCTCTAATCGAGGGGTGGTGATGTAGGGACACCTTGTAAGCTATTTTTAAACTTCTTATAAAATTGTGGCATCTCATTTATTTACATTAATTATGTGAATCATTTAACATTTATTCATATACTTTTATATTTTTTTGATCATTTCCACTCTTAATTTAGATTTAGGTTATTTTTTAACTCAAATCAAATTTATCAAATATCAAACAATTAGTTTTATTTATTTATAAATTACAAATCATTTTAATTGAGATTATACCTTTTTATTATGCTTTAATTTTTAAAAAGGAAATTCACCCCTCATCCCATATTTCTCTGAACAATAAAAAACCATTTAAATTAGAAATTTTATTATTTATACAACTCATAGAAACATGCCATAATGATTTCCTCTTCCATATTTTTTCTAAAAAATATTTTTAATGAAAAACCACATCCCATTTATTTTAAAATACACTTCCATTATCATTTTAAAATTACATTTTAAAGTGAAAAAACCATTAAAAATAATAATGATAGAACAAACACAACACCAATCATTAATAAAATGTAAAAATGTGTCCAAATAGTGCAAAGATGTCAATAAATAGTTAATGGGAAGGGATAAAATTGATGTTTATAATAAATCCATTAAATTAATCATAAAAAGTATCTAAAAATCTTGGGAAACACCTAGGTATCTAACTAGAATGACACTGGACTTGGTATCATAAGAATAACCTATATATAGTGGCCCCCTAATGTAACCGTGACATAACCATTTTCTCCCCTTATGGTCATTGAGTCCAGGAAAACCCCATGAGAGTGAAAATATCCAAGTTAACTAGATAATGTGTGAAAACACACTACTCTAACATGAGTCCAAGACCTCTATTAGCTACCAGGGTCCCCATGAAAAGTTAAGTGGAGGCGAGAAAACAAACATTACAATAATATTCATTTATAGAAATTAAAAATAAATATATATCTCATCTTACCCCTATAACCTTAAAAGAAACATCCCCGATTATATCCATAACCTAACCGCCACATAAATCAATATCTACCCATGAAAAGAATAATACAGAGGGGAATTTTGAAGTTGTCACACACCCACATGTAATGGAAATGTATAAATGTTCTAAATTGGTCTTCTTAAAAACAAATATCATATTTCCTATCCTCTTTACCCATACTTATAAACCATATGATATAAAATTTCAAATGAAACATTAATCATTATCCACTTAAAACCCATAATTTTAATTCAATTTATGAAACCAACCTAATTATATACTTTTTGGACTTTTCAAATTGGAAACTACACTTTCACCCAATTAAGGACCCAATCAGGGTCAAAAACCATAAAACCTCATTTAAAAATTAAAAAAAACCTCAATTAATCATTTCAAAATAGTTAAAATTAAAATCACCCATTATAAACTATGTAAAACCATTTAAAATCATTATATAAGTAGATAAATACTTTAAAACAATTACTAAACCCATTAAAACTGTTATATATTGGCTTAGTTAATCAAAACAATTAATTTAATCCCCTAAACATTCAATGATATGAAATTTAAAAGATTAATAGAAAAACCATCCTCAAATTGGGTGGAACCATTCTAAAATGTTCCGCCTATAGAAAGAATTCTCAATTGAGTAAGAACATGCTACCCATGAGACTAACAACCAAAACCCCACACTAAAACCCACCCTGAACCGTTATCCTTTGTTGAACATCCCAATGGTTCATAGAAGGAGGTAAATTCCAGAGGAAATGATGGAATAGTATAATGTGAAGGAATATTAAGGGAAATATAGGGCTTACCTTGGATGAATCGCATGGAAATGGAAGTAGAAAGGGAAAGATTAATGTAAGAAGAAGAGAGGGGAGCTCCCTTGGTTGTGCCTTGTTCAGATAAGTAAGAGTGGTGGAGGAGGGACAAAATCCCTAAAATTTGAGGTGAAAATGGACAATTTACCATTTTTAATAAAATATGAGCATCACACATGGTTAGTCTGAATGTTTTATGAAACTTTATTCCAATTTTTTAATTAAAGTACCTAAGAAAAATTCCCTTACATGATTTAATAACTGTGTAGAACAACTCTATTAAGAATAGTGGAACCTCGTTTGTTTTTTTAGTGGACGCACATGGTTATGTCCGAACTATTTAGTACCAAGTAGGAAAAATCATAAACATTTAAATATATATGTACGATCCCTTCTCTCTAGATCCCACATTATTTCTCCTAGTTCGTGTAGAAAGACCATGTAACATATGTGAATTTATAGAATTTTATTAATTTTCATATGGAGATATCAAAAAACATAAAATCCAAAAATATTCATGAACATATCCAAACATGAAAAAACTCATTATGAACATACTAAAATTTTTAAAGGATACAAAGACCTATTATAGGACTCCCCCACCATTTAAAACCTTTCTAAAATCTTGGAAATTAAAAAAAACCTCTCGTGGGAAACACAAATGGGATTGTACCGATAACTATTATTCCCCAAAACATCTCTAAAGGAAGCACATAATCTAATTTATAAACCAACTACAGTAAAATAGGATAAAATCCATAAAATATCCCAAACCCATTTACTTCATACAATGATAATCAAAACAAATTAACTCATGACCATCACATCAAACATCACCAAAAAGTAAGGACTCACCTAAAAAAATCCTTATCATGAAATAACATGGGTATAGACCTTGGGTCATAACTAAGTAGAATGGGGGATCAAGGACCTCATAATTGGGTCACCATATCATAGATAACACCATATGATCAAAACTAACATTAGGCTGTACAAAATCTCAACATGTTCCACTTCTTTCTTAGTCACCCAAACCACACCCTCAAGAGTCACCCATATCCAAACTAGGTTACATAAATGCACTTTTCACACAAAATACCCAAGAATAAGAACAATAGATTATCCATAAGCATAACTACAAAAATAAATAGCACCTCACCTATAGTTACCTCAAGAATCATGTACGACTCACCATTGTGTGGTCCTCAATCAATCCCAAACTCAATAGCCAAGATTCTCAAGGAGATAATCCCATAAAAACCCTGATTCTCTATAGGATCCATGAGTATTCATCCTAAAATAATAAATATCTTATTATTACTCTAGAAACATAAAACTATCATATCCTTTAAGACAAACTATCCAAGAACAACCCCCGAGGAGTCTCAACCAATGTAATGAGGAAGGTGACTCTAGAAATACTACATAAATGTGGATCTGGACTTCGCTACTCTGTTCAAAGTCTAGGTGAAGCCTGTAATCAAAATGGAAGCAGAAATTCCCCTGGGATCATCCATGACAACCATATGTCACATTTTATTAAGACATTTCTAGATATTATATCTAAATAAAATCAATCATGAATATATTCTATTCACGTTTCTAACCCAAATCAAGAGGTCCCATTTCACACTAAGAGGTTAAATACAAACACCGAAGCCACTAGGGAAAAACATATAAAAATAATCTTCAGAATCTTATTACTTTTAAACTACTCTCATTTCTCAAGGAATTTCAAATCATTTATTTAAATACAGACAATATTTTAAAATAAAATGGTTTCCTTTGAAACCATTTCATATTATTTATAGATTCCATAAAACCCATTTCATTAAAACAATATTATTTTAAATAGGGTTTACAAACACACCTATGCCATTTTTAAAACATCAAAATTATTTAAAAAAATCAACCACTATTTTTAAACCTATTTCTAAAATTATAAAAATTACCCAAGATTTCATAATGAAATCAAGAACTTAAAAGATATTCTAAGTTAATAAAATTCATCTTTCAAGTAAACCATAACACCTAGTTTTTAAAAAACCCAGTCTTTTTAAAGAATTCTATTTTCATTTTAAAACCCAAACCTCTAAGTAAAAAATGAAAAGTTATGAAAAACCACACATAAAACATCATCCAACAATAAAAATTCTTTTATTATTTCACCAAATTTGTTTTAAAATAAAATAATTCCATAAAAATTCATTCTCCATTCAAAAATTCATTTTTCCAATAATAGTTATCTAATTTTTAAAACTATAATTCCAAAAATCAAGGCAGAATACACCAATATATGATATTCTAAATACATAAAACCACTAAAAACCCTACTATTTATACTCACCCTAATTATAGGCACTATTAGAGTCAATATGGAAAGAAAGATAGAAAAAAAATTAAATCTAGTGTTAAGTAAAGGATATGAATAGTTTAGATACATTGTTTGGTGAATCATAAACCAACCATACAGAATTCTAAAGTCATGGTTGTAGGCCTATTGACATGATCTCCACACAGTTCATCAAAACATGTGAGAAAACAATGTAGCTCCCATTATCCTCCCATTTTCACCACAAAATCCCCCAGTGACCCAAAAAATTACCGATACATTCAATACGGTTAAAAATACCACAATCATATATCAAAATAGATCATTAATGGTAAAAATTAAATATAAATTCATGATTAAAATACTAACTACCCATAGAAACTCAAGGCTCATGATGAGAAAGTGTTCATGCTACTATCCCAGCACCTACCTCTCGAGTCCCAATAACCCTATCTCAATACTACCAAAGATACAAAATAAAATGTGGGATCCTAAATAATGTGAGCCTTTAATAAATGTATTATTTGATACCATTTGTTATGAAATATCCATAGCTTCCACCTAAACATGAAACTGACCTGCTCCGCCATTTCCCTAAAGGGTGTTCCTGGTCCACAACATTTGACAACTTGTGTATGAGTATCCAGAACAGAACATTGGTAATGATATCAACCTATAAATCAAATTAACTACCAATTATTCCAAATATAAATCCATTGTGATGCATCCATAATTTTCACACCCATGCAATTAAAATAATACGAATCAAAATAAATTAAATAATAACTAAATCTGATTAACTCAGTGCAACAATAACTAAATAGATCATACATGGTTGTAAAGTGTAAACCAAATATAAGTAAAACATCTATAATCATATACAATAAACCAAAAATTAAGTTTAAGAGAAAAAACTTGATACATAATGTTACTAATAATAAAAATAAAACCAACTTGTTATTAACACCTCCTCATGACCCATAGTCACAAACCATAATTCAAAACCAACAATAATGGTCTAACCCAAACCAAACAACTTCAATACTAGGCCATAGCTAGTGAACCTAAAAGGAATACATGATAGACATATAAACTGATTGGTGTATATTGGGTTTGACCAAAACATGCCTAATAGGATTTCATCGAATAGTTTATGTTATTTTATTTCAAGAGACCATTTCATAAAAAGCAATCTGAATCATAAATAGAAAATATGTTTTCAAATCGAATTTAGATAAAAAATATAATTCTAAAATTTTTTAAAGTAGTACCCCTTCTTATATTAATAAATGAAATATCCAAACCCTTTTAACTTAAAATATATTTTATAATTGAAATAGAACTCCTTATAAAACTCATGTAAATAGTTCACAACCCTTTCCTCTTTTGAAGATGTTTTTCATACAAAAATTTCATATAAAACCACATCAATTTAATTTTAATATAATCTTCCCAAATAATTTATTTTAATTTCATTTAAAAGTGATAAAAAACCATAGATAAAACAGTGAACATACACACACTGAGCAAGACATCAATTAAACATGCCAATGTTTCTAAATTGAGAAACAATGCCAATAAATAATTAATGGGTAAGGGATACAATCAAAGTGTATGGTAGTGTCCCATTAGTCATCCTAAAAAGGATATTTTAATTGTGGGAAACACCTAGGGATCTAACTATAATGACACCAAACTTCGTATAATCGTAATACTCCATATCAATGGGACCTCTTATTATAACATGGATATCCCCATTCAACACCACTTTGGGTCACCGAGTAAAATAAAACCCATATAAGGGAGTAACTCTCTAAGGTTACAAGCTGGTGAGTGTGACTAAACTAGTGTAACATGCATCCATGACTACTATAAACTACCTAAGTCCCCATGAAAAGTGAATCGTAGGCGAGTAAACAAAAAATGAAAACAATTAAAATTTTCCAAAATTAAAAAATAACCATAAATGTTATCTCACTTCCAACACCAATGTAAAAAAATCCATGAAGAGATCAATTACAGAATCACCACATATATCAAGCACCACCCATAAAGGGAATCAATACAAATAGAATTTAGGGGGCCTCACACACCCACATATCATGAAAACATATAAAAGTGATAAACATGGATTCTTGATAATTTATCTTTGATTTTGAAACCACTTTATCCATAATTAAAAACCATTTGAAATATTATTCAAAATACATCATTAATCATGATCAACATAAAACCCAACTTTGGAAACAAACTTAACAAACCCACCTAATTCCACCCATTTTAGACATTTCAAAAAGATAACAATACTTTCACTGAAATCATGTCCAAAATAGGGTAAAACACCTTAAAAACTTCTTTACACATTAAAAAAAACATGTCTCTTAGTCATTACAAAACTCTTGTTATTGAAACATCCCCTTATAAACAATGTAAAATAATTTAAAACCCTTATGCCACGTGATCCCACCTTTAAAACAATTTTCAAACCCATAAAAACTATAACATATAGATTTATTTAATCAAAAAAATTATTTAATAAAAAATAACCCCATAATATGTAATTTAAGGGAAACACACAGAAAAAATACTTCAAGTTTGGTAAAACCATTCTGACATTCGTCACTTATGATGGGGACTACTCAATTAAGAAAGAACACACTCTCTGTAATCTATAGAAAATATAACCTGGCATTAAAATTCATCTTGAACCCTTATCCATGGTCAATCGACCCTATGATTCAGGGGAGAAGTTGAATCCAAGATTAAATGACATAATAAGATTGGTGGATGGAAGAACAAGGCCAATGAGGATCTTACCTTAGAGGAATCACATGGAAGCAGATGAGGGAGGCCCAAAATTTATTAAAGAGTATGAGAATGGAGATATCTCGGATTTTCTTGGATCAATCAAGAAAGATTGGAAAAGGGGGTAAAAAGTACATAAAAGGTTAGGAGAGAAGAAGGAGCAGTTTACCATTTGTAATAAAATTTGGTCATCACAAATAGTTAAACCACTTGGTTTGGTAAACCATGTGTAAATCACACAATTGGAACCACCTATGAAAAATTACACAACATGGTTTGGATGTATGATTTACTAACTATACACTGACTATGTAGAATATCTTCAATAAGAACTACAACAACTCACATGGTTTCTCCATATAATCACATGGTTTTTTCAAAACCATGTGATAATAGTGTAGGAAAAACTCTATACAGTCAAATTTAACTTGAAATATCCATTATTTTAAGACCTCGCATGATTTATCTTATATTTTGAAAACACACCATTCAATAAAAGAAATTATTTTAAGATTTTTTTAAATTAAACTCTCCCTATTTTTAAATTACCTTGAAATAAAATAAAATAATATAAATTATTAGTTAATAGTGACATTTGTGTTCCACACAACACACCACATAGCTAGGATTTCTATATGGACCGAAAGAAATTCATGATTTCTATAGGTTTGAAAATTGTAATTAGGTCTCTATAATACACACTTAGAATGGTTTCAACCTCATACAATATTAATAATAATGAGTGGTAACTATCAAGAATCTTTCATGACATATCCAAACATTCAACATTCATGGACATTAAATAAATATTTCTAAAAAAATTGATCAATCAAGTGGAATAATAAAATAAATACCCAACTAGATCCACAAAAAAAATATAAGTTGTAAAAAATGAGTGAAGAATAAGTATATATATATATCTAGGAAAATTGACTGATATAATATCAAAAAATAAAATTGAACCTGAACACCTCCAACACAACCTCTACATGACCTCTAGTCACTCACCACATCCCATGACCATCAATGGATATAATTAATAACATTTAGGGCCCAAAAAATAGGTATAAAATAGTTAACATATTATTATAATATACACATATAGTTATGTATATGAAGGGTGGGATGTAAACACGCCAAGTAGGATTACACTATAGAGCCTATGCTGTTTCTTTCGTAATAAATTCTATAAATTTTAGTTTTAATATAACATATAAAGTTTGTTTTTCATATAATAAAGTAAAATGAAAACATATATAATTCCTTTCCCATATAATACAAAACCAATAGATTCCTTTTTATAAAATAAGGCATCAAAAACTTCAAAACATTGTTTTTTTACTACAATATAAATTCCATACTCTCTTATATATTTATGTTAATCTATGATTAGAGAATATTTAAATTGAAAAGTCAATCCAACACTGCTTTCAACCTCTTCTTGAAAACATTTAAAAACACCTTTTTAGTGAACATCACTTTTCAATTAAATAATCACAACCTTGAATTCCCATATAAAAATCAATTTGGAAATAAACTAAAACCAAAGATGAAATAGACAAAAATAATCATACTCCTAGATATAACAACAAGATAGTGAATACGACTAATCAATAGTGCTATAAAACCAAACAAGAATTAGAGGATACAATCATGGGAATGAATGGCATCCCTAAATTATCATTAGAAGGAACTAAGCATTATGTTAAACCACTTATGATTCTATTAACATGAACATAAACTAGAGACTAAAACTATAGGGTGGACTAAAAGAACCCTTATATAATCCCTATAGTGAAATTGGAATATTTGACACACATAACCTATTATAGGTTCCCTAAGTTTCCGAATTCTTTAATCCTCCATAGAATCACTTAGATTTTATGGGAAAAAATTACCTTTTTAATGCACAATCTAGACCCGAGAACTAGATTTTCCACAAACGAAATAAGTGGTACACTTATCCATGTCATATACTAATTTCATGGGATTCCCATGATATCAGTCAATATAAGTGAGCAATCAAACAATGACACAATCAATTCTTAAATTAATTTATATATTAAAATAGTACTCATATCACCTCCAAAACCCTCATAATAAATATCCTATTTTTAAAAAATTCACATGGAAAAAATATGTATAACATTATCCATTAGGAAAAATCTAGGCTAAAAATAATAAATATTGGGGTATCAATTGAAAGTTTTAAATAATTGTTTAAAAATAAATCTCCTTTATAAAGTGAAAAAAATATTTTCAAAACATGATTCAAATTACAAACTATTTTACAAAACATGAAACATAATTATAAAATATATTTTTTCACACCAATTACCAAAAAATATATTTAAATCCATTGGGAAATTAACTATTTCTTGAAATTATTTTTCGAAATGATTAAACAACCCAAAAGTTTAAAAACTCTTTATCACTTTCCAAACACACCCCTTTTCATATAAAAATCCATTTAAAAACATTAAATTCTATTGTTCATACCCAACAGGTTCAATACACCACTTTAAATTCCAAAACTACTATTAAATACTTTTTCAAAACACTTATTTTCACTTGAAAAATCCACTCATGCATTTTTAAAAACACTTGGTATGTGAATAATTCCATTCCACACAAATAAGAGATTTAAAAACCAATTTAATTACCTCATATGGAAAAAATGGTAATATTTTGGAAATAAAATAATTTTAAAACATCCAATTATCACATGGTATATAATATTAAGAAAAAATATCAAAATTCCTACATTATTAAAGAAGAAGAAAAAGAAATATGTTTCCTTCAATGGAAAATGATCAAACATGAAAGGATACATCACCATCAATCATTAAAAATACAAAAACCCATGTTAAAACCACCCCACACCCCATTCTCATCATAATAAACCTAGTGTTTGTGGGAAAATAAAAAAAAGAAAAATATTACAGAGGAGATGATAGGGAATGGCTAAAGAGAAAGGGGTAAATACCATCACGATATACTTGAAATTGAAGGAGGAGGTCATAAAAATGGGGAACAATGTAGGTGAGGATCTCCCAATAGATTCCCAATATCTAACTAATCAAGAATATATATGAATGAAGCTAAAAAAATTAAATATAGGTTAGAGAAAATTAGAAAATTCATGTTTTCTAGAATCTGGGTTGGCCGCATGCTCAAGTCACATGATTAGAAAGATTATTTGTAAGTAATGAAATGTAAACTATATGTAACCTAAACATATCACAAGGTTTGACTATAGGGTTTTCCATAACTATGCACCAACTGTGCGGGTCTCCCTTGGGCACCAAACTTGGTTGCGTAGTATCCTTGATACCCTACATGGTTTGAAGAACCATTCTATAGTCATAAAACCCCCCACAAGAACCCCTTAAAGGGTTTACCCTATTACCAACATGGTTTGAGGTGATGATATGTTAATCAAGAAATACATTTTTTATTAATTAAATAATTACACCTGGGAAACCCGTATAGTTCTTTCTAACCATGCAATAGTTATGTGCTAGAGGAAAAACAAAAAAACATTCTTTTAATCCAAAAGCATACAAAAAATTTAACTACCCAAAAATTACCAAAATTAATATAAAATAATAGAGTACAGTGACATAGTGATTTCATAATTCTCCCCACCATGCCACATTCAGTCCCATGAATGTGTTAGGTCAAATTAAAAGTCAATGAAAAAAACCACATGAATAAATAAAAAAATTCCAATAATGAATCTTTAAAACAATAAACTCAAAATAATAGGGTGAATCCTCAAATGATACTAAACCACATCATTTACGACCCAAGATAAAACCACAAAACCCAGAATACTAAGAATGGGTACACCCAACGTAGTAATCCCTACCATTTAGAATTTATCTAAAATGGTTAAGAAATAAAAAAATCTTTTATAAAGAGATCTTTACTGAAATAGTCATGATTATAGAAACTGTAACCAACGACTAGGAAACCAGCTCAAGTAATATAAGATAAATAAAACTCAATCGAGTATCCAAAAACCACAAGATCAGGTCACTAAATCCATTACATGAAAAAGAAACAAATGAAACCAATCTACCCAAAATATACCTCAACAAAATACAAAATGGATCTATCCTTAGCCTAGAAAATAATAAACACACTTAATTAGGTTTAAGATCATGGAACACCATCACATAGTGATCCCATTAGAGAATCTCTCCCATGTGGAACACATGGTCAAATAAAAAATAATCTAAACACCCCATTTACCCATGTACGTACCCCTACCATCCCAAATTCAAACTATCTAGCCAAAACTCAACCTATTGAATACGCTATGCACACTAACAATGAGAAAAACCCTAAAAGTGAGGAATTTTTAATAAAAAATAACTACTGATCACAAAATATAAACTAAAGGGAACTCACTAAAAACATTAAACTAAATACACCTCAAGATAAAAACTACTCTAAACTCACTGATAAAAATACTGAAATATATAATTATCCCAAATTAAGGAATATATTTTAGGTCCACTTCTCATAAGAGACCATCAAACACTATGAAGAATGGTTATCCTTAATTTAACCACTTGGACAATTATCACAGACTTAATATATTCAAAACACCCTAAATAATATCAAAATAGATACACTAGAAAAAACTACCTTAAACAATCCCAAGACACACCACTAAACCTCCATGAGAAAAAGTAACCTCCTAAAACTCCATTCGGAGTCTAGGGAGAATATGAGAAAAGAAATAGATCATCTTTATAGGTAAATAATCCAGCTTTACTCAATTTTATCATGTTAGGAACACATTAACAATATGAAACAAGAACCCAATGAAAATATGTTTATTAAATCACATAAAACAATACTAAAATATATCAAAAGAAAAATTTAAATAAAAAACTTTCCAAAATAAGAGAAAATAATTAAAAATCATTCCATTTAAAAATAATCACACTAGTAAAATTATACAACCTTCCTAAAAATTCAATTTTTTTAGAAAAACAAATGATATATATTTCACAATCCTTTTTAAAATTTATAATTGCAATATTCTCAGTTCAAAACATTCACAAAAAATCAATTTCCACCACAAAATACTTTACCCCATTTAAAACATTTCAACACCATCCAATATCTAATAACCTGTTAAGATTGAAGTCCAAACAACCCAAAAAATCTGGTTTTGAAAACTATTGATCATGATTAAAACAATAAACCACCCAAATTATTTTTTCCATTAAATAAAAACATCACCCCATTAAAACATTACAAAATGTAGATTTAATACATTTAAATCATATAACTATTGAAAAAACATCCAATAGGGTCAAAATTCATCACATATAAATCACTAACTGATTTAAAAAGGAAATTCCTTTTTGGATTTTATTATAAAAGAATCCACATCCATAATAATTATGTTAAAACCAAAAAACTTTTATAAAAATTACCAAAATACTTAATTTCAAATTGATTTTTTTAATGAAATCCTCCTTTTTGATAAAAAACATGAATTTATCAACAATCAAATAATCTAAATATACTATAATCTCTACGAAATTATAATCTACACACATCAAAATATCTCAATAATATAAATGATTCCTTTCCCATTATGAAAAAAATCATAAGGTAATTTTTGAATCATGGGGTACAAACAACAAAGAAAAATTGGTAATAACATTATGTTGGAATTGGCTAAATTGTTTGACAGGACTTGTTCCAATCATTTAATAACTTCTGAATAATTTTTTAAATCAATTTATTGGTCACTAAAAGGTTTTTCAGGACAAACAAGAAAACCTCACATCTCTTATTCCATTCCCATTTTCCCCAAATTTTCAAGAACATCCCCTAAAGAAACTCATACCATACCAATGTGGGTAAAGAAAACATCATTACAAATTTTTATGTAATAAAATAATTTGAGTTGAATCCAAAACCTAGCTGCACCTAGAAACTCAAATATCAATGAAAGAAAGAGTTTCCTAGGCTCTCCTTTCATATACCTTTAGAGTTTTGATAGTTATATACCCCTTATAAGAAACTTCTTAAATAAGAAGAGAGTTCTTCAAGAACCTAGTTCATATTTAAGTACCTAGGATTTGATACCATTTTTAAATATAGTTCATAATATCACTTTATATATCACTTTTCAAGGATCACCACTCAACCCCAATGGTGTTCCCAATACCCATAGGCTATAAAATAGTGATTGGGTCTTAGGAATACTCACTAGGGAATGGTTTCACCATTGTAAAATTATGGGAATCTACCCCGAATATGAAATTAACTATCCAGAAGTAGGATACATATGCACATAAAATAAATAGTTCCAGATAAATTAATTAACTAATCAGAGCATAATAAAATAAATATCCAACCAGAATTATCCAATTAGATTATCATGTAAAATACAGTGAAGTAGAAAAAACACATGATAAATAAGTATATATATACCATGATGAATTAGTAGATACAAAATCCTAAATATAAAAAATGACTCCAAAATCTAAAATAATACAACTACATGACCCCCAATGACTAAAAACAACTCATGTTTATCAACATACCAAATAAACCACATCGACGACCATAAATACTAGGATATTGATAGAAACCACAATTGGTGAATATTTTCACACATAGATATATATATATAGGGTTTGTACTAAATATTCCCACTAGGATTCCATTGTAGAGTCTATATAGTTCCTTTCATATTACAATACAAAAAATCTAGTTTGAATATAACTTACAAAGCATGTTTTTCATATAAGTGACTATAAGGAAAACATGTATCATTCTTGATCCTTTTCGTACCAAAACCAACACAAGAATTTTTAGAAAACAAGGAATTTAGAACTTTAAAATTATGGTCACATAACATAGAAATAATTAAATACATTCCTTTAAATTCCTTTAAAAATATGATAATAGGATTTTAAAATTCAAAAATTCAAACCATTCCATTTTTCTTACTCATTACAAAAAACGTTCAAGTACATTTTTAAACAACGTTATTTTACATTTAAAGAAACACACTATTCAATACAAGTATGTAGTTTAGTTTATAAATAAATTAATACTATAACCAAATAAAAAAAACCAAACTAGGAACCAAGATTTCAAAACAAATCTATGAATACAACCAAACTATGGTTATATTCAACTAAACAAGGGTTTTGGGAGAAAAAAAATTCAATGAATGGGATAAAATAAAAAAATCCTAAATAGGAACTAAACATAATGGGAAATATCCTAGGACTCACATAAAATGAAGATGAACTGGTAACTAGAACACTAGGGTGGCCTTAAAAATAACCCATATATAATCCAAATAGTCCAATTAGATTATCAAGGACACAGAATATATCATGGGACAACACAACTGCCACTAGCCACAATCTATCCCTAGAGAACACATCTTTTGTGTGTTACAATCTATTTTCCAAAACATAATATAAAATAGGAAAATATATAGTCCAGAAACTAAACTAATAGTGCACTCATCCTAGTCATCTACTAATTTCCTTGGTATCTCATGGAATCATTCAATAGAGTTGAGAATCAAAAAACAACAAGATCAATGGATAAATCAATTTAAAACTTTTAAAAAAATCATAGACCTAAAAAAGATCTCACATGGAACTACCCATTTTTAAAAAATTTACAATGAAATGATATATATTCATAAATAAATGTTATTTATAAAGTGAAAACATGCTTTCCCAAACACACTTTGGATGCTAAGCCATTTTACAGCTCTTGAAATTTTATTATGAAACACCATTTTCAAATAATTTATGAAAAAATACCTAGAAATCCATTTAAATACTAACCATTACATTAAAACCATTTTTGAATTTATTAAATGGCCAAGAATTTTAAAAATACTTTAAAATAGGCTAAACATGACCTTTTTTATAAAAAAATACATTTGTAGACATGAAATGATCTATTTGAAACCCAATTATTCCCAAAAAACCCCATTAAAATAAAAATATAGTGTGAGATGATCTAATAAAACACCTAACTGCCCTTGAGAAATCCACTCAATCATTTTCAAAAACACATGGAATGAAAATAATTTATGCGAAGTGAAGAATCCATTTATAACCTATTTTCATCCCCTCACAGGGAAGGATTATTGATATATTTTGGAATAATTTTTTCAAAAACAAAAATAAATCAAGAGGGATATAATTAAAAGGTATGATATTAAAAAACAGACTTCAATCAAGTGGAAAAGAATCGTTACATATCTTCTTTGATAAAAAATGCATAACCTTGTAAAGAGACATCATCTTCAAGAATAAATGACTGAAAAATGAATTTTAGAACTTCCCCACACCCTATTATCAACTGATAAAATCCACAGGGTTTATAGGGGAAGACCAAACCAATGGTAAATAGGTGTGGATTATAGTAAATAAAAAAGGTAAGGAGAAAATGGGGAAAATGTTAGGACGGAAAGGATAATGGAAGATGTTCTAGAGGGGGGGGTGAGTAGAATAGATTAAAAAATTAAAACAAATAAATTGATTAATTAAATTAATTATCAAAGTTAATTATTAAGGTTAATTAGTAGAATAAAAATTAAAGAACACAAATAGTTTTTATAGTAGTTTTGTCCAAAGTGGGTCTAATCTATGCTTATACCTCTCTACTCGGTGAGATATATGTGTGAACTAAAATTATTTTTATGGGGGAATCATGACCTAATTATAGAACCCTTTTCCAGTGGAGGGATTACCATGACACTGACTTTTATAAGAGGATTCACAACCCTTACAACCTGGATTTAGACACTGGGAGTCACAACCCGAACAGTCTCGACTTTAGATATTGGGATTCACAACCCTTATAGCCTAACTTCATAATTCGGGAGTGACAACCCAAAGACAAATAATAACAAATAATTTTTTTGTGTGTAAAATCATTAAACGAAAAATAGAGAGTATGTGTGAGAGATGAGAAATAGTATTACATACTCAGAACTATATGAATGAGAAGATAAATAATTAAAGAACATGTACTGCTTGTTAAGGATTAGATATAATCATCTTGTCGAGGTAGTAGAAGTTGAAACAGAAGAAATTCGGGCCCTAAGAGATCATGCATGTGATGAAATAAAGTGTCACATGATGTTACAAATGTACAGTAGGTTCAAAGTTCACAACACATTCTCTTTGAAAAAATTGAGTATCAAATATTTTAACCTATGTGTCCTCTTTTCCTGAAATATATGTATATATATATAGTGAATAAATATTTAGTAGTTGCAGCATCTCCGCTTCCTTTAGAAATTCAAAATAAATTGATTCAAGATTTTTCATAAATATCTACACAAAAATATTATGGCACCGTTGCCTCTTTATTCCTATAGAATAAATATTAAATAAAATAATTTAAAATATATTGAATTACTCTTCCAATAATATCTCTAGAATAATAATAACATTGAATAGTTTTAAAACCCAGATTTAAATCCATTCAGACCTTTTTCATTTTAGCCAAAATAGTTCTTGAAAACTAGCAGCATAATCCAAAAGTAAATTAAAATATTTGAATTTAAATAATCTTGTATCCTCTGAATTTATTGGGAAAAAATGTTGAAATAACTTATTGATTTTTCTCTTTAAATAATTACACCAAAAACATTAAAATCTATTTGATCATAATCAGTAGATTTAATGAGAATTTTTCTAGTAGAAATACCTTTGAAAATAATCTACATATATATGCAGTAGATAAAAATTCAGTATAAAAGAAAAAAGCGGCAGCAACAAAGTCGGGTAAAAAAAGTAAGGTACAAAAAGTAGGGTACAAGAAAGTAGGGTAAACGAAAGTAGGGTACAAAAAGTAGGGTACACGAAAGTATGGTACAGAAAAGTAGGGTTCACGAATGTAGGGTTCCTCGAAGTAGCATAGGGTTCACCAAAGTAGAATCGGGTTCATCAAAGTAGCATAAGGTTCACAAAAGTAGATTAGGGTTCACCAAAGTTGGTTAGGGTTCACCAAAGTAGCATAGGGTTCACCAAAGTAGTGTAGGGTTCATCAAAGTATGGTTTCCAAACCATAATTTTCACTGTATATGAAAGTAGGTTTGTCGAACTATAATTCGCACAGTACACAAAAGTGGGGTTTCTGAACCATAATTTGAACTGTATCTGAAAGTAGGATTTCTAAACCATAATTTTCACTATAGATTAAATTAGGGTTTTCAAACTATAAATTGTACTGTACATGAATGTAGGGTTTCCAAACCATACTTTGTGAAAAACTGGAAAACATACTTTAACAAACTTCAATGAATTTTTAAAGGATCGTAACAGGAGATTAATCCTTTAGTAAAAAATAATTATTTATAGAAAATATTCTTATATATCCAACTAATCAAGAATAAAAAAAATCCGGCTTCTTCTACTACTGAAATTATCAAAAAATATAAGCAACACCATTCTAAAAAAACTAAAATTCTGAAAAATCAAATGATAACTTCAATCAATTTATTCACCATAAAAATGACCTTTTTAGAATTCAATGTAACCGAATAGAATCAAGATAAAAATGTTTTATTTATATAAAATTAAGTTTCATGTGAATCCGATATGTTTATAATTTGTATTAAATTAAATATATTAACATTTGAAAACTAAAAACTGTAGAGTTTCTAAAACTGCAACATCAACTTCATTGAATTTTCAGAGTACTAAAAAAACATTTTCAGAATTCCTCACAAACTAATGAAGTTTATATAAATATCTTAGCTATCCAATATGATAATAATAATAAAAATCCAGACATTTTTTATCGAGATATCATAAAAATATAGAGTAAAAGTAATCCAACAAAAGAGAAACATGCACATGCACACACAATATCTCCCTTTTTGTTTGATTACAAAACCAAGACATTTAAACCATTTAAAACCAATTTTAAAAACATTTAAAACTAATTATTTATTTAACTTTTTTTAAATAAACAAAAAGTGAAAACAAAATCCCCTTAAAAAAATACAGTAATACAAAGTTAAAATTCCAAAATACCAAGATCAATTTTTTTTTCAAACTGAGCAGAGTCTAAAGGCTTTGTAAAAATATCTAGTAGTTTATTTTTAGAAGGTAAATATTATAAATCAATACTACCCTTGTTCAAATGATATCTAATAAAATAAAATCTAAGGTCAATATACTTTGTTCTATAATTCTATATGTGGTTTTTTGAAATATGAATTTTAGAAGTATTATCACAATAAATAGGAATTTTATCAAGATAGACACCAAAATCACATAAGGATTGCTTAATTAATAAACTTTGAGCACAAATACTGGTATTAAATATGTAATAATCTTCTGTAGTAGATAAAGCAACATATAATTACTTCTTATATGACCAATAAATTAAACGTTTTCCTATAAAATGACACTTACCTGATGTGATTCTTCAACCAATTCAATAGCCTCCAAAATCAGATTCATAATAAGACGTTAAATCAAAATATTTATATCTTTGATAAAATAAACCAGAATCAATAGTTTCTTTAACATATCTAATTATTATATTTTATATATTTAATATGACTTTCTTTAGGATCATATTGAAATATAGAACATAAACAAACCTTGAAAATGATATTAGGTCTAGATGTAGTTAAATAGATCATGATACCCATGATGCCTCTATAAAATTTAATATCAATAGATTTACCAGATCCATCAATATATAATTTACAATTAGTACCCAAAATGGTTTTCATAGATTTAGAAAAATCAAGACCAAATCGTTTAACTAAAACTTTATCATACTTAGATTGATTAAGATACATTCCATATTTCCTTTGAGAAATTTGAAGTCCATGAAAGAATTTTAATTCTCCCATTCAGCTCATATAAAATTCAGAAGACATCAAAGGAGAAACATTATTACAAATAATTTCACTAGAGGAACCAAAAACTATATCATCGCCATAGATTTTTACAGTTAAAATATCACTAGAAGTTATTTTAATAAAAAGTATTGGTTCACCATTTCCTTTATTAAACCCATTATTTAACAAAAATTAAGAAATACTTTTATACTAAGCAGGAGTTACTTGTTTAAGACCATACAATGCTTTAGATAATTTAAAAACATGGTTGGAAAATTTTTCACTTTTAAAACCAAGGGGTTGAGAAACATAAACTTCTTCAATTATAAAACCATTTAAGAAACAACTTTTCACATCCATTTGATATAATTTAAAACCATGAAAAAAAAGTAAAATTTTAAAAAATTATAATTTCCTATAACCTAGAAATAAGTGAAAAAGAATATTAAAATCTTATACATTATTCTTGAAAGTGTCATTGAGAAAAAAGTTTGCCTTTGTTTTTGAAAATCTATCCAGATTCATCTAGCTTATTTATAAAGATCCACTTACTCCCAATTACATGCTTATCCTTAAGAAATTATACTAAATTCCAAACATTATTTCTAACAAACAAATTTAATTTATCTTGAATAGAAACAATCCAATTTTCATCTTTCAAAGCATCATTAAAATTAAAAGGAACAAAATCAAAAATAAAAGTAAAATTTTCACAATAATTTAAAATAGAGTTTCTAGTTTTAACACCAGAATCAACATTACCAATTAAAATTTCAACAGGATGATATTTGTAAATATTAAATTATTTTGGATCAGGTTGACAAGGAATATGACCCCTCAATTGATTCATTATTATCTTTAAAAATTTCTTCATCGAAATTAAAATCTCTGAACTCATTATCAATAACATTAGAATCAGAATTTAATTTAACATTATTTTGATCAAACATAATGTTAATAAATTCTTCAATAGTCATAGTTATTTTATTATAAACTCTATAAGATTCACTATTTTTAGAATAACCATGAAAAATACCTTCATTAATATTAACATCAGATTTATCTAAATTATCCTTTGAATTTAAAATAAAAACTTTACAACCAAAAACTCTAAAGCAACCAACTTTTGGTTTTTTATTTTTAAATAATTCATAAAGAGTTTTCTTTAAAAAAGGTATAATAAGAATTCTATTTGAAATATAATAAGAAAAAAAATCCTCAACCCAAAAATATCTAGAGAAATTATATTCACTTAACATAGTTCGAACCATTTCAATAAGAGTTTTATTTTTCCTTTCTACAAAACCATTTTATTGTGGTATTTTAGGTGTAACACCCCAACCCCAATTACCTAGAGTCGGTGCATTATTACATAAGATTAGCATGATCATAAGGAAATAATGTCCCAAAAGACAGATCAGAATAATATTATTGGAAACAAGATTCATACATAATTTCAACTTTACAACTTGAAAAGAAACACAACACTAATTTATTCCATTAAAAACATCCAAGCCTCCTAGATTATGCATGAAATTCAATAATAACTAACTTCTTAATATCCTGGGAAAATGAAACATAAGAAAGTGGTGAGCTCGAATGCTCAGTAAGGGTAAGTAATACAACAGAATATAACATAAAAATTAGGCATGGTGAATAATTGAAAAAACATGCCTTTAAAAAATAATAAACATGAACACTTTTATGGTATGAATATGAGTTGAGTAAATAATTACATAATAAAACATAGTAATGGGTATTATACTGGTCTAATAACCACATGAACCATCAATATTATTTTAATAACGAGGGAATGTATAATTCCGGACATTCTGATACATTTTTTCAAGGCCTCGGCCAAGACGTCTAAAAATGATTAAGGCCTCGGCCAAAACCATAAATCAAATTGGGAAAGGCCTCGGATAATTCCATGTCTAGTTGCCTCATGAGACCTACCAATGCATTTAGGATCTACAGTGGTCTCCACTCGTCACTGACTAAGTCCAATACATTCCTTATATAAAAATGTTGAAACATAACATAAACATTCGTATTAAAACTAGAATACTAAATGTCAATAATTTACCCATAAACCATGAATGGTATAAAAATAAAACATCCACAATCAAATATATCACAGAACCTTCAATAAAATATAGAATATTTTTATCATAATAAATCAACATTGATCAAGAATAATATCCCATAAAGGATGTTGGTATAGTTGAAAATGATCAGTAAAAATCATTGGGAAAAATATCCATTTTTCATGAAATCATTTAAAAGTCACATAATTTATAAAGGGAGTCATTTAAGATACAGTTTTGAATTAAAGTGTCCCATACCACTTTGAAACTTTTTAAAATAATTATCATTTCAAAATATTCTTGTCCATATAAATAAATCCTTAAAACCATTTTGAAAACATGGACATTAATGATAAAGGTTTAGAAGAATAAATCTTTAAAACATTAAAAATGATGTTTTAGTAAAAGAGTCCCTTAAAAATAATACCCTTGAAAACTCTTTTATGTAACATGGACAGGGATAATAAATATGTCCCAGTAGATACTCACGTAAAAACAACCACTGATAATGAAGAGATTATGAAATTAAACCTTACTGATTGGGTATTATATGAAACATACACCCCATGAAAGAAGGATCATAGAATGAAGATGTAAATACCCATATGTTAAAGTATATTACACAAAGAATACAATCATGGGTAGTACATACACCACACAAAAGGAAATAGTGGTAATTATAGCATGGATCTCACGGGAATGAGAAGTGAGATGAAAACCCCTTACCTTGTTCTTTTCCTTGGTCAAGGGTAGGTTAACCTCCTATATAATGGTTAAATAATTGTTATTAAATTATAAAATAACCATATACATTAATATGATATCAAATATGATCTTCTAATATTGCTTTGATAATGATATTTCAGTAGTATTGTCGTTTCAGGTGTTAATTGATTCATTTTCCTTTGTATGTTTTGATACATAAGCCATGTTTTTTTATGTATAGGATGTATTTGATCCATATCCATAATGATATTATTTTCTTAATCATTATTTTAAATAACCAAATGAAAATAATTCTTTAATGGTTATAATGGGGAAATGAATCTTATCGCGTTCATGGAGACGGTAATCCGTACATACGCACAAGCGACAATATAATTATTTTGGTTTAAAAACGTATGTAAATAGATGGTATATCATATATACAGAATCATTAATATGTTACATTTATTATTCACATCAATTATAAATCATTATTATACCCATCCAAATAATAGTGTATTTGTGTAACGCCCCGACCCTAGATACCCAGAGTCGGTGCATTATTACATAACATTGGCATTATCACAAGAAAGATCATGTCTCGAAAGACCAATTAGTTTAGTATCCTTAGAAACACTATATATATTCATAAATTTTACATTACATCAATAAGTGAAAAACTAAAACAACATATTGTCTTCATATCCCCTCATACTATCTCTACAGGTCATTCATAAATTACTTCTTCACATCCTATGAAAAATAAAACATTGAAAGGGGTGAGATCAGATGCTCAGTAAGGATAAAAATATAGCAGAAGATTTCATAGATAAGTATAAAAACTTAAAGCAATTTATAACTAAAACAAAATCCTTTCAAACCTGAACTTCAGAATAATATGGAAAAGATAAAATGAAATAATGCCATTTAATTATTCACATGGATATTCTACTAGTCGAACAATAACATGAAATATCAATAACCACTTTTATAATGATGGAATGCATAATTCCAGACTATCATAACCACATAGCCAAGGCCTCGTGCCAAGACTAGAAATAAGATTTTGTCAAGGCCTTGTTCCAAGACACTAGTTTGTCTCATGAGACCTACCGCTGCATCGAGGAGCTATAGAGGGCTCCACCCGTCACTTACTAAGTCCAATGAATTCCTCATATGAAAAGTTTGAAACATAACATAAACATTCATATTAAAACTAGCATACAAAATTTCAATACTTTTAACCACAAACCATGAATGGTGTAAAAATAGCACATCCACAGTCAATCATAACTCATTCGATAAAATATGGAATATTGTATTTTATCATAATAACCTCAATTGAGAATAATTATGGATATTGAAATAGATTAAAATAATCATCAACTATTGAGAGAAATATTCCCCTTTTTTCTTGAAAACATTTAAAATTCACACTATTTGTCAAGAAGCCATATAAAATAGATTTTTTTGAATCAAAGTGTCCCATACCACTTTGAAACTTTTAAAAGGAATTTTAATTTTAAAACATTAATGTCCATATAAATAAATCCTTAAAAACATTTTTAAAACATGGACATTAATGAGAAAGATTTATAAGAATAAGTCATTAAAACATTTAACATGATATTTTAGTTAGAGTTCCTAACCAAAATAAATACACTTGAATACAAATAAATGAGGTAATAAATACTTTATTATATAATGATTATAAAGGGATTCATGATATACTATGCCAACATACATTATACACGCCATATAAAAGTGAATTTGCGTATAACAACAAATAAGTCTCAATGGAATAAAAATTGAGATGAAATTTCTTATGAAGACCATATCCTTAGGTTAAGGATAAATCAATGAAATAATTATGTGTGAAAAATACAAATACACTCAATATGATTATATATTCAGTGTAAATCAATTAGAGGACATTCTCACATATTCTTGTAAAAACAACACCAATGAATTGAATATTTAACTCAACAAATGGAGATTGAGTGAAAATTACTCTTATCAAGTTCAAATCGATGAGTTGAGAATTTAACAATGGAGTGATTATGTGTATCAAAAGTATATCCATATGAAGGGGAGTGAAAATTATGACATAATCAAATGAATAGTGATTCCACACATAATATTGGAGTAAAATAAGTAATGAAGTATGCGTAAAACCGAATGAGTCGAAATTGAAATTTCTAATTCCCTTATCGATTAGGTAACTTAAGAAACATACACCCATGATAGAAGGATCTTAAAATTATGATGTAAATACCCATAAATTAAAGTTTATTACACAATGAACACAATCATGTGCAGTATACACACCACAAGCAATAAATAAGTGGTGAACAACGGAATTCTCACGAAATTAAGAGTGAAGAAGACCCCTTACTTTGTACTTTTTCCTTGGTCGATGGTAGGATAAACTTCTGTATAATGGTGAAATAATTGTTATTGAATTATAAAAGAATCATTTACATTAATATGATATCATATATGATCTTTTAACATTGATTTGTTAATAATATGTTAGTATTATCGTCATTTTGGGTGTTAACTTACTCGTTTTCCTTTATATTCTTTGTTACGTAAGCTGTGTTTGTTATGGATAGGTTGTATCTTATTCATATCCAGAATTATATCAAGTCCTTAAACATTATTTTTAATCATAAAATGAGAATTATACTTTAATGGATACGATGGAGAATTAATCTCATCGCGTAAGTGGAGACGGTAGTCCGTACGTACACACGAGCGACAATATCATTCTTTTGATGTTAAAATAATATATAATTGGATGGTATATAATATATAAAGATTAATTATCATGTTATATTTATTATTTACATGAATTATATATCATTTTTATACCCATCCAAATAATAATTTATTGAATGACAATTACACCACGACGTGGAGACGGTAAGCCGTACGTACGCACGTATGGTGACATGCCATTCAAAGGATGGATAGAATACTGAATATGGTTGTACCATATTTATAATAACATCACAGTATATAGAAGATACTAGATTTATTATTTTAGAATATAAATAACAAATAAAGAAGAAGTTGAAGAAGAAAGGAACTTGAAAGAGGGTGGTGAAAACATTACCTCTTCTTCGGGTTCTTCTTTTGATTTGATCAAAAGGGATCCTTAGGTTGGATTTCTGACTAAAGGAAGGCCTCTAGGATGGATTGAGGGAAGTTGAGAGAGTATTTGGGTAGGGGTTGGCTGAACTAAAAGGCTTTTAAGGTGTGAATTAATGAGAAGGGGGAGTGCCCTTTTATAAGAGGGGTGAGGGGCACCTTTGGAAAAGCTAGAAATATTATTTTATAATAAATTTATATTAGGTTTCTAATGGCTCCAAAGTGGATTATTTAACGGTTAAGGTGGGTATAGGTCGAAAAACACTCAACCAATATGATTTATATAGGTTTGGGTTACTATATTAACCTTATCTTTAGGTATTAACTCTTAGTTAATTAGTTTCACTTTTACAATGTCTCTTTGTATTTTTATATTATATGGTTAATAAAATTACTATATACATCCAAGAGACCCCAAAGTGCTCCATTGATGATAAAACTGTCATGATATAAGTCTCTTGGACGAACCTTAGATTTTTAGGAATTTAATATCAATTAATAATATAATATTTTTTTTAAAAACTCTTTTATGTCAATTTTGACACTATTCAATAATTGATTTTTGTAAAACTCATAATAGAATTATTACTTCGAAAAAAGTTAATTAAATCAATCATGACATGTCATATTATCCTATAAAATTATTGGTATTTATACGAAGTCTCAAATTAAATTTATTTGGGTATTTATAATATCAATTATTCTAATTTTTCATTAATTAGGTAATTACTGCATCACCATTGTGTCATAAATAAATTAAATTATATAATGTCTAAAAATTATAAATAAAATACCATTATGTAGGAAATAGTTTTATATTTCTAATGAATATTTATAGTCGAAAATAAAACATATATAACCATATGTAATTTTTTTTTCTAAAATATATATGCTTATGTCATATTTGTATTTATTTTAACTTAATTAAAATAAAGTGTCCCTATCACCTACAAGTGGCTCCATGTGGTCCAAAAATCGACCCATATATGCCCATGATCGGAAATGTATCAACAAATAAGGTTAGGATACGTTTTAGGGTAATTTAGTATTATTATAATATTATTTTTTAACCCTTATTTACCGGATTTACCCTTTAACCATGGTAAATAAAATATTTACCGAAGTAATTATTCAAAATGTCTAAAAATAAAAGTTACCTATTTACACAATTTGGACATCCGAATTCCAAATATGGAATCCAATTTTCCAAATTCAAAACATAGAAGTGGAAAAAATTAATTTAAAATTAATTCCCGTTGTTAAAACAAAAAGCGTGTTTTTAAGAGATAATACTTATCAAAAGATTGACACTTGTTTATGTCTGGTTTAATTGTGAAATTATGTCCAATGACAAACATTGAATTAAATGGTAAAAATAAATTATAAATATACTTTAAAACCACTCAAATTCATAATTTATCAATATTAATTATTTCGATTAAAAAATTTGTTTTTAATTAAAATTTAGTAATTTTCACTATTCATAAAAATATGAAAGTCATCCGAAAAGTGTCAAAATTTCACCCTACGCTAATTTAGATATTCCGAATCCAAAAATGAATTCCATTTTGAGAGATAGAATTTATAAAATTTCAAAAAGTTGGTATTATTATTCATAACGACTATTTTGATTGGTTGAGATGTGTTAGAACTCGAAGCTGCGTAAAACACACGCTATTGTATTAATCAAAGAGAAGCGTACCATGGAAGCTTGGGGTGTTACATTCTCTCCTCCTTCAATAAATTGTATCCTCGTAATTTTTAAAATTGGGCATTGGAATATAATGTAAAGTCCCACATCGAAAAGTGATTCAATAAAACTATCATTTTAAAAGAAAGAAAGAGAAGTACAAAGGTCACCTGAGATAACCTATACTAGGATTCCATGTAGAAAACATGGATATGGATGATAAAATAAGTGTCAAGTTTTGATAGAGAGGGATAGAAAATATGATCAGGAGAAAGTTAACAATAATAAAACCACAAACTTGTGTTGGGACAAACGGGCATTAGTCTCCCAGTAGGAAAAGTAAACGGACAACATTTTTTTTGTTTTAAGTTACATTACATAAGGACGAGGAATTTATTTATGATATTGACTAAGGACATAAGGATATATACTTACTTTTTAAGTAGAGTTTCATTCTTTAATAAATTTTTACCACTAACTCATTTTTTTTGAACAATGAGTATTCAAGAAGACTTGGTCACAATGGAAGAGCTAGTATAAACTTCTATAGAAATACATGATCCACGTAGGATAAACTATATATTTACCTTGTCTTTAGAGATTAATCAAAACCAAAATTGTTAGTATAATATCTGATGATCCCCCAAATGGATATTCCATTAGAGAAAAAAAACTAATCTTAATTTCTAAAATTAAACCATCAATACCCCAAAGTTAAATAAATACCATTCAATAATCAATTGTACTTAAAATCCTTTAATATAATCCAAACTAATATTGAAACCCAAAACTTATAAGAATGTAGTCTTCCATGTTAAATTGTATCTCCAAATGACATTAATTACTCTTAAAGTCACATAATTAAAAGTAATTAACCTAATCATTTCCATAAATAACCCAAATCACTATATATCCAAAATAAAAACATAGATAAAAATCCACCATTACCCCTCAAGTGAAATCCCATAGAATTTTATTTTCCTTGGGCATATAGTGTTCCCAACAAAGCAAACATCTTCCAAAATAACATTCATCACTTAATCACCAAATCATTTTCTTATACTAAGGGTATACATTTGATAAGACATAAGATACCAAATAAACTTATTATTGATCAATAAAATCATTAAACTAAAAATAATAGTCATACTAACCAGGGAATTCATGTAGTCCAGTGGTCGGTGATAAATCCCAATCGCACTTTGGTTGTGGGTTCGATTCCCACGGCTTTGTCCGACGCGACGGGTTGTCACACGGTCTACGTGTTGTCCTTTTTCAAAAACTATGTTTTATAACATTAACAAAATGAGATAAATTCCTCAAAATAACCATCACATAATTTAACCACAAATGTTATCTCATACCTTGCATTTTCATCCCAAATTATAATAAATTGTAATTTCCTCAAACCCATTGATCATATAAAACCAAATGGTTATTTATAACTATATCCACAAGAGAAAAATAATTCTTCCTCAAATATCATTCTCACATGGCAAACTGTAGGGTTACAAATACAAGAGAATATTATTCCAGATTAAACCCATCAACAAGGAGCACTAATACTTTTTAAACATTTCTCCAACCATTTATTTCCACATAGCTTCTTCTTTGACCAATAAAATATCATATAGAATAGGGCATTCACTCGGGTAATGGCCAGGTCCTCTATATTTACGGAAAATGACTGTAAATGGATTCTTAGGACCATTTTTATCTTCTTCCATAGTACTCTTCATTTTTCTTCGACAATTCTTCACTTTATGTCCTTCCTTCCTGCACGTAAAGCATTTATTTTCCCATTGAGACACTTTCCCGGGTGTCTTCTTCCACATTTCTTGCATGATGGAAATTGAGGATTATTTTCTCCATGGTCTCCATTACTGGAGCTCTTATCATTCATCACCTTTCTCTACCTTGTTGAGTCTGGGAGTTGGTTAATATATATGTTGTTGATCATATTTTTGGAAAACTGATTTGGAATGAACACAATATCTTTTACGCCTATCAACATTCAATTTTGTTGCTCATTGCAACCACCATTCCCACCTTGTACATCATTCTCAAAGTCACTATGACTTCCTTGGAATCCAGCCATTGACTAAAACCAGAAAGCATTGTGTGAGTAACAGTAGTCGTAAAATAATTTAGAGATTAACATGTCACCATATTATCAATTTGAAACACATTAGGATTAACTAAGGTCATTTAATCTCATCTTATATATATAATACTTCAAATCAGTTTGTAAAGAAAATGTAAATTATCCTAAGCATATCCCCCGGGAGTGTCGTAAACAAGAGTGAAGCAAGGCCCGTTGCCGTGCACCAGTTCCCATTCGAGTCTAGCTCAAAGCGGTGTTTTCACGTTTTACCCCTAGGTACATCTGTGCCAGAGCCGCCTATACCTGCTCGTATCCAGACAGGGATGTATTGCTCGGAAAACTCACAAAATCTCTACAACACCAAAATTCTAGGAAGTTCTTCTATACTAATCCTCAAAGTTCATCTTAGGTCTACGTGCTCTAATCAGAGTTTATCTAAATCTAGCTTCCAAGGTTTTTACTAAACTTCCTATGATACCAACTGTAACACCCCGACCCTAGATAACCAGAGTCGGTGCATTATTACATAACATTGGCATGATCACAAGAAAGATCAAGTCTCGAAAGACCGATTAGTTTAGTAGCCTTGGAAACACTAGATATATTCATAAAGTTTACATTACATCAATAAGTGAAAAACTACAACAACATATTGTCTTCATATCCCCTCATACTATCCCTATAGGTCATTAATAAATTACTTCTTCACATCCTAGGAAAAATAAAAAATTGAAAGGGGTGAGCTCAGATGCTCAGTAAGGATTACAATATAGCAGAAGCTTTCATAGATAAGCATACACACTTAAAGCAATTTATAACTAAAACAAAAGCCTTTCAACCTTGAACTTCAGAATAATATGGCAAAGATAAAATTAAATAATTCCATTTACTTATTCACATGGATATTCTACTAGTCAAACAATCACATGCAATATCAATAACCACTTTCATAATGATGGAATGCATAATGACAGACTATCATAACCACATAGCGAAGGGCTCGTACCAAGACTACAAATAAGATTTTGTCAAGGCCTTGTGCCAAGACAATAGTTTGTCTCATGAGACCTACCGATGCATCGAGGAGCTATAGAGGGCTCCACCCATCACATAATAAGTCCAATGCATTCCTCATATGAAAAGTTTGAAACATAACATAAACATTCGTATTAAAACTAGCATACAGAATGTCAATACTTTTAACCACAAACCATGAATGGTGTAAAAATAGCACATCCACAGTCAATCATAACTCATTCGATAAAATATGGAAGATTGTATTGTATCATATTAACCTCAATTTAGAATAATAAAGGATATTGAAATAGATTAAAATAATCATCAACTATTGAGAGAAATATTCCCCATTTTCTTGAAAACATTTAAAATTCACACTATTTGTCAAGAAGCCATATAAAATAGATTTTTTTGAATCAAAGTGTCCCATACCACTTTGAAACTTTTAAAAGGAATTTTAATTTTAAAACATTAATGTCCATATAAATAAATCCTTAAAAACATTTTTAAAACATGGACATTAATGAGAAATATTTAGAAGAATAAGTCATTAAAACATTTAACATGATATTTTAGTTAGAGTTCCTAACCAAAATAAAGACACTTGAATACAAATAACTGAGGTAATCAAAACTTTATAATATCATGAGGATAAAGGGATTCATGATATACTATGTCAACGTACATTATACACACCATATAAAAGTGAATTGGCGTAAAACAACAAAGAAGTCTCAATGGAATGTAAATTGAGATGAAATTTCTTATAAAGACCATATCCTTAGGTTAAGGATAAATCAATGACATAATTATGTGTGGAAAGTATAAATACACTCAATATGATGATATATTTAGTCTAAATCAATCATAGGACATTCACACATATTCTTGTAAAAACAACACCAATGAATTGGATATTTAACTCAACAAATGGAGATTGAGTTAAAATTACTCTTATCAAGTTCAAATCGATGACTTGAGAATTTATCAATGGAGTGATTATGTGTATAAAAAGTATATCCACAGAAATGGGAGTGGAAATTATGACATAATCAAATTAATAGTGATTCCACACATAATCTTGGAGTAAAATAAGCAATGAAGTATGTGTAAAGCCAAATGAGTGGAAATTGAAATTTCAAATTCCCTTATCGATTAGGAAACATACGAAACATACACCCCTGATAGAAGGATCTTAAAAAGATGATGTAAATACCCATAAATTAAATTATATTACACAATGAACACAATCATGGGCAGTACACACACCACAAGCAATAAATAAGTGGTGAACAATGGAATTCTCACGAAATTAAGAGTGAGATAAGAAAACCCCTTACTTTGTACTTTTTCCTTGGTCGAAGGTAGGTTAAACTCCTGTATAATGGTAAAATAATTGTTATTGAATTATAAAATAATCATTTAAATTAATATGATATCATATATGATCTTTTAACATTGATTTGTTAATAATATCTTAGTATTATCGTCATTTCAGGTGTTAAATTACTCGTTTTCCTTTATATTATTTGTTACGTAAGCCATGTTTGTTATGGATAGGTTGTATCTTATTCATATCCAGAATTATATAAAGTCCTTAAACATTATTTTTAATCATCAAATGAGAATTATACTTGAATGGATACGATGGAGAATGAATCTCATCGCGTTCATGGAGACGGTAGTCCGTACGTACGCACGAGTGACAATATCATTCTTTTGAAGTTAAAATAATATATAATTGGATGATATATCATATAGAAAGAATAATTATCATGTTATATTTATTATTTACATGAATTATACATCATTTTTATACCCATCCAAATAATAATTTATTGAATGACAATTACACGACGACGTGGAGACGGTAAGCCGTACGTACGCACGTATGGTGACATGCCATTCAAAGGATGGATAGAATACTGAATATGGTTGTACCATATTTATAATAAAATCATAGTATATAGAAGATACTGGATTTATTATTTTATAATATAAATAACAAAGAAAGAAGAATTTGAAGAAAAAAGGAACTTGAAATAGGGTGGTGAAAACATTACCTCTTCTTTGGGTTCTTCCTTTTGATTTGATCAAAAGGGCTCCTTAGGTTGGATTTCTGACTAAAGGAAGGCCTCTAGGATGAATTGAGGGAAGTTGAGAGAGTATTTGGGCAGGGGTTGGCCGAACCAAAATGTAACGTCCCGGACCCGGGTGCCACGCAAAGGGTGCCCCGAGCCCGGTTCGCCACGTGACCTCAAGCACATTTCCCCAAACTCCAGAGGCTGCCGACTAGCAGCGAGGGCCCAGGTCTGATAGTGGGGAAACTATGCCCTCATTTTTCAAAGTGTAGCACAGCGGAATACCAAAATAAACATACAACAAACTGCGGAAGCAGTAAACATACACAACTGAAATAACTACAGTAGTGGATATAACCAACAGTATATAGGTGATGATGCTACATGTTTAAGTTCTAATAAAACAACCAGAACATGCTATACATCAATACAGTACAACAGAAAACAGAGTACAACAAAACAAGAAAAACAGCTAGCAGCGGCATCGCGAGCCTAGGCTCGGTCCCATGCCCTCCTACTCCTCAGCAACTGTCAAGTACCTATATAGGGACTCTTGCCCCTATCTACACATGCAGCAACGTAATCTGTTTGGGCCGAGAATCGTGACCCAAACAGGGTGTGAGAAATATATCTCAGTAGGCACCCACCAAAGGCCCGTGCCCAACTGTGTGTAAGCATGAAATAACAGTGTGCAGTAGTAAAATGCAATAAAGTAATCAGTGCTCAAAAGTAACTAATTACCAGTTATATTGCCATTTCATTGTCCATTTAATCCATTTAAATATTAGAAACCACCATAGTGCATTTCTTGGTAAACAGTCCATGTCCTCAGACAAAAAAAACCTTACCCTTAGGTAAGCAGAATCCAACCCACAGGTATAGCCCTCAGGCGTAACAGAAATTTCCCTCAAGCGTAGGAAGTGTCGCCCTCAGGCACAGAGGTCAAGCCCTAGGGCATGAAAGGTTGCCCTCAGGCAAAATACTACAGCCCTTGGGCTAAATAGTGCAGTTTTCTCAGGCTAATCAAAACAACTCCCTCAGGCCAAATACAAAAATTCCCTCAGGCTAAACAGGTAATCGGGCCATGCCCAACAGGTAAACAAGCAGTAACAAGAAATTCCTCTCAAGGAAATTCTACAATTACTACTTTAAAGGCATACCCTAGGGTATCCTGGCCAAACGGCTAGATAGAGGAACACACCCCGGGGGTGGTTCCGGATCCAAGAAATGATCCCATATAGCATTTTATTATCACAATTAAATACCTAATCAAGTCTAGGTATTAAATATAGCAACGAAATCAGCCTCACGACACACCAACATGAGTTCATGGCACGAAAATGCACAAAAACGCACGATAGTTGGAAAATGAACACAAATCCACCTACCTTATACGCCAACGAACGCTATACCCGAACTCCAACTCCAGAAACACCCAAGAACGACGTAGATCTGATGAAGAACAAAACTCATTCAAACATAAATAACTTACATTAGGAGAATAATTGGAAAGAACGGTACCAGGAGAGGAGAGGGCTTACCCGTGCGGTTCCAACGAGATCGTCCGAGGCCAAATCGGATTCCAGACGAACGCCCGGTGGATCTTCAAAGATCCGGCCTCCTCCTTTGGCTCCAAAATGGCTCAAACGCCTCCTCTACCAAAAGAGGAGGCTACTGCCTATTTTAAGTCGGAAAAACAAAGTACACGGCATGTACTTCTGAGTACATGGCGTGTACTCCTTTCATTTAACTGTTCATTTGGCGGCACCGCCACACTGTTCATCCGTCGACCTGAGTACACACCCTGTACTCCCAAGTACACGGCGTGTACATTCGCCCAGCTGGCGGTGACTCCACCACCTTACTATTCAATCCTGCCGACTGACTACACGACGGGTAAGGTACCACTACACGGCGTGTAGTCGGTTCCTACACCCTTCGTCGTTGGTATGGCTACACGCCCCATGTACTCATCCCAATACGGCCAAAAGTACATGGTGTGTGGACAAAGTACACGGCGTGTAGTTCCAAAATTTAGGATTTTTCCCCATTTTACATATTTTCTCAAAAACACTTAAGGAAAAAGGAAAAGAAGAAGCCCGTACCTCTAAAAAAAGAACCGGGTTCTTACAAACTTCCCCGCTTATAGCAATTCATCCCCGAATTGCCCTTCCAAGGGTGGTGAAGAAAAAGCTCAGAACAGCTCTGGCCACTGAGCACGTACGTCGGCCTCCCACTCCCAGGTTTCGTCTTGAACTCGGCCATGCTGCTATAGCACCTGTACGAGAGGAACTGACCGGCCTCGAAGAACCTTTGTGATCCTATCAACGATACGGATCAGATGCTCCTCAAAGGACGCATCATGCTGAAGCTCAACCTCCTCTGGCTGAAAGGTCTGAGACGGGTCTGAATGGTAGCGACGCAACTGAGACACGTGGAAGATGTCGTGCAGGGCTCGGTACCACTGCGGTAACTGCAACTGATAGGAAACCAACCCGACTCTCTCCAGAATCTCAAATGGTCCCACATACCTCGGTGAAAGCTTACCCTGTCTCCTGATCCGTTTGTGTCCCATCCTCGGCAAAACACGCAAGAAAACCTGATCCCCAACCATGAACTCCAAAGGTCGTCTGCGACAATCAACATAAGACTTCTGACGAGACTGCGTGGTAGCCATCCGCTTCCGAATCATCTAGACCTACTCAGATGTCTCCTGCATGAGCTGTGGCCTCAGTAAAGCTGCCTCACCTGCCTCTAACCAGCACAAAGGTGATCGGAACGTCCTACCATATAAAGCCTCATATGGTTCCATCTCAATAGTTTCCTGAAAACTATTGTTATAGGAAAACTTTACTAGGGGTATATGCTTCTCCCAAGAGCCCCCAAAGTCTAGGACGCATGCGCGCAGCATGTCCTCTAGCACCTGTATCGTCCACTCTGACTGGCCATCTGTCTGAGGGTGGTATGCTGTGCTCAGAAGCACCTGTGTACCCAGCGCCCTATGAAAACTCTGCCAGAAACGATATGTAAAGCGGGCATCCCTATCTGAAACGATAGAACGAGGGACCCCATGAAGACGTACAATCTCTCGGATATACAGCATTCCGAGCTCGTCCACACCAAAGGTATCCTTGATCGGCAAAAAGTGAGCTACCTTCGTGAGTCTGTCCACAACAACCCACACGGCGTCATTACCACGAGGTGACCTCGGAAAACCCGTCACGAAATCCATCGCGACATCATCCCATTTCCATTCCGGAATGGGTAAATTTTGTAACAGTCCAGTTGGTCTCTGATGCTCTGCCTTCACCTGCTGACAGGTGGAACATCTCGTAACAAACCCAACTATCTCTCTCTTCATACCCAGCCACCATTACTGACGTCTTAAGTCCCGGTACATATTGGTAACCCTGGGATGAACTGCCCAAGCTGAAGCATGAAACTCTCGCATCAGCTCCTCACATATATCCCCTAGAACCCATACTCGTCCATGGAAACGCAAAACCTCTTCGTCGCCTATCTCCCAACTGGGAGGAGGGTCCTCACTTTCCACCGATTCCCGTAGAACTAGGCCTTTTGAATCCGATAGCTGCCTCATCCTCACTCTGTCTAGGAGGGTAGAAGTCACAGATAACGAGGAAAGATAAGTCTTCCCCTGTCCGTCATGCACCTCCAGATGCATCTCAGAGAACAAAGACATGAGCTCCCACTCACCACTGGCCTCCTGCACTGCCTATACCTGATTCTTCCTAATCAGTGCATCAGCTACTACATTACCTTTACCAGGTGTATAGGTAAGCTCAAAATCGAAGGACATTAGGTACTCGACCCACCTTCTCTGTCTCAGTTTCAGGTCACGCTGAGTAAAGATATACTTGAGGCTTTTGTGGTCGGTGAAAACCACAAAATGATCTCCCAAAAGGTAGTGTATCCAATAGCGCAACGCATGCACAACTGCAGGCAACTCGATATCTTGCGTCGGTTAATTCCTCTCATGTGGCCTCAACTGCCGAGACCCGTACGCGACAACTCGGTCACCCTGCATCAAAACGGCTCCCAGCCAAATCCCTGATGCATCACAGTAAACTGTATAGATCTTCCCCTGCTCTGGGAGTATCATGATCAGTGCTGATGTCAGCCTTCCCTTCAGGTCCTGAAAAGCTTCCTCGTAAGCTTCCGACCAAACGAACTTCACACCCTTCTTAGTCAGACCTGTCAGCGGTGCTGCTAAGTGGGAGAAGTCCTGTATAAAGCGTCTTTAGTAACCAACCAGCCCTAAGAAACTCCGTAACTCAAACACGTTCTTAGGCTGCTCCTAGGAAACTACTGCTCTAACCTTCTCTGGGTCTACTGCAACTCCAGCCTCTGAGATAATGTGACCCAGGAAGTGAATCTGGTCCATCCAAAAGTGGCACTTCGAGAGCTTAGCATATAGATGATGCTATCTCAGTGTACTTAATACGATCTCAAGATGGGTGGAATGGTCGTGTCAAGTGTGGGAGTACACCAAGATGTCGTCCACGAATACTACCAAAAATGAATCAAGATACAGATGGAACACACGATTCATCAGAGCCATGAAAACTGCTGGTGCATTCGTGAGTCCGAATGGCATAACCGTATACTCATATAGACCATACCTACTCCTGAAAGCTGTGAGAGGTATATCAGATGGTCTAACGCGCAGATGATGATATCTGGATCTCAAGTCAATCTTTGAGAACACTCGTGCTCCACGAAGCTGATCAAACAGATCATCTATCCTTGGCAAGGGATATCGGTTTTTAACCGTCAGCTGGTTCAACTTCCGATAATCCACGCAAAGCCTAAGGGTACCATCCGCCTTCTTCGCAAAAAGGACCGGAGAACCCCAAGGAGAAGTACTGGGTCGGATAAAACCCTTCGCCTGTAGCTCCTCTAACTGCCTCTTGAGCTCCTGCAACTCAAGCGTGGCCATCCTATAAGGAGGAATGGACACCGATGCTGCTCCTGGCACAAGCTCGATAGAGAAATCCACCTCACGCATCGGGGGTAGACCTGAAAAGTCGTCCAGGAAAACATCCCTAAAACGATCGACAACTGGAGGGAAATCCGTCTGACAAGTCCCCTGGTCATCCAGATATAAGCTAGCAATCTGGGCTATGACTCCACCTCGCCCATGATGCTCTGGTCCAGATCGACTTGCCTGGACATCCCACTCTCCCTTGTTTAGAAACTCCCCGCCCTCTGGTTACATGAAATGCACCCTGCGACGATAGCAGTCTACAAAGGCTCGAAAGGGAACCAACCTGTCCATCCTGAGAATGATGTCATAGCTCATCATCTCCAAGACATAAAGGTCCCAAAGGAAGTGACACCCACCAACCTCAAGGGGTCACTCCTTGCACTGACACACACCAACCATCCTAGTACCCAACGGAGTGTCTAACATCAAGATATCAGAATAAGTAGAAACACCGAGCCCAAGGCTCTCCACAACGGGTACATATACAAAACTATGTGTAGTACCCGTATCAAAAAGTACTGAAGACAAGACAAAAGCTACTAGAATTGTACCTCTGACTGTAGAAGGTTCGGGATACTGCTCCTGCTGGGTCTATTGCACTGCATATACCTGCCCAGTACCGCGGCCCTGCGACACAGCCAGGCTACCCTGAGCTGTCCCGCCCTGCTGCCTCTGCGATCCTGGTGTCTGGCTACCACGGCCACGACCACCATCTCTTCCTGCATGCCCTGACGTATTCCAGTTCCCTGACTAGTAAGAATCCACTAGTCCTGCTCCCGCACGCGGAGTCTGCACAGAACCCCTCTCACTAGCAACTGGTAGAAACGCCCTGCAAAAGCGCTGCAGATGACCCATATTCCTGAAAGCTCGGCACTCCACTGGGTCTCGTGGACACTGCGGCCTCTTGTGCCCCTCTCTGCCACACTGGTAGCACCTGACCGGTCCACTTGAAGAAGCTGCCTGGATGGTACTGCCGCCCTGAGAGAAGTCCATCTGTCTCTTCCTCTTGCCAGCAGAAATAGTACCAGTAACTGGTGCTGAACCACCCTGGCCCACATCACTCAATTCCCACAGGTTCCTCTCTGTAATAAACGCCTGGTTCACAATCGCATGTACAGTAGGAAATCTGAAAACATTTACCAGTGCTTGGATGTCATACCGAAGACCATCCTCAAAACGTCTGGCTCTCAGCATCTCATCACCCACCAGCACAGGTGCAAAGCGCTGAAGTTCTATAAAATGAGCGGAAAAGTCCATCACTGACATAGCGCCCTGCTTCAGATTCATGAACTCCCGTGCTCTATCTGCCCTCAGTGTCTCGGGAAAGAAGAATTCATAGAATACTGCCTGAAAATCTTCCCACGCCATGTCCCTGTGATGCTCTGACTGGGTGGTTACATCCCACCACCTCTTGGCTGAATCACGCAGCATATAAGTCATGAGCTTGACCCTCCGCCCTGGAGGCATCTCAAGATTCTCAAAAATAGTCTACATCGACCCCAGCCAAGGCTCTGCAGCCCGCGGTCTGCCATCCTCTGAAAACATAGGCGGATGATGCTGCTGAAAGATACACGTCAGCTCGGCCATAGATGTGGCAGCTTGCAGTGCTCCCTGAAAGGTCTGCATGAACTATAATAAGCCTTCACGGAACTGCGCCTCTACGCCTATGTCTGGTATAACAGCTGGTGTCGCATCTGGCTCTACTGGTGGATCCACTGGTAACCCATGGCCCACCATCTCCGGAGTATAATTGTCGCCGCTCTCCTGGCGAACAACTCGCGGTCGTCTAGGCGGCAAGACTCTACAATGTCAAAAGCACGCCTTAGATTCAAGATTATTAAGACTGAAATGAAATAACCACAAAGGAACAAGAGGAAGAAGGCGTTTCAAAATTTGAAAAACAAGACTACACGGCGTGTACACTAACTACACAGCGTGTACTTGACTTCCTTTCCCCTGCCTGGGTCCTTCTACACGGCTAAGCCACACGGCTTCTGTTCCACAAAACTACGTAGCATGAATAATATCGACACAGCGTGTATGGTGTTATTTTCCAACTGATTGTGTCATCTGTGACACGGCCGACTACTCGGATTGACTCTACACGGTGTGTTACACCCGTACACGGCGTGTACAACACCCCGTTTCCCAGCCACACGACTAACTCCACACGATCTGTCCTCGGACAAGCCTACATAGCTTGTCCCAATGGTACACATCGTACTCAGGGAGAGGTGACACCGGCCTGTGTTGTTAGTTACACGGTCGAGTTCCCAGGTCACACTACACGACGTGTCTATAACTGGAACGACGTGTTCTGTCAAGAAGTTCACCAACCCGTGTTGTTAGTTACACGGCCAGACTCCGGGTCAACACTACACGGCGTGTACAAAACTACACGACGTGTTTTACCCAAGCCCTTCCCTACCCCGTGTCGCCGCCCACACAGTTTGTGACACGGGAAGAGACTACACGACATGTACTCAAAAAGTTCATTTTTCTTCCCGAACAGAAGAACACACACGGCGTGTATGAGGTCCTAAACGGCGTGTATTCTGGGTTTTTCAGACAGTATGCCTCAGAAGCTTCTCCGGAACCCAGAAAATATGGAAAACAACACCTAAGTGTCAAATTCCGACCCATGGGGACCCATACACCCCACGAATCAAAGTTTGACATCTTATTTGTGTTATAACCAATAACCAGTCAATGATCCACCAAATTTCGGTCAATGGGGGCCCATAATCCCCAAAAACAAAAGATTGGCGTCCATTCTATAAGTAAGCTCAACTAAAATACCATATCACAAGGTAGGTATTTATCACCCAGCTATCACAACAACATGCTTTTCTAGCACAACAACTATCACAACAACATTCAAATTCTAATGCACCTACATGGAATGGAAACTATGCATGGTATGTGATATCTAGCATGTACCTATATGATGCATGAGACGGAATACCCTCATCTCATTGGGTTGCAACTAAATAGAAACCACAGATAAAATATAAATAGCACAATCCAAGTTCATCACCCAACGGTGAAAACATATCAACCGTAAAATTGCAAGATCAAAAGAATGAAAAGTACGAGGTATACTTGATTTTTCTTGTACACGAGTTAGATACGCCTAGGAACAACTTATTACCAACTATCGTTCTTTCCTATCCCTGACTACGGATCTAAATAGTAAGTCAAATAAAAGAAACTCCTTTGATACCACTTTGTAACGTCCCGGACCCGGGTGCCACGCAACGGGTGCCCCGAGCCCGGTTCGCCACGTGACCTCAAGCGCATTTCCCGAAATGCCAGAGGCTGCCGACTAGTAGCGAGGGCCCAGGTCTAATAGTGGGGAAAATATGCCCTCATTTTTCAAAGTGTAGCGTAGCGGAATGCCAAAATCAACATACAAAAAAACAGCGGAAGCAATAAACATACACAACTGAAATAACTACAGCAGTAGATATAACCAACAGTATATAAGTGATGATGCTACATGTTTCAAGTTCTAAGAAAATAGCCAGAACATGTTATACATCAATACAGTACAGCAGAAAATAGAGTACAACAAAACAAGAAAAACAGCTAGCAGCGGCATCGCGAGCCTAGGCTCGGTCCCATGCCCTCTTACTCCTCAGCAACAGTCAAGTACCTGTATATGGACTCTTGCCCCTATCTACACCTGCAACAACATAATCTGTTTGGGCCAAAAAGCATTACCCAAACAGGGTGTGAGAAATATATCTCAGTAGGCACCCACCAAAGGCTCGTGCCCAACTGTGTGTAAGCGTGCAACAATAGTGTGAAGTAGTAAAATGCAATAAAGTAAGCAGTACTCAAAAGTCACTAATTACCAGTTATATTACCATTTAATTATCCATTTAATCCATTTAAATATTAGAAACCACCACAGTGCATTTCTAGGTAAACAGTTCATGTCCTCAGACAAACAAAACCTTACCCTTAGGTAAGCAGAATCCAACCCATAGGTATAGCCCTCAGGCATAAAAAAAATTTCTCTCAGGCGTAGAAAGTGTCTCCCTCAGGCACAGAAGTCAAGCCCTCAGGCACGAAAGGTTGCCCTCAGGTGAAATACTACAGCCCTCAGGCTAAATAGTGCAGTGCCCTCAGGCTAATCACAACAACGCCCTCAGGCCAAATACAAAAATGACCTCAGGCTAAATAGGCAACTGAGCCATTCCCAATAGGTAAACAAGCAGTAACAAGTAATTTCTCTCAAGGAAATTCTAAAATTACTACTTTAAAGGCATACCCTCGGGTATCCTGGCCAAATGGCTAGACAGAGGAACACACCCCGGGGGTGGTTCCGGATCCAAGAAATGATCCCAACCAGCATTTTATTATCACAATTAAATACCTAATCAAGTCTAGGTTTTAAATATAGCAACGAAATCTGCCTCACGACACCCCAACATGGGTTCGTAGCACGAAAATGCACAAAAATGCACGATAGTTGGAAAATGAACACAAAGCCACCTACCTTATATGCCAACAGACTCTATACCCGAACGTCGACTCCAGAAACACCCAAGAACGCCGTAGATCTGACGAAGAACAAAACTCATTAAAACGTAAATAACTTACGATAGGAGAAGAATTGTAAATAACGGTAACAAGAGAGGAGAGTGATTACCCGTGCGGTTCCAACAAGATCGTCCGAGGCCGAATCAGATTCCAGACGAATGCCCGATGGATCTTCAAAGATCTGGCCTCCTCCTTTGGCTCCAAAATGGCTCAAACGCCTCCTCTGCCAAAAGAGGAGGCTACTGCCTGTTTTAAGCAAGAAAAAAAAAGTACAAGGCATGTAATTCTGAGTACACGGTGTGTACTACTTTCATTTAACTGTTCATTTGGCGGCACCGCCACACTGTTCATCCGTCGACCTGAGTACACGCCATGTACTCCCAAGTACACGGCGTGTATAGTCGCCCAGCTGGCGGCGACTCCACGACCTTACTATTCAAGCCTGACGACTAACTACACGGCGTGTAAGGTACCACTACACGGCGTGTAGTCGGTTCCTACACCCTTCGTCGCCGGTATGGCTACACGCCCCGTGTACTCATCCCAACACGGCCAAAAGTACACAGAGTGTGGACAAAGTACACGGCGTGTAGTTCCAAAATTTAGGATTTTCCCCATTTTCCATATTTTCTCAAAAACTCTTAAGGAAAAAGGAAAAGAAGAATCCCGTACCTCTAAAATAAGAACCGGGTTCTTACACAAAAGACTTTGAAGGTGTGAATTAATGATAAGGGGGAGTGCCCTTTTATAAGAGGGGTGAGGGGCACCTTTGGAAAAGCTAGAAATATTATTTTATAATAAATTCATATTCGGTTTCTAATGGCTCCAAAGTAGATTATTTAAAGGTTAAGGTGGGTATAGGTCGAAAACCACTCAACCAATAGGATTTAGACAGGTTTGGGTTACTATATTAACCTTATATTTAATTATTAACTCTTAGTTAATTAGTTTCACTTTTACAATATCTCTTTGTATTTTTATATTATATGGTTAATAAACTTACTATATACATCCAAGAGACCCCCAAGTGGTCCATTAATGATACAAATATCATTATATAAGTCTCTTGGCCGATCCTTATATTTTTATGAATTTAATATCAATTAATAATATAATATTTGTTTTAAAAACTCTTTTATGTCAATTTTGACACTATTCAATAATTGATTTTTGTAAAAATCATAACAGAATGATTACCTCGAAAAAAGTTAATTAAATCAATACCCACATGTCATATTATCCTAGAAAATTATTAGTATTTATAAAAAGTCTCAAATTACATTTATTTTGGTATTTATAATATCAATTATTCTAATTTTTTATTAATTAGGTAATTACTGCATCACCATTGTGTCATGAATAAATTAAATTATATAATGTCTAAAAATTATAAATAAAATACCATTATGTAGAAAATCCTTTTATCTTTATAATGAATATTTATAGTCGGAAATCCAACATATTTAACCCTATGTAAAAATTGTTTTGCTAAAAGATATATGGTCATGTCATTTTGGTATTTATTTTAACTTAATTAAAATAAAATGTCCCTATCACCTACAAGTGGCTCCGTGGGGTCCAAAAAGCAACTCAAAGATGACCATGGTCAGACATGTATCAACCAAAAAGGTTAGGACACATTTTAGGGTAATTTAGTATTATTATAATATTATTTTTTAACCCTTATTTACCGGATTTACCCTTTAACCATGTTAAATAAAATATTTACCGAAGTAATTATTCAAAATGTCTAAAAATAAAAGTTACATATTTACACAACTTGGAAATACTGATTCCAAATATGGAATCCATTTTTCCAAATTCAAAACACAGAAGTGGCATAAATTAATTTAAAATTAATTCCCGTTGTTAAAACAACAAGCGTGTTTTTAAGAGATAATACTTATCAAAAGATTGGCACTTGTTTATGTCTGGTTTAATTGTGAAATTATGTCAAATGACAAACATTGAATTAAATGGTAAAAATATATTATAAATATACTTTAAAACCACTCAAATTAATAATTTATCAATATTAATTATTTCGATTAAAAAAGTTGTTTTTAATTAAAATTTAGAAATTTTCACTATTCATCAAAATATGAAAGTTATCCGAAAAGTGCCAAAATTTCACCCTACGCTAATTTCGATATTCCGAATCCAAAAATGAAGTCTATTTTGAGAGATGGAATTTATAAAATTTAAAAAAGTGGGTATTACTATTCATAACGACTACTTTGATTGGTTGAGGTGTGTTATAACTCAAAGTTGCATAAAACACACGCTACTGTATTAATCAAAGAGAAGCATACCGTGGAAGCTTGGGGTGTTACAATTTGAATAACAACTACACCACGACGTGGAGACGGTAAGCCGTACGTACACATGTATGGTGACATGTCATTAATAGGATGGATAGAATAATGAATATGGTTGTACCATATTTATAATAACATCAAATTATATAGAATATACTGGAGTTATTTTTTTAGAATGTAAACAACAAATAATGAGGAAGTAGAAGAAGAAAAGAACTTGAAAGAGGGTGGTGAAATTATTAACTATTCTTCGGGTTCTTCCTTTTTATTTGATCAAAAGGGCTCCTTAGGTTGGATTTCGGACTAAAGTAAGGCCTCTAGAATGAAGTGAGGGATGTTGGGAGGATATTTGGGTTGGGGTTGTATGAGCCAATGGCTTGAGAGGTGTGATAAATGGGTAGGAAGTGAGGGATTTTTATAAGGAAGAGGAGGGGCTCTTTAGGAAAGTTTGAAACAATTATTTTTTATAACCTAATCTTCTGTTTCAAAAGGTCAACTATTCATTAATAACAAAGTTAAGATGACTCATGGTCGAAATAAAATAATCCAATAATAATTGGATAGGGTTTGAATATTTTTTTAATATTTATAATCTTATTTATTTAAAACATTTGTTAATGAAGTAAATATTTCATCATTATTGTGTCATAAAAAATTTAATTTATTTGATGTCCAAAAATTATAAAAAAATACCATGATGTAGTAAATCTTTTTATATTTCCAAATAATATTTATAGTAGAAAAGATAACTTATATAACCTCATGTAAAAATTTATTTACAAAAAGATATTTGTTTATGTCATTTTTGTCTTTACTTTAAATTAATTAATATAAAATGTCATTATTACTCCCATGTGGCTCCATGGGGTCCCATATTCATCTCAAGGATGCCCATGGTTGGCTATGTATCATCCAATAGGATTAGGACACATGTTGGGGTAATTTAATATTATTATAATATTATATTTTACCCTTATTTATTATATTTACCCTTTAATCATGGTAAATAAAATATTTATTGAAGTAAATATTTAAAATGTCTAAAAATAAAAGTTTCATATTTACACAATTTGGAACAACTGATTCCAAATATGGAATCCATTTTTCCAAATTCGAAACATAGAAGTGTCAGAAATTAATTTAAAATTAATTCCCGCTGTCAAAACAAAAAGCGTGGTTTTAAGAAATAATAACCATCAAAATATTGACACTTGTTTATGTACATTTTAAATGTGAAATTACATACAATGACCAAAATTAGATTAAATGGTAAAAAAATAATCTAATTATACTATAAACCAATCAAAATTATAATTTATCACTATAAATTACTTCGATTAAAAATTTTGTTTTTAATTAAAATTTAGTATTTTTCACTATTCATCAAAATATGAAAGTTATCAGAAAAATTTGAAAAATTTATCCAAACTAAATTTTTATGTCTTGATTATAAATAAGAATTTAATTTCATTAAATTGAATATATAAAAGTGTCAAACATTGGTTTTAAAAAAGGTTTCCATTAAAAGGTGGTAAAATTGCATTTTTTGAAAAATAATTCTTTTATCTAAAAAAATGAATTTATTCTTATATTATGTCTAATAAACACAAAATATGGATTCTAAATTTTTATAGATTATATAAAATTCAAAATTCTGTTAATACAATTCATAATCGCTTTTTGAATGTCTAGTTTAGTAAGTCGTGTTACGCTCGAACTCGGTGTTACGTGTAACGCAAGTTATTGAATTACTTTGAAGAGATAATGTACTATGGAATCTTGGGGTGTTACATTATGAACATAAATATTATGAATATAATCATTATTTTTACAATTTTTTTTCAAAATCTAAATTATTAAATTCATCTGCTTTACTACTACCAATAGAAATAACCATATAACCTTTTTAATTTTGAACTAATTTAAAAAAAGAATTAAATCTCGATAAAGTATCATTTTTATGAAAAAGAAAGTATACCCAAGAAAATATACTATAATCATCAACAATAACTAAAGTATATTTATTTCCACCAAGGATATAAATTTGAGTGAGGCCAAATAAATCAATATTTACTAACTATAAAGGTCTACTAGTTCTTATTTGATGATGGGTTTAAAGAAATTTTATACTGCTTCCCTTTCATACCAGTGTTATAAACATGAAGTTTTTCTTTCTTTAAAGAAGGTAGATGTAATATATTCTCATGTATTGAGAGCTTATGAAACATTCTGAAATTGACATGAACTAAATGTCTATTCCAAATGATTCTATCATTCTATAAAATATTCATACACTTTACATTCTGGACAGTTAGTTCATTAAGATCAATAATATAAATATTATCTTTTTGGTTAGAATAAAATAATAAATAATCATCTTTTAAAACTAAACATTTATCATTTTGAAATTTAACTTCCATTCCATCATCACATAATTATGATATACTAATTAAATTATGTTTTAAAAAACTTTAGAAATAAAGGTAGAATTTAAAATACCAACTTTACCAAAAAAATTTAATTTACCTTTGGAATTGTCTCCAAAAGTAATAGTGCCTCCATCACATGTGTTGTATAGGGTAAAATTTTGATGGGTCTCTAATCATTTGCCTAGAGCATCCATTGACCATGTACTATATGTCATTCCTAAGATATTCAAGGCATGTTTCCTATAAAAATCAATTACCTGACAATTTTGGTACCCAAGATAATTTAGGTCCAATAAGACTAGAAATAACTTCTTTAGGAACCCATATAGAATTTAAACATGTATTATAAGGTAGTATAGATAATAAGGATTTATAAATATTAGTTTTTGTAAATCCCAAAGACTGTTTTAATATAATAGAACAATAATTTTCATAGTGACCATTCATGCCACATTTAAAACAAGTAACAATTGAAGTAAAAATATTTTTACTTTTAACAAAATGGGTTTTATACATTTGGGGTAATATCATATAATAGCCAAAACCATATTTTTTTTTCTATTTTAGTCAAATACATCATATTATGATATTTTTCACGACCTTGAATAAAATAAGATAATATTTGTTTAAGACAATCAACTTCTTTTTTAAAATTTTCATTAAAATATTAAACAACACTCAAATTGTAATAAACTATAGAATGATAAGAAGAAGTAGTGTTTATTAATTTTTTATTTTCTTGTAAAATTACATTATTTTCAGAAATAAGTTTCTAATTATTTTCCTTAATCTTATTATATAAATCAACAACATTGAAAATATCTTTTCTTAATGTTTCAATTTTTTTATTTAATTCAAAAATATTCAGATTATTAGAATCATAGTCATAATTAGAACATCCATAATAATAATAAGAATTACTAACTGTAACGCCCCAAGATTTTATGAAAAATATTCTTTTTAATTTCATTAATGTCTTGTGTTGTACGCTACAACAAAAGAAGCTTTCACAATACGCATCCTTGACTTTCCTTCCGTTACACGCAATCGCGACCTTCCTCAATAGCGTGTGTAGTACGCAATACTGAGTTTCACGAAACAACGATATGCTATTAAAATATTATTAAAACTAGCCGTTATGAATAGTAATAACCACTTTTTGAAATCCAGTAATTCTTATTTTTCAAAATGAACTTTATTTTTGGATTTGGAGTATCGAATTTAGCCTAAGATGAAATTTTGGTACTTTTCGGATAACTTTCATATTCTGATGAATAGTGAAAATTACTAAATTATAATTAAAAAACAACTTTTTTAATCGAAATAATTAATAGTGATAAATCATTAATTTGAGTGGTTTTAAAGTATATTTAGAATATATTTTTACAATTTAATACAATGTTGGTCATTGTTTGTAATTTCACATTTAAACCAGACATAATCAAGTGTCAATCTTTTGATAGATTTTGTTTCTTAAAAAACACGCTATTTGTTTTAACAGCGGGATTTAATTATAAAATTAATTAATGCAACTTCTATGTTATGAATTTGGTAAAATAGACTTCATTTTTGAATTCGGAATATGAAATATAGCTTAGGATGAAATTTTGGCATTTTTCTGAAAACTTTCAATTTTTGATGAATAGTGAAACTACTAAGTGGTAGGTTAAAAACTGAATTTTGCATAAAACTTAATTTTACCGCTTCTGTGAATGGAATTTCGAAAATCCGAGAGACACGGTTAATATCAAGGACTAAAATGTGGTTCAATGAGATGAAAATAATTTTTTGGTGAATAGTAACTTTTTACTTTTTTTACCGCGGTTAATAGTAAATAGGGTAACTAAGGGTAAATATGATATCAATATTACCCTAACACATGTCCTAATTCTATTGGACAAGTTTAATTCGACCAAAAACAATCTTAGGAATAAAATATGACCATTTAGGCCCACTTGGATTAGATTAGGACATTTATTATTAATTTATTTAAAGAAGGGTTAAAATAGTTAAAATCAAAGTTTAATAAGTAAATCATTTTTAATATAGGGTTATACATAAGATAAATTCGATTGTAAATATTAATTAGAAATCTAAAAAGATTTCCTACATTATGGTATTTTATTTGTAATTTTTAGACATCAAATAATTTAATTTATTTATGACACAAAGATGATGCAGTAATTATCTTATTTATGAAATATTGACATAATTGATGTTATAAACACCAAAATAAATGTAATTTGAGAATTTTTATGAATTCCAATAATTTTCTAGGTTACTATGATATATTAGTGTTGATTTAATCAACTTGGTTAGAACATATAATTCTGTTATGACTTTCACAAAAATCATATATCAAATAGTGTCAAAATTGACACAAAATAGTTTTTAAATCAAATATTATATTATTAATTGTTATTTTATTCCTAAAAATCTAAGGTTCGACCAAATGACTTAGATAAGGATATATATATTAATAATAAACAATTTGGGGTTCGTTTGGCATGTTATAGTAAGTGTATTAACCATATAGTGAAAGAAAACAAAAAGACACGGTAAAAGTTAAATTATTTAACTTAGAGTTAAATCTAATTGATAAGGTTTAAAATAAGATCCAAACATGTCTAAATTTGATTGGTTGATGGGATTACAACCCTATCTCATCTAAGCTTTGAATATGAGTCATTTTTGGAGGTTTTTAAGTGGGGTTATATTTATTATAAATTAATATTTTTAAGAATTCCTAAGGTGCCCCTCTCCTCCCTTATAAAAGGACACCTCCTCCCCCTCCTCCTCACACCAATTTGAGCACTCAAGCTCGGCCAACCCCTGCCAAAATCCCTTCTCCACTTCCCTAGAAACATCCTAGAGGTTCTGGTCTTCCTCAAAGACCAATTCTAGTGCCCTAAGAGGAGGTCTCAAAGAGGCACTTCAAAGAAGAGGTAATTACCGTTACCAATTCTTTCATCTTTATTTCTTCTTCCACTTCTTCTTCTTAGGTTGTTTCATTATGAAGTAATAACATCAGTATCACTCATATACTGATATGTTATTATAAGTACGAAACAACCCTATTTCACCATCTATCCATCCTACGGAAAAAGAAATCACCGCGCGTGCGTACGTACGGAATACCGTCTCCACGCCGTGGTGTAATCTATTTTCCACCACCACCTTACATGGATGGGTATAATGGTGTAAAGAATAACTATACATAGTTATTACAACATCATAATGATTCTGATATATTTTATAATCCACTCCAATTCAATTCAATATTTATAGAAATGATATCATCGCTCGTGCGTACGTACGGAATACCGTCTCCACGACGCGATGAGATTCATTCTCCATGTTAACCATTTAAGAATGATTATAATGTATATATAAGAAATAATAATGAAATACATGACATTATAAAGCTACTGGATTTATGTATATATATATACATATGTATGTCATCTACTTACTTCCATTTCAAGACAATAAGGAAAGAAAAACAGCGTTCATGCGTACGTACGGACTACCGTCTCCATGAACGGTGTTTTTCATTTTATTTATCTATCTATTATATATATATATATACTGAATATATATGATATATAAATCATATTTTATATTCTGGAAGTAAGTAAATCATGATATAAGTAATAATGATGTCAAGAACAACAAGTCAAAACACCTACGATAAATGAAACGATTTTACCCAAAACGCTTCTTTAACATGGAATTTACAAAAGAACGGGTAATATAATGTCATAAGTGAACCATATATGATATCATAACAATGAATATGATTCTGTAATAAGTCAATGACATTATTTAAATCATTATACAGGAGGTTCGGACACATACGAAGCAAATTGGACCTAAGGTAAGGGAAATATCACAATCTCATTTTTATCCGAGATTGTTTATTCGTAAGTATTTACTGGGGTGTATTTTATCATCCACATCCATGTTCCCTCAATATGTAATATTATTTCCATCCACCTAAAATTGTTTAAATCCAATTTTACCCTTCTATGAGTTTTTAGTAAAGGATATGAAAGGAATCTTTTTTCGTTTTTCGTACGAGGTACTTTTTGACTTTTCCGAAAAAAGTACGAAGAATGTTTTTTTAACTTATACGGCACGAACTGATTTATACTGTTTTATAAAGCCTTATTTTCATGAAGTTTCCTCTAAAATATTTCATGACTATTTTCAATAAAATCTCTTTCTTTTAAAATTGCATTATGTTTTGTGAAAAGAAATTGATTTTGAAGAAGAAATGATATTTTCCTCAAGAATTCAATTCAAGTGTTTTATCAAAATTATTTTCCATATAAGATAATAAAGGGTTCTGTTTCTATCCATATTTTTACATTGATTTGACTATGTTGTGATGGAATTATGTTTATGAATTCCTTTATCTTATATGAATGGTTTTATGATGTCATGTTGATTAAGAATCCCATTTTTATTACATGGGTTATGCAATGATGTATGATTTATGATTTTGTGGCACACATAAGAAAGGATTCATTAAGAGATGGGTGGGACCTATATCTCCCTCCAATGCATTGGGTAAAGATTTTATATCTCATGAGATAGACATGGCTGGAATGGTAGGTTATACCGGTTCAGTGAAACAGGACTGAAACGAGGATTACTCGATTCAGAAAGGGACTTTGTCCACTAAGATAGTCTTGGCAATGAGTCTTGACTAACAAGAAATGATTCTCTATGATTATGTGTGTATGCCACAATGAGTAATGTTTTATGTTATGATTTCATTTTCACTTCTATGATTTATCCCATGTTATGATATTATGAGCTCTTTTGCAGGTTATGATTTCCAAAAGCTATGTTCTTATGTATATGATGTGATTGATATTTCTTTTGTTTACCCTTACTGAGCATTTGAGCTCACCCTTTTATGTTTTCTTTTCCCCAGGATATAAAGAAAGGTTTTTAGGTAAAATAAAAGAAGATCTTTATGGGAGATATTGAAGATATTTCACCACGATTAGAAGAATACGTTCCGAGTTTCCAAAGACACTAAACTATTACGATCCTTGTGTGTGTGTTTTTGTTATGTACTAAGTATTCCGCAAATGTAATGTAAAGTCAATGTACGTCAGGCTTCGGGTCTCTACAGTTGGTATCAGAGGAAAGGTTTAGTCAACCTTTGGAAACTAGGATGCGAAAACTTTAGTGAGATCCCTAGAGATATTTCTGAGGTATGTCTAGGGATGCCCCTAAGGATAAGTATACGTATAGGATATAGTTCTAGAACTATGGTAACGATATTAGATTAAACCAAAGATGATAGATATTTAAGTTACTCCCCCTTTATTACGATTTTTGCATCTAACACTATTCTGTTTGGGTTTTAGAAAATGGCTAGAAACAAGATGATTCACAATAATGGAGGATATGATGGACAATGGAATGATATTCTTCATGAGCAACCAAATGAAATGGGATTTGGATGTCCAAACATCATTATTATGCCGAATCAGCAATCTCACAACATGATCAATAAAGTAAAATTTGGTAAGTTTCCTGACTCGACTAATAAGAGAAAGATGGAGTTCCATGATGATCATAGAGGAAAGAAAGTTCAATTTCCCCCATGTAAATCATGTGGGAAGAGGCATCAAGGAGAATGTTTCAAGGGAACTGGAAGATGCTTTGGGTGTGGAAAAGAAGGACACAAAGCAAGTAAGTGCAAAGGAAAAGGGTCGGTTAACACCATGGATGAGGATAATGGTATTGCTACGACATCAAAAATGGTTAAGTGTTTTAAATGTGGAATGTATGGGCATTATGCAAACAAATGCCCTAAGGGAAAGACTCATGAAGAGAATCAGTATGGTAATATGGGTAGTATTTATGTGGATGATGATGAAGAGACTACAAATGATATGTGAGATGAAAGAATTTTTGAAGCTCGGTCAATGGTTTGAGAATGTAGTGGAATGATTACATGTTTATCATGTGTAATTTTGGAATAAAGAGACATCTATGGATTGTTACACTGTTGTCTTTCCTTGTGTTTTGAAAGTGTATGATTAATGTTACTAGTATCCATGAAAGGTTATTCAGATATTTTTGGAATTTAGATGATATGCGCATAATAAAGGGATAAGGAGAAAATTAAATGTTTGATAGTATTCATGAGCTCATGATTGATATAAGGACTAAGTGATATCATGGTTTGAGTATAAATAATTTTGAGGATTTTGGTATGTGGAAAGTGTTAACTTTTAACTGCACTCATGTTTTCACTAAGGTATTCAAGAGAATACACGATTAAGGACTTTGAATGTTTGGAATGTGACCAACAAGACATATCTTATGATATGTGGGGATCAACGACAGTATTAAATCTCTGGTAATCGATGTCACTATATTATGAGAGTGGACTGCAGTATTATGTATAAGCCTAAAGATTAGACTGGATTATGTTGGACATAAGTTAGTATTGTTTAAGGATAGAAGATTTTCGATATTATTGATGGGATGTTATAGTAACGTAGTTTTAGAAAAAGGGACAACCTGCAGGACGGGCGACAGCCCATCGCTTCGGACAAGGCTGTAGGAATCGAACCCACAACCGAAGTGCGACTGGCCTTTATCGCCTACCACTGACCTACAGGAAGTCCCTGTTTAGTAGAAATTAGTTTTATTATATTAAGCAGTATGATATATGAAGTATAAGTCCATTTTTGAAACCATATGTGATTAATCTCACTATAGATCGACTTATGTATATAATTTTTACTAACCTTTTGTTTGAGACAGATGGAATGACTCGTCATTCTATCACATGATCTGCTAACACATCACGAATAACAAATTCAACTTCATTTATTTAAGAGATGAAGTAGAAATTGTTCAAGGCACGAACAAAAGTGATATTTTACCAAAATAAAGTAAGTATTTATTCTAAGCAAATTTTCAACTTTAGGGAAATGATCTTGAAAACCAAAAATGTTGTCCTAGTGATCTTATACCTGATGAATCAGATGGTACCTTATATCATCACAAATCTATGGATTTGTGATTACTGGCTTTTCCATAGCCATGTTCTCTACCACTCTCCATCAGAACATGATGGTTAGATTTTTCTTCCATATCCATATTTTCACCTATGTGGAAACCCAGTGATTAGTATATTTGGGTAATCGTTACATTTCATACTTTAGTTTTTAAAGCCATGTTTTGGTATTCCTTTTTACGATGTGGGTTTCTATCAAAGAAAATTTTGAATAGTAAACCATTTATAACCCCGATGAATTTCGAGGGCGAAATTCATTTTAAGGGGGGTAGAATGTAACGCCCCAAGATTTTATGAAAAATATTCTTTTTAATTTCATTAATGTCTTGTGTTGTACGCTACAACAAAAGAAGCTTTCACAATACGCATCCTTGACTTTCCTTCCGTTACACGCAATCGCGACCTTCCTCGATAGCGTGTGTAGTACGCAATACTGAGTTTCACGAAACAACGATATGCTATTAAAATATTATTAAAACTAGCCGTTATGAATAGTAATAACCACTTTTTGAAATCCAGTAATTATTATTTTTCAAAATGAACTTTATTTTTGGATTTGGAGTATCGAATTTAGCCTAAGATGAAATTTTGGTACTTTTCGGATAACTTTCATATTCTGATGAATAGTGAAAATTACTAAATTATAATTAAAAAACAACTTTTTTAATCGAAATAATTAATAGTGATAAATCATTAATTTGAGTGGTTTTAAAGTATATTTAGAATATATTTTTACAATTTAATACAATGTTGGTCATTGTTTGTAATTTCACATTTAAACCAGACATAATCAAGTGTCAATCTTTTGATAGATTTTGTTTCTTAAAAAAACACGCTATTTGTTTTAACAGCGGGATTTAATTATAAAATTAATTAATGCAACTTCTATGTTATGAATTTGGTAAAATAGACTTCATTTTTGAATTCGGAATATGAAATATAGCTTAGGATGAAATTTTGGTATTTTTCTGAAAACTTTCAATTTTTGATGAATAGTGAAACTACTAAGTGGTAGGTTAAAAACTGAATTTTGCATAAAACTTAATTTTACCGCTTCTGTGAATGGAATTTCGAAAATCCAAGAGACACGGTTAATATCAAGGACTAAAATGTGGTTCAATGAGATGAAAATAATTTTTTGGTGAATAGTAACTTTTTACTTTTTTTACCGCGGTTAATAGTAAATAGGGTAACTAAGGGTAAATATGATATCAATATTACCCTAACACATGTCATAATTCTATTGGACAAGTTTAATTCGACCAAAAACAATCTTAGGAATAAAATATGACCATTTAGGCCCACTTGGATTAGATTAGGACATTTATTATTAATTTATTTAAAGAAGGGTTAAAATAGTTAAAATCAAAGTTTAATAAGTAAATCATTTTTAATATAGGGTTATACATAAGATAAATTCGATTGTAAATATTAATTAGAAATCTAAAAAGATTTCCTACATTATGGTATTTTATTTGTAATTTTTAGACATCAAATAATTTAATTTATTTATGACACAAAGATGATGCAGTAATTATCTTATTTATGAAATATTGACATAATTGATGTTATAAACACCAAAATAAATGTAATTTGAGAATGTTTATGAATTCCAATAATTTTCTAGGTTACTATGATATATTATTGTTGATTTAATCAACTTGGTTAGAACATATAATTCTGTTATGACTTTCACAAAAATCATATATCAAATAGTGTCAAAATTGACACAAAATAGTTTTTAAATCAAATATTATATTATTAATTGTTATTTTATTCCTAAAAATCTAAGGTTCGGCCAAATGACTTAGATAAGGATATATATATTAATAATAAACAATTTGGGGTTCGTTTGGCATGTTATAGTAAGTGTATTAACCATATAGTGAAAGAAAACAAAAAGACACGGTAAAAGTTAAATTATTTAACTTAGAGTTAAATCTAATTGATAAGGTTTAAAATAAGATCCAAACATGTCTAAATTTGATTGGTTGATGGGATTACAACCCTATCTCATCTAAGCTTCGAATATGAGTCATTTTTGGAGGTTTTTAAGTGGGGTTATATTTATTATAAATTAATATTTTTAAGAATTCCTAAGGTGCCCCTCTCCTCCCTTATAAAAGGACACCTCCTCCCCCTCCTCCTCACACCAATTTGAGCACTCAAGCTCGGCCAACCCCTGCCAAAATCCCTTCTCCACTTCCCTAGAAACATCCTAGAGGTTCTGGTCTTCCTCAAAGACCAATTCTAGTGCCCTAAGAGGAGGTCTCAAAGAGGCACTTCAAAGAAGAGGTAATTACCGTTACCAATTCTTTCATCTTTATTTCTTCTTCCACTTCTTCTTCTTAGGTTGTTTCATTATGAAGTAATAACATCAGTATCACTCATATACTGATATGTTATTATAAGTACGAAACAACCCTATTTCACCATCTATCCATCCTACGGAAAAAGAAATCACCGCGCGTGCGTACGTACGGAATACCGTCTCCACGCCGTGGTGTAATCTATTTTCCACCACCACCTTACATGGATGGGTATAATGGTGTAAAGAATAACTATACATAGTTATTACAACATCATAATGATTCTGATATATTTTATAATCCACTCCAATTCAATTCAATATTTATAGAAATGATATCATCGCTCGTGCGTACGTACGGAATACCGTCTCCACGACGCGATGAGATTCATTCTCCATGTTAACCATTTAAGAATGATTATAATGTATATATAAGAAATAATAATGAAATACATGACATTATAAAGCTACTGGATTTATGTATATATATATACATATGTATGTCATCTACTTACTTCCATTTCAAGACAATAAGGAAAGAAAAACAGCGTTCATGCGTACGTACGGACTACCGTCTCCATGAACGGTGTTTTTCATTTTATTTATCTATCTATTATATATATATATATACTGAATATATATGATATATAAATCATATTTTATATTCTGGAAGTAAGTAAATCATTATATAAGTAATAATTATGTCAAGAACAACAAGTCAAAACACCTACGATAAATGAAACGATTTTACCCAAAACGCTTCTTTAACATGGAATTTACAAAAGAACGGGTAATATAATGTCATAAGTGAACCATATATTATATCATAACAATGAATATGATTCTGTAATAAGTCAATGAAATTATTTAAATCATTATACAGGAGGTTCGGACACATACGAAGCAAATTGGACCTAAGGTAAGGGAAATATCACAATCTCATTTTTATCCGAGATTGTTTATTCGTAAGTATTTACTGGGGTGTATTTTATCATCCACATCCATGTTCCCTCAATATGTAATATTATTTCCATCCACCTACAATTTTTTAAATCCAATTTTACCCTTCTATGAGTTTTTAGTAAAGGATATGAAAGGAATCTTTTTTCGTTTTTCGTACGAGGTACTTTTTGACTTTTCCGAAAAAAGTACGAAGAATGTTTTTTTAACTTATACGGCACGAACTGATTTATACTGTTTTATAAAGCCTTATTTTCATGAAGTTTCCTCTAAAATATTTCATGACTATTTTCAATAAAATCTCTTTCTTTTAAAATTGCATTATGTTTTGTGAAAAGAAATTGATTTTGAAGAAGAAATGATATTTTCCTCAAGAATTCAATTCAAGTGTTTTATCAAAATTATTTTCCATATAAGATAATAAAGGGTTCTGTTTCTATCCATATTTTTACATTGATTTGACTATGTTGTGATGGAATTATGTTTATGAATTCCTTTATCTTATATGAATGGTTTTATGATGTCATGTTGATTAAGAATCCCATTTTTATTACATGGGTTATGCAATGATGTATGATTTATGATTTTGTGGCACACATAAGAAAGGATTCATTAAGAGATGGGTGGGACCTATATCTCCCTCCAATGCATTGGGTAAAGATTTTATATCTCATGAGATAGACATGGCTGGAATGGTAGGTTATACCGGTTCAGTGAAACAGGACTGAAACGAGGATTACTCGATTCAGAAAGGGACTTTGTCCACTAAGATAGTCTTGGCAATGAGTCTTGACTAACAAGAAATGATTCTCTATGATTATGTGTGTATGCCACAATGAGTAATGTTTTAAGTTATGATTTCATTTTCACTTCTATGATTTATCCCATGTTATGATATTATGAGCTCTTTTGCAGGTTATGATTTCCAAAAGCTATGTTCTTATGTATATGATGTGATTGATATTTCTTTTGTTTACCCTTACTGAGCATTTGAGCTCACCCTTTTATGTTTTCTTTTCCCCAGGATATAAAGAAAGGTTTTTAGGTAAAATAAAAGAAGATCTTTATGGGAGATATTGAAGATCTTTCACCACGATTAGAAGAATACGTTCCGAGTTTCCAAAGACACTAAACTATTACGATCCTTGTGTGTGTGTTTTTGTTATGTACTAAGTATTCTGCAAATGTAATGTAAAGTCAATGTACGTCAGGCTTCGGGTCTCTACACTAACCTTGTCCAGTGATTCCATGAAGTGGAAGTTAGTAGTTTCTTTTTCATTTTTATATTGTTCACTGAATCAGATTCTTCTATACAACTACATCTGGTTTTCAATGCCTTTTTGTCCTTCTTTTTGTATTTGTATTTATTCTTAAGTTTTGGATAATAATTCCAGATATAACCTTTCTTTCTACACTCATAACATATTAAATCTGATGCATTGAAATTTTTACTACCTTTCTTATCTCCCTTATATTTTTCTTTTTTAGGGTTTATTCTAAACCAATTGTTGAGTCCTTTATTTTTTATTCATTTTTAAAATATAGTCAAGACATATCTTCATTATAACTGTCCTGTAGATCAGAATCAGAAGAGTAAGTTAAAACAACATTCAAAGATTTAAAATCTATACTTTTTATTTTTATGGTCTCCTTGTCAGCTATGTTCTTCATTTACAGTTCATATTAAAATATTTATCCAATCAAGTCATCAAGTGTGTATTCTTTGAAATTCTTTATCTCATCAAATAAAACCTACTTTACATGACATTTATTTGGTAATGCATGTAGGACTCTTTCAACAAGTACTAGATTTTTCAGAGCTTCTCTAAGTGATTTCATTCCATTCACAATGCTTTCAAATCTGTGGAAAATTTTGTTTACTATTTCATCTTCACCTATCTTGAAGTCTTGTTACTCAACCTGAAGAATTCCATGTTTGGTTCAGATTATTTTTTCAGAGCTAAGTTGAGTGACTTATAGAATCTTCCAAATTTCATGAGCTTTCTTAAATGAAGACACATGACTAAAAACACTTCTGTTAAAAGAAAAATATAAAATATTAACAACTTTATAATTTAAAACATATCTAGTAGCATCAATTTCTGTAGGAGTATCTAGGTCAGATTTAGGTAGTCTTTACTGTTTTGCAATGATAAACCAGTGCTTAATGCTCAACTATTTGTGGTAATCCTCAATTCAAGATCTCTAGTAGCCATAATCATTACCATCCAAGTGTGGTGGATTTTGAGGACTCCAAGCATCATTTGGGTTCAATCCTTCCATAATATAAGATATTTATTATTATACTGTGAGGTCTAGGAATAGTTTAGTATAAATAAATATAAAAATAGAGTCTATAAAATGGTTGAATAATTCCAAATGGAACAACCTATGATACCAATGTTTAGTATTAAGAAAGAGAAAGATAGAGCTAACCTATTATTAATAAGGTTATCCTCTGATTCCAATTGTTAGCATAAAAAGGGTAATGGAAGATATTCTAGGGGGGTGAATAGATAAGATTAAAAAATAAAAACAAATAAATCTATTAATTAAATTAATTATTGAAGTTAATTATTAAGGTTAATTAGAAGCGAAAAAAGTAAGTAACACATGAATGTTTTTATAGTAGTTCAGTCCAAAGTGGAGACACTATACTCTTATACCTCTCTAATCGGTGATAGATACGTGTGCACTAAAATTATTTTTATGGGGGGATCATAACCCAATTACAAAATCCTTTTTTAGTCGAGGGATAACAATGAAATTGAATTTTTTATGAGGAGTCACAAACCTTACAACCTGACTTTAGACCCTGGGAGTCAAACCCCGAATAGTCCAGACTTTAGATATATGGAGTCACAACCATTACAACCTAACTTTAGAATCTGGTATTTACAATCCAAAGAAAAATATCAACAAATAATAATTTTCTATGTAAAAGCATAAATAGAAAAATAGACATTGCATGTGAGAGATGATAAATAGTGTTACAGAATCAGAACCAGAATAATGAGAAGATAAATAATTATAGCACATGTACTAGTTGTTTTGGATTAGATTGGATCATCTAGTGAAAGTAGTATAAGTCGAAGCAGAAGAAATTTGGCCCTTGTGATATCGTGCATATGATGAAACAGAGTGTTACATGACATTGCAAATGTATAACAGGTTCAAAGTTCACGACACTTTATCTTTGAAAAAATAGAGTATCAAATATGTTAACCTGTGTGCCTTATTTTACTATCAGATATATATATATATATAGAATAAATATTTTGTAGTTTTAGTAGCTCCAATTCCTTTGGAAATTCAAAATAAATGGAGTCAAGAGCTTTCATAAATATCTCCACAAAAAACCGAATCACAATTTTCTCTTTATTTCTATAGAATAAATCTTAAATAAAATAAATTAAAATAATTTTAATAACTCTTATAATAATATCTTCAGAATAATAATAGTATTTAATGCTTTTAAAACTTCATTTTAAATCCATTCAAACTTTTTAAATTTAGTCAAAACAGTACCTAAAAACTAGCAGCATAATCCTAATGTAAATGAAAATATTTGAATTTAAATAATCTAGTTTCCTCCAACTTTATTGAAAAAAACATTGAAATAACTTATTAATTTTTTATTTGAATAATTGAACCAAAAAAATAAAAACTATTCAATCATTATCCTTAAATTTAATGTGAATTTTTATAGAAAAAAAGCTTTGAAAATAATCCACATATATAAGCATCATATCAAATTTCAGCATAAAAGCACAAAGTGACAATAGTAAAGTAGTGTACAAAAAGTAGGGTACACAAAGTTGGGTACATGAAAGTAGTGTAAATGAAAGTAGGGTACCCAAAGTAGGGTACACAAATATAGGGTATATAAAAGTAATCTTCATGAAAGTAGAGTTCATCAAAATATCCTAGGGTTAACCACAGTAGAATAGGGTTCATAAAAGTAGTGTAGGGTTCACCAAAGTATCTTAGGGTTCAACAAAGTAGCACAGGGTTCACTAAAGTAGTGTAGGGTTCACCAAAGTAGCGTAGGGTTCACCAAAGTAACGCAGGGTTCACCAAATTTGCACAGGGTTCACCAAAGTAGTGCAGGGTTCACCAAAGTAGCGCATGGTTCATCAAAGTAGAATATGGTTCATCAAAGTAGTGTATGACTCATCAAAGTATCCAGGGTTTCATTAAATTATCATAGGGCTCATCAAAGTAGTGTAGGGTTCATCAAAGTAGCATATGGTTCATCAAAGTAGCCTAGGGTTCATCAAAGTTTCCTAGGGTTCACTAAAGTATCCTATAATTCATCAAAGTAGTGTAGGTTTCATCAAAGTAGCATATGGTTGATCAAAGTATCCTAGGGTTCATAAAATTAGTGTAGGGTTTATCAATGTAGCGTAGAGTTCATCAAAGTATAGTTTCTGAACCGTACTTTTCACTATAAATGAAATTATGGTTGCTAAACCATAATTTTCACTATACATGAAAGTTGAGTGGCCTAACCATACTTTGTGAAAAAACCGAACAACATACTATAAAAAAATTCCACAATTTTTTAAAGTCTCTTTATAGTAGATTCAGATTTTGGTCAAAAATAATTATTTGTATAAAATCTATTTAGATTTTAAAATAATCAAGAATCGAAAAAATATGACTTCTACTGCTCCTAAAATTATCAAAAAATAGAAGCAACAACATTATGAAAAACTGTAGTTCTACAAAATCAAATCAAAACATTAGTTAATTTATTCACCATCCAAACAACCTTTTTATACTTTTATGAAAACTAATGAAATCAATATAACTATTTTACTTCTAAATAATCAGGTTTTATGTGAATCTAATATCTTTATAACATTTATTAAATTAAATACAATAACTTTTCAAAACTGAAAACTATATAGTTTCTAAAAATGTAGCAGTAACTTCATTGGATTTTTAGAGTACTAAAAAATCATTTTCAGACTTCCTCATAAACTAATTAAGTTTATAAAAATTTATTATTTATCCAACTTGATAATAATCACACAAATCCAAAAAATTTGGTTATAGATATCATCAAAATATAGAGGAAAATTAATCAAACAAATGAAAAACATGCACATGAAAAAACATGAAATACTATAAAGATCCACTTGAAATTGAAGGTGGAAGCCAAAAAAATTAAGGGAGGGGAGAATCTCCCTACGTGAACTGGATTACCAAATGTGTGTGAAAAAATAAGGAGGAAAAATCACTTAAATTTATGGAGGGTAAATCAATGAATTTCATGTTTTCAAGAAATTGGTCATGCATCAAAATCAATAAAATCATGTGCCTATCATTCCAGAGACACTAGATTGAACCCCCATTGATTGAATAGTTTGGTCCATAATTTCCCCTAGCTATGTGTAACTTCCCGACCTAGGTTCCACACACTGGTTCCCTGAGCCAGTCGGTCACATAACCTCAAGCATGCCTCCCCGTATGCTAGAGGCTTCTGACTAGTAGGAAGGGTCTAATATCGATCATGAGGAGACTATACCCTTTTTATCAGAGCAATACACCAGCAGAAAATAAGAAACATTCATCAAATAACTTATAAAAATAAACAAAATAGTACCAATATCAAATGATGATCAAACTTGAGATAAAAATTCAATCTGAATGGTAAAACATGCCATGCTAATGTATGTGCCAAGTGTTCAAATTAAAACTAAAAAGTAAAGACACTGAAGACTCCAAAATGGGTCCTAAACCATGTCCAGTTCACACATCGATGATCCATACCAACTTAGCCATCAAACACAGGGCATTTTATCTTATACTGTCCTACAACCATGAAATTTATTTGGGTACTGATCAGGCATCCCGAGTAGGGTGCGAGTAAAACTTAGTAGACCACCACCAATGGTGTCTAAAACAAAATCTAGTTAATAAAAAATGTATGCAGTTTTATAGAGAAATAATTAAAATTCATAAGTAAATAGTTATCACATTATCAATTAATCTTTATTTAACCACATAAATACTCGACTTCCCATAGGCACCCATACCTCAATATCTTCTCAGGCTCATGCTAGAGGCCAAAGTATGTCAAAGGGACAACATATCTCAGAATTCCTTTATTACCAATGTTTAATTAACATAATAGAATGACCATGTTCGCATTATTTAATTAATACAAGAATGCTCATATTACCATTCAATCTTACACAACCGAACAACCTTGTTACAATTATTTATTTCACAACTAAATGGAAATTTTACCATTCATAACTTCACATTCGAACGAACATGTTACCATTCATCAACAAATAATCAATTCAACGATTAATTATCCAAACCAAATCCATTACTAATTCAAAAATTAGTTAAACACCATTATTACCTTAGTTAATTCAACAATTAACTATTCACATCAATAATATTATTTAATTATATAATTAATTAACCACATCAAATACATTAATTAATTCAACAATTAAATAATCACTTTAATTTGATTAGTCAACTCAATAATTAACTAAACACACCAATTTTATTACTAATTAAAAAATTATTTAATCACATAATTCCCCTTAATTAGTTCGTCAATTAATTAATAACATCAATCACATTAATTAAATCATCAATTAATTAATAAATACACATAAATCAAAATATCATAATTATTTATTCAATTAATCATCTCAAAATTACAACTAAATATCTAATAATTAATTCATTAATTAAATATGTAAATCAACAACTAAATATCTCAAAATTAATTAATCAATTAATTATCTAAATTAACAACTCAATATCTCATAATTAATTACTCAATTAATTATCTAAATCAAAAAATTAATATCTCATAATTAATTGTACAATTAATTATCTCATATCATGTATCTCAAGGTCTCATAATTAATTCAAGAATTAATTATCTAAATCTATAATCTTAAATCCCCAATTTCACATGAAACCAATTAATTAATTCACCAAATTAATTAATCCAATCAAGAATTCAATTAATAAACATATAATATAAATTATACAATTACATACATGTAATTTAAATCACAACTATGGGATTTGAATTATATACCACCTACCTCAAGTTTGATGAAGAACATTCTCCAATGAGATTCCCAAAATTTGAACAGGACAACGACGTAGAAGGAGATCCAAATATAAAACCCCAAATCAATATACTTCAAATCTAGATCTAGATCAATAATTCTAGATCTAGATCTAATAAAAAAAATAATAAATAACCCCTTTCAAGGATGGGATAAGAAGGGAGAAAGAATGGGAAACCTAATAGATAGAATCCACTTATCAAGAGGGGTGCAGATCTATGATGCATGATTTGAATAACAAAGAATGTAGGTAAGGAAGGATTAAAATCCATCAGTAGGGCTCTAAAATCATGAAAGAGAGGTTATGGTTGAAGGGGGGTCAAATTGGGATTAAAATGGGAGTATGGGTAATTAAAAAACTAATTTTTGGCTTAAATTAATTCTTGTGCACAGTTTGATAGGCATGGGAACACAGTTTCCCCTAACAGGGATCTTAAACCATGAACCTCATTTTAGGGGTGCACAGTTACTCCTAAGAGGGTGCACAGTTTGAAAAACCATGAACCAACCATGAAAAAACCCATTGTCCAGGTTTTCACAGTTTTCTAGGTTGGGGCGCATGGTTTTCCCTAACTGTGTGCCAACGATGCATTGCCCTTTTTCTTCCATTTGTTTTCAATTTTCACCCAAATGCACCCAAGGTAAAACCCAAACGCGAAGTTACCAACACAAGGAAAATAATTACCCAAAATCAAGCCTAAGTCAAATCTAAAAAAGGTCAGGATTATACAATCTCTTGACCTTATAAAAATCATCCTCAATATGTACTCCCAAGAATCTCTAAGATTTTGAGTAAAAAAGATTGGGACATTTAGCCCTCATATCTACTTCCTTTTCCCATGTTTTCTTCTAAAAACACATGTGTTGCCACAATATATAAACTATCAGCATGGTCTTTCCCAATAGTACATTCTCACTGTGATCCAACACATGTATCGAATGCACCTGTCAGGACCGTCCTCGGGGCCCGTGTCGTGACTACCCCAAGCCCGCCTTCCATAGGCCAGGTTCTGACGACTAGCACCAAGGCGTAAATCCTGGTAAAAAGGGAAGGCATTGCCTTTGCAAAGTAAACAAACACCATAGAGAAAGAAAGCAGAAGAAGCAAACACTAAGTAAAAACTGAGTACAATAGTAAGTGCGGAAAGTAAGTTGCCCAGAATACAAACCCAAACTGAAAGTAAAGTACAACTAAAAAGGGAAAAAAACAACTGAAAAGTAAAGCCACAACGTCGAGTTTTCCACTGGAAGTCCCACCTGAAGGGTGGGTACAGAAAGCCTCCACTGCTCCTCGGGTCCAGCCGACCGATCTGAGTATGTCCCGGCTAGTGGTCCACCTCCAGGTTCCATCCTGCTCTGCAAGCCTCCACCATGATCAGCGCTGTCTGTCGTCTGCAACCAGCACAACGTAGTGCGGGCATATCCCGTGCAGGGGTGAGTATAAGCTACTCAGTAGGGACCCCGAGACCCCCAAAGGTCTCCCAGAATCCACAAAGGATAATCCAAAAAGGAAAGATACAATCACGAAGTAACATCCAACACGACTTAGGTATATGCCCATACATATACCTAAGTCATCAATTCTCATTCGGCTCCAACATCCGAAACCAAGTACAACCCAGTCCACATAGGAAAGAAAAACGTAAATCCACACAGGATAGCACAATACAATCCACAAAGGAAAGCAAAATAGGTTTTCAGCTCGCACAGGTATACTTCTTTTTATGACGATAAAGATGACCAGGTATTGCCACTGATTCATCTAAGCCATCAGACCCACAAAGGATCGATAGGTACTAACCCCCGCAATGAACGGCAAAGGATCTGACTCACACAGGATCGATATGTAACTAACCCCCGCAATGACCCACAAAGGATCTGACCCACACAGGATCGATAGGTAACAAACCCCCGCAAAGACCCACACAGGATCGGACCCACACAGGATCTGTAGGCGCTGGCCCACACAGGACCGCTGAGCCCTGACCCACACAGGATCGGACCCACACAGGATCTGTAGCACTGACCCACAAAGGATCGCTGAGTGCTGTAGTCGTCGCCGTCGAATCCACTGAGGATCTCTGCACAGTCGTCGCCGTCACAGTAGCAGTCGCAGCCAGCTCTAGGGTTCCCGCACACAACAAGCTCATTCGGTAGGGTCCGCTCCACGAGCTGAGAGGCTGATACATCAACTGACACATAGTCAAGAGTTGATGTATCCAAAAGTTCCGTATCGACAACAAGAACTCAACGTCGCTGACGGCGCGTCAATCGGACGCCCGGTCTGAGAGTTATTGGCTTTTTCGTTCTAGGGGCCCAGTTGGTTTTTAAGGCAAAACCAACCCGAACGTACTCCACCTGCATCCAAATCTTGGGAGAAGTATGCCAAAATATCCGTCTCACCTAGAGGAAACCAACAAAGTCAACAACACGTCAATCGGACGCCCGAAGATCAAAATATGAGCGTTTCCGCTCCGAGGGCCCGGTTGGTTTCGTGTACGAACCAACCCGGTCAAACCCAAAGTATTCCGAAACCTTGAGTGTGATATACCGAAACGACCGTCTCGATCCAAGGATCGCATCACTGCTGAAGGCGCATTTTTCGGAGTCCTGTAGCTCAAGTTATGAGCAAAAGACCGAAAAGGTCCGGGAACGGGGGGTATGGGCACGGACCGACCCAGTTGGGCGTGACCCGGCCCGGCCAGGGCAGCCCAGCCCGGCCTGGGCGCGACCCGGCCCGGAGGGTCGGCGCGGCTCGGCTCGGCCGAGCGGCCGAGTGAGGTAAACCATGGGCGGGGGCGCGCTTCCCCCGCGTGAAGGATCCGCGGCCCCGGTTGGGGCCGCCTCTCGCCAACAGACGCGGCAGCCGGCCGCATACCTGCCTTCGGTTCCGTGCGGCTGCGGAACCGCACCCCACCGCCTCCGGCCACCGCGCCGGGGACCCGCACCGCCGGTGGAGTCTGCGGGCCACCAGAGTTGCTCCGGTGGTCCGATTTCATTTCCGTATGCGTTGTAGCTCATCCCGGGTCCCGTTCTTCACTGCGGAATCAACAAATCATCTCTGTGGCCCGTTTTGTCGTTGTTCGCCATTCCGTACACCAAGAACAAAAGGGCAGTGGGTTCGGACTTGTTCGTTGGTCCGCACCCACCGCGTTAGCGGTTTGAAACAACACCATAATTCCCAGCAATCGATAAACCTCGACCCGCAATAATAATCCGTGGACCAACTTGTTAATTGGTTGGTCCGCGTTCTTTCCTTGGAGGAAAAAAAACATGGGTATTATCATTTTCAAAACGACCCCTACCTCGTAGCTGTCGTCGGACGAGAGTTCTTCGCGGAATTGACCATCGGGGAAGAAGAGGATCGTCGCGTCGCAGAAGGGAATCACGTCATCGTGGAAGGGCGTCGCGTCATCAATCTCCGAGGTTTAATGAAAACACACGGATTTAATTTCATGAATTAAATCCATGTTAAGGATAAAATCCACAAAGGAATTAAAGATTCGAAATCTCCTACCTCAAGCAGTTGATGATCGGAGATTGCTGTGGGGAAGAACATCGTGGAAGAAGCGTCGTAGAAGGAGAATCGTTGGCGTCGCATAACACGGCGTCGCATCGTCGATCTCTGAGGGTTCGGCGTTCTTCGCGTTCTTCGCATTCTTTGCGTTCTTCGCGTTCTTCACGAAGGAGGATGAAGGTACAAAATCTCCAAATCCTCTCAACAAAACGCACCCAAGAAGAAAGGTCTGTTGGTCTTATTTTATTAATATGCCAACAGTTGAAAAATAGGTTAAGAAACGAACAAATTAATTCATAGAATTAATTTCAACGAATTAACCACCCAATTAATAGGGGCGTTAAGAATTTAGAAAACGCGTTAGTTGACTTTCATAAAGAGGAGTTTTCGCGGGTGCGTTTCTTAGAGGAAAAGAAACGGTGGGGCTCCTGCGGGCCCCACCTCACAAATATCCTACCAAGAGGGTAGGATATTTTAGGTTTCACCCTATCCGCTTCAACTTAGCTTAAGTGGCTTTAAGTGGCTTTAAGTGGCTTTGAGTGAAATAAAATAAAGTTGTCGCACCACTTTATTTTATTTTCTTCACTTAACCCCAAAAATTAAAAACCACACCCGAGTAAACGCAACTCCGGAAGAGGCATTTCTAAGAAAGTACCGGCGCTGCGATCCAATCGGTTCCCTCGGAATTTGATTCCGAGCACCAGTTCAAAAGTTAGAAACCCACGCTCGTTCGTTCACTGAACGTACCGAGCCAAACTTCCGAAAATGATTCTGGGCACACCGGGCCTCGGAATCAGGTGCCGTCAGAAACCGAGTTCTTGTAAAATTTCAAAGAAAATTAAGAAAAAAAACTTTTCTTGAAATTTACAGGTCTTTATATCACTCCCACCTCAGGGCTTTACGTCCCCGTAAATATACATCATAAACTAGGGAAAAAAATGTGGGTACTGAGCACACATCTGAGCTTCCCGCTCCCAAGTGCTCTCTTGGAGGTTCCCGTTCTTCCATCTGATGTGCACTAGAGGAATCGACCGTCCACGTAGGACCCACTCCTATCGATCCTCGATCTCCACTGGGACCTCCGCAAAAGTCCCCCCTTCATAAATGTCTAGCTCCCCATGGTCAATGATGTGCGTCGGGTCGTGCACGTATCTCCTCAGCTGAGATATGTGGAAGACTTCGTGTACCCGGTGCAACTGAGGTGGTAGAGCCAGGCGATAAGCCACCTCACCGATCCTGCTGAGGACCTGGAAAGGTCCGATGAAGTGTGGAGACAACTTTCCGCCTCGGCCAAATCTCTGTAATCCACGTCAAGGTGAGACACGCAAGAAGACGTGGTCGCCATCCTCGAACTCTAGTGGCCTCCGCCTCCTGTCAGCATAAGACTTCTGCCAGCTCTGAGCTGTCCTCATCCACTCCTGGATGACCTGGACCTTCTCTGTCGTGGCCCAGACCATCTCTGGTCCCACAAGTGCTGACTCCCCAGGGTCTGTCCAGCACAAAGGAGATCTGCAAGGTCTGCCGTACAACGCCTCGTATGGTTCCATCCTGATGGTGGAGGGGTAGCTATTGTTGTACGCGAACTCCACGAAGGGTAGGTGGTCCTCCCAGCTAAGACCGAAGTCGAGGACACATGCGCGGAGCATGTCCTCGAGAGTCTGAATGGTCCTCTCCGTCTGACCATCCGTCTGAGGGTGAAAGGCGGTGCTCAGACGTAGCTGCATCCCGAACGCCTCTTGAAACCCCTTCCAAAGCTGGGAATTAAAGCGAGAATCTCGATCGGAGATGACAGATGATGGAACACTGTGAAGCCTTACAATCTCTTGAACGTAGAGACGTCCCAAACTCTCCACTAAGCCCTGCTCTCTGATGGGTAAGAAGTGAGCCGACTTGGTGAGTCGGTCGACTATCACCCAAATGGAGTCGTGACCTCTGGAAGTGCGTGGAAGTCCAGTCACGAAGTCCATAGATATCTCATCCCACTTCCACTCCGGGACCTCCAAGGGCTGTACCAAGCCAGCTGGTACCTGATGCTCTGCCTTCACCTGCTGGCAGGTGAGGCATCGTGAAACGAACTCCGCCACAGCCTTCTTCATGCATGGCCACCAGTGCTGTTGTCTGAGGTCCTGGTACATCTTCTCCACTCCAGGATGTACCGCCAAAGGAGAAGTGTGAAACTCTCTCAGCACTTCCTCCCATAAAGCAACTGGTACCAAGGTACGTCCTCTGAAAAGGATGTCGTGCTCTGATCCCAAGGAGAAACCATCAGGTGCCTGTCCTGAGGATATCTGTGCACGCCGCGCCTCACAGTCAGCGTACCCACGCTGTGCCTCTCTGACCCATTGTAGCAGTGGAGGAGAGACTGTGAGAGACTGAAGGAAGGATGCGCCATCTCTATCCACGAAGGATATCCGCAAAGCGGCTAGCTGCTCTGTCGCCTCCTCGAGTAGCTGAATGCCCGTCCTCCTACTGAGAGCATCGGCTACCATGTTACCCTTCCCGGGAGTATAGAATATCACAAAGTCATAGTCCTGGAGGAACTTGATCCATCGCCGCTGTCTCAGGTTCAGGTCCTTCTGAGAGAAGATGTACCTGAGACTCTGATGGTCAGAAAAGACTGTAAAGCGCTCGCCCATCAGATAGTGTCGCCATGTCTTCAGAGCGAAGACCACTGTTGCTAATTCCAGGTCATGGGTAGCGTAGTTCTTCTCATGCGGCCTCAACTGACGTGATCCATAGGCGATCACTGCCCACTCTTGCATCAGGACACATCCGAGTCCGGTCCCTGATGCATCGCAGTAGACTACGTACCCTACTCCCTCCTCAGGAAACCTCAGGATAGGTGCACTGGTCAACCTCTGTCTCAGCTCCTGGAAGCTCTGCTGACATCTGTCTAACCACACAAAGGGTTTCCCTTTCTTCGTAAGATATGAGAGTTGTGCAGAAACTCTGGAGAAGTCAGGCACAAATCTCCGATAGTATCCGGCTAGTCCCAAGAAACTCTGCACCTCCGTCACGCTCTTGGGTGGCTCCCAAGCTAGTACTGCCTCGATCTTCGCATGATCCACTGCAACTCCCGCCTCAGAGATGAAGTGTCCCAAGAAGTGGACCTCACGCATCCAGAACTGACACTTTGAGAGCTTCCCATAAAGCCGGTGCTCTCGGAGTGTGTCCAGTACAACACACAAGTGGTAGGCATGCTCCTCCTAAGTCGTCGAGTATATCAAAAATGTCGTCGATTAAGACCACGACAAATCGATCGAGGTATGGCTGAAAGATCCTGTTCATGAGGGCCATGAACACTGCTGGAGCATTGGTTACACCGAATGGGAAAACTAAGAACTCATAGTGGCCATACCGACATCTGAAGGCCGTCTTCTGCACATCATCATCCCGAACTCTGAGCTGATGATAGCCTGACCTGAGGTCTATCTTCGAGAACCACCGTGCTCCCTTGAGCTGATCGAAGAGGTCATAAATCCTCGGTAGCGGATACTTGTTCCTCACCGTCACCTTGTTCATGAAACGATAGTCGACACAAAGTCGCAAGCTCCCGTCCGCCTTCTTGGCGAACAAAATCGGGGAAGCCCAGGGTGAAACACTAGGTCGGATGAATCCCTTGCCCTGCAAGTCCTCCAACTATACCCGTAGCTCTCGAAGCTTAGCAGGGGCCATCCGATACGCTGGAGTCGATATCGGGGCTGTCCCGGGGTACATGTCAATATAAAAGTCTACCTCTCTGCGAGGAGGTAGTCCTGGAACGTCGTCAGGAAAGACGTCCGCATACTGATCCAACACTGCAGGAAAACTAGGACTTCGCACGTCAACTGCTCCTAGGATGAGGCTAGCCAACTAATGAGTGATGGGATGTCCTCTCCTCTGCAGAAGTTCATCTTGTGATGCAAAGGCTCCCTTCTCACCGGTGAAGGGGAACCTGCTCCCGTAGGTGCGTACACATCGCACCTTGCGCCTAATACAGTCGATCTGAGCATGAACTATAGATGACCAATCCATGCCCAAGATGACGTCGTAAGGCCTCGACGCCACTACAAGAAGATCCCATCCGAAGCTCTCGCCTCCTAGAGTAATCTCACACTGCCGTCACCAGTGCGTAATCGTCGAGTCTGCTCTCATAGGAGTCTCTAGCCGTAAAGATCGAGCCAACGGCTCTGTCGGAATCTCCGAGCTCCGAACAAGGGCAACGACTATGAAAGAGTGACTCGCTCCTGTGTCTAAAAGAACTGTAGCAAGGGTGGAATAGACATAGATAGTACCTCAAATCATCTCAGGCGCGCCATGGTCGTAGGCCTCCACTACCTGAAGATGTGCCTATCTCTGCCCGCCAGCTCCCTGTGGTCGGGGTGGACCTCCTGGTGGTGGTGGTGGTAGAGCCTCAAAGCGTCTCCCACCACCTGCTGCTCGGCCAGCTCCTTTGCCTCGTCTGCCTCCTCCCTACGGACCGCCATGGTCGACCCTATGCCTCTACCTGGGTGGCCCCTCAACCGTCTGCTACTCCTCATCACGGTGGGTCGGGCAGTCACAAGCCATGTGACCCTGCCCGCCGCATGTGTAGCACTGCCTACCTCTCGAAAGACGGGCTCCGTGCTGTGTGCCCCGCACTGCTGAGCCAGTGTCCTGAGGTCGTCTGCGTGAGGGTCTAGTCTTCCTGGACCCCTGAGTCATCCGTCAACTACCTGTTGCAGAAGACTCTGCTACGTGCCGCCCCGCGGTAGGTCTCTCCGCTGGAGAAGTCTCAGCAAGAAAACTCTCAATCAAAAGGGCTCGCTCCAGTACTCCTGCCTGAGTCAGAATGCTGAGGGAGACCAGCGATGCCCTGATCTCATGTCTCAATCCCTGCTCAAAGGTCCGGGCCCGGAAGAATGGGTCCCGTACCATGTCTATCGAGTAACGCGAGAGATCGGTAAATCTCACCGAGTACTGGGCACCCATCAAGCTGCCCTGCTGCAGCTGAAGAAGCTTCTGGATGCGCACTGCACGGAGGGTGGCCGGGATGAACTCTGAGCGGAAGAGGCCCTCAAAGTCTGTCCATAGAAGAGATGCATCATCGTGCACCTAGAGCATCAAGCTCCACCATCGGCCCGCTGCTGCGTGCAGTAGGCTCGCTGTGAGGATCACCATGAGGTCTGCTGGTGTCCTCACTAACCGGAAAACTCGGACAACTGCCTCCAGCCAGTCCTCGGCTGCCTGGGGGTCCATCTCCCCGTGGAACCTGGGCTGTCGCTGGTGCTGGAACTCATGCAGTGCACTGAGGCGACGTGCATCCTCAGCGGATAGTGCTGGAAGCATCGGTGGCTCAGCGGGTAAAGGTACCGCCTGTGCCTCAACTGTCAAAGGGCCCTACACCGAGGCCTCGTCGCTCGGTGGGCTGTCGTCACACTCAACTCTTGGAACCCTAGCTGGCTGCCGTCGTGGGGCCATCCCGAAAAGGAAACAGATGCGACACGGTCAGAACAGTATACCTGGTGAGCTGACACAAAGTAATCACAAAGAAAACTTGAAACACACATGCAATCAATGTTTTCGTGTATTAAGTCGGAAATCAGAAGTCAGGGTCCTGGTGTACGGATACGTCGGCCACCGCACCAACACTGGGCTCCCTGGACTGATAACCACACTCAATATGCTTAACACTATTTCTTAACATAGTATAAAGATCAGAGTCTGCGGTAGAACCGAACTCCTCTGATACCAATTTGTCACGACCGTCCTCGGGGACCGTGCCGTGACTACCCTAAGCCCGCCTTCCACATGCCAGGGGATAGCGACTAGCACCAAGGCGTAAATTCCGGTAAAAAGGTAAGGCATTGCCTTTGCAAAGTAAACAAACACCAGAGAGCAAGCAAGCAGAAGAAGAAAACACTAAGTAAAAACTGAGTACAACAGTAAGTGCGGAAAGTAAGTGGGCCAGAATACAAACCCAAACTGAAAGTAAAGTACAACTCGAAAGGGAAAAGAGCAACTGAAAAGTAAAGCTGAAACGTCGAGCTGTCCACTGGAAGTCCCACCTGAAGGGTGGGTACAGAAAGCCTCCACTCCTCCTCGGGTCCAGCCGACCGCTCCGAGTATGTCCCGCCCAGTGGTCCACCTCCAGGTTTCGTCCTGCTCCGCAAGCCTCCACCATGATCAACGCTCTCCGTCGTCTGCAACCAACACAACGTAGTGCGGGCATAACCCGTGCATGGGTGAGTATAAGCTACTCAGTAGGGACCCTGAGACCCCCGAAGGTCTCCTAGAATTCACAAAGGATAATCCACAAAGGAAAGATACAATCATGAAGTAACATCCGACACGGCTTAGGTATATGACCATACATATACCTAAGTCATCAATTCTCGTTTGGCTCCAACATCCGAACCCAAGTACAACCTAGTCCACACAGGAAAGAAAAACGTAAATCCACACCGGATAGGAAAAAAAATCCACAAAGGAAAGTAAAACAGGGTTTCAGCTCGCACAGGTATACTTCTTTGTATGACGATAAAGATGACCAAATCATTACACTGATTCATCTAAGCTGTCAGACCCACAAAGGATCGATAGGTACTAACCCCCGCAATGACAAACAAAGGATCTGACCCACACAGGATCGATAGGTAACTAACCCCCGTAATGACTCATAAAGGATCTGACCCACACATGATCGATAGGTAACTAACCCCCGCAAAGACCCACACAGGATCGGACCCACACAGGATCTGTAGGCGTTGGCCCACACAGGACGGCTGAGCGCTGACCCACACAGGATCGGACCCACAGAGGATCTGTAGCACTGACCCACAAAGGATCGCTGAGTGTTGTAGTCGTCACCGTCGAATCCACTGAGGATCTCTGCACAGTCGTCGCCGTCACAGTAGCAGTCGCAGCCAGCTCTAGGGTTCCCGCACACAGCAAGCTCGTTCGGGAGGGTCCGCTCCATGAGCCGATAGGCTGATACATCAACTGACACATAGTCCAGAGTTGATGTATCCAAAAGTTCCATATCGACAACAGGAACTCAACGTCGCTGACGGCGCGTCAATCGGACGCCCGGTCTGAGAGTTATTGGTTTTTTCGTTCTAGGGGCCCAGTTGGTTTTTAAGGCAAAACCAACCTGACCGTACTCCACCTGCATCCAAACCTCGGGCAGAGTATGCCAAAAGATCTGTCTCACCTAGAGGAAACCAACAAAGTCGACAGAACGTCAATCGGACGCCCGAAGCTCAAGATACGAGTGTTTCCGCTCCGAGGGCCCGGTTGGTTTCGTGTACGAACCAACCCAGCCGAACACAAAGTATTTCGAAACCTTGAGTGTAATATACCGAAACGATCATCTCGATCCAAGGATCGCATCGCCGCTGATGGCACGTCGTTTGGAGGACCATAGCTCAAGTTATGAGCAAAAGACCGAAAAGGTCTGGGAACGGGGGGTCTGGGCCAGGACCGACCCGGCCCAACCCCCCTGGGTCGGCCCGAACCGGGCCGACCCGACCCGGGTTCGGGGCTGACCCGGTTGGGCGTGACCTGGCCCGGCCTGGGCGCGACCCGGACTGGCGGGTCGGCTCGGCTCGGCTTGGCCGAGCGGCCGAGCGAGGGAAACCGCGGGAGGGGGCGCGCTGCCCCCACGTGAAGGATCTGCGGCCCTGGTTGGGGCCGCCTCTCGCCAACGGACGCGGAAGCCGGCCGCGTCCCTGCCTTCGGTTCCGTGAGGCCGCGGAACTGCACCCTGCCACCTCCGGCCGCCGGCGCCGGCGACCCGCGCCGCCGGTGGAGTCTGCGGGCCACCGGAGTTGCTCCGGTGGTCCGATTTCATTTCCGTCTGCGCCGTAGCTCATCCCGAGTCCCGTTCTTCACTGCAGAATCAAAAAATCGTCTCTGCAGCCCGTTTTGTCGTCGTCCGCTGTTCCGCACACCAAGAACAAAAGGGCGGTGGGTTCGGACTTGTTCGTTGGTCCGCACCCACCGCGTTAGCGGTTTGAAACAACACCATAATTCCCAGCAATCGATAAACCTCGACCCACAATAATAATCCGCGGACCAACTTGTTAATTGGTTGGTCCGCGTTCTTGCCTTGGAGGAAAACAAACATGGGTATTATCATTTTCAAAATGACCCCTACCTCGTAGCTGTCGTCGGACGAGAGTTCTTCGCGAAATTGACCATCGCGGAAGAAGAGGATCGTCGCGTCGCGGAAGGGCGTCGCGTCGTCGCGGAAGGGTGTCGCGTCATCGATCTCTGAGGTTTAAAGAAAACACACAGATTTAAATTCACAAATTAAATCCATGTTAAGGATAAAATCCACAAAGGAATTAAAGATTCAAAATCTCCTACCTCAAGCAGTTGATGATCGGAGATTGCTGCGGGGAAGAACATCGCGGAAGAAGCGTCACGGAAGGAGAATCGTCGGCGTTGCCGAACACGGCGCCACGTCGTTGATCTCCGAGGGTTAAGCGTTCTTCGCATTCTTCGCGTTCTTTGTGTTCTTCGTATAGGAGGATGAAGGTACAAAATCTCCAAATCCTCTCAACAAAACGCACCCAAAAAGAAAGGTGTGTTGGTCTTATTTTATTAATATGCCAACAGTTGAGAAACAGGTTAAGAAACGAACAAATTAATTCATAGAATTAGTTTCAACGAATTAATCGCCCAATTAACAGGGGCGTTAAGAATTTAGAAAACTCATCAGTTGACTTTCATAAAGAGGAGTTTTCGCGGGTGCGTTTCTTAGAGGAAAAGAAACGGTGGGGCTCGTGCGGGCCCCAACTCACAAATATCCTACCAAGAGGGTAGGATATTTTGGGTTGCACCCTATCCGCTTCAACTTAGCTTAAGTGGATTTAAGTGGCTTTGAGTGAAATAAAATAAAGTTGTCGGACCACTTTATTTTATTTTCTTCACTTCACCCCAAAAATTAAAAAACCACCCCCGAGCAAACGTAACTCCGGAAGAGGCGTTTCTAAGCAAGTATCGGCGCTGCGATCCCATCGGTGCCCTCGGAATTTGATTCCGAGCACCGGTTCAAAAGTTAGAAAACCCCGCTCATTCGTTCACTGAACGTACCGATCCAAACTTCCGAAAATGATTCCGGGCACACCGGGCCTCAGAATCAGGTGCTGTCAGAAACCGCGTTCTTGTAAAATTCCAAAGAAAATTAAGTAAAAAAAAATTTCCTTGAAATTTACGGGTCTTTACCACTCCTCAAAGGATGCATCTATCTCAAGCTCCACATCATCCACATCAATCACATTAGATGGGTCAGGGTGATACCAACGAAGTTATGTCACATTGAGAATTTCATGCATAACACTGTATTTCTGTAGAATATTCAATCAGTATGACACCAGATCGATTCTCTCCACAACATCGAATGGTCCAATGATCCTGGATGCCATCTTGCCATGTCTTCATATCCTATAGTGAACAAACCTTGGTGACAACAAAAGGAATACAAAATCAACCTTTATAAACTCTCAGGTTCATCAATGTCTATTAGCATACTAATTATGTCTTCTTTGAGCTATAGCCATATGTTTCTGAATCATTTGAACATTCTCTGATGTCTCTTACACGAGACTCAGTCCCAACAACTTTGACTCACCTACCTTCGTCCATCATAGAGGTGATCTTCATGTCCTACCATAACGAGCCCCATATGGTTCCATCTATATCATTTCTTGATAACCGTTGTTATAGGAAAATTACACTAAATCTATGTATCTATTCTAAGGCACACTGAAGTCTAGAACACAAGCTTTCATCATATCCTGAAGCACCTGTATAGTATGTTCTGACTTCCCATCTGCCTATAGGTGGAAAGTTGTACTCAATAAAACCTATGTACTAAGCATCTTCTGTATGCCCTACCAGAAGTGTGAAGTAAAGAGTGAGTCGTAGTATGAAACTGTAGTCCATGGAACCCCATGCAGTTGAACTATCTACCAAAAATAATGTTCTCCTAACTATTTCACTGAGAAAGTCTCTCATATAGGTAAGAAATGATCTAGTTTTGTCAGTATATCCACAACAATCCAAATAGAGTAATTGTTTTGAGGTTTCCTCATGAGACCCACCACAAAGTCCATGGTCACATTGTAGAGACCCGTATCTTGACGTACATTGACATTACATTACTTTTGCGGAATACTTAGTACATTACAAAAACACACACACAAGGACCGTAATAGTTTAGTTTATTTGGAAACTCGGACTATAATCTTCTAATCGTGGTGAAAGATCTTCAAAATCTCCCATAAAGATCTTCTTTTTTTTTACCTAAAACCTTTCTTTATATCCTGGGGAAAAGAAAACATAAAAGGGTGAGCTCAAATGCTCAGTAAGGGTAAACAAAATAAATATCAATCACATCATATTCATAAGAACATAACATTTTGGAAATCATAACCTGCAAAAGAGAGCATAATTTCATAATCATGGGATAAATCATGGCAGTGAAAAAGTAATCCCAATAATCATAACTTAAAACATGAAACTTTGTGGCATACACACATAATCATAGAGAATCATTTCTTGTTAGTCAAGACTGATTTCCAAGACTATCTTAGTGGACAAAGTCCCTTTCTGAATCGAGTAACCCTCGTTTCAGTCCTGTTTCACTGAACCGGTATAACCTACCATTTCAGCCATGTCTATCTCATGAGATATAAAATCTTTACCCAATGCATTGGAGGGAGATATAGGTCCCACCCATATCATAATGATACCATTCTTATGTGTGCCACAAAATCATAAATCATACATCATTGCATAACCTATATAATAAAAATGGGATTCTTAAACAACATGACATCATAAAACAATTCATATAAGATAAAGGAATTCATAAAAATATTTCCATCACAACATAATCAAACCAATGTAATAATAGGGATAAAAACAGAACCCTTTTATTATCTTATATGGAAAATAATTTTGATAAAATACTTGAACTCCATTCTTGAGGAAAATATCCTTTCTTCTTCAAAAACATTTTTCCTTTCATAACATGTCATACGAATTTAAAATAAAAGAAGTTGATTAAAAATAAACTTGAAAACTTGTAAAGGAAGTTTCTTGGAAATAATGTTTTAAAAATCCATTCAGGCCGTATAAGTTAAAAAAAACATTCTTCGTACTTTTGTCGGAAAAGTCAAAAAGTACCTCGTACGGAAAACGACAAAAGATTCCTTTCACTTCTTTTACTAAAAACTCACCGAAGGGTAAAAATGGATTTAAACAATTGTAGGTGGATGGAAATAATATTAAATATTTATGAAACATGTATGTGGATGATAAAATACACCCCAGTAAATACTTACGAATAAACAATCTCGGATAAAAATGAGATTGTGGTATTTTCCTTACCTTATGTCCGACTTGCTTTGTAAGTGTCCGAACCTCCTGTATAATGATTTAAATCATGTTATTGACTTATTAAAGAATCATATTCATTGTTATGATATCATATATGGTTCACTTATGACATTATATTACCCGTTCTTTTGTAAATTCCATGTTAAAGAAGCGTTTTGGGTAAAATCGTTTCATTTATCGTAGGTGTTTTGACTTGTTGTTATTGACATCATTATTACTTATATCATGATCTACTTACTTCCAGAATATAAAATATGATTTATATATTATATATATTCAGTATATATATATATATAATAGATAGATAAATAAAATGAAAAACACCGTTCATGGAGACGGTAGTCCGTACGTACGCATGAACGCTGTTTTACTTTCCTTATTGTCTTGAAATGGAAGTAAGTAGATGACATACATATATATATATACATACATAAATCCAGTAACTTTATAATGTCATATATTTCATTATTATTTCTTATATATACTTTATAATCATTCTTAAATGGTTAACATGGAGAATGAATCTCATCGCGTCGTGGAGACGGTAGTCCGTACGTACGCACGAGCGATGATATCGTTCCCATGGTCGTGGAATTGTGTTGAAGTGTATGTATACTATTTCAGTATCAATATCACTTTACAATAATCATATATAGTTACTCATTACACCTTTATACCCATCCAATTAAGGTGGTGGTGGAAAATAGATTACACCACGGCGTGGAGACGGTATTCCGTACGTACGCACGCGCGGTGATTTCCTTTTTCCGTAGGATGGATAGAAGGTGAAATAGGGTTGTTTAATACTTATAATAACATATCAGTATATGAGTGATACTGATGTTATTACTTCATAATGAAACAACCTAAGAAGAAGAAGTGGAAGAAGAAATAAAGATGAAAGAATTGGTAACGGTAATTACCTCTTCTTTGAAGCGCCTTTTGGAGACCTCCTCTTAGGGAACTAAAATTGGTCTTTGAGGAAGACCAGAACCTCTAGGATGTTGCTAGGGAAGTGGAGAAGATATTTTTTCAGGGGTTGGCAGAGCTTGAGTGCTCAAATTGGTGTGAGGAGGAGGGGGAGGAGGTGTCCTTTTATAAGGGAGGAGAGGGGCACCTTTGGAATATCTCAAAATATTATTTTATATTAAAGTAAAAATCGGTTTATAATGGTTCCAAAGGGTCTTATTTCGAAGCTAAAGTGGGGATGGGTCGAAATACTATCAACCAATAGGATTTAGACAAGTTTAGGTTCTTATTTTAACCTTATCAATTAGATTTAACTCTAAGTTAAATAATTTAACTTTTACCGTGTCTTTTTTTTTTCTTTCACTATATGGTTAATACACTTACTATAACATGCCAAACGAACCCCAAATTGTTTATTATTAGTGTATATATCCTTATCTAAGTAATTTGGCCGAACCTTAGATTTTTAGGAATAAAATAACAATTAATAATATAATATTTGATTTAAAAACTATTTTGTGTCAATTTTGACACTATTTGATATAGGATTTTTGTGAAAGTCATAACAGAATTATATGTTCGAAACAAGTTGATTAAATCAACACTAATATATCATAGTAACCTATAAAATTAGTGGAATTCATAAAAATTCTCAAATTACATTTATTTTGGTGTTTATAACATCAATTATGTCAATTTTTCATAAATAAGATAATTACTGCATCATCTTTGTGTCATAAATAAATTAAATTATTTGATGTCTAAAAATTACAAATAAACTACCATTATGTAGGAAATCTTTTTATATTTCTAATGAATATTTATAGTCGAATTTATCATATGTATAACCCCATATTAAAAATGTTTTAGTAAATAAACTTTGATTTTAACCCTTTTAACTCTTCTTTGAATTAAATAATAATAAATGTCCTAATCTAATCCAAGTGGGCCTAAATGGTCATATTTTATTCATAAGGTTGTTTTTGGTCGAATTACACTTATCCAATAGAATTAGGACATGTTTTAGGGTAATATTAATATCATTCTTACCCTTAATTACCCTATTTACTTTTAACCGTGGTAAATAAAAGTAAAAAGTTACTATTCACCAAAAATTATTTTCATCTCATTGAACCACATTTTACTTACTGACATCAACCGTGTCTCTCTGATTTTTGAAATTCCGTTCACAGAAGCGTTAAAATTAAGTTTTATGAAAAATTCAGTTTTTTTAACTACCACTTAGTAGTTTCACTATTCATCAAAAATTGATGTTTTTCAGAACAATGCCAAAATTTCATCCTAAGCTATATTTCATATTCCGAACTCAAAAATGAAGTCTATTTTTTCAAATTCATAACATAGAAGTTTCATTAATTAATTTTATAATTAAATCCCGCTGTTAAAACAAATAGCGTGTTTTTAAGAAACAATATCTATCAAAAGATTTACACTAGTTTATAACTGGTTTAAATGTGAAATTACATCCAATGACCAACATTGTATTAAATTGTAAAAATATATTCTAAATATACTTTAAAACCACTCAAATTAATAATTTATCACTATTAATTATTTCGATTAAAAAAGTTGTTTTTAATTAAAATTTAGTAATTTTCACTATTCATCAGAATATGAAAGTTATCCGAAATGTACCAAAATTTCACCTTAGGCTAAATTCGATACTACGAATCCAAAAATGTAGTTCATTTTGAAAAATAAGATTTACAGAATTTCAAAAAGTGGTTATTACTATTCATAACGCCTATTTTTAATAATATTTTAATAGAATATCGTTGTTTAGTGAAACTCGGTATTGCGTATTACACACGCTATCGAGGAAGGTCGTGATTGCGTGTAATGCAAGGCAAGTCAAGGATGCGTGTTGTGCAAGTTCCTTTTGGTGTAGCGTACAACAAAAGACATTAATTAAAAAGAATATTTTTTATAAAATCTTGGGCTGTTACACACATCATCCCACTTCCACTCCAGAATGAGTAATGGCTATAGAAAAGCTTTGGGTTGTTGATTATCTGCCCTCACCTACCGAAATGTGTAGCATTGTTTCACAAACCCTACGATTTCCCTTTTTCATGACCGACCACTAAAACTATAATCATAGGTCATGATATATTTTGCTCACACCTGGGTGTACCATTGCCATTAAGGCATGAAATTCCTGCATCAACTCCTCTCACATGCTCGTAGGCACCCCAACCTGTTTCTTGACATAAATGATTTCGTCCTCCTCTATTTTCTAATCTGAAGGCAACTCCTCACCTTTTAGTATTTCTCTTAAGGAAAAACACTCCAGATCCTCATACTATCTGTATCTAATCAAGGTTAAAAGTGTAGAATCCATATAAACTGATACAAGAGTCATCTTCTCCGAACTCTCTTGAACCACAACATGCATCTCATCCCGTAAAGCTATCATCTTCCACTCAGTGCTAGACACCTAAACTGCCCGAGTCTGAGTTTTCCTACTCAAAGCATCATCAACACTATTCCCCTTTCCAGGTGTATATTCCATCTCAAAATCAAATGACTGTATATATTCAACCCATATCTACTCCTAAATATTCAAATCTCACTGTGAAAAGATATACTTCAAGCTCTTGTGGTTTGTATACACTTTAAAATTTTCACCCAAAAGGTAATTCCACAAAAAAAATTAAATCATAAACCATAGCTTCTAGCTTGAGGTCATGCATATGGTAGTTCCGCTCACGAGGAACCATATTCAGAGACCCGTACACCACAACTCGATCTCTTAGCATTAGTAAAAATCTGATTCTAACCCCAAAAGCACCACAATACACCATATACGCCTCACTTGGATAAGTTAGGATCAAGATCAGTGCGAATGACAAGTGATTCTTTAACTACTAGAAATTATCCTCACAAGATTTTGACTAGTAAAACTTTATCCCCTTCTTAGTCAAGCCCAAAAATAGCACTACCAAATTGGAAAATGTCTAAATGAATCTCCGATAATATCCTACAAACCCCAGAAAGTGATGGATATCGAAAATTTTCTTGGGATGATCCCAATAAACCACTGCCTAAAATTTATTTGGGTCCATTGACACACCTTCCTATGAGATGATATGACCTAATTAGTGTACCTGATCAATCCAAAACTGGAACATAGATAGTTTGGAGTATAGCTGATGATCTATCAATATAATTATGATGATGTTAAGATGTTGGGAATGATCATCATGAGTCTTAGAGTACACTAATATTTCATCCACAAACATAAAAAAAATTGATCTAGGCATGGATGGAAAATCCTATTCACCAAGGCCATAAACACTACTGGTGCATTCATCAACCCAATAGACATTAAGACAAACTCATATAAGCCATAACAACTTTCGAAAGCAGTCCTTGATATATCAGAAGTCTGAACACTAAACTGACGATACTATGATCACAAGTACATCTTGGAAAAGGCACAATATCCCCTCAACTGGTTAAAAATATTGTCAGTTCACAGAAGATGATATCGATTCTTCACTATCATCCAATTAAAATTTTTGTAATCAACACATAAGCACAAATTCCCATCTACCTTTTTATAAAACAAAACTGGTGAACCCCAAGGCGATGTACTCAGATAGATAAATCTCTTATCCTCTAACTCCTCTATCTAAGTCTTGTTCTCTTAAAGCCCTATCATCACTATTTTGTATGGTGGAATAGAAAATTGTTTAGATCCTTGAATAAGATCAATAGTGAATTCTACATATATCTCATGTGGTAGCCTTGAGAAGTCTTCAGGAAGGAAATCCAGAAATAAATCCACTATAGGTGGAAGGAATATTGCTTTATACCATCTTCATCCAGCAATATACTAGCAACCTAGGCTATGATCTCTCACAGTTGCTGAGTAATTGGCCCTGATCAGCCATCTTGGATATCCCACTCTCCATAGTGAATATAGTTTTCACCCTTAGGAGCCATAAAAGTCACCCTCCTATGGTAACAATAAATGTGGGAACAATATGCTACTAACCAGTCCAAACCCATAATTAGGTTGATGTTTGGAATGTCAATATTATAGAGATCTCATAGAAAATGATACTCCCCAACCTTGAGAGAATACCCCTTTTGCATAAAAATTTATCTTGTCCTTACTCCCATAGGTGTGTCTATCATCAACACCCCACTCACAAAATCCACTTTTAGGCTCAATCCATTCACAAGTTGTGAAAAAAATAAAGGAATGAGAGGAAAATTTATCAAATAAGTCACTAGATAAAGTAGAGGGTATAAGAATAGTACCTCTCAATATGGATGGTCCAACCTTTCTCTCCACAAGTACAGGTTGTACTACATGTAACCATCCTTTCCCTCTTCCTTGTGATGCAGTCTGACTCCCCTGATCTATACCACTATGTTTATATGGAAGCTATTTCTGAGAAGCACCATGTCCACCACCTCTACCACCTCATCTAGTAGAACTACAATTATTGGACTGATATGTTTCTAAATATCCCATTCATGCACCCTAGTTCTGTCTAGATATTGTATCACTGATCATCAGTTGATGGGTCCTATAGAACTTCTATAGGTATCCCATCTTTCTGAAATACTAGAACACTACCTGTGGTCATGGTAATTGTCTCCAGAAGTTTTAGAATCTACCACACTGGTGACAGATCACTCGATTAAGATCCTGAGAAATTAACCCCTCTGTCTTTGCACCCTACTTCCCACTACCCCGACTGAAGCTATCATAGAGATTCTTCCTTCTCTCAGGAGTCACACCTCTTGATCGTCCAACTACAACTATTTTTCTTTCACTAGAATCCTCCTTCAGGTTCCCCTCATCTATGATATCCTGATCTACCACCTCATCAAAAAAATTTATCGAAAAGTTTAACCTATGACTTAATCTCACATTTAATACCACCTTGAGAACACCTCACTATAGTTGTCTCATCCCATGCCAATTTTGGATCAAATCACTATAAATATGTAATGCATCCAACAGAAGTGCTCCAAAAACCTCACTATAGTTTTCTCATCCTAAGTCAACCTCATGAACTCAGCATATCTCTCCTACCTCAGCGTCTCTAGATAGAAGTGCTCCCAAAACTTCTCTAAGAAGTCCTTCCTTAACATACCATCATCCTATCCAGTATGTGCATGAATGTCGCACCAGAACTGCATGGATTCTCATAGAATATAAGAATACAACTTGAACCTCCTCTCCTCCAGATTCTCTAAATTGTCAAATATCTTCTCAATGGACTAAACCCAGAATTCAACTCCCTTAGGTCCACCCTATCCAATAAAATTCTGATGATGCTACAACTAAAACTCCCACATAAGATTAGATATACTCTTCACAACCCTCCCTGGGTATCTATCAATAACATTATTTAAGTGGGTGAAGTTCTCTTAGAACTTCTCCCCGACTTCCTCACTTGGAACAATTAGTGCCTCAGGTTCTACTACTGGAAGATCATCCCTATCTATGTACTCCAATAATCCTCTTAACAAGAATCTTCATGGAGGAATACTCTCTAACATTCCAAAAACGCACCTTAAGACATAGTTTACAACATTAACATGTTTACATAAGAGGGAAAACACAAAAATACACAATAATTCACATCCCCAAACCCTTCCGCGCGGTAAAAACTGAGGTATTATCACTCGCCTTGACCATCCTACACCTAGATCCTAGGTAACAAGCGTAAATACATTCTCGTTATTCAAGTTTCTCACTTAAACACCCATTTATTTTCATCTTGAATCATTTTAAATATTTTTATCAATTTCATGTTAGTTATATTTTAAATTAAATTTCCCAAGGAAAGAAAAAATAATTTAAGTTTAACAACTTACCCATAACCCATTTTCATGTTCGTTCTTAAGACGATGCATGTCATAATAAACCTGAGTGCCTATAATGATGCATGTAAACTCAACTCTCATGCCATACTGAGACATGAGTCAATATCATAAAATATCAACATTAAAAATCACAACACACAACAATTGTGTTACTCAAGTTGAAATAATATTCAACTATAATAGAAAACAACAATAGAAACAATTCCCACCCTGGGTACATGGGTCATCCCCCATACATGGGTTAGATACTCCCATGCACGAGCTCATAAACAAGGTTTTAATCTTTCTAGTATCCTATGTACCTTTCCCAAATAGTAAGACAAAAAGAAAATAAAATAAAAGAAAACCTGCTATGATACCACTTTTTTACATCCCAACCTGGGTGCCACACACCAGTGCCCCTATCCAGTCCGTCACATGACCTCAAGTGCACCTCCCCATACGCCAGAGGCTTCCAAATAGAAGTAAGGGTCTAATATCCATATTGAGGATACTATAACCTATTTTATTAGAGAAATACACTAGTAGAAAATAAGAAACAATCACTGAATAGTATATAACCAGAAATAGAATAGTACTAATATCACATGATGATCAAACTGGAGATACAAAGTCAAACTTAATAGTGAAAAATTCTATGATAATGTATGTTCCAAGTATAAAAATGAAAACTCGAAAGTAAAGACACTGATAACCCCCAAATGGGACCGAACCACATTCGATTCCCTCATCCATCCTTTATCTCGACTCATCCATATAATACAAGGTCTTTATCCTTATCCTGTCATGAAACCATGAAATCTATTCGGGTACTGATCAAGAAGCCCGAGTAGGGTGTTAGTACAACTCAGTAGGCCACCACCAACATTGTATAAACTAAAATCCCATCAATAGCAAGTTTATGCAGTTGTATAAATAAATAATTACAATGAATAAGTAAGCATTTATCACATTATAAATTAATCTTTATTTATCCACATAAATCCCTAGGTTCTCATAGAAATCCGTACCTCAATATCTACTTCGACTCATACCAAAGCCTGAAGTATGTTTGAGGGACATCATATATGAAAATTCCATTGTTATTGTTATTTAATTCACACAATACAATAACCATGTCCCCATTATTTAATTCATACTTCAATTCACATGTTACCATTCAATCTCACACAACATAATGACCATGTTCCTATTCTTTATTTCACAACTAAATGACCATGTTACCATTCATAAGTTCATATTTGAATGACCGTGTTACCAGACATTAAAACATAATTAATTAAACAATTAATTACCCACAAAAATCCATTACTAATTCAACAATTAGTTAAACACAACAATTACCTTAGTTAATTCAACAATTAACTATTCACATCAATAATATTAATTAATTTAAAAATTAGTTAACCACATCAAATACATTAATTAATTCAAAAATAATTAATCACTTCAATAATATTACTCAACTAAACAATTAACTAAGAACACCAAATTCATTACTAATTTAATAATTAGTTTATCACATCATTCCACTTAATTAATTCCTCCGTTAATTAAGTACGTCAATCACATTAATTAATTCAAAAATTGATCAATATACACAACTCAAAATCTCATAATTAACTATACAATTAATTATCTCAAAACAACAACTCAACATCTAATAATTAATTCATAAATTAATTATTTAATCAACAACTTAGTATCTCATAATTAATTCATCAATTAATTATCTAAAAAAACTCAATATCTCAAAAATAATTTATAAATTAATTATCTAAACCAACAAATAAATATCTCATAATTAATTCATTAATTAATTATCTAAATCAACAACTCAATATCTCATAAATAATTTTATAATTAATTATCTCAAATCATCTATCTCAAGGACTCATAATTACTTCAATTAATTATCTAAATCTATAATCTCAAAATCCCAAATTTTACATCAACCCAATTAATTAATTCACCAAATTAATTAATCCAAACAAGAATTATATTTATAAACATATAATAGAAATTATATAATTAAATACACACAATTTAAATCATAACCATGAAATTTGAATTATAAACCACCTACCTCATGTTTGACAAAGAACGTTCGCCAATGCGATTTCTAAAATTTCAGCATCACAATTAAGTAGAATGATATCTAAATAGAAAACCTAAATAAAGATTAAATAAATAAATATCCATCAAATAAAGATCTACATATATAATGCTACATATGTAACACCCCAAGCTTCCACGGTACGCTTCTCTTTGAATAATACAATAGCGCGTGTTGTACGCAACTTCAAGTTCTAACACACCACAACCAATCAAAATAGCCGTTATGAATAGTAATAAACACTGAAAACATTTGGATTCAGAATATTGAAATTATCTTAGGGTAAAGTTTTGGTATTTTTATGAAAACTTTCAATTTTTGATGAATAGTGAAAAACACTTAGTTATAGTTTAAAATTGAATTTTTATTTAAATAATTATTTATTTTATCTAAATTTATTTTAGGTCAAAATAGATACATAATAACTATTTAAGTTCAATGTAACTCATTGAGTCAGTTTATAATAATTTTAGATATATAAGAATTCTATTTAACTTTTTACCGTCTTTTACCCACCTCCTAGGAGCATTTACAAATTTACATAAAACTTAATTTTACCGCTCTGTGAGTTGAATTTTGAAAATCTGAGAGACACATTTGATATTAGTAAGTAAAATATGGTTCAATGAGATGAAAATAATTTTTGGTGAATAGTAACTTTTTACTTTTATTTACCCCGGTTAAAATAAATAGGGTAATTAAGGGTAAAAATGATATTATTATTACCCTAACACATGTCCTAATTCTATTGGATAAGTGAAATTCGACCAAAAAAAATCTTAGGAATAAAATATGATCCTTTAGGTCCACTTGTATTAGATTAGGACATTTATTATTATTTAATTCAAAGAAGAGTTAAAAGTGTTAAAATCAAAGTTTAATAACTAAACCATTTTTAATATAGGGTTATACATAAGATAAATTCATCTATAAATATTCATTATAAAGATAAATAAATTTCCTACATAATGGTATTTTATTTATATTTTTTATACATTAAATAAATAAATTTATTAATAAAACAATGATGATGCAGTAATTACCATATTAATGAAAGATTAAAATAATTGATATTATAAATATCCAAATAAATTTAATTTTATACTTTTAATGAATTACATTAATTTTCTAGGTTATTATGACATGTTAGAGTTTATTAAATGTATTTATTTATAATTAATAAAGTTTTTAGGACTTTAACAAAAATCAATTATTAAATAATGTCAAAACTAACATAAATGAGTTTTCAAAACAAATACAGTATTATTGGTTGATATAATAATCTTAAAAAACTAAGGTTCGGCCAAAAGACTTATATAATGATAGGTGTATCATTAATGAACAACTTGGTGATCTCTTGGAGGTTTATAATAAATTTATTAACCATATAATATAAAAATAAAAAGAGACATGGTAAATGTCAAACTATTTAACTAAGAGTTAAATCTAAAAGATAAGGTTAATATAGTGACCAAAACCTGTCCAAAACCTATTGGTTGAGATGTTTTGGACCCATCCCCACCTTAGCCTTTAAATAATTAATTTTGGATCCATTATAAACAAAAAATTATTTTATTATAAAATAATATTTCAATCTTTTCCTAAGGTGCCCCTCACCCCTCTTATAAAAGGGTATTTCTCCTTCTCTCTAATTCACACCTTCAAAGCCATTTGTCTCGGCCAAACCCTGCAACAATATCCTCTCAACTACTCTCAATTCATCCTAGAGGCCTTCCTTTAGTCAGAAAGCCATCCTAAGGATCCATTTTGATCAAATCAAAAGGAAGAACCCGAAGAAGAGGAGTTTAACCTACCCTCGACCAAGGAAAAGAACAAGGTAATGGTTAATTCTACAACCTCTTCATTATTCAAGGTTATTTATATGTAATTATCTATTAGGACCTCTTTATCATCCACATCCATGTTTTCCTAAAAATTTATTCCAAAGCGTTTTTACTACTTACTAGACTATGGGTTAAAGTAATTTATACTCTTATTTGACCTTATATGTTTTGAAGGGAATCTTTCCATCATTTTCCAAACAAGTTACTTTATGACCTTTTCGACAAAATTAAGGTAATTTTTTTAACTTATATGGTGGGTGCGGCTATATTCCTCCATTATAACATCGTTGATTCTTCCCTTACAAGTTTATAAGAATGTTTTCAAAATAAATGTTTTCTTTTATAATTATGAAACATTAAATGATTTCAAAAAAAGAATTAGTTATTTCTCTCAAACAGTTTTGATTTCATCTATGTCAACATAATTTAATGGGTTTTAATCTTGTTTGAAGTTGATTTATTATGATACAATTATTCCATTTTGTATTAAAAGTTTTGTGATATGTTTGACTGTGGATGTGTTATTTTTCTAACATTCATGGTTTATAGATAAAGTGTTGACATTTCATGTGCTAGTATTAATACAAATGTTTATGTTATGTTTAAAAATTTTCATATTAGGAATGAATTGGACTTAGTAAGTGATCGGTGGAGCCCTCTATAGCTCCTCGATGCATCGGTAGGTCTCATGAGACAAACTATTTTCTTGGTACAAGGCTTTGACAAAATCTTATTTGTAGTCTTGGCACAAGGCCTTGACTATGTGGTTATAAAGTCTGGAATTATGCATTCCATCATTATGAAAGTGGATGTTGATATTTCATGTGATTATTCCACTAGTAGAATATCCATGTGAGTAAGTAAATTTCATTATTTTGATTTATATTTTCCATATTATGATGAAGTTTATGTTGAAAATGCTTTTGTTTTAATTTTATACATTGCCTTAAATGTTTTTGCTTATTTATGAAAGTTTCCGCTATATTTTTATCCTTATTGAGCATATGATCTCACCCCTTTCTATGTTTTATTTTTCCCAGGATGCAAAAAATTATATTATGACTGACCTGTAGGGATAGTCTATGGGATCTCAGTGTTGTCTATAGAAACAATGTTGTTGTAGCTTTCTATTTTATAATGTAATGTAAACCCTATGAATGTATCTAGTATTTCCAAGGCTACTAAATTGATTGGTATTTCTGGACATGATTTCCTTATATCATGCCAATGTTATGTAATAATTCTCCGACTTTGTGTAACTGGAGTCAGGGAATTACAATTGGTATCATAGGAAGTTTAGTACAAACCTTGGAAACTAGATTTAGAAAAACTCTGATTAAAGCACATTATCCTAAGATAGGCTTTGAGGATTAGTATAGAAGAACTTCCTAGAATTTTTGTATTGTATAGATTTTTTGAGTTTTCCATGAAATGCATCCCTGTCTGGATACGAGCAGGTAGAGGTGACTCTAACATAGATGTACCTAGGGGTAAAACCCGAAAACACCACTTTGATCTATACTCGAACGGGAAATGGTGCATGACAACGGGGCTTGCTGCACTCTTGGTTATGACACCCTCGAGGGATATGCTTAGGATAATCCACATTTTCTTTAGAAATTATTATGAAGGATTTATGAGTATATACCTCCTCAAATATTTTTTTATGATTATGAATTATATCAATAAAATGTGCAATTTATGTTAAGTATGTTATAAGTTTGGAATTAGGTATTGTGATTCATAAACTAATCTAGTGTATGCCATTGTTTAGAAATGGAATCAAATGTAAGTAATGGAAACCGTATCAATGCATGAACTCCATGTGGGGATTTCCCTCATGCTCAAGATAATTATAGTAGAGCTGGTGATACAACTGGTGCTGATTAGCTTATCACTATACTAGGACAACTCACTCAGGTTATGAATAATAACCTTACCCGTATGGAACACCCTGATCCGCATTGTGGAGGATCAATGTTAGATCGCTTCATGAGGAAACAACCACCATTATTCAATGGGGGTACAAATATATTAGTAGCTGAGCAATGGATAAATTCCTTAGAGAAAATATTCCATGCCTGGGGAGTAGCGAAAGGGAAAAAGTTGTCATGGCAGTTTACCACCTCAATGGAGATGCTGATCAATGGTGGTCATTGATTCAAAGCACAAAGGAAGATTATGAAGTATAAAATATGTAATGGAGGGTGTTTAAAGAAATTTCCTTAGAAAAATACTTTTCTCATGACCATCAAGCGGAAATGGAAAGACAATTTCTGAGTATGAGGAAAAAGGAGGATGAAAATGTCACAAAGTATGAAGCTAACTTTACAAGGTTAGAGAGGCATACTGTAGATTATATACGTAACCCAATAAGTAATATTGATCATTTATCTTATGGATTGAAACCATTTCTCCATCGATCATTAGTCTCACAATCCTTCTTGTCGTACGAAGATATTGTCTTATGTGCTATCAAGACATAAAAATAATTATCTAAGTCTTACGAATTAAAATAAAAGAAAGAGAAGAAGAGATATGCTGAACACTTTGGAAATAAAAATAAGGGGAAGAAGGGAAAAGTTGAATATCCATCCTATAGTAAATGTAGAAAGAAACACACTGGTACTTGTCTGAAGGGAATGGGAGTCTGTTACAAGTGTTGTTAAAAAGGCCACAAATCTCATGATTTCAAGGGGGAATAAAGAGGATTTCAATGTTTAATGCTACAATTTTAGAGAAATGGGGCATTATGAAAATGAATTTCATAAGTGCCAAGGAATATTACCTCAGAAATGGCCAATGGATCAAGGCCAAACTTATTCTATCACTACTACTAAGGTTAAAGCTCCGAAAGACGTGTTTGCAGGTAATTTAATGGTTTCCTAAAGTTTAGAAAATGATTTATTTGATTCTGGATCATCGCATTATTTCATATCTTCCCATTTTTCTAAGAAAATTATATATTTACAATTTTATTTAACAAGGGAGTTGTCAGTCAAAACTCATAAGGGAAGTATCATTGCAACAATGTTTTGCAAATTAGTCCCCATTAGGGCATATAAATGTTCTTTATCTGCTAATCTCATCGTCATACCCATGATTGAATTTGATATAATCCTCGATATGGATTGTCTTTCGGACCATGATGCAAACATTTATTTCAAGAATGAGTTTACTATTTTTGATGATGATGATAAAGAACACCTTATATTTAGAGTAGAATTGTCACCACCTAATTCTTATATAGATCCAACCCCAGCAGCTCAACTAAATTCAATTATTGGGGAGGAAGAGAATGAAATAACTGTGGGTGAGGAAAAGAATGTTCAAATAGAGGATGTACCTATTGTGCAAGAGTATGTTGATGCATTTACAGAGGATTTACCTAGACACCCTCCAGAATGAGAAATTGAGTTTTCCATTTATATAATTCCTAGTTCAAGGCCCATATCGAAGACCCATTATAGAATGGCCACCGTGGAATTAGTGGAACTAAAGAAACAACTGGAGGAATTGCGTAATAAGGGATTTATTCTCCCTAGTTTTTCTCCATGGGGAGCCCCTGTTCTTTTTGTTAAGAAGAAAGATAGATCTATGTGGTTGTGCATTGACTACAGGGAGATCAATGCTATAACAATAAAGAACAAGTATCCCCTACCTCGCATTGATGATTTATTCTACCAACTTCATGGAGCTCAATAATTTTCAAATATTGAACATCGATTTGGATATCATGAGTTGTGTGTGAATAAAGAAGACATTCCAAAAACAGCATTTCAAACCAGGTATGGGCATTACGAATTTATAGTAATGCCTTTTGGATTGACTAATGAACCCTCTCTATTCATGGATCTAATGAATAGAGTTTTTAGGGAATATCATGATGAATTAAAAGTAGTATTTATTGATAATATCTTGGTATACTCCAAAATCTACGAACATCATGAAAGTCACTTGCGCATTATTCTAAAGACCCTCAGAAGGAATGAATTATATGGGAAGTTTAGTAGGTGTAAATTTTGTCTTCAATAGATTTATTTTCTGGGCCATATTGTCTCGAAGGATGGAATCTCTATTGATTCTTCAAAGACAAGAGAAATCAGAGAATGGCTAGCACCGATGAGTATAACCGAGGTACACAATTTTATTGGTTTAGCAGGTTATTATCGATGTTTCATCCAGAATTTTTCCCGATTGGCTAACCCATTAACGAAGCTCACATGTAGAGGGGTTAAATTTGTTTGAAAAAATAGTGTGAAGAATGTTTCGAAGAACTGAAGAGAAGATTAGTCAATGTTTTTATCTTTAATATACCATCTGGAAATGATGGATTTGTTATTTATAGTGATTCATCAAAGAAAGGACTTGGTTGTGTCCTTATGCAGAATGATAGAGTTATTTCCTATACATAACGACAACTAAAAATTAATCAAAAAAACTATCCCACTCATGATATTGAGTTAGCAGATGTAATCTTTTCTTTAAAGATTTGGAGACACTATCTCTTTGGTGAAAAATGTGAGATATATACCGATCACAAGAGTTTGAATCATATTTTCTCAAAGAAAGAACTCAACATAAGGAAAAGACGATGGCTTGAACTAATCAAAGATTATGATTGGACTATACACTACCACCCGGGGAAGGCAAATAATGTGGCAGATGCTTTGATTAGAAAGGATCATGGATTTCTGAACAAGATGAGAGTTGGAAAGGATCCTATATATGAGGATCTAGTAACATTGGACATGGGGATAACCATGGAAGGTGAAACATCAAAACTTTTTCAAATGGTTGCCAAACCATATTTACTAGAAAGTATAAAGAGTTCGTAGACTGATGATGAAGTGTTTCAAAATAAGATTAAAGATGTGAATGATGTGATATTGAGTGACTTTGTGTATGAATATGGAGTTTTGAAATTTGGGAAGAGACTTTGTGTTCCCGATATACCCGATCTAAAAAGGGAATTGTTGGATGATTGTCATAGTTTTAATTTCTTTATACACCCTAGTAGCACTAATATGTATAGAGATTTGAAGGAACATTTTTGGTGGGACAACATGAAGAGGGAGATTGCTGATTTTGTTTCAAGATGTATGGTTTGTCAACAAGTGAAAGTTATAAGTCAACAGCCTGGAGGAGTCATGCAACCTCTTCCTATACCTAATTGGAAATGGGATAATATTACGATGGACTTTGTCATGGGAATACCAAAGGCTCCTAGAAGGAATGATGAAATATGGGTCATTGTTGATCATCATACCAGGTCAGCACATTTTCTGGCTATAAGAGAAGATTTACCACTTAAAAGTTTAGAAATACTATATATTAATGAATTTGTAAGACTTCATGGAGTACCCCTATCAATTTTTTCTGATCGTGATCACCATTTTACATCAAGATTCTAGAAAAGTCTTCAGAAAGCCCTGGATAATGAACTTCATTTGAGCACTACCTACCACCCTCAAATTTATAGACAATCAGAATGGACTATTCAAACCTTATAAGTCATGTTGAGATCTTTCTCACTTGACTTTCAAGGTATGTGGGATCAATATTTACCTCTAGTAGAATTTTTCTATAACAATAGCATCCATTCACGTATTCAGATGGAAATATATGAAGCGTTATACGAAAAGAGATGTCATACACCAACTTGTTGGGATGATTTTGGTGAAATAAAACCCATAGTCCCAGAACTTATTGATGAAACGATGGAAAATGTGAAGGTAATCCAAACCCACATCAAAGCATCTCAAAGTGGGCAGAAGATCTATACTGATAACCGAAGGAAGGATTTGGAATTTTAGGTAGGAGATCATGTTTTCTTGAAGGTATCTCCATGGAAGGGAATTATACAATTCAGTAAGAAGGGTAAATTGAGTCCCAGGTACATCGGACCTTTCGAAATTCTAGAACGAATTGGGGCTGTAGCTTACCGTTTGGCAATGCCGCCAAGTCTCTCCAAATTTCATGATGTGTTCCACGTATTGCTATTGAGAAAATACATGCCTGACCCAATACATGTACTTACCTACAAGGAATTAGAACTGGAACCCGATCTGTCTTATTGTGAAGATCCTATCAAGGTTCTTGATACAAGAGAACAAGTGCTGAGAAACCAGATGACTCGTCTGGTAAAAGTTCTATGAAGAAACCATAAGATGAAAGATGCAACGTGGGAACCCGAGAAACATATGATGAAGAACCACCTGAGTCTTTTTATGTAGTAATATTCTAGAAATTTCGAGGACAAAATTATTTGAAATAGCATAGAATGTAACACCCCAAGATTCTACGATACACTTCTCTTTGAATAATACAATAGCCGGTGTTGTACGCAACTTCGAGTTCTAACACAGCACAACCAATAAAACTAGCTGTTACGAATAGTAATACCCACTTTTTAAAATTTTATAAATTTTATCTTTCAAAATGGAATTCATTTTTGGATTCGGAATATCAAAATTATCTTAGGGTGATTTTTTGGTATTTTTCTTATAACTTTCAATTTTTATTTAATAGTGAAAAACACTAAGTTACAGTTTAAAACCGAATTTTTATTTAAATAATTATTTATTTTATTTAAATTTATTTTAGGTCAAAATAGATACATAATACCTATATAATTTCATTTTAATTTATTGGAGTTAGTTTATAATAATTTTAGATATATAAAAATTTTATTGAACTTTTTACTGTCTTTTACCCACCTCCTAGGAGCATTTGCAAATTTACATAAAACATAATTTTACCACTTCTGTGAGTTAAATTTAGAAAATCTGAGAGACATGGTTGATATCAGTAATTAAAATTTGGTTCAATGAGATGAAAATATTTTTTTTAATAGTAACTTTTTAATTTTATTTACCACGACTAAAAGTAAATATTGTAATTAAGGGTAACAATGATATTATTATTACCCTAACGCATGTCCTAATTCTATTGGATAAGTTAAATTAGACTAAAAGAAACCTTAGGAATAAAATATGATCCTTTAGGTCCACTTGGATTAGACTAGGATATTTATTATTATTTAATTCAAAGAAGAGTTAAAATAGTTAAAATCAATGTTTAATAACTAAACCATTTTTCATATAGGGTTATACATAAGATAAATTTGACTATAAATATTAATTAGAGATCTAAAAAGATTTCATACATAATGGTATTTTATTTATAATTTTTAGACATTAAATAATAAAAATTATTTATGACATATTGATGATGCAGTAATTACCGTATTAATGAAAGATTAAAATAATTGATATTATAAATATCCAAATAAATCTAATTTTAGAAATTTAATGAATTCCACTAATTTTATAGGTTATTATGACATGTTAGGGTTTATTAAATGTGTTTATTTCTAAGTAATAAAGTTTTTAGGACTTCAAAAAAAATCAATTATTAAATAATATCAAAATTGACATAAATGAGTTTTTAAAACAAATACAATATTATTGGTTGATATAACAATCCTAAAAATCTAAGTTTCAGCCAAAAGACTTATATAATGATATGTTTATCAGTAAGGAACCACTTGGCGTTCACGTGGAAGTTTATAGTAAGTTTATTAACCATATAATATAAAAATACAAAGAGACATGGAAAATGTGAAACTATTTAACTAAGAGTTAAATCTAAAAATAAAGTTAATATAGTGACCCAAACCTATCTAAAACCTATTTTTTGAGAGGTTTTCAAACCATCCCCACCTTATACTTTATAAAATTCATTTTGGATCTATTATAAATCGAAAATTATTTTATTATAAAATAATATTTTAATATTTTCCAAAGGTGCCCCTCACCCCTCTTATAAAAGGGCACTTCCCCTTCTCTCTAATTCACACCTTCAAAGCCATTTGGATTGGCCAGACCCTACCCAAATATCCTCTAAACTATCATCCCTTCATCCTAGAGGCCTTAATTTAGTCAAAAAACCAACCTAAGGATCCCTTTTGATCAAATAAAAAGGAAGAACCCGAAGAAGAGGAGGTTAACCTACCCTCGACCAAGGAAAAGAACAAGGTAAGGGTTAATTATACAACCAATTAATTATTCAAAGTTTTTTATATGTAATTATCTACTGGGACCTCTTTATCATCCATATCCATGTTTTCCTAAAAATTTATTCCAAAACATTTTTACTCCTTACTAGACTATGGGTTAAAGTCATGTATACCCTTATTTGACCTTATACGTTTTGAAGGAATTTTTCCGTCATTTTCCAAACAAGTTAATTTATGACCTTTTTGAAAAAATCAAGGTAAGATTGTTTTTTTAACTTATACGGAAGTTGAAACTATATTCTTCCATTATAACATCATCAAAGCTTCCCTTATAATCTTATAAGAATATTTTCAAAATAAATTTTTTCTTTTATAATTATGTAACTTTAAATGATTTCAAAAAAAGAATGAGATATTTCTATCAAATAGTTTTGATTTCATCTATGTCAACATCCTTTAATGGTTTTTAATCTTGTATAAAGTTGATTTATTATGATACAAAACTTCCATTTTTTATTGAAGGTTTTGTGATATGTTTGATTGTGGATGTGTTATTTTTCTACCATTCATGGTTTATGGATAAAGTATTGACATTTCCTGTGTTAGTATTAATACAAATATTTATGTTATGTTTAAAACTTTTCATATGAGGAATGAATTGGACTTAGGAAGTGATGGGTGGAGCCCACTATAGCTCCTTGATGCATCGATAGGTATCATGAGACAAACTAGTGTGTTGGCACAAGGCCTTGACAAAATCTTATTTGTAGTCTTGGCACAAGGCCTTGACTATGTGGTTATGAAGTCTGGAATTATGCATTCCATCATTATGAAAGTGTCTATTGATATTGCATGGGATTATTCGACTAGTAGAATATGCATGTGAGTAAGTAAATTTCATTATTTTGATTTATATTTTCCATATTTTTATGAAGTTTATGTTGAAAAGGCTTTTGTTTTAGTTTTATACATTGCCTTAAATGTTTAGGCTTATTTATGAAAGTTTTTGCTATATTTTTATCCTTACCGAGCATCTGAGATCACCCCTTTCTATGTTTTATTTTTTCTAGTATGCGAAGAATTATATTATCACTGACCTGCAGGGATAGTCTATGGGATCTCAGTGTTGTCTATGGAAACAATGTTGTTGTAGTTTTCCATTTTATGATGTAATGTAAAACTTATGAATGTATCTAGTATTTCCAGGGATACTAAACTGATCAGCCTTTTGGGACATGATTTCCTTGTATAATTACAATGTTATGTAATATTGCACCGAATCTGGGTAACTGGGGACGGGATGTTACAACATCTATATCTAATAAAAATAGAATAAATTAATAATTTAATGGATGGGAGAAAAAAGAGAAAGAACAGGAAACCAATGAGATTGAATCCACTTATTGGGAGGGGTGTAGATCTATGATTCGGGCTTTAAATCACCAATAACTGAGGTTGAGAGGGATTAGAGTCCATTTTAAGGGATAAAAATCATGGAAGAGTGCATCTGGTTGGGGGGGGGATAAATTAGGATTAAAATGGGAGTTCAGGTAATTAAAAACTAATTTTTAGGTTAAATTAATTTGTGTGCATGTTTTTCTTGGTTGGGGTGCACATTTTTCCCTAACCACGTGCCTAAACCATGAAACTCATTTTTAGGGGTGAACATTTAATCCTAAGAGGGCACACAGTTTGACTAACCATGCACCAACTGTGAAAAATCTCACTGTCTAGGGTTGTGCGATTTACTGGGCTAGGGAATATGATATTCCCTAACCATGCTCCAACCGTGTACTACCTCTTTTTCTTCCATTTTTACCAATTTTTAATCAAACACACCCCAAGGTAAAACCCAAATGAGAAGTACCCAACACAAGGCAAAAGAGTTCCTAAAATCAAGCCCGAATCAACTCTAGAAAAGGTCGGGATCTTAGACTATGTTGAAACTGTATAGGTCCCCCATGGGCATAGAAGTAGATCACATCATCTTCTAGAGATCCCACAGGATTAGATGAAACATTATCTAGTTTTCTAATACCACCAGTCAAATCCCATGTATAGTTTCCCCTAGAACCTATATATTTTGATCCAACTATTCTTTAATCGTGAACACCCCTACAATAAATTTTTATAATTTTCATGGGATTTTTGCATGGTCCCCCTAGACATGTAATAACCATATGTCAAAGAAAAAACATAAAAATTTAAAATTATAAGTCCCCAAAAAAAAAATTAAATTCGCCCAAAACCACATAAATTAATATAAGATAACACATTACAGTAACTTAGTGGTGACATAGTATATATATATATATATGTGTAAATATATAAATAAAAGTAAATATATAGATATATAAAAAAATATATAGATATGTATAAATATATAATTATATATGTACTTATATATATAAATAAATGTAAATATAAAAAATAGAATTTGATATAAATTGATATAAATATATAATTATATGATCATGCATACCTATAAATATGTTATTATTTATAAGACTATATATCTGTGTGTTTGTTTGTTTATGTCGAATTATATTTATTAATATAAACATAATTATACATAAGTATATATAATTTTATATATATATATATATGTTATTATATGTATAATACAATAATTATATAAAATTATACCACAAAAAGCATAAATTATATGGTGAAGTGCATAGTCCGGTTTTTGTTGGATCTCCATAAACTGCAAAATGTAGGTGTTTGAATCCAAAAAATGGAAAAAAAGAATAATGTTTTTAGTGGTTCAATATTTCTAGGCTCTTGTGGGACAAGTTGGGGTGGGTTTTACTCTGGGTGCCATACTTGTTTGAGGTGGGGTGGGCTAAGGTTGGGTGGGGGATTGACTAGGTAGGTTGTGGGACAGACTAAGTTGGATGGTTTTAGGTAGCTAAGTTGATATTGGACGACCATAGTAGATATAAACATAGGTTGGGTAATAAAATTTAAAAACTAACAAAACAAAAAAAAATATTAATAAAAAAATAAAAAAAATATAAATAAAACCCCATAAATAAAAAACTAGCAAGAAATAAAATATCATCACAAGAAAAATATTTCTAACTTATTTCCAATATATTTATCCACAATGGATTATAGAAAATATAGTGTATTATTTAATGGTATTTTAAACATAAATTGATTCTAATTTTTCTTAAAGTGTGATTCGTCATCATATTTGAGTGCAATCCTCCTCAAATTTGGATATTTTATATTTATATTTTTTAAATACTTTTAGAATTAATTTGGAAGTTACTCAAAATTAATTAATGATTTTCCAAAAAACTAAACAATTAAATTATGTTTATAATTTAGGAACTACCATTATAAAATAATTTCTGAGGAATTTTTCATTTAAATATATCTTAGAACTCCTTATGTTAAATTACACTAGAGACTTCCGAAAAATTATTATTAAAAAATAATTTGTTTAAGACAACATATAAAAAATTATTTTGGGAAAAGATATATCAATTCAATGTTTTTTAAAATTTCAAGTAATTTTAATTTTTGAGATTCTATATTTCCTTAAAAAATCCTATTGAGGAAGACGAGTATAGGTTCTTAATTTTGTTTCTCCATATCCTTTTATTTTTTTATTAACACATATATTTTTGGAATCTTTCATATCTTCCCCCTCAAATACCTTCTATTATACCAAATTTTTATTTTCTTTTTTGAGTATCAAGACCTTCAAATTATTTTACTAAATTAATCTTCTTGATTTATTTTATATTCATGTTATATTCAACATCTCAACCTATCAATATCAAAATCTTTTTAAGGTGTTTTTTTGTGTTAGGATAAGTTTATGTTAATCCATATACAAGTTGATTCTTTTGATTTTACTTGTTTTACCATGATGTTATGAATCATTATTTCTTGATTTAAACTATTATATTAAAAGGCATAAATCCTTTAATTTAATTATGTAATGTATTTCATTAATACATAAGAAAATGTTTGATTAACTACTTGAGGATATTTTGAAAGTTATTTTTATTTATTAATGTTGGTATTATGAGGTTTATAAGTTTTTTTAAATCACTCCCTCCATTTTTTCTTACATTTAATAAATCAGTTATTTCTTTTAATTGAATTTTTATTCCCCTATATGATTATTCCACTAATATTTTTATACATAAAATTACATGGTTGAATATTGTTTTTCTAGAATTTATTTCTAAGAAATATATATCTTATAATGTTTAATTCTTTAGGTCAATAATTTTTTAAAACCCATCTTAGTATTCATTAATAATATTTACTCCACCATAAGTCATATAGTTCATTTTATTCTAAGTATGTAGGATATAATTTTCTCTATTTGAATTTCATCTGTATTCTTGTATAGTGCCTCTATTTTTACATCTATATCTTTTCCTCACCAACCTGATTAATTTCTATCCTCAGTAAAAATTGATCAATATTAAATTAATAGTAATATTTTATGTTTCTTAATGAGATGTAGGAAAAACTTAGGATTCCTCTTCATGATTCCTTCATTGGTTTGAAAACACATTATATCTCTTATATTAAAATGTCATCCATAATGTTTGGTTTTTTATTTAAAGACATAGGTCCAATCCATGGTGTGTGAACTATATCAATAACAATTTAATTATCACTCAAGATTCTGATATTAATCTACCATCACGTTTTTTTAATATTGAATATCATTCCATAATATGGTAGTTTTATATAATGGAAGATATATATTAAAAAAAAGTAATATATTTTTTCATTATTTTTGGCTTGACACCCACAATATGGCTGATTGATATTCATACATACATACATACATACATACATACATGCATACATACATACATACATACATACATACATACATACATACATACATACATACATACATACATACATACATACATACATACATACATACATACATACATACATACATACATACATACATACATACATACATACATACATACATACATACATACATACATACATACATACATACAGACATACACACATACATTCATACACACACACATACAGACAGACACACACACACACACACACACATACATACATACATACATACATACATACACACATACATACATACATACATACATACATATATTCACATAACTTGAATAAATATTTATTTCACAATATTTACTAAACATTTGAATAAATAAATACGAGATTAAAATTATTCACATATTCAAAAATCTAACATCTCATAATTTATTTTTCATGATCAACATAACTTGAATAAATATTATCTGAGAAGATGGTAATAAAGTTATTAACAAACATAAATTCAATATAATTTAATGAAATTTTAGATACACTTAGTTTGTGACACTCTAGGCCCCTTTCTCAATTGAAAAATGTAGTACTTACCTAAAGTCCAAGATTTAACTCTAAAAACACAGAAATTCACCCATAGAGAAATAAGTTAGTGTATCAGCTACCCCAACACTCATATGAATGATACTATGTAATATAATCCCTTTTTAAATCAATATCTCATCAAGAAGGTTAATACTTGAGTCATCACCCTATATACTTGATTTTGTCTTTCTCAGAATTTCTAAAATGAACTTTTCTCAAACAACTGTGGACATGGATTTTAATCGCACGTGTCCCTCATAACCAATGAGCTAGAGATATCTTCTGCCATTAAATCATAAGGGGAACAAATACTTTCTTAACCATTTAATAAATGACATATCACAGATCATGTACCCAACACATACTACCTTATCGCAAGAAACTTTTATCAGAGTTTTCATCAATAAATCTACGTACTTGATTATCAATACACATTAGTAATGATATAAAGTCAAACAAATAGTATCCATACTTATAGATAGGAATATCCAATGAAAAATAAAGCATATAGAATTGTTATTGGCAGGTTTATCCTCATGAAATAAACTCTTAGATACCACCAAGTGTGAAATTCATGAGAAGAAGTCTCAATGATTATAATCCCCATGAACTTGATAGTTTGATGTCACCTTTTTCTATTTAGATTAATGTATTTAGACTATATGACATATTTATTTAATAATATCATCATATAATTTATAGGTTATCATTATAGTGAAGAATAGTTATAACACATTGATTTGACTAATAGTGAATGTACATCATTTGTGATATGTATAGTTAGATTAATGTACATTCACTATTTGATTTTATTTAATGGAGAATAATATCATATTCTATTCAAGGTCACCATGTATCATTAAACCAAAATGTCTCAAAAATCACCAAATATTTCCATGAACATATGAACTAAAATAAAAAACAATCAACCAGACCACCAAATAGTGAATGTACACTAGAGAAAAAATGAAAGTTTAATCTCCCAATCAAACACTAGTATATCCAATGCATAGAGTTATAGTTAAAAATGACTTCACTTTAGACTCAACATGAACATAATGGTATCCACCAAACAAAAGTTCCCCATTAAATAAAAATCACCAATGCTACCAATATATTCCATAGACTGAACAGATAAAAAATATACCTTATGATTTTATGAGATAGATGGAATTGAGGAATAATAAGAGTGAATAAATGAAAAAGGAAAAAGAATAGTTTTGATACCATAATTGAAAAGGTGGATAGAGATAACCAAAAATCCCATTCTATGAAGAAAATTGATTGAAAATGGAGAAAAAACCATTGAGAATATAAAAATAAAATGAATAAATACATCTAAATAACTTAATGAATGTAACCCACAAAAAATAACCCCTATCACAACCAGACGTCACCAACCAAATTAAACAAGAGGTCGCTACTCAGTTAAGGGAAACATACGAATTCATTTTATAGATAAAAGGTTTGATGCCTTACCCTAAATGGACCAATAAATACATTACTTGAAAGAATCTCAATTTGAGTCTACTACTAAGTGAAATCCTCTAAACCAAAAAAAGTAAGAGGATAAAATAGTTGATGAAACAATACATGCACATGAATCCAAGAGGTAAAGGATCCATAAGGGGATAAAATAAAGGTACAAAAATAGAGGAGTAAATAATATAACACATATTAATTGAATGATAAAATACACAAGAAACACTAAAATGAGATGTGGGAAAAGCAATACATCAAAGGAAACATATAAATAACAAGGTGAGGAGTTACTATAACAGGGGTGGTGAGGAAGGATAAGAATTTAAACCCTTTAAAATATGAGGGAGATAGCCACTAATAATGGGTACATCAATCTATCCACCTCTACCTCTTTTCTTCTTTATAATTTCTCACCTTAATTAAAGTGATTCTTTAAATACAAACCCTTAAATCAAATCGTCTATTCTTCTTCTATATTATTCTCTCATTTTATTGACATAGTTTATTAATGGTTTGTTAGAGTTTCCAATTAAATTAATTTTGATATGGTGTGTATTTATTTTAGGGATTGATTTATTTATCTATAGACTCAATCTTACTATTTTTTTGGAATAATAATTTTTATTATTGATTTCTATGACTACTAGTATATGGTCCCATATAATTATTTTTATTTATAAAGGCATGAGTGATTTCTATTTATAATGATGTTTATTTGAAAAAAATATTATATTATATATCTATAATGGTTTTATTATTGTTTTTCTAGGTTTCTCAAATGTTCTATTATATTTACAGAGGTGATTCGCTATGAGATTTTTTAAAATCATTTGTTTAGAATGTGTCGTATACATAATGTTTGTTGAAATGTATATAATATTTTATTACTAAATAAATGATGATATTTTAATTTAATGAATTCCTATGCATTATAAAAATATTATATTTGGGGTTTTTTAAATGTTTCTAAGAAATAAGGCCAATTGGACATCGAATAAAGTAATTATTTTATGTTTTCCTACTCCCTCAAAGTTGCGGCCTATGTTATCACATATTTTTTATGTAATTGAATTATAATGATGAATTGATATTATTGTAAAATGATATGTTTCTTTGAATAGGTTTTTGAGGTTAGAATAAAGTTTTGAATTTTAATATTGAAATGATATATTTAATTTTTTACTCACCTCTATCTAGAAAATATCACGGGATTCCTTGGGATTCTATGTTTTAATTTTAAGGGAATGTGATATAATAGCATATGATTATTCTTTAACTAGTGTCACCTAGTGGGTGATTTTGTTAAAGGGGGTTCCCCCATATATGGATATTTGAGAGAATGTTTAGTGTTAGTTTAGTTTAGATTGTATATAAGTCTAATAGATGGATCACTCCCTTGAAAATCTAGGATTATATCCTTAGTTGGTAGGAATTTATCCCGTATTTTTTACATGATTTATAAGTATATATCTGGTATTTCACTACATTATGTAATATATATGTTTCATTGGGGTTAATGTATATTTTTTAAATGTATTGATGTGTAACTTTTCATTTTATGTGTAGTTTCTTTTTATTGCGATGAGTTATTTATATTTTTCAGTTCCTTATTCCTAAAAAGGTGTATCAATTAAGATTATTATATAATTTTTCACTATCCATGATTCAATTAATTTATAAATAAGTATGTCAATTGTTTTTAGGGAATGATAAAATTAAATTATTCCTAGTTACTTGTTTTCTTTCAAAAAATTAAAAGTCTATTTTATTATGTGTATTTTCAAGATGGCATTAAATGACTTGTTTTATAAATTTATTTTTATGGAACATTGACAGTATCTTAATGGTATTATTCTCACACCATAAATATAAACTTTTTGTGTATGTAGATGCATCTTCCATCAATTTTGGTAAAGTAATTGAAATTGCAGATGGTTGATAGTGTCAGATTGGGTATGGAGGAGGTGACAAGGGGAGAGTTCTCATTTGTACCATAAATATATGGTGTTATTATTTCCTATTACATATTTCAAATTCTCTCATGCATTATTCATTTTTTTCTTACCATAATTATTTTGTTTCATTTTTTTGTTTTAATTATAGGGCTCTAAAATAAATAGTTAGATATATATAGATAGGTTAGTGTCACTGCTCATGTTTGTTGTTCTATAGATATGGTTTAATGTTTCTTCTACATTTTTATTGGAATTTTTTGGATGTTATATAATTGTAAAAGTGTTTATACTAAAGGTGTAAATTTAATAGTATTTGGAATGGTCAAACATGATATCCAGATGGAAATCCACTATTTTTTTATTAATAGTTGGGTGAAATTATTAAAAAAACACATGTTAGAAGAATTTAAAACTAGTTTACTATATATTTTAATTTAAAACAAAAATTAGGTCTTTTAGTTGGTTGAGTTGTGGATCATGAAATGGTATCCAGGGATAATTAATTAAACAAGTGTATCAGAGATTGGTTAGTATTTTTTTATTTGGCATGTAAGGTAAATATCTGATATATTATTGTAAATATAAGGGTTGATTACATGGATGTTCCTGAGAAAAACATTTCATGATGAGCCTTCAGTTACCTTGGGATGTGGGGCATGTGTGTCTTATATTTAAATGATTATTTATTTTATATTTTAGAAAATATTAGTATAAATTATTATGTTAATGTTTTATATTGGATTTATGAGAGTATTTCAAGGAAATCAATTATTTTAGAATTTAATTTAAATTAAATATTAGGGTCAAAAGATAGTGTGAACAAGTTATAAACCATTCCAAATAGTCATGCAAGGAAACTAAGGGGTATATTATATTGTTTTTAGTGTTAAATATTTCTCTCATGGATTTATGTCATCCTTATAAGTTTTAAGATGATGTTTTTGATATAAAAATATTGTTTTATTGATTAATAATTGATTCATTTTTGTATTGAATTACTTATTTTGCGGCGTGGTTATGGTAATTAAATATAAGGGATAATTTCATAAAATTTGAATTTTAGAAATTTCAACCATTTAATTTAAAATTTTAAAAGTATTTCCATGGTTTAAAATTAAATGTAAAATTTAAATGATTTATTAATTAAATTTTTTTGAAAAATATTGAGAATAATATGGGTGAAATTGTTTTTAAAACTTAATTATAATATTTTTTGTTTTATTATTTTTCTTTCAATCCATTTTTAAATTCCATCAAGTTATTGATGTTTATATGTTACTTATAATTAAGATGGGGTTATATTATTTTTTTGTTTTGGGTTTAATATATATTTAATAAAATATTATTTCTTTAATAGATTTTATAGAGTTATATATCTAATAAGACTCCCAGTGAAACCTAAAAAGGGGGAGACAAATAATCATTTGGAATCAAATCCCCTTGTTAATGAAGGCCTAATTAAGATAGTCATTCATACTATTAATTTAATGGAATGTAGTATCTAGCCCTAATAAAGATATAAATGTTATTCCTTTGTATTATTTATTCAATCCTCTTTCCTTCCAAGGGGATAAAGGTCCTTGATGTTGAGAAGTATTTTTATAATATATTGGAATAATTTTAAATGTTTTATAAGAAAAAAACTACTTAGGTTACATTCAAAATATTTATTCTCAAGGGTTGAGGTTATAGATATTGTAAATCAAATGTTTAAACTAAGATAAATAAATACCTTTCTTGAGAAGGTTTTATTTCTATGTTTATTCAATATTATTATAAAAAAACCATAAAAGTGGAGAAGGAAATAGAGTTTCCATGTCTCTTGTAGGGTTCTTAGACGGTGGTGGATTATGTAAATCATTTCAATAATATAATTTACTATCTTCCGCTGTCAATCATATATGAATGTTTGAAGGATCAATGTTTTTAGAGGTGTCTATATCAGACATCCATTAAAAAATTTCCCTATTTAATGTAAGTTCTTATATGGAAGTAGTTACCGAGGATATGAGGATAAATATTATCATAGAAACACTGTTTATAATATATAGTGTTTCATATAAACCATTACGTATTATATTTTTGTTCAATAACGAAAATATTGAATGTGATTAGTTCAGACAAGGATATGATAGTGGCATATACTATGTTTTTAAGTTTAGTTTAACATTTAAGACATGCAGTGTAATAAAATAAGAAAACCTAACTAGGATAAATATGCATAATAACCAAAACTACATGACATTAAAATAAAGAACACTAAAAGCCTTACATAATTTTCCATAGTTGGTGTCTTCATACATAATTAATTAAGATCCTAAATATGTGAACAAATGAAGATGATCCATTATGAAACACTCGACACTCGAGAAATAAACTCTTATCACACAAGGAATTCTAGTGCCCCTCGAAGCCCAGGGGACCAAGAGGAAGAGATCTTCAGGGAGAGGATAATAATTAGATAAATATATGATAATGTATCACACACCCATGAAATAGATACTACCACATTATATTGAGGATAAGAAAACTTCTGATCTATTTCATTCATCTACACATGCAATTAGTTAACACATAAGTAAGTTGATAAAATTTTAACTACAATGCAACCAATCATCCATATTTATTTATTCATGAATTTATCTTATAAATTATAATTTTAAACTCATATAATAACGATAACTAAGTGTAATATGATCTAAATTTTGTCCGTATAACATATAATTTCCTTGGATAATACAAGCATTAACATGTTATCACTCTAAAGTGAGTTCAGATATACTTTAAATATAGAAATATAATAGATATTAAATCCATAATTTTTTACCATAAAACTTTTACATATATTTGACTTTGATATTGGGTCTTAGGGTATATTCCCAAAAATTTATTAATTAGACTAAATCCTCATAGATATATTTACATTTAACTGTATATTCTATCATATAAAATAACTACTAAAAACATATCCCAAAATCTTTTTTCATGACTTACAAAATAGTTTTGTAATGATATCATTAAATTCATATTGTATCACATCATATGAAATAAATAGTGATCACCCATCCAAAACACATTTGGGACAAAATATAAAAAAATTGAGTATATCTCTAATTTAAACTAAATCCCCATTCATTCAACTACATTAACTAACCCCAAGGGAATTTTTAATATTATAAAAAAATTAATTCTAAAATCCATAACTATATTAAAATAATAACCTCTTGAAATGAATCAATTATATACAAGCTACAAATAGACCTGACATGACATTTAACAAAAACATGAAGCTCTATTCATTTTCCAACCAACTATTTCATATAAAATCATAAATTTTCATATGATTTATTTATCCTAGAAATTTATTGACCATGGGAAACTGAGTATTATAATCCTTTATAGAAAACATAGTAATTATTGATTATTTGTTTATAGACTAACTGGGTTGATGAATACAACACATATAATTTACCATTATAGATGGTAACATCACATTACTATCATATGATAAATTACAGACCATATAAACTATATAGGTATGATCATAGACTTATTCAAACTTTTTCAATCGATGTTCCAGATTTCATACATGCAATTAGATAAGAAGAATACAATCTTTTGTTTTCTTCAATAGATATCCTAATCAACAACAAAATCAACCACCCTATAATTAATTAATCCTTAAGGATCATGTAATAAAGGTATCAAAATATGATAGTTTTCAAGTTTGGTATCTTTCCAACCTCGATTATTAGGGACTAAAAATATGAACCATGCACCTATAGTATACCATAGAAATAGTGTATGACACTCTATCTAGTATACTTTATGGGTCATCGAACAAAAAAAATCCATTTTTTGCATCATGAGAAATTTACATATCCAAATACAATAATTTACTCATACTAACTATATCATTTATCCACAAACTATAATACTCATAATGATTTTTTTGAGATAAATCAATGTCATAATTTGATAATTCAATTTTTGTAACACTATAATAAATATATATTATTATATAGATATATATAACAAACATGAAATATTTATAATGTGGATAATTCCTTTTATGTGACAAAATACATTTTGTATCCTTTAACTATATTAAAAATACATAATGAAACCTTATATTAGTGCTTCTCTAATATATCATATATTATAGTCTTCCACATCATCCATATGTTTACTAAAATTTAAAGGGACTTTATTATATTATTAAATATATATATAATCCATAATACATATCTATAGGACCATATAATAAAATCATCAAAAAAAAAACTCTTTACTAAGTAACATTTACGAAGCATGATAGTTTGGATAATAGTGAGATTTAGGAATCATATTCCTAATATTAAACTCCTTCAACATCTTCTAACATATTAACTTCACACCATACAATTTAATGATGTTAATTACTTTTATTTTCCACTTAAAACACATTATATGTTTATCATCCCCACCCTTGGAAAAACTTTCCATAAAATGTTTCCTATAAATCTATTGGTCACTATGGTAAATATTTACATTCTATTATAATCTAGTCTTCAAAAATAATTTAGGATATAATGTGATATTCATATTAAATGTTGATAGATATGATCCATTATTTATTAACATTTAATATATCTCTATATAAACATACTCCAACTAAAATATTTGACAAAATATTTTATTTTGAATATTATTCCAATGTAATTTTTTGAACGATCATATATCACTTATAGTAGGTAGATAAAAATATTTAAAAAACCAAAACCCCAAGACCATCGTGATTAAATACCCAAATTTCATGTAAAAATTAAAATTAATTCAATATTATATACCTTACATGGTTGATCCACTACTATATCCATCATCACTTATTTTTGATGAATATCACAAGGTAGTGATATAATTGAATCCCTCCTTCATGGTGTATCCACAGGTTGGCATGAATCCCCAAAAAGGTTTTATATTGACACTAATTCCATTACTATATGTTAAAATATCATATTTTCAAGGATGGATGAAGAGAGAAATGGGTATATGGATTATTGTCCATGAATAAACCAATTTTCACCCTAACCATCACAAACATACTTACTTTAAATAAATCCCACAAAGGATTATCCTCTTATGAACATGAATGAAATCATAAATTATGAGTTAATGAATGTTGTTAAATTAGATGTTACCCTTGTCCATGGAAGCCTCCCAATTTTTTCATCTTGTGAAACATTAAATAAAATGATATTTGTAGTGGTAGTGGTATGAATGTTATCTCATAATGTCCCACTTTAATGTTTGTCAAAGGACATGATATGATTCAATACACTTTGACTATACACATAGAGAAACACACAATTAATATGTCTTGTTAAAGTATATACCCAAATATAGTCTATAATAATATGAATTTAATATCATCCAACACTAATATCATACTATAATATATAATAAACATATTATATACATTTAGGGATTTTGGAAATTTCTTCATAAAGACTTAAATACTTTATACTATTTCACTTTATACTATATTATATATAATAAATTTTCATACCAAAGCAAAAACTAATTTTTGATATCTATAATAGTTTTGGAATGGTATCATTAAAGTCAAATTATATCACATCATAGGTAGTACATTGTGAATTCCCATCTAAAAAATATTTTGGATAAACTCTAAAACGCTTTTGAGAAGCTCTTTGAGTCAAACTCAATAATTATTTATTCTACAATAATGTGTAAACCCATGGGCCATTGTAAAATTGAAGAAAATATAAATTATATAATTCATATATATAATAAAATTGTAGCCTCATATTAATTTTCACCATTAATCAAGCTATAAAGGTATCAGAGGTGATATATTTCAAACACATGCATCTCTATACATGAGTCCACCATTTGTGTAATACTAATAATTTAATTTTTATATATTCATTTTATGAAAGGAATAAAGTGACTATGGGTAACAGAGTATGTCAATTCTATATATAATATTCATATGTTATTGATACTCTGAGTAAATACTAGTCATGATGAGGAATGTATCATATTTCATTCAACTTAATGGAAAAAAAAATCACATTCCCCCACCCAAATATATAATCACATAAAATATACTCTCAGGATATAGCTATTCAATTAATATATCTATAAAAATTGAGGGATCAAATTTCATAGTCTCCAAATAAGACAACCATTCCCATCATGGGTGAGACCCAACCAAATAAATGATTAGCAACATACTGAATCTCCCCTGATTACATAAACCCAAATGCATAATTGAGTAAGTTATAAAAGTATGGTGGTTATATTTCTAAGTATCTTTCCAATTTTACATATGGGGACTCTAAAAATTAACTATTGACCCCTAGTAAAATGAGGATATAGTGTATGACACTCCATGTGTTATATTAGTTGGGAATACAACACACAAAACTCATTTTAGGCCATATAAGAATGATCCACATAATAAAACAGGAATTATACTCATGTAAAACTTAAAAATTCATCATAACCTATAATAATACGTGGTAGTCATTATAATGGGATAACTCAATGTCATACTTTTAGTTTTCAATAACATTTTCATTTTATAAAATATAAATTTATATATATTCAACTGACATGAAAGAATGATAAATTGGAGATTTCATTTTTTATAACATGTAATATTTTATATAACTAATAAACATTAAGATTACACAAAAAAAATACATAATCACCTCCCTATAATTTAAAACACAATAGACATCCCAATTTTCCTTATGATTGCTACACTTTTTGGGGTTTTGTTAAATTTATTAAATCTCTATGTAATTATATCCACATCACAATGTGAACACCTAATAGAACCCTCCCAAAAAATGATTTAGAAATTATCATCTATGATGTAATATGGTTTAAATAATGGTTAGATTTAATAATTATATTACAATTTATCAAATCCATTAGTATATTAAAAATAATTAACACCACAACTTGCAATGTTATGATGTTAATAACAATTTTTTTCTACATAAATAAAATTCCAATCAAATTATCCTTAATCTTGGAACCATTTCCATAAAAAAATTCCCTTGAATGAGATATTTCACTTTAAATTTTGACTGGTATAATACTTTATTTTTTAAATTTGAGATTCTGTAATTCCAAACATACACTCAATAGACTCTTAAACACTATATTGTATTTATAATATCATGATGAGATTCATAAATACCATTATATTAGGAAATAAATATCATTTACTTTAAATGGAAAAATAACCCAATAATATATTTTATCTAAATCATAAATGGTTTCTTATGTTTTTGAAGTATTTTCTTGAAAATAAGAAAATTATTTAAAACATTATTTTGATGGTGGTAGTATCAAATCCATAATATTTTAACAAAAATTTGGATATAAACATTTATCTTTAATAAATCATATTTAGCCTCATATTCTTCTAAAATATGTTATAAATTTGTTTAACCATAAACCATGTATAACATTTAATATTTTTCATAAAAAATCATTGTTAATAAAAATCTTCTCTAATAATATAAGAAAAGTGAGATTAATATACACATCCTTTAATAATATTTTTCTGAGATATCTAAATTTATTTACATTCACATCATTGATGTAAAAAATATTTGATTCATCATATTAATTAAAACTATATGATCAAACAATTATTTAGTTGATTTTGAACTCTAGTGTATTTAAAATATTTTTTATGTATACATCCGGTATCAGATACCCGTTAAAGATGATAAATTAATTTCAATAACAATGATATTTGACCTGAGTATTCAAGGGAGTTTCTCAAACACCATATGATATTATGGAAAATTAAATTCTATGGAATCATTATTAGAATTGTTAGATAACATTTATAGGCTTTAATAACCTTGATTATCTACTTAGAGAAACATTTTTGGACTTTGAAACAAACCTTTCTTCTTCATGTTTTAACTTTTACCCACTTATAATATCAATAAAGAACCATAACTTGGATTTCACAAGCCCTATTTCACGTACTCTAAAAAATTGATAAAAAATATAATCATTTATTGTATATTATCAAATTTGTGTAACATTTATATCAATGAAAATAACATGAATCCCATAATAATAACTAGCCTCACAGGATATATGTAGTATCCCATGGTCATTAGAAAACTTTATCATACTGATTATATAAGTAGAGGCTAATGTTACTTATTTTATTTTTCATCTAATTCTTTCTAATCCATATTGAATCATTCTATGATTCACAAAGGCTCAAGATTCACCTTTTGAACAATTTAAAAAATATATTTATTTAGGAATGAATTTTTGTATCGCATGTAATCTCTCTAAAATAATAAATTTTATTATGTTACAAGTCGTAGGTATTTATGACATTAAATTTATCCATTTCAAATTAATGATTTCAATTTTTTGTTTAATGATGACGACATTACTTATCATTTGTATATGATTTTATTTTACAAGTATCATGTTTTGAAAAAATTTAATAAGTGTTGCTATTAAATTTTATCCCACTAAAAAGATTATCAATTTTAATCTCTACATATTCTTCAATGGGACAAAATACATATTTTACTAATAATTGAATTTACATTGCAACAGTTATCACCATGTAGTAATTTTGGTTGGGCTTTGACCCAATCATATAATATCTAAATCTTGGATGGTTCAACAAAAAAATATTTAACCAATTCATCATATAGATAAAATAAAAGACATTCCTATTGTATTTTAACTCCTAGGGTTTCCTATTAGTTTAACCCCAAACCCCCTAATAAGATTTGGTTACCTGATACTTAATGTTATCCACATTCAACATTAATTATAAATGACACTCTATGGGCACCTTTTTGTAATAGAACCCACCCTATTATATGATCATGGTCTTGAGTTGCGTTTTCAATAGAAGGAATCTAATACTAAGTATTTTAAAATAGGATTTAATTATTACCATCTTATCAAATTCTATTAGAATAAATACATATTCACAATTATTTTGATTTAGTTTTAAGTCTTATTCCTTCCAACAAATCAATATGTTCAATCCATATTGATGTATATCTCTTTACAGAACTCTAAGATTTTGTTTCTAAATTAAATTAAATGTAAACTATATTCATACATATCTAAATGCATCCTGGGAATAAGGTAGATATAATACTTTCATATAAAGGATTAGAATTATATGAATTCAACAATGTATATTTTATTAATCCAATATATTTTTTAAACCCAACTTTTCATGATAATAAATAAGACTTTAGGCCTATGATTAGTCTGACCCAAATCCCCTTACTTAAGGGATACTTAACTCAAGCGATGCATCAAATCCATCTTAATTAAAAAAATAATATGTATAAATCATAATTAACTAATTAAATTTAATTAATAAATATAATAAAAATTTTAATAAGAAGAATAATCAATCAATTATCATACATATTATCATATTAAACACCTTCAAATAAAAGTATACATACAATCATATTTTAACAAATATATATAAGATTAATAAACAAGGGAATAATAAATGAATGATATAATAACTGGGAACTTACTATAACAAGTAAAAAATACATCAAAAAACTATTAACCAATGAAAATATTATTATTTTATTATTATACTTAAAATAGTCCATGGTTATATTTAAAAGTAAAATTTCTAAATTTTAGAATTTGAATTTCATAAAATGGATATATTTTTTTTGTTTATACGGTCAAATTTATCTTAGGGTAAATTTTTTGTTTGATTTGATTTTAAAATAAGAACATTTTAATTTAATATAATCCAATTAATCCCTGGGAATCAACATTATTCTTGATTTTGGTTTAGTGTCATTTTAAATCTTTAAAACAAACATTTATCCAAAAATGGTTTTTATTGCCTTTTGAAAACATATATTAAAAGTAATTTTTACCATGTAAGGAAATTTAATATTATAAAATATATTCCAAATTTGGTATCCACATATTTTAATTTATTAATGATTTAAATTAATTTTTTGTTCATAATGAATAGTAATTATGGTAAAAACTTATCACCACTATAAGGGTGAAAAGGGGTTAACGAGTGCATTAAGCTAAGAGATATGTTTCAAATTATCATAAAATAGTTGATTAAGTTAGATTAGTTGATTTTATTTAAACCTTAACCTTATCATCATGAAAAAAATTTCAATTTTTAACCACTCGACTTGAGTATGATGTATATTTCATAATAATGTTACAATTATTCACAAGTCTTCCGCCCTCCTCAATTATAAAAGGGAACCTCCTCTGCTCTCTATATTGAACTTTTGAGAAACTTTTCATAACATAAATCTGAAAAAATACCTCCTTAACTCCATTTTTATTGATCTAGAGGTACTTATCTTTCCAATAGACATATCATATAGGGAATAAGGTGTAAGCCAATAGTGGTTTTAATAGGAAGGGATATATGTTTTTAATGAGATTTTTTCCAAGTTCCATTCTTCTTAAAACTTATAGAAATATTCTATAACCATATTAGCAGAATTTCATTGGTATATTTACTTTATTGAGAAATTTTTTATATTTTTATTATTAAAAAATTCTATAACATTTCCATCTTATGGAAAATGGAAACATATATTTTGCATAAGTAAATATTATTGTCTCCACAAAGAGATATAATTCGAGTTTTCACAACACCTCGCATGGATGGTTATAGAAATGGAATTAATGAATTTATATTATTTTTATGAAATAATTATATTTCTAGAAATATATTATATCATTCAAATTTTTACCCTACCATATGTTAGAAAATGATAATGTCACTCATGCGTACTTGTGGACTACCGCTTCCATGAAGCGACGTGATTCATTTTTATTTCTTCCCCACATGGATGATCATAATGTTGTATTTAAAAAATAAATAATAATAATAATATATTATTATTATTATTATCATTATATAAAATTAATCCACTATCTAGTTTATTTATTTTTATCCATTAGAAAAATGAAAATTTCATCCATGTGTACATACAGATTACCACCTCCTTGAAATGATGAATTTAAATTTTCATGTCCATTTTCAAAGGATGGTTCTAAAAGAATATAAAATTTATAAAAATGATAATTATAAAATTTTTAAGAGTTTATAGATGATAAAAAATTACCAAGGGGAAAAACCATAACTACCAAATCAAAAAATGCATAAGAAAAAAATAGTTAATAGCTAAATAATTGATTTTAACAAAAAATTATGAGTAAATGGGTAAAAAGTAAGCTATGAAAAAATGATATTTGGGAATATATATTTATATATATTGATATTATATAGAGTAATAATAAAAATAAATTTATTATATAATAGTTTGGAATGCGTCTAACTTAGCATAAATTTAAGGTAATGGTTTATTTCACAATCTCATTACTATTTGAGATCGTTTATGTTTATGTTTCCATTAGGTTAATTATATGTTATTTCTCTCTTTAACGCAATAAATTTTTATCCTCTCTAGTTTTTATATATTTTTCATGTATTCGTCTAATTTTCATCCTCTTTGGTATTCAAAAAGTCTAAAGGAAGGATATTTTAGAAAATTCAACCATAATTGTCTTCTTTTGATCTAGAATCTTTATATTCCACGTACATGTTCTTCAAATCATATTATGTAAGTTATTATAAACCTTTAAATTATTGATAAAGTTTTTTTATACTATATTTGAATTTATTTACCCAAATTTTAATGGAATACTCTTATCTTTTTCTGAACAAGACATCTTTGACTTTTTACAAAAGTAGGGGAAAATGTTTTTTATCATTTACTGCATGAATATCATTTTCCACCATCATAGAAACTATTAATTATAAATATTAATCTAAGAGATTATGTGGTTTATAGAAGGAAATATTATTCCCCTTATTCTGGGATTTTTTTAGTTTTAAAATGTTCATAAAAGAATATTACATTTCATGTTTTTTTCAATGTGAATTTATAATTCCATTATAAATATGTTTTTTATCTATGTCAAAGTCCATAAATTATTCATATAATTCCTTGGGAATATAATATAATAATACCAACCACATAAATTCTCTAGATTACTTACAATCCTTTTTGTTAATTTATTGATTGAGGAAAATATTGAATTTTTATAAGATAGTTTTTAAATATGTATATTTATGTCAATTATTTATTGTTTTGTTTATTAAAATTATTCATATCATTAATGAATTAGAATTAATGGAAGACATAATATGGTAGAAATGGAGGTGGAATTAGAGGTGTTTCTCCCCCAAGATGGAAGATGCTAGGGTTCTTCTTCGAAAATGGAGATCCCCCACTTCTTCATATTCAATCTTCTCCCTCCTTCAGGTCATGCCATGCAGGTGCTTTGTGCGAAGGCTCCACCGTCACCGCTTCTCACTATAAAAGTTGGTCCGGATCCATAGGGATATGAGTTTAGAGGATCTAAGGTGGTCTTGATATTGTTGAAGGTTTCGGGGCCCAAGTATGTTGGTATTGAGGTATTTGATGCGATGCGGGTTTTGAACCCCAGATCTACTGATGCAGCTAGGTGTGATGTGACGAAGCTTCTGATCCCCAAATATTCAATAGGTTTGGGTGATTCTTCTACTTATATTTTTCACATACATTTGTTCTCTAAGGCATGAAAAGAGGAGTCTGTGAAGAAATCATATACTGGGTATAGTGATGAGGGTTCGTGGAAGGCATCGTTGAAGGGGATTAGTGGTGATGTGCCATTTGGTTCATGCTCATTTGTTTATGTGATTAAGGATTCAATTTCATGGAAGATAAAAAATGAATCTTGTACACTATATTATTCCAATGATTCTTATCATGGAAGAGTTCTTCATAAGGAATCATCTAATTATGTTGACGCCAACCCCACTATGCTTGCTGAGAGAATGAATATGGGGAAAAATTCCTTAATTTCTCACATTGTCTTACCAAAAGGTGTGCAGCCTTGTAAATTTGTGGATTTTTTTCAGTATAATTTATATGCTATAGGGTTTTGCTAGCTAGAAATGTTTCTCGCTTTGTTGAGGATATTTTCATTGCTTATTTCCATCAGATGAATTGAAGCTTCATGATTAGAGCTTTGGTTCTCGGTTTCTTAAACCTTTGTGGCTTCATTTAGATGAATGGTCTGTATATTTTAATGTCTCTCAAGCCAAAAATGATTTTTCTCAATTTTGGGTTAGTCTTCATGGGCTCAATTGGGACCTTTGGCATCTGAAAAGTTTTCATGACATTGGCATGGCAATGGGGTCCCCCATCCGTCTTGATAAGAAAACTGAATATGTCATATATGGGTGTTTTCCATGATGTTAATGGAAATTGATCTTATCCACACTCTTATTGAAAAGATAACTCTATCCACTCCCTCAAATGACATTTTAATTGATGTTGAGTATGATAAAAATCCTCTCAACTGCACTAAATGTATGTTTGTTGGGAACTCTTTGGATCTTTGCCGAATGAAAACTACCTATAAGGAGTGTGGGATGAGAGGCCACCCCTCCCACCTCTATAGAGGAAAGATAACTATGAAAGACTATTATTTGTCTAAGCCTAATGATAAGGTTAGTGAATCTTCTAAAGAGACAATTCTTATTGCTACTGATGCTTTTACCTAAGAGAATCTTATATCTCAAGTGTCTTTTAAGGGAAAAGAGATAGAACCTTAAAAATTGAATCTGATTACTGTGCCTGGTCTAGTTGATGACTCTAATCACAATGATGCACAATAGAATTTTGATTATCAATAAGAATTCCAGAAGCTTTTACATTATTCCCCTTTTACTGGTAAATGGGGAAATGTATCTGATGATGAAGGGGGAAAGAGTGGATTCACTGGTCCGAGAAGTGGTGGATCTATCTCTTTCAAGGATGTTGCCCTAAGTGTCGAGGCAAGAATGACTGATGGTGAGGATTTTTCCTCAGTTCCTTCAAATATAAGACCCTTCCAGGATTACTCGCAGACCCCAAGAAATGTGTCTACTAGATCATATTCAAAGTTGTCAAGAAAGGTTGAAGCAAACTACCTAAAGACCTTTAGTCAGGAAAAGTCTCAATATGAGTGGGAAGCCAACGACTCTAATTATAGGAATGACATGTCATATTATGATATCTAATTATCATGAATGAGTTCAATCATGGTTGTTTGAACTTGTTCGCTGTTTCTATGTACTTTCTTTCAAAATTTTAATAAATGGGTTGAAGATCTACTTTTGACTAGAACTCTTTAAAAAAATGAATTGGAATTAGTATCTTATGGTATTATCATGATATTATACAGTCCCTAGACACACTTGAAGGTCTCAGGAGACAAACTAGTTCAGTTATTTGGACTATATCTTACTTCTTCTTATGTATAATGTATTGGAACGAGGCCTTGAAAGTAAGATTATGATTTCTGATATTATACATTATATCACTATGAAACTAGTTACTTGTTATCAATGTATCTATTTATGACGTTAGGTCATCCATGGATATATTCCACTTTTATGATATTAGTTTTATGAAATAATTTATTTTTTGTTTATTTATGACATATTATTCATTTTCTTATTTATTCTATGATGTCCTATGTTTCTTTATTTCTATTATTGGGCATATAAGCTCACCATTTATTATGTTTTCCATTACCCATGGTATGAAGAAGATAACACTGCATGATTTTTGAGATATACTTGAAATAATTATAATTTTATCACTAGAATTTTATTCTTTATTTCATGTTTTTGAATGTAATGTGAGAATCATGTATGTAATTAGTCTTCCAAGATAACTAAACTATTAAATCCTATTTAATGTAATCTCATATATTTTTTACCAATGTATTAAGGTAACCACTAACCCTAGGTTATTAGAGTTTAGGTGTTATATTTGATATCATAAAAATATTTTTAGGACCCATGGGAAAATTATCTTGAATAACACAGTAGAATATAATGCGAATATTATGATAAGACCTTTATATTTTCATAAAACTCTTCTAGAATATTTTACATTCATAGGAATCATATTTTATGACTCAGAATTCATGATATTATAAGGTAATCCGGTGTATATAATTATTTATAAATCTCACTTATATGAAGGAATAGAAACCATATTTACACTCATAACCTCTCTATGTATTCCATCATGATCAAGTCAGTGAAGTAAATGAGTTTGGTGATGGAAATTAGTATATTATAACTATATTGGTTTAGTTGACTTAGGCCAGGACTAATAACCTTACCAATATAGATTATCCTTCTATTACCCAACATAGTGAAATAACGTTGGACCAGTTAATGTGATAACAACTTCCATCAATCAATGGGGCTAAAAATCCAATAGTATATGAGTGAGGGATATTTTCCTTGGAGAAGATATTTTAGTTTTTGGGAAGTAGTGAAATTCACAATGTTATCATGTCATTTTATCATCTAAAGGGAGATGATGATCAATTATGGTCATTGATCCAGAACACTAAAGAGTAAGATGACATAGTGTGTGGAATTAATTACTTTAAAAGAGATATTCTTCAAAAAATACTTTTCTTTTGAGAAACAAATTGATATGTAAAGACAATTTCTCAATCTATGAAAAATTCATGGGAAAAAATGTTTCTAAATATGAATAATACATTAAAAGATTGAAAACTCATGTTGTGGATTATATACATAATCTAAGAAGTAAGATTGATTGATTGATTGATGGGAAAAAACTAGAATTTTAAGGGAAGTCGTCTATCGAATTTTTCAGTATACAAGAATATAATATAAAAATCCATCAAGACAGTGAATAAATTATCCATGACTTATGTATTCTATGGAAATCATGAAATGAATAAAGATAATGAATAAACTATATAAAGAAATATATAAAAAGGGTATAAGAGAAGGGTGGAATTTCCAACATGTAATTATTGTGGAAAAAAACACCATGTAATAATAATGAAGGGAATGTGAGTTTTCCTCATGTGTTGAGATAAATACCATTAGGCTCATCATAACAAGGGAAAGAAAAAATACTAAATGTCCAATGATTGAACTGTAAGGAGATGGATCACTATTCAAATGAATCTCTGAAGCTATAAATATAATTTCCTCCAAAAAGGACAAGGGGGAAGGAAAATCTTATTAAATCACTAAATTTAGGGTTGACATCCAAAATTACATGATAACATGCACTTTGATTATAAACTAAATTTTTTACAATACTATTTTTGAATCTAGATCAACACAATATTATATTATGCATTTTTTTAGAGAACATTAAATCATCCCTAAATACTCTAAGGATTGATTTTCCAATCATGACACATTATGGAAAATATATTTAAATGAAGATATACCAAGAACTCTCTATTCAGATTCATGGATATTTTATAGTTATATACATTATTTTCATAACTATATTTGACTTTGACATAATCCTCTTTGTTGATTGGATTTCAATGTAAAATACAAGAATTTATTGTTGAGAGAAAGTGATTATAATTTATGAAGGGGAATAGAATCCATTATTTTTAAGGGAGAGACATCATTATCAAAATATTTTTCATATCCACCTCAAGTTTACCACCTTAATAAAATTAATGTAAAAGAGGAAGATAAAATGAAATTTGTTTGTGTGGAATACATACTGGGATTAGAGTATGTGCCTATAAATGAATACATTGATATATTTCCAAAATATGTATAGGGACATAGAATTGATCATGAAGTTATGTTTTCTGTTGATCTTATCCCTAAAAAAATATATATCAAAGAATACCTATAAAAGGACACAAGGGGAATTGATAGAGTTAAATAAATTACTATAGGAGTTATGTTATAGAGGATTTATATGCCCTAGTGTTTTACCTTGGGGATAAAATATATAATTTGTGGAAAGGAAGGATGTGTCTATGAGGTTATACATATATTATAGTGAGATGAACTCTATTTCTACAAATAATAAGTAAAATTTTCCATGTTTTGATGACCTATTTGATCAAAATCAAGTATATAAATATTTTTTAATGATTGATCATTGTAAAGACCCGAAGCCTATCGTACATGGACATTACATTACTTTTGCGGAATACTTAGTACAAAACAAAAACACACACACAAGGATCGTAATAGTTTAGTGTCTTTGGAAACTCGGAAAGATCTTCAACATCTCCCATAAAGATCTTCCTTTTTTTTACCTAAAACCTTTCTTTATATCCTGGGGAAAAGAAAACATAAAAGGGTGAGCTCAAATGCTCAGTAAGGGTAAACAAAAGAAATATCAATCACATAATTTTCATAAGAACATAACATTTTTGGAAATCTTAACCTGCAAAAGAGAGCATAATTTCATAACATGGAATAAATCATAGTAGTGAAAATGAAACCATAACTTAAAACATTACTCATTGTGGCATACACACATAATCATAGAGAATCATTTCTTGTTAGTCAAGACTCATTGCCAAGAATATCTTAGTGGACAAAGTCCCTTTCTGAATCGAGTAATCCTCGTTTCAGTCCTGTTTCACTGAACCGGTATAACCTACCATTCCAGCCATGTCTATCTCATGAGATATAAAATCTTTACCCAATGCATTGGAGGGAGATATAGGTCCCACCCATCTCTTAATGAATCCTTTCTTATGTGTGCCACAGAATCATAAATCATACATCATTGCATAACCCATGTAATAAAAATGGGATTCTTAAACAACATGACATCATAAAACCATTCATATAAGATAAAGGAATTCATAAACATAATTCCATCACAACATAGTCAAATCAATGTAAAAATATGGATAGAAACAGAACCCTTTATTATCTTAGATGGAAAATAATTTTGATAAAACACTTGAATTGAATTCTAGAGGAAAATATCCTTTCTTCTTCAAAATCAATTTCTTTTCACAAAACATCATGAAATTTTTAAAAGAAAGAGATTTTATTGAAAATAGTCATGAAATCTTTTGGAGGAATCTTCATAAAAATAAGGCTTTATAAAACCGTAAAAATCTGTTCGTGCCGTTTAAGTTAAAAAAAACATTCTTCTCGTACTTTTGTCGGAAAAGTCAAAAATTACCTCGTATGAAAAACGACAAAAGATTCCTTTCATATCTTTTACTAAAAACTCACTGAAGGGTAAAATTGGATTTAAACAATTGTAGGTGGATGTAAATAACATTACATATTGAGGAAACATGGATGTGGATGATAAAATACACCCCAGTAATTACCAAAGTAAAAACAATCTCGGATAAAAATGAGATTGTGATATTTCCCTTACCTTAGGTCCGACTTGCTTTGTAAGTGTACGAACCTCCTGTATAATTATTTAAATCATGTTATTGACTTATTACAGAATCATATTCATTGTTATGATATCATATATGGTTCACTTATGACATTATATTACCCGTTCTTTTGTAAATTCCATGTTAAAGAAGCGTTTTGGGTAAAATCGTTTCATTTATCGTAGGTGTTTTGACTTGTTGTTCTTGACATCATTATTACTTATATCATGATTTACTTACTTCCAGAATATAAAATATGATTTATATATCATATATATTCAGTATATATATATATATAATAGGTAGATAAATAAAATGAAAAACACCGTTCATGGAGACGGTAGTCCGTACGTACGCATGAACGTTGTTTTCCTTTCCTTATTGTCTTGAAATGGAAGTAAGTAGATGACATACATATGTATATATATACATAAATCCAGTAGCTTTATAATGTCATATATTTCATTATTATTTCTTATATATACATTATAATCATTCTTAAATGGTTAACATGGAGAATGAATCTCATCGCGTCGTGGAGACGGTATTCCGTACGTACGCACGAGCGATGATATCATTTCTATAAATATTGAATTGAATTGGAGTGGATTATACAATATATCAGAATCAATATTATGTTGTAATAACTATGTATAGTTATTATATACACCATTATACCCATCCATGTAAGGTGGTGGTGGAAAATAGATTACACCACGGCGTGGAGACGGTATTCCGTACGTACGCACGCGCGGTGATTTCTTTTTCCGTAGGATGGATAGATGGTGAAATAGGGTTGTTTCATACTTATAATAACATATCAGTATATGATTGATACTGATGTTATTAATTCATAATGAAACAACCTAAGAAGAAGAAGTGGAAGAAGAAATAAAGATGAAAGAATTGGTAACGGTAATTACCTCTTCTTTGAAGCGCCTTTTGGAGACCTCCTCTTAGGGAACTAAAATTGGTCTTTGAGTAAGACCAGAACCTCTAGGATGTTTCTAGGGAAGTGGAGAGGAGAAAATGGCAGGGGTTGGCCGAGCTTGAGTGCTCAAATTTGTGTGAGGAGGAGGGGGAGGAGGTGTCCTTTTATAAGGGAGGAGAGGGGCACCTTAGGAATATCTCAAAATATTATTTTATATTAAAGTCAAAATCGGTTTATAATGGTTCCAAAGGGTCTTATTTCGAAGCTAAAGTGGGGATGGGTCGAAATCCTATCAAACAATAAGATTTAGATAAGTTTAGGGTATTATTTTAACCTTATCAATTAGATTTAACTCTAAGTTAAATAATTTAACTTTTACCGTGTCTTTTTGTTTTCTTTCACTATATGGTAAATACACTTACTATAACATGCCAAACGAACCCCAAATTGTATATTATTAATAAATATATCCTTATCTAAGTCATTTGGCCGAACCTTAGATTTTTAGGAATAAAATAACAATTAATAATATAATATTTTATTTAAAAACTATTTTGTGTCAATTTTGACACTATTTGATACATGATTTTTGTGAAAGTCATAACAGAATTAAATGTTCGAACCAAGTTTATTAAATCAACATTAATATATCATAGTAACCTAGAAAATTAGTGGAATTCATAAAAAGTCTTAAATTACATTTATTTTGGTATTTATATTATCAATTATGTGAATATTTCATTAATAAGATAATTACTGCATCATCTTTGTGTCATAAATAAATTAAATTATTTGATGTCTAAAAATTACAAATAAAATACCATCATGTAGGAAATCTTTTTAGCTTTCTAATGAATATTTACAATAGAATGTATCTTATGTATAACCCCATATTAAAAATGATTTACTTATTAAACTTTGATTTTAACTATTTTAACCCTTCTTTAAATAAATTAATAATAAATGTCCTAATCTAATCCAAGTGGGCCTAAATGGTCATATTTTATTCCTAAGTTTGTTTTTGGTCGAATTACACTTTTCCAATAGAATTAGGACATGTGTTAGGGTAATATTAATATCATATTTACCCTTAGTTACCCTATTTACTATTAACCGTGGTAAAAAAAGTAAAAAGTTACTATTCACCAAAAAATTATTTTCATCTCATTGAACCACATTTTAGTCCTTGATATTAACCGTGTCTCTCGGATTTTCGAAATTCCATTCACAGAAGCGGTAAAATTAAGTTTTATACAAAATTCAGTTTTTAACCTACCACTTAGTAGTTTCACTATTCATCAAAAATTGATGTTTTTCAGAATAATGCCAAAATTTCATCCTAAGCTATATTTCATATTCCGAATTCAAAAATGAAGTCTATTTTACCAAATTCATAACATAGAAATTGCATTAATTAAATTTATAATTAAATCCCGCCGTTAAAACAAATAGCGTGTTTTTAAGAAACAATATCTATCAAAAGATTGACACTTGTTTATGTATGGTTTAATTGTAAAATTGTGTCCAATGACCAACATTATATTAAGTGGTAAAAATATATTCTAAATATACTTTAAAACCATTCAATATTATAATTTAACCACATAAGATATTACGATGAAAAAAGTTGTTTTTAATTAAAATATAGCGTGTTTTTACTATTCATTAAAATATGAAAGTTATCGGAAAAATATCAAAAATTTATCTAATGTAAATTTTTACATCCTGATTCAAAAGAAGAATATTATTTTGTCAAATTGAACATATAAACATGTCAAAAACTATATTTAAAGTGGGTGCGCCATCAAAAGGCGGTAAAACTGCATTTTTTTGAAAAATACTTATTTCACCCGAAAAATTTATTTTGTTCTTATACCATGTTCTAGAAATGTGTAAGATGAATAATAATGTTATAAAATTCAAAATTTAGTTATTACTATTCATAACGGCTAGTTCATGACAATATTATAATAATATAACATTGTTTATTAAAACACGGTATTGCGTACAACACACGCTATCGAGGAAGGTCGCGATTGCGTGTAATGCAAGGCAAGTCAAGGATGCGTGTTGTGCAAGCTCCTTTTGGTGTAGCGTACAACACAAGACATTAGTGAAATAAAAAAGAATATTTTTCATAAAATCTCGGGCTGTTACAATCATCAATATAGTTATCATCAATTAAGGGTGAAGAAGGATGAGAAACTAAAGATGGAATTTAAAATTAGGTATATAAATTTTGAGCTTATGGTAATGACTCTCAGATTGACTAATGATCCTTTTATTTTTATATATCTAATGAATAAAGTATTAAAGTATTATCTTGATAAAATTGTCATGATATTCATTAATGATATCATGATACGATCTAAAATAAATGAAGTGAATGAGAATCATTTGTGAATAATTTATAATAATTAGTGAAAATGAATTATATAGTAAATTTAGTAAGTGTGGATTTTGACAAAAAAATATTTCTTTTCTTGGCCATATTATCTCAATCAATTGAAAATTTATAAATTTTTAAAAGTAATGAGTAGTCAAAGAATATTGTAGGACCGTAAATATAAAGGAGATATATATTTTCTTATTTTTACCTGGTTAAGATATGTGATTTGTTCAAAATTTTATCTAATTATCCAACCCATTTACCGTGTTGAAACACAATAGGGTTAAATCCACATGGTCAAGGGAATATGAAGAATATTTTGAAGAGTTATACTTGATATTAGATAATTCATCAGTACCAAATTTAATATCAGGAAAGGAAGGGCTTTTAAAATATAGTAATGCATCAAATAATGGATGAGTCTATATTCTTATATAGAATCATATAGTGGTTACTTATGCATCAAGGAAAATAGGGATCCATGGACCAAACTACCTAACTCGTGATATTTTTTTGGTAGATGTAATAATTTCATTGAAGATATGGAGGAACTATCTCTATTATGAAATATGGGATATATATATATATATATGGATGAAAAATAATGAAGTACATATTCTCTTATAATGAGATTAACATGAGGAAAATAAGATGATTAAAACCACACAAGGGCTATGATTTCTTTATAAACTAAAACCTATAAACTTAAATAATATAGATTACTCATTGAGTAAGAAGGTCCATACAATTCTAAATAAGATGATAATTAATATGGATCCTAAATTGGGGAATTTAATAAAGTTTTATTTTGTAAATTTTAGGAAATATGAACCATTCTTACTTTTATTAGATATTTCTAAACCATATTTACCAGAAAAATATTACAAATCCCTAATAGGATGGTAAGGGTTTAAAAGTGGAGATTAAAGAATTAAATAATGGAAAAATATCAATCATCATATATAAAGATGGATTTTTAAAGCATGGGAAGAGGTTATATGTTCCATCCATACTGTAGTTGAATATGAAGATACTATATAAATCACATAACTCAAATTTCTCTATACACAATGGTAGCACAAAAATCTATATTGGTTTAAGAGAACAATTGTATTGGTATGGTATGAAGTGGAAAAATTATTGATTATGTGTCTAGATTAATGGAATTCAATCAGGTAATGACTGAAGGATAACTTCCTAAGGGATTCATGCAACTTATACCTATATCAATATAGAAAATTGAAAATTTTCCAATGGTCCTTTCCACATTATTTCCAATCACTCCTAGAGAGAATTATGTTATATGGGACTTTGTTGATCACATTACCAAGTTTGAAAAATTCCTCATAGTTAGGGAATATTTTTCCATAGTTATGAAATCCAATTCCTAGGATAGACCATATCTGAAAGAATTTTGGTTTGAACTTGTGATGCTAATTAAACCATGGAGTAGGTGTGGGAGAATTCTTAATTGGATTCTCCTAAATTTCCAGTGGTAAAGAAGAAACATAATCCCATGCAGAAGTATTCCAGAATTCTTCCAAAGTATTCCTATATACTACATATATGATACATCTTCTATAATTCAAAGGAAACACTTCATAAAAAATATTCATTATGATAAACCCTAATCATTCTATGGCATGTGGTTTTTGAGATAATAATATCAGTGGACCCAGTTAAAGTAGAGGCAATTATGACTTGGAATTGTCACCAAAACATGTTCAATATCAGGATCTTCTTAGGCCTAATATGATATTACTGATGGTTTATCACATATTTCTCCAAAAAAATTAGCACCCATGACAACATTGGCAAAGATGGGAGTGAAATTTTAGTGGCCGGACCTATGTGAAGAAGCTTTCCTAGACCTTAAGAGAAGGATGATGACAACTATAGTATTGAAACTTAATGATATTTGGATTGGTTATAAAGTTTTTTGTGATTCATCTTTCATTGGTCTTGGATTAGTACTGATACATAGAGAGAAGGTGGTAGCCTATGGGTCTTGTTAGCTACGACCCCACAAGCGATGCAACCCTACACATAATTTGGATCTTGTAGTCGTGGTGTATGCACTAAAGTGTTGGTGATGATATCTCTTAAGTGAGATATTTTTTTCCACACTGACCATAAGATCCTTCATTATAAATTCAAGTAGTGGGATATGAATCTGAGATAGAGGAACTAGGGAGTGAATCAATTGATTTTTGACTTTGATATGGCATATTCACTAGGGAAATGTAATGTCATTGCAGATTCTATTAGCTATAAGATGCAAGTGGAACAATGGATTGGTGATAGGTATTTAGAGGATTAGTATAATTTGATGATATTATTGGATGATTAGAGAGTTTATGCATTATAGGATTAGGTATTTGTGACTTTTTCCCCTTTTTTGATCACATACCCACTTGTGGATCAGTTAAAGACTAGTCATGTGTCAGATCTAGAGTGTTCTATAATGAGGGGACAACTTGTTGGGGGTGACCTGATACCTAGATTAAATTTGGGAGATGATAATTTGATCATGTTACATAAGAGATTAGTAGTCTCTGATTCCATTAGAGAGGATATGATGAGTGATTTCCATACCTTGAGATGGTCAGTAACTCCCGTGTGATGAAGATTAACCAAGAAATTATTTGACAACTCTGGTGTCTTGGAATAAAGTGGGATATATAATGGTTGTTTTCTAATTTCTTACCTTCCATAAGGTAATGGTTAATCACCAACATCTTCGTGGGTTTCTCAAGCCCCTTCCAATTCCCATGTGAAAGTTGATGGACATCATGATGGACTTTGTGATAGGGTTACCCATGACCCCAAGTAGCTGCGAAACTCTTTTTTTCGATTTTTGACTGGCTAAAGAAAGTTTCCCACTTTTTACCAATCTGAGAGACTCACTGAGTAAGATGAGATGGGAAACATTTATCTCTATGAGATCGTATAATCATATGGAGTTCCATTGATCATTGTTTTGAATAGAGATTCACATTTTAAATCACAATTTTGGGAGGGCTATCAAAAACATCTAGGGACTCAGTTGAGATTGAGAACAACATACCACCCTCATAAAAACAGATAGTCCTAGAAGACTATACACATAATGTAGGATATTATTTTTTCTTGGATATATGACTTTAGTGGATAATGGTATGATCATCTAGACTTGGATGAGTTCACATATAAAAATATTTAACTAGATTCAGTGAAAATAGAACCTTTTGAGGATCTATGTGAGAGGTCATGTAATTCCTTATTTTGTAGGTATAATGTGGGTGAGGTAGTGGTTGTGGGGACTAGATTGATTTAATACACCTTAAAGAGAGTGAAACTGATTTAGAAATTTTTTATCACTACTCATAGCAGACATAGATCATATAACAACTATAGGAGGAGACCTTTAGAGTTCACTGTGGGTGACCAGGTTTTCCTAAGAGGGACTCTTCATTTAGGGATTCTAAATTTAAGAAAACAATAAACCTTTCACAACATTTTTTTGGAACCTTTGAGATCATCGAGTGGGTTTTGGGTCAACTTCTAGACCATCCTAAAATATATCAAGGCATTCTTGATGCGTTCCTTGTTTCTTAACTTCGAAGGTACATGACTGATCCTATACATGTTAATAAATATGATGAAATTGAATTGGAACTTAATTAATCATACGAGTAGTTTCTAATTCAGATTAATAACTAGAGTAAAAAAGTCCCCCAAGGGAAAAAGTACCACTTGTCCATATTTAATAACAGTACAGATGGATCCAGAAGAAGATATAGGAGTAAGAGTATATTGTTTTAGCTCAATGGTCTGATTATTTTGAACAATTCCTTTATGGATACTTTTTTAGGACAATAAATTTTTAGAGGGGGGGGGGGGGTTGTAATTTCATTAGTTTTTATTATAAAAAAACCCTGTTTTTAGTAATTTATGAGTGTTTTTATGTGAAAAATGTATTTTTTCAAAAAAATCACTATATAAATGATTTAAATGAATTAAGAAAGGGTAAAATTTCTGTTAACACTTTAAAATATTCTATATAATATTTCTATATTCAAACACTAAGTTAGTATGAAATTCTGAGGCTTGTAGAGCCTCGACACATATGGAATAAGGATATTAAATATATTTTATTACGAGCATGTGTTTTTCCCAAAAAATAATTATATCTCAAAAATTTATCGTATTAAAAATATGAGATCACCGTTTGGTTAGTGATGTTGGGTTTAACCTAGGCATGAAATAACATTTTTGAATGTTAGACATTTGGTCAAATTGTACTTGAGGATAATTTATTTAATATTTTTATTATATATTTTTCAGAAAATAAAGTAATAACTCCCAACAATTGTGTCATATGAGATGTTAAAGACCACCCTTAGTTTGAGAATATGATTTTTACCCTAGGTGTGACATAAAATTTGGGCGCATCAGGTTCTTAGTAACATAACACACGAGGGTAATTTATTTTATCATTTTTATTATACTATAATTAATTTAATATATTAATTTTTTTAAATTTTCTATCTTATTCTACACAAATTTCCTCCAATAAATACAAAGCATCCATAAAAAATCTACCACATCCACTCCATTTTGACCCACTTCAGTTATAATTCATTAATGGGAAGAAATCAACAATTTCATAGTGAATCTTCATTTGAATCACATATTAAATAGGATGTTTTTAATTATGGTTTTAAATACCATGATTTTGGGTATTTTAGATAGATGAATCAGTTCAACATCAATTTTCAGTGATTTATTTGAAATCTGGGTGATCTCAAAACTCCCTTGCGTGTGATTAGGAATCCTCCTTTGATTTAATTAAGTGATCTTATTCCTAGATCTAGGTGGTGAGAACCCCTTCTTACTTTTCCGCATGTCGCGCCAATATTTAGTATCTTTTGTTTTATTTTTTATTTATTATTTTATTAATATTCAATATTTTTTTCCCTTTTCTAAAAAATTGTGAAAACAAATGGTTAAATAATAAAACAATAACTGGTAATTATCAAAATATAATTCTACATGTTTTTAAAATGATAATTTTTAATTAAATTATTACGGAATGATAATTGCATGAGATTATCAGATATAATTATAAAAGTATAATTTTTTTGTAATCAACAAAAGATAATAATAAGAGGATAATTTATTAGAAATTATCAAAATATAATTATAAAAGGATAATTTATGATAAATTATCAATAGATAATTATAAAAAATATAATTTATGAGACATTATCAAAATATAACTGTAAAAGAATAATTTAGGATAAATTATCAAGATACAATTATAAAAGCGTAATTTATGGGAAATTATCAAAAGATAATTATAAAAGGATAATTTATTGGAATTTTTCAAAATATTATTATAAAATAATAATTTATGATAAATTACCATGAGATAAATATAAAATGATAATTTTGAGAAATAATCAAAAGGAAAGTATAAATATATAATTAATAATAAATTATAAAAAGGAGATTATAAAAGGGTAATTTATGAAAAATTATCAAAAGATAATTATAAAAGGATAATTTCTGATAAATTATCAAGATATGATTATAAAACGATAATTTACAAGAAATTATAAAAATATAATTATTCTTAAGGATAATATTGTGAGTGCATGTACTGGACTGGAATGATAATTCTTAAATTTCCTAGAGAGAGAAAGGAGCATCGCATGTGATATTTTATTTTTTTTGAAATAAAATATCTATTTTTTGTTTTAGAATCCTTTAGTGAATCACGGTAATTGAAGTATTATAAACTAAAATAATTAGTCCCATGAGGTGGTGTTATTAAATATATAGGATTCCACTCTTGTGTCTGGACCACACATGGTGGTTTTTCTCACTACTAATGTCGACAAATTTTTAGGTTGGAAGTTCCTCACCTATTTAATATTTTTTTACATATATTTCTTTAATATGATTTATGTGTGGGAATATTTGTTAACCGTGCAAGATTATGATCACATGTGGGTGTGTTTGTAACCCTAAGAACCTTATGTGACACTTGTTTCCATGTGTACATCATAACTTATTATTCATGTATGATTTTGATCACATGTACTGTATATTCTACCTTATATATGATAATTTGTTATGATTTATCGAGTATCCTACCATTTATGTGTTATTTTTTCATATTGTTCTTGGATCCTAAGGGAGGTGGACCATCATGAAATGCTTATCCCTTAGAAGGGGAGTGTGCATGAATTGCGCCTTTGAGATGAGGGACCTATGCACATGGTATGGATATGAGATTTCCTTGTAGATGTCATGTGAGGCACTTGATGCCTAGTGGATGATAAGGGGAACGCTACGTGATGCCTTTTGAATGAAGAGTATCTCTCGTTTCCTAGAGAATGTTGAGAACACGAATTTCTTGATTCCTAGGGTATTCTAATTTGCACAATCATATGATGTTGAGAAGTATGATTAGTTATCCACAAGGCTAGTCCTTAATAATTATGACAACCTACTTATTATTCATTTAGGGAGACAAACTAGGTAAAACTAGGGTTTCTGTTGTATTGGTAAGAGCTTGACCTCTTGGTTTTAGATTTGGAGTGTATGCTTATTATAAATTTATTACCATTACAACATAAACTTATTATACTTGACCATAATAGGTTGAGGATGCATTGCTAGTGTCCTATGGAGCCTTTTAATCACACCCTAATAAGGAATTTCAGGGCAATTGTAGATTTATTGATGGTTCTTATGAAGGGAAAGATCCCTATGGTGGACATCAGAGTAGAGGAGGATGGAGTTAATGGTGGACCAGGACAGACTTTGGAGTAACCTGTGATTATTTTCATTATTTTTCTAATTTTATTAATATGGGAGGGATTTTACATTGGGAGATTCATTATTTATAAGGCATATATGTTATAATTTAGTTTATGCATGCTTACTTTAATTATTTATTGTTGGTTATTTTTTATCGTATTATGTGATACTAAGGGTATAGTCTCCGCACCGACCCACTCAAACCATCAAGTTGTAACTACCTAAACTTTTTAATAATATTTATTTCCAAAAATTTTATGTTATTTTATACTTAAAAAACTATATCTTTTAATTAATGAAGTGATACCATTGGGTTTTGACTATTATATGAACATTGGTCAATATGACCGTTGGAAACTAAAATCTTAATGTTATGATTATTGTTTATAAATACAAGTGATCTTGGTTAATTGATACAGATTGAAGCGTCGATGGCCTCATCTAGTAGACTCGGGCCATACGAAGCCCATCTGTTGGAGCTTGGGATGGAGGTTGTATCACTGGGCTTTGCTCTGGACCAAGCCCAAGTTGAACATCAACATGTGAAGCTTGAACAGAATGCTTTAAGGGAGAAGTTCAAGAAGATAGAAATCACCACTCGGGAAATGATGTCCAAGCCTCTCAAGATTCTATCACCATAGCACACCTTACACTTAGGTCCAATGCAGGTGTTATAAGGGGCTATGTAATGAGACCTTATATACTTTGTGTAATACCTTGGTATAAATAAAATAGTTATTTCATCATTCTTGATTTTGGAATATCTTTTCTTATTAAAGTATATGTTTAAGATAAATTTGATAATTTTATTTTAGAATTAAAAATTGTTCTTTTCAAATATTTCTCATATATAGAGAATTATTATGGTAAAATAAACGTCATTTTTGAATTTCAAATGTCAAAATTAACCTAGGATGAATTTTTTAAAAATTTCTAAGAAGTTTCAATTTTATGAATAGTGTTTTATGAATAATTTTTTGATGAATAGTATTTTATGAATAGTGTTTTTGATGAATAGTATAAAAATATTTTATTATTAAATAACTTTTTCTGTGAAATTATTTTCAAAAATCCGTCATACATAGTTGTAATCAGGGTGAAAATGTGGTTAAATAAGATCAAAATATTTATTTAGCGAATAGTAACATACCCTTAGGAATAGTAATAAATAGAAATGAATAGTAATTGGCCAGAAAAATAGAAACATCACCCATGAATGGATAAATAAAATTTAAACATCTTAAAAGTGAAAAAATGATCATAGTATAAATTTTGGTATTTTTGAATGTCATAAATATTTTATTTACAATTTTATAATTAATTTAATAATTTAAAATGGAAATTTATTTTCATAAAATATAATCATAAATTTTTACTTTATTGTCTTATGTTTATACAATAATTTTATGTGACCTTGATTACTTTTTCAAGGTGTTACAAAACAAGTTAGAATTTCAGAGTTGTTTTTTTGAATAAATAATGATTTTATTTAAAAATTAAATTAAAAATATTTAGAAAATTATTTTCATTAAATGGAGTTCATTTTTGAATTCATAGCATTGATATTATGTTAGGGTGAATTTATGAGATTTTTATAAAATGTTTTGTTTTTCGGCGAATAGTGAAAATACAGTTTTGAGTTTTGGTGTGTTTAATGACACCATTAATGATGTAATAATGATGTAATAATTCTGGACGACTTATGAATAGTAATATATTCTATGAGGTGTCCCAAGTGGCCAGTACTGTGGGAAATCCCATGGTTTTGTAAATACCACCGATGAGGTGTCCTTTAGAAATTAATAAAATATTCCCTCACTTTTTCTATAAATACCAAGCCATTCCCTCATTACTTTCATTCCAAAATCCTACTCAACTAAGATATGATCTTTTTAACTCCCAAGGAGTCCTCCCAATGTGCCCTCAATCCACCCAATGTGCCAACCTTCGAGCTTTTGAAGTCACTCTTCAAGGTAAAAGAACATTTTCACCCTCCTCTTTTAAGTCATGACTTCCTTTATGTTATATGTTCTAGTTTCCATCTTATTATGTGGGGGTATGTTCTTATATATTATTATTACTATCCATTTCATTTCCAAATGTTGAGATACACTTTCCTCTCTCATCAATTTATTTTCTGAATTTATAAGTGACGTTGTTAGGCTACCTATTTTTCATAAAAGAAATCACATTTTCTCTTTGATCTCAGGTTACCTTTTCAGGTGGTATGTCATTCAAATATCCACACCATGAACTTATTTCTATTTTATTATGTCCCTATACTTTATAATTATTCATTTATTTATTGGAGACCCCTGTCCCCTATCTTTTTATTTTTCTAAAACCATGTTATATAACTGTTATGCTGCAGAATTTTCATCTCAAAATCTCTCTCTTTTTGTCATGAAATTATATTGTATTATTTATGTGATTACCCAAATATATTTCCATTACTATGGGTATTAATCAATACATAAAATTGATATATTTTATTCTGGAATTGATATACACATAACCCTCACTCCCTTTCCATGGGTTATAAATTACATAATGATCTTATTTTTAAGCACTTTTTAAAATGTCACGATTTTGAAATGAAAACCATTTTTTTATTCTCTAGGGGTTATTTATGAAATTTTTGATTATGATCTATATGGATCACATGAAAATAAATACATATTAATGGTGCACCCTGATAGCACTCCAATGCATTGGGTAAATAATTAATCTCTAGAGATGAAATGTTTCACGACACCTTGGTGAATAACCTTGGTAATTTTTTATGACACCTTGGAGATTAACCTGGGTGATATGTTCATTAATGTATAAAGGAAATGTTGTAGCCACATATTCAAGTTATGATTCATGTTCTTTTTATTATGATATTCCCCTTATTCCATTTCACATGTCTTTATGCCTTTCATCAAGTTCTTATTGATATCACAAGTAAACTGATTCCCTTGTTTACCCTTACTAGGCCTTCTTCTCACCCTTTCCTTTGATGTATGTCTCCCGGTTATGAGATAGAGTAATTGTACATATTATTAACCTTTGATGAATCCTTACAAGTTTATTAGAATAATGTTTAATGTTTTCATATATATTGTTCCTGATTTCCAATACACTAGACTTTAAAGATCCTCTATTTGTAAAATGTAATGAAGATTTATGTATTAAAAAGACGGGATGCCATAGTTATATCAAAGGACAGTTTAGTTATTTATAGAAATTAGGATATAAAAAACTTTAAGAATAACCCTATATAAAATTTTAAATATAGGAAAACTTCCTCGTATTTTTTGTGAAATATTAGGTTAGTGATTTCTGAACAAATAAATCTTTGTCTGGATATGAACAAGTGGATGTGGCTCTAATAGAGATGTACATAAGAAGGAAAACTCTGACAAGGAGTTTTGGGCTTGACCCGGGGTATCCTGGTACACGATAACGGGCCTTGCTACACTTCGGGTTTGACGCTCCTAGGGGATATGTTTGGTTAATCATGAGCTTTTTATGAATCATTATGAAGGATTTATAGAGAAAAGTAATTGTTTAAGCCTGATGTTTTAAGACATAACATACTTTATAGTTAAAAGATTCATAAATGAAATAAGCTTATCACTAAGGTTTTATTATTTTATAAAATGGCAGGCAATAGGAGGAATCATGAAAATGGTGACTGCAATGGACCATGCACTGACGACACTCTGATGGAAGCCAGAATAGAAACTTTCATACGAATGATGAACCAACTAACTCAAGTTATGGGAAATAACTTGAATCAAGCTAAGAGACCAATATCACCACGAAAGGAAAAACATTCTATTGAATCCTTTATGTGTCAATGACCACCAACCATTAGTGGATCGACCAACCCATTGATTGTTGAACAGTTTATCAGCTCTATAGAGAAGATCTTTTCTCCGCTCTGCTGTTTGGAGGAAGAGAAGGTCACCCTAGCTATCGATCGCTTAGAGGGAGAAGCTGGTCAGTGGTGGGAATTGATTAAAAACATGAGGCCAAGATTGGAGGTTGATTATTTGGAGTGGTAAGAGTTCATAGGGATCTTCATTAGTAATTATTTCCCTCGTTCCATGAGAAAAAGAATGGACAAGGAGTTTCTCGAGCTGAAGCAGAAGGAAAATGAATATGTGGGAAGCTATAAGATGAAATTCACTATACTTTCTCATTATACCTCAATAATTTTCATGGATCCTAGTGGGATGATTAATATATTCTTTGGTGGAATAAGACCTCATCTTCTGAAGAATCTAGCCAACCGAGACTATGACACCTATGAGGAGATCGTGCAGAGTGCGATGAAAGTTGAACTTGAGTTTGGTGATATGCAGTGGTCTCATAAATACAATGAAAAGAACAGATCTATGGATACAAGCTTAGGTAGGATCTTCAATTAGGGAAGAGGATGAAATCCAGTACAATGTCCCAGATGTAATAAATTTGGGAAGAAGCATTCAAGGAACTTCCTGCTCGGGAGCAGGAAGTGCTACAAGTGTGGAAGAGATGACCATATCGTGCAGAATTGTCGTAGTGAGATTACTCCACAAATTCTAAAAACTAACGACAAGGGGAAGATGGTGCAAGCCCTACCTAATTTACAATGAAATAAATGTGTACAACTTGGTCACTTTGCCAATCAATACCCAAATTTGAGGTCAGTGGAGGGGAATCACCATCAGCCTCAACAATGGCCAGGGGAACAACTTCATACTTTTTCAATTACTACGATTGAAGTTGAAGCGCCAAATGATGTGGTGGCAGGTAATCTTATTGTTCTCTAAAAGATAGCAAGTACATTATTTGATTCTGGTTCTACACATTCCTTTATTTCCTCTAAGTTTGCAATGAATTTAGAATCAACCCCCGATTTTCTAAAAGTAGAGTTATCAGTCAAGACTCCTGGTGGGATTATCCAAGCATCGCCAGTGTTTAAAAACTCTAGTATTTACATTAGTGAGATCAATCTTATCAAAAATCTAGTAGTCATTCCCATGTTGTTATTCGACATTATACTAGGTATGGACTCACTCTCAAAGTATAATGCTAAGATAAAATGCAGAAGCAAGGAAATCTTAGTAGTCATGAATGGAAAACCTATAGTTATCTTCCAAGGAGAGATATCTCAACATGATATTTGTCTATAAGAACCTCCTATATCCTTATTTATGGAGTTTATTGGTGAAGAAGAAGAAGTAAATGAGAGTTTAAGGAAAGAAAATTTCCCTATTGTCCAGGAATACGTTGATATATTTCTTGAGGAGTTACCCAGACCTCCCCTAGAAAGTGAGGTAGAGTTCTCCATTGAACTCGTACCTAGATCTCATCAGATGTCAAAGACCCCATATAGGATAGAAAATGTGGAGCTAGAGGAATTAAAGAAACAACTCCAACATCTTTTGGAGAAGGGGTTCATCTGTCCAAGTGTGTCTCCTTGGGGATCACTTATTCTCTTTATGAAGAAGAATGATGGATCAATGCGGCTATGCATTGATTATAGAGAACTTAATGGGATCACAGTTAAGAATAAATACCCTCTTCCAAGAATTTATGACTTATTTGACCAACATTGTGGGGCTCAATTATTCTTTAAGATTTATCTTTGATCCGGTTATCATAAATTGAGGGTGAAGAAAGAATATATTCCAAAAACTACCTTTCGATTAGGATATGGGTATTATGAGTTTTTTGTTATGCCCTTAGGAATAACTAATGCACCAGCTATTTTTATGGATTTGATGAATAAAGTATTTAAATACTACCTTTATAACTTTGTGGTATTTTTTATAGATGATATTATGATATATTCAAAAAGTCTCAAGGAGCATGATGATCATCTAAGGGTTATTTTGAAAACTCTATAGAAGGAGAGGCTTTTTGGAAAGTTCATAAAATGTGAATTCTTGTTACAAAAAGTTGCTTTCTTCAGGCACATTGTAACCAATGAAGGAATCAAAGTTGACCTTACAAAGACAAAATTTGTATAAGAGTGGCCTCAACCTACAAAAATAATTGAGATTCATAGTTTCCTTGGTTTAGCGGGATATTATAGGAGGTTTTTGAAAAACTTTTCACTACTTTCTAATCTATTAACCAATTTAACATGAAAAGGGGTCAAGTTAATCTGAAAAAAGAGTGTGAGGAAAGTTTCCAAGAGCTGATAAAGTTATTGGTTACTATACCCGTGTTAAATCTTCCCTCAAGTAGATAAGTATTCGTAATTTTTAGTGATTCATCTCTGAAAGGGCTTGGGTGCATCCTCATGAAAAATTACAAAGTCATTGCTTTTGCATCTCAATAGTGGAAGGCTCATGAGAAGAACTATCTTACACATGATCTAGAGATAGTTGTGGTTTTTTTTATCTGAATATAGGGAGGCACTATCTTTATGGGGAGAAATGTGATATATACATAGACCATAAAAGTTTGAAGTATATTTTCACAGAAAAGTAATTGAACTTGAGAAAAAGGAGATTGTTGGAACTTCTTAAAGACTATGATTGTTCAATTCATTATCATCATGGAAGATAAAACAAAGTTGTTGATGCATTAAGTAGGAAAGACCCAGCTGTTCTGTCCATGATGAGGATTCAAAGAGATCCTTTGATCAATGAACTAGTAAATATGGACATGGAAATTTTAAGGGAAGGGACATCATCAACCCTAACACAAATGATTTCTCAACCTTCATTACTAGAGAAGATCAAGAATTCTCAGAAAGAAGATCCTTTATTACAGAAGAAGTATGAGGCTATGAAGGATGGGAAGTTTCTTGAGTTCAATATTGATCAAGAAGGTGTACTAAATTTCATACAATACTATGTGTTCCATCTATTCTAGAAATAAAGAAGGATATGATGGATGAATCTCATAGATCTACTTTCTATATATATCCTGTAAGCACAAAAATGTATTGGGAACTTTATGATCATTATTGGTGGGATAATATGAAAAGGGAGATTTTTTACTAAACGTCAAGGTTCCTAGTATGTCAGCAAGTGAAGGAAGAGCAACAACCTCCTAAAGGTGTATTACAACCACTACCCATACCATCATGGAAGTGGGACAATATCACTATGGACTTCGTCACTGGTCTTCTGAGAAATTCCCAAGGAAACAATGTGATATCGGTTATTATGGGTCATCTCACCAAGACATCTAATTTTATTTCCATTTGGGAAGATTTATATCTTGATCAACTTGCCAAGATTTATGTGAAGGAAGTGGTAAGGATGCATGGAGTTCCACTTTCTAACGTATCTGATCGTTACCCAAGGTTCACATCAGAATTCTGGAGAAGTCTTCAACAGGCTATGAGCACAAAATTGAATTTCAGTACGGACTATCACCCCCAAACTGATGGCCAATATAAAAGGACTATTCAAACACTTGAGCACATGATGAGAATATACTCAATGGAATTTAAAGGTGGATGGGATCGACATCTCCCTTTAGTTGAGTTTTCTTACAAAAATAGCTTCCACTCGAGCATTCAAATAGCACCCTATGAAGCTCTATATGGGAAGCGATGTAGAACTCCTACTTTTTGTGATGAAGTAGGTAAGAGAAATCTTTTTGGTCCTGATCTTGTGCAAGATATGGCAACAAAAGTCCATGCCATCCAGCATCACATTAAGGCTGCTCAAAGTTAGCAAAAGAGATATGCCGACAACCGTTGAAGGGACTTGGAGTTTGATGTTGGTGGCAATGTCTTTCTTTGAATTTCACCTGGAAAGAGAGTCATGAGGTTTAAGAAGAAAGGGAAGCTCATCCATAGGTACATTGGACCCTATGAAATCCTTGATCGCATAAGAGTAGTGGCCTATCGGCTTGCAATCACTCCAAATCTAGCACAAGTTCTTGATGTTTTCCATGTATCACTCTCAAGAAAGTACATGCCTGACCCTTCACATGTAATAAATCTAGAGGTGGTACAACTAGAACATGACCTCTCTTATGAGGAGCAGCTGGTGGAGATCTTGGATCATAGAAACAAGGTTCTTACGCAACAAGCCTACCCAACTTGTTAACGTGTTGTGGAGGAACCAAAAATGTGAAGAAGTCACATGGGAACCAGAGGAGTCTATGAGCAGAAGTACCCACAACTTTTCTCTTCTTAGGGTATGAGTTAAAATTTCAGGGATGAAATTTCTTAAGGGGGGAAGAATGTAATGACCCAAACTTTTTAATAATATTTATTTTCTAAATTTTTGTGTTATTTGATACTCAAAAAAACTATAAATGCTAATTAACGAAGTGATACTGTTGGGTTTCGACTATTAAATGATTGTTGGTCAATATGGCCATTGTTCAATATGACCGTTGGAAACTAAACTCTTAACATTACAATTATTGTTTATAAAAACAGGTGATCTTGGTTAATTAATATTGAAAGAAGTGTTGATGGCCTCATCTAGTAGACTCGGGCCATACGAAGCCCATCAGTCAGAGCTTGAGATGGAGGTTGCATCACTAGGCTTTGCTCTGGACCAAGCCCAAGCCGAACTTCAACATGTGAAGCTTGAATAGAATTGCTTAAGGGAGAAGTTCAAGATTACATAAATCACCACTCGGGCAATGTTTTCCAAGCCCCCCAAGATTTTATCGGCATAGAACACCTTACACTTAGGTCCTATGCATGTCTTATAAGGGGATATGTAACGAGACCTTAGATACTTTGTATAATCCCTTGGTATAAATAAAATTGTTATTTCATCATTCTTGATTTTGGAATAGCTTTACTTATTAAATTATATGTTTAAGATAAATTTGATAAATTTATTTTCGAAGTAAAAATTGTACTTCTCAAAGATTTCTCTTATATATATAATTATTATAGTAAAATAAACATCACTTTTGAATTTCAAATGTCAAAATTAACCTAGGCTGAATTTTTAGAAATTTTCTAAGAAGTATAAATTTGATGAATAGTGTCTTATGAATAGTGTTTTTTGATGAATAGTATTTGATTAATAGTTTTTTTTTGATGAATAGTATAAAAATATTTTGTTATTAAATTACTTTTTCTGTGAAATTATTTTCAAAAATATGTCATACATGGTTGTAATTAGGGTGAAAAATATGGTTAAATAAGATCAAAATAATTTTTTAGTGAATAGTAACAAACCCTTATGAATAGTAATAAATATTAATGAATAATAAATCGTCCAAAAAATAGAAACTTCACCGATGAATGTATAAATACAATTTAGACATCTTAAAAGTGAAAAAATGATCATAGTATAAATTTTGGTATTTTTGAATTTCATAAATATTTTATTTACAATTTTATAATTAATTTTATAATATAAAATGGAAATTTATTTTCATAAAATATAATCATAAATTGTTACTTTATTTTCTTATGGTTATACGATAATTTTATGGGACCTTTATTACTTTGTCAACGTGTTACAAAACAAGTTATAGTTTTAGAGTTTTTTTTGAATAAATAATGCTTTTATTTAAAAATAAAATTAAAAAAATTTATAAAATTAATTTCATAAAATGGAGTTCATTTTTGAATTCAGAGCATCTATATTAGTTTAGGGTGAATTTATGAGATTTTTATAAAATGTTTTTTTTCAGTGAATAGTGAAAATACAGTTTTGAGTTTCGGTGTGTTTAATGACATCATTAATGATGCAATCATTATGGTTGAATTTTTAATAGTAATATATTCTATGAGGTATCCCAAGTGGACAAAACCATTGGAAAAGACTATGGGAATGCCCATGGTGTTTCAAATACCACTGATGAGGTGTCCCTTGGAAACTAATAAAATATTCCATCACTTTTTCTATAAATACCAAGCCATTCCCTCATTCATTTCATTCCAAAATACTCCTCAATGAAGATCTGGCCTGTTTACCTCCCAAGGTTCCCTCAAGCCCCCCCAAGCTCCAAACCTTTGAGATTTTGAAGTCACTTTTCAAGGTAATGGAACATTTTCACCCTCCTCTTTTAAGTCATGACTTCCTTTATTTTATGTCTTACAGTTTCCATATTCTTATGTGGGGGTATATTATTATATTTTATTATTACTGTCCATTTCATGTAAAAATTATGAGAGACCCTTTCTGCTCTCATCAATTTATTTTCTGAATTTTTAAGTAATGATGTTAGGCTGCCGAATTTTCGTAAAAGAAAATACATTTTCTCTTTGCATTCTAGTTTCTTTTTCATGTCGTATTTCATTAAAATATCCACACGATGATCTTATTTATATTTTATTATTTCCCTCTAATGTAAAATAATTCATTTATGTATGGGATACCCTTTTCTTATCTCTTTTTATTGTTTTCTAAAACCATGTTATATAGCCGTTATCTGCATAATTTTTGTCTCAAAATCTCTCTCTTTTTCTCAAGAAATTATCTTGTATTATTTATGTGAATACCAAAATATATTTTCATTACCCGGTGTATTCATAAATACATAAAATTGATCTATTTTATTCTGTAATTTACATGCATATAACCCTCACTCCCTTTCCATGGGTTATAAATTACATAATGATCTTATTTTTAAGCACTTTTTTAAAACATCATGATTTTTAAATGAAACCCATTTCTTTTATTCTATATGGGTTATTTATGAAATTTTTGTATATGATATATGTGTATCGCATAAAAATAACAACATATTAAGGGTTATCCATGATAGAACTCGAATGAATTGGGTAAATAATTAATCTCTAGTGATGAAAAGTTTCACGATATCTTAGTGAATAACCTTGGTAAAGTTTTAGGACACCTAGGGGATTAACCTTGGTGATATGTTCATGAATGTAAAAATGAAATTTTGTAGACACATATTCAAGTTATGATTCATGTTATTTTTATTAGGATATTCCTCTTCTTCCATTTCTCATTTCTTTATGTTCTTCATCAAGTTCTAATTGATATCACAAGTAAACTGATTCCCATGTTTACCCTTACTGGGCTTTCTTCTCACCCTTTCCTTTGATGTGTGTATCCAGGTTATGAGATGAAGTAATTTTACTTAGGATAAACCTTTCATAAAGCCTTACAAGTGTATTATAAGAATGTTTAATGTTTTCTTGTATATTGTACCGGATTTTCAAAACACTGGACTTTAAAGATCCTCAGTTTGTAAAATGTAATGAAAAGTTATGTATTAAAAAGGTCGGATGCCATACACTTCAAGTCAGAAACATATTTCATATAGGGAGGTTTGAATGAGTTCATGTGACCTTCTAGATCAGACTTGGTCATTCATTTTGGGATTTCTAAATGTACCCCATGGGGGAATTTCTTGGTTTTATATTAACAAAATTTTGAGACTTCATGGTGCACATCTATCAATTATATATGATAGTGATAATCAATTAACATTAAAAATATAGAAGAGTATTCATAAAGATTTCAATACTAAGTTACATTTGGGTACTTCCTATTATCCTTAAACTGATGGGAAGCATAAAAGGACTATTAATATGCTAGAAAAAATGATGATATCTTTCTAAATTGAATTTAACGGTATATGGGATCATTATCCACCTCTGGTGGAATTTGTATACAATAATATCTTTCACTCAAGAGTCTAGATGGAACCATTTAAATCATTTCATGGTAAGAGATGTTGTTCTCCAACATTTTGGTAAGAAGTTGGAGAGAGGAAGCTAGTATTCCTGGAAAATTTTGAGGAGATGATTGTGAACGTATATTCTATTCAAAATCATATGAATGTAGCTCAAAGAAAACAAAAAATCTTTGTTGTAAATTGGAGGAAGGACATGTAATTTCAAGTAGGGGATCATGTATTATTAATGGTTTCTTCATTTAATGGTGCTATAAGATTTATTAAAAAGGTGAATTTAATCCTTGGTTACATTGGGTATTTTAAAAATTTAGAGAGAGTTTGAGTTAGGAAATACGGATTGGATATGCCACCCAACCTCTATGAACTACATGTAAGTTTTTTTATTAAAGAAATACATGTCATATCTAATGAATTTACTCAACTATAATGTAATATATTTGGAATATGAATTATCTTATAATGAAGAGCCTATACAAATGCATGACATTGGGAAAAATGCATTTTGGAATCAAATAACTTAATTGGTGAATTTTCTTTAGATAAATCATAATCTAAGAGAGGAAATATGGGAGCCTAAATAAGGTATGAGAATATATTACCAAAATTTTATTAATAACACCCCTATATCACAATTTCAAGGATGGAATTATTGGAGGGGGGAGAAAGTAATTTCTAGGTTCATCCAAATTCAAGTCAACACTAAATCCCTAAACTATTGACCAATGAACATCCTATTATTTTATCATTATAATATAAAAAGTTCATGGTAATATTTATGTGCAAAATTTATAAATTTTATAATTTGAATTTTATAAAATGGATATCAATTTTTCATCCCATAAGGTTTAATTTAACATAGGGTGAATTTTTATGATTTTTCAAGAATATATGATTTTTGGGTGAATAATGAAAATTACCGATTTTACAAATAATGTCATTTATATAAAATTATCATGATATATGAATTAATTTAATGTTTATGAAAAATTTTCTACATAAAATAAATATTTTTTTCTATAATATTTCATTTAATAATATTTTTTAAACATATAATTCTATGTTTGACATTTTGAAAATCTATGCAATGTTTTTATTTAAATAAAAACAATTTTTGGAAGTTTTTTTAATAAAATAAATTCACTGTCTCATTTAGTTTTGGTTTTATTTAAATATTAAATATGAATCATTTAATTTAATCCAATATAATTAATTTCATGGGAATCAATACTATTATTTACTTTGGTGTAAATTAATTTCCATTCTTTAAAACAAACATTTTTAAAAAAAAGTTTTTTCATTGTCTTATACAAACTTATATTAAAATTAAAATTTACCACTTATGTAAATTTAATCCTATAAAATGTATTTCATTCCTGGGATAAAAACGTTTTAATGGAGTGATGATGTCAATTTTATTTTATTTTTTCATATTGAATTGTAACCATGGTAAATTTTTATCACTACAGTAAGGGTTAAAATAAGGTTAAACTAAAAGATAAGGTTTATATTATCATGAAAAACTTTTTAAACTTGATTGGATTAGTATATTTTTTCCTCAAAATTATTATATTAAAATCTATGAAAATATTGAAAAAGTTTACTTGAGTGAGATATATAATATATAATATATTTCAAGTATTTACAAGTTTTCCTCCAACCTTATAAAAGTAAACCTCCCCTCCTCTCTTATTTACACTTCATGAAAAAATTATCTTGAAAACAATATACCCAAATCCCTTTATAAATCCCTTTTCCTTGATATATAGGTCCTAGTCCCACCAAAATTTCAATCCGATATTTATTAAGGTGTAAGCAAAAAGAGTGTTTCTAAAGAAGAGGTGTATGTTTTATTGAGATTTTTTAAGTTACACTCCTCTTAAACCTTCTCTAAATCTTATATAACTATATTAACATAATTAAGTCAATATATCTACTATACTGAGACATTTTTTGTTTTTGGTAAAACCTTCTTCTATGACATTTAAATTCTATGGAAAATGAAAATATAACCCATACATGCGTACAAACTATGATCTCCACATAGCAATGTAATTAATATTTTTTCACTGACTCACATTGAAGGCTATAAAAATGGAAATAATTAATATTTGAGATATTCATGAGAAACTTAAAATTATATAAATATAATATATCATCTAACCTATCACCCTTACATCCATTGGTAAATGGTAACATCAATCGTGTGTATATTTGGACCACCACCTCCACCAAAATAGGTGATGCATTTTTCATTTATACCATAAAAATGGAAATAAGGATTTATTTAATGAATAAATATGATATTTATATTATTATTATTATTTAAATTTAAACCTTGATCTAATTTATTTCATTTTCATGCATTGTAAAAATTTTAATGTTGATTATGTGTATATAAGAACTACCGTCTCCATAAAATGTTGTATTTCATTTTTCCTGGATATTTTTATTGGACGGTTATGAAAATATATTCAATTAAAAATAATGATAATTATAACATTATTAATAACCTATAGATGATAAAACAATGAAAAAGGTGTACCATATGGAACCATGAACTCAAATAATTTATAAGAAAAATCATTCAACACCTAAATAATTGATTTTAACAAAGAATTATTAGTAAATGGATAATAATGAAGATATGAATAAATGATATCAAAAAATATAGATAAAAATATGGAATCAATATAGTTGGATGATAAATATAAATTTATTTTATATAAGGTTGGAATGTGGCCAACTAAGTAGAAACTTAAAGTATGGGTTTATTTCCCAATCCCATTCTTATTCAATATTATTTTTAATTATGCTTCTATTAGAGTAATTATATTTTATTTCAATATTTAACCCTACATATTTTCTTCCACACTATTGTTTTTTATGGTTTTTATGTATTTATTCAATATTACCTTATTTGGTAATCCAAAATATAGAAATAATTTGTTTTTAAAAAATAAAACCTTATTTATCTTCTTTTGGTCAAGAATCTTTGTCTTCCATGAAAAAGCTCTAGAATTTTTCTATATAGCAGTTATTATCAAATATTTTATGATTTATAATTTTATTTTTATTGTATGTTTTGTTTTATTTTCAATAATTTTAAAGTAATATTCCTATCATTTTCTATAAAATTAATTTTTGACTTTTTACAAAAGTGGTAAATGAATGTGTTTTTAATTTTACTATATGAAAACCCTTTTCCATTGTTATAGCCATTATTAATTATTATGATTAAATTTAAATTTTATATGTATTTTAAAGGAAATATTATCCCCAACATTCCTTGAATTTTATTTTTAATTATTTTTTAATAGAATAGGATATTTCATCCAATTTTCAATGCAACTTTCTAATATATTTAAAAATGTGTTTTTCATCTATGTCAAAATCCTTTAGATATTATTATGATTATATGGGGATGTAATATAATAATACCATCCAACTTATTTCTCATGATGTATTTTTTTATTTTTTAACTTGGGAACATATTGACATTCCATATTCTTATTTTCAAAAACTGATATTTATATTGATTATGTATTGTATTTTTTATTGACTCTTTTAAAATGATGAATGAAGTGGTCTTAGTAAGTGCTGGTTGGGGTATTCTATTATATATCCCCTTGATTCCTTGGTAGGTATTATGATACAAACTATCTTGGGTATTTGGAACATGCCTTTCCTATTTATGTATGATGTCTTGGAATGAGACCTTGACAACAATATTATGATTTAAAATATTATGCAATCTATCATTATGAAAATATTATTTGTTATCCAAGTGATTATTTATGTTTTTATGTCATTCATGGGTATATTACCCTCTAATTTATATATATATATGGTATATTTGATTATTTCTTATCTCTACTATATTATTCATGTTTAATTTATTGTATGGTAGCTTCCCCTACACCCTTTCACTTACTAAACATCAAAGATCACCCATTATTATATTTTCCTTTACATAACATAACAAGATGTGATCATTGAATGAATTAAAGTATATAGTTGATTTCGTTGAAAGATTACATTTTATTTCAGGTTTTTGAATGTAATGTGAGAACCATGTATGCATCTATTATCCCAGGACTACTAAACTATTCGATCTCCCGTGATGGGATCTTTTGTATTTTATACCAATTTATTAAGGTAATCATTATCTCTAGGTAATTGGAGTTAGGTTTTCACAAATGAACAATTAAAATATTTAATAATGAGATAATTAACTAATGAAAAATTCATAAAAAAACTAATTATAAACATTTTAAAATTTAGCTATTCATTATAAAAATTACACAAATTAAATAAATTTAAGAACTTAATATATATTTCTTTATATGAAATATTTCATAATAATCATTATATGAAATTTATTTTAAATATATGACATAAAATAAGATATAAAAATTTAACATTTCAAATCATTTATGTAAATATTTAATATAATATAAATACAACAAATTTAAAAGTATTAAAACCTTTCTCAAATAAATCATCAAAACTCATTTTTACAATTAAATAATTTCTAAAATAAAGAATTTTAATTGGAACATATCAAAATTTGAATAAAAAACAATTCATAATTTTAAATATATAAACTTTTATATTTGTTTCCTTGTTTGGTAATATACATAATTTTTAAAATTACCCTTATAATTTCTAAATAAATACTTTATATCTATGTCCTATGGAATTTCATATAAATTAGTTAATCTTATTTTAATAATAATAATTAATATATTAGATATTTATTTATTAAATTTTCCATAAACATTTAATAATAAACTACCAAAAATATATAATTAATTAATTTATAAAAGATTTTATAAATTCATAAATTTCTTAAAATACATTTTCTATGATTTATTAACCATTTACATACTATTAATTTAATTCATAAATAAATTTAGGGAAAAATTCCTTCTCTGTCATATTTAATGACTTCATGTATGATTTCATTCACTCAACACTACTGATAATAGGTGTAAGAACCTGGTTCTTATCTTTGAGGTACGGGTTTCTTCTTTTTCCTTTTCCTTAAGTGTTTTTGAGAAAATATGGGAAATGGGAAAGAATGCTGAATTTTGAAACTACACACAGTGTACTTTTCCACACGCCGTGTACTTTTGGCCGTGTTGGGATAAGTACACAGGGCGTGTAGCCTTGCCGGCGACAAAGGGTGTAGGAACCGACTACATGCCGTGTAGTGGTCCTTTACACGCCATGTAGTCAGTCGACAGGGCAAAAAGTAAGGCGGTGGAGTCACCACCAGCTAGGCGATAGTACACTCCATGTACTTGGGAGTACATGCCGTGTACTCTTGTCGGCAGATGAACAGTGTGGCGGTGCAACCAAATGAACAGTTAAATGAAAGGAGTACATGCCATGTACTTTGTTTTTTGGATTAAAACAGGGAGTAGCCTCCTCATTTGGCAGAGGAGGCATTTGAGCCGTTTTGGAGCCAAAGGAGGAGGCCGGATCTTTGAAGATCCACCGGGCGTTCGTCTGGAATCCGTTTCGGCTTCGGACGATTTTGTTGGAACCGTACGGGTAATCCCTCTCCTATCCTGGTACCGTTCTAGCCAATTATTCACCTAACGTAAGTGATTTAAGTTTGAATGGTTTTTGTTCTTCATCAGATCTACATCGTTCTTGGGCATTTCTAGAGTCGTCGTTCGGGTATAGCGTTCGTTGGTGTTTAAGGTAGGTGGCTTGGTGTTTAATTTCCAACTGTCGTGCGTTTTTGTGCGTTTTCGTGCCACAAACCCATGTTGGGGTGTTGTGTGGCTGAGGTCGTTGTTATATTTAATGCCTAGAATTGCATAGGTGAAAAAATTTTGATAATAAAATGCTGTTTAGGATCATTGCTTGGATCCAGGACCATCCCGAGGGGTGTGTTGCTCTGTTTAGCCGTTTGGCCAGGATACCTGAGGGTATGCGTTAAATGTAGTAACTGTAGAATTTCCTTTAGAGGAATTGCTTGTTTACTGCATTTTGATATGTTGGGCATGGCTCGGTTACCTGTTTATCCTGAGGGTGTGGTTGTGATTAGCCTGAGGGCGTGACTTCTGTGCCTGAGGGTGACACTTCGTATGCCTGAGGGCGAGAATTATGTTACAATGCCTGAGGGAGAGATTCTGTATAGCCTGAGGGCATGGTTAACTATATTAGCCTAAGGGCGAGATACTGGTTGGCCTGAGGGCGTGGTGCTGTTGAGCACAGAACGATACTAAATTAAATAAATTTAAATGAATAATAAAATGGCAATTTAATTGTTAAGTCGGTTACTTTTAAGTACTGGTTACATTATTGCATTTTACTATTGCACACTGTTGTTGCATGCTTACACGCAGTTGGGAACGGGCCTTTGGTGGGTGCCTACTGAGATATATTTCTCACACCCTGTTTGGGTCATGCTTTTCGGCCCAAACAGATTATGTTTCTGCAGGTTTGGATAGGGGCAAGAGTCCCTATACAGGTACTTGACTGTTGCTGTGGAGTAGGAGGTCATGGGACCGAGCCTAGGCTCGCGATTCTGCTACCAGCTATTTACTCATTTTGTTTTACTTTGCTTTTGGTTGTATCACAGTGATGTATAACATGTTCTGGCTGTTTTCTTAGAATTTGAACATGTAGCATCATCATTTATATACTGTTGGTTATATCTAATACTGTAGTTTATTTCAGTTGTGTGTGTTTACTGCTTCCGCTGTTTGTTGTATATTTATTTTAGTATTCCGCTATGGTACACTTTGACAAAGGAGGGTATAGTTTCCCCACTATCAGACCCGGGCCCTCGCTGCTAGTCGGCAGCCTCTGGCATTTGGGGAAATGCGCTTGAGGTCACGTGGCGAACCGGGCTCGGGGCACCCGTTGCGTGGCACCTGGGACCGGGACGTTACAAAGTGGTATCAGAGGAGTTTCTTTTCTTTGAATTACTGTTTGGAGACGTAGTCAGGGATAGGATGAAAGGTAGATGGTAATAAGCTGTGCCTAAGCGTAGCTAACCCGTGTACAGGGAAAATCCAGTCTAACTCGTATTTTGCATTCTTTTGATTTTGCAAATTTTACGGTTGATATGTTTTCACCGTTGGGTGACACACTTGGATTGTGCTGTTTATATTTTATCTGTGGGTTCTAATTAATTGCAACCTGATGAGATGAGGGTATGTCGTCTCATGCATCATATAAGCACATGCTAGATATCACATGCCATGCATAGTTTCTATGCCATGTAGGTGCATTAGAATTTGCATGTTATTGTGATAGTTGTTGTGCTAGTAAAGCATGTTGTTGTGATAGTTGCTTGATAAATACCTACCTTGTGATATGGTATTTTTGTTTGAGCTTGTTTATAAAATGGACGCCAGACTTTGGTTTTTGGGGAGTATGGGCCCCCATTGACCGGAATTTGGTGGATCATTGACTGGTTATTGGTTATAACACAAATAAGATGTCAAACTTTGATTCGTGGGGTGTATGGGCCCCCACGGGTCGAAATTTGACACTTAGGTGTTGATTTTTAGTATTTTCTGGGTTCCGGAGAAGTTTCTGAGGCATACTATCCAGAAAACCCAAAATACAAGCCATGTAGGACCTCATACATGCCGTGTGTGTTCTTCTGTTCGGGAAGAAAAATGAACTTTTTGAGTACACGCCGTTTACCAGGAGTACACGCCGTGTAGTCTCTTCCCGTGTCACAACCCGTGTGGGCGGCGACACGGGGTAAGGAAGCCCTTGGGGAAAATCACGCCGTGTAAATTTTGTACACGCCGTGTAGTGTGACCTGGGGACTCAGCCGTGTAACTAACAACACGGGCCGGTGTCACCTCTCCCTTAACACGCCGTGTACCTTTGGGACACGCCGTGTAGTTTTGTCCGACGACAGACCGTGTGGAGTTAGCCGTGTGGCTGGGAAACAGGATAGTGTACACGCCGTGTTCGGGTGTAACACGCCGTGTAGGGTAAATCCGAGTAGTCGGCCGTGTCACAAATGGCACGGGCAGTTTTTAAATAACACCGTACATGCCGTGTAGATATTATACACGCCATGTAGTTTTGTTGAACGGAAGCCGTGTAGAAGGAACTGGGCAGGGGAAAGGAAGTCAAGTACACACCGTGTAGTCAGTGTACACGCCGTGTAGTCTTGTTTTGCAAATTTTGAAACGCCTTCCTTCTCTGGTTCCTTTGTGGTTCCTTCGTTTCAGTCTTAATAATCTTGAATCTGAGGCATGCTTTTGACCTTGTAGTGTCATGCCGCCTAGACGACCGCGAGTTGTTCGCCAAGAGAGCGGTAGTGATTATACTCCGGAGATGGTGGGCCATGGGCTACCAGTTGATTAACCAGCAGAGCCAGATGCGGCACCAACTGTTATACCGAACACGGGTGCGGAGGCGCAGTTCCGTGAAGGCTTATTGCGGTTCATGCAGACCTTTCAGGGAGCACCGCAGGCTGCCACATCTATAGCCAAGCTGACGCATATCTTTCAGCAGAAGCATCCGCCTACGTTCTCAGGGGATAGCGAACCACAGGCTGCAGAGTCTTGGCTAGGATCGATGCAGAATATTTTCGAGCATCTTGAGACGCCTCTAGGGAGGAGGGTCAAGCTCGCGACTTACATGCTGCGTGATTCTTCCAAAAGGTGGTGGGATGTTACCACCCAGTCAGAGCATCACAGGGACATGGCATGGGAAGATTTTCAGGAAGTCTTCTATGACTTCTTCTTTCCGGAGACGCTGAGGGCAGATAGAGCTTGAGAGTTCATGAATCTGCAGTAGGGTGCTATGTCGGTGATGGACTATTCTGCTCATTTTACGAAGCTTCAGTGCTTTGCACCCGTGCTGGTGGGTGATGAGACGCTGAGAGCCAGACGTTTTGAGGATGGTCTTTGGTATGACATCCGAGTGCTGGTGAATGTTTTCAGGTTACCTACTATACACGCGATTGTGAACCAGGCATTGATTACAGAGAGGAACCTGCGAGAATCTAGTGGTGTGGGCCAGGGCAGTTCGGCACCAGTTACTGGTATTATTTCTGCTGGCAAGAGGAAGAGATAGATGGACTTCTCTCAGGGCAGCAGTACCAGCCAGACAGTCTCTTCAGGTGGCCCGATCAGGTGCTACCAGTGTGGCAGAGAGGGGAACAAGAGGCCGAAGTGTCCACGAGACCCAGTGGAGTGCCGAGTTTGCGGCAAGATGGGTCATCTACAGCGCTTTTGCAGGGAGGTTCTGCTAGTGGCTAGTGAGAGGGGTTCTGTACAGACTCCGCATACGGGAGCAAGACCAGTGGCTTCATACCAGTTAGGGAACTGGAATACATCAGGGCGTGCCGGCAGAGATGGTGGTCGTGGCCGTGGTAGCCAGACACCGGGATCACAGAGGCAGCAGGGCGGGATAGCTCAGGGTACCAGGCTGTGTCGCAGGGCCGCGACACTGGGCAGACATATGCAGTGCAACAGACCCAGTAGGAGCCGGATCCCAGACCTTCGACAGTCAGAGGTACTATTCTTGTAGATTCTGTCTTGTCTTCAGTACTTTTTGATACGGGTGCTATGCGTAGTTTCATATCTATACCCGTTGTGGAGAGCCTTGGGCTTGGTGTTTCTTCTTATTTTGATATCACGATGCTAGACACTCTGTTGGGGACTAGAACGGCTGGTGTGCGTCAGTGCAAGGAGTTCCCCCTTGAGGTTGGTGGGTGTCACTTCCTTTGGGACCTCTATGTCCTGGAGATGATGAGCTATGACGTCATTCTTGGGATGGACTGGTTGTTTCCCTTTCGAGCCTTTGTAGACTGCTATCGTCGCAGGGTGCGTTTCATGTCACTAGAGGGCGGAGAGTTTCTATACAAGGGAAAATGGGATGTTCAGGCGATTCGAGCTAGACCAGAGCATCATGGGCAAGGTGAAGTCACAGCCCAAATTGCGAGCTTATATCTGGATGACCAGGGGACTTGTCAGACGGATTTACCTCCAGTTGTTGATCGTTTCAGGGATGTCTTCCCGGACGACTTTTCAAGTCTACCTCCGGTGCGTGAGGTGGATTTCTCTATCGAGCTTGTGCCAGGAGCAGCACCAGTGTCCATTCCTCCATATAGGATGGTCACTCCTGAGTTTCAGGAGCTCAAGAGGCAGTTAGAGGAGCTACATGTGAAGGGTTTTATCTGACCCAGTACTTCTCCTTGGGGTTCTTCGGTCCTTTTTGTGAAGAAGGCGGATGGTACCCTTAGGCTTTGTGTGGATTATCGAAAGCTGAACCAGTTGACAGTTAAGAACCGATATCCCTTGTTGAGGATTGATGATCTGTTTGATCAGATTCGTGGAGCACAAGTGTTCTCGAAGATTGACCTGAGATCCGGATATCATCAGCTGCGCGTTAGACCATCTGATATACCTCTCACAGCTTTCAGGAGCAGGTATGGTCTATATGAGTATACGGTTATGCCGTTCGGACTCACGAACGCGCCAACAGTTTTCATGGATCTGATGAATCATGTGTTCCATCCGTATCTTGATTCATTTGTGGTAGTATTCGTGGACGACATCTTGGTGTACTCTCACACTCGACACGACCATGCCACCCATCTTGATATCGTGTTGAGTACACTGAGAGAGCATCGGTTATATGCTAAGCTCTCGAAGTGACACTTTTGGATGGACCAGATTCACTTCTTGGGTCATATCATCTCAGAGGCACGAGTTGCAGTGGACCTAGAGAAGGTGAGAGCAGTAGTTTCCTGGGATCAGCCTAAGAACATGTTTGAGATATGGAGTTTCTTAGGGATGGCTAGTTACTACAGGCACTTCATACAGGACTTCTCCAGCTTAGCAGCACTGTTGATGGGTCTGACTAAGAAGGGTGTGAAGTTCGTTTGGTCAGAAGCGTGTGAGACAGCTTTTCAGGACCTGAAGGGAAGGCTGACATCAGCACCGATCCTGATACTCCCAGAGTAGGGGAAGAGCTATACAGTTTACTATGATGCATCATGGATTGGGATGGGGGCCGTTCTGATGCAGGGCGACCGAGTTGTGGCGTACGGGTCTCGGTAGTTGAGGCCACATGAGAGGAATTACCCGACGCATGATCTCGAGTTGGCTGCAGTTGTGCATGCGTTGCGCTGTTGGAGACATTATCTGTTGGGAGAGAATTTTGTGGTTTTCACCAACCACAAAAGCCTCAAGTATATCTTTACTCAGCGTGACCTGAATCTGAGGCAGAGAAGGTGGGTTGAGTACCTGCAGTCCTTCGATTTTGAACTTGCCTATACACCTGAAAAAGGTAATGTAGTAGCCGATGCATTGAGCATGAAGACTTAGATACAAGCAGTGCAGGAGGCCAGTGGTGAGTGGCAGCTTATGGCTTTGTTCTCTGAGATGCATCTAGAAGTGCATGACAGTCAAGGGCAGACTTATCTTTCCTCGTTATCTGTGACTTCTACCCTCCTGGACAGAGTGAGGATGAGACAGCTATCTGATTCAGAAGGCCTAGTTCTACGGGAGTCGGTGGCAAGTGAGGACCCTCCTCCCGGTTGGGCGATAGGCGACGTCGAGGTTTTGCATTTCTATGGACGAGTATGGGTTCCAAGGGATATACGCGAGGAGCTGATGAGGGAGTTTCATGCTTCATCTTGGGAAGTTCATCCCGGGGTTACCAAGATGTACCGAGACTTGAGACGTCAGTACTGGTGGCCGGGTATGTAGAGAGAGACAGCTGGTTTTGTTACGAGATGTTCAACCTGTCAGCAGGTGAAGGCGGAGCACCGGAGACCAGTTGGGATATTACAGTAGTTGCCCATTCCAGAGTGGAAATGGGATGATGTTGTGATGGATTTCGTGACAGGTTTGCTGAGGTCACCTCAAGGAAATGACGCCGTGTGGGTTGTTGTGGATAGACTTACGAAGGTATCTCACTTCTTGCCGATCAAGGAGACCTTCGGTGTAGACGAGCTCATAAGGCTGTATATCTGAGAGGTCGTACGTCTTCATGGGGTCCCTCATTCTATTATTTCAGATAGGGATGCCCGCTTCACGTCTCGTTTCTGGCAGAGTTTTCGGAGGGCGCTGGGTACACAGGTGCTTCTGAGCACAACATACCACCCTCAGATAGATGGCCAGTCAGAACGGATGATAAAAGTGCTAGAGGACATGCTGCGCGCATGCATGCTAGACTTTGGGGGCTCTTGGGAGAAGCATATACCCTTAGTCGAGTTTTCCTATAACAATAGTTTTCAGGTAACTATTGAGATGGCACCATACGAGGCTTTATATGGTAGGCCATTCCGATCACCTTTGTGCTGGTTAGAGGCATGTGAGGTAGCTTTACTAGGGCCACAGCTCGTGCAGGAGACATCTGAGTAGGTCCAGTTGATTCAGAAGTGGATGGCTACTGCACAGTCTCGTCAGAAGTCTTATGCTGATCGCCGCAGATTACCTTTGGAGTTCGTTGTCGGGGATCAGGTTTTCTTGCGTGTTTCACCAAGGCTGGGACACAAACGGATCAGGAGATAGGGTAAGCTTTCACCAAGGTATGTGGGACCATTTGAGATTCTGGAGAGAGTCGGGCTGGTTGCTTATCAGTTTCAGTTACCGCAGCGGTACCACGCCATGCACGATGTCTTCCACGTGTCTCAGTTGCGTCGCTACCATTCAGACCCGTCTCACGTCTTTCAGCCAGAGGAGGTTGATATTCAGCATGATGCGTCCTTTGAGGAGCATCTGATCCGTATAGTTGACAGGAGCACGAAGGTTCTCTGAGGCCGGTCAGTTCCTCTCGTAAAGATGCTATGGCAGCATGGCTGAGTGCAGGACGAGACCTGGGAGCGGGAGGCTAACGTACGTGATCAGTGGCCAGAACTATTCTGAGCTTTATCTTCACCACCCCTGGAAAGGGAAATCCGGGGACAAATTGCTATAAGGGGGGGAGTTTGTAAGAACCTGGTTCTTATCTTTGAGGTACGGGTTTCTTCTTTTTTCCTTTTCCTTAAGTGTGTTTGAGAAAATATGGGAAATGGGAAAGAATGCTAAATTTGTAAACTACACGCCGTGTACTTTTCCAAATTTTGTGTACTTTTGGCCGTGTTGGGATAATTACACAGGGCGTGTAGCCTCATCGGCGACAAAGGGTGTAGGAATTGACTACACACCGTGTAGTGGTCCTTTACACACCGTCTAGTCAGTCGGCAGGGTAAAAAGTAAGGCGGTGGAGTCGCCGCCAGCTGGGCGACAATACACGCCGTGTACTTGGGAGTACATGCCATGTACTCTTGTTAGTAGATGAACAGTGTGGCGGTGCCGCCAAATGAACAGTTAAATGAAAGGAGTACACACCGTGTACTTTCAAGTACACGCCGTGTACTTTGTTTTTTCAGCTTAAAACAGGTAGTAGCCTCCTCATTTGACAGAGGAGGCATTTGAGCCGTTTTGGAGCCAAAGGAGGAGGCCAGATCTTTGAAGATCCACCGGGCGTTCGTCTGGAACCCGTTTCGGCTTCGGATGATTTTGTTGGAACCGCACGGGTAATCCCTCTCCTCTCCTGGTACTGTTCTTGCCAATTCTTCACCTAACGTAAGTTATTTACATTTGAATGGTTTTTTTTCATCATCAGATCTATGTCGTTCTTGGGCGTTTCTGGAGTCGGCGTTCGGGTATAATGTTCGTTGGTGTTTAAGGAAGGTGGCTTGGTGTTTAATTTTCAACTATCGTGCATTTTTGTGCATTTTCGTTCAACGAACCCATGTTGGGGTGTCGTGTGGCTGAGGCCGTTACTATATTTAATTCCTATAATTACATATGTGATTAAATTTTGCTAATAAAATACTGTTTGGGATCGTTTCTTGGATCCATGACCATCCCGAGGGGTGTGTTCCTCTGTTTAGCCGTTTCGCCAGGATACCCGAGGGTATGCCTTAAATGTAGTAACTGTAGAATTTCCTTGAGAGGAATTGCTTGTTTACTGCATTTTGATATGTTGGGCATGGCCCGGTTACCTATTTAGCCTGAGGGCGTGGTTGTGATTAGCCTGAGGGCGTGACTTCTGTGCCTGAGGGCGTGACTTCTGTGCCTGAGGATGTGACTTCTGTGCCTGAGGGCGTGACTTTTGTGCCTGAGGGTGTGACTTCTGTGCCTGAGGGTGTGAATTCTGTGCCTGAGGGCGACACTTTGTATGCCTGAGGGAGAGAATTCTGTTACAATGCCCGAGGGAGAGATTCTGTATAGCCTGAGGGCGTGGTTTACTATATTATCCTGAGGGTGATATACTGGTTGGCCTGAGGGTGTGGTGCTGTTGATCACCGAACGATACTAAATTAAATAAATTTAAATGAATAATAAAATGGAAATTTAATTTTTAGGTCAGTTACTTTTAAGTACTGCTTACTTTATTGCATTTTACTATTTCACACTGTTGTTTCATGCTTACACGCAGTTGGGCACGAGCCTTTGGTGGGTGCCTACTGAGATATATTTCTCACACCCTGTTTGGGTCATGCTTTTCGGCCCAAACAGATTATATTTCTGCAGGTGTGGATAGGGGCAAGAGTCCCTATACAGGTACTTGACTGTTGCTGTGGAGTAGGAGGGCATGGGACCGAGCCTAGGCTCGCGATACCGCTTCCAGCTGTTTACTCGTTTTGTTGTACTTTTCTTTTGGTTGTATCACAGTTATGTATAACATGTTCTGGCTGTTTTCATAGAATTTGAACATGTAGCATCATCATTCATATACTGTTGGTTATATCTTCTACTGTAGTTTATTTCAGTTGTGTGTGTTTACTGCTTCCATTGTTTTTTGTATGTTTATTTTAGTATTCCGCTGCGCTACACTTTGACAAAGGAGGTCATAGTTTCCCTACTATCAGACCTGGGCCCTCACTGCTAGTCGGCAGCCTCTGGCGTTTGGGGAAATGTGCTTGAGGTCACGTGGCGAACCGGGATTGGGGCACCCGTTGCGTGGAACCCGGGACCGGGACGTTACAATAGGACTTATGTAGGATTAACCAATATTTGGAAGCCTCATGTGAGATTAACTTAGAGTATAATAGTCATGAATGGGGTAAAACTAGCATTATGATAACTACATAGGAATAAGTCAACAAATAGTGGTTTTCTAAGAATAATCTCATATGAGGTAAGTCTGCATAAAATGTCACATATCATGCATGTATCACTATCATATGATATAGAAACCGACACATGATTAATCCTGCTGCGTAGAATGGATCATATACAATTAATATAAGTCTTATGTGACATAAACTCAGTAGGTGATCCCATTTATTGGATTAATCTAGCCTATTCCATGTGAACATTTTCTTTATTTTAATGGAATATTGTAGATAAATATAGGTTCTTTTATAGGATTAACATTTTGGTGCAGTGATTAGAGGTTACGATAGGCATCCATGTTTGATTAATCATGTGCAATGCTAGTCCACTTACTATTAATTCATGTATAATTCATTCATATTTCCAAAAACATATTTAGTATTAAAGGAATTGTTATTTAAGACATTTCCTCTACTATAAATAAACAAGGATACTCTATTTTCTTATCTAGCAATGAATTTTCCCTTGAAATTTTAATTTCAAGTATCAAATCACATAGTGAAGCTCTGATACAACTTTTTATGTTATGTGATATTGTGCAACACTAATACAGAGTATCTAAAACAAATAAGAAACCCAAAATCCCAAGAAAACAAAATTTAAATACATGAAATCATTGAAATAGTGAAATAATTAAACTATTTTGTACCATACACAATTGAGATGCTATTGTATATATCTTCAACAATGCTTGAAAAAGATCACTACGAGACAAACTGAAGACATCCAACTTCCATTGTACATCCATGGGTTGGTGTGAATCACCAAAATGGTTTGTATTGGAGTCACTAACTTTAATGATACATCAATATATCATGTTGAAAACAAGTAAAGAAGAATTTAAATATAGGTATATGGACTATTAACCAAGAATAAACCAATGTTCACTCTACCCAACACATGGGTCTCGCCTCTATATAAATCCCACAAGGATACTAATCTTGTGGATATGCATTATAATATATATTATGAGCTAATTATTTTATTTAAAATAACTATAATGATAGACAAGGAAAACCTATGATTTGTTTCATCATTATAAATGCTAAGTATAATGATACTTGTGTTAGTAGAGATTTGAATGTTATTTCATAACATTCTTCTGTTATGATTTTCATATGATATGATATGATTTAATACAACATGAAAAGACAAGTAGTGCACTATAGTATCTATATATCTTATTAATAGATACACCCACACAATATAAAACATTTCATTCATATCATATATATGGAATAAATATCATACCATATGATATAACAAGATCATATCATATATATTTTTCACATTAGGGAATATATCCATCGTCTATGATTCACAGACTCTTTTGTTTCAAGGAAATATTTCTTATTTAATTTTAGTAATTGTATATAAAAAATAAAATACTATATCCATATAATATAAAACACGATATGGGTTCAAAGAATTTTGGAAAATATTACATTATTCATTAAAATACACTATGAATGATGGTGGAATATCAATTCCTCATATTTTAACAAACATCTAGGAAAACTATTTTATTATGAATAAAATAATTTTATCCATTTTAACCTTTTCAAAACATGTTATTTTAATTATTGAATCATAAACCATATGTATAAAATCTATTATCTCATATTGTTCATAACACCACTTTTTTATTCAACAAATTCTATTATCATATATTGAAAATGAGTTGTAGATACACATCCATTACATAGATTAATCCTAAAGATGATATTTTCCATTATATTCAAATAATTTATGTAATAACTTACTTTCATCACTTTAATGAAAAATACAAGTGTTATTAATTATTCCCTTGATTTAAAAACACCAATATATTTAATATATTTTTAATTTATACATTTCCATAAAAATAACCATCAAAACCAATGAATGGATTTACATAATAGTAATATCTGACATGGATGTTCAATGGAGTTTGATAAACTCCTTTATATATTCCATAAAATTCCATTATATGGAAACATTACTCCTCCTTCCTGATAACTCTAGGCTTTAATGAAATTAAAAGGATGTTAAAATAAATAATGACGGTCTCTCTAACTAAATTTTCTTCTTCTGGTTTTAAATTCAACCCACTTGTACTTTTTATATAATAAAAGATTGTAGAAAAATACTCAAAAGTCTTCTTTTCTGAATATTTTGAGAAAAAATTGTAAATATATCTTAAAAAAAATATAATTAGAAGAAAATTTCCAATGATTACAAAAAAATTAATTCCATAACCATAACAAGACTTAATAAATTTTACAATCTCTCTATGTATTCACTATATCCAATCATAATAAATATTTAAGCAGAGACTAAAATATTTTTTTCCATTTTACATATAATGTATAGGAGTATATATTTGAATTGTTTTATGAATCATAGAATCATATAGTCACTTATTTAATAAAATCAATAGTTATGTTATTCAAGAATATGTTTCTATAAAACATAAAACAATTTCATATATAAGAGCTTTTTATAAGTCACCATCTATAAGTTCTCTTATATTAATATTGTTATTTCAAGATGATTTCAAAGAAAATTTGGATAATTATAATGCAATTATCTATGATATAAGATTTTCATTAGATGAGTATCTTCTTTTATAAACATTTAATAAGTACTTTTACTAATTGTTCTCCAAAAAAATTAAAACCCCTTTAGGATTCATCATATCCATTAGTGATCAAATATACATATTTCAAAAAGAAATGATTCAAATATGAAATTACTCTCAAAACATTATTATTTATGCAAGGAATCATTATAGTTATATCATATATGGTGCTTGAATGGTTCATCATACCACACTTCATCCAATCCATAATATGTATTAACTAAACAAAATTCTACTGATATCATAACTAGTTAGAATTCCTTGATGAGTGTAACCAAAATCCCATAATGGGATTTAGTTACCTACCTCTTAGGGTTATTCATTTCCAAAATTCCATACATAATATAATTCATGGGTTCTCACATTAGCAGAGCCTATATAGTTGCAATATCATGTTCTCTAAGTGTGTATTCTTTTGATGGAATCCAAAATATATATTTTAATGGGATGTTAGTTATCTCTATCTTAAATCATTTAATTACCCTTAAATTTATGTAATATTATAATGATTTTTTTGGTAATACAAATACTTCTATAAAACCAATATGTACAAACCATATTCATGTGTAACACTTTACACAACTCATAACCTGTTTTAAAATCTAATTATATTTACACAAATCCAAATTTTTTGTATGAATAAGGTACACAAACCCCTTTTATCTAAGTGATTATAATTATATGAGATAACCAATCACCATAAGGGTTATCCAAGAGCCATAGATAGTCAACCCTCAATTTTTTTGATAGAACATAATCTTTTAGGATAGTGAGTAGTCCGACCCAAATCCCCTCTAAATGGGGTTAAATTACTCTAAAAATATATTATTTATTTTATATTTTAAACACCTAATATTTATAATCTATATATAACCTTTAAATTCTAGTTGATAACATAGTAAAAGGAAATATCAAGTTTAAATATAACTAAAGCAATTATCATACCAAGCTTGTAACTTTTTAGATATATATATGATATCCTAAAAGTACTTTAACATTATAAAATAAATCATATAACCATTTTAATATAAAAATTATAATAATGAATAATAAAGTGGTAAAAAAATAAATAAATGAATATTTCAAAAATCTATAAATGAGATAAATTATATTGAAATAATTTATAAAAAAATTATAAACAATTTACTATATAACATTCCTTATGGGAATTCCATAATTTTGAATATAAATAATTTAAATTCATTTCCCAATATTAACTCTTTCATTTTATACATTATATAGAATTTACTTTGAGTATATGATATTATCTAAAATATATACATTTTAAATTTCAATTCAATTTTCAAAGAAATTTACACTTTCTAAATTTCACATATTTAATAATATACAATCATTTATCAAATCAAACATCACTACACATTTTTATATGGTTTATTTTTTTTTCCAAAACATGTACTTTGAAATTAAACATTTCAAATTAAGTATTATGAAAAATTGATTATGTAAGTATAAACTATATTTATTTTTCTTTTATTTTGTAATTTAAAAACCATTTATAAACTACCCTTGCAATTTCAATATACATATTTTATATCTAAATTATAATTAATTACATATAAATTAGAAAAAATGTATTATGATAATAATATTATGAAATATATATTTAATAAATGTTTCATAAAAAATAATTAATTAATTATAAACAATTAATAATTGATTATTTCATAAGCTTCTTTATAAATTATATAAATATGAAAAATAATTTTTTTATAATTTATTCATAATTTATAAATGATAAAATTCAATTAATAATTGGGAAACAAGTAAAGACCAATTGTCCCATGATATATGATTTTTAATGATATTTGTTCAATTATAATATATAACTTATGGTGATGTTTGTGTGATAAAAACTATCACAAGCCTCATATAATATTAAAAAATTAAAGGGAAGACATGTATAGGATTAACTCACAACACTGGATCATTTCACACGTGACTTATGATAGGCTTCATATAAGGGTAAAATGATAACTTTTTTAGCTCACATAAGAATAACTTGTGTGACACCAACCTATGTGATATGAACTCAACACCTGTGAAAGATTAACATTGCACTTACCCATTTATGAATAATACACTCTAGTGCGGATCTGTGTGATATGTTATATCACACATGAATGTTGTGATAATATGATATCAAAACAAAAGAATGAAAACTTTACACTGTAAAAACATGCATTCCATATGATTTGTTGCAACAAAATAGTCTAGTGAATCAACTGTAACAGATTAAAATTCACTAGCATGCATTACATTAAAACTATGTTATTATTATGTTCATTAAATACTATGTAAGAATAATTAAGTTCTTATTATATTTTCATGATATAAGCATTACTGCTACCCGTCATATTTAGTGACATGCACTTAATCATAAATGAATTTATGGTTCTCTATTTTATACTACATGACTAAACCATATGATTTCATAATTTTAAATGATGATTTCAAGTTACAAATATCATGGTGAAGCCACCAATAATGTATTTATAAGGTTTTTCTAACACTTATAGTAAGTAGTGAATTTTAATTAGAAACCCAAACCTATATTAAGACACCGGAAACATTGATGATTTAAAATAATGAACTAAAAAAACCATACACCATTGAGCTGCAACTACTATTAACACCCATGATAGATTTATATAATGAATAAGTAGTTAAAAATATCACTCCTCTATGGTAAATATAGGGGACACCATGAATCACTTGATTTGTAAAACCCTAGTGTGACTATAGTTTATAATATTATTTAATTTTGACATTTTTTAAAAATTTGTGAGTTTTGATTTAAAAATTTGAAATTTATGAAATTTTTATTTTATTTCATGCTTTTTGAATAATTAAGAAAAACCATGCATATTTAAGGAAAAATTTTCAAATACATTATTTACTTAACATAGGGGATTTTCAAAGTTAGTTCATGAACTATAAAACTCCATAGGGTGACAAGAGAATCTTTGTGGCTTGAATTTTTGTGTGAGAGTTACCCACACGGTAAGTTAATAGATAAGGTAATATTTGTAGAAAACCCATGTAAGTTTCTTAGGTGTTATCTAGTGGTTCCCACATGGTTGGTGCATTGTATGAAAAAAATCATACAGCTTACAAAATTTAATATAAAATGTGAAATACCACTTCCCCCCTTGATTTTAAGTTCCTCCTCCCCTCATCCTCTACCATTCCGCATTCCCACCCCTATTTGATCTCTAGTGAAATAAATTCTCCATCCTACCTTAATATATATTCTTTTCTTTTTATTACATGACTATTACATCAATTTTATGATAAAAAACATAATAATAATACAATACAGTATCCAAAGGTTTAGTATCTTAAGAAAATTAGGATCACACATCAATTTTACATAATAAAATAGAAAAACTCTTTAAAAGCCTTATTATTTATCTCATTAAGGCCCTAAAATTATTTTTGGTAAATGTAATCACCTAAGGATATACATTAAACAAAGGAGTGAGCTAAAAGCCTAGTAATGGGAGAGATGAGGGAAATGGAAAATAGAATATGGGTGAGAGTAATCGACATCAACATCATATCAGAAGTATAGGGTCATAATCATATTATGAGGGAAATATATGATAAAGTCATAAAATTTAGAATATTTATAAAATTGAACGTCATATCATATAGTCAAATACCACACATAGTTGTGAACAAATCTAGCATTTTGTTCACACATAACATATGTAAATAAATCATAAAATCATCATTATAAAAAAATATAGCATCCTTTTCATGCTTATTTCACATAATAGTATGATATAAATCACATTACCCAATGTATTGGAGAGCTATATAATTTTGGGCCCACCCATCACATCATAAATGCTCATAATCATGCATGACACATAGAACGCATATCAATCATAGTCATGAAATAAACCAATTAAATTAATGCCTTTCATAAGGATTTCATAAATCATACTTTCAGAATAATCTTTGGGGTTCCCAAATTAATAAGGGAGATCAGACATTGGAATAAAACATCATTATTCTTGAGTGGAGATGAAATAACTCAAGAGAAGTAAAAAACATTTTCTTAGAAATTAAGGTCTCTTAGAAATTTTTTTCTTAGAAAATAATTTAGAAATATAGGAACATGTATATCTCTGAAATAAAAGATAAAAGTAATTTTAATGATATATTAGGTATATCCATACTAAAAAATTTTGGGTAATAGGGTTGACCCAATGAAAATGTTTTGGGTCCAAGAATCCCTTTACATTAAATCCTAATTTATTTTGTCTCTTTTTCGACTACTAAATAATAAACATAATATTATTAAAAAATAGTTAAAGAAGTTATTTATATTCACTTTTTCCATTATTTATTTATTTTAATTTTTTAGTTCTATTTTACAAGACTCTTTTATTAAATGTGAACTGTTTTTTATATCATGATTTTGTTAAATTTTCCTATTTTCTTTAGATGTTGCCATTTTTTTCAAGGTCATTTATGAATCAGTAAAATTAACTCTAGAATATTAAAATGAATATATTTATACATTAATATATAATAAATTATTTAGTGTAACTATCCATAGGTTTGGGGTTAAGAAATTGATCGAAAATGTCCTCATTGAAGATTAACCGACATTTGACATGACATTGTCGAAAAAGTGGGAAGGGAAGTTTCAAATTTATATATGTCATAAATATGATACTTCTAGTAGGTTAACATATTTAATATAATGTTATCATATTTCATAATTAATTTTATAATATTTGGTTTTGATTGGAATTGGCTAAATGAAACATATGAAGAAAAATAGAGAAGTGTGGATAGAAACTTACTCTTTCCTCCGCATTGATCATCTTGCATGACACTAAAACACCATTGATGTTTGGATAATGTTTTCTATAGAATGTTCTAATGTATTATAAGGGGTTTGATAAGGAATATTTCAGTAGAGTCTTGTCTTTATAAATAGATGGATTGAAACACCCCAAGATTTTATGGCATGTCACTTTTAAATTTAAGAACTTTGATAGCTTATGTTTCACTCAACTTCGATTTTAAAAATGTGATATACTATTAAATATTAACCTCACAGTTATAAATAGTAATGTGACCAATAAGAATAGTAATGCGACCATTAGAATAATAACCTAACCTCTAACATTATAATTAAAATTTAGGCATCTCATAAATTAAAATATTATATATTTATATCATATATGAAGTAAATAAATTTTTCAAAAATGATAAATTAAGTGTTGATATTTTTGTGAAACGTAAATGTTTATTTTAAATTTTATAATTAATATGATGATTTAAAAAAGAATTTATTTTCATAAAATAGATTCATAAGTTAAAATTTTGCTGTGTTATGATTATAATATATTTTTATGAGACCATAAATAATTTTTCAAAGTGTCGTAAAATCAGTTATAATATTAAAATAAGTATTTTTTTTAATAAATGATGATTTTATTTAAAAATTAAATGTATCATATTTATAAAACCATTTTTGTAAAATGGAGTCCATTTTAGAAATATAAACATCTTAAAATGGTTATGGTGAATTTTTAGGTTTTTTCCGAAACAGTTGAATTTTTGGTGAATAGTGAAATATTGTAATTTTCAGTATTTTACATTATAAGTAAATAAATAAATTTTTGAGTCATGTTTGAGTCATGGATGATGTAAGTGGTCATTATATTGAACTCACATTATCTATTTATTTTATTTAGTCACAATAATCAAGACTATTGATTTTCGTTATGTAAAATAATATTATAGGGTAGGTCTAAGTACCTTAAGGAGGTTCTCAAGGAGACATCACTCAATAGGTAAACCCCTCCCTCATTCTCTTTTATTTTATTTTATTATCTTTTACTTACGTACCATAATACAAGTGGAATGATAACTCTAGTATCATATATATAGTGTAATTTTAGTTTGTTAATGGAATATCCATCATCAAACCCCTTCACTCACCCTTTTATTTTAAAAATGAAAACATCATTCGTGATGTGTCAATTTACCACCATCGTGGACGATGCATTTTCATTTTACATTACCACCTCCAAGGATGGTCATAAAACCATTATTATTGTTAAATAATATTTTAATATCCATATTATAAGCTATATCATATTCTGTAACCAACATATAGACATTATATTAAATAAAATGACGCAAGTTTCTGATGGTCATAAAAACCATCAAAATAAATTAAGACATTTTCATCAATATGTTATCTAGTGTATCATACTCATAATATATAACCAAATGATATATGAGACCAATTAAAGTCATTAAATTTCATTAATACAAAATAATTTCACTTTTGAAGAATTTATTACAATTTTATAGGAACTCCAATAATTATACACTATAGAACTGACCACAAAACCATGGAACAAACTCTCCCTGAACAATGAAATTAAGCACTATAACTCATATAAATGAAGATAAAGGAACCTAATAGAATTATAATAAATTAGATATCTGTTGAATAGGTTATCAATTAAGTAATTAATGAATTTAATTTGATTATCCAAGATATTAAGTACAAGTGAAAAATGATATCTTATATAAGGTAAGGGCTTTCTATTACCATGAATATATTTATCTTCATTGTATTAGATATTTCATTTTATTATCATTAATTTTATATGGTATAAGGTTTTACTAATTACAAAGCGATAAGGGAATTCTTAACCTAATTTGCATTATTTTGTTTAAACTTATACTCTAATGATTATGTAATTATAAGATTATGTGTCAAAATAATTTTGAATATATTATGTTCTATCTACAATTGTTTTATGAATATTTATAGTGGATACACATATTTGATTAATTTTATTAATGATCACTTCAATATTTATAAGGGACTTTCTTTTAAAAACTATCTTTTTAAAATTTCCCTTAAAACTCTCTTTTTCTTCCATGTCCATGATCTTTAAAATTTTATCCAAAAATATTTTTACCATTATCATATAATTGTTTTATGTCATTTTTTATCTTTATTTACTATTTATAATTTCATCTTAAAAGAAAACATTTTCTTTTATAATTGCATGATGTTTTAATCATATGTGATTTTCAAAGTGAAAAAGGGTATTTTTCTAAATAATTTTTAAATGATATCATTTTAAGTATTTCCATATATGTCAACATCCTTTTTTGGATATCACGCTTCATTTAGTTTGAAAATTTATAACACTATATTATATATTTTATTAAATTTTTTATGAGGATATACTATTTTGATATCATTTACCATATTAATCTAGATGATTTGTGATTATGTTTACTAATTTGGGAAAGTTGATTACATTTTTTATTATAGTATTAGGAAAAATTTATATGTTGATTATGTTTCACCCATTTAATAAGATAAATTCATTGGACTTGGTAAGTTTTGAGAGGGTACCACTATAGCCACTTTATGTATCTATAGGTTTCATGTGACAAACTAGATATGGTTTTGGCTGAGACCTTACCCATTTATTAAATTCTTGGCATAAATCCTTGATAGTAAAAGATTATTGACAAGTATTCTTAAAGGTATGTTTATTATGTACTTCATTATGAATTCCTCGATTATGAGAATATTTATTGATAATCTATGTTATTATTCAACTAGTAGAATATCCATGGGTAAGAATAAATTTCAAGGGATTATTTATCTAAAATTATTTGATTATCTTTTATTCCTACCATATTATCCTCAAGAATATGTTTTAATTATATGTGTTTTTATTTATTCACTTTTCCTTATTTTTTTATGTTTGTTTATGAAAGCTTTTGTCGTATACTTACCCTTACCGAGCATCTAAGCTCACCCATTTCTTATTTTTTATTTTCCCCCATGATTCTAAGAAGTTTAGTATAACTAATATCTAGGGTTAATATTGGGTAATAACGGTGTTCTCAAAGGATTTAAAATTTCGTATTTTATGTTATAATTTGTAATGTAAAACTGATGTATGTATCTAGTTTTCCAAAATTACTAAACTATTAAATCCTTTGGGATTCAAATATTTTATCTGTTCTAATGAAATAGAGCAAGGAACCCGATCTAAGCTATTAGGGGTGGTGTATTTATAGTTGTTATATGAGAGAGTTTAGTAGAAAATTTGGAAACTAGATTTAGGGAAGTATAGATTAGAGAATGAAACCCTATGATGGAATTTTAAATATTATGAAAGAACTAAATCTAATGATTTAGAGAGTAGTTATACCTAGATTTTCAATTTAGGATTATTTGATTCTCTAGTTTTGATATTATACATTATGTTTCATAATTTTATTATCTAATCTAGTGTATTCCATTTTCTAGAAATTATGATTAGTTGAAGGAATGAAAACCTTTTCAACACACATATTCCATGTTGGGATATCCCTCATATACAAGGTTACAATGCTGTAGTTTGAGCTATAGCAAGAGTTTAAGAAATTATAACTATATTGGTATATCTGAGTTAGGTTATGAGAAATAAAATTTCCCATATGGAGAAGCATTATAATCCACAATATGGTGTAACAATGTTATACAATTTTATGTATTAGAAACCTCAAACTTTCATTGGGACTATAAATCCATTTCTAACTAAGAAATGGATAAGTTATATAGAAAAAATATTTTTCACTTTGGGAACTAATGAAAGGGAGAAAGTTATCATGGAAGTTTATCATATCTCTAAAGATGCGGATAAATGGAGTTTATTTATTCAAAACACTAATGAGGATGATGAAATAGGAAACAAGGAATTTAAGGAATTTAAGGATATTTTCTTGGAAAAGTATTTCCCTCATGAAATTCGAGCAGATATGGAGAGAAAATTATTGAGTTTGAGACAAAAAGGAGGAGGATAATGTTGCTAAATATGGATCCAAATTTAAATGATTAACAAGTAATTATGTAGACTACACACGTAACCCAAGGAGTAAGATTGACCATTTTTTGATGGGCTTAAGCCAATTCTTTGAAGGGAACTAGTATAATAAACTTTATCATCATATGAGGATATAATATCATGTGATATTATGATGGATAAATAATTCCCAATGTCTTATGAATTCTAAATGAATAAGGATAATAAGAGGATGAATGAGAAAAATATAGATAAATGGAAAAAGGGAATGAATAATTTTCCCACATGTGATAATTATGGATGGGAACAACCTTGTACTTGCTTCAAAGGAAAAGTAGTTTTCTACAATTGTAGTGAAAAAAGACACAATGCTCAGGATTGAAAGGGAAAGAAATAAATTTATAATGTTCACTGATCCATTGTAAGGATATGAGAACTATTAAAATGAATTCCCTAAGCAGTAAGGGTATATACACCAGAAAAAGATATGAGATCAAAGTCAAGATTATGTTATTTCTACTGATGAAGGGTAATGATTAATTTTCTTGTGTTTAGATTAAATAATTATGTTGTAAGAGTATAATAATCAATGATATTATAGTTTTAAGAATTATGAAATGTATATGGAGTGTACTATTGTAATTTTTCATTAATGATTTGAAAGCACATGTTGAATAGTACCAAGAAATGTGATTTAGTGGAATATTGATCTTTTAAAAAACATATGATTGAGGAAATATAACCCATAATACGTGATTTATGTTTAGATAATAATGATAAAGATATGTTTATGGGATTTTATTAGTGACTATAATGGTGGTTAGCAATTTTATGGTTTATATTATCTTAACTGGGATTATTAGATTTATGGATTTAAGGAATATACTCAACAACCTAAGAATTATTCTCTTGGAAGCATGCATGTCTTCATTATGGTTTTAAGGTGATCAAGGTATTAATATTTTTATGTAAAATTAAGTATTACATTATTCTATATGGATATTCTAATGATACGTTTATTTTTCAAATTTAGTGACCTTACTTCGATGTTTTTGGACGTTGAATTTAGAAAGACATGTTTTGGATGAGTCCTATGATTAACCACTTATAGAATGGATTAAGGATATTATTCATTAAGATTAAAGTATTATTTATCATATTATATGCCAACTATTTTTCTTTTATAAAATTTTTAAATTTTCATGGAATTACTTAAGGATCATTTGATGGAAGTTCTTTTGGTATACAAGTTTTTCTTAAATATCCATCTCTAGGTGTATGAAAGGAATTGGAAATAGATTAAATCACAACCAAAGGTTGAAATTAAATTTATGAAATGGAAATTAATCAAGTAAGTTTATTTTCTCTAGTGATCATTTGAATAGTAAAAGAATCCCCCAACTCTAGGGAAAAATATTTTGGTACAAAAACGTTATTAGTTTACTTTTCTTTCAAAATTAATGGTTTTTTAACTGATAAAAAATTTATGGTTTTGTGATGTTTAACTTTATAACGACCATGTTATATATCATTCTATATTAGAACATGATATTAATATTTATCTTCCATGTCCGGGTTTTCACTTCCCAATAATTTTATCCTATTCTAAAGCATAATTTTTTGTTGACCAACCCATTAAGAGGATGTATTATTAACCCTATTTCTGATGTGGGTTTCCCAAAATGGAATTTTCAATTATCAACATATGATTTTCAAAGTGAAATTTCAAATTGAGAAGATGTAAATTATTTAATAAAGGTATAATGTAACACCATAAGATTTTATGATATATCTATTTTAAATTTAACATCTCTGATATCTTATGTTTCACTCGACACTAAGTTTAAAACTGTGATATACTACTAAATATTTACAGGACCATTATGAATAGTAATGTGACTGTTAGGAATAGTAATGTGATCATTGGAATAATAAAGTCACCTATGAAATTACAAATAAAATTAAGGTATATCATAAATTAAAATATGATATATTAATATCATAAAATAATTAAATAAATATTTTACAAACAATAAATTAAGTGTTGATATTTTTGTGGAACACAAATTTTTATATACAATTTTACAATTAGTATAATAATTTAAAAGAGAATTTATGTTCATTAAATGGATTTATAAATTAATATTTGTTTTTTTTGTAATTATAATATAGTTTTATCTAACCATAATTAATCTTCAATGTGTCATAAATCCACTTATAGTATTAAAATCAATATTTTCCAAATAAATGATGATTTTATTAAAAAATTAAAATTATCATATTTAAAGAATTATTTTCATAAAACAGATTCCATTTTGAAATATACCATAGAAAAAAATTTTGGATTATTTTTTTGGATTTTGAAAAAATAATTGATTTTTTGGCGAATAATGAAAGATGGTAATTTGTGGTATTTAACATTATAAGTAAATAGATGAATTTTTGAGTCATGTTTTAGTCATAGATTATGTAAGTGGCCACTGTATCAAACTAAAATTCTTTAGTTTCTATATTTAGTCACAATAATCAATACTATTGATAGTCTTCATCTGAAATAATAAACTAATGAATAAAATAATCAAAATACACCCATATCCTCCACTATAAATACCACCAATCACCACCCATTTTCCTCAAACCATATATGATTTTGATATTACCTATATTCTAATGAATTCCTATCCCAAATAACTCCCCCATGTTCTGTTCTTTCTGGTATCACGAAAAGACCATTTCCATGTGCATTAAGGTGGTTCCAAAAAATTTCACCTCTTTAAAAGTTATTACCATTTAAAAAACCTCCCATAATTATACATAAAGGAGATGACCATAAAACCTTGGAAGAAAATCTCCCAGAACAACGAAATTAAACATTATAACTCATTCAAATAGACATAAATGAACATAAAAGAATTATAATAAATATGATTTATATTTAATATTTTATGAATCAAGTAATTATTGATTCATTTTTTATTATCTATCACATTAATTACAATTTCATAATGTTTTTGATCATACAGTAAGGGTTTTCTCAGCTCACTTTTTATTTCGGTGAGATATTCCTTACCCACCACCTATTACTTGTGTGTAGTTTATGTATACCAACCTTTGATATATCATATCATGAATCTATTTATATTCATGGTATTTAATGTTTCATTTGATGATCCTTAATTTTATGGGGTATACGATTTGACTGATTACAATGTGGTAAGGTAATTCTTACCCCAATTTCCCTTCTTTTGGTTAAACTTCTACTCCAATGATTTTGTGATGATATGACTATGCGTGAATTTTTTTTTGAATATCTTATGTTATATCTCCCATTTTTTATGTGGATTTATAGTATATACACTTATTAAATTTAGTTTATTAATTCACACTTCAATATTTATAAGGGACTTTCTTTTAAAAATTATCTTTTTAAATTTTCCTTTAAAAATCACGTTTCTTTTATGCCCATGTTCTCTAAAACTATTTACCAAATTTTTTTACTACTACTTTATGATTTTTTAAGATATTTTTTCCTTGTATGACTATTTACAAGGTCATCATAAAATAAAATTTTTTCTTTTATAATAGTGTGTTATTTTAATCATATGGGATTTTCAAACTGAAAAAGGGTATTTTCATAAATAAATTTTCAATGATATCATTTAAAGTGTTTTCATCTATTTCAAAATACTTATTTTTTTATTATCGTTATTCATTGAGGTTGATCTATTATGATACCATCTTCCATACTTTATTAAATGAAATTTGAGGGTATATTATTTTGATACCATTTTCTATATAACTCTAGTTGTTTTGTGATTATGTTTATTGTTCTGGGAAAGTTGATTACATTTCATATGCTAGTTTCTATACAAATGTATTTTTTTATTATATTTTACCCCTTTCATAAGAGGAATTCACTGGGATTAGTAAGATTTGGGTGGGGACCACTATTTCTCCTCTATGCATTGGTCGGTTTCATGAGACAAACTAGATATGGTTTTGGTTTAGGCCTTACCCATTTATTAAATTATTGGAATGAAACCTTGAAAGTAATATATTATTGTTATAAAGCTTTTATAATATGTTTATGATGTACCGCATTATTAATTCCCTCATTATGAGATTAGTTACATATAATCCATGTTATTATTCAACTAGTAGAATATACATGTGTAAGTATCATTTTCATGTGATTATTTATATGGAATTATTTGATCTAATTTTTTCATGCCATTTTATTCTTAGATTATGTTTTAATGTAATGTGTTTTTATATATTCAACATTCTATATTTTTTATGTTTATTTATGAAAACTTCTATTGTATTCATACCCTTACTGAGCATCTGAGCTCACCCCTTTCTTATGTTCTATTTTTCCCTAGGATGACAAGAAATCTATGATGACTGATATATAGTGTTAATATAGGATAATAATGGTGCTCTAAAAGGATTTATTATATTTTATTTTATGGTTTAATTTGTAATTTAAAACTTATGTTTGTATATAGTTATCCAAAAACTACTAAATTATTTGGTTATTTGGGAGTCAAATCATGCATCTATTCCAATGAAATAGAGTAAGCCATCAGCTCTGAGCTTCTGGGATCATGTTCTTTACAAGGATGAGTGGTTTTCCAAAGTGAGAGAGTGGGGTTAGTTATACTTGGATAGAGAGGTATTTTAAGGATAAATAATAATTAATTTATTACATCCAAGGTAAAATTTTTAATAGTGATTATTTAGACATTATAAATCATATATCAATATAATAAATTGTTTTAAGGACTTTAAAACCCCTTTATAATTTTAATTTATTAGTTTATTAAAATAATGAAAGTTGAATAAATGAAAAAAATTTATTTTAAGGGTACAATTTTGACATTACAGATTGGAAAACAATTTTTTGGTTTAGAAATTATATTTTTTTTAATGAATCAATGATAAAATTAAATATGTTTTAGTGCAGCCTAATGTTCTAGAAATTATTAATCCATTATTATATCATGAATGATGTAATTTAAGATACACTAGTTATGAAAAAAACTATATTTTTACTATTCACCTAAAAATTGTTGTTTTTCATAAAATTACCCAAAAAATTCACCCTTTATGAAGTGTTACTTCTAGAAATAACATTCATTTTACAAAAATAATTTTCTAACAGAGTTATTTTTAATTTTTTATATAAAATTTATTTCTTTTATAAAATACTTTAAAATAAATTTTATTAAAAAAGTGCTTATATTTTCTTTGTGTTTTAACCTCGATATTTGTTTTATGGAATTTTTATATTTAAAATTTATTAAATAAATCAAGATAAATATTTTTTATATTACATTTTATTATTTTAAGACCAAATTACTATTCCAATTGTTTTGTTATAATTCCCAATGGCCAAGATACTATTCCAAATGATTAAATTTCTATTCTAACAGTCACATTATTATTCCAAAATTCACATTATCTCATATAAATACTACTTAATTTCCTCATTCAACATTAACCTAAGTTCATATGATGGATGTAACTTTTCATTTTCTAAAAAAATTGATTTATTTACTAAAATTGTGTTTCTTTTTTAAAGTGGTGTTCATGGGAGAAATGATTCTAACAAACCAATGTGATCAAAATTTTCCCATTATAGTTTTTTGTTTTCTAAATTTATTCCCAACTTAATATTTTACATTTTTATAGGTTTATTTGTAGACTGATGTAATACTTTTCACTAATTAAATGATGTTTTTTCTATGGTTATATGTGTTTTCTATGTATGATATTATATAATATAATATAATACATATTTAATTAGGAAACCAAATATAATTATTAAACTACAAGTCATTACCTTGTTCCACCATTTAAAAATATCATCCCTAAAATTTCAACTCATATTCTCATTTGAGAATAGATGAGGGTACCTTTGTTTCATTGTTTCACCCGGTTCCTATGTCGCCTCCTCATATTTATTATTTCACTATTTCACATTGATAAGGTAAGTTGTCTTGTTTCATAAAACTTTGTCTCTATGATCCAAGATCTTTATTTGAAGCTCCTCTTAAGATAGGTCATTCTCCAGTTGTATGACCTCCATATTCGGTACATATGAGGGATCCGGTATGTACTTATTCAAGAGTGATATTTGGAACACATCATAAACATGATATATATTTCCTAGAAGTTTTAGCAGATAGGCCACTACTCTTATGTGATCAAGGATATCAAAGGGGATAATGCAACTTAGGCTGAGATTTCCATTATTTCAAAACTACATGACTACCATCCATGATGATATTCAAAGGAAACTTTTTTATCCAACATTTAACTCTAATTCCCTTCGACAGTTGGCTACATAGATCTCTTTCCAACATGGGAATATTTTTTATATTGTTGTATGGATTGAAACTTTTCAATCCTCTCTTGCACAAGACTAGGTTCGTGTAGCATCCATTAATGAAATTCATAAGAACAAGTAGGAGTTTTACATACCTTCCCATATAGAGATTTATATGGATACATTTGAATACTTGAGTGGAAGCTAATATTGTTTAAGGACTAAACTAATTGGAGATGTTTATCCCATCCTACTTTAAATTCCATTGAGAAATCTCCTAGCATAACATCAAGTGTTTGAATATTACTTTCAGATTGGCCATTAGTTTGGGAGAGATAGGTCGTACTAAAATTCAATTCATTATTCAGAGCATGTTGAAGACTTCCTAAGAACATGAAAGTGAACCTTGGATCAGGATCTGAGATGATTGAATGTGGTTCCCCTTGCAGCCTCACCACTTCATTTACAAATGTCTTAGAAAGTTTTTTATACTATAAATCTATCCGAATATTAATTAAGTGGGAAGTATTGTTGATTTGATCCACTATAACCAATATCACATTATTACCTTATGATTTCTTCGGGAGGCTAGTGACAAATTACATGGTGATGTTCTACCATTTCCACGTGGGTATAGGAAATGGTTTCATTATCCCCTTGAATTTTAGTTACTCCTCTTTTTTGTTTCTAAAATACCAAGAACATTGAGGAGTTATTATCAGTCTTATTCTTCTTGTTTCCCCAATAGAAGTTCTCTCGAAGATCATGATACATCTTGGAACTTCTAGGATGGATGGATAAAGATGAGCTATGTAATTTGTCCCATATATCTTTTTCATCTCCTTTGATGAAGACACACAATTTTTATATCTTAAAAGGATGACACCATCTTTATAGATATCAAACTACTGAATCTTACCTTCCTTTACTTCTTTCACATTATTTTGAAACTCTAGATCATCCCTTTGTGCCTCCTTGACCATCTATTGGATAAATGGTTGGGAAATCATATGGGAAAGGAAGAATGCATTACCTTCTATTATGATTTATAGATCTTTAATATTGATATACATGAAGATATGTTTTTTCCAAATCCGCTTCATGGATAGAGTAGTGGGTTCTTTTCTACTAATAACATCAGCTACCTTATTTACCTTTTCAGAATGGTAGTGAATAGACTAATAATAGTATTTGATTATATTTAACCATCTTCAATAAAGAATGTGGAGCTCATTATTTGGGAATATATACATTAGAATCTTGTGATATTTATGTATGTCACACTTCTCACCATATATATTGTTATGCCAAATCGTCATAGTGAGGATTACACTTGCTAATTCTAGATCATGTGTTTGGTAGTTCTTCTCATGGTTCATAAACTATAATGAGGCATAGTATATCACTTTATCATTCTTCATGATTAAAAAAACAAATAATTATTTGAATCACCAATTTATATCACAAAACATTCTCCACATGATGGTTGTGTGAGTACATGAGTAGTGGCTATCCTTTTCTTAAGCTCCATAAATATTTCCTCTCATTCTTCCATCCAAAAATTCAATACCCCTTTCCCTGTTAACTTAGTTAGAGGGGTTGAAAATATTTATAATTTTCTCACAAAACATATATAGTACCTAGATAATCCAAGAAAACTATGGTTTTATGTAATACTAGTGTGTCTGGGCTATTCCTCAATAGCCTTTGTCTTTGAAGGGTGCAAAAAAATTCCCTCACTTGTGATCACATGCCCCAAGAAAGTGACTTGTTGCATCCAAATGTCACATATGGTGATCTTAGAATAAATTTTAACCAAACATAATGATTCCACTTCAATCTTCATATTCTCTTCATATTCCACCATACTCTTAGAGTAAACGAAAATATAATCGATAAAGACTTTGACAGATTTTTCAAGGTAGTATCTAAAGGATCTATTAATCATATCCATAAATATTTCCAGGGAATTATTAAGTTCTAAGGGAATCATTATGAAATCATAGTGTCCATACCTTGTATGGAAGGCTGTCTTCTAGATATATTCCTTATACACCTTTAGTTGGTGATATCCAAAATGAAGACCCACCTTTGAGAAAAACTATGCTACTCAAAGTTGATAGAACAAGTCATCAATCCTTGTTAGGGGATACTTGTTATTTATATTTATATTGTTGAGATCTAGATAATTGATACATAACCACATTGATACATCATTATTCTTGACAAATAGCATAAGGGGACCCCAGGTTGATGCACTAGAACATATGATCCCTTTTTCCAAATGCTCTTACAACTATTTCTTTAACTCCTATAGTTATATTAAGGCCATACTATAGGGGAATTTATAGATAAGAGTGGAACCCAATATATTTTCTATTTAGAATTCTACATCACAACCTATGGGAATTACATATAGCACATTATGGAATACATCACTAGATTCCCTTACAATAAGAATTTCCTCAAGGTTGGTTCTTTTCTTCAACTCAACAATTTATATAACGTACAATTGTTCATTGGGTATCATCACCCAACACATCATGGGATATTGCAAAGGATATTCATGGTCTTCCTTGAATTTGTACAGGAGCATGGGATGGTTCAGAATATATAAATATATTTATTTTCTTGATAGTTGATGTGTACTCTATATAATGCGATACAATCCATTCCCAATATAACATCAAATTCCACCAATATAAGGATTATGATATTCATTCAAATAATCTTCTCATAGATACTAAAAGAAGAAGAGTTCAACACATGGGTTATACTGATCACACCCCTAGGTGTTTAAAAACAAATATCTACATCAATGTATCATGGTTGTGACTCAATAGTTTCAGAAAATATGAAGGATATAAAATAATTCATAGAAATAGAATGAAATAAAATTCTAACCATTATTGAGTGAATAATAAGTTTACCTTGTATGAATTTATTTTCACATGCCTCCTTAGCAATGGTGATGGAATAATCTTTCCCTTTACTCTTAGGCTTTGGTGGTTGTTGAAATTGATTACTGTCAAGGACCCATGGTTTCGTGCACTAACTTTCATAGTGCCATTTCTCCCTACATTTAAGCATTGATCCATGGGCAGTGCCTTCCTTTAATCTATCATGTTGTATAGATTCTTCATTTCTCTTCAACATTAATGAGATTGGAAACCTTATCTCACAAACTAGTATCATTTCCTTACCCCTTTGAGGAAGTTACCATGATGCATCATCCCAAATTTTTCCATGTGGGTTTTTGGGCCTTTTTTACACCTTTTTCATTATATCCTCCATCTTTAAACTCCATATTTCTTTTCTTATATCCATAAAAGTGGGACCATTCTCCAAACTCCATATTTACATTGAGAGAGTATTAAACAATCTCTTCACAACTCCTAATTTCTTGGATAGCCAGACCCTTTCAGAGGTGTTTTTTTAAGCCACTGAATAATATATCAATTTTTCTATCATTTTTTATAACAAAACTTGAGGTATATATTGCAATACTTGTAAAAGTTTCCTCATAATAAGTGGAAGATTAACTATCCTTTTTCTTATTCTCTAAGAACACTATATTCATATTTATTTGAAGATATTAAGGTAAATACTTATTAAGAAATAAATTATTGATGTCATCCCACTCCATTTCATCAAGTCAGTCATTCTTCTTAGTAATCCTTATCTATTCCCACAATTGATTAGATTCTATATCTAAATGATAGACACCTAGAGTCATATTATCCTTCTTATAATAGTGTAGAATAGAAATGATCTTATCTATTGAGTTAACTCATTGTTTCATGAAAAGTGGATCCAAATATATACTAATCATTGGTGGTCATTTCTACCTAAAGTACTCAATTTCAAGTGGATCCTTCATAGGTGAAGTCGGACATTCCACATTGTTCAGGTTATTGTTCATAGATTGAGACAGATGAGTAAGCATCTCCATAAAGATTTTAACTCCACATACCATTGAATTAGTAATGCCTTTTTTTAAATCATTTCATTTCCCCTCACATAGATTATTGATCTGGATTCTCTTAGTTCAAAAAAAATTTTAAAATAAAAAAGGTTTGAACATACCTAAGTAAATAAGGCATGAATATTTAATTTATCCTTAAGCATAAATTATTTATAAAGTAGCATCTTATGGGATCCCTAAGATCATAATTTTATTTAAATTATAATTATGTGATCATATCTTTTAATTACTTTCTAACATTCAAACAAATAATTACTTTAGCTATATATCCTTTGTAATAGTTTGTATTAGATTTTGTGATTAATATAAGCACATCCTGTAACATCCCAGTTAAATAAATAATATATCATTTTTATATTTATTAATATTTGTGAATTAAATATTAATTTTACTATAAAGTGGATTCTATGTTCGAGGGTTTACCTGATATGTAACAATGGGTTTCTTTGAAATATTACGTTGCACACAACGTTGGGTCATACTGAAAAATAATAATATAATATTATTTTAAATGGTAGTTAACACCTAGATGTTGTATTGGTGGGAATTGAAATAACTAAATATGATATGAATATAGATGTTTGTTAAATGTTTTTACATTTATCCAATAAATTTTAGAGGCTTAAAATAATAAAGAATTCAATTTTAAGCATAAATACTCAAATATTCATTAAAAGGTCGATTTACTTCCTTTGATGGAGAACACTATTTAAATATAGTTTTGGTCACTTATATATGTTCTATTTCACAAAATAAAATTCTTCTTTAAAATAGGGACATCAAAATTTAATTTGGATGATATTTTGTAATTTTTTTGGATAATGTTCATTTTTTTAACAAGTAGTGAAAAATACTGTAATTTAATTCAAAAATGCCTTTTAATATAATTTATTTATAAGGTTAGAATATCTTTTTAATTGGTTTTAAAGTGTAATTATATTATGTTTTTACCATTTAATACAATTTTGGTCATTGTAAGTAATTTCAATTTGAAATTTGACATAAACAAGTGGCAGTATTTTGATAGTTATTATTTCTTAAAACATGTTTTTTATTTTGACAACAGGAATTAATTTTAAATTAATTTCTACCAATTATGTTTTTTGAATTTGAAAAAATGGATTCCATATTTGGAATCAGGAGGTCTAAATTGTGTAAATATGTAACTTTTATTTTTAGACATTATGAATATTTACTTTGGTAAATATTTTATTTACCACGGTTAAAGGTTAAATATGGTAAATAAGGGTAAGAAATAATATTATAATAATATTAAATTACCCTAAAATGTGTCCTAATCCTATTTTTTGATACATTTCCAACCATGGGAATCCTTGGGTCGATTTTGGGACCCCATGGAGCCACTTTGGAGTGATAATGACACTTTATGTTAATTAATTTAACGTAAAGACAAAAATGACATAAACATATATCTTTTAGTAAATAAATTTTTACATGTTGTTATATAACTTATATCTTCAACTATAAATATTAATTTGAAAGATAAAAATATTTCCTATATCATGATATTTTTTTATAATTTTTAGACATCATATAAAAAAAATTATTTATGACACAATAATGATGCACTGTTTACCTCATTAATGAATGATTTAAATAAATAAGATTATAAAGAATAAAACAAATATCCAATACCTATCCAATTATTATTGGATGATTTTATTTAAAACAATATTCATATTATCTTTGACTTTAAAACGTTTTGGACCATTAGAAACCGAGAATCATTATATAATAAAATAATATTTTTAAACTTTCCTAAAGAGCCCTTCCTCCTCCTTATAAGAAACCCTCACCTCTAACCCATTACTCACATCACTCAAGCCCCTTGTCTCATCCAAACTATAGCATCCTACCTTTTTATCACATAAACTTTCATTACATTTTACAAAACTGAGGATCTTTAAGGTTTAGTGTCTTGGAAAACAGGAACTTAAAACATGAAAATATAAAACATTCTTCTTAAACACTTGAAAGGATTCTCCTCATGTTCATCCTAGGTTCATTATTTTATCTCATAACCTTGGGACATACATCAAAATAAAGGGTGAGCATAAGGCCCAATAAGGGAAACAAGAGAAACATTTTACATGTGAACTTGAGATACTTCAATAAGGTCATGAAAAAAACTTTAAGGCATGAGAAAGAAATCAAGAGATATATCATAATAAAAATAACATTTTTCATAACCTGAAGATGTGGCTACAGCATTTAATATTGACAATCATTTCGTTTCACCTAGGTCCATCCCCAAGGTGTCATTAAAAATTACCAAGGTTATTCACCAAGGTATCAGTCTAAAAAGTCATCTCTAGAGATTAAGTCTTTACCCAATACATTGGAGTGCTATCTGGTCGCACCCTTGACATGTATTTATTATCATGTGAGCCACATATATCATCATAAATCATTTCATAAACAAACCATATAGCATAAAATAAATTGTTTTTATTTCATAATCATAACGTTTAAAAAACTGCTTTAAAGACATCTTTATGTCACTTTAAACCCACGAAAAAGGGAAAGCGGGTTTCATGTATGTAAATACCAGAATTTAAAATAGAACATTTTGATATATATGTGAATACCACTGTATAAATAAGAGCTTTGAGTATTCACTTAATAACATAAAATAATTTTGAGATAAAGAGGGAGGCATTTTGAGACGAAAACTATGCAGCCTAACGGCTATGATACATGGTTTTAGAAAACATTGAAAAGAGATGAGACATGGGTCACCCACTAAAAATGATTCATAAAATAGAAGGGGAATATAATATAAAGTATTTAATAACATGGTAATGAAATTTTAATGATATACCATATGAAACGAAGAACTTGAAAGGAAGACAAAAAATAAGATTTCTCTTATGAGAATTCGGCAACCTAACGGCGTCACTTAAAACTTCCAAAAATGGATTGACGAGATCAAATAGGGTCTCTAATCATATGAACATAAATGATAAGTATTATAGATATAGAGATCATACCCCAAAATAGTAGAAAGTAACTTGAAATAATTTACATGAAAGTAGATCTTGAAAACGAGAAGGGTGAAAGAACCCCTTAGAAATTCGGCAGCCTAACGACGCCACTTAAAACATCCAAAAATGGATTAACGAGATAAAATAGGGTCTCTAATCATATGAACATAAAAGATCAGTATGATAGATATAGAGATAATACCCCAACATAATAAAAAGAAACTTGCAAGACTTGACATGGAATTTAGAACATTGAAAAAGGAGAAAGGTGAAAGGACCACTTAAAAATTCAGCAGCCTAACGGCACCACTTAAACTTCAAAAAACTGAATTGAAGAGATCAAATGGGGTCTCTCATAATATGGTCATAAAAGATAAGTATGATAGATATAGATATAATACCCCAACATAACAAAAAGAAACTTAAAAGAATTGACATGAAAGTAGAACTTCAAAACGAGAAGGGTGAAGAACCACTTAAAAATTCGGCAGCCTAACAGCGCCACTTAAAACTTCAAAATACTGAATTGAAGAGATCAAATGGGTTCTCTCATAATATGATCATAAAAGATCAGTATGATAAATATAGAGATCATACACCAACATAAAAAAAAGTAACTTGAAATAATTGATATGAAAGTAGAACTTCAAAACGAGAAGGGTGAAGAACCACTTAAAAATTCGGCAGCCTAACGACGCCACTTAAAACTTCAAAATACTGAATTGAAGAGATCAAATGGGGTCTCTCATCATATGATCATAAAAGTTCGGTATGATAAATTTAGATATCATACCCCAACATAATAAAAAGGAACTTGAAATACTTTACATGAAAATAGATCTTTAAAAATGAGAAGGGAGAAAGAATCCGTTACAAAAATTTCGGCAGCCTAACGGCGCCACTTAAAACTTCATAAAACGAAATAATGAGAGTAAGAGGGGATCTATCATTATGTGAACATTAAAAGGTCAGTAAGAGGAATATAAAAGAACATTCTCTCACATAAGAACATGGAGCATAAAAGGAATGACATAAAAGAGATTACATGAAAAGAAAGAGAGAGGTCAGATCCCTTACCTTAAACGTAACTCTTAAAACTCAAAGGTTGGGACATTGAGAGGCTTGAGGGCACCTTGGGAGGACTCATTGGGAGGACTCCTTGGGAGGTAAGGAGACCAGAACTTGGTTGAGAATGATTTTGGAGTCCAAAGGATGAGAGAATGGCTTGGTATTTATAGGGAAAGTGAGGGGACAAGGCATTAATGGCCAAGGGACACCTCAAAAGTGGTTTTCTCAAAACCATGTGCTCTCCCAAGATATTTCCCATGGATTTAGGCCACATGGGGCCCCCAATACAATAATTCATCACCTTTGGTCGGCCAACCCTTAAAATATCTCATGACATCATCATGACACAGTTATGATGTCATTAATCATACCGAAACCCTAAAACGGTATTTTTACTATTCACTGAAAATTCAACTTTCTCAGAAAAATCCCAAAATTTCACCTTAACCAAATATCAATGCTCTGATTTCAAAAATGAACTCCATTTATAAAAATAATTTTCTAAATATTATTAATTTATTTTTTAAATAAATACACTATTCACCGAAAATTCATTTTTTTCAGAAAAATCCCCAAAAATTACCTTAACATAATATCGATGCTCTGAGTTCAAAAATGAAATCCATTTTATAAAAATAATTTTCTAAATATTTTTAATTTAATTTTTAATTAAAAATCACTATTCAACCGAAAAAACTAATACTTGAATAATAATTTATGAAACCGTTATTTAACCATTTTATTGAATCACATTACTTAATCAAGGTGCTTAGATTATATTAATACTTTATTTAAGTGAGATTACTAATCCATTTGGTCACATTACTAATCCTAAGCATAAAATCACTATTCATAATTTACTATTCATCAAAAATTAAGTTGATCTTATTAGACTCTAAATTTCGTACTGAACATAATTGTAGAAGACCATTTTTTGAAAATAATTACACATTTCTAATTATTTAAAGTTTACATAAACATTTTTTAAAATATCCTTTTTCTAAAATTCATCAAAAATATGCATACTATATTTATCTGGTCATTTGAAAATTCATAAACTTCATCATAAAAAGAAATCCCAATTTTTATTTAAAACAAAGGATTACACAAGGCAGTTATGGTCTCCTTATATAGCCCCTTATCACACCAGCATAGGACCTAAGTGTAAGGTGTGCTAAGGTGAGAGAATCTGAGGGAGGCTCAGCCAACATCGCATGAGTAGTAATTTCTATTAGTTTTAACTTCTCGCAAAGGCGATTTCGTTCTAGTTTCGCATGATGAAGTTCGGCTTGGGTTTGGTCCAGAGCAAAGCCCAGTGGCGCTACCTCTTTCCCAAGTTCTGTTAAATGGGCTTCGATCGGTCCAAGACTACTGGGCGAGGCCATCGAATCTTCTTTCTATAACAATTAACCAAGATTACTTGTATTTAGAGACAATAATAAAAACGTTTAGTTTCCAGTGGTCATATTGACCAATGGTCATATAACAGTAAAAACCCAACGGTCTCATTTTAATTATAATCATGTTATCAAATGAAACATTTTTTGTTGAGTATAAAAAATAAAATGACACATAAAATTAGGAAATAAGATTTATTCAAAATTTTGGGTTGTTACACAAACTCTGACCAATTAATCTTCCTAAATCCCTATATCACTCCTAGAATCCTTGCTATAGGCATAAGGCAATTCTATTAAACCTTTTGGTTCAAACCAAATGGGGATACCTGATTTAAAGGTAACGTCTTCTCTTAAGTTATTTTCTTTTATTTCACTTCTCCAACCCCTAAACTCTTTTTATTACTTTATTTTATAACAAAAATAGTATCCTAAATATACTAGGTTTTTTTCTGAGAATTATTCTAACTACACTTACACACACCTCCATCTATTGGCTAAAGAACATACTATTTCTGTGGACGGTGAACTAATGCCTCACAAAACGATGATTGTTCAATATTCTCCTACCACCTCTTATGGTGGAAATTAAGATGGAATTATATTTATATGTGATATATATTATATTTATATTGTTTCTATTCATCTTTAATTTTCATTTATAGAATACCTTTATGTTTTTTATAGTGGGTAAATACAATAATTTCATTTGTGGAAGTGCAGACTACCACCCCCTCAAAGTGATATGACTCGTTCATGCCATACGTGGAATGTATAAAGGATAGAGTTAATGAAATTATATATTATATTATACTATAATTATAATATACCTATGTATAATTATATTTTCATTCCATTAAATATTAAATATAAATGAAATTAGTGTTCATGCGTACGTACGGATTACCGTCTCCATGAACGGTGCATTTCATTTCTTATCTCCAAATGTTATGTACTATTATAAATAAATATATATATATAGGATAGATGATATATATGATATCTAAATCATTAATATCATTATGGATATAATGGAACTTTGACCACATGAACAACTTGTAATTATAAAGAGTTCATTTTTTACTTAAGTACCAAATATCGACAAAAATGACCATTATTAACTTAAATGATTACATAATTTTTATAGCGTGGTAATAAGTAATATAAAAGGATTAATAAACTTGAAAAAGGGTCTTAATAAAGTATAAATTAACTTTAGTTTATTATTTAGGAGATTAAATAACGAACGGGTCAAGTCGGACGTGATGTATGGGACTTCGTCTCAATCTCCTTTAATTGAGGCATATTTTGTTTTATACACGAGTTTCCTTTATATGGTGTATAAACACCATTGAATTTTCATTTCATTCAAAGGGAATCATTTTCTATGAGGCATTTTACTAAATAAAAAAATAGAATGTTTCTTTTTAATGTATGCAGTGACAACGACATTTCCACCGCCGGGAGTATTATTTGATCTCTCGATTCCTTAACAAGCCATAATATTTTAAATGGAAAATAAATACCATATAATATTTTACATATATTGGTATTTAAAAATTTCTTTGATAATGGATTTGTTATGTCAATATATTTAAATGATATATTGTGATTGAAATGTGGAAATGTTATCTTTCTTTTATATTTGTTTTATGTGTTATAAATATGTTATGGTTCTTGGGAATTGTTTATGTATATGGGTAGTTTTGTGATAAACCTAGGGCAGGTGAGCCCGAGATATCTATCTAATGCCTTGGGAAACATGAAAGAGGTAAATGTTAATTTTTCTCCTAAGAGATTTTGTGAATATACTGTGATGGGTATTCAAAATATAACTCCCTACGTAGCTGTGAAAGCTACAACGTAAGTATGTTATGGATGCCACAAGTTACCTTTATAATTTGTGATCACTATGTGTTTTTCCTAAATCTTATGATTTCATGAGGTAATTAAAAGAGTTTATGTTTTGTATGTATTGATGGACTAATGATTTCTTTCTTTATTTTATAACCCTTACTGATCTTTTTATGCTCATCCCAAGTTTTTGAAATGTTTTTCACAGGACATAAAGATGAATAGGGTCAAGGATAGGATCAAGGAAAAGTCATGCTATCTAAAACATGGAACTTGACATGACTCTTTTTTTCAAGAGTTTTTATTTTTTGAAAAATGGAAACTGATTAGAAGTGTCTAATTTTTAGTTTTTGATATGTAATGTAATATTTACAGCATAATTCTCTAAAACTCTAAACCTAAAAAGATCCTCAATGTGAATTATTAACTAAATTCAATATTATGTAATGTTTTAAGGTTGGGTCCTTACAGTTGGTATGAGAGGCTAGTTTAGACAACTTTAGGAGTTAAAACATTGTTAAATTAATGTCCATAAATTAATTTATGGTAATATTTAAATGATATATCATTTACAGATTACCATGTTTCTTCACCGAAGATATTTTTCTGTTCAGAATGGTCTTCCGCAGATGAAACACGGTAGCTATGATGGAACAACATCAGGAGGAAGACAACCTTCCAAATCAGCAACCTTAGATGGTCAGAATCAGAACTGAATAGTTTGTTGTAGTGATGGCGCAGTTGACTCAAGATATAAATGGTGGTGGTATCCGTGCATGAGATCATCGAGATCAAACCCAGAGGAACATGATAGTGGTGGATCATTTCATGAGGAAGCATCCCCCATTGTTCAGAAGATCATCTAACCCTGTTCTAGATGAAGGGTGGATTAAAGCACTAGAGAAGATTTTTGATGTCATGGGGTATTCATGACATCAAAATATTGGTCTTATTGTTCACCATTTTAAAGATGATGCTGATCAGTGGTGGTCAATGGTGAAAAATATCCGGGTTAGTGATGAAATTGATGCTCTTGATTGGGATTAATTCAAAGGTATGTTTCTTGAGAAATATTTTCTTAAGGTGGTTTTTCTTAGAGTGGAAAAACAATTCATGGAATTGTGGTAGGAGGATGACTCAGTGGGTGCTTATGAAGAAAAATTTACACGAATGGAAAGTTTCGCTCCATATTTCATACGAGATCTTGATAGTAAAATCAAACATTTTTTACTTAAGATTAAAGCCAAGTATTGAAGGGATGTAGCTTCTCGTGAGTTCAAAAGTTATAAAAACTTGTTTTATGTATAGATAAGGTAGAAATGGAGTTTACTGATAATCAGTTATTCTTTAAAAAACAACAGAATAAGAGGTTGAGGTGGAAGAAAAAAGGGAAGAACTATTCAAAAAAGTATGATGTTAAGAAACTTAAGTTTATAGTTTATGAAAATTTAGGTAGAAATTGTTCTAGGGAATGTATTTTTAATTCTGGTAAGTGCTACCAATGTGGTAAATTGGAACATAAGGCTCGTAATTTCACTAAAAAGATTAGGGTAATGGTAAGATAAATTCTAATTTACATATAGTAAAATGTTTTAAGTGCAATGAAATGGGTCTTTATGCAAATGAGTGTCCAACAAAGATTTAAACTGAGTGAAATCATCCAGAATACAAGCAGAAAGGGGTGGTGAAATCATTTGCAACTACTTCAGTAGATGTTGGGCCATTGAATGAAGTATTATCAGGTACACTGTTTGTTTGTTCAGATTATTCCAACGTGTTATTTGATTCAGGGTCTACACATTCTTTCATTTCTGAGAAGTTTTCTAGTAAATTTGGAAGTCCATATCAAGATATGAATCTTGAACTTTTGGTAAAAACACATAGAGGAAATGTTGAGATAAAAAGAAAACATAAGAACCTTATTATACTTGTGTGCAGAAAGAATCTACCTGCAAACCTTATTTTTTTCCACTAATATAGTTTGATATTATTTTGGGTATGGATTGAATTTCTGTTTTTCATGCTAAGATTTAATGTAGAGATGAATAGGTTTCTTTTCAGAAAGATTTTCAGTTTGTGTACAAAAATGAACCCTTAATTTTGATAACATATCAGGAAGCTAAGAAACTAGTAAAATATGGAAACGATTATTACCTTGAACATATTGTTGAAAATAAAGGAACTATTCATATTAATGATGTGCTAGTGGTAAATGAGTACTTTTATGTTTTTTTAATTAGTTTCCTGGTATTATACCTAATCAGGAAGTTCAATTTACTATTGACTTAGTTCCTAATGCTAAGCCAATTTCAAATCCCCCCTTATCAGGTGGCTCAAATTTAACTTTTAGAGTTAGATAATCTATTGTAGGTATTATTAGATAAAGGTTTCATTCGGCCTAGCACATCACGATGGGGTACTCCTGTCTTGTTTTTCAAAAAGAAATATGGTTCAATGTGACTTTTCATTTATTATAGAGCATTGAATAAAATAACTATTAAGTACTAGTATCCTTTTCCTAATATAGATGATTTGTTTGATCAGCTCTAGGGAGCTTAGTATTTTTCAAAGATTTATTTGAGGTCAGGGTACCATCAGTTTAAAGTAAAGGAAGGAGACATTCCAAAGACCATGTTTCGTACTAGATATGGCCATTATGAATTTGTAGTTATACCTTTTGGGTTAACCAAACCACCTGATGTATTCCTGGATCTTATGAATAGAATCTTCCATGAGTTCTTGGATAAGTTTGTGGTTGTGTTCATTGATGATATTTTTGTTTATTCTAAAAGTAAATAGAATCATGAAATTCATTTAAGGGTTGTCTTACAAACCTTAAAGAAAAAGAAGCTCTATGGGAAATTCAAAAAGTGTGAGTTTTGGGTACAAAAAATTAATTTCCTTGGCCACGTTGTTTAAAAAAATGGCATAACTATTGATCCTTTCACTATGGTAAAGAATCTAGTTTTGCGGTGGTGTGGATCAAACTGTCGGGACTTCCCCTCCCTCTTCAAAACCCTTCTATATTGGCGGCGTTTGGAGACTCTCTTGGGAGCTTTCTTTTCTCTGATTCCAACAAGGCTTGTCTCCTGGACACCGGTAAGCCCAAGATCTATGTTGAGATGAGTCTCCTCATTCGATTTCCTCTTAGACTTCTTATTAGATCATCGAAGGGTTTTTTGTGGTGGAAAAGTCTGATATACCAAGATCCTCCTAGATTCTTCTTAGCGTGTGGTTTTCATGGCCATGCTCTGGACTTCTGTAGGAGGGGTAAAGTGAACGTGAGAGGAAAAAATTTCCCCTTTCAAAGGATGCTTGATAGCCGTCCAAATATTTCCCTAGATCTTTGATGTATGTCGGTGAGGCATCTTCGTCGAGGCTTCGTCTGACCTCCCCTGCACTGTTGGTGGAAAGCAAATTTTTTTCCAAAGCATATTTTAAAAATATTGTTGGGAATTTATCAGTAAAAGATAGAAACCTTGGTGAGAGGGCCCAATAGGTCAGTCAGATGTTGGGGAGCATCATTGCACCTCAGAAGTTACCATTGGATGTTGTCTCATTGCCTAAAGTTTTGATCTACGATACAATGAAGTTGGACGTATCATCCTCGGAGATATATTTTATGGGCAGAGGAAAGTCTCTTCCTTTTCATTTTCTTATGAAAGTTCCAAGATCCATCTTTTCTCTTTACAATAACTCACGTATTTCTTCGTTCCTCGCCCCAATAGCCCTTAACATATCTTTAATGGCATCAATAGTGATATCCAAAGGCGATTTAGATACCAGCCTAACGAGTTCTTTCTCAGAGGGAGTCGGGATGGAAATTGTTGTGATGTGTAGGTTGCCCTCTGGTAGGGTGGTGGAATCTATACTTTAGGAGGAGGTGGAACCAATCACGCTGAAAACTCTGATGGGAAACTAGTTATCTCTTTTCGAGGAATCTGATAGTCCGCTGAAGCAGAGGATCCTGATGCCAAGGAAGTGTTTCTCTGTGGATGGCGTCTCTAGACCAGTTACCTACTCCATGTCTAAGGAAGAGTTTTACAGAGGATGGTTTTTCTCAAGAGAAAGTCCAGAGGGCCGAAGGGTCAGGAACCTTCTTCTTTAATGTTCTCGATTATCGTCTGGAATGCTAGAGGACTGGTGGTTCAGGGAAAAAACACATTTCTGTCTTCTAAAGTTCATATTAATAGTGCGTCTTTGGTTCTATTCTTGAACCAAAGCAATATCCCTCCAGACTCAGTTTCTTCTCGAAAAAGATGGTCTTTGAATACCATCTACATGACTACCCAGTGAATAACCACATATGGATTTGTTAGAAAAGAAACATTCAGGTTCATTTGGTCCATTCTAATGACCAAATAATCATAGTTAAAATAGGATTTAAGGGTTTTGATATCATCTTATCCTTCATTTATTCCAGCAATGAGGCCCAAGGAAGAAGATCCTTGTGGGATTATCTGGACTATTTTGACTCACTAGAGATCCCCTGGTTCGTCATTGGTGACTTTAACATGATTGTGGATGGCTCAGAGAAGATATGAGGCTTGGGAAATATCAACAACAGCATGGTCTATTTAAAAAACTGTATTTCAAGTAAGGGCCTTTTGGATTTTGGCTTCAATGGATGTAAATTCACTTGGTGCAACAATCGTTGGGGTAATAGAACGATCTGGAGCAAACTGGACAGATGTCTCTCGAATTTACAAGGGTTGGATACCTTCTCAGGTACATTTGTTTCCAACTTATCAAAGGTTCTATCATACCATGCTATGCTTTTTATTGAGTTTAAACAAGATATTTATACCAAGAGTCCCCTCATGCACTCCTAAAACTCACACCGTTTGGAAGGATTAATGCAAATGATGAAGCAGTCCTGGGTGCAAGAAGTTGATGGATGGGCCTGGGTCAGTCTATCCAAATGACTTAAATCATTCATTGTTATTTGGCTTCTCTCCAATACAGTGGTGGATAATTCAGTGGAATCGCTGCAAGGTGACATTGATAGGCTGGAATCCAAGCTTCAATAGGGTTAGGATGATGAAATATTTCTGAGGATTTGTGACAAATGTTTCTTGCTCATGGGTAGGATTTTGTAGATTAAAAGAAGTTACAAACAACATTCTAGGATCAAATGGTTAAAGGAGGGTGACTGGAATAATGCGTCTTTTAATGCATGTATTAAATAATGTCAGGCGATGAGGATAAATCTCAGGATTGAAGATGGATCTTTCTCCTCTGACATTTATGTGGCAAGAAGAATGGTTTTTGAGCATTTCGAACAACTACTTGCAGGCCATCCCATGGTAACCTCATGAAATGTGTTGGAGATGGAGGATCTATTGAAGTTCATGGATGGTATTAATAGATTCATTGAAAATCAAACTAATTACTTCCTCAAGGACATCCCTTTGGGGATGAGGTTTGGAATACCATATGTGATATGCCTCTGGAAAGCGCACCAGGTCCAGATGGGTTCCTAGGGGATTTCTTCAAGGCGTCATGAGAATTTTGGGGGGGTCATGTCTCCGAGGCAATACAAGACTTTTTTTTGTGGGGGTTATCTTAACAGAAGTACCTATTCTTCAAGATTGATCTTTATCCAAAGAACCAAATACCCCTCCTCTATTGATCAGTATAGACCTATTTGCCTTTGTAATATCTCTTATAATATTTTGGCAAGTTTAATTGCTAGAAGACTCAACATGGTTTCATCAAGGGTAGGGGTATTCAAGGGGTGATTGGGATTGAGAATGAACTGGATGATGATATTAATAGAAAGATGATTGGATCTAATATTATCTTTCAAGTTTACATGAACAAAGCATACGATAATTTGGAGTGGAGTTCCATCATTCAGACCATGAAGAGACTTGGGTTCCATGAAGGGGTTTGTGATCTTTGTTTTCATTGCTACTCATCTCCTTGGATCCCCATCTCTCTAATGGGAAAATGTTTTGGTTTTTTCAAAAGCATGTAGGGTGTGAGACAAGGGGACACCCTTGTCACCATCTATTTTTGACATTTCACAGGAATCACTTTCCCAAAATCTTCACAAAGGCCGGGCTGAAGTGAGGCTACTTCTGTACCAATTCAAAGCCTTGGATGGAACCTTATCTCACCTTATGTTTGCGGATGAAATTCTGATCTTCATGAATGGTAGGAGGTATTACCTTCAAAATTTAAATGTTATCATGACTATGTACGGGTACCTAAGCATCCAAAGGATCAATAATCGGAAAATAAATGTTTATATTTCTAAAAAATGTTCCAAAAGAATGGTGCGGTACATTCAAGCTATACTAGGGGTTCAGTGAAAGCAATTTCCCATCATGTATCTCGGTGCTCCTATTTAAAATGGTAGAGTTAAAAATTACTTCTTTGATGACCTCATTAGTAGGATGCTTGGGAGGATTCTCTGCTGGAAAAACAAAATCTTATCCCTCAGTAGGTGGGCGTCTCTTATCAAAAGTGTTATGGTATCATTTATAATGCACGTCTTCTCCATCATCAATCCTCCCAAAGGGACCATTCTTATGATGGAGAAAATGTTGAACAGGTTCCTCTGGGATGCAAATGATACAGGTTGGTGCAGATGGGCTGCTAGGAATTGTCTGGCAAAACCAATTGAGGAGGGTGGAGTGGGCCTCGGGGATTTAACAATAACCATGAAAACCATGCAGGGTCGGCTGGCATGTGATTATCTTTCTAGAAATTCCCTTTAAGACAAGATGATTATAGTTAAATATGGGCCACATTGGGAGGAGTGGGATGATCAAAAACTTTCCTGGTTGGCCAAAACCATTTGTTTTCATCTGGATTTCCTCCAGGGAGATACTTGTTGGGTAGTTGGAAGAGGAGACATTAACCATTGGAATAGAAACTGGATTGGAGAGAAACTATTCTTCCCATATTGTCTAGTACCAGATATGTCTATCAAATAGGCGAGTCAATTCCCAAGGCTTCTTGAGTGCATTCTGAATAAATAACAGAAGGAAACACTTTCCGGAATCATTTTTTTAGAAGCAGATGATAGGTGTTGTTTTAAGAGATTGGGGACTGGTGACTTTAGAGGTCAGGATTACCGGGGTCTTCTTATCCCTAAGGGTGTGCGCATTGAATGGGATTTGTGTCTATGGTGCAAAGAGATACCCACGAAAATGAATTTCTTGGTCTGGAGAGTGCTTAACCAGGGATTCTCAACTAAGTATAATATTCAGAAAAAATGGATCTCACTGCCCTCGCAATACCTTTGTTGCTCGCAACCCAAATCAGAATCGGCCTTTCACCTCTTTATCACGAGCGAGTGGGCGGTCTCCCTCTGGTCGACAATGAACATATGGGGACATGATGATCCTGCATGTGATTCCAAGAAGATTTTTATTATTCATTGGCTCTCGATCTTGGGAAGCCTAGAGGTGGCTATTAAGGTACGTGCCCTCATCATCACGACTATATTTTCGATTCTATGGGAAGCGAGGAATAAATCACAATTTGAAAACAAACCCACAATTTCCATTCTACATATGAGAATGAAGGTTATTATTCATGAGCTATGATCACTTTTAAAAGATGCAATCTACTCCCCGATTATTTGCAGTCTCCTCAATAGACCATTTGAGGTCGTGGGGACCCAAGGTTGTTGGATCAAATGGAATCCACCGGTGTGCGGCTTCAAGATCAATGTGGATGGCTTTTGTTTTAATGGATCGATTCATGGGGGGGTATTCTTCGTAATTCTTATAGATTAGTGTTGATTTCTTTCAGCTGCTGGTATGGTATGGGGAACTCTTTAGGAGAAGAAGTGAGATCTTTACTTTCCAGGCTTACGCTTTGCAAGAATCGTGCTCTTGTTGTCTCAGAGGTCGAATCGGACTGCAAAGATTTGGTATGGGTAATACATGGAAAAGTGGCTCCTCCTTGGCATCTGAAGTATCTGGTTCGTAGATTCTCTGTGGAGATTGGTTAGGGTTATTCAGTGTGTCATATTAAAAGAGAGTCAAATTACACTGCAGATGCCCTTTCATGAGGGTGTAATTCACAAGACCACATGATTGTTTATTCTAGTCTATGCTCCTTGACCATGGAATATAAGAACGTTGTCCAAGGGGACACCCTTGGACTTTACTATTTTATACCTCCATGATATTTTATGGTTTGATGGGGTGGTTCCCAGATTTTATAATAAAAAAAATCAATTATTGATCGACTAAGTTAACTCGAAAAGGTGTTAAGTTCATTTGGAAAAAATAATGTGATGATTGTTTTCAGAAATTGAAAAGAAGATTGGTGAATGCTACTATTTTGGCATTGCCTTCCAGAAATGGTGAGTCTGTTATCTACAGTGATGCTTTGTTGAAAGGACTTGGTTGTGTCCTAATGCAGAATGATCAGGTAATTTCTTATGCTTCACGTCAGTTGAAACCTCATGAGTTAAATTACCCTACACATTATTTGGAATTAGCTACTATTGTTTTTTGCTTTAAAAATTTGGAGGCATCATATTTATGGAGAAAAATGTGAAATATATACTGACCATAAATTTTTTAAGTATATATTCACTCAGAAATAATTAAATATGAGACAGAGGAGATGGCTGGAATTAATCAAGGATTTTGATTGCACAATTCATTACCACCCAGGAAAGGAAAATAAAGTGGTTGATGCTTTGAGTAAAAAAAGTAGTGTTACATTAACCTTGCTATGTTTGGAATGAGATCCTTTGGTTTTTTGATTTGATGAACTTTGGCATTGATGTTTTTTGTGGATAAAATTACTCTGTTTTGTTTCAAGTTTCACTGAAATCATCTCTATCAAACAGAATTAAGTAAGTACAGATGAAAGAAAATGAGTTGCAAAAAAAGGTAGTGTTGGTTTAGAAGGGTAAGTTTCCTAATTTTAACATTGAAAATGATTGTGTTTTGAGGTTTTGGAAGATATTATGTGTGCCTTGTGATTCACAATTGAAGAAGTAGTTGTCATGTGAAGCTCATAGTTCTCTGTTTTCTATTCATCTTGGATGTACTAAGATGTACATAGATCTTTGAGAGTGTTATTGGTGGGATGGAATGAAAAGAGATATTGATAATTTTACTATGAAGTGTTTAACTTGTCAACAGGTTAAAGTAGAGCAGCAGTTACTGAAAGGGATGCTTTAGTATTTTCTGGCCCTAGAGTGGAAATGGGAAAATATATCCATGGACTTATTTTTGGGATTATCAAAGACATCTTAAGGTAATAATGCAATCTGGGTAATTGTTGAACGGTTGAATAAATCTACTCACTTTCTTCCAATTTGAGATACTTTTTCTCTAGATCACATTTCTCAGTTGTATGTTAAAGAGATAGTTAGGTTACATGGATTTCTCCTCTCCATTGTATCTGACCATAATCCCAGGTTTACTTCTAACTTTTGGAAAGTCCTTCAGAAGTCATTGGGTACTGAATTAAATTTTAGTACATCTTTTCATCCTCAATTAGATGGGCAGTCAGAACAAACAATTTAGACATTAGAGGATATTTTACGTGCTTGATTGATGGATTTATAGGGAAGTTGGGACCAACATCTTTCTTTGGTTGAATTTTCTTATAATAACAGTTTTTATTCCAGTATACAAATCACTCCATTTGAGGCATTATATGGGAAGCGGTGTCAAACTCTTGTTTTTTGGTATGAAGTAGGTTAAAGGAAACTAATGAGACTAGAATTGTTAGAATAGATAGAAAAAACATTCCGTTGATTTAGAATCACATGAGAACATCTCAGAGTAGGCAGAAAAGTTATGTGAATAACCGTAGGAAGGATCTTTCTTTTGAGGTAGGTGATCATGTCATTCTAAATGTTTCAACATGGAAAAGTGTGATGTGTTTTGGTAAGAAGGGAAAGTTGAGTCTAAGGTTCATTGGACCTTATGAAATCTTGGAGAAAGTTGGATCAGTTGCGTACAGAGTGGATTTACCTCCAATTTTATCCTAGGTACACAATTGTTTTCATGTTTCAATGTTGAGAAAGTATATGTCGGATCCATCTCATGTTTTGAGACCAGAGGTAGTTCAGTTGGAAGAGAATCTCTCTTATGAGGAACAACCAGTCCAAATTCTTGACCGAAGAGAGCAAGTGTTTTGGAATAAGGTAATTCATCAGGTAAAGGTTTTGTGAAAAAACCATATGGTTAAAGAGGAAATGTGGGAATTTTAAAATTCTATGAGGGATAAATACCCCCACTTATTTTGTAAGTGAATAGATTTGTGGGGATGCAATTCCCAAAAGGGGGAAGGATGTAACATCCCAGGTAAATAAAGAATATAATATTTTCATATTTATTAATATTTGTGAATTAAATATTAACTTTACTTTAAAGGTGATTCTATGTTCGATGTCGTACCCGATACGAAAAAACGGGTTTCTTTGAAATCTTAAGTTGTACACAACGTTGGGTCATACTGAAAAATAATAATATAATATTATTTTAAATGGTAGTTAACACATAGTCGTTGTATTGGCATAAATGGATAGAACTAACTACAATATGAATATACATGTTTGTTAAATGTTTTTACATTTATCCAATAAATTTTAGAGTCTTAAAATAAGAATGAATCTGATTTTAAGCATAAATACTCTAATATTCATTAAAAGGTTGATTTTCTACTTTTTGATGGAGAACCCTATTTAAATATCATTTTGGTCACTTTTATATGTTTTATTTGACAAAATAAAATTATTCTTTAGAATCCAGACAACAAAATTTAGTTTGGATGAAATTTTGGTATTTTGCTGATAATGTTCGTTTTTAACGAATAGTGAAAAATACAGTATTTTAATTCAAAACTGCCTTTTAATATAATTTATTTATAATGTTAGATTATCTTTTTAATTGGTTTAAAAGTTTAATTATATTATTTTTTTACCATTTAATCCAATTTTGGTCATTGGAAGTAATTTCACTTTGAAATTTGACATAAACAAGTGTCAATCTTTTGATAGTTATTATTTCTTAAAAACACAGTTTTTGTTTTGACAGTGGGAATTAATTTTAAATTACTTTATGCAACTTATGTGTTTTAAATTTATAAAAATGGATTCCATATTTTGAATTAGGTTTTCCAAAGTGTATAAATCGGTAAATTTCATTTTTAGACATTATGAATATTTATTTCGGTAAATATTTTCTTTTCCATGGTTAAAGTGTAAATCTGGTAAATAAGGGTAAAAAATAATATTATAATAATATGAAATTACACTAACATGTGTCCTAATCCTATTGGTTGATACATGGCCTACAATGGTCATCCTTGGGTCGATTTTGGGACCCCATAGAGCCACTTGGGAGTGATAATGACACTTTATGTTAATTAATTTAATGTAAAGACAAAATGACCAAAACATATATCTTTTAGTAAATAATTTTTTACATGGGGATATATAAGTTCTCTCTTCGACTATAAATATTAATTTTAAAGATAAAAATATTTCCTACATCAGGATAGTTTTTTTTATAATTTTTAGGCATCAAATAAATAAAATTATTTATGACACAATAATGATGCAGTGTTTACCCCATTAATGAATGATTTAAATAAATAAGACAATGGAGATTAAAAAAATATCCAAAACCTGTACAATTCTTATTGGATGATTTTATTTCGAACAAGATTCGTCTTATCTTCAACTTTAATAAGTTTGGGACCTTTATAAACCGTGAAGCATTATATAATAAAATAATATTTTTAAACTTTCCTAAAGAGCCCCTCCTCCCCCTTATAAAAAGTCCTCCACTCTAACCCATTACTCACACCTCTCAAGCCCCATGGCTCATCCAACCTCTACCCAATTAATATCCCTACATCTTTATATTCCTCCTAGAATCCTTCCCCCAAGAAAAATAAAATTCTATAAAACATTTTGGTTCAAACCAAAAAGAGATACCTGATTTAAAGGTAACGTCTTCTCTTAATTTGTTTTCTTTTATTTTAATTATCCAACCCCCTAAACTATTTTTATTCCTTTATTTTATAGAAAAAATATTATCATCAATATACTAGGTTGTTTTTATGATAATTATTAAAACTAAACTTACACACACCTCCATCTAATGGGTAAAGAACATACTATTTCTGTGGATGACGAACTACTGCCTCACGAAACGATGATTGTTCAATCTTCCTCTACCACCTCTTATAGTGGCCATTAAGATGGAAATGTATTTATATGTGATATATATAATATTTATATTGTTTATATTCTTATGTATTATTAATTTATAGATTAACTTTATGGTTTCCATAATTGGTAAATATGACAATTTCATTTGAGGAAGTGCGGACTACTGCCCCCTCAAAGTCATATGACTCATTCATGCCATACATGGAATGTATAAAGTATGAAGTTAATGAAATTATATATGATATTATACTGAAATTATAATATACCTATGTATAATTATGTTTTCATTCCATTAAATATGAAATAGAAATGAAAGTATCTTTCATATGTACGTACGGCTTACCGTCTCCATGAACGGTGTATTTCATTTTTATCTCCAAATGTTATGTACTATTATAAATACATATATATACTGGATATATATGATATATATGATATATAAATCATGAATATAATTCTGTAGATAATGGACTTTTGACCACATGGACAACTTGTAATTATAAGGAGTTCATTTTTGACTCAAGTACCAAACATCGACAAAATGACAATTATTAACATAACTGATTACATAATGTTTATAACATGGTAATAATTGATATAGAAGGAATAATAAACTTGAAAAAGGTTCTTAATCAAGTATAAATTAACTTTAGTTTATTATTCTAGAGATTAAACAATGAATAGGTCACGTCAGACATGAGGTATGGGACTTCGTCACAATCTCCTTTCATTGAGGCATATTTTGTTTTATACCCAAATTTCTTTTATACGATGTGTAAACACCTTTTAATTTTCATTTCATTCAAAGGGAATCCTTTTCTATGAGGAGTTTTACTAAATGACAAAAAAAGAATGTTTCTTTTTAATGCATGTGGTGACAACAACCTTTCTGCCGCCACGAGTATTATTTAATCTTTGGCTTCCTTAACAAGTTGTAATGTTTTTAAAAGGAAAATAAATACCATATACTATTTTACATATTTTGTTACTGAAAATGGTTTTGATAATTGATTTTTTATGTCAATATATTTAAATGATATATTGTGATTGAAATGTAGAAATGTTATCTTTACTTTATGTTTTTTTATGTGTTATGAATATGTTATGGTTCTTGGGCATTGTTTACATATACGGGTGGTTCCGTGATAAACATAGGGCGGGTTAGCCTGAGATAGCTCTCCAATACATTGGGTAACATGACATAGGTAAATGGGAATGTTTCTCCTAAGAGATTTAGGGAATATATTGTTATGGGTTTTCCCAATATACCTCCTTACGTAGCTGTGAAAGATATAACGTAAGTATGTTATGGATGACACAAGTTACCTTTATGATTTGTGATTACTATGTTTTATTCATAAATCTTATGATTTCATGAGTTAAGTAAAAGAGTTTAAGTTTTTTATATATTTATGGACTAATAATTTCTTTATTTTATAACCCTTACTGATCTTTTTATGCTCATCCCAAGTTTTTAAATGTTTTTCACATGACTTAAAGATGAATAGGGTCAAGGATGGGATCAAGGAAAAGTCATGATGTTTAAAACATAGAACTATACATGACTCTTTTTTCAAGAGTTTTTATTTTCTGAAAAAAATGGAAACTGAGTAGAAGTGTCTACTTTGTGATTTTTGAGTTGTAATGTAATACTTATAAACTAATTATCTAAAACTCTAAACCTGAAAAGATCCTCAATGTGAATTATTAACTTAATTGAAGATTATGTAATGTTTTTAGATTGGGTCCTTATACATCCCCTAGGAGTATCAAACCAGGTGTGCAGCAAGGCCCATTTTACTACACTAGTTACCAATAATTTCTCACTCAATACATTGTTTTTTTGATTATTACCCATAGGTACAACTATACTAGATCCATATCCACTTGTAGTATCCAGATAAGGATTTAATTTCTTAGAAACCCCATGTTCTTATACATTACTAAAACATTGTATGTTTAGATTTTCATAGACTTATCCTAATGGTTTTTCCTCACATTTTCTAACCCTAATTCCCAAATTAACTAAACTATTTTCTGACACCAACTATAGTATCCTTAATTTTCATTACATAACTATTACACCATTATTAAGATAAAAAAACAATAGTGATATAGTATAGGATCCAAAGTTATAGTATCTTGGGTAGATTAGGCTCATTTGTCACTTGAACATAATAAAAAATAACTATTATTCAAAATCCTTCATATTTATCCTCTTGAGGCACTCACATTCTCCTTATTATGTGTAATCAAATGAGGATATAAATTAGAGAAATGGGTGAGCTAAAATCCCTATAATGGGAGGGATAAAGGACATGAAACAATAGAAAATGGGTGAGCGTAATAAACATAATCATAAAAATCATAATCATAAGACCATAATCACATTCATGAGGGAAAAAATGATAAATACATAGAGTGTGTCATATGCATAAAACTAATCATCATGTCATAGTGGTCCAATACCCAGTATAAATGTGCAAAAAGCTAAAACCATGTTCATGCATAAAATATGTGTATAAATAAAAACATCATCATTATGAAGAAGGATAACATCATGTCCACACATATTTCACATAATCACATGAGATACATCGTAATTACCAATGCGTTTGAGGGACATATAATTCCAATCCCACCCATCACATCGTAAATGTTCATAATCATGCATTCCACATAGAACGTATAATGATCATAGTCATGAAATAACCCATGGAAAGGAATGTGATTCACAAGGATTTTATAAAATACACATTCATGAATAAATAATGGGGTTCCAAAATGAATAATATAGAACATACATTTTCATGAAACATCATTATTCTTGAGTGGAGAAGAAGAAACTTAGGAGAAGTAAGATATGATGTTTTTGAAATTAAAGTGTCTTTGAATTTTTTTTTCTTAGGAAACATTTTGGAATAATAGGAACACATATATACCTAAATTAAAATGGAAAATGAGTTTTGATGATATATTTGGAACATACATACTGAAATTTTTTGGGAAAGAGTGTTGACCTAAAGAAAATGAGTTAGGTTTGAGAATCCTCTTATCTTAAATTCTATTTTATTTCACCCCTTTTTCACTCCAGGATAATAAATATAGAAATATTAAATCATAGTTTCAAAAGTAAAAAATGTTTTCTTTTTTCCATTATTTATCAATTATAATTTTTTGACTACATTTTATAAAACCTTTTGTAAATCATGAACTATTTTATATCATATTTTCATTAAATTTTCCCATTCAGTTTGGATGTCACTATTTTTGTTCAAGGTCATTTATACATTTTTGAAATTAACTTATGAAGAATATAATATATATATTTATCATTAATATATAATAAGTTATTTATTTTAACCATCCATAGGTTTGGTAATAATAAAAGTATTGGAAATATCCCTATTGGTTATTAACCAACCATTGACAAGATATTGTCAAAATAGTGGGAAATGGATGTTTGTAATATATATATGTCATAAATATGATACTTATAATAGGTTAAAATCATTAATATAATTTTAAAATTATTACTGATTAACTTTATAAGATTTATTTTGAATTTAATTGGGGAAAAAAGAAAGAGAAGAAGAAAAAGAGAGAAGATTTGATAGAAACTCACTCTTTCCTCAGTGTATCTTATCTTGTATGACATGAAAACTCCTTGATGTTTGGAGTTGGATTACTCAATAACATAACTCGTTATTATAAGGGAAATTAGAAGGAGGATTTTAGTTGATGTTTTTATTTGTTAATAGAGGTATTATGGGTTTCCCAAAGAGATAGATTGGGGTTATTTATAGTTGAGGAGAGAGGTATTTTAAGGATAAAATATTGAATAATTTATTATATCCAATGTAATCCTTGTAATAAGGATTATTATGAAATTATAAATCATATATAAATATAATAAATTTTTTTATGTAATTTAAACAACATTATAAATTTACTTCATTTTTTATTAAGAAAGGAAAGTGGAATAAATTGAAAATTGTTTTTAATGGAACACATTGAACAATATTCATTAGAAAACACTTTTTAGGTTTGGAAATTAATATTATTGTATTTTAATGAATAAATTTTAAAATTAAGTTTTTTTAAAACTTCAAGATATATAAATGAATATGTCATTATTAATTCAGGAATGATTTAATGTAAGATATACCGATTACAAAAAAAATTGTATTTTATTACTTTTCACATGAAAGCTGATGTTTTTGAAAAAATTTATAAAAAATCACCCTTGGAAAATTTCAACATACTAATTCTAAAAATGACATTAATTTCATAAAATTAACATTCTGACATTGCTATTTTTACTTTTTAATATATATTTTTTATTTTCTTGAAATGGATTAAAATACATTTTATTAAACAAAACATAAATTTTATTTATATTTTTAAACATGATATTTATTTTATGGTATTATAATATTTATATTTTCATAAATTAATCGTGATAAATATTATCTATATTACATTTTATAATTTTGGGATTAAATTATTATTCCAACGGTCATGTTATTTTACCCAATGTTCAGGTTACTTTTCCCAATGATCAAGTTACTATTATAACTATCAAATTACTATTCCAACAGTCACATTGCCTCTTATAAACACTAATACATTACCTAATTCATAATTTACTTTAATTTCTATCAATTATTTATATTACAATTTTCTAAAAAAATATCAATTAGTTTACTAACATTCTGTTTCTTTTGTATAGTGTTGTTCATGGTAGCAATGATTCAAGCAGACCGTAGTGATCCACATTTTCCCATTCTAGTTTTTCTGTTTTCTATATTTTTTATGCTCTTAATATCTTCCATTTTAATTGGTTTATTTGTAGATTAATGTAACCATTTTAATTAATTAAATAATTCCTTGTTAGTGTTTATATGTGTTGTTTTTGTATAATACTATATAATAGAATGTAACACACATTTATTCAAGAATCCAAATATCATTAATAAACTCTAGGTCATTATACTTACCTATATTTCAAGTGGGTTTCAATGTAATCTACCCAACTTTTGATCTTTTTATCCCGCCTCTCTTCCATATTCCTTTTCTCCTTGGTTTCTTCTTCCATCATGAACCCTATCTACTTTTTATTCCTAAGTTATGATTCTCAATCAATTTTAACCTAAGTATTTGGTTGTATAGAGGTTGTGATGACATCTCCATTCTTTTTTTGTGTGAACACCATGGAAGGAGACCATTTGTGACCTGATTTTTACCGATTTCATGTAGGTATTTCTATGTAACCTACTTTATTTTTTAATTAATTGAATAGTTTAATTTTATAAAACATTATCCAATGAAATTATAATTTTGTGACATATATATAATGAATTATAAATTGATTTTCACTCAACATTGTCTAGAAAAAAATCACTCCCATTTTGGTTTTTCATGTACATCATTTGAATTTTTTACAATCTAAGAACTTATGAAACTACCTAATATGAATCTTTTAGTGGTTTTGAGGGAAAATATGGGCCTTGATCCCCAATTTTTTTTTTAAATAACAAAATCATTTATTTTAAAGGGGTGTTTTATGGGATGATTTTTGATAAAGGGAAGTTTTGTTTTCTATGTGATTATAAAAGGTTGTTTAAAATATTGTGGCTTGAAAGGAAATGGAATGTGACTTTGCATCTGTATTAGGATTTATTTGATGTTCTATCTGTCACTTTCTCAAAATATGAATTAATGTCACAAGAATCTCATTGATTTCCATATTTGTTTTAGTTATGAGTTGTTTATTATCATGTTATGGATTTATGATTTGATTAATGGTTTGTATTTATGAAGGGGTGGTGTAGTTGAGGTGTGATTTATTATTTATAATTTACTTAAGTGTTTTTTGATCATTACATAATTTTTACTCATCCACTATAGATTGGTCTTGGTTACCCATGTAACTATGTGGGAGATCTATATTCATGATATACTAGTTATCTTACATAGTATCCTTAGTCCCCTATTTATTTGGATTTCTATTGATAGGGGGGTTCCCTAAGTGAGGCTTGTGTGGGTATGTTGGCTTTCATGTGTATTTTTATTAATGAAATATAGGCCAATAGTCGGTCTCATATTAGTATAGTGTTGTTTGGACCGTCTCACAATTGTACATAGGGTATATCCCATGCCACATGTTTTTTGATTGGTGGTTCACCATTAGGTATTCCTATTTCATGTTTATTTGTATCCACTTGTTCTTGTTTGGATGGTGGCACAATTTACATTATCCTAGAGGGATTTTTTTTATAATTACATATTATGGAGATTTCTACTCATGTGTGCTTGATTTTATTCATTATTTTTAGGTTAGTTTTCAAGAATTATTTCAAAATAATTTTTTTGTAAGTTTTTCAAATATAGGAAGACCATTTAGTGGGTTGATGAATTTTTATAAAATTATTAAAATGACATATAAAAATAGTTTTATTTGTTTTTTTTAAACAAATTTTGTTGTGTTGGTTTTGATGTATTTTTATTTGGTGGTGTATAAAAATAATTATTTACTCTCTATGTGAATGAGTATGTGGGTTGATTTCACTGTTACCTTATGAAAATAGAAATACCTTTAATTTTAATTATATTTCAAAATAGAATTTAGTATTTTCTCAATAAAAGGAATTTCATTGACTTCTTTGTGATATCCTAATGGTCTTGTTTGTTGACACCCTATATACACACTCATGTATGTGCGTGTATATATATCATGTTGTACACTGGTCATATGATCCATTTCCCGGTCATATATCATTATTTTGGGCCATTTATGGTGATTTGGAATGTGTATAGACACCATGGAAAATAAGGTGGTACATTAACAGTATAGTCTAGATTTTGTTTTATTTTGGGATTTTTATATATCGGCTAAGTCATCCTTTTTAATCTATTTTCTTTTTGTTCAGTGTGGTATATTCTCTTTTATTTATGTGTATATATTTATTCAAATTATTTGATTAATTTTATCGTGTATGACATGTTTGGTTTTTCATTTTACATGTATCTTACTATATTTGTTTTCATTGATGTCCAATATATGGATGATCTATGCCAAATTTTTGGATTTTTTAAACTAATTAACTCTAATTTGAGTGTGAAATCATTCCAATATATTCAATATTTTATTCCATGGATATTTTCAACAACCCATATAGATCAAGAATTCTATATTGGTCATTCTATAGGTTAGTTTAGGTGCCCTATTTTGGGTTAAACTGGGCTAGTTCATGATAAAATGGTGCCACAGTGCACACAATTTAATTTGGGGTGTGTCTTAGTGGAATTTTGATTAGGACTATCTCCCACACTCAATGGGTATATTATTAGTACACAACTGATCACCACCTCTCACGATGAAACTTTTTTTACCATGGGTGGTTGTTTTTTGTATCACCCCAAGCTTCCACAGTATGTTTCCCTTTGAATAATGCAGTAGATTCCAATGTACGCAACTTCGAGATTCTTACACACCACAACCAATCAAACTAGCCATTATGAATAGTAATACCCACTTTTTGAAATTTTATAAATTTTATTCTTTAAAATGGAATTTATTTTTTGGATTCGTAATATCAAAATTAGCTTAGGGTGAATTTTTGGTACTTTTCTGAAAACTTTCAATTATCGATGAATAGTAAATTGTAATTAAAAACAACTTTTTTAATCAAAATAATTTATAGTGTTAAATTATAAATTTGAGTGGTTTAAAAGTATAATTAGATTATATTTTTATCATTTAATATAATTTAGGTCTTTTTATGTAATTTTACATTTAAACTGGACATAAAAAAGTGTCAATCTTTTGATAGTTATTATTTCCTAAAAACACACTTTTTATTTTGACAACGAGAATTAATTTTAAATTTATTTCTACAACTTCTGTGTTTTGAATTTTTAAAAATGGATTCCATATTTTTAATCAGGATTTACAAATTGTGTTAATAGGTAACTTTTATTTTTAGACATTATGAATAATTACTTCAGTAAATATTTTATTTACCATGGTTAAAGGGTAAATCTGGTAAATAAGGGTAAAAAATAATATTATAATAATATTAAATTACCCTAACATGTGTCCTATTCCTATTGGTTGATACATTTCCGACCATGGTAATCCTTGGGTCGATTTTGGGACCCCATGGAGTAACTTCCGAGTGATAATGACATTGTATATTAATTAATTTAATGTAAAGACAAAAATGACACAAACATATAACTTTTAGTAAAACAATTTTTAAATGGGGTTATATAAGTTATCATTTCGACTATAAATACTCATTTGAAATCTAAAACTATTTCCTACAAAATTTGGTTTTATTTATAATGTTTAGACATTAAATAATTAAATTTATTTATGACAGAATGATGATGCAATAATTACTTTATTAATGAAAGAATCAAATAAATGGTATTATAAATATTAAAATAAATATAATTTCAACGATTTTATGACATAAACGATTTTTATAGGTTAATATGACATGTTAGAGTTGATTCAATGTATTTTTTTCGAAGTAACCGAGTTGTGATGACTTTCACAAAAACCAAATACTAAATAGTGTCAAAATTGACATAAATGAGTTTTTAAAATAAATATTATATTATTAAATTATGTAATAGTCCTAAAAATATAATTTTACACCAAAGAACTTATTTAATGATATTTATATCATTAATGAACCACTTGATGTTCTCTTGGCATTTTATAGTATGTTTATTAACCAATTATTATAATAATATAAGAATACATGGTAAAAGTTATACTATTTAACTAATAGTTAAATCTAAAAGATAAGGTTAATATAGTGACATAAAGATATCTAAAACCTATTGGTTGAGATTTTTTCTACACATACCCACCTTATCTTATAAATAAATCATTTTGGATCTATCAGAAACCGAAAATGATTTTATTATAAAATAATATTTCAATCTTTTCCTAAGGTGCCCCTCACCTCTCTTATAAAAGGGAACTTAACCTTATCTCAAAATCACACCTCCAAAGCCATTTTTCATGGACAAAACCTACCTAAATATCCTCCAAATTTCCCTCACTTCAACCTATATGACTTGGTTTTATCATAAATCCAACCTACAAATCCCTTTTGATCAACTCAAAAGGAAACACCCGAAGAAGAGGTAATAATTTCACCACCCTCTTTTAAGTTCTTTTCTTCTTCCACTTTCTATTTCTTTGTTGTATCAATTATAAAATAATAAATACAGTATATTTTATATATTTTGATGTTATTATAAAAATTTTACAACCATATTCCTTATTCTATCCATCATATGAATGACAAAGTCACCATAAGTGCATACGTACATCTTATCGTCTCCACGTCGTGGTATAGTATGTTATTCAAACACTTCATTATTTGGATGGATAAAATAATAAGTATAACTGATGTAAATAATAAATATTACATGTTAATGATTTTTAATATATGATATACCATCCAATTACACACGATTTCACCATCAATATAATGAAATTATCGCTCGTGCATATGTACGAATTAACGTCTACAAGAACGCGATGAGATTCATTCCCCATCGTAATAATTCAAAAATAAATTTCATTTTACGATTAAAAATAATTTTTAAGAACTTAATATCATTATGGATATGAATAAAATACATCCAATCCATAACAAACATGGCTTATGTAACCGATCATATAAAGGAAAATAGATCAGTTAACACCCAAAACGACTATACTACTAAAATATTATTAACAAAGAAATATTAGAGGATCATATAAGATATCATATTTATGTATATAGTTATTTTATAATTTAATAACAATTATTTAACTATTATATATGAGGCTAACGTACCCTCTACTAAGGAAAAGTACAAGGTAAGGGTTAATTTTATAATCTCTTTATTATCTGAGGTTGTTTTTACGTAAGTATCTACTGGGACCTATTTATCATCCAAATCCATGTTTCATAAAAATGTATTTCAAAACATTTTAACTATTTACTAGACTATGGGTTAAATTTATTTATACACTTGTTTGAATTTTTATAAAATGGTTTGAAAGAAATCTTTTCATCGTTTACCAAACAAGGTTCTTTATGACATTTTCACAAAAATTAAGGTAAGAATGTTTTTTTAACTGATACGGTGGGTGTGGCTATTTTCCGCCATTATATCATTAGAAAAGATTCCCATACAAGCTTATAATAATATTTTCAAAATAAATATTTTCTTTTATAATCATGTGTCTTTTAAATGATTTCAAAATAGAAAGAGGAACTTATTTCAAATAGTTTTGATTTCATCTATATCAACATCCTTTGATGGATTTTAAACTTGTTTGAAGTTGATTTATTATGATACAAATCATACATATTGTATTGAAGGTTTTGTGATATGTTTGACTATGTATGTGTTACACCATTCATGGTTTATGGATAAAGTATAGATATTTCGTATGCTAGTTTTAATACGAATGTTTATGTTATGTTTAAACCTTTTCATATGAGGAATGAATTGGACTTAGTAAGTGATGGGTAGAGCTCGCTATATCCTCTCGATGCATTGGTAGGTATCATGAGACAAAATATTGTCTTGAAACAAGGCCTTGAAAAAATCTTATTTGCAGTCTTGGCACAAGGCCTTGACTATGTGGTTATGAAGTCTGTAATTAAGCATTCCATCATTATGAAAGTGGCTATTGATATTTCATGTGATTATTTGACTAGTAGAATATCCATGTGAATAATTAAATGGAATTATTTTATTTTATCTTTTCCATATTATGCTCTAGTTTATGTTTAAAAGGATTCTTTTAGTCTTATACGTTTCCTTAAATGTTTATGCTTATTTATGAAAGTTTCCGCTATATTTTTATCCTTACTGAGCATCTGAGATCACCCCTTTCTATGTTTTATTTTTCCGAAGATGTGAAGAAGTATTTTATGGTTGACCTGTAGGGATTTTCTAAGGATTTAAGTGTGTTCAAAAGGTGACAAAATCTTATTGATGTTTTTATTTTATGATGTAATGTAAAACTTATGAATGTATTTAGTACTTTCAAGGATACAAAACTGTTCGGTCGTTTAGGAAATGATACCTTATATCATGCCAGTGTTATGTAATAATGCACCATATCTGGGTAACTTGGGTCAAGGCATTATATTTGGTATCATAGGAAGTTTAGTACAAACCTTGGAAGCTATATTTAGAAAAACTTTGATTAGAGAACATTACCCTAAGATAGACTTTTAGGATTAGTATAGAAGAACTTCCTAGAATTTTGGTAATGTATAGATTTTGTGAGTTTTCCAAGAAATAAATCCCTGTCTGAATACAAGTAGGTAGAGGTGGCTCTGGCACAGATGTACCTAGGGGTAAAACCCAAAAACACCGCATTGAGCTAGACTCGGACAGGAACTAGTGCACAACAATGGGCATTGCTTCACTCTTGCATACAACACTCCCAGAGGATATGCTTATGATAATTCTCATTTTATTTACAAACCATTATTAAGGGTTTAAGAGTATATACTTCCTCGAAGAAATTTTTTTATGATTATGGATTATATTGATAAACTGTTCAATTTATGTTAACTGTTTTACAATTTTGGAATTATGTATTGTGATTCACAAACTAATCTAGTGTATGCCATTATTTAGAAATGGAACATAGTAGAAGTAATGGAAACCATATCAACCCATGTAATTCATGTAGGTGTTTTCCTCCTACTCAAGATAATTATAGTGGAGATGGGGATGAAACTAGTGCTGATCAGCTTATCACCATAATGGGACAACTCACTCAGGTTATGAGTAATAACCTTACCTGTATGGAGCACCTTGATCCACAATGTGGAGGATCAATATTAGACCGCTTCATGAGGAAACAAACACCAACATTCAATGGGAGTAAAAATAAATTAGTAGCTGAGCAATGGATAAATTCCTTAGAGAAAATATTTCATGCTCTGGGGAGTAGCAAAAGGGAAAAATTTGTCATGGTATTTTATCACCACACGAAAGATGTAGATCATTGGTGGTAATGAATCCAAAACACAAAAGAAGATGAAGAAGTATCAAACCTATAATTGAGGGAGTTTAAAGAGATTTTATTAGAAAAATACATTCCTTGTGACCATCGAGTGGATATGGAAATACAATTTCTGAATCTGAGGAAAAAGTAGGATTAGAATGTCGCAAAGTATGAGGCTAACATTACATGGTTAGGAAGGAATTCAACAAATTATATACGTAACCCAAGAAGTAATATTGATCGATTATTTGATGGGTTAAAACCATTTCTCTATCGAGTATTAGTCTCACAATTCTTCTCATCGTACGAAGATATAGTCTCAAGTGCTATCAAGAAAGAAAAGGAATTCTCTAAGTCTTACGACTTTAAAGAAAGGAAAGTGAAAAAGAGATCTGTTGAACACTTTGGAAATAGAAATAAGGGGAAGAAGGGAAAAGTTGAATATTTATCATGTGTAAATATGGGTTGAAACACCCTGGTACTTGCCTGAAGGGAATGGGAGTCTGTTACAAGTGTGGTGAAAAAGGACACCAAGATCGTGATTGCAAGGGGAAGAAAGAGGTTGCCAATTTTGAATGCTAAAATTGTAGAGAAAAGGGGTATTATGAATATAAATGTCCTAATAACCAAAGGAACTTACCTCAGAAAAGGAAAAGGGAGAAAGGCCAAGCTTATGCAATCACTAATGCTTAGGATGAATCTCTGAAAGATGTGGTGGAAGGTAATTTAAAGGTTTCCTCAAGTATAGGAAATGCTTTATTTGATTCTGGATCATCACATTGTTTCATATCTTCCCAGTTTGCTAAGAAAATTAAATATTTTCAATTTGACATAACAAGGGAGTTGTCAGTCAAAACACCTAAGGGAAGTATCATCACAAGAAATTTTTGTGAATCAGTTCCCATTAGGGAAAATAAATGTTCTTAATATGCTAATATCATTGTTATACCCATGATTGAATTTGATATAATCCTCGGAATGGATTGGCTTTCAGACCATGATGTGGAAATTTATTGTAATAAGAATGAGGTTATAATTTTCGATGATGATAAGGATTACCTTATCTTTAGATTAGAAACGTCACCACTTGATTCTTATCTAGATCCACCCCTAGTAGCTCAACTAAATTCAATTATTGGGGAGGAAGATAATTAAATAACTATGGGTGAGGAAAATAATGTTCAAATAGAGGTTGTACCTATTTTGCAAGAATATGTTGACGTGTTTCCAGAGGATTTACCTGGACATCCTCCAGAATGAGAAATTAATTTTTCCATTGATTTAATTTATGGTTCAAGGCCCATATCAAAGACCCCTTGTAGAATGGCCACTATGGAATTAGTGGAACTAAAGAAACAACTAGAGGAATTGAGTAATAAGGTATTTATTCTCCCTAGTGTTTCTCCATGGGGAGCCCCTGTTATTTTTGTTAAGAAGAAAGATGGATCTATGTGGTTGTGCATGGAATATAGGGAGATCAATGTTATAACAATAAAGAACAAGTATCCCCTACCTCACATTGATGATTTATTTGACCAACTTCATGGAGCTCGATATTTTTCAAATATTGACCTTCGATCTGGATATCATCAGTTGTGTGTGAAGAAGGAAGACATTCCAAAAATAACATTTCGAACCAGGTACGGGCATTACAATTTTACAGTAATGCCTTTTGGATTGAATAATACACCCTCTCTCTTCATAGATCTAATGAATAGAGTTTTCAAGGAATATCTTGATGAATTTGTAGTTGTATTTATTGATGATATTTTGGTATACTCAAAAATCTATGAAGAACATAAAAATCACTTGTGCATTATCATATGTACTCTTAGAAGAAATAAATTATATGAGAAATTTAGCAAGTGTGAAATCTGGATTTAGGATATTTCTTTTCTTGGCCATATTATCTCTACGGATGGAATCTTTGTTGATCCTTCAAAGACCAAGGCAATCCAAGAATGGCTAGCATCGACTATTATAACAGAGGTATGCAATTTTATTGGTTTAGTAGATTATTATTGGCGTTTTTCCAAAAAAAAATCTCAGTTGCATAACCCATTAACCAAGCTCACGTGTAAAAGGGTTAAATTTCTTTGGAAAAAAAGTGTGAAGAATGTTTTGAAGAACTGAAGAGAATATTAGTCAATGCCCCTATCTTGAATCTACCATCAGGGAATGATGGGTTTTTTATTTATAGTGATGCTTCAAAGAAAGACTTGGTTGTGTCCTTATGAAAAATGATAGAGTTATTGCCTATGAATCATGACAGCTAAAAATTCATGAGAAAAACTATCCTACTCATGATCTTGAGTTAGAAACTGTAATATTTTCTCTGAAAATATGAAGGCACTATCTCTATGGTGAAAAATGTGAGATTTATACTGATCACAAGAGTTTCAAGTATATTTTCTCACAAAAAGAACTCAACATGAGATAAAGGGGATGGCTTGAACTACTCTAGGATTATGATTGGACTATACACTACCACTCGGGGAAGGAAAATAAGGTGGAAGATGCTTTGAGTATAAAGGATCATGGATTTTTGAACTAGATGAGAGTTGAAAGGGATCCGATTTTCATGGATCTAGTAAAGAAGGACATGGGAATAAAAAATGGAAGGTGAAATACCAATACTTTTTCAAATGGTTTCCAAACTATATTTATTAGAAAGGATAAAAAGTTATCAGACTGATGATGATGAATTTAAAAAGAAAATTAAAGCTGTGAATGAAGGGAGATTGCTCGACTTTGTATATGAAGATGGAATTTTGAAATTTGGGTAGAGACTTTGTGTTCCTGATATACCTGATCTAAAAAGGGAATGGTTGGATGATGCTCATAGCTCTAATTTCTATATACAACATGGTAGCACTAAGATGTATAGATATTTGAAGGAACATTTTTTGTGGGATAAAATGAAGAGGGAGATTGCTGATTTTGTGTCAAGATGAATAGTTTTTCAACAAGTGAAAGCTGGAAGGCAACATCCTAGAGGAGTCATGAAACCTATTTCCATACCCGAGTTGAAATTGGATAATATTACGATGAACTTTTTCATGGGGCTACCAAATAATCCTAGAAGGAATGATGCAATATGGTTCATTGTTAATCTTCTTACCAAGTCATCACATTTTCTTGCTATAAGAAGAGATTTAACACTTGAATGTCTGGAAAGACTATATATTAATGAAGTTGTAAGACTCCATGGTTTACCCCTATCGATTGTTTCTGATCGTGATCCCCATTTTACATCAAGATTCTAGAAAAGTCTTTAGAAGGCCCTAGATACTGAACTTCGTTTGAGCACTACCTACCACCCTCAAACAAATGGACAACCAGAAAAAACTATTCAAACCTTATAAGACATGTTGAGATCTTTCTCACTTGACATTCATGGTCTGTGGGATCAATATTTACCTCTGGTAGAATTATCCTATAAGAATAGCTTCCATTCAAGTATTCAAATGGAACCATATGAAGTGTTATATGGAAAGAGATGTCACACATTAACTTTTTGGGATGATGTTGGTGAAAGAAAACTCGTAGGCCCAGAACTTATTGAGGAAATAATGGAAAAGGTGAAGGTTATCCAAACCCACATCAAAGCATCGCAAAGAAGGCAAAAGAGCTATGTCGATAACCGAAGGAAGGATTTGGAATTTCAAGTAGGAGACCATGTTTTCTTGAAGGTATCTCCATGGAAGGGTGTTATACATTTTGGTAAGAAGGGTCAATTGAGTCTCAGGTACATCAGACCTTTCAAAATTCTAGAATGAATTAGAGTTGTAGCTTATCGTTTGACAATGCCTCCAAGTCTCTCTAAAGTTCATGATGTGTTCCATGTATAACTATTGAGAAAATACATGTCTGACCCAACACATGTACTCACCTATGAGGAAATTGAACTAGGACCTGATATGTCTTATTGTGAAGAGTCTGTCAAAATTCTTGATACCAAAGAACAAGTGCTGAGAAACCGGACGACTCGTGTGGTAAAAGTTCTATGAAGAAAGCATAAGATGGAAGAGGCAATGTGGGAACCCGATGAACTTATAATGAAGAACCACCAGAATCTTTTTATGCTGTAATATTCTATAAATTTATAGGATGAAATTATTTTAAGGAGGGGAGAATTTAACACCCCAGTCTTCCATGGTACGTTTCCCTTTGAATAATGTAGTAGCTTGTGATGTACGCAACTTCGATATTCTAACACACCACGACCAATCAAACTGGCTATTATGAATCGTAATACCCACTTTTTGAAATTTAATAAGTTTTATTCTTTAAAATGGACTTCATTTTTGGATTCTTAATATCAAAATTATCATAGGGTGAATTTTTGGTACTTTTCTGAAAACTTTCAATTATTGATGAATAGTAAATTTTAATTAAAAACAAATTTTTTGATCAAAATAATTTATAGTGTTAAATTATAAATTTGAGTGATTTTATAGTATAATTAGATTATATTTTAATCATTTAATTTAATTTAGGTCATTTTATGTAATTTCACATTTATACTGGACATAAACAAGTGTCAATCTTTTGATAGTTATTATTTCTTAAAAACACGCTTCTGGTTTTGACAACATGAATTAATTTAAAATTAATTTATGCCACTTATATGTTTTGAATTTGGAAAAATGGATTCCATATTTGGAATCTAGAGATCTAAATTGTGTTAATAGTTAAATTTTGTTTTTAGACATTATGAATAATTACTTTGGTAAATATTTTATTTACCATGGTTAAAGGGTAAATCTAGTAAATAAGGGTAAAAAATAATATTATAATAATATTAAATTACCATAACATGTGTCATATTCCTATTTTTTGATACATTTCCAACCATGGAAATCCTTGGGTCAATTTTGGGACCCCATGGAGCCACTTGAGAGTGATAATGACACTTTATATTAATTAATTTAAAGTAAAGGCAAAAATGACATAAACATATAGCGTTTAGTAAAAAAAATTAAATGGGGTTATATAAGTTATAATTTCGACTATAAATAGTAATTAGAAAGATAAAATTATTTCCTATATAATTTTATTTTATTTATAATTTTTAGACATTAAATAATTAGATTTATTTATGACACAATGATGATGCATTAATTACCATATTAATGATAGAATCAAATAAATGTTATTATAAATATTAACATAAATATAATTTAAAAGTTTTTATGACATCCACGAATTTTATAGGTTAATATGACATTTTAGGTCTTATTAAATGTATTTTTTTTGAAGTAACAAAGGTTTGAGGACTTTCACAAAAACCAAATACTAAATAGTGCTAAATTGACATAAATGAGTTTTTAAAGTAAATATAATATTATTAAATTATATAATAGTCATAAAACACTAAGGTTCTTCAAAATAACTTATATAATTATAGGTATATTATTAATTAACCACTTTATGTTTTATTGGAATTTTATTGTAAGTTTATTAACCAATTATTATAATAATACAACAATACATGGTAAAAGTTAAACTATTTAACTAAGAGTTAAATATAAAAGATAAGGTTAATATGGTGACCTAAACCTATCTAAAACCTATTTATTGAGAGTTTTAGACCCATACCCACCTTAGACTCTAAATAAATCATTTTTGAGCCATTAGAAACCAAAAATGATTTTATTATAAAATAATATTTCAATCTTTTCTTAAGGTTCCCCTCACCTCTCTTATAAAAGGGCACTTCCCCTTCTCTCAAAATCAAAACTCCAAATCCATTTGGTTCAGCCAAAACATGCCTAAATATCCTCCCAATGTTTCTAAATTCAACCTAGGGGCATTAGTTTGATCAGAAATCCATCCTACAGAGCCCTTTTGATCAACTCGAAAGTAAAAACCCGAAGAAGAGGTAATAATTTCACCACCCTCTTTCAAGTTCTTTTCTTCTTCCACTTCCTCATTATTTGTTGTTTCCATTATAAAATAATAACTCCAGTATCTTCTAAATAATTTTATGTTATTATAAAAATGGTACAACCATATTCACTATTCTATCCATCATATGAATGAAAAATTCACCAAATGCGTGTACGTACGACTTACCGTCTCCACGTCGTGGTGTAGTTTGTTATTCAAACACTTAATTATTTGTATGGGTATAATAATGAATATAACTGATTTAAATAATAAATATAACATGTTAATTATTCAGTATATATGATATACCATCCAATTACATACTATTTCACCATCAATATAATGATATTGTCGCTCGTGCGTACGTACGAATTACTGTCTCCATGAACGCAATGAGATTCATTCCCCCTTGTAATCATTCAAATATAATTTTCATTTTATGATTAAAAATAATTTTTAAGAACTTAATATCATTATGGATATGAATAAAATACATCCAATACATAACAAACATGTCTTACATAACTGATAATAAAAAGGAAAACATATCAGTTAACACCCGAAACGATGATACTACTAAAATATTATTAACAAAGCAATATTAGAGGATCATATATGATATCATATTTATTTATATAGTTATTTTATAACTTAATAATAATTATTTAACTATTATACATGAGTTTAACATACCCTCTACCAAGGAAATGTACAAGGTAAGGGTTAATATCACAATCTCTTTATTATCCAAGTTTGTTTTTATGTAAGTATCTTCTGGGACCTCTTTATCATCCACATCCATGTTTCTTAAAAATGTATTTCAAAGAATTTTTAAAATTTACTAGACTATGGGTTAAAGTCATTTATACCCTTGTTTGACTTTTTATAAAATGTTTTGAAAGTAATCTTTCCGTCATTTTCCAAGAAATGTACTTTATGATCTTTTTGACAAAATTAAGGTAAGAATGTTTTTTTAACTTATACAACGAGTGTGGTTATTTTCCACCATTATATCATCGTCAAAGATCCCCATACAATCTTATAATAATATTTTCAAAATAAATGTTTTCTTTTATAATTATGCAACCTTTAAATGATTTCAAAATAGAAAGAGGTATTAATTTCAAATAGTTTTCATTTCATCTATGTCAACATCCTTTGATGGATTTTAAACTTGTTTGAAGTTGATTTATTATGATACAGATCTTCCCTATTGTATTTAAGTTTTTCTGATATGTTTGACTATGGATGTGTTATTTTTACACCATTCATGTTTTATGGATAAAGTATTGACATTTCCTATGCCAGTTTTAATAGAATGTTTATGTTATGTTTAAACATTTTCATATAAGGAATGCATTGGACTTAGTAAGTGATAGGTGGAGCCCACTATAGATCCTCGATGCATCGGTAGGTCTCATGATACAAACTAGTGTCTTGGCACAAGACCTTGAAAAATCGTATTTTTAATCTTGGCACAAGGCCTTGACTATGTGGTTATGAAGTCTGGCATTATGCATTCCATCATTATGAAAGTGGTTATTGATATTGCATGTGATTATTCAACTAGTAAAATATCCATGTGAAGAAGTAAATGGAATTATATGATTTTATCTTTTCCATATTATTCTGAAGTTTAAGTTTAAAAGTCTTTTGTTTTAGTCTTATCAATTTCTTTAAATGTTTATGCTTATTTATGAACGTTTCTACTATATTGTTTTCCTTACTAATCATCTCAACTCACTCCTTTCTATGTTTTATTTTTTCCAGGATGTGAAGAAGTATTTTATGGTTAACCTGTAGGGATAGGCTAAGGATATAAGTGTGTTCAAAAGGGGAAAAAATTTTGTTGATGTTTTTATTTCATGATGTAATGTAAAACTTATGAATGTATCTAGTACTTACAAGTCTACTAAACTGATCAGTCTTTCGGGACATGATTCCTTGTGTCATGCCAATGTTATGTAATAAAGCACCGACTCTAGGTAACTGGGGTCGGGGCATTACAGTGTCTGATTATTAGATGCTTCATTTTTTTCATGATTGGTTGTGATTTATATTGATGGGAGAAGGTAGTATATGATCCTCAAATGAGTTACACAACTAATTATGGGGGTTTAGTGGGGATTTTGGGTTGAAAATAAAGGTGAAACTAGAGATTCATTGTTATCTCACACAATTTGGAAAACCATATTGAGACCGAGTAGATGGATCCAAGGGCCCTACAATTCCAATTTAATGGTTGGAGAATTAATTTTTAATACTTGTGGGACAAACTTTGTTTAGCACTGTAATTCACCCCGATTTAGTTTTTTATCCTCATTTGTTTATGAGTTTCTCATAATGTATTTTCTACTTATTTGGTATTAATTAAATATTAATTTCATGATTCTTTGATGTGATTGGAATGAATTTTCTTGGTGTTTTAGTATTGTTCTATACATTTTCCTGAGGTCTTGAAGATTGATTTGGCTAAAGGAGGAGATATCATAAAATGTAGAACTTCAGAACTACATTAGATAGTTATTTGAGAATGGATTAATTTTTTTTGATGAACTATATAATGTGGATGTAGTTTTTATAGTGTTTGTGAAATATTTTAAAATTTATGAGGGATAAATTATATTTTTTAATGTATTAATTTATCTATTTCTTTCCAAATTAAGATAATGATTGGAACATTATCTCATTTAGGTTTTTAATGTAGTAGGGTATTTTCCATGGATGAATTGTTTTTTGGAATATTCTTTTTCAAGTTCCATCATTGAAAAAAATGTTTAATAATATTTATTTGAAATTATTTCCCTTAAAGATAAAAATTTTAAAAATATTTTATTGATGTGTTTGTTTAGAGATTTATGTTGTTGTAATTATCCGTTAGTTCCTAATGATACAATTTTTTAAAAAAATTATGAGGAATAAATGGATTGAGTTATTGTCTTATGTTATTTAGAAAATTTCACATTGAATTTTGATGGAATAATGTTGAAGGAACATCATTAATGATGAACCTATTGGTGAATCCTCTTAACAAATTATGGATATCCCTTCACTTATAGACTATATCCAGACTCTGAATATTGTGGTGAACTATTAAACTTGTATGCTCTTAGGTACTATCTTAGACTTCATGAATAGACATATATATTAATTATATAAAGGTAATGGTTTGGAAAAAGTGTTTTATGTTCTATATGGATTTAGGGGATCCTCAATTGTCTCAGTACACCTATTGCTTTATGGGTGAGAGATATCTTGTGTTATATTATTGGACTAAGCTTAATGTGGTGGAAGTTGATGGTTCCTTCTCAATTGTGTGAGGAAGTTTCATGCAAGTCATTACAGATGATTTTCATCCCATTAATTTCTCCTAAGGACATTAAAGTTGGGAAATCACTTGAGTTTATGAGCATTTATTAGGTAGAATGAATAGTTAAGGAATGTGAAAATCATTTTTCAGAGTTGGTGGTCTCTTATTTCAAGTCGATCAATGATATTTCCCTAAAATTTTAATTCTTTTTAATATTCCATCTCCTAGAAATTGGTCTATATTTTCTTATAGTTGGCATGGAATCTTTTATGATGGTTTTCAAAAAAGGTATATTTAAGTGAAAAAATGACTAGTTTATGTAATATGTGATTATTGATACCTCTGTTTAATCTATTGTGGAATAGGGAAACCCATCAGTGTGGTTCCATATGGAAATTAAAGCTCTCTTTTTTAAAATAATTGAGGACCCACAATATTTTTGTTTGATTATGTCATCTTTATATGCTTTGTAAGATGTTTTATAAGAATAATTCTTTGGTTTTATCTATTTTAGGATTATGGAATGTAACGCCCCGTGCCTCCCTAAACCATTAATTTTCATTTTTGGGTATTGAAGGTATTCTGGATGAGTCTTGAGTAGGTTCTAGGAGTTTCCAATGGAGGCTAGAGGTGCATCAGAGCCACTTATATAAAACACACCATGTATTGTTGACCTGACATGAAAAGGTGGTTCGGTGCTTGTGAAGTTGGAGACTCCACAACTTGTAAATAATATAAGGGGGAAACTGTGAGATGGATTACATAATATATAAGTATAATTCAGGATTTGAATTAAATAGAGGTCAAAGGTGATGTTTTTTTAGGAAATTTTGAAATTTTAAAAAACTCGAGGATTACACCTCATGGTATGGTTACACGATGTGAAACCTATGAGATTTTGGGTTTTATGTTCTTTTTATAGTATTATTTTAAGTCATTCAGCTTTATCTAATTATATCTTATTTTGGATGATCCCTATGTGTCTCTAGAGTACCGTCTATCCCCCTTCCTCCTACTTTGGTTCATTGGTTCTGGTGGATCCCTTTTGGTGATCTGTGTTGAGTTCTTCTTCTTTCACTATGATTTTTATTCATTCTTCTCTTAGGTATTGATTGTAGAAACGTTATTTTGGTTTGGATGTGAGTTATTCTAGGTTTTTATGACCTTTGGGTGCAGTGTAGGTTGATATTCATTTTCCCATATGTGTTTGTGGTTTTTGTGCATTTCTTCTTCGTCCTATGGTGTTTAGCGAGTCAGCAAAGTTTCATTGAGGTAGAGAATCTCTTATTTATCTTTATTTTGTATCACTTAGGATGGGATTACTATTATTCATATATGGTTTATGGTTATAATCGATTAATTAAAGATAAAAAAACATTTTAAATTGAAATTGAAAGGGGAAATGAGCATGATTCAAATGTTTTTATAGATTTGACATTATTGTGATATGATGGATTATATAGGCTTGATTTCCCACTGAAAATTGTTGTTGTTGGGGAATTTGTTGGAGTTAGATGATATGTGTTATGACTATTGTTTCTATTTTGATTATTTTTATATCACACTAGAATGGAAATTGGATAACCACTTATATTTGGATAATGAAATGGTTGCCTTAGGAGTAAGGTTTTTGTGATGAAACCCCTAATATAATTTGAAATTTGATTAAATATTCTTTGATAAATTTATAAAATGGTATAGATTTTTTGTGATGTGTGTCCATTATTTTGTGGACATTGATGAGTGCTTGAGATGTGATGTGATTTTTATGGTTTGATGGTCATTATTTTAGAGTAGTGAGTGGGTTGTTGTTTGGAAATGCTTTTGGGGGCAATGAGGTGGTTGTTATTTGGCCTTACTTTTAAGGAGGATAGGTGGTTGTTATTTGGTTATGATTTAGGAGTGGTGAGGTAGTTATTGTTTGGATATTATTTTGTAGAGGCATGGTGGTTATTTTCTGTCCTTTCTTTTGGGGAGATGAGGTGCTGGTTGTTTGGATGTGCTTTTAGGGTGGAAAAGGTAATGGTATGATGAGGATGCTGAGCTATTTTTGATGTGTGGTTTATTTTACTAGATTCTTGGGTAATGATGGAATAAGTAAGTTTTTTTTATAATTATTTAAATATTTGGGGTTTGGTTCAATTAATAGGATGTAAATGACAAATGTATAAATAATTTATGGGATGTGTGCTAAAATTTGGATGATACTAAATAATAAAATGGATTTTCTAGATAATGGGAATATATGGGCTATGTAAAATGTGTTTCATGGATTGTGTAGTGTTATGAATTTATAAGTGGCAGTAAAAGTGATGATGTTGCGATTTGGTTAGTTTTTAGTTGTGAACACATAGTTTGGGATCGTGTGTGGATATATGTATATACATGTATATTCATTTTGATTACTATATAAACCCCACCCATGTCAAGCACTATGTGCCGACACCTGCATTGTCATATATGGGGTGTTTTTCTGGATATCAAGTGAGGACGAAGATGGTTGGGCACCCGATATTTCCAACTCTCTCTTTCAGGAAAGGTTGGTATTGCATAGGTTGTGATGGATGAAGGTATATTATTGAACTAGATGGTAGTTGTGATATACTAGGTGTATTTAAAAGAGATGGGTTATGGTCATGATTGTGGGGTAGCGATCCCAGGTGCCTTTATGCAAAGTGTGATGTAACCCATGTTTCTTTGAGTGGGATGAGATGGGGAGAGGTGTCTTACTATGGGGGTTGTTCATGATAGGATTAGGGGATAGGGATGATGTGCTTCATGTTAAAAATACCATACTAGGATGGTTATAGTTTCAGATATCTCGTGGCCTGGGTTTTTTCAAGTGAGACATGAGGTGGTTGTGCTTGTGGGGTGGTGAGCCCAGGTTTCTACAGGCCTGATGTTATGTGACCGTACTTGTGGAGTGGTACGGTATTACGAATATATGAGAGCACTAAGTTGTACAACATTGGTGTGTGAAAGAAAAACACAAGTGGGAAAGAATTTTTGGTTACCCCTTACCGATGTGATTTATATTATATTCTATTACTTGGGTTGTTTTATATGGTGAGAATGCCTTGGTGAGATTTAGGATGGATAATTGAACTGTTAGGAGCTACTAGTTATACTATTTTCTAACAAGTAGATTAGTATGCTTCTTTCACTTGTGCATGAGAGACTTTAGTTTTCCTACTGAGTATACTTGTTTCCTCACCCTATTTATATAAACTAATCATCTGTTTTCTACAAGGGTTATGTGAACCATATGGGGAATTACTATCTTAGACCATAGATAGCTACCGTGTCATTTATTTATCTTTTATTTTGGTTATTTACTTTGGATAGTTTTTTTGTATCATTTTTATTTATAAATTAATTTATGGGATGGTTTTGGTTTTGTTTATATTATGTGAAGGATTTTTCTTGAATGATTCATCTTATCTTTTATTCCTATGTAATTATATAGTGTAATCCCTCCCATTTCATGATATTTTTATACCTTTTGTGATAGTCTCCAACTTGGGGCCTAATGTGAGGTAGGACTCAATGGTCATTATCTATCTCCCTTCATTGTGGTATCTTTGGAGGTACGGGTGGTGATAGAGTGGTATTAGAGGTGATGGTTGAGAGATATGATGGAGTTTGGAGTTAGTCATAGTGATTATTTTAGGGTTTAGTATGGAAATAGTGTCACACGACCTTGGTGCAAGACAAAATCTAGGGTGACCGGCTAGGAAACGAGATTTTAGGGCCTCCCGTGATCCTTTGTATGAGCTCTGAACTTATTTAAAGATATTTTGAGGTGGACCTATTTATAGGGAAGATAAATATTAGAGGTACATGCATCATGATGACTTTTTTTCTTGTCTTAATTGGGTTACTTTGGGATGGTTAAAATAAATGATTTTATTTAACATGAATATAAATTAAATTCCATAAGACCAAGGATTGGTAATATCTAGTTTAATTTTCAGTTATGGATCTTATTCATCATCCACATGTGGTACTATAGTATAATTGTACACTGTGCATGTACAGTAGCAAAAATATACATTGTGTGGTACTGTAGCAGGTACTGTAGCAGTTACTATATAAGGTACTATTCGATACTATAGCAACTGGAACTATTCCCCTTGGGCTATCAGTTTGGGCTTGGAGTCCTTAAGGCTTTCGGGCCACCCAATCCTTCGGGTCAGTAGGGCTTTCGGGCTACCTTTAAGGCCTTCGGTCCACCTCAAGGCCACATGTAGTTTCCCTAGGAAAACTCTACAAAAAATGGAGCATCCCTAGAAGAGGAAACTACTGGAAAATATCCCTATACCCACAGTTTTGGGTAAAATCGTGGGTATAGGGGTAGTATGGAAACCTATACTTACAGTTTTATGCAAAACCTTGGGGGTAGTTTTTTTTGTGAAGACCTATTCCCACAGTTACAGAAAACTATGGGTATATACCGACAGTTTTGGTCAAAACCGTGGGTATAGAAATTGTTTTTCAAGTCCTATCCCCACGGTTTTGGAAAAACTGTGGGCATATGATTTTTTTTCAAAGACCTTTACCTGTGGTTTTATAAAACTATGGGTATAGTTTTACCGTATTATGGCAGGAAAAAAAAATTGCGGGACACAAAAAATATTTGGCGAGAAAATCTATACCCAGGGTTTTCCCTTTAATACCCAAAGTTTGGATTTATATATTTAGGTAAATAAAAATATATAATCAAACAAATGTCATATTTGAGTTGGTGAGCGGCTTCTTTGTATTCCCTCAAGTCACTGGATTAAATCCTGCTGAGTTCCTTTTTGTCTAATAGAGGAGGCGAGATTAATATGTTAAAATTAATGTAGATGTATTAAAATATAACTGTGTTTGCTCGGTTGGTTAGTCGTTCAAATTATGTATTAGAAACGCGGGATCGAATCTCGTGACCTATTTTTTTCTATTAAGTACGTGGATTAATATATTTAGAGAAATATAGATACATATATATGTAATTGGCGTAGCTGAAGTGGTAAGAAGCCCCGACGTTAATTGGTAGGTCGTGGGTTCAACTCCTTCCCACAGTTTTTTGTACGATTTTTACCCACGGTTTTAAAACCGTGGGTGTAAGGCTTGGAAAGTGTGGCATGAGGCTTTGAAAGCATGGAAAAAATCTATACCCACGGTTTCACAAACCGTGGGTATAGGATGGAGACCTATCCCGACACTTCGATTGCCCACAGTTTCCAAAACTGTGGGTATAGGCTATACCCACGGTTTTTGGGGCCATACCCATTGTTCTGAAACGTGGGTATAAGGTATTTTTCCAATAATGGGATTCAGAGTAAGTGCAATCACCAGACTAGATCCAAATAGATTATCACAATGAGAGGGTACGGCTATGCCATTGGGACCTGTATATGCTTGCACAGGAAGCCTAGCTAGACAGTCATGCAAAGGTGGAGAGCTACTATCACGATGCATATGTTGGGGAGGGGCAGTTCCTTGTAGATAGTCTGGTTAAATTTCATAAGACCTTTGGGTCATGTAATCTCCTAAGCCTACATGCCTTGTATCTCTAAGCCTACGAGCCTTGTTAGGGTTCCCCTCATCCCTTGAAAGGGGGGTTATCAAAAATCAATTAAAAAAAGAAGTCCTTCGGGCCATTCAGGCATCGGGTTAACCAGGCTGAGGAGGATAAGGCTTGGTAGAGGGAGATTCACAGTTTTTAGAGGCATTTTTTAGGTAATTATGTGGGAAATTCTTCATATATTGAGATAGAGATATGTCTAGAGGACCCCTATATCACTTTTAGTTTGATCTGGTCCCCATTGGGATACTAGTTCCCTTTGGAGATTAGCCAGATATAGGGAGTTGTGCATCGATGGTGGATGTCGTATCTCTATGAGGAGAAAGAGACATATGTTTGATAGACTAACTTTTAGAAAGAGTTCTGAGAAGTGTTTATTTTGTCAACTATGAATGCAGTTAAGAGTTTATAGCTTCATTATCTTCATCAAGTAGAGGATTCTCAATGGGGAGACTCAGACATAGAGGTGATTCATGACCGTGTTACCCATGGTGATGCACTGGAGGGATGGTCAGAGCGTGGTCAGAACTAGGAGTTGTTTTGTGGGAGGTTTTTTGTTTCAGTAGTGATTAATGGGGAGACCTTGAGTTTCGTAGCTCACCATTTATGGTATAAAAAGTATTTTTGATGATTTACCATGGTTTGAGGGTGCAATTTTTGGTAGCCCTAAATGAAACATTCAATGGTGAAGTTTGTGGAAAAGTACTTGGTCTTGCAGTAGTTAGAGGTTAAAAATCATGTTCTTGGACATTTTTTACATACCTTAGAATTTCTTGAGTGGAAATAGAATGACACATTGATGGATTTCATCATAAGTTAAGCCTAATCTTAGAGAGGTTATGATGATAGATGGGTGATCATGGATAGATTGGTGAAATCAGACCACTTCATAGCGATCAAGGAGTTAGGTGTAGCGGTTGTTTTAGACAAGAGGTATGTGGATGAGGTGACATGGTCAAATTGAGTTATAAGGCCCATCATCTAAAATTGGGATTCATGTTTTACATCATGAGACTGGAGGGTATTTCAACATTCTTTTGAAACTCATTTACACCTAAACACTTATTTCTACCCTCATACAAATGAGAAGATGGATCAGACTATCCACATGTTATAGGATGTGTTGCAGACATGTGTCCTAGACCTTAGTGGGTCTTGGGTAAAACAAATGACTTCAATTGATTTTTTATAATAATATCTATATATCAACCATTTTAATGGATCCATTTGAGGAATTTGGGTTGATACCGTGTTGTTATCCATTGTGTTGAATGAAGTTTGGGGAGTCAATATTTTATGGACCCGATGTGGTGAAGATAATGATAGAGAAGGTTCAAATTGTTCATGAGGGGATGCAAGATGACAGAGAAAAGTCTGAGTTTGAGGTTTAAGTCCATGTGTTCTTGAAGGTTTACCCTCAACATGGGTAGTTTTTTTTTGGTAGAGGGAGTAAGATTTATCCTAGGTTTTTTTGACCTTTGAGGAGTTGGGGAGAGTTGGAGAGATTGTGTATCATTTGGAATTTCCACCATGGATAGAGAGGATCTACAACATCTTTTTCATATCTTAGCTTTGTCAGTATCTTTACAATGACTTTTATGTCACTAACATGGGAGATATTAATATTGATAATGACATGGAATTTGTGGAGTGTCCATTAGAGATATAATATCCTTAAGATAGGGTACTATGTGGATGGATCCATTTGGTTTGGATGTTGTGGAGGCATGGTGGTCCGAAGGAGATTAGTTGAGTATGGGAAATAGAAATGTGTTCGTAGTACCCAGGGTAGTTTTGATATTTTATTTCTCTATTTTTCCTATGATGTGATGTTTGGATCCTTCAGTTTAATGAGATGAATTATTTTCCACTAATTTAATGTGTTTTGTATGGTGTGATAAAATGTCCTGATATATGAAAAGGGGAGGAACTGATTCCTAATCTAGAAACATTAACTGTGATGAAATTATACCCATGCAAGAGAGTTAGTGCCACCAAGAGTGGATAGTATCTTGATATATAGGATGAAATTTTGAAATTCATATGTTTAGGGTAGTGTGGCTAGTTAGCTGCGACGACTGTTGGTTTTGGTTTCATGGAGGTTGAGATGATTGTGTGGAAATGTAGTTGTGTGAGAGGAGGTAGTTTTTGGCTGTGTAGTGATGAGGTTGTGAGTGATGTTTTTTTCAGGTAGGTTTAGTGTGTTTGGATTGTGGTTGCGTTTGTGGTATGACAAGATCCTTTAGTGGTATCTTACAGGGTTGTCATTCATACCCCTTTCATCGTGAATTTCATCTTGGATTCTCATGGGAGAGAATAATTTATGAGGTATCTAATATAACAAACCTTACATACCAAATCAATTAATTTTCCAAATTTGGATGTCGAAGGAGTTCTGAAGGAGGATTGAGGAGGTTTTTAGGGTTTTTAGTGGAGTATTAAGGTGAAAGAGAGCTCCAAAAGGAAATATACATCATGTATTAATAACATGAAGTGTAAATTTTGTTCATTGATTATGAAGTTGATGATTTCATGACTTGTAAATTAGATAAGGAAGAAGATGAGAGATGGATTACATGTCATGTAAGTGGAATTAATTATGTGTATTAAATACAGGCCAAAGGCTATACATTTTTCACTAAAAGTTGGAAATTTTAAAAAAAACTTAGGATTACATGTAGTGTAATGATTACACATCGTGTAATGATTACACGATGTGAAGTCTGCATGATTCAAGGTTTGGAGTTTGTTTTCTTAGCTGATTATCATTCATTTGTCCACACCTCATTCTCTCTCATTTTAGAAGATTCCTAGGAACCATCCAGAGGATATTCCATCCCCTTCCTCCCACTTTGGTTCATTGGTTCTGGTGGATCCACATTACCAAACCATTGTGATTTATTCTTCTTTACCAACGATTTTCTTTTGTTTTTATCATGGGGATTCACTATGGTGATGTTGATTTGGTTTGGGGTGTGAGTTGGACTATGTTTTATTGATCATTGGTTGTGGTGTAGGTTGATCCATAGTTTCACATATGCGGTTGTGGTTTTGGGAATTTCTTATTCACCCTGTGGTGTAAAACAAGTCAAAAAAGCTTCATAGTGGTATATAATCCATCGTATCTCTTTATTATGTATCAAAGAAGAGGGGTGTAATATTTTTCATCTATGGGTTATGGTTTTTATGGCTTTATTAAAGATAAATAACAAGTTAAATTTAAATTTAAAGGGGAAGTAGGTATGTTTCACATTATTTATAGAATTGATATTATTGTGATATTGTGGATTATACTAGCATGATGCCCCACTTCAAATTGTGGTCATTGGGGGATTTTTTGTACTAAATGAAATGCGTTATTCTTTTGGGTCTATTGTGATTGTTGTGATATCACCCTAAAATAGAAATTGGCTAACAACTTATATTTTACTAATTAAATGGTTTTCCAAAATTATAGTTTCTGTGATAACATCCCTAAAATAATGTTAGATTTAATAAAATCACATTTGATAAATATTTAAAATTTTCTTAATATGAATTGATGGGTGTTCATGTTTGTGGGATAGTGATGTGGGGCTGATGATTTGATTATCATGCTTGGGGGGGGGGGGGTTGAGGTTGTTTTTGTTTGGATGTAATTTTTGGGTAGTGTGGTGGTTATTGTTTGGACGGGATTTTGGGGTGGTGAGTTTGTTGTTTTTTGATTTTCCTTTTTTGGGTAGATCAGTGGTTATTGTTTGGCCGTGATTTTGGCACTATGAGGTGGTTTTTTCAGTGATTTTGAGGCGATGAGGTGGTTGTTGTTTGGACATGATTTTGGGGTGGTGAGGTGATAGTGCAATGGAGATAATGAGTTTTTTGTGATGTGTGGTTGTGTAGTGCTATATATTTGGGTAGAGATGGAATAAGTAATTATTGTTTTTATAATGATTGAAATGGATGGGTTTGGTTCGGTTAATGGGAAGGAAATGGATAATTAATAAATAAATTGTGGGTTGTATGGATAAATGTGGATGATGATTAATAATGAAATGAATTTGATAGATAATTGGAATTGGTTGGTAATGTAAAATATGTCTTGTCGCTTGTGTGGTGTTATACATTTAGTTGTGGAAACAAAAGTGATAATGTTGTGAGATGGTTATTGTTTTGTTATGACCCATATATTAGTCTTGTGTGTGGGTATATTTATATACTTGGACATTCTCTGTGATTTCTATATTCACCCACCAACATTGAGAATTATGTTTAGACACCCAGATAGTAACATGGGGGTGTTTTTCCAGATATCCGGTGATGAGGGCGGATGGATGGATACACTCTCTTTCCCGCTCCCTCTTCCAGGTGAGGTAGGTATTGCATAGACTGTGATGGTAGGCGGTCTGTTAGTGTGCTATATGGTGGTTGTGATATCCCATGTGTCTTCGAGTGAGATCTGATGATGTCGTACTTGTGGGGAGGTGAACCTAGGTGACTTTTGGAGAGATGTGACATAGCTCAGTTGTCTATGGGTGAGATAATATGGGATGGGGAGGATTACGATGGAGGTCATTCATGGTATGAGGGAACGAGTTTGATTTCCTTCATGTTCACAATACCCTACTGCTCTGGTTTTGTTTGTGGATGTGTTGTGGTCTACAATATTTTTGGTGAGACTAGATGTGGTTATGTTTGTAGGGAAGAGAGCACAGGTGTCTGAGGGTGTGACGTAATGTGACTATTATTATGAGATGGTGTGGTATTCGAAAGAGATAGGGGTGCTAGGACCTACAACATTTGGGTATGAGAGGATCATACCAATGGAAAATTGGTGCAGAGTTCCCTTTATCAATGTGATTCATATTATATTATATTATGTGGCTAAAGTTATTTTGGTGAGAGTGCCTTGGTGAGGTTTGGGATGGATAGTTGAACTGTTAAGCTGTTGTTGGTTATACTATTATCTCATGGTTTCATTAGTATGAATCTTTCACATGTGCACTAGAGACTTGGATTTTTCTAATGAGTATACTTGTATGCTCACCCAACATATAATAAAAAAATTTCAGGTTTCTAGGAGGAATATATGGACCATGTTAGGCATTACTATCCTAGGTCGTGGATAGCTATTGTGCCACCTCTTTATACTTGATTTTGGGTATTTAATTTGGAGAATTTTATCTTTAATATCTTTATTCATACATGCATTTGTTGGATGGTTTTTTTCTTTTATATTATTCCATGGAGTTGTTTTTAGATGATTCATCTTATCTCCCAATCCTATGTAATTATAGAGGATAATGCCTCCAATTTCATGATATTTCTTATACCCTCAGTGATATTTGACAACTCAGTTCCTACTAGAGGTAGAACTCAATGGTTCATTATCTATCTCCCAAAATTTCAGTATCTTGGAGGGAGGGGGTCATGACATTGCCAGTTTTTTATTTCTTTTATAGATTTTTATTTTACTATGGATCTTGAGGTGATATTTTTTAGATTCTTTAATTGAATATTTTTTTATATTTGTTTGTTTAATGTGAGTTTTTTGTGGGTTTTCTCATACTGGGATAGTATAACCATGATTTATGAGGTCTGAGTATGTGATAGTTTTGGGATAGGTGTATTTATAGATTGAAAGATATGAGAAAAAAATTATATGTCTACTTGGATGACTTGGATATGTAACTCACCCATTTTGATTATGCATTTTTGGTTCTTAGGTTTGGAACTTGTTGGGTTAACTATGAATCGTTGTCCCAATCGCGAAGTCCCAGATTACCCATATCTCATATATTTAACATATTATTTAAACCAAGTAACTCTTTGTTGGGGTTTCTTGTGGCTGTATATAATGGTCAAGATTATTTTGGTAGATATTTGAATGGTTTTAATGAGATTATTTTTTTATTGTGGATGTTAAGATATTATAATGCATTTTTTCTCCTAAGAGTGTTTGCTAAAATCCTATTTTTATGGGATCCAATGGTGTATAGAGGAACTCATTTCCTATGTTCTTTTCAGGAGATGATTTTTATCTTGGATAGTGGTTTCCTTGTGGGTGTGGTCATTGGTTCACTTTTTTCCATATAATATGGATTATAAATGGATGAAAAATCTATAATAAATTTACATATATTTTTATTCTACTATCAATTGGTTTTCTTTTATGTTTCAATTATATTTATTCAATAAATTTTTGGGATATTAGTTTTGTTGTTTTAAGGAGATTAGGTGTTTGGTTTTGATGATGAGTAGTTTTATCTTGCGATAAATCCCAAAAAACATATTTCCCCATCCTAACCTCATATTAAATTAATGTTGGGAGGTTTTGGAAATTAGTTACATTTAATTTTTGGAAAATTATTTTTTAGGGGAATAAGATTCTTAGGGGGAGAATTACAATGCCCTCGTGTTGCTGTTGTTTTAAATATTATTATTCTTGAGTTATTTATGAATCTAGAGAGTTTGATGTAATAAATTTAAAATTCATTATTTTTTTATTCTATAATAATGTTGACGTAAAGTTAGTGTAAACCATGAGAAAACCAAGGAAATCTATGAAAATGTAGTAATTCCTTAACATGGGTTTTGTTACAGTTTGTGAAAAAGTTATCAATCCATGTAGGGGGACTTAACATGTAGTAATTCACCTTACTTGTTTGTGTTATCTCCATTGAAGGCAAAACTTTGTAACATGATTTCATCTGATTTGAGGTAAGTTTTTCCATGAAACCAAATTTATTTTTCAAATAAAGTAATATTTTTTTTATAAACCAATTTATAATGAAATAATGATTTAATATGGTTCTTTTAATTCATTATTAATTTTTTCCTTGGATATTATCCTTGGAATAAAACATTTTCCCTGTGGGATTTCATGTATTTCCTTAAAAAAATATTTTTACCTACCAAGAAATTAAGAAAATTATTAAGAAGAATATTTCAATGTTTTTGTTTGAAAATATATAACATGATCCCTAATTTTATTTTAAATAAATTAATAAATTATTTATGAATTCTTATTTTATGGGTTGATTTTTTCAAAAGGGAGGTTTTTCTTTCAATGTGATTTCTAAAAGTTGTTTTAAATACTAAGGTTTGAATGGAAATTTAAATAGTATCTACATCCCAATCTGGATTTATTTGAAGTATCATTTAGAAACTTATGAATAAGGTATTTGATTTCATGAGTCCCTAGAGTCACTTAAATTATGGTATATATGGATAAGGTTACGAAGGCCAAGATTCATAGTGAAAATTCCCCCTATATCACCAAGGATCCTTACCTTGTGCCTAGGCTGCATCTCTTGGCCCGAATGGCCCAAAGGCCTTCTTTTTTATTTTATTATGGATAATCCCCCTTTAAGGGTTTAAGGGGAACCCATACATGACCAGTAGGCCCAAAGAACCAGGCCCGACTGACCCGCAATACATTACCCGAAGGCCCATAGGCAAATCGTGCCCAATACATGACCCGTAGGCCCAGCCCACTTGAACTGCCCCTCCCCATCTTTTGTGTCATTGATCACCTATCATAACACCTTGCATTGATGATCAGCTAGCATTGACCCGTACAAAGTCGAACGGTGCCTGGTCCCAATGGCGGCTGCCATACCCTCTCATTCTTCCAATCCGATTAGCTCTACTTCTGGTGGCTGCTACTCTTATTATTTTGTTCCTCTTCTAGGGCCAGTTCTGTGTGAACCGGGCTACTCCATGGTCTACGTGGCCCGAAGGCCCTGTGGCCCGAAGTCTCTGTGGCCCGAAGGCCTTTGATGACCCGAAGGCCCGGGAGACCCGTAGGCCCAAACCGGTGGCTCGAAGGCCCAAATTGGGTGAATAGTTCCAGTTTCTACAGTACCGAACAATACTGCTATAGTAGCCCAGAAATTCTCCTCCACCCAGTTTTGAACCTCGGTCTCTTGGATGCCAAGCAGGAGCCCTTACCACTCGGGTATGGGCTCGTTGGCCTGAATCTCTTGGGTTCCCCATCTTGCTCCCATGTTGCATCAACTAAGTTTTCTATATGAACCATCCTAGATCCTAGGTTACGTCACCCCAACCACCAATTCTAAATACATTCTATTATGATATCCATTCACCCAGGCCACCATACATTCCTATAAATAGACCCATTATCCATTCACTTGGGCACGAGATTCTCTACTTATGGAAGAGAGAGAGAGAAACTCATAGCCACATCACTGAGGTATAAAAATAAATATTCATGTATATTATGGAATAAAAACCCAATGTTAATTAAATTAAGTGATAATATGGTCATTCATATGAGAAGATAATCTCGAATGACCACATTTCCTATAGTCTTCACTCACTAGGGAGAATGACCAATCTTACAACCATACAAGAGTACATTTAACCCAATGATATCCCTATGAACACATGATTTCTATATCAAATACACACTAAGATCCTCCATATGGGTGACCCATTTCTAATTCCATTTCTCTTGGAAAACCCATCACCAAAGGAATCCCACTTTTGGGTTCTATCACCCAATCCTTGTCAATTGGGTAACCAATCGTCCCAACCTCTTCACTAGGTTTACACCTTACCCAAGGAATATCACTTCAGTAAGCCATATCCCAAGGAACGTAACATGGGAAACCCATAACCCAAGAGTTCAAAAAAGGTATAATAAACACAAAATCCCTGTATTGAGTTAAATATTCCCTTTTACTACCTCACTATTGTATCATGTACCCCTTAGTTCTAAATAAAGATCATCCCTTTACCAAAGTATCCTACCAAGGAATCCAATTATCAAGGACTCATATAAATACACCATATGAAAAGGGTTAGGGAATGAAAACATGTGATAAACCCTTAAATAAGGAATTTTATTGATAAATGGTTTCTATTTAATTGAAATCCGAGATAGGTTGATCCATTACAAAAATTGGAATCTTGGATTCCATTGATAATAAGGGTCCCTATCTAGAGGACAATGAAATGATATCTCATAGCTAAGTGTGATCATTATAATTCCAAATTCTAATTTATTATCCATGTATTCTTTGGATTATTCATGGTTTAAGTACTTGATTCATGTCCAATGATTTATATCTTATACACTTAGTGATCTATAATATACTGAAAAGGGCAGCTTTGATGTATAATCCCCACTTAATCATCTGTTGTCTCACCTTTCACAACAAAAATTTCCCCATAACATGATTATTAAATATTTGAAAAAAACCCTATAGCATGATGTTAAACATTTTGGATAATGTAATATTCACACATTATAAAACTGTACAATAATATTCTTAACACATTGTGTTAAACTGCATAGTACAATCTTGCCACATTACCCTAAACTATGTTTCTCCAACTATGTAGCGATTTATTAATATCAAGTAGAATATGTCATTTTCATAATATAGGGTCAAATAAAATATCATAAACACTTTATTTTAACACCCCAATACATTAATAACAATTTATTTTGATTAAATTTAGTTTCTTTGATAGCCTGTGATACACGCAAAACCAAGTCCAAACGAAATACGATACTCTATTAAAATATTATTATTTAAACATGAAAATTATAACCTAGATGTTAGGTTTTAGGGTATGAATAAGAATAATTAAATTATTAAAAAAAAATTTTACACATGCTCATTAGTTTTCAATTGATTATAAATAATAATAAAATAAAAAATAATTTTTTTTTGAAAAATTGATTTTTTCGAAGAAGCGGTTTCATTGCTTTTGTGCACTTATTATAAAAGAAATTTTCTTCCAATTTTAGAAAATTATTTGATAAAAAAGATTTAAATTTTTATATTATAATATCAAAAATATATTTTGATTAATTTTTGGTATTTTTCTGAAAAGATTAATTTGTTGATGAATAGTAAAAAAATACTAGTTTTATTGAAAAAAATGATTTTCTGTTTAAATAATTTATAAAGAAACATTTTTTTTAAATTTGATTCAAAATTAAAATTAGTTTAGTAATATATTTATTGATAATTATTTTCAGTTAGAATAAATTTAATTTTTAATTTTTCTATTAAATATTTATTTACTTATGAATATTTTCACTTTGAAAACACACTCTTTCATCACGTCTGTGAGATTGATTTTAAATTATTTTTTGCAACGTCTGTGAATTTAATTTCAAAAATTTTTTTCCATATTTTTAATAATAATACTTTTAATTATATAATAGGGTTAAATTAAATTTTTTCCACAATTAATAGTGAAAACGGTAAAAATTAACTAGTGCGGTTAAGGTAAAAATTAGTTTACCATGGGTTAAACTAAGAAGATAAGGGTTTAAAATTACTTAAAACTTATCTAAAACCAATTGGATAGCCATTTTTCGACATTATAACTTATAATATCATATTTTGTGAAATTTTTGATCATTTTGGAATGTTTAAAATATGAGAACGCTTTATTCTTTTCAAAAATACCATGTGTGTCATCTTCCACAATTATAAAAGGCCACAAAAATTCCTCCTATATTAACACATTAAAAACACATTTTATTTTCCCATACCTAGAAAAATCACTTCAATACTTCCCCCCTAGATTTATAGATTCCAAATTTTGGTCAAAATACTAACCAAGGAAGACTATTTGTGAAAACTAAAAAATGTTTTCTAAAGAAGAGGTAATGTCCTTCAATGAGTGTTATTACATTATTTATTCCTCCACCTCCATCAACAATAATTAATCCAAGATAATATAAAATATTCACTATATTCCATACACTAAGATTTTATTATGTTATTGTGATTAACTATGTCTATATCCTCTTCTCTCAAATGGGAAACCATAACGTCGCTCTTGTGTATGGCAGACTAATGCCTCACAAACCGATGTGACACGTTTTATATGAACGACTCACAAGGTTGGGTATGATTGTAGATACAATGATTATATATTATATTTATAATGTAATAATACTTCTATAATTATAATATCATATATAAAATCTTACTTTACATTCCAAAGAAAATATTATAACGTCGTTTGTGTGTACGACGAACCACCACCTCATGAAGCGATGTGATTCATTTTTTACTAACACTTTTCATGGAATTTAATAAAGAATAAATTTTAAAACTATATATGATTTATATGAAATGATATTGATTATATAAAATTAATATTCCATATAATTCCTTACTCTTTCACCCATTAAATAAATGATAATGTCGCTCATCCGTACGTACGACCAACCATCTTCCTGAAGAGATGTGTTCCATTATCTATGATCAAATTTAAATAATGAATATAAAAATGTATCTAGTGAAAAAATAATATTTATAAAATTTATATATTTCTTGAGATGATCAAACTATATCCTATATTCAAGATCTGTAACATTCACGAAAAAACATTCATGAGAAAACAAGACAATTAACACCCGAAACAATAGTGATAATGAATGATTATTAATGAATGGGTGAAAATATGTTATAGAGGGATCATATATGAAATTATAAATATTAATATGGTTTTATTATAAGTTATTATTATATTTAAAATTACTATATTGGTTTTTCATAAACATACAAAGGAGGTTATACCCAAGGTCAGGTTTTCTCATCTAACTTTTACTTTATTGAGACATATGTCATATTCAATAGTTATTTTCATTTTCTGGTGTATATAATACCCCATAATAGGTTACATCACCATTATCATTATATTAATCATAATTAAAGATTAATTTTAAGCTATTTACTTCTTGGTGCGTATGACTCAAAAGTTACCAAAGTGATAAGGGTTATTTCATAATCTCGACACTATTCAAGAATGTTATATTTATGTCTCTCTTTGGAGAATTATTTGATATTTTATAAAAAAGAAACTATTTTCTTAAACTCTAGAAATTGATGTACTTTTTATGTTATAGTAACATTTTCTAATAATTGGTACATAAAATGATTGGGGAAACATTTTTATGAAAAAATACCCTATTTCTCTAGTGAGATGGGAATCATTCATCTATATCAATGTTTTATAAAAAAATTTTCAAAAACGTTTTTACTATTATTATATGATATATAAAAGTCATTATTATATTGGTTTTAATTTATACAAGTGGTATTAAATGTAATATTCTCATATTTTTCTGAGTGAAGAACTTTTTAAAATAGTATAAAATGAATTTTTTTACTTATAAAAAATGTAAAAAATTACCTACCATTATTTATTTGAATCTTACATTTAATGATTATAAAGTTATTTTGAAATAAATGTTTTTAAAAAATATTTTATGAACTTTTAGTTTTACAAATATGATTTTCAAAGTGGAAATATTATTTTTTATGAACATTTTAAATGATATTTTATGGTAATTCTATTCATGAATGTCAATAACCCTTATTCTACTCCACTAGGGATATATTGTAATGATACCATCCAACTTATTTCACTAGATGGCTTATTATCAATTTGAATGTAGATGTACTAATTTGATACCATTCTCCATATTACTCCGAATGGTTTATGATTATGCTTATTGATTGGGGTTATTATTAACATTATGTATGCTAGTTTTTCAACATGAATGTTTATGTTGATCATGTTTCACCCCTTTCATATGATGAATTCATTGTACTTAATAAGTTATGGGTTGGACCCATTATATCCACTTAATTTATCATAATGGTTTATGAGAGAAACTCATTTGGGTATTTGGTAGAGTCATTTACCATTTATAAATGATTTCTTGGCATAATCCCTTTACAGTGTATTTAGGATGTCAAACATTATATGTCCCATAATTATTATATTAGTGATTGATTTTCTGTGATAAAAAAATTATACATATTATACATGGATAGGATTTAAGTTAATGTGATTTTTTATATGGCATTATTTGATCATTTTTTTCCTATGATATTATGATCATGCTATTGATTAAATGTAAAGTATTATTATTATTTAACTTTCCATATTTATTATGTATTATTTGTTCATGATAGAATCCACTGTAAACATACCCTTAATGAACATTTTAGCTCACCCATTTCTTATTTTTCTTTCCCCATGATTCCAAGATGTGTATTATGATTGATATGCGGGGGTATGCTAGAGGAAAAATGATGCATTTAAATAAAATACTATATTGTATTTAATGTTTTTAATTGTAATGAGATATTCATCTATGTATCTAGTTTATTAAGAAAACAAAACTATTCTGCCCATTGGGATGTGATTCATTGTAACTAGTTCCAATATAATAAAGTAACCACCGACTCTGGGATACTAGGGTTGGGGCCTTTACAAATGGTATCAAATATTATTTACTATAAACCATAAGAACTTGATTTATGAAAACATAAATTAGTGAATATTACCCTATTACTTATTTGAAGCATAAGTATAAGTATAAAACAAAATCATAATGATTTTGTATGGTAGAGATTATGTGGGTTTTCTTATAATGTATCCCTAACTGCATACTACTAGTGGACGTGTTTCTATCACTGTTTTACTATAGGGTACTAAAAGTTATGCCAAAAGAAGAAAATACCCCCATGAACGCTTTTCAAAATGAATCAAGTACTTCTACAAGTCTATCATGGTGAATGGACTCAAATTGAGTTTCAATTATTTGAAGGAACTTCAAGGAATTTTGGTTTTCAAGGTTTTTAAGTGGCCTACGAACCATCACCAAGAAAGGTACGTAGAGCATATGGATTGTGAACCGCCAGGCATGTAGGATGATTCACAAACCAATAGCCCACAAGGAGATGACCAAAAAGCAAGGCAGACAAAAAACTAAGTCACCGATGGATTCATACTCGAGAGGATCATCCGCGTATCAGGCCGCGAACTCATCAATTTACGGACAAAGTGAATCAGCAGGGTTCCATGAACCATTATCCCGAATTGAAGCCTTCACAAACCTCGGTTGACTGAGTCTTTCGTGAGTCAGTATGTTGCTTTAATGGGCCTCCACAAATGGTTCCAAATTCCCAATAGATGCGATTTCTCTGATTATTAATAAAAGGAGCATAATAGAAGTATAGAGACACACACAGAGAGGGAGATAGATAGAGAGAAGGATAGATGATGAAAGCTTGAGGGAGACTTATAGGTTGCACTCCGGCTTCTATCTTGTTTCATCGATGAAACCCGAACCGAGAACCACCCCCTCCGCAGGTACATCCGACTACGAACCATAAAATGGGGGAATTTAATAATAATAATAGAATTGTAAACCTAACTAGAGAACCAAAAACCAAGGGATTCTCATGGAATAACTCCCCGCGAACGATGATCCCCCAGACCCCCTTCAATATGGTGCTCTGTGTAGCGTACCGCTACGCGGGCTGAACTCGGCACCACGTACTACCTCAGTACGCGGATGGAACCCAAAGCGGCATGATGGACCGCATACCACTATGGTACGTGGTTGCATATACCCATACCCACATACCACATTGGTATGTGGATGACCCCTCTACTTATATATCACTATGGTATGTAGAGCCTCCCCCATCCCGCATAAAAAGTCAGTACACAGAATGGGGTGTTTTCTCATATTGTTCCTTCTGGTTCCAACATCACACATCCACTACCATCTAGTCCTCTATGGTCCCTCTATTAACCAGTCCTCTGAAATTAAGCCAAAGCCTCCACCAAAGTCATCAGACCCGTAAGATCAAACTATTGGGTGCATTGGTGTGCCCCATTCAGTCTGCATAACCATAGTAAGCAGAGTCACGAAGGCCCTACCCACAACGGTGTGGGCTTCAGGAATGCTTGTGAGGATATAGACCAAGGTAACCTGGATCCCAACCTTGGGATGCTGACACAAACCTTCTTGTTATAGGGATTAAGGGTGATCACTTGATTTTCCATTCAATGATGAATAGTGGTCATTAGAAGGGGTTATGTTCAATCTCTACTTTGATGAGGATGAAACTCCTCCCCTTCCCATAACGTACTCTGAGGCCCTCACACTAAGGTAAGTCTCCAATATTCTGTGGTAGGGCCACATGACCTTCAATGTCATTTCACATTGAAGGGTTTGTTGCTTCGCATCTTCTTCAACAGTCTCCCTGACCTCTTCCGCAACGGGATACCCCCCCCCCCCCACCAACAGGGGAGGAAGCATGTGCCTTGTTGAATCTTTCAAATTCTTTTTTTATCACACCGAGCATGAATCACATGGTCTTAGAGGTTTGTGATGAGTACAACATCCATATGATTTTTAACTATGAAAAATCTGATTCTTGACCTAATTAGTATATGTAGGATGCCTACCAGAAGGCATGATCATGACAGGGTGCCCCTCCAAAATGGTTCACTCAATCATGTCCCGTCAAATGGACAACTTCTATTCATAATCCCCACACAATCTGAAAATTTTGGGTGTTGATTCCTCTCCCGAGGATACGTAGGAAGCCCTTATTAGGGGCCCAATCCCAACATCAAGTCACCTTACATCCCCCATGGATGACGATAAAATCCAGATCACCTTATTATATGGCTCAAGTCAGCTCACCTCTATATCATAAAACACATGCATGCTTACGACGATTTTGAAAACCAAGGGTATCCCGTGGATACACTCTTTGAGAATAAACCAAGGATTCACAAACATATGAACATGAATTAAATCTATAAGAGAGTCCCAAAAAGGAAACAATCCTCCCCCAAAAGGGTGTGGTCAGCCTGACCTCCCATCCTCTCGACCAATGGAGTCCTTAAGTGTTTTTGCCCAAATCATCAGCCAATGAGCGCTTTCCTTTGGAAAGCAGATCCATGAATCATGGATAATAGGTTCATTGGGCGTTCTTGTCTCCACGAATAAACCCGTTGGAGACCTTCTGAGGAAGTTATATCCGAGAAGTAAAAATTTCATGAGTGATCGGCCCCCACATAATTGCCCATTGGGACCAATAGTTCTCGTAGGCTTAATTCATCCTTGTTTAAAGGATAATAATTCTGAACGGGTTGAAAAAAATGAATGGTAAATTTGACGAGAACCCGTATCTATAGAAAAAGAGAGAGGTGGTGATTCTCGTCAAACCATTTCCGCACCACGAAAAAACACGCCACCTCAGAGGTGGGACATGTACCAAGGAGTACTAAATACAAAAAAATGCATATTGTTATTGACTCGATCGTTACCTGGTACATGAAAATGGTCCATACCACACACATGCTTTAAAACTCATGGGGGATATTTACAGTGAATTTAAATTTTATTTACAAACCATTATAAAGGATTTTAATCCAAGTATGAATCCAAAATTACAGGGAAGACAACATTATAGTGATGTCAAGGCATGTTTTGGACTACATACGTATTCTAAAGAGAAAGATTTATTTTTTTTCTTTATGGAGATAAAGATGTATCTTTAAAGGGACCTTATCTTCCAATATTTCTCTTCATAAGAGTACATAATCTCATGTTCAATCAAGAGGGATAATGAATTATCTATGTATTATGAATTCAAAAGAAATAATTTTTATAAAAGGTATACTGAGAAATCTGGAATAGGAAATATGTAAAAAGGGAAGAAGGGAAAAGTGGAATTTTTAGATTATAACAAATTTTCAATAAAACACCATGGAACATTCCAATTATAGATGGGAGATAATGAGAAGTTTGAAAATAAAGATCATTAGGCTCATGATTTCAATATAAAGAAGAAATCTACTAATGTATTATGCTTCAAATACATGGAGATGCATCATTATACAAAGGATTGACCAATAAGTCAAGGTAATTTTCCCAGGACAAGTACAAGGGGTCATGGACAATCTTATGAAATCATAGCAGCTGAGGTTGTAGTTCCTAATGAAATAATTACATGTACATTAATCATATACTCAAATTTTTCTAATTATTTATTTAATTCTTGATCACTGCACTATTTTTTGTATAAAAAATTTTCAAAGAAAATTAGATAATTACCTAGACCCTTAGAAGGAAGTTTTCAGTCAAGAATCCTATTGGAAGTATCACCACAACAAGGATGTGTTAGTTAGTTATCATTATAGCATAAAAACATCCTCTATTTGCAAGCATCATTATTATACCCATGTTTGATTTTGACATAATCCTTGGTATGAAATAGATTTGAAAATACGATGAAAAAATTTATTGCAAGGAGAAAGAAATTATGATTTGTGATAATGATTTGGAATTATTCATCTTTAGAGGGAATAATTCATCATCTAATTCATGTATATATCTAACCCCAATAGATCTTATCAATGAGAATAGTAGTGAAAAAAGAGAAAAAAAACTACAAGTGGAAAAGGTAATCTTAAAATTGAGGTTTTACCTATTATGTAGGAATATATTGATTTATTTTATGAGAAATTACCTAGACATCCACCAAATCATAAAGTTGAGTGTTCTATTTATTTAATCCTTAATGAAAGACTTATATCGAAGACTCCTCATAGAATGGGTACGATTGAGTTAGTGGAGTTAAATAAAAAACTAGAGTTGTTTTATAGTGTATTTTTACTCCCTAGTGTTTCACCTTGGGTAGCCCCTATTCTATTTTTTAAAAAGAAACATGGATCATTGAAGCTGTGAACTGATTATAGAGAAATCAATGATATTATGGTAAGGGACATGTATCATATACCACACATTGATTCCTTATTCGATCAACTTCATGGAGCTCAATATTTTCTGAATATTTTCATTTATTTGGGGTATCATTAATTACGAGTAAACAATGAAGATATCCCTAGGACAACATTTCAAACAAAGTATATACATTAATATTTCATAGTAATGCCATTTGGATTGACTAATGAACTCCTTGTATTTATGGGAATAATGAACATAGTATTCAATGAATATTTGGATAACTTTTTTGTGGTGTTCATTAATAATTTCTTGGTGTATTGAAAAATCTATGAGGATGACAATAATCACTTGTGAATCATTCGTGAGGCTCTTAGAAGAAAATTGTTACATGCGATATTTAGAAAGTGAAACTTTTGGATCCCAGAAGTTTATTTTGTTGAATATGTTGTAAAAAATGATAGGATATCAATTATTCATGTGAATATAGAGGGATTCCAAGAATGGAATACACCAATGAAAATAAATTAGGTATGTAGTTTTGTTGGTTTGGTCAGGCGCTATCAATTTTTTTTTCAAAAAAAATTTCCTAATCTATTAACCTGTTATCCAAGACCATGCATAAAAGAGTTATGTTTTTATTTACAATGGAATGTGAAGACCAATTGGAATAATTGAAGAAGAAACTTGTTAATGGTATGATTTTGTATCTACCATCAGGAAATGATATTTTTGAGATATATAGTGATTCATCGAAGAATGGAATTGGTTTTGTCCTTATAAAAATGACGAAGTTATTTATTATTCATAAAGATGGTTCAAGACTTAGGAAAAAATATATCCAAACAATGATATTGAGTTGGTAGTATAGAAACACAGGCTTAAAAAACATTAATATTATATCTTTTTTATGAATATTCATATCATTATAGAAGTATATGCCTGAGGATCATAATAGTTTAGTTCATTTTGAAATTAGGAACACATTATTCTAATTTTTTGAAAGATAATTAACATATCCCATAAAGATATTATAATTTTTATACAGTTACTTACAAATTTTCTTTAAAACCTGGGGAAAGTAGACATAAGAAACGGGTGAGCTCAGACGTTCAGTAAAGGTAAAAGAGGAAGATATATAAGTATAACATGAGAATAATAGTATGATAACATTATATTAACATTAGAAGATCATACCATGCATATCAAAGATCATAATCAGAAGTCATGGATTAAATATTGGTAGTTCATAGACATGAATCATAAGTAAATCAGGAGAATAATCCATGAGATCATAACATAAGTCATGTGACCATGGAAGGATTATAAACATATAAAATGATTTCCATATTAGACAAGTATTAATTCCAAGGCTATCTTAGTGGAATGGGTTCACTCCCCAGACTATCTTAGTAGTCATGGTTCACTCCCAAGACTATATCAGTGGAAAAGGTCCTTTAATTAACAATTTCCATTCCTTGTTCCGACCATATATTTTTGAACTGAGTTCACCTCCTATTGTATCCCTATATTACAGAATGAAATTAATTCCTCATTCCAGACCTATATTAATAAACCAATTTCACCTCTCGTTCTAGCCATATATCACTAAACTGAGTTCATTCCTCAATCCATACTTATATTACTAAACTAGGTTCACCTCCCATTTCATCCCTATATTAATGAAGCAAGTTCACTCATCATTCTAGCCCTGTATTACTATACATGGTTCACCTCCCATTCCAGACCTGTATTACTAAACCAGGTATACCTCCCATTCTAGTCCTATATTACTGAACTGAGTTCACCTACAGTTCTAGCCCTGTATTACTGAACCGAGTTTACTCCTCATTCTAGCCCTGTATTACTGAACCTGGTTCACCTCCCATTTCAGCCCTATATTACTGAACCAGTTTCACCTCACATTGCAAGCCTATATTACTGAACATGGTTCAAGTCCCATTCCAGCCTTGTATTACTGAACCAGGTTCACCACATGTTTCACCCCTATATTATTGAATCGGGTTCACTTTTCATTCATGTCCTATCTATCTCATGATATATATAAATCTTTAGAAAATTCATTGAAGGGAGATATGGGTCCCACCCGTAACATAATGAAATCCTACACATGTGTGTCATTTTATTATAAACATTCATATCCTAACCCATGAAATGAAATTGGTATCATAAAAATGTCATCATATCATAACCTATAGAAAAATTTTAGGCTTCATAATCATTTCATAAAATCATAACCCATAAAAAGAAGTGGTTTTTAGAATAATATAACCCATGAAAGGGAAACCAGTTTCATTAACTTACAACACATTAAATAGAAATGGGTTTCATAAACATCATTCCATAAAAACATAAACCATTCATTAAAATAATTTGAATGAAACCCTTGGATCATATCCCTAATAAGGCATGAGAAACACCAATGGATGAAATCTTATATGGGATATAAATTTTGAGAAATATTTTTGAAATAATTTCTTGAATAAAATAACCTTTATTCCTTGTAGAAAATATGTTTTAAACCATAAAAAGTTTTGAAAAAAAATCATTGAAAATAAACATGAAAACTTATAAAGGAAGTTTGCAAACATTTTAAATTTTTTTTCCTGGAAAAGTAATAAAATAATTTTGAACAAAAATTTAAATTTTTTTCATTGAATACTTACCAAGGAAGTTTTAAAACCTTTTGAAAACCTTTTTATTTAAAAACTTATAGAGGAAGCTTGAAAATTTTAAAACACTTTTGAAACATAAAACATTTTTGAAAACCTTTTTGTTTGAAAATTTATTAGAAACAATTTAAATGAAGGTTTTAAAATCATTTAAAACAATTCTTAGAAATAAAACATATTTTAACAAGAATTTATAAATTTTGTTTTGAAAGAATACATATTTATGACTGAAGATAGAGAAAAAATCATATTTTATTAAAAACAATTTATTAATTATATAAAGTACCAAAGAGTGAAAAAATGGTACCATTGCGTTAATATATCATTAATAAAAATAGTATAATAAAATTAAATATATTTCATGATATATGGATCATAATATTTCATCATTGGAATAATAATCATAAACAATCCTGATAAACTGTTACCAATTTGGTAACTTTGGTAACAATAAACTGTTACCACTTTGGTAACTTTGAATCACAACACCCCTGAAATAATAACATTACATGAAGCTTAAAATATCATGAAAATAGGTTTAACCATGATATATCATTTAAAATGGTAGTGTATACACATCATAGAATAATATAGGATCATAACATGACATGTGTCTCAAAGATGGAAAATTGAGATAAAATTACATTATCGATTTCATAAATTTTGAACCATAAACCCAATGAAAGAGAGATCATATAATGGATATTTAAATACCCATAAATATAATTATAATAATCATATAATATACTCTTGGTCAGTATATACACCAAAAAATCTAAACAAGGGTTGAATAAGGCATAAATCTCATAGAAATAAATGTGAGATGAGAAACCCATTACCTCAAGTCTTAAGTTTCTTCGCACATGTTCAAAACTCCTATATAATAAATATAAGTTTATTATACATACCCCACATTATTATATTATTATATATCATAACATATATTATTTATTATGACCTTATATTACCTATTTATTAACAATTCCATGTTTAGGATAGGTTTCAGGTAATAACCATTTTGTTTTTCATACACGATTTAACTTGTTATTCTTAGTCCTCTAACATAGATCATGATTTACTTATTTAAAAAATTAATAACATGGTATAAATATCATATATATTCAGTAAATATTTACTTATAATATTATTTAAAATATATAAATAAAAAATTAAATACACCGTTAATGGAGATGATAGGCCGTACATACACATGAACACTGTTTCTATTTTATTTTCATATTTTTATAAAAAGAAAAGAAAATGATATATATATATATTTGTAAATTAACTTTAAATTATAATTATTCTTTAATTTATATCATATATATTTACTAAATCTATTCTTAATACATTCCATGTATAGTATGAATGAATCACATCGCTTTGAGGATGCAGTAGTCCACAAGTCAACAAATGAAGTTATCATATTTCTAAAAAATGGAAAGCATAAAGTTATGTGAAATATAATAATTTCAAAAGAATAAATACATAATAAATATCATATATATATATATATATGAACATTATTTCCATCATTATTCCAAACCATGAATATGAAAATGGAAGAATGAATGACATCGCTTCACGAGGAAGTAGTCTTCCATACACATGAATGATGATTGTGTATCCCATTTGATGGAAGTGTGTGTGAGTGTAGGTTGAATCCTTAACATAAAAAATCTTAGTATATTTATTATAATGATTTTATTATATAATAATGGATTAATAACACTTGAGGGTATGGAGATTGAAAATAAAACAAAATATCTTATGGAAATATGTTACCTCTTCTTTGGGTAACTCCTTTTGGTTTTCACCCAAGGGATTCTTTGGTTGGTATTCATCCCAATGTGATACCGATATGATGAAGGTAGGGACGTTTTGAGAAATTTTGTTAGGATTTGGAATATTCAAAGGTCTATAGAGGTGTGATTAAGTGAGGTGGGTGAGTGCCCTTTTTTATAGTGGAGGAGGAGTGACATTCTTGCAAATATAAAAAGGAAAACACTATTGAGAGGTATCCCTTACATCATGTGCCAAAAAAAGTTGTACATTTAAAATTCAAGGTAGGTAACGATCTAAATATGTATCACAAATGGATTTTGGACATGTTTATAGGTTATTTTTCATCTTAACTTAAATTTTAACTACAAAGTAATCATGTTTTTACCTTAATCGATGTAATTAGTTTTAATTATATTCACTAATATTTTTGGTCGAAAACTAAGTTAAACATATTAGAAATTAGATATTATTCTGATTAAAAATATTTAATACATATTTCCAAATTATTATCATATAATTGGTATAAATTAATTTAAAATTTCTCTCATAGATGGGACAAAACAAAGATTTTTTTAATGTGAAAATGTTTAAAAGTTGGAATTATTTTTATATACAATTTCAACATGAAATTGATTACAATGATCTAAATAGGATTAATTGATGTGAAGTTTATCTAAATTATCTTTAAAACCAATTAAAAATACAATTTAACTTTATAATTAAATTAGACGAAAATGAATTTTTCAATAAAAATCTAGTATTTATCACTATTCATTAAAAAATGAAACTCATAAAAATATAAGAAATGAACCCAAAGTAAATTTTGATATTTTGATTTCAAAAATGAAATTTATTTTGTAAAATAAAAATTATAAAGGTTTCAAAAATTATATTTAAAAAATTTTCTCCATTAGAAGAAGATAAAATTAAGTTTTAGAATAATACATCGTTTTATTTATATAATTGGATTTATTATTATATTATACATATCAAATCTATTGGACGAGTATACAAAATATTTATTTAATAATATATAAATTTTATTTAAACAATTCATAAAAAGTTGTTTTTTTAATTTATTGATATAAAATTGTGTTTGTACATGGAAAAATAGTTTTTTTAGAAAAGTAATATCTTTATTTTCAAATAGTTCTTACATTCATTTCTAACTAATTCATAACCAAAGGATTTATTTTATATACATGTGTAAATAATATTTTTGCAATTTATCTAATCTTATTCATAACTTTCATTCCAACATCTAGGTGGAAATTATAATAATATTTTAATAACAATATTGATAGTATATTGTAGTTTGGTAAAACTCAGCCTTGTATATAACACAAGATATTAAAAGAACTCGATATTGTGTATAATAAATTCCAAAAACATTGTTGCATGTACTAAAAGATAATCTAAGTGTTTTCTGTAGTGAAATAAAAACAAGGTGTTGCATGAAACACAAGCCAAACATAGTTCATTCATATAACACTAGCTATATTCATTGTTTCATAAAATGAAAAACATAAAATGGCTTAAAATAATTCCAAAATAATTTCACAAAATATCAGGGTGTTACATTATACCTCCCTTAAAATGAATTTCTCTCTCAAAATTCATCTTGGTTATCAATGCATTAATACTTGAATGTTCTTTTCAGAAAAAACCATATCATAAAAATTAATAATAAAAATTTATTTAAAAAAGAAACAAAAGGACCATCACAGTTACCAAAAGTAAATTATAATTGGGTTTTAACATAAGAGAACATAGGTTTCAAGTGAAAGAATGGACATGAAAGAGAAATATGTCTATTAAGTATTAAGGAAGAGTGATATGGAACATGGTTATTATAAAGTTAATAACCACTAATCTATAACTGAAAAAAATTCAAAAGGTCATTGATATCATCAAAAATGATGATAATAGAACAAATTTTTATTTCAAGAGTTTTTTTTCTAAAGTTAAATAATTTTCATGAAAATATATTCTTATATGATTTCAGGACAACCACGCCCTTTTTGTGCCTTGATCAGTTTCCACTTCTTCTTTCATTGCATGAAAAGACGGTGGATTTTCATTCCTGAAGCATTAGTAACTCATGAGTTATATAAATAGAATTTAAGGTGACTCATTATGTATTTAGTTATTAAAAAAAACGGTTAGAACATGTTATCCAATATGCATAAATACTCATATGAAAGAATAATACTTTAATCTCTAAAATATCATTTGTAGTTTAGTATAAACATTTCCAAAAACGATTAACCTTATAACCCTTCTGAATGATAGAAGTCCAAAACTTTATAAATAAGGTCACTAAATTTTCTGAAAATATCTTAGCATTGACCCCCCATATATCATAAAGTAGATCTTGTTTTTCATATACCAAAAATTTGAATACCTCCACCATGTGTTCTCTTGAAACATGGTAATAACTAAAATTACCATAAATCCATATTGAAAAATTCATGTTTGCTTACTCCAAAGTTTTTTGGATATATTCCTTAAATATAAAAATGTTGTAAACTTCATGAATGGTAGTATAAACCACTTGTTAATAAATACTTAATTAGTTCCATGGTAATCATTACTGTCCAATTTACTTATTCATATCCAACATATCTTTATCCAAACATCATTATCTTAACATAAGGAACATATTAAGGGTTATATTTCCCTTAATCATGTGTTTTCGATGAATATAACCTTCCCATTAAATAAATTTTCTAGTTCATCAGAACCTTCCAACATATTCTTTTAAATACATAGCGAAAAACATAAACTAAACAATCCTTATATATTTCACAATTCATAATTATTAAATCCAAATACACAAATACTTCAATTATTCTACCTCATCCTTATGGAATAACTAGGATACCTCATCCTATTACTAAATACCTATTTCCTTTCACATTTCATCTATAGTATCATCATCATTAGTAATATAACCAATACTTGTACCAGCTTACATATTATCTTTAGGATCTTTCCAATCTGGAAATCAATTTTCATAATTCCCATTAATTACACATTTAAAGAATTCAACCATCTATGATACCTTATGGAGGCCATTATTCCCATTCATTAATTTAACCAAGATTTTCATTTTACTGTTGAAGTTATTCACTTTCTGTACTTCTTTTACATAATAAAAACAACTTCCTATTCCTCTAGAAATTCACTTGGGTGCTTATTTCGACATTCTTAACACAAAGAAAACATAATATTCTGTCATCCATAGACTCTATTAACCAAACTATTAATAAAATATATCCTTCCCTTATTTGGTGAGTCCAAGAGTAGGTTAAGGTATAAATTTTTAATCATGTTTTGTAAAAACTAATTAGGCATGATCACAACATCCATCGCTCTAGTGTCATCCCATTTGACTACTCATCAATACATTTTTTGTAACATTTAATGTTAACCTAGTTCCTTCTAGTTCCCTCCATTGACTAAAATAAGAAATCATAGTGTGAGCATCACTTATCGTAGTGGAAAACCACATAACCATGAGAAATCACTTATAGGATGCCTAAATCATGAAATGTTGTTTTAAATATATGACACCTTAGGATTATTCATAAAGAAATACCTAGAAATATCCTTAAAAATACCTCGAGGGATCTCACTAGGGTTTTCTCATCCTAGTTTCCAACGGTTAAATAAAAATTTCTTTTGATAGAAACTATAGAAACCCAAGCTTAACATACATGTATATTATATATCTATTTATGAATATAAGAAACATTACAAAGGTATATACCTGAGGACCATGATAGTTTAGTGTATTTGGAAACTGGGAACACATTCTTCTAATTTGGTTAAAGATCTTCAACATCTCCCATAATAATATTCCCATTTTGCTACACCTACTTAAAACCATTCTTCGTCACTTTGGGAAAGGAACCATAAGAAAGGGGTGAACTCATATGTTGATTAAGGGTAAACAAGGGAGATGTGTAAGCATAACATGATTATAAGTGTATGAGAATATAATCTTAACATTAAAAGATCACAGCCATTATATCAAATATCATAATCAAGAGTCATAGAATAAATATTGGAAGGTAACATGACATGAATAATAAATAAATCAATAGTATAATCCATATGATCATAACATAAGCACACAACCTGTGATTGTGGCAGAAAAAAAATATAAAATGAATTCCATAGAATTCAAGGCGTAATTCCAAGGCCATATTTGTGGAATGGGTTCAGTTAAAAAACATATTGGTTGTCATGGTTCACTCCCAAAACCATTATAGTGGAAAAGGTACTTTACAAAATTAGGTTCACTCCCTATTTCAGCCCTGTATTATTGAATGGGGTTCACCTCCAATTTGAGCCCTATATTACTGAACCATGTTCACTCTTTATTCAAGCCCTATATTAAAAAATTGGGTTTACCTCTCATTCCATACATGTATTAGTGAATCGAGTTCACTACTTATTCTAGCCCAGTATTATAAAACTAGGTTCACCTCCTCTTCCATCCATGTATTACTTAATCGAGTTCACTCCTCATTTTAACCATGTGTTACTGATTTGGGTTCACCTCCTGTAACATCCCTGGTAAATGAAGAATAAGATATTTTTATATTTATTAATATTTTTGAATTAAATATTAATTTTATCTTAAATGGGTTTCTATGTTCGATAGCGTACCGGATACGCAACAACGGGTTTCTTTGGAATCTCACGTTGCACACTAATAATATAATATTATTATTTTAAACAGTATTTAACTCCTAGACATTGTATTGATGGGAATGAACAAAACTAACTACAATATGATTATACATATTTGTTAAATATATTTACATTTATCAAATAAAATTTAGAGGCTTAAAAAGTGAATGAATCTAATTTTAAGCATAATTTTCATTAAAATGCTGATTTGTTGCCTTTTAATGGAGAACACTCTTTAAATATAGTTTTGGTTACTTTAATACATTCTAATTGAACAAATAAAATCCTTCTTTAGAATGGGGACATCAAATTTTACTTTGGGTGAATTTTTGGTATTTTTCTGATAAAGTTCATTTTTAATGAATAGTGAAAAATATTGTATTTTAATTCAAAAGTGCTTTTTAATCTAATTTATTTATATGGTTAGATTATATTTTTAATTGGTTTTAAAGTGGAATTAAAATATATTTTTACTATTTAATCCAATTTTGGTCATTGGATTTAATTTCACTTTGAAATTAGACATAAACAAGTATCAATCTTTTGATAGTTATTGTTTCTTAAAAACACGCTATTTGTTTTAATAGCGGGAATTAATTTTTAAATTAATTAATGCCACTTCTATGTTTTGAATTTGGAAAAAGAGACATCATTTTTTAATTCGGAATATCAAATATATCTTAGGCTGAATTTTTGGTATTTTTTTGAAAAACTTCAATTTTGATGAATAGTGACACCACTTAGTGGTAGTTAAAAAAACTAACTTTTTCATTTAAATTGAATTTTACCACTTCTGTGAATTGAATTTCAAAAATCCGACATAAATGGTTGTTATCAATAATTAAAGTGTGGTTCAATAAGAGGAAAATAATTTTTTATGAATAGTAACTTTTGACTTTTATTTACCGCGGTTAAAGGTAAATAGGGTAATTCAAGGTTAAAAGAATATTATAATCATTCAAAATTACCTTAAAACTTGTACAAATATTATTTTTTGAGTCATTTACGACCATTATCATCTTTGGGTCGATTTTGGGACTCCTTTAAGCCACTTGGGTGTGATAATGACAATTTAGAATAATTAACTTAAAGAAAAGACAAAAATGACAAAAGAAAATATCTTTTAGTAAATTAATTTTTAGAAGGGGTTATATATATTATCTGTTATACTATAAATATTAATTGAAAAGATAAAAAGATTTCCTACATCATGGTATTTTTTTTATAATTTTTAAACATCAAATAAATTAAATTATTTATGACACAATAATGATGCAGTATTTACCTCATTCAGAGATGATTTAATTAAATAAGATTATAATGATTAAAATATTATCCAAAACATGTCCAATTCTGATTGGATGATTTTATTTCGGTTATGAGTCATCTTATCTTCTACCATAATGATTTTTGGACCATTAGAAACCGAATATCATTATATTATAAAATAATATTTTCACTCTTTCCGAAAGAGCCCCTCCTCTCCCTTATAAAAAGAGACAACTTATATGCAATTCATAACACCTCTCAAGCCATTTGGCTCATCTCAACTCTGCCCAATTAAGCTCCCTACATCCCTCGACTCCTCCTAGAAGCCTTACTTTAGGAAGAAGGCACTTAAGAAGTCCTTTTGGTTTAAACCAAAGGAAGTTTCATAAATTAAAGGTAACATTTTCTCTGAAATTGTTTTCTTTTATTTTCCTTCTCCAACCCCTAAACTCTTTTTATTTCTTTTCTTTTGTAACAACACCAGTATCCACAATATACTAGAATTTTGTTATTATAAGTATTCGAACTACACTTACACACACCTCCATCTAATGGATGAAGAACATAATGTTTCTGTGGATTGCAAACTAACGCCTCACGAAACGATGATTGTTCAATTACATCTTACCGCCTCTCATGGTGGCCATTATAATGGAACTGTATTTATATATGATATATATTATGTTTATGATTTCTTTATTCTTCTGTACTTCCAAATTATATCAAACCTTTATGGTTTCCATGGGGGGTAAATACGATAATCTCATTTGAGGAAGTGCGGACTACCGCCCCCTCAAAGTGATGTGACTCGTTAATGCCCTATGTGAGATGTATAAAGGATAGAGTTAATGATATTGTATATGATATTATATTGAAATTATAATATACCTATGTATCATTATGTTTTAATTCCATTAAAATATGAAATAGAAATGAAAGTCGCGTTCATGCGTACGTACGACTTACCGTCTCCATGAATGGTGCATTTCATTTCGTACCTCCAAATGTTATTTACTATTATAAATACATGTAAATGATGGATATATATGATATATATGATACCCAAATCATAAATATCATTCTGGATATAATTAACCTTTTACCACGTGAACAACATGTAATTATAAGAAGTCCATTTTTGACTCAAGTACCAAATATCGACAAAATAAATGTTATTTACTTAAATGATTATATAATGATTATAACATGGTAATAAGTGATATAAAAGGAATAATAAACTTAAAAAGGTTCTTAATCAAGTATAAATTAACTTTAGTTTATTATTCAGGAGATTAAAGAAGGAACGGGTCAAGTCGTACACGAGGTAAGGGAATTCATCTCAATCTCCTTTCATTGAGGCATATTTCGTTTTATACACAACTTTCTTTTATACGGTGTATAAACCCCTTTAAATTTTACTTTTATACAAAATGAATCTTTTTCAACGAAGCGTTTTACAAAATGACAAAAAGGAATGTTTCTTTTAACATACGCGGTGACAACGACCTTTTCCGCCGCCGCGAGTATTATTTGGTCTTTGGCTTCCTCAGCAAGTCGTAATTTTTTTTAAAATGAAATAAATACCATATAATCTTTTATGTATTTTGGTATTGAAAATGGTTTTTATAATGGATTTTTTATGTCAATATATTTAAGTGATATATTGTGATCGGAATGTGGAAATGTTTTCTTTCCATTATGTTTGTTTTATGTCTTATGATTTTATAATGGTACTTGGACATTTGACCGGTGGTTACGTGATAAACCATATGACGGGTGGTGTCGTGAATACTAGGATGGGTGGTTACATTATAACCTCCAATGCATTGGGTATGTAATTCGGCCGTATAGCTATTCCATTAAGTGATATGTGTGGAAGTTGATCGTATGGTTATTCCATTTAAGTATGTTTATGTCCCAAGTTACCTTTATATGTTATGTGTTCTTTATATGGGTTTTATGGTAATATTTTGGTTACAAAAGGGTAAGTATTGATATTTTATTCAGTGAAGAGTTTTTACTACTTCATAAAGGTGAAAAGTTTTACTTTGATAAAGTATACATGGTTTACTTGTTGTTTTGAAAAACTAACAGTTTTCATTCTTTGTGTTTCCCTTACTGAGCTTTTTATGCTCACCCCATGTCTTTTTGAAATGTTTTTCATAGGAGTTAATGTGGAATAGTGTCAAGGATGGGATCAAGGGAATGTCATGCTATATAAAACATGGAACTAGACATGTTTCTTTTTAAGAGTTTTTATTTTATGAAAACTTAGTAGAAGTGTCTACTTTTTATTCTTTTGAGATGTAATAGTTAAGATCTAATTCTCTAAAACTCTAAACCTGAAGAGATCCGCAATTGGAATTATTCATTTAATTCAATGTTAAGTAATGTTTAAGGTTGGGGCCTTATAGTTGGTATTAGAGGCAAAGGAGGTAGGAATGTATCCGATCCTTGGGAACTCTCACATGTGAGCGTTGGACGAAGCATGGCTCTCCGCCCAAGGGCTTCATGAGGAAATGGATGCCACTGGGGATGGTGGTGTGTCCCACCTAGGGGTGTAGCCACCCATGGAGTGCCCTGATAGGTATCAATTATAGTCCACTGTAAGTAATTCTAGACCGCTATAGTTGGTATCAGAGGTCAGTTTAGACAACTTTAGGAGTTAGAAAATTCTTAAATTATAAGTTAATTTATGGTATGATTGAAAAAATATAGCATTTAAAGATTACCATGTTGCTTCACCTAATGTATTTTAGTGTTAAGAATAGTTTTTCGTAGAGGAAACAGAGAAGATTTTTTGGGAAGGCATACTGAGGGAAATGACCTTCCAAATCAGTATCCTGAGATGGTCAGAATCAGAACTAAACAATTTTTTGCAGTGATGGCTTAGTTGACTCAGGTGAAAAATGTTGGTTGTGTTTATTGATGATATTTTGGTGTTTTCTAAAAGTAAAGAGGATCATGAAAGTCATTTAAGTATTATATTTCAAACCTTAAAAGAAAAGAAACTGTATGGAAAATTCAGCAAGTGTGAGTTTTGGTTACAACATATTTCTTTCCTTGGTCACATTGTTTCAAAAGATGGAATAATTGTTGATCCAACTAAAACAAAAGTTGTTGAAGAATGGCCAAGACCCACAAATGTAACCGAGATCCGTAGTTTTCTTGGTTTGGTAGGTTACTACCGAAGTTTTGTTGAAAACTTTTCCCGGTTATCTAGTCCAATGACTAAGCTAACTCGGAAGGGTGTTAAGTTTATCTGTACAAAAGAATATGATGATTGTTTTCAGGAGTTGAAAAGAATATTGGTGAATGCCCCAGTTTTGGCACTTCCTTCCAGGAATGGTGAGTTTTTTATCTACATTGATGCTTCATTGAAAGGACTTGGTTGTGTCCTTGTGCAGAATGATCAGGTAATTTCATATGCTTCACGTCAGTTGAAAACTCATGAGGTAAATTACCCTAAACATGATTTGGAATTAGCTGCTGTTGTTTTTGCTCTAAAAATTTGGAGGCATCATTTGTATGGAGTAAAGTGTGAAATATATACTAATCACAAATGTTTAAAGTATATATTCACTTAGAAAGAATTAAACATGAGACAGAGGAGATGGATGGAATTAATCAAGGATTATGATTGTACAATTCATTACCATCCGGGAAAAGCAAATAAAGTGGTTGATGCTTTGAGTCGAAAAAGTAATTCTTCATTAACCATACTATGTTTGAAATGAGATCCTTTGGTTTTTGATTTGATGAACTTTGGCATGGAAGTTGTTTGTGCAGGAAGTCCTTCTGTTTTGTTTCAGGTATCAGTGAAATCTTCTCTATCAGACAGAATCAAGCAAGCACAGAAGCAAGACAGTGAGTTGCGGAAAAAGGTAGAGCTGGTTCAGAAGGGTAAGTTGCCTAAATTCAATATTGATAATGATATTGTTTTAAGATTTGGGAAGAGTTTGTGTCTGCCATTTGATTCACATTTGAAGAGAGATTTGTTATGTGAAACTCATAGTTCTCTATTTTCAGTCTGTCATGGCAGTACTAAGATGTATAGAGATCTTCGGGAGTATTACAGGTGGGACGGAATGAAAAGGGATATTGCTGATTTTACTGTGAAGTGTTTGACTTGTCAATAGGTTAAAGCAGAGCGGCAGTTATCGAAATGGATGCTTCAGCCTTTACCAGTTCCAAAGTTGAAATGTGAGAATATATCCATGGACTTCGTTGTGGGATTACCGAAGACACCTCGAGGTAATAATGCAATCTGGGTTATTGTTGATCCCTTGACTAAATCTGCTCATTTCCTTCCTATTCGAGATACTTTTTCCCTAGATCAACTTTCCAGTTTGTATCTTAAAGAGATAGTCAGGTTTCATGGAGTTCCCCTCTCCATTTTATCTGATCGTGATCCCAGGTTTACTTCTAACTTTTGGAAAGGCCTTCAGAAGTCATTGGGTACTGAATTAAATTTTAGTACAGCTTTTCATCTGCAATCAGATGGGCAGTCAGAACGAACAATTCAGACCTTGGAGGATATGCTACATGCTTGTTCGATGGATTATCAGGGAAGTTGGGACCTACATATTTCTTTGGTTGAGTTTTCTTATAATAACAGTTTTAATTCCAGTATACAGATGGCACCATTTGAGGCATTATATGGGAAGCGGTTTCGAACTCCAGCTTTTTGGGATGAAGTGGGTGAAAGGAAGTTGATGGGACCAGAATTGGTATAAGAGATGGCAGAAAAAGTTCAGTTGATTCAGAAACACATGATAATAGCTCAGAGCAGGAAGAAGAGTTATGCGGATAACCGGAGGAAGGATTTATCTTTCGAGGTAGGTGATCATGTTTTTCTCAAAGTTTCGCCATGGAAAAGTGTGATGCGATTTGGTAAGAAAGGAAAGTTGAGTCCAAGGTTCATTGGACCATATGAAATTCTGAAGAAAGTTGGATCAGTTGCATACCGAGTGGCTTTACCTCCAAGTTTATCTCAGGTACATAATGTTTTTCATGTTTCGATGTTGAGAAATTATATGCCAGATCCATCTCATGTTTTGATCCCAGAGGTAGTTCTGTTGGAAGAGAATCTCTCTTATGAAGAAAAACCAGTCCAGATTCTTGACCGAAGAGAGAAAGTGTTTCTAAATAAGGTAATTCACCAGGTAAAGGTTTTTTGGAAAAACCCTATGGTTGAATAGGCAACATGGGAATCTGAAAATGCAATGAGGGATAAATACCCCCACTTATTTTGATAAGTGAATAAAATTGCGGGGACGTGATGTCCAAAAGGGGGGAAGGATGTAACATCCCTGGTAAATGAAGAATAAGAGATTTTTATATTTATTAATATTTGGGAATTAAATATTAATTTTATCATAAAAGGGTTGCTATGTTGGATAGCGTACCCGATACGCAACAACGTGTTTCTTTGGAATCTTACGTTGCACACTAATAATATAATATTATTATTTTAAACGGTATTTAACACCTAGACGTTGTATTGGAGGGAATGAAAAAAACTAACTACAATATGATTATACATGTTTTTTAATTATATTTACATTTATCAAATAAAAGTTAGAGGCTTAAAAAGTGAATGATTCTAATTTTAAGCATAATTTTCATTAAAATGCCGATTTATCGCCTTTTAATGGCGAACCCTCCTTAAATATAGTTTTGGTTACTTTAATACATTATAATTGACCAAATAAAATCCTTCTTTAGAACGGATACATCAAATTTTACTTTGGGTCAATTTTTGGTATTTTTCTGATAAAGTTCATTTTTAATGAATAGTGAAAAATATTGTATTTTAATTCAAAAGTGCTTTTTAATCTAATTTATTTATATGGTTAGATTATATTTTTAATTGGTTTTAAAGTGGAATTAAAATATATTTTTAATATTTAATCCAATTTTGGTCATTGGATTTAATTTCACTTTGAAATTAGACATAAACAAGTATCAATCTTTTGATAGTTATTGTTTCTTAAAAACACGCTATTTGTTTTAACAGTGGGAATTAATTTTTAAATTAATTAATGCCACTTCTATGTTTTGAATTTGGAAAAATAGGCCTTATTTTTTGAATTCTGAAAATAAAATATATCTTAGGCTGAATTTTTGGTATTTTTCTGAAAAACATCAATTTTTGATGAATAGTGACAGCACTTAGTGATAGTTAAAAAAACTGACTTTTTCATTTAAATGGAATTTTACCACTTCTGTGAATTGAATTTCAAAAATCCTACATACATGGTTATTATCAAGAAGTAAAATTTGGTTCAATAAGATGAAAATAATTTTTGGTGAATAGTAACTTTTAACTTTTATTTACAACGGTTAAAGGTAAATAGGGTAATTCAAGGTCAAAAGAATATTATAATCATTCAAAATTACCTTAACACGTGTCCAAATATTATTGGTTGAGTCATTTACGACCATTAGCATCTTTGGGTCGATTTTGGGACCCCTTTAAGCCACATGGGTGTGATAACGACAATTTAGAATAATTAACCTAAAGAAAAGACAAAAATGACAAAAGAAAATAACTTTTAGTAAATTAATTTTTAGAAGGGGTTATATAAATTATCTGTTCAACTATAAATATTCATTGGAAATATAAATATGTTTCCTACATCATGGTATTTTTTTATAATTTTTAGACATCAAATAAGTTAAATTATTTATGACACAATAATGATGCAGTATTTACCTCATTAATAGATGATTTATTTAAATAAGATTATAATGATTAAAATATTATCCAAAACATGTCCAATTATGATTGGATGATTTTATTTAGGTTATTAGTCATCTCATCTTCTACCATAATGATTTTTGGACCATTAGAAACCGAATATCATTATATTATAAAATAATATTTTCACTCTTTCCGAAAGAGCCCCTCCTCTCCCTTATAAAAAAATACCAATTCTATGAAATTCCTCACACCTCTCAAGCCATTTGGCTCATCCAAAATCTACCCAATTAATCTCCATACATCCCTCTCCTCCTTCTATAAGACTTACTTTAGGCAGCAGGCACTTAAGAAGTCCTTTTGGTTTAAACCAAAGGAAGTTTCCTAAATTAAAGGTAACAGTTTCTCTTAAATTGTTTTCTTTTATTTTTCTTCTCCAACCCCTAAACTCTTTTTATTTCTTTTCTTTTGTAACAACACCAGTATCCTCAATATACTAGGATGTTGTTATTATAAGGATTCTAACTACACTTACACACACCTCCATCTAATGGATGAAGAATATAATGTTTCTGTGGATGGAAAACTAATGCCTCACGAAACGATGATTGTTCAATTACATCTTACCGCCTATCATGGTGGACATTATGATGGAACTATATTTATATATGATATATATTATGTTTATTATTTTCTTATGCTTCTGTACTTCCAAATTATATCAAACCTTTATGGTTTCCATGGTGGGTAAATACGATAATCTCATTTGAGGAAGTGCGGACTACCGCCCCCTCAAAGTGATGTGACTCGTTAATGCCCTATGTGGGATGTATAAAGGATAGAGTTAATGATATTGTATATGATATTATAATGGAATTATAATATACCTATGTATCATTATTTTTTAATTCCATTAAAATAAGAAATAGAAATGAAAGTAGCGTTCATGCGTACGTACGGCTTACCGTCTCCATGAACGGTGCATTTCATTTCGTACCTCCAAATGTTATGTACTATTATAAATACATGTACATGATGGATATATATGATATATATGATACCCAAATCATGAATATAATTCTGGATATAATGAACCTTTTACCACGTGAACAACATGTAATTATAAGAAGTCCATTTTTGACTCAAGTACCAAATATCGACAAAATGAACGTTATTAACTTAAATGATTAAATAATGATTATAACATGGTAATAAGTGATATAAAAGGAATAATAAACATAAAAAAGGTTCTTAAGCAAGTAGAAATTAACTTTAGTTTATTATTCAGGAGATTAAAGAAGAAACGGGTCAAGTCGGACACAAGGTAAGGGACTTCGTCTCAATCTCCTTTCATTGAGGCATATTTCATTTTATACACAACTTTCTTTTATACAGTGTATAATCCCCTTTGACTTTTACTTTTATACAAAAGGAATATTTTTCTACTAAGTGTTTTACAAAATGACAAAAAAGGAATGTTTCTTTTAACATACGCGGTGACAACGACCTTTTCCGCTGCCGTGAGTATTATTTGGTCTTTGGCTTCCTCAACAAGCCGTAATTTTTTTTATAATGAAAAAATACCATATACTATTTTATGTATTTTGGTATTGAAAATGGTTTTTATAATGGATTTTTTATGTCAATATATTTAAGTGATATGTTGTGATCGTAATGTGGAAATGTTTTCTTTCCATTATGTTTGTTTTATGTCTTATGATTTTATTATGGTACTTGGACATTTGAAGGGTGGTTACGTGATAAACCATATGATGGGTGGTGCCGTGAATACCAGGATGGGTGGTTACGTTATAACCTCCAATTCATTGGGTATGGAATTCAGTCGTATGGATATTCCATTAAGTGATATGTGTGGAAGTCGACCCTATGGTTATTCCATTTAAGTATGTTTATTTCCCAAGTTACCTTTATATGTTATGTGTTCTTTATATGGGTTTTATGGTAATATTTTGGTTACAAAAGGGTAAGTATTGATCTTTTATTCAGTGAAGAGTTTTTACTACTTCATAAAGGTGAAAAGTGTTACTTTGATAAAGTATACATGGTTTACTTGTTGTTTTGAAAAACTTACAATTTTCATTCTTTGGGTTTCCCTTACTGAGCTTTTTATGCTCACCTCATGTTTTTTTGAAATGTTTTTCACAGGACTTAATGTGGAATAGTTTCAAGGATGGGATCAAGGGAAATTCATGCTATATAAAACATGGAACTAGACATGTTTCTTCTTAAGAGTTTTTATTTTATGAAGACTTAGTAGAAGTGTCTACTTTGTATTCTTTTGAGATGTAATAGTTAAGATCTAATTCTCTAAAACTCTAAACCTGAAAAGATCCTCAATGGGAATTATTCATTTAATTCAATGTTAAGTAATGTTTAAGGCTGGGGCCTTATACCTCCCATTCTATCCCTATATTACTGAACCAGGTTCACAACCTATTCTAGTCCTGTATTACTAAAAAGGTTCACCTCTCATTATAGACCTATATTACCAAACCGAGTTCACTCCTCATTGTATCCCTATATAATTGAACTGGGTTCACCTCCCGATATAGCCCTATATTACTAAACCAGGTTCACCATGCATTCTATCCCTATATTATGAACTATGTTAACCTCCCATTCCATCCATATATTACTAAACTAGATTCACTCCTCATTCCATCACTCTATATCAAATGAGACATATAAATATTTACCCAATGCATTAGAGATAGATATAGGTCTCACCCACCTCATAATAAAATCATACATATGTGTGCCACTAGATCATAAACATTCATATCATAACACATGAAATGAAATGGTTATCATAAACATTTCATCATATCATAACCTATGTAAAATATACTAGTTTCATAATATTTTCATCAAAAAATAAACTATGAAAAGAAGAAGTTTTCATAAGTATATAACCCAAGAAAGAGAAACGAGTTTCTTAAAAATATAACCTATGAAAGGGGAATGGGTTTCATAAACATAATTCCATCAAAACATATACCATTAATAGATATAACATGTATAGAACCCTAGGATCATATACTTAGTAATACATGAGTAACACAAAAACATTTTCTCTTAGATGGAATCTAATTTTTGATAAATGTTTTAAAATAATTTCATGAGGAAAAAATATTTTCTTATTTAAAAAAAATATACTTTAAAACATATAACATTATGAAAACCATTTTCTTTTAAAATAACCTCAAAAACTTATAAAGGAATCTTGAAAATATTTTGAAAACCTTTTTCCTGGAAAAATTAAAAAATAATATTGAAAAATTAATTAATAACATTTCTTGGAAAACATGTAAGGGAAACTTGAAAACATTTTGAAAACCATTTTCTTTAAAAACTTATAAAGGAAGCATAAAAACATTTAAAACACGTTTTAAACATTAAAAAATTTTAAAAAAATTTTTATTTGAAAATAGATTTGAAAACATTTAAATGAATATTTTATAATCAATTAAAACACTTATTGAATATAAAACATTTTTGAACACCTTTTCAGAAAACATTATTTTTAAAGAACACGTATTTCTGACTAAATAGAGAGCTAATGTCGTATTTTCTTAAACAAACATTAATAATTTTATTAAGTACTAAAGATTGAAAAAATTGTACATTACATAAAGATATCCAAATTAACCACATGATCATAAAATTAATGATATTTCATCAATAGAGGCATAATCATGAACAATCCCGATAAACGATGAGATTATAACAATAAATATTACTACTTTCGTAACTTTGAATGATAATATCCATGAAATAATAACATTAAATTAACCTTAAAATATCATTAAAATATTTATATTCATGATATAAAATGTCAAATATAATTTTATAAGCCTCTTAGAAGAATATACTAGCGTAACATGGCATGTGTCTCAAAGAAGGAAAACTGAGACAAAATTACTTTACCGATTTGCTAACCTTTGAACGATAAACCTTATGAAAGAGAGATAAAAAATGGGTTGGTAAATACCCATAAATTTAAGGATAATAATCATATAATATATTTATATGTGTTATATACACCACACATAATAAATGAGTGGGGAATTGGGCAAAAATCACACAGAGATAAAAGTTTGATGAGAAAACCCTTACCTTAAGTCTTGACTTTCTTCATACACATTAAAACCAATTGTATAATAAATATAATTTTATTATAAATCTACCACATATCTAAATTAGTATATATCATACCATATATTATTTTTTATGACCTTATATTTCCCATTTATAAATAATTCCATGTTTAGGTTTTGTTTCGGGTAATAACCACTTTTTTTTCGTACATGATTTGATTTCGTATTCTTGGTCGTCTTAATTAAATCATGATTTCATTATTTAAATAATTTATAAAATGAAATAAATATCATATATATATATATATATTATTTATATATGTATTTATATTAATATATAAAATATATAAATAATAAATCAAATATATCGTTCATAGAGACGGTAGGCTTTACGTATGCATGAACATTGCTTTCGTTTTTTGTCTTATTTTTGAAGAAATAAAATAAAATAAAATATATATGTTTTTGTTATATTTTAAGAATAATTATTATTTCATATATATCATATAATTACACTAAAATAATCCTTAATGAATTCTATGTAAAGATTGAAAGAATCACATCATTTTGAGGAGGCAGTAGTCCACACATCGACAAATGATGTTATCATATTTTTACAAAATAGAAAGCATAAAAGTATGTGTAATATAATAATTATAAAAGAATAAATAAATCAAAAAATATATATATATATATATATATATTCCATCATTATTCCCAACCTTGAAAGGTGGAAATGGAATAATGAACGACATCGGTTCGCAACACGGTTGTTTATTGTACACATGAATGGTGATTACGTATCCCATTTGATGGAAGTGTGTTTGAGAGTTGGTATAAAAATCAACATGAAATTATCTTAGTATATTTAGGTTACTGAATTTATAATATAATAATGGAATAAGAAGAGTTCAGATGGGTGAAGAATGGGAATTAAACAAAAGATCTTGTGGAAGGATGTTACCTCTTCATTGGGTAACTCTTTTTGGTTTGCAACAAAGGAATTCGTTGGTTGGATTTATGCTCAAAGTGAGGACTATAAAATGAATAGTGGAATGTTGGGTGGATATTTGGGTCATATTTGGCTGATCCAAAGGGATTTAGAGGTGTTAATTTGTGTGTGTGTGGGGGGTGTGAGTGCCCTATTTTATAGTAGAGAAAGATTGACATTCTTATAAATATAAAAAAGAAAACACTATTGAGATTCCCCCCTTAAATAATGCACATTCCATAATTTTTCATTTTAGATATAAGAGGGGAATTTGTTGAACTATGTCTATCCAATGGATGTTTTACATATTTCTAGGTTATTTGGCCTCTTAAATTAAAGTCTAACTACTAAGTAATCTTGTTTTTACCTTAACCACGGTAATTATTTTTAATTAATTTTACTAATATTTTTGGAATAAAACTAAATTTAACTTATTAGAAATTAGAAATTATTTTTATTCCAAATATTGAATCCATTTCTCCAAATTGTAATCACATAAGTTGAATAAATTAATTTAAAATTAATCTCAGAGACGGGATGAAATAACGGTTTTAAGTGAAAATGTTCAAAAGATTGAATTGTTTTTATGTCCAACTTAATTGTAAAATTGATTCAAATGACCTAAATATTATTAATTTATGTTAAATTTATCTTAATTAACTTTAAACCCAATAAAAAATATAATTTATCTATATAATTATATGAGATGAAAATGTAATTTTCAATTAAAATTCAATAATATTAACTATTCATCAAAGAATGAAACTTCTCAAAAAAATACAAAAAAGTCACCCAAATGAAATTTTGATATTACAATTTCAAAAAATAAGTTTATTTTTTGAAATGAAAATTATAAAAGTTTCAAAAAGTATATTAAAATGGGTTCTCCACTAAAAGGGGGTAAAATTAATTTTTAGAAAACCATCACTTTATTCATAAAATTTGATTTATTATTATCTTAAACCTATAAAATATATTAAATTAGTATAAAAAATAAAGATATAATAAGATATAAATTTTATTGAAAAAATTAATCAAATTTTTTTTGTTTAATTTTTTGAGATAAAATTGGTTTGTACATAGAAAATTATTTTTTTTAGAAAAGTAATTTTTTATTTTCAAATAGTTCTTAAATTCATTTATTACTAATTTATAACCAAAGGATTGATTTTATATACATGTGTAAATAATATTTTCAAAAATTAGTTAATATTATTTATAACTTCCATTCTATTGGATAGGTGGTAACTATAATAATATTTAATAACAATACTAATAGTATATTTTAGTTCAATAAAACTGAGCCTTGCGTGTAATGTAAGATATCGAAGGAAATCAACATTGTGTGTAATAAAATACAAACATAGTGTTGTGTGTACCAAAATCTAATCTAACTGTTGTGTGTAGGGAAATATTAACATTGTGTTGTATGAAACACAATCCAAAATTAGTTATTTCTTATAACACATGATATATTCAGTTTCATGTGAAATGAAAAATATCAAAAGGAATAAATTAATTTGATTTTTTTTCAAATAATATTTGGGTGTTAAAAGAAGTGTTAATATTTTCTATGAAGATACAAAGAAATTATCTTTATGGAGAAACATGTGAAATATACAAAGACCAAATGATATTGAAATACATATTTTCCTAGAAAAAGATCAACATGAGGAAAAGGAAAGGGATAGAGATACTCAGGGATTATTATTTCTCAATACACTACCACCAAGAGAAGGGGAAGAGGTAGAATATGCATTGAACAGGAGGGATCATTTAATTATGATAAAAATGAGGATCAATAAGGATATTATAGTCATGTATCTAATAAATATGGATATGGGAATTATTAATTATGGAGATACATTACTCATTTTTCAAATAATTACTCGACCATCTTTGTTGGAAAATATAAAAATCTCTCAACCTGATGAAGAGTATAACCAAAAGATAATTGAATATGTGTAAATAGACTTTATTTTTGAAGATAGTTTTCCAACATTTTGAAAGAAACTATGAGTTCCATCAATACATGATCTAAATAGGTAATTATCAGATCATTCTCATATCTTGAACGTTTTTTTACACTCCATAAGAACCACAATGTATAGAGATTTAAAGTAAATATTTTTGTTAGAAAACATGAAGTGGGAAATTGATAATTATGTTCCAAGATGTTTAGTTTGTGTCAAAGTGAAGGTTGAAAGAAAATATCCTAGAGATGTCATGAAACCTCTTCTAATTCCTATGTGGAAATGGGATGATATGATTATGTAATTTTTCATAGGTTTTCCAAAGACTCCTAAGAAGAATGATGTTATATGGGTTATTCTTGATCACCTCACCAAATATTCATGTTTCTTTACTATAATAGAAAATTTATATCTTGATAATGATGAATGGATCTATGTTATTTATTCTCTAAGACTTCATGGTTCTCATTTTTCAATTGTGTTTGATCATGATCCATGATTTATATCAAAATTTAGGAAATTTATTCAGAAATATCTTGATATTGAGCTTCGTTTGAGCACCACTTATCACTCCCAAACCAATGGAAAGTTCTCAATGACTATTCAAATTTTATAAGATATTTTAAGGTCATACTCTATTTACTTTAAAGGTATGTTGGATTAGTATTTACCATTGGTAGAGTTTACTTATAACAATACCTTCTACTCAAGCATTCAAGTGTCACCATATGAAGAATTATATAGAAAGAGATGTTACACTCTATCTTATTGGGATGAAGTTGGTGAATGAAAGCTTGTTGGCCCAGATATTTTGGAGGTGACATCCAAAGAAGTTAAATACTATTCAATCCCCAAGAAAATTATCTCAAAGAAGGAAGAATATCTATACAGATAATAAGAGGAAGGATTTTGAATTTCATGTTGAAGATCACTTTTTCTTGAAGGTATCACAATGGAAGGGTGTTCTAAGGTTAGGTAAAAAGGTAATATTTAGACTTAGGTACATTGGACCTTTTGTAATATTGGAAATATTTAGGGTTATATATTTTTTTTGGAAATTAGAGTAGGTCTCTCTAAAGTACAAGATATTTTCCATATATCCATGTTAAGGAAGTACACGCCAGATCCAATGCATGTGCTCACCTATAAAGAAATTACCTTATAATATGATCAATCTTATTGTGAGGATCCTATCCAAGTTATGGACACTTTAGAATAAGTTATATGGTATTAGTTGACTAGATGGGTAATGATTCTTTAGAGAAATCATAACAAAGAAGATGCGATGTAGGAATATGAATAATTTATGATGAAGAACCATAAAAATCAATTCATGAGGAGACATTCAAGAAAATTTCAGGTTGAATTTTTTTGAAGGATGTAAGAATGTAACACCTCGATACTTTATGTTATTTTTATTTTTGAATAAATTTAATTTCACTGATAGCTTGCAATACATGCAACACTAAGTTCAAATGAAGCATGATACTCTATTAAAATATTATTATTTAGATGTGACCACTATAACCACACTATTAGGTTGGTAGGTATGAATAATAATAAGTAAATTATGAAAAATAAAGTTCATACATACTCATTAGTTATCAAATTATTAGAAATAAAAATAAAAGAAATGTTTTTTTGAAAAGTTGTCTATTATTTTAAGAGTAGTTTCAAAGAATTTGAACTCTTATAATAACATTTTTCCACTTTAAGAAAATTTATTTGATAAAATAAAACTAATTTTTGAAATCATCATCTCAATATTACCTTATAGTTATTTTTTTGGATTCTTTCAGAAAATATTAATTTTTAGATGAATAGTGAAAATATTGGTTTTTTATTGGAAAACCTATTTTTCATTTAAAGAATTTATAAGGGTCATTTTTTTAAATTATTTTTTAAAACAAAAATTAGTGAAATTATATATAAATTAATAAAATATAGGACATTTTAATAAATTTGGTATTGAATTTTTATTTTAAAAAATTCACTACATATTCACCATATCAGTGGGATTAGTTTTTAATTAATTTCTGCCACTTCTCTGAATTGAATTTTAAAAAATGGATTAAATATTTTTTATTAGAATAATTAAAATTATCTAATAGGGAAAGATTAATTCATTACCATAATTAATAGTGAAAACAATAAAGATTAATTACTGCAGTTAAGGAAAAAAATGGTCTACCATGGGTTAAACTAAGAAGATAAGGGTTAAAATGACTAAAAATTTTCCTACACCCAGTGGAAATACATATTTCTACCATATCACATATAAGGTTAAAATATTAGAAATTTTGGAACCTTTTTGAATTTTTAAAATATGCGTACACTTTATTCTTTTAAAAAATACCATGCGTGTACTCTCCACCACTTATAGAAGGACACCTTGTCACCTACCCTCTGCACACTTGTAGAACTCATTAGTTCAGAATGATCCTAAAAAAATCACTTCCCGACTTCTATCCCCAAATACTAGAGGCCAAATATTGGTCCAATATTCAACCAAGGAAAGAGTTTTTTTTCAATCCAAAAGAAGTTGTCCAAAGAATAGGTAACATTATTCAATGAGAGTTTTTATTTTACTTCTTCCTCCACCTATTACAATTATGATTAAAAAAATATAATATATTATCCTTAGTATCATACGTATAATTATATTTTACTATATTATGGTCATGAATAGTATCCATATTCTCTTCCCTCAAATGGGAAACGATAACATCACAAGTATGTATGGTGAACTACCACATTGCAAACCCATGTGACATGTTTTCTATAAACTCATCTCATGGTTGGGTATGATGATTAATATAATTATTATATAATATATTTATAATATAATTATACTTTTATAATTTAATAATATATATACCTTCTTATTTTTATTCTGTGAAGAATATAATAACGTTGCACGTGTGTATTGTGGACCACCACCTCACGAAGCGATGTGATTCATTTTTTCACTAACTCTTTTCATTAAAGGTAAGAAATTATAACCATAATAAATATATACGATATATATTACATGATATTGATTCATTAAAATTAATATAACATCTATTTACTTACCCTTTCACCATTAAAGAAATGATAATTCCACTCAAGCATATGTACGACCTACCGTCTCTTTGAAGTGATGTAATCCATTCTCCATGATAAAATTTAAATAATGATTTTAAAGATGTATCTAATGAAAAAAATATGTTTACAACATTTATATAATTCTTTATATGATTTAACTATATCGTATTTTTAGGATTTGTAGCTTTCACATCAAAACATGCATGAAAAAACATGGAAATTAACACCCGACAGAATAGTGATACTGAATGATTATTAACGAACGAGTGAACATATATTATAAAATAAACATATGTGATATTATAAACAATAATATGGTTTTGGTATAAGTTAATAAGATGTTTAAAACCACTATATAGGAATTTTAGACATGTATGAAGGAGGTCAGACCTGATGTAAGGGTTTATCATCTCATATTTACATCAATCAAATATATTCCATATTCACCACTTATTTATTTTTTGTGGTGTATATACTATATCATTTTTATTTTATATCATTAATCTAATTATCTTCCTAGTATTTAAAGTCTCATTTGAAGTTATTTACTTCTTGTGTCTTGTGATTCAAAAGTTACTAAGTGATAAAACGTTTATTTCATAATCTCACCATTATTCAGGATTGATATGTTTTAGTCTCCCTTTGGGGAATAAATTGATATTTCATCTCAAACCCAAAATATTTTATTCTCATATAGTTATTGATGAAATATTTATGTAATAGTACCATTTTTTAACTCTTTGGAACTTGAAATGATTAAGGAAATTACTTTAAAAAAATGACTTTATTTCTTTTTTCAGTTGAAAATCCTTTTCCCTTCATATCCATGTTTTATAAAAGTGTTTTCAAATTTTTTTATCATTATCATAAGATTTTTATATGAAATTTTTACCCATGTTTTAAATTTTACCAATGGTTTTAAAAATGAATTTTTCTATCATTTTTTGAGTGAGGAAATTTTTTACAATAGTTTGAAAGGAATGTTTTTTACATATACATCATGAATGAAATTATGCACTCTCATTAGTTTAAAGCACACTTTTCAATATGATATGGTTATTTTAAGTAATAGTGTTTTTCTATATATTTTATGAACTTTTAGTTTTCAAAATTTGATTTTCAATGTGGAAAGTTTGTTTTTCCCAATAATGGTTTTAACGATATTCTATGGAATTTATATTATTGAACATAAACAATCTGTATTCTATTACACTAGGGATAAGTTGTACTGATACCATCATACTTATTTATCTGTATGGTTTATGATTTGTTTGACTATGGATGTAGTAATTCAATACCATTCACCATGTTACTCTTAATTGTTTATGATTATGTTTATTGATTGAGGTAATTATTTACATTTCATATACTTGATTTTCAACATGAATATTTATATTGATTATATTTTACCCCTTTCATATGTTGAATTAATTGGAATTAATAAGTAACATGTGAGGCCTGTTATATCCCCTTAATTATTTAGTAGGCCTTATGAGACAATCTTGTTTTGGTATTTTCCTGAGGTCTTTTCCATTTATATATGATTTCCTACAAAAAGGCCTTTAAGGTATATTTATGATGTTAGACATTATGACTTAACTCATTATGATAATAGTGATTGATTTTACATGTGATTCTTTGATTAGTTAGAATATCCATGGACAAGTTTCAACCACATGTGAGTATTTATATGTCATTATTTGATCATTATTTTTTCCTGCCATATTATGCTCAAAATATTTGTTAAATTAAATTATTTTCTATTATTTACCTTGAAATATTGATTATATATTATTTATTCATGATATATTTCATTGTACACATACAATTACTGAGACTTTTAGCTCACCCATTCCTTATGTTTCTTTATAAAGGTTTCCAAGATGTTTATTACTATTGATATGCAAGGTTATGCTTCAATAATAATCATGCACTTTGAGAAAATGAAAAATTTTATTTCCTTTTTTTATTATAATGTGAGATTCATATATATATCTAGTTTACCAAGACTGATATACTATTTGTTCCTTTGGGATGTGATTCAATAAAACTAGATCCAATGTAATAAAGTAACCACAAACTCTGGGATACTCGTGTTGAGGTATTTTAATTTATTATCATCCTTATGGGGCTATATTCATTATGAAATCACTTATGTCATTCCTCACTGAGAAATATTCTTAGTGGCCCCAAACATCCTTTTCACTGGGGCTATAACCACTATGATTTCTCTTCATTAGATCCTATTCTAAATCAAACTATCTCCTACTATAAAGTCTATATTACTTCAATGTGTCACTTTATTTCCCTTGTCATTCCATCATCATCAAGATCGTAATTATTTATTAAGAAAGATGGTTGTACAACCAAACAAAGACCAAACAAGTACTAATAAGCAACTAGTCCTATGGAGTCATAAAGTAATGGAGGCCAAGTTCATCCCCTATAATCAGATTAACCCCCATTGGTTTCAAGAAAAGGGTGATGGGGAAGCATGTTACACTGGGGCCCTGATCCTCTTCTGCCATGGAACCAAGATGATCCACTACTAAGTGGGATATATTTCGACTAGCCGAATATACCCCAAACCAGACAGTGATAAATTCATTTTTAGGACAACATAACATCATCAAGACATATTCCCTCATAGGTAAACCAAAAAGGTTGAATCATACATAATCTCTATACCAGCAATTGTTGGGAATATTTCACCTTATGTTCCTTATCAAATGATGTTAAACTATATAGATTGGTTCTTATCAAATGTCCATAAAAGATGAACCACGGCCTGTTATGCGAAACATAATTATGTGGGCTCTTATTTTATTCACAAGGATACATGGAAACCCCTTTAATTGACCCAATCCTCACACCAAAAGTACTTATACAACTATCTAGAGATAAATAGACTCTATACCACCAAGTTATGTTGTATTAAAACCTTATCTCTCTAAATTAAGCCCCACTAATAAGTGAATTAAATATAGGGGATGTTTAATACCCATATATGCACACATCAATTCCTGATTTTGATCAATAATTTTCACTGGGTAACCAGTCCCATGAAAAGATATAGGATGGATTAAAAAAATTATTAAATCCTCAAGAGTCCTAGAGTATACAATAATCCCCCCTAATGGGTGAGATGTTCCCAAACTCCCATCCTCTCAAACAATGTGTATTTTGAAGCATCATTGGTAAGAAACCCCAATGAACACCTACCATTGTAAATTGGTTCTATAAGTAATTTTATTTTTAGTAATATGGGAAGTTTTTGGGTATTTATAATTCCATAAAAAATATTATCATAAACCCATCCAAAAAATTGTGAAATGGGCATCAACCTTCTAATTAAAAAATTAACTAGGTTTCCCACACATTGGGATATTTTGTTTCTTGTGCCTCATAAAAATAAACCCAACATGAATTCTTAAAATGTGAAAATAAATATCATCACATGAGATTACATGTGATATTAAGTAATGGGTGTTCTTGTTCATGGTGTAATAATTCATTTGTTAACCCTATAAAAAGATCATTTTTCTAATGTGATCACTTATTCATTGATTAGATGCTCTTACAATTAATACACTATGAAATACACAATCAACACAACTAAAAAGGTGATGTATACCATCTAGATCTATGTGAAAAAAGTACTATTCAAACCATGAAGTTTTCCATTGAGAACCTCTAGGAACTGAACCCTCATATCCCACCCTGCTATAGGGAGACTGCGAAGAAGCTAAGGGGCCCCTCACAACCACTAATTTCATTGTAAGTATCACTCAAGAGTGAAATGATTAGTACATGTACTATCTCAAAGACATGAATTAAAGGGTAAAATTCACATCACTATTATGTAAGAGTTTCCTAAAAAGTACCCTTCTACTCATTACTTCTAAAAAGAATTCATGTGACCCCAATTCCTCAGATCTATAATGAGAAGTCTACCCATGTGATTTCATCCTAGGGTACTCAAGAATGAGAAGACAATATGAGGGATAACTAAGGATAATAGACCAAAGGAAATAGATAATAGGCCAAAGGAAATAGATAATAGGCATGTATTTCTATTCCTAAGGATGGATTTTTCTAACATATACCAATGGAAGAGGAGGAATACATCTTTGATCATTCTAGATAAGTATTATATCATACCCTATAATCGATATTAGGATAACTCCAACACAACTGTTTATTTATCTAGGGGTTGGTAAAATTCCATCCCCTTAGAGAATTCCATTGGTACATCTCGATGGTGAATGGGGTACAAGAGTCGGAACACATCACCACTCTCACTGAAGAGTGTCCAAATATCTATATTCTTTCTATATAATCGCATAACCACATCTTGGAAAAAATGGATGGACAAACATATATTTATACTTTTATACTATAATGATTTCAACATGTCCTAACAATGATAAAAGAACATGATATTATGAAATTTATAGAAAGCTCCTAGGGGTGGGAACAAATCCCCGGTCCTACCAAGGTTAAAGAATCTATTTGGTATATATTTGTAGTTACTCAAAAGTGGGACCATATCTCAACACCCCTTAAAGAGGACATCTGATTTATTTTGACTAAAACATTAGAATATGATCATTTTTTCATGTACATCAAAGAAGATTTTGTGTATATACAAAAAATGAATCAAAATTAGTAACATATTCATTCTTCTATTTGGGTAAAATAAGATTGGGAATTCATCTCTACACCTTCTGAAATTATGACGCATATTCAACCATGTTCATAAGGGATCCATTCAAATATTTCAATGGAAATCAATGGACATTGCTATATTCCCTCCCAAATCCAAGGAGCGTGTTTGTTGGCTTCAACAAAAACATGAGAGTCACCCAAAAAGACTCACATACATGGAAGTCACATGTACACCCCAAGAAAACCATCTAAATATTGTTCCTAGTAAAGGAAAATAATGACACCAGAGTAGGAGAATACTATTACATTGATCATCATTGAAGTTATTAAGGACCTACAACATCTATCCATAGTGGCCTAAGAGACTTCCAAATCCTCTTTATAATGTTATACTAGATACCACAATACAGTTATTACCCTTGATACTATGAGAATTAGTTTATAATGATATCCTCATAAAAAAAACAAGAAATTCCTCACCTTTTTTAACATAATTTTAAAACGTCCTTTTATTGAGTAGTGCTCAATGTTTTGAGGGTGGTTGCACCGATAGTCATGGTTCCCGGCTATCTTATTTTATTCATTAATAGAATATTTTTAAGGAAGTTAGTGTCAACATCTCCATCACCCCATGTATATTCTGTCTTAATTAAAGAGTCATCGGGAAACCCTCTAATCTTTGATACAACACTAGGAAAGCAATCATTATGGTGAGACCGGGGAGAGGATGTTTCCTCTTGGGATAATTAGGATAACATGTAAATATAGATGTAATTACATGAGTATATCATTCTAATAATGTTCTCATCCATCATCACTCCCAGATATGACATCCTAGATTTGGTGAAAGAGGACTGTATTCTATTTTTGTGTCAATTTTCTTGGAATACTATTCATATTCGAAGATCCAAGAACCCAAAAAATCAAGGGTATTCCAACCATCTACAATCTATGAACTCTGATAAAAGTGGCTTTTTGTGAACATAAATTCAATTAATTTCTTAATTACCTAAGAAATCACTATATTGGAACACCCTAGGGTCGATCTCAAGGAGGCCACTTACAACACACAATTTTCCTATTATAACTATTATATTATAACTAATATAATACTATTAGACTAATATATATGGGGGGATTTGAAATGAATAAAATATAAAATATTACATAAATATAAATTAAATGTAATAAAAAATGAAGTTAGCAATAAAGAAAGTAGAAAATGTTCTTAATAGTTCATGGTGATTGAAATAATTGTTCAAAATAGATCTCAATATTCAACTCAATGAGGCTATCAAAACCTATCACACCATACCTTCTTGTTGGAATTATGATTAACCCATACCAAGAACTCTACATATGGGTTAATCCACTTCTGAACATCAGTTGAGATACCTCTTCACCGACCATCCTTAACCAAGCCATACTCTGCTTCATCCATAGCTTAGATAGTAAAGGGAAGGATGATTGATAAACTAGAAGTAGAATTTAGATGATGTAGAAAATAGGGAGAACACTCACCGTAATCAATTTAACCAACACCAAAACTCTTAGAATTTAATAAATAGATTGAAATAAATCCACTAAAAAAACTCAATCAATCCACTATTCCCTCCCTGGAACAAGCACCAAGGTTAGTTATACATTTTTAGTGGAGTTGAGAAGTAAAAAATGGTGGGATAACACATAAAATAACACAAATGGAAGAAAGAGATGAATGAAGAATAATACTAAACTAATATAGATTAAAAATAAAAATAACTATTACAACATAAAAACTAAAACTTATGTCCATGAAAATAGTTATCCTTTTAAAAGCAATAAGGGATGAAAATTTATATAGAAATGATGGAAAACATTTTGGATCCAATTCTATCGACCGAAGTAATGTGCCTATTAACCTAATTTAATGACATGATTAGGCATTGAGTTATTATTGAAAGTTGTTTATTTATTTCTTATATATTCTCCCAAAAAATATTAGATTCCTTTTTCATGTTTGGATATAGATATTGATGTTTTACTACGATACATTTATTCTTTACTATTGACTCTTTGTATTCCATAATTCTATGTTCTTATTATATAATGGCCTTGAATCCAATTGATTATAGTGTGTAATCCTTTATTAAAGTCCATAATTAATTCCTTATATATATCTATGTATAATTTAAGATTCATTGGACTAGAACACATATATATATAATCCCATATTACAATTTTTTCAGATCTGTGCATAGTTTTCAAGGTCTGGATTGTGAGCTGATTTTGAGCCTCTAAAAGATGAATTTAGATTTAGGCTAGAAGGATTAAATGAGTCCCAAGATTTATGGAAGACTAAATGAAGTAATTTTTCAATTTTATTAATTTTAGGAAAGTTTATGGGTGAAATAAATAATCAAAATAACCCAGTTTAATCCAAAACTTAGACTTTTTTATTTAAGCTCAAAATTCCACAAAAACATAAAAAAGTGACAATTGGACATAAATTAATATATTGTGGGATTATAAAATTTTAATTAAATTATAAAATATATGAATATATTTTTTTCATGTCTCCCCCACAGTAAACCATTTCACTCCTAGACAATCATCTAATACCATGGTCAAAACAAACATCTGGAAGCATAAATGAAAAAAGAACTCAATTGTCATATCAAAGGAAAACATCATGCCTCCTACATGGATAAAAATTCCATAACTCCTAAAAATCATAATAATACGTTCAATTTCATTCTAATACTCATTTTCATGTCATACCTACCTACCAAGAAAAGTATTTCTCTCTTTACTCAAGGATGTTTTATAGATTTTTTCTCTTTCCATAGAACACTTGTGATTTCTATAGGCTTGATGTACAAATAATATCTCCACTTAATAGATTCAAAAATGTTTCATTAATGAGGGATTTTACCTGGGGTTTTTTGAGTTTTAGTTTTGGTGTATTTTAAATGTAAAAACATCAGAGGAAGAATGAGGAGGTAAGGCTCTAAAGTGAAGTAAATGCAAGACGACTATTTTGCTCAAGAATGGTGTTCTCCTCAATCAACTCAAAATATAATCACCAAATATCACCTATTTATTTCCATGTAAGGTTCACACATAGAATTTAAGAATAAATTATTAATTTATTCTATATTTTCCCCACCTATTGAATTATTTTAGCTTGAATTCAGATCTAGAATTTCTCATTAGAATCATATTTTTGAAGAAAAAGAGAGGCATCTGTTGATCTTAAAAAATAGATGAACCACTTAAAAAAAATTAATGATATTTGGGCCAGGTATTTTATTCAAAAAGGGATAATTATTGTTTTCACCCCCAGTGGGTTCTAGGTTTTTACTTCCACTAGTCCAACAGTTGCTGGGGTTTAACCCTAATCTGAAGGTGGATGGGATTTCTTATTGAGAAACCACAAGAACATATTTCTCCCAATTCTCTTCAGATCTAAATAGTTTTAAATAAAACCATGGAAAGAGTACATAAGATCCTCCCCCATTTCCATATTGTACAACTTGTAATATGGTTATAGGAGAAAGAATTGGTCATCATCTTCTTTGGCTATGACATCTTTGTCACCTTTTTTCTCATCCAAGGCCTAGTTATTTTCCACTACATTAGAAATTTCACTATAAGGGAAGTTAGAAAAAATTAAACTTCATAATATTAAATCATAATTAATAAATAAGTAAATATTCTCTTTCATTTAAATCAAATTAAATGTATGTACCTTTAGGGAGGACCACCGGAGAATCGGTCTTAGCAGGGGAATCATCTTTATATTCTTCCATAGAAAAAGATTGGTATAGAGGAGTTGATTCTTCTTTGTAAAACAAGGGAGGATCAATTTACATTTGGTATTCAATAAAATATAACAAATTTTTATCCAAATAGGATTGATATCCCACAGTTCCATCAGCTATAATTTCTCCTCCAAAAACATCTTCAAGAAATGGCCCGAGAGAGATGATTGGATCTTCAAGTTGAATCTTCATGTATTACTTCGATTATTCAACATAAAATTTAGGTGCAATAGGCTTTTAATTCTACTAAACTCATCATTTTTTCCATTACATCCATAGTAATTTTAATTCTTGAACTTCGGCGGCCAATTATGCTACCATCTTTCTTGATTTTTCAAGAATTTTGTAATTGTCTTGAATCGTCAAGGAATTTTTTTCCTTTTTTTGAATTTTCAAGAATTTTAATCATCAATATATATTAATTATTAAAAAATATTTATAATAATCCATTAATAAGAAAACCCACTAAATTAATTCATTCCCTAATGAAACAATGATATTCAACAATTTTTTGTTTTTAAGTTTTTGAAATATTTGAATTTCTTTGAAAAAAAATGTGTGAAAGCTCTTGGCCTCCCAGGAAATGACACCAAATTGATAATAGTGGTTTATCATGAACCAGTATTCAATTACTTTGTCATTTACCAAATAATTCACCATAGTGGAAAACCCTAGGGTCAATATCTAAAAGGCCACTTATAATAGACAAATTTTCTATTGTCACTATTATTTTATAACTAATATAATACTATTAAAATAATATAGATGAGGGTATATGAATTCATAAAATAAAAAATACTACTTATATATATATATATATGTTAAATTTAATCAAAAAATGAATTTAGTGTGAAATAATGTAGGGAAATGTTCTTAGGAGTTCTTGGACATTGAAATCATTTTTCAAAATGGATCTCAATATTCATCTCAGTGAGGTGATCAAAAGTTTCCATACCTCAACCTCTTGTTTGAATTGTAATTACCCCGAACCAAGACCTCAATATGTAGGAAAATTCTCTTCCGAACATAATCAAGAATACTTCTTATCCAAGCATCACTACCCAAACCATACTCCATCATATGCATAACTTGAATAGTGAAGTGAAGGATGATTGATAAACAAGAAGAAGAATTTAGACAATAGAGAAAACGAGGAGACCAATCACTACAATCAATTTAAACATCAACGAAACTCTCATAATTGAATAATGAGATTTAAATTAAAACAAAATAAACTCAATAAAACCACCATTCCCTTCCTCAAACAATAATCAAGGTTAGTTCTCCATTTTTAGTGGAGTTTAAAAGGGAACAATGGTGAGAAAAAACATAAATTAACAAAAATGGAAGAAGGAGATGAATCAATAAGAAGACAAAATTAATATATATTAAAAATAAAAGGAACTATTATAAAATCAAAATACACATTAGCCCACTGAAAATGGATATCCTTTGAAAAGGGAGAAGAGATAAAAATTTAAAGAAAATGATGTGAAAAGTTTTGGATCCAATTATGTCCACCAAATGAATGCACCTATTAGCCTCATTTAATGATATAATTCAATAATGAGTTCTTCTTGAAAGTTGTTTCTTTATATCTCAAATTTAATACCATAAAATTTTAGTTTATTTTCCCATGTATGAATAGAGATTTAGATTTTTTTACTCTAAGTAATTTATTCTTGGCTTGGCGACTCTTCATATTCCAAAACTTCAAGTTACTTTGCCATAATGACAATGAATACAACTAATGATATCATGGAATAATTCATGAAAGTTATTCATTAATTCCTTATCCAACTCTGCATATCATTTAAGATTCATTGGACCATCCCATTTTGAGATATAATCCCATATTTAAATGTGTCGAGATCTATGCATAATTTTCGAGGCCCGAATTGTGAGCTAATTTTGGGCCTCAAAAAGATGAATTGATCTTTGGGTATAGAATGATTAAATGGGGAACAATATGTATGAAATCCTACAAAAATTAATTTTAAAATTTCATTAAGGTTAGTAAAAATTATGTCCAAAATATAGAATAAAAATAAAATGTTTTAATCCAAAAATTAGTTCGTTTTTATATTTAATCTCAAAATTCCACAAGAACATAATAATTTGATAATTGTACATAATATAATACTATGGTGGGATTATAAAATTTTAATTATATTGTAAAATATTTGAATATGTGAGCCTTATAAAACCCTCTCTACCAGTATGATGAAATCTCTACTTTCTTTGTAACATGGAATAATGGATTAGATAAGTACTGTGTGAGTAAGTGGAAAGATGGTCTTCATAGCAAGAGTTTTCTATAATAAATATTCATTGATTCCCCATAATATATATATATATATATCAGGAGATGAGGAGAATATAGAGCATTTCATTTTTCCTCATTCCCATGATAATAAATTTTGACAAATAGGGAGTCTTGAAATTTCATTTTTACAAGAAAGGTTTTGGGACCAAACTTTGAATATTCCAGTTGGTCTATCTAAAAACAATACATTATCCAAGACAAAAAAGAGGTGTAACTAAAGGGAAGAGGCTATTTTTATGATCTAATAGGAATCCTACAATATAGTTTTGTGAGTATCCTGGATAAGAAAAGTGATTCCCCCCAACCACATGACATCCTCTGATGGAGAATAGTTTATATTTTGAGTGGCCTCTATCATACATTCTAGTAAAGTTTTATTATTAAATGATAATTTAATGTGATATTTTTCATCTTCACATGTTTTCTCATATTCTTATCATCTAGCCATTAATGACATGTTAAATTATTTTTACCCTTATAGAGTTTTTGATCCCACCCCTTATGTTTCCATTACTATAGTTATGAAGAAGAATATAACCTATAATGATTATAGAAGGAAGTATTCCCTGGTTTTATTATATAGAAATGTTCCAAAGTATCATAAAATAAGATTTTTATGTAGCATATACTTGAAGACACTAAAATATTCATTATTAATATTATTTGATTATTATGAGATATAATATTTTACTTATGGTAATGTTTTAAAATAAATATAGTTTTATCTCACTTTTTATTAATGTTAGTGTTCAATGAAATTGTTTTTATCACTGAACCCAGATGTGCGGGTATGGATCACCTAATATATCAATGAGAAATTATAATATGTCTCTGATTGAATTTGAGGAATTAAAGAATTAGTATTAAGTGAATTTATAAAAAAAGGGTTTAAATTTTAATATACCTCAACTTGGAGTGAAATAGTGCTCACTGTTAAAAAGAAGGATGTGTCAATGTGACGTTGAATCAAATCTAAAGAGATCTATAGGATTAAAATAATGAAAAAAATTTCCCTTCCTTGAGTTTATATCATATTTAATTGAATTTATGTATCTATATTTTTCTTAAAAGTGGATTTTTATTCAGGATATCATTTTACAGATTTGAAGAGATATTATGTTCGAAATATATATTTTTGTACATGATACAGATCCCAATAGTTTATATTAATGCAATTTGGACACATAGAAGCACCCATTATCTTTATATACATGTTAGATAGTGTGTTTATAAATTAGAATGATAATTTTTAGTTGTACTTACATATGATATTATCATATTGTCTTAAAAAACAATAGTATAAATATCTGATGATTTATGGAAGGAGTTATTAGAAAAATTCAACAAGAGTTCCATTTGGATAAAGTAAGACGAATTTTTGTTGTATGTGATCAGAAAAGGGTATTTGTATTTACCAATCAATGAAAAAGGTGATTGATGAATGGAATATATAATCTTGTATTACAAATATTCTAGTTTTCATTGTTTACATATTCACTATTAATACTTTGTTATAAATTTCTTACTTGTTAATTATGTTAACATGGAAGAGAGTGATGAATGTTTTGAATGAATAATAAGAAGAATGTGTCAAGAAGAGAAGGTTTTTTTAATAAAAAAGAATACATAAAAGAAGGAATTGGGTTGCTTCCTAATATAAATTAATGATGTCTTTTCCAATGCCTTGTTAAATATAATGATCTATGAGAAAGGTTACAAGTAACATGGCCTAATTTTAAAATTTTTAATATTTGAATAAGAGATTTATAATAAATTTCTCTATAGAGATATGTGTGATATATATAATAATCATAAGATAATATAATATATATTTACATAGGCTTTGAATAAGAATCAATTAATATTAACATAATTTGTTAAGGACTATGTCTATTAAATAGACTATGACCTTAGAATGAAAAATAAGGTATACGATGATCATTTCAAAACTGAACCTACTACCCTATCCATGATTAGTTTTGAGAAAGAACCAATATTTATGCATAATAAATGGGTATATTTGGAAATCATAAAGTATGGGATGAATCCTAACTTACCCGATTTTGTTCTAATATTCCATCAAATATAAAATCAAAGAGGCACAAATTAATGATTTGTTGATACAAAAAAAATTGATACAAACTATTTGAGGGATTGTCTTTATATTAAAAATTCATAAAAATGGATTCATTTAGTTTATAACTTGATTATATATGGAATGAATACCAAAATTAAATAAATATTTATTATAAGACACATATAGTACATATTTCTTTGACCACCTAAGATATTTTTTGATGTGTCTAGATCATTGAGAGAACACCTGGTAGGATATAATGAAGAATAATATTGAAAAATTAACCTAAAACTTATTTGTGTGAAAAGAATTTGTGTAATAATTTCATAATTAAAATTGGAGGGCCTAACCATTACCTATAATAATATAAAATTATTAGAATAAAATCTTAGATTTCTTCATGGTTTATTCAGAGACATGTAAAGAAATCAATGTCATATGTGTTGTGTTGGATTATTATAAAAATATTTTTATCCTTATTACTATTTGAGAAGATTTATTTCTTTATCATACTTCTATGATATATATAAAAAATATTTTTAGCTAAATGTGGTACCACTTTTGATCATTTTTTATTGAAATATTAGGTTCAATTAAATGTTATGAAAGAGTCATCGATAGAAATTAAACACATAGATAAGAAAAAACTAAATCCTTAAATAGATTACCAATCTGGAACAAATTTCAAAAACCATGAAGATGTTATAAGATCTTGCACAATAGATAAACATGGTTGTTGGGATCAGCATCTTCCACTATTAGTGCCCATATACAACAGAAATTTTATCTCAATTGTACTAAATTCTTCATATTAAGTGTGATATAAGTTTATAGGAAGAACTAAAACATGTGGATATGAAGATAGTTAATGGAAATTTTTTGGACCTATCATTGTAAAAAATGATAGATAAATTTTCACATATTTGAAATATATTAAACTGGTATTATGTCAAAAAAAGTGTTGTGCTGATAGTCATAAAAAATTCCTATAATATGATGTTTAAGATAAATGGTTTTATTAACTATAAGCATAAAAAAGAGTTATAGGGTTTGGAATAAAGTAAAAGATAATCCCTAAGAATATTATCATCTTCAAGATTCTTAATCACATTGGTGCAGTAGACTATCAATTTGAACATCCAATAACACATGATTAAGTCTATAATATATTCCATGTATCTATACTAATAATTTACATAGTAGATACCTTATATTTACGGAATATAAAGGAGGTAAAACTAGAGAATGATCACTATTTTGGTGAGAACCCAAAGAAAAAAATTGGTCATAGTGATAACATTTTAAACTTCCATAAAAAAACTGTTTAAATGTATCCTTTTGAAACCATAACTTGGAAGTGGCTATATGGGAACCTTTGGATGTATAGAATTCAAAGTTCCACCATATATTGAAAACTAAGAATGTGGATTGAAATTTTAAAGGAAAAAACTAAATTTTGGGGTAAGAATTTAATGATATATATTTTTTAATATAAATGTTTCTTGATTAAATTATATGTCCCTTATATGAAGATTTATTTTCTTTATAAATAAAAATATATTGTATTCAAAAAATAAATTCCATGATCATTAAATAAAAATATAAACTATTTTATTTCTTTAATATAGAGAATTATATATAGAGGATAAACACTTTTAAAAATATTAATACTAGTATAACAAGTCATTAAACACATCTAAATAATAAATATAGAATTTTGAAATATTATTGAATATTATCTCCAAGAAATATCTATACCAAAACACCACTGTAATAAGAAGACATAACTTTATAAATAATTTGATGTTATTTTAAAAAAATATCAAAACATATGAATAACTAAGTTAATAAAAATTCTAGGATTTAAGGGATATATATTGGGTATTGAAAAATAATATGACTATTATAATGGATCATCTAGTCGTTAGAAGTATTATCATTAAAATTACATCATGGTCATTGGAATAATAATATAATTGTTATTGGAAAGTATTTAAATATTTATATAACAAAATAAATACCAGTATATAGTTATAAAAAATAAAAAAATGAATGTTAAAATTAATAAATACAATGTCCTAATTTTTCTACCTTGAATAATGTAGTTATTTTCCATAATATGTTTTCTTTTAATTTATTAAACCAATGAAAATTATATTCAATTTAAATATTTAATTTGACTCAATTAATTATATATTTTAGTAAAAGGATTTCAATATTGAAATATTGATTTTAAAATTAGTCAAAAGATAATTATTGAAAATTTTATGATATATTTATGTTTTCAAGTGGATATTAAAATATGATATTTAATATATCAAAAATATTTTCTAGTAATCAAAATTATATATATATTTTAGAAAAATTATATTAAAATGTTATTTTTTTCTAAAATTTATAAATTAATTCCCTATACCATTAATGATATTTTTAATTGTTAGGAAATATGGAACACAATAAAAAATTTAATTTTATTATATTCATGGTTTTTTATACAATATATTTTTTCAAGGTTTGAAATTTATCATTTCCAAATAAGTTTCATATTTGGAATCAGTACATTTAAATTTTGTTGGGATTAATTTTTTATTAATGGAAAATAATTTAAAAGATAATTAAATGGGTAAAATAAGATTCAATAATGATGAAATGCTGAAAACATCATAAAAACATCATTAATGTTTTATATGATAACTTTTATTTGTTAAAATATTGTTTAATAATATTTATTATCTTATAGAATACATCTATTACAAGTCATGATCATTAAATTGTTTTATATTAATTATTATTTTTCAAACTACCCCTCCCCACCAGCTATAAGATTTTATCCTCATCCAATTGGAAAATTACTCTTAAATACTCTTGTATATAATAATTTCCACTCATATTCTCAATCTTATTCCTTATTTTTATCCTGGAGATGTTTTAGTCTCACCAAAACCGAGTGAGATGGATGGAGTATGGAATTGTGGCAGGGTACTTAAATGATAATATCATTAAAGAAAAAATAACCCCATAATATTATAAACCACTCATTAAAGGATGATCCCTTAATATAGGTACTCTAATACAACATCACATGGTGTGCCTCTATCAAGACCTAACCCAATGGGGCTCAATCCACTCTTCCCCAAGCCCACCTCAATAGGCTAGGGACTAGTGTCCAGATCTAAGTAGGCTATCACACTCAAGGAGGATACAACCTAAAGTACCTAAATGCATTCACCCACATACACCACCGTGAAACAATATAGAGATATACAGAAAAACTAAAAATAAATGCATACATACATCTATCCTAACCAGTGTACAAGAGAAGTACAAAATGGAAAAACAGGGCCCACCAAATGAAAAATGAAAAAGTATCCATCCTGCTCTGAAGGAAGGGAACACTGTCAAAATCATGCTGGTAAGCTCCGTGGTACGACTCTGATAAAGCCCTGGTTAGTCCAGATACTATGCTCTACCTACTCCGGATCCTATAGGGACTCCGTCGAAGGACCTGTGGTCTGCACAAGACACAATACATGTGTAGGTAAATCCCATGTAAGAATGAGTATAATAATACTCAGTAGGTGCCCCAAAAACCCCCAAACCAAAAATAGAGAAACTTATAGGCATTAATTTACTCGACCGAGCCTAAGGGAACCCAAATAAGAGAGAAGATCTATCTTGAAACCATACTCAACAATACCTGACTAGTCAGCTTGACACCCTTGGCATGTTAACAAAACGAAACATTCCATGGGGAATCCCAAAATATACCCAGATATACTCATCCCCATCACTATGTCACATGGTCCCAATCATAGATTTTCCATGATAAACAACCCAAGGTTCCAATGCAATACTCACAATGGTCTCATGAGGTTCCAACATCATAGACATCAACAAGATCCAATCCATCCCTGATATCTCTCAAAATTAAAGTGGGAAAGCATCAATATATCGAAGTCGATGAGCCAACCACACCATCCCAGATGGCACTCAACTGAGTGATTCCACCAATGCTAACCTATGCCCAACACAGGGTCAAAGGAACTACGGTGAGTCCCACTCCTCGCCAATGCCTTGCAGTAAAAGGAGTACTAGATCCAAAACCAACTCGCAAAACCTCTTTCACTCCTGTTTAAAAGGGCTCATACCTCAGTACATAGAGGGAGCACTAACTCCTAACTAGGAATCACGCGTAACAAGTTGAGGGGCCCACTCCCCACTAAAACTCGAGAATAGGGGAGAACTGCTTCGTAAACGTGATACCTCACCCATGGTAGGGGAGCACCACTACGAGAGACATGAGACCACACCTAATATAGGGTATCACCTATCACACCTATAATTTTAATTCCATTCTTTGTTTCATACCACTTTTAGTTCTCAGTTTTCTCTTGGTCTTCAGGTGTTTGGGGATTAGATTTTGGTTTCTCCTATGTTCTTGATCTATGATCTTGGTCTTGGGGGTATTTTTTGGTAATTTTCCTAATCTTTTTTCAAAGGTATGTTATGAGGTTTAGGAATTTTGGAGTTGGATTTGTGACTCTTCTAGTGGCACCACTTGTGGGGTAAGTTGTTGGGTTGGTTTATACCCTTGAGTTGGTTGAGTCTTGAGGTGGAAAGGTGGTTTTCGTTTTGGTGTTATATCCCCCTATCCTTGGCCTATCTCTCCCTAGGTCCCCCCTTGGTTCCCCATGGAATTGGTGGAAAAACTACACTTTTTGAGTGGATATAAGGGGGCACACGGTTTGGGAGCAGGGTTTCCTAAACCGTGCAAGGAAACTGTGCGGCCTTGTCTAGGTCATTAAAAATGTTTTGAAATTCCAAGTTTTCCCTCCCGGGATTCAACCAAACTCACCCCTTTCTTCCCCCATTTGACCATTTCATCCATGGCAGCCTCCAAATATTCCCTAACCTCCCTTGGAACTCATTTTTCAGTGGGATTTTTATGGAGAAACATCAAGTTCTTTTTAAAGTAAGTATTTCTATCTTTGTTTTATCTACTTTTGTTAGGGTTTCTTCTCATATCCTTGAGATTCCTTATGTCTAGAAGGTATGGTTTTGAAGCTAGGTTTTTGGCCTTTTTTTCCAATATTCTGGTTTAAGGCTTGTTCTGCCTTTCTTGAGGTGAAACGGTGGTGCGGTTGGATTTTCTCACAAAGATTCAAGGGTTTTCATTGTTTTGGTAGGTGATTCCTTGTGTAATAAATTCTATATGATTTATAATTGCTGAATTTCTATTTTTAACACACTTATTATTTATTATAATTGCTGAAAAATATAGTTTTGATGACGTTTATTAAGAAAATGAATTTTCGTACTAATTTTGTGATAAATTGGGTGTTTTGCATGATTATTTCATGTTGTGCCAATTGTGTTTGTTTTATAAATAATGTTATGGGTTTATGGAAATTATTTGAGTGCTGAAAATTCTGTTTTAATGAGTATGGGTATGCTATGGTGTTCAAAATGGGACTTTAAACGGGATTATGGTAAATTGCGAACCAATTTTGTGTTGAATTGGGTGTTTTACAAGTTTATTTTATGTTAGGACAATGGGGTTGTTTCATAAATTTCTAAATGGATTTATAGAAATTATTTGGGTGATGAAAGTTATATTTTGAAAAATATGGGTATGCTCATGGTGTTTAAAGTGGGGGGTTTTAAGGATGTTTGTGTGCAAAACATTGTTATGTTTTGTGAAGATATTTTATTGAAATTCTAAATATTTTATTGAGTGGTGTAAGTGGTGAAAAACATATGTAGATACTTTTTTAAGTTAATTATGACTATAACTGATGTGTTTATGTGATAATGGATTTTGGCATCATGAGATAAAAGTTTGAGCACAATGGGGGAAGCCAGGGTACCTAGGAGGGAAGATATGTACAAGTACGCTAGTAGTTCGGATGGGTTGTGTCCATGTTTCACTGAGAAAATGGATAACTAACGCACTATAAAAACTATGTTGATGATGATTGGGGACCACTAGGTTATGGGTATGTTCTCTACTAGTGTCTTGTGCATGAGAACATATTTTGTTATGGTTACTTTACACCAAGGTACGAGGTACATGGGGACTGAGACTACCTAGTGCCAAGGGGTGTTCCCGAGATTGGTGCTCATTGACTCTTATGTATTTATATTTTTCATATGGTGGTTTTTTCTGGAAAATATAGTAGCTTACACGTTTTATAGATATGTTCTCTTTCATGCAAAATTCCCTTTGAAAACTATTTACATTTAGAAGTTTCACTCTTTAGAAATTATTTCCACCACATCATGGTTTTAAAAAATGGCATGCTTTTTATCGTGTATTGCTTACCCTATGGAATATCATGGTGGTATCCTATTGGTATTGGTGTAAAAACCTACTTACACCCCTTGGGTGTAATTATACATGGTCATGTTTGACACAGGTAAAGTTAATGCATTGGGTGAGAGCGATTCAGGGTGTTAGTTCCCATCCATGGTGCGATATTGTGGAGATGGCTTGTGGGTGATGACCCCTTGTTGTGTGGAGTCCATGGGGATGTTTTTCTACTATTTCATTATGTATTTGGACCTATTTTATTATGTTTTAAATTATTTATTCAGTTCTGGGTTTTTTATAAACCTCATTTGGCATGAATTTTTCTGATTCGGTTTATCAATTGATTTTGATGTTTTATGCTTCCATATTCGGGTAATTCTTTCCCAAAACAAAATATAAGATACCCGAGAACTTGTCCCAGCCAATAGGGATTGGTAATTCTCTTCAGAACATTTCATTGGCTAGATTTAGCACTAGTTTTAATGGCGACCAGATTCAGTTCTTGATAAAATGGTATCAAAGGAGGTTCGCTCTTTGGGTCATGCTATTTGGGGAAGATTCAGGATAGTTAGGAGCTACGATTGTTGGGACTTGGAATTATGGTCATGGGTTTTCTGTCTGTATAGAACATCTCATGATGGGATTCAATTTTAAATGTGATTTTGGGTTTTATCAGAGTTCATTATTTCTCATGGTTCATTGAAAATTAGGGGAAATGAAAAGAGAGTTGGGATAATGGTCTTAGTGGGATTGTAGGGTCTGCAAAGCCATGTGGATCTAGTTATATTGCCCTAGAATAGTCTCCATGATGGTGAAGTGATTGGTATATGTCTGCAAACCATATGTCCAAGTCACCCACTAACACTAGTTTACTCTCACATTGTCTTATGTCTCTTTGTTTTGGAGTCTTGGAAACTTGTTTTTTAAACAAAAAATGACTTGATTTTAAGGAATGTGAATTTTTATGATTTTATTTTCTAGTAAAGTTAAAGTGGTTTTAATTCTAAAAGTATATAAATGAGATTTAATAATTATTTCAAAAGGGTAAGTTATGTGTTTACACCTCTTTTGAAAGTATGAATTATGTAAAAGGGGGGTTTTTAAAATGTATTTCCAGTAAAATTTTCTAAAACATGGAAAAGTGTTTTGAATTGAATTAAATGTTCTAGAATTTATTTTTGGGGTTGAATATGGATTTTTATTTGGTAAATACTTATCCTTTTATAGGTTTTATAAAATTTTGAAACCTTGTTTTGAAATGAGAAGAATTGAGTTCTTATTTAAATGTCAATTTATGAAATGGTGTTTTCATGAAATTAAAAGTGTTTGAAATCTGTTGAAATGTTTTTAAATGGTTTTTTGAGGCATGAAAGTGAGTTTTTGTTGAGTTATGGTCGATTTTCTGAATTGTTTTGTGATATGAAAATTGGGTTTTGATTTTACGGTTTGTGGATTTGAGAACGGGAAACTGTGGTTAAAATGTTTTGATTTTGAAAAGAGGAAAGGTTTTGTTTTTGTATTTGGTGTTCTCAAGGGTGACCATATGCATGGGTTTATATGGTAATATGGATGTATATGAGGTGTGTGCCTAGTGTTTCATGTAAGCATGCATGTGTGAGGCTCACAAGATACCATCAGTAAATGTGCAATCCACCGAAACAGTTAAAAAAAGAATGATTTTGAAGGAATGTGTTGTTTTTTGATAATGTGTGGTGGGTGGTGTGGATAATGTGTTTTTAGGAATGTTATTGTGGTATGTTTTAAGTTCAAGAACCCCTCTTTTTGAACTATGTCTTGGGTTGTCATTTCATTGATAAGTTGGAATAAAGCATTGGTCAGTGGTCTCTTTTGAGAAAAATTTCGGGAGGCCAGTGTGGTGGCTCCCCTCATGTGTCCGGTTCATGTTTATGGTATATTGTGACCAAATGACCAGATTGGTTGGGTCCTTGTATATTCTTGTTGTCTAGGGTACACCCTTAAAAAGAGTTAATGCATGATTTATGTGTAGCCCATGGTGAATCACCATTGGATGATCCTCCAGTTGATTAACATAAGTAATTTCTTCTTGAGTTTTGGGGATTGAGTTTACCTCTCTTATTTTTAGATTATGTGGATCCTATTATATAGGGAGAGTTATTTTGGGAGGTTGAAATAGATATTAATTTATTAAGTTTCCTAAGCCGTCAAAGGTGAATGCAGATTAGGGTTGTTAATATAGAAAGATGTCTTAAAGGGCTTTTGGGTCTTTTGTTATTCTCATCAAAGCAAGAGTTCATGTTAGGCAACCAGTGTGAAAAATCTGTTCAAGAGTGGATGTTGTGGCCACTTTCTAGAATTTTTTGATGTTTGGGGATGTTGCATAAGGCCCCTTTCCATGTATTGTTTCTATTAGTCGCAATGGTCATGTTGGTGATGCTTTGTGAAATTGTGTGCTCATTTGACTGTAAAAATGAAGGTTCTGAAATATTATGGGAGTATCTATTTTGTTGGATGTGTGTGTCCCTTCAGGGAATCCCTAAATCCTATGTTCTAGTGGAATGTGTTTTTATGTGTCCTTTTATTCTTTCGTTTCCCATCCTAAGAAACAATGGGCGACTTCTGTACATTCTCTAAGCCATTGTTTTGGTAAAATGATGGGTTGAGGTAAAGTGGCTTTGAAGTGCTTCATGTCTCATTGATACCATCTGAGATCATAGTGTAATTGTTTGTGAAACTAAAAGGAGAAGTTCCGTTCATGGGGTTTCCAAAGACTAACTGCGAGGCCAGAGATACTTTAATAATTTGATCTCCATCCATAGGTCTCGGAGTGAAGCTGGCACATAGTCTAGGGAAATCCTAGGGTCGTTCCATCCCTTGTACAAAGTTCTAGCCTCAGTGTGAATGATGGGGATAGTTTAAACCTCTGGTGTCATCATCTCACTTTTATTTTTCCCATTCAGTGGAAAGAGGTGGGAGGACCTCAGGTCCATGCTATCGCCCAATGTCATTCCTTTCCCCTTTGATTTCCATTAGGTTAATTTTAGAGAAAGGTTTGAGATTTTGCTGGATAGGTTGAGCACATGGTTTGTGCATGATTAGTAGTGACTGTGTGCCAGGAATCCTGGCGTATATAATTATATTCACGGTTAGTGCACAACTTTCCTAAACTGTGTGGACTAACCATGTAGTTCTGCCAACTCGTTGAATTTTGGGGTCTTTTCCTGAGGGCCCATGATGGTCAGTTAATATGGTTGGTTCTTATGGTGTGGAGATCCATCATGGGTCTCACATAAGTTTTATTGGAAAATTTATAATATTATTTTACCCCTTATGTTGGGGACACTGTTTAGGCCTTCCCTAACTAGTGTCCTGATTCTATCTCAGAAATTATGTTGTCCCTTGTTGTGGGAAGCTTTTTTAAGTCACTGCGTATTAGTGACTCGGTTTTCTACTGGGTATTTTATCGGTTGGAGGTAGTATCTCTTGAGACTATCTAGACACCAATTTCTTACATGGGTAAATGTGGGATTGGAGCATTCCCAATGGTTTTGTTTAAGTAAAGTTGTGGTAGCATTATTCGGTTTTTTTGTTTGTTTCTGGTGGATTGATTGAGCATCGTCTAGTAGTGTTTAAGGTTTTTTATTTTGGAATTTAGTTTGAATATGTTTTATCATTTCAGTTAAGTGGGGTAAGTTTTGGTTGGTGAGAGTATTATCTTCCTTTGTTTGGTCAATTGGAGGTGTTTGGCCTTTTGGGGGAAGGTGAAAAAATAGCAAGGGAGTCTATCCTGGTTTATTTTTTGGGCTTTGTTTTTACATATGGTTTTGTTGTGGCATTCTGGGGGTGGAAAGCATTATGGTGGGGAGAATTTTCACAGTAATAATTTTAATTCCATTCTTTGTTTCAAACCACTTTTGGTTATTGGTTTTTTCGTGGTCTCTGAGTGTTCCAAGATTAGAGTTTTGTATCTATTGTATTCTTGATCTTTGATCTTGGTCATGGGTGTATTGGATGGTAATTGGACTCCTCATTTTTCAAAGGTATGGTATGAGGTTTAGATAGTTTGGATCTGGATTTGTGACTCTCATAGTGGCAACACTTGTGGGGTAAGTTGTTGTGGTGGTTTATACCCTTGAGTTGGTTGAGTCTTAGGGTAGAAAGGTGGTTTTCTTTTGGGTATTATTTACCCCTATCCTTGGGCTATCTTCTCCCCTAGTTCCCCCCTTTGATTCCCCTTGAAATTGGTGGAAAAACAACACTTTTTGAGTGGACATAAGGGGGCACACTGTTTGGGTGCATGGTTTGCTAAACCGGGGAAGCAAACCGTGTGGCCTTGTCTAGGTCATTAAAAATGTTTTAAAATTCCTAGTTTACCATCCCAAGACTTAACAAAACTCTCCCCTTTCTTACCCCATTCAACCATTTCATCCATGGAAGCCTCCCAAGCTTCCCAAACCTCCCTAGGAACTCATTTGTGAGTGGTATTTGGATGGTTAAACTTTAGGTTCTTTTCAAGTAAGTGATTCAATATTTATTTTCTCTCCTTTATTTAGGGTTTCTTCCCCTATCCTTGAGGTTACTTTTTTAGATAAGGTAGGGATTCGAACCTATTGTTTGATCCTTGTTTTTTTGGTCTAATCTAATGGTTTTAGGCTTGTTCTACCTTCCTTGAGGTGCGGCGGTGGTGCAGTTGGATTTTCACACAAATATTCCAAGGTTTTCATTATTGTGGTTGGTGATTCCATGGGTAATCAATTATAGATGGGTTAGAATTTATGAATTTTAGTTTTTATCACAATTATTATTTATTATCCTTGCTTCGAAATCTATTTTTGGTTATGTTTGTTAAGAAAATGAATTTTGGTACCAATTTTGTGCTAAATTGGGTGTTTTTCATGTTTATTTCATGTTTTTCCAATTGGGTTTTTTTCTAGAACATGTAATGGGTTTATGGAAATGTTTTGGGTGCTTAAAAGTATGTTTTAAGGAGTATGGGTATTCCATGGTGTTCAAAATGGGATTTTAAAAGGGATTGTGGTAAATTGGGAACCAATTTTGTGTTGAATTGGGTGTTTTACAAGTTTATTTTATGTTATGCCAATGGCGTTGTTTCATAAATCATGAAATGGGTTTATAGAAATGATTTGGGTGCTGGAAGTTCTGTTTTGATGAATATGGGTATGATCATGGTGCTTAATTTGGGGTTTTTATGGAAGTTTGTGTGCGAAACATTGTTATGTTTTGTGAATCTCTTTTATTGAAATTATAAAGGTTATATTGAGTGGTGTAAGTGGTGAAAAACATGTGTAGATACTATTTTGGGTTGATTATGAACAAAACTAATGTGTTTATATTATAATGTCTTTTGGTATCATGATATAATGGTTTGAGCACAATGGGGGAATCTCAAGTACGTAGGAGGGTAGATATGTACTGGTACGCTAGTGGTCCGGATGGGTTGTGTCCCTGTTTCCCTGAGAAAATGGATAACGAAAACACTAAAAAAATATTGTTGATGATGATCGGTGACCACTAGGTTATGGGTATGTTCCATACCAGTGGCTCATGCATGAGAACATATTTTTCTATGGTTACTTTACACTGACGTACGAGGTACTTGGGGCCTGAGACTACCTAGTGCCTAGAGGTGTTCCCGAGATTGGTGCTCATTGACTCTTGTGTATTTATGTTTTTCAAGTAGTTGTTTTTTTCTGTAAAATATTTTAGCTTACACTTTTTATTGATATGTTCCCATTCATGGAAAATTCCCTTTGAAAAAACTTTTTACATTTAGAAGTTTCATTCTTTAGAAATTATTTCCACCGCTTCTTGGTTTTCAAAAATGGCATGCTTTTTATCGTTTATTACTTAACATATGGAATATCTTGGTGGTATCCTATTAGGATAAGACTCACACCCTACTTACACCCCTTTTATGTAAGTAGAATTGGTCATGTTTGACATGGGTAAAGGTAAGCCTTTGGGTGATAGCAGTTCGGGGTGTTAGTTCCCATCCATAGGACGATGTTGTGGAGATGGCTTGTGGGTGATGACCCCTTGTCCTGTGGATTCCTTAGGGATGTTTTGATGCAATTTATTTGTGTCTTTAGACCACTTGTATTACGTTTTAACTTATGTATTCAATTATGAATTTTTTATAAACCTTGTTTGGCATGAATTTTTCAGATTCGGTTTATCAGTTGATTTTGATGTTTTATACTTCCATATTAAGGTAAATCATTCCCAAAACAAAATATATGATACCTGAGAACTTGTGGCATCCCATGGGGATAGGGAACTCCCTTTGGCCCTTGTCATGTCCTGGATTTTGCATCAGTTTTTATGGATACCAGATTCGGTTCGTGACAGCACCACTATATGAAATGTGAGCCTTCACCCACGATATGGGAGAACCACACTAAGGAACATGTTCCTACACCCACGGTAAGGAAGTACCCCTACAAGTAACATGAGACCACACCCATGGTAGGTTATCACCACACTAATAACCCTCACTCTAGTATGTTAGGGTAGTACCGACTCTGCCATCAAAGAGATCAGATATCTCGCGCCCTGCCATGGTATGGGAGCAATCCAATTGCATTAACATCACAAGAAACCCACACCCTAGTCCATCGGGGGCGTAAAAACCCCTAAAGAAAATACCCAAAGGTAAAGAACCCACTCCAACAATGTGGGGTGTCCCATATCTACCTAAATAGAGATGTAAAGGAAACTCATTCCCTAGTACCATATGGGAGTACCTAACCCAATGTCTCTCTTTACGAACCACTGATCTCCAACATCATCCTAGCACCGCTCCACAATACTCTTTCTTGATTAATGCCACCTCATGTCCTATAATCCATATAAAAGGACACCACCGAGTTCCACACAGAAAAAATGCATGATAGGAAATTTACTTGCCACAATCAGGCAACCAGGGTAAAGAGTTCTTTTCACCGCAGCATGCCAAAAGGGTCCTTGTGGCTACCACACCTTGATCCTGGAACACATCCGATAGATTGCATTATTGAAATCCTCATGAAAAAAAACACATGATCAATTACTCATTTGTCCAAAATGGACACCTGGTGAAAAGGTCATGTTTGATAGAAAACACCAAATTCGGGCCTCGTGAGGACCAAAACACAATTTCTATTTAAGCACTCAAAATCAGTCTTGAAATTTATGAACAAAATTTAGGGTCACAATGCTGCTAATGGCACATCAATTGGACAACATACGCAAGAGATACGCCCGACACAATAATCACCAAATAATAATATTATTATTATTATTATTATTTTAATTGGGCATTTAGTGCCATTGATCCTCAAGCCAACAATAAAAGGTCCTCTAAGTGGCATCAAAATGTATGCCTTGAATCAAGGACATTGTTGCTACTGACGACATATAAATCTATCTCTTGGTTTGCAAGATACGATATTTTTAATAAAAAAATCCCTGACCCAAACCGTCTAGAATGGCTGGTCCGACTCGCCACCATCAGCCTACGACCCTGCAACACTGACCCTTTCCAAATCCCAGCTGTTCCACTGCCGACATAACCCATGTTTCTGCCTATGTTCCATGTACTTCCTACCGTACACCTTGCCTCCCGGTGGCTTTCTCCGCCCTCTGGAATCCTCTATCGCGCCACCAGCACCCTCCTCTGTGCTGCCACGCCTCGATAGAGCAATGCCACCACCACCTTCTACAGACCACTAGGAATGCTCTGGTGGTCAAAAAATAGATCCTAAAACAGATCCAGGATCCTCATATCATGATCTACATATATCTGAAAATGATTTTTAAAAAAATGAAGTATAAATAGGAACACCAGGCCATGAAATCACATTCCATCTCAGCACTTATCTATGGAATTATTCGTAGGAATATTCCAAAGTATGATAGGGAAAAAAACCTAAGTTGTTACATCCTCCCCACCTTAATAATTTTCATCCATGAAAAGTAAAATCCTAGGTACAAGGGAAAGGACCTGAGCTATCCAATAGGACTCCCACACCAGAAAGCTCACCAAAGGTTCATGTGATGTAACAAACACACACCATGATGAACAAGAACACTAGCAATTAAAGAGAGGGTTTAAAAACTTTAGAGGTATCTTGATAACTTAGCTAACACTATGAACCCTCGGTGAGATCCAAACGAATAGAAGACCTCATCACCGAACACCCAGGGACAACATTATTGTACTAAAACCACCCCGAACATGACCTTACAGACCTCATCTAACTCAAAATGGTCTGTTACAACACCATTATGATGCCAAGGAAAAGACCACCTCAGAACCTCATATTTCCACGTGACTAGTTCCAACATGAAACCTCATATGGTTAACGCACTCCCACCTTTAGGAAAATCCATCACGAACATGCCCAATGGATATACCATTATGAGTGACCTCTCAAATAAACCTCAACACCTTACGATAAATGTATCTATCACAAGGGGAACAAACTAGGTTGCCCAAGTTTACACACTAGGTCTTAAAAGCCCTTACAAAACCACCACCAATGCATGGAATGGCCCTCATACTCACAGGTCGAAGGAATTCATACACCACACCTCGATACTATCAGATTTGGGAGGCACGGACTCACCTATACGATTTTTTATCATGCCTCAAGGATGCATCTTAGTAGGGTAAGTGTCCATCATTCCTACGAATTCATAGACCCAGTGAAACACACCAAAAACTCCTCAAGCATCCTATGTACAAGCTGACGTCGAGCATGTGAGGGAACCAACAGACAACAAAGGCATGCCTAGACACTCACACTATGTCTTACCGGGCCCTCATACACCAACTTGCTACCAAGACTAATGTACTCAAGTCAAAGGTACTCAACCACCACACCTCAATACTGACCGATTTGGTTAGCACTGACTCACCCAAATGGTATTTATTGCTTAACAAAAAAGAATCTCAATGTGGGATGGAGCCCTCTTCCTTATGTAGTCGAAGCTATGTCAAACAACACCAACACCAACAGATCCATCCATGACTTAGTCTGATAGGTTGCATCCACCTGAACCCTGGGAGGCTGGTCTATGTGCTGCTCGATGGGTGGTGGCTCCACCAAATGTACAACCGGATGGGAACCAAGCTTGTGACTAGGCCCCTACAAGGAGACCTTTTCACAAATTGGGTCATACACCAAACCCATCTGTTGAACCCTTAAAGTCTACCATCATGGAAACATCTTGAAAAAATTCAATATATACCACAGTCAAAGAGTATATCAGGTGATCTGACTCAAGAAGGACATGAAAAACCCAAAACCCAGTCTTATATGAAGCATGTACCATTATTCACATATGACTAGTGTCCTAATGTACTCAGTCCAAAGGTTGGTTAACAGAGTCCTGGTGTATCGATACGTCGGTCGCCCATACCAACACTGGAGTCCTTATCCTGAAAGCTGAACTTGAAACATCCTAACATTGTAACTATGAAACCCAAAACCAAGATCATGACTATGGTACCAAAGTGTAAACCCCCTCTAATATCACTCTATCACGACCCAGCCCAATAGGGCTCGAGCCGTGACTCCCCAAGCCCGCCTCCATAGGATAAGGGATGGCATCCAGTGCCGAGTAGGATATCACACACAAGGAGGACTTAGACTAAAGTACATGTATGCATGCACCCACATACAACTCCATAAAACAGTGCATAGATATATAGAAAAACTGAAAATAAATGTATTCATACATCTATCCCAACTAGAGTACAACATAAGTACAAAAGGAGAAAACAAGGCCCATCAAATGAAAACTGAAAAGGCGTCCATCCTACTATGAAGGAGGGTAATGCTATTAAACCCCCACTGGTAAGCTCCATGGTACGACTCCAGTAAATACTTCCTCAGTCTAGCTACATGCTCTTCCTACTTTGGGTTCTACTAGGACTCCGTAGAAGGAATTGTGGTATGTACAAGACACAAGACATGTGTGGAAAAAGCTCATGTAGGGGTCAGTATAAGAGTACTCAGTAGCCACCCCCGAAACCCCTAAACCAAGAAGGGAGAAACTGATAGGAATCAGTTAACTCAACCCATCCTGAGGGAACCCAAAAGATAGAGAATATCTATCTCAATACCATCATCAAAAATGCCCGAATAGTCAGTTAGACATCCCTAGAATGTCAATAAAATGACACATGCCATGGGGACTCTGAGATCATAACCCGATATACTTATCTCCATCATAAAGTCTCATAGTCCTGACCATAGATTGTCCATGGTAAATGGACCAAGGTTCCAACACAACACTCACAATGGTATCATGAGGTTTCGACCTCACAAAAAACAACAAGAGCCACCCATCCTCGATAGATCACCAAATGAAAGGGGTTAAAAATTGATATCTTGAAGTCAATTAGCCAACCACACCATCCCATATAGAATTCAACTAAGTGATGCCACCAACACTGACCTGAACAATTTGTAGGGTCAAAAAAACTATGGAGAGTCCCGATCCTCACCACTACCTCACAGTCGAGAGAGTAATAGCTCCTAAACCAACCTGTGAAACCTCCATCACTCTTATATGAAAAGTTCCACACCTTAGTATGTTGAGGGAGTGCTAAATCTTAACTAGCAATCATGAATAACAAGTATAGGGCCCCACTCCCTACTGAAACTCAATAATGGGGGATCACTACTTTGTAAACTTGATCCCACACCCAAGGTAGGGGAGAACCATTATGAGAGACGTGATCCCTCACCCATGGTAGGGGATAACTAATCTGTCAAATGTGATACCTCACCCATGGAAGGGGAACATAGCAATAAAGAACATATACCTACACCCACGGTAGGGGAACACCATTGTAAGTAACATGAACCTCCACCTACGGTAGGGGAGCACCACACTGAGATCCCACACCCTGGTACATCAAGGGAGTACTAACTCTTCCATCCAATGAGATTGAAGAGCTAGCGCCCTGCCATGATAGGGGAGCAGTACAACTACACGAACTTCATGGGGAACCCACACCCTAGTCCATCAGGGGAGTAACAACCCTAGAAGAAAGAACCCAAAGGTAAATAAACTCCTCCCACAATGTGGGGAGTCATGTCTCTAACTAAGAAGAGAGGTAAGGGAGACCTGTGCCCTGGGGCCACAGGGGAGTACCTGACCCAAAATCTCTCTTCATGAACCACCAATCTCTAATATCAGCCTAGCACTGTTCCACAAGAATCTTGTTCGATTTGTGCCACCTCATTTCCTGTAAGCTGCAATCGAGTCCACCATCGCATTCCATGTAGAAAAACACATAGGATTGGTTATTTACTTGCCACAACCAAGAAACTGGTGTAGAGGGTTATTTTTACCACAACACACCGAAAGGGGCCTCATGGGTTCTATTCCTCTATCCCAAAATACATCCGATGGATTGAACCATTACGATCCTCATGGAAAAACACATGGGTTTGACTACTCATTCATCTAAAATGGGCACCCAGTGAAAAAATTCACATTTCACCGCAAACACCCAAACCAGCCCTCATGGGGCCCACACCACAATTTTGGTTTAGGCACCTGATATTAGTATTGATATGTTGGCACTAAATTTATGGTTGAAACAACGTTGGAAGCACGTCAAATCAGAAATCAGACGCAGGAGATACATCTGATGCAAGAATCACCAAATAATAATAATTATATTATTATTATTTTAATTGGACGTTTCACGGAACTGGGCCTCAAGATTTACAAAAAAAGGTCCTCAGATCTGACTCAAAAGGTTATCCTCAAAGAAAGGGTAATGTTTCCGTATATGGCATGCAAATCAGACCCCTGGTTTTCAAGATATGTGGTTTTTAATAAAAAAACCCTGACCGAAACTGCCTAGTCCAACCCAGACCGACCAGTATGGATCTCAGCCACCAACCCATGGCCCAACTGCATCGGCCAACCACACAATCAGAAAGCCCCCACTGGCTCCCAACCACATTGTCGGCCCCTATCGACTCCCGGCCACGCCGCTGCCCACGTCGCCCTGGCCTGCCGGCTTCCATCTCGTCTGCGCGTTGCGCCACCTAGCAGCCTCTACCGCCCTCTAGAAGCCTTCGACATTCCTCTATGCCTCGATAGATCCACTGTAAATAGATCATCACCAATACCACCTTCTACAGGCTACTAGTAACACTTCAGTGTTCAAACAACAGATCTGAAAAAATATTTGGGATCCTTAGATCTCGATATACACAGATCTGGAGACGATTTGCACAAAAATGAAGCATAAATGGTGGTTGGTATTTAAAACTCAAAATCATCCTAACTCATGGAGGATCGTCGAAGCCTTGAGGATTGATCCACACTCTGGTGCTACCACTTCTCAATCTAAGAGTGATCACCGTCAAGATCAGAGATCGACAATGCTTTGCTTGCTCGATCGGTCATTAATCAACAAGGATGGAGGGGGAGGAGGAGCTTCCTGCATGTGCACCCAACATGAGGGATGGTATGGGATAGTTTAATTAATTAAAATTTATTTTTATTAATTATCCCATAATAAAACTACCGATCAACTCGCCTCCATCCAAAACCCCCAGCACAGAAAACTTTATGTTGTGCCTATGGTAAACACGATGTTCCAAACTCAACCACAGGCTCAAAACTTTGATCCGAGACTCTATTTAGGAGTTATTTGATCTAAATTCAAAGATAAATCATTTCATTTATTTACAAAAACTCCCTTAATAACTTTTTTTTATAAAATATCCGTGTCGACAAAACGTATACCCCACCTAGCATAAACAACATGCTCTAGACGCAACTGTGCACTCATATTTCTAATCTAAGATACCATTTGATAGATAACCCATTTCCACAAAGTGAATAGTATAAAAATACATAATATTTTTATAAAATTTATTCTAGGAACACCAGCACACAAAATTGGATGTCATCTCAGCACTTAGATCTGGAATTATTCGTAGGAATATTCTAAAGTCTGACAGGGAAGAAACCTGAGTCATTATAGCCTCCTCATTCCACCAAGAGAAAATAAATACCTACTAGTAGATGAGTCACAATATACACCAAAACTATAATAAAATCATGTTTTACATGGATTAATATTTTTAACTCTATACACTATACCAACGCCAAACTATATACCTTTTTTACCCATCAAGAAGGAATAATGACCTACCATGATTTGAATTTCCACCCATATACCACTGTATAATCCCTTCAGCTAGAAACAATACCCTAACACCATAAAATATTCACCCTTTATCCTTTGTGGTGGAATAAAAATCAATTATACAAAATAGCGTAATAAGAGATAATATTTTGTCACTTCTACAATAACATTACACACTATGCCTCTAAATGCAAGGTAAAAGATAGAGTTAACTAATCTATATTGGGTTATTCCACCATATCATATCCACTATCCACCACATATTATAATCCACATAATAAAAATTTTGAACTATGCTTTTAAATACATGGAACCATAAATTCTAAGTCATATGTGCACAATATTATGGTTCACAATCCATTTTCCAAAAAAAATTGTATTACATAAAGTTACAAATGTGATCACTTTTAACCCCAAAACTATTCATTATCATCATAAACCCTATGATATTATCCCATTAATACATTATATCCAACCATTATTTACCTTTTTATATTCATATAAACTCATAAAAATTAAAAACATAGATTAAATACTCAGAACCAACCAAGATAGCTTATTCGTTAATAAAAATAGATCTATATCATAGAATAACCGTACAAGAATGAGTGAATAAAAAAGGAATCGAGATTTTGGGACACCCCATACTGATTTTTCACAACCCAGTGATGATTTGTTATAAACCCATGTAAGTATCAAAAAGGTGTTGGTGATATTTTTTAGAAAGTGGAACAAACCCCATCCCTCTCTATTATACTTCCATTCTATGTTTTGAAAAATTATAAATAATGCATCAATAATAAATAAAATAATTCAAGAAAGTTTATATACTAAGAATAACCATTTTTTTACATCATAATTACTCAAAAATAAATGAAAATATTATTCTATCATTTTCAAATTGAACATTACCAATTACCATTACAATCATTCTTAAAAGTTAAAGTCAAATTTTAATCCACATATATCAATATCAATACATTTCAAAATTTATAATTAATTTCTTTAATTTTCTAGATCACATTCTCCTTGAGTTACCATGAATTAAATATTCTAGTATGAAACACAAAATCTTTTTTTTTCAAAAAGAATAATATAGTGAAGGATAAAAAATCCATGCATTGAGGAATCACCAATTCTCACCACATTTTATTTTCTATCATCCTTCATTTCTCCTTTAGTTCATTCTTTCAACACAATGGAAATATTTGAAGGATATTCAGCAAAATAAATATGAGATGATTATATAATGTTCTTAGTAGATAAATGGATCATTCCTTATCCTCTGTTTAAAATTTTCTATCCATTTAAAATATTTAATATGCATGAATATTGAAACAGAAAACTATTAATTTAGTAAAAAATATCTTACATGATAACTCATATTAATTCTATTTTCCTATTATCCATCTCATTATTTATTTAATTACACCGCCAACTTATACAAATATATAAATCCTATAATAAATTTTTAATTGCTCTAACATTAAATATTTTCATCACTTAAACACTTGGTTTTCCTTTTTAATTAATATAATTAAATTTCTTAATTAGGCCATGCATTGACTATAATGACATCTAAGACCAAATGAAACATTTTCCCACCCCATATTTCATAATTTATTTCAATCCATAGTAAAATATATTCATCTTCCTCTAATTTTGTATCCATTACATAACAATAATAATATATTATTAATTTTATTTTCTCCATAACATTATTCCTATGAAAAAAAGGTATAATAAGATAATAATTAAATAATAACATGTCAAATGAATCACATAATAATTATAATTCACCAGAATTAATTAATTTTTCCATCATATTAATTCATAAATATTGTCAACATATAAATCTCCTTTTTATTAAATAGACCATAAATTAGAAATAATCTCACATAATAAAAAAATTAGTAATTTTGTATATTAATATTTTTCTCTATCAATAATTAAATATAATTATATTCCATAAATGAAATTTTAATTAACCAAACATTAATGATCCACTCAAATAATATAATATGCCAATAATTTAATCCATTAATATTATTACAATAATTAATCAATAATTATATTAATCTCAATTAAAAATTTATTACATTAAAATATTATTCATGTACTCATAAAAAACAAATTTTAATATAATAATAAAATCAATAAAATAAATACCATATCCTATACACATAAACCATAATTATTATTTTAATTAATTCAGTGTAATAATATTTTTCAAAAAACAAATAATTATCTATCAATGATAGTTTTTCATTAAAAAACAACATTTATTTTTCTAAAAAACCATTCTACTTGAATTAATGTGGTGTTCTAAATTATTTTAATTGATATTTTGACTCATATTAATAACATTACATTCTGTTAAAGAATTAATGAAATGATTATTAGTAAGAAATTTAATTAATTTAATATATTATTAATGGTGTATTTACTAGAAATTACTGATTTGTTTTGTTTTTTTAAACATTTACTTGAATTTTACATAGATAGAATATAAGAATATATTTATATATTTACTAAATAATTTTTATTTAATTGATTATTTACATTATCTTGACTACGTAATTAAAAAGGATATTGAAATATTAGCAATGTTTTTTAAATAATGTGGTGGTGAAGTTGGTTAATTAATGTGAATTATTTTTATCATGTTATTGATTTCACAGGATATTTTTCTTTTTTCTTTTTTATATGGGAACAATAGTTTAGGTTTAATAATAAAAGATTTTTTTGTGATTAATGGATATATTATAATATGATGGATTTATTTTATTATAGAAGGTAAAATGGAACTATGAAAAGGATGTTGGGGGATATTCCCTTATGTATAAGGTCTTAATAATGAGTAATTTATAGATTAATTATGAGACTGAATATGTTGAATTATAACTAAATAAAAAGCATTTGATAAATTGAATTATTTAAAATTAGATGAATTTTAAATTCATTACTGGATTTATTTATGTTTTAGTAGTGTAATTAGAGAATGAAGGTGGAAGTGAGAGATTATTAGTCATATGAAATAAAAATGAAAAATTTTGGTGGAGTGATATTTTGAAAAATTCTAAAGGGGTTTTTAAGTTTTAATAGTATTAAATATTAATTATTAAATGTTCTAAAAATAATTGTGGTGAATAAATAGGTATGAATTTATTGGTTATTTCACTATAGATAAAATCCTTATTTTATCCCATATTTCTTTTTTTGAATATACTTTAATTATTTTCGGGGTAGTAGACCAATGAATTGAAGGATGGTAGTTAAATAAATGCGCTAAAAAATAAAGATACCACGAGGAATGTGATTTTAAACATTTAATTTTATATTCTTTCTAAGTAAATATAGTTTTTTTAGTTGTGAAATATTTTATTCTTGATAATAAAATATTTAGATGAAAAATATTTATAATGCAACAAATTATAAATTATAGAGTAAACTGATATTGATATTGATATTGATATATTATCAATAATCATTATAATATGAGTAAGTTTTTTAGGGTTTCGATAAAATTTGATTATATAAAGAGAAATTTTTGATTTTAATTATTTTTTAAAAAATTTGAATGAATAAGGGGTGATTATTGTTATATAAATTAATTTAGAATAATTTACCTTTTTTGGGATGTGTTTTTTTCAATTTTATTAAATTTTTCATCAGGGAGTGCCTAAATGGAATGAGGGTTCTTCTAATTTAAATATAATTTAACTAGAATATTTATATTACTTTCTCATAGCCCTGGAGGGGTAGTCCCAATTTTCCATGGGGGAATTCTATATCAGAAAGATGTTTCCCCAATATTTCGGAACCTTCATTTTCTTGAATCATTCATATACACATTTTCTATAGTAGTAAAACCATATGGGTAATCTCTATTCTGTTAAATAATTATTGATCCTTCTTGGTTTTTAGTAGAGGCTCCACATGGTTGAGTTTTATGAGAGTTAATTTAAATATGAAAATGATGCTTTAATATCATTGATTAACGGGGATTTTTTACCTAAGATGATATTGTAGTGTTTTAGAGATGAGAGTGATGGATTTAATATCTTGATGTAATGATATATGGTTTTGTGAAAAATGGATCTTGAGATATAATATTGTGAAAAGATTGAATGACATAGATGATAACATGTATTGAGAATGATGGGTTCAATTTTATTGATTATTTAATGTGGTGGTTTATTGTAATAATGATATGGTATAACTCTACCAAGTATATTCTAGGGTATCCTCTCAAAATGACTATAAAATAATAACATATTACATTAAGGTAGGATTTACTAGCTAGTAAGTGTTAATATATTAAATAATAGAGTATAAAACTATACCCCCCCAAGAGTAGAGGAGGCACAACGTATGGCATGGGGCAGCATTCCTAGATGAATGATTCATTTAGTGGGATATTATATATAATTATTACCTCAGTTTGAGGCCACCCTCTCTCATTAGGTAGAGGAAGAATAGTGTCTGGTGTTGTGATAGAGTACCTCCCTTACAATATTGACCCATGGGGATGATATTCTTATAATGGCGGTGTTGGGTGTGATTACTCTCCCAATAGGTATAAATTTTCAACGTATGGGTAGAGGAAGATTTACAAGTGATGTGGGAGGAGAGTATTTAACTGGAAGAGGTCAAGATATATTGAGGGGTTTATGATGTTGTGAGATAATGTTATCACTGATGTTACTAGTGAGGTGATGGTAACAAGGTGATAATTTTTCAATGAAAATAAATTAATTAAGTATATCTATTGAAAATGATTTGTGTTATTTTAAGCTGAGTATTAGCTTATATAATATAGAGTAAACTAATCATTAGATAACTGTAATATATTTATATTTCATCACATCGAAACATTAGTATATCCTTCTCATATTGACACTTGAAGGGTTACTAGTGGAATATGATGAGTCTTTGTATATAGACTCTCCTATTTATATATCATGTTTTTTACTTATATTAAATTATAGTTGAAGATGGGGAGGTGGAATTAGATATTAATGAATGTTTTTGGGTTTCTTAACTTCATAAATATGTATAAATATGTTCTTACACTAAGGATGAAAATATTTCATTGTGAGTTATATATTAGGGATATTGATTTCATTTCTTATTATGTACTTATTGTTTGAAATCCATATAGTTTCCTGGCTAATCTATTGATTAGGGTTTAATTTATTTATATTTACATTGACAAATCATTGATTCCTATTTGTGGTTAATATTTAAGGGGTAATGTCTCCCATTTAATTGAATTTAAACCTAAATTCTAGTAACCAACCAGTGACCAATTGGATGAGGGATTTGAAGGTAAAAACTCAATCTACTTGAAAATATTAATCAAAATATTTGGAAAATACCATAATTTATAGTTACTTATATGCTTTCCACATTAAAAAATTTCCATCCGTAAAAACTTTTTCCAATAATAGATTTTCAATAATTTCATTGTTTTACCTTAAAAATCATGGGAAGAAAAACCATTTCATTTCTATCACAAAAAATACCATGGAAACATTCCTTATAATGAAAATGAAAAATATGACCTTTCTATTACTAGTAAGCACAAAACATTAATAAATAACACATTATTTTATCCTTAATTATAAGGAACAATGTGTTGAATAACCCCACATGTACTGAGTTTCCTAAAATCAATATAATTTTCCTTCAGATATATGTAGAAAACATTGAATTTCCTTGTGTAACATCATAGTTACTAGTTGAATCTATTTCCTATTTTTGGGGTTTACTTCTACGATTATATTCAGATATATTTTACCCACTTATCCAATTCTGTATTTTATTGTTCACACCACAAAATCAATCTTGAAATAAACTTTCTAATATCGTATAACAACCCAACCTTACTCGGAATTATCCCAAGATAGAAGTGAAATTGATTGGTAACCTCTATGTTCTCCTCCAACAAGCCACAGATATGAGACTATCACTAAGGGTTTAAATCACTTGATTGTTTTGGATTTCAAAATAAATATAATTATACAACCACATATATTGATTATATAAAAACTTAAAAATCCATAAATGAAACTATAATAAAAGTAATCATGAAACTACGTGAAATAAAAATAATAAATATAGGATGTGTAATGAAATCCACATCACAATAATGTAATTCTCAATGAATATTCTTCTATAACCAACTATGAACATAGATAACTACACCTATAATACTTGAAATTTAATAATCATGTTTCAATCTATACTACCATCTCCCTCTATGAATAAATAATAAAGATAAATGAAAAAATAATATAAAAATATGTGTGAATATATCCATATACACAGTAGGTTCATCCTATAACCCCTAAAGTGGTACTGTGATTTGATCATTTTAAAGCTAATTTAAGATTTAATAAACAAATTATCTAAAAATTTATATATTCTATACCATTAAAGGTACCATGGAACACAAAATCATTAACTTCATATTTCATTAAAACTGTATAATGGACTCTTTTACTCAACAAAAATATCACCTCATTATCATAAACTCAATAGAAAAATAAATAAAGGCATCATATCATCACATTATAAACCACTCAGCATAGGTTTTTTGCTCCAGCTATGTACTCCACTCCTATGTACCACATCATACCTCATTTACTAAAAAAGAGTAAATAAATACTTTATTGGAGAAGAATCACATCATACAACATAACTACAAATATAGAACTCTTCTAATGAATTTATACTTTTACCTTGGTACCTTATACCAATTAAATAACATATACCTTCTCTTCCCATTAGGTTATAATATAGACCGTCATATTTTGAAATTATACCATATATCCAATTGAATGAACTCATTAACTAGAAACACTACCCACCACCATACGTGGTCACCCCCTATCCTAGGGGAGGGGATAGATTTCTACTTTATGAAGTATCCTACTAGATTGTCACTATTACACTAAAAACTCATTTCAAGCCTCCATACATATGGGAGATGATTTAGATTAATAAACTATATAGGGTCATATAACCTCATTGCATCTATTAACCATAAAATATAATAATCCTTGCTATTAACTAGTCAACACACCATCTTAAACACATGTTACCATCCATTCCATGTCATCTTTAAACTACATCATAGATTCCAATTATTTTTTCACACAATCACTTGTTATTACATCAAGAAATATATTTCATCACTTCATACAACCTATCCAAACTACATCACTATAGTCACAAAACTATTTGCACCATAATCCATGATATTAAAACATAATTTCCATTTTCATATTCATATCAACTCATTAAACATAACCTTTTAGGGCCACTATTCAAAACTATCATTGATATATTATTATATAATATTGTTAAGATCCACAAAAATATTTTAATATTGAAAAATTAAATCATATGAATTAGTAAATATACGAAATATACAAGATTTCAACACACAATATTATTGAATTTATCATGACCCTCATTACATTTTGGAACACCCCCATACTACATTTTAGAAAACTATAAATAACATAACCCTCCTAAAAATGATTCCAATTAACATTATATTTCAAGAATCACCCCTTTGTTCAAAAATACTCATATATCTATAAAATCCATATTTTCACAATTTAAAACCAAACATTATAAAAAATAAATTCATATATTTTTTTTAAAACCCATAAATTATTTCAATCCAAAAAATATCAATATCATTATATTATATATTTAATAATAATTTTTATTTTTCATATTAATCAACCACCCCTTGAATTACCATAATTAAATATTAGACAAAGAAATAAAATCTAGAATTTCTCACAACGAATAAGAGGTTGAAGGCTTAAAATATTTAACCATATGGAATCATTTTTCTTTATCACTATTCTTTATCTATCATACTTTAGTTCCACTTCATTTCATTTTCCCATTACTTTTATATTTTGAATATTTAGTCGTAATTCTATTATCCCACTTTTTTTAAACTATGATAATAAAATATATTATTAGAGTTTTTTATTAGACAATAATTACAGGTTAGACATTATGAATTATTTTATTTAAACATTTATATAGGGGCTCTCATGTGGTCAAGATAAAATAATTTCCCATGGGAAGGGTGTAGGTAGCCTCTATTTCCATAGTTCTAGAAAGTTGTGATGTTAGCTTAACAAGCATCATAGATTTTGAAATTCCTGACTATATGCCAAATGTTTTATTAAATTTTATGACAATTAAACTAATTTTTAACATTTTATATATTTTTTTAATATATATTCACAAAAATATACAAACTAATACATTAAATTTATCTTATTGAAGTGGATATTTAGTCTACCTAATAAGGAATAGGTATTAGGTTTCAAATTTTTCCAACATATTTTTTCTTTATTATGAGATACCTTTAATCGAAACTTTTATAACTATGACCATATGGTACTTAAAATCATGGTTTGATAAAAACCATGACTATAGATCTATTAGAAATAATTTTCTATCCTTGGATGAAAAACTAGGACTATAGTTTATTATGAAAGTTTCTTAACCTATAGTCTTGGTTTTTAACTTTTTCAATAGATTTAAAATCTAGTAGTTATTCAAACTAGAAAGAATTAAATTATATTCACAAAAAAATTATGTGATTACGAAATAATATTCTTTTTAAGGAAATTAATCAAACCTTTTACTCTATTTTAACCCCATGATTTATTATAATCATTAAATATTATTTAAAGTTTAACATTAAAATATTTTAAAACCTTCCTTAATAAAGTAATAAAATTTCTCTATTATAGTAACTAAAATTAATTATATTTTACCCATTATCTATCTCCCACAACTTCTTTATATAATTATAATACTAAATAATGTTAATAAATATATCAAATAATAAATTTTTAACTCATCTAATACGGTATATTTATATTAGTTAATCATTTGTCATTCCATTATAACCATTCTCATTAAATTTAATAATTATGCCATGCATTTCCAAAAATAATAACTAAGATCAAAGGAAACTTATTCCCACTTCCTTTTACATAAATAATTTTTATTCATTTAAAAAATACATCTCTCTTATTTCTCTATCCATCGCATAATAATAAGAATGGTGATGTTGACAGTATTAATATATTAACATTATTATAACAGCCCAGGTAACGAAAGAATAAGTTATTTTCATATTTATTATTTTTTATGAATTATAAAGTAATATTAATTATAAATTAAAAAATATTTTATTTTTGATAGTGTAAATGATACGCAACACCAATCTTAAACTAACCATGAAATAATATTATTTTAAATATAAACATTATAACCTAGCCGCTATATTAGTGAATATGATTTATATTAACTAAATTATGAAATTTATATAAATTTCCTACTGACTATAAATGTGATGAAAACTTATTAGTAAATAATCACAAAATTTTTCTTTAATAACAATTTATTATTAAATCATACGTTTTTTTAAGTGATTTTTATTACTTACTATAAGAAAACATTATAATTAAGTTTATGAAATTTTAGAAAATATATTTCAAAAATTGGAAATAAATTTTCAAATCAAAATATAGATGTTAAATTAGGGTGAAGTATTGGATTTTTTTGAAAAATATTGATTTTTTAGTGAATAGGGAAAATATTTTTTTAAACTGTCATTTCTTTTTAATAAATTAAGTAATTCAAGAGTTACATTATTATTTGATATTGATTTAAAGTAAAATAAGTATAATTTAGTTATATTTAATATTTATAATTATTTTTTAAATAAAATTCATATTGGACTTTAGTGTAAGTTTATTTTTTTGTTTAAAAATGGTTTTCTCTAGAAACTGTTTTAAAGGGCTTAATGTATCACAATTTTAATTAATTAAAATAATCCATATTTATGAATGTTTTAAATGAAATTTATATATTTTTTATCAATAAATATTAACTGATATTTATAAAATAATTATTATTAGTCATATATTTAATATAAAATTATCATTTACATGAAAAATACACTTCTTGAAAAAATGATTTTTTATCCCATCTATAGGTATTATTTTAAATTAAAATTTTCCTGTTCAGAGATTTGAATTTCGAAAAAATGATTCTATATTTTTAATAATAAAAATTTATATTATCTAATAAGGCGAACTATATTTTTTACCTTATTGAATAGTGAAATTAGTAAAAATTAGTTACCGCTATTTAGGAGTAAATGGGTTTACCAGGGGGTTAAACTAAAAATAAAAGTGTTAATATGAATTATTAAATTTTATAAAAAGTATTTTATAACCATATATAGATCTTATAATATCTAAGGAGTTATAGTTGTCCATTTTCTATGTCACGAACCAAGTTGGGATTCCATCCAACCTGACACTCGACTCGATTCATGGCATGGCCTGAAGGGCGTTCCTGGTCCCCACATGCCATAAACTAGTTCCTCGGTATCAAAAATATTCTTTGGGAATGATTTCACCAATTTATATAGCCATAAACAACCCACAAGAATAAAACATTCAATAATTGATAACCATAAAAAATGAGGCAGAACAATTTTCAGATTCAAATTTTATAACTTTAACAAAAACCAAAAGTACAATAACGGAATTAGGATAAAAAACTATCCCAAAAACCACCATGAAATAATAGGGACATCACCCTCGATCCACCACCATCAAAACCTGTAAGAAGGGGAAAACTAGTAATTGAAGCCACCATATCCACCATGATACATATTTCCTTTACCTAGGTCATACATAACGAAGTCTACATACACCCAAAGGTGTGTATAGGGTGTGACCATAAGCCCAATAGGATGCCACTCAAAAAATATATTCCTTGCTATAACATTAGAAGAAAAATAAAGTCCAACTTTTCATAATAATATTTGAAACATCTCCAAGAAAACATTTTAATGAAAACTTTCTCAAGAAACACTTTTTAATGAAAACCTTTTTTATAAATAAGATTACTTTGAAATTAAATTACACACAAGGTCTACTATGTACCAACTAATAGCACCACCTCACATAAGCATCATGTCATGAGAGAGAACCATAGTAAATCCCTATAGGTAACTTGCAAAAGTGGGACCCTACGAACCTCATTCCTCAGTAATGAAAATCCTCCAACTAAACTACCAACAATGTTCTCATGTACAAGAAATTAGTGGGAGTCACATCCCAAGGTCTAATGGTTTCCATATCATAATACAAAACCAACATAATTCTTGTGCACAAGACACTAGGGTGGACCCCATCCCAAGGTATAGTTGTCTCTAATCATATCACATTTTTAGTTAGTGTTGTAATCTTCTTTCCAACTAGATGAATCTGAGCCACAACCTCTTCCGAATCAACAAGAATATTAGTTCTAGTCCACCAACCTAGATACCTATGATTCCCTTCTTGCTCATTTAATATTTCACATATCACATAAATCATCACTTTCACATACACATACCAAGAATCATAAGCACACAAGGAAATCTACACTTTAACATTTTCACATTGATCCAATAACCAAAATCCACATGGAAACCACCATATTCCATAAAAAAACCAATTTCCATTTCAAACTCACATCAATACTATTTTTAAATACATTTCACACCACTTTCACAATTTTTGAAACCCATTTGGAAACACAACATGAAAATAAAATATGAAATTCAACTATCTCCATGGGAAAATCCCCTTTCAAATTCATAGTCACATTAAATCCATTTTATAACATTATTAACATTAATTTCATAGTTCAAAGACATATTTAAGGTTCACAAATAAGAATCCAACATGTAACACAAACCCATTTCTCTTGTAAAATCCACTTTTAACACTTTCGCAGCATTAACTCTCTTTGAAAACACATTTCTCAACTTTAAAACAAGGCATAAAACATATTTATGAAACACCACAATGACGCACATATGAAACATAACCACATTCCATTATAAAACTCATTTTTGTCATATTTTCATCTCAAAACTTTCCCAAAACATATTTCACACCAAAAAAATATTCTATAGAACACATTTCAATAATCAAGAAAGAAATAAAAATTCATCTAATAATGTAAAAGCATATAACCACCTACATCAAGCTTGTAAACTTCTAGAAACCAGTAAGAAATCACAAAAATACCTCCACAAGACCCTATAAAGGAAACATGGAACAACAAACATCATCATTTCATCCAAAATATTATGATCAGATCCTTATTATGTCAAAAAAACCCATTGGAAAATAAGAACTCAAGAAGGAGGGAAGATAAACCTAGAATTGGGGAGAAATCAATAGAAAAGAGACTTAATTAATGATTCCTTGAAGTTACCACCCCCAAAACACCAAACAATTATTGATAAAAGGCTAAAAGAAGGTTTGAAGGAAGATCCCAAGGCTGAAAATCCTGTATGGGGTGGATGGGAGGTGATTTAGGGTTAAAATTAAAGTGGTAATAAGAGTAATTTTCTACTTTTTAAGGACCTGGACTGGTTGCATGGTTAGCTCAAATGGATTTCCAAACTGTGTGGAAACCATGTGTCCCTCACTGTCAAAGAGAAACAAGACACATTGTTAGAACACATGATTTTGCAAACAGTTCACCAACCATGCGGTCACCATTGTCCAAAATGAACATTTTCCTCACAATTTCCTATGTGAGGGAGTACGGTTTACCCAAATCATGCACCAACCTTGCACCACCTGATGTTAAGAAAAAAATATCAATTTTCATAAAAAAAACTCCAGGGGAAACCCCGGGATAAATGAAAGAAAAAAATTAGCTAAAGGGTACCTCAAAAAAATCCTAGATGTGACAATTATCCCCAGCATGAAAACTTTCCACCCTTAGAAAGTTACTCCAATTTTTTATAAGAAAATAAAAATGGGTACTACTCCTCAACCCAAGACATTTACTCCCATGTCTCATGCCCATCACTACCATGATTCCAAAGGAATCATACCAACATAATAGACTACCCATGAAGTATGTTCTTATGAGAATCCACAATCCATACCAGCCACTCATACACTAACAAATCATGATCCAATTCCAAGTTTTCCAAATCTAAAACATGATACGGGTCCAAATTATACATTTTCAATTGAGAAAAATAAGAAAAAATCATGAATTAACATTAAATGAGAATGAAATGATAACATGTATTACACCTTTCAAATATACTTGGTAATCTCTGAAGTTCTGGCATACCTCTGTATTAGCTTCCCCTTCTTACTGAAACTTTAATGACCCAAGTGAGGTACCACTTTTAGAAACACCCAATCCCCCATAGAAAATTCCAAATCTCAACACCTCTAGTTAGCATAAGATTTATGGGGAATATGAGATATCAAAAATAAGTTCCTAATTAACTTGAATTTTTTAGAATTTCCTATACAAGGCTCAGTCCCAATAATGAGGTCTCACCCACATCATCCCAACACAAAGGAAAATGACACAACCGACCATAAATATCCAGAAAAGGAGCTACTCGAATTAGGGATGGGTAACTTTTGTTATATGAAAAATCAACCAATCCCATATGGCTATCCCAAGAACCCTTGAAATCTAAAACACATACATGAATCATTTATTCTAATATATGATTCACCCGCTCCATCTAACCATCCATTTGAGGGTGGCTTATCATGCTCAACATGATCTATGACACCATCACCTTCTGAAGGCCTTCTAAAAATTGTGAGGTAAACTATGGGTCCCTGTCTAAAACAATATCGATTACACACCATGGCACCTCACAATGTCTTGAACATACAACTAACCCAACTCATCCACCTTGGATGAATCCCTAATTGGAATGAAATGGGTAGATTTTATCAGAAAGTTAATCAATACCTAAGTCGCATTCCTCCCTTGGGATATATGAGGTAATCCAACAATAAAATCCATGATGATCGTGTCCCACTTCCATGTTGTAATAGGTAGTGGATGAAGAAAACCATAGGGCCTTTGGTGCTCATATTTAATCTTCTGACATGTATAAACCCACAATACAATGTCAATTGTATCTAAACACATACCTAGCCACCAAAACTACCAAAAAATATCATAAAAATCATGGTGAAACTAGGGTGAAGACCCATTATGACTATTTTCCATCATGTATCCCCAACTTCCTCAATGATTATGGAGCCATAAAGAGACCCTTAAAGAACAAGACTCCCTTGGGAGAAAACAACCAATAATAAGGAATATCCCCACCAATTTTGAACTGCACAGAACACTATAAAAACTCATCATTCATCTACTCTTTACAAATAAACTCTAGAAGAGAAGTTGTCAGCTGAACACTGGCCAAGAACACACAACCAATATGCTCTGTGGTCTCCAAATGCATCTAGGTGAAGGGACCCATAAACATCCACTCATCACTCACCTCCTTCAAAGCTTGTACCAACACTTTTCTACTCATGGTATATATAACCACATTTTGTTTTCTTGGGATATAGACTATATCAAAATTGAACCCCTGAAGGTACTCAACCCAATGACTCTACCATAAATTCAGATTTTTTCAGAGAAAATGTAGGCCAAGCTCTTCTTATTAGAATAAACCACAAAATTTTCCCCAAAAATGAAATATCACCACATCTTCAAGGCATACATCACCACTGATAACTCTAATTCATGGGTTGGGAAATTCTTTTCATGTGGTTAGATTTGGCAAGAACCATACACCACCACATAGTCATCTTGTATCAGCACACACCCAAGACTCATACCCAAAGCATTAAAATAAACCATATACCCCTTTCTAGATTCTAGAAATATCAAAACTAGGGTTTTGGTCTACCACCTATTAAGATTATTAAAGGATTCTTGACACTCTAAGATCCATTCAAACTTTATCAATTTTTGGGTAAGCACTGTCATGGATGAAGCAAGCCAACATAAATCCTAATAAAATGCTTGTAATACCCTAATAAGACAAAAAAATCTTATGATTTCAAAAATATTCTTCAACTATTATGAAGAAGTCACTATATTGATCTTATCTAGGTCTACTAGAAGCTGTCGCTCTTAGATCATGTGGCCCAAAAACTTCACCTCTCTATTCGAGAAGGTGCACTTAGAAAACTTCACATAGAGATGATTTTCCCAAAGGGTGACCAATACAATTCTCAAATTCCACTCATGCTCCTCCATGGTCTCATAATAGACTATATTTTCGTCCACAAATACCATGAAAAACGATTAAATATATTGATGGAACTCCGTATTCATAAGATCCATAAATACCTTTGGAGAATTTATCAACCCAAAAGGCATAACCAAACACTCCAAGTGGTCGTACCTGATTTAGAAGACTATTGTAAAAACATCAACCTCTCTAACTTTGACATGGTGATACAGGGAACACAAATTAACCTTAAAGAACCACATTTCACCCTTAATCCAATCAAAAATGTCACCAATGTGGTCAAATAGTGACTTGTTCTCGATTTTCACCTTATTCAACTTTCGGTAACCAAAGCTCAACTAGAGTTATCCATCATACATCTTTGTAAATAGAACTGGGGTGGCCTAATGTGAGATGCTTGAGTGAATGAATCCTTTGGATTTCAAATCATACAGCTGCAACTTTAATTCCTTCAACTTGATGGGGTCCATATGGTATGAGGGAATAGATATCGTCTGTGTTCCCAGTTCCAAATGAATGGAGAAACCCACATCCTGCTCTAGAGGAAAACCTTAGAAATACTTTGGAAAAACCTTTGGGAACTAATACACCATAGGAGGTAATATACCCTTAGGAGCACTATCATTATCCTATAATGTGAGTGATGGGATATGATAAAAATGGTTTCCCAATTCAGGAAGTGGATGTCCAGCACGTTCCGACAGGGGATCCCATTCACCTTGAAATACTTCGGTACTTCCATCAGGTGACAAAAAACTCACTTGCCGCATATAACAATAGAATTGTGCCTAAAAAATTAGCACCCAATCCATGCCAATGATCATTTCAAAGAGTTCCATCTTCAAAACATGGAAATACCACTTAAACTTGATCCTTGACACGGTGAGTGCACAATACAAACACCGGAAACCTCACTCTTGATTCTTACCAAGAAGAGTCATTAACTCCATCACATATAGAATAAGCTCAGTTGGAAACTTTAACACACCCAAAATATGGGTAGAAATAAATGAAACTAAAGTTATAGTATCAAATAGAACAACATCTATATATTACTCAATAAGAGTAGTACCTTGGACTATCATAGTTCCTGTATCTGATTCCAATAGTTCTCATTACAAGACATGAAGTTTACTCATCCTAGCCTAACCTTGAGGGTGAAAACTAAAATAAAGGTCTACCCAGAACTAACTCTGACCAGAAGAAGATCTTTCCTTACTACCACAACCTCCAAACCGAGAACCCGTTGTTCTGGATAGTTATGACAAGGATGTTATCCCTTTGAAAGCTATAGATAATGCACCACGTTGATATGGGTGTTACATGTTACAGAATCATGGAAAGTTCCTCATATATTCACAATGGTGATAAGTTCTAGGTGGATATGAACTCAAAAATCACATGTTACTTACCTTTTCATAGTGATGTCACACAACAGACCCAATACCTTAATCCAAAAATGGAGATAGCCAATACGGATTGCCAGAACTACCACCTCCCTTCTTCCATTGCTCGCCCTACTTCCTCTTCTTCTCATATGGACTATCACTACCCACTACTGACACTGCACCATAGAAAGTATAATTTCCCTTACTATCATTTCCTACTATCATGGAATGATCAAACACCTCATTATACATCTTCAAATTGAATAGGAATAGCATAGAAAGAAATTTCTGGTTGCAACCCCATCTTGAACTTTTGATCCATCAACTACTCCTTGGAAACGGTCTTTGGTGAAAACCGAACTAACTCTAAAAAGTGGTTAGTGTACTCCATCACGGTCTAATCTCCCTGGATAAGATCCAAAAACTCCAAAGACCTAGAGAAGTTTAACATCTCAGGAAAATACTACTTTTTGAATACAACCTTGAAATCCTTTCAATCCATCTGCTCGTTCTTTCTAGCTTGCACCACTGAGTCCCACCACTTCCCATTGGGACCTTCAAGTATGAACAAAGAACATTTCACTATAAGAACCTTAGGATTATTAAGAAACTTGAATATCCTCTCTATCTTCTCAAGCCACTCCTTTACTTCTTGAGGTTCCTTGGTACCTCAGAAAGAAGGAGGTTAGTTATTGAGTAACTCATGAGCTTTGTCCTTTTTAGTACCTGATTCATATTCTCTAACCTGAGTAAGAATTGAAACCACTCATTGACCCAAACCTTGGATAGATTGAAACACAACTTCCACCAATCCCTGATCAATTGGTGATGGAGGTCCCTCTTTAGACTCTTCCTAAGGTTATATAGGAATTATTTAGGGAGTCATCTTATTACACAAACAACAACCATAAGGAAAACCACCAAAACAACCATCAACATACATTCAGAAAATTTTTAGCAAAAAAATCTCAAATACTTCCATAAATAAAAACATAATCAAATACATTACAATAACAAACCACTGCACCCCCACCCAATATTCATATATAGTCTGTAGCCTATACATCCCACCTAGAGGAAAAGTCAAACCAAATACCAAAATCCCATAGTGACTTGAGTATTATAATGAGGTGTGATGGAAAGACACCTCACTCACAACTAGAACCTCAATCCCCCCAAATCTTAACTCCACTCTATTGAGACACATCCCAAATAACTTGACCTAAAAAATAGAATGACCTACTCTGATACCATTTTTTTCCAAACCAATCTAGGATTCAATCCAACCTAACACCCTAACCCAATCCGGGGCTTGGACCACAGGCTATCAAATAGTTCATGGGTATCAATAATACACTTTTGGAAGAAAATTCACCCATTTATATAAATATAAACAACCAAAAAGAATAAAATTACAATATTTTATAGCCATAACCAGATGAGGAACAACAATTTTTAGATTCAAAGTTTAAAACTTTAACTGAAACAAAATGTACTAAAATTGAATGGGGACAAAACATTTATACCAAAAACTACTATGAAACAAGAGGGACATAACCCTCCTTACACCACCATAAAACCCTATAATAAGTGGGGCACTAGCAACCTGATCCACCGTCACCATCATGATACATCCTGCCTTTATATGGGTCATACATAACAAAGCCTACATACATTAAAAGGTGTATATAGGGCATGAGCTAGATCCAATTAATATTTCACTCATAATAAATATTCCATGCTATAACATCATAATACAAAGAAACATGCACATTTAAATAAGAATATTTGAAATAACCTAAAGAAAACATTTCAATGAAAACTTTATCAATGTTTTTTTTAAAGAAAAACTTTTTCAAAAGTAATATTTCTTTAAAATTAAATTGTACACAAGGTATACCATGTACCAATGGCTAGAAACCTCTAAAAAAGTAACATTCCACAAGATATCACCATGGTAAATCCATATTGGTAACTAGAACAAGTAGGACCCTACGAACCTCATACCTCAGTGATCAAAATCCTACAATTAAACTACCAATAGCATTCTCGTGCAAGATCCATTAGAGGGGATCATATCCCAATGTCTTATAGTCCACATATCATAATACAAAACCATTAGCATTCCCATGCATGATCCACTTGAGGGGATCCCATCCCAAGGTCTAGTGGTCTCCTGACAAATCATATATTTAGTAAGTGTTGTAATTGTCAATCTTGCTAGATTAATTTGGGCCTCAACTTCTTTTGAATCAACTAGCATACTAGTTCTAGTCCACCCAACAAGATACCTGAGATTCCCTTTTTTCACATTTCACATTTCACATATCACACAAATAATAACTTTCACATACACATATATAACACAATAAGAAAAAGAAAAAATCCACACTTTCACATTTTCACATTGATCTAATGATCAAAATCCACTTGGAAACCAAAATTTTCAATAAAAAAACAATTTTCCATTTCACATGCACACCAAACCATTTTGAAATACATTTCTAAGAAATTTTAAAATTTATAAAACCCATTTGGAAACACAACAATAAGAGCACATATGGAATCCAATAAACTCCATGGGAAAATCCCCTTTCAAATTAAGACTCATATTAAAACCATTTTTTAGTATGATTCACATCACTTTAACAGTTCAAAGGCACATTTAAGGTGTAAAAAATGAATCTGACATGCAACAAAAACCCATTTCTCTTGGAAAATCCACTTTCAACACATTTTCACTTTTAAATATCTTTAAAAAACATTTTTTACCTTTAACATAAGGCATAAAACATATTTAAGAAACACTATAGTAAAGAACACAAGAAACCTAACCAATTTCCTTTAGAAAATTCATTTTCATCTCATATGCATCTCAAAACCATTTCAAAACATATCTCATACCACAAAAATAATCTATAAAACAAATTTAAATAATTAAAAAAGAAATAAAAACTCAAATAATAATGTAAAAGCATGGAACCACCTACCTCAAGCATGAAAACTTCCAGCAACTAGTGAAAACCCACAATTTTACATCTACAAGACCCTATAAAGGCAAGATCGAATAAAAACCATCATGATTTCACACAGCATATCAATATTATACCCTCATTAAGTGAAATAACTTTCTAGAAAAAAAAGAACTCAAGGAGGGATGAGGAACCCTAGAAGAGGGGAAAAATCAAGAGAAAAGAGACTTACTTGATGATTCCTTGAAGTTCCCACTCCAAAAGAACCCAATTATTGATGCCTAAAGGCTCCATGAAGGTTTTGAAGAATATATCAAGGAAGAAAATACCTTATGGGGAATATGGGAGATGATTTAGGGTTAAAATCAAAGAGGGAAAACGTGTAATTATCCACTTTTTAATGACTTGGAAAGGTCACATGATTATCTCGTATAGTTTTCAAAACTATGTGGCAATCATCAATCCATCACTATCAAAGAGGAAAGCTGCACTGTAACGCCTCGACCCCAGTTACCCAGAGTCGGTGCATTATTACATAACATTGGCATGATTACAAGGAATCAAGTCCCGAAGGACCGATCAGTTTAACAGTATTGGAAAATATATTACATACATGAGGTTCAACATTACAACTTGAAAAGAAAAACAACAGTAATTTATTCCATTAGAAACATCCAAGCCTCCTAGATTATGCATGCAAGTCACTCATAACTAACTTCTTCATATCCTGGGAAAATAAAACATAAGAATGGGGTGAGCTCAGATGCTCAGTAAGGGTAAATAATTTAGTGTAAGATATAAACTTTTAAGGAAAGATGTGTAATAAAACAATAGCCTTTTAAACATAAAAGTGAACATAATATGGAAAAAATAAATAAAAAATTACCATATAAACATGCACATGGATATTCTAATACTCGAATAATCACATGTAATAACTAATTTCATAATGAGGGAATGTATAGTACCAAACTTTAATTTCTATGTCAAGGCCTCGTGCCAGGACCTATGGGCTAACTGTAACCGGACCCAAACCCGAAAAGCCTCTATAACCGAACTCCATCTTGGAGAGCCTCTATAATCGGACTCCAACCTAGAGAGCCTCTGTAACCGGACTCCAACTCAGAGGGTCTGCTGTAACCGGACCCCAACCCTAATGGCTTTCTTTTACAATTCCCCAACCAGAAACATACTAGTCCAATACATTCATCATAAGAAGATGTTGAAATATAACATAAACATTCTAATTAAAACTGGCATACGAAATGTCAATACTTTATCCATAAACCAAGAATGGTATATAAATAACACATCTATAGTCAAACATATCAAAAAAAATCAATATAATATGGAAGATTTTTATCATAATAAATCAATTTCAAACAAGTTTAAAATCCATTAAAGGATGTTGACATAGATGAAAATGATCAGAAAAATGCTTTGAGAGAAATACCCCTTTTCATGAAATCATTTACAATTCTCACAATTTTTTAAGGTAGTAATTTAAAAGGGATTTTTGAATAAAAGTGTCCCATACCACTTTGAAACTTTTTAAAATAATTATCATTTCAAAACATTCATGTCCAAATAAATAAATCCTTAAAATCATTTTGAAAACATGGACATTAATTAAAATGGTTTAGAATGATAAATCTTTAAAACATTTAAAATGATGATCTAGTTAAATAGACCCTCCCATAAAACCTTAAAATATTGATTTTGAAATAATTTTTATAAAATATGGGTATCTATGATAAGTATGTCCCAGAAAATACTTACACATGAACAATCTCGGATAATAATGAGATTGAGGAAATAACCCTTACCTCCTTGTAATAAATCGAGTCGTATAAAAAATAGTCAATAACCACCAAATGAATCACAAAATATCATGAATATAAAGATAATAATGATAATATATATCAAATGGTAGTACAAAATACACTACATTCAATAAATAAGTGGTGAACAATGGAAATATCATGGAATTAAAAGTGAGATAATAAACCCCTTACAACGTATCTGGCTTGACTCGCTCGTATGTTCCTTGTTCTTCCTGAATAATAAACTTAAGTTAATTTATACTTGATTAAGAATATTTTAAATTTTATTATTCATTTTATATATCTTATTACCCTGTTATAACAATTAGTTAATTATTTGAGTTCATATTGGACATTTTGTCGATGTTCGGAACATGAGTCAAAAATGGACTTGTTATAATTATAAATTGTCCATGTCGTCAAACTTCCATTATCTATAGAATGAAATTACTCTTTTAGATTTCATATATATATCATATTTCCAATATATATATGTGTTTATTTATAACAGTACATAAAATTTGGAGATAATAAATGAAATGCATCATTCATGGAGACGGTAAGTCGTACGTATGCATGAACGCTACTTTCATTTCTATTTTGTATTTTAATGGAATTAAAACATAATGATACATAGGTATATTATAATTCCAGTATAATATCATATATAATATCATTAAATCCATACATTATGCGTCCCACGTAAGTCATTAACAAGTCATATCACTTTGAGGGGGTGGTAGTCCGCACTTCCTCAAATGAAATTATCGTGTTTTACCCCTAATGGAAACCATAAAGGTATGATATAAATGGAAAATACATAAGAAAAAATAAAAAATAAACATAATATATATATATTATATAAATACAGTTCCATCTTAATGGCCACCATGAGAGGCGGTAGGAGATAATCGAACAATCATCGTTTCATGAGGTGTCAGTTTTCCAACCACAGAAAAGGTATGTTCTTCACCCATTTGATGGAGGTGTGTATAAGTGTGGTTTGAATACTTCTCATAACAACATACTAGTATATTTTGGATACTGTTTTTTTCATAAAATAAAGTAATAAATAGAATTTATGGGGGTTGGAGAAGTGAAATAAAACAAAATAAAAGAAAAGATTGTAAGAGAAACTGTTACCTTTAATTTGGGTAACTTCCATTAGTTTAAACCAAAAGGACTTTTTGAATTGACTTCTGCCTAAGTTAAGGCTTCTAGATGTAATATAGGGATATTTAGAGCTTATTTGGGCATGGTTTGGATGAGCCAAGGTGTGTGTGGAATGGGTTAGAAGTGGTGTCCTTTTATAAGGGGGAGTACTGGCTCTTTTAGAAAGTGTAAAAATATTATTTTATTATATAGTGATATTCAGTTTCTAGTGGTCCAAAACTAATTAAAGTTTAAGATAATAAGACTCATGGTCGAAATAAACTCATCAAAAAATAATTGGACAGGTTTTGGATATAGTTTTAATATTAATAATATTATTTATTTAAATCATTTATAAATGAGGTAAATACTACATCATTATTGTGTCATAAGTAATTTAATTTATATGAGGTCTAAAAATTATAAAAAAAATACCATAATGTAGGAAATATTTTATATTTCCAATGAATATTTATATTCTAAAGTATGACTTATATAACCCCATGTAAAAATTGATTTACTAAAGGATATTTGTTTATGTCATTTTTGCCTTTACTTTAAGTTAATTAAAATAAAGTATCATTATCATTCATAAGTGGCTACATGGGGTCTCCAAATCGACCCAAGGATTTCCATGGTCAGCCATGACTCATCCAATAAGTTTAGGAAAAGTGTTAAGGTAATTTTGTATTATTATAATATTCTTTTTACCTTAAATTACCTTATTTACCTTTAACCATGGTAAATAAAAGTCAAAAGTTACTATTCACCAAAAATTATTTTCATCTTATTGAACCACATTTTACTTACTGAGGTTAATCTTGTCTCTTGGATTTTTGAAATTTAACTCATAGAAATGGTAAAATTATGTTTTATGCAAATTTTCAAATTCTCCTAGGAGGTGGGTAAAGACAGTAAAAAGTTCTATAAAATTTTAATATATCTAAAATTATTATAAAATGACTCTAATGAATTATATTGAACTTATATAGGTATTATGTATCTATTTTGACCTAAAATAAATTTAAATAAAATAAATAATTATTTAAATAAAAAGTCAGTTTTAACCAATAACTCAGTGTTTTTCAATATTCATCAAAAAATGAAGGTTTTCAGAAAAATACCAAAAATTAACCTTAAGATAATTTTGATATTATGAATTAAAAAATTAATTCTATTTTACCAATTTCAAAACATATAAGTTTCATTTATTAATTTAAAATTAATTCCCGTTGTCAAAACCAAAAAGCGTGTTTTTAAGAAATAATAACTAACAAAAGATTGATACTTGTTTATGTTCAATTTCAAAGTGAAATTATTTCCAATGAATAACATTGGACTAAATTTTAGAAATATAATCTATTTATACTTACAAACCATTAAAATGTATAATTTAACACTACAAATGATTTTGATTTAAAAATTTGTTTTCAGTTAAAATATATTATTTTTCACTATTCACCTAAATATGAAAGTAATCAGAAAAACACCAAAATTTTATTGAAACTAAATTCTTATGTCCCTATTCTAAAGAAAAAGTTTATTTTGTGAAATTTAATATATAAAAGATTAAAATATTGGATTTAAAAAGGGTTCACCATTAAAAGGTGATAAAATTGCATTTTTTTAAATACTTCTTTTATCTGAAAAAAATGAATTTGTTTTTTCATTATGTCTAAGAAACTCATAATATGTATTCTAAAATTATAAGGATTATATAAAGCTCAAAATTTATTTAATACTATACATAACCTCTTTTGAATGGCTAGTTTGGTAAGTCGTGGTGTGCTTGAACTTGGTGTTGCATGTAGTGCAAGTTATTGAATTATTTTGAAGAAATAACGTACTATGAAATATTGGGGTGTTACATTCTTCCCTCCTTCAATAAATTTCTTCCTCGCAATTTAAAATTGTTCTTAGAAAATAAAAGTTTGAAAATAGAAAATACCTTTGTGGGAAAACCCACGTCAGAAATTGGGTTAATAAAATTTAGTCTTAATAAGAGGTAAAGGGGAATAAAAAAGTCACCACCAAATTATAATCTCAATTAGGAGAGAATTATTGGAAATTAGAGACATGTAATTGGAGGAAAAACGTAAATATTTATATGGAGTGATTGAGGTTATCAGTCACAAACAATTGTATAATTTAGGGCCTCAAAGCCATCAATCTATGTTGATTTAAAATATCATCGGTTAAATAAAACATAAGGTATTAGAATAACACATTTTCAGTTTTAAGATACCTTACCTAAAGTTTAAGAATTAATTTCTTCATTGAATAAGAGAAGAAAAAAACATATACTTGATAAGTAGAGTTTTGTCCTTTAACTAATTTCTACAACAAACTCATCTTTCACTCTAAAAGATAATAGAACTTAAAAAATATTATATTTATCCTATTCATATAGGGTTCAAAAAAATGAATTTATAATTAATATATGATACCTTTAAAAAAACTACATTATTCAATTCAGGACATCACGTGGGCCAGTGGTAGCTGATACACCCTTGTCACCCTTCGGTTGCCGGTTCAAGTCTCGCGGCCTTGCCGGACGTGATGAATTGCCACCCGACCTCCGGGTTGTCATTTTTATGGAAATTCAAAAATAATATCAAAGTAGAATTGTCCAAAATACTTCTGTTGAAACTCACGGTCCAAAATTTATAAGGAAGGTAAACACAATGAAGATCCTTTTTTCCACGTAATAACATGTGAACACCTTCATCATGTATTCTTCTAAAACACTGCAACATCTTGAATTACCATAAAACCTTATTGATTACATTCATGTTCCCTTATTCCTTATAGAATACTAGATATACTTCTTCTACCCAAAAATTTTGTAAACTCCAACAATGATGGAATATACAAATCATTAATCAGTTTCAAGGTAGTCAAGAATATCCAATATAATTTATCCAAATCAATCATGTATTATTCCTAAATCACTACCTCAATATCAGAACCATATTATGGTTTATCTTTCACTCAACCATATATTTTCCACAAGTTTAAACTGTTATTGAGTCACTTTTCTTGGTTCCACACAATCTCAAGTCCTTAATGAAATAGTACTACAGTACAATGCTTATATACTCTATAATTATTATAACATGTACATCATTAATACAATACTCAAATGACACAATACTTTAATAATAATGTAAGAAATCTAATCATTCCCCTTCATCGTTGGTAGTATCATAACTTTATTATTATCTAATATCAGTATTTGGGGTATATTCTGAGGATTTGGACATTGATTCGCGTAGTGTCCCAACTCCTTGCAGATGAAGCATTGTACATTTGAAACTTTTTTCTTACCCTTACAATCACTTACTTGGTGTCATTTTTTTTCACACATAATAAACTCTCATTCCCTTCAAGTATTTATGAAGGTGATTCTTTCCACAGTTATCATATATGGGAAAATCATTCTTTTCCCTCTTCCCTTTATCCATATTTTTCTCTTCCATCCTTTTATTCTCTTACATCCCGTCAAATCCATAGGACTCAGAGAATTCTTTACTTATCGTATTAACACATGATACTATTTCTTCATATATTGAGAATACATGGGAGACTATTTCACTTCTAAATTTTAGCTTAATACCATGAAAGATATGATCCTTCTTACTATTTGGATCATACGTATTGCTGGAGTTCTCATTCCTTCTACTAGGAACCATTTCTATACAATGGAATACACTAGGTCAATTTATGAATTGTAATGAATAATTCCAAACTTGTAAAATACCTAACTTAAATTGAATAGTTTATGGGTATAATCTATGATCATAAATATTTTTTCTTTGAGGAGGTATATACTCGTAAATCCTTCATAATGATTTTTAAATAAAATGAGAATTATCCTAAGCATATCCCCCAAGAGTGACGTAACTAAGAGTGCAGCACGGCTCATTTTCGTGCACCAATTCCCATTCGATTCTAGCTCAAAGCGGTGTTTTTGGGTTTTACCCCTAGGTACATCTATGCCAGAGCCGCCTCTACCTACTCGTATCTAGACAGGGATGTATTTGCTTGGAAAACTCACAAAATCTCTACATTACCAAAATTCTAGGAAGTTCATTAATACTAATCCTCAAAGTATATATTAGGTTAATGTGCTCTAATCAAATTTTGTCTAAATCTTGTTTCCAATGTTATTACTAAACCTCCCTCTGATACCAACTGTAACACCCCGACTATAGTTACCCAGAGTTGGTGTATTATTACATGACATTATCTTGATTACAAGTAATCAAGTCTCGAAGGACCGATTAGTTTACCAGTCTTGGAAAATAGATTACATACATGAAGTTCAACATTAAAACATGAAAAGAAAAACAACAATAATTTATTCCATTAGAAATGTCCAATCCTCCTAGATTATGCCTCCAAGTCACTCATAACTAACTTCTTCATATCCTAGGAAAATAAAACATAAGAAAGGGGTGAGCTCAGATGCTCAATAAGGGTAAATAATTTAGCGGAAGCTATAAACTTTTAAGGCAATATGTGTAATAAAACAACAGCCTTTTAAACATAAACTTGAACATAATATGGTAAAAATAAATCAAACATTACCATATAAACATGCAAATGGATATTCTACTAGTTGAATAATCACATGTAATAACTAATTTCATAATGAGGTAATTTATAGTAATAGACTTTAATTTTTGTGTCAAGGCCTCATGCTAGGACCTATGGGCTAACTGTAATCGGACCCAAACCCAGAGAGCCTCTATAACCGGACTCCATCCCGGAGAGCCTCTGTAACTGGACTCCAAACCGAAGAGTCTCTGTAACTAGACTCCTGTAACATCCCAAGTAAGTAATTAATAATATATATTCTTATCTATGTCTATTTATGATTTAGATAGTGTTTTAGAGGCTTAAAATGAGAATAAATCCAATCTTAATCATAGAATTCTCTAATATTTTTAAAAGATTGTTTTACCGCCTTTTGATGGCGAACCATTTTTAAATCTATATTTTGACAATTTTATAAGCTCTATTTTTTAAAATAAACTTATTATTTACGATTGGGACATTGAAATTTACTTTGGATAAATTTTTGGTATTTTTCTGACAATGTTCATTTTTTAATGAATAGTGAAAAATACTGCATTTTATATCAAAACTGCTTTTTCATCTAATTTAATTATATGGTTAGATTATTTTTTTAATTGGTTTTAAAGTTTAATTAGAATATATTTTTAACATTTAATACAATTATGGTCATTATAATTAATTTCACTTTGGAATTGGGAATAAACAAATGCGAAACTTTTCATAGATATTGTTTCAAAAAAACCCGCTATTTGTTTTGACAACGGGAATTATTTTTAAATTAATTATAAAAATTTATGTGTTTGTAATTTGGTAAAATGGATTCCATATTTGGAATCAGAAGGTCCAAATTATATAATTTAGACTCTTTTGTTTTTGGACATTGTGAATAATAACGACGGTAATTATCGTTAACTATCTTGATTAATTAGTAATCAGGTAGTTAAGGATAATAAAATAATATAATAATAATACAAAATGACATCAAAATGTGTATTAATACTAATAGTTGTTTCATGTAAGACAATGGGATTCCTTCTGCCAAACTTGGGGACCCCATGGAATCACATTTGTGTGATAATGACTTTTTATCTTTTTATTTTTAAAGAAAGTAAATATAACAAAGAATGTATCACCTGAGTAAAACATTTTTAATTTTGTCTACATAAATTATATCTTGGACTATAAATTTTCATTGGAAAGAAAAAAATATTTCCTACATCATAGTATTTTTTTTATAATTTTTATACATTACATAAATTAAATAATAAGTGACACCATGATGATGCAGCGATTACCTCATTATTTAACGATTTAAATAAAATGAAAAGATAATGTAAAATATAAGACCTAAACTTTTCAAAAACCTATTGGATGGGTGGATTTATAACTCTTATCACCTTATCCACGAAATATATTAATGTGGGACCTTTAAAATCCGAAACTCATTTGAAAATAAAGTAACATTTTATACTTTTCCAAGAGTACCCCTCCTCTCCTCTTATAAAAGGCCCCCACCTCTACCTCCTTACCCACACCTCTCAAGCCTTTGGCTCGGCCAAGCTCTGCTCATTTTATCTCTCCACATCCCTCTCTTCATCCTATAATCCTTACCTTAGGCATAAAGCTCTTCAAGAAACCATTTTGTTTCAAACCAAAGGGAGTTACCCGATTTAATGGTAATGTCTTCACTTGTGTTCTTTTGTTTTATTTTGCTTCTCCAACCCACTAATATCTTTTTATTCATTTCTTTTGTTACAAAACTAGTATATTCAATATACTAGGATGTTTTTATAATAAGTATTCAAGCTACACTTACACACACCTACATCTAATGGTTAAAGAACATACTATTTCTGTGGATGGTGAATTTCTGCCTCACGAAACGATGATTGTTCAATATTCTTTTAACACCTTTAAAGGTGGCCATTAAGATGTCACTATATTTATATATGATATATAATATTTTTATGTTTTACTTAAGATTATTTATTTTCCATTAATGGCATACCTTTATGGTTTCCATTATGGGTAAACGTGATATCTTCATTTTAGGAAGTGTGGACTACCGCCCCCTCAAAGTGATTTGATTCGTTAATACCATATGTGGTACGTATAAAGGATAGATTTAATGATATTATATATGATACCATACTGGAATTATAATACTATTATGTATCATTATGTTTTAATTCCATTAAATATGAAATATAAATGGAAGTAGCGTTCATGCATACATACGGCTTACCGTCTCCATGAACGGTGCATTTCATTTCTTACCTCTAAATGTTATGTAATATTATAAATGCATGTATGTAATGGATATATATGATATATATTATATCTAAATCATGAATATAATTCTGGATATAATTTATATTTTACCCCATGAAAAACTTGTAATTATAAAGAGTTTATTTTTGTCTCAAGTACCAATGCTCGACAAAATGACCATTATTAACTTAAATAATTACATAGTGTTCATAACATGGTAATAAGTGATATAAAAGGAATAATGAACTTGAAAAAGGTTCTTAAGCAAGTAGAAATTAACTCAAGTTTATTATTCAGGAGGTTAAAGAACTATCAAGTCAAGTCGGACCCGAGGTATGGGACTTCGTCTCAATCTCCTTTCATTGAGGCATATTTTGTTTTATACACAACTTTCTTTTATACGGTGTATAAACCCCTTTGACTTTTATGTATATTAAAAAGGAATCTTTTTTATATGAAGAGTTTTACTAAACGACAAAAGGAATGTTTTTTTTGTCGTACGTATGCGGCGACAACGACTTCTCTACCGCCGTGACCATTATTTGAGCTTCAACTTCCTCTACAAGCCATAACTTTTTTAAAATGAAAAATAAATACCATGTTTTAATTTTAATTTATTTTGGTATTGAAAATGGTTTTGATAATTTTTTTATTATATCAATGTTTTGTATTGTTATCTTTTGATTGAAATGTTATGTTTACTTTATGCATGTTTTATGTGATATGATTATGTTATGGTTCTTGGGCATTGTTTATGAAGAAGAGTGGTTCCGTGATAAACTAAGGGCGGGTGAGCCCGATATAGATCTCCAATGCATTGGGTAACGCGAAGGAGTTAAACATTAAGGTTTCTCTAAAGAGGTTTAGGGAATATACTGTGATGGGTATTCCAAACGTGACCAAGAGGGTTACTCCCTACGTAAGAATGTTATGAATGCCTCAAGTTACCTTTATGTTTTATGATTTCTATGATTTATTCATGATTTGATGAGGTATGTTAAAGTGATTATGTTTTATGAGTAAATTATGATTTCATTGATTCTTATGTATACATGGACTAATGTTTTCTTTTCGTACTTTTATATCCCTTACTGAGATTTTTATGCTCATCCCAAGTTTTTGAAATGTTTTCCACAGGTCAAGGTAAAAGAACATGATGTGATGATAGTGTCAAGGAAGTATCATGAAAAAATCCATGTTTTGTTTTAAATATGTTTCCTTTGATGGGAAAAGTGAATATTTTCTTTAATGTGACCACCTTGTTTAAATGTGGAATGTAATGCAAGATTTATGATCTAATTCTCTAAAACTCTAAACCTGAAAAGATCTTCAATGTGTAATCTTGTAATAACTCAAGATTAAGTAATTTTTAAGGCATGGGGACTTATAACTCCAACCTAGTGGGTCTTCTCTAACCGGACCCCAACCCAAAGGGCTTATTTTACTGGTCCCCAACCCAGAACAAACTAGTCCAATACATTCATCATAAGAAAAGGTTGAAATGTAACCTAAACATTTGTATTAAAACTAGAATATGAAATGTCAAAACTTTATCCATAAACCATGAATGGTATAAAAATAACACATCTAGAGTCAAAAATATCACAAAACATTCAATACAATATGGATGATTTGTATCATAATAAATCAACTTCAAACAAGTTTAAAATCTATTAAATGATGTTGACCTAGATGAAAATGATCAGTAAAATGCTTTGAGAGAAATACCCCTTTTTCATGAAATCATTTAAAATTATCAAAATTTATAAAGGTAATCATTTAAAATAGATTTTTTAATCAAAGTGTCCCATACCACTTCGAAACTTTTTAAAAGAATTATCATTTCAAAACATTCATGTCCATATAAATAAATCCTTAACATAATTTTGAAAACATGGACATTAATTAAAAGGGTTTAGAAAGATAAATCATTAAAACATTTAAAATGATTATCTAGTTAAATAAACCCTCCCATAAAACCTTAAAATATTCATTTTGAAATCATTTTTATAAAATATGGGTATCTATGATAAGTATTTCCTAGAAAATACTTACACATGAAGATTCTCGGATAATAATGAGATTGAGGAAATAACCCTTACCTCATTGTAATAAATCGAGTCGTATGAAAAATAGTCAATAACCACCAAATGAATCACAGAATATCATGAATATAAATAGAATAATGATAATATATATCAAATGTAAGTACACAATACACTACATGCAATAAATAAGTGGTGAACAATGGAAATCTCACGGAATTAAAAGTGAGATAAGAAACCTCCTACCACGTGTCCGGCTTGACTCGCTCGTATGTTCCTTGTTCTTAATGAATAATAAAATTAAGTTAATTTCTACTTTCTTAAGAATATTTTAAATTTTATTATTACTTTTATATCACTTGTTACCCTTCTATAACAATTAGTAAATTATTTGAGTTCATATTGGACATTTTGTCGATGTTTGGAACTTGAGTAAAAAATGAACTTGTTATAATTATAAATTGTCCATGTGGTGAAAATTCCATTATCTATAGAATGATATTACTCTTTTAAATTTCATATATATCATATATTTCCAGTATATAAATGTATTTATAACAGTACATAACATTTGGATATAAGAAATGAAATGCACCGTTCATGGAGACGGTAAGTCGTACGTACTCATGAATGCTACTTTCATTTCTATTTTGTATTTTAATGGAATTAAAACATAATGATACATAGGTATATTATAATTCCAGTATAATATCATATATAATATCATTAACTCCATACTTTATATGTCCCATATAAGTCATTAACGAGTCATATCACTTTGAGAGGGAGATAGTCCGCACTTCCTCAAATGAAATTATCATGTTTTACCCATAATTGAAACCATAAATGTATGATATAAATGAAAAATACATAATCACAAAGAAAACATAAGCATAATATATATATCATATATAAATATAGTTCCATCTAAATGGCCACCATGAGAGGAAATAGGAGATAATCTAACAATCATTATTTCGTGAGGCATTAGTTTGTCAACCACAGAAACAGTATGTTCTTCCCCCATTAGATGGAGGTGTGTGTAATTGTAGTTTGAATAATTCTCATAAAAATATCCTATTATATTTATTATACTGTTGGTTTCATAAAATAAATGAATAAAAAGATTTTAGGGGGGTTGGATTAGTGAAATAGAACAAAATAAAAGAAAATAATTAAAGAGAAACGGTTACCTTTAATTTGGGTAACTTCCTTTGGTTTGGACCAAAAGGACTTTTTGAAGTGACTTATGCCTAAGGTAAGGATTATAGGTGTAATATAGGGATATTTAGAGCTTATTTGGGCACGTTTTAGATGAGCCAAGGGGCATGGAGGTGTGTGGAATGGGTTAGAAGTGGTGTCCTTCTATAAGGGGGAGGAGGGGCTCTTTAGGAAAGTGTGAAAATATTATTTTATTATATAGTGATATTCACTTTCTAATGGTAAAAAACTAATTAAAGTAAAATATAAGATGACTAATGGTCGAAATAAAATAATCAAATAATAATTGGAAAAGTTTTAGATATAGTTTTAATATTAATAATCTTATTTATTTAAATCATTTATTAATGAAGTAAATACTCCATCATTATTATGTCATAAATAATTTAATTTATTTGAGGTATAAAAATTATAAAAAAATACATTAATGTAGGAAATCGTTTTATATTTCCAATTAATATTTATAGTTGAAAATATTACTTATATAACCCTATGTAAAAATTGATTTACTAAAGATATTTGAATTTTTCATTTTTGTCTTTACTTTAAATTAATTAAAATAAAGTGTCATTATCATTCATAAGTGGCTCCATGGGGTCCCAAAATCGACCCAATGATGCCCATGGTTGGAAATTACTAATCCAATAAGTTTAAGACAAATGTTAAGGTAATTTTGTATTATTATAATATTCTTTTTACCTTGAATTACCCTATTTACCTTTAACTGAGGAAAATAAAAGTCAAAAGTTTCTATTAACCAAAAATTATTTTCATCTTATTAAACAACATTTAACATAATGAGGTTAACCATGTCTTTCAGATTTTTGAAATTAAACTCACAGAAATGGTAAAATTATTTTTTATCCAAATTTGCAAATTTTCCTAGGAGGTGGGTAAAGACGGTAAAAAGTTCAATAAAATTTTTATATATCTAAACTTATTATAAAATGAATCCCATAAATTATATTGAACTTATATAGGTATTATGTATCTATTTTTACCTAAATTAAATTTAAATAAAATAAATTATTATTTAAATAAAAAGTCGGTTTTAACCAATAACTCAGTGTTTTTCACAATTCATCAAAAATTGAAAGTTTTCATAAAAATACCAAAATTTAACCCTAAGATAATTTTGATATTTTGAATTCAAAAATTAATTATATATTACCAAATTAAAAACATAGAATTTGTATTTATTAATTTAAAAATAATTCCCATTTTCAAAATCAAAAAACGTGTTTTTAAGAAATAATTACTAACAAAAGATTGATACTTGTTTATATTCAATTTAAAAGTGAAATTATTTCCAATGAATAAAATTGGATTAAATGGTAAAAATATAATATATTTATACTTCCAAATCATTAAAATATATAATTTAACACTATAAATTATTTTTATTAAAAAAAATTGTTTTCAGTTAAAATATAGTATTTTTCACTATTCACCCAAATATGAAAGTTATCATAAAAACACCAAAAATTTATTGAAACTAAATTATTATGTCCCTATTATAAATAAGAAGTTTATTTTGTCAAATTGAATATATAAAAGTTTCAAATATTGGATTTAAAAAGGGTTCTCATTAAAAGGCTATAAAATTGTATTTTTTAAAAAATACTTCTTTTATCTGAAAAAAATGAATTTGTTTTTTTTCATTATGTCTAATAAACTCATAATATGGATTTTAAAATTATAAGGATTATATAAAGTTCAAAATTTAGTTAATACTATTCATAACCTCTTTTGAATGGCTAGTTTGGTATGTCGTGGTGCGCTAGAACTCGGTGTTGCGTGTAGTGCAAGTTATTGAATTACATTGAAGAAATAACATACTATGAAATATTGGGGTGTTACACACACAATTTTATAAACTTTAAACCAAACATGTGGTTTCAACTATCCAAAATGAACATTTTCTAGATGGTTTCCTAAGAGAGGGTTCATTGTTTATCCAAAATGTGCGCCAACTATGAGCCACCTACTATCAAGCCCAAAATATTCATTTTCACTAAAAATACAGGGGGAAACTGGGGATAAATGAAAGAACAAAATTTTAAAAATTATACCTCAAAAAAATTATGGATGTGACATTGTACCCTTTTGGAATTTGAAAAATTTTGTTACAGCTTTATATTTTAAAAAATTACAAGTGTTCTACTTACCTCTCTTATAAAATGCCACCCTTTCTCCTCTCCACACCTAAAAACCCCTTTGTATGGGACAATATATATTCAAATACTTTCCTAATTTATCTCCCAATAACCTAAAGTCATTATTTTCATTAAAAATATATCATAATAAGGATTTCGGTGCTTACCAAAGGAGGTTTTCTGAAGAAGAGGTATTGTGCCTAGCCGTGCATTTTTATTTTATTTATTTTTCAATAGCCATAAAATCATATTAAATTATTCATAAATAATAAAAATATTATCTCCCATAAAATTATATGTTTTAATGTTAATATAATAACCTAAATCTGTCTCCTCATCCATAAAATTGGATATGAAATCATCATTTGTGTCTATGACAGACTATTGCCAAATGAATCAATGTTATTAGTTTTCCATCATTGCCTCTCAAGGGATTTTATAATGAAGGATTTAAACTATATATATATATGCGATATTTTTAACATATTTATACTCCTATAAAAAAATTTATCACATATAAATTTTTTACTTTCCATTCCATGGGGTATACAATAACATCACTCTTGTGTACATCGGACTAACGCCTCACGATGTGATGTGATTTTTTCACTTACACTTTACCTAGAAGGTAATAAAGATAAAGTTAATAAATATATGTGATATAAGTGATATAATTATAATATTAATGAAATAATTATCATTTTAAAATTATAATTCATCATTTTATTTCTTACCTATCCACTCATTGAAAAATGATTACATCTTTCGTGCAACGTATGGATTATCGCCTCACATAAAGTGGCATGGTTCCTTTTTTATATCACCATGTCACATGGATGATATAAATAATTATATTTAAAAATTAATTTTCTAATTATGATATAATTATCATTATGGAATTATATGATAATACATACCATCTTTCTATAATGATGGTTGAGAAATGGAAATGTCACTCTTCCGTATATATGGCATACCATCTCCATGATTATAATGTGGTTCATTTTTCATAACCATAATTCTTGATTGGTTTTAAAAATATAATTTATGTATTAATATTAAAATTATTTCATGATTATTATTTCGAATATGATGAAATAATGTCCCCTTTAACCATCATCAACCTACAAAATTCATTTTCGGATTGTATACCGAACAATGTCAAAATATAAGACATGAACTTAATTGATTAATTAATTATATATAACATGGTTATAGATATTATAGAATAAATAATAAACTTGAATTTTTTTCTTAAGAATGTAAATATTTAACATAAGTTTATTATTCAATAATATAAATAACTTGTGATATGTTTTGGACTCAAGGTAAGGGACTTAATCTCAATCTCCATTCATTGAGGCATATTTTGATGTTATGATATATTCTATTATGAGGTGTATATACAACAATTTTGACATTTTAAATCATGAATTTATTTATTTTTATGATATTTAATGTTTTTAAGGGTATTATTTCATGTGGATTTTGATTCAAATGGTTCCAAAGTGATAAGAGACTTTTCCTTAAAAATATCTTTTAATTATTTCCTTCTAAATATATTTTTCATCCATAACCATTTTTTAAAAACCATTTTATAATGAACATGAGGGTTTCATAAAGTATACATTTTTATTTAATTCAATTTTTTCAAAAAAATGAATGAAGTTTTGTATAGAATGATTGACTTTCTCTAAATATAATGAAAGGAATGTTCTGTTTCAACGTATATTGCCAGAATGACCCGAATGCCTTCTTTTTTTATTTTATTATAGATAATATTTTTTTTAAGGGTTGAAGGGGAACACGTACATGACCTGTAGGCCCAAGGCACAAGGCCTAACATGACCTGCAATACATGACCCGACGACCCAGAGGCATACTATGCCCACTACATGACCCGTAGGCCCAGCCCACTAGAACTGCCCCTCCCCAACGTCTATATCCTTAATCTCCTTAGCTCCCCACCTTGCATTGCTGATCGGCTAGCATTTCCCCGTACAAAGCTACACAGTGCCGGGTCCCGATGGCGATTTCCATACCCTCTCATTTTGACAATCCGGTTAGCTCTGCATCTGGTAACTGCTACTATTACTTTGATCCTCTTCTGGGGCCTGCTCTATGTGAACTGGGCTACTCCATGGTCTTTGTGGCTCGAAGGCCCTATAGCCCGAAGGCCTTTGATGACCTGGAGGCCCTGTGAGACCCGAGGCCCAAACCGGTGGCCCGAAAGGCCCAAATCAGGTGAATAGTTCTAGCTGCTACATTACTGAACAGTACCTGCTATAGTGCCGAACAGTACCTGCTACAATGCTACTACAGTACTGCTACAGTACTGCTACAGTGCCCAGAAACTCACCTCCACCTGGTGACAATGACTTTTCCCTCCATCGTGACCAATATTTAATATTTGGATTATTTTACAAGCCTTCATGTTTTATTTTTTCATGTAAAATACCTATTTTACTTTTATATGTATTTTGGTATTGGAAATGTGTTTTCATATATAATGAATATTTCTATAACCATATTTTTTTTCTTATGGTTGAGAAGAATATTTTATGAGTGTAATTTTGAAATTGATAGGTTTTATTTATTATGATTATGTTATGGTATGTGGAAATTATGAAGGGTGGTTATAGTATGAACCAATTATGGGTATTTCTTTCATAAAACAACAACGATTGGTTACATTATAAACCAAGTATGGGTGGTTGCATTATTAACCAAGGATGGGTTGTTATGTTATAATCCAAGGATAGGTGGGTCCATGATATCCCTCTATTGCATTGTGTATGGAATATGAATGTATGGTTATTCTATTTTTAAGGGTTATATGGATAAGGATATCCCAAGATACCTATATTTTATATCTATTCTTTCTATGGGTTTTTATGGTAATGACGTGATTACAAAATAATTAACCAATGAGATTATTTCAAAATAAAGTATCTACTACTTATTAAGAGTGAAGAGTACGAGTTTATGAAAAATATTTCATGAGTTTATCATTTTTTCAATGAAATGTTTATGTGTTTTATTTTTCATTTATGTTTTATTGTGAAATGTTTTATGAAAAACATGGGTAGATAAGGTGATTTATATTGTTAGAAAATATTTATTTTGAGCCCGATGATTACATTGAAGAGGAAAATTTTTCTTAAACAATAAGTTTCTTTATTTTCTATTATGTCTCTTATGGAGTTTTTTGGGTTCATCTCATGTTTAAAAAAAAATTCACTAGGTTTAAGGATGGGGAAGGGAAAGGATGAAGTCAAGTTGAATATTTATCATGAAAAAAACATGTTTCTTTTTAAGTGTTTTTTATTTTGAAAAAAATGGATATTTATTATAAGTGCCCACTTTGTATATATATGAATTTGACATGTTATAGTTATGACATAATTCTCTAAAAATATAAACCTAAAAGATCTTTGGAAATGAAAGAAAGTTATTTGTAGTCTAAAGACACTAGAATATATAATTTTTAATGCTAGGTCCATATAGTTGGTATCAAAGTAGGGCTTAGATAGAAATAGTGATTGGGGTAATTCAAATATAATTCCAATGAAAGATTTAAATTTACGGTTAAATTGAAATGATATAGAATTTTAATATTACCATATTTCTCTATCTAAACATAAAATATATTTTGAAATGAAAGAAAGTTATTTGAAGTCCAAAGACACTATAATAATTTATTTTTTAAGGATAGGTCTATATATTTGGTATCAGAGCAAGGATTAGATAGAAATAGTGGTTGGGATAATTATAATATAATTCTAATGAAATATTTAAATTTATGGGTAATTTTAAATGATATATCATTTAAATATTACCATGTTTCTGCATCTAAACTTTTTTTCAGAATGGTTTTCCATAGGAGAAATAGGGAAGCTGTAGTAGGAAGGTAATAAGAGAGATATATCATTACAAATAAGAAACCTAGAATTATTAGAATTAGAATGAAAAATTATTTATAGGTATAGATCAGTTTTCATGGGATATAAATTTTTGTGATATCCATGAAATCGAAAAATAAGATCTACCATAGAGGAACATGACGATAGTGGTCCATTTTATGAGACAACATCCCCCATCATTTAGAGGATCATCTAAACCTATACTTGCTAAAGGAAGGATTAAATTCCTAAAAAATATATTTGAAGTCATGTGTTTTTTAGATCACTAAATTAACTCTTTCTATTTATCATTTTAAAGGTGTATCTAACCAGTGGTGGTCAATGGTTAAGAATATCAGATAATGTTGATAGATTAATGCCTTGGAATGGGATGAATTTAAGAATACTTTCATTGAGAAATATTTTCCTATGGATTTTATAATTAATATGGAAAAAATTCATATAATTTAGAAAAAATATGAGGATTTAGTGTCTTTATACAAAGAAAACTTCACCCAATTTTCAAGTTATGTCCCAAATGTTATTATGGATCTTGATAGAAATATTAATCATTTTTACTTAGGATTTATGCTAAGATATCGAAGGGTATTGTCTTATAATGAATTCTAAGGCTATTAAAAACATATTTAATGTGTTGAGAAGGTATAAATTGAGTTTACTAATGATTTTTTATCCTATGAAAATAAGTAAATAATGAGGTCAAGTTCGAAGGTAATGGGGAATCAGTCCTCAAAGAAGTTTGGAAGTAGGAAAACTATGTTCCCATCTTATGAGAAGTGTGGTAAAAGGAATATTGGAGTAATTGTTAGGATGTATGGTATGTTCTTATAATGTGGTACGTTTGGTCATATGGATTTTGATTTCAAGGAAAATAAACTGACAAGTAATGAAAATACAATGGTAAAGTGTTTTAATTATAATGAGTTAAGGAATTATGCTAATGTGTGTCTAAAGTTGGTTACTCAGGGTAGAAATCAAAAAGATAATAGGTAAATGGGTGTGGAAAAATATTTTTCAACTATCATGGTTGATGTTGGGTTGTCTAATGATGTTTTGGTAGGTATGTTATTGGTTTATTCAAATTAGGCATATACCCTGTTTGAAGTTGGATCTTCATATTCTTTCATTTCTGAGAAATTAGAAACTAAATTTTGAATATCACCTCATGAATGAATAGTATAAATTTTGGTAAAAAATCCAGGCATAAATATTAAAGAAAACAAGATTTATAAAAATCTTCCTATTTTCATTAGTGGGATGGCCTTTCCTATAAATCTCATTGAAAAGACCATAGTAGAGTTTGATATCATTTTGGATATGGATTGGATTTTAGTTTATCATAAAAAAATAGATTTAAAATTCAAGAATTTTTTATTCAATGATTACATACATTTAATAAAATACCATGAATATGAAAAATTAATTAAATATAGAAGTTAAATTTTTGTAGCTTGTTTTGTTGAAAATAGAGAAAAAATTTAGATTAGTGATGTCCCAATAGTGAATGAATTTATAAATGACTTTCCTGATGATTTTTCTGGTGTTATTCATGATTGGGAAGTAAAATTTACTTTGGATTTAATTCCTGATGTTAATCCTATTTCAAATCCTCCTTATAGAATGTATCTAGTAGAACATGTGGAATTGAAAAATCAGTTGTAAGAATTGCTTGATAAATGGTTTATTCGACCTAGAACTTCTACATGGAGTGCTCCTGTTTTATTTATAAAAAAGAAACATGGTTCCATGAAACATTTTATTTATTATAGAGCATTAAATAACCTGAGTATTAATAAAAGGTACCATTTGAATCATATCGATGATTTCTAATCATCTCCATGGAGCATAGTATTTTTCAAAGGTTGATCTATGGTTCAAGTACTATTAGCTGAATGTGATGGAGAATAAAATTATAAAGACTGCGTTTTGGACTAGATATGGGCATTATGAGTTTGTAGCTATACCCTTTGGGTTATCTAATTTACCTTATTTATTTATTGATCTTATTAATTGAGTATTTAATGAGTTCTTGGATAAGTTTTTAGTTTTTCTATAGATGTTATTTTGGTAAATTATCTAACCTAGGAGAAACATGATATCACCTAACAATTGTTTTAGAAACCTTTAATGGAGAAAACTATATTGTAAATTTATTAAGTGTGAATTTTGGGTGTAATAAACTTCATTCCTTGTATATATTTTTTCTAAAGATTCTATAACTACTAACCCAGCTGAAAAATCTATTTAAAAGTTTCCAAGAACTTCCAATGTCTTAAAGATTCATAGTTTTACTGGTTTAGTGGGTTACTATAGATTTTTTTGTTGAAAAAATTGCTCGGTTATCAATCTCACAAACTAAGTTAACAAAAAACAATGTTAGGTTCATCTGAATTGAATAATTTGATGTTTTCTTTCATGAACTGAAAATGAGATTGGTGAATGCTCTATTGTTTGGACATTCTTTCCCAAAATGCATAAGTTGTCTTCTATAATGATGTTTCATTAAAGGGAATTGGTTGTTTCCCTATATATAATGACCATGTAATTACATATGCTTCACATTATCTTGAACCACATTAGTTAAATTAAACTACACTTGATATAGAATTATATTTTATAGTTAATTATTTAAAAAATTTAAGGCATATTTTATATGGAGTAAAGTGTGAAATATATAATGATCAAAAAGATTTCAAGTATATATTTACTAGGAAGGAATCAAACACGTGACTACTAAGATGGTTAGAACTGATCAAGAAATATGATTGCAAGATTCATTATCATCCTAGATATTAAAAAAAATTAATTGATGCATTGAATGAGTAAAATAATATAGCATTAACCATGTTAAATTTGAAACATGACCCTTTGGTTAATGATTTTATGAATTTTGGCCATGAATTTGTGGATACATGAACCTCTATTTTTTTCAGTTTTCAATATATTTGACTTTATTAGAAATAATTAAGCAAGATCAGATGTAGAATCATGTTTTGAAGGAAAATGTATAATCCATTAAGAATGGTAAGTTTCATGATTTTAATACTAATGAATAAGGTGTTTTATGTTTGAAAAAAAGATTGTGTGTGCCTTGTGATTCCCAGTTGAAGAAATATATTTTAAGGAATATCACAGTTCTCGATTTTATATTCATCTCGGAAGAACTAAGATATCTATAGGCCTTCGAGAGTATTACTGATGCGATGGAATGAAATTTGATATTTCTGAATTTACAATGAAATGATTGACATGTTAATGGTTAAAGTATAATGATATTTACCAAAGGGGATGCTCTAGCCTTTTTTAGTTTCAAAGTGGAAATGGGGAAATATACCGGTGGATTGGTTGGTTGGATTACTAAAGTATTATCGACGTGACAATGAAATTTGGTTAATTGTTGATAAAATGAATAAATATGCACATTTCCTTCATATCTTATATATCACATCTTTGGTTCAACTATTTCAAATGTACCTCAAGGAGATAGTTAGTTTATATGGAGTTCCGCTATCCATTATATCAAATTGTGATCCTAGGTTAAATTTTAATTTTATGAAAGTGCCTTTAAAATTCATCGGGTAATCAATTTAATTTAAGGATATATTTTCATACCCAATCATATGGACAGTCTAAAAAACAATTTAGACCTTGGAAGGAATTATTCATTCTTGTTCAATGGATTTCTAGGGAAGTTTGGGTCAACATATTTCTTTTTTTTTAGTTTTCTTATAATAATAGTTTCCATTATAGTAGAAATATGAAACATTTTTAAAAATTATATAGAATTTGGTGTTGAATGCCATATTGTTGGGATGAAGTGAGAGAAATGATATTTTTATGACTAAAGTTTTTAGATGAAATAGTAGAAAAGGTTAAGATAATTCCGCAACACACGAAGACCACTCAAAGCCTGCAAAAAATCTAGGTTGATAACCATAGGAAAGTTTATTTTTTCAAGGTAGTTGATTAAGTTTTTCTTATATTATCTCCATGGAAAATTATAATGCATTTTAGTAAAAAAATGTGAATTTAAGTCCATGGTTCATTAGACTGTATGAAATCTTAGAGAATGATGGATCATTTTCCTACCAAGAGGATTTTCCTATAAATATATTCTAGATACATAATGTATTTCGTGATTCAAAGTTAAGGAAGTATATACCACATTCATCTCATGTTTTGATCCCTAAAGTAGTTCAGTTGGAAGAGAACCACTCTTATGGGGAATTGTCATTTCAAATTCGTGAACATAGTGAGAAAGTATTCTGAAACAAGGAAATTAACTAGGTTATGGTTCTATATAAAAACCTTATAGTTGAAGAAGCGGCAATATAATCTAAAACTTCAATATCATAAAGATATCCCCACTTTTTTAGGCAATGAATAAAGTTTTTAGGACACAATTTGTAAAATGGGGGAATAATATAACAACGTTAGTAAAGATAGAATAATTCATTTTCAATTTTTTTATCATTAAATAATTAGATTGTTATATTCATTATAAAAATATTAAGTAATTTTAAATTTAAAAGGATTTTATGTTTGATAACATATAGGACAAGAAACATCGAGCTTAAGCAAACCATGAAATAATATTATTTTAAATATGTCCATCATAAGATATCCATTACATTAGATGATTAAAATAGCATTAACTAATTTATTAAATAAAAAAAAATACACTAATAAAAATAAATATATTAAAAAAATTAGTAAATAATTGCTAAATTTTTGCGTAATAACATTCTATTCATCAAAAATAGGTTTTCTTTAAAAATTATTTTTAGTGTTTTTGTGAGAAACTATTATAAATAATTTCTTTAAATTATAGAAAATTTATATGATAAAATGAAAATAATTATTTAAAATAACATATTTATATTAACATATGGCAAGATTTTGGGATTTTTCATAAAATATTGTCTTTTCAATTAATAGAAAAAAATACCATTTTTGTGAAAGTGTCATTTCTTTTTAATAAATTAATTTAATGAAAAGTAACATTGTGATTTGAAATTGATTTCATGTAAAATAAGAATCCCTCGGTGAATCCAAAAAATACTCCATTGCTCCCTCATAAAAGACTCCACCTAAGTTTCCTAAAAATAACTCTTGTGAATCCAAAAAACTATGAAAAACATGATATATTTTCTATTAATAACTTTATCCAAGGATTCAATGATCCAAAAGGCTACCCAGTCACTAAAACATTAGAGTCTAACTTGAGATCCTCAAAATTCAAAACATTGGAGTGGTTTTGGTTGTATTTCTTTAATTGAGAGACAAAAAAATACATTATAGATCAAAATCAAATTAGGAGGTAGCTTAAATAGATAATAAACCTTCCATATCCAATAATTTATCTCAAAGGGTCCCATTTACCCCATGTAAATCTTACCCTACATCAGGATTCAATGATGACTTATTCCAGGATACACCTTTATGAACTTCCAATCTCCCACTGAAAAATTGAAAAGGTTGATTTTAGATATTACCATAAGTCTTATGTAATGTTTGAGATATTAAAAATAAATACTGGATATCTTGAATCATAATAATTATCTCATAAAAATTGCTCAATCCCACTAAAGAAGTCTCACAGACCATAGTTCTGTAGTGGGGAGATCGACGTGGTTGGCCACACAGAGCCTTAATAGGGGCCCTCGTGATTAACTATTGGTAATTGTTATTATAAGAAAATTTAACAAGAACCGGATAGTTATCCCACAAACCTCTAAAATTCAATATGTTGGCATATAGAATATCCTTTAAAATCTAGTATTCTTGCTCCATATGGCCATAAATCTATAGATGGTAGTCCATATTATTATTTCCCTAGGATCTCATTTCTTCTCATACGAACTCCAAAAATGGGAGGTGAACTATAGATTTGAATATAAGATGATAGTGTATTATACTCCATACAATCTCATAAATTCTTAAACATAAAATCTCTCAAGATATTCTATCATATTGGTGCCTTTTATTTGTCTAAAATGGGTTGATTTAGTTAGTTAATCAATCATGACCCATATAGAATTATTAGTCTGAGTTGTACATGGGGATCCAATGATAATATTAATGGATATATCATACCAAATACAATTTGGTATATGGAGAGGATGAAATTGACTCAGCCAATTTTGATTATCAACATTGATCTACTGACTATTATAACATTGTCACACAAAGTCCACTATGTCATGTCTCATACATGGACACTAGTATTAGAACATCATACCATAATACATCTTAGTGGATCCTAGGAATAAAATGTCAAATAATGTTGAAAATAATCCATCACAACATTCCTCATCGATAAAGGTAACACATATCGATTCTCGAATCATAAAATGCCTTCAGGGAATAAATACAACTCAACTATATTCTCCCTAACATATATAATTCTCTTGATGAATTAACATAGATAATATTCTGGATTCTCCAGGAAAATAAGATCAGAGGGAGTGTATGTTAATTGGATGATATAAAGAAATACATCCACTTTCTCTCTTACCATACCTAGTTGAATCTAAGAAAGAATACCCATCAACTTCCAGTCATCACTGAACTCTTTCCAATCTTGATAATGTAATTTCTTATCAATAGAATCGACTAACACATTCCATTTTCCTATTATGTATATGATTTCCAAATCAAATTCCTAAAGATATCCAATTAATCACCTTTACATGAGGATCAAATGTTTCTGATAAATTATATAACTTTAATTCATATGATCAGAATTGAGAAGATTTTTTTTGAAGGAGTTAGTATCAAAAACACAAAAATACATTCATAATTGTAGTGTGTTCAATGTCATATGTAAGGTAGATCTTATCATGTGTTTAATGCTCGTGAGAAACGCCAGACACCATATAATTACCCAAAACGAGCACATGGCCCAAGAACAAACAAGATGCATCCCAATAGATAACATATCCCTAACCAGCATCAAGAAAAGATAGGATATGAGCTTAGGTCAAATAGCACTTAATATCATGAAATGATGCATGAAGTTTAGATAAAAATATAAATTTCACTCCTTTCCATGTTCTCTAAGTCAATGGTGATGATAATCTACAAAAATATTTCAAAAACCACTATTATAATGTTGTTAGACACAATAATATTCAGATATTGAATACATTTATTGGATTTTTCCAAGATATTACAAATCTTACCATCTTAGGAATGATTTAAATTACATTTTGTGATACAACATTCCCCAATAATATATCTTCTTATATCTATAAGAAACACAATAATATAATAGGAAAAAAATAATTACCATGTATGTTACCCATACAAGTTCTCAAATGGTGCCAATAATCCAATTTAATCATTGAGTATACAATAATTTCATCCAAAAATAAAATAATAAAATAATTAGTGTACTGGTGGAATATATGGTTCATCAATTCTATAGTGATTGTTAGAGCATTATGAAACCCAAATGACAACACAACATACTCAAAATGACTATACCTACCCAAAATAACTGTCTTAAGAACATTATATTTCCTTACTGTAACGCCCCGAACCCAGTTACCTAGAGTCGGTGCATTATTACATAACATTGGCATGATCACAAGAAATATCAAATCTCGAAAGACCGATTGGTTTAGTACCCTTGGAAACACTAGATATATTCATAAAGTTTTACATTACATCATAAAGTAAAAAACTACTACAACAACATATTGTCTCCATAGTCCACACTATTATCCCCTCATAATATCCCTACAGGTCATTCATAATTTACTTCTTCACATCCTGGGAAAAATAAAACATAGAAAAGGGGTGATCTCAAATGCCCAGTAAGGATAACAATATAGCGGAAACTTTCATAAATAAGAATAAACATTTAAGGCAGTGTATAACTAAAACAAAAGCCTTTTAAACTTGAACTTCAACATATTATGGCAAAAATAAAATGAAATAATTTCATTTACTTATTCACATGGATATTATACTAATCGAATAATCACATGCAATATCAATAACCACTTTCATAATGATGGAATGCATAATGCCAGACTATCATAACCACATAGCCAAGGCCTCGTGCCAAGACTACAAATAAGATTTTTCCAAGGCCTTGTGCCAAGACACTATTTTGTCTCATGAGACCTACTGATGCATCGAGGAGCTATAGCGGGCTCCACCCATCAAATATTAATTCCAATGCATTCCCATATGAAAAGGTTTAAACATAACATAAACATTCATATTAAAACTAGCATACGAAATGTCAATACTTTCACCATAAACCATGAACAGTATAAAAATAGCACATCCACAGTCAAACATATCACAAAACCTTCAATACAATATAGAAGTTTTGTATCATAATAAATCAACTTCAAATAAGCGTAAAATCCATCAAAGGATGTTGACATAGATGAAATCAAAACTCTTTTTAGAGAAATATCTCTTTCTATTTTGAAATCATTTAAGAGTCATATATTAATAAAATAAAACATTTTCTTTGAAAATATTCTTATAATATTGTAAGTGAAGCTTTTATGATTTTATAACGGCGGAAAATAGCCGCACCCGCCGTATAAGTTAAAAAAACATTTTTACCTTAATTCTGTCGAAAAGGTTAAAAAGCACCTTGTTTGGAAAACGACAAAAATATTCCTTTATAAAAATCTTATAAAAATTCAAACAAGGGTATAAATGACTTTAACCCATATTATTTTAAATAGTAAAAATGTTTTGAAATACATTTTTAAGAAACATGGATGTGGATGATAAAGAGATCCCAGTAGATTATTACGTATAAACAACCTTAGATAATGAAGAGATTGCGAAATAAACCCTTACCTTGTACTTTTCCTTGGTTGTGGGTAGGTTAACCTTCTGTATAATGGTGAAATAATTGTTATTAAATTATATGAGAATCATATACATTAATATGATATCATATATGATCTTTTAACATTGATTTGTTAATAATATCTTAGTATTATCGTTGTTTCAGGTGTTAACTTACTCATTTTATTTTATATGTTTTGTTACGTAAGCCATGTTTGTAATGGATAGGTTATATATTATTAATATCCATAATGATATCAAGTCCTTAAAAATTATTTTTAAATCATAAAATGATAATTATACATGAATGGATACGATGGAGAATGAATCTCATCGCGTTCGTGGAGACGGTAGTCCGTACGTACGCACGAGCGACAATATCATTCTTTTGATATTAAAATAATTTATAATTAAATGGTATATCATATATACAGAATTATTATCATGTTATATTTATTATTTAAATTAATTATAAATCATTATTATACCCATCCAAATAATAATTTATTTAATAACAATTACACGACGACGTGGAGACGGTAAGCTGTACGTACGCACGTATGGTGACATGTTATTCAAAGGATGGATAGAATACTGAATATGGTTGTACCATATTTATAATAACATCACAGTATATATAAGATACTGGAGTTATTATTTTATAATGATAATAACAAAGAAGGAAGAAGTGGAAGAAGAAAGGAACTTGGAAAAGGGTGGTGAAATCATTACCTCTTCTTCGGGTTCTTCCTTTTGATTTGATCAAAAGGGCTCTTAGGTTAGCTTTATGACTAAAGTAAGGCCTCTCGGATGAAGTGAGGGAAGTTTAGAGAGTATTTGGGAAGATTTTGGCTGAACCAAAAGGCTTTGAAGGTGTGAATTAAATAGAATGTAGAGTGCCCTTTTATAAGAGGGGTGAAGGGCACCTTTGGAAAAACTAGAAATATTATTTTATAATAAATTTATATTCAGATTTTAATGACTCCAAAGTGGATTATTTAAATGTTAAAGTTGGTATAGGTCGAAAACCACTCAACCAATAGAATTTATACAGGTTTGGGTCATTATAATAACCTTATCTTTAAGTATTAACTCTTAGTTAATTAGTTTCACTTTTACAATGTCTCTTTGTATTTTTATATTATATGGTTAATAAACATACTATATACATCCAATCGACCCCCAAGTGGTCCATTAATGATACACCTATCATGATATAAGTCTTTTGGCAGAACCTTAGATTTTTAGGAATTTAATATCAATTAATAATATAATATTTTTTTTCAAAACTCTTTTATGTCAATTTTGACACTATTCAATAATTAATTTTTGTAAAACTCATAACATAATTATTACTACTAAAAAAGTTAATTATATCATTCCTAGAATGTCATATTAACCTATAAAATTAGTTTAATTCATAAAAAGTCTCAAATTATATTTATTTGGGTATCTACAATATCAATCATTTTAATTTTTCACTATTATTGTAATTACTGCATCACCATTGTGTCATAAATAAATTAAATTATTGAATGTCTAAAATTTATAAATAAAATACCATTATGTATTAAATATTGTTATATTTCTAATGAATATTTATAGTCTAAAATCCAACATATATAACCCTATGTAAAAAAATTCTAAAAGATATATGCTTGTGTCATTTTTGTATTCATTTTTACTTAATTAAAATAAAGTGTCTCTATCACTTACAAGTGGCACCATGGGGTCCCGAAATCAACCCAAAGAAGCCCATGGTCGGAAATTTATCAACCAATAAGGTTAGGACACGTTTTAGGGTAATTTTTTATTATTATAATATTATTTTTTAACCCTTATTTACCGGATTTACCCTTTAACCATGGTAATTAAAATATTTACCGAAGTAATTATTCAAAATGTCTAAAAATAAAAGTTACCTATTTACACAATTTGAACATCCTGATTCCAAATATGGAATCCATTTTTCCAAATTCAGAACACATAAGTGGCAGAAATTAATTTAAAATTAATTCCCGCTGTCAAAACAAAAAGCGTGTTTTTAAGATATAATAACTATCAAAAGATTGATACTTGTTTATGTTCGGTTTAATTGTGAAATTATGTCCAATGACCAAAATTGTATTAAATGGTAAAAATATATTCTAAATAAACTTTAAAACCACTTATATTCATAGTTTATCACTATTAATTATTTTGATTAAAAAGGTTGTTTTTAATTAAAAATTAGTAATTTTCACTATTCATCAAAATATTAAAGTTATCTGAAAAGTACCAAAATTTCACCTTAGGCTAAATTCGATACCCCGAATCCAAAAATGAAGTCCATTTTTAGAGATAAAATTTATAAAATTTCAAAAAGTAGGTATTACTATTCATAACGGCTAGTTTGATCGGTTGTGGTGTGTGTTAGAACTCGATGTTGCGTACAACACACTCTATTGCATTATTCAAAGATAAGTGTACCGTAGAAGCTTGGGGTGTTACATTCTCCCCTCCTTCAAATAATTTCTTTATCGAAATTTCTAGAATACTACCGCATGAAAAGACTCGGGTGGTTCTTCATCATAAGTTCCTCGGGTTCCCACGTTGCCTTTTCCATCTTATGGTTTCTCCATAAAACTTTTACCAGACGCATCGTCCGGTTTCTCAGTACTTGTTCTCTCGTATCAATAATCTTGACGGGTTCTTCGCAATAAGACAGATCGGGTTCCAGTTCTAATTCCTCATAGGTGAGTACATGCGTTGGGTCAGGCATTTATTTCCTCAATAGAGATACGTGGAACACATCGTGAACTTTGGAGAGACTTGGCGGCATTGCCAATCGGTAAGCTAAAGCCCCAATTCGTTCTAGAATTTCGAAAGGTCCTATCTACCTGGGACTCAATTTACCTTTATTACCAAAACGTATGACTCCCTTCCATGGAGATACCTTCAGGAAAACATGATCACTGACTTGAAATTCCAAATCCTTCCTTCGATTATCATCATAGCTCTTCTGCCTACTTTGAGCTGCTTTGATGTGATTTTGGATTACCTTCACCTTTTCCATCGTTTCCTCCACCAGTTCTGGGCCTACAAGTTTTCTTTCACCAACATCATCCCAACAGGTTGGTGTACGACATATCTTTCCATATAACGCTTCATATGGTGCCATATGAATACTCGAATGGAAGCTATTGTTATAGGAAAATTCTACCAGAGATAAATATTGATCCCACATACCTTTAAAGTCAAGTGAGCAGGATCTCAACATGTCTTCTAAGGTTTGAATAGTTCATTTTGATTGTCCATCTGTTTGAGGGTGGTAGGCAGTGCTCAAATGAAGTTCAGTATCCAAGGCTTTCTGAAGAATTTTCCAGAATCTTGAAGTAAAACGGGGATCACGATCAGAAACAATCGATAGGGGTACTCCATGAAGTCTCACAACTTCATTAATATATAGTTTTTCTAGAAGTTCTAGTGGTATATCTTCTCTTATATCAAGAAAATGTGCTAACTTGGTAAGACGATCAACAATAACCCATATTGCATCATTCCTTCTAGGAGTCTTTGGTAGCCCCATGACAAAGTCCGTTGTAATATTGTCCCATTTCCACTCCGGTATGGGAAGAGGTTGCATGACTCCTCCTGGATGTTGCCTTCCAGCTTTCACTTTTTGACCAACCATACATCTTGACACAAAATCAGCAATCTCCCTCTTCATGTTGTCCCACCAAAAATGTTCCTTCAAATCTCTATACATTTTGGTGCTCCCAGGGTGTATAGAGAAATTGGAACTATGAGCATCATCTAGCAATTCCCTTTTTAGATCAGGTATATCGGGAACACAAAGTCTCTTCCCGAATTTTAAAATTCCATCTTCATACACAAAGTCTCTCAATCTCCCATCATTCACAGCTTTAATCTTATTTTGAAATTCTTCATCATCGGTCTGAGAACTCTTAATCCTTTCTAGTAAATATGGTTTGGCAACCATTTGAAAAAGCATTGATGTTTCACCTTCCTTGGTTATTCCCATGTTTATCTTCACTAGATCCATGAAAATTGGATCCCTTTCAATTCTCATATTGTTCAAAACTCCGTGGTCTTTTCTTCTCAAAGCATCTACCACCTTGTTTTCCTTCCCCGGGTGGTAGTGTATCATGCAATCATAATCCTTGAGTAATTCAAGCAATCTCCTTTGCCTCATGTTGAGTTCCTTTTGTGAGAAAATATACTTCAAACTCTTGTGATCAGTATAAATCTCACATTTTTCACCATAGAGGTAGTGCCTCCATATCTTCAAAGAAAAGATCACAGCTTCTAACTTGATATCATGAGTAGGATAGTTTTGCTCATGAATTTTCAACTGTCGTGATGCATAGGCAATAACCCTATCATTCTGCATAAGGACACAACCAAGTCCTTTCTTCGATGCATCACTATAAATAACGAACCCATCATTCCCCGATGGTAGAGTCAATATAGGATCATTAACTAATCTTTTTTTCATTTATTTGAAACATTCTTCACACTCTTTTGTCCAAACAAATTTAACCCCTTTACGTGTGAGCTTCGTTAATGGGTTAGCCAATCGGGTAAAATTTTGGACAAAATGTCGATAATAACCTGCCAAACCAATAAAACCGCGTACCTCAGTTATACCCGTAGGTGTTGGCCATTCTTGGATTGCCTTGGTCTTAGAAGGATCAACAGAGATTCCATCTTTAGAGACAATATGGCCAAGAAAAGAAATCTCATGAAGCCAGAATTCACACTTGCTAAACTTCCCATATAATTAATGTCTTCTCAGAGTCTTCAGGATAATGCGCAAGTGATTTTCATGATCTTCGTAGCTTTTGGAGTATACCAAGATATCGTCAATAAATAACACCAAAAATTCATCTAGATATTCCTTGAAAACTCTTTTCATCAGATCCATGAATATAGAGGGTGCATTAGTCAATCCAAAAGGCATTATAGTAAACTCGTAATGCCCGTACCTGGTTCGAAATGCTGTCTTCGGAATGTCTTCCTTCTTTACACACAACTGATGGTATCCAGATCGAATGTCAATATTTGAAAAGTATTTAGCTCCATGCAGTTGGTTAAATAAATCATCAATGCGAGGTAGGGGATACTTGTTCTTTATTTTTATAGCATTGATCTCCCTATAGTCGATACATAACCTCATAGATCCATCTTTCTTTTTAACAAAAAGAACAGGGGATCCCCATGGAGAAACACTAGGGAGAATAAATCCCTTATTACTCAATTCCTCTAGTTGTTTCTTTAGTTCAACTAATTCTATAGTGGCCATTCTATAAGGGGTCTTTGATATAGGCATTGATCCAGGAATTAAATCAATGGAAAACTCAACTTCTCGTTCTGGAGGATGTCCAGGTAAATCTTCCATAAATACATCTACATATTATTTCACAACAGGTACATCCTCTATTTGAACATTCCTCTCCTCACCCATAGTCATTTCATTCTCTTCCTCCCTAATAATTGAATTTAGTTGAGCTATTGGGGGTGGATCTAGATAAGAATTAGGTGGTGATGATTCTGCTCTAAAGATAAGGTGTTCCTTATCATCATCATCAAAAATCGTAACCTCCTTCTTCTTATAATAAATCTTCACATCATAGTCCGAAATCAAATCCATACTGAGGATTATATCAAACTCAATCATAGGTATGACGATGAGATCAGCAGATAAAGAACATTTATGTGCTCTAATGGGGACTGATTCACAAAACTTTGTTGCAATGATACTTCCCTTAAGAGTTTTAACTGACAACTCCCTTGTTAAATCAAATTGAAAATATCTAATTTTCTTAGCAAACTGGGAAGATATGAAACAGTGTGATGATCCAGAATCAAATAATTCATTTTCTAAACTTGATAAAACCATTAAATTACCTTCCACCACGTCTTTTGGAGCTTCTATCTCAGCAGTAGTGATAGCAAAAGCTTGGCCTTGATCCCTTGGCCTTTTCTGAGGTAAGTTCCCCTGACGATTAGGAAATTCATTTGCATAATGTCTCATCTCCCTGCAATTGTAGCACTGAAAATTGGTAGCTTCCTTCTTCCCTTTGCAATCATGAGCTTGGTGGACTTCTTCACCACATTTGTAACAGACGCCCATTCCCTTCAAGCAAGTACTGGGGTGTTTCTTCCCACATTTACCGCAGGATGGATATTAAACCTTTACCTTCTTCCCCTTATTTCCATTCCCAGATTTATTAGCAGATCTCTTATTCTCTTGCTTTTCTTTAAAGTCATAAGACTTAGAGAATTCCTTTTCTGTCTTGATAGCACATGAGACAATGTCTTCGTACGACGAGAAGGATTGTGAGACTAATGCTCGACGGAGAAATAGTTTTAACCCATCAAAGAAACGATCAATCTTACTCTTTGGTTACGTATATAATCTCCAGCAAACCTTGCTAACCTTGTAAAGTTAGCCTCATACTTTGCGACATTCTCATCCTCCTTTTGTCTCAGACTCAGAAATTGCCTTTCCATATCTTCTCAATGGTCACAAGGAAAGTATTTTTCTAAAAAACAGATCTTTTAACTCCCTCCATTCCATATTTGATACTTCATCATCTTCCTTCATGTTTTGAATCAATTACCACCATTGATCAGCATCTCCAGTGAGGCGGTAAACTGCCATGATAACTTTTTCCCTTTCACTACTTCCCAAAGCCTAAAATATTTTCTCTAGGGAATTTATCCATTGCTTAGCTACTAAGGGATTTGTACTCCCATTGAACATTGGTGGTTGTTGCCTCATGAAGCGATCTAACATTGATCCTCCACACTGTGGATCAGGGTGCTCCATATGGGTAAGGTTATTATTCATAACCTGAGTGATTTTTCCCAGTATGGTGATTAGCTGATCGGCACCAGTTGCATCACCAGCTCCACTATAATTATCTTGAGCAAGATGGCAATCCCTACATGGAGTACGTGCATTGATATGGTTTCCATTTCTTCCACTAGGCGCCATTTCTAAATAATGTCATAAACTAGATCATTTTATGAATCAAAATACATAATTCCATACTTATAAAAAACTTAACATAAATTGAACTATTTATGGATATAATCCATAATCATAAAAATGTTTTCTTTGAAGAAGTTTATACTCATAAACCCTTCATAATTATTTGTAAATAAAATGAGATTTATCCTAAGCATATCCCCCAGGAGTGTCGTAACCAAGAGTGCAGCAAGGCCCGTTTTCGTGCACCAGTTCCCGTTTGAGTCTAGCTCAAAGCGATGTTTTCATGTTTTACCCCTAGGTACATATGTGCCAGAGCCACCTCTACCTTCTCGTATCCATACAGGGATGTATTGCTCGAAAAACTCACAAAATCTCTACAATACCAAAATTCTAAGAAGTTCTTCTATACTAATCCTCAAAGTCTATCTTAGGTCTATGTGCTCTAATAAGAGTTTATCTAAATCTAGCTTCCAAGGTTTGTACTAAACTTCCTTTGATACCAACTGTAATGCCCCGACCCCAGTTACCTAGATTCGGTTCATTATTATATAACATTGTCATGATCACAAGAAAGATTAAATCTCTAAAGACCGATTGGTTTAGTATCCTTGGAAACACTAGATATATTCATAAAGTTTTACATTACATCATAAAGTGAAAAACTACTACAACAACATATTTTTTCCATAGTCCACACTATTATCCCCACATAATATCCCTACAGTTCATTCATAATTTACTTCTTCATATCCTGGGAAAAATAAGACATAGAAAATGGGTGAGCTCAAATGCCCAGTAAGGATAACAATATAGCGGAAACTTTCATAAATAAGAATAAACATTTAAGGTAGTGTATAAATAAAACAAAAGCCTTTTAAACATGAACTTAAAAATAGTATGGAAAAAATAAAATGAAATAATTCCATTTACTTATTCACATGGATATTCTACTAATCGAATAATCACATGCAATATCAATAACCACTTTCATAATGATGGAATGCATAATGCCAGACTATCATAACCACATACCCAAGGCCTCGTGCCAAGACTACAAATAATATTTTGCCAAGGCCTTGTGACAAGACACTAGTTTGTCTCATGATACCTACCGATGCATCGAGGAGCTATAGCGGGCTCCACCCAACACATATTAAGTCCAATGCATTCCCATGTGAAAAGGTTTAAACATAACATAAACATTCGTATTAAAACTAGCATACGAAATGTCAATACTTTCACCATAAACCATGTATGGTATAAAAATAGCACATCCACAGTCAAACATATCACAAAACCTTCAATACAATATATAAGTTTTGTATCATAATAAATCAACTTCAAATAAGCATAAAATCCATCAAAGGTTGTTGACATAGATGAAATCAAAACTCTTTTTAAAGAAATATCTCTTTCTATTTTGAAATTATCTAAGAGTAATATATTTATAAAATAAAACATTTTCTTTGAAAATATTCTTATAAGCTTTTAAGGGAATCTTCGACGATTTTATAACTGCGGAAAATATCCACACTCGCCGTATAAGTTAAAAAAACATTCTTACCTTAATTCTGTCTAAAAGGTTAAAAACCACCTTGTTTGAAAAATGACGGAAAGATTCCTTTATAAAACTCTTATAAAAATTTAAACAAGGTTATAAATGACTTTACCCCATATTCTTTTAAATAGTAAAAATGTTTTGAAATACACTTTTAAGAAACATGGATGTGGATGATAAATAAATCCCAGTAGATTATTACGTATAAACAACCTCGGATAATGAAGAGATTGCGAAATAAACCCTTACCTTGTACTTTTCTTTGGTTGGGGGTAGGTTAACCTCTTTTATAATGCTAAAATAATTGTTATTAAATTATACAAGAATCATATACATTAGTATGATATCATATATGATCTTTTAACATTGATTTGTTAATAATATCTTAGTATTATCGTTGTTTCGGGTGTTAACTTACTCATTTTCTTTTATATGTTTTGTTACGTAATCCATGTTTGTAATGGATAGGTTGTATATTATTCATATCCATAATGATATCAAGTCCTTAAAAATTATTTTTAAATCATCAAATGATAATTATACTTTAATGGATACGATGGAGAATGAATCTCATCGCGTTCGTGGAGACGGTAGTCCGTACGTACGCACGAGCGACAATATCATTATTTTGATATTAAAATAATATATAATTGGATGGTATATTATATATAAAGAATTATTATCATGTTATATTTATTATTTACATGAATTATAAATCATTATTATACCCATCCAAATAATAATTTATTGAATAACAATTACACCACGACGTGGTGACGGTAAGCCGTACGTACGCACGTATGGTGACATGTTATTCAAAGGATGGATAGAATACTGAATATGGTTGTACCATATTTATAATAACATCACAGTATATATAATATACTGGAGTTATTATTTTATAATGGTAATAACAAATAAGGAAGAAGTGGAAGAAGAAAGGAACTTGGAAAAGGGTGGTGAAATCGTTACCTCTTCTTCGGGTTCTTCCTTTTGATTTGATCAAAAGGGATCTTAGGTTGGATTTCTGACTAAAGGAAGGCATATAGGATAACTTTAGGGAAGTTGAGAGAGTATTTGGGTAGATTTTGGCCGAACCAAAAGGCTTTGAAGGTGTGAATTAAAGAGAAGGGGGAGTTCCCTTTTATAAGAGGGGTGAGGGGCACCTTTGGAAAAGCTAGAAATATTATTTTATAATAAATTCATATTCGGTTTATAATGGCTCTAAAGTGGATTATTTAAATGTTAATGTGGGGATAGGTATAAAACAACTCAACCAATAGAATTTGGACAGGTTTGGGTCATTATACTAACCTTATCTTTAAGTATTAACACTTAGTTAATTAGTTTCACTTTTACAATGTCTCTTTGTATTTTTATATTATATGGTTAATAAACATACTATATACATCCAAGCGACCCACAAGTGGTCCATTAATGATACACCTATCATGATATAAGTCTCTTGGCCGAACCTTATATTTTTAGGAATTTAATATCAATTAATAATATAATATTTGTTTTAAAAACTCTTTTATGTCAATTTTGACACTATTCAATAATTTATTTTTGTAAAATTCATAACAGAATGATTACTTTTAAAACCATTAATTAAATCATTTATAACATGTCATATTAACCTATAAAATTAGTGTAATTCATAAAAAGTATCAAATTATATTTATTTGGGTATCTACAATATCAATCATTTTAATTTTTCACTATTATGGTAATTACTGCATCACCATTGTGTCATAAATAAATTAAATTATTTAATGTCTAAAAATTATAAATAAAATAAAATTATGTAGTAAATATTGTTAGATTTATAATGAATATTTATATTCTAAAATCCAACATATATAACCCTATGTAAACATTTTGTTTCTAAAAGATATATACTTGTGTCATTTTTATATTCATTTTAACTTAATTAAAATAAAGTGTCCCTATCACTTACAAGTGGCACCATGGGGTCCCAAAATCGACCCAAAGATGCCCATGGTCGGACATGTATCAACAAATAAGGTTATGATACGTTTTAGGGTAATTTTTTATTATTATAATATTATTTTTTAACCCTCATTTGCCGGATTTACCCTTTAACTATGGTAAATAAAATATTTACCGAAGTAATTATTCAAAATGTCTAAAAATAAAAGTTACTTATTTACACAATTTGAACAACCTGATTCCAAATATGGAATCCATTTTTCCAAATTCAAAACACAGAAGTGGCAGAAATTAATTTAAAATTAATTCCCGCTGTCAAAACAAAAAGCGTGTTTTTAAGATATAATAACTATCAAAAGATTGATACTTGTTTATGTTCGATTTAATTGTGAAATTATGTCCAATGACCAAAATTGTATTAAATGGTAAAAATATATTATAAATATACTTTAAAACCACTCAAATTCATAATTTATCACTATTAATTATTTTGATTAAAAAGGTTGTTTTTAATTAAAATTTAGTAATTTTCACTATTCATCAAAATATTAAAGTTATCTGAAAAGTACCAAAATTTCACCTTAGGCTAAATTCGATACTCCGAATCAAAAAATGAAGTCCATTTTGAGAGATAAAATTTATAAAATTTCAAAAAGTAGGTATTACTATTCATAACTGCTAGTTTGATCGGTTGTGGTGTGTGTTAGAACTCGATGTTGCGTACAACACACGCTATTGCATTATTCAAAGAGTAGCGTACCGTAGAAGCTTGGGTTGTTACACTTACTTTGAGTTTATGATATTCAGATTGGAGTTCGATCATTGAAGGACACCTTTTTGGGACCAAGTTGGATGGAGAAGGAAGTAAGAAGAGTTTGATGTTACAGAGTGTTGTCTTTTGTTGTCAAGGAAGATAAATCAATTCACTTTGTAAAGGACTTGAAAATCATACGATTATTTTCTGGTTTTTATTTCACAAATATCATTAGTTAATAGAACTTGTGATGCAAAACTTATGAATTAAATGGGGATTAAGGGTGATTCTAGTCATATGCAGTTTTGATTGGAAAGAATGGTGCTGCTAGAAGATTGTGAAGTTACAGTACTTCCTATTGAAATCCTGACGATGCTAAAGGTGTTAGATCAAAGACTATATATAATGATAGATATGGTTTGTGATGAGATATGTTTTTTAATACACCAGATGAAATTGAAGTAGTATTGGTGTTCTTGCTGAAGGAGATTCTAAGGGGGTACCGTTTACTAGTGTTTTCCAAATTTTTGGGGCAGAAATTCGAGAGATGGAGAAATGTGATTTTAGAAAAGAATAACATGTGAAAGTTTTAAGATGGCTTGGTATGTTGCGCGCAAGTGGAGTTCCATGATCCAAATATCAAAATCTAGAAAAGTATAGGCTTGCGTGGAAGATTGTTTCATGCACGCATGATTGAAGGGAGTTTGGAATGTTGCGCGCAAGGCATGATTCTAGGTCAAAACTTCGAAAAATGGAAAAGGTATGAAGTGAGAGAAATATTCAAGAAGTGCGTGAAAGATCAAGTTGGCACAAAAGATACTTATGCGCCCAATGCGACGTCAAATGGGGTTTTGAATGACATGTCAGGATCTTGCACGACACATCAGGGTTTTTGTGCATAGAGGGAAATATGTCTATAAAAAAGAGGTGGCCCCCTCACATTTATTAAGATAGACACATAGAGAAATATCGAGCTCTGAGATGCAAAAGATTTTTAAGTAAAGGGGGTGTGAAAAAGAAATAGATTTTCACGAAAGAAGAGAGTTGTGTGCAAGATTAAAGTTGCACGCAAAAGGTGTTTCGTGAAAAAAGTCAAATCTTGAGTGCATGGAATTAAATTTGTGTGAAAGATGCCTTAAAGGGTGCACAAAAGATTTGGGTTCTTTGCATGTATTTAGTTGTGCATAAGTTATTTCTTACCAGCTTCTAGGTAGGAAAGTAAAGATTTGTACTTCAGAGAATACACCTGTTCAATTGTAAAGAATTACTGAAATACTATAATTCCCTATTTTTTGCAAAGAGGGTTCACACATACTTGAGGATTATCTCCCAAGTACTACACGAGTGAAAGGGAATATCTTACTCATTGTATTCCATATCAAAAGATTTTTTTATAGTGTATTGTGTGGTAATAGATTGTTTCCATACCATACCAAAGATGTAGCTACTCTTGTTGAGTAGTGAACCTTGTAAATCTTGTGTTCTTATGGTTGTGTGTGTTTATCTGGGAAAGATCTCTGTAACAGGAGGCAAATGTTATTTCAAAAGGGGGAACATAAAAGAAAAAGATATCACTGATTCAACCCCTCCCCCTCTCAGTGATACTTGGATCCTAAATGGGTAACTTCACACCTCACCCCTTTTAATTGATCAAAGAGGTTGTAAAGATGGGGAAATGAATATTTATTCATATTCTTTACCCCGTTCATCTATGAAAAAACAATACACAAGTGGAGGTTCTAATATTCTTTCTTGGAAAAGTCTATAAGGAATCTCAAAGTGATACACTAGGAAAGATGGATCCTTTAATTTATATATCCTCCAGTAAAATCATTAAATCCTTTAATTTTTTGAGTTTTATATGAAAAATGGGTAATAATATTGACTAAGTTATAGGAACCAAATAAATGGAGAACTCAAGTTCCCATTCTAGGTGTAAATTAGATAATTCATCTAAAAAAACTCAAGAATTTCACATAAACTGGAGGAAACTAAATTATAAAGTTCCCTCCACCATCCTCTACTAATAAGTATAGTATCTTAAATATCACTCTACTAACATGAAGAAGGGGAGGTCCTTCTTGACTTGATCATGAATGCCAATCCCATTGAAAAATTTAGATATCCCATCTAAGGTAGGGACATTCACCCTTCAATGATAACAATAAAAATGATTCTAAAAGGAAAACATTTAATCTATGTCAATAATGATATTGAGGAGACCTGTCTCATTAATGAGGAAGCCCCATTCTATCTCAAATTCATACATAGAGACAACGCAATCAATGGAAACAAAATCCTTTTTCTTTATTTTCTCTTAAAGTTGTTAATATCATCATACCATATGGTATATGATCAGATAAATGTTTCAATAATTCCATAACTCATGTAGAAATAAATGGGTAAGAATTGTTAGTATCAAATAATGCAAGCACCATATGTGATTTAATAAGAATGGTACCTCTCACCATCAATGGACCTTTCTCATATTAAATGGGAAATGGCTCCACAACATGAAACTAACTAGTCTCAGCCTAAATATGGGGTTTTCCACTATATCAGGGAACTACCATTAGCTAATGATACACATAACATGAACCATTCCTACCTCCATACCCCTTCTCTTAGGGTCATTATATCTTTGAGCAATTTTATTATGTAGTTTATTTCATAGCTGTCTAGAAAACTGTTGTTCTTTAAGGAGAGGTTCTAGTTTTATAAAACATCCATATAAGGCATACATGTCCATAATATTTTCAATCCATTTAGGTGTCTTGGAATAATGACCTCACATTCCCATACCTGCCACACTAGTAAGAGATAAGTTATCTGCTACCCAAGGTCATTGATTCCAAAAGATGAGGTACGTGTCTAGATCCACTCTTACTTGATCTTCTCGGTTCATTACTCTTCATATTGTTCTTAGAGTGTCCAATACCACATACATCCCAAATAGGGTTCACACTAATCATCCCAAATCAATCGGTGTGATTGATCTCTACCATTAGGTCTGGATACAAAACCTCAATATAAATCTGGAGCATCAAAATAAATTCCTTAGATTATATGACAGGCTAAAGACCCATTTAAAAATTTTGATCCTTAAATTTTCAACAAGATACTAAATTTGGTGTAAATTGAATAAGCAGGGTTAATTTATTAGTATTCTCTATAATTTTCCTATCACATTTATTGAGGGAAAAAAATTCCAAAGACATATCCAAAGTCATAATATCTATGTACTATTTTCCTGTAAAGAACACATGGAAATATTCACATTTCACATGCTCATGCTAATTATCCTAAAATAATGAATCCCATTATTTCAAATTAAGACCATCAAATATTAAAATAACACATTTGACCATGAAAAATCTATCATCTTGAGGAACTCGAAGATCCCCATTAACTCCTCTAGTCATTCCCCATTTTCTTATGGGTTTTTAATTCCTTAAAACAGTGGAGGCTTATGATGAAAGAATTATTGATACTAATTATTATTTGATCTTTAAAATATTCCTTTATATTGAGTGGGGCCATGTTCTTCTCCTTGGACAATTTCTCACAAAAAATGAACCACGACATTAATAAGGTTCTGTTCCAAGAGAGTATTTTCCAATAAAACAATTTACCACTTCATCCTATAGAGGGTTCACAAGTTGAATTATAGGGGGGATTGTTCTACATGAAACAATGGAAAGGAATAAACCATTAAAACAAGTAATAAATTAGAAATAATAATCATAAACATTAAAAAATTACTAAGTACACCATAAACAATGAAATAAATAAAACCACACCTGTAACACCCCGAGATTTTATGAATTTTTTTTTTAATTTCATTGATGTCTTCTATTATACACTACACCAAGTTTAGCTTGTACTATATGCAACACCGTCTTAGCTTGCAGTATACGCAACACTATTCTTGCCTCGTGTTACACAAAATTTCAAGTTCATTTTCTAGAAATTATTCTACACAACATTAAGTATAGATTTTGTTTAATGTATAAATGAAATAAGTTTTGATTATGTTATACGCGACACCAAACAGATTTTTCACTACACACAACCCTGACTTGGCTTGCATTACACGCAATTGTGACCATCCATGACAATGTGTGTTGTACACAATACCAAGTTTCACTAAACAAAGATATGCTATTAAAATATTATATAAACTAGACGTTATGAATAGTAATACCAACTTTTTGGAATTTTATAAATTTTATTTTTCAAAATGGACTTCATTTTTGGATTCGGAATATTGAAATTAGCCTAGGGTGAATTTTTGGTATTTTTCTGAAAACCTTCAATTTTTGATGAATAGTGAAAACACTGGGTTACTGTTTAAAAACTGACTTATTATTTAAATAATTATTTATTTAAATTTATTTTAGGTCAAAATTGATACATAATAACTATATAAGTTCAATGTAATTCATTGGAGTCATTTTATAATAATTTTCGATATATAAAAATTTTATTGAACTTTTCACCGTCTTTTACCTACCTCCTAGGAGCTTTTTGCAAACTTACATAAAACATAATTTTACCGCTTCTATGAGTGTAATTTAAAAAATCCGAAAGACACAGTTAATATCAAGTACTAAAATGTGGTTCAATGAGATGAAAATAATTATTGGTGAATAGTAACTTTTTACTTTTATTTACCACGGTTAAAAGTAAATAGGGTAATTAGGGTAAAAATGATATTATTATTACCCTAAAACATGTACTAATTCTATTGGATAAGTTTAATTCGACCAAAAACAACCTTAAAAATAAAATATTACCATTTAGGCCCACTTGGATTAGATTAGGACATTTAATATTATTTTATTTAAAGAATAGTTAAAATAGTTAAAATCAATGTTTAATAACTAAAACATTTTTAATATAGGGTTATACATAAGATAAATTAGACTATAAATATTCATTAGAAAGATAAAATTATTTCATACATAATTTTATTTTATTTATAAGTTTTAGACATTAAATAATTTACTTTATTTATGACACAATGATGATGCAGTAATTATCTTATTAATGAAATATTGACATAATTGATGTTATAAATACCCAAATAAATGTAATTTGAGACTTTTTATTAATTAAACTAATTTTATAGGTTAATATTACATGTTATTATTTATTTAATTAACCTTTTTAGAACTAATCATTATTTTATGATTTTTACAAAAATCAATTACCAAATAGTGTCAAAATTGACATAAAATAGTTTTTAAAACAAATATTATATTATTAATTGTTATTTTATTCCTAAAAATCTAAGGGTTGGCCAAATGACTTATATAAGGTTATATATATTAATAATAAACAACTTGGGGTTCGTTTGTCTTGTTATAGTAAGTTTATTAACCTTATAGTGTAAGAAAACAAGAAGACGCGGTAAAAGTAAAATTATTTAACTTAAAGTTAAATCTAAATTATAAGGTTAAAATAGAAACCTAAACTTGTATAAATTAAATTGGATGAGAGTATTTCGAACCATACCCACTTTAGCTTCAAAATAAATCAATTTGGAGCTATTAAAAACCGAATATGACTTTATAATAAAATAATATTTTTTGTTTTTCCTAAGGTGCCCCTCTCCTCCCTTATAAAAGGGAACCTCCTCCCTCTCTTCCTCACACCACTTTGAGCCTTCAAGCTCGGACAAAACCTGCCAATTTCTCTTATACACTTCCCTAGAAACATCCTAGAGGTCCTGGTCTTCTTCAAAGACCATTTTTAGTTCCCTAAGATGAGGTTAAGAAGAGGCGCTTCAAAGAATACGTAATGTCCGTTACCGATTCTTTCAACTTTATTTCTTCTTCTACTTATTCTTATTTAGTTGTTTCATTATGAAGTAATAACATCAGTATCACTCATATACGGATATGTTATTATAAGTATGAAACAACCCTATTTCACCATCTATCCATCCTACGGAAAACAAAATCACTGCGCGTGCGTACGTACGGAATACCGTCTCCACGCCGTGGTGTAATCTATTTTCCACCACCACCTTACTTGGATGGGTATAATGGTGTAAATAAATAACTATATATGATTATTGTAAAGTGATATTTATTCTGAAATATTATACATACACTTTAATACAATTCCACGATCATGGGAATGATATCATCGCTCGTGCATATGTACGGACTACCGTCTCCACGACGCGATGAGATTCATTCTCCATTTTAACCATTCATGAATGATTATAAAGTATATATAATGAATAATAATGAAATATATGAAATAATAATGATACTGGATTTATTTATATATATATATATATGTATTTCATCTACTTAATCCCATTCAATTCAATAAGGAAACGAAAACATCGTTCATGCGTACGTACGGCCTACCGTCTCCATGAACGGTGTATTTCATTCCATTTATCGATCTATCATATATATATGTATATGCTGAATATATATTATATATAAATCATGTTTTACATTCTGGAATTAATTAAATCAGGATATATGTAAGAATATCAAGAATAACAAGTCGAAACACGTACAATAAATGAAATGATTTTACCCAAATCGCTGCTTTTACATCGAATTTACAAAAAAAAAGGGTAATATAAAGTCATAAGTAAACTATATATGATATCATAACAATGAATATGATTCTATAATAAGTCAATAACATTATTTAAATCATTATACAGGAGGTTCGGATACATACGAAGCATATCAGACATAAGGTAAGGGATAATGTTGCAATCTCAATTGTTTTCTATCCGAGATTGCTTATACGTAAGTATTTAATGGGGTTATATTTATCATCCATGTACAAGTTTTATAAAAATGTTTTCATGTATGTTTAAAGTCCTTTTTACCCATTTTTGACTTTTACTACATGGTATGTAATGAATCTTTTTTTTTGTTTACCATACGAGGTACTTTTTGAATTTTCCGACAAAAGTATGAGAAGAATGTTATTTTTAAATTATACGGCGTGAATGGATTTTTACAGTTTCATAACACCTCATTTTCATGAAGATTACTCTACAATATTTTATTACTATTTTCAACAAAATACTTTTCTTTTAAAAGTGCATGGAATTTTGTGAAAAGAAAATGATTTTGATGAAGAAAGTATATTTTCCTCAAGAATTCATTTCATGTGTTTTATCAAAACCATTTTCCATCTAAGATGATGTTATTTTAATATGTGTATGTTTCAAGTATAATGTCTCTATGATTTAAATGGTTTCACTTTTCTTATGATGAAATGATATCCATTTTTTATATATGGATTATGTTATGATGGGATGATGTTTATGAAACCCATTTTATTCTTTGGGTTATAATGAATGATTTATGTTTATGTTGTGGAACACGTAAGAATGATTTCATTATGAGATAGGTGGGACCTATATCTCCCTCAAATTCATTGGTTAAAGATTTATATCTCATGAGATAGACATGACTGGAACGGTAAGTTAATCTGGTTTAGTGTTATAGGACTGGAACGAGGAGTGAACTCGATTCAGAAAGGGACTTTGTCCACTAAGATGGTCTTGGAAGCAATGACTTGGCTACTATGGAAATCATAACATGTGATTAATGGATGCCTCAATTACATGTTTTATTACCATTCTAGTTTATCATGACTAATGTTTCTTTATGATCTATGCCTTGTGTACTTCCAAGATTTATGCCGTTGCTCATGATTTTGATGTTTAGATTTTATATTCAAGTTTTTGCATTCAAATTTTTATGGATTGTTTTATGTTCTCTATGCTTACCCTTAATGAGAATTTGAACTCACCCTTTATATGTTTTCATTTCCCCAAGATTTAAAGAAAGGTTTTAGGTAAGAAAACCAAAGGGGAAGATCTTTATGGGAGATGTTGAAGATCTTTCACTACGATTAGAAGATTATTTTCCAAGTTTCCAAAGACACTAAACTATTATGGTCCTTGTGTGTCTGTTTTCGTTACGTATCAAGTATTCCGTAAAAGTAATGTAATGTCCATGTACGTCAATCTTTGGGTCTCTACATTTGGTATCAGAGGAAAGGTTTAGTCAACCTTTGGAAACTAGGATGCGATAACTTTAGTGAGATCCCTAGAGATATTTCTAAGGTATGTCTAGGGATGTTCCTAAGGATAAGTATAAGTATTGGTTATAGTCCTAGAATTATGGTCACGATCTTAAAATTTAACCTAAGATGTTAGATATTGAAGGTAATCCCCCTTGATTATGATTTTGGCCTCTCACACTATTTTTTTGGGTTTTAGAAAATTGCTGGGAATGGGAAGATTCACGATAATGGAGGATATGATGGACAATGGAATGATATTATTCATGAGAAACTGAATGAAATTGGATCTGGATGTCCACATATCGTTATTATTCCTAATCAGAAATCTCATAATATGATCAATAATCTCAACTTTGGTAAGTTTCCCGACTCAGCTAATAAGATAAATATGGAGTTTCATGATGATCATAGAGGAAGGAAAGTTCAATTTATATCATGTAAATCATGTGGGAAGAGGCATCAAGGAGAATGTTTCAAAGGAACTGGAAGATGCTTTGGGTGTGGAAAAGAAGAACACAAATCCAGTAAGTGCAAAGGAAACGGTTCAGTTAACACCATGGATAAGGATAATGGTACTGCTATGACATCAACAATGATTAGATGTTTTAAATGTGGAATGTATGGGCATTATGAAAACCAATGCCCTAAGGGAAAATCTCATGAAGAGAATCAGCATGGTCATATGGGTAGTATTTATGTGGATGATGAGGAGGAGACTACAAATGATATATGAGATAAAATAAGTGTTGAAGCTTGGTCAATGGTTTAAGAAGTTAGTGTAATGATTGTATGTTTATCAAGAGTTATGTTGTATAGGTAATTTAATGGTACTATGGAATAAAGAAACATCTAAGGATTGTTACACTATTGTTTTTCCTAAAGTATTTGAAATTATATGTTGAATGGTATTGGTAACCATGAAAGGTAATTCAGATATTTTTGGAAATAAGATGATATGCACATAATGAATGGATAAGGAGGAAATAATATGTTTGATAGTATTCATAAGCTCATGATTGTTATAAGGACTAAGTGATATCATGGTTTGAGTATATAGAATTTTGGGATTTTGGTATGTGGAAAGAGTTAACTTTTGATAGCACTCATGTTTTCACTAAGGTTCAATGGGTATTCATTTTTCAAGAGAATACATGATTAAGGCCATCGAATGTTTGGAATGTGACCAACAAGACATATCTTATGATATATGGGGATCAATGATGGTATTAACATGCTTGTTATATGAACTCTTTGGTAATCATTTTCACTATAATATGAGATTGGACAACAGTATTTTAGATAAGCCTAAAGATTGGAATGGATTATGTTGGACATAAGTTAGTATTGTTTAAGGCTAGAACTTTTTCGATATTATTGATGGAAAGTTATAATAATGTATTTTTAGAAAAAAGGACAACCTGCGGGATGGATGACAACCCGTCATGTCGGACAAGGCTGTGGGAATCGAACCCACAACCGAAGTGCGACAGGCCTTTATTTCCTACCACTGGCCTACAGGAAGTCCCTGGTTAGTAGAAACTAGTTTTATTTTATTATGCAGGATGATAGATGAAGTATAAGTCCATTTTGGAACCATATCTAATTAATCTCACCATAGATGGACTTATGTATATAACTTTTGCTAAATTATGTTTGAGACAGATGGAATGACCTATAATTCTATCGCATGATCTGCTAAAACTTATTGAAAGACAAATTCAACATCATTTCTTAAAGATATGAAGTGGAAATTATTCAAGGCACGAACAACGGTGAGATTTTACCAAAATAAAGTAAGTATTTCTTCTATTTCAAATTATTCAATTTTAGGGTAATGATCTTAAAAACCAAAAATGTTGTCCTAGTACCCTTATATCTGATTAATCAGATGGTACCCTAGATCATCACAAATTTATGGCTTTCTGATTGTTGGATTTTTCATAGCCATGTTCTCTACCACTCTCCATCAGAACATGACGGTTATATTTCTATTCCATATCTATATTTTCACCTATGTTCTCCTACGTGGAAACCCAGTGATTAGTTAATTTGGGTAACCGTTACGTTTCATACTTTAGTTTTTAAAGTTAAGTTTTTTTATTCCATTTTACGATGTGGGTTTCAATTAAAGAAACTTTCAAGTAGTAAACCATTTATAACCCCGACGAATTTCGAGGGCGAAATTCATTTTAAGGGGGGTAGAATGTAACACCCTTAGATTTTATGAATTTTTTTTAATTTCATTGATGTCTTCTATTATACACTACACCAAGTTTAGATTGTACTATACGCAATACCGTGTTAGCTTGCAGTATACGCAACACTATTCTTGGCTCGTGTTACACACAATTTCAAGTTCGTTTTGTGGAAATTATTCTACGCAACATTAAGTATAGATTTTTTTAATGTATAAATGAAATAAGTTTTGATTATGTTATACGCGACACCAAACAGATCTTTCACTACACGCAGCCCTGACTTGGCTTGCTTTACACGCAATTGTGACCTTCCACGATAGCGTGTGTTGTACGCAATACCAAGTTTCACTAAACAAAGATATGCTATTAAAATATTATATAAACTAGCCATTATGAATAGTAATACCCACTTTTGGAATTTTATAAATTTTATTTTTCAAAATGGACTTCATTTTTGGATTCAGAATATCGAAATTAGCCTAGGGTGAATTTTTGGTATTTTTCTGAAAACTTTCAATTTTTGATGAATAGTGAAAACACTGGGTTACTATTTAAAAACCAACCTTTTATTTAAATAATTATTTATTTAAATTTATTGTAGGTAAAAATTGATACATAATACCTATATGAGTTCAATGTAATTCATTGGAGTCATTTTATAATAATTTTCGATATATAAAAATTTTATTGAACTTTTCACCGTCTTTTACCTACCTCATATGAGCTTTTTGAAAACATACATAAATCTTAATTTTACCGCTTTTGTGAGTGGAATTTAGAAAATCCGAGAGACACAGTTAATATCAAGGACTAAAATGTGGTTCAATGAGATTAAAATAGTTTTTGGTGAATAGTAACTTTTTACTTTTATTTACCACGATTAAAAGTAAATAGGGTAATTAAGGGTAACAATGATATTATTATTACCATAAACCATGTCCTAATTCTATTGTATAAGTTTAATTCGACCAAAAAAAATCTTAAAAATAAAATATGACCATTTAGGCCCACTTGGATTAGATTAGGACATTTAATATTATTTTATTTAAAGAATAGTTAAAATAGTTAAAATCAAAGTTTAATAACTAAAATTTTTTAAATATAGGGTTATACATAAGATAAATTAGACTATAAATATTAATTGGAAAGAGAAAATTATTTCCTACATAATGGTATTTTATATATAATTTTTAGACATTAAATAATTTACTTTATTTATGACACAATGATGATGCAGTAATTATCTTATTAATGAAATATTGACATAATTGATGTTATAAATACACAAATAAATGTACTTTGAGACTTTTTATGAGTTACAATAATTTTATAGGTTAATATGACATGTTATTATGTATTTAAGTAACTTCTTTGGAACTAATAATTCTTTTATGATTTTCACAAAAATCAATTACCAAATAGTGTCAAAATTGACATAAAATAGTTTTTAAAACAAATATTATATTATTAATTGTTATTTTATTCCTAAAAATCTATTTTTAGCCAAATGACTTAGATAAAGTTATATATATTAATAATAAACAACTTGGGGTTCGTTTGGATTATTATAGTAAGTTTATTAACCTTAGAGTGTAAGAAAACAAGAAGACACGGTAAAAGTAAAATTATTTAACTTAATGTTAAATCTAAATGATAAGGTTAAAATAGAAACCTAAACTTGTATAAATTCTATTTTATGAGATTATTTCGACCCATCCCCACCTTATATTCTAAATAAATCAATTTGGAGCTTTTAAAAATAGAGTATGACTTTATAATAAAATAATATATTTAGTTTTTCCTAAGGTGCCCCTCTCCTCCCTTATAAAAGGGCACCTCCTCCCTCTATTCCTCACACCACTTTGAGCCTTCAAGATCGGCCAAACCCTGGAAATTTCTCTTCTCCACTTCCCTAGAAACATCTTAGAGGTCCAGGTATTATTCAAAGACCAGTTTTAGTGCCCTAAGAGGAGGTTAAGAAGAGGCTCTTCAAAGAAGAGGTAATGTCCATTAACGATTCTTTCAACTTTATTTCTTCTTATACTTCTTCGTATTTAGTTGTTTAATTATGAAGTAATAACATTAGTATCACTCATATACTTATATGTTATTATAAGTATGAAACAACCCTATTTCACCATCTATCCATCCTACAGAAAAGGAAATCACCGCGCGTGCGTACGTACGGAATACCGTCTCCACGCCATGGTGTAATTTATTTTCCACCACCACCATACTTAGATGGGTATAATGGTGTAAATAAATAACTATATATGATTATTTTAAATTGATATTGATTCTGAAATATTATACATAAGCTTCAATATAATTCCACGATCACGGGAATGATATCATTGCTCGTGCGTACGTACGGACTACCGTCTCCACGACGCGATGAGATTTGTTCTCCATGTTAACCATTCATGAATGATTATAAAGTATATATAATGAATAATTCTGAAATATATGACATAATAATGATACTGGATTTATTTATATATATATATATTTATTTATTTCATCTACTTAATTCCATTCAATTCAATAAGGAAACGAAAACAACGTTCATGCGTACGTATGGCCTACCGTCTCCATGAACGGTGTATTTCATTCCATTTATCGATCTATCATATATATATATGTATATTCTGAATATATATTATATATAAATCATGTTTTACATTCTGGAATTAATTAAATCAGGATATAAGTAATAATATCAAGAATATCAAGTCGAAACACGTACAATAAATGAAACGATTTTACCCAAATCGCTGCTTTTACATCGAATTTACAAAAGAAAGGGTAATATAAAGTCATAAGTAAACTATATATGATATCATAACAATGAATATGATTCTGTAATAAGTCAATAACATTATTTAAATCATTATACAGGAGGTTTAGATACATACGAATCATATCGGACATAAGGTAATGGATAATGTTGCAATCTCAATTGTTTTCTATCCGAGATTGCTTATACGTAAGTATTTACTGGGGTTATATTTATCATCCATGTCCAAGTTTTATAAAAACAATTCATGTATGTTTAAAGTCCTTTTTACCCATTTTTTACTTTTACTACATGGTATGTAAGGAATCTTTTTTTTTTGTTTACCATACGAGGTACTTTTTTACTTTTCCGACAAAAGTACGAGAAGAATGTTATTTTTAACTTATACGGCGTGAACGGATTTTTACGGTTTCATAACGCCTCATTTTCATGAAGATTACTCTACAAGATTTTATGACTATTTTCAACAAAATACTTTTATTTTAAAATTTCATGGAATTTTGTGAAAAGAAAATGATTTTGAAGAAGAAAGTATATTTTCCTCAAGAATTCATTTCAAGTGTTTTATCAAAACCATTTTCCATCTAAGATGACGTTATTTTAATATGTGTATATTTCATGTATAATGTCTCTATGATTTACATGCTTTCACTTTTCTTATGATGAAATGATATCCATTTGTTTTATATGGATTATTTTATGATGGGATGATGTTTATGAAACCCATTTTATTCTTTGGGTTATAATGAATGATTTATGTTTATGTTGTGGCACACGTAAGAATGAGTTCATTATGAGATGGGTGGGACCTATATCTCCTTCCAATGCATTGGTTAAAGATTTATATCTCATGATATAGACATGGCTGGAACGGTAAGTTAATCTGGTTCAGTGTTACCGAACTGGAACGAGCAGTGAACTCGATTCAGAAAGGGACTTTGTCCTCGAAGATGGTCTTGGAAGCAATGCCTTGACTACTATGGAAATCATAACATGTGCTTAATGGATTCCACAAGTACATGTTTTATTACCATGCTAGTTTATCATGACTAATGTTCCTTTATGATCTATGCCTTGTGTACTTCCAAGATTTATGTCGTTGCTCATGATTTTGATGTTTAGATTTTATGTTCAAGTTTTTGCATTCAAATGTTTAAGGATTGTTTTATGTTCTCTATGCTTACCCTTACTGAGCATTTGAGCTCACCCTTTATATGTTTTATTTTCCCCAAGATTTAAAGAAAGGTTTTAGGTAAGAAAACAAAAAGGGAAGATCTTTATGGGAGATGTTGAAGATATTTCACCATGATTAGAAGATTATTTTCCGAGTTTCCAAAGACACTAAACTATTACGGTCCTTGTGTGTCTGTTTTCGTTACATATCAATTATTCCGAAAAATTAATGTAATGTGCATGTACATCAAGGTTTGGGTCTCTATAACACCCTTCCATAAAACAATGAACATGTTCATGGTTTGTATCCTGTGCACCCTACAAAAAAAAGGGAAGGGTAAATCTAAAATAAATCAAAGTATATTTCCCAGAATCCCATGGATACTCATGGATGGTTACTATAAAATATATCCAGAAACATATTCATACCTCTTACTTGAGTCTCTGGAAATCATATCTTCTATTTACCAGAATCCCCAAATAACATAAACTAAAACTAATCTGTGATACAATTTTTTCATGAACAAACCCTATCTACCCAGACCTGGGAACACGATCTGGTCTTTGGAAATTCCAAAAGGGAGTTCCTGATCCCCATGGGATAATAACTACTACATGGGAATCAATAAAGACTATTTCAAAACAAGTTTCCAAAATATTCATTAAATCGGTCCTAACTATGATTTTGGCATGTACATTCATAATCTAGAGAGCTATACATCTAAATAAAATATAAAAAATAGCAAAAAATTAACTCATCAATTTAAAATAAATGAAACCTCAAACTGAAGAATTATGAAATATATTTGAAACAATCACCCATACATGAACAAAAATAATATGATAATAAACAAAATAGGCTATACAAGTGTAAGTCTATGAAACTGATCAGAGAATATAAAAATTATATAACCATCTCATTATGAAATTTTGGTTACCTCCCAACCATGTCACCACATTCAATCCATGCTCTGCTAACAGGAATACTTGAAACCACTATTTAGAATCTTCCCATTAACGGTATCTACTAGAACAATGTATTCACGCACCCATTGGGTTTTTGTAGGGTGTTGGAACAACTAGCCTAGAAGGATACTACCTAATTGTTCATGAGTAACTCTGGTTTTATGATCACAAACACGCTAGTGTAAAGATAAAATACATAAACAAATACTCATAAAATATTAGATATATGAAATCAAACAATAAAACATTAACAATTTAATGAAAATGGAAATTTTATATAAAAAATTATTTTATCATTATGCACTATTAGAGAGCCCTAATGTAACTAAGGTCATTGAAACCCTAAAACCCTCATAGTATATTTTGATCAAATAGTCTAAATTTAAATATTAATGAGTCTATAAGAAAATAATTCCCTAGCCTAGTGTCATGGTGACACACATCTCAGGTCTCCATATCAAACCAACCACAAAAGAGTGCATGTCAGGTCCTATATGTGCGTTGATTCCCATCAAACAGAACCATAACCTCATTATCTAATCTAGTATGTTTTATTTGTGTCATGTAGTTCACATGGGTACTTAAATATAGTCTTCCAACCAATATAATTGTTTACCCATATTCTATTTTCCATTTCAACAAGTCATTATTCCATTATTAAATTAATTTCCTTTTCATGAGGGTCATTTCATCGACACATCATACAAAGTTTTTATTTATAACATACAAATAATTCCTTTGAAACCTTTTTACATAACAAATCTAATAGAAAACATTTAAAAACTATAGAGTATATGTTCAACTTTGAGCACTAGGTTTCCTAGTTTAGAATAATTAGATCACCCTTTATAAATAAAAGAAAAAACAATTTCTTTGTCAAAGAAATTTACATAAAACATGATGTGGCAATCACTTACCCATGAAAATATTTTTATTTTACTGGAATCGATTTATACATTTTAAGTTGAAAATAACGATCTTACAAGATAGATAGGATCTTATCATTCTTGATCTATAACCAAAATTATAAATTTTGTGATAAATATGAACCTACCCACTTTCACTAGAGAATATTCAACAATTAATCTTAGGTAATTAATTAAAACTTTATGGAAAAATAATTTACTGAAGTCTTCAAACACTACTACAGAATCGTGAAAAATATCGTTAATAAATAGAAACCTTTATCAGTAGTAAAAAAAATACTTGGATAAAAGGTTATCCTTTGCCAATGTTTTTTTAATAACTGATAATGTTTGTCCTTTATTTGTGTTTTCTCAATGTTGATAAAGGGTAGCATGAATAATTTATGTTATACATACATATGTATATATTTTTAGGTATGATTTAAATAACAATAAATATACATATGTATAGATATACATTATATATATATATACATATTTATAATATATATATATATTATTAATTATAATAATATAAAATTTATAAATAAATATATTTTTACATTAAAACAGTTTATATTTAAATTTATATATTTATTTATATATTATATATTATATTATATATATATATATATACTTATAATTGGATATATAAATGTTTATATATATATAATTATAACTATATTTTTACATTGTAAAATATAGAAATATATAGTATATATAAAAATATATATTTATACACATATTTACCAATAAAATGTATATTTCATAATATAAATCATAATAGAATAAAAATTTGTCATCGATTTTATTTTCATAATTTAATTAACAAGTTATTATTAAATTTATATTAAATAGTAAATATATTTAATAATTCATATAAATATATTAGAATAATGTAGATTTGAATATAATAAATTATAAATTTGTTTCAATAACAATAACTATAATGATAAATAAAAAATATAAATATATTATAAAAATGTATGTAAATATAAATATACATGAACATACACTGATTTATATATATTATCATTAATATAAATTTTTATGTTAATATAAATATTATTTCGTATTTTCAACAAAATTTTACTTCAAATTATCTGAAAAGATTACACTATGAGAAAAGGGAAAAATGAGGGATCAATTATGCATGTGAAAGGATTGGGCCAAAGCCTTGATAGTACATATGATCAGTGATATGAACTAGGGGTGTGAGATTATATTCCATACAATACAGACTAGAGAAAAATAAACTTTTTCCAGTATTTGTATATATATATATTACAAAAATATATAACACAAAATTAATATAACATATATATTAGTGTCTTAATATATTACTATATAATAATAGAGATAACATAGGTTAGTGGAAATTAAGATTCATTACAAATGGAAGGTAGGGGTTCAAATCTTATAGTGTTCACAATTATTTCTTAATTTATAGTTCTCAACATTTTCAGGTAGTGTCCCCTTGAATCGACGATGTGTGGGGTGGTCCTGCCATGGAAAAACATGCAGTTTAGTGAGAAAATAATTTATAAGTACTTTTTAATTGTTTATTAGTTCTATAAAGTGATAAATAATATCTTTTATCAATTCTAAAAAAAGTAAGGATAAAACCTCCATTGGGAACCATTTTTTTAGCGTTGATAGAAGTACTTGACTTTTATCAGTGTTGGCAGCATCAATTCTTTTTTACCTCTTATAAATCTAATGTCACAAACTGATAAAATCTCAATCTATAGTAGTGAAAACTATTTATAAATGTTTTTTTATTTTTTAATAGTGTTTTTTGAAAACATTCCATTTAGTGATTTTTTAACATAGGTTAAAATTTGACAAAGTAATAGATTTTATTTTTTTATTTAGATTAAGTGGTGGATATATGAAAATCACCTCCAAATGTTTTATAATTAATTGTAATTAATTAATAAATAAATAATATCAATATATATATATATTAAAAAAATAATTACTAAAAAGTAATTTTTATTTTATATTTACTAATTAAAGAAATGTTATATATTACAAAATTATAAATGCTAATTTTTTATTTAATAATTAGTCAATATTAACTATTAAATATATCTTATTCATTTAAAATTAATTATTTTTAAAATTGATCTCTAATTATAAATTAGTAACATCGTAATTATTGTCTAAAAGTTAATAATAATAATAATAATAACATATAAAATCTAATTAATATATCCATATATAAATATATAAATATATATATGTATGTATGTTAGTTCGTTTGTGTGAAAAAAATGAAAATGTTGAACCCTCTGGAGAATTAGTTGAACTCATATTTTGATAATCCCAATTATTCTCAATTATAGTTTGATAATCCCTATATTGATTAATGATCTATACACCATGCACATATTCATATATTATAATTTTTACATTATCTTTCGAGAATTCGGTTACTAAACGGATATATATTAACTTAACCCTTTCTGCCAATAGAATGCTTAAACAGACAAGTGGTCACCATTACATAACAAAGCTGCTAATTTGTAAAGTCCATCGTTACGTGAAGGTCATTGATACATCAAGTCCACCGGTACAACAAGTCTACTATTACGTGAAAGCCTACTGATACATCAAGTTCACTGATACAACAAGTCTACCATTACGTTAAATCCTACCAATACATCATGTCCACCGGTACAACAAGTCTACCGTTATGAGAAGGTCACTGATACAGACAAGTCACCGTTATTCAAGCCTACTGTTAGAGACAAGTTACCGAAGGAAGTCTATCGATACACCAAGGAAGCTACCTGTACATGAAGGCTATCGTTACACGAAAGGTCACCGGTACATTAAGTCTACCACTACTGATCAAGTCTATCGACAGACATAAAGTCTACTGATAGAAAGGCTATCGTTACACAAGAAGCTACTGTGACACAAGGCTACTGATATCCAAAGCTACCGTTCCAGAGAATCCAACGTTGCCTTAATTTCTTTATCTTTATTTAATCTAACCAACGGTCATATTAGGTATATTTTAAATGCTCGGACATTTATTTAATGAAGGTTGTTGGATGTCAAGGAACCATACCTCGTACCTGCAAAAAGAAATCATTTATTTTGTCAGAGCTCGTGCCATAAATATAAGAAGTCCATGTTGCTGAAAAAGACAGATGTGAAAGATACAAGAAAAACACAAGACACAAGCAAAATGCAGAAGTGATCTATAAGTGACATACACAAGAAGAGCTCATAGAGATATACATGCACGACCAAGAAGACACAGAAGCTCATACACACTCAAGCTTACTCAAGAAGAGTTCTTTACATTCACAAGGATTTTGAAGAACTTCATCGACTACATTATCACTGTCTATGAACCTCAATGTCAAGCAAACGACACTCTATTTTTCATGCAAAAACTAGAAGAGGACTCAGAACCATTTCTGATCAAATCCGAAGGAGTCCAGAGCTACACTGCAATCACTAGATCCATTCTAAACTCTATATCTTGCTCAGTGATTTATTATTTACTTTACAAGCAGTGTGTGTCAATAGTTTTAATTTACACATACATTGTCTCCTGAACCTTCACTAGAGGATCTGTAAATCCTCATTCAAACTCCTTACATCCTCTATTTCCCACTTTGGATAGTGGTAGAGGTCATGTGTGACCTGGACAGTTGTATTTGCTATTGTTTTTGTTTCCCACGTAGAACTGTGGTAGAGGTATTTGACCTGGACAGTTGTAAACTGTTGTGAAACCCGATCCAGGGTGTGGATCCAATTTATATAAATTTTTGAGAGGACTAAGTCTCAGCTTGAGACTGAACCTCTTGGTTATATCTGATGTGCTTTGTTTAGTTTTATCTAAAACCTTTTTATTCCACTGCCAAGTGCTTTAAAATTTAAACTGTTTTTCAAAGTTACTCTGATAATTGAATTAGAAAGTGTTTACATTAATTGTAAATCATTAGGTTAGTTTCCAAAGCTAATCTGATCTTCTGATTAGATTAACTAGGAATTAATCAATCCCTTGAGAACCTAACTGAAAGTTTGATTTAGTTCAAATTAACCACAATTCAATTAGTATGTTAAATTGGGGGATTTTAGTAAAGGATTTTATACAGAAATTTTAATTGGAACTCAATTCACCCCCCCCCCCCTCTTGAGTTTCCACTCTGACCAACATTTGTTATCAGAGGGGTTAAAATATTTTCTGAAGTACTCTGTTTTTCAACTGTTATTTTAGTTGTATTTTAAAGTTCTTAAAATTTTTGTTATTTCTAAATTTTTATCTCTTTAAAATTTTTGTTTTAACCTAGTTATCATGGATAACATACTTGAAGGTTTTGCTACTGATAGACCACCATTTTTCAATGGAAACAACTATGCTCAGTGGAATATTAAGATGAAAATTCATTTAGAAATCATGGGTTTTGATATTTGGACTGCCATAGAATCAGAATATAAAATTCCCACTACTGTTAGATCTACTTGGAGTGAAGCTACTAAGACAGCTTACAATAATAATTGCAAAGCTATGAATGCTCTGTATTGTGATTTAGGAGATGAGGAATTTAATAGAATATCTTCTTGTAAGACTCCATATGAAATTTGGGATACTTTAAGTGTTTCTCATGAAGGAACAACTAATGTTAAGGAAATGAGATTGAACACCTATACTAATAAATATGATAATTTTAAGATGAAGCCTGATGAACCCATTTCTGATATGTATCTCAAGTTTAATGAAATTGTCAACACAATGATATCACTGGGAAAGGATGTTCCATTAAAGGAGAAGATCATGAGAATTTTGAGATGCCTACCTGAAAGATGGAGGGGCACTTCTGTTTCAATCAAAGAATCTTGTGATATTAGTGAACTGCCAGTCAAGGAACTTATAGGTAAGTTGATGATGTATGAAGAAGAACTTAAGGTAAACAAAGAAGAATAAGTTGAACCAAAAAGGAAGTCAGTTGCCTTAAAGACATCTACTTCAAAGAATAAAGATAAGGAGAAACTTCAAGCTGTAAGTGATAGCTCAAACTATGAAGAAAGTGAAAGTGCATCTGACAGTGATGCAGAAATGGCTCACATAGCCAGAAGATTTAAGAAGTTTTATAGGAAGAAGAATTTTTTTCAGAAAATCAAATTACAAAGGTAAGTATGACAAAAAGGGACACTGGAAAAAGGATTGGAATAAATCTGACAAATCTGATGAAGTTGTCTGCTATGAATGCAAAAGAAAAGGACATATAAAAGCAGACTGTCCAAAGCTGAAATACAAGAAGAAATATGAGTATAAGGATAATAAGTATAAGAAATCCATGAAGGCTACGTGGAGTGCTTTTGAGGATAGCTCCAGTGAATCTGAAGCTTCTGAGACTGAAAACAGAAATAAGGCAAATATGTGTTTAATGACAAACACTTTTAAGGTAACATCTGAAACTACTTCTTTAAATTCATATTATTCTGGAGATGATTCTGATTCTGAAAATATGTAAAAATATGAACTGTTTGAATACTGTGATATGTTGGAAGAAACCTGTAATGAGCTGAAAGACAAATACAAAGGTTTAAAGAAACAGTATGCTTTAACTGTTAAACATAAATCTGATCTTGAGATAGAAATGGAAAAGAATGCTCAGTTGCTGAAAGAAAACACTGAACTGGAATTGTCAAATGAGAAACTTAGGAAGGATTTAGAAAAGTTCACAAATGGAAAAGATACTCTTACTCAAATTCTAGGTAAGCAGATTGCACCTAGATATACTACTGGTATAGGATACCAACCTGGACAAAGAAAAATTACCAAAACTAGATTTATTCCTAAATCTGGACAGAATGTAGATAGTTCTAGTTCTGGAATTCCATATGATTCAACTATTTATATTCACAGTTACGTATCTAATAAGGTTTATCTATCTAAATATGTTGATTCTGCAAATCTTATGAGACCCATAAGACAAATTTGGGTACCTAAAGTTTTATTAGCTAACCTTTCTAGACCCAAGAAAATCTGGGTACCAAAATCATTTCCTATCTAAATCTTCTTTGTAGAGAACCTGCTTAAAGAGATCCTATAGAAAGACTTGGTACTTGGACAGTGCGTGTTCAAGACATATGTCAGGATACTTCTCATGCTTCAAAATCTTAGTCAGAGTTGATGGAGGTTTTGTCACCTTTGGTGATAATTCTAAAGGGAAAATCATCGGCTTAGGTCAGATTGGTAACAATGACTCAGTATTAATTTCTAAAGTTCTATTTGCTGATGGACTTAAGTATAATTTACTAAGTATTTCTCAGTTATGTGATGATGGTTTTAATTTTATATTTGAAAATGATTCTTTCAATGTTTTTAATTCTAAAAATGCATTAGTATGTTCTGCCTTGTGAAATGAAAATTTCTATGTTGTTGATTTATATTCTTCAGTTATGAAAAATATTACTTGTTTAAATGATTTTCATAAAGAGTCTTGGATTTGGCACAGAAGATTAGGACACTACAATGTAAATTCACTTAGAAAACTTACTATGAAGAACTTAGTTAAAGACCTACCAAAACTTGAATTCCCAGAAAATAAAGTTTATAATCCTTGTCAAAAGGGAAAGCAACATAAAGTTTCTTTTAAATCAAAGAAAGAAATGTCAACTTCTCAACCTCTCAAGTTGGTTCACATGGATTTGTTTGGACCTTCTAGAGTTTCTAGTTTAAATGGGAAGCACTATGTCTATGTTCTAGTAGAAGACTATTCTAGGTATACTTAGGTATATTTTCTAGCTCACAAAAGTGAAGCTTGTTCTTACTTTGTTAAATATTCCAAGTCTGTAGAGAACCTTAGTGGACTTAAGATTAAAACCTTGAGAATTGATCCTGGTCATGAGTTTGAAAATCATGAGTTTGAATCCTACTACTCACACAATGGCTATAGTCACAATTTCTCTACCCCTAGGACACCTCAGCAAAATGGTGTAGTAGAAAGGAGGAATAGAACCCTTCAGGAAATTTCCAGAACCATGCTCAATGAGTATGAGCTACCTGTTTATTTTTGGGTTGAAACTGTCAATACAGCTTGTTATATTATCAATAGAGTCTTGATCAGACCTATTCTTAAGAAGACCCCTTATGAGTTGTGGAACCATAGGAAACCTAAGGTTAACTATTTCAGAGTTTTTAGTTGCAAAGTCTTTATTCTTAATACCAAAGATAATCTCGAAAAGTTTGCATCTAAGAGTGATGAAGGAATTTTCCAAGGTTACTCTATTTCTAGTAAAGCCTATAGAGTTTTCAATAAGAGAACCAAATGTGTGGAGGAATTTTTTCACATCAAATTTGATGAAACCGATCCACATGAACCTAAGGCCTCTCTTGAAAATCTTGAAGATGATCTCTCTGTTTTGAACCTTAATGATAAAGATAGTGGACCTGTAGTTAAAACATCCAGTTCTAGAAATTTTCCAGAACTTACTTCTATTGATTCCCAACCTGTTGATGAACCTAAAATCTCTAGCCCTACCTTTTCGAAACCAACTAGGACTCTAAAGAACCATCCTTTAGATGTTGTTGTAGGTAATCTAGATAGAGGAACACAGACTAGAGCTTCTCTAAGAAATCAGGTTGAACATCAAGCCTTTATTTCACAGTTAGAACCTAAAAATATCAATGATGCTATCAATGATGAATTTTGGGTAATGCCTATACAAGAAGAACTAAATAAATTTGAAAGAAATAAAGTATGGGAATTAGTAGAAAGACCTAAAGACACTTTAACCATAGGCACAAAATGGGTGTTTAGAAACAAAGTTGATGAATCTGGAAACATCATTAAAAACAAAGCTAGACTAGTTGCACACGGTTACAATCAAGAAGAAGGAATCGACTATGAGGAAACCTTTGCACATGTAGCTAGATTAGAGGCAATTAGGATCTTACTTGCCTTTGCATCACATCTGAATTTCAAGTTATATCAAATGGATGTGAAAAGTTCTTTTCTAAATGTTTTTATTGTTAAAGATGTTTTTGTAGAACAACCACCTGGTTTCTCAAATCCTCACTTTCAAAATCATGTTTTTAAACTTTCTAAAGCTTTGTATGGTTTAAAACAAGCTCCAAGAGCTTGGTATGAACGACTTACAAATTTCCTTATTTCAAAAGGATTTACAAAAGGAATTTCTGATCCCACTCTTTTTATAAAAATAATTTCAAAATATGTTTTAATAGTACAGATATATGTTGATGATATTATTTTTTGATCTTCTAAAACTTCTCTATGTACTGAATTTTCAAAGGTTATGCAAAATGAGTTTGAAATGAGCTTAATGGGAGAGCTTAAGTACTTTCTTGGATTAAAAATCTTTCAAACTAAAGATGGAATTATTTTAAATCAAAGTAAATATACTAAGGATTTATTAAAATGTTTTGGTTTGGATAGTATTAAGGGGAGTGATACACCTATGAGTACCACCTGTAAATTAGATATTGATGAAACTGGGAAACCAGTAGATCAAACTAATTATAGAGGTGTGATTGGGAGCTTAATTTATATTACTTCTAGTCAACCTGATATTATGTTTAGTGTATGTATGTGTGCTAGATTTCAAGCTAACCCTAAAGAGTCACACTTGCTTGCTGTTAAAAGGATTTTCAAATATCTAAAATATACTCCTAATTTGGTACTATTTTACCCAAAAGAACAATCATTTGAATTAATAATTTATTCAGATGATGATTTTGCTGGATGAAAGTTAGATAGAAAGAGCGCATCTGGAACATGTCATTTACTTGGAAAGTTTCTAGTATCATGGTGTAGTAAGAAACAGAACTCGATTGCATTATCTACTGCTGAAGCAGAGTATATAGCTGCTGGTAGTTGTTGTGCACAGATTCTGTGGATGAAACACACTTTATTGGACAATGGATTTGATTTTAAACATGTTTCAATTAATTGTGATAACACTAGTGCGATTAACATCTCAAAGAACCTTGTGTCTCACTCTAGAACTAAACACATTTATGTCAGACACCACTTTCTAAGAGATCATTATCAAAGAGGTGATATAACTCTTGAATTTATAGGAACTGAACTCCAATTAACTGATATTTTCACTAAGCCATTAAGTTCAGAAAAATTAAGTTTCATTAGACACGAATTAGGAATGGTAACTTACTCTTAAAACTGTTAGGATAAACCTCACCATTAGATAAACCTTACCGTTAAGATAAACCTCATCGTTAAGATAAACCTCACCGTTAAGATAAAACTCACCATTAGATAAACCTCACCGTTAGGATAAACCTCACTGTTAGATAAACCTCACCATTAGGATAAACCTCACCGTTAGGATAGTCCTCACCAGTACATCTCTCGTGCTGTTTTAAAATTTTTTTATTAAGGCCGAGACTTCGAACCGTTTTTAATATGAGATTTATTTTATATGTGAATCCTAAATGATATTAAACATAACTATAGACATCACTCAATCACCACGAACTCATCTGTTCGAATCCCTCCTACCTAAACCTCTCAAGCTCTCAAAATCCTAAGCCTCAGAATATGAAATGGCTCTTGTGAAGTGACCCTTAGTGGATGAAGGGAGTGATGCGCCGCAAGCTAAGAAGTAGAAAGTAACCAATACTGGTGCTAGTGGAAGCAGTAGAGGTTTTGTTCGAAAAAATCTTGTGAATCCGCATTTATCGAAGTGAGAAATTGTAGTGGAAAAGGAGTTATGTGCGGAATGGTTGTTGGAAGGTAAGTCTTTGGTTCTGAAGATCTTACAAGAGCAAGGATGGCTCGAATGCTTCATGAACAATAATGGACCGTATTATCCAGTACTGGTAAAGGAGTTTTATGAGTTTTTTTGTTTTGAGACTTTAGAAGAGGAGAATAGGATGATTTCCTTTGTGAATGGTCAAAAATTTTCGTTTTCATCAGCTGAATGGGCGGAGAACCTTAGAGTTCCTCATAGTGGTGACTATGGATTTTATTCAAAATCCATACCTACTGCTAGTGACTTTTTCAAATATGAGGATGCCTTGTTGGAATTGACAGGAAATGGAACCCCTAGAAAGATCATTGTTGCAGAAATGGTAGGGGAGGATAAACTACTTTTCAAGTTCATTCAGCATGTGATTAGTCCAAGGAGAGGAGATTTTTCTACCCTCATATTTCAGGATATTTATTTGTTGTATCTATTAAAGCATAGAGTAAAGGTGAACTTGTGCAGATTGCTAATAATTCATATTGAGGATATGACTAGACCGAAGTCTAAGTCCAATGCACTTTTCTTTTCTAAGTTCATTTCTATTCTATTGAAGGCAAAGAAGGTAGTTGTACCTCAGGATGAAACTGTTGTGGTTAAGGATAACTTTTTCCTCACCAGGACTGTTTGTAAGTATATGAAAGTTATCTGGAACCCCTTGAAGAAATCATGGGTTAATGATGAAGGTAAATTCTATGAAAAATACACTCCTGTGGACCATCCTGCTAGACCAAAGGATGTGAGGGATCCTAGTCTTGGACCAGATGAGCCAGAACCGGTCTATAGTGATAATGAAGCTGAAGATGAGGAGGAAGATACATCAGTTGAGGAAGGAGGAGACCCAGATTTTCCTCCTAGTCCTCTACATCGAAATATTTCCTATGGAGTATCTAGCCCTCCAAAAGAACTGTCAAGGAGAGAAACTATTCTGAAGGACAATGATACTGAGTCCACTGAAGAAGAAGAAGAAGAAGAATAATATCTGAATGTTGTCATGGACACCTCTAAAGAGGATGAGGAAAATGAAGAAGAAGAGCTCAGTTTGAGCCCTCTAATTGCTAATACAGACAAGATTGTGCCTGTTCAGGCAGCAGAAGTGGCATCTACTTCCCTTGATGAGAGATTCATTGATGACTCAGAAAAGGATAGGACTAACCCTACTATTGAACTACCAGAGCAAATGGTTGTTGCATCTACTGAAGTTTCGAAGGAGGTTGTAGAGTTACCTTGATCAGAACAGTTGGAGGAGATTCCACAGGTGAATGCTCTAAGTGAGGGGGAGCATCTTGGTTCAGTTTCTGTGTTGTATGACATTGAAGGTTGGACATCAGATCCAGGATATATGGTACTTGGACTCAATTATAGAGATTCTGATGAGGAAGACCAGCCCCAAAGGGAATCAGTTATCCTACCTATTGTAGCTGAGAATTTGGAAACCAAGGAGGACCTTGAGTCCTTAAAGGCTGAAATGAAAGAAGCACTGAGAGAATCAGTGACAGATTTGAAGAAAAGCCTGGTTGATGAAATGAGGAGTGTGGAGAAATCCCTGGAGCTATCTCTGGGATGTGCTGTGTCTAGTACAGTGAAGGGAATGATGGATGAAGTTAAAGTGTGCCATACTCAAATTGAGAGTTGGACAAGATCTGTGGTTTCTCTAAGACAATCGATTGCTTCATTTACTGCCATGAACAGTTCTCAAACCCAAGTGAACACTGATATCAGATATATCAAAGAATTAGTCAAGCAGTTTGTGGAAGTGTTTAAGGCTTTTAAGAAATCAGCCAAAGAACATTTGAACAGTCAAGATGAACTTGTTCAGAAGGTGGTTAGTAATCTGACACAATCTTTCAAGGAGACAGTAGCTTTCTCAGTTAAACCCCTTCCCTCATCCAGCTCCACTGTGAACCTTGAACAAATCAGAACTGTGATCCAGGAAGAGTTGGCTAAGGCCAGTACCAATGGAACCTTAGATACTCATATCCTTTCTACCACTAGGGAAGTTATTAGTTTTGTTCTTGATCACCTATGGGCAACTACTGCTTCTCAAGAGGCAATTAAGAATAAAGTGGATGCTTAATTTGAGAAGGTCTATACCAAGCATCAAATGACCAACCATTTCAAGCTCTTGATGGAGAATTTGAAGTTGCCTCCAGTGACTCAAGCTTTCAGAGAAAAGGTCAGTAAGCTCAGGGAGCTTACTCCTTCCTTGGATAAATTCATTGAAAATCGAGATGATTTTGTGTCAGTAATGGAGAGAGGAGGTAGTATTATTATGGATTTCAGGAACCTATTGCTACCATCCTTGCATGTGGATTCCAGACCTGTGATTGTACCTCCTGCCCTTCCTATCTCTGCCTCTGGGAGTACACCTCAGTTGACTCCAGTTCAGGCTATTTGATGCCTGACACCTATGATCCCACAGAGGAGCACAGATTTCAGATCTGGTACAGTTTTAGTGGCTAACCCTCCAGTTGTTCCTCCAGCTATTCCCAAGACATCTACTCAATATGACCCTGCACCCTCTTCTGATCCAAAGGGAAAGACTCCTGTTCAAGAGGACGTTTGAGTGATTCTGGATGTTTTTGATAGGATTCACTTTTTTTTGTAATCCTGACTTTATCAGTTTTTACCTTTTATAATTTAATGGAAATTTACTCTTAAATTCTCCACTTTACTATGCTTCTTTGTAATCTGTTCTCTTTTAGTCTCTACATTTCTCTGATTCTACCATTCTTTTTGTTAATCACAAAAGGGGAGAGAACTTTGTTTCAAAGGGGGTCAAAGGGGGAAAAAATGAGAACTTTGTTTTAAAGTTTTTTTTGGAAATTCTTTCTCTGACACCATTTTATTTTTCTTAATACTTTGGCATAAGTTGTGATTATCAAAAAGGGGGAGATTGTTGAACCCTCTAGAGAATTAGTTGAACTCATATTTTGATAATCCCAATTATGCTCAATTATAGTTTGATAATACCTATATTGATTAATGATCTGTACACCGTGCACATATTCATATATTATAATTTTTATATTATCTTCAGAGAATTCGGTTACTAGATGGATATATATTAACTTAACCCTTTCTGCCAATAGAATGCTTAAACAGACAAGTGGCCACTATTACAGAACAAAGCTACCGATTTGTAAAGTCCACCGTTACGTGAAGGTCACTGATACATCAAGTCCACCGGTACAACAATTCTACCATTACGTGAAAGCCTACTGATACATCAAGTCCACCAGTACAACAAGTCTACCGTTACGTGAAATCCCACTGATACATCAAGTCCATCGGTACAACAAGTATACTGTTACGAGAAGGTCACTGATACAGAGAAGTCACCGTTATTAAAGCCTACCGTTACAGACAAGTTACCAAAGGAAGTCTACCGATACACCAAGGAAGCTACCTGTACATGAAGGCTACCGTTACACGAAAGGTCACTGGTATATTAAGTCTACCGCTACCGATACAGTCTATCGACAGACATGAAGTCTACCGATAGAAAGGCTACTGTTACACAAGAAGCTATCGTGACACAAGGCTACCGATATCCAAAGCTACCGTTCCAGAGAATCCGACGTTGCCTTAATTTATTTATCTTTATTTAATCTAACCAACGGTCATATTAGGTATATTTTAAATGCTTGCACATTTATTTAATGAAGGTTGTTTGATGTCAGGGAACCGTACCTCGTACCTGCAAAAAGAAATCATTTCTTTTCCTGGATCTCGTGCCATAAATATAAGAAGTCCCTGTTGATGAAAAAGATAGATGTGAAAGATACAAGAAAAACAGAAGACACAAGAAAAATGCAGAAGTGATCTACAAGTGACATACACAAGAAGAGCTCATAGATATATACATGCACGACCAAGAAGACACAGAAGCTCATACAAACTCAAGCTTACTCAAGAAGAGTTCTTTACATTCAAAAGGATTTTGAAGAACTTCATCAACTACATTCTCACTGTCTCTGAACCTCGATGTCAAGCAGACGACACTCTATTTTTCAGACAAAAACCAGAAGAGGACTCAGAACCATTCCTGATCAAATCCGAAGGAGTCCAGAGCTACACTGCAATCACTAGATCCATTCTAAACTCTATATCTTACTCAGTGATTTATTATTTACTTTACAAGCAGCGTGTGTCATCAGTTTTAATTTACACATACACTATCTCCTGAACCTTAACTGGAGGATCTGTAAATCCTCATTCAAACTCCTTACATCCTCTATTTCCCACTGTGGATAGTGGTAGAGGTCGTGTGTGACCTGGACAGCTATATTTGATGTTGTTTTTGTTTCCCACGTAGAACTGTGGTAGAGGTCTTTGACCTGGACAGTTGTAAACTGTCGTGAACCTCGATCCAGGGTGTGGATCCAATTTATATAAATTGTTGAGTGGACTAAGTCTTGGCTTGAGACTGAACCTCTTGGTTATATCTGTTGTGATTTGTTTAGTTTTATCTAAAACCTTTTTATTCCACTGCCAAGTTCTTTAAAATTTAAACTGTTTTTCAAAGTTACTCTGATAATTGAATTAGCAAGTGTTTGCATTAATTGTAAATCATTAGGTTAGTTTCAAAAGCTAATCTGATCTTCTGATTAGATTATAAGAGAATTAATCAATACCTTCAGAACCTAACTGAAAGTTTGATTTAGTTCAAATTCACTACAATTAAATTAGTATGTTAAATTGGGGGATTTTAGAAAAGGATTTTAAACAGAAATTTTAATTGGAACTCAATTCACCCCCCCCCCCCCCCCTTGAGTGTCCACTCCGACCAACAGAAAATATATAAAAAGATGTGAATATATATATGAATATATTGATACATAAATAAGAATATATTTATATGTGGGAGTGTATATAGATATATATAAAAATTACATATAAATATATAAAAATATAACTATATATAAATATTTATAATATATGTTGATATATATATATATATATAATATGAGTATATAAAAACAATAAAAAATTTATTAAAAAGAATAATATATATATGTTAAATATATATTAATTATAAAAAATAGTGTTATAAATATATATATAAATACATGTAAATATATAAAAAGATATAAACATATGTGAATATATAAATTCATAAAACTTATATGTATGAAATTGGCCCAAGATGACTAGAAATGTGACGAACTGGCCTCAGATGCCACCTAAACTGGCACACAACCTGGTTGACCAATGGTGTGAAGGGATTTATGGATATAATTGGGATAACAACATGTGACTTTATATCAAGAACAAAACCATGAGAATAATTTTACCCTCGAAATTATATTAACTTCACTAGATTCTACTAGGAAATTACTCAAGACCCATATGTAACTCAGATGCCCATTCCATAAAAATTAACTAAAATAATACAAATGAAAGAATTACTAATTTAGAGTAACTCAAAATATTAGTAAATTAATAACTCATACATGTGCCTAAATAGTAGGAAAAAATTAAGGAAAAAATAATAACCATATAAAATAAACCAAAAAGTAAGGTATGGTGAACACCAGTGATACTTAACGGTCCTGTTCTAAAAAATAAAATTGACCCGCTACTAACACCTCCTCATGATCAACAATTATACACCATAATAATAAAAAGACCATCATGGTAAAACCCAATCCAAACTCTTACAAGGACATACCATCGCTAGGGAACCAAAATGAAAGACATAAGTACATTATACACTAAGTCGTGTATATAGATTGTGAAGAAAACATGCCCAGTATGATTTCAATAAATAGTTTTTATTGTTTCCTTTCAAAATACCATTTCATACATTCTTGTTTGAAAGATAAATATAAAATATTTGTTAACATGTATTTAGAAAAACCTTATATCATCCCATAATAACCGTTATAAAAGTATCCCCTTATTATAATAATCAATGGGAGATCCAGAACTTTATAACTTAATTATTTTTTATCACTCCCTCTCATGGTGTTTTAATGATAAAAACAACAATTTTTTCATGTAACTATTTAATGGAAGGGGTTTTTAGTTATGTATTTTATTGAACCAGGTGTTGGTTTTTATTTAAATTATAATGATCAAATAAAAATTGTGAATCATTCTTGAAAATATTTTTAATGTCCCTTAAAATGTGTTGAAGATTTAGGTGGAGGATATAAGTTCCAAACATGCCTATAAAAAGAAGTAGAGGAGTCACTTTATTTGAAAATGTGTCGTAGGTTAAAATGGTTAGTCGGTGGAATGTGGTAGACCCTTTATATATATAGAAGACCAACTAGCATGTTTATGGATTAAAACCATCCTGCTGGTGAGAGCATATAGTGAGCATCAGTATCCAACACCTCCACCAGCAACCCAATGGTGGTTATCAAGTATCTGGGGGGTACAGAAGATCATATGAGGGTGCATCAAATTTGGACACAAAGAATCTTTCTCAAATAATTAATTCCCTAGATCTTCTTAATGACAAGACTAACCTTCCCAGTCTTCTTGAAGCCTATAAAAGGTTCCCTTGTGTGTTGTATCTTCATCCTACCACAATAAACAACTTCTATGGAATTTGAACATGTTAAACTATGAATCTCTAATCCCTTTTATCCCATTCTCCAAACCATCCTATCAAGAGTCATCCCTCATTTCAATATCTTAAAGGCTATCAAATTTTTCTCTATTTCTAACTCTCTATTTGTATCTATCTTTAAAGAGATAAAAAAACAAAATCTATAAATAAATTTAACAAAGAAAATACATATTTTCTAAAACTTCCTTTTACCTTTTGTAGAATAGTTTCCCTTAAAGAGAAGGAAATTTTTATTCTTTGGTCTTCGTTAAAACAAAGGAACATTTGATTATTTGGGTCTCTTTTAAAACCAAGTGAAGTGGTACTTCTTTTTCTTTTAAAACCAATGGAAGGTCATTATAATAAAAATCAATTTGTTTGAGGGGTATAAATTTCAGGGATCCTTGTGTCCTATTTCCAAACTCCATATCATATTGTGTTTTCTAATTTTATTATATTTTCCCTTTTCATAATTTAAAAGTGATTCACATACTTTCATAAACATTGATTTATCATTTTCATAATTAATTTACTTTGATATTACTTTTTAAACTCAAATCTAATTGATAAAATATATCTCAATCAATTTCATTCATTATTCTTTATTAATCCTTTTAATTTTTAAGATGGATTTTTCTTCAACATTAAATTTTTAAATGGGTAATTAACCCCCCCCCCCCATTTTCTTATTTCTCTCACCAAAACATAGTATTAAAGGTATACATTGTATTTCTTTTTTCAAAATCTATTTTTTACTATCCCTTTTTATTATTTGATAATAACATTTGGAATTAAAGATGAATTTTCTTTCATTTTAAAAATATTTTATTTTCAAAATTTTAATTATTATCAAAATATATTTTTTGATATTTTTTCCACGTTACAAATAATTGTTTTCAAAGGGAAGATTTATGGTTTTCTAAAAATTAATGTTTTAATATAATTTAGATTTAAAATCCAAACTAATTTCAATGTTTGATTTTAAATTGGTATCCAATTATTATACTCATTATCCTTATTTTGATGGTTTAAATTGTTTATATTATAAAATCAATATCTTTATTTTCCATAGAATCATTTGATGTACTATATGTAAAATGGTTATACATGGTTATACTCCAACAACTCAACCTAAAAAAATAGAAAAACCAAGATAATACTTATTTTTAATTTTATGTTAAAGCTACGAATTACTTTCTTCATGGTGTAAATCAAAAATGAACTCTATAGAATATCAATATGAAAAATGACTCATGAGATTTGGAAGATTCTTAAAATCATACATGATAGAATGAATAGATATAGAGGCACTATATTGGATGTGTATATTCAAGATTTCAATTTTTTTCAATGCATTTCAATGAATCTATCACCATTATGTTTACAAGATTTAATAACATTTTAAATATTCTAAAATCTCTCATTTATGACTTTTCCATATAAATTATAGTGAATAAAATCTGTTGGGATTTACCTAGTTCATGGGTTCTCAAAGTCATATAAATCCATACATAAAAATAAATCCAAAATATGGGGGTCGAAGAGATCATTGGATTTATAATGACATATGAGATTACTATGAAATGTAAATTTATAAAAGCAGTAATGGATGTCAAGGAAACCAATAATAACACAATTTTTAATGCAATAAAAGATGATTACTCTACCAGAAGTAGCACCAATGGTGAAGTTTAAATTGAAAAACATTTCCAAATGGTCACCATACTTGTGAAGAAAAAGAAATCATATTGATATGACAAAAAGAAACATCAAATTGATGAACCCATCATTCCATGATATGAATTCAACAAAAAAGGTTGTATAAAATAGAAATTCAATTCTACAAAAAGATTATGGATGAAAAGAAGAAATGGAAGAAATATCTAAGAGTCACATCTTGTACTAAAAGTGATGATTCCTTGAATACGATCTCTTTAAGTGAATGAAGACCAAAATGTATCATGGTGAAATTTTATGTAAGTAGAAACTTAAATTTAGAAAATTATGTAACCTATTCCTCTTTCTCATTCTCTTCTTCCAGTGAACTAACATATGAAGAGCATGAATATGATAATGATAAACATGAAAATGGTTTTAATCAAAATTATTATTTACATGAATATGTTGAAAAAAATATAAGGACTTGATTCAAGAGAAAAAAAGTTTAGAAGGAGAAGGTTCTTATTTTGAAAGAAAAAAAGATGAGTTGGTTTTAAAGTTAAAATATTAACAAGATTTTTAAATTTTCAAAACTAAAATCAAGGATATAAGAATATAACATTCCAAACTTACCCAAGGTGAAAAAAATATTAACATGAACCTTGGTTATCAATGTGTTAAATAAAATAATAATCTTTTTGGGTTTTCAAATAATAATGTTTGTTATTAAAAATCCAATAATTTTGTGGAAGGTGTTTCTAAAAATATCTTTTTCCTAAAGTTTCAAATGTCTGTTCATTTAATTTATAAATGATATTTTAAAAATGATATATATGGAAGAACCAAGTATATCCATATTTATTTTAATATTATTTAAAAATCTAAACAAATTTTAGTTCTCGAATCCTTATTATTTAATCTTAGTGGACCTAAAAATGTTTATCCTAGTAAGATACTAGTATTTAGTGAGGTACATATCATTTAATTTTTATTTGAATCTATTTATTTACCTTAATAAAATATCCAAAGGGATTAAGTAAGTATTTAGAAGATTGTAAGCTTGTTTGGAGCATGGAGATCCAGTTTTTAGAGAAATAGGTTGAGGTGCATGATTGGAAAACCATTAATACTAACTATGTGACTCAACCATGCATTCTATAAAAGGAGGACCATAATTTTTTAATCATGTGACAAAGGTCACATGAACTTAGAAAATATACAATTAATTATAGGTTTATTTCACATGATTTCTGTATGTTTTATCTTAACCATGATCTAATCCATGCAAATAGGTAGAGCATATAGAAAATAGGTATGCATGGGCTTCACATGGTCTGTTTGACCATGCACCAAATCATGCGAGGCTATGTGCACTATGGATAGTAGGTTCACATGGTTAGTGCACATTTATTCTAACCATACGAGAATAGATTAAAACCCTTTTAAAAGTGTGAAATTTCCATTTCCCTTATCTTACTTATATATAATTACTCCTCCTTTTCTACTTTTTCAAGCACATTAGCCGTAAGGTATCTCCCTTCTCCCCTATTTAATGATTTAAAGGATATCCTTTGTTTGAGCTCTAAATAGAATGGCTTCAGTCACCTTGGATCACCCATGTAATTTTTATCAATTTTTCATTTAAATTCTTAATTTTTATCACTAACTTTAGTAATTTCTTCATCCAAACTAATATTCACTTTTTTCAAGGAATTTTATAGTTTTCCATTATTTCTCATTTTAGTCTGAATCTGAAACATATACCAGATGAGGATTCATCCACTAGTTTAAGGTATGTGGTCTTGTACTTTTCACTAAATTTATAATTTTTTATAACTTGTACCATTATGTCATGTGCTAGATGATACTTGTGTTTCCCACTAAAAAGTGAAACTATATATAAATAAATGTTAGATTAGGAATAAGATGATTTATAAACCACATTGACATTATGGGAGGTTGGTGGACTCAATTTGAACCACCCTTGGGGGTGTGTTTCTTAAATTATTATGATAATAATCTCTTGATTATGTAATTAAACCACTTTTCAAGGTGTACAGTTTTATCCCATATAAAAAATGGTATGGATAAATTGAATTAAATAAAATGTAAATGGTAAGTCTGTTCCACTTAGACCTTATTAAATTATGAGATATTCTCATAGATTTTATTATTATACACACTTGGTCACTTATTATATTATGCTTGACAACCGTCACAGACCAAGATCACTTTAAAATGGAAATTACTACCTCTATTGATACATGTATACCTAACATGGAATTTTTAGGATGGGTGTATATAATTACTTTTGATTTACTGACGTGTCTTCCACATAATACACAACACTTGGATTCGATCAATGGATAGGATTTTGAATGCCTTAACTTGGTAATGATGATTCTCCAATAATTTCCATAGATATTTTAGATCCTTGGATTAATATTACTTTCACAAACTATGTTAGATTATATCCTTATGAAACAATCAATTCTATCACCAAGGAAACCTAGGACTTATTCCTAGGCCATCGATAGAACCCATTAGGGTAAAATTACATTGGCAAACCCATTGTATTTCACTCGATTCCTAAGTGTTAAATTCTAAGGGACTTATGGAAGTCTTATACAAATATCATGATACATGCATTCCTTGGTTGTATGAATTGGTTCATGAGTGTATATATATATATAATTTAAAATCATCAAAGATATGATAGCCTAGACTAAAGCAGGTTGGATTAGACAGGTATCCCATAAGGAACCTGGGCCGACATGGTTTCATTTATTTTTATGGAACTTACAAGTTATACATACATACTATTTAATATTATATTCACATACTGGATAGTGATAGAAATTATTGGAATTGGCCTATTTTTTTTTTAATCACATCCTATTTTGGCCTCTATTTGGTACCTGAATGGACTTCGTGGATATAGGTAGGGATAAGGGGAATCATCAAACTCTAGACATTGTATTTTATGTTATAGTTTGGAGTATGTGAGGAAAGGATTGAGATAGATTTTGGGATGATATTAGAGAATTGGGTTTTAGTATTTTTGTATATTTTTTATAGTATTTAATATGTTATACTTAATTCCCCATATCCCCCACACCTTATTTTTCTATAGCATATGACATTATTTTTTTATATGACACTCTCTACTATTGTGTTGATTATTTATTTATATCTATGGTATATTATTACTTATGATACATTATTATTATGCTTCCAATATTTCCTTATTATTTTTTAACACCATTTACTCTCTAAAAAAGATGGCATAATATCCCCATAATACCATCCTAGATTTTCATAGCTAATCTGCAGCCTTTTTCATAAGGGGAGGTGTGCATGAGTCCATATGGCCAACGAGTTTGGATAATTATGAGTAAATTGGGCATAGGATGTCACAAAGTTGTATAAGAGGAGTTTATTTTATTTTATATTGTTATTATGGGTTGGTGGACAAGAGAATCATAAATTTCTGAACTTGTTAATAAACTTTGATAGGGTTCAGCAAACCCACATGCGGGGGAAAAACAAATTTTCCAGGAATATGAATTTTTTTATGAATTTATCTTACTAAATTTTTATAATTTTCTCTGATGGGTGACACACATTCTTTTGTTGAAATGTTTTATAGATTTTTATCCTTTCCTTAGTATTGAAAGTAATAATTAGTACATGCATCATGATAGGCACATAGATTTTTATAGTCCATTCATATGCCATTCCATTTTTATTTCATTGTTGTAATTTAATATCACATATTGTGTGACTTGGTTGTTATATATGTGTAATTATAAAAACTTCTAGATAGAATTAGGAAATAGTTAATTAAAGTTTATGAATTATCCTAAGAGTTTTTTTCCAATATATCGTGATAGTGGCACATTATTTAACCTATTTCGATAGGTTAGGTCATGAAACATGGGTTATATGAACAAATAATTTTCAGTTATTTGTGATTAAATTGATTATAATTAAATTTTATAATGTTTTCTCATTTATAAATATGGAATGGTGATCAATATAATCAAGCCATCATATATATACTTTTTACATTGAGATACCAAATGTAAACTTATGGTTGTAGTTACAAGAAGTTTTATTTTTAACATATATATATTATGTATTTATAACATGAGTTTGAAAATTTATCAATCTAGACTATTAAATTATATATATATATATATAAATTCTGAATTCTAACTCTTAAGAAAAATGGTTTACCTTAAAATGGAATTCCAAATGAATATTAATAAGTGTTTTCCTCTATAACATGAAATTGAAACTCCATATAATTGACCCTTTATTGTGAATCATACCTTTACTTTAACCTAACTCTATGAGAAGGTGGTTTGGTTAATGTCTCTTATGTGGTGAGGATTTTTGTTATCTTTATTTTTTCCTTTCTAGGATATTTATGTTATCAAAACATTTTACGAGGCATGTAATTGCCATTGTAAAAATTTTCCCCTATGAAGACCTTAGGTAAAACACTAGGAAGGTGGATATGGCCATGATTTGGATGTGGGGGACCTAAACCACCCTTATTACCTACCATAGGGAAACTTATGAAACCACCTACAGTTCCAATAAAATTAATTGACACTCATCTTAGTGTGGGTTTTCTATGTTTAGTGAAGCAGATGGATGGTGATCCATAACTCATGCTAACTATGGAAGAGTTGACTAGGGAGTTTCAATTATAGCATCATATTACCTTTTTAGAGAATGTGTCCCCCAGGCTATTGAGTCAGGGATAAAGGCTATATCGAGCATCTTTTAGAGTCTGGAAACACCTATGAAAAGGAGAGTGATTCTCGAAAAATTCATGCTTTTTGGGTATTCTAAAAGTTTATGTAATATACTCACACAAGCATAAAAGCATTGAGGTATGATATGGAGGTTCTAGAATAGTCCTATGATTACATCTTTCCAAATATATTAAGAGTTGATTGAGATATAGAGTTTATTCATCTAGATCAATGTACTATGTTCATTATACATAAATCAACTCATTTCAAGAATCTCTAGAGCACCATTACTACTCTTTCTAGTGATGAATTTTCTAGATAAATGTGATTTGAGAATGGGATAAAGTATTCCATCTAATCAAATATGAATGTCTTCCATTTGACTACCATTTTTGAGATAGTGAACACTTTCCTAATCTATGAGTATAACATGAGGGAATCTAAAGTGTGGGGGCATGGTGGTTTAGAACCTAGAAAGGTAAGTAGTTCATTTAGTGGTAGGAAACATCTCCTTGAGCTTTATTATGAGGGTATTAATAGATTGAGTACACCTAGTCAACCCTGTGGAGTGCCATCAGTGTGGAAGGCCGGTTCAAAAAGTCTTCATGTCAAAGATAACTAGTTGAGTACTGAGTTTATGATAGAATGGGGAATGTTTAATTTTTATGTAAAACCATTCATCCAGTGCTGAGTAGAAGAGGATATACACTAACTGTGAACTATGGAGTGGGATCTATAGTTCCATATTAGATGGGTAATGAGATTACTAATGGTCATACAGGCCAAAGAGGTGGATGAGGTTGAGGAATAAAAACTTATGATGTGAAAGAGCAGTATAGTGGATCTAATTAGATTGATCTGGTTGTAGCTCAAGGATGTGGATATAGACAGATATATACAGTAAAATCTATTCATTAGGAGTATAGAATTAGGCCACTTAGAGTATGAGGTACTTTCTTTCTAGCCTCAACTTTAGTGTCTTCATTATTTAACATAGGCGCTTCAAATTTATTTATATATGTGGCTATTATGGAAAGTCCTAGTCTCGAAGTTGAGTATTTTTATGGGGTGATTACACTTAAAAATCCAATGGGGATTCAATTAGAGATTATTTACCAATAAATGGAGTATCCTCTTATGATAGGTGGTTATAATTTCTTATTTAACCTTTTTTTCTTTGAGATGATTGGATTTGATGTTATTCTTGGGATGGAATATTTATTACATTATTAACCCATACAAATTTTATCATTGATGGGTGTCTTTATCCTCACAATACGGTGTTAACTATATTCAAAAGGGAGAATGGGACATCTAGGAATGTCATGTGAGATATAAGCATCATGGTATGGGTGGACTAATAGTCTAGATTTCTAGCCCTTTTCTTGAAAATCAAGGAGTATGATAAGATTTTTTCCCCCATTAGTGGACCATTTTGGGGATTCTTTTCCTAATGAATTTCCAATTATACATTTTCATCGATTGATAGAGTTCACCATTACGTATATTACTATAGTAGAACTGGTACATATTCCTTTGTACATGATGGATTATACATAGATTTAGGATCTTAAGAGGCAGTTAGATAACCTATAATCTAAGGGATTTATCCAACCTAGTACTTCTCCTTGGGGTTCACATTTTATTTTTTTTCCAAAATTATGATTATATATTGAGGTTGTGCATAGATTACTAATTTTTTAATCATCTTATAGTTAAGAAATATTATCTACTTACTCATTTAGTCAATCTCTTTGACCAGATCTAAGGAGCCATGGTCTTCCCAAAAATGGATTTGAGGTCTGACTATCATTAGTACAAGTTAGACCATTGGATATACCATGTAAAATTTTCAAAATAAGGTACGAATTATTCAAATATTTGGTGATGTTATTCGAACTTACGAATATTCCTAATATCTTTATAGACATGATTAATTGGTTCTTTCACCCATATCTGGATGCATTCATGGTTGTTTTTCTGTATAAAATCTCAGTTTACTCTCATACTAGACACAATCATATCAAACACCTTGACATCGTATTGAGTACAGTAATAAATCACCATATATATAGTAAGATAAAAAAAATTCCAATTCTTGATCGATACAGTTCACTTCCTTGGTTACATTATCTCAAACGAAACATTGTTAGTGGATCTAGAGAATGTAACAGTGGTTGTATCATGGGAAGAATCCAGAAACATTATTTATTTCTATTGTTTATTGGGCTAACCAATTACTATCAGTATTTTATTCATAACTATTCACACCTTACAACACCTCTTATAGGCCAGACCAATAAGGGAATCAAATTTATATGGTCTAATTATATTGATATGGAATTTTAAGATTGGAATGGAAGGTTAACCTCAAGACAAATCTAGAGTCTATAAATGATATAAAGAAGCAATTTTGTTTATTGCGATGTTTTAAGAATTAGGTTGGGAGAAATTTTGATGCAAAGGGAATGAGTCATAGAATACAGGTATTATCATTTGATGCTTTATGATAATAATTCCATGATGAATAATAAAAAAGATAGAATTAATTGGTCAAAAATTATAATGTTGGTGATATTATTTGTTAGGATAACGGTTCATGGAATATATAAACTATAAGATCCTAAAATACATATTCACTCAGTAAGACTTTTACCTTAGATAGAGATGATGGGATAAATAATTTAGTCTTTCTACATTTATCTTGCTTATACATCTTAGAAACACAATGATGTTTTTAATATTATGAGTTAGATGACTTAGAAAAATGTTATTCCATAATATAGTAGAAAATGAAATTTTATGGATCTTATTTTTAAAATACAAATGGAGGTTGAGGAGTATCATGAGTTTCATTTTCTTGTGTATTTTTCAGTGATATCATCACTTCTAGATTGAATGGGGATGAGAAAAAAAATTTATCCTAAAGGCTTAATACTGAGGTAAATCATTTCTGGTGATGATTAAATATCAGGTTGGGTCATCGATGAGAATGTGATCATGCTTATTCATGGGTATTTTTGGGTTCCTACATACATGTGAGAGGAATTGATTTTAGAATATCATGATTTTAAATGGGAAGTACATTGTGGAATCACCAAAATATACCATGACTTATGTAACTAATATTGGTGGTTTGGGATGAAAAATGTGGTTGGAGGCTACATCACTAGGTGTTCCATCTATTAGAAGGTGACAGAGGGGAGCCATCATCCTATTGGACTTTTATATCCTCTACCTAACATAAAATTTAAATGGTATGGAATCACAATGGTTTTCATGATGGGATCTCCAAAATCACCTTGAGACAGTGATTTTTTAAGTGTGATTGTTGATAGGTTAACAAAGGATACCCATTTCTTGCCTATCTAGGAGACCTCTCAGTGGAAAATCATAGGAGGCACTATGTATGAGAGATTAAAAACCATCATAGAGTATTTTATAACATCATATTAGATAGGTATTATGTGTTTAGTTCTTGGTTCTTGTAAGGGTTGTAGAAGGATCTGTGTTCACAAGTACTTCTGAGTACAACCTATCTCCATCAGAATGATATTAAACCCAAGCAAAGTATATATGTAAAAATAGATATTCTCGCGGAATGTTTCCCAAATTTTGGATATACTTGGGAAAATAAAATACCAATCAATGTTTATTTATATAGTAATAGTTTAAAAGTGACTATCTAGAGGGATCCTTATGAAGAACATTATAGTAGGTAGTGTCATTCTCCACTATGCTAGTTAGAGGCCGGAGAGGAAACACTACTTGGATCAAATATTCTTCTGGAGACATCATAATATATATAGTTGATCAGGAAATATATAGAAACAACAATGTCTAGGTAGAAGTATTATACTGATCTTCATCATCTAAATATAGAGTTTGAGGTACGGTATCAGGTCTTCTTGTGTGTTTCACCATGACTAGGGAATCAATTGATTAACAGGAAAGGAAAGTAAATGCCTAGATTATTTGTGTTATATGAGATTTTGGAGAGGGTTTGATATGTTGAATATGACATACCTCTCCTGCATCAATACAAAGTTGTGTATGATATATTTCACGTTTCTTAGATCTGTCATTACTACTCTTACCCATCTCTTGTTCTTCATCCTGAGGCAGTCGAATTTGATTGTGATGATTCTTTGGAGGAGTATAACATTACTATTATTGATTATAACATAAATATTACCCAATTTAGTGAGTTTTATTTGGTTCATGTGCTATGGTAGCATGACCATATATAAGAGGATATATGTGAGAAAGAGTCTGATATAAATTTTTAGTGTCTAGTGTTATTATCAGATACATCTCAACCACCCTAAAAATAGAATCATGGGAACACATTTTCATAAATAGTGGAGTTTTATTAAACAAGTTTTTATAGAGTTACATATATATTATATACAATTTTAAAATCTTTTTTTCCTAGTAAAATTGTATAGGTGTTTAAGGAAGGATTCCAAAGTGTTCGGGCTTTTTTCGACCCTAGAGCTCCTGTTTTTTGAGAAGTAGAGTGAGGAACATGGTTTCAACATAGTTTAAACTAACCATGTGAATACACTATGAGAACCATAAAATAGTATCACCTTTTTCTAATTGTGCAACATAGGCCACACAACCATGAAAACCTGAAATTAATTAAAGTTGTATATCTCACATTTTTCACAAATTTTATTCTAACCTTGTGGCCAGGCATGTGAAGGGGTGAACCATATGGACAATAGATTTTCATGGGCTGCATGAGGTTTGTCCATACATGTACATAGTTGTATGAGACTATGTGGACCATGGATAGTAGTTTCACATGGTTGGAGAATGGTTATTCTAATAGTGCGATCAAATCATGATCCAATTAAAAATTGTTGAAATGACTATTTTACTATCGTTTACCTAATTCTAACTCCTCCTCATGTTCTCCCATTTCATGAAAAATAGACTCAAGAGCTCTCCCTTATCCCCTATTCATGGTATTGAAGGATATCCTCCATATGAGATTTGAATCGAACAATTATGGAAATGTTGGATTACCCTTAGTATGTCTATCAAACTTCTTACCACCTTTCATAGTTTCTCACACCATCTTTGATGTTGTCATCATGTTCCATAATATTCCCTGTTAACAAGGAATTTTTTTGGTTTTTCCATTTTTTTTATTAATTCCTCAATATGAAGTTGATGTTGGAAAATGATCCATTAGTCAGTATTAGGTAGGGGGTATAATACTTTTACCTAAATGTCCAATTGTTTATAGCATGAATCTTTGTGTTGTGCACTGAACCTTCCATAAGTCTCTCTCTAAAAAGTTAAAATCCTTTTAATTAAATATTATATACTAACAAAGATGTTTTATAATCCCCAATAAAATCATGGTATGTATTTTACCTCAATTTGAACAACCCATTAGGGTGTATTGCATAAATGATCCTGAAAACCATATATTTATTATATAAATAAACAAAATTTTGTGGTGTGCAGTTTTTTACCTTATAGAAATGGTTTGGATAAATCTAATTTTGAATAAATGTGAATTGTATTACCATTAAAATTGGTCCTTGTTATATTATGAGGTTTACCCATGTATTGTTTTGTTATGGACAATTGGTCATTTATTATATTAGGATTTCATATGTTAATAGACCTGAATCACTTTTAAAAGGAGTGGACAGCCTTGAGAGATACATTGATTCATGAAATGGAATGAATTAAATGGGATCAAAGGACTCCATCCAATTCATTGATCTTATTCCAAGTGAGATGCCACACTTGGATTCAATCAATGTCTCAGGATATAAATTCCTTATCTTAATACCAATACTTTTCCCATAATTTATGGAATGATTTGAATTCCATGGATTATCTCCTTGGATTTGGTTTGAGGCCACAGAACACATTATATTATCTCATGGGAATCTAATAAATTCCAACACTAAGTCTACATAGGACTTGTTCATAGGGCATAGGTAGAACCCTTTAGCGTGAAATTATAACAGAGAACCCTTAGTATTTCTCATGATTACTAAGTCTTAAATACCATTAAACATTTCAAATTTTTATATGATATTCATTATAAATATACTCATTGTTTATATTAATTGGGTCCCAAGCCTGTATAAAAATGAAATATAATCTAAGACATTTTTGATTATGCTGAAGTTGGTAGGACTGGACGGGTATCCTTTGTGGAACCAGGGTAGGAAAATTTTCATTAATTTTCATTGATCTTATTTTTATTAGAAAAAACTATTAATTTTATATTAAAAGACTAGATAGTGTTAAACACTATTTTTGGTGTCCTACTAAGTTTTACTCACACCCAATTTAGAGCACCATTTGGAGGCAGTATTGACTTCATGGATGATGGTAGGGATATGGGGAAGTATCCAACAGTAGACACTTAATTTTCTATTATAGGTTAGAGTATGGATGAAAATTTTTGAGAGAGTTCTTGGGATTATATTGAAGCTTAGATTTATTTTCTTGTTGAATATTTTTTATAGTATATATTTTTTGTATGCTTTATTCCCTATTTCCCCCAACAACCCCTATATTTATATAAATCATTCCATCATTTATATATAAAAAATTGTATACATTTGTTTTGAATATTTATTGATATGGAAGGATTATAATTAATTCCATTTCATTATCATTATGCTTTTTATTTTACTTATTATTATTTAATGTTGTGTTTCACTCTGATAAAGAGGGTATAATCTCCCCATTTTACCATAATAAATTCTCATTTCTAGTCAAAAACCTCTTCCATATGAGGTGGCACACTTGAGTCCATGTGGACACTAGGTCTAGCTAATTATGAGTAAACTAGTCCCAATATGGAACACACCTTCTAAATATTTGTTATCTCACATTTTCAAACCATCAAGGGTACCAAAAAAACTCACTTTTTTGAATTTTTAGGACTTCACAACTAGAATTAATTGGTCTATAAAATTGTGGTTTATCTCCAAAGGATAGAGATTTAACCCACTGAAATGATTTATTTATTATCTTTAATATAATTTCAAAATATCTCATATCTCTTATGTATTTTTATTCTTAAATGAGGAGAATTTTCTTAGTAAAAATTTTCCTTTTATTTTTCTTTTACAAATTTTATCTTCTTTATTTTCAAAATTAATGGTTATTATGTTTTTAATTTTTTTCCAAGTTTTTTAAAACTCTTTAGATTCTCTCTTTTCCTTTCCTTGTGAAAGAGATAATGTGATATTCCATATTAAATCTCAATTTAAACTCAATAGATTTATTTATTTTAATATTATATGATTAATTTGTGTTATATAGGGGGATTTGATGATATATTCTTATTTTATTCCATTTCCAAGAATTATCTTAATGTTTAACTTTTATACATTTCATATCATGAGAATCATTTTTTTGAAACATGTTTTAAATCTCTATCACAAGGCATGATCTTCCATTTTCCACTCATTTTTTTCTTTTTTGATAATCATAAATGGGGATAAGATTTAGGAGCTTTATTTTTTATTAAAGGTCTTGGTTTTTAAATTTTAAGAGTATAATAAATTCATGAAAAATGATTTATTTGGTCAAAATGGATGACTTTTTTTCTAATTATAGTTATTTCGTGAGCATATTATTTATCTCAAATATTTCTTAAGAAAGTTGAATATCATATATATTTACTTGTTTTACATTTGATTTAAATGTAATATATATTTTTATAATTAAGTGTTTTTTATGATAAAATAATGGGGTATTATTGTTACTCTCCCTCTTATGGGTTTTAAATGATCACAAACACCCATTTTTATGTCTAACATTTTCATTGAGGTTGTTTTCAGTTATGTATTTTAATGGAAATATGGTGGTTTTTAGTTAAATTAAAGTGATTAAATAATGACTTTGAATTATTATTTATGATATTTATGATGTATATTTTCATTTTTTGAATCATTGTATAGAGTATAGATGTTTAATAGATTCCCATGAATGTATGGGTAGGATCCACATCATGAGAAAAAGTAAAGCATAAAACAGCAGTTAACCAGTGGAATGTGACAGAACCACTATATCTCTAGAAGACACAACAACCAGCTAGTGGGGTACCCCCAACCATATGATGAGAAAATAGAGTTATAGTTTCCACCTACACCACTTACTACCCAGTTTCGGCTAAAAAGTATATAATGGCATCGAGGTAGATCATCCAAGGGTGCATTGAATTCAGTTAAAAAGTATCCCACTCAACTCTTTAGTGCCCCATCATGAATGTAATACATAAAATGCCATAATTGTATTCTTGAATCCTATTAAATAATGCCTTGGTTTCTTATATCTTCATCCAATCTCAATGAACAACTTTGGTGGAGATAGAATTATTTCATTGACCAATGTCAAATATTTTTTGATCATTCTCTAAACCATCCTCTCTAGATCCATTATTTATTTATGTAACTTAATGTTTGTAACAATTTTCTCTTTCTCTAGCTCTCTGTTTTTATCCATAAATAAATAGAGGTTGAATAAAAAAATTTAAAGGATTTTCACTTAGAAAATATATCTTTTCTCAAATAGACTTCTATCTTTTGTTCTCGGGGTTTTGTTAAAACCAAGGAACATTTGGTTAATGGGACTCCATTAAAACCACTGAATTTATTTTTCTTGGGTATCCATTAAAACAAAAGGAATTTAATTTTGGGGTTCCATTAAAACTATTAGAAGGTATTTATAATACATATCTCTCTAATTGAGGGGAGGAATCATATGAGAACCTTGTGTGATATTTCCAAACTTCTTATCAAATTGTGTTCAATCATTTATTTACATTATCTCTTAGAATCATTTAACATTTATTCAAAAACATTCATAAATTTGGTTCAATCATTTATAAACTTAATTTAGATTTATTTCACCTTTTAAACTCAAATAAAATTTGTCAACTATGAGTCAATCAATTTCTTGCTTTATTTTTTCTTAATAGTTTTAACTTTAATATTAGCCTTTTCATCCCTTTAATTATAAGAGGGTAAATTCATGTAATCTTTCCACATTTCTATAACCAATAAAAATACCTTTTAAAATGGAAAGTGTGTTCTTCACAAAACTCATGAAAACCTTATAAAACCCTTTCCTCTTTCCAAAGCATTTTCTACAAATCTGTTTTGTGAAAAAAAATGACATCACATTTATTATAAAATACACTTCATAAATAATTTTAAAATATATTTTTAAAGTTAAAAAAACATAAATAAAGTAATAAACAAACAAACATTGCTTCAAACATCAATAAAATAATCCAATTTATCTAAACAAATTAATAAAAACAATAAACAATCAATGGGTAGAGAATACAATCGAAGCATATAATGGATCCCCAAAAATCATCCAAAAATGAAATATAAATCATTGGAAATACCTAGGGATATAAATATAATGACTCTATACCTTGTATCATCAAATTACACTATATCTATGGTCCCATAGTACAACCGAGACATCCCCATTTTCACTACTTTTGGTCTTTGAGTCTAAGAAAACCTCTACATTGGTGAAACTAGCCCGAGCACTAGTTAGTGTGTTCTAAAAAAAGTAGTGTAACATACATCTAAAACTTAAATCAACTACCAAGGTCACTATGACAATTAAAGGTAAGGTGAGAAACAAAACATAAGAACAATCTTTATTTATTAAAATAAACAATAACCATAAATATAATCTCACCCCCTATACCCTTGAATGAAATATCCCTAAAGACATCCATCACATAATCACCACATACATCAAGAAACATCCAAAAAGAGAAACAATACAATTGGAATATAGAGGGTATCACACACTGATACATAATAAAAATATATAATTGTGCCAAATGGTCCTTCATAAAAATTACTCTCAGATTTCCCAACATCATTACACATAATTACAAACCATTTGAAATTTTATTTCAAATTCCAATTTAAAAATAACCAAATTTAGACCACCAATAGGAAAACACTTTAAGAAACCAACCCAATTACCCCCATTTTATACATTTCAAATGAAAAACTAAACTTTCAATCACTTCTGAAAATAAATGGGGTCAAAAAACATAAATCTTCTATTGAACTTAAAAAAACCAATTAAGGATTTCAAACTAGATGGAATTAAATCACCCCTTTATATACTAAGTAAACCCATTTAGAACCTTTATAAAAGGAGATAAGAACTTTAAAATAATTACTAAACACTTAAAAACTATTTCGAATAGTCTTTTTTAGATTAAATAATGAATTTAATCCACCAATAATTAAATGATATGAAATTTAAAGGATGGTTAGAAAATAATCTACCTCAACTTGGGTGGAACCATTCAAAAATGTGTTGTCTACAGATGGGATTGATTAATTATGTAATATCATGATCCCTATGATCCATGTAAGTAAAAATCAACATCAAACCCCACCATGAACCCATATCCTCAATCAAACGTCCCTACGGTTTGTAGAAGGAGTTTAATACAATAGTAAATGATGGTATTAGAAAAGGGGAAGGAAAAAATAAAGCTAATAGAGGGCTTAACTTAGACAAATTACTTGAAAATGTAGGAGTAGAGGAAAAATTTAATGGATGAATAAGGGAGGGGATCTCCCTTGACTATTCCTAGTTCAACTAAGAAAGAGGGGTGAATAAAACCCAAAATCCCTAAAATTATAGGAGGGAAAAAATGTTCATATTACCATTTTTAATGAAATATGATCATCACACATCGTTAGAAAATATGATCTGGAAGACCATGTTCCAACCGTTGAGTTTACAATACCTAAGAAAAATTATCTCAGATGGTTTGGCCACATGATTTACTTAATGTGTAGAAACAGTACATTAAACACAATTGGAACTCTAATGGGTTCTCCTTAGAATTTCATGGTTGGACCCAAATTGTGTGTTGCCCTATTGGAAAAAACAGGAACATTAAAAATATACAAGAACATTCCCTTCACTCAGGACCACACATGGATTATCTTATCCTAAAAAAATTATGTAGTATATGGGAACTTCCATAATTTAATTAATTATCATATAAAATAATCCAAAATTTTAAATTACCCCAAATTTATTTAAAATATGATAATATACTAAAATAAATTAATATTTGGGTGTCATAATTCTCCCCACCATGCTACATTATGTCATCATAAATTCATTATTTATGATAAAATAAAGGGAAGCCAAAAAAATCCCTACCAATACATGAGGTGGGAGTGAGTGAGAAAATAAGGAAGGATACTATTACATGAAAACACATGTCACACTCAATTAATAAAAATAGAGAAATAAAATCATCAATAATTCATGAACATATCCAAGTATGAAAAAAACTCATTTTAAATGAACCATAAAGTTCTAAGAAAAAAATACCTATTATAGGACTCCCACGTAATTTAGAACACTTCTAAAATGGAGAAAATGATAGAAAATATCTCACAAGAACCAGAAATGGGATCATCTCTAATAACTATGATTACCCAAATCATCTCTAAAGGAATAATTTTTTTATCCCGAATCAAACTAGAATAAAATTGGATGAAATCCATTAAAAGACCTCAAACCTAAGGATTGTATCAAATGATAACCAAAATTAGGAAACTCATTTCTACCACATCCCGTATCACCAATAATTGATGAAATATATCAGGAAAACCTACCTTATCATGGAATAACATGATTATAAATATTGTATCATAACTGAGGGTAATATGCGATATTGGACCTCAAAATTTGTTCACCATCTTATGAAGAACCCCGTAATATCAAAACCAACACTATCCAGTGAAAATATAAACATGTGAAACATCATTCCTAAAAAACTAAAACAAACTAATGAGTCACCATTATCCAAACCAAGAAACATAAAAATAAGTAAATCCTTATATATAATCCCCATGAATAAAAACCAAACATTGAGGCATAAGCAGAACTGCAATAATTAATAACCCCTTAGCAAGATTAACTATGATAATAAAGTAAGATTGATCATTTTGAGGACCTCAATCTATCCCAACTCAATGAGCATGAATCCAAAATATATTATCACTACAAAAACAAGATTCAGTCTAGGCTCCAATAGTGTTCATTAAAAAATAATCATTTACTAGAAGCTACTTTGTAAATCTATAACTATTGGATCTATTTATGAAACCGGTCCAAGTACAACACCAAAATATATTCATCCAAATTTAAGAGGATAGTGGGTGAATAAATTCTATAAAAAATTGGATCATGATTATACTGCTCCATTTAGTGTCTGGAAAAATCTTATGAACTAATGGAAAGAGTGCATTCTCTATGGATCATCCTAAAAATAGACTTCCATATTTTCTTAATAAATTTATAGGATGCATAATTAAAAAAATGAAACATGAATATAACCAATTCATTTTCCTCAACAAAAAAATAATTCCCAATTAACCCTAAGAGGAAAAATCCAAACACATAGGCCACTAGGGTAAAAAATGATCATCTTTAAAATATTATTCCTTTTAAACCACTCTTCTTTCTTAAGAAGTTTCCAATCAATTTTTAAAATACTCACATACTTTGAAAACTAACTTTTCTCCTTTGAAACCAATTCAAATTATTTAGAAATACAAATTAATCCATTTCCCTTAACCACAAAATTTTAAAAAGGGTTCACAAACACACCCATTCCCTTTTTAGAACATCCAACTTATTTACAAAAAAAACACTTATATTTTTAAGTATTTTTCAAATATCTATTTTAAAAAAAATTATAATGTAATAATTCACTTTTAAGGAATTATATGTAAATAAAAGTCATATTTTTTTAAAACCAAAACACCCGATTTTTAAAAAGCTAAGACATTTCATGAAATTATCTTTCAATTTTAAAACTCAAACCTCTAAAAAAATAAAAGAGAATAAAAATAACATTTAATAATTATTAAAAACATCCAACTTATTTTATTCCATCACCAAATTGGTTTTAAAATACAATCATTTCATAAAATATTATTTTCCATTCAAAAATATAATTTTCCCCATAACTGGAATCAAATTGTGAAAACTATAATTCCAATAATGAATCCATATTAAATCAAATCATCATTTAAAAACATAAAACCACCATAAATCCCACTAATTATATTCACCCTAATTATCTTAATTATCTGATTAAATCCAAAATGAAAGAGAAAGGAAGCATTAAATCCAAGGTGGCAGTAGGAATTTACATGATTTTTTTGCATGGTTTGTCTAATCATGTACTAACCTTACATAAGTCCATTATTATAGTTTTAGTATTATTGAAATGATCTCAACATTGTTCTTTAGGGAATGTGATAAAACAGTGTTATTATGGTTCTCCTTTAATCCCTCCCTAAAATAATCAATTAACCCAAAATAATTATAGGTAATGTCAATGTGGATCAAAATAACATAATCTCATATTAAAGAACATCAAGAATGAAAAACAAATAACCTTGATTTCTATATTAATACCTGATATACCCATGGAAACTCAAGTATTATGATGATAAAGTGTTCACGATACTCTCCCTGAACCTACCTATCGAGTCTCGATGACCCCATCACATTAGTGCCTAACTTCCCAAAAACAAGTGGTATATTCAAGAACATGGGCCAAAAATGAACCTAGGTTATGAAGACATTTGTTACAAACTATGATGATCTTCAACATAAACCGTCACCTGAACCAATCCCCCATTGCCTCAAAGGTCATTCGCTATCCCCATAGGTTGGAAACTAGTATCTGGGTATCAAGAACAAAACCTTAGTATTGATTTCTCCCTCTAAATAAAATTAACTACCTATGATTCCACATGGAATTCTAGTACGAAAAATCAATAATTTGAATAGAAATTCCAACAAAATAAACTTAATAAATTTTTATGATATAATAATTATATCTGTGTAGCTTACTACAGCAACAAATAAAAATCTCATAAATGAACATAATGTTTAATATAAACATAAGGAAAACATAAAAAATCATATAAAAGAAACAAAAAATTAAGTTCAATAGAAAAAAAAATGATACATAACAGTACCAATAATAAACATAAAACCAAATCACTACTAATTCCTCCTCATAACCCACCGTCACAAAAAATAATCCAAAACTAACTTTCATGGTCTAACCAGACCAAGACCCACACAAGACCAAACCATTGAAAATGAAACCAAAATAAAGATATGATAGAAATGTGTACTAATTGGTGTATGTAATGATTGAGGAAAATACACCCAATATTCTTTCACCAAATAATTTTTTCCATTTCATTTCCAAATACTATTAACCAAATACTTATTTAAAATCATAAATAGAAAATAGGTTTTCACATGAATTTAAGAAAAAAAAATATCATTCCATAATTATTTTAATAAAGTGACCCATTTTTAGAATAAAAAATGGTAGATTAAAACCATTTTAACTTAAAATAGCTTTTATAATTGAAATATAAATCTTTATAAATCTAATGAAAATGATCCAAGACCCTTTAATCTTTCCAAAATGTTTTATAGAAATACATTTCATGTAAAACCACATCAATGTAATTTTAAAATAAAAAACAAAAATAATTTTAAAATTACATTTAAAATTGAACTAAAATAGTAAATAAGAAGGTGAAAAAACACACAGAGAACCAATAACTAAAAAAACATGCCAAAGTTTCTGAACAGAAGAAAAGTTCCTATAAAAAACCAACCGGTGGGGGATTAAATTGAAGTATGAGATATAGTCCAATAAATAATCCTATAAAATATCTAATCATACTATGGAACTCCATGATATCTAACTATAATGACACTAAACCTGGTTTTATCTTAATACAATCTATATTTGGCACCCTTAGTGTTACATATACATCACTATTAGGTGTCCCATTGGATAACTGTGTCAATGAAAACCAATTGGAGGGAGAAACTCTCCATGGTAACTATCTATTGAGATTGACTAAACTGATGTAACATACATCCAATACATATACTAACTACCCAAGTTCCCATAAAAATAAATTGGATAGGTGTAGACAAAAGTGAAAAAAATCATTACTTAACAAAATAAAAAATAACTATATATACCTTCACACATCTTAAACCAATGAATTAAATATGCATGTAGATATTAATCACCCAATAACCACATAAATCAAGTACCACCCATAAAGGGAAAAATTTTAAGGGGAATCTAGAGGTTATCACACACCAAAATTTCATAAAAACATATAAATAATACAAATAGACCTTATTAAATATTTAGATTTGATTTTGAAGACACTTTACCCATACTTATAAACCATTTTAAATCACATTTTAAATAAATATTTAATCTTAATCCACTTAAAAACACATTTGGAATCTTATTTGGAGAATCAACACAATTTCACCCATTTTTATCATTTCAAAATTAAAACCAAAATTTCACACAATTCTTGTCCCAAATGGGGTAAAAACACCATAAAACCTTCTTTATGCTTTAAAAACTATATTATTGGGAATTTTAAAAAAAATCTTCATTAAAACATCCCATTAGAAACAATGTAAACCCAATTAAATCCTTTATTCCAAGCGATCCCACCACTAAAACAATTAGTTAATCCCATAAAAAGTATTAAATATAAGTCTAGTTAATAAAAATATTATTTAAAACATCAATAATTCAATGAAATTGAAATTAATGTAATCACACAAAAAACCAATACAAAATTTTGTCGAACCATTCTGAAATGGGATCACCTGTGATGGTGAATACACAAATGAGAAAGAACACACTCTTTATAAGACCTAGTAACTAAAACATGACATTAAAACCCACTCTGAACCCCTACCCTAGGTCAATAAAACCTAGGGTTCATGGGAAAAGGTCAATCTAAGAGAAAATGATATAATAGGATAGTAGAAGGAAAAAAGAAGTCCAAAAAAGTGTTTATTATAGAGAAATCACATGGAAATAGATAAGGGAGGCTATAGATTTGTTGAAGAATATGGGAGGATAACTCCCTTCAATTTTTATAGATCAACAAAGATAGAGGGGAGAAGGAGGGATTAAATCCCTTAAAAGAGAGGATGGAAGAAGGGCCATTTTGCCCTTTTTAATGAAATCAGTGCATCACACATGGTTAAACCACAAGATTTAGTAAACTTTTCACAAAATATATAGTTGGAACTACCTATGTAGAATTAAATTACATATTTTGGCCACAATATTTATTAAAATATTTCCAAATTTGTAGTAGATATTGGATATGATCTGCAACACCTCAAATAAGTTTTCCTTACAATCACATGGTTTCATCTAAACCATATTCTACATGTGTAGGAAAAACCTTTCACATTAAAAATGAACTGGGTTCCTCCCTTATTTTAGAAAAACACATGATTTTCCATAGGTACTATAGAAAAACCATCCAATAGAATGAAATTTAAATTATTTTTTGAATTTTAAAGGAAATTATCGAAATATTGAAATTACCAAAAAATAAAATAAAATAATAAAAAATAATAATTAATTGTGACATGAAGGTTCCACATGACAAACCACTTATCCTAGATATCCTTTGGGTCCAAAGGGTGTTCTTGATTTACATGGGATTTTAATTAGTTCTTGGGTATTAGGAATACACATGATTAATATTTTCACAATTGAATAAAGAAAATAACAAGAAATAGAAACTAATGAGAATCACACATAACATGTCTAAATACTGGACATCCATGGACATTCAATAAATAGTTATAGATAAATAAATAAATCAAATTAGGTATATTAAAATAAATATCCAAATAGATCCAAAAATAAAATATAGAAGAAGAATTTAAATAATATAAAAAATTATTATATGTATATACTAGGGAAAATTAGTTGATACGACATCCAAAAAATAAAATAGACACTAAATAACTCAAATGTAACCACCACATGACCATTAGTTACTCACTAAATCACCCAACGAATAATGTTGAGAAAAACTGGGTACCTAAGGGAAAACATAAGATTTACATATACTCATACAATAGAATATATGCAATTTATAACATAAAAATGCCCAGTAGGAATCCACCATAGAGTCTATGCATTTCCTTCATAATAAATTCCATAAATTCTTATTTGAACATACTATATAAATTAATTTTTTATATTATAATGTTAAATAAAAATATATATAATTCCTAATATGTTTATTCCAAATTCAAAACATGATCTTTTATAAAATTAGGTTTGTGAACTTTAAATTCATTTTTTAGACCTCAATATGTATTCCATACACTCCTTTAAATTTCATTCAATATCCGAGTAGATAATTTTTATATTGAAAATTCAAACTAACACCATTTTCTTCCTCAACCCAAAAACATTATAAAAAATCTTTTTTAAACAACATCATTTTACAATTGAATAATCACATCCTATAATACCAATATGAAAATCAATTTTAAAATAAACCAAATACATGACTAAAATATAAATTAATCATAATAAATCACCATGATATCTCAAAAGAAGTGAATATAACTGATCAATGATTATATAAAACCAACAAGGGTTGGGGGATTCAGATGGGGTAAAGAATGGGATCCCCAAAATAATTCTTACTATGAACTAAGAATCATGTTAAACTCCTTAATAATCATGTAACATAATCTTGAAATAGCGACTGGATCCATAGGTAGGCCTAAAAAACCCATAATACAATCCGTATAGTAAAATTAGACTATCCAAGGCACATCATCCATTATATGTTCCCTCAGCTACCAAATCCCAAAATCCACCAAAGGTGTACTCAGCTTATGTTGGCCAAAATCCCATTACCAAGGAGCAATATAATCTTTTTCAATAACATTACCATAAATTGAACATGTGGTGTACTTATTTACAGAATCTAATAAGTTCGTACGATTCCCATGATATTATTCAATAGAGGAAATAGTTAAAAACCAAAAATTGAATACATAAATCAATTTAAAACATAATATAATACACATATCACCTCCAACACACTCATATGACACAAAACCTTTTTAAAACATTAACAAGAATATATATATATATATAACACTCCCCACTAGGATTAATCCATGTCAAGAATATAAAATATTGTGGACTAAATTTAGTGTTTCAAATAATCTTTTTAAAATAAATCTCCTTCAGAAAGTTCCAAACAAGATTTTCAAAACACACTTAAAATGACAATGGACATCAGAGAGTGGGATCACAGCTTCAATCCAACAGAGATTGGTAATTCTACAGCATAGGTTTGGATAAAAGTTTTTGGTTTACATTGGATTTTGTGGCATCCTAGGATTTTATATGATATAGATCTTGCTATTGGGGTCCCAATTAGAATGGATAGGGAAACTGAAATGGCCAGATATGGACATTATGCCAGATGTCTTGTAGAAGTTGATCTATGTACCTCTTTAATTGATAAAGTCTGCTTATCAACTGATGATGAAGAATTGGAATTGAAAATTGAATATGAAAGTTTCCCAAAATTTTGCTTGGACTGTAAGGCCATAGGCCATGATAATTCAAACTGCAGGAGACAATTGATATGAAAGAACTATTCTAGTTGAGGGTATGATTCTAAATCATGCCATAAATCTGAAAAGGAAAAGTAGGAACATGGCCAGGTGACTATTCTAACAGAGAAGACTCTAAGGGCACAAAGTGTCTCTATAGAAAGTAATGGCAGGGTGCCTAATGCTCATGATAAAAAATCTTGGTCTGATATAGTGAAGGAGGGACAAGAGACTCCACCTAGATCAAGTGCAGACCCTGATAAGCCTGACTCATGCCAGGGTCCCCTGGATAATGTTGATGCACCTCTTCAATCTGTTTCTGTTAAGGGAAATGAATCTCTGACTGCTTTTCATGCTGATTCTGAAATTAGACATACACTACAGCAACCTACTGCTATGATTAGTTCAGATCAAGATATGCATTTAATTGTTTATGCTCAACCTGCTTTGGTTCAAAGCAATGAAGTTACAGTTGCAACTCATGCTGATTTTGGAAATGTTTCTATTCAGACATATTTCAATGCTATTGAATGTGACACTGATTTGTAGGTACATGTACAAACTGAGCCTCAAATTGAGGATGAAATATTGAAGCATGATTATGTGCTGTAGCACTCACCTTCTGACTTGAGTGGGTGTTTTAAAACTTGTGAAGCTACTGCTTCACCTGGACTTTCTGAAAGGGCTGACTCTGCTTCTCTTTCTCTAGCTCCATCAATCTCTGAACCTTTTGTAGTGGCTGGTGAAGACTCAGTCACTCTGACTAATGAAGTGGTGTAAAATACCTCGGTCACTCCAGCGGGGAAGGTGAGTAACACCTTAAAGGAATCCTCTCTTATCTCTACACCGGATGTGCAGGAGACAGAACAGAAAATAGATAAACCAAGAAAAGGGCACCAAAAAGATGGAGATGATGAAGGTACTTGGCAACAAGTCAGAACCAGAAGTCAAAAAAGGGAAGGAAAAGAGGCCTTGAAGATGAAGGAGGAGGTGCAAGCTGACAGCTCGGATGAAGATGTGGAAACGTTGCTACAGCAAGCTAAGGAGCTTGAAATCCACTATATGAGAGGAAGAGGTCAAAGTCGTATCAGTGCCAAAACATGGAACGAATGGAGAGAGAAAGAAAGATTAATTGCGGACAAGATATGGAAAAATATTGGTTCACCGGGAGAGGGAACTTGATGTATTGTCCTGCATGTTGACTTTGATGTTCCCCTTTGACTTTCTTTTAATATAATATTTTGGGTCCAAGCCCCTTACTTTTTAAAAAAACGATCCATTTTAAACCCCTTATAATATCAATATAAAATATGTTTTTCAAGACAATTATGAAAAAATACCTTCAAAACGATACGGAAATTAAATTTTTATTTAAGAACATTTTGGAAATGATCAAACAACCAATAAGTGTCAAAATAAATTATCACTAGCCAAACACGTTTATTTTCATATAAAAATCCATTTGAAAACATGAAATTCCAAAGTTTATGTTCATAAGTTTCTAAAAACCCTTATAAAATTTAAAATTAGAGTCAAAAAATACTTTAAAACACAAAATTTCCCTTTAAAAGGCCACTCATGCATTTTCAAAAACACACAGCATGTGAAAAAATATATTCCATGTAAAGAAGTGATATGTAAACCATTTTAATTTCTTCATGTGAAAAAATTATGGAAATATTTTGGAAATAAACTCATTTTATAAAATCATATCATCACATGGGATATAATATTAATGAACAATATCAAAGAATATATATTATTCAATAAAAACAAACTGCAACATGTTTCCTTTAAAAGAAAACACCCAACCAAGTGCATCTGCCAACACGGCATGACTTGATCCACCGATAGGATTGCCTCATCTAGGAATTCATGGTTCAAAGACTACTCTTCAAGGGATGGATGGGTGGAAAGAAATTCTACCAGTGCCTGCACCTTGATATCCTTGTGGGAAACAAACCTGATATCAAATTGTTGAAGGATCACTACCCACCGAGATAGATAGCCTGTCAACATGGGGATGTTCAAGATATACTTCAGTGGATCCACGTGGGACACTAGTTTTATCTCATGATTGTGCAAGTAATGTCACAATTTCTACACTGTAAAGGATAAATCAAGGTAGCTCTTCTTGATAGAGGAATATCTTGTATCTGTATCGAGGACCATGCAGCTGAGATAATATAAATTGTTCTATGTCCCTTCATTGTTCTTCTGGGAGAGAAGGGAACTGAGGTATCATTTCAGAACTGTCACATAATGGACCAGAAACTTCCTGGAGATAGGTGGAATCAGAACCAAAGGTTGTATTAGATACTACTTGATTTCCTCAAAATCAGTCTACCACTCTTCATCCCACTGATAAATGACACCTTTCTTCATGAGTCTGGAAAAAGGATTACACTTTCTAACCAGATTTGCGATGAATTGGTGTATGTAGGCTAGGTGGCCTTGAAAACCTCATAGTTCCCAAAGGTTTATCTTAAAAAGGCATCTGGATGAAATCCCTTATCTCCTCCGAATAGATCTCAATGACTCTGTATCTGAAAAATGAATCAGAGAAAATTTTCAGAGGTGACCTCGAAGGCACATTTCAAGGAGTTCATCTTTAAATGGATGGAAAAGAGGAAGCTGAACACTTTCTCCCAATCTATGATATAGTATTTTCACTATAAGTATTTTACCACCAGATCAACCACGTATCATTCCACAAATTTCCCAAGTATTGGCTTTAATATGTGGTTCATGGCATGCTAATAGATGGATCCTAGATTCTTTACACCGAAATGTATTACCTGATAGAAGAAGGTACCTTGCAGTGCCCTGAAGGTGATAGATTCATCATCCTCATGGGCCATTCAGATTTTATTATATTTGGAATACCCATCAATGAAAGAAAGAGATTGAAATCCAGTAGTAGAGTCGATCAGTAACTCGATCACAGGGAATAGAAAATCATCCTTCAGACAGTGATGATTGAGATCCCAAAATCAATGCAGACTCTGGTCTTTCCATTTTTCTTCCTGAAGGTAATAATGTTGGCTAGCTATATGGGGTACTAAAACTCCTTGATGAAGTTGGATAATGAACATATCAACCTTATCCTTGACCATGACACTGTGAGAAGGGTGCATCTTTCTGGGAGGCTGTTTGAACCCGTGATGATTTACTGGGAGACTGAGACAGTGTATGATGAAATGAGGATCTAGCCCTGGAGTCTCATCATAGCTCCGTGATGCTTTAGGAAATCAACATACTATTTTTGTTCTTCTCTAGTCATGGTTAAAATGATCCTTATTTGTTCCAGATCTATCTCGGTACTAAGATTCACCTGTACTAATTCATCGACGGTGGTGGAGGAACCTTCCTTAAATGCGGGAGGGTAATCTTCCAAATCCCCCTCATCATCTGTAGTGAGAGGATCATCTATAGGAGGCGATTCTTCCAAGTTTTTTGATCCTAACATAATCCTGCTGCCAACCTGAGCAGCAGTGGAAACCTTATCCGGAAACTCCTACACTACTGAAACAATGGCAAGGAAAGCTGTCGATCTGATTCCATTAGGCCTTCAACCCAAGGGGCCAATTTTGATATTATCAAAGAAATAGTGGTTCATCAGCTTGAGCTAGTTTATCCTAGCCCTAAGAAATAATAAAGTATGACGTATTACAATTTTCATGTGGAAAACATCACTATACCTCATGGGGGTAAGGGGCTCTAGGATTACTCGAGCCTAATTCATGTAGGAGTACAAAGTGATCTTCATGTGCTCCTTATGTCAAGGAATGATATTTCCCCTTGTCTCAGAGATGAAAGATTAGTTTCCCATATCTAGGGTTGTGGCCTCCAACCAGAGAATTGGGAAAATATAGGCATCATCCAGGTCTACCCATTGGTTAGCCACAACGGTGGAATGCTCAACCTCATTAGCTTGAATCTTCATTTTTCCTTTCTATTGTAGTAGTCAGATTCTAGGTAACGGTCTTCACAAGAGGAAAAGGGTGATGTTTCACCCAAGATTACCCCCACTTGACCATTGAGGGAGTACGTAAAGAATTGGTGATATGAGTAAGGAACTTCCTCATGCAGGTGGAGCCATGGTCTACCCATTAATGCATTGTAAGCAGTGTCTTGCGAGACAACCATGAACTCGGTTATGGAAACTAGGCCACCAAACTGGGTATTTTGGTGTACCTTTCCAACCAGTGTCTGTTCTATCCTATCAAAACCTTGAATATTCAGGTCATAAGGACTTAAATATGTTTTAGACAGCCCTATCTTGTGGAGTATCTGGGTTGGGATAAGATTGATCTGAGAGCATGTGTTGAAAAAATAGTGGCAGACCTCCACGCCATTGAGTTGAACAGTGATGTATAGTGGACATATGTGCCCCTGTATATGAGAACCTTTATCTTCTCCAGAAATTGAAAATATTTCCTGACACTCTACTCGTTTGACTTCCTTAGAAAGGAAGGATTATATGGCTACGACCTCCGTTTGAAACTTGAGGGGGCTTTTTAAATCCTCTGTGAGGGCTTCACGCATATCTTATGACAGGTGGAGATCCTCAAGGATAGAAATCCATATAATAATGTTGGCATGATTCTTGATGAAATCATATTTCTGTGCCAGTCATTCACTTATACTGATAGGAGGTCTCTCAGTGGAAGGAGGTATGACGGGCACTGCTGGTTGAACTGGTGAATTATGGATCCTGATGGGAATGTCCCACTACTCACTAGTCGAACTTCATAGAGTGACTACTAGATGACAACCAGATGACTAAGGTCCATTCACAAAATAACGTGACTAATCATAGCATGGTCATGGAGTCTCTTCCTGATCAAGCAGTACAAATGATGGTGGAGGGGAATATGATTAAATGAGATGATAAGGTTGCACTGCTGAGATTTGGGCTGGGTCTGCTGTCTAGTCTTGATGGCGTGCATAGCTTAACTGGAAGAACTGTCCAATGCATTATGACGATTCAGATACCCATGGCTTCATCGACACTGGTGTTGACTGCGTATGTTGGGAGCATTTTCCTAATTATCTTCGTCATCGGTAACCATGTAAGGGTTTACCAGTTCCACAGTATTGATCAAAGCATACTCTTAGTCATCACATGAAGAATCCTCCATTTTTGGGCGGATTCTGGGTGAAATATCCATCTCTAGGGGCATGACATCACAGTGATTATGGGATGGATTTGGCATAGGGGATGGCTTTATTTTCCCTTGCATCATCAATGCTTACTCCCCTAAGAGGATGAAGGCTAAGATGTTGATGCAGAGGTAGTGGCCGAAGGTAGCATAGTGAATTTTGAAGGCTCAAGCTGATTTAAATATGCACAGATGATACTATGGGCATGGTAAACTGCCTTATGAGCTATCCAATCATCATACTTTTGAGACCCATGGTTATAAACCTATTGTCATTCTCCATCATTGTCTCTGTCAGGATATACAAACACACATGCCACTTGTTCTAGGTCTTTAGCCTGTATAACAATGTGGTTATCAACTTATTATTAGAGCCAGTATTTAAACACAAATCACTTCATGAGGGTGTTCCCAAGGAACTAGTGATAGGGGAAGTAATTAGGGTGATCAGTGAGATTCTCCTCTTTGGGTCTCTTGCATTCGTGAAACTGTGGGATTCCCTGGTTCGAGATGCTTCAGAAATAACCAAGAACCTTAGCCTCATTAAATGAGAAGGTCTGGTTCCTCCAATCTAAGAAAGAAGATCTGGGAGTTTGGCCCTGACTGGGGGCTGGCGGAGCCTGGCAAGGAGGGGGAATATGATTATCTCACCTAGGCGGTGGTGGCAAGTTACGTGGGGGTGCCTGCTGATTTTGAGGTGGGTGATGTTGAGGCAGAGGCTATGCCTAAGGTGGAGGACTTTGGCAAGGATATAGAGGTGGCTCTACCGGTAACAATTCCAACTGCCTGGGGGCCTCTATTTGCACAACAATAGAATTCTCAGCCATAGAGGCTCTTCTTGTAGGAGCTATAAGAGATAAAGGACACGCTTTCTTGGATTGTTTCATGGCTTCTTCTAAATTATGAGCTTTGTTAGAGAAATCCCAAAACCCACCTAGGAAGTTCTGAGTAATGAGAGAAGGGACCAGTTTAGTCTTCACATTACCCATCCACATCGGTAGAAACTGTTCCTGAGTTAGCGGCATATTGAGTGAATATGTGAGGACTTTCCACCCAGTGAAAATGTCTGTGACTCACTCATCAGACCTTTTCTTGCACTTTAAGAGATTGGTGATGCTAGTCTTCTGAGTGGGGGAACTAAACTGGTAGAGAAACTTCCTACGAAGATCCTCCCAACCAGCTATTGAACCAATGTGAAATAGGTTATACTAGACAAATGTGGGACCCTCCAATGTTTGTACGAAACACAAGAGTTTAGCAAATTCTTGTTGTGATAGAGTTACCAACATGGGTTCACACCTTGAAATAAAGTGAGCCCAGTGATGTAAAGGATCACCTATCCCATTGAAAGGGGAGAAGGTATGATTTATGAAACCCTGGGGTGCTGGCATATCGTCCACCCATGACGGATATGGTTTTCCATCAGGAGAGATGGCCACCTATCAAGTTTCTAGAGCCTCGAGACTAGATATAAGAGTAGCCATCAGATAATTCTATCAAGGGTTCCTATCATGAAGAGGGTCTTTGAACACTAATGCATTGATAGGATCTTCAACATGGTAATAAGGTCCAGTGGATCATGGAGAAATTGATGGAATTACTTGAGGAGGTAGGGGAATAACCTGTGGTGCTGTTGGAGGAAATTGAGGAGCAACTGGTGGAGCTTGCGGAGTAGCCGATACAACCTGGGCCAGATCCTAAGGAAGGTTATCGCGCAGCTCGAGTGGATTTGGTGACACATACCAGGGACTTTTTCAATAAACACAATATTTTACCCTGTATAGCTGGGAAGGGTTGTCAAGATCACCAAGAAGCAACTCACTGGGGGGAAATTGTACCTACCACTATCCCTACTACCCCAGTCTAGGATCACCGTAATATGGTCGTCGTTCCATGGAACGCTCTGCAAGGAGCTCATTAACCATCCTTCTCTATTCGGCGAGTTGCTAGCATAGTGCCACCTTTTCAGGATCATCCTCTGTCTTATGCATCGATTTGAACAGGTCATGTATTTTTATGGTCCCAGTGTTCTATTTACCCTTGTTAGGGTCTCGATCGAGATGCAATGACTTGGAAGGTGAAAGGCGAACAATAAAAGCTCTTTATTGGCGAGTATGGACAACTTTAGGGTGTTCCGGGTGTTGTACTACCCCAATAGGTTGTTCCTATTATCCATAACATATTCTAATTCCCCCTTATGGGTATATATCAGGAATGAACATGTTCCCCGTGACAATGCCTGAATGGACTATATTCGATATCATTGGGTAAACCAAGTTGATCCAGTATTAGAATCAAATATATGGTAGCATATTTCCATCCACAGATCTAGACATGTGGGGAAGCCTCCTTAATAAATATATAGAGCATTGTAAATCTTTGAACGCATCATTGCTGGAAGGTCCAATGATAACAAGGTGAGGTTGGGTACTGAGTGACAGGGAGTGTGGCCAACTCAATTAGGTAGCACTATTGGCCAGTGTCATCGAAGTGGTACCTTCTTTTTGGGTAAGCTAACTGTTGATGAAGAAGATGAAAATGAATCATCGTTAATGTTCAGTAGAAGCACATAAACCTTCCCTGGGTGAGGGACTCCGGAATGTTGAAATTTTCACATGCAATTGGCTGAAACATCTCTAGGAAATGGTCCGCTGTGAGAATTTCCAACAAACTTATCAACTCAGACTTGGGATCCAGACCTTGATTTCCCCATTCATTGACTGGGGGAGGTTGAGGGACAGGTAACAACACTAATTTAGACCATTTCCATAGTAGTCTTGTTGGTGGATATTACAGCGCACATGCCGACAAACCACTGCATCTTTGGCTGGTTCCTGAAGAATACATTAATTGAACAACCACATCCCTGTAAGATGGAATTATGACCACTACTTCCTATATAGGGGTTGTGGTCACTGGCGGTGGTTCGTGATGTTTCTCATCCTCTATTGGTTCTCAGAACAACTCTATGTGATCTCTTATTGATCATAAGAAATATTGCACAACCAAGCCCTAGAGAGGGGCCAAATATTCATCCTTATTTATGTATCTTAGGAGGGCCTCAGGGATCTGGTGCATCTTTCTTTCTAGGAGTACAAAGCTAATATGTCTAGTTCCTGCCTCAATTATTAACATAGAGGATCGGGGTGAAGGTTGTATTATCGAATTGCACTCCACTTCAGAATATGAAAATAGGATGGGTTGGCTTGTGGTTTGAGGATTCTCAGGTTTCTTTCTCTGGTAGTGAAAACCCTCCCTCTTGTACTAAAATGGTTCTTCTAGGCATGGTAGATCATTAACACGGGGAGGACCTATGCTTTGATGAGATGGGGTGCTAGGGGCACCTGAGAATATATCGAATGGAACATGGGGAGGACCCATGTGATTGAGAGTACTGGAGCAGGGAGGTCCCCCACTAGAGCTGGTAAAAACATGGGGAGGACCTCTATGGTGGTCTTCATTAGCACGAGGAGGATATTAATATTGGCTGGATATCATATCTTTTGTATGAGGAGGGCCTTCATACTGACCATACCAGATACGAGAAAGACCTTCCTGACAATCATTGATGAAACAGGGAGGGACTCCACTGGAGTCGGTGAGAACATGAGGAGGAGCACCATGATGGTAAGTGATAGGGAAAGGAGGTTCCGCACATTGATAACCTAGTAGTATAGGGAAATTTTCATAGCTGAGACTAAGGGCATAGGGAGGAACTTTTTGCTAAGAATCAATAAGACATAGAGGACCTCGGTTTTGTCTGATGATGGTACAGGGAGGAGATCCATATGGATCATCATCATCGAAGGTTATCCTATGATGGTTGTTTCTTGAACTGGTGATCGGAGTCAACTCATCCTTCTTATGGGGTGGTTGGTGCTTCACTCTAGACCAAGTATGGAAGTACCCCTGCTCTAGAAAATGGAAGTGCCCCTACTTTGTAACAACAATAGGGGGCCAGTGGCGTGTTCTAGTGGTGGATTGGGCCACTGAAGCCATGGAAGATGATGCCTCCTGGAAGGCATCCTCCTGATTCTCTGCCTGATGCTGGCATCAAGTCTCCTGAACTATAGATGATTGTGTATAGATTTGAACCACATTCCCTTTATCCTATAAGACTAGCTGGAAGTGTTGATGTGGCTTAGTGGGTACCCTTCTTAGTGGCTATCGAGCTGAATTGACGGTCAAGGGGACTTGTACATCCATTAATTCATCAGCCTAAGGGAGTGAGTCATAAGAATTATCTGAGGATTGGTTACCAAAGATATTTTAGACTAGAGTGGGGAGCATAGGATACATGCTTAGCCCTTGGGGGTGGTGAAGACAATGAGGAATATAAGCCTCAAAATCTTAGTGATCCATGTCCCTAGTCAGGATGACCCCCTCCTATTCATATCAATGTACAAGAGTATCAATCACCCTCATTTGAATAAATTCAGTGGCTGAGATGGTCCGTGGGTACCCAGTAGATTTGGTCATGGGATTTGTTGTAGAAGAGGTGAATCCATGTAGGATTTCCACATTTGAGTCTCCCCTTCCCTGAAATTTATAGGTGGGAGGTGATCAGTTTCCTGTAGTTGTAGCTTAGGTCCTGCCAAGTAGGAAGATTCAACCATCAGAACAGATAATAAGAAAGAAATACACAGTTCCCCAACACTGTTCAGTCTTCCAAGGCTAGATAAAAAGATCCACATTGACAACATCACAGATCGGGATTCCCAATGATTTACTACCCCAAATCCTAGTGAATTTGACACCAAACCCACTATTTTCTTAGTGGGACCTGGTGTCGGGTAACTGGATCTGGTGACATGCTTATCTTCTGATTTCTATAACTCTACTGATCCCCATATTGAGGATAAGAGATTTATGTTGGGTTCACCATTTCTATTTCTAACGCTTTCCATTGGGGCATACATCTGTCTGTCGAGGACACATAGTTGTTTTCTTGCATTCCCACTTTCAAAAGGTGGGAAGCATTCATCACTTCTTTGGAGATGTTTTCTACTTGATCGAAATGGGTTTATGGGATGTTGGCCTATCCTTATGGGTATTTCCCCTCAAAATTCATTTCCTAGTCTGATTCTCCCTTAAAGATTAATATGTTGTTTGTGAAACTCTTATCAGCGCCATAACTTTGTGGAAGCTAGTTAATTACATTGCCTCTTCTAGGATATTCCATGGGGTCATGTTTGGGAAGAAACCTTCAGTCAGGGGAGTATTTATGTTGGGAATCGCTGGCATATCTAGACGCTAAAACATTGGTACACCTGAATTTCATCCCCTTATGATAGGGATTCTCAAGGGTGCAGAAGCCTGATGCATACCACATCGAATGTGGGGTGTCTTATGCCAGAGGCATGTCTCTAAGGTTTTTCTCATCTTCCCATGTTTAACACGGGGTATGTCGCGAGTTTAACATCTATAAGAGATGGATCAAAAGTATCAAAACACTGATGGTGATGGATTAGGTGGGTACATTCTTTGTAGGGAGTGCCTATAATTCTTACCAAATGAATGGGTTAGAAAACCCAATAAGGACAGGCCTAGGGTGGCATGTCCCACAAAGGGGAAGGTTTTAACACTATTAAGAATAGTTTGCGCACCAAAAAGGTTGGATGAGAGAGGAGAATGATCTCACACAATGAGGACACCAAGGATTAACATTGGTTGGGATTGAACCTAATGGAGGATTCCTACGTACCCTGTGTAGAAAAAAGGGATAAAAACCCATGTAGATCGAATTGAGTGAGGCATATGATCGGGTTTTACACAAAGTAAAATAACTCAGAAACATTATGGGGCTTATGAATGACTAGAAACTCATCACTAGAGGGGAACTCTTGGATGGTAGAATATAGATTGTGTGGGGAATATTCATGGTTAGTTTCCCAGGTGCTGCAAAGGGAAGCGAGGAGGCAGGTAGCACGAACTCACTAGGATGTGGCAGCCTGGGTAAGAATCAGAATGGATGATGGAGGATGTGTTGAAGGATGAGGATGAATGGAGTGGGTCTATTGAGAGGATGTTGATATTGGTCTTGAACCTCATGAAGGTTTCTTACATATCCCAATGGCTGGGAATCAAAATCCGTATAGTTCTGGAATAGGCCGATCAGTCACCAGAGGAGGTGAATCTTTAGAATAGACACATATATGGGGACCTAAAGGAAATAGAACCAATTGGTTAAGGGCTGATCTTCCTAAAACACAAAGGCTCGAAGGAGAGACCAGGATAAGAAATGGGTGATGGGGATGAACCTTAAAATAGGATTCCTACGTACCACATATAGAAGACAGGGATCAAAGTCCATGTAGTGTGGGAATGGGGAATATTATCGGGATGTACACAATGTACAACAACCCAAAGAAATTCTATTTCTTATGCATGGTTAGCTACCCATCGCAAGAGGGACACTATTTGTTGGGTGGTTTCAGATTTTGTGGGGCTTATGCATGGTTAGATACCCAAGGGGACCAGAACACCTTAGATAGGTAGATCTAGTCGAAGCATCCCAAAAAGAGGCATATATCACATCAAGAGGTTACATCTATAGGAGAGAGCACCAGAGATTACCATTTTTTGGGATTGACCCTCGAAGAGGCTTCCTATGTACCTGAAAGGGATGATAACCCATGTAGCTCAGTGATATAGTTTATCATCATGTGGGATGAAAGGAGAATATAGTTTAACATCATGAAGGATGAGGGTGGATTGATGTAAAGTGTTCAGAACTGATGAATGATGGTCTTGAACTTCAAAGAGCCTTCCTATGTACCATGCTTGAAGAGGGGAAATGATCAAAGTCTACATAGTTCGGTTGAGAGGGGATTGGGGATTATGAATGGTTAGAATCCCATAGAGGATGTCATGTTCGATGCTTAATCCAAGCTCACACGATCCATGCTCAGTGTGAGAAATAAGTGGTGTAAAGGAACCTGACGATCGTGTCATGAGAGTTGCAGCCATGAGGAATGATGTAGGGATTATGTGTGGTTAGAGGACCAAAGAAAGGAAGATTGGGATTTACTCTAGGAGGGAAGCCTGAGTAGGGGTCCAGATTTATAGGTATGTGAAATAGCACTTTCATGGGTTCCCTCAAATGATTAGTGTGATTTTGGGGAACTTAGGTGCAGCAGAGTGGCTGACCAAGGTCATCTCTCAAAGGAGGAAGTGAATTTAACAACTTATTAAAGGTATTCTAAAAAAAATAAAATAAAATAAAATAAAAACACTAATTTAAAGGATTGGGGTTTGTTATAGTTTATGAATCTATAAGAAGTTTTCTGGAATAAGATTGTATATTTTTTTGTTTTTTGTTTTGAAATGAATTTCGATTAAAATGACACAACAAGAAGATGTTTTTTTTAGAAATCTATTTTAAAAGGCATAATCGATCTAACTCTACCTCTTCATTCACTTACTAATCATTATCATTTAAATAAATATCCACTTAATTATGATCCTCTAATTTTTTATCCCTTGAACCCTACGAGAGTTAACTTAACCACAAAGATGGAATTACTTAAACCCTAGGCTAGCTTCAGAACACGCAATCGCAGCACCCTGCTTTGATTGTTGTTCTAAGGTTAGATTATGGTAAGTGGTTAATTAGAGAACATATCCATTCTGTAAATGAGGATGAATTGTGTTTAGGGATTATATTATAACTCTACAAATTTATCCCGTATGGTCTTGTATTACCGATTAAGATCGCGCTCTCACAATTTACACAATTCCCGACCTCGCGTGTTTTGTGTTAACTGTTCAATTGCTTTATTAGTTTCTTAAAATTTAAAAATACAATTCATGGATCATATTAATTGAATTACATTAGCTCAATGATTCAAAATAATTAAATAAAGAAGGATAGAGTTCGATCGATTACTAAAAAGAACTACTCTTCCATGGGCGGTGTAGTCATCATGGAGACGTTTTGCATGAGCAAAGGATTGAAAGGGTAGAACCCAATATTGTATCCACTCTTGATTTAAACCCAATTAAGAAGATTAATATAAGAAGAAAAGTGAAGAACACAGAATATTATTTGAAGAAAAATTCAAGAAACAAACATGAAATAAAAGAAATACAAAGAAGAGGTGGGAGAGGAGAGCCTTTTTGGAAGAGAGTTTTTCACAAAGGATTACTTCTTCCCAGAGTTGTGAGGGGATCCTAAGAGACACCCTTTCGGCCGCACCTTCCTAAATCCTCGACCAGACCTCCCAAAGAGTTAAAATCCCCTTGAAATGGATTTTTTGAGGGCTAGGGTTACATAACTTTTTAAATGTGAAATGAATAACTCGGAAAAATATTTTATTCCAAGTTTCACCGCCTAGTTGACCTCCAAAACGAATGCATTTACCGTCCTTCCAGACAGATTATTTGTTCCAAATCATGTCCCCGAGCTTTCCTCAAAATTTGGGCTCAATCCAATCCTAGATGAAGAAGATATGGCCCACATACAGAACCCATGTCCATTCTGCCGAGTCCAGCCCACCATTGTCTTAATGGCCCTTTTAATCCATTCAAATGCACTTATTAGCTCTAGTGTCCTGCATGAAAGTTGTATAACATTAAGTTAGGAACACTGTTACAAAATTTCAAATTCAAATAATAAATATATAAATATGTATCTTTGAAATACTACAGTGCACTATAATGGGTAAAATTGGAATTTTCACCAAATTTTCAAATGAATGATCAAATCCCAAATATTTTATAAATAAACATATTTAACACAATGTGAGGAAATTATATAATTTATTATCAATAAAATATTCAACAAAATAGTGTTTTATCAACTCCCCCACACTTACCCTTTTGCACTCCTAGGAAAAACCTCATGTCAAGTAAACATCAATATCAAATCAAAACCAATTTTAAAACACATATCATTGGGATCCATCAATTCCGCACCAAGAATAAAAAGATATCATGCCTCATAAAAAACCTTTTTTCAAGTTCTCTATTAATATCATTCAATATATTTCTACTTCATTTATCCTCCCATGCACAAAACACTTACCTCGCTTGAATTTTCTCTCATCACTCAAATATCAATTTTTTTTTTGCAATGTCTTTTTCATCCAAACTCATACAAGGGTCACCATAGGATTGATAAATTCCTACATCTCCACCCGATGTGAGTCAAGTACATATGTTTATCATGAGTACTTTTCAGGGTTGTTCTTTGGCTTTCATTTGGTAGGATTTAGATGTGAAAAATTCTGAGGCTGAATAAGGAGGGCTTGACTCTTTTTGAAGAAAAATTGCATTAATCTAATTTTCACTTAAATATGGTCTTCTCCTCAATCCCCATAGTATCAATTCAGCTTCATAATCTTGAAAAGTCATGAAAATTTTACACCATTCATCATTTCAGCATAAAAAATTTCAATCTTCTCAAACATGATTTTCTTGAAAGATCCAGATAGGCACAGCTTTCCACCTCAATTAGAAGCTCCAGAAAAGGCACAGCTTCACTTGTCATGAAAGCTCCAGAAAAGGCACAGATTTCAATATAATTACTTTCTTTAGCAGCAAACACATCTCTTAAGAATTTAATTTTCCACCCAAAGTATCACAGAATGTGGTAGCACAACACAACATAGCTTCCCCCACACTTAAGCTCAACTAGATTATGCAATTTCACTTCAAGAGTTGGTTGGATAGGGAAAATTGGCTTGTAATGTGGCTAACCTAACAGGTTGTGCATGGATTATATAGGCTAAAAGGATTAAATGTTCAAGGTAGGCCATTATAAAAAAGTATTATTTGAAATAGGGGCTTTAATACCAAACAAATGCCTCAATCATTTAAACATAAGTACCTCAAACCCTCATGTTTTGACAGGAATAAATCAAATTATGGTTAAATCAAGCATGTTTTGGTTCTATCAAGAAGTGAGGTGAATGTAAAGAATATGAAAATAATGGTTTAGAAGCCTCACAGGAAAGTGATTTCAAATATAAAGACAGCGAGATGTGGCATGGGATTCAAAATTCAGTGTACTTTTCATGAAATTACTAAATATTTGAACTTGAAACAAAGTCATTTCAGCATTCATTTAAGCTCAGTTTATTGGGATAAATTGTTTCACTCATTGATATGCATTTCAAAATTTTGATGAGAATTATTTCAGCTCAAAAATTTCAAAAACACAAAGAAAATTGAAAAAAAAACACACAAAATTTGAAAAACACAGAAAAAAAATTGTTTTTTTTTACAGGAAAACAATTGAAATTACTAAACTAAAAGGTTCCCTCCCCCACACTTAAAATATTTCATTTTACTCAATGTGAACCCATGAGATGATATATGCACATGAAATTCATAATTTTTAAATAGGACAAATAATATAAAAGTGAAAGGGTTAGGAATAGCCTGATGTGCTCAAGTGATGATGGGGTCATGCAGTGTGATAAAATCCACTACATCAATAGGAAGTCCCTCAATGTATATCGTAAAACGTTTCCCATTGACTGTAAAGATCCTTCTAGTTTCCTCTTGTGTGATTTCCACTACACCATAAGGAAAAACATTAGATACAATATAAGGACCTAACCATCTGGAACGGAACTTACCAGGCATCAGCTTCAATCGTGAACTGTAGAGAAGGACTTTCTCTCCAACATGAAACTCCCTTTATTGGATCATTATATCATGAGATTCTTTTGATCTTTCCTTTTAGATCCTTGAGTTCTCATATGAAGACAATCTAATCTCCTCAATCTCTTGAATTTGCAGCTTCCTTTGGATTCTAGCTTGGGCCAAATCCATGTTTCATTTCTGTATAGCCCAATAAGCTCGATGCTCAACTTCCATGGGGAGATGACACGCTTTCCCAAAAACAATCCGGAATGGGGACATACCAATGGGTGTCTTGTATTCTATCCTATAATCCCACAATGCATCATCCAAGCGCTTGCTCCAATCCTTCCTATTTGGCTTCACGGTTTTCTCCAATATTTGTTTCAACTCCCGATTTGAAACCTCAGCCTGACCATTTGTTTGGGGGTGGTATGGTGTTGATGTTTTGTGTGTAACCCCATACTTTATAAGGAGGGAAGAAAAATTAATATTGTAAAAGTGTGTCCCTTGGTCACTGATGATGGCCATTGGTACTCCAAACCTACAAAAAATCTGTGCCTTCACAAAATCCAAAACAACATGAGAATCATCAGTCCTGGTGGCCTTGGCCTCCACCCATTTGCTCACATAATCAAAAGAAACCAAAATATACAAGAAACCATATGAACTTGGAAAAGGACCCATAAAATCAATTCCCCACACATCAAAAATCTCACAGAATAGTATGGGTTGTTGGGGCATCTCATGTCTCCTAGAAATATTCCCAGTGTGTTGGCAACGAGAGCATGACTTACAAAACACATGGGCATCATGGAATAAACTAAGCCAATATAATCCAGAGTCCAAAACTTTCCTAGCTGTCCGTTGGGGTCCAAAGTGTCCACCACATGCAAGTGTATGATAGAATTGCAAAATAGACTCAAACTCATGATCAGGAATACACCTCCTAATAACTTGGTCACTACACATGCGCCAGAGATAAGGATCATCCCACACATAAAACCTAGACTCACTTTTTAATTTTTGGACTTGATGTTTCTTCAAATTCACTGGGATTTCAGAGGCAACAATGTAATTAACTAAATCAGCATACCAAGGATGCGTACCTGAGATGGTATAGAGATGCTCATCGGGGAAAGTGTCCCAAAGTGGTACCTGGTCCAAGGTGTCACCCTCTAGTGTGTGAGTAAGCCTACTCATGTGGTACACCACCAAGTTTTCTGACCCCTTTGTGTCCTTTATCTCAATGTCAAACTCTTGAAGAAGGAGCATCCAATGGATAAGTCATGGCTTTGCATCTGGCTTCTTCAAGAGGTACCTCAGAGCTGCATGGTCAGAAAAAACAACTACTTTAGAGCCTAATAAATATGAATGGAATTTATCTAAAGAAAATATGACAGCAAGAAACTCCTTTTCTGTGGTAGTGTAGTTTGATTGGGCTGAATCCAATGTCTTTGATGCATAGGCAATCACATGTGAACGTCCTTCCACCCTCTGATATAAGACAGCTCCAACTGCGAAGTTGGAGGCGTCACACATAAGCTCAAAAGGAATCTCCCACCGTGGGGGTTGTATGATAGGTGGAGTGGTCAGACGTTTTAGCTCATAAAATAAATTCCTGTAAGAAACATCAAACACAAAATCAGAATCCTTTTGAAGTAATCTTGACATAGGAAGATAAATCTTACTAAAATCTTTGATGAAGCGCCAATAAAATCCTACATTACCTAGGAAAGATCTAACATCACGCACACATGAAGGATATGGTAAGGATGAAATAATATCTACCTTTGATCTATCAACCTCTATCCCATGTTTTGACACTACATGCCCTAAGAAAATACCATGCTCTACCATGAAATGACACTTTTCAAAGTTCAGGACCATATTCTTATCAATCCAACGATTCAATACATTTCCCAAACTATTTAGACATTCATCAAATGAGGATCCATACACTGTAAAATCATCCATAAATACCTCCATGCAGGTCTCAATAAAATCAGAAAAAATACTCACCATGCATCTCTAGAAGGTACCTCGGGCATTGAAAAGTCCAAATGGCATCCTCCGGTAGGAAAATTTTCCAAAGGGACAGGTGAATGTAGTCTTATCCTGATCCTCTGGAGCTATAGGAACCTGAAAATATCCAGAAAATCCATCCAAGAAACAATAGTGTGTTTTCCCAGCTAGACTCTCGAGCATTTGATCAATAAATGGGAGGGGGAAATGGTCCTTGTGAGTGGACTGATTTAGTTTCCTATAATCAATACACACACGCCAACTGTTTTGCACCCTCATTGGAACTAACTCATCTTTCTCATTTTTAAAAACAGTAACACCACTCTTCTTAGGCACAACCTGAATTGGACTTACCCACTGAGAATCTGAAATGGGAAAGATTATACCTGCCTCGAGCAATTTCTCAACTTCTTTTTTAACAACTTCCAAGAGGGTGGGATTGAGTCTCCTTTGTGGCTGTCTCACTGGTTTAGCCTCATCCTCCAAGAGAATCCTATGCATGCAAATGGAGGGGCTAATACCTGATATGTCTGCCAATGTACAACCAATTTCCCTAATGTTATCTCTCAATAGATTCAAAAGTTTTTCTTTGTGTCCAAAAGAGAGATTGTTAGCAATGATAATAGGTAATCTATCACCGCTCAGCAAGTATGCATATTTAAGATTTGGGGGCAATGGATTGAGTTCCAATGTAGGGGGGTGATGTATGGATGGAGAAATTGATTCAACAGACATATCTACACAATGAACATCAGTATCAGAACAGAAATCATCATAATCAGAGAATAAAGCACCAAATCCATTAGCATACTCAATAGCCATGTCATAATCAGAGTTCACATGATCAAGATCAGAATATTAATCCATTTCAAAATCAAATCTTAGAGAGTCTTTTTCATTAGAAACAGGTGTGGAAGTTCTCTTATACATTAAACCATAACCAATACTCATAATCTCCCTAAGTATAGTACAATAAAAATCCATGGAGTTTTTACTTGGTGGTTCAAAATGGGAGATAACAAAAGCAGAATGGTCCTCCAAGGGGTGCTTCATGGAGTCCATAACATTAAATATCACAACTTCATCCCCAAATTCCATGGAAAGTGTACCCTCATTGACATTTATGATAGTTTTTGCAGTTTTGAGGAAGGGTATACCTAAGATAATGGGGGAATGAGAACTTACCTGATCGTCCTCCATGTTAAGCACGTAGAAATCTGCTGGGAAGATCATGTCTCTTACTCAGACAAGTACATCCTCAAGGACTCATGTTGGATATGTTATAGCTCTATTTGACAACTGCACCACTACTCTTGTTGGATTCAACTCACCAACCTTCAGGGAAGAGAATACAGAGTGAGGCATCACATTTATTGAAGCTCCTAAATCACAAAAAGCATCAGAGAATTGCAACTCCCCTATGGTACATGGGATGGTGAATGTCCCGGGATCCTTGCACTTTGTTGGCACTGCTAGAGTTGGTGTAATGAGTCCTGAAAAATTCCTTCCAAGGTTGATTCTCTCATTTCCCTTGAGCCCTCTTCGATTGGTGCAGAGTTCTTTTAAGAATTTGGCATACCTTGGGATTTTCTTAATGGATTCAAGTGGAGGAATGTTGATCTCCACATGCTTGAATGTGTCCAAAACCTCCTTTTTCATTGCTTCTTCAGCCATCTTCTTGGTTTGAACAACCCTGTTTGGAAAAGGAAGGGGTTTAGTAGGAACATCATCAATATTTTTTTTACCTTTATCTTTCTCCTTGGATTGCTCATTAGTTGGTATGGAATGCGGATGCTCCGGAGTTAAGGTGAATCCCGGTGGAATGGTAGGTACAGATGTATCGTTCATTTTTTCCCACTTCTCAATGTGATGGCACTAACATTCCCCTTGGGATTTGGAGTGGGTTGGGAAGGTAGATTTCTATAATTCTTACTCACAAGTTCATGGAGGGCGGTGGCAATCTGGCTCATTTAAGTCTTCAACTCTCTCAGCTCCGAACCTTGACTCTTCAGCTCATTCTATTGATTAAGAACAATTTGTTTCAAAAGATCATCAGTGTTAGAGTCTACCTTTTGTTGGATATTCCCTTGTTGCTGACTCATTGATGTTTGAGCTTCGAATCTCCTTTGGTGTTGTTGGAAACCTTGTTGGTAAGGTGGAGGCTGCTGGAAGTTTGGTTGAAAAGGGGGGTCGTTGTTGTTGTCCAGAGCCATACCTCATGTCCGAATAATCTTTCCACCCTTGGTTGTATGCTGTATCAAACTTCTTTTGGGGATATGGTTGTTGTTGTTGCTGCTGATATGGTCTCCCAGGGAACATTGCTGCACAATCTTCTGTTTCTTGGAGTTGTGGGCAACAGTCAGTTGGGTGGCTTGTATCAGTGCAAATACCACAAGGCCTTGAAGGAGGGGGTAGAGATGTCTTTTTTTCCAAAGAAATTTGCCTCACAATAGTGGTCAATTCTTCTAACTTGGTATCAATAAAATGACTTTCAAGAGAAGAAGTACTTGCCTGATGTACTCCCCTGACATGTGGTGTACCTCTATCACCAAATTGTTGGGAGTTTTGGTCCATCTTGTCAATCAACGCACGTGCATCTACTGGTGTCTTATCCACCAATGCCCCTCCTGCTGCGGCATCCACCATGCTCCTCTCCATAAGTGTGATTCCTTCATAGAAGTACTTAATTAGGAGTTTCTCACTGATTTGGTGATGTGGACATTTTGCACACAACTTCTTGAATCTCTCCCAATACTCATACATTGACTCCCCTTGTGCTTGCTTGATCCCCGAGTTCTCCTTACGAATGGAAGTGGTCCTCAATGCTGGAAAAAATCTCTGCATGAAAAGACGTTTTAAATCATTCCAACAAGTTACATCCTCGGGTTGTAAATAATACATCCAATCTTTCGCAGCTCCATCAAGTGAGAATGGGAATGCTCTTAATTTGATTTGATATTTAGAAACATTTCTTGGTTTTAAGGTTGAGCAACCCACATTAAATTCCTTAAGGTATTTTTTGGGATCCTCACCAGATAATCCATGAAACTTTGGAAGAAGGCGAATTAATCCATATTTCAATTCAAAGTCTGATTCGAGGTTTGGGTATGCAATACAATTTGGTTGATAGTTAATATCCAGTGAAGCCAATTCTCGAATAGTTATATTAAGTTCATTTCCATTTTTTCCAACCATTTTTTCCTCTTTTATGTTTGAATTTGAATTTCTTCTAATTTCAATGTTTCCAGTAGAGAGGAATTTACCAACTGGTTGGATATTGAAACTTCCCGTAGATTGAGAATGTTTGATTCGATCCCTAAGACTACATTCAATATCAGGTTCACGATCTGAGAGATCTTCGGGATTAGTTCATGTCATACATCAAATAAAAATGAAAAGATATAAAGTGGACCATAGTAAAATAAAAATTAGAAGTTTGATTTGATGGTCTAAAAAGAAAATAAGAGGATGAAAAAAATGAAAACTTGAGAAATGGGAAAGATGAAAGAGAGGGGTGAAGAAAATAATAAAATGAAAAATAAAAGAAATACCTCTAAATGGTTGAATAAATTACTTGCCTCCCCAGAAATGTCTCCAATTTTAAAGAGCACTGTCGTGGGTGCCCTCAAATGATTAGTGTGATTTTGGGGTACTTAGGTGCAGCAGAGTGGCTGACCAAGGTCGTCTCTCAAAGGAGGAAGTGAATTTAACAACTTATTAAAAGTATTCTAAAAAAAATAAAATAGAATAAAATAAAAACACTACCATAAAGGATTTGGGTTTTTTATAGATTATGAACCTAGAAGAAGTTTTATGTAAGAAGATTGTATATTTTTTTGTTTTTTGTTTTGAAATGAATTTCGATTAAAATGACACAACAAGAAGATGTTTTTTTTAGAAATCTATTTTAAAAAGCGTAATCGATCTAACTATACCTCTTAATTAAGTTACTAATCATTATCATTTAAATCAATATCCACTTAATTATGATCCCCTAATTTGTTATCCCTCAAACCCTACGAGAGTTAACTTAACCACAAAGATGAAATTACTTAAACCCTAGGCTAGCTTCGGAACACGCAATCGCAGCACCCTGCTTTGATTGTTGTTCTAAGGTTAGCTTATAGTCAGTGGTTAATTAGAGAAAATATCCATTCTAGAAATGAGGATGAATTTTGTTTAGGGATTATATTTGAACTCTACAAATTTATCTTGTATGGTCTTATATTACCGATTAAGATCGCGCTCTCACAATTTACACAATTCCCGACCTCGCGTGTTTTGTGTTAATTGTTCAATTTCTTGCTTAGTTTCTTACAATTTAAAAACACAATTCCTCGATAATGTTAATTGAATTACAGTAGCTCAATGATTCAAAATAATTAAATGAAAAGGATATAGGTCGATCGATTACTAAAAAGAACTACTCTTCCATGGGCGGTGTAGTCATTGTGGAGACGTTTTGCATAAGCAAAGGATTGAAAGGGTAGAACCCAATATTGTCTCCAATCTTGATTCCAACCCAATTAATAAGATTAAGAGAAGAAGAAAAGGGAATAACACAGAAGATTATTTGAAGAAAAATTCAAGAAACAAACATGAAATAAAAGAAATACAAAGAAGAGGTGGGAGAGGAGAGCCTTTTTGGAAGAGAGGTTTGCACAAAGGCTTACTTCTTCTGAGAGTTACGAGGGGCTCCCAAGAGACACCCTTTCGTCCACACCTTCCCAAATACTCGACCAGTCCTTCCAAATAGTTAAAAAACCCTTTAAATAGAGTTTTTGAGGGCTAGGGTTACAGAACTTTTTAAGTGTGAAATGAAAAACTCGGCCAAATATTTTATTCCAAGTTGCACCACCTAGTTGACCTCTAAAACGCGTGAATTGACCGGCCTTCCAGAAGGATTATATGTTCCAAATCATGTCCCCGAGCGTTCCTCAATGTTTGGACTCAATCCAATCCCGGATGAAAAAGATATGGACCAAATACAGAACCCATGTCCATTCTGCCGAGTCCAGCCCACCATTGTCTTAATGGCCCATTTACTCCATCCAAATGCACTTATTAGCTCTAGTTTCATGAATAAAATTTGTAGAAAATTAATTTAGGAACACTGTTAAAAAATTTAGAATTAAAATAATAAATATAAAAATATTTATCTTTGAAATACTACAGTGCACTATAAAGGGTAAAACTGGAATTTTCACCAAATTTTCAAATGAATGATCAAATCCCAAATATTTTATAAATAAACATATTTAATACAATTTGAGGAAATTATATCATTTATTATCAATAAAATATTCAACAAAATATTGTTTTATCAGGAGGATATGGCCAACATACATGGAGAACCATATCGAGGAGTTTTGGGGCTTACAAAATGGATACTTCAGATGCATATGACAACAAAGCGCAGTGGGATAAGAGAAGTGAGAAGGTGTTGGTGCACATCCCTTTCAAGGTCCTCATAGTCTTTTCAGTCATTCGGTGATAAAAATTTAACATCATGTGTTGAGGACATGGATTCTTGTAAGTTTAACATCTTTTAGCTCATATGATGATGATTCACTCCTTACCCCTAGGACTTACATAACTGGTGCACTTTAACCCTTGGTGAAGCGAATGCACTAGCAATGACATATGGAGATGGGGTTGTGGAGTGATCCATTGAGGGGTTCATGTTAGAGTGGATATGTAAAGGATTAATAGTTGTTAGCATGCCTATGTGAAGAATCACAAGGTAAGGGAATAACACATGAATCACTCCTTAGGTAACATTGAAATTACTTCGTGCAAGACTGGAGGGACGCATAGGATAAGTATGCACAAGATAGTGGTGTTTTGTGTGAGAGGGGCTTGGACATGGTGCCTTAGGGACAGTATGACACATGGAGAACATAAGGAAGAGTGTGCTCAAGGAAAAAGGATTGCATGTAAGATGAGGTTATGCGAGTAAGATTGAATGGTTGTGTGAAAAATGAGTGACTACATGCAATTGGGAACCCTATGCACATGATTGGCACAAAATAGGGGAAAACTTACGTGAAAGAAGAATCTGTTTCATGAAATTTCCTTCGAGTAAAAGGAAATGGGTGAGGGTTAAAACCTACTGGGTCCACCTGAAGGAGGACCCCTAGGTGACATGTCATGCAAGCTCTAGTAACTTGAGACCCTATCTTTTGTGTAGTCACAGAAGGGGTCATCTTTCATTCCTGGAAGAGATGGTTCATCTTCCATAACCATTCTACAGAATACAAGGGATAAAATTCTATTTATAGACAAAAACTTCTACAAGGGGTGCATAAGGTGGCCTATACACAAGTGGAATTTGACGTCGCATTTGGCATGGATGATCTTGCACGTGATTCCTCTTATTGCACGCCAGCCGATTTTCTTTAGCACTTCTGATTTGGAGGTTTTTCGTAAGGTTGAAATGGAATAATTGTTTTGAAATCGCATTGGGTGTTCTAGATCTTTCACTTCTTTACCATTATTGTGTGTCGACCTCAGATCTTGCGTGCACCTCCCTTGGGAATCTCGATATTGTTCACTGATTCAAAATATTCCTCTGTTTTTCTCAAAAAAATTCCATTCATAGCCTTAACCAAAATTTAGTGCCAATAAGTTTTATCCTGAGGATGTTATGGTGGAGAAATTTTTTGAGTTTATGATAATCCATCATGTTGGATGAATTGTGAATGTGTATGTCAATCATTTATCCAAGATTGGGTTTTATTATCTTGAGGTGGTCAATGATGTTTCAAGGAAAACTCACTTCTTTGGAATATTTCTTCACCTAGACATTGTTCTATATATTCTTAGATATGTCCTGACAGCTTTTAAAAATGTGGTCACAAGGTCTATTTAGGTGTAAATTGATCGGTTTCTGAAATTTTTGATCACTGAAAACTCTATTATGTCTAATGTAACTGTGTGAAACCCATCAGGTGTAGTGCATGATCTAGATGCATCTTTATTGAAATGTGAGTTGAATTAGGTCAATATTCTCAAGACTTTGGTGTTTCTTCCATGAAGAAGAAACCAACTATGTTCTTTCATCATGGTTCTCCATGGATTTCTAAGATCTATTTCTTAAAAACTATTATGACCTATCATTGATGTTTTTTTTGGGACACCGTAAAGTTTTTGTGTTCGTTTTATTAGAATAAGTCTTGGGTCAGATCTATTTTCTAATTATAACCTTTTTTATTGATTCTTTTCAAGATTTAGTTTTGAATATGGTTTTTTAAGTGATCTTAGTTAGATAATTTATTTTAAAATTTTTGATATTATTTTAATGATTTTTTTTGTTTTATGGTTTTCTTATATCGAGAAGGAAGAACCATGAATCTTGATATTCATGAATGTGATGGATTATTGATGAGATTTGATTATGGTTTGGTGGACATAAGAAAAAAGATAATTATTTTTGGTTGACTAGAATATGTAAATCACCAATATAGAAAATGAATTGTCAGTTTTAGGTCTTGTAACTTGTTGGGTTTACTATAAATCAATGCATTAATTGTGAGGTCCTTGTTTACCCATCTCTCATATGTTTTATCTTATGTTTGAATCATGTTTCTCCATGTTTATGTTTATTTTGTTTTTACCTCTTGGATGAGATCTTTTTAACAGATTCTTCAAAAGAGTTAACAAGAATATTTTTTATGAGCATGTTTTTAGAAATTCGTATGGGTTTCATATCCCATAGTGGTTCGATCAAATCATTTTTTATGGTTTCCTATAGTTCATAGAGGTCCTCATTTACTTGGTGGTTTTCAAGAGATGTTGTTTATCGTGGATAGTGGTTTATTTTTAGTGTGGTCCATGTTTCCCAATTTTTTCATCATATATGAATTATAAATGGATTTCACGTAATTAATAGGTCTATAAGATTTTATTGTTCCTATTAAATTCTTGTTTTGGTCAAGTTGTACTTATCAATGTTTAATTAATTTTTTGGGTGATCAATTTGGTTATTTTAAAGAGATTAGGTTATTTGTTTTAAGGATGGATCATTTTGAGTTGTTTTATTTTTGAAAACCCCTCTAATGTCTTTCCCCATATTACTGAACTCTAATATTAGGGTGTTAAAGTTTAAACATTCTGTTACCCTCAATATTTGACCATGGAATTTTTTGGGGAAGAAAGTGGTTTTGTGGTGTGAATTATAACACAATCATGTTACTTTTTTTAGTATTATATAATTTTGAGTTATTTATGAATATTGGTAGTTTTGTGTTATAAATATAAACTTTCTATTAATTTTATTCTATATCAAGGATGTAGAAACATTAGGTAAAACCATGTGGATTCCAGGGAAACCCATGAAAATGTTTAAATTCCTTAACATAATGGTTTTTCATGTTTGGTTCACAATTCATCAAACCACTTAGGTGAATAGTAGAAACTATGTGGCATGGAACTTTGTTTGGAGGTTATCTACACTATTTAATCATGACTTGGTGAAACTGAGCGACCAAACCATTTGAGTTATGCAGGTGACACCCTATGTCTCCTGTAGGGTTGTATCATGGTTTGGGAAAATAATCGATGAAAAAGTGAATCATACCGAGTCTCAATAAAAATTTGAAATACCTCTTTACCCTCAATCTTAATTTCCTCCTCTTATCCTCCAATCATTCTATATGTAGTCACTGATATTTTGATCCCTATGAAGAGTTATTTCTCCCATCCCATCTAATTGTACTTATCCGATCTAGATTTCATGTGGTTTTCAATGTAATATCCCCCCTTTTCATCTTTTCTATCCTCCTATCTTACTAATATTTTTATCATTTGTTTCTTCTCCCTTAAAAAACCCAAGCTTCCATGTATGCCCATTATTGGGTTTCCTTTCAATTATAACCAAGGGTTTTGTCTAACTAGAGGTTGAGGAACACATATCCATGCTTCTTTGCATGATTACTATTTAAGGAAACACTTTACAAGATTATTCTACATGATTAAATATATGTGTTTATATAAAACCTCCTTTATATTTCAATTAATGAAATGAATTTTTTATAAACTATTTTCCTATAAAATTAAGGTGTTCAATGGTACTTATAACGCATTATAAATTGGTTTATATGGATCTTAGGCTTGAGAAAAAAATATTTTCCAAATTATTTTTCTTGTATTTCAATTATTATTTTTACTTAATATGAAGTTATGAAAATTCCAATGAGTATTCTTTCCATGTTTTTGTTTGAAAATATAGGATATGATCCCAAATTTTGGTTTAAAAAAATAGACTATTGATTTAAAAGGATATGTTTTGTGAGTTGATTTTAGATAGAAGGAGGAGTTTTTTTCAAAGTGATTTCAAAAGGTTATTTTGAATATTTAGGTTTCAATGGAAATTTAAAAAAACTCAACATCCTAAGTTGGATTTCATTAAAGCCCCATTTAGCACATTTTGAATAAGTTATTTGATATCATGAGCCCCTATTGGAACTGCCTTTATTATAAAATGGATAAGACTAAGAAGGATAAGGGTCTTCGAGAGAAGTACCACCATATCTCCATGAATCCCCTATGAGTGCCTAGGTTGCATCACCCAGGGTCCCATTTTCACACCCATGTTGCATCGATTAAGCCATCAGTAAGAATTTCCTTAGTGCCTAGGTTTCTTCACCCAAGAAACCTATTCCCACCTCCTTCTATCCCAAATATATGATACCATACCTCTATAAATTCTAATAAATAGATCCCTTGTCCATTAACTTGGGAATTATATTCCACAGTTCATGAAGAGAGAGAGACACTCCAGGACACAATGCCTAGGTATAAAATCCCTCATCACTTAGCCTATGGATTCTAAGCCCTACGGTAATTAACACAAATAGTAAATGGGTTATTCGTGGGAGAAAATATTCTTAAAAGTCTATATTTCCCATGGTATTCAATCACTAGAGATAAATACTTATATCATTAAATGTATAAGAGAAATGTTCACCAAATAATATCTATAAGAACACAAGATCACTAGGTTAACACTATGATAATATTATCCACATGGGTGACCCATATCCAATTCCATTTGACTTTGGAAACCAATTTCTCAAGGAATCCCCCATTTGTGTATTATCACTAAAGCCTCCTCACTTGGGTGACCCATCACCTATAACTCTTCATTAGGGTGAAACCTCACCTAGGTAACTTCACATGGGTAGGCCATATCCTATGGAAATTAACTTTGAAAACCAACCACCAAAGGATTTATACTAGGTTTAAGAAATAGTTGATCACAATATTGGATAAACAATCACAATTTACTCCCACACTAGGATAACATGTTCCCCCCATAGTTCCAAGTATAGATAACTCCTTCACCACTGTCTCATACTTTTTTATCAAACTATCAAGGAATCCATTAAATCCATTAGATGCAAAGGGTCAAGGAATTCACATTAGTGTGAACCCCATCAATCATGAATTACATTGAGAAAAGGTGGATCATGAATTGACATCAAAGATTGGTAAAAACTTCGTGATAATGAAAAACATGGATTCCTATAATAAAACGTATCCCAATCTAGATTTAGAGGGAACAATATATCTTTTCTTAATTTGATCATATTAATTATCAATTATAATAGATGATACAAATAAGAATATGATTCTTCTATATATATATGTATTGACTTCTGGATTAATGATTTAAATCATCTCCACTTACTGAGCTATAATATTCTAAAAAAGTGATGCTCATATGCACAATACTAACTCAATCCTCTGTTGTAGAACCATTCATAACACAAATATTTATGCAACATGACTTTAAACTAAATGAACAAAATACATATAGAATTACTTTAAACTTTATGGTACAGTCCATTCACATAACCTTAAACCATGAATCTATAACTATGTGGGCTCTATTTTTTTCAAATAGGATATTTCATATGCCTCACATAGGATAAAACCCAATATCATCAACCCTTTATTCACATCCTCATTTGGTCATATTCATTATGAGTCCACTTATTTCCTTCCTCATTTGGAAATATTCCCAATGGGGTTGGGAAACCTTTTCCCTAGGGCCATACCCACTATGATTTTTGTTTATTAGGTAATATTCCAAATCAACCCATCACCTACTAGAAAGGCCATAATCATTATTGGTGTAATTGTATTTCTATTTTTAATATATAATTCTTCTAAAACCATATTATTCTCATTGGTCCATATTCCATCTAGTTAAATAAACCTCACACCTCACATGGCTATATTAATTATGGATCCAGCTAAACATGATCATGTCATATTCCCTCTATGGTCAACAAAAAAGATTTTCTCTTGCATAATCTCTATACCAAGAATTATTAAGCACTGATCTCTTACTAATCATTGTAACATGATGTTAAATTCTATGGATTAGTCCTTATAACACAACCATTAATGTAGAAACATTTTTCATAATGTATCACCAAACATTGCGTGTTATGATTTCTATCTGAAGGATTTATAGGAAACCCTCCTCATTAGACAAATCCTAACACCAAAAATGCATAACACCTACCTAAATTTAAATAAGATCTAGACTGAATATTTGTGTTGAATTATAACCATAACTCACAAAATTAGGAACCATTCACAAGTGAATTGAAGTTAGATAATCATTAATACTTATAGATACACAAATAATTGCATGATTTAGATCAATCATTCACATAGGGGAATCTGGTTCTATTCTAGTATTTGGGAAAGATTCACAAAAATTCATTAAATATACTAGAGTCCCAGAGTATTAATCATTAATACCTGTAGATACAAAAATCATTGCATGATTTAGATCAAACATTCACATAGGATAATATGGTTCCATTCTATTATTTGGGAAAGATTCACAAAAATTCATTAAATATACTAGAGTCCCATAGTAAGAAAAAATTACCCTTAAAGGGTGATATGAGCCTGAAATCCCATCCTCTTAACCAATGTCCATTTTAAAGTGTCACAGATATAAAACCCTCATGACCATATACCTTTTGGAAAAAGATAATGCAATGAAATTTATTTTTACATAACATATATTCATTTGGTTTTTCCAATTCTATTAAGAAATCTAGTCTAATAACAATCCTAACTAAAATGTTTAACTAGAAATCCCTTTTGGGAGGAAAGTTGGTGTATTTATATAGAAATACAAGATTCTTATAATTTTCCCACAACCATCCAAAAGGAATATCAGTATATCCTGATAATAAATAAAAAGAAGACACATATTTGTGATTCTCTTCGGTCTGAAGTAGACCGAAAATTTATCTCACTATATATTGATAGTAAAGTTCATATTATTGTAAGGTAAGAATATATCAATTGTAATATTACAATGAAAAAAAAGACATGATCATGTTCCTTCCTAACTCCAAGGATATCGTTAGTTATTTTTTCAAAACATGAGAATTGTCCAAGAAGACTCCCATCTATGGAGGTCACATGTTCCCTAAGAACACCATCGAAAATATGTTCTCTCTAGATGAAAAAAATGACCTAAGAGTAGGAACATACTCCTTTATTGATCAACATTGAAATTAGTGAGGACCTATGACACCTATCTATAGTGGCCAAATATTCTTATGACTCCTCATAAAAATGTTAGAGAAGTTAAAACCATGTTGGTATTCCCTATGAAACTATGATCTGTAGTTATGTATGTCCTCCATAGAACACATAACATGAAGGTACTCCAATTTTCAATCATATTTCAATGACTTCCTCATGATATGTAGTGCTTGAATGTTTTATGTAAGTTTCACAAATAGTTTTAGAACCCACTTTTCTTATTATTATTTTCATCATTAGATGATTTGTTATGGTAGTTGGTGTTTGTATCTCCCTTGACTCATTCATATTCTTTCTTAATTATAAAGTAATAAATAAACCCTCCAATCTTCAATAAGACACTGGGAAAATACTCATTGTGGTAAGATCAGGGGAATAATTTACTCTAGGGATAATTTGGATGACATGGACATGCGGATGGAATTGGTCAGGGATAAACCTCTAAACATATTTTGGTCTATTTCCAGACTAGGATATGACATACCATATATGATGGAATAGTGTTTTATAGGTTTTTTATTTAAATTTTTTTAGATACTCTTCATAAGTTAAAACCCAGGAACCAAAAATATCAACAATATGTAAACCATATCCAGGTATCCGACCATATATACTAGTATAATGACTTCAATTCATTCTAAGTAGGATGAAATCTAAGATCATAGAAGTACTATGAGTTCATGTGGCATGCTTGTCTCCATATCATGAGGGTGATCTGACAAATAATACTCAATAATCCATCTAATGTATGTATCTAGGGATGGGAATACTATGGGGAATTGAATTTTTACTAATTAACCAAACCAAAGTGTCACCAAAAGAGGGATTTCAACAATGATATTTCCACAGGAGAGGTTTTGGGACCAAACTCTTCTTGTTATAGTTGGTCTATTTGGGAAAACCAAACATTCTCAAATACAGAAAGCAGGTTAATCTAATGAAATAGTGGATTAATAGGATCATAAATCAATCCTTTAATATGGTCATAAAAGTATCTTGATTGAGAAATATGAATTCCTCAACCATAGGACAACCTTGAGTAGGTAACCATTTCCATTTTGATCAGGAATTACACATGGATAATGCTTGAGTAAATCTATTCCATATATAGTAAACTCTATTGAAATCTGTTATAGTATCCATCAAAGATAAACCCCAGCTATAAAATTGGGGGGGGGGGGTTTACCACCACCAACACTCGAATAATCAAATACCTAACTAGTTCATTATATTTTAGTTGAAGAACTGAGCCATCCCTATCCCTTATAGTTGGGGAAATTTTTAACCTCAACTCCCTGGATGTTGGTATTTTCTAGTATGGATGGTGATGTACAACATCCATCATCCTGAACAATATTACCAATACATGAGACCCCCATATATTTTAAGGATTTATTGATAATAATGAATGTGGACTTCATAAGGATCACCATATACAAATCATTTCAGTGGAACACCGAGTTAAAAATATAAAACCCCAAAAATATTGGAATATGAAGTGGTATACTAGGAGAAATGACCTGAAGGATAATCTTGATGTCTCCTTTGAAGATGATATGGTTAATGAAGACTCACACAATTATTTATATGGTGATGAAATTATTTATGTTTCCTGATATATTCTAGTGAATTTAAGTAGAATAAATCTAGTTGGGGATAAAGACTAAGATAGGAAAATCAAGGCATGTGAAGAAGAATCACCTTCCTGAGATATACCTTTCAATAAAATATATATTCAAGGTGTGGGTTCTTGAAATTATTGGTAGGCACAAAACATACAATCCCTAAATGATAAATTTTTACTACATTGATGACCATCTATCAATTATTAAATAAATTTGTAGATATATCCCAGTATCTAGATAAATATAGAGAAATCCTCTACATTAATGAAAATATAGATCATTATTATAATGATATATACAATCTTAGACAACTCAATGTTGAATTAATCATGGTAAATATACATAAACAGTATAAACTTCATTAAGAACTGATCATTTATCCTTCCACTCATATGGAAGGGGTTAATCAAAAATTTAGAGTAGATTCTGATGACCAAAATTTCACTAGATCCAATAAACCATTTTTCCAAAACCCTATACCTGAAGGAGACCAAGAGTTTTCTTCAATACGACAACATCTTCCCTCATTTTAGGAAATAATCCATGACCTACTAGAATTGGGAATCAATATACAATTTATTTAGGGTGTCCATATCAAGATTAATTTATTACATGTGTTTAGACCTTGACTCAGATGACATTACCTCAATAACACCTCATTTCCATCGAGTCTCTCACTACTCGAATAGAAGCCAAAGAAGGGTAGTGTAACTCAGTGTAGCCTGAAAGGAAACCATACTTTGACTTAGTGGATGCTAGTACACCTCAACCTAACTTTAGGAATCCTATATTTCTAACATTTAATGGAGTGAGAGTTTTGGATTATCACCAATTACATTTTTCCCCTTATTCATCCCTTTAATTGTCACACTCGATTCGTGGGAGGCAGAAAAGCTCAAATTATTTGTTTAGACTCTAGTAGGACTAGCCTCTATCTATCAATATTGCTTTCCATATAGAACTATCCCTAGTATTTAAAACCATCATCAGAAATTCCTTTACCAATTTAGCTCAATGATAATTATTACTATGGTATTTGAACTCTAGAATTTAAAGTAGTGTGAAAATAAGTGTTTCTATGATTTTTTTCTCCAGATAGAAAGGTCTTCATACTCACTCCATATGAAACTACCATAGGATAATATATTAAAGATTTTCATAGAAAACCTCCCTAAAGATATATATACACCATTAATATTATTCAAGTACCCAAGAAGACTTTGGAATATTTAAAACACATCACATTGTCTAGAAGATTCTATTTAGTGAACAAAGGTCAAATTTCAACATGATCCTACTAATCAAAAAAAAGGTTTATAAAAGTGTAAATTTACACTATCGCACTTAAAATTTAATTAAAGACTTCTATGGAACCCAAAAAATATCCATATCACATGGAAAATCCCACATTGTGATAACAATATCAAGTATATCCTCATATAGAGGTAAGGAAAAACCAAAATCTTCTGTGATATGAGTAACAAAGAAACAAAATTACTTTTGAATAGTGTTGGTTTATAATTAATTTATTTTTTTCCATGGAATATACTCTACTCATGTTTCTTGAGTATAGAAAATATGATGAGGTTGGTCACATCGATCATCCAATAATTTCCCTTTCCCAAAAATGTAGGGTCAAAACATTCAAGATTACTTTTTTTTTACAGAAATACTCTAGAAAAAGGTTGATTTCAAAAAGTTACCATTAGGAAACCCCCTAGGATAGGTGTACTTTGTTTATACTACCAAAATAGAGGAAGAATATTATTTGAAGGATGTTCAGGACCTGTATGAATGAATATTCAATTATTATATGACTTAGAATATAGTCAAATGAGCTCATTACATCCTTTGGGAACAAAAAATCAACTAGTTGTGGCCCCATTTCTTGCTACATAATCTATAGTGAAACATTTAGCTCCATCCTCTTGAGGCTAGTGTAATCGACATAAGATGAACAAGGTTCATAATGGGGAGCTTTAACAAAATCCCAATACTATCTAAATCTCAAGGATTCCCATACCCCATTGTTCATAGTAAAGGAACCACCCCAAAAAATGTAAACCTCAAAAGATGAAGAGCCTTGACATGGCTCAGTAAACATCATCCACTTGGAAGACCCATTATCTAATGAAAAACATGCATGTTACCATGAGAACCCTGACAAGAGTTGAGGATGGAATGTGAGATGTCATAGGGGAGAAGGAATTAGGGGAGATTCCATCATGCTTGAGATAATCAGTCTACACATGTCCCCAATGATGCAATATAGGTTGTCACAACATGATACAATCAATACATGGATCCCAAAAAGAAGCATTAATACATTCTTAAATCATTTAGGGGTAATCCAGACTTGATTGACATGGATGATTAGTTGTATGTAATACAATTATCTGACCCACTTAAGTATGGGGGTAGTCTATAATGACTTAAAACATAATTGGAAACTATTCACTTTAGTTCTATACAAGAATACAGATCATATACACCAAATGAATCATTACCAAAACATCTATTTAAGTAACAACCCATTGTTGGGATGAATCAACCCTTGATGATGATTTGAGACATATTGAATGAGTTGGAAGTCATCGTAGTCAAAGATTAAATCATGGATTCTCCTCACCCCTCAAAAGAGTATAGAAAAGTTCTTGTCAAATCTCTTTAGAGCCCCAAGAAACTAATACTGATGTTTTTTTGGTTGAGTTGTATCCTGTAGAGACCTCCCCAATAGAATGTAAGGTGGTAATCATGTTTTCAAATAATGTTTTAATGTCCACCATTTAGGGACATATAATACCCTATACATCTCTATTGTAATGACCCGAGTTCGGAACCCCTCCACTGGTGCCTCGTACCTGGTTCGCCACATGACCTCAAGCACGTTTCCCCAAACGCCAGAGGCTGCCGACTAGCAGCGAGGGCTTTGGTGAGTCAGTGGGGAAACTATGCCCTCATTCGATAAAGTATACAGTGGAAAACAACCAGACACAATAGCAGAAACAATGAACAGCATACAACAACTGAACTGAATAGCGGAAGAAAAGTATAAAATAATGATGATGCAACATGGTACATATGTCTATGGAAAACAGCAAACAAATCAACGTGCTTAAGTACAACTGAAAAACAAAGTGCAATGGAAAAAACAAAATAAACTCCTCATCATTGCGAGCCATGGCTCAGTCCCATGCTCTCCAGCTCCAGTGCAATCAAGAACCTGAAGTGGAAGGGCACTTGCCCTTTTCTATACCTGCAACAACATAGTCTGTTTGGGCCCAAAAGCATGGCCCAAACAGGGTGTGAGATACAATCCCAGTAGGCAATCACCCAAATATTTGTGTGCAATAGTAAATAAATACATGGCAGTAATAAAATAAGAAGCAGTAAATAGGAAAGCACAAGCAGCTACAAACCACAGTTCTAACAATAAAGTACACCAGTAAATAGTAGAAACAAGAAGAAAACAGGTAACCCTCTGGGTAGCTCTCATAGCCTAACCCCTATGGTTCAACCTACAAGTACTAGCAACCCTCTAGGAGGCACACACAGTCACACCCCTCTGGTTCAGCTATGAAAAATAACAGACTCTCTAGGGAAGCACTCACCGTCAATTCCCCCTATAGTCTCGTATCATGCTAAAGGCTCTATGGGGAATCACTCAACGTCTATCCCCCCTGTGGCCCGCGTCGAGGAAATACAGACTCTCTGAGGAAGCACTCAATGTCAATTCCCCCTGTGGTCTCGCATCGTAATTAAAATACACTCTAGAGAAGCCCTTCCATCAATTCTCCCTTTGGTCTACTACTCTAGGTTCTCACAGTCCTGAGTGAAAGATAAAACTTGCTCAGTGCGCGTACATTGTCCAAGTAAACCTCATGAACTACTTGGCTATCATTCTAAGGCTCAACAACATAAAAATTAGCAGTTCCACTATCCTACGACTAGGCAGGGCAACTGGAAAAATGCCAACAGGCAGAATAAGCATGGAAAAGAAACATGAGCACAAAAATAAATACTCTACTCACAAGTATAAACCTCTACTACAGTAGTCAAGAAAAGCAGGAAAATAACAGAGAAAAACAGGTAACATGCAATACCCCGTTCAAGGTTATTGGTGGAATTTGCACAAAATACTCATCAACTTTCTACAGAAAGGCACAAACCACCTACCTCGATCCTAGGAGATTGATATAATTGAACCACGATGATTGATTCCCCTTAGAACGTTGTAGATCTGAGAAAACACAAAAAATGCTCAACCCACGATAACTCAAAAACGAGGAGGAATCATGGAACAAGGCTAAGGTAGAAGAGAGAGCTCACCGCTGCGCTTCCAACGCAATCAACTGTGCTCGAATCCGAGAACGGACGAAGAGATGGGGGCTCATCGAAGATTCGGTCGTACGGCTCGCTCTCGGATGAACTAGACCTAGAAGAAGATGAATATCGTGATGAGGCGCGACTCCGGTCCATTTAGTGAAAAAAAAGTACACGGCGTGTATTTTTAAAGTACACGGTGTGTAGTGGGTTTTTCCGTACTCCACTAAAAATGGCCTCCACGTCACCCCTACGCACCGTGTGTGTGGCCCAGGCACGGCCAACACATGGCTTCGAGCCAAAGAGGAGTACAAGACATGTACTCAAAAAGTACACAACATGTACTTTGAAAATTTCTAGAAAGTTCGTTTTTCTTAAAAACTCCAAAAAAGGAAAAAATACCTGAAACGAAGATCCGATTTCTTAAAAACTTCCACCCATAAAGAAATTTGTCCCCGAATTTTCCTAACGTGGTGTAGAAGAAGAATCCTCGAACAGCTCCGGCCACTACGATCGTACATCGGCCTCCCTTTCCCAAGTCTCGTCCTGTACTCGCCCGTGCTGCCATAGCACCCGTACCAGAGGAACAGACCGCCCACGGAGAACATTCGTACTGTGATCGAAAATCCGGATAGGATGCCCCTCGAATGATGCATCCGCTTCAAGTTCAACCTCCTCAGGCTGAAAGACATGAGATGGGTCTGAAAAGTAATGTCGGAGCTGAGAGATGTGGAAGATGTCGTGAATGGCCCGGTACCTATGAGGTAGTTGCAACCGATAGGCAACTGGCCCAACTCTCTCCAACACCTCAAACGGCCCGACGTACCGTGGTGAAAGCTTACCCTACCTCTGAATCCTCTTGTGTCCCAACCTTGGTGCGACACGCAATAAAACCTGATCTCTGACCTCGAACTCTAGAGGTCATCTCCGCTGATCAGCATAAGACTTCTGTCGAGACTGTGTTGTTTCCATCCTCTTCTGAATCATCTCTATCTGCTGTGAAGTCTCCTGAACAAGGAGAGGTCCCAACAAAGTTGCCTCTCCTGCCTCCAGCCAGCATAAGGGTGATCGGCATGGCCTACCGTACAAGGCCTCGTATGGTGCCATCTGAATGGTCGCCTGGAAACTGTTGTTGTAGGCGAACTTTAATAGAGGAATATGCTTCTACCAAGAACCTCCAAAGTCTAGGATGCAATCTCGGAGCATATCCTCAAGCACCTGGATTGTGTTCTCGGACTGGCCATCAGTCTGGGGATGGTATGCTGTACTCAAAAGTTCCTGTGTACCCAAGGCCTTCTGAAGTCCCTTCCAAAACCGAGAGGTAAAGTGCGCATCCCTGTCTGAAACAATGGAGTGAAGAACTCCATGCAGACGAATGATCTCTCAGATGTAAAGTCATCCCAGATCATCGACACTGAAGGTATCCTTGAACAGCAAGAAGTGAGCAACCTTCATGAGTCTATCGACGACAACCCAAACAGCATTGTTCCCTCGAGGTGACCTTGGAAACTTAGTCACGAAGTCCATCGCAACATCATTCCACTTCCACTCCGGAATGGGTAACTACTGTAAAAGTTCTGCTGGTCGCTGATGCTCTACTTTCACCTGCTGACAAGTAGAACATCTCATGAGAAAACCAGCAACATCTTTCTTCATACCTGGCCACCAGTACTAGTGATGAAGATCCCGATACATCTTGGTGACGCCATGATGAACTGCCCAAATAGAGGAATGAAAATCCCGCATCAACTCCTCATGTATGTCTACTGGCACCCATACGCGTCCCTGGAAACACAGGATCTCATCCTCGCTCACTGTCCATCCAGGAAGAGGGCCCCCTCCTGATACACTCTCCCACAGGACTAAGCCTTCTGAGTCTGATAGTTGCCTCATCCGTACCTGATCAAGTAGTGTAGAGGTAACAGCTACAAAAGATAGGAAGGTTTGTCCCTGTCTGTCATGCACCTCCAGATGCATCTCAGAGAACAGAGCCATCAGCTACCACTCACCATTGGCCTCCTGAACTGCCTGAATCTGAGTCCTCCTACTCAACGCATCTGCTACTGTGTTGCCCTTTCCCGGCGTATATGCAAGCTCGAAATCAAAAGACTGAAGATATTCGACCCACCTCCACTGTCTCAAATTCAGATCACGCTGAGTGAAGATGTACTTGAGACTCTTTTGGTCAGTGAAAACCAAAAAGTTCTCTCCCAGAAGGTAATGTATCCAACAACGTAAGGCATGAACAACAACTGCTAACTCCAGATCGTGCGTAGGGTAGTTCCTCTCATGTGGCCTCAACTGCTGAGAACCGTATGCAACTACTCCATCTCCATGAATAAGCACAGCTCCTAGTCCGATACCTGAAGAATCATAGTAAACAGTGTATCTCTTTCCTGGATCTTGTAAGACTAGTATTAGTGCTGACGTCAACCTCCCTTTCAGCTCCTGAAAGGCTAACTCACAAGAATCTGACCATAATAACTTCTCCCCCTTTTTTGTCAGACCTATCAAAGGTGCTTCTAGATGAAAAAAGTCTTAAATAAAGCGTCTGTAGTATCCAGCCAGCCCTAGAAAACTCCGTACCTCAAAAACATTCTTCGGCTGCTCCCAGGAAACTACAGCTCTCACTTTCTCGGGGTCCACAGATAATCCTGCCTCTGAGATGACGTGACCCAAGAAGTGAATATGATCCATCCAGAAGTGGCACTTTGAGAGTTTATCATAAAGCCGATGCTCTCTTAGTGTACTCAGAATGATCTCAAGATGTGTGGAATGGTCGTGTTGAGTGTGAGAGTACACCAAGATATCGTCCACGAAGACCATGATGAAATAGTCCAAGTAAGGATAGAACACTCGGTTCATCAGTGCCATGAAAACTGTAGGCACATTCGTGAGACCAAACGGCATGACTGTATACTCATATAGACCATACCTGCTCTTGAAGGATGTCAGAGGTATATCTGATGGTCTAACACGCAAATGATGATAACCAGACCTGAAATCGATCTTTGAGAACACCCGGGCTCCTCGAAGCTGATCAAAGAGGTCATCAATCCTCGGTAAGGGATATCGGTTCTTGACCGTCAACTGGTTCAGCTTCTGATAATCCACACAGAGCCTAAGGGTACCGTCTGCCTTCTTCACAAACAGGACAGGTGAACCACAAGGAGAATTACTAGTTTGGATGAAACCATTTGCCTGCAAATCCTCCAACTACTTCTTAAGCTCCCGAAACTCAGGTGTAGCCATCCTATAGGGAGGAATGGACACCGGTACCGCTCCCGGCACGAGCTCAATAGAGAAGTCTACCTCACACTCTGGAGGAAAACCTGAAAAGTCCTCTAGAAAGACATCCCTGAAATGATCCACCACTGGAGGAAAGTCCAACTGTGGAGTCCCCTGATCATCCAGATAAAGACTAGCAAGATGGACTGTCACCCCTCCTAGCCCAAGATGCTCGAGTCCTGTCCGACTCGCCCGAACGTCCCATTCGCCTCTATGAAGAAATGATTCACCCTCTAGTGTGATGAAACTGACCCTACGGTGATAAAAGTCGATGACGGCCTGGAATGGAACTAGCCAGTCCATTCCGAGAATGAAATCATAACCCGTCATCTCTATGATGTAGAGATCCCATAAGAAACGACACCCTACAACCTCGAGAGGGCACTCTCTACACTGGCGTACACTAGATTTCCTCATCCCAAAAGGTGTGTCTAGTGTCAACGAGTCGGCAGAAGAAAAGATGTAGAGCCCAAGGCTCTCCATAAGAGCAATAGAGATAAAGCTATGCGTAGCATCAGTATCGAAAAGGGATGAAGATAAAACTGAGGCTACTAAAATCGTACCTCAAACAGTAGATTGGTCGGGATCCTGCTCTTGATAAGTCTGCTCCACGGTAAAAGACTGGCCTGTACCGCGGCCCTGCGCCCCTAGCTGACCACTCTGAGTTGAACCTCCCTGCTGGTGCTGAGGGACTGGTGGCTGACTGTCATGGCCTCAACCTCCACCTCGGCCCGAACGGTCGGAAGAACTCCAGTTCCCCGACTGGTGAGAAACTGGTGGGGATGCTCTTGAATGAGGAGTCATGGAAGAACCCCGGTCACCAGCTTCTGGTGAGAAAAACTAGCAAAAATGCTGAAGGTGACCCATCTTGCCGCAAGATCGGCACTCCATGGGGTCTCTCTGGCACTGCGGCCTCATGTGCCCTGACCGGCCACACTGGTATCATGTCACCTGGCTGCCTGAAGATGTATCTCGCTTCCTCGGATCACCGCATGTAGTATCTCTACGGTGCTTCTTGCTGTCATCTAGAGGGAAACTAGCTCTGGAAGTAGGACTTCCCTGGCTTGCAACTCCAGAGTCTCTCAGATTGCGCTCCGTAATCAGTGCCTGGTTGACGATGGAGGTGATGGAAGTCAGCTGGAAGATATTCACCTGCGAGCGGATCTCCCGCCTGAGACCATCCTCGAACTTCCTTGCCAAGAACACCCCACTTCCATCCTGGAGGGGTGTGAAACACTATAGCTCAGTGAAACGAGAGGAATACTCCATGACAGAAAGAGTACCCTACTCTAATCTCAGAACTCCCAGGCTCGGTCGGCCCTCAGGGTCTCCGGGTAGAAGTAGTCGTAGAACACGTGCTGGAACTCCTCCCAAGCCATAGCATGTTGTTGATCCTCCTATGAGATCACGTCCCACCACCTCTTGGTAGAGTCTCGTAGTATGTAGGTAGCGAGCTTAACCCGCCTCTCTGGAGGCGTCTCTAGATGCTCGAAGATAGTCAGCATGGCTTCTAGCCATGACTCTGCAGCCTGTGGTCCTCCTTCCCCCGAGAACGTGAAAGGATGCTACTGTTGAAAAACTCACGTCAAGTCTTCCATAGTCTAGGTAGAAGGCAGTGCTCCCTCGAAGGCCTGCATCATCCTCATGAAACCTTCCCTGAACTGCGCATCAGCGCCTGTAACTGGTATAACAGCTGGTGCCAAGGCTGGCCCGACTAGAGGATCGGCAGGGAGTCCCTGATCAGCCATATCTGGCGTCTGATCACTACCTGACGACAGACGTATGACCGGAGGATGTCTCGGAGGCATAGCTCTGAAAGATAAAAAGCACACCTTAGATCAGGAGAACAAGGATAGAGAACACAAGAGTACAAAACGGGAACAGGGAAAGAGAAACACACAAGTTTACAAAACACGACTACACGGTATGTATGAAAACTACACGGTGTGTCTTATTAATCCACTGACATGGGAATTTACTCCTTCCCTACAAGTCATGTACACCTCAAAATACACGGCATGTTGACCCCAACACATGGTGTGTACTTGAAAACTATTCCCCTGCCTGAGTCTCTTCACATGGCTAACCCACACGGTCTGACTCAACCTGAGACTACACGGCATGTTCAAAACAAACACAGTGTGTACTAGACAAGGCTTCGGCAGCCCGTGTTGTTAAGCACACGGTCGTCTACACGGATGAACCTTACACGGCGTGCTCCGAACAAACACAGCGTGTATAGGCAAAGGTGACATCGTCCCGTGTTGTTCGTGACACGGCCGAGTACCTTGACACGACTACACGGCGTGTTCCTAACAAACACGGCATGTGGAAAGGGAGGTAAATCCACCCCGTGTTGTTTGTGACACGGTCGGGTACCTAGATAGGACTACACGGCGTGTTCCCTCTGGACACGGCGTGTTCTACCCGTGCTTCCCCGGCCCGTGTTGTTATTGACACGACCGGGTACACGGCTCCGAACTTACACGGCGTGTACCTACCATACAAGGCGTGTTCCCGGGTTACTTTCATGACACCGTGTTCTACTCACATGGTCAGTGACACGGCCTAAAAACTACACAGCATGTATCCAAAAAGTACACGCCGTGTATTCTGGTTTTTTCTGGGCAGTAGCTCGGAAACTGCTCAGAATCCCAGAAACACTAAAACCCAGGAAAAGAGGTGCCAAATTCCAATCTGTGAGGGCCCATACTCCCCAGGAATCAAAGCTTGGCATCTCCCATAGTCATACACAAGAGAAAACAGGATCATGATCCATCAATTTCTGATTATAGAGGGCCCATAACACCTCAAGAATCAAAATTTGGTGTTCATTTTATGCAAATCACAGAACAAACAGTTCTCTAACATAACAGTAGAGATTTTATCAAACATCTATCACAACAACATGCATAATATACACAAAGTATATCACAACAGCATGCAATCGCTAATGCACCCTAGATGGCATGGAAATAATGAATGGCATGTGATTTCTACAAGTGCCTATATGATGCATGAGACGGCATACCCTCATCTCATCAGGTTGCAACAGAAATAGAACCACAATCGTCAAGAAAATAACAACACAAAATATGTTAATCACTCTAGGTGAAATCAGATCAACCATAAAATCTCAAAACCATAACTGTAATCAACGAGGTAGTATGGATTTTCCCTGTACATGGGTTAGATACTCCTGAGAACAGCTTAATACCAAGTACCAAATCCATCCTATCCCTAGCTAAGGTCTCCAAACAGTAAATCAAGAGAAAGGAACCCCCTCTGATACCACTTTGTAATGACCCGAGTCCGGAGCCCCTCCACCGGTGCCTCATACCCGGTTCGCCACATGACCTCAAGCACATTTCCCCAAACGCCAGAGGCTGCCGAATAGCAGCGAGGGCCTTGGTGAGTCGGTGGGGAAACTATGCCCTCATTCGATAAAGTATATAGTGGAAAATAACTAGACATAATAGCAGAAACAATAAACAGCATACAACAATTGAACTGAACAGCGGAAGCAAAGTATAAAATAATGATGATGTAACATGGTACATATGTCTATGGAAAACAACAAAGAAACCAACATGCTGAAGTAAAACTGAAAAACAAAGTGCAAAGGAAAAACAAAATAAACTCCTCAGCATCGCGAGCCACGGCTCGGTCCCATGCTCTCCAGCTCCAGTGTAATCAAGAACCTGAAGTGGAAGGGCACTTGCCCTTTTCTATACCTGCAACAACATAGTCTATTTGGGCCCAAAAGCATGGCCCAAATAGGGTGTGAGATACAATACCAGTAGGCAATCACCCAAATATTTGTGCCCAATAGTTAATGAATATATGGCAGTAATAAAACAAGAAGTAATAAACAGGAAATCACAAGCAGCTACAAACCATAGTTCTAACAATAAAGTACACAAGTAAATAGTAGCAACAAGAAGAAATAAGGTAACCCTCTGGGTAGCTCTCACAGCCTAACCGCTATGGTTCAACCTAAAAGTACTAGCAACCCTATAGGAGGCACACACAGTGTCACCCCTCTGGTTCAGCTATGAAAAATAACAAACTCTCTGGGGAAGCACTCACCGTCAATTCCCCCTATAGTCTCGTATCGTGCTAAAGGCTCTCTGTGGAATCACTCAACGTCTATCCCCCCTGTATCCCACGTCGAGGAACTACAGACTCTCTGAGGAAGCACTCAACGTCAATTCCCCCTGTGGTCTCACATCGTAATTAAAATACACTCTGGAGAATCCCTTCTGTCAAATCTCCCTTTGGTCTACTACTCTAGGTTCTCACAGTCCTGAGTGAAAGATAAAACCTGCTCAGTGCACGTACATCATCCAAGTAAACCTCAAGAACTACTTGTATATCATTCTAAGGCTCAACAACATAAAAAGTTGCAGTTCCACTATCCTACGACTAGGCAGGGCAACTAGAAAAATGCCAACAGGTAAAACAAGCATGGAAAAGCAACCTGAGCACAAAAATAAATACTCTACTCACAAGTATAAACCTCTACTATAGCATTCAAGCAAAGAAGTCAAACAACAGAGAAAAACAGGTAACACGCAATACCCCGTTCAAGGGTATTGGTAGAATTTGCACAAAATACTCATCAACTTTCTACGGAAAGGCACAAACCACCTACCACGATCCTAGGAGATCGATATACTTAAACCACGACGATTGATTCCCCTTAGAACGTCGTAGATCTGAGAAAATTTACAAAACTCTCAACCCACGATAACTCAAAAACGAGGAGGAATCATGGAACAAGGCTAAAGCAGAAGATAGAGCTCACTGCTGCTCTTCTAACGCAGTCGATCGTGCTCAAATCGGAGAACGGACGAAGAGATGGGGGATCGTTGAAGATTCGGTCGTACGGGTCGCTCTCAGATGAACCAGACCTAGAAGAAGATGAATATCGTGATGTGGCACGACCCCGGTCCGTTTAGTGAAAAAAAAGTACACGGCGTGTATTTTTAAAGTACACGTTGTGTAGTGGGTTTTTCCGTACTCTGCTAAAAATGGCCTCCATGTCACCCCTACACACCGTGTGGGTGGCCCGAGCACGTCCAGCACACGGCTTCGATCCGAAGAAGAGTACACAACGTGTACTCAAAAAGTACATGGCGTGTACTTCAAAAATTTCCAAAAATTTCATTTTTCTTAAAAACTCCAGAAAAAGGAAAAACATACCTGAAACGAAGATCCAGGTTCTTACATCTATAATGATTTACATTGTTAATATTCATCGGTATTTAATTGATAATGTAACTAGGAATAATTTTTTCTTAGTTCACATACTTGGACACTTAGGATATGGTGATAACATGTTGTCTCCCTCAAAGTTGACTGTTCGATTGTATGAAAAAATTGAGAAAAATCCCAATGTACAAATCAAACACAAATACATATTCAATGATCTTATATCTAAATCTGATTTCAGGAAAATCAAGTTTTATATAATATTTGATGTTTTATTAGAGGGACCTTCACTTCACAACCATGAATTTATACCATCTTCAAACAATAAATACCTAAATCACCATACTGATGGAAAATTTAGAGTATTATGATGTGATTCCACCCCTTTTAATATTTTGAATCATTGTATTTTAAAGAATTTTTCTAAGATAATGAATAAAATAAAATGGTTATATATAATTCACTAGTCACCTCTCTCAATGGTTTGGTATTTACCCAAAAAACCCTAGAACCTATATGGAAATGATTTTGTATTGATCATCAATATGATGGAGGTAATGAACCCTGATCTAGGGAGACACCATAGTTCAATGGATTCACTAAACACTTATTATAGATTAACTATTGAGTAAATTGTGATGTGATAATTATAAGTTAATCAATTAAAACCTATGTAGAATGAAATTATAGATGATAATTTCATAGTCAATCATGCTTATTATTTTTATTAAAATCCACAAGAGAACTTTACATCATATCTAGGTACAGAAGATAATTTACCATTGTCTTTGGGATACAAATACCCCCCCCCCCCGCATCATCATTTACATTATCCAAATAGGCCACCTTATCATCAATAGTTTTAGATAATACCCCCACATCATCCCTAAAATTTAGAGATATCGACACATATTATACCATTGATAATAGTGTAGAGGAAGGATAAAATATGTATGACATTCCCGATAACGATTCTCATTCATTAGTGCTCTTAGGATCTCAAGACATATCTTTCTCATTCATATGAGATGAAAATACCCATATTTTTTCTTCTAGATCCTTAGAATCCTATTTTTTCTAACATACAATGATGTTTAGGTTGATGGATTAAAGGAGGATAATAATAATTACACACCTCCATCATTTCTGGTGCATGTCTCAATGATAATTTATGAGCTCATACAAATAAATATGGAAACATAAGAGGAATTTTGACACAAATTGATCAGTTCAACAATTCCTCTTGATGAGTAGAAAATATATATATCCTTTTTGAAATAACACTATTATTTGTTCTCCTAGAATTATAAAGAGATTCTTAGAATGATTTATAATGATTCCACCCATCATCTAGGCCTATGAGATAATAATCATTATTTAAATATGGAATCTAGGTGGTTAGAACTATCCCATTATACTGAGGTCATTGTCAAAGATGATAATATTATGAAAGAAACCCAAATGTGGGATGTTTAGTACTTAAAATTGATTTCCCATATTATCCATGTTATGAAAAATAATGGAGAGATCTGGGTATACATCAATTTTAGGAATCAAAATTAGACCTACCCTAAGGATGATTTCCCAATCCCAATCCTAGAACTCATGATTGATACAACTATAGTATTTCAAGCCCCTTACATTATGAATAAGTACCAATCATATAATCATATAAAAATTGACTTCAAGTTTAAGGAATACACTACATTTAAATCACCCTAGTGGATTTTATTCTATCAATCCATTCCATTCTGCTTAAATAATACTAAATCCAATAATCAACATGTGATTCATTTAATCCATAAGCCCTTTTGGGAAAGGATCATTGTAACACCCTGAGATTTTATATGATCTATTCTTTTTAATTTATTTCATATCTTCTGTTGTACGCTACACCAAGATTATCTTGCGCTATATGCAACATTGTATTATCTTGTAGTATACGCAACACTAATCTTGGATCGTGTTACACACAATTTCAAGTTTGTTTTATAGTAGTTATTCTACGTAACATTGAGTGTATATATATATATATATATTCAATGTATAAATGAAATATGGTTGGATTTTTTTATACTCAACAACAAAGGAGTCTTGCACTACACGCAACCCTGACTTGGCTTACATTACACGCAATCGCGACCTTCCTTGATAGCGTGTGTTGTACGCAATACTGGGTTTCACTAAACAACGATATATTATTATTAAATTATTATGAACTAGACATTATGAATATTATTAACTAAATTTTAAATTTTATAACATTATTATTCATCTTACACATTTTCTAGAACATGGTATGAGAACAAAATAATTTTTTTCGGGTAAAATAAGTATTTTTCAAAAAATGCAGTTTTGCCACTTTTTGATGATGCACCCACTTTAAATATAGTTTTTGACATGTTTATAAGTTCAATTTTACAAAATAAACTTCTTATTCTGAATCAGGATATAAAAATTTACATTGGATAAAGTTTTTATATTTTTCTGATAACTTTCATATTTTAATGAATAGTAAAAACACGCTATATTTTAATTAAAAACAACTTTTTTCATCATAATAATTTATATGGTTAAATTATAATATTTAATGTTTTTAAAGTATAAATAGAATATATTTTTACCATTTAATATAATTTATGTCATTAGCATTGATTTTACAATGAATTCATGGGTAAAATCATTTCAATCTTTTGCAATGTTTTAACTTTTAAAACCCATTTTCTTAACAACAGGATTAATTTTAAATTAATTTCTTCAACTTTTGTGTATTGAATTTATAAAAATGGATTCCATATTTGGAATCAGTGGGTCCAAATTGTGTTAATAGGCTACTTTTTATTTTTGGGCATTATGAATAGTAACTACGGTAAATTTTATTTACCATAGTAAAAGGTAAATCGGGAAATTAAGGGTAAATATAATATTATAAAATTACCCTAAAACTTGTATTAAAATAATTAGATGCTTATATTTTATCCTAAGGCATATTTGGGTCGAAATGGAGTCCATTGGAACCCACTTGGAGGCGATTAAGACCTTTAGTTTATTTTATTTAAAGGAAAGTGAAATATGTCTCACTCAACTTTAATAATTAAAGTATTTTTAATATAAGTTTATACAGAATATAAATTCAGTTATAAATACTCATTTGAAAAATAAAATTTTTTTATTTATCATGGTAATTTATTTATAATTTTTAAGAGATATTTAATTACTTTAATAGCTTATACATTAATGATGCAGAAATTATTTATTTAGTGAAAAATAAGTAATATAGTTTTTATTGAAATAATAATACCCATTAAAAGGCGCACCAACCTGAAAAAAACTTATTGGTAGTGTATATATACACCATAATCATCCAATTACCGAATATATGACCGTTTGGAGTCTTATAAAAGTGATTATGACACTTATATTATTTTATTTTAAATGATGTCAAAGTTGTCACCTTCATAATTTAACAAATATAACATTTTAAAAGTTGGGTGTTTTAGAATATAAATCCGACTAAAAGTATTATTATGAAATCTATAAGATTTATCTTCATCCTAGTATTTTATTTTTAATTTTTATGCAACAAATAGGTATATTTAATAATTATACAAAAATGTTGTAGAAATTATTTTATTAAGAGAAGTATCAAATAAATGGTTTTACAAATAGTAAAATAAATATTATATGACCTATTTGATGTGATCCTCTAATTTTCTAGATGAATATGACATGTTAGGAACCTATTAAATATTTTAGTTCGAATATATCCTCTATTTGGATTTTATTTAAATTCAAATAAATGAATAGTGTCTAAATTGACACTATTGTTATTTTATAAAAATAACGTATTATTAAATTTTTTAAAAATCAAAAAAAATATTTAAAAATTATAAATTGAAATTTATATAGTCTAACATGTCATAAAGTATCGGATTATGGAAAATTAACAACACAAAAGTGGTTGTTTTTAACAATTTAAAATTTATAATTTTATTACCACAAATAAAATTAAATAGATTAAATAAGGATAAATCAAAATGATAAGGTTTAAAATAAGATCAAAACATGTCTAAATTTGATTGGTTGATGAGATTACAACCCTATATCATATAATATTCAAATTTAGTCATTTTTGGAGGTTTTTATGTGGGGTTTGAATTTATATTAAACTAATATTTTTGAGGATTCCAAAGGTGCCCCTCTCCTCCCTTATAAAAGGGCACCTCATACCTCTCATCTTTACAAAACTTTGAGCCTTCAAGCTCGGCCAAACCCTACCCATTTCCCTTCTCATCTTCCCTATAAATATTCTAGAGGTCCTGGTCTTCTTCAAAGACCAATTTTAGTGCCCTAAGAGGATGTTTCAAAGAGGCGTGTCAAAGAAGAGGTGATATCTGATTCTTTCAAATTTATTTCTTCTTCTACTTCCTCTTATTTAGTTGTTTAATTATGAAGTAATAACATCAGTATCACTCATATAATAATATGTTATTATAAATATTAAACAAACCTATTCCACCTTCTATCCATCCTATGGAAAACGAAATCACCGCGCGTGCATACGTACGGAATACCGTCTCAACGCCGTGGTGTAATATTTTTTCCACCACCACCTTACTTGGATGGGTATAATGGTGTAAATAATATCTATATGTGATTATTGTAAAGTGATATTTATTTTGAAATAGTATACATACACTTAAATACAATTCCATGATCATGGGAACGATATCATCGCTCGTGCGTATGTACGGACTACCGTCACCACGAACGCGATAATATTCATTATTCATGTTAACCATTCATGAATGATTATAAAGTATATATAATGAATAATAATGAAATATATGACATAATAATTCTACTGTATTTATTTGTATATATATATATATATATATGTATGTCATCTACTTAATTCCATTCAATTCAATAAGGAAACGAAAACAGCATTCAGGCGTACGTACGACCTACCGTCTCCATGAACGATGTATTTCATTCCATTTATCAATCTATCATATATAGGTATATGATGAATATTTATTATATATAAATAATTTTTTACATTCTGAAATTAAGGAAATCAGGATATAAGTAATAATATCAAGAACAATAAGTTGAAACACATACGATAAATGAAACGATTTTACCCAAAATGTTGCTTTAACATGGATTTACAAAAGAACGGGTAATATAAAGTCATAAGTGAACCATATATGATATCATAACAATGAATATGATTCTTTAATAATTCAATGACATTATTTAAATCATTATACAGGAGGTTCGGATACGTACGAAGCATATCGGACCTAAGGTAAGGGATAACTTTTCCAATCTCGTTTTTATCCGAGATAGTTTATTCGTTAGTATTTACTAGGGTTATATTTATCATTCATGTCCCTGTTTTCTAAAAATGGTTTCATGTATTTTTAAAGTCCTTTTTAGCCAATTTTGACTTTTACTACATGGTATGTAATGAATCTTTCTTTTGTTTACCATACAAGGCACTTTTTGACTTTTCCGGCAAAAGTACAAGAAGAATGTCTTTTTTAACTTATGCGACATGAATGGATTTTTACGGTTTCATAACGCCTCATTTTCATGAAGCTTACTCTACAAGATTTTATGACTATTTTCAACAAAATACTTTTCTTTTAAAATTGCATGTAATTTTGTGAAAAGAAAATGATTTTGAAGAAGAAAGGATATTTTCCTCAAGAATTCATTTCAAGTGCTTTATCAAAACCATTTTCCATCTAAGATGAAATTATTTCATATGTGTATGTTTCAAGTATAATGTTTCTATGATTTACATGGTTTCACATTTCTTATTATGAAATATCTATTTGTTTTATATGGATTATGTGATAATGGGATGATGTTTATGAAACCCATTTTATTCTTTGGGTTATGATGAATGTTTTAAGTTTATTTTGTGGAACAAGTAAGAATGATTTCATTATGAGATGGGTGGGACCTATATCTCCCTCCAATGCATTGGGTAAAGATTTATATCTCATGAGATGGACATGGCTGAAACGAAAAGTAAATCTGGTTTAGTAATACAGGGCTGGAACGGTAAGTAAACCCGGTTTAGTAAGGGACTTTGTCTACTAAGATGATCTTGGAAGCAATGCCTTGGCTACTATGGAAATCATATCATGTTCTTAATGTTTTTCCACAATTAAAAGTTTTATTCCCATTCTATTTTATCATGATTGTTTTTCCATTATGAACTATGCCTTACGTACAGCCATGTTTTATGTCATTTCTCAAGATCTTGATGTTTAAACCTTATGTTCATATTTTTAAGTTCAAATATATATGGTTTGTTTTATTTTCTCCATGATTACCCTTACTGAGCATTTGATCTCACCCTTTTTATGTTTTATTTTCCCCCAGGATTAAAAGAAAGGTTTTAGGTAAGGAAAAAAAGGGGAAGATCGTTATGGGAGATGTTGAAGATCTTTCAACATGATTAGAAGTTTATATTCCAAGTTTCCAAAGACACTAAACTACTACGGTCCTTTGGGGTCTATTTTTGTTATGTATTAGATATTCTGAAAGAGTAATGTAATGTCTATGTACGTCAAGCTTTGGGTCTCTACAGTTGGTATCAGAGGGAAGTTTTAGTTAACCTTTGGAAACTAGGATGTGAAAACTTTAGTGATATTCCAAGAGATATTTCTAAGGTATGTCTAGGGATATCCCTAAGGTTTAGTATAACTATGGGTTACAGTACTAGAATTATGTTGACGATCATGAATAACCTCGGGTGAACCTATGGTGTCATGGATTAAAGAATGTGTGATAAGGTAGACATCCCATAAGTGACTTTTTATGATTATCTGGTTCCTCGTTATTTTAACTGTTTCTTACACATTGGTTTCTGGTTTTAGTCAATGGAGGGACCCAGAAGGAATTGTGTTAACATTGAATCTGATGGAAAAATTGGTGACCATGAGCAACAAAATTGTGTAATTTCTAGAGAGAAAGATATTGTGATTATGTCGAATCAGTCATCTCGATATATAATTAACAAGGTGAACTTTAGTTTTATTCCTAAGTCATCAAATAAGTGGAAGATGAAATTTTATGCATTTTCACATGGTGAGGATCATAGAGAAAGGAAGATTGAGATTTATAAAGAAGGTAAGAAGAACCTTCGGGAATACCTCAAATGGAGGGGAAGATGTTATCTATGTGGGAAAAATGGTCACAGATTGAAAGACTATCATGGAGTTCAATGTCTTATTTGTGGAGAACACGGTCATTACCCAACTCAATGCCCGGACCTAAGATGTTACTTCTAAATCAAGGAAATATGTATTCCATGACAATCATTGAAGAGGATGGATTGAAGTGTTTATGTATTGGTATTCAAGAATAATGTTGTTGAGGTACTTTCATGAAATATTGGAATATCTCTGTATTTGTTAATTCTTGTTTTCAATAATTATATGGTATCGGTAACCATGAAAAGTGTTTGAAATATTTTTGGAAAGTATATGATATTCACATAATGAAGGTATAAGGAGAAAATAAAATGTTTGGTAGTATTCATGAACTCATGATTTATATAAGGACAAAATGATATTATGGTTTGAGTATATAGAATTTTTGGGATTTTTGGTATGTGGAAAGAGTTAACTTTTGACAGCATTCATGTTTTCACTAAGGTTCAATGGGTATTCATTTTTCAAAAGAATACATGATTAAGGTATTCAAATTATTGTAATGTGACCAACAAGATATATCAGGGATAAATGGTGGTATTCACATTCTTGGTAGATGACATTTCTATTAATTATTTTTATTTATACTATGAGCTTGTACATAAGTATTTTGGATAAGCCTAAAGATTGGAATGGATTATGTTGGACATAAATTAGTATTGTCTAAAGATAGAAGTTTTTTCGATATTATTGATGGAATGTTATAATTATGTAGTTTTAGAAAAAAGAAAACCTGCAGGACGGGTGACAACCGGTCATGTCAGACAAGGCTGTGGGAATCGAACCCACAACCGAAGTGCAACAGGCCTTTATCGCCTACCACTGGCCTACAAGAAGTCTTTGGTTAGTAAAAACTAGTTTTATTTTATTTAGAGGTATGATAGATGATGTATACGTCCATTTTAGGAACCATATACGATTAATCTCAGCATAGATGGACTTATGTATATTTAATAACTTGTGATAGAGGAAGATGGAATGACCTATCTTTCTATCGCATGATCTGCTAACACTTCTAGAATGAAAAATTCAACTTCATTTCATTAAATAATAGATGAAGTGGAAATTGTTCATGGGATGACCTACAATGATATTACACTGAAATCAAGTAAGTATTTCTTCTAATTCAAAATTTTCAACTTTAGGGAAATGATATTGAAAACCAAAAATGTTGTCCTAGTGCTCTTATCTCTGATAAATCAGATGGTACCATAGATCATCACTAATTTATGGCTTTGTTATTGTTGGCTTTTTTATAGCCATGTTCTCTACCACTCTCCATCAGAACTTGACGGTTAGATTTCTCTTCTAAATCCATATTTTCACCTATGTTCTCCTATGTGGAAACCCAGTGATTAGTTAATCTGGTTAACCACTACGTTTCATAATTTAGTTTTTAAAGTTAAGTTTTGGTATTCCTTTTTATGATTTGGGTTTCTATGAAAGAAACTCTCATGTAATAAACCATTTATAACCCCGAAGAATTTCGAGGGCGAAATTCATTTTAAGGGGGGTAGAATGTAACACCCAGAGATTTTATAAGATATATTCTTTTTAATTTATTTCATATCTTCTGTTGTACGCTACACCAATATTATCTTGCGCTAAATGCAACACCTTATTTTCTTGCAGAATATGCAACACTAATCTTGGATCGTGTTACACAAAATATCAAGTTTGTTTGATAGTAGTCATTCTATGTAACATTGAGTGTCTGTGTGTGTATATATATATATATATATATTCAATGTATAAATGAAATATAGTTGGATTTTGTTATACGCAACAAAAAATTAGTCTTTCACTACACGCAACCCTGACTTGGCTTGCATTACACGCAATCGCGACCTTCCTCGAGAGCGTGTGTTTGTACGCAATACCGGGTTTCACTAAACAACGATATATTATTATAATGTTATTATGAACTAGATGTTATGAATAGTATTAACTACATTTCAAATTTTATAACATTATTATTAATCTTACACATTTTCTAGAACATGATATGAGAACAAAATAATTTTTTTTGGGTAAAATAAGTATTTTTCAAAAAATGCAGTTTTGCCACCTTTTGATGACGCACCCACTTTAAATATAGTTTTTGACATGTTTATAAGTTCAATTTTACAAAATAAAATTCTTATTCTGAATAAAAATAAAAAAAATTACATTTGATAAAGTTTTGATATTTTTCTGATAACTTTCATATTTTAATGAATAGTAAAAACACGCTATATTTTAATTAAAAACAACTTTTTTCATCGTAATAATTTATATGGTTAAATTATAATATTGAATTATTTTAAACTATAAATAGAATATATTTTTACCATTTAAAATAATTTATATCATTAGCATTGATTTTACATTGAATTCATAGGTAAAATCATTTCAATCTTTTGCAATGTTTTAACTTTTAAAACTCCTTTTCTTAACAACAAGATTAATTTTAAATTAATTTCTGAAAATTTTGTGTATTTAATTTAGAAAAATGGATTCCATATTTGGAATCAGTGGGTCCAAATTATGTTAATAGGCTACTTTTTATTTTTGGGCATTATGAATAGTAACTACGGTAAATTGTATTTACCATAGTAAAAGGTAAATCAGGTAATTAAGGGTAAATATAATATTATAAAATTACCCTAACACTTGTCTTATTATAATTGGTTGCTTATATTTCGTCCTAAGGAATATTTGGGTTGAAATGGAATCTATTGGAACCAACTTGGAGGTGATTAAGACCTTTAGTTTATTTTATTTAAAGGAAAGTGAAATATGTCTCACTCAACTTTAATAATTAAATTATTTTTAATATAAGTTTATACAGAATATAAATTTGGTTATAAATACTCATTTGAAATATAATTTTTTTTTCTTTATCATGGTAATTTATTTATAATTTTTAAGAGATATTTAATTACTTTAATAGCTTATACATTAATGATGCAGAAATTATTTATTTAGTGAAAAATAAGTAATATAGTTTTTATTGAAATAATAATACCCATTAAAAGGCGCACAAACCTGACCAAAAATTATTGTGACTTTATATATACACCATAAGAATCCAATAACCGAATATATGACCATTTGGAGTCTTATAAAAGTGATTATGACACTTATATTGTTTTGTTTTAAATGATGTCAAAGTTGTCACCTTCATAATTTAACAAATATAACATTTTAAAAGTTGGGTGTTTTAGAATATAAATCTGACTAAAAGTATTCTTATGAAATATATAAGATTTATCTTCATCCTAGTATTTTATTTTTAATTTTTATGCAACAAATAAGTATATGCAATAATTATACAAAAATGTTGTAGAAATTTTTTTATTAAGAGAAGTATCAAATAAATGGTTTTACAAATAGTAAAATAAATATTATATGAAATATTTGATGTGATCCACTAATTTTATAGAAGAATATGACATGTTAGGAACCTATTAAATATTTTATTTTGAATATATCCTCTATGTGGATTTTATTTAAATTCAAATAAATGAATAGTGTCTAAATTGACACTATTGTTATTTTATAAAAATAACGTATTATTAAATTTCTTAAAAATCACAAAAATATTTAAAAATTATAAATTGAAATTTATATATTCTAACATTTCATAAAGTATCCAATTATGGAAAATTAACAACACATAAGTGATTATTTATAACCATTTAAAATTTAGAATTTTATTACCACAAATAAAATTAAATAGATTAAATAAGGATAAATCAAAATGATAAGGTTTCAAATAAGATCAAAACATGTCTCAATTTTATTTTTTCATGATATTACAACCCTATCTCATATAATCTTAAAATTGATTTTTGGAGGTTTTTATGTGGGGTTTGAATTTATATTAAACTAATATTTTTGAGGATTCCAAAGGTGCCCCTCTACTTCCTCTTCTTTAGTTGTTTCATTATGAAGTAATAACATCAGTATCAATCATATACTGATATGTTATTATAAATATTAAACAACCCTATTCCACCTTCTATCCATCCTATGGAAAACAAAACCACCGTGCGTGCATACGTACGGAATACCGTCTCCACGCCGTGGTGTAATCTGTTTTCCACAACCACCTTACTTGGATGGGTATAATGGTATAAATAATAACTATATGTGATAAATGTAAAGTTATATTGATTTTGAAATAGTATACATACACTTCAATACAATTCCACGATCATGGGAACGATATCATCGCTCGTGCGTATGTACGGACTACCGCCACCACGAACGCGATAAGATTCATTCTTCATCTTAACCATTCATGAATGATTATAAAGTATATATAATGAATAATAATGAAATATATGACATAATAATGCGACTGGATTTATGTATATATATATATATTTATGTCATCTACTTAATTCCATTCAATTCAATAAGGAAACGAAAACAGCGTTCATGCGTACGTACGGTCTACCGTCTCCATGAACGATGTATTTCATTCCATTTATCAATCTATCATATATATGTATATGATGAATATTTATTATATATAAATCATTTTTTACATTCTGAAATTAATGAAATCAGGATATAAGTAATAATATCAAGAATAACAAGTCGAAACATGTACGATAAATGAAACGATTTTACCCAAAATGTTTCTTTAACATGGATTTACAAAAGAACGGGTAATATAAAGTCATAAGTGAACCATATATGATATCATAACAATGAATATGATTCTTTAATAATTCAATGACATTATTTAAATCATTATACAGGAGGTTCGGATACGTACAAAGCATATCGTACCTAAGGTAAGGGATAACTTTTCCAATCTCGTTTTTATCCAAGATAGTTTATTCGTTAGTATTTACTGGGGTTATATTTATCATCCATGTACCTGTTTTCTAAAAATGGTTTCATGTATTTTTAAAGTCCTTTTTATCCAATTTTGACTTTAACTACATGGTATGTAATGAATCTTTCTTTTGTTTACCATACAAGGCACTTTTTGACTTTTCCAGCAAAAGTACAAGAAAAATATTTTTTTTAACTTATACGGCATGAACGGATTTTTACCGTTTCATAATGCCTCATTTTCATGAAGCTTACTCTACAAGATTTTATGACTATTTTCAACAAAATACTTTTCTTTTAAAATTTCATGTAATTTTGTGAAAATAAAATGATTTTGAAGAAGAAAGGATATTTTCCTCAAGAATTCATTTCAAGTGCTTTATCAAATCCATTTTCCATCTAAGATGACATTATTTCATATGTGTGTGTTTCAAGTATAATGTCTCTATGATTTACATGGTTTCACTTTTCTTATGATTAAATATCCATTTGTTTTATATGGATTATGTGACGATGGGATGATGTTTATGAAACCCATTTTATTCTTTGGGTTATGATGAATGTTTTAAGTTTATTTTGTGGCACAAGTAAGAATGATTTCATTATGAGATGGGCGGGACCAATATCTCCTTCCAATTCATTGGGTAAAGATTTATATCTCATGAGATGGACATGGATGAAACGGTAAGTATATCTGGTTCAGTAATACAGGGCTGGAACGGCAAGTAAACCCGGTTTAGTAAGGGACTTTGTCCACTAAGATGGTCTTGGCAGCAATGCCTTGGCTACTATGCAAATCATATCATGTGCTTAATGTTTTTCCACAATTACAAGTTTTATTCCCATGCTATTTTATCATGATTTTTGTTCCATTATGAACTATGCCTTACGTACTGCCATGTTTTATGTCATTTCTCAAGATCTTGATGTTTAAACATTATGTTCATGTTTTTAAGTTCAAATATATATAGTTTGTTTTATTTTCTCCATGATTACCTTTACTGAGCATTTGAGCTCACCCTTTTTATGTTTTCTTTTCCCCCAGGATTAAAAGAAAGGTTTTAGGTAAGAAAACAAAAAGGGGAAGATCATTATGGGAGATGTTGAAGATCTTTCAACATGATTAGTAGTTTATATTCCAAGTTTCCAAAGACACTAAACTATTACGGTACTTTGGGGTCTATTTTTTTTATGTATTAGATATTCCGCAAGAGTAATGTAATGTCTATGTACGTCAAGCTTTGGGTCTCTACAGTTGGTATCAGAGGGAAGTTTTAGTTAACCTTTGGAAACTAGGATGCGAAAACTTTAGTGATATTCCTAGAGATATTTCTAAGGTATGTCTAGGGATGTCCCTAAGGTTTAGTATAACTATAGGTTACAGTACTAGAATTATGTTGAAGATCATGAATAACCTAGGGTTAACCTAAGGTGTCATGGATTAAAGAATGTGTGATAAGGTAGACATCCCATAAGTCACTTTTTATGATTATGTGGTTCCTCGTTATTTTAACTATTTCTTACACATTGGTTTTTGATTTTAGTCAATGGAGGGACCCAAAAGGAATTGTGTTAACATTGAATCTGATAGACAAATTGGTGACCATGAGCAACAAAATTGTGTAATGTCTAGAGAGAAAGATATTGTGATTATGTCGAATCAGTCATCTCGATATATGATTAACAAGGTGAACTTTAGTTGTATTCCTAATTCATCAAATAATAGGAAGATGAAATTTTATGCATTTTCGCATGGTGAGGAGTATAGAGAAAGGAATATTGAGATTTATAAAGAAGAGAAGAAGAACCTTGAGGAATAACTCAAATGGAGGGGAAGATGTTATCTATGTGGGGTAAAGGGTCACAGAGTGAAAGACTGTCATGGATTTCAATGTCTTATTTGTGGAGAACACGGTCATTACCCAACTCAATGCCCGGACCTAAGAGGTTACTTCTAAATCAAGGAAGGACGTATTCCATGATAATCATTGAAGAGGATGGATTGAAGTGTTTATGTATTGGTATTCAATAATAATGTTGTTGAGGTACTTTCATGAAATATTGGAATATCTCTATATTGGTTAATTCTAGTTTTCAATAATTATATGGTACCAGTAACCATGAAAAGTGTTTGAAATATTTTTGGAAAGCAGATGATATGCGCATAATGAAGGTATAAGTAGAAAATAATATGTTTGGTAGTATTCATGAGCTCATGATTGATATAAGGACAAAGTGATATCATGGTTTGAGTATATAGATGATTCTTGCTCAAATTTACCCAAGAGAAGAAGGTAAGACGGTCCTTGTAGTTTAGCTTGGGTTATCGAATCCACAGAGACCTAAGAAGAAACCTATAGACACGTACATTCTATGGACTGTTTTCGGCTATGAAGTGGCCAACTTGGATTGATTTTGGATGGGTTTTAAATAAATCTAATTGATTTAAGTGAATTCAATTTAAAATAATGAGTTGATCCTAGGTGATCGCTCAGGGTGGATTGGACGTATTTCCTTTTTAATGATTTCAATTTCTTAAATTTGAGATGGCTTCATTTAAGGAGATAAAACAACATCATCACTTACTGGTTTAATTCCTACACACTTTAATACTAATAACCTATACACTTGAAGGATCAAAGTTTTGATCACTTCAAGGTAAAGGTTCGTATTAGTACTTGAAGTGTGTGGCCTTAAATTCAACAAGGACGATGGAGTTTAAAAATCATCAAATAAAAATCCCAATTAAAGAAGTGATTATACATTAATTAGGTGATAAATTACATCCAATCCAGCCCCTTTCTACTCCCTTGGATCAACCCATAAGTGGGTTAGCCCTCCATTGATCCCATGGTTTCAATGGAAGCGGAAAGTAGACTCATGAGGGAGGAAATGGAGAAGTAAAGAAAACAACAAAAATAAAATGATCACTCCACCGTTGTGTGAATAATTTCACAAGGGTTGGTGTGAATAAATTAACACCTTGATCCAATGGTATCAAATTGATATGAAGAACAAAATAATAAGAGTAGAAGAAGAACTTTTATTAAGAAACTAAAGTGAATTGAACAACTTACATGTGAAAGACAAAATTGAGGCAACAAAAATGCAGCATAACATTACAATTGAACAAAGCATCCAATATTTTCAACTCCTTCACCACCACTGCCTTAAATAGGAATTTTGGGAGCCTTTGGTCTAGCCTCCAACATTACAAATCATCTCAATTAATTTTGGTAGGCCATAGGTGGTGGAAATCTTGTGGAATTTGAACTTTTCCACATTTGACCCGAGGTGGCAGCCAGCTTTCCTTCACCGAACAGACGCGTCTGGAAGACTTTATAGAAGTCCGAATCAGGGTGGTCCATAGAAGAATAAAATGGATCTCCTGATGTCTTATAAACTCCTGTAAACTGTGGGCCCATTTGGAGTTGTGGATTACGAGATATGATCAAATTAGTGGACTGTTTTTCTGGGCCGCAGAATCTGGCCCAGAATTTTATCTCTACCTTGGGCCGCCTAAATGACCAACATGGAGGCAGAATTAGCATTAACTTCTGAAGAGTGATTTGTTCCTATACATGTCTTATATCATACCACAAAGGTTGGGATTAATTGGGTTTGTATGTTGGGCACCACAGTCTCATTAGTGGGCTGATGTCCAATCTGACTTCTCCAGAATTTCTTCCTTTCATTTCCAAATATCTCCATCATCCTCCATGAATTCTCCACTGATCCCTGAATCAAACATGTTCATATTTAAGTGTATTTTAATTTCAAAAAATATAAAATTAAAATATGTGTAATTCAATTCCTTAAAATCATATGAATCATTGGGTACTTTAAATGATGTTGAAAAATGTACCACATAATAGTGCATTTTAAGAAGGTATTATAATCATAATGTGAAATGATGTTCAAAGTGTAAAATGCACTAAAATGGTGTTTATTAATAACAAATAACATGAATATTATGTATATTAACAATGAATATTAGCCTCATTTAGTGTCTAATCACACCCCCCAACTTGAGTTTTGCTAGTCCCGAGCAAAATATATCTCATCAAAAATGAAATTCGAATTCCCTTTTCCAAAAACATTTTAATACAAAATGATCACCAAAAAACCTTATACCAAACAATCATGAAACCCATAAAAATATTTTAATACGATATAGTTTCATAAGCAGATCCCAATCCCAAGCCCATTCCTTTGTTCAAATTCATTGTCATATTTCATCCAATATCAATTAAGTATGAGGATGTGTTGTGCATCACAATAGACATAGGGGTTCATCTTTATTCAAGGGGGAAATTACAGAAGCGCTAGGTGAAATCACATTTCAATATTAAGATGAGTATTCATTTTTTTTTTGTATAATTTTTTTTTTATTTTTTTTTTGTTGTTTTTTTTTCAATTTTTCCATGGTAATTGAAGTTGCACTCAAAAGAGTCAACCCTTGTAGCGAGACTTTGCCGATGACTCCCAGGCTCAAAGACCTTAGGGAACCAAGTGAAGCCCACATACTCGGGCATCATCTCGAGTTAACTCAATCAAAAACAAATTCAAATTACCAAAAATAGAGATAAAATTACTAACTCTGGGCCAGACAACTATGGAGTCATGATCCCAAAGTGCCGAAAGCCACGCATTAGGTCATTTCATTGCTCTACGCACAATATTTTTTTTAATAATATTTTTTTTTGAATACTCATATTAAACTAAAATGATCACCAAACCTATGCTATTTATTTAGGGGACCCCATGAACTTAAACTAATACCCCACTATCCAAGGGACGTGCATTGTGATCTTTTTTTTTATTTGGATGAAAATATAAACGATGAAATATCACATTGGACAGCCACACTTTCCAAAATCAATGCTCATGAAATTATACAAGGATTAAAATCAGAATCAGGGTATGCTAAATTATTTGATAATCAGTTTCAAAGTGTGCAATGTGTATTACCATATTTAAAGTTAAAGGAATTTTTCCTTCCATTTTCACAAAAAAAAAATCAAATCATTTATCATTTTTTTTGACACAAAATCATTTTTTATTTTATCTCCCCCCCAACGTAAAATAACACTGTCCCCATTGTTTAAAGAAAATAAAATTTAGAAGGGGGTAGAGGTAGAGAATGAAAGTTCAAAAAGGAAATTGAAAATGATGGCCATGGAATGAAGTCACCTGGTGGTTGATGTTTGAAGTTCTTGCTGCTCCAATTTAGTCCTTTGATATCCATGTCGCTTGCAGAGTTCCCTAGTGGAAAAAGGAAAACAAACAAACAAAACAAAAGAGTATATATATATATATATAAGTAAAATATAAGTATATATATAAAATAAAATAAACTGATGATACATTGTCTTATTTTTAAATTTCTGGGTAAGGTATTACTCAAGGATCACACCACGTGACACGGATGAATATGGTGCTCCTCTTTCATACCCATCCATACTCATAATAGAAGAACAGGTCAACAGTCTATATTTTTTTTTAATAAAAAAATGATTAATTAAAATATAAATTTTATTAAAACAACAAAATTATAGGAAACTTAAAAACCATGGGTTGCCTCCCATGCAGCGCTTTGTTTAATGTCGTTAGCTCGACTTGAACTCCCCAACTTATCAAATACCAATTTTTAACATTTTAAGGACCCCATATTTCTCCATGTCCACTAGATTGATATTGATTCTTTTTTTATAATTTTTGTTGTGTGAAAACCTATGTTCTAAAATGAGTGGTAAAATCCAAGGAATATCAAAAATGGTTGATCCAGTTTCCTCTGTAGTCTTTCCTAAGACATAAATGACCATTAAAACTTTTTTGGTTTCAAGAGAAGAATGAGTTTCAATTGAAAGGTCATTATTATACCTTATGATGGTATTATTTATTGAGGAGGGAAGGACAATAATTTTGGGCTCGGTTTGGATAGGACATTTAGACACAAGTTGATATTTTGAATCCAACTCAGTTTCATTTTCCAAATTTCTCAACAAAATTGGTTCCTTTTGAATAGAAGATTCAACCACAAAATTGGAAAGATCGGTGTTTGGAATGGATATGGACTCAAAGTTTATGATTTCTCCCAATGGTTCAAATGTTGGTGTTTTTGAAAATTCATCAATGGAGTTATACTTAGGAGACTCAATCCATGATGTCAAATTCTCCTCTTTTGAATCCAAAAAGTTAATTTCCTCCTGATTTAAAGTCCCTTAAAAATTTCCTTGATCCTATTCATCTATCCCAAATCCAAAGGTTGGTTCTTCAATAAATTCATGTGGGGTTTGTGTGAAACTAGACACTTCACATAAGGTTATGGAAGGGACAGTTTGTGTAGGGATGGGTTCCTCACAAGTTTTAATGCTTTGTAGTTCTAACCTCAATGATGAAACCTCAAAATTCATTATCTCCATTTGTTGACACTGTTTTTCAAGTAATGGTTGTGGATCATGATGGTCAAGGGGTTGAGACATATGGTCTATTCCAGGAGGATAACTATGTTGTTGGAATTCCATAGGAGGATGTTCATATTGGCCTTGTTGGGATTAGAACTCATAATATGTTGGAATGTATTGTGGATCATATGAATAAAAACATTGTGGTTCAGTAGGTTGTTGATGATCGCACAAGTAGGAATTATGATGGTCATTGTACATAATATATGGGGTTGAGTGATCAAAGTATGGATAAGTTTCCCATGTTTGGACTTGTTCAAAATTGACTTCCATAGGAGTGAGGAGTGAGAAAAGAGAAGTAGAATGAAAAAAAAGGATGATAGTGTCTAAGATAACTTACTTAGGTCCCCGGAAACAGTGCCAAAATTTGATTCTCTCTCAAATTTACCCAATAGAATAAGTTAAGACGGTCCTTGTAGTTTAGCTTGGGTTATCGAATCCACAGAGACCTAAGAAGAAACCTATAGACACGTACATTCTATGGACTGTTTTCAGCTATGAAGTGGCCAACTTGGATTGATTTTGAATGGGTTTTAAAGATATCTAATTGATTTAAGTGAATTCAATTTAAAATAATGAGTTGATCCTAGGTTATCGCTCGGGGTGGATTGGACGTATTTCCTTTTTAATGATTTCAATTTCTTAAATTTGAGATGGGTTCATTTAAGGAGATAAAACAACATCAGCACTTACTGGTTTAATTCCTACACCCTTTAATACTAATAACCTATACACTTGAAGGATCAAAGTTTTGAGCACTTCAAGTTAAAGGTTCGTATTAGTACTTAAAGTGTGTGGCCTTAAATTCAACAAGGACGATGGAGTTTAAAAATCATCAAATAAAAACCCCAATTAAAGAAGTGATTATACATTAATTAGGTGATAAATAACATCCAATCCAGCCCCTTTCTACTCCCTTGGATCAACCCATAAGTGGGTTAGCCCTCCATTGATCCCATGGTTTCAATGGAAGCAGAAAGTATACTCATGAGGGAGGAAATGGAGAAGTAAAGAAAACAACAAAAATAAAATGATCACTCCACCGTTGTGTGAATAATTTCACAAGGGTTGGTGTGAATAAATTCACACCTTGATCCAACGGTATCAAATTGATATGAAGAACAACAGAATAAGAGTATAAGAAGAACTTTTATTAAGAAACTAAAGTGAATTGAACAACTTACATGTGAAAGACAAAATTGAGGCAACAAAAATGCAGCATAACATTACAATTGAACAAAGCATCCAATATTTTCAACTATTTCACCACCACTGCCTTAAATAGGCATTTTGGGAGCCTTGGGTCGAGCCTCCAACAGTAAAAATCATCTCAATTAATTTTGGTAGGCCATAGGTGGTGGAAAGCTTGTGGAATTTGAACTTTTCCACATTTGACCCGAGGTGGCAGTCAGCTTTCCTTTACCGAACAGACGCATCTGTAAGACCTTATAGATATCCGAATCAGGGTGGTCCATAGAAGAATAAAATGGAGCTCCGGATTTATTATAACTGTCTGTAAAATGTGGGCCCATTTTGAGTTCTGGATTACGAGATATGATCAAATTATTGGACTGTTTTTCTGGGCCGCAGAATCTGGCCCAGAATTTTATCTCTACCTTGGTCCGCCTAAATGACCAATATGGACACCTAATTAGCATTAACTACTGAAGAGTTATTTGTTCCTATACATGTCTTATATCATCCCACGAAATTTGGGATTAATTGGGCTTGTATGTTGGGCCCCACAGTCTCATTAGTGGGCTGATGTCCAATCTGACTTCTCCAGAATTGCTTCCTTTCATTTCCAAATATCTCTATCATCCTTCATGAATTCTCCATTGATCCCTGAATCAAACATGTTCATATTTAAGTGTAGATAAATTTCCAAAAATATGAAATTAAAATATGTATAATTAAATTCCTTAAAATCAGATGAATCATTGGGTACTTTAAATGATGTTCAAAAATGTACCACATAATAGTGCATTTTAAGAAGGTATTACAATCATAATGTGAAATGATGTTCAAAGTGTAAAATGCACTAAAATGGTGTTTATGAATAACAAAGAACATGAATATTATGTATATTAACAATTAATATTATCCTAATTTAGTGTCTAATCAGACCCCCCAACTTGATTTTTGCTAGTCCCGAGCAAAATATATCTCATCAAAAATGAAATTCGAATTCCCTTTTCCAAAAACATTTTAATACACAATGATCACCAAAAAACCTTATACCAAACAATCATGTAACCCATAAAAATATTTTAATATGAGATAGTTTCATAAGCAGATCCCAATCCCAAGCCCGTTTCTTTGTTCAAATTCATTGCCATATTTCATCCAATATCAATTAAGTATGAGGATGTGTTGTGCATCACAATAGTCATGGGGGTTCATCTTTATTCAAGGGGGAAATTACGGAAGCGCTAGGTGAAATCACATTTCAATATTAAGATGAGTATTCATTTTTTTTTGTATAATTTTTTTTTTGTTTTTTTTGTTGTTTTTTTTTTTTGCAATTTTGCCATGGTAATTGAAGTTGCACTCAAAAGAGTCAACCCCTGTAGCGAGACTTTGCCGATGACTCTCAGGCTCAAAGACCATAGGGCACCAAGTGAATCCCACATACTCGGGCATCATCTCGAGTTAACTCAGTCAAAAACAAATTCAAATTACTAAAAATAGAGATAAAATTACTAACTCTGGGCCAGACAACTATGGAGTCACGATCACCAAGTTCCGAAAGCCACGCATTAGGTCATTTCATTGCTCTACGCACAATTTTTTTTTTTAATAATATTTTTTTTTTGAATACTCATATTAAACTAAAATGATCACCAAACCTATGCTATTTATTTAGGGGACCCCATGAACTTAAACTAATACCCCACTATCCAAGGGACGTGCATTGTGATCTTTTTTTTATTTGGATGAAAATATAAACGATGAAATATCACATTGGACAGCCACACTTTCCAAAATCAATGCTCATGAAATTATACAAGGATTAAAATCAGAATCAGGGTATGCTAAATTATTTGATATTCAGTTTCAAAGTGTGCAATGTGTATTACCATATTTAAAGTTAAAGGAATTTTTCCTTCCATTTTCACAAAAAAAAATCAAATCATTTATCATTTTTTTTGACACAAAATCATTTTTTATTTTATCTCCCCCCCCACCAACTTAAAATAACATTGTCCCCAGTGTTTAAAGAAAATAAAATTTAGAAGGGGGTAGAGGTAGAGAATGAAAGTTCAAAAAGGAAATTGAAAATGATGGTCATGGAATGAAGTCACCTGGTGGTTGATGTTTGAAGTTCTTGATGCTCCAATTTAGTCCTTTGATATCCATGTCACTTGGAGAGTTCCCTAGTGGAAAAAGGAAAACAAACAAACAAAACAAAAGAGTATATATATATATATATAAGTAAAATATAAGTATATATATAAAATAAAATAAACTGATGATACATTGTATTCTTTTTAAATTTCTGGGTAAGGTATTACTCAAGGATCACACCACATGACACGGATGAATATGGTGCTCCTCTTTCATACCCATCCATACTCATAATAGAAGAACAGGTCAACAGTCTATATTTTTTTTAATATAAAAATGATTAATTAAAATATAAATTTTATTAAAACAACAAAATTATAGGAAACTTAAAAACCATGGGTTGCCTCCCATGCAGCGCTTTGTTTAATGTCGTTAGCTCGACTTAAACTCCCCAACTTATCCAATACCAATTTTTAACATTTTAAGGACCCCATATTTCTCCATGTCCACTAGATTGATATTGATTCTTTTTTTATAATTTTTGTTGTGTGAAAACCTATGTTCTAAAATGAGTGGTAAAATCCAAGGAATATCAAAAATGGTTGATCCAGTTTCCTCTGTAGTCTTTCCTAAGACATAAATGACCATTAAAACTTTTTTGGTTTCAAGAGAAGAATGAGTTTCAATTGAAAGGTCATTATTATACCTTATTAAGGTATTATTTAGTGAGGAGGGAAGGACAATAATTTTGGGCTCGGTTTGGATAGGACATTTAGACACAAGTTGATATTTTGAATCCAACTCAGTTTCATTTTCCAAATTTCTCAACAAAATTGGTTCCTTTTGAATAGAATATTCAACCACAAAATTGGAAAGATCGGTGTTTGGAATGGATATGGACTCAAAGTTTATGATTTCTCCCAATGGTTCAAAGGTTAGTGTTTTTGAAAATTCATCAATGGTGTTATACTTAGGAGACTCAATACATGATGTCAAATTATCCTCTTTTGAATCCAAAAATTTAATTTCCTCCTGATTTAAAGTCCCTTCAAAATTTCCTTGATCCTATTCATCTATCCCAAATCCAAAGGTTGGTTCTTCAATAAATTCATGTGGGGTTTGTGTGAAACTAGACACTTCACATAAGGTTATGGAAGGTACAGTTTGTGTAGGGATGGGTTCCTCACAAGTTTTAATGCTTTGTAGTTCTAACCTCAATGATGAAACCTCAAAATTCATTATCTCCATTTGTTGACATAGTTTTTCAAGTAATGGTTGTGGATCATGATGGTCAAGGGGTTGATACAGATGGTCTATTTCAGGAGGATAACTATGTTGTTGGAATTCCATAGGAGGATGTTCAGATTGGCCTTGTTGGGATTGGAACTCATAATATGTTGGAATGTATTGTGGATCATATGAATAAAAACATTGTGGTTCAGTAGGTTGTTGATGATCCCACAAGTAGGAATTAGGATGGTCATTGTACATCGTACATGAGGTTGAGTGATCAAAGTAGGGATAAGTTTCCCATGTTTGGACTTGTTCAAAATTGACTTCCATAGGAGTGAGGAGTGAGAAAAGAGAAGTAGAATGAAAAAAAGGATGATAGTGTCTAATATAACTTACTTAGGTCCCCGGAAACGGTGCCAAAATTTGATTCTCGCTCAAATTTACCCAAGAGAAGAAGGTAAGACGGTCCTTGTAGTTTAGCTTGGGTTATCGAATCCACAGAGACCTAAGAAGAAACCTATAGACACATACATTCTATGGACTGTTTTCGGCTATGAAGTGGCCAACTTGGATTGATTTTGGATGGGTTTTGAAGATATCTAATTGATTTAAGTGAATTCAATTTAAAAGAATGTGTTGATTCTATGTTATCGCTCGGGGTGGATTGGACGTATTTCCTTTTTAATGATTTCAATTTCTTAAATTTGAGATGGGTTCATTTAAGAAGATAAAACAACATCATCACTTACTGGTTTAATTCCTACACCCTTTAATACTAATAACCTATACACTTTAAGGATCAAAGTTTTGAGCACTTCAAGTTAAAGGTTTGTATTAGTACTTGAAGTGTGTGGCCTTAAATTCAACAAGGACGATGGAGTTTAAAAATCATCAAATAAAAATCCCAATTAAAGAAGTGATTATACATTAATTAGGTGATAAATAACATCCAATACAGCCCCTTGCTACTCCCCTGGATCAACCCATAAGTGGGTTAGCCCTCCATTGATCCCATGGTTTCAATGGAAGCGGAAAGTATACTCATGAGGGAGGAAATGGAGAAGTAAAGAAAACAACAAAAATAAAATGATCACTCCACCATTGTGTGAATAATTTCACAAGGGTTGGTGTGAATAAATTCACACCTTGATCAAACGGTATCAAAGTGATATGAAGAACAACATAATAAGAGTATAAGAAGAACTTTTATTAAGAAACTAAAGTGAATTGAACAACTTACATGTGAAAGACAAAATTGAGGCAACAAAAATGCAGCATAACATTACAATTGAACAAAGCATCCAAGATATTCAACTCCTTCACCACCACTTCCTTAAATAGTCATTTTGGGAGCCTTGGGTCTAGCCTCCAATAGTACAAAGCATCTCAATTAATTTTGGTAGGCCATAGGTGGTGGAAATCTTGTGGAATTTGAACTTTTCCACATTTGACCCGAGGTGGCAGCCAGCTTTCCTTCACTGAACAGACGCGTCTGGAAGACCTTATAGACTTCCGAATCAGGGTGGTCCATAGAAGAATAAAATGGATCTCCTGATGTATTCTAACCTCCTGTAACATTTGGGCCCATTTGGAGTTCTGGATTACGAGATATGATCAAATTAGTGGACTATATTTCTGGGCCGCAGAATCTGGCCCAGAATTTTATCTCTACCTTGGGCCGCCTAAATGACCAACATGGAGGCCGAATTAGCATTAACTCCTGAAAAGGTGATTTGTTCCAATACATGTCTTATATCATACCACGAAAGTTGGGATTAATTGGGCTTGTATGTTGGGCCCCACAGTCTCATTAGTGGGCTGATGTCCAATCTGACTTCTCCAGAATTGCTTCCTTTCATTTCCAAATATCTCCATCATCCTTCATGAATTCTCCACTGATCCCTGAATAAAACATGTTCATATTTAAGTGTAGATCAATTTCCAAAAATATGAAATTAAAATATGTATAATTCAATTCCTTAAAATCAGATGAATCATTGGGTACTTTAAATGATGTTCAAAAATGTACCACATAATAGTGCATTTTAAGATGGTATTACAATCATAATGTGAAATGATGTTCAAAGTGTAAAATGCACTAAAATGGTGTTTATGAATAACAAATAACATGAATATTATGTATATTAACAATGAATATTAGCCTCATTTAGTGTCTAATCACACCCCCCAACTTGAGTTTTGCTAGTCCCGAGCAAAATATATCTCATCAAAAATGAAATTCGAATTCCCTTTTCCAAAAACATTTTAATACACAATGATCACCAAAAAACCTTATACCAAACAATCATGAAACCCATAAAAATATTTTAATACGAGATAGTTTCATAAGAATATCCCAATCCCAAGCCCATTCCTTTGTTCAAATTCATTGCCATATTTCATCCAATATCAATTAAGTATGAGGATGTGTTGTGCATCACAATAGACATGGGGGTTCATCTTTATTCAAGGGGGAAATTATGGAAGCACTAGGTGGAATCACATTTCAATATTAAGATGAGTATTCATTTTTTTTTGTATTTTTTTTTTTTTGTTTTTTTTTTTTGTTGTTTTTTTTTTCAATTTTGCCATTGTAATTGAAGTTGCACTCAAAAGAGTCAACCCCTGTAGCGAGACTTTGCCGATGACTCCCCGGCTCAAAGACCTTAGGGAACCAAGTGAAGCCCACATACTCGGGCATTATCTCGAGTTAACTCAGTCAAAAACAAATTCAAATTACCAAAAATAGAGATAAAATTACCAACTCTGGGCCAGACAACTATGGAGTCACGATCCCCAAGTGCCGAAAGCCACGCATTAGGTCATTTCATTGCTCTACACACAATTTTTTTTAATAATATTTTTTTTTGAATACTCATATTAAACTAAAATGATCACTAAACCTATGCTATTTATTTAGGGGACCCCATGAACTTAAACTAATACCCCACTATCCAAGGGACGTGCATTGTGATCTTTTTTTTTTATTTGGATGAAAATATAAACGATGAAATATCACATTGGACAGCCACACTTTCCAAAATCAATGCTCATGAAATTATACAAGGATTAAAATCGAAATCAGGGTATGCTAAATTATTTGATATTCAGTTTCAAAGTTTGCAATGTGTATTACCATATTTAAAGTTAAAGGAATTTTTCCTTCCATTTTCACAAAAAAAAAATCAAATCATTTATCATTTTTTTTGACACAAAATCATTTTTTATTTTATCTCCCCCCCCCCCAACTTAAAATAACACTGTCCCCAGTGTTTAAAGAAAATAAAATTTAGAAGGGGGTAGAGGTAGAGAATGAAAGTTCAAAAAGGAAATTGAAAATGGTGGTCATGGAATGAAGTCACCTGGTGGTTGATGTTTGAAGTTCTTGCTGCTCCAATTTAGTCCTTTGATATCCATGTCGCTTGCAGAGTTCCCTAGTGGAAAAGGGAAAATAAACAAACAAAACAAAAGATTATATATATATATATAAGTAAAATATAAGTATATATATAAAATAAAATAAACTGATGATACATTGTCTTCTTTTTAAATTTCTGGGTAAGGTATTACTCAAGGATCACACCACGTGACACGGATGAATATGGTGCTCCTCTTTCATACCCATCCATACTCATAATAGAAGAACAGGTCAACAGTCTATATTTTTTTAAATATAAAAATGATTAATTAAAATATAAATTTTATTAAAACAACAAAATTATAGGAAACTTAAAAACCATGGGTTGCCTCCCATGCAGCGCTTTGTTTAATGTCGTTAGCTCGACTTGAACTCCCCAACTTATCCAATACCAATTTTTAACATTTTAAGGACCCCATATTTCTCCATGTCCACTAGATTGAGATTGATTCTTTTTTTATAATTTTTGTTGTGTGAAAACCTATGTTCTAAAATGAGTGGTAAAATCCAAGGAATATCAAAAATGGTTGATCCAGTTTCCTCTGTAGTCTTTCCTAAGACATAAATGACCATTAAAACTTTTTTGGTTTCAAGAGAAGAATTAGTTTCAGTTGAAAGGTCATTATTATACCTTATGAAGGTATTATTTAGTGAGGAGGGAAGGACAATAATTTTGGGCTCGGTTTGGATAGGACATTTAGACACAAGTTGATATTTTGAATCCAACTCAGTTTCATTTTCCAAATTTCTCAACAAAATTGGTTCCTTTTGAATAGAAGATTCAACCACAAAATTGGAAAGATCGGTGTTTGGATTGGATATGGACTCAAAGTTTATGATTTCTCCCAATGGTTCAAAGGTTGGTGTTTTTGAAAATTCATCAATGGAGTTATACTTAGGAGACTCAATCCATGATGTCAAATTCGCCTCTTTTGAATCCAAAAAGTTAATTTCCTCCTGATTTAAAGTCCCTTCAATTTTTCCTTGATCCTCTTCATCTATCCCAAATCCAAAGGTTTGTTCTTCAATAAATTCATGTGGGGTTTGTGTGAAACTAGACACTTCACATAAGGTTATGGAAGGGAAAGTTTGTGTAGGGATGGGTTCCTCACAAGTTTTAATGCTTTGTAGTTATAACCTCAATGATGAAACCTCAAAATTCATTATCTCCATTTGTTGACACAGTTTTTCAAGTAATGGTTGTGGATCATGATGGTCAAGGGGTTGAGACATATGGTCTATTCCAGGAGGATAACTATGTTGTTGGAATTCCATAGGAGGATGTTCAGATTGGCCTTGTTGGGATTGGAACTCATAATATGTTGGAATGTATTGTGGATCATATGAATAAAAACATTGTGGTTCAGTAGTTTGTTGATGATCCCACAAGTAGGAATTAGGATGGTCATTGTACATCGTACATGGGGTTGAGTGATCAAAGTAGGGATAAGTTTCCCATGTTTGGACTTGTTCAAAATTGACTTCCATAGGAGTGAGGAGTGAGAAAAGAGAAGTAGAATGAAAAAAAAGGATGATAGTGTCTAATATAACTTACTTAGGTCCCCGGAAACGGCGCCAAAATTTGATTCTTGCTCAAATTTACCCAAGAGAAGAAGGTAAGACGGTCCTTGTAGTTTAGCTTGGGTTATCGAATCCACAGAGACCTAAGAAGAAACCTATAGACACGTACATTCTATGGACTATTTTCGGCTATGAAGTGGACAACTTGGATTTATTTTGGATGGGTTTTAAAGATATCTAATTGATTTAAGTGAATTCAATTTAAAAGAATGAGTTGATCCTAGTTTATCGCTCGGGGTGGATTGGACGTATTTCCTTTTTAATGATTTCAATTTCTTAAATTTGAGATGGGTTCATTTAAGGAGATAAAACAACATCATCACTTACTGGTTTAATTCCTACACCCTTTAATACTAATAACCTATACACTTGAAGGATCAAAGTTTTGAGCACTTCAAGTTAAAGGTTCGTATTAGTACTTGAAGTGTGTGGCCTTAAATTCAACAAGGACGATGGAGTTTAAAAATCATCAAATAAAAATCCCAATTAAAGAAGTGATTATACATTAATTAGGTGATAAATAACATCCAATAAAGCCCCTTGCTACTCCCCTGGATCAACCCATAAGTGGGTTAGCCCTCCATTGATCCCATGGTTTCAATGGAAGCGGAAAGTATACTCATGAGGGAGGAAATGGAGAAGTAAAGAAAACAACAAAAATAAAATGATCACTCCACCGTTGTGTGAATAATTTCACAAGGGTTGGTGTGAATAAATTCACACCTTGATCAAACGGTATCAAAGTGATATGAAGAACAACATAATAAGAGTATAAGAAGAACTTTTATTAAGAAACTAAAGTGAATTGAACAACTTACATGTGAAAGACAAAATTGAGGCAACAAAAATGCAGCATAACATTACAATTGAACAAAGCATCCAAGATATTCAACTCCTTCACCACCACTGCCTTAAATAGTCATTTTGGGAGCCTTGGGTCTAGACTCAAATAGTACAAAGCATCTCAATTAATTTTGGTAGGCCATAGGTGGTGGAAATCTTGTGGAATTTGAACTTTTCCACATTTGACCCGAGGTGGCAGCCGGCTTTCCTTCACTGAACAGACGCGTCTGGAAGACCTTATAGACTTCCGAATCAGGGTGGTCCATAGAAGAATAAAATGGATCTCCTGATGTATTCTAACCTCCTGTAACATTTGGGCCCATTTGGAGTTCTGGATTACGAGATATGATCAAATTAGTGGACTATATTTCTGGGCCGCAGAATCTGGCCCAGAATTTTATCTCTACCTTGGGCCGCCTAAATGACCAACATGGAGGCCGAATTAGCATTAACTCCTGAAAAGGTGATTTGTTCCAATACATGTCTTATATCATACCACGAAAGTTGGGATTAATTGGTCTTGTATGTTGGGCCCCACAGTCTCATTAGTGGGCTGATGTCCAATCTGACTTCTCCAGAATTGCTTCCTTTCATTTCCAAATATCTCCATCATCCTTCATGAATTCTCCACTGATCCCTGAATAAAACATGTTCATATTTAAGTGTAGATCAATTTCCAAAAATATGAAATTAAAATATGTATAATTCAATTCCTTAAAATCAGATGAATCATTGGGTACTTTAAATGATGTTCAAAAATGTACCACATAATAGTGCATTTTAAGATGGTATTACAATCATAATGTGAAATGATGTTCAAAGTGTAAAATGCACTAAAATGGTGTTTATGAATAACAAATAACATGAATATTATGTATATTAACAATGAATATTAGCCTCATTTAGTGTCTAATCACACCCCCCAACTTGAGTTTTGCTAGTCCCGAGCAAAATATATCTCATCAAAAATGAAATTCGAATTCCCTTTTCCAAAAACATTTTAATACACAATGATCACCAAAAAACCTTATACCAAACAATCATGAAACCCATAAAAATATTTTAATACGAGATAGTTTCATAAGAAGATCCCAATCCCAAGCCCATTCCTTTGTTCAAATTCATTGCCATATTTCATCCAATATCAATTAAGTATGAGGATGTGTTGTGCATCACAATAGACATGGGGGTTCATCTTTATTCAAGGGGGAAATTATGGAAGCACTAGGTGTAATCACATTTCAATATTAAGATGAGTATTCATTTTTTTTTTGTATATTTTTTTTTTTTTTTTGTTTTTTTTTTTGCAATTTTGCCATTGTAATTGAAGTTGCACTCAAAAGAGTCAACCCCTGTAGCGAGACTTTGCCGATGACTCCCCGACTCAAAGACCTTAGGGAACCAAGTGAAGCCCACATACTCGGGCATCATCTCGAGTTAACTCAGTCAAAAACAAATTCAAATTACCAAAAATAGAGATAAAATTACCAACTCTGGGCCAGACAACTATGGAGTCACGATCCCCAAGTGCCGAAAGCCACGCATTAGGTCATTTCATTGCTCTACACACAATTTTTTTTTAATAATATTTTTTTTTGAATACTCATATTAAACTAAAATGATCACTAAACCTATGCTATTTATTTAGGGGACCCCATGAACTTAAACTAATACACCACTATCCAAGGGACGTGCATTGTGATCTTTTTTTTTATTTGGATGAAAATATAAACGATGAAATATCACATTGGACAGCCACACTTTCCAAAATCAATGCTCATGAAATTATACAAGGATTAAAATCGAAATCAGGGTATGCTAAATTATTTGATATTCAGTTTCAAAGTGTGCAATGTGTATTACCATATTTAAAGTTAAAGGAATTTTTCCTTCCATTTTCACAAAAAAAAATCAAATCATTTATCATTTTTTTTTGACACAAAATCATTTTTTATTTTATCTCCCCCCCCCCAACTTAAAATAACACTGTCCCCAGTGTTTAAAGAAAATAAAATTTAGAAGGGGGTTGAGGTAGAGAATGAAAGTTCAAAAAGGAAATTGAAAATGATGGTCATGGAATGAAGTCACCTGGTGGTTGATGTTTGAAGTTCTTGCTGCTCCAATTTAGTCCTTTGATATCCATGTCGCTTGCAGAGTTCCCTAGTGGAAAAGGGAAAATAAACAAACAAAACAAAAGATTATATATATATATATATAAGTAAAATATAAGTATATATATAAAATAAAATAAACTGATGATACATTGTCTTCTTTTTAAATTTCTGGGTAAGGTATTACTCAAGGATCACACCACGTGACACGGATGAATATGGTGCTCCTCTTTCATACCCATCCATACTCATAATAGAAGAACAGGTCAACAGTCTATATTTTTTTAAATATAAAAATGATTAATTAAAATATAAATTTTATTAAAACAACAAAATTATAGGAAACTTAAAAACCATGGGTTGCCTCCCATGCAGCGCTTTGTTTAATGTCGTTAGCTCGACTTGAACTCCCCAACTTATCCAATACCAATTTTTAACATTTTAAGGACCCCATATTTCTCCATGTCCACTATATTGAGATTGATTCTTTTTTTATAATTTTTGTTGTGTGAAAACCTATGTTCTAAAATGAGTGGTAAAATCCAAGGAATATCAAAAATGGTTGATCCAGTTTCCTCTGTAGTCTTTCCTAAGACATAAATGACCATTAAAACTTTTTTGGTTTCAAGATAAGAATTAGTTTCAGTTGAAAGGTCATTATTATACCTTATTAAGGTATTATTTAGTGAGGAGGGAAGGACAATAATTTTGGGCTCGGTTTGGATAGGACATTTAGACACAAGTTGATATTTTGAATCCAACTCAGTTTCATTTTCCAAATTTCTCAACAAAATTGGTTCCTTTTGAATAGAAGATTCAACCACAAAATTGGAAAGATCGGTGTTTGGATTGGATATGGACTCAAAGTTTATGATTTCTCCCAATGGTTCAAAGGTTGGTGTTTTTGAAAATTCATCAATGGAGTTATACTTAGGAGACTCAATCCATGATGTCAAATTCGCCTCTTTTGAATCCAAAAAGTTAATTTCCTCCTGATTTAAAGTCCCTTCAAAATTTCCTTGATCCTCTTCATCTATCCCAAATCCAAAGGTTTGTTCTTCAATAAATTCATGTGGGGTTTGTGTGAAACTAGACACTTCACATAAGGTTATGGAAGGGAAAGTTTGTGTAGGGATGGGTTCCTCACAAGTTTTAATGCTTTGTAGTTCTAACCTCAATGATGAAACCTCAAAATTCATTATCTCCATTTGTTGACACAGTTTTTCAAGTAATGGTTGTGGATCATGATGGTCAAGGGGTTGAGACATATGGTCTATTCCAGGAGGATAACTATGTTGTTGGAATTCCATAGGAGGATGTTCAGATTGGCCTTGTTGGGATTGGAACTCATAATATGTTGGAATGTATTGTGGATCATATGAATAAAAACATTGTGGTTCAGTAGGTTGTTGATGATCCCACAAGTAGGAATTAGGATGGTCATTGTACATCGTACATGGGGTTGAGTGATCAAAGTAGGGATAAGTTTCCCATGTTTGGACTTGTTCAAAATTGACTTCCATAGGAGTGAGGAGTGAGAAAAGAGAAGTAGAATGAAAAAAAAGGATGATAGTGTCTAATATAACTTACTTAGGTCCCCGGAAACGGCGCCAAAATTTGATTCTTGCTCAAATTTACCCAAGAGAAGAAGGTAAGACGGTCCTTGTAGTTTAGCTTGGGTTATCGAATCCACAGAGACCTAAGAAGAAACCTATAGACACGTACATTCTATGGACTATTTTCGGCTATGAAGTGGCCAACTTGGATTGATTTTGGATGGGTTTTAAAGATATCTAATTGATTTAAGTGAATTCAATTTAAAAGAATGAGTTGATCCTAGTTTATCGCTCGGGGTGGATTGGACGTATTTCCTTTTTAATGATTTCAATTTCTTAAATTTGAGATGGGTTCATTTAAGGAGATAAAACAACATCATCACTTACTGGTTTAATTCATACACCCTTTAATACTAATAACCTATACACTTGAAGGATCAAAGTTTTGAGCACTTCAAGTTAAAGGTTCGTATTAGTACTTGAAGTGTGTGGCCTTAAATTCAACAAGGACGATGGAGTTTAAAAATCATCAAATAAAAATCCCAATTAAAGAAGAGATTATACATTAATTAGGTGATAAATAACATCCAATCCAGCCCCTTGCTACTCCCTTGGATCAACCCATAAGTGGGTTATCCCTCCATTGATCCCATGGTTTCAATGGAAGCGGAAATTATACTCATGAGGGAGGAAATGGAGAAGTAAAGAAAACAACAAAAATAAAATGATCACTCCACCGTTGTGTGAATAATTTCACAAGGGTTGGTGTGAATAAATTCACACCTTGATCCAACGGTATCAAAGTGATATGAAGAACAATAGAATAAGAGTAGAAGAAGAACTTTTATTAAGAAACTAAAGTGAATTGAACAACTTACATGTGAAAGACAAAATTGAGGCAACAAAAATGCATCATAACATTACAATTGAAAAAAACATCAAAGATTTTCAACTCCTTCACCACCACTTCCTTAAATAGGCATTTTGGGAGCCTTGGGTAGAGATTACAATAGTACAAAGCATCCCAATTAATTTTGGTAGGCCATAGGTGGTGGAAAGCTTGTGAAATTTGAACTTTTCCACATTTGACCCGAGGTGGCATCCAGCTTTCCTTCACCGAACAGACGCGTCTGGAAGACCTTATAGACGTCCGAATTAGGGTGGGCCATAGAATAATAAAATGGAGCTCCTGATGTCTTATAACCGCCTATAAAAGCTGGGCCCATTTGGAGTTCTGGATTACGAGATATGATCAAATTAGTGGACTGTTTTTCTGGGCCGCAGAATCTGGCCCAGAATTTTATCTCTACCTTGGGCCGCCAAAATGACCAACATGGAAGCCGAATTAGCATTAACTCCTGAAGATTGATTTGTTCCTATACATGTCTTATATCATCCCACGAAAGTTGGGATTAATTGGGCTTGTATGTTGGGCCCCACAGTCTCATTAGTGGGCTGATGTCCAATCTGACTTCTCCAGAATTGCTTCCTTTCATTTCCAAATATCACCATCATCCTCCTTGAATTCTCCACTGATCCCTGAATCAAACATGTTCATATTTAAGTGTAGATCAATTTCCAAAAATATGAAATTAAAATATGTATAATTCAATTCCTTAAAATCAGATGAATCATTGGGTACTTTAAATGATGTTCAAAAATGTACCACATAATAGTGCATTTTAAGAAGGTATTACAATCATAATGTGAAATGATGTTCAAAGTGTAAAATGCACTAAAATGGTGTTTATGAATAACAAAGAACATGAATATTATGTATATTAAAAATGAATATTAGCCACATTTAGTGTCTAATCAATAGAAATTTTGGGATTTTTGGTATGTGGAAAGAGTTAACTTTTGACAGCATTCATGTTTTCACTAAGGTTCAATGGGTAATCATTTTTCAAAAGAATACATGATTAAGGTATTCAAATGATTGGAATGTGACCAACAAGATATATCGGGGATAAATGATGGTATTCACATGCTCGGTAGATGACATTTCTACTAATTGTTTTCTTTATACTATGAGCTTGTTCATAAGTATTTTGGATAAGGCTAAAGATTGGAATTGATTATGTTGGACATAAATTAGTATTGTCTAAGGCTATAACTTTTTTTTTTGATATTATTGATGGAATGTTATAATTATGTAGTTTTAGAAAAAGGACAACCTGTAGGACGGGCGACAACCCGTCACGTCTGACAAGGTTGTGGGAATCGAACCAACAACCGAAGTGCGACAGGCCTTTATCGCCTACCACTGGCCTACAAGAAGTCTCTGGTTAGTAGAAACTAGTTTTATTTTATTAAGAGGTATGATAGATGAAGTATAAGTCCATTTTAGGAACCATACACTATGGGAAAAATGGGCATTTGCGACGGGTTATTTGCGACGGGGATAAATCTCGTCGCAAATAGTCCCGTTAGAAACTTATTTGCGACGGGGGAATTTGCCCGTCGCAAATAAGTAGTTATTTGCGGCGGGTTAGCTTTCCCCGTCGCAAAAGGACTGGCGCGCTCAGCGCGCCAAATCGCGGGAAAGTTATTTGCGACGGGCGGTTACCGCCCGTCGCAAATACCCGGCAGCGGTAAAAGATATTTGCGACGGGAATATACCCCTGTCGCAAATAGTATGTCGGCAGGTTATTATTTGCGACGGGACCCGTCACAAATAACTATTTTATCGTTGACCGTAATAAATGCGGGTTAAGGTATTTGCGACGCGTACCGTCGCAAATAATACTATTTGCGACGGGATACCCGTCGCAAATACTCTAACCTATAAATACCCCCCCATCCGTTTTTTTTTCATTCATTCTCAAAATCGATCTTCTACTTCTCTCAAAACTCTATTTTTAGAGTTCAGCGTTTCTTGAGTTTAATTTTTTTTCCGGAGTTGATATTGAAGTTTTCAACAACGATCAGAGATCAACCTCAGATCAATTTTAAAGGTATTTATGTTCATTTTAATTTAATATTTATTTTAAATTTTTTATTAGTTTCTATTATTCTTAATTAGTTGTAATTTAATTATGTTTACATTGTTTTGTTACTTAATAAATTTAAATTATTAGTATTCATTGTTCATAGTTAATGGTAATTAGGAATAATTAGTAATAATTACCAATAATTAAGAATAAATACTAATAATTAGTAATAAATACCAATAATTAGGAATAATTAGTAATAATTACCAATAATTACCAATAATTTGTAATAATTAGTAATAATTACTAATAATTAGTAATAATTACCAATAATTAGTAATAATTACCAATAATTGGTAATAATTCCCAATAATTCCCAATAATTAGTAATAATTAGTTATAATTAGTAATAATTAGCAATAATTAGTAATAATTACTAGTAATTAGTAATAATTACCAATATTTAGTACTAAATAGTAATAATTAGCAATAATTACCAATAATTAGAAATAATTAGTAATAATTACCAATAATTACCAATAATTTCCAATATTTAGTACTAAATAGTAATAATTAGTAATAATTACCAATAATTAGGAATAATTAGTAATAATTAACAATAATTACCAATAATTAGTAATAATTAATAATAATTACCAATAATTAGCAATAATTAGTAATAATTACCAATAATTAGTAATAATTACCAATAATTCGTAATAATTACAAATAATTAGTAATAATTAGTAATAATTACCAATAATTACCAATAATTAGTAATAATTACCAATAATTAGTAATAATTACCAATAATTAGTAATAATTACCAATAATTAGTAATAATTACAAATAATTAGTAATAATTAGTAATAATTAGTAATAATTAGTAATAATTACCAATAATTACCAATAATTAGTAATAATTACCAATAATTAGTAATAATTACCAATAATTAGTAATAATTACCAATAATTAGTAATAATTACCAATAATTAGTAATAATTACCAATAATTAGTAATAATTAGTAATAATTAGTAATAATTACCAATAATTACCAATAATTAGTAATAATTACCAATAATTACCAATAATTAGTAATAATTACCAATAATTAATAATAATTACCAATAATTAGTAATAATTACCAATAATTAGTAATAATTACCAATAATTAGTAATAATTACCAATAATTAATAATAATTAGTAATAATTAGTAATAATTACCAATAATTACCAATAATTAGTAATAATTCCCAATAATTAGTAATAATTACCAATAATTAGTAATAATTACTAATAATTAGTAATAATTAGTAATAATTAGTAATAATTACCAATAATTAGTAATAATTAGTAATAATTAGTAATAATTACCAATAATTAGTAATCATTACCAATAATTAGTAATAATTACCAATAATTAGTAATAATTACCAATAATTAGTAATAATTACCAATAATTAGTAATAATTTCCAATAATTAGAAATAATTGGTAATAATTAGTAATAATTAGTAATAATTACCAATAATTAGTAATAATTAACAATAATTAGTAATAATTACCAATAATTAGTAATAATTACCAATAATTACCAATAATTAGTAATAATTAGTAATAATTACCAATAATTACCAATAATTAGTAATAATTAGTAATAATTAGCAATAATTAACAATAATTACCAATAATTACCAATAATTACCAATAATTACCAATAATTACCAATAATTACCAATAATTACCAATAATTACCAATAATTAGTAATAATTACCAATAATTATCAATAATTAGTACTAATTACCAATAATTAGTAATAATTACCAATAATTAGTAATAATTAGTAATAATTAGTAATAATTAGTAATAATTAGTAATAATTAGCAATGATTAGTAATAATTAGCAATAATTAGTAATAATTACTGTTGAAGCTCCTTTCGTCACAGAATCTAAAAATCGGAAAAGGGGAATATCTGAGCTCAAAGTGATTCAACCTTTGAAGAAAATATCAAAAATCGACAAAGGCATGAAAAAAGGACCAAAAGCAACTTCACCGCGCAAGTTATATCACTGTCACGCAAGTCCACTTGCGTGACGCCCTTGGTCACGCAAGTGACTTGCGCGACCTAAGTGGTAACCGCCCGGTAACCGCCCGGGGTCTTCTCCTGCCTATAAATAGACCATGTGGGCCCCCCATTCGAGAGGATCTTTTTCCAGAAACTCGGATTGAAGCTCTCGACGCCCAAGTCTCTTCTCAAAGCTTCCGGAACACTTCTAAGGTAATTTCTTACCTAGAACAGAAGATCTAAAGACAGGGAGGAAGGCCTAAGTGTTGAAACTCATCAACAGTTGTGCGCCTGAGTGGCCAGCCCTTAAGGGAAGTGGTCCCACTTGCGCGCCGCCTTATTCCTTCGATAGAACTTGCGCGTCCCTTTTTTGGAAGAACCTCAAGAGATTTCTAAAGGCTTTAAAAAAGAGTTTCTCAAGTATTTCAATACTGGTTGACCATCGCGCAAGTACATCACATGTCGCACAGGAATACCTGCGCGACCAATACTTGCGCGCTGCCGCAATACCTACGCGCCTTCCAAGACTTGCGCACCCCTTCCTTTTTGGGTGCCTTTCTTGCCCATTTCACCCCTCTTAAGCCATTACACCTTTCCTTTTCAAGATTCAGTCTTCAAGACACTCTTCAAAGCCATTTATGGCATGATTTCTTGATTTTACTTCCTTATCCGAAAGGAATTCAGTGAAATATCTCTCAAAACCTAGTGATTTAAATATCCTTATGTCACTAAATATGGAGAATTCATTAATTCAACCTCATCCTTTAAGATGAGAGAATCCTTAACCTGGGTCTCCTTTTTAGGAATAATCCCCAGTCATAAGTCCTCTAATTTGGGAATCCTTTTCAGGAGTAATCCCCAAGTCCCTTAATTTGGGCATCCTTTTCAAGAATAAGCCCCAATCTCAAATATGGGCATCCTCCTCAGGAGTAAGCCCCAAACCTTAATCCTTAACCTAGGCTTCCTTTTCAGGAATAAGTCCCAGTCATAATCTTGGGCTTCCTTTTTAGGAATAAGTCCCAGTCATAATCTTGGGCTTCCTTTTAAGGAATAAGCCCCAAGTCCCTTAAATTCTCTTTAACCATTCATAATTTACGTTTGATCTGGGATTCCTTCTTAGGAGTAAAACCCAGTTATCAATCCTCTCCTAATTTGGGTTTCCTCTTCAGGAATAAGTCCCAAGTTAGAGTATTCAAATCTCCATGAAGCACATAGACCTTTATGGACCATGTTCTTGGATTTTCTCCCTAAAGTAAATCCTCTGGGCAGTCATACATACATAAGCCCCAAACCATTTCTTATGATTGCATCTTTCATGGAACAATTGTCTAAATTTTACCAATACCTCTTGTTTCTCACACCGAGCATGACTCACGTGAGCTTAGAGTGTAAAAGTAATTGTGACATCCTTCTTTGAGCCATCAATCATAAACATCATACTCCCTTACTCGAACTACGTGGGTTCTGATTCCTTTTCCAAAAAAAAGGATACGTAGGTAGCCCATCTATGGGTTCGATCCCAACTTTGAAATAATTCATGTCCTTCTGAATGACAATAAACTTCAAGTGCCCCACTGAGTGGCTTTAAAACCAGCCTGGTCATCATAATGACCAAGAGACTTTTATATGAATGTTTTGAAGGTTACAATTGACCAAGAATCTCTAAATAGATATAGATGATTCTCTATTGATGAAGAACCTCGAATACATATAAAAGATTCTCTAAATTTCTTACATATTTAATCATTGATTGTCAAAACTAAAGGAAAAGCTCATTTTATACTTGGTAATGTAATAAGGATTCACGAACATAACTTAAATCTATAAAGAGAGTCCCGGAATAGACAATAATTCCCCTCAAAAAGGTGTGATGAGTCCGAAATCTCATCCTCTCGACCAATGCAAATTCCTAAGCCTCATCAGTCCACAAGCTAATGAGCACCTACCTTTGGAAAGTAGGTCCAAATGGATGTGGAATCATTGGATATTTCCGGTTCTACGAACAAACCCGCTAGAAACTGATCAGAACGTTTGAATCTCCCATCCAGGAGGTCATCCCCGAATTCCGAGGGAAACAAAAAATGGTGAACCCGACGTGAATCCTTAACCAAGTTAAAATGATGTTTTACCTATTTGTTAAGCCCCTATTTAAAACTCAATAAGAGGGATAACAAAAACAATCATTGACATGTGTGCTCATCCAAAGGATGAAGTGGCTGAATTTTATCTTGATTACGTCTGTTATATCAAACAGGCACTCTTTTCCAAGATCTTCTGTATTTCCATAATGGATGCTCTCAAATTCACATCTGTGAATACTGCCGCTGCAAATACCACTGCTGCTATTCCTACTGGATCATCATCTGCTCTGAGGATGACATCACCTACTCATCATCTTCAATGCTGGTTATCAAATGCCCTGGTTAAGGAGTACCGTCAACACGGTACCATCCCAACTTTGGAGGCTGCCCGACAGGCCCTCTAAGTGAACAACTCACACAGGTCATTCGGACAACGACGACCAGTGATCAAAAGGCAGGCGGTGTTGACTACCGTCTCCAACTGTTTCGGGTCGTTATCCCCGGAACGCAATTTCCATTCACTCCCTTACTCTGAGGAAGTGAATGAGCAGGTCCCTCAGGGCCTTAATTCAAAAAAACAGGAGTCCTTCCCGAGGGCTCCCATCAACAATCGCCGCCAGACTCGTGCGGCAGTGCGGCCTCAACATGATGAGGGTACCGACTCCAAGAATTCATCTCAAGTTCCTCGAACCCGAGCAGGCAAGACGAACCACCAGAGACGGAATCCGGTTAACAATGGGCAGGTTTTCATCCCTGCCATCTCCGAATAAGTCCACCAACCTAACTTGGTGGAAAACAACGAGCAGGCACACACACCTGTCCGTTTTAATTCCGTTGTCTAGCAGACTCGTCTAGCAGTATCACGCCAATCCCGCCAGGCAATTCCGGAGGAGTACTATAGGTAGGAACATACACCTTCTTATACATCATCAGTTAGTCAGCAGGCTCGCCTGACTACATATGATGGATCTCATCAACCGCGTTTGGCGAAGTTTAATCAGCAGGCACATACACCTGCTAGTACTAATCAAGCCTACCAATAGTCTCGCTTGGTAGCGCACGGAGAAGTTAGTCGGAAAGCTCCGACGACAAACAGGAGGCAGACTCAACTCTCTGCCTCCACACTTGAGTACTGTCAGGATTCACTGACAAGAAAAGGAGGACAGGAGCAGGCACATACACCTACTCCAAACCCGAAATGGACGTATATTCCCGTTCCGGCGGCTAAAGTCACCAAGCATATTTTGTCAATGGTGAAAGAGCAAAAGCAAATTCCTGCTCATATTCTGGATGCTTGCCAGGATATCAAAACAACTTCAGCATCATCTTAGGGAAAGACACATAAATCTATCCCTAGCAGTGGAGTGACACATCAACGATTCACTCCGGAACAGACACACACATCTGTTCCAGTCCAAGAGGGTTATGGGGCATACTCCCCCATATCATACGGACAACCAAGTCAGGCACATACACCTGATTTGAGTGGAGATCGTCAGCCTAACCTGACCATCTTTCCTGATCAGGCACATACACCTACTCAGAGCAATCACTTTCGTCATCAAGTGGTTTCTAAAGTGAGTAAGAAGGCATCTAAGAAAAAGATCCACCCAGCACAGTCAGGAGATCAAAGGCCAATCTGTAACAAGGCCTTGCTCGATGCTGGAGTTCTTGAAGCCCTCAGACATTTATCTATCGGAATTCAAGATTCTACTCCCTCAGTTCCCAATAACGGGAACATTAATTCTGAAGGTCTTCAACAGACACTTCCTCATGAAGGCTTTCTTCATGAAAATTCGGTCAATCTTAAAGTTTCTTCTTCAGATGAGAGCCACAGGAACCCTCTATGTGGTCAGAAGACCAAGGAGCAAGAGATCTCATCTTTTGTTGTAACCCATTATGGTGGTCCTCCCCATGATGATGAATTTCGCTGCGAAAGTCCTATCCGCAGTAGTGATTCACATTGCCTGGAAAATACTCTAGTGGACAATGTAGTGCCGAGAAAGCCCTCTTATCTTGAGGCACTTGCAAATGCGAAACCAGTCATGTCTGATGCTTTATCGCTAGAAAGTGAAATACTTTCTCAATCAGAAGATAGACCAGGGTGTAGGTCATTCTCCGAACCACCCCTAAGTCATGCATCTTCTAGTTTGATCAATGATCTCTCTACCAATCTTGTTGAATCCGATGAAGCAACAAGGAAACACCAACTCTGGTCAAAACAGGTAGAATAATCTTCATTTAATGATAAAAAGGAAATGCTGAACATGAGGAAAAAACTGGAAAAAAGTGAAGTACCAGTCATGTTTTGGCCTTTAGCTGACTCCCAGTATGATATTCTAAAGATGTTGACGGAAGATGGAGTCTATGATATTCGTATCAACATGTGGAAAACTCTTTTTCAATTGAAGAAGAAGGTATTATCTTATGATGAATATGAAAATCATCTTAAGATAATAGAAGGGCTACAACGTCAGATTGATTTGGCATTTCTATCAGTCTCTCGGTATCCGAAGGCTGAAAGGAAATAGAGAACCCTTCAACGTTCATGCCTTGGCGCACTAAGAAAATTGAGTCAATTAATTGCCAATGCTCCATCTGGTGTTCATATCAGAGGATGGGGTGTTCATGGAGCACTACATTTCACAGTGCTTTCCAGTCAGCAAAGCCCACCGAAAATGGTCTCATGCAATGTTATTGCCCATGGCCGGCCATAGTCAATGGGCTTTGTTCATAATCAAAAGCTTGCTCAAGAACAGGCTTCAACTAGTTCCTCTCAAAATCAAGCATATAGAGAACAAGTTGTTGAATTTCTCCTATATCAAGCAGGCGAGAATATTGCACAAGCCTCTCGTCTGGAGCAAACAAATCATCAAATGACAGAAGTCTCGGAAATCATCCAACGGTCTGTTGAACCAGGTGATAAAAGTGGATACAGGTTAATGCATCCAGCTAATTTCCGAACTAAGATTCGCAAGATCAAGAGAGATTTTAAGAAAGTCTCAGACATAGCATGTCAAGAGCCACCCCAGCTTGTCAGACTGGGGACTCCTTTAACCCAACCCTCAGAGTCAACAAATGGTATTTGAGGAGTTGAGTGGAATCAGCAGGAACATCCCCAGTTTACGAGACTGGGGACTCTTTCAAATCATCATTCCCCTTCTCAGAGAATATCGGTCTTTTCTCGATTGGGGAAGAAGCCCCAAGAGGAACGAAGAGCCAAATTATCAGGAGATTCCCTCCAAGTTATAGCTCGTCAAGAATTTCCTAAAAGATTAAATCAACAAAAGGCAATGTCTCATCAAAGATATGAAATAAGAAAATATCACAGAAATGTTGATAGAAGGGATGCGATGCATTATGCATCAATCAATGTCATCAATGCCATTGTTGCTAATCCACCAGAGGAGACTCACTCAGGGGACTCAGATGAAGAGCGTCCTGCTCAAGAAAATGTACGCACCGATACAAATGAAGAAGGTGTGCGTACACGAAGTCAAAGGATTACTCAGAACCTAGGTAATCCACTTCCTTCTCTCCAAAAAGTATCCAACAAAGGGAGGGGGAAAATCAGGTTACATATCCTTCCTCTGGAGAAGGTCAATCACTCTCGTTAGAGAAAAGGTTTGCACAACAAGAGGAAGAAATGAAAGAATTAAGAAGGTTGAATGTAGAACTACTTCAGAATAGTCTTCTTCTTAAGAATGCTGAAGTCCGACAGCCGAAGGAATTTGTTGCAGTTACTGAGATGGATCAAGAATATCCTCCTTTATCAGTACATCCTTAGAGGTCTAATCCTACGGGTCAAACGCAACAATGGTTGGCAGTGCTACCATCAGTTGCAGCACCAACCACCACATCTGTCCAAGCTCCATTCATTGCACCTACTCAAGACCAGATTCAACCGGATGTTTCTCAAAAGTTAATAACTACTAGTGAGTCATTAACAGCTCGGTTAGAAACTATGGAAGGGAAACGGGCGCAAGTTCAACCAGAAAAGAAATTTTACCCTGAATAGGTAGATTCAATTTCTCCTCCATCCAGTTTTGGAAACCCTGTTTTCCCTACTTTCAATGGATCAGGCGACCCTGAACAACATTTGACGCATTACGTGTCTTGTTGTGATCCTATGATGGGAACTCTAGAGCAGCAAGAAGCAGTGAAACTCAGATTCTTCGTGCGAACCTTGCAAGGACCAGATTTTGTCTGGTATACAAGCTTGCAATCCCGGTCAATCATCGGATGGGAGGATCTTCGCCAAAAATTCCTTCTTCAGTTCAGCTCAACTTTGCCAAAAATGACAGTTTTCGATCTTACAAACTGCAAGCAAAGGGATAATGAAAGAGTCTCTGATTTCATTGCTCGCTGGAAGGGATTAACGTATTCCCTTAGTTTATCACTCCCTCAGGAAGAGATATTACCAATCTGTGTGGAAAATTTGCGTGACGAATTACGCACGCCATTGATCCCTGTGAAATACACAGGAGGGTTTCGAGACCTTACTTCAATCGCTCAGCAGATTGAAGATTCACTTATACAGGCTAAGGTTAAATCTCGTGTAATTTCATCATCTTTAGGAAGGAGAATGGGTAAAGCAGAAACTGCTACAATTATGCTTAAACAAGCACTTGTACCTATTTCTACTTCAAAACCTTCATATTCTCGAAGGGCTCCACCTCCTGAACGCCAACAACAAAGGCCGTTTCGTCCAAATGATCAAAGAGATCAACGACGAAAACAATTTGAGGATATGAAGAGTAAAACATACTCCTTCCGAAATGAGCAAGTTCCTGGTTACTTCATTTCAGCTCTGGAAAATAATTTGGTTCAATTACCAGTGCCCAAGAGGCCAAACAAGGAAGGATATGAAGACCGTCCCAATTATTGTCTCTTTCATCAAATGTTAGGGCATCCCATCCAGGAGTGTTTTGTCTTCAAAGACCTCCTGCAAAAGATGGTCGACTTGGGACAAGTCAAGTTGAAAGGTTCTTCGACTCAGGTAGCATGTGTTACTACTACAGTTCCAGAGGAGGAAGGTGAATGGCAAGAAGTCAAAAGCAGAAATGCACAGAAGTATGATGATTGGATGGTCAGAAAGACAATCAATCGGACTCATGCCATTTTGAAAACACAATTAAAGAAACCAATTGTGTCTTCTGCCATGAATATTGCTGTAAAACCCTCTTCGTTAGAGGGAAAGTCCTCAAAGAAACAGTTTGATTCAAAGAAGAAAAAAGAATCAGAAGAAGATGAGTATGTGTCAAAGCCTAAATTGTCTTTGACTTTGGAATACTTTATGCCATCTACTTCAAAACCACGGGCACCGCCCCATCAAACGGCACAGCCTAAACAGGCTAGTCAGGCAGAGTCTTTATTAGACAAAGAGTTGATCTTCGGTTCTGTTAATATGATTCAATTAACAGATCCGTACTCCAGTCGTAATTTCAATTTTGATGAGCCTGAATTCCCTGTATCAAACAAGGGAATTCGAGGAAGTTTCAGAGGTTCAGGATACAGGGGAAGATGTGGATCTTTCCGAAGCCACTACTCCAGTTCTACCCCTGCTAGCACTGTGTATGCAGCAGAAACTCGTGGTAGAGCCCTTCAGCGAGCACAAAAAGAACAAGCAAGTTCTTCTGCTAATAGCCAACTCAGTCTTGGTACGGTTATTTTAGAAGACCGATTGAAGGTTCCATATTCTTTATCTCATCAAGTAAATGGATCTAATTGGTCTAATATTCCAAAACCAAGTATGTTGCCAACTTCTATCCCAATACAAGATGCATCAGCTTCCAAAGCATCTGCTTCCAAGGTACCTGCTAAACCACATATTCCTATTGGGAAACGCAGACCTTTAGATCAAAAGTATGATATATTGAAACACTTGGCCCAAGTACCAGCCAAGTTATCAATTTTGGATGCTTTGAATCTGTCAAAAGATCTTGAGGAAGCACTCATTGAAGCTTTGTCAAGTCCTCAGGAGTTTGAAGCTGAAATTGCTGCAGCTGAATTCTATCACATAGAGAATAATCCTGCAGAATGCCATGCAGTGATATCTTTTACTGATAAAGATAAAGATGATGTTGTGCATGGGCACATAAAACCTCTCTACTTATCTGGAAAAGTCAATGGTGTAGATATCCGAAGATCTTTCATTGACAATGGTTCAGGAGTCAACCTCATGCCCATTCGTACACTTCGTCGATTGGGCCTCACAGAATCTGATTTATCTCCTTCTACCATGATGTTACAAGGATACGATAAAAATGAACAAGAACCACTTGGTGAAGTTACACTCAGAACTCAGTTTGGAGATCTTGTATCCAATTTGGATTTCATGATTGTTGATCAAGACTCAGCTTTCAACGTCTTGCTTGGAAGACCCTAGCTACATTAGCATGCGGCTATCCCTTCATCATACCATCAATGTCTCAAATATTGTTTCAATGGTCAAGTGGGAACATTGTATGGTGATAAGGCCCCGTTCAAGACATGCGAGTCTCAATACATTGAGGCAGAATTTTATCACATGAAGGGAAGAGAAAAGTCTACAATGAAGGAAATTACCAAAGTTAATGCTCCATATGGTTTGGAGAAAATTCCAATAAATCCATTTACACATGTGAGTACAGATTATGTGTTACCTATCAGTCAAATTGACAAAATAAGCCCAAATCAAAATACTCTTATGGAAAGATCCATAATGTCAATTACGGCAGTTGAGCCAGACAACATGGGAGAAATTGGTAACCTACCAAACAGTGATGAAAGCACAAGTGGTGACGTCTTCATTTCATCTGCTGAAATCCAACAGGTCTATACTTCGCCAATCAGGCCAGAAGAAGTTATAGCAACATCAGAGGTGAATAATGATGTCAATTCTCAATCCATCATCTCCTCTTTATTTCCCAAAGAAGGCCCTTTATCATCAATAGGGTCAGAAATGGAAGCGTCTTCTTCAAAATGTGAAAATTTTGAAATCTCTTATGATCATGAAAATTTCGTTTTATCATCTACTATGCAAGTAGAAACGGAAGAAATAGCACATGATGAAGAGGAACAGGAAGATCTTAGAGATGCTCCTCCAGCATTTGAAGAAGGTATCTCTACCACTGTGGATGAACTCAGAGAAATAAATCTAGGTACAGAGAAAGATCCACGCCCCACTTTAATTAGTGCATCCATGACCCTTGAAGAGCAAGAGATGTATATTTCTTTTCTAAAGAAAAATAAAGATATTTTCTCTTGGAACTATACAGAAATGCCTGGGCTTGATCCTGATATTGCTACTCATCATTTGGGTTTACCAAAAGAACGTCGAGGATTTAAGCAAGCCGCGAGAAGAACACACCCAACCTATGCTTCCAAAATTGAAGCTGAAGTGGATAAGCTGATCAAATCTAACTTCGTCAGAGAAGTTCAGTATCCCAAGTGGTTGGCTAATATTATCCCTGTAAAGAAGAAGAACGGAAAAATTAGGGTTTGCATCGATTTCAGATATCTTAATCGGTATTGTCCTAAAGATGATTTCCCAGTTCCGGTTACAGAACTCTTAATTGATGCAACGGCTGGTTATGAAGTACTTTCCTTCATGGATGGATATTCCGGATATAATCAGATCCGAATGGCCCCAGAAGATGAGGAATCTATAGCCTTCAGAGCCCCTCAAGGTGTGTTTTGTTACCGGGTAATGCCCTTTGGTTTAAAGAATGTAGGTGCAACATATCAACGCGCCATGCATCGTATCTTCAAAACTTTTTTAGGGAAGTTTGTTGAATTCTATGTAGACGATTTGGTGGTTAAATCCAAACAACGTTCTAATCACTTGGCTGATTTGGAAGTCATATTCCACAAGCTTCGACAACATAATTTGAATATGAACCCCTTAAAATGTGCTTTTGGGGTAACCTCAGGAAAATTCCTCAGCTTTGTTATACGCCATCGTGGTATTGAAGTCGATCCTGAGAAGACCAAGTCAATCCTTGGTATGTCACCTCCTCAAAATTTGAAAGAATTAAGAGGACTTCAAGGACACTTAGCCTATATTCGGCGTTTCATCGCCAATTTGGCAGGCAAAAGTTTACCCTTTACCAAATTATTGAAAAAAGGAGTCACTTACCTGTGGACTGAAGAATGTCAAGAAGCGTTTGATGTTCTCAAGAAATACCTCTTGATTCCACCAGTACTCATGCCAGCTGTTGAAGGTAGACCACTTATCCTCTATGTGACAGCTCTAGAGCGATCATTGGGTGCCTTTATTGCTCAAAAGAATGATGCTGGGAATGAAAATAGCCTCTACTATCTCAGTAGAACTATGATTGAAGCAGAAACCCGGTATTCAAGTATTGAGAAGTGCTGCCTAGCATTAATCTTTGTAGTTCAGAAACTGAGACACTACTTGCAACATCACGAGGTCCAATTGGTATCTCGCAATAATCCGCTCAAATTCATCCTTATTCGTCCAATGCTCACAGGACGTCTAGCAAGGTGGGCAGTTATTTTGCAGCAGTTCGACATTCAGTATGTATCTCAAAAGGCAATAAAGGGCCAAGCTCTGGATGATTTCCTGGCTGAACATCCTTCAGTGGAAGACACGTCTTCAGATATTGAACTCCCTGATGAGGATGTTTTCTCTATTCAAGAGAATCCTCAAACATGGGAAATGTATTTTGATGGTGCTTCCAGAAGTCCAACAGGGAAGAAAATGGAAAATCCTAAATTCAACAAAGTTGGTTTAGGAATTGTACTCATTTCTCCAGATAAGGCATTGTTACCTTATTCCTTTTTATTGTGGGAAGGTGGTACCAATAATGAAGCCGAATACCAAGCTCTTATCACAGGCTTGGAGTTAGCGCTTCAAGCACAAGTGAATCACTTAAAAGTGAAAGGTGATTCAGACTTGGTAATCAAACAAGTCAATGGGGATTATGCCATCAGAAAAGAAGAGTTAATCCCTTTGTATGATTACGTCAGAAAGTTAATGGCGGAATTCCCTTCAGAACCGACATTTTCTTATGTCCCAAGATCAAAAAATGCTCAAGCTGATGCACTGGCTAATATAGACACAGCTCTAGCAGATCCAAATCGGGACGAGACAACCATCAGTATTGCCCACCATCGTGCAATTTCACCTTATGTTCAAGCCAGAACAGAGGAAATTAATGAAATTAGTCCCATTCCTGAACCGTATGGTCATACTACAGGATGGATGTCACCTATCAGGGAATACCTTCAAAATGGAACACTTCCACCTGATAGATCCGATAAAGAACAAATCTGGCGACGTGTGGTCAATTTTACTCTTTATGATGGCCCAAAACACCTAGAGAAAATTCTATACAAACGTGGTTTTGATGGAGTTCTCTTCAGATGCATTGATGGTGAAGAGACAATGGCTGTCATGAAAGAAGTGCATGCAGGAGTCTGTGGTGCCCACCAGTCTGGACATAGATTATCTGATCAAATTCGAAGGCTTTGATACTTTTGGCCTTAAATGATACAAGATTGTGTTGATTTCACAAAGAAGTGTCATTCATGTCAAGTACATGACAACTTCATTCATCAACCTCCAGAGTTGCTTCATACAGCTAAATACTCATGGCCATTTTCCACATGGGGAATGGATGTGGTGGGACCTTACCCTTCAGCTACGGCCAAGCAGTTTAAGTACATTCTTACTGCTACTGATTTATTTTCCAAATGGGCAGAGGTAGTACCTCTCAAAGAAGTCAGTTCTAAATGCATTGTTAGCTTCATCAAGTCTAACATCATTACTAGATTTGGTGTCCCTCATACCATATTGACAGACAACGGCACCAACTTCTGTTCTTCTGAGGTGAAGAAATTGTATCGAGAATACAACATTAAATCCAACCATTCATCTCGGTATCATGCGGCAGCCAATGGCCAAATAGAAGCCTTTAACAAGACTCTTTCAAATATACTGCAAAATATGGTGGATAAAGATAAGAGGTCATGGCCTGATAAACTTTTCCATGCTTTATGGGCTTATCGGACTACCACCCGCAATGTAACACGGTCAACTCCATATTCGTTGGTATATGGAACAGAAGCAGTCTTGCCAATTGAAGTTCAATTGCCCTCACTCAGAGTATCCATTTGTGATCAGTTATCTACAGATGAGCAATCTCAAAAGCGATTGAATGAATTGGAATGGTTAGATGAGAAAAGATTGTGCACTTTGTACCACTTGGAAATCTATCAGAATCGAATAGCACGAGCTTTTAACAAAAAAGTTCGTCTTCGCTCATTCATTTAGGGAGAATTGGTATTAGTTCTCAGAACTCCAATGATACCAGGAAAGAAACCTCCCAAGCTTGAGTCAAAATGGGAGGGACCTTATTCAATACATAGGGTCTACTCCAATGGAGCTTATTCATTAATCTCGATGGATGGAGAACTCATTACTACTCCAACTAATGCCAGATTTTTGAAGAAATATTTTGTATAAAATACAAAGTATTCAAAGTATGTCCCCGCAACATGACACTAAACTGTGCGGCACCAGTTCGTCCTTGCTATATGACGTTAAACTATACAGCAACGGTCTAAGCATATGACCCTAAAATATTTTCATATACGTCCAACATGACGTTAAACTGTGTCACAGTATGTCCCCGCAACATGACACTAAACTGTGCGGCACCAGTTCGTCCTTGCTATATGATGTTAAACTATACAGCAACGGTCTAAGCATATGACCCTAAAATATTTGCATATACGTCCAACATGACACTAAACTGTGCAGCACCAGTATGTCCCCGCAACATGACACTAAACTGTGCGGCACCAGTTCGTCCTTGCTATATGACGTTAAACTATACAGCAATGGTCTAAGCATATGACCCTAAAATATTTTCACATACGTCCAACATGATGTTAAATTGTGTCACCTTATGTCCCCGCAACATGACACTAAACTGTGCAGCACCAGTATGTCCCTGCAACATGACACTAAACTGTGCGGCACCAATTCGTCCTTGCTATATGACGTTAAACTATACAGAAACGGTCTAAGAATATGACCCTAAACTATTTGCACATACGTCCAACATGACGTTAAACTGTATCCATGTCCCTGCAACATGACACTAAACTGTGCAGAACCAGTTCCTCCTTGCTATATGACGTTAAACTATACAGCAATGGTCCTATATGACCTTAAACTGCAACTTCGTCCCACACGATGTTAAACTGTGAAAAAGTTCCCTAAATGGTCCAGTATGACCTTAAACTGCATCATCAACGGTCCATGCATATGACCATAAACTATTTGCAAGTCCCTTACGTCCAGCAAGACGTTAAACTGTGACATCCTAACTACATGACGTTAAACTGTATAAAGTCCCTTACGTCCAGCAAAACGTTAAACTGTGACGTCCTAACTACATGACGCTAAACTGTATAAAAGTCCCTTACGTCTGGAAAGACGTTAAACTACAAAATCATCAAAGGTCTTGTATGACCTTAAACTACACCATCATCCAGCATGACATTAAACTGCACCATCCACGGTCCATGCATATGACCTTAAACTATTCGCACTTTCGTCCAACATGACGTTAAACTGTGGAAAAAATCCCCAATGCGTCCAACATGATGTTAAAATGGTGCACTCTTTTGTCCTCACTGCATGACATTAAACTACACAGTTCTCCCCTTTCGTCCAACATGATGTTAAACTCTATTGTTCCCATCGTCCTAACTACATGACACTAAACTGTACCAAAAATTCATAATACGTCCTACATGACATTAAACTGTATTTTTTCCCTGCTGCATGACACTAAACTGCGCAGCACCAAAAGTCCTAACTGCAAGACTTTAAACTGCATAGTCCCTTTATATGTCCTACATGACATTAAACTATGCATTGTTAAGGTTGTTGTTACCTCTTGTTTCTCACACCGAGTATGACTCACGTGATCTTAGAGAAAACCTCAACCGTAACACTCTCTTTGGGCCGCTAACCATGTATAAGTACCAACAACATTTTATTTAGATCGTTGTCCCCAAGAACAACTTGATCATTAATTCATTCTTTAATTGAACTACACGGACTTTGATCCTTGCCCTTCAGGCTGGGTATGTAGGCAACCTCCCAGGGTTCAAGCCCAAAAACAATCTCTTCACATCGGTTCACCACCGTCTCATATGATGTTGATTCGTGAAACCGCCCCTAGAATCAATATCTTTACATTGATTCACTTTCGTCCTTGTTATATGACGTTAAAATATGCAACACTTTTGTCCGGTATGACAATAAACTACAATAATCTTTGATTTCCTCATTTGAGATAGAACTATTATTGACATTAATTTTTCAATCATGTTTTCATTTCAAAAGACTACGTGCATACATGGTAATACCTAAACTTTTTGTCTCAGGTTAAACCATCATTGCACTAAAGTCCCCTTTCACCCTTCACATGTACGAACCAAATTTGTACAAAGGGTAGTTCTAGAACTACGTGGACTTGATTCTCATCCTTATGGGATACGTAGGAACATTCGAGTGTCCCTCGAATCCAGTCCCAAGTATTTTGGGTCTAACCCCAAATTTCACTTTCAGTCCCTTGACTGAAAAGTCCTCATGAAAACACACACTGTGTATTCATTATTATGGTCCGAATTCTATGACCCTAAACTAAGATCTCTCATACTTTCGTCCTGCATGACGTTAAACTGCATTTCAAGAACTACGTATGGCTTGATTCTCATTCTTATGAGATACGTAGTGAAGTCCAAAATTTCAATTCAGGACCCAACCACAACATGATTATGGTTATCATTGACCTATGTACCTCTATATACATTGGATAATATCCATATTTATGTGTTATAATCCTAAACTTAAATATTTTCAGATCTTCATAACCCTTTTCATGACTTTTAGTCACAAAAATGTCAAACTTTTGAGAATTCTTTTGCCTGACTATGTAGTACGTGCCCATAGGTGGCCATGCATAAACAGTCCACATAACAGACTTGTCAGCCGAAAGATACTATTTATTTGACCATGCAGCCAATGCCCTTAAGTGGCCCTGCATAATTCAACCCCCTAACGGGTTTTTGTCAAATAATAGTAACTTCATTCTTGGAAAGAATGCCTCTTTTGTCCTTATTTGTCTTAAATGACGGTATGTAGGGATATGCAAAAAAATAGCCATCCTTAACATATTTGTCCCATGTCCTTTTTCATGATCTGAAAGTATTCAAGTCTATGGTTTATTCTTCTTCCCTACGTTTGGGTCAGACCTTCGTAGGAGTGATATTCATTCAATTCTCCGATATTCTTGTTCGAAAATATCTTCTCCATATTCAAGTACCTCTTTCCATACAACAAACTCTATACTTTAGAAAATTTGAATCTCCATAAACTTTCACTGGCTTTTAGCACTAGGAAAGTAAATTTCTGAGAGTTCTTTTGCCTGACTATGCAGCACGTGCCCATAGGTGGCCTTGCATAAACAGTCCACATAACAGACTTGTCAGCCGAAAGATGCTATTTATTTGACCATGCAGCCAATGCCCTTAGGTGGCCCTGCATATTTCAACCCTCTAACGGGTTTTTGTCAAATAATAGTAACTTCATTCTTGGAAACTACTTCTTCTAATGCCTTTTAGCTCTTTTTCATATCATTCCTCAGATTCAAAAATTCTTAAGTCATAGCTTACATATTTTCCCTCATACTTGAGTATGGTAATATGTTTTTAGATAAATTGTCAAGGAATTGAATCAATTTTAATCCATTTTGGTCAAATCTATTTCAACCTTAAACATTATCCCCTTTATGTCTAGCATGCATGACTTTAAACTTCCCACAAAAGACAAAGGAACTCTGAATAAAAGTCAAGTTCCAGCTCACTAAACATACATTTTGTATGTTTTAGGTAATATTGAGCAATTAAAAGGTTCAAAGTTTGTAGGGTTATTTGTAATAATCGTAGTAAAAATCAAACTATGCTTACTAAGCCCATTGGCTTAAGTAAATTTGAAGCAGGTAGTGAGATAATGCTGGTACAAATAAGTGAAAGTGAAAGTGTTTTTCATTGATGCACAAGAGTTAGAAGGACATCCATAGACTGGAGTCTCTTCTCTTTTTCAAGAATTACAAGAGTCTTTCAAACATAACACTTCATTTGATTTACGGCATCCCGAGCTTCATCAGCAACCACCTGGAATTCATTCATTAAACTGGATACAATAAGAGATGCAGTGATACCAGCTCTTCTTGGAACAATTGTAAAAGGATGTTCTTGAGTGCGGTTTGAGAAAATTTTCTGTTGATCAAACAGTGACTCTGTTTCTGTCCAAGAGACTTGGAAGATGGATACATGGATTTGATAATGGAGCATTGGAAGTAAAGATCCATTTGGAGAGAGTACTCTTTTCAGATATTGCTCTAATACCATGTTTGTCTTCTCTCCACCAACCAATAGTGGAAAACATTTCAGCCCATGGGTTTTCCATTTTCATATCTGCAAGGAAATGACATGGAGGAAGAATTTTAAAGTTCACACCATTGTTGTTGCTCTTAATGAACAGCATAACCGAAATGAAGGTGTAGCAGTGCAGCTGCATTTCAGGTGTATAGTTCTTTGTATCTGGAACATTGACTCCTTGCAGGTGACCATGACCATATAGAGGCAGGTAGATTCTCTGTGGGAAATTAAGATGATATTTCTTCAAGTACTCAGCCAAATCTGGGAGAGTACTATCGCAGATATCATAGTAATCGTGGCCAATGATGTTCATCATGTCATCAATCCGCTTTCTAGATAGTTCATCAGATGTTTTAATTCCCTTAGGAGCCATTGAATCTGCACAAAAGTTGAATAAATTAAACTCTTAAATGGGTTTATTTTTCATAAAATTTGTGAAAGAATTTGGAAAAAATGGCTAAGGCATAAAGGCGCGCAAGTATAAAAAATGGCGCGCAAGTATTCGTGTGTCGCGCTAGTTTTTGACGCGCAAGTATAAACTGCGCAAGTACAAATGCCTTTACAGTAGCGCGACATCAAGGAAAACTCTGGAAAACAGAACAACCTGCGCGGCTAGGGTGACCTGCGCGGTGAGAGCTCGAAGGTATGAAGTCCAGAAATCCGGATGCTTTGTATGGAGGTGAGGCCATGTATTTATAGGCCAAGAGGCCTATCTGCGCGCCGTACCCAGTGCGCTTAAGGCCTGCGCGGAGAGAACTTGTGTGCCGCCCTCTGTGCCCTGAAGACTTGCGCGCCCCCTTTTCCTTAGGATGGATTCGATTTCCTCAGAGTCAAATCCTCATTTCTCTCCGGATCCAACTCTGAGGGGGGCCTTTTGTTGACGCTCCTTTCGTCACAGAATCTAAAAATCAGAAAAGGGGAATATCTGAGCTCAAAGTGATTCAACCTTTGAAGAAAATATCAAAAATCGAAAAAGGCATGAAAAAAGGATCAAAAGCAACTTCACCGCGCAAGTTATATCACTGTCGTGCAAGTCCACTTGCGCGACGCCCTTGGTCACGCAAGTGACTTGCGCGACCTAAGTGGTAACCGCCCGGTAACCGCCCGGGGTCTTCTCCTACCTATAAATAGACCCTGTGGCCCCCCCATTCGAGAGGATCTTTTTTCAGAAACTCCGATTGAAGCTCCTGACGCCCAAGTCTCTTCTCAAAGCTTCCAGAACACTTCTAAGGCAATTTCTTACCCAGAACAGAAGATCTAAAGAGAGGGAGGAAGGCCTAAGTGTTGAAACTCATCAACAGTTGTGTGCCTGAGTGGCCAGCCCTTAAGGGAAGTGGTCCCACTTGCGCGCCGCCTTATTCCTTCGATAGAACTTGCGCGTCCCTTTTTTGGAAGAGCCTCAGGAGATTTCTAAAGGCTTTAAAAAAGAGTCGCTCAAGTATTTCAATACTGGTTGACCATCGCGCAAGTACATCACATGTCGCGCAGGTATACCTGCGCAACCAATACTTGCGCGCCGCCGCAATACCTGCGCACCTTCCAAGACTTGCGCACCCCTTCCTTTTTGGGTGCCTTTCTTGCCCATTTCACCCCTCTTAATCCATTACACCTTTCCTTTTCAAGATTCAGTCTTCAAGACACTCTTCAAAGCCATTTATGGCATGATTTCTTGATTTGACTTCCTTATCCGAAAGGAATTCAGTGAAATATCTCTCAAAACCTAGTGATTTAAATATCCTTATGTCACTAAATAAGGAGAATTCATTCATTCAACCTCATCCTTTAATATGAGAGAATCCTTAACCTGGGTCTCCTTTTTAGGAATAATCCCCAGTCATAAGTCCTCTAATTTGGGCATCCTTTTCAGGAGTAAGCCCCAAGTCCCTTAATTTGGGCATCCTTTTCAGGAATAAGCCCCAATCTCAAATATGGGCATCCTCCTCAGGAGTAAGCCCCAAACCTTAATCCTTAACCTGGGCTTCCTTTTCAGGAATAAGTCCCAGTCATAATCTTGGGCTTCCTTTTTAGGAATAAGTCCCAGTCATAATCTTGGGCTTCCTTTTAAGGAATAAGCCCCAAGTCCCTTAAATTCTCTTTAACCAGTCCTAATTTACGTTTGATCTGGGATTCCTTCTCAGGAGTAAAACCCAGTTATCAATCCTCTCCTAATTTGGGTTTCCTCTTCAGGAATAAGTCCCAAGTTAGAGTATTCAAATCTCCAGGAAGCACATATACCTTTATGGACCCTGTTCCTGGATTTTCTCCCTAAAGTAAATCCTCTGGGCAGTCATACATACATAAGCCCCAAACCATTTCTTATGATTGCATCTTTCATGGCACAATTGTCTAAATTTTACCAATACCTCTTGTTTCTCACACCGAGCATGACTCACGTGAGCTTAGAGTGTAAAAGTAATTGTAACGTCCTTCTTTGATCCAGCAATCATAAACATCATACTCCCTTACTCGAACTACGTGGGTTCTGATTCCTTTTCTAAAACAAAGGATATGTAGGTAGCCCATCTATGGGTTCGATCCCAACTTTGAAATAATTCATGTCCTTCTGAATGACAATAAACTTCAAGTGCCCCACTGAGTGGCTTTAAAACCAGCCTGGTCATCATAATGACCAAGAGACTTTTATATGAATGTTTTGAAGGTTACCATTGACCAAGAATCTCTAAATAGATATAGATGATTCTCTATTTATGAAGAACCTCGAATACATATAAAAGATTCTCTAAATTTCTTACATATTTAATCATTGATTGTCAAAACTAAAGGAAAAGCTCATTTTATACTTGGTAATGTAATAAGGATTCACGAACATAACTTAAATCTATAAAGAGAGTCCCGGAATAGATAATAATTCCCCTAAAAAAGGTGTGATGAGTCCGACCTCCCATCCTCTCGACCAATGCAAATTCCTAAGCCTCATCAGTCCACAAGCTAATGAGCGCCTACCTTTGGAAAGTAGGTCCAAATGGATGTGGAATCATTGGATGTTTCCGGTTCTACGAACAAACCCACTAGAAACCGATCGGAACATTTGAATCTCCCATCCAGGAGGTTATCCCCGAATTCTGAGGGAAACAATTACTAATAATTAGCAATAATTACCAATAATTAGCAATAATTAGTAATAATTACCAATAATTAGTAATAATTAGAAATAATTACTAATAATTACCAATAATTACCAATAATTACCAATAATTACCAATAATTACCAATAATTAGTAATAATTACCAATAATTACCAATAATTAGTAATAATTACCAATAATTAGTAATAATTACCAATAATTAGTAATAATTAGTAATAATTAGTAATACTTAGTAATTATTAGTAATTATTAGTAATAACAACCAATATTTACCAATATTTTCCAATATTTACCAATATTTACCAATATTTACCAATATTTACCAATATTTACCAATATTTACCAATATTTACCAATATTTACCAATATTTACCAATATTTACCAATATTTACCAATAATTACCAATATTTACCAATAATTAGGAATAATTACCAATAATTAAGAATAATTACCAATAATTTGGAATAATTACCAATAATTTGGAATAATTACCAATAATTATGAATAATTACCAATAATTAGGAATAATTACCAATAATTAGGAATAATAACATTATTACATTATTTGTATATTTTATTATTAATATTAAAATAATATAATTTTCTATATTATATACAATTCTCTTTTTATCTGTGTGTTTTCTGTCTCCACATGTAATATTTGCATTCTTTTTCAAAATTATCAACCTACTCGCCAATGGAGAGGTGAAAGTGAATGCAAATATTACATGTGGAGACAGAATGTTAAACACACAGATGAAAGGAGAATTGTATATAATATAGAAAATTATATTATTTTAATATTAATAATAAAATATACTAATAATGTTATAATGTTATTATTATATAATTAATATTTATGAAAAAATTATATTAGTATTATTAAAAAAATAAAAAATCAATATAATATTAAAATTATCAATATTTGTAATAGGTTTTGCTTTATTCTCAACATATTCAATCATTGCTTGAGTGTAATTTTCTAACAAATTATTCAAAACCAGTAATGCTTTTATATTTTATAGAAAAATATAGAACAACGAGGTTGTCAACAGTCATTATTAGATGACTTCATATGGATAAATCAACGTAGAAATTCAAACGGTTCTGGTTTAAATCCAGTATATATAGAGGGTGTGGAGACTTTTTTTATCATTTGCGGCATTAAATCCAGAATTTGTTTCAGAAGGCAAAATAAAATGCCCTTGTAGAAAATGTGCATTGAGAACGTTTGACACGTTTGACAAAGTGGGGGGACATCTCTTGCGTTTTGGTTTTCAACCAGATTATGTTTTCTGGTATCAACACGGTGAATGTAGTTCCAGAGTAGGTGATACCAACTTGATTCCGGATCCATCCCATTTTCAAGATTTAGTACATGATGTTGCAGGTTCATCTGTTCAATATACAGAAACTCCGGATGATATAGATTCAAATCCTGAGTTGGCACCGTCTGAATTTTATGAGTTGTTGAGGTCTGCTGAGGATGCATTATATCCTGGATGCAAGATGAGAAAATTAGAAGCAGTTGCAAAATTTATGGCTATCAAATCAGATAACGGAATGTCAAACACCTGTTTTTGACCAGATATTTTCTTTTCTTAAAACACTGTTACCTGAAGGAAATGTTTTGCCTGCAAATTACTATGAGAGTAAGAGGCTGGTTCGAAATTTGGGACTTACTTGTCAGAAGATTCATGCATGTTCAAATGACTTCATTTTATATTCTGGGGAAAATGAGTCATTGGATAGTTGTCCCACATGTGGGCAATTGAGATATAAAGAAGGGAAACATGGGAAGTCTGGTTTGATTCCTGTAAAACAGTTGAGATATTTTCCGCTTACATCTAGACTTCAGCGTTTATTCATGTCTAAGAATACAGCGACAATGATGTCATGGCATAAAGCGAATATTTCAACCGATAAAAGCTTGAATCATCCATACGATGGTGATTCATGGAAACATTTTGATAGAGTGCATCCATGCTTTGCTTTAGAATCTAGAAATGTTCGACTAGGCCTTTCCACTGATGGTTTCTGTTCGTTCGGGTCTTATGGTAGTCAATATTCATGTTGGCCTGTTTTTTTAACTCCGTACAATTTACCTATATGGATGTTGATGAAGGAGCCATATATCTTTTTTACTTTACTAATTCCAGGACATCCGAAGAAAAATATTGATGTTTATTTGAAACCATTGATTGATGAATTAAGTTTATTTTGGAGTACTGGTGTCAGTACATATGATGTTGCTACGAAACAGAATTTCATACTGAGAGAAGCATTGATGTGGACAATTAGTGACTTCCTGGCTTATGGGATGTTATCTGGATAGAGTACACATGGTCAGAAATCATGTCCTTACTATATGGGAGAGAACAAAGCATTTATTCTCATTCATGGAAAGAAACCTTGTTATTTTGACTTTCATCGCAGATTTCTTCCAGCTGATCATCCTTTTCGCAGAAACAGATCTCATTTTAGAAAAGCAGCTTATACACTGTCTAAAGAAATTCGTTTATTATTTTGTCAGTGGATTGTAGATTTGAGACTTCCAGATGGCTGTGCTTCCAATTTGGGTAGATGTGTAAAGAATGGTCATATTACTGGATTAAAAAGTCATGATTGTCATGTTATAATGGAAAGACTTCTACCCATTGGATTAAGAGGTCTGTTGAATTCTGTGATTTGGGATTCCATAATAGACATGTCTCATTTTTTTCGGGAAATTTGTGTGGGTACAGCAGATTATGATGCTCTATGCAAACTTGAAGAAAATGTTGTTGTAATTATATGTAAACTAGAAAAAAATATTTCCGCCGTCTTTCTTCGACTCAATGGAACATTTGATGTTACATTTTCCATATGAAGCCAAATGTGGAGGTCCAGTACAGTTTCGATGGATGTACCCATTTGAAAGATGCATGCAAAAATTGAAAAGAAAAGTACGTAACAAAGCATCTGTTGAAGGATCTATTGCAGAAGCTTATTTGCAAGAGGAAATACCTTTTTTCTACTACCATTATGTTGAATCTAAGTATACTTCAAAACAAAACCGAATGGGATGGAACGAGAGGAATATTGATGAAATCGACAATCAATTATCTGTTTTCAACCAGCCAGAGCTTGGTTTTGGTGGAGTTTATGAACACTGGCTTTCAGATGATGAACATCACAGAGCTCATACGTATGTTCTGCTCAACTGTAAAGAGATGAAATCAGTTGTATTGTAAGTGTTTATATCACTTATTCTATCATTTACGTTACAGTAAATAACTTTGTTTTTTATAGGTTGTATGATAATCATATCAAGAAAAAAATTCCACAAATTACAGCAGCTGATCTCGAAGAACGCCGACAGAAAAATTTCTCTCAGTGGTTTCAAAAACGGGTAACATAAATTCTTTATCTTTTAGAAACTCATTCAATGTATAGTTTACTATATTGATAATTATTTCACAAATTTTCAGGTGTCTCGACATGCTGATAAAATTGACAAACAGCTGTGTATATTGAGTAACCCACCTTCCAAACTTGTTAAAACTTATAATGCATATGTGGTGAATGGATTTCGATTTCACACACATGCATATGGGGAATCAAAAAAAACAATGAACAGTGGAGTTAGCTTGAGAGGATCTCATCATCGAGAAAATGAAGTTGACTTTTATGGCATACTTGATGAAATCATTGAACTCTGTTATCTTGGACAACATTACATAACCATGTTCAAATGTCGGTGGTTGGATATAGAGAGAGGCGTGCGTGTTCATCCGACTCATGGAATCATCGATATTAAATGTAAAAGTGTTCTCTTAGTAAATGAACCATTCTTATTAGCTCAACAGGCACATCAAGTTTATTATGCAAAGTACTGTGCTACATCAAGAGACTTGACTGATTGGTGGAGTGTAATAAAAATCAAAATTCGAGACAATCAGTTTAGTCAAAGTGAATGTGCTTTCACTGATGTGCAAATAATTAAAGTTTTTCAAGAGAGTACTCAAAATCAATCTTTTTTACAAAGAGACATGAGTATCGATGACGACACCCCACATTTAAGAGTCGGTGATGACAATGATGTTAATGATGTCACATATGAATTTGAAATGGTAAGAGATGAAGCAACTGGAACTCGAATGGATATCGATGATGTTGAGGAGGAATATGAATATGACATTGACATATATGAATATGATGATGAAGATGAACACTGATAGAATTCCATAGTAGTTATATACAATCATAATATATATATATGTATATATAATAGTAATTATCAATTATTTGCTAACAACATTAACATTTTCTGTTTCAGATGGACGAAGACACATTTCGTGAGTTGGCGGATGCTGACCTGCCTTTCGATGCAGATGAGTTGCTGGCAGATGACCCTCAGCCTGCAGGTGCTCCAGGGAGTATGCGGAGGGGGAGCGGTCTTGCACGATTGATGATTCCTGACCCCATCCCCGAGCGACGTCCACGTCTTGGGTTTTATCCACGCACACGGAGGTGTGATAACCTGTGTGATAACCTGTGGATTTGACTAAGATTTCATTAATCTATTCACATAATAAATGTTTATTATTTTTACAGTTTTCCGCATATAGCAGTCGGACAGGGCAGCACTATTTTGCGCAACTATTTCTCTCAGTCATGGACCACATGGGAGCAGATTCCCATTGATGTGCAGCAGGCCATGTTCGGCCATTGGTTGGTACGTACGTAAATAAATATTTTTTATTTTGAAAATTATTTCATTTCTAACTTGATATTTTTATTTATTTGTAGGTTTTATGGTATCCGATCGAGGATATCATGCGTGACGCCATCCACGAGGCATGGGAGGTGGCCATGCGTGATCGCTTTCGTCAGTTTTTGCACAATTTAAGAAAAGCTGCCACGAAGAAAGCAGGAGTGTCAGATTTTGACGAGTCATGTAGAGCACACCGACCAGAGTACATTTCATCCCATGTATGGGATGGATTATGTGCGCACTGGTTGAGTGGTGCCTTTCAGAGGAAATCATCGGTGGGGAGGCAGAATCGGGGGAGACAGGAGGTGACTCATCGAGCTGGGAGTCGTTCTTTCAGTACTCATAGACAGCATCTGGTACGTACATTATTTATAAATATTTTATATAACTATAAATATTAACAGTTTATTTTTTATTCTTATAGGCTGTCGAGCACCCCGATATTATGGAGTACGACGTATATCTGAGGATGTATAGTGATCCTACTACTGGGGAGCTCAAAGGTGATCGTCAGCATCACATCGTGGTCAGTATTATTTGTTTTCAAGTTTAAAAATTAACTGCATATAATATATTCACAATTTTAATTTTAAATTGCAACTACAGGAGTCATATGAGACTGCAGCGTCACAGACCCGGCCTGAGAGTCAGGCCGAGTCATCAGATCAGACCACTGGTTATCAGTTTGATGAGGCGACATGGATGCAGGCCACCCAGTATGCCTTCGAGAAGGGCCGGGTAGTTGGTATCCGCTCTTGACTGACTCCCGGAGATTATTATGGAAGTGCTGCGATGTCGGCGTCCAGCTCGAGAGGAGCTCGTGCATCTTCTTCTGCTACACAGTATGAGTATCAGTTGCGATCTCAGACTGCACTGATAAAGAGTCTCCGACAGGAGCAGGAGAAGACGCGTCAGCAGCAGTAGCAGCATGAGGAGGAGCGTCGACGCCAGCAGCAGCTGTACGAGGAGCAGATGAGTCGGTGGCAGCAGCAGCAGCAGGAGCAGATGGAGTACATGCACCGACTCACTCATGCTTTAGGGATGGAGTTTCCTCCACCAGCATCTGCAGATCCCCCCCCCCTCCCCCCCTCCCCCCTCCTTCAGATTAGAGTTTGTTTTTATATTATAAAGTTTGTTAAATCAAAAAATGAATTTTTTTTCTATTCATAGTTTCTGTCTCATTATAAAATATTAATAATATTATATTTTGAAATAAAAATATTAATATGAATAATAATATTATTTATATTTTATAATATTAAAATTTATATATATATTAAAATTTTATAATATTATAATTTAATTATATTTTTTTGTAATATTTGAATTATTTTAATATTTGAATGTAAAATAATTCTATTATTTTTATATTAATTAAAATAACTTATTAATATTTTTTTATTTATGAATTATAATTCTAATATTATTATATTAATTAAATCATTTATTAATATTCTATTATTTATTATTTTTGAATTATAATTCTATTATTATTATATTAACTAAAATAATTTATTAATAATTTATTATTTTTATTTGTGAATTATAATTCTATTATTATATTAATTAAAACCATTTATTAATATTTTATTATTTTTTATTTTTGAATTATAATTGGATTATTATTATATTAACTAAAATAATTTATTAATAATTTATTTTTTTACTTTTTTTATAGTATTTGCGACGGGATACTATGCCTGTCGCAAATAGTATTATTATTATATTCATTAAAATAATTTATTAATAGTTTTTATTTTTATTTTAAAAAATAGTAATTGCGGCGGGGCCCGTCGCAATTAGTATTTTAAATGATTTTTACAAATATACGAAGTAACATTTGTGACGGGAACGATCCCCGTCGCAAATAATTTCTTTAGCGACGGGCCCGTCACAAATAATTGTAGTTGCGACGGCGTTTTCCGCAACGGGCCATTTGCGACGGGCCCCCGTCGCAAATACCTGTTTTTCTAGTAGTGATATACGATTAATCTCAGCATAGATGGACTTATGTATATTTAATAACCTGTGATAGAGGAAGCTGGAATGACCTATCTTTCTATCGCATGATCTGCTAACACTTCGAGAATGAAAAATTCAACTTCATTTCTTTAAATAAGAGATGAAGTGGAAATTGTTCACAGGATGACCAACAATGATATTACACTGAAATCAAGTAAGTATTTATTCTAATTCAAAATTTTCAACTTTAGGGAAATGATATTGAAAACCAAAAATGTTGTCCTAGTGCTCTTATCTCTGATAAATCAGATGGTACCATAGATCATCACTAATTTATGGCTTTGTGATTGTTGGCTTTTTTATGTCCATGTTCTCTACCACTCTCCATCAGAACTTGACGGTTATATTTCTCTTCCAAATCCATATTTTCACCTATGTTCTCCTATGTGGAAACCCAGTGATAAGTTAATCTGGGTAACCGTTACGTTTCATAATTTAGTTTTTAAAGTTAAGTTTTGGTATTCCTTTTTATGATGTGGGTTTCTATGAAAGAAACTCCCATGTAATAAACCATTTATAACCCCGAAAAATTTCGAGGGAGAAATTCATTTTAAGGGGGGTAGAATGTAACACCTAGAGATTTTATAAGATATATTATTTTTAATTTATTTCATATCTTCTGTTGCATGCTACACCAATATTATCTTGCGCTATACGCAACACCTTATTAGCTTGCAGTATACGCAACACTAATCTTGGATCCTGTTACACAAAATATCAAGTTTGTTTGATAGTAGTCATTCTATGTAACATTGAGTGTGTATATATATATATATATATATATTAAATGTATAAATGAAATATAGTTGGATTTTGTTATACGCAACAACAAAGGAGTCTTGCACTACACGCAACCCTGACTTGGCTTGCATTACACGCAATCGCGACCTTCCTCGATAGCGTTTGTTGTACGCAATACCGGGTTTCACTAAACAACGATATATTATTATAATATTATTATGAACTAGAATTTATGAATAGTATTAACTAAATTTTGAATTTTATAACATTATTATTCATCTTACACATTTTCTAGAACATGGTATGAGAACAAAATAATTTTTTTCGAGTAAAATAAGTATTTTTCAAAAAATGCAGTTTTGCCACCTTTTAATGACGCACCCACTTTAAATCTTGATTTTGACATGTTTATAAGTTCAATTTTACAAAATAAACTTCTTATTCTGAATCAAAATATAAAAATTTACATTGGATAAAGTTTTGATATTTTTCTCATAACTTTCATATTTTAATGAATAGTAAAAACACGCTATATTTTAATTAAAAACAACTTTTTTCATCGTAATAACATATATGGTTAAATTATAATATTGAATTGTTTTAAAGTATAAATAGAATATATTTTTACCATTTAATATAATTTATGTCATTAACATTGATTTTACATTGAACTCATAGGTAAAATCATTTCAATCTTTTGCAATGTTTTAACTTTTAAAACCTGTTTTCTTAACAACAAGATTAATTTTAAATTAATTTCTGTAACTTTTGTTTATTGAATTTAGAAAAATTGATTCCATATTTGGAATCATTGGTTCCAAATTATGTTAATAGGCTACTTTTTATTTTTGGACATTATGAATAGTAACTACGGTAAATTTTATTTACCATAGTAAAAGGTAAATCGGGTAATTGAGGGTAAATATAATATTATAAAATTACCCTAACACTTGTCTTATTATAATTGGATGCTTATATTTCTTCCTAAGGAATATTTGGGTTGAAATGAAATCCATTGGAACCAACTTGGAGGTGATTAAGACCTTTAGTTTATTTTATTTAAAGGAAAGTGAAATATGTCTCACTCAACTTTAATAATTAAAGTATTTTTAATAGAAGTTTATACATAATATAAATTTGGTTATAAATACTCATTTGAAATATAAATTTTTTTTCTTTATCATGGTAATTTATTTATAATTTTTAAGAGATATTTAATTACCTTAATAGCTTATACATTAATGATGCATAAATTATTTATTTAGTGAAAAATAAGTAATATAGTTTTTATTGAAATAATAATACCCATTAAAAGGTGAACAAACCTGACCAAAAATTATTGGTAGTGTATATATACACCATAATAATCCAATAACCGAATATATGACCGTTTAGAGTCTTATAAAAGTGATTATGACACTTATATTATTTTATTTTAAATGATGTCAAAGTTGTCACCTTCATAATTTAACAAATATAACATTTTAAAAGTTGGGTGTTTTAGAATATAAATCAGACTAAAAGTATTCTAATGAAATATATAAGATTTATCTTCATCCTAGTATTTTATTTTTAATTTTTATGCAACAAATAAGTATATGCAATAATTATACAAAAATGTTGTAGAAATTATTTTATTAAGAGAAGTATCAAATAAATGGTTTTACAAATATTAAAATAAATATTATATGAACTATTTGATATGATCCACTAATTTTATAGATGAATATGACATGTTAGGAACCTATTAAATATTTTATTTTGAATATATCCTCTGTGTGGATTTTATTTAAATTCAAATAAATGAATAGTGTCTAAATTGACACTATTGTTATTTTATAAAAATAACGTATTATTAAATTTTTTAAAAATCAAAAAAATATTTAAAAATTATAAATTGAAATTTATATAGTCTAAAATTTCATAAAGTATCCAGTTATGTAAAATTAACAACACATAAGTGATTATTTATAACCATTTAAAATTTAGAATTTTATTACCACAAATAAAATTAAATACATTAAATACGGATAAATCAAAATGATAAGGTTTAAAATAAGATCAAAACATGTCTAAATTTTATTTTTTCATGATATTAAAACCCTATCTAATGTAATCTTCAAATTTAGTCATTTTTGGAGGTTTTTATGTGGGAATTGAATTTATATTAAACTAATATTTTTGAGGATTCCAAAGGTGCCCCTCTCCTCCCTTATAAAAGGGCACCTCCTCCCTCTCATCTTTACACAAATTTGAGCCTTCAAGCTCGGCAAAATCCTTCCCATTTCCCTTCTCAACTTCCCTATAAATATTCTAGAGGTCCTGGTCTTCTTTAAAGACCAATTTTAGTTCCCTAAGAGGATGTTTCAAAGAGGCGTGTCGAAGAAGAGGTAATATCTGATTCTTTCAAATTTATTTCTTCTTCTACTTCCTCTTCTTTAGTTGTTTCATTATGAAGTAATAACATCAGTTTCACTCATATACTTATATGTTATTATAAATATTAAACAACCCTATTCCACCTTCTATCCATCCTATGGAAAACAAAATCACCGTGCGTGCATACGTACGGAATACTGTCTCCACGCCGTGGTGTAATCTGTTTTCCACCACCACCTTACTTGGAAGGGTATAATGGTATAAATAATAACTATATGTGATTATTGTAAAGTTATATTGATTTTGAAATAGTATACATACACTTCAATACAATTCCACGATCATGGGAACGATATCATCGCTCGTGCGTATGTACGGACTACCGTCTCCACGGACGCGATAAGATTCATTCTTCATGTTAACAATTCATGAATGATTATAAAGTATATATAATGAATAATAATGAAATATATGACATAATAATGCAAATTTATTTATGTATATATATATATATATTTATTTCATCTACTTAATTCCATTCAATTCAATAAGGAAACGAAAACAGCGTTCATGCGTACGTACGGCCTACCGTCTCCATGAACGATGTATTTCATTCCATTTATCAATCTATCATATATATGTATATGATGAATATTTATTATATATAAATCATGTTTTATATTCTGAAATTAATGAAATCAGGATATAAGTAATAATATCAAGAATAACAAGTCGAAACACGTACGATAAATGAAACGATTTTACCCAAAATGCTGCTTTAACATGGATTTACAAAAGAACGGGTAATATAAAGTCATAAGTGAACCATATATGATATCATAACAATGAATATGATTATTTAATAAGTTAATGACATTATTTAAATCATTATACAGGAGGTTTGGATACGTACAAAGCATATCAGACCTAAGGTAAGGGATAACTTTTCCAATCTCATTTTTATCCGAGATAGTTTATTCGTTAGTATTTACTGGGTTTATATTTATCATCCATGTCCCTATTTTCTAAAAATGGTTTCATGTATTTTTAAAGTCCTTTTTACCCAATTTTGACTTTTACTACATGGTATGTAATGAATCTTTCTCTTGTTTACCATACAAGGCACTTTTTGACTTTTCCGACAAAAGTACAAGAAGAATGTTTTTTTAACTTATACGGCATGAACGGATTTTTACGGTTTCATAATGCCTCATTTTCATGAAGCTTACTCTACAAGATTTTATGACTATTTTCAACAAAATAATTTTCTTTTAAAATTTCATGTAATTTTGTGAAAAGAAAATGATTTTGAAGAAGAAAGGATATTTTCCTCAAGAATTAATTTCAAGTACTTTATCAAAACCATTTTCCATCTAAGATGACATTATTTCATATTTTTATGTTTCAAGTATAATGTATCTATGATTGACATGGTTTCACTTTTTTTATGATGAAATATCCATTTGTTTTATATGGATTATGTGATGATGGGATGATGTTTATGAAACCCATTTTATTCTTTGGGTTATGATGAATGTTTTAAGTTTATTTTGTGGTACAAGTAAGAATGATTTTATTATGAGATGGGTGGGACCAATATCTACCTCCAATTCATTGGGTAAAGATTTATATCTCATGAGATGGACATGGATGAAACGGTAATTATATCTGGTTCAGTAATACAGGGCTGGAACGGCAAGTAAACCCGGTTTAGTAAGGGACTTTGTCCACTAAGATGGTCTTGGCAGCAATGCCTTGGCTACTATGGAAATCATATCATGTGCTTAATGTTTTTCCACAATTACAAGTTTTATTCCCATTCTATTTTATCATGATTTTTGTTCCATTATGAACTATGCCTTACGTACTGCCATGTTTTATGTCATTTCTCAAGATCTTGATGTTTAAACATTATGTTCATGTTTTTAAGTTCAAATATATATAGTTTGTTTTATTTTCTCCATGCTTACCCTTACTGAGCATTTGAGATCACCCTTTTTATGTTTTCTTTTCCCCCAGGATTAAAAGAAAGGTTTTAGGTAAGAAAACAAAAAGGGGAAGATCATTATGGGAGATGTTGAAGATCTTTCAACATGATTAGAAGTTTATATTCCAAGTTTCCAAAGACACTAAACTATTACGGTCCTTTGGGGTCTATTTTTTTTATGTATTATATATTCCTCAAGAGTAATGTAATGTCTATGTACGTCAAGATTTGGGTCTCTATAGTTGGTATCAGAGGGAAGTTTTAGTTAACCTTTGGAAACTAGGATGTGAAAACTTTAGTGATATTCCTAGAGATATTTCTAAGGTATGTCTAGGGATGTCCCTAAGGTTTAGTATAACTATAGGTTATAGTACTAGAATTATGTTGACGATCATGAATAACCTAGGGTGAACCTAAGGTTTCATGGATTAAAGAATGTGTGATAAGGTAGACATCCCATAAGTCACTTTTTATGATTATGTGGTTCCTCGTTATTTTAACTATTTCTTACACATTGGTTTTTGGTTTTAGTCAATGGAGGGACCTAAAAGGAATTGTTTTAACATTGAATCTGATGGAAAAATTGGTGACCATGAGCAAAAATATTGTGTAATGTCTAGAGAGAAAGATATTGTGATTATGTCGAATCAGTCATCTCGATATATGATTAACAAGGTGAACTTTAGTTGTATTCCTAAGTCATCAAATAAGAGGAAGATGAAATTTTATGCATTTTCGCATAGTAAAAAGAATAGAGAAAGGAAGATTGAGATTTATAAAGAATGTAAGAAGAACCTTGATGAATACCTAAAATGGAGGGGAAGATGTTATCTATGTGGGGAAAAGGGTCACAGAGTGAAAGACTGTCATGGAGTTCAATGTCTTATTTGTGGAGAACACGGTCATTACCCAACTCAATGCCCGGACCTAAGAGGTTACTTCTAAATCAAGGAAGGACGTATTCCATGACAATCATTGAAGAGGATGGATTGAAGTGTTTATGTATTGGTATTCAATAATAATGTTGTTGAGGTACTTTCATGAAATATTGGAATATCTCTGTATTGGTTAATTCTGGTTTTCAATAATTATATGGTACTGGTAACCATGAAAAGTGTTTGAAATATTTTTTGAAAGCAGATGATATGCGCATAATGAAGGTATAAGGAGAAAATAATATGTTTGGTAGTATTCATGAGATCATGATTAATATAAGGACAAAGTGATATCATGGTTTGAGTATATAGAATTTTTGGGATTTTTGGTATGTGTAAAGAGTTAACTTTTGACAGCATTCATGTTTTCATTAAGGTTCAATGGGTAATCATTTTTCAAAAGAATACATGATTAAGGTAATCAAATGATTGGAATGTGACCAACAAGATATATCGGGGATAAATGATGGTATTTACATGCTCGGTAGATGAAATTTATACTAATCGTTTTCTTTATACTATGAGCTTGTACATAAGTATTTTGGATAAGGCTAAAGATTGGAATGGATTATGTTGGACATAAATTAGTATTGTATAAGGCTAGAACTTTTTTTTATATTATTGATGGAATGTTATAATTATGTAGTTTTAGAAAAAGGACAACCTGCAGGATGGGCGACAACCCGTCACGTCAGACAAGGCTGTGGGAATCGAACCCGCAACCAAAGTGCGACAGGCCTTTATCGCCTACCACTGGCCTACAAGAAGTCTCTGGTTAGTAGAAACTAGTTTTATTTTATTAAGAGGTATGATAGATGAAGTATAAGTCCATTTTAGGAACCATATACGATTAATCTCAGTATAGATGGACTTATGTATATTTAATAACCTCTGATAGAGGAAGATGGAATGACCTATTTTTCTATCGCATGATCTGCTAACACTTCGAGAATGAAAAATTCAACTTTATTTCTTTAAATAATAGATGAAGTGGAAATTTTTCATAGGATGACCAACAATGATATTACACTAAAATCAAGTAAGTATTTATTCTAATTCAAAATTTTCAACTTTAGGGAAATGATATTGAAAACCAAAAATGTTGTCCTAGTGCTCTTATCTCTGATAAATCAGATGGTACCATATATCATCACTAATTTATGGCTTTGTGATTGTTGGCTTTTTTATATCCATGTTCTCTACCACTCTCCATCAGAACTTGACGGTTAGATTTCTCTTCCAAATCCATATTTCACCTATGTTCTCCTATGTGGAAACCCAGTGATTAGTTAATCTGGTTAACCATTACGTTTCATAATTTATTTTTTAAAGTTAAGTTTTGGTATTCCTTTTTATGATGTGGGTTTCTATGAAAGAAACTCTCATGTAATAAACCATTTATAACCCCAAAAAATTTTGAGGGTGAAATTCATTTTAAGGTGGGTAGAATGAAACACCTAGAGATTTTATAAGATATATTCTTTTTAATTTATTTCATATCTTCTATTGCATGCTACACCAATATTATCTTGCGCTATACGCAACACCTTATTAGCTTGCAGTATAGGCAACACTAATCTTGGATCATGTTACACAAAATATAAAGTTTGTTTGATAGTAGTCATTCTATGTAACATTGAGTGTGTGTATATATATATATATTCAATGTATAAATGAAATATAGTTGGATTTTGTTATACGCAACAACAAAGGAGTCTTGCACTACACACAACCCTGACTTGGCTTGCATTACACGCAATCGCGACCTTCCTCGATAGCGTGTGTTGTACGCAATATCGGGTTTCACTAAACAACGATATATTATTATAATATTATTATGAACTAGACGTTATGAATATTATTAACTACATTTTGAATTTTATAACATCATTATTCATCTTACACATTTTCTAGAACATGGTATGAGAACAGAATAATTTTTTTCGGGTAAAATAAGTATTTTTAAAAAAATGCAGTTTTGCCACCTTTTGATGATGCACCCACTTTAAATCTTGCTTTTGACATGTTTATAAGTTTAATTTTACAAAATAAACTTCTTATTATGAATCAAAATATAAAAATTTACATTGGATAAAGTTTTGATATTTTTCTGATAACTTTCATATTTTAATGAATAGTAAAAACACGCTATATTTTAATTAAAAACAACTTTTTTCATCGTAATAATATATATGGTTAAATTATAATATTTAATGGTTTTAAAGTATAAATAGAATATATTTTTACCATTTAATATAATTTATGTCATTAGCATTGATTTTACATTGAATTCATAGGTAAAATCATTTCAATCTTTTGCAATGTTTTAACTTTTAAAACTCGTTTTCTTAACAACAAGATTAATTTTAAATTAATTTATGAAACTTTTGTTTATTTAATTTATAAAAATTGATTCCATATTTGGAATCATTGGGTCCAAATTATGTTAATAGGCTACTTTTTATTTTTGGGCATTATGAATAGTAACTACGGAAAATTTTATTTACCATAGTAAAAGGTAAATCGGATAATTAAGGGTAAATATAATATTATAAAATTACCCTAACACTTGTCTTATTATAATTGGATGCTTATATTTCTTCCTAAAGAATATTTGGGTCGAAATGGAATCCATTGGAACCAACTTGGAGGGGATTAAGACCTTTAGTTTATTTTATTTAAAGGAAAGTGAAATATGTCTCACTCAACTTTAATAATTAAAGTATTTTTAATATAAGTTTATACAGAATATAAATTTGGTTATAAATACTCATTTGAAATATAAATTTTTTTTCTTTATCATGGTAATTTATTTATAATTTGTAAGAGATATTTAATTACCTTAATAACTTATACATTAATGATGCAGAAATTATTTATTTAGTGAAAAATAAGTAATATAGTTTTTATTGAAATAATAATACCCATTAAAAGGCTCACAAACCTGACCAAAAATTATTGGTAGTGTATATATACACCATAAGCATCCAATAACTGAATATATGACCGTTTGGAGTCTTATAAAATTGATTATGACACTTATATTATTTTATTTTAAATGATGTCAAAGTTGTCACCTTCATAATTTAACAAATATAACATTTTTAAATTTGGGTGTTTTAGAATATAAATCTGACTAAAAGTATTCTTCTGAAATATATAATATTTATATTCATCCTAGTATTTTATTTTTAATTTTTATGCAACAAATAATTATATTTAATAATTATACAAAAATGTTGTAGAAATTATTTTATTAAGAGAAGTATCAAATAAATGGTTTTACAAATATTAAAATAAATATTATATGAACTATTTAATATTATCCACTAATTTTATAGATTAATATGACTTGTTAGTAACCTATTAAATATTTTATTTCAAATATATCCACTGCGTGGATTTTATTTAGATTCATATAAATGAATATTTTCAAAATTGACACTATGGTTATTTTATAAAAATAATGTATTATTAAAATGTTTAAAAATCACAAAAATATTTAAAAATTATAAATTTAATTTTATATAGTCTAAAATTTCATAAAGTATCCAATTATGGAAAATTAACAACACATTATTGATTATTTATAACCATTTAAAATTTAGAATTTTATTTCCACAAATAAAATTAAATAGATTAAATAAGGATAAATAAAAATGATAAGGTTTAAAATAAGATCAAAACATGTCTAAATTTTATTGGTTTATGATATTAAAACCCTATCTCATATAATATTCTAATTGAGTCATTTTTGAAGGTTTTTATGTGGGTTTTGAATTTATATTAAACTAATATTTTTGAGGATTCCAAAGGTGCCCCTCTCCTCCCTTATAAAAGGGAACCTCCTCCCTCTCATCTTTACACAAATTTGAGCCTTAAAGCTTGGCAAACCCCTACTCATTTCCCTTCTCAACTTCCCTAGAAATATTCTAGAGGTCCTGGTCTTCTTCAAAGACCAATTTTAGTGCCCTAAGAGGAGGTTTCAAAGAGGCGTGTCGAAGAAGAGGTAATATCTGATTCTTTCAAATTTATTTCTTCTTCTACTTCCTATTATTTATTCAGTATCACTTATATACTGATATGTTATTATAAATATGAAACAACACTATTCCACCTTCTATCCATCCTATGGAAAACGAAATCACCGCGCGTGCGTACGTATGGAATACCATCTCCACGCTGTGGTGTAATCTGTTTTCCACCACCACCTTACTTAGATGGGTATAATGGTGTAAATAATATCTATATGTGATTATTTTAAAGTGATATTTATTCTGAAATAGTATACATACACTTCAATACAATTCCACGATTATGGAAACGATATCATCGCTCGTGCGTACATACGGACTACCATCTCCACGAACGCGATAAGATTCATTCTTCATGTTAACCATTCATAAATGATTATAAAGTATATATAATGAATAATAATGAAATATATGACATAATAATGATACTGTATTTATGTATATATATATGTATTTCATCTATTTAATTCCATTTAATTCAATAAGGAAACGATAACAGCATTCATGCGTACGTACGGCCTACCGTCTCCATGAACGGTGTATTTCATTACATTTATCAATCTATCATATATATGTATATGATGAATATTTATTATATATAAATCATGTTTTAAATTATTAAATTAAGGAAATCAGGATTTAAATAATAATATCAAGAACAACAAGTCGAAACACGTACGATAAATGAAACGATTTTACCCAAAACGCTGCTTTAACATGGATTTACAAAAGAACGGGTAATATAAAGTCATAAGTGAACCATATATGATATCATAACAATGAATATGATTCTGTAATAATTCAATGACATTATTTAAATCATTATATAGGAGTTTCGTATATGTACGAAGCATATCAGAACTAAGGTAAGGGATAACTTTTCCAATCTCATTTTTATCCGAGATAGTTTATTCGTGAGTATTTACTGGGGTTATATTTATCATTTATGTCCCTATTTTCTAAAAATGGTTTCATGTATGTTTAAAGTACTTTTTACCCAATTTTTACTTTTACTACATGGTATGTAAGGAATCTTTCTTTTGTTTACCATACAAGGCACTTTTTGACTTTTCCGGCAAAAGTACAAGAAAAATGTTTTTTTAAACTTATACGGTATGAACGGATTTTTACGGTTTCATAACGCCTCATTTTCATGAATCTTACTCTACAAGATTTTATGAATATTTTCAACAAAATACTTTTATTTTAAAATTTCATGTAATTTTGTGAAAACAAAATGATTTTGAATAAGAAAGGATATTTTCCTCAAGAATTCATTTCAAGTGTTTTATCAAAACCATTTTCCATCTAAGATGACATTATTTCATATGTGTATGTTTCAAGTATAATGTCTCTATGATTTACATGGTTTCACTTTTCTTATGATGAAATATCCATTTGTTTTATATGGATTATGTGATGATGGTATGATGTTTATGAAACCCATTTTATTCTTTGGGTTATGATGAATGTTTTAAGTTTATTTTGTGGCACAAGTAAGAATGACTTCATTATGATATGGGTGGTACATATATCTCCCTCCAATGAATTGGGTAAATATTTATATCTCATGAGATGTACATGTCTGAAATAGCAAGTAAATCTGATTCAGTAATACAGGGCTGGAACAGCAAGTAAACCCAGTTCAGTAAGGGACTTTGTCCACTAAGATGGTCTTGGAAGCATTGCCTTGGCTACTATGGAAATCATATCATGTTCTTAATGTTTTTTCACAATTAAAAGTTTTATTCCCGTGTTATTTTATCATGATTGATGTTCCATTATGAACTATGCCTTAAGTACTGCCATGTTTTATGTCATTTCTCAAGATCTTGATGTTTAAACATTATGTTCATGTTTTTAAGTTCAAATATATATGGTTTGTTTTATTTTCTCCATGCTTACCCTTACTGAGCATTTGAGCTCACCCTTTTTATGTTTTCCTTTCCCCTAGGATTAAAATAAATGTTTTAGGTAAGGAAACAAAAAGGGGAAGATCGTTATGGGAGATGTTGAAGATCTTTCAACATGATTAGAAGTTTATATTCCAAGTTTCCAAAGACACTAAACTATTACAGTCCTTTGGTGTCTATTTTTGTTGTGTATTAGATATTCCGCAAGAGTAAGGTAATGTCTATGTACGTCAAGCTTTGGGTATCTACAATCATAGAATGTTATATTAATGATATGGTGGTCAAATTCCATTAAATAATTTATCTTCATATCATCCTTGAAATATTTTTCAAAAATCAATGGTAGCATAGATTTGGGATGAAGACATTAATGTTTTTTATTGAGGTCACATCAATAAAATTCATTTTCTTGGTTGTATTCCATTGTGACATCAAATTTTAACTTAATAAGACTATTAAAATCCTTAAAATACCACCTCCTTGAAACTTAATTGTTTTTAGTGGTCTTTAAGGGTTCCTCTCCCACATCAGGCATTTCCCAAACAATCATGTCATAAAATGAATCCCCTTCATGAATTTGATGAGGAAGTCAGTTTCTTACCAATAGTATGAATACTCTCAAAAAGACTTTCAAAATATCAAGCAATACCTGCCTCACCCATCAGTCATAATACCTATAGTAAATGGGATACCACTAATCATTTATGTGTCCACCATGGGGAGATCACTCACTGCCCTTCTTGAAAAATATATATATAGAAAAAGAGTCTTTATTGCCTCATCATAACACTAATAGATATAAAAAATTGACATTCCATCATCAAGAAGAATAATATAGCATTTATTTTAATAGTAAAAAATCCAACGCACTACTTTTAGTGGAACAAGGTCCACTTGGTCTCTCACATTGATCCTCTAATTAACATCCTCAACTATTTGATATTGAATGGGATTCTACCTCAGTGGGAGAGTATCCTATAAATATTATTCATTCAATTCATCTCACATAATGTAATTATAGGGAATGAACTAAACAATTTTATCCTAGAACACCTTACCCAAAAAAGAACATGGGTGAATACCATGGTCCATGATGAAGATATTTTACATATAATTCTACTCATATGTAGGATATGTATTTTGAAAACACCTCCCAAAGTCTGGATTAGTAAATAATAGAGTTATAAAATCTTAATAGTGTTTCTATGGTGATTTTCAACATGTCTTCACTAAAGGAAGTTCAAACCAACTATTTCTTGCTATCTAAAAACTACACCAATATTGAGGTGGAGTACCGAGTTCTCATCACAGGCTTAGAGTTATCCATGTAGCTACACTTATCCCTTTTTAATGTTAAAGGTGATGTGTAGTTGGTAATTAAGATACTTGATTGTGAATATTCCATTATTAAGGAAGTGTTTTCACTTATCCTTGGTTATATATAGAGATTGATGGAAAAATTTCCCTTCTATCTAATACTAAATCATATGCCTCACCCACATAATGATCATGCAGATACACTAGCTAATGCTTTCATGAACCTAGGTGATCTTGACATAGGTGAGAGAGTCTTCCAAAAATCCAAATTTGTGTTGGTCTCCCCATTCACCATTAGTGAAATAGATGAAATCAATGAAATTGACACTGGACCAAATAATGAAGAGTCAATATTCTCTTCAATTGATACCAGTACTAGTTGGATGTTCCCCATATTAGGATATCTCTATGGAGAGATTTTTCAGATAGAACAAGCTAATAAGGAACAAATTTTATGATAGGTAGAATATTTCACCCTCTATGATGTCTCGAATATACAAAATTTCCTCTAAAAATGTGTTTTTAATAGTGTCCTCCTCAGAAGAATTGAAGGGGGAGAAAATATCATCATCATGTAGAAAGATCATACATATATCTATAATTCTCATCACTCTAGAATCAAGATCTATTATCAAATTATGTTTCTTTTCAATTTATATAAAATGATGATTTATGATTGTGTGAAGTGAACAATGATATTCTATTCTAGTCAAATACATTCATGATTTATCCATCATCCCCTATATTTCTTGCATACTAAGAAACCCTAATGGTCATTTTTCTTACGAGGAATAGATTTAATGAGGCTATATTACCCAATTACAATGAGGGAGTTTATGTACATCCATACTACCATAGCCTCTTTCTCTAAATGGGCCTAGGATATACATCCCAAAGAATTTATAAAAATGAATAACATCAACTTCATGAAGTCTAACATCATAACTTCATTTGGTTTACCTCACATAATACTGATTGAAAATGGATTTAATTTCTTTTTTTATGAGTTTAAAATGTTATGTCAGAAGTATAACATTAATTCAAATGAATTTTCATTCTATCGTGCAATGGATAATGGAAATATAAATGCCTTCGACAAGTCTCTATCAAATATACTACCAAAGGTTGTGGATAAAAAAATATATATCATGAACATACAAATTTTTGTATACTATGTGGTCTAATCATACTACATCTCAAACAAGAGGCCCCGATTTCCATTTCTACAGAATAGGTGAATCTACCCTTCAAATTTTAATTTCCCTCACTCTATATTTCTATTTGTGGAAAAATATAAAAAGAAATATAATCCATGAAGACATATTACAATTTAAGGCAGCACGATGAGAAGTGGTTGTACACACCTCAAAACCTATACATCCATTAGAACTAGATCACACACACCTTCAATATGAATGTACCTTTAATATGAACGTTCAACTCTACTCATTCCTCCTAGGATTTAGAGTATTGGTTCTCAGAACTCAAATGATACCAGGATAAAATCATATGATACTATAACCAAAATGGGAAAGGCCTTACATAATACATTTGTTCTATTCCAAAAGAGAATATTCACTGATTAAATTTTATGGGGAGGGTATCTCATCCTATAATAATGATATATTTCTTATGAAATAGTTTTCATGAAATCATATTGTTATATGAATTATAATACTAAACTAAATTCCCCCACATATCCTAACTACAAGACATTAAAAAAAATTGTCTTGGTCCATGTCACATGACCATAAACAGCATGATACCAAGGTCCTTATTGTGTAAACCTAAACTATAGAACACATTGGTATAAGCATTATGAACCTAACATAAATTAATCCAATAAGTCTATCCCACATGTTGTTAAACTTCTTATAGTGGTCCAATTTCTATGGCCCAATTTTCATGTTTAGGAGTTTGATCTGTGATAGAATTATTTGTGCATGGTATGTTTTTTTCATTAGCAAGCACCAAAACCAATCAGTTCCTTCTTATGTGTGATCTTGATCTGTATAAGGATCCATTAAAAACTACATGTTTATGGATTCATATTACTTTAGGATATTTATTTATACTTGGTTCCCGTCATAGGACCAACTAAAAATTTCACCAACAACAATTCTCAAATATTTGAACATGATCAACATTGGTATGAAACCATAAAATAACAATGTGTTTCTTGATTCCCATCCCTATTACATAGTGATTCCTAGAACTACATTTATTGAATTATCATCAAATTCAATTCAAAAAAATGAATGGAAATAAAATGGCCATTTCAACAATGTTTGAGAATGATCAATATTGGGAATTTCATTCAAATTACTAGGTTTGGTTAGATTCATATTTTCATAACATAGGTAGTGATTTCTATATATCCTTTCATAGTACCATAAATTATTTTCATCCAACGAAAATTACATCCTTTAACATAGTGTGTGGAACTACACTATATTAAAGCACGGTTTTATCCCCTAAACCTGAATCACATCTACGCAAAAGACACCTCATAAAAACAGTATAGGGATTGGTGAAAATTTAATAGCCTACATAAAAGATAAATTTATATAGAAATATTGGAATATATTTGTAAGAACCTGGTTTTTGCTGTGAAATACTTTGTAATATTCTTGATGATGTTCCAGAGCAGCGCCTTCAGACGGCGTGCGATTCCGAGCCCCGGAGTGTCCGGAATTAAATTTTCAGTGCGTTCACACTGGAAACGCAAAATAAATGCGATAACTCATAAAAGGTGATCCGAATCAAAGATTCGAGTGTACGGATGGGTCCGGAATGGGGTTTTTACCCTAGAAATGACATAAAGTATGTCGGCGCGGGGCGTTTGGACCCCTCGCTCGCTTTCGGAACGTTAAACGGATAAATTAAATAATTAATTTATTCGTCTAATGGTGAAACGCTAGTATCTCTTAAACAGTGTCTCGGATTGGAAAACTGAGGGCACCGTTGAGTTCAGAGCATACCATTTACCCTACGAGGGGTATAAGTTTCATGGGCACGGGCCGTCTGTGAAAAATGGCCCCAGGGGTGTTTTTGTAATTTGGCGACTTGGGCATTCAGCATTATAACTTTTGAACGAAAGCTCGGAATCAAATTCCGAGACCGCAGTTGTGCTCATGAGATGGTTTTTACCCTATAGGAGGCTTAACCTCGACCCCGTCGGGCGTTTCGGGTGCGGGTAAAAATTGAGGATTAAATTAATTAAAATTTAATTAATTTAATTTTCTTTTTAACCCCTAACTCTCCCCTCTCCCTCTTTGGCATTCCCTGGCGCAAACCCTCCCAAGGAGGAACTCCCCCCTCTCCTACTCCAGCTCCGGCAAGGCGCGGCATGGCGGCGGACTCCCCGTGAAGCTCCGGGCATCGCCCAAGAGGTAGGAGTCGTTTTGTTGCGTTTTTCTTTCTCGCACCATGTTCATCCTGAATTCGTTTTGTCAATTTGCCGTCGAATGCAATCAAAGCCCATGAATGCGTAGTAAGTTTTCTGTTCTTCCCATCGCTTCTTTCGGATAGAAAATCCGTGTTCGGAGATGATCGCAAACACCCGCCGAAGTTTGTGGGTTTTGGAGTTTTGCGGCAGCGGCGCGGTGGTCCGGGCAGCGCCGGTGCGGCAGCAGCACGGTGGTCTGGGGAGCTCCGGTGCGACGGCGAGCGGCAGCGGGCGTTGGGGGCGACGGCGAGCGGCAGCGGGCGCTGGGGGCGGTCGGCGGCTGGCGTTGAGGCAGAGCGGCCGCGGAGGAGTCCGGCTGAGGCCGCCGGACGCGTTCGGCGGAGGAGGAAGGACCTGCGCCGCGCGGGTCTTCCTGGGGTCGACAAAGACCGGCTTCGGCCGGTCTGTTTCAGAGGAGGCAAGGACCTGCCTCAGGCGGGTCCTACGTTACGACAGGATACCGGCCATTTGGCCAGTCAGTTGAGGAGGGCCGGACCCACTCGGGTCCGGCGATTTGAGGCGGGCCGCGGCCTGCAGGCCGCGGCCGCCTGGGCCGCGGGCCGGCCGGGGTGACCGGCCCGGTTAGGCCCCCTTGCATTCGGGGGGTCGTAACTCTTAAACGGCGCATCCGATTGAGGCGCCGTCTGCGGATGTGCGACCGTGTTGACGAGGTGGTATCTTTAAGGTGGGTCTAGGGGTTTTTCAGCTATGCACCCAAAAGCGGGTGACCTGAGAGTTTTAATTTAATGATATTAATTTATTATTAAAGTTGCAACGGACGTGGCTCGCGAGTCAGATGTCCGTTTGACACGCCGTCCGAGGCATTGTGGCCCTGAGGCTGAGATGGTCCTTCCAATGTGGTTTGGAACCTTTGCGGGTTGGTTTCGTTGCTCTGCGGCATGAAACACAATGTGAATAATTAATTAATTAATTAATTAATTAATTATTCTTGCGTCGAACCTAACTCCTGTTTGGGATGTCCAATTGACGCGCCGTCAGCGGCAGCATGATCCCAGTCCTCGTGCGGACTTTTTGAGGGGCTTTCCAAAGTGTTCGGGTTGGAGATGTGGTGCGGGCCCCATGGGGCCTAGTTCGCACGTATTACAGTGAAACGCTACTTTTTCACCCGACATCCATTTGGGGTGTTTGAGTATTCGATTCTGGGTGTTTTTCCGAGGGCATTGCAATGGTGCAATCCGTCTGCTTTAATTCGGCACAATGGTGCGGGCCCCATGAGGATCGTTTGGGCGTCGACGGTGATTTTCCATCTCTATCACCGGGCGACCGTTTTGAACAAGTGATTAGTCCATCTTGTGTACTTTTTCGAGAGGATCGCAACGGTGCGATCCGTTGGCAGAACTTCGGGACTGGGGTGCAGGTCCCGCGTAGTAGCGCTCGTGCGTGGTGAGACGAAATGCATCTTTTTCTCCGGATATCCGTTTCACTCAAGTGAGTAGTGATTTTGACGTGTTTTCCCGAGGGGATCGCAATGGTGCGATGCGCCCAACTATTTTTGGGGATGAGGCTCAGGATTACGGGACGTCGTTCGGGCGTGAGGCGGTGTTGGTGACTTTTCCGTCGGATATCTATTTGAGGTGAGTAAGTAGTAGATCTCACATGTTTTTCTGTGAGGATTACAACAGTGTGATCCGTTTGGTTGTGCGGAGCCTCTCGCGCGATCTTATTAAATGTGAAAGGCGCTTTGATGGCGGTTCTTCTCGCCGTGTTTGTAGCGGACCCTTGGCGTGTGATCGCGCACTCTTAGGGGAGCAATATAAATAATTCATGAGATGTGGTTAGCTGTGCCTCAGCCGTTGTGGTGGTAGGTTGGAGTTGTTACGTCATGCCTTCGCATTGATGCTGGGTTCCGTGTGCACGATAGCCTTTGGGCTGGAACGAGGTATACCCTGGGAGTATATGGGAGTGCTTGGAGGTACGTGTGGTTGTACCTGAGAACGTTTGTGTGCTCGGTTTGGGTTGACTTGGGGCCACACATTTTGTGGGACCCATGTGCGTGTCGTGCTCTGCTTTGCGTACTTTTGACCTCTCACGACGTAGAGGGTCCCTCAGGTCTCGTTTGCCGACCAGCGGGGTTGAGTTTTTCCCCCGGATCTGTGCTTGTTGGTTTAGATCAATAGGGTTGAGTGTTTTCCCCTGGTCTTGTTCCGGAGACGGATGGTTGTGCGATACCCACTCCACATTCGGTTGGCCAGTGTTGTATCCTCCTGTGGAGATGGCCAGAGCAGTTCTGAGTTTTACCCTCCAGCGGGGCTGGGCAGTGGGTTACTCATCGGCTTCTAGGGTCTACCCTCTAGCAGAGACTGGGCAGTGGGTCACCCGAAGCTCTTAGGGTCTACCCTCCAGCAGAGACTGGGCAGTGGGTAACCTGATGACCTCTTAGGATCTACCCTCCAGCAGGGCTGGGCAGTGGGTCGCCCGTCGTCTAGTTCCAGGTCTACCCTCCAGCACGGCTGGGCAGTGGGTCTCCTGTGGACTTATTCCAGGTCTACCCTCCGACACGGCTGGGCAGTGGGTCGCATGTCGACTTATTTAAGGTCTACCCTTAAGCGGGGCTGGGCAGTGGGTCTCCTAATGATGTATTAAGGTCTACCCTCCAGCGGGGCTGGGCAGTGGGTCGTCGTATGATGTATTATGGTTTACCCTTCAGCAGGGCTGGGCAGTGGGTCACCTGATATCCTATTATGAATTACCCTCCAGCAGGGATGGGCAGTGGGACACCTGTTGGCATTCCAGGCTCATTCCTTTCTACTAGGCTATCATGTGGCTTTCCTCCATGATTACTGGAGCGGGACCCTTGTTTATACGGGTCAGTGTTGTAACGGTTTGACTTTAAGGAGACCTCTCGACTGCAGGGCAGTAATGAGGTGAGGTTTGACTTTTCCTAGAACTCTCAAGTACGAGGGGCACTTTCCCCACAAAGACGCATTCTTGTGATGTGACTTAAAACCGTGCGGGCGAGTTAGTGTCACCCAAATTGGATGGTGTCGAGGTGCGGTGATTGAGCCCTTGGCTTGCGGTTCGGGGCAGACGTGCGGGATGCTGGGCATCGATGGTGTTTTCTTCTAGGAATGTTGGCAACTCATTTTTCTTGGGCTGAGCTACGGGATGGAGACCCCCTTATGACGTTGTTCGGGCTTCTTGCTGAGCATAAAGATATGTATATACCTTGTTCCAGTACCCACTCCTTGGGTCTTGGCTACTCTCCTTCCAGGAGAGGCGAAGACGCGCAGGGTATGCCACGTGCTTTCTGTGTCTAGCTTCTCATGGTTGGACGATTCTACTCTCCTGCTATAGGTAGCGAAGACTCGACGAGAAGTTTATCTTCTCACCGTTTTCAGCTCCTTGTGTCTGGACGAGTCTACCTCCTTTCTCATGTTGGGTTGAGCTGGACTCTCTTCTAGTATTCTACTGCACTTTCAGTTGTAATCCCTTACTTTTCCCTATTCGCTCTATTGCTCACCCTTCGGTACCTCCTTTGTTGCTCCCTCGAGCCTTCGGGGTATCCTACTGAGTATTTTTATACTCACCCCTGCTTGGGCTTTGCCCGCACTTGGTGTGCCCTTGTAGGCGATGGACAGGTTGGTCGTGATGTCAGAGGAGCTTGGGAGCTTGGGAACTTGGACCGCGTGCGGTGGTTGGAGTCGGGTTCCAGGTGGGGGGACCCTTCCAGCTGTTTTTCTTTTGTTTACCTGTTGCCGGGTTGTGGCACTTTTCTGATTGGGCGCGTGTTTTTCCCCTTTACTTTTCAGTGTACCTTCAGCTTTCTTTGTACTTATAGAAGTCGATGCACTTTGTGGTATATTTATAGCAGTTGCCTTTTGTTTTCCTTTTTACTCTTCACTTTGCATTGAGTGTCCTGCGTGTGTGTGTATAGGTACTTAGGCAAAGGCCTACCCGAGTTGTTGTGCCTTCGGTGCTGGTCGCCAGCCCCTGGCCTATGGAGGCGGGCTTGGGGTAGTTGCGGCTCGAGCTCGGGTAGGGTCGGGTCGTGAAAAAGTTGTATCAGAGGTGGTTCATTCCTTGGGACGTTGTGCGGACATCCCTAAAAAGGAATTGGTTGGGATTTAGGGAAACAGTGTTAACGTGTCTCGAGAGCGTCTCTCGGGCCAGGGAGTCTAGTGATGGTGTGGCGGCTGACGTATCCATTCACCAGGACCTTGATAACCCGCTTGTCGACTCGGCATGCTGAGACACCTGTTGCAGGGGAAATTGGTTTGTGCATCACATAGGATTGAGTCTTTTACTGTCCTTATTGAGTCAGGTCCCCATCGTTGCTATTGGTATATACATGTATTCTCATTTGACTGCGGCACTCCTTGATAATATTCAGGATGTCTCCATGAAGACAGCCAGCCAGGATACCAACTTTAGTTCGTGACGACGACCCTGTGAGCTACGAGGCCACAGTCCAGGACCCATCATGGGAGCCCCTTTCTCCGGGTGGGCCGGTAGCAATACCCCCACCTGTTGAGCAGTGGACAGTTTTGGCAGAGAAGGCTAATCTAGAGCGCACTCTGTGAGTTCCAGCGGTAGAGACCGTTGAGGTTCAGTGGTGAGCCAGACCCTCAGGCAGCAGAGGTTTGGCTAGAGGCAGTGGTTCACCTTTTCAAGCTTGTGTAGATGCCAACAGATCAGAGAGTGGCTTTGGCAGCCAACCTTTTTCGTGGGGCAGCTTGGCGTTGGTGGAGTCTGGTGACATATCTTCTTGATGAGTCGTCACTTTCGTGGGATGACTTTCTATTGTCATTTCATGAGGAGTTTTCCCCTCCTACTTGTGCTCCGTTCGGATTCAGGAGTTCCAACAGTTTCAGCAGGGAGGGATGATGGTGGTCGAGTACGCGGCTAGTTTTGCAGACCGTGCATGCTTTTACCCAGAATTGGTCCATGACAGCAACCCCCGAGCGTGAAAGTTTGATCAAGGTCTCCGCAGAGAGATTCGTAATGTTATCGTACCCTTGGGCATTTCCACATATGTCGGGGAGCTAGAGCAGGCGCTGGTGACAGAGGGCTTCCTGTCACGTTCTAGAGTTGGTGGTGGCAGCAAGCATGATGGAGCCAAGACGTCTGCCATAGCTAGCAGGCGCCGGATGACAGAACCTTGATACAGGTGGCCTTTCCACTGCTGGTCTCGAAGACGTGGTTGTATACCACTGTGACGGAAAGGCACAGGGCCTCAACCGAGGATACCCTTCCGTGGGTGGATCCCGGGCCGTGGTCGTACACCACAGTGGTGCCGAAGGGCACCAGTGCAGCCCAGAGATCACAAATCTTATGCTAGTGACGGGTGAGATCACTTGGCATGAGACTGCCCGACCCGAGTTGCAGAGAGCTTTGGGCAGGCAGCAGGTGCGCCACCACGACAGAGGCAGCGTCGTGATCGGAGTAGTACCTAGATAGGTGGTGCTAGCAGAGGAGCGGGAGGAGCCGGTGGTGGAGGATGACTTTACGAGATCTTCCTATCACCACTAGGCGGTCCACATCAGGCTCCGAGAGCTGACAGTTGGGACCACGGATAGCCGCGGGCTTTGGATGTCTACGATCCCGTAGAGCATGAGGTAATAAGAGATACACTCTATAGCTCTTCTACTCTTTGTAGTATAATTGTTAGACTCTGTGTGTAGAACTTTTTCCTCCCTGCTTTTTATTTGAGTTGTTACCAGGGTGACACAGGGCGTCGGTGTAACCCTGTGTTGGTAAGGTAAAAGGCGTTGGAACCTTTTTCCTTTAGTTGATGGTGTCGACTCCATCGCTTTCTAAGCGTGTAAGAGAGTCTTGGTTGTGAGACATCGACTGTGAAATCTTGTGTGACCAGATATCCTTGGGTGTTTCACCATATGGATATTCTGAAGGAGGGAATCACCGGGCCTTGTTCCAGGTGCGGGCGGTGATTCCAGTCGCGGCGTGCGACATAGAGGTTCGGTCGGGGAGGTGAGCTACCCCCGAGAGCCTTCGGGCCGTTTGAGACTGTGCAAAGGGATGGAGAGGTTCCCTACCACCTTGCCCTAACCCCAAATTCTGGAGTGGGTGCACGACATCAGCAAGGGATAACCTCACGTGAAAGGAGCAATCCTTTGGTCTGTGTGCGGTGACGCAGAGCTGTGCGTGGGTTCTTCTGGGTATGAGAAAGCTAGGTGTGGGCTTAGTACCCTGTCTTGCTCCCTAGTTTTGCTTTTCGAGGATGAAAATATTGAAGTAGGGAATGATTTAAGAACCTGGTTTTTGTTGTGAAAGACTTTGGAATATTCTTAATGATGTTCCAGAGCAGCACCTTCAGACGGCGTGCGATTTCGAGCCCCGGAGTGGCCGAAATTAAATTTTCAGTGCGTTCACACTGGAAACACCAAATAAATGCGATAACTCCTAAATGGTAATCCTAATCAGATATCCGAGTGTACAGATGGGTCCGGAATGGGTTTTTTACCCTAGGAACGACATAAAGTATGTCGGCACGGGACGTTTGGACCCCTCGCTCGCTTTCAGAACGTTAGACGGATAAATTAATTAATTAATTAATTCGTCTAAGGGTGAAACGCTAGTATCTCTTAAACGGTGGCTCAAATTGGAAAACTGAGGGCACTGTTGAGTTCAGAGCGTACCATTTACCCTAGGAGGGGTATACGTTTCGTGGGCGCGGGATCGTCTGTGAAAAATGGCCCCAGGGGCATTTTCGTAATTTGGCGGCTTGGGCGTTCAGCTTTATAACTTTTGAATGGAAGCTCAGAATCAAATTCCAAGACCTCCTTTGTGCTCAGGAGGTTTTTTTACCCTAGGGGAGGCTTAACCTCGAACTCTTCAGGTGTTTTGGGTGCGGGTCAAAATTGAGGATTAAATTAATTAAAATTTAATTAATTTAATTTTCTTTTTAACCCCTAACTCTCCCCTCTCCCTCTTTGGCATTCCCTGGTGCAAACCCTCCCAAGGAGTAACTCCCCCCTCTCCTCCTCTAGCTCCGGCAAGGCGTGACGCGGTGGCGGACTCCCCGTGAAGCTACGGGCATCGCCCAAGAGGTAGGAGTTGTTTTGTTGCGTTTTTCTTTCCCGCACCATGTTCGTCCTAAATTCATTTTGTCAATTTGTCATCGAATGCAATCAAAGCCCATGAATGCGTAGTACGTTTTCTGTTCTTCCCATCGCTTCTTTCGAATCAAAAATCTGTGTTCGGAGATGATTGCAAACACCCGCCAAAGTTTGCAGGTTTTGGAGTTTTGCGGCAGCAGCGCGGTGGTCCAGGGAGTGCTGGTGCGGCAGCAGCACGGTGGTCTGGGTAGCTCTGGTGTGACGGCGAGCGGCAGCGGGCGTTGGGGGCGACGGCGAGCGGCAGCGGGCGCTGGGGGCGGTCGGCGGTTGGAGTTGAGGCGGAGCGGCCACGGAGGAGGCCGTCTGAGGCCGCCGGACGTGTTCGGCGGAGGAAACAGGACCTGCACCGCGCGGGTCTTCCTGGGGTCAACGAAGACCGGCTTCGGCCAGTCTGTTTCAGAGGAGGCAAGAACCCGCCTCATGCGGGTCCTGCGTTGCGACAGGAGACCGACCATTTGGCCGGTCGGTTGAGGAGGTCCGGACCCACTCAGGTCCGGCGGTTTGAGGCAGGCCGTGGCCCACGGGCCGCGGCCGACTGGGCCGGACCCGCGGCTGGGCCGCGGGCCGGCGGCTCGGACCGGGTCGGTCGGGGTGGACCGGCCCGGTTAGGCCCCCTTGCATTCGGGGGACCGTAACTCTTAAATGGCGCGTCCGATTGATGCGCCGTCTGTGGTTGTGCGACCGTGTTGACGAGGCAGTCCCTTTAAGGTGGGTCTAGGGGTTTTTCGGCTATTCACCCGAAGGCGGGTGACCCGAGAGTTTTAATTTAATGATATTAATTTATTATTAAAGTTGCGATGGACGTGGCTCGCAAGTCAGACGTCCATTTGACGCGCCGTCAGAGGCGTTGTGGCCCTGAGGCTGAGACGGTCCTTTCAATGTGGTTTGGAACCTTTGCGGGTTGGTTTCGTTGCTCTGTGGCACGAAACACGATGTGAATAATTAATTAATTATTCTTGCGTCGGACCTAACTCCCGTTTGGGATGTCCAATTGATGCTTCGTCAGCGGCAGCATGATCCCAGTCCTCGTGCGGACTTTTTGAGGGGCTTTCCAAAGCGTTCGGGTTGGAGACAAGGTGCGGGCCCCACAGGGCCTAGTTCGCACGTATTGCGGTGAAACGCGACTTTTTCACCCGACATCTTTTTGGGGTGTTTGAGTATTCGATTCTGGGTGTTTTTCTGAGGGCATTGCAATGACGCAATCCGCCCGCTTTAATTCGGCACGATGGTGCGGGCCCCACGAGGATCGTTTGGCGTCGACGGAGATTTTCCATCTCTATCACTGGGAGACCTTTTTGGAAAAGTGATTAGTCCATCTTGTGTACTTTTTCGAGAGGATCGCAACGGTGTGATCCGTTGGCAGCACTTCAGGACCGGGGTGCGGGTCCTGCGTAGTACCGCTCATGTGCGGTGAGCCGAAATGCATCTTTTTCTCCGGATATCCATTGCACTCAAGTGAGTAGTGATTTTGACGTGTTTTCCCAAGGGGATCGCAATGGTGTGATGCGCCCAACTGTTTTCAGGGTCGAGGATCGGGATCACGGGACGTCGTTCGGGCATGAGGCGGTGTTGGTGACTTTTCCGTCGGATATCCGTTTGAGGCGAGTAAGTAGCCGATCTCGCATGTTTTTCCATGAGGATTACAACGGTGTGATCCGTTTGGTTGTATGGAGCCTCTCGCGCGATCTTATTAAATGTGAAAGGCGATCTGATGGCGGTTCTTCTCACCGTGTTTGTAGCGGACCCTTGGCGTGTGATCACGCACTCTTGGGGGAGTGATATAAATGATTCATGAGATGTGGTTGGTTGTGCCTCAGCCGTTGTGGTGGCAGGTTGGAGTTGTTACGTCACTCCTTCGTGTTGACGATGGGTGTCGTGTGCACGATAGCCTTTGGGCTGGAACGAGGTATACCTTGGGAGTATACGAAAGTGCTTGGAGGTACGTGTGGTTGTACCTGAGAACGTTTGTGTGCTCGGTTTGGGTTGACTTGGGGCTACACGTCGTGTGGGCCCCATGTGCATGTCGTGCTCTGCTTTGCGTACTTTTGACCACTCACGACGTAGAGGGTCCCTTGGGTCTCGTTTGCCGACCAGCGGGGTTGAGTTTTTCCCCGGGCTCTGTGCTCGATGGTTTAGATCAACAGGGTTGAGTGTTTTCCCCTGGTCTTGTTCCAGAGACGGATGGTTTCATGATACCCACTCTGCGTTCGGTTGGCCAGTGTTGTATCCTTCAGTGGAGATGGCCAGAGCAGTTCTGAGTTTTACCCTCCAGCGGGGCTGGGCAGTGGGTTACTCATCAGCTTCTAGGGTCTACCCTCCATCAGAGACTGGGCAGTGGGTCACCCGACGCTCTTAGGGTCTACCCTCCAGCAGAGACTGGGCAGTAGGTCACCCGATGACCTCTTAGGGTCTACCCTCCAGCAGGGCTGGGCAGTGGGTCGCCCGTCGTCTAGTTCTAGGTCTACCCTCTAGCAAGGCTGGGTAGTGGGTCGCCTGTCGACTTATTCCAGGTCTACCCTCCGGCACTGCTGGGCAGTGGGTCGCCTGTCGACTTATTCCAGGTCTACCCTCCAGCGGGGCTGGGCAGTGGGTCGCCTGATGATGTATTAAGGTCTACCCTCCAGCAGGGCTGGGCAGTGGGTCGCTATATGATGTATTATGGTTTACCCTTTAGCAGGGCTGGGTATTGGATCACCCGATATCCTATTATGAATTACCCTCCAGTAGGGCTGGGCAGTGGTACACCTGTTGGCATTCCAGGCTTAGTCATTTCTACTAGGCTAGCTTGTGGATTTCCTCCATGATTACCGGAGCGGGACCCTTGGTTATACGGGTCAGTGTTGTGATGGTTTGACTTTGAGGAGACCTCTCGACTGCAGGGCAGTGGAGAGGTGAGGTTTGACTTTCCCTAGAACTCTCAAGTACGAGGGGCACTTTCCCCACCAAGACGCATTCTTGTGACGAGACTTAAAACCGTGCGGGCGAGTCAGTGTCGCCCAAAGCGGATAGTGTCGAGGTGTGGTGATTGAGCCCTTGGCTTGCGGTTCGGGCAGACGTGCGGGATGTTGGGCATCGATGGTGTTTTCTTCTAGGACTATTGGAAACTCATTTTTCTTGGGATGAGCTACGGGACGGATATCTCCTTACGACGTTGTTCGGGCTTCTTGCTGAGCCTAAAGATATGTATATACCTTGTTCCGGTACCCACTCCTTGGGTATTGGCTACTCTCCTTCCAGGAGAGGCGAAGACGCGCAGGGTATGCCACGTGCTTTCCGTGTCTAGCTTCTCATGGTTGAATGAGTCTACTCTCCTGCTATAGGTAGTGAAGACTCGATGAGAAGTTCATATTCTCAGTGTTTCTAGCTCCTTGTGCTTGGACGAGTATACCTCCTTTCTCTTATTGGGTTGAGCTGGACTCTCTACTAGTATTCTACTACACTTTCGGTTGTAATCCCTTACTTTTCCCTGTTCTCTCTACTGCTCACCCTTCGGTACCTCTTTTGTTGCTCCCTCGATCCTTCGGGGTATCCTACTGAGTATTTTTATACTCACCCCTGCTTGGGCTTTTCCCGTACTTAGTGTGCCCTTGCAGGCGACAGACAGGTTGGTCGTGACGTCAGAGGAGCTTGGGAGCTTGGGAGCTTGGACCGTGTGCAGTGGTCGGAGTCGGGTTCCAGGTGGGGGGACCCTTCCAGCTGTTTTTCTTTTGTTTACCTGTTGCCGGGTTGTGGCACTTTTCTGATTGGGCGCATGTTTTTCCCCTTTACTTTTCAGTGTACCTTCAGCTTTCTTTGTACTTGTAGAGGTCGATGCACTTTGTGGTATATTTATAGCAGTTTCCCTTTGTTTTCCTTTTTACTCTGCACTTTGCATTGAGTGTGTTGCGTGTGTGTGTATAGGTACTTAGGAAAAGGCCTCCCCGAGTTGTTGTGCCTTCAACGCTAGTCGCCAGCCCCTGGCCTATGGAGGCAGGCTTGGGGTAGTTGCGGCTCGAGCCCGGGCAGGGTTGGGTCGTGACAATATTTATCTTCAAAACCAATTACTAAAAAAATATCCAGTTTTACATGTGATCCAGATCAATGTTGGAACCTTCATAAAGGAGTTCACCATTTGCGATCCTACAAAAAAAATTGCTCTCCCATATGAAAGAGTTTGATCTACATTAGTAACCCATTAAGAACTATGTGTGTATTGATGCCTATTTTTATTATATACATAGTGGTTCTAGGATATTTTAATCTAATCCCACCTATAAATCACCATCCAATACACATCTCATTACCATGTGACATTAAACTACATGACATGAGGTCCTCACCACATGAACTTAACCTTTATTGTGCACATTCCATCACAATTGAACTTAAACTACTCGAAGTGGTCAGTCATAAATGATCTTATTCAATGATCTATATTACTCTATTATATCATGAGTCCTCATGAAATTCCAGGTAAGGCTTAGTTTACCCTTATCTTCAATCATTGTCTACTCCACTTATCCAATGAGTACATCTACCACATGATGGTGTATCCATACACTATTCCAAATCCATTTATACATCAATTCTTACATCAACCTAATTCATTCCTTCAATATCTGAGTTAACATAAGTCAAAATTTGAGATCATCTATATTAAAACCCCCAACATTGAGAATACATTATCTCACTTTCCACTCTCATTGTAATTAGTAATTTTGAATGATTTATCCAAACAAACCCAACACTAAATGTTAAACAAAATTGATACCTCATGCCTATGAAGTAACCCCATAGAGATGTTTTGTCTCATAGGAAAGTCCCCCTTAACACCATACAATATTTCATGAATAATGTCGCATAATTGTCCATCATTACTAATTTTCAACCTACTCCCATCAATCATTATTCCATCTTATCTAATTCATAAATTTGAAAACATGATTTACCTTATCTGTATTCCTCATGTTCAAAAAGATTATAAATATATTTATTTTACTCCCACATTCTCTACAGACTCTATTAAGAAGGATTCAAGTCACATAAACATAAACTCTGTGACACTTTGGTAAAAACATTACAAACATACATAAAAGTATCAAAATTCCTAGCCATATGATTATAAATTGTATAAGATTTGGTCCTCTTCACTTAACATTAAACTTCATGAAATATGGTCCATCATGTATGACCCTAAAATACTTGGAAGGGTTTGTTCCATGTGAACCCAATCATAAAAATCTATTCTCTATGATATATATATATATATATATATATATATAAAATAATACATGTGATATTTCTCAATCCTTTGAGGATTCAATTGTTATCTATATATCTTTTGACTCTAACATCATGGTCTACTTAATTGAGGATAGAGAATATTACTAATAATATAATAACTATGTTTGGGTTCATTCCGACCCTCACATGATATGTTCTGATTCTTGGATCTCCTATCATAGAAAAAACCACAGATCCCAATCAAACACCCATTTTATCCTGGTGTTTATATTGATCCATTAGTGATGGGTTTCCCCTGATGGCTTCATCACAACAATAAATACATATCATTTTTCAAATTTTCTATATATATTTACAAAAATCCCCCACCCAATTCCATGATGTATGACCAAAAACAACATGGTATCAGAATTCTCATCATATGATGTTAAACTAAATGAAATGTGGTCCATGTTATATGACCGTAAAATTATATAGAGTGTCCAATATACCTGAACCATTTTACATTCATGAGATCTAGATCTATTTATGGGTTCTTGATGTAGGGTATGCCATAAAAAACAATCATTTTGATGAAACACCCATTTATCAGTGTTCTATCATAATGTATAAAACTTTTCCTGCAATATAAAGAATAATGTGTGGCTTTATTCCTCTTCCTATAGGATTCATAGTGACTCATATATCTCCTAGTCTAAACTCAACTATGAATATTTACACCTCTTAATATAATTTATCTATATATGAGATATAAGTAAGTTTATGAATTATTTTTTGAAGAAACAAACTAGTCCCCTTATATATTTTCTATGTTAAACTCACGAGATATTTGAATGACATCCATGTTATTTATTATTTTCCACACTGATCACGATTCACAAGAGATTAAAAGTTAATTTTGGTCACTAAAATTAGGGTTTTTTAAATAAGATATTTCTAAAGGTAGTTAAAAGAATCATGGTATCATCAAATTGAATTATTAAAAATAGGAATCGTTATATATGAATTTCTACACCACTTTAAGAAGTTCATTGATAGGGCCCCCTTCCATAACATGAGATCCAAATTAGTTAATGGATTTTTGGTGCATTGATCTACCTATAAATGAAATTCCCCATGAATTACTACATATTTATTGATTATTTATCTTTTAGAATGTGTAGTGATGCCAATATCCTCTATCATTGGCCCAGATGAAAATTATATCGACAAATAATGATAATTTTTTCCCTTAAAGTTTTTATCCACCGACCAAAATCATTATTTCTCAATGGACATGTGTTAATATGAATGAAAATTCTCTATACCATTATAAGAATTCAATTTGTGTATAATATTTATAAGGCCACTATGTGGCTCAATTCCCACCCCTATAGGATATATAGTAATGCTTGTATCCTTTATCATCGGCCAAGTCAGACTGTCAAATCAAACCTCAATGTTTCCTAGCCTTTGATCTAGAGTTTCCACTACTCGTTTTATATTTTGGACTATTTTCATTAGTTTGGTACATAGACCATTCAAAAAAATGGCACCTAGCAAATAGATTATTACCATAAATTTAGGTCAAAGAAAATTTTCCTAATCATCAGATGTTTCATCCATTTTCTAAGCCCTTAGGAACCATCTACTTAGGAAAGTCTATTTTTTATTAAAAATTATACACATATTCATGAAATTTCATGTATTGAAATCACTACTACATTATGTGAAACTATGTGGTTTCATTCCTTGTCTCGTGATGGTAAATTTTTTGATATCATAAACCTCATTTCATGTTATTATAATTTCACAATATACGATATATCTTGCAAGACCCTTAATTTTTTTAGAGTGGTCTATGTTATACAAAATAATTTCCTTTTATGAGGGTTAGATCAATCCAGAATATCAAATGAATTAAGTCCCATATCTATGACCCCATTGAGATGTAAAATTCCCCTTTTATTTTTTTCGACATGTTCCCCTACCAATGATGGATTTAATCCAATGGAACTCTTCAAAAACAATGTTGTTGTCTTTTTTCTAAGAGATAGATCCATGAGAGAGTGCATGTAATTAATGGTATATATCGTTGTCTTTATTCTTATTATTTTAGGACACATATTTTTGTTTACATCTGATATTCAAAACCCAGCCTATCTTCGTTCATCTCCACTCCTTTTAATGAATTTAGTTTATTTTTTTCAAGATCATGTATAAAATTCTCCAATTAATCTATCTAAATATCATTTTATAATAGATCTCACTTCTCAATTAAGTATCACGGATTAACACAAATCATTCATGGCTATCTGTAATAAGAAAATTCAACTCTAAATTACACTTCTAATTGACTATGAAGACATGCCCCCAATATGGATCTTCATATGTGACTGCCTATGTGTTCTATCAACTAGAGGTATTTGCATCTTATAGGGAAGATACTCTAATATATGTATGTACCATGAAAATCAAAACATAAATCATTTTAAAATTTTGGTTAACATTTATCCCTTGCATACTTGTTCCATATATCTACTCTAGATATGAGAACCTCAAGTTGTGATTTACCACTTCCCCACTCAACTATTTGAAAGGTATTGGGGAATTATTAGTATTTATGTACCATTTGAGTTTTCAAACTCACCCTCCCCAATGTTCACACATCATGACTATAAAATACGTGTTCCCCCTTAAGTTGGTCCATAGTGGCATTGGTATCTCCATTCACTTCAGTTCAAACTTTCCCTTTCTCCTAGATAGGAATTAATGACACATTTTTTTATAAATATTATTACAATAAACTACATGCACATTTTTCAAATCTTTATGACCCTGAACTTAGCATTGGGTCAATGATGTATAACCTCAAACTCTAGCCCGTATTAATATATCTCAAAATAAACTAGACTATAGGTGTGAGAGACATAAATATTATATGGATAGAAAATAGAAAAATTAATCCTAAGCTAAAGTCATGTATTCACCCACAATGTTACCCACTATTAGGGAATACAAATTTTTTTGAGAATAAATAAATTATGCATAAAGTTACTGGGTCCCACCATATATCCCTAGAAAAATCTTATCCATGCTTGATGAACCAACTAGTTCATGAAAATGATAGAGTTTTGGAATATCATATCACATCGTCATGAATGTCTATTCCATATATTGAGGCATCTCCTTTAGAGTTCCTAAACCATTATTCAAAATTTTATTTCTTCCATAAACCCATTTGATTTAATAAATGATTGAACCCATATATGAATCCCTATTAATAATGAGTGTTCTTAACTCTAATTAACACTTTTTCTTAACTATGTATACACACCCCTAATACATATTTTCATCTGTGCCCACCACAAATCCGTTCATCGATAGGAATTTATATTCTAATTGGAAATTAAACTAAAATCCAAAAAACCAATACACCGTTGTAGTGGAATCCATTATTTGAATTTGGTCAAAGGTCATATACTATAAATATCTCCCCTCTCAATATCCTTAATTAAAATTCCTTGAGTTATGATCTACACAACCCATAATCAAAATATAAATATCGGTTTTGTACCCTATAGGTGACAAACTTGTGCATTGTGGTTATCTTTAATGCAGATATTCAACATATTTCCCTTAAACTATTAAATAACCCTCGTTGAATGGCCATAAATTGCATGATATGATAGTCCAAGATTCTTGACCATAAATGGAATTCCCTATGTCCTGAGATAGTATATGATATCAAAAAACCTCCCCATGTTGTGTATTTCCTTTACCTACAATTATAAAGACTACTTTACTATTTTGGTCAAAGTTTTTTGATCTCAAATACTAATAAATTTTGATATATGAATCCAGACCTTAAACCATGATCACACATCAAGATCTATGATTTACATGATCCTTTACACAAATTAGGTTTTTCTTATTTATATTGGTACATAAATTTCCCCCCCTTTATTTGGTCAAAGATATCTGACATTAAACATCGTTGACATTATCCTTCCTTATAATGCCTAAAACTACAAGATGGAAGAGGCATAAAGTTTATTAGATTGAACAACAGCAAAGGGAGTCCTGGGAAAAATTCATGTTCTTGTCTACTAAATCTCTCATATATAAGATGTAGGTAAAAATTAGTGAGAAAAAAAAATAAAAATATGAAAATATTGTGCGAATCAACCATATTACCCCAATAGAAGTCATGTTGTATGCTCTAGGCCTCATAGCTTAGGAAAAGAATATATAATTCATTTATTCCCTCATATTTTAAATATATTTCCAAAGGATCGAAATAAAATTTTTAAAAACAAAACATTGGGGTGTGTGATGCCTCTTTAGTATTAGAATCCTCATTCCAAATTTGAAATTTTGTTTTATGCTCCTCAGCACATTGATTCAAATCATTCATACCCAAATGGACCGACACTAGTATTATAATGATGAGATTTTTTCCTATATCTATCTATGATCCATGATTAGGAAGAAATTATATTAAAATAATGGACAAACTCTAGCGTCATGGTGATTTAATTTATTCCTATATTCAACCATGAGCCATGATGATAAGGAAATATTCTATTTCCGAATAGACAATCTCTATTTTATGAGGAAATTATTTCCATATATACCTATCTTTGATCCACTCCTAGGAAAAAATCATTATGAATCAAGTGATTGGGAATCATGATTGGCTTGGTCTATTATAATTTCAAAATTTCAAAGTTTTCATGATATCTTGATATTTCCTTTCAAGGACTTACATGTTATTACAATGTTAGAATCTAAAAAAACAAGGAATCATAAAATTGACATGTGATTTTGGAAAGAACTTGTTTTCATTATTGTTAAATATATAAGATAAATAAGAGAATCCCAAAACTGGAATCCCCCATCAATAAAAATAGTAAATAATGTTACAATTGAATTTGGGAAGCTGGGAATTGTAGGTTTGAAACTGCCTAATGATAGGTATCATCCAACAAGTGTAAGAGTTCATGCTTGATAGTATCAACATCAGTTAGTAGATGCTTCAACTCAATCAAAACAATGTGATCTTGGGTTATTTTCCAGGTTTTCTCATGATTAGTATTTATTATGACATTTTTTCTTCTAGTATTACTATATGAGAATCATATCCTACATTAACGGTGGAAATAATAACCACCATTATATAAAGGTAAGACTCTTTAGTTGTGTACTATTTCAAAATAAAGGTGGATTTCTTTATTTATCCCCATTTCTGATTTAGGCTAGAAAATAAATTGATATCATTATCTTGGTTATATAATAGTCTCTAGAAATATAGGGCTTATTGAATGGGTTAATATAGATATATTTAGTCTAAACCATTGGTTCTTGAGCCCGTAAAGGTTTGTAGAACAAATTATATTTACTCCCATTTTCAATGAGGGTAGTTTTTGTGATTAAGGCATAATCATTATTCCATTCAATCTCCTACACAAGACAATTCATTATGTTGGCCACTGCACTTGAATTTTCCATGACTTTGGAAATCAATAGATACCTCATGTCATAGTGTGATCCTATACAATCGGGTGAAAGTTAATCCATTTGTTCCCATGACCAACATACTAGTAGCTGTCTCATAAAGATTTAAGATAAATTAGGTGTAGTTATATAGGAGGTTATCTAAAGTCTAGAAATTCACACTAATAAGTTAAAAGACTAGGATGTTCCAAAGAATGGGTCTATGAGTGAATAAAGGAGCTAATATTGTGTTCCTTAGATTATAACCACCAAGTTTCACTATTATCCATCTATGATGAAATGTGAATACTTTGTAGGTTCTATGAGTGGTCATTACATGTTATGATTTTCCAAAACATTGGTAGAACATTCTTATAGTTGTAATGGAAATGTTTACTGGAACCCATGAATCCCATTTTGATTCAATCAAAAACATTGTAACACTCACTCTAGTATAAGCATCATGGTCTACTAGTACCCACCTAATGTATAACATGGCTTGAAGTCTAACCAAATAATGATCAGAACCCATATCTAACCAAATTTGGTAGCCCCATGATGTGTATTGATTATCATTTGTAATAGACTAATAGGTGTTCTTAGAACCAAATGTATGCTAATTAGGGATAGAAAATGGAATTTATAATTTTGGTGATGGACCGCAGAAGAGTATGAACAAGTGGATCCATGAACTAAATTGGGTGTTAATAGGTATGTAAACCTATTTCCTTAGTATCGATTTGATAATTATTAGTAAATTTATTTAGATATTTGGGGTACATTTAGTGTCTTACCAAGAATCACAAGGAGGTAGAAATTCATCATACATGTCACCAAAAATGGGTACTCCCCTAATGATGTAAACATCCCAATGAATTAGGCATACTTATCCAGAAGACGGATGCAAAGTGTTGGTATCAAAGAACTACTAGTGATCAACCCTATAATGAACTTAGTGTGAAGATATATTGATAACCGTGAGGTCTAGGAGGATTCATAGATCCTAACATTCCTTAGCCAGTATACAATCCTAAAACATCTACGGTTAACCCAATATGTCCATGACCAATTCTTATAGAAGTTTCCTCTAGAGAAAAGGTCCCACTAGATGCTCCATCCTATTTTTAGACTTCATAAAACAAACAGATTAATATTTAGATATCTTTCAGACTCATAGTTTAACATTTTTTGAGGTTGGACCAGAAAAAATGACACCCCACTGATGTTCTCTTGAGTGATTTGTATATTTATAGATACTTTCACCTAGACAATACCTAGGGCTAAGAAGAATTGAATAGTGGGGAAATATCTGTTAGATGTTGGGTGTAAATGTCGATAGGAATTATATCCATAAAAAGAAGTCAATTTTATATTGGATAATTGATCAAAATGGGGTCATGAAGGCTTGATAACACCTAGTGGGATACAATGATGATATACAGATATACAAAATCATTATTTGTGATCATTTCATTGATTCGGTCAGAGGAATTATTGTCCTAAAAAATATTCAAATAATTTTCCATCATCAAAGAACAATGGTTTTAAACAGAACATTGGTATGATAAATTAAATAAGTTTGGTGAGGTATTGATGAAAGGATGATCAAGATTTTGAATCAATGGAGTACGGATTTGAAAAAGTGAGTTACTTTTCTTAGGTACTCTCATCTAGGGTGTTGCACCATGGTCCACTCACCAAGGCTATTCATCAAAGTCCTCTAAAAAGGTGACTCTCCAAGGATCCTCACTAATAAATCTCTTACCAGAAGTAGGATCCCTCTATTAACAAGAGTTAGTGTGAGGGAAGAGATTTTGGAAATAATGGGATCATTTTAGGTGTTCCCAAATAGTGCATGGGGGAACACCTATTTATAGTGAAGTGGTCCCTTAACTGAGCTAGCATCGTGGAAATCTCATATCCTCACCTATCATCACTATCACAGACCTCCCAAGACATCTTAATGAATGATCAATTTGTATCTCCATGGAAACCTTCATCCATAGTCAACATATACACAAGTTCATTGTCATGTTGGGGGAAAACATTCCTAAAAATATTATCCTCTTCATGAAAAGGGTATTTTTTTATTTTTGACTTTATGGGAAAAAGGAATAAGTTTAAGAATGGAAAGACTTATCAAGAAAATCCCCACCATATTACTAAGGGTCCCTTATTCATTTCCAGATCATATCACCAAGGGTACCCTTGGTGTGCTCAGAATGCATCACCCATGCTGTCTACATGAACTTCCTTATCTCCCATGATTCTTCACCCCAACCACCTTTACGTTCAACCTTCCATTCCCATATCTATGTTTTTAATCCTCCATAATTTCCTATATATAGATCCCTTGTCCATTCACCAGGGCACAATATTACTTATTTTTTGAAGATAATTAGACACTCGTGACCACTTTTTCGTATATCAAAATACCAGTTCATGTAGAATATGTCATCCAAACCCAATGGGAATTAACATAAGTGGTAATTGGGTTATAAAAAGTGAAAAATATTCATGGAAGAAAAATTTGTCCCCAATCAACATACACATCGGTGAAATACCTACTTCACTAACTATAAAAGAGTTTGGTTTTCCCAATGGTATCATTATAATCCCAAGATCACTAAAGTGAAGTGGTGCTAAGATTCTTCACTTAGTTTCCCTATCAACAAGTCCATACCACATGGAAAACCGATCACTTATTCAAATTCACTTTAGAAAACCATTGCCTAAGGCATCCCACATGGGAGGTCGATCACCAAATAATCCGACTTCTGTGTCTTATAAAAAAATTCTCCTCACTTGGGAGACCCATATCTCAATCCTATTCACATGGTCTTCATATCTCTCCAAACAATTAACTTTATAGAAACATTATCCACACATCATTACTTGGGACACCCATCACTTAAGTATTTCAACTCGGTGTAGAAACCCCAAGGATAAATACATGGTAAACTATACACTTTTACTCACTTACTAAGTGTTCATATACCTCCTTCTCATATAGATAGTGTATCCATTTACACAGGTTTCTTTCTTTAGCGACCAAGCTACAAAGGATTAGGGAATGCACACCCGTTTTTATAATTTCAATTATAAATTCCATTGAGAAAATGGGGTTTAGGAATTTTCATCATATATATATAGAACCTATGGGAGAAACATAATTGTGGATTCCATTGATAATAAGGGACCCTATCAGAAGAATGTTGGAGTGTCCTTTCCTATATAAACATGAAAAAAAGAAATTCTATATTCTAATTGACAATATATGTATTTTTGGGTGTCCACTAGGTGAAAGTCTCAGTATCTAGATCAATGATGCATTTCTTATCAACTTAGTGATAAATAATATTCTGAAAAGTGAGTCTCTAATGCATAAGCCCAACTCAATCCTTTGTTTTTGAACCATTCACCACAAAAACATTATCACAAAATTATGTTAAACTATGAGTCCAATATCTCAGTAGAAAATATGTTAAACTATGTTTCCAATATCATAGCTAAATGATGTAAAACTACATTACAACATCCTTACCGTATAATGTTAACCTACATGGTATGGTCTATTCACACAATGTTAAACATTATATATAGAACTACATTGTTCTGATTCCTATCAAATAAGAAATATAGTATTACTCCCAAAGTTTCAAACCCAACATCACCAACCCTTCATTCACATAATCACAAGGACATATTTCTCATGATTCCACTTACGCATTTCTTCATTAGGCTATATTTCCGATGGGATAATATTTCCCTTTCACCAAGGAAATATAACCTATGATTTCTCTCTACTGAGGCTTACTCCCAATGAAACCATCTCCCATTATGAAGGCAATGTTCATTCCATTTGTTATCACATCTCCCTTGTTAGGCTACAATACTAAAATAGTTATATTATCCTTAGTGGGCCATATTACTATTACAATTATAAACCCCATGCCTTAAATGGATATATTACTTATAGATACAACATGACCTCATTCGGGAATATCCCCTCCATGGTTAACCAAAAAAGGGCCACTCATGTATAAGCCCTAAACCAACCATCCATAGTAACCTTTTTTCTAGTTTTCTATACATTTTTACAATAAAATTATTGGATTGGTCCTGGTCACATGAATGTAAAAGGTTTTATGTGTCCCACTAATGGTCCCTGAACTACATGGGTTTTGATTCCTTTCACAAGGATACATTAGAATCCCTATTCATGGGCCTGATATTAACAACATAAATAATTAATTCCTACCTAGATAGTGATAAACTCGAGAACACTAGATTTTTTTTGAATAAATCCAAAGAACGCTAAATTAAACTTCACTAATAAGTGAATTGATAATGGATAATAATAAAAACATATAGATACGATCATATGTACATGATTTAATTAATTCATTAACATAGGAGTAACCAGTCATGCACAATCATTTTCAATGGATTCAAAAAAACATCTAAAATCCATAAGAGAGTCATATAGTAAGCAATAATTTCTCCAAAATGGTGTAGTGAACCCGACCAACCATCCTCCCGACCAATGTGCATTTTGATTTCCCACTGGTAAGAAACCCCAATGAAGTTCTTTATTTGTAATGTATGACTGTATAATATTTCTTTTCATGAATATGGGAAGTATTTTGGTTTTGTTATTCTGCTAAATAATGCCATCTGATACCCATCGAAAAAAGACCCTCAATGATAGACCCTTTTTTTGTTTCACCCAATTATGGTTCGTCTATTATCATATGATTGATTATGAAGTGAAAAGTGGTAATTTTATGTGAGGGTGATGATGGAGAGGTGATATTTATTTTTTATTTTTTATTAATTTATTCCTTCATCATGATCTGGTTTTTTTCTCACGTCCACTATAGATTGGTCATGGTTACCTATGTAACTGTGTGGGGGATATTGGATCATTATACACTAGTTATATCACACACTAGATAGTTTCTACTTGTATTTTAGCTTCCTTAGGCTAGTGGGTTCCCTCGGTGAGGCCTTCATTGGTAAAACTAGTGTCTGGTTTAATTGATTGGATATAATATAGGCAAGATGGTTTTCCCATATAATGATAATATGGAAAGTATCATCTCATATTAGTACCTAGGGTGTATCCCATGACACTTGTAATTTTATAGGTTGTTCTTTGTAGGGGATTAAAATTCCATGTTTTCTTGTATCCCATTATTCTTGTTTGATTAGTTTCACTATTTACATTATCATTTTTTACATATTTCATTGTTACAGTTGTTCTTACATGAGCATGCTAGATTTTATTAATTCTGTTCAGGTTTCTATTAAAAAATGGTTTGAAAAGTTTTTTTTGGAAAGTGTTCCAAATAAATGAAAAACATTTTATTTATGGATGATTTTATTTGAAATAATTGAAATAGAATTTTAAAAGGTTTTACTTGTTGTTATGAAAAAAGGTTCCAATTTTGGTTTCAAATAAATTTTAATTAGTATAATCTAAAAAATAGTTCTACATTATATGGGGATGAATATGTTATTTATTTCATTTTTAGCTTATGAAATTAGAAAACCCCATATCTTTATATTTTATATCAGACAAGACTTTATAACTTTCATTATTAATGGAAATACATATACACTGTGGTAAGATCCTAGTAGGACTGTAAGCTCACACCACGAATTTACTCTCATGTGTGTGTGTGTGTTGTTCTCATATTATGTATTGGTTCTAGTTTTTTTTCAAACTAGTCGTTCATTATTTTGGACTGTTGATGGTGAATGGGGATGTGGTGAGAATTAATGGGTCATATGAAAGTACCTTCATTGTATGAATCATGTTTTTGTTCTATTTTAGGTAGTATATGTATTTACAATGTCGGACAACTTCTTATCTATTTTATTTTTTACTGTTTTGTATATTAACTTTGGTTAATTATTTTATATTAATACAAATGAGTTGATTCATTTAAATGGTCATGACCCATTTGGATTTTCATTTAATATTTATCTGGTTATTTTGTTTTGTGTGGATGCCCAATGTATAGATTCCCTATGCCAGATATTTGGGGATGGATTTATTTCTTTATAAATATAATTTGAGTGTAAAACTATTCACATGTTTAATATCATTGATTCTATAGTATTTTTTGTAAGATCTTATGGATCTAAACCCCCTTCAGGCCTTGACATAGGTTGGTTTGGGTGTCGGGTTTTGGGGTGACTTGGGTTGGTTTGTGAAATGAAACTCAATTTTTAAAATATCATAACCCATGGAATTCTAGTTAATTATAAATTCTATTAGTGAAAGAGGAAGAGGTATTTTTGGAGAGTTAGATAATTGGATATCTCCTTAAAATAGTAACTCAACCATAAAATGGTTACTCTCTTTATATATAGAGCCTACAGAAAATCTAGATCCATTGCATGGATTTACTCATGTGTTTCATAAATTAAAGAGTAAATATCTATTATTATAAATTATTTTTAAAAAATCAGTCATTTTTATTCATTCATGCATTTATAAAATAAAATAATATTCAATACTCCTTTAATAATTATTTCCATTATGGGAGATAATGAAAATGTTAGTCATTTATCATTTGGGATTCTTGTATATTGTAGGAAGTAGCGTATTTTTAATATAACATTATTTATGATATTATTTAAATATAGGAATATAATATTTATTAAAATGATTAATTTTATATTATATACATTTAAATATCATATACTATAGTATATGGATTCGGGGGATATTCCCAACAATATCGATTGATAGTCATTTTTGTTTTTTTGGATCCATTATGAGTAAGTCTATTGTATTCTATAAATGTGGTAGGTAAATAAATACAATTCCATTATTCTAGGAATACCTAAGGATTTTTATTTTTATTTTTTGTAAGGTTATAATCTCTCAAATTAAGGTTTAAAAGGAATTATATAAGAAAAATGATGTTTACTTTTCATTTCCAAAATGTTTTAAATCTCCGTCTAACATATCTAAGGGTGAAATTTCTCATTCTCATTGATAAAGAGACTAATGGTGGTTTTTGGAAAATGTTTCAAAATAATAAGTAGTATCGACACTATACAAAATCTAGGAAAGTTCCCAGAGAAGATCATTTTCCTTCGACATTTTATGTTATAGGAATGAAAGTTTTAGTTTCCAATATTTCTTTTTAATTTATGGTCATTTATTTATGTGATTAAACATTCTCATTCATTTCATTTTTTGTTTTTTTTATTATCACAATAAGGATATCTACTCAATATATAATGTAAATAAATTATTTCATATTATCAAGGGGTTTTTAATATACATTATGGTATTCCTTTGGACTTGGAGAGCTATATATGATCTTCTAAAGTTAACGTATTATGTCTTTTATTAACGTTCATTCACTTTCAATCATATTGTGGTCAATGTATTGGATGAGTCTTGAAAATTTTGATATATGAATTTTAGGAATATTTAAATGAAATATATTTTTTTGGGTTTATTTCCCTTGGAAATTTTCCAAAGTCAGTAAGATTCATTTTGGTCATCATGATATATGAAGAATGAGTTTGTGGTTTTTGTATATAGGGAATGGTCATGTGTTGGATAATAACTATTATCCATATTTCCACATGAGGAAATAATCCTGACACATGAACCTAAATTGAAAACTAATTTTCATATCTTAGAGTACACAAAACACTATGTTGAAATATCTATGGACTACACTATATATAATAAACTGTGGTTTATCTTGTGAAGACATGATTTAAATCCCAGACAAATGAATTTGACAGGATATCATAGAATATTTGATTTTAGTATTTATTATACTCTTCAAAAATGAAATGTTCTTCAAAAACACGCAGTAAGAAGTTTTCTTTATAGGTAGTCAAAGATTGCAATGATGAATGATTGTTAATGAATCTATTTTCTAGTTAGAATCCTTAGGAGAAATATGAGAAATAGCTGATGATCTTATTAAACATTCATATTTCTCCTTCTCTTCATGATTTTATTTGTTTACTATAACCATGAAATTTTTGAATTCTATAATATTAGAGTAATTATAAATGATGCGGTTAGTGATAGTGAATAATATATTTTATCTAGTGGTGTTTAGGGATGTATATGTCATTTTAATATTTTCTAACTTCTTAAAGGGAGACTATGGTGACATTTTCTTGAAATTATCAATGGTTTGTTCATTTAGGTTAAACAAATATATGTTCTGGCATAAAATAGATTTTGTTATCATAGACTAATATGAGATTATCGATAATATTCTTGTTAGTTGACTTGTTATAAAATGAGAGTGAAATATTAGGATCCTAGGTGAATCTCTAAACTCTTACCCATTTATAAAAGGATGTTGAAGGTGCATTAAAAAATCCATATATTATAAATTATAATTTGGTTTCTATTAATTACATGGTGAATTCAACTCATTTTCTTTTGAATAGAGGGGTTTTAAAGTTATTTTCCTTGTAAGGTTACAACTATAATAGATTATGTGGTTGTGGGGTGTTTCATTAACCTATTCTTCTAAGAGAGAAGTATATTATTTTTTAGGATGTAAAAATATCTTCATGGATTCATCGGTGAAAAATTAGATCTCTTAAATATATATTTTACTTAGTCTATTTTTTAAAAGGGGGTATTTTAAATTCCAAATATATTCTCATGGATTGGGTACCAGTAGTTGGAGAGCCTTCAAAGAATATTTTATCATTAATTTGATTATAATAAAATTCTGGTTATTGGTCATTATTTATTATAACTTCTATCTATGATCCTTATGGATATCCTTTCCAATATCTATTATATTGGGTCAAATTGTATTGATAATTCTAGGTTATTTATGGTTATCTTTTCCATAAAAATATTGTGATATATTAACTTAATTGTAAATATTATACTAATATTTATTATAGGACATTAATATTCTCAATGGATGATCAAGATTTTTTAATGTCCCCTTAAAAGGATCATAAATTATTGTGAAAGAATATTAAGCTTATGTAAAAGTACGTTAGCCTTTAGAATGTGTTTAAAGGATCCAAAATTATTTATTAAAGATATAATTTACTCCAAAATATATATATTTATGTGATTTATTATGTATCCCTATTAAAATATATATTTATATGGTTTCTATCATATTATTTATTGAACAGTATAAGAGTTTTGTAATCATACCTCTATGTTAGAATAACCAGTAAATGTTCTTGATCATTGCAATAAATACTATAAGAGGTGTCAAATATTTTGGTTTATACTCAAGATTGGTTTAGTAAATTCTCCTTCAATTTTGAGTGAAAATCATTAAGGATATATCTATATTCTCACATCTTTAGTGATGAATAATCATTATGAAGAATTTATAGGTAAATAAAGTTGTGTTGTCTAGAAAATTATGACACCCGCATTGTTAGTGATTAGTAAATATATATCATTCATTTTCCTATTTTTTGTGTATTTTTTTAAAATTATAAATTTTGAATAAAAATTATGTGGTTAACGAATAAAGTGTAGGGTCTACCAAAAAATATAGAAAGAAATTATTCTCTAATGAATAATTCCATTAGGGTCATTTGATAAGAACATAGGTTCTTAACCATAAATCCTAACCATATGTCCCATTAAAAAAGTTAATATTTTTCTTCTATGAATTTAAATTTAATATGACCTTTCCACATTTTTCTCCTATATTCATGAGACATCTAGAGGACACATCATGTAACAACACACGCTTTCATAATTACTTTTCCTTAATTATGTAATGTTTGAGCAGCATGTCTTGCATGAAACGCTAAACTAAAATTAAAAATTATGTTGCCTTAAAAAAATTATTAAATATTAGAGTAATATTATATCCACTAATTTGGTTAGTATCACTAAAAGTATCAACTTTATAAAAACTATATAAAAATGTATAATTTAACAAAGGACAATTTATGCTTAAAAAAATTTATAATTCTTAAAATTGATTTTATGTGTTCTTATATTAAAATTAAGTTTGTCTAATTTGGGAAATTGAATCAGATATAATGATTTTAATAATTTTCATATGTATGATCACATTTAGCAATTTTTTATGTCTATTTTTTACATACAATATTATGTTTCCATGGAAAAAAAATTTATAGTGGTAAAGCAGATATTTTCATTTTAAAAGAATGATTCTTTTCTAAATATTATTTATTTTAAAAATTAAATGAATTTATTTTGAATTAATATAGTAAAATGATGATTAAATATATATAAATAATAATTATAAAACAATTAATTGGCAGTCAATGTTAAATAATATTACGAACACTAAATTTTTAAACAACATTTTTCATAAAAATCAGATTTTCGACACATTATATGTTTTAATTTAAAAGTTAATTTTCTCATAATTATATATTGTATCAGGTTTAATGGGGAAAATATTTTTTTTTATTTTGTAAATTGGGTAATAGGTGTATTGAAAAAAAATTAGTAATAAAATATTTACGATGATAAATATTTTATTGGAGACTAATAAGGCTAAAATCGGGTAAGTTAAGTATATTGAATTTTTAATAATTATGAAAAAACGTACACCTTATTTAAATAATTTTAAGGTATTAAAATCACACCCATGTGTATCAAATACCATTTCTCCACCTAATTCACATAACTCACCAAAACCAACTAACTCACCATGTACTTCCATTCATACCCCTTTCATAATATTAGTTTTCATGGGAAATCCCCTCTTATTCAACTATAAAACGATGTGAATCCCATGAATTATTTCATACATCTCTACCATAAAGGAATTTATCATAATTATCCCACTAGTAACCTTCTCTAAATCAATTCTTAGGAGTTATTAAGGTTGTAAGGAGCCATCCCAAGAATTAAGAATCTACTTAGAAAGGTTAGGGTTCTCCTACTCCCCTTCTTGAATAAAATATTTCTTTTGTGATAAGCCCTTTGAGTTTCAATTTATTATTATTTCACATGTTCACAAACATGCCATTAGTATCTAAATGATTACATGTTGTTGAGATACTACCCTTACCTATCATTAAACCCATTCTATAAATATTTTTCATTGTCATTAATTTGCTGAAATCAATAATTGATTATATCCATCCTCTTTTGTATTCAAACAGTTCCATTATTATAAGCCTTTTGATTTACATGTGATTATGCTTAAACATGTAAATAATCAATCATGGACTTCCTAATGATGTGATATTTATGAGGGACTATATTTCTCTCTTATTAATCTATTTCTTATTCCCTTTTCCTTAATATTCATGCTACCAAAATCATTCATTGAATTCTTGTATCCATGTTTTAAATACCCAAATCTAATACCATTCAATGGTATCCATAAAAATAAATATTATAAAAGGATATGGATATTAAAAAGTTTCATAAATAGTTTAATAAGATAGTTATTCTTGTTATACAAGAGGTGAGAGTGTGATCAACTAAGCGAGAATCCAATGTAATGGTTTGATCACCTCAATTTATGAGTCCTTAGGTCATAGCCCTTCTTACATTAATATACTTTTTATGATTTATTTGATCCTACCATTTCCTAATAATGGGTTTTCTATTTTTGTATCTGATAAAATTATATCTCATCATAAATAACTACTTATTTTATTAAATGGATTTGAAATTAAATGTGTAGTGTTGGTTGGAAGAACTCCTGATCATACCAATGAATCTTTCCTTCCATATCCATGTTTTACCTCCTGATAATGTTCTACTACATTTTTGTGAAATTTAATATGGATTATCTATTTAATTTTAATAATTATCTTACCCATTTTCAAAAGGGAAATTTATTACTATTTTTTCGATATAGTTTTTCAAAAAAAGGTATTTCATAACATTTTTTTTAAAATGGTTTCCCATCATTTCAAAATAAAATGTCTAATCTTCCACCCTAAATTTGTTATATAACAATTATGTCATTCAATTATATTATATTTAGAAATATTTATAATTTTTTCTCCAAATTTTACTCTTTACCTTCTCATTTTTTTCAAAGTGACATGCACATTATCATTTATAACAATGTCTAAAAACATTTTTGAAAAAAAATTCACTTTTATTTTTTCTACATGGTTTATCATTCATGAAGTGATTTATTAATCACCCGCAATATTTTATTATGATATGATTCATTTTTGAAAATTATATTTTTTATATCCTTTGATATTTTATGTTTATGTGAAGTGGTATTTTTAGAATGATTAAGAAACTTGTTCTTTTTTAATGTGTTCATTAAGATATATTTATGGTTGATTTTATCTAGATTAAATATATTTGTATGATAATGGGTGGGGTTCTATATTTTTCTCAAATGCATTGTTTTATGTTTATATCTCATTATATATTCAAACATGTGCCTAATGAATTTGTTTACATAGGTGTGGGTATGATGGATTTTCACACATTTCCAGATGTAGACATAATGAGTTTGTTCAAATAGGTGGGGGATAATGAGTTTTCTTAAAAAGGTTCCCCTATGATTAAGGTCATTCCACATTTCCATGTTTTTTATCAGTATATGACACATTTCAATGTTTTTTATCAACCTTTTTTCACTTTTACATGTTTTTATCATGTTATTCTAAATTTTCAAGACACCATTCATTTCTATGAAATGCCATGTTTTCATGATTACATATTTTTTAAGGTATTGGTAACTTTTATTTCATGCTCACTTGTTATATGATTGTTGAGAAGTATTTATTACACGTTATATATTTTCTATTTTCTTAATGATATCTTCATAATCTAATGTCACTATAACATGTTTTAGGATTATTAACTAAGGAATTTCGATCTTTTATTATGTTATTTTTATCTTCATCATGTTCTAATTCATGTTTATGATATGGCAAATTATGGTTTGTTTTTCCTTTATTGTGTGTATGAGGTCACCCCTCTCATACATTTCCATTCCCAATGTTGTGAATATGGTTATATCACGTCATATGACTACAAAGGATCTAGAATGGTAGGATTATAGAGAAATTTTTACAAGTGTTTTAAAGTATAATGCTTATGTAGCTAATATCCAAGACACTAGACCTTTCAGTCCTTAGGTTTAGTGACTTTTTGTGACCTGCATTAATTAAATTATGATATTAATGTGTTATTTATCTCATGTTTAGCTTGATTATATTTTTTTGGTGTTTTGATATGTGTTTAGTTATATTTTTATATTAGTTTGGTGATTATTAAAAAACCTGGGGAAAATTCTAAGGGATTAGTCCATGAATAGGATGACATCCAATGGTTTGATAAAGTAGAAATTTTATGTTTCTTCAAGCTATTACATCCATGTTCGTATACTTAAAGTGGATTAAGGCTCTTTAAATGATATAACTAGGTGTAATAATCCTGAAGAGGTTGTATTGGGTATTAACTCAACTCTGACATGGTGCATGATAAGGAGGCTTAACTGCACACCTAATTTGACACTTCTGAGAGATATACATGGTAAATCACATTATCAACACCAACCATAAAAAAGGATTTGAATACATATAACTATTTTAGCAATAATTCTGACCATCGGTAACCAATATTGAAACATAGAGATTCATAAGCTCATTTATGCATGTTATTTATGAAATAAACATTTTAATTTATTGTTTCCTTTTTATGTATATTCATTAATTTTTATATAATCCTTCCCTATTTTAATTTTATTAAGGTAGTCATGGGAACCTAAAAGAACAAAGTTAACAATGGGTTGAATGGAAAATGTGTAGATTGCCCCACTGTAAAACCTAATGAGATTAGGGATGGAATAAAAACCCACATGGAAATTTTCACCCAACATTCTCAAGATATAGAAAACAATACAAATCATGTCAGCCTCCCAAATTCAATAGGGGGATTAACTTTCTATAAATTCATTTGTGAGGCAATGTGCACCCTCTTTTAGTGGGTCTACTAACCCATTGGTTTTTGAGTTGTGGGTTAATTCAATGGATAATATACTGTCCCTTCTCCAGTTCTCGAACTATGAGAAGGTAGTTTTTGCATTGTGTCATCTAGAAAGTGATGCTGAATAGTGGTGGAGTATCATTAAAATACCATGGAAAATGAAAAAGTAGACTATTTGGAATGGGAGGAGTCCAATAATATATTTTACAATAAAAAATTTCATCTGACTATTTTCAAAATATATGAAGTGGGAATTATTGGAATTTAAGAAAAAAATTGATGATTCTATTAGATAATATGGAGAAGATTTAACAATTCTCGTGAGAAATGCCTTTGGTTTGATCACTAATACTGCGAAAAAAATTAATCACTTCTTTACTCACATAAAAGTTATTCTATAAAGGGTGTTAGCCACTAAGAAATTGTTTGATGTGCTCTTAAGGTAGAGATCGATATTGGAACATCTCAGTATTCTAAATAATGGAAAAGAGAAGTGGAGTATCATGAAAGCCTTGATGATAAAACACATGGTGGTAAGAATATCTAACTTTTTACATGCAACACATATAGTTTAATGCATCTAAACAATTTCCTCATGCGATCATGGATATTTATTGAGTGTGGTAAAGTAGAAAACAAAGCCCAAAACATTACAAATAAGGCTAAGAGTCTGATTAATGAAACATAATAAAAAATGTCATGGATAATGGTCCACCCACATTATAATACTTCAACTACAAGTATTTCAAACATTATGTGATTCAATTTCCCAGCCTATGGGCTACTGAAGAAAATTGGCCCAAGAAACCTCCTAAACTAATGGAATAATAATGGGAATTAATAGTCACTACTATTGAGGTAGATCAAGATAATTATGTGATGTGATTTACACTTGATCTCTTTTATAGATCTACTAATACCATATGTGATTATGGTTCGTCAAATTCTTTTATATCAGATATGTTTTCTAGGAATGTGGAATATCCACTGCAAGAGTGGAATATTGAAATATTTATGATAACCCTTGGTGGCACAATGATCGTATATAATATTTATATATAGGTTCCAATTGATATTTGTGGGAGGATAATTCTTGCAGATCTAATTATTCATTCTTTGGTTGAATTTTACATAATATTGGGTATAAATTATCTTTCCATATATAAATGAAATATAAAAAATCTGGATAAAATCATGTCATTTCATATCCCAAATCTTCATATTATCATGTTTTAGTGCAAGGATTATTATAAACTTAATGTGGAAGAAAATTGTATAATGTTCATTATGATACTGAACACTGATTAACAAAAGACTCAAATGATTGGGAAGGAATCCAACATCGATGAAATGCATATTGTTTTGGATTATATGGATGTATTTCTTGAGGAAATACCTAGTATTACCCCAAAACATGAGGTTTATTTTTCAATCAAACACATACCTTCATCCATAAATATATGAATAAGTCTATATAGAATGTATCCCATTGAATTTTAGGAATTTAAAAAGAAATTACATGAAAATATTGACAATGGTTTTATACACCCTAGTGCTTCACCATGGGGTGCACCAGTCCTCTATATCAAAAAATGGATGGGTAGACATTTCTTTTCATTGATTGTCATGAGGTTAATAAAATCATGATAAATAAAGAAGTATCCTTTTCCCTATATTGGCGATCTATTAAATCAACTCTGGGAGGACAATAATCCTTAAAGATTGAAATTTGAACTTGATACCATCAGTGAAGGGTGAAAAGGGATGATATTTCCAAGATATCCTTCTATACGAGGTATGTACACTATGTATTTATATTTGTTCCCTTTACACTTATGGATTAACTAGCTATATTCACGGATCTAATGAATATATTCTTTAGAGAATGCCTTGATCAATTTGTGGTTGTTTTTATATAACATATTTTCATATATTCTTATAGTATAGAAGGCAATGAAGATAATTTAAAAGTTTCATTAAAAACCTATGGAAAAGAGAAACATTATGAAAAGTTTATCAAGTGTGAATCGTGGCTACAGAAAGAACCATTCTTATGTCATGTAATCAAAAGCAATGGAATATTAGTAAATTCATCATAGTTGAAAGTTAACAAGAAATGAATCAGAAAGACCATTTTAACCTAGATCCATTGTTTTTTTTTGGTTCAAAGGATATTGCCAATGTTTTTTTGAGAAAGTTATCAATGATATCAAATCAAAAAATAAAGCTTACATGGATGGGAGTAATGTTCCTTTAGATGGTGGAATATAAATAATGTTTTAAGGATTTAATGACAAGGTTTTCCTCTGCTTTTGAAATTACATTACCCTCTAGTGAATTGATCTCTGGGTTAGTGAGATATACACCTTTCAAAAAATCCGCAAATCCGCGGGATGATCCGTTAGCCCGTGGATTTATGTGGGTTAGGACCTTGAAAATTTAGGCCCGCAAACATTCGGACCGCATTTGATCCAATCCGCAAAACCCATAGCCCGTGCGGACTAGCCCGTCGGGTGTCTGCGGGTCCCGTTTGACCCGCAATTATAAGTATTACAAAAAACTATTCTTGAAAAATAAAACAAAATAAAATAATATAATAAATTAACATGAGTGTGTGAAAAAAATAGTTCAAGTTTTATAAAACCATACATAAATCATGAAAAAATTGACTCATAGTAGATTTTAAACCTGACGATAAGGTTGGTCGTGGGATAGATGACACTCATGTGGTTATTTGGAACATAAGAGAATTAATGTATTAAAAATTGATACAATAATTATGAAAATGGATATACAAGACTACCATTTTGTTTATAATACAATGCTCTACTAATATTTTGATTTATGTATTTTAATTTTATTATTATAATTATATATATATATATATATATATATATATATTACTATGAGTTTTTAAAAGTAACTTAGAAAAAATTAATAAATAAGAAACAATAATAATAAATGTATAATAATATTATGTATTAATATATTTGAATTGAAAATCCAAACATGTATTTATTTTAAAATTTTGATAATCAAGTCTCCAATACAAATTTTCAGTATAAAATTTCAGTGCAAATTTTGAGTACTGATTTGCACTCATAAGAGTAAAATATCAATGCATAGAAAATATGAATTGATGATTTAAATTAGACATTTAAATAGAAATTTTAACTGTAACTTTCTAATGGAAATTTCCATTCATAGTTTTCGATGTAAATTTTCAGTGTAAATTTATGATGAAATTTTATAGTTTTTATTTATGTATCATTATATTTTTATTGTAGTTTGAAGTGGTCGTTTCTAGTGGAAGTTTACTGTAAAAGTTTCTAATGAAAATTTTAAATGTAATTTTCCAATGAAAATTTACATTTTTCATTTATGTTTTAATGTGTCTACATTGTAATTTTAATGGAAAAATCGAACTGCAGAAAACCTGTGAAAATTTGCACTAAGAATTTTGAGTGGCAGTTTGCACTGGAAAATTCAATAATAAAATTTGAGCATGCATTTATTTTAGAATTTTGTTAATCAAATTTTTAGTATAATTATAATAAAAGTCAAATGGAAATTTGTATCAGAAATTTAAGTGGAAATTTGAACTAAACTTTTCTATTGAAAATCTTTATTGAAAGATTTTCGTCCAAATTTCCAATGAAAATTTTTAGTTAAAATTTACATTTTTAATATATGTATTAATATATTTTTATTTTAGTTTTAATTTGTTGAAAAAATAAATTTTTTATTTATATTTTAATATATCTACATTGTAATTTTATGTGAAAAATTAAAATGTCAATTTCCAGTGAAAATTAGTATCACAAATTTCCAATAGAAGTTTGCACTGAAAATTTCCATAGAAAATTTGTGGTTCAAATTTTTAGTGTGAAATTAAATTATTTATTTATGAGTTAAAATATTTAAATTAAAAATTTAATCATGCATTTATCTTAGAATTTTGTTAATCAAATTTTCAGTATAAGCATAATAAAAAATAAGTTGGATTTAACACTAGAAATTTAAGTGGAGATTCCAATTAAATTTTTGATGGAAATTTGTAGTAAACATTTTTTTTTCAAAAATTTGCAGTGAAATTTTCTAGTGAAAATTTAAATTTTTTATTTATGTATTAATATATTTTTATTATAATTTTAAGTAAAGATTTGAAGTGTAGATTTTCAGTGGAAATTTACACATGAAATTTCCAATATAAATTTGCACAAAAAAAATTCAATAGAAATTTTCCTATGTGCATATAATAAATAATATATATTACATGTATATGTAATAAATATATTATATGTGTTAAATAAATTTATATAATAAATAATAAATATATATATATATATATATATATATATATATGTAGTAAATATTATATACATGAGTTGTAGTGTTAACGAGAGGCGCAAGAGTATTGTTGTCCAAAAACTGGTTTGGACGGTCAAGTTAAATGACCCACCTGAGATGATATTAATCTCATAAATCATCAAATATATAATCTTTTAATGGTTGTTGTTGTTGTTAGGGATATTGTTAATTAAAAACTAAATATTTTCACCAAATCTCAAACATTTCTATTTTTCCGTTCCACACTTATCATGGTTAATGAACCAAAAAAACATTTTTATATATTATTTTTTTAAGCCCGTGGGCCGGCCCGTTAGTCCGCAGGTCCCGCATCGTAGGGTCGGGCTTTTATTTTTTAAGCCCATATTATTTGTAGACTGGACCGGGACGCACAATAAAATCCGCAATCACTATGATCCCCCTCCCGTTAACACCTCTAGTGAGATAGGACCCGTGGAAGTTTTTCATTGTACGACTAAGGACTGGGGGATATTTACATTTTCCTTCAGGTTCTTTTTCATTTCCTGGAGGTAGCTCAGGTGGCTCGAAGGAGATGCAAGTCCGACAGGCTGGGGAGAAGTCGGGGGTGGTGATTCCTCTATCGTCTTCACCAGAGGAGACCAGGATCCCCGATGCGGCTATTTAGGAGGGAAATTCAAATTTTGTTGGATCCGGGTCGGTAAAGAAGGGTTCTCTTTCTGAAAGGAGGCAGGAGGCCAAATCGGTGTTAGAGGGTGTCGCAGCGCCTGGTTTGTGTCCGTTGGGGTTAGAGGAGGGCGCTTCGTCTGGATTGAATCGGGGCTCGGTTGTAGTGGCTCCTCAGGCGGCTTCCTCCCTTTCTTCCAAAGGGAAATCCAAGATGTTCGCGGACCTTCCCCCAAGAATTCCTAGGAAGCTATCTCCGCCCTTTCCAGAGGTGTGTTTTTCTTCGATGCTGTCTCCAAACTCACTGAAGATGTCGTTGTTGGCAACGATAGGTTGCTCCGATGGTTTTCATTCGGTTTCGTCTTAGAGTGGCCTTCCCATGGGGGTCCAGAAGGAAATTGTATCTGCTCGCAAGTCACCTCTGAGGCGATTCCTGGTTTCTTTGATTCGGGAGGAGGTGCCTCCATCGACGCCGCCTGGTTTTATGGGGAGTTGATTCTCTCTGTTGGAGGAAGAAGATATCCCGTTGAAGAAGAAGGTTCTCGTGTCGAAGAGGGGCTGTTCCTCGGAGGGGCCTTATTTCCCGGTGACGCGTTCGATGTCAAAGGAGGTCTGTTGCAATGATCTGTTCGTTATGAGACCAGGTAACAGTGGCCGTCGGGCGGGATGTTTTCTTCATTAATGTCATCTGTGATTTTATGGAAAGCTCGGGTTCTGGGGGGGGGGTCGGGCAAAGTGTGCTTTTCTGGCTTCTGAATCTAGGGGGTTCTTGAACCCAAACAGGATCCGAGCAAGATCAATTTGTTTGAAAAGTGTTGGAGTCTGCATCCCACATCGGACTTGAGGTCCGGTGTGGTCTTTCTTATTTGTTATAAATACACCCCAAGGGCTCCTTTGGAGAAATACCTTGGGGGTTCGGTTCCTTTCTTTTATTTCTCTACATGGTATCAGAGGAGGTTTTTTGAACCCCCAATCCCACCCTCCCTGTTTTTTTTTTCCTCTTGCTTTAGGGTTTCCCGTCCGGGGGGCGGCGGCTCCAATCCACATAGCCGCCGCCCCCCCCCCCTCCGGGCTCGTTTTCTCCGGCGCCTCTCCCTGGTTCTCCAGCCACCGGCGCCTCCTCCTGCGGAGCTCTCCCTCCCCGCGGCTCTCCCAGCCTGCGCGACGGCCCGCCTTCCGCAGCGGCTCCCTTCCGCGACGGCTCCCTGCGCGACGGCCTGCCTTCCGCGGTGCGCCCTCTCCCGGCGCACTCCTCCTCCCCCCCTGCGCGGCTCCCCGGCACGCCGCGACTCCCGGCACCTCGGCGCGACTCTCTGCGCGCGGGCCCGCTCCTCCTGCGCGCTCATCCCGTCGCCGCGGCTCCCAGGCGGCCCTCCGCCTCGTGTCCCTCTGCTCCCGGCGGCTTCTCCCGGCTCCCCGGCTCCCGGCTCGCCCCACCGTCCCGGCGCACCTCCTCCCCGGCGTCGCGCCCTAGCGCCCCGCACTCAGCGCCTCGCCCTGGCGTTCTCCCGGCCGACGACCCCTCTCCGGCCGGCGAACCCTCTCCGGCGGCCTCTCCCGTCCCGCTCCCCTCCCGGCGACCTCGCCTGCTGCTGTCCGGCGGCCAGATCCGGACAGCTCCGGCCGGATCCAGCCGGATCCGGTGATTTCCGGCCGGATCCAGGCTACTCCGGCCGGCTCCGGCCTGATCCAGCGATTTCCGGCCAGATCCGGGCAGCTCCGGCCGGATCCGGTGTTTTCCGGCCAGTTCCGGCGATATCCGGACTGTTCCGGGCAGATCCGGGCAGATCCGGACTGTTCCGGCCAGCAACCGGCCTCCACCCGTGCTGGCCGCTCCACGCAGGTGGCCTCCTCCAACTTCCAGCGCCGTCTCCCGGCCTCCTGCACCCTTGCCGGCCTCCTCCTGCGGCATCCCCGCCTCGCCGGCAGCTCCCGGCAGCTCCCGGCAGCCGCATCTCTCTCCGCCGGCACGTCCTGTCGCTAGCGCAGCAGCTCGACCACCTCGGATTTGGGTCTGTTCGCGCCGCCAGATCCCGCAACGATTTTTGCGGAATCCCCGCCTCCCGTCGCCGGCCCCGCAAGTGCGGTTTTCCCGGTGCTAGTTTGGATTTCCCGGCGTTTCATCGACCGGCCCCACTAGTGCGGCAGTCCTGGCGTTCTGTCAACCGACCCGGTCTCTGTGTGGTTCATCTGCTGCATCTGCGACATCATCCATCCATCTCCTACGCAGGAGCTTCGATCGTGAGGGGGAGCAGCCACCTTTGCAGCGTTCTCTTTTTTTTACTTCATCTGGTTTTGTAATCAAGCTGGGCATGTCCAGCTTGAGGGGGAGTGTTGGTCTTTGTTTTATTGTTTTCTTTTCATTATGTGTCCAAGCTAGGTACACCTAGCTTGAGGGGGAGTGTTGGAGTCTGCATCCCACATCGGACTTGAGGTCCGGTGTGGTCTTTCTTATTTGTTATAAATACACCCCAAGGGCTCCTTTGGAGAAATACCTTGGGGGTTCGGTTCCTTTCTTTTATTTCTCTACAAAAAGAGTTCGGGGTTTGGGTGTCACTTGCATGGTCATCCGGTTAACAAACACATTTGGTTGTTTTGGAAGAAGTACCTTCAAGCGGAGCTAGTTCAGGTTTTTGAGCAGTGTATTACAGTGAAAATCGGGTTCAGAGGTACGGAAATTCTGTTCTCCTTCGTGTATACCTGTATTGATATTATGGAAAGACATAGCTTGTGGGATTACTTGGGTTCCTTTGAGATGGCCGGTTTTTCATGGTTTGTAGGCGGGGATTTAAATACGATTGTAGACATCTTGGAAAAGAAGGGTGGGACTATGGCCTATAATCATGGTATGCTGGAATTTAGTAACTTCATTGTTAGTAAGGTTCTACCGGATATAGGCTTCCATGAGAGCAAATATACGTGGTGTAATAATCATGGTATGCTGGATCAGTGGAGTTTCTTCAAGAGGAGATCGACCGATTGGAAGTTCAGCTTCAAAAAAACTAGGATGATGCTTCCTTATTGCGGTTATGTGACAAGCGGGCCTTCCATTTGCAAAGGTTGTTGGATGTGGAGAGCGGACTCAGACAGAGAGTCATAGTGAGGTGGCTCAAGGAAGGTGATGGGAATAATGGGCTTTTTCATGCTTGTATGAAGGATCAACAAATATCGAAGGTGAGTATTAGGCTGGTAGATGGTTCGTTCTCCTCTGATGTGGATATAGCTGGTAGGATTACGTTGGAGCACTTCGAAATGTTGTTGGCAAGTGGTTGGACAGTGGCCTCGTGGGAGGATGGCTTGAGTGGTGATTAGGAGGTTTTCTTCCAAAATATCTCTAGGAGGCTTGATAGGGGGAATAATGAGATGGTGAAGGCTTTTCCGTTAGGGGAGGTGGTATGGGAGGTGTTTCGAAGTTTGTCTCCGGAGAGTGCTCCCGGACCGGACGGGTTCCCGGGGGCCTCCTACGTGGCGACTTAGGGTTTCGTGGGGGCAGGCAGTGATCGAGGCAGTGCATGATTTCTTGGGGGGGGGGGGGGTCCCCTCAACATGGGTACATGTGCTTCTAGGGGTGGTGCTGGTGCTGGTGCCCAAAGATAAAGATCCAACTTCAATTGGCCAGTATAGACCAATCTGTCTATGAAACGTTTCTTATAAGATATTGGCTAGTTTACTGGCGAGGAGACTGAATAAGGTAATTCTGACTATCATTTCCCAAGAACAACATGGGTTTGTCCAAGGCAGAGGTATCCAGGGGGCGGTGGGAGTGGCTCAAGAGTTGTTAGAGGATGTGAAAAAGAAAGTTGTGGGGTCTAACGTTATTATTCAGATGGATATGGAGAAGGTGTACGATAAGCTTGAATGGAGTTTTATATTCTGGGTAATGAGGGAGCTTGGGTTCAATGAATGGGTTTCTGATTTATGCTTTTGTTGTTTCTCTTCACCTTGGATCTTTATTTCTTTGTTGGGGAAGGGGTTTGGTTTTTTGAAGAATGTGCGAGGTGTGAGGCAAGGGGACCCTCTTTCCCCCACCATGTTTCTCATTTCTCAGGAGGCTCTATCTCAAAACATTCACAGAGGGATGATGGACCAGAAGATTCTTCCTTATATCTCGCAGGTTTCGGATGGATCCTATTCACACCTTATGTTTGCTGATTACATTCTTATTTTTCTAAATGGAAGGAGGTTGTCTTTGGTTAGCTTCATGCAGCTCATGGGGACCTACGGTAGGTCAACTGATTAATGGAAGGAAGAGCAACGTCTTTACATCTAATAAATGCTCAAGGAGAAGGGCCCGGAGCATCCAGGAAATTCTGGGGTTTCAGTAGAAAAAACTTCCTATGACATATCTCGGGGCTCCTATTTTTAATGGACGGGTGAAAAAAGGATTCTTCAAGGATCTAATTAATGGAATGGTTGGGAGAATTTATAACTAGAAAAATAGGTTTCTATCCTTTGGGGGTCGGGTGACGTTGTTAAATAGTGTGGTCTCTTGGAGTTTGATGCTTGTATTGTCTATCATCACTCCTCCTAAGGGGATCATTTCTGCCATGGAGATGCTTATGAATAGATTTCTGTGGGACGCTAATGATTCAGGAAGGGCTCATTGGACCTCATGGACCTGGTTGGCGAAATTGGTGGAGGAAGGAGGTGTGGGTCTCAGGGAATTAATTGTAGCCATGCAATCCGTACAAGCTCGGTTTGCTTGGGATTTTGTTGCGGTGAAATCGATGTGGGCCAAAACACTAAGAATAAAATATGGAAAGCATTGGGAGGACTAGGATAGAAGAAAACTATCCAGATTGTGGAAAACAATGGTGTATCGTTTGGGTATACTTCAGGACTCTTCTTGATGGGTGGTTGGCTATGGGGACCTGAAAATATGGAGGGATAATTGGATTGGAGAGAAGTTGTTTTTCCCAGGGTGACCTGGTCTGGATATATCGGTGAGGGAGGCCTTCCAGCATCCCAGGTTGATGGAGGCAATCACCAGCTCAGAGCAGAAGGAACTGTTCAAATAAATTTCTTTCTTTGAGGCGGATGACTGTTTGTGCTTTACTGAAGCTCGCTTTGGATCTTTCAATATTCATGACTATCGTGGACTGACCCCAGGAGGGAGGGAGCCGTGATGAATGGGGTGTTCAGCTGTGGTGTAAGGAGGTCCCATCGAATATGAGCTTTCTAGTTTAGAGAGCGCGACGCTAGGCTTTACATACGGAGGACAACATCCAGAAGAAGGGTATACAGTTGGCGTCCCGGTGTTGCTGTTGTGTTAATCCATAGGCAGAGTTGATAGTCCATTTATTTATCAGGAGCGATTGGGCGTGCTGTCTCTAGACTAACTCGGACTGATGGGGTAATTTCTGTGCTTCATGCAATTCCCTGCAGGAGTTTTTCAAGGGGTGGTTTTCCGTAGCGGAGCAAGATGGGATGGAGAATAAAGTTCACAGCATTGTTTTAATTTCAATTTTCTGGACAATATGGGAGGAGAGTAATAAAGCTAGATGGAAGGTTTGGCCTTCAGATTCTCTTATTTATGTGAGAATGAGGGAGCTACTGCGTGAGTTAGGAGTTAGGTTCTCTACTGAAGTGGGGGGGGGGGGGGGGGGGGGGGGTGCGAACTCTACTGCGATCCCCAGCTCCCTTAAGGACCAGTGGCTCGTCTGAGGGTTCAAGGAGGTTGGGTGAGATGGCAGCCTCCGGTCTTTGGCCTTAAACTTAATGTGGATGGTCCATTTATGAATGTGATGATGCGCGGGGGAGGGCTAGTTAGGAACAACAGTGTCTCCGTTTTAGTGGTCTTTAGTAGTTTTCATGGGTTGGGGAATTCGTTGGAAGCAGAGGTTCGAGCGTTACACACAGGGGGGGTATGCTATGAAAAAGTTTATCGATGGTGATCTCGGAAGTGTAATCGGACTTCGAGGTGCTGATTCGGGCCCTTCAAGGGAAAGTTGAGGTGCCTTGGTGTTTGACAAAGCTCGTCTGTGGTTGTGGTATGGAGATTTCTAATGAATGTGTAGTTTGACATCTTTTTAGGGAGGTCAACTTCGCTGCAGACACTCTTTCTCGAGGGAGTAATCACGATGAACCCTTGTTGGTTTTCTCTAGGATGGGATCATTTCCAAAGGAATGTATCAGCTTTGTTATGGGGGACGCTTTAGGGATTCATCATTTTAGACCACCTTGAATGTTTGTCTTTATAAGGTTCTTTCTTTTGAAAAACAAATTTCAGACATTACCCTCCAGTGGGGAAGGGTTTTTAATGTATGGAAATGATTCGATAAAAAGTGTTGTGGTTGAATCCTCATGCATAATGATAAGGTAATTTATTTTTCTTCCCAACAATTAAATACTCATGAGAAAAATTACCCAACAAACAATTTAGAGCTTGCAGTAGTTTTCTTTTCATTAATTATTTGGAGGTATTATCTATACAAAGGAATGTGTTGTATATATTATGATCCTATAGATGGAAATCAATTTGAGCCAAAGTAGATGGTTGGAATTGATAAAATATTATGATTTTTTAATATATTACAACTTGGGGAAGCCAAATAATGTGGTTGGTTCTCTATTATGGAAATATCATGATATTATATTAATGATGAGGATTGAAAACGACCTAATAATCATGGATTTATATAGGATTAATCATGATCTCATAATTGGAGGAGATAAATCAATTCTTACCCAATTGGGTACTCACCGTTCCAGTCATGTAAAGATTAAAGAATGCCAGAATGGTGATGTAAAGCTACATAAAAAGGCAACAAATGCTCTGGAGTTCAACTTTGATACGGATAGAGTTGTAATTCTTGGAACCTATATAGGTTTCCTATCAAATCCGTAATTTAAGAAGGATATTTTGGATGATGCATATATCTCATCATTCTCTATCCATCCAGAATGTACAAATATGTATAGAGATCCGAAGAAAAATTTCTTAGGGGATAACATGAAGTGGGAGATCATGGAGTATATATCACGATGGTTGGTATTCTAGTAAATTAAGGTTGAATGAAAAATTCTATGGGTATGATGCAATGATTACCCATACCTGTATGGAAATTGGAAAACATCAACATGGATTTCATCATAGGACCCCCCAAAACAACTAAAGTCCGTAATGTTATTTTTCTTGTTCACGATCACCTAAAAAAGTATGTGAATTTTATTTCAATAAAAGAATACTTATTACTTTTCCAAATCCTAGAGATATATATAATGGAACGGTTGATGTTTCATGGGGTACAACTATACATTGTATCATACCAGGATCTGAGGCTTACATCTATGTTTTGGAAAAGTCTTCATAAATATTTTGAGATAAAGCTATGTTTTAGCACTACTTATCATCATCTGATAGATGGACGGTCTAAGAAAGACAAATAAAACTCCAGGGGACATGATGTGATCCTGTTGAATGGATAATCCCTTGGTAGAGTTCTTATATACCAATATTTTTTATTATGACATTCAAATTACCCATATTAGGCTCTATATGGGAAGAGATGTAGGACTCTATCTTGATGGGATGAAGATGGAGATATGAAGTTGGAAGGTCCTGACCCTGTTCAAGAAATGATGTAGAATATTTAAACCATTAATCAACAAATAAAAGCGACATAATGTCTATAGATGATTTATGGATAAAATCATCGGTAAGACCTAGTTTTTGAAGTTGGTGATAAGGTGTTCCTTCGAATATCTCTATGGAGGAGGTTTATGAGGTATGGGAAGAAAGGGAAGTTGAGCCCTAGACACATTGGTGCCTTCAAGATCCATGATCATATCAGGGTCATAACCTATCTATTAGTACTCCCTCCACACCTCACTTAAGTGCATGATTAGTTCAAGGAAAGTAATATTTTCCTATGGTTTAAACAACCGCAAAATTATTTTACGATCATTTTTCAAAACCTCCATGAAAAGAAAAGTCATGAAACATTTCACGACATCCTTCAAAAATTGTTGTGAAATGAATTAGCAGTATACTTCAAAACCACCACGAAACGTTTGATTATTATTTTATTGGAATTCGGTATATAATTGTGCTTGGTGAGATTTGAACCCCTTTTCTCTTGGTTATTCTTTAATGACTTTACAACTCTAGGAAGTTCTTTATGTTGTTAATAGACAAAATTTAATATACTTATATATATATGTATATAATTGCATATAAATACGTGTACATAAATAATAATATTAAATAATAATAATAATAATAAATAAATAAATAATAAAAAGAAAAAAATACAAAGCTTGTAAGCACAAATTAAATAATTAATAATTAATAACTAATAAGTAATAAATAATAAATAATAAATAAATAGTAAATAAATAGTAAATAAATAGTAAATAAATAGTAAATAAATAGTAAATAATTAAATAACAAATAAAAAATATAAGTAGTAATAAAATAAACAATAAATATTAAGTAAATAATAAATAAATAATGAATAAATAACAAATAAATACTATATAAATATTAAATTAGCAATACAGTGTAAATAAATTAATAATAAATTAATTATAAATAATAAATAAATATAAGATAAATAAATAATAAAAAATAATACAATAGAAATTAATAATAAATAAATAGAAAAATAAATAATACATTAATAATACATTAATAATAAATATTATGTGATCTATGATAACATACAATAAACAGTACATAAGTAATAAGTATTCAATAAAAAATAATTTAAAAATTTGAATAATAATAAATAATAAATCTATATATAGTAATAAATAAATAAATAAATAAATAAATAAATAAATAATAAATGATAAATAAAACTCTATCTAATATATATATATATATATATAATTACATATATATTTATTTTAGTAAAGGTATATATTTGTTATGAAAATATTTAAATATAAATAAATGTATAGAAATGTATTTAAATACATGCACAAACACAAATGCACACCAACCAATAAAATACATAAAAATATATATACCCACATCATATATATAATTATACAATAATTTATATAAATATACATAAATGGATATAAATATCTATAAATATATATACATATAATGAAATTTATATACATATATATATAAACACACAAATATATATATAATTTAATACTCACACACACACACACATATATATATATCAACACATGTAAATATTAATTTATATAAATATATATTCCCAAATAATTTAAAAAAATATAATCATAAATCCGTATAAATATTTATAAATAAATAAATAAATATATATATATATATATATATATATATATATATATATATAGAAAAGAAATGTATAAATACTTTTAAATATCCATGCATAGATGCAATTTTGAATAATAAAAAATAAATGTTGATAAATATATATAAATTCTAAATAAATATAAATAAATGTAATGAAATACATAAAAATATGTATAATATATTATAAACCACCAAAAGAGGTGAAAAGACAACAATTTCAACACAATAAAATCAATTTGACTGTAAATCCATCGAAAAAAATCATAGATGATCTAGCAAGAACGTAATGGAACTATTAAACGAAGATAAAATCCTAGTGAATGTTCAAAAATCATGATATAAAGAAACCTAGTTTTGGAGGAATTATTGACTTTTTTTGTCCTAAAAAATAGTGACTAGTTTTTTCACCATAAAAAATGTGTAGATATATTCTCAAGCATCAATTTGACATATTAAAGAGCCCAAAAAATTCTTGGATCAATGGTTTTGGTTGTTTGAAGATGAAGTTTGATTTTCAACTACTATTAAATCATGAATAAATTTTTTTCTATTAACTATTACTCCATTTTTATATAATTTTACTATAGTTAAATTCATAAGTTTCGATTTTACTAGTTGTGGACAAAAAACAAACATACAAATTAAAATTTATGGTCATTTGATACTAAAGTCTGATTTTAACGTATAATAGAATTGATTTATGTTTTAAATAATTAAAAACTAGTAATTATAAATAATTAACAATTAATAAATATTTAATAATTAAAATTGAAAATAATAATAATAAAAATATTATAAATAATAATTTATAATTTTTAATAACAAATTATAATATAATATTTGATATTGAATATTTTTTCAATTACTTTAGCAGTGGTTTTCAAGAAAATGTGGCTAATTCACGATGGTTTTTAGAAAATAATGCTAACAATAGAATAAAAAATGAAAAATATCAGATTTAGAAGTTTTTTTAAAAACCACAGTAAAAAAAATAAAAAATAAAAATAAAAAACACATTTAGCATTTGTTTTTAAATAACCACCGTTAGAAAAATTATCATAAAGTATTTAGTGGTATTTTTGAAAACCACTTCTAAAAATCCACTACTAAATTCATTTTTTCATGCAGTGTATTTTTTTAATGTATCAATTTTGAGAAGTAGTACATGTAACGAACCAACCCGGGTCGACCTTGAACGAGTCCCTCGAGTCGATCCACGACAAGACCCAAGAGGCATTCCCGATCCTCCCAGGCTAGCAACAAACGTGAGGGCATCAATAGAGACGATGAGAACAATTTTTCCCAATACAAATAAAAAATTAGAATAAATAATAAAGAGTAGGTCAGAATAATTAAATCAAATAAAATGACTAAACAGGAACTGATGGAAATAAAAACTAACCGAACGGGAAAACACTATCTCTGTGTGACCCCACTGGTCACTCCCCGAATCGACGACCAAGCATCACCCAAGGCGACCACACCCAAGCTGGAGCCTGCACAAAAACTAAAAACAGAAAAGAACTCCAGGCGTGAGTATTAAAACTCAGTAGGCTAGCCCAATATCTATTCCCAATGCACTTCATTTAAAGTAAAAGAAACACCCATTTTCAAGTTTGAACTACCATGTATAAAAGTAAGGTTTTCTACATGTTACTCAAAAACATAGTATGAGTCATTGCCCTCATTCATTTCTCAAAAACCTAAGTCATTCTTTTTGTGAGACATTAGTATTTTCAAAGGGAAAGTGATGTTTACTTTTTCAATTTGCAGAAAAATAATAAAACACTTTTCTTTGAATTTTTTTTCATAAGCCACATCAAAACCACACGACACTTTCCAGTAAAAATATTACACATGAAAGTGCTATAGTAGTTTCACTACAAGGGAAATGGAAAGAAAATATACATACAAGTAACACATTCAAAACTGCAAGCACTAAGAATGAGTAGACATAGGTGAACCCAGGAGATCAAGAATAATTCAGAAGACACCTATACATGAGACCTCATCCTTGTTAACATGTCACACATGATGAAATCAAAACGATCAAAATGTTTGACCATCCTTTCTCAGGTAGGCTGAGGGAAAATCCCATAGCAATGAATCCAAACATATCCGCCTGCTATGGGCCACTGGTCAGTACCATAACCTACCTGTGTGGAAATCATTATCAGAATATTCTCTCAATATGTGAGGTTCCTATGTCTCACGTATTTCAAAAAGGGGTGGTCCAACTAATGCCAGCTGAGCATCCAATCACATTATATATAATAATAAAGCACAACATGCATCACCCCGAGTCACTCTAAGGACCGATCTCATGCCATTAATCAAAAGAACATAAAGATTCCAATCTGAGTCACCCATATAATGGATCACAAGGATTCCTTAGTAGGGACATCCCATCCATTATATACATACAATCATGGAATGAGAAACATCCACGGGAGGTTTTCATAATAAACGAATTCACCATTTTTCACAAGGTTGCCAAATGGGCCTTAAACCGTTTCATTTTCATAAACCGACATTTATCATTAAAACAAAATCCACATTTTCTAAAGAGGGAAAACACACCATCTCCACCTCAAAACATTGATAAATTCTCTCAAAATATTCATATTACATTTCATAGGGCACACAATTTTTTATAAAAGTTTCAAATGGCCATTTATCGACAACACATTCTAAAACACCCTAAAACTCAACACCCATTTATTTATAAAACCAAAACCCACTATGAAAATCCAAAAAAAAGACCCCCGAAATATCATTTCGAACACAACCAATACTTTGATAAATTCAAACAAAACATTTTCCATTATACTTAGTAAGTAAACGCCAATTAGGAACAATCCATCATCATATCTCAAACCACGTTAAAATCCAATTTCACACTTATTCTAAACATAAAACTACTTGGAAAACCACAAGGAAACCTAAGATTACCATTTCACATCAATCTAGTTTAAAGCCACAACTACTCTTCCTTTTAATTTGAAACCATTTAAAAAACTATAAAATGTATTTATCAACATACACACGCACTTTTTATAATGGGGTGTAAACACACCAAAACACCTTGAAACGAAACATTATTTATGAAAATTCCAATCAGGCCATTTATTAGCGGCACATGATTTTTTATCAAAAACATTTCTCATTAGCACTCAACAAGGTGCCAAAAACAAATAACATCCCACAAAATTATTTAAATTGTTAAACCAGGTTCTTAGAGTCACAAACTAGGTGAAAAAATAATGAAACATTTAATTAAAAAAATATTGTGGGAAATTATAATAAAATGACCTCATTTTTTACAAAACTAGAATTGAACTACCAATTCGCATAATAAATAAATTAACCAAAAGTTACACAATAATAATTAGCAAATATATAAGGTTCGAACAACATAAAATATATGGAACATAAATTCTAAAAGTCAATGCAATGGGAACCTATCTTAGAACTGTGGCGCGACAAAAAAATGCACGTTCGGAAATACTTCACATGGGTTTCAAAATCCCTAACCTACAATGATAAACCTTAGTGGATAAAAACCTTAACAAGCTAAGGAAAAATACACAACCCCAAGGGAGGATTTTATACCAGAGGGGTTGCGCATGCCCGAAAGGAAGTCACTGACTGGGCACACGCTAGTAGGGGTTGCGCGCACCATAGGGAAGTTGCCGTAAGTGGTTGGTAGATGGAATCTTGCTGAAAGGAGGTGCTGGCCGGAGGGAGTGGGTGTGTTGGCTGGGGCTGTTGCACACTGAGGGGGGGGGGTCGATGTTGTCCAGGCAGAGGAGTGCACAGGTGGTGTTCTGGCCGGTCGGGGAAGAGCCGACAGGAAGCAGGGGGTGCACCAGAGGTCGGGCTGCTGCGACGGGAGGGCGATGGTGGAGAGGGCTGCACGCATAGGAGGCAGCGTCCGGGAGGCTCACACTGAACGAAGGTAGGCGCTGGGAGGAACCCTACTCGTGCCGCACACACAGAGATGGGGGGGGGGCTCTAATTAGAGAGAGGAGGGGGGGGGGAGACTGGGAAAACCTAAAAATAAAATAAACAAAATCTAAAATAAAATAAAATAGAATACAAATAATTTTAATATAATAATAATAATAATGATAATACTAATAATAATCACAATAAAAAAATGAAAATAATAAAAATATACATTCATTTAAATAATAATAAAATCTTCAACAACAATAAAATTTTTAAATGACAACAATTATTGTTTGTTTTAATTAATTTTTTTTTCCATTTTCCAAGAACGGACGGTCGCAAAGTTTCCAGGGTGAAGCCGCGCAGCTTCCAAATTTCGCTCTGCCCGTGCAACCGACGACATCGACACCAAAAAGCGCATGTTTTAATATAAATAAAATATATATTTCTTCTGGGACTCACATGAACCACAAAAAAATATTTAAAAGGAGGAAAAATAATTAAATTAATTAAACACACGGGTTGGGGTGTGACAATTCTCCCCACTATAATGTTTCCACCCCCAGAAAGCCACAACACTATCCAGCCGATCGATCAACACCTAAGGATTCCACATAAACATGATCCAACCTCTTAAATCAAGGACATTCCATAGACCACCAATGAGTCTCAACCTCATTGCGTGAAATAGATCACAAAAAGAGGGGAGGCCCGAACAAACTCCCCCCCCCCCATAAAAATTCAACTAGCATCTAGTAACGTTTTAAGATAAAATTCAAAGAGACCTGTGGTGGGTCTCCCCACAAGCAACCAAACGGAAATACAACTTGAACCCGAGTTGGGCCTTACCCTAGTTAAAAGAAACACATCAAGAACATTTAAACCACTCACTCCGGTCCAAAAGGGACAAGAGATGAACCGAAAACTCTGCACAAACCAAAAAACCCTCGCCCCATGGGCAGGGGGGAGGGCCCAAGGATTGGATCAATGAAACTAAATGGAAAACTACTCACGACTCATCACTTCAGAATGGACACGAACCAAAGCCACAACTGATTCACATGGGTGGTCCACGTAAGGCCACTGATCAGCAACTCGCATCCAAAAAGGAACAATTACTGACATTGTGTGAGGGATAAGTCCATCGCACACTTTATGATGAGAGAAAATTTACAATGATGGAGAAGCCACAACATAAACTCTAAAACTACCTCACCACAACAATAGAGGCACAATCTTAACCAAACTCCTTAAAAATACCCCAGGGTTCCTGACTACGCGTTAACTTCAATCTGAGGCCTTTTGGAAGGAGCTCTGATTGATGAAGCATCTCCTACCTCGCAGTCAGGTTCTGATAAACCTAATAAGAAACATACATCTTATGATTGAAAAATTAAAGGATATAATTTTGAAGTGAAAACCATGCTGGAAGTGAAAACTGGAGTTCACCAAAAGACTCACGAAATTCCTATATCTTTCAAAACCCATAACTCCATCAGTACAACTGCAACGATAAAAGATCCCTTACACTGGAAGGAGACATACACAAGAAACTTTAAACAAAAATCCAATAGCACATCACCTCTAAGAACTTCCTCCATGACGCTTTTTAGCGATGTCTCGATAGAATTGTTGTAAGTGACCCAAACATCCACAAGCATGATAGGGATTAGGAGAAGTTAGGAACACGACCTCTTGTGACCCAGCTTTCCACACGAATAACGTACATGGATCTCTTTCTGTGAATATTTTGATGATAGATCCTGAGTCCTTTTGATTCCATGACTCACTCCATCGACTTTTGATCATTTACTCATCTTCTTGTTGGAAGTCTCCCCATCCCTCATAGGAATTGAATGAGGGAGGACTACCTTTTGCAACCCTACTGACACGACTTCAACATGAAGAGATTTCTTCACCACATCAACAAATGAAGTTATGTTGTATGCTGACTCCATCAACTGCAAATCGTAACAGAGGCCCACCTTGAAACATTGAGCCTTCGTGGAGTCATCTGTGTCATGACCTGAATCATAAGGGACAAGGTCCATAAAGATTTGGAAATTATCCAACACTAATCTATCACCCTGATGCAAACAACACATCTTCTTTCCCTTTCTCACCCTTTCTTTCTCAGAGAAATACCGATGAATGAACCAAGCCTTGAAAAACTCCCAAGTAAGCTTTTGACAGGGCTTGTTCCAAGACACTAACTTCCACCACATCCACGGTGAACCTTTAAGAATGAAGGTTTGAAACTTAACCTTCAATGACTCAGGAAACTCAACGAGGTTAATGTCCCTTTCAATCTTATGCATCTACCCCTCCGCTATGGAAGAGTTTTCTTGACCATAAAAGAGAGGTGGATCTAGATTCTGTAACTCAAGCATAAAATCCTTAGGTTGATCAACCGTACTACGATCACCCATAAAAGCTTCAAGGGGACAACCGCTAGACAAGAAAAGTCAAGAACCCTATCAAGGCCAATTCAATAAATAAAATCTTCAAGATCAAGCACCACATAGGTGAAAAAATCTAAACATAAGAAAATAAGCTATCATAATATCAAAATTTTCCTTTAGAAAACGTATTTAATTTAAAACAGGCTTGGTGGGTTAAACCCTCTCCATTGGTATTCTTATGAGTCTCACACACATGAATGTTTCCGTGCCACCCCAGCCATCTATCCACCATACCAGATATCCATTCATATTCCAACATACCACTTTGCATGTGAACACCCATAGGAACACCAATGAAAAAATGAAACAACATCATTTTCCAAAAACAAATCATTCATCCCATTTCTTTTAAAATAATCCCAAAAATAAACATGTCATCTCAAACAACCATTTTTCAAAACCATTTTTCCTGATTCAAAAAACTTTTAGAAGTCATAGGAAACCCCAAAAAAACTCAAATAGGGAACTAGTGTCGGTGGGTGACTTGACTATATGGTTGGAAGCCATATTCCAAATAGGTCACCGACATAGAGAGCCTTTTAGAACCATGCCCGTAGCTCCACATGGCTTGCCAGATCGTGCAGCTCGTGATGACTATTAGTCCAACTCCCTTTGTCATATCCCAATCGCAATGAATTCAATAAAAACACAAAGAAACTAATTAAATCAGACTTCCCATGGAAACCCGAGGATCAAAATGAGCAAGAGTTCATGACGCTCTTCACACACCTACCCATAGAGTCTAGACAATCCTACTCCATCTACCTTGACATCCCAAATAACAAAGGGCACTTTGAAAAGTGAGGAACCCCAGGCCTTTCCATGGATCTGATCGGGTGACCAGTTCATTGTCGACCCGGGTTGGTTCGTGACAGTACATACTAGATCCACCACATTTACTAAGCTCAAAAGAAATAAATGCAGAACATGACCTTTCAAATGAATAACAACCCATGAAAATCTTGGATTGAAATGATAAGGTTATTAGGGACAAGACCACACATCTAGTAAAATTTTTGTGGAGGAATTATAAATTTTATGAGGCTATATGTGAAACTCATAATGTAATGAGAAAGAAGTACCCTCACTTTTTTTACTTCTTTCAATAAATTTTCATTGATGAAATTCGTTTAAGGGTGTAGAATGTGACGACACATTATTTAAGTAATTGTTTTTTAATTAAATACAACATTTATCATGTCTTGAATGCAAAATGGAACTAAAATGAGAAACCATGCTACCTTAATAAAATTATTTAATATTACTATTATATTATAGTTATTAAATTTACAAGTATCACTAGAAGTGACCACTTTATATAAAGTATATAAAAGGATGTAATGTAACAAATGTCAATTTTTTTCTTAGAAAATATATGTTTCTTAAAATTGTTTTTAGGTTCTTGATAAAACACTATTTTGTTGAATATTTTATTGATAATAAATGAAATAATTTCCTCACATTGTGTTAAATATTTTTATTTATAAAATATTTGGGATTTGATCATTCATTTGAAAATTTGGTGAAAATTCCAGTTTTACCCTTAATAGTTCACTGTAGTATTTCGAAGATAAATATTTTTATATTTATTATTTGAATTTGAAATTTTTTAACAGTGTTACTAACTTAATTTTATACAACTTACATTCAGGACACTAGAGCTAAAGAGTGCATTTGTATGGATTAAATGGGCCATTAATCCAATGGTGGGCTGGACTCGGCAGAATGGACATGGGTTCAGTATTTGGGCCGTATATTCTTCATCAGGGCTTGGATTGACCCCAAAGTTTGAGGAAAGCTGGGGGACATGATTTGGAACAAATCATCCTTCTGGAATTCCGGTCAATTCACGCGTTTTGGAGGTCAAATGGGAGGTGAAAGTTGGAATAAAATATTTGGCCGAATTTCCACATTCACACTTGAAACCACTTGTAACCTCTCCTCCCCTCCCCTCTATAAATTGGAGTTTTTCTCATTTGGAGGGTTTGGGGACGTGATTTGGGAAGTTTAGGAAAGAGGAGAAGTGGATACACTCCAATTCTCCAACCATTTCAATAAGGGTAGCTCTTGAAGCAAGGATCCCTTCGACGAAACCTTCTTCTTCTCCTTCATGTTGTAATGATTTTGTTTGTGTAATAAACTTCTTTGTTATTCTTTTATTTCTTCTCTTTTCTTCTGTTTTGTTTAAATTTATTCTTATCTTAATCTTCCTCTTTGGGATAGAATTCTTGAGTAGAATCATTATTGGGTTATACCCATTATAAACCTTTGCACATGCAAAACGCTTCTACGATGATTACGCCACCCATGGAAGAGTAGTCTTTTAGTAATCGATATATCTTCTACCCTCTTCATTTAATTATTTTGAATCAATGAGACTGTAATTAACATAATATGATCCATGAATTGTGTTTTTAAATTACAAGAAACTAAGCAATCAATTGAACAATTAACACAAAAACACGCGAGGTTGGGATTTTGTGTAAATTGTGAGAGCGTAATCTTAATCGGTAATACAAGACCACACGGGATAAAGTTGTAGAGTTCAAATATAATCCCTAAACACAATTCATCCTCATTTCCAGAATGGATATGTGCTCTAATTAACCACTGACCATAAGCTATCCTTAGAACAAAAATCAAAGCAGGGTGCTGCGATTGCGTGTTCCAAAGCTAGCCTAGGGTTCAAGTAATTTCATCTTTGTGGTTAAGTTAACTCTCATAGGGTTCAAGGGATAACAAATTAGGGGATCATAATTAAGTGGATATTGATTTAAATGATAATGATTAATAAGTGAATGAAGAGGTAGAGTTAGATCGATTATGCCTTTTAAAATAGATTTCTAAAAAAAACATCTTCTTGTTGTGTCATTTTAATCGAAATTCATTTCAAAACTAAAAACAAAAAAAATATACAATCTTCTTCTAGAAAACTTCCTCTATATTCATAAACTATAAAAAAACCCCAATCCTTTAAAGTAGTGTTTTTATTTTATTCTCTTTTATTTTATTTTTATAATACCTTTAATAAGTTGTTAAATTCACTTCCTCCTTTGAGAGACGACCTTGGTCAGCCACTCTGCTGCACCTAAGTACCCCAAAATCACATTAATCATTTGAGGGCGCCCACGACAACGCTCTTTAAAATTGGGGCCGTTTCCGGGGAGGCAAGTAATTATTTCAACCAATTAGAGGTATTTATTTTATTTTAAATTTTATTCTCTTCCTCTCTTCTTTCTTCCTTCTTTACCCAATCTGATTTTTCTTTTTCTTCTTTTATTTTCTTCTACTTCTTTTTGGACCATCAACTCAAACTTCTCATTTTTATTTTACTATGGTCCACTTTATTTATTTTCATTTTTATTTTATTTATGACACAAACTAATCCCAAAGATCTTTTAGATCTTGACCCTGAGATTGAACGCAACCTTAGGGAACGAATCAGAAATTCTCAGTCTACGGGAAGTTTCAATATTCAACCAGTTGGTGAATTCCTCTCTTCTGGAAACATTGAAATTGGAAGCAATTCAAATTCAAACATAAAAGAGGAATCAATGGCTGGAAATAATGGAAATGAACTTAATAGAACCATTCAAGAATTGGCTGCACCTGATATTAACTATCAACCGAATTGTATTGCATACCCGAATCTCGAATCGGACTTTGAATTGAAATCTGGATTAATTTACCTTCTTCCAAAGTTTCATGGATTATCTGGTGAGGATCCCAACAAACACCTTAAGGAATTTAATGTGGTTTTCTCAACTTTAAAACCAAGAAATGTTTCTGAAGATCAAATCAAATTAAGAGCATTCCCATTCTCACTTGATGGAGCTGAAAAAGATTAGATGTATTATTTGCAACCTGAAGATGTAACATGTTGGAATGATTTGAAACGTCTTTTCTTGCAAAGATTTTTTCCAGCATCAAGGACAACATCCATTCGAAAGGAGATATCGGGGATCAAGCAAGCATAAGGGGAGTCAATGTATGAGTATTGGGAGCGATTCAAGAAGTTGTGTGCAAGCTGCCCACATCACCAAATCAGTGAGAAATTACTCATTCAGTAATTTTATGAAGGACTCACACCTATGGAGAGAAGCATGGTGGATGCTGTAGCTGGAGGAACATTTGTGGACAAGACACCAGTAGCTGCACGTGCGTTGATCGACAAGATGGCCCAAAACTCCCAACAATTTGGTGATCGAGGTACACCACATATCAGGGGAGTACATCAGGTAAGTCCTTCTTCTCTTGAGAGTCATTTGATTGATACAAAGTTGGAAGAATTGACCACTATGGTGAGGCAAATTGCTTTGGCACAAAAGACATCCCAACCCATTCCTTCAAGGCCTTGTGGCATTTGCACTGAGACAAGCCACCCAACTGACTGTTTCCCACAACTACAAGAGACAGAAGATTGTGCAGCAGTGTTCCCTGGGAGACCATATCAGCATCAACAACAAGAACCATATCCCCAAAAGAAGTTTGATTCATTTGCTCCAACATACAACCAAGGGTGGAAAGATCAACCAGACACGAGGTATGGCTCTGGACAACAACAAAGGCCCCCTTTTCAACCAAACTTCCAGCAGCCTCCACCTTACCAACAGAGTTTCCAACAACCCGAAAGGAGATTTGAAGCTCAAACATGAACAAGTCAGCAACAAGGGAATCCTCCACCAAAGGTAGATTCTAATACTGATGATATTTTAAAGAAAATTGTTCTTAATCAACAGAATGAGCTGAAGAGTCAAAGTTCGGAGCTGAGGGAGTTGAAGACTCAAATGAGCCAGATTGCCACTGCCCTCCATGAACTTGTGAGTAAGAATTCTGGAAATCTACCTTCCCAACCCACTCTAAATCCAAAGGGGAATGTCAGTGCCATCACATTGAGAAGTGGGAAGCAAATGAACAATACATCTGTACCTACCATTCCACTGGGATTCACCTTAACTCCGAAGAAGCCACATTCCAAACCAACTGATGAGCAATCCAAGGAGAAAGATAAAGGTAAGAAAAAGATTGATGATGTTCCTTCTAAACCCCTTCCTTTTCCCAACAGGGTTGTTCAAACCAAGAATATGGCTGAAGAAGCAATGCAAAAGGAGGTTTTGGATACATTCAAGCATGTGGAGATCAAAATTCCTCTACTTGAAGCCATTAAGAAAATTCCAAGGTATGAAAAATTCTTAAAAGAACTTTGTACCAATCGAAGAGGGATCAAGGGAAATGAGAGGATCAAACTTGGAAGGAATGTCTCAGCACTCATTTCACCAAATCTAGCAATGCCAACAAAGTGAAAGGATCCAGGGACATTCACCATCCCATGCACCATAGGGGAGTTTCACTTTTCTGATGCACTTTGTGATTTAGGAGCTTCAATAAATGTGATGCCTCACTCTGTATTCTCTTCTTTACAGGTTGGTGAGTTGAATCCGATGAGAGTAGTGGTGCAGTTGGCAAATAGAGCTACGGAATATCCAGCGGGAGTTATTGAGGATGTACTTGCCCAGGTAAGAGACATGATCTTTCCAGCGGATTTCTATGTTCTTAACATGGAGGATGATCAGGTAAGTTCTCATGCCCCCATTATCTTAGGTAGGCCCTTCCTCAAAACTGCAAAAACTATCATAAATGTCAATGAGGGTACACTTTACGTGGAATTTGGGGATGAAGTTTTGATATTTAATGTTATGGATTCCATGAAGTACCCCTCTGAGGACCATTATGCTTTTGTTATCTCCCATTTTGAACCACCAAGTAAAAACTCCATGGATTTTTATTATCCTATGCTTAGGGAGATTATGAGTATTGGTTCTGGTTTAATTTCTAAGATAACTTCCACACCTGTTTCTAATGAACAAGACTCTCTAAGATTTGATTTTGAAATGGATTCATATTCTGATCTTGATCATGTGAACTCTGATTATGACATGGCTATAGAGTATGCTGATGGATTTGATGCTTTATTCTCTGATTTTGATGATGTATATTCTGATACCGATGCTCTTTGTGGACATATTTTGGTTCCTTCAATGTCTCCATCCATACTACACCCTCCTTCATTAGAACACAAGCCATTGCCACCAAATCTGAAATAATCATACTTGTTGACTGGTGAGAGATTACCTGTTATCATTGCTAACAATCTCCCTTTTGAACATGAAGAAAAGATTTTGAATATTTTGATGGAGAACATCAGGGCGATTGGGTGGACCTTGGCTGACATATCAGGTATTAGCCCCTCCATTTGCATGCATAGGATTCTCTTGGAGGATGGGGCTAAACCGGTGAGACAGCCACAAAGGAGACTCAATCCCACCCTCCTGGAAGTTGTTAAAAAAGAAGTTGAGAAATTGCTCGAGGCAGGTATAATCTTTCCCATTTCAGATTCTCAGTGGGTAAGTCCAATTCAGGTTGTGCCTAAGAAAACTGGTTTTACTGTTGTTAAAAATGAGAAAGATGAGTTAGTTCCAATGAGGGTGCAAAACAGTTGGCGTGTGTGTATTGATTATAGGAAACTAAATCAAACCACTCGCAAGGACCATTTCCCCCTCCCATTTATTGATCAAATGCTCGAGAGACTAGCTGGGAAAACACACTATTGTTTCTTGGATGAATTTTCTGGATATTTTCAGGTTCCTATAGCTCTATAGGATCAAGAGAAGACTACATTCACCTGTCCCTTTGGCACATTTGCCTACCGGAGGATTCCATTTGGACTTTGCAACGCCCCAGGTACCTTCCAGAGATGTATGGTGAGTATTTTTTCTGATTTTATTGAGACCTGAATGGAGGTATTTATCTATGATTTTACAGTGTATGGGTCTTCATTTGATAAATGTCTAAGTAGTTTGGGAAAGGTGTTGAATCGTTGTATTGAGAAGAATCTGGTCCTGAACTTTGAAAAGTGTCATTTTATGGTAGAGCATCACATTGTCTTAGGGCATGTAGTGTCAAAACATGGGATAGAGGTTGATAGATCTAAGGTAGACATTATTTCATCATTACCCTATCCTTCATGTGTGCGTGATGTTAGATCTTTCCTAGGGCATGCAGGATTTTATCGGCGCTTCATCAAATATTTTAGTAAGATCGCTCTTCCTATGTCATGATTACTTCAAAAAGATTCTGCTTTTGTGTTTGATGATTCTTATAGGACTTCCTTTGATGAGCTAAAGAAGTGTCTCACCACTCCACCTATCATACAGCCCCCACGGTGGGAGATTCCTTTTGACCTTATGTGTGACGCCTCCAACTTCGTGGTTGGAGCTGTCTTATCTCAGAGGGTGGAAGGACATTCACATGTGATCGACTATGCATCAAGGACACTGGATTCAGCCCAATCAAATTACACAACCACCGAAAAGGAGTTTCTTGCTGTCATATTTACTTTAGATAAATTCCGTTCATATTTATTGGGATCTAAAGTAGTTGTTTTTTCTAACCATGCAGCCTTGAGGTACCTCCTAAAGAAGCCAGATGCAAAGCCACGACTTATCCATTGGATGCTCCTTCTTCAGGAATTTGATATTGAGATAAAGGACAATAAGGTATCAGAGAATTTGGTGGCAGACCACATGAGTAGGCTTACTCACACACTAGAGGATGACACCTTGGACCAGGTACCACTTCGAGACACTTTCCCCGATGAGTATCTCTATACCATCTCAGGTATGCATCCTTGGTATGATGATTTAGTTAATTACATTGTTTCCTCTGAAATCCTAGCAAATTTGAAGAAGCATCAAGTCCAAAAATTAAAAATTTAGTCTAGGTATTATGTGTGGGATGATCCTTACCTCTGGCACATGTGTAGTGACCAAGTCATTAGGAGGTGTGTTCCCGATCATGAGTTTGATTCTGTTTTTCATTTCTGTCATACACTTTCTTATGGTGGACACTTTGGACCCCAATAGACATCTAGGAAGGTTTTGGACTCTGGATTATATTAGCCTAGCTTGTTCCATGATGCCCATGTGTTTTGTAAGTCATGCTCTCGTTTCCAACACACTGAGAATATTTCTAGGAGACATGAGATGCCCCAATAACCCATACTATTCTGTGAGATTTTTGATGTATGGGGCATTGATTTTATGGGTCCTTTTCCTAGTTCATTTGGATTTTTGTATATTTTGGTTGCTGTTGATTATGTGAGTAAATGGGTGGAGGCCAAGGCCACCGGGACTGACGATTCTCATGTTGTTGTGGACTTTGTCAAAGCACAGATTTTTTGCAAGTTTGGAGTACCAAAGGCCATCATCAGTGACCAAGGGACACACTTTTTCAATAGGAATTTTTCTTCCCTCCTTCAGAAGTATGGGGTGACACACAAAACATCAACACCATACCACCCCCAAAAAATGGCAAGGCTGAGGTTTCAAATCGTGAGTTGAAACAAATGTTAGAGAAAACCGTTTAGCCAAATAGGAAGGATTGGAGCAAGTGCTTGGATGATGCGTTGTGGGCTTATAGGACAGAATACAAGACACCCATTGGTATTTCCCCATTTAGGATTGTTTTTGGGAAAGCATGTCATCTCCTAGTGGAAGTTGAGCATCAGGCATATTGGGCTATAAAGAAATGCAACATAGATTTGGACCAAGCTGGAATCCAAAGGAAGTTGCAAATTCAAGAGCTTGAGGAGATTCGACTGTCATCATATGAGAACTCAAGGCTCTACAAGGAAAGATCAAAAGCATCTCATGACAAAATGATCCAACAAAGGGTTTTTAATGTTGGAGAGAAAGTCCTTCTCTACAGTTCACGACTGAAGCTGATGCCTGGTAAGTTGCATTCCAGATGGTTAGGTCCTTATATTGTATCTAATGTTTTTTCTTATGGTGCAGTGGAGATCACACAAGAGGACACCGAAAGGATCTTTACATTCAATGGGCAACGTTTGAAGAGATACATTGAGGGACTTCCTACTGATGCAGTGGATTTTATCACACTGCATGACCCCATCGTCACTTGAGCACATCAGGCTATTCCTAACCCTTTCACTTTTATATTAGTTGTCCTATTTAAAAATTTTGCATTTCGTGTGCATATATCATCTCATGGGTTCACATTGAGGACAATGCAATATTTTAAGTGTGGGGGAGGGAACCTTTTAGTTTAGTAATTTAAATTGTTTTCCTATTTAAAAAAAACCAAATTTTTTTTTGTGTGTTTTTCAAATTTTGTGTGTTTATTTTTCAATTTTCTTTGTGTTTTTGAAATTTTTGAGCTGAAATGATTCTCATCACAATTTTGAAATGTATATCAATGAGTGAAATGATTTATCCCATGAAACTGAGCTTAAATGAATGCTGAAAATGACTTTGTTTCAAGTTCAAATATTTAGTAATTTCATGAAAAGTACACTGAATTTTGAATCCCATGCCACATCTCACTGTCTTTATATTTGAAATCACTTTCCTGTGAGGCTTCTAAACCATTATTTTCATATTCTTTACATTCAACTCACTTCTTGAGAGAACCAAACCATAATTGATTTAACCAGAATTTGATTTATTCCTGTCAAAACTTGAGGGTTTGAGGTACTTATGTTTAAATGATTGAGGCATTTGTTTGGTATTAAAGCCCCTATTTCAAAGAATTCTTTTTTTATAATGGCCTACCTTGAATATTTAATCCTTGTATCCCTTAGAATCCATGCACAACCTGTTAGTTTAGCCACATTACAAGCCAATTTTCCCTATCCAACCAACTCTTTAAGTGAAATTGCATAATCTAGTTGAGCTTAAGTGTGGGGGAATCTATCTTGTGTTGTGCCACCACATTCTGTGATACTTTGGGTGGAAAATTAAATTCTTAAGAGATGTGTTTGCTGCTGAAGAAAGTAATTATATTGAATGCTGTGCCTTTTCTGGAGCTTTCATGACAAGTGAAGCTGTGCCTTTTCTGGAGCTTCTAATTGAGGTTGAAAGCTGTGCCTATCTAGAGCTTTCAAGAAAATCATGTTTGAGAAGATTGACATTTTTTGATGATGAAATGATGAATGGTGTAAACCTTTCATGAATTTTCATGATGATGGAGCTGAATTGATACTATGGGGATTGAGGAGAAGACCATATTTAAGTGAAAATTAGATTAATGCAATTTTTATTAAAAAAAAGAGTCAAGCCCTCCTCATTCAGCCTCAGAGTTTTTCACATCTTAATCCTACCAACCTAAAGCCACAGAACAACCCTGAAAAGTCCTCATGATAAACATATGTCCTTGAATCACATCGGGTAGCGATGTAGGAATTTATCAAGCCTATAGTGACCCTTGTATGAGTTTGGATGAGAAAGACATTGCAAAAAAAAATTGATATTTGAGTGATGAGAGAAAATTCAAGCGAGGTAAGTGTTTTGTGCATGGGAGGATAAATAAAGTGGAAATATATTGAATGATATAAATGAAGAACTTTAAATAATGGTTTTTTATGAGGCATGATATCTTTTTTTTCTTGGTGTGTAACTGTTTGATCCCAAGGATATGTGTTTTAAAATTGGTTTTGATTTGATATTAATGTTTACTTGATATAAGGTTTTGCTCAGGAGTGCAAAAGGGTAAGTGTGGGGGAGTTGATAAAACACTATTTTGTTGAATATTTTATTGATAATAAATGAAATAATTTTCTCACATTGTGTTAAATATGTTTATTTATAAAATATTTGGGATTTGATCATTCATTTGAAAATTTGGTGAAAATTCCAGTTTTACCCTTAATAGCGCACTGTAGTATTTCGAAGATAAATATTTTTATATTTATTATTTGAATTTTAAATTTTTTAAAAGTGTTCCTAACTTAATGTTATACAACTTTAATTCAGGACACTAGAGATAAAGAGTGCATTTGGATGGAGTAAATGGTCCATTAATCCAATGGTTGGCTGGACTCGGTAGAATGGATATGGGTTCTGTATTTAGGCCATATATTCTTCATCAAGGCTTGGATTGAGCCCAAATTTTTCAGAAAGATCGGGGACATGATTTGGCACAAATCATCCTTCTGGAAGGCCGGTCAATGCATGCGTTTTTGAGGTCAAAGGGACGGTTCAAGTTGGAATAAAATATTTGGCCGAATTTCCACATTCACACTTGAAACCACTTGTAACCTCTCCTCCCCTGCCCTCTATAAATTAGAGTTTTTATCATTTGGAGAGGTTGGGGACGTGCTTTGGGAAGTTTAGGGTAGAGGATAAGTGGATACACTCCAATTCTACAACCATTTCAATAAGGGTAGCTCTTGAAGCAAGGATCCCTTCGACGAAGCCTTTTTCTTCTCCTTCATGTTGTAATGATTTTGTTTGTGTAATAAACTTCTTTGTTCTTATTTTATTTCTCCTCTTTTCTTCTATTTTGTTTAAATTTCTTCTTCTCTTAATCTTCATCTTTGATCTGTAATTCTTGAGTAGAAGCGTTATTGGGTTATACCCATTATAAACCTTTGCACATGCAAAACGCTTCTACGATGATTACGCCACCCATGGAAGAGTAGTCTTTTAGTAATCGATCTATCTTCTACCCTATTCATTTAATTATTTTGAATCAATGATATACTGTAATTCACATAATATGATCCATGAATTGTGTTTTTAAATTACAAGAAACTAAGAAAGCTATTGAACAATTAACACAAAAACACGGGAGGTCGGGATTTTGTGTAAATTGTGAGAGCGTAATCTTAATCTATAATACAAGACCACACGGGATAAATTTGTAGAGTTCAAATATAATCCCTAAACACAATTCATCCTTATTTCCAGAATGGATATGTGATCTAATTAACCACTGACCATAAGCTATCCTTAGAACAACAATCAAAGCAGGGTGCTGCGATTGCGTGTTCCGAAGCTAGCCTAGGGTTTAAGTACTTTCATCTTTGTGGTTAAGTTAACTCTCGTAGGGTTCGAGGGATAAAAAATTAGGGGATCATAATTAAGTGGATATTGATTTAAATGATAATGATTAATAATTGAATGAATAGGTAGAGTTGGATCGATTACGTCTTTTAAAATAGATTTCTAAAAAAACATCTTCTTGTTGTGTCATTTTAATCGAAATTCATTTCAAAACTAAAAACAAAAAAAATATACAATCTTCTTCCAGCAAACTTCTTCTAGATTCATAAACTATAAAAAAACCCCAATCCTTTAAAGTAGTGTTTTTATTTTATTCTATTTTATTTTATTTTTAGAATACCTTTAATAAGTTGTTAAATTCACTTCCTTCTTTGAGAGACGACCTTGGTCAGCCACTCTGCTGCACCTAAGTACCCCAAAATCACATTAATCATTTGAGGGCTCCCACGACATCGGTCTTTTAGTTCTCTTATAATAAAATTAATTTTTAAAACTTTTATAAATTTAATCAGATAATATAAATTTCGTAATTTTAATTAGAAAGATAGAATTAAGTAATGTGGTAAGTAATAATATTATTTTTCCCAAGTAAATATTAGTTACCATGATAAAATAATTATTTTTTCAATGAATGTTTGTTTTATAATTATTGTGTTTTTTTAAAATTAAATGAATCTTTTTTAAATTTAGACTTTAATATGATGTTTAAAAATATATAAAAATTAATAAACACTAATTTAATTTTTTATCAATGTTAAATATTATTAAGAACACTAAATTATTAAAATGAAATTTCTCTCTATAGAATGTTCTTCAACAAAATATATCTTTTAGAGTAAAAGTTAGTTTTCTCATAACCATAATTTGAATTAGGTAAAATGGTTCAAATTTTCTTATTCATAACATTAAAATTGGGTATTGAAGGTCATTATTATTTTTAGGAATAATATAATTACACTGATTAATTTTTAATCAATATTAATAAGGGTAAAAATGGGTATGTAATGTATCCCCAATTTTTAAAAAATAAAATGACACTTACATCTTCAAAAAACACATTTTAGAAAATAATTTCATAGCAACATAACTCAACTACCATATCTCTACCTAATTCACCTAAATCACCTAACTCACCTAACACCCCATATGATTCCATTCTTACCCCTTACCAAACATTAGTTTCTATGGAAAATACCAACCTTCTAAACTATAAAGGAAGATCATTCCCACCAATTATATCATATATCTCCACCATTAAGGTGTTGATAAAGAATTTTTCTTCCCTATCCTACTCTAAATCATTCTCATGGAGTTCTAAAGGTTCCTAGGAGTTAAGTCTTTATTTTGTGATAATCCCTTTGAGTTTCAATTGGTTATGCCTTTATATTTACATAAAAAACCAATTACTATCCAAGTAATTACATATTTATGAGATACTACCCTTCCCTATCAATAATCCTATTCTATTAAGTATTTTGTATAACCATTATACTGCCAAAATTACTCATCGATTATCTATGTCCTATTTTCAATTGAAGAACGTCCTTTGTTATAAGCCTTTTTATTTACATGTGACTATGGTTCCAAAAATTAATATCCCATCCTTTAATTTTGTAATTATTCCCCATTGATTAGAAAGTATATTTATCACTCATAAATTCATTTCATAATCCCTTTTCTAGTGTCATCATGCTTCCAAAATCATTCCTTGATTTTCTATATTCATGTTCTAAATAGCTATCTCTAATATTATTCAAGGGTATACATATAAATTATGTTTATAAAAGGTTATAGATAAGAAAAATGTTCTAAAATAAGAGACTAATATAGTTATTCTAGTTATAAAATAGGTTATAGTGTGATAAACTAAGTGAGAATTTGTTGTAAGGTTTTCATCGACTCAATTTCAAATTCATTTTGTATTAACCTTTATTAAGTAAATATACATTTCAAGATTCATTTGATCATAAAATTTCACTATTATGGTGTTTCCTATTATTATATTCAAAAATTACTAATCATTAAAAAACAATTATTTGATAAAATTTCTTCCAAAATAAAAGTCTAACATTGGCACGAATAACTCCCATTCATACCAACGAATCATTCTGTCCATGTCCATATTTTACTTCTCCTCAATGTTCAACTTTCGTTTTGGAAATATAAAATAGATCATTCCCTTTTATTCTCTTCCAAAATAAATTTTTATTTTAATAAATCAATTTTTAGGAAAAGTGGGAAACCAATAATGGTCATGGTACCAAAAGAAATGTCAAACTACATATGAGAATACATGAACATTCCAACAAAAGTTAAATGAGTTGGAAGAATTAACCCATTATAATTTCCATTGGATATAGGTTACCTTCAAGTATGGATTTTCCTTCATGAGATCATCATATTGGAATTCCATCATTTCCCATGTTCTTACGTGTTGCTCCAAAATAGTCTTCCCCTCATTGAAGCCACATATCAAAATTTTATTCTTTTTATCGATTTAATAAACTTTTTATTCATTCAAATAAACTTGTTGGGGTATTTCAAACATTCTATGAGCATCATACTTTGAAATATTGATCTTGAATAAATCCTCAAGCACAATTGCATTAGTATGAAGAAGGATATCATTTTATTTTATTCTCATAATTATCTTACCCCTTTTCCAAAGGATTTTGTTAGACTTTTTATGATGTGGGTTTTCAAACAAATGTATTTCAATATTTTCATTAATTTTTTTTACATAAATTAAAAATAAAATGTTTTATTATTAAATCCTCATTTTTTAATAACCATTAGGTATTTTAGGTTTCTTTTATTTGTAACTATTTTTAATAAGGTATTAAAAATTATTCTCTTTCCATTCTTTTTTTAAAGTAACATGCACTTCATCTTTTATAACGATGTTTAATAGGTTTTTTAAAAGCTTTATCACTTATTATTTTCATACATTGTTTATCTTTAATGAAGTGATATTTTGATTATCCTATATATTTTATTATGAAATGAATCCTTTTGGAAAATCATATTTTTTATATCTTATGAACTTTTAAGTATATTTTATGCAATGTTTTTGGGAATATTATGAAACCCATTATTTTTCTATGGGTTCATTATGATATGTTTATTACTGATTTTAATTCACACCCATATGTATGGATAATGATGAATGGGGTACTATAACTCCATACAATGCACTATTTTAAGTATATCTCTTTTGAGATAGTCATTCGTGGACATTATGAGTTTGTTTATAGAGGTGTGGGTATGATGGGTCTACATAAATTTTTTGGCATAAAAAAATTTAGTTCGTTCACATAGGTGTATGAAGAATGAAATTTCTCATAATGGTTTTCCTATGCTTATGGTTGTTCCACATTTCCATGTTTTTTTTCAATTTATGAAACATTTCCATGTAATTTATCAACTTATGTGATATTTACATGTTTTGTATCAAGTTATCCAAAATTTTTAAGAAGCATTTAATTTCTATAAATTTCTATGATTTCATCATTACACTTATTACATAATTTTATGTAATGCTCATATGTTCTATGATTGTTGATATACAGTTGATACATGTCATATATTTTATTTCTTCTTAATAGGATCCTTATGCTATTTTTTTACTCTAACTTTTTTATGGTAATCATATAAGTTTTTTTTATCTTTTATTTAGATAATTATGTCTTCCCCATATTCTTATTCATGTTTATGATCTTACACATTATAATATGTTTTCCCCTAACTGAGTTTCTGAGTTCAACCCTTTCTTAAAATTTATGTTCCCTAGGTAATTAAGATTATTATATGATATGATATTTCTAAAAAGTTTCTATATGATAAAAATTATATATAAATATTTTTATGTTTTACAAAATAATATATTTATGTATCTAATCTCTAAGGCACTATAACTTTTCATCATTGGATTGTATGACTATTTTTGAGATGTATTAATTAAGTAATGATATTAATTTATTATTTATATCCTGTTCATCTTGGGTCACATTACCTATCCTTTGACATCCCTATTCCCATTTCATTTTTTGATAATTATTTGTTACAATTAATCCAATTCTTAATGGTATGACCATCTAAATCATCTCCTATATTCTTATTATTCAATCTTATTTTCTCATTTTCTTACACTTATTATTCCATGGTGGCCTAAGGTTTTCTCTTGGATGAATTATTATTTTATATTTATTTATTTTAGGGAATATTTTATTCTTTTAATGGCCCCATACAATCTTCATTAATGGAATAATATCATTTATCATCGATTTCTATGATTTATATGAGGTGGTTTTATACAACATCATTTGTTTAGAAATACGTGAGTGATTTATTATTTCAAATGATGTTTTCTTTAAAAATTATGTTATATTAGATATCCATGGTAGTTATATATATATATATTCATGGATTTTTAGACATTAATTTTATTTATAATGGACATTCTATATAAATGACTAAATCAATATGATTATATGAAAATGTGTTCCACATGGTGTGTGATGAAATCTCAATTATATTTTCTAATTAAATAATTAAATATGATTGTATTGAATTAATTCTTTTAAATTTTAATGAAAATTTTATGTTTGTATCAAGGTTTTTCAAGGAATAAAATAAATTTTGGCATTGAATAAAGTTATTATTTTATGGTTTTCCAAAAACTGTGATGTTGTTCCCCAAGTTATAGCTTATTTAATTATAAAATTAAATTATGATAATGGATTGATGTTATAATAATAGGGTATATTTCTATTAAGGGTATTCAGAGTTGAGATTTTAGTTTTGGAATGTGATATTGGAATATTATAATTAGTTTTTTACTCAGCTCTAACTAGAAATATTCGTGGGAAGGCTTGAGTTTCTAATTGAGAATTCTAGTGAAAAATCCTATACCAGTTTAAGGATACACTTTAGTTGTTTTCCCATAGTGTAAGATTACTGTCAAATTATGGTATATTTTTTGTAAATCTAATTAAGAGTAACTTTAGTGTATGTTCTAGTAGAAGTATTCGGCCTTAGCCATGTCATATATTGACCCACAGTGATGTAAATATGCACTAAACGGCCCAAACATGGCATAATAGATTTATATATTCTATGAATTATAATAGTGTGAACCAATAAAATACTAGAGTCCCTATTTTCTAAAGCAACAAAATTGGTTTATCAGGATATCTGATAATGAGTTGGACTCAGTCCAATTCATCTCAAACTTCAATTATAATCGGTTCTTCCTTATATGATGATTAATTTTAGGAGTTGTAATGTTAAACATATTTATTTAAACAACAAAAAATTAATTGAGAATCATGATGAATGTTATAGATATCTAAAATGTATGCGAGTTTTTATGAAATTTCAATAAATAGGTTAAATTATTTTATCTTCTTGGATACCTATATATGTGGTTTTTATTCCTCACACATGTTGTGAGATTCCAATTTGAACTCCTAAAATGAATAAAAAAACATGTTTTTCATTAATGATTTTAATAGGGTTTATAGTAAACAATTCTCTAAGAAGAATCATTACCGAGTATTAATAAATTTATGAATCATGTAGATACCATGGGATGGATAAACCCATAGGTTGTTTTATAATGATCTACCTCAAATCCATGGAGATTATCTAAGATAAAATGGTGTAAAGTACATCATTATAATTAATTTTAATGTTTATTTAAATTATATGGATAGATTTTTATTTATATAGGTTTTTAGAGTTTTTATTGCGTTATATTTTGTATGATAGTCATCCTTTTATAACACTTGATTAGCATTATAAAATATTATATGAATATTTTGATTGATTTTAGAATAAATGAAGAAATTGGAAAATTAGTTTTATAAGAACCATAGTATAGCCTCCTTGAAAATTGATATTTTTTTCTCTTGTTTTTTCTAAACTATAACATAGTAATATTAAAAACTAGTGTAGTCTCATATATATTTTTATACTACTCTGTAATCAATGTTAAAAAAGTGTAGTCATACATATATGTTTTTATTTGAGAAAAAATATCATAGATGATGTATGTATACTATGGTTATGGGAATACTATGTATTGATATCTTCATCTATGGGGACATAACATGAAATTGTTAGAGAGAACAAGTCATTTTATTTGGTTCTTCATACAATAGAAATGAATTGTAGAATAAAAACCACATAGTGACTTCAAATATATTCCACTAGAAAAAGAATTTCTAAAATTCCCATTATTAGGGTATGAATATAGACTCAAAATGGTATAGTGAATATCAAAAAAAAGGTTGTAGAATCCAAAAAATATCTTGGAAAAATAGCTTCATGAGATGACATAGAAAACACACACACACATATCAGGATCTTATACTAAAAATATTTTCTTTACATACTGTATTTGATACCAACATAAACGATATAATTAAACTACCTTTAATTACAATATCAATAACTAATATTAATCAAATTACATGTCTAAGACCATTTATTTTTAGATTTTTAAAGTGTTAGAAAAAACTCTAATGTATCAAAACCCATGTATTTCTCATCAAATGAACATTTTTACACTATACCAAGAATTTATTAATTTACATAAAGTCTTCGTCATATCCTATAAAATTCACCACACATGATGCTCTACCAAGCATTTCATTTATAAAACCCATCTAAATAACATAGTAAGTGGAAACCTAAGAAGGGTGAGATCAAACACTCAGTAAGGGTTAGAATATACTAGGAGATATCATAGAATATGTGAAAAATGAAATATGAAAGAATTAATAAATAAATAAATATTCCATATAGTCAACAAATTTAATATGAAATATATTTATAGATAATAACAATGCAAAACAACATAAATAACCACATGCATAAAAATAAATTATTTATTAATGATGGAATGTATAATTTGAGAAAAATTTATCCTAATATCAAGGCCTCATCCAACAAACATTCAATAAATGGGGATCTATACATCAAATACCTAAATAATAAAACAAGCCAACTTGTTTGTCTAATAAGAAATTACTTCTTGAATCAAGGGGGAATATAACTATCAGACCATACCATAAATAATCATTTCCACTAAATCCCTAATATATTTAATGATCAATACAATATATAATCAATATTCCTTAGTACTGAATATGTATCTATATTTAATCATGTCTACGACTTGTTAATATTTACCCAGTCTATAAAATAACATCCTTAGTAGGATTCCTTTAACAAACTACATATATAGAAAAAATTATAATGCTAATACAATATTAATATTAGGTAAATTGTAAATAATATTTCCATGGTACTATATAATATGCACATATAATATAAAAATAATTTCAAAAGAATTTGGAGAGTGATCAGAAAATAAATTCAAGGAAGTGAATTGATTGTGATTAAACATTATGCACATAATAATGTGTAAAACATAAATCAATATGGGATGAAGGGAGGCCATAAATTCATTAGAAATTAAGGATTTACAATAAATGAAATTTATTTGGATATTAGAGATACAAATTTAATTTAAACATTAAAATTAATATTCGTAAATATTTTATAAGCTAGTCACAAAAATGATGTCAAAAGTCACTCCCAACACTCTTTTAATGAGGACTATCATATTCATTAAAACAATTATCCATAAAATAATTTAAAATAATTTTATCTTGAAATAAATCTTTTTTTAACATGAAAATGTAAAGTGGAAGTCAAAATATACATAAGTTCAATGAAATAAAATTTCAAAACATAAAAGAAAATAATATCCTCTTATATTGTTATTAAAATTTAAAATTTTCAAACAAAATAAATATATATTACTTAAAAAAACAAATATTGGAAAATAATTTAAATTATTAATATTGTTCGTGATGATGAGAAAACATCATCATATATAAATGGCTAAAAATAGATTCTTTTCACCATTTTGTAAAGAAAGTCAAAAATATCTTGTATATAAATTATTAAAATGAGTCCTTCTATGATTTTGAATGGAATGTAAAATATAGTAGAAATTGGTCTTATGAAATAATTTTTTTATATAAAATAATATTTTGGAAACAAAATAATGAATATGGATATAGAAGAAAATGATTATTGATCAAAAAATGAGAAACATGGTAGACTTCTCTTAAAAAAATTATTTTGATTGACTTGAGTACCAAAGAGATAAAAAATAGAAATAATATTAGAAAAACCAAAATATATCCAAATTATAAAAACAAATTTGGGGTCTAAAAGAATAATACCATACAATTACCTAATTTAAATTCAGACATAATCAATTTATATAAAAATTGAGATTATAACATCAACCCTTAAGTCTTTATTAATAACCAGATGAAGAGGAATCAAATTTTATGACATGAAATGGTTCTTAAAATTCCATGAATTTTATAAAAAAAGTTTTAAAATATATTCATTGGGTAGTAATTACATGATTGAAAATAAATCATGGTATATAAATGAAAATTTTCTTTATAAATTGAAATTCAAACAATGTACCTAAACCTTTGTATTTTTCTTGGTCGAGTACATTCAAACAACTTATTTTAAAAAAATTAGATTTATTAATCATCTATATTGGATATATATTTTTATATACCTACCTATATATCATATATTTATAACTTATTTTTAATAATTAACTCATAATTCCCTATTAAAATAAATATTTTTGTGTTAATTGTTTCATTCGTCATGTATGTTTTAGTTTAGTAGTTCAGGTTCTTATACTATGTTTATGTTTAATTATCATAAAAATGTTCACAAATGGGTATAATTTGTGTTTGTATAGTAATAATGTCCCATGGTCATTTCATGGAACTTATCATAACAGTTTTAATGAAATTATTAAAAATACAATTTATTATGAAATTTCAATTTCATAAATAAAATTGATTTTATTAACCAATATAAATAAAAATATTAAAATTATAGTATTATAAAAATAATAATAAATTTATCATTAATATATTATATTATAATTATTTAACATTCCATAATCATTCATGACATAAACAATATAACATAATTCAAGTAGGGGGTATAACCAACTCATTTAATAAAATGTTATAATGGAGGAATGGGTATGAATATGTTATATCACAATGATAATATCACTTTTATATAATAATTATTATTTAAAGAATATGTTATAAATGTAAAAATTCAATTATAATAAGAGGTGTATGAAGAAGATAGCCGAAATAGAATGGTAAGAATTTATTACTTTGAAAGTGTCTCAGTAATATTGTTTTAGGATTCAAAGTTCAATATTTCCATTTATTGTTAATATTATTAATATTAAGAAAAAATAAAATTTTAAAAAAATTATAATGTTAATAAAATAATATTTATTCATTAAAATTATTTTTTGAACCATTCATGTAAAGTTCTTATGAAAAATAAAATATGTCATTCACAGGGGCAGTAGTATACATGTAACACAATGATGTTTTAATTTATCCAATAAAATTGAGAAAGGTACGTAATGATTAGTAAATAAACATAATAAAATTTAAATATAATAATAATAACAATTTCGTTATTTTTATGATGGATATTGGGGATTTGGATGATTTTTATGAATAATGAAACATCATATAACATTATTAAGACAATTACCCTTTCTTGGATATCCCCCTTTTGAACTCTTCTTATGACATCATAGATAGTAAATTTGGGAATATGAGAACCTATTTGTCATAAAAAATATAGTTTATGTTTGTTTTTTCATGGATTGGTTGATCCAAGGTTGTCATGGAGTGTGGAGAAGCTAGGTAGTGATGGGATCCTTTTATAAGTTAGTAGTGTGGTAGTTTTGTAAAAACTTATAACTATAAAAAATACTAGTGTCATTCTCAAAGTCAAGTGAAACTATCATCATCATCATAATATATTATTTAAAGACACCATACAACACAAAAAGAAAACAACCAAATAAAACAAACAAGCAAAACGAGGACTATGGAGGTCTAAAATAGTGGAGCCCTAGAGCATCCCCTCTGACCAGGTTCCCCCCCTCTGGAAACAGTAACACAATATCTAGAGAGAAAAGGGTGTTCACCCCATGGATTGACAGCGAGGCAAGAAAGTCGGTGACCTTGTTCCCCTCTCGCCACGTATGGAGAATGTTGGTGTTTGCATCTAAGAGACTGAGGCATTTCCTAATGATGTAGGATATGGACCATGGGATGGGGAAATTACCTAACAGAGAGTTTTAGATAATGATGGATTCCGTTTCCACTGCACTAAGGATGAAGTTACTCTTCCTAGAAAGTTGGAGACCAAAGAGCATCACCAGGGCTTCAACTTATATAGAATGAACCATTCCATAGTGAGCAGAAAAAGCATCCATAAGTTTGGGGGAATGACTACTCCGTTAGGCCTGGAGATCACCTCTCAGTATTCTAAGTTTGTTGTGAAAATCCAGCTAGCCAGCTCCTAGAAAATATTGGATCCATGATTCCCTGATAACCTGTTGGAAACCTAGAAGGCTGGGCCAAGTGTGAGAAAAAACACAGTGCTGGGTCCAATATTTTATTATGTATTCTAACAGATCATTATTCACTTTAGTTTTGTGTTATGTGTATCAAATGATATACTTCATACTGGTTTTATTTATAGATGAATACAAAAAAAATCTTGTGGTGTTACATTCATCCCACTAATGTAAATGTAGTCTTTGAAATATTAATTTTTTCATACCAAAATAAATGTATATGACATACTTATAATCTATGATTTAAATTTTATCATGATAAATAAATTCTATGTTTTTATTTGGAAACTTAATATTTCTTAACTAAATATTTATAAAACCATGTATCTATAATTATAAGAACTAGAGGATGACATTCCAAGGGCATACCTTCATAATTGTATAATGTTTTCCATAAAATACTTAATATTTTTAAGATAATTTTGATGAATTATGTTTCCATCAATACATGAAGTAAGAGAAAATATATTGAGAAATTAATTTTTCCTCAAGTTATTCCTCCTTTATCTAGTCATTTACTAAAACCAATATGGTATGAAAAAGTTAATATAATGCTCAATATGAATAAATATTCATGTGACAATGTAATGTAACATCCCACCCCACACCCATTGACATGGAAAGAGGTGGGTGGGTATTACTATGCCTTATATGACATCCCCAAGACACCAATGTTTGGAAATAAATTCTAAGTACTTCTACAAATAGTTGGTGGGTGATTTTCCCTTTAATGATAAAGCATCCAAACAACTAGAAAAAAATAAAACAAGATACTATATAATGCATGATTATGAAATTTTAATATAATTGAAAACCAAACCATAATAAAGTATTATAGTACAAGATAAATCAATATAACATAACAAAAAATACAGGAACACAATAAATTTCAAGAATTAAAAATCATAAAACTAGCATATACTAATTATCTAAAAGCTACAAATCAACACTCCATGATCACATTATCATCAAGTGTCATTAAATAACTAAGATACCATTCCATTACCCATGTCTTTATAGATGTCATCTACAAATATACCAAAGTTCCAAAGTAGGGGGTGAGCATGAAATTTAGTATGATGTCCCTAATGACTTCCCAACTCATGCCACTAGGTTATATATTGTTATCACATTTATATAAACAAATTTATCTAAAAAAATTTAAAATCATTTCAATAGTTAAATTCAAATTAAATAATTTCCAAGGAAAACCATTTCACAACCATAAAACCATTATTTTCACTATTTTTCATACCCATATTCATGTCTCCACACACACACCCTGCATTTCTAGGTGATAGTCCCATAATCATGAGTATTTTATCATTTATATACCAAGTCTTCACAAGGTAACACATTCTAGGTTCCCCAATGGCACTCACCCCTTCCACAGGGTAATTTCTATGAAAATGAACTCATTACCACCATATATTAAAAATACCATGCAAAAAAATCCATATTAAACCTTTCTTTCCATAAAATATTTCAACAATTATTTATTATTATTTAAATACAAAACCCTAATTTTTAAATCATCATTTTAAAAACATAAACCACAAATATTTTCTTATTATCCATCCAATTTCCACAATTTCACAATATAATAATTTAATTGGCTTCCAAAAAAAATCACACAAGGATTTCATAACTATTTTAATAAATTCATTGAATTTGAAACTCAAACTTTAATTTATAATCATGTGATAATTGGAAAGAATCCATATACCTCTCAAATATTGGTAAAAATAAAGGACACAAAAAATCTCTAGAGTTGAACATGAACCACCTTTCCTTCCCTATATGAAACCATAAAACATTACAATTCCCAACATGAAACATGGATATATCCATATAATATTATATCAAAGGTTTCAATAAAGATAATGATAAGATATCATATAAGAATTTCCAAGAACGGAGACTTAACAGTGAATATGGATCTCTAATGGGACTTGAATTTCCTAAAACATGATCATGGACTAAAGGGAATAAGCTCTAAAGCCTTGAGAGGAAAATAAATTTTTGTTATGAGAGAACTAGGGGAAACCCAAGTTTTATCAGGAATAAATAATATTAGATCCAATAATTTTGGATGTCCACATGTACGTTGCATGGTTAGGCCACACAGTTAGAAAAAATATATACCAACCATGCAGTTGCTACTATCTTAAGTCAACCCCTCACATAGTTGGATCACATGGATAGAAAACCATGTTCCAACCATACCATTCCTCTATGTACAATCCCACATGGATTCTCCTGGTATGTATAGTGGATTGGATAAACCATGTTCTTAACCATGTGTCTTCATAGTGCCAACTATTTCCCTTTCATGGTTTTATAGATGCGTTTTAGAGTTTTTTAGAACTATGCACCTCTATAAAAGCTCAAAAAACTAGTAAAAACTCCTTTGAAGCTCCAAAAAATTTATCGGTAATTATATATACATAAAATAAATAAATAAAGAGTTAATTACATTAAAATGGGGGTTCTATAATCTCCCATACATTGGGCTTTCTTCCCCCATAAAGTAGAAAACCTCCATCATCCTAGAAGATTTTGGGACATTGCTCTAACATTTCCTTTTCCCATTCCCTTGAATATGATCATGTTTCCATAAAACCCATAATATATCAAATTTTTCCCATGAAATACTTTCTATTTAATATCCTTTGTCTATTCAGGTACAAGTTCCAACATAGCATCTTAATCTAGGTCAACATGATCCCATAAAATCACCTGGTCATGATCTGGTTGACACCTCATTAACTGAGATACATGAAACAAATTCTGTAATGAACTGATCCTTGGTGGAAAAGCCAACTAATATTCCAACTCACCAAATCATTCAAATATTTAAAATGAATCTATGAAATGAGGCAAAAAATTTCCCTACGTACCAAAATGATAACACCGAAGACTTGTAGAGATTCTCAAGAGCACATGATCACTCACCTAAAACAAAAATGTTCATCAAAGATGTTTCTGATATGATTTATGATGGATTTGAGCCATATATATTATATTTCTTATCAAATTAATATTTTCTTTTGTCTCTTGTGAAAGGATTGGTCCAACCATTGAAGTATCGTCTGCTTCCACCCAACAAATTGGTGAAGAATAAGTATGTCCACACAATACTTCAAAAGTATCCATATGCATCAATCCCTGATAAATATTATTTTACGATAATTCCACTAATGGAAAATTATCATCCCATTAGTATAAAAAATCTATGAAATAATTCCTAATCATGTTCTCTAATGATTGGTTTGTTCTCTCATATTTTCCACATGTTTGAGGTTGATAAGTTGTGCCCGTAATCAATTGAGTCCCAATGGATTTCTATAAGGATTTACACAAATGATATGTAAACCTATAATCTAAGTCCTATATTATTGATAATGGTATTCCATTCCAATTTAAAATCCTGGGATATATATTTAGGAAAATTCCTCTAGTGTATGAGATTCAAGATTAGGGATAAAATGAGATGAATTTATGAATAGATCCACAATTACCCATATAGAATCATGTTTTGTAACTATTCTTGGTATTCCTGAAACAAAATCATTGGTTATCATCTCCAATTTAAACAATAGAATCAGTAATGACTGTAACATACCCATTGGTCATTGATTCTCTTCATTGAACTTCTAACATGAGAGGCATCTCGAGAAATACTCAACCATGTTTCTTTTCACGCAAACCCATAAAATTTTTCTTTTAATTCCCTATACATAATTTGTATTCTAGGATGAAAATTAAATATAGAATGGGTTTATTCATTAAGAATATATTCCTGATAGCTTATACGTATGAAAATTTTATATCTAAAACACAAAATATTTCTCTTGTCAAGATTCCATCCCTCAATGGTCTCCCCCATTGAGTTTTGACCTCATTTATACAAATTCTGAATTAGATGTCTATGCCTATTTAACCTTCTCAACAAAATCAAGAATAATAAAAACATGAAAAGAAAACTACATCATCACCTTGGTTAGTACAATCCAAGTGCATGACTGTTATGACCAACATTAGGTGCCACTAATCTGAATATTCTTTGTCCAACTGATTATATGCTGCATAATTCATCTGTCACTGAATTACCTTTACTCGGTGTGTTCATCAAGTATAAGTCTGATATTTTAAGATACTATTTCCATTTTTTATGTCTCAAGTTCATATATATTTGTGAAAAAATGTTTTTCAATGTCTTATGATCCATAAACATCGTAAATTTATCGGCAAACAGATAGTGATACCAATTCATAAAACTATGTACCATAACAACCATACCCAAATTTTGTGTTGAGAAATTCATCACATGAACCTATAACTATCATGATACATAAGCTATGAAATGATATTTCTATATAATAAGACTTCCAAAACCAGATCCTGAAGCATCAAAATACACCACATATTCTTTTTCAAATTCCAAAGATATCCAGAGAGGTGATGATGTAAAGAAACCTTTATGAACTTGAGAAGAATTTTAACATTCATTATTCTATTATAATGGAACACTATTCTAGGTCAAATATGTCATTAGTGAATCTATTCATAAATAATCATGAACAAAACATTGGTAATAACCAGCTATTCCAAGTAAACTGTGTATATCAAACATGTTCTTTAGTGGTTTCCACAAGAGAACAACCTCTACCTTTCTAGGATCCGTAGAAACATCTTTTTCTGAAATGACATGGCCATGTGAACATACCTATTGTATCCAAAAACCAAACATTTAACATTTGAAATATAGAAAATGATCTCACATGATAACCAACACTATCTCCAAGTGTTTTACATTACCATCCTTTATCCTAGATTACACCAATATTCCATCCACAAACACCATCGCAAAGGAATCCAAATACCCTTGAAATATCTGATTCATCAATTCCATAAATACAAATGGTTCATTTGTAAAAAAAATAATTAAGAACAACATAATCATAAATTCCATGTATTCTTCTGAATTATTTATTTAGAATATCCTATTTCCATACTTATAGTTGGCAATACACTGAATATAAGTAAATTTTAGAGAACTGCGGAGCTCCCCTAATTTGATCAAAACTTTTATCAATGCATGGAAGAGGATACCGATTCTTAATCATAACATGAATAGTCTTATCATATACCACACAGAGACCAATAGTATCATCCACCATGTTAAAAAAATTGGCGTTTCCCATAGAGACATACTCGGTCATATTATCCCTTTACTTTCGAAATGCTACAACCGATCATTCAATTCCCTTAATTCTATTAGTTTTATTCTATAAGATAGAAGTGATATTGGGTTGGTCACTAGTATGAGATAAATTATAATCTCTAAATATCATTTTGGTTAAAACCGTGGGAAATTATTGAAGAAAACATCAGGAAACTGATTAAAAATTGTGGAAAACCTCTATTCCCTATCTCATCCACATATCCCAAAGCTACCACTTCCAATAGATAAGGGATAGTCCCAAATACCAGTTCCAAAAGTCAATTTCTACTAGAATCTATATCCCCATATCCTCTAAAGATATTCTTGAAACCATCAAGATATATGAACAAACCTTCCGATCAAAACAATCTATGTGGGCCTCAAATGATGTAAACCAATCAATACCCAAGACCAAGTCATATAAATCAGTAATGAAAAAAAAATTATAAATGGAATTTCCCTTCTTATAATTACGTTATATAGTTTAAAACACATGAATCACATAGGGAAACCAATAAAAACATTATTATCATAAATTAATAATGAAATTAGTGGTATTTATAGATATTAAGGAACCTATACCTGATGTATTAGTAACCTGACCATTGGAACAGTAATATGACCATTAAGAATAGTATCCTTCCAACTGAACATTAACCCCACTTATAAAAGTTTAAATAAAATTTGGGCATCTTATAAATGAAAATATTATATATTTATATCTTGGAATAAGTAAATAAATATTTTGAAAATGATAAATTAATTGTTGGTTTTTTTGTGAAATGTAAATGTTTAGGTAAAACTTTATAACTAATACAATAATTAAAAATATATGTTATTTTCAAAAATATAATCATAAATTAATATTTTGTTTTCTTATGATTATAAGATAATTTTATGAGTTCTTATTTAAATTTTCAATTTGTCATAAAATTAGTTATAATATTAAAATAAGTATTTTTCAAATAAATGATTATTTTTATTAAAAAATATTTTTTTCATATTCAAAAAATTAATTTCATAAAATGGATCCCATTTTTAAAATCTACATATTGAAATATGGTTGGGGTGTTTTTTGGAATTTTTCTAAAATAGTTGAGTTTTTTGTGTATAGTGAAATATAGTAATTTACAGTATTAAACATTTTAAGCTAAATACATGAATTTTTGAGTCATTACTGATGTAAGAACTTATTATTTAGAAATCAATTTCACTATTTATATTACTTAGTCATAAAAATCAACACTATTGATAATATTGAAACAAAAATAATAAAGAGATGAATAAAATAATCAAAACTCCCCTCTCTTCCCACTGTAAATACAACCCCTCGCCGCCTCTTCTCCCGACACCTTCTAAGCATTTAATCTTGCTTATATGATGAAAAATTCCTATAAAAAATATATTCTCTATGTCCAAGATCTACTAGTCTCAATAAAATACCAAATCCAAGTGCCTTAATAAGGTTCTTAAGGAGGAGATATTCACGAGGTAAAATCATCCACCATTCTCTTTTAATTTATTTCCTTTTCATATTACATCCTAACGTACCTTACACAAAGTTACATGATAACTATAGTATAAAATATATATTATAATTTTATTAGTTTAATTTAATACCCTTCATAAATTCTCTTCTCTTATCCTCTTGTTCTAAAAATAAAGACATCATTTGTGATGTATCGATTCACCGTCTTTGTGGATGATGAGTTTTTTTCCTTTATCACCTTCATGGCTAGTTATAAAACATTTATTATTGTAAAAACTAATTTAAAATTTATATTATAACTTTTTTCATGTTTTTTAACTAATATATATGCATAATATTAAATTATAAAAAAAATAGTATGCGATGATTGAAAACCCACCAAAATAAACTAAACATTTATCAATAACACTCTATATAATGAATCATCCTCATATAAAAAAATGACACATGAGACTATTTAAAATTTTAGAGGTATAATAATATCATATTATTACACTTTTATAGTTCTTCTTTCAATTTAAAATAAGTCCCATAATTAAACTCAAGGGAACCAATCATAAAATATTAAAACGAACACACCCAAAATAATAAAATTAAACATTATAACAAAAAATGATCATAAGTGAAATTATTGAAATTATAATAATTCAAAAATATGTTGAAAAGGTTCGGAAATAAATTATTAATTAATGTAATTTTATTATTCAGGACATTAATTTCAAGTTCATTACACTTTAGGACATAATGTAAGGGATTCTCTCTGAATCTCAAAATTACCATTGGGTTACAATTTCTCTTTATTTTAACCAATGTATAATCATTTTTATTTTATAAATCCCCAATATTTTTTGAATATGTTCCACACATATGTATCAAGATCAATTCATATTTATTTGATGGGGAAATTTATATTTTAAAATGTTCTCTTCTCAATTCCTCTCGTTAAACAAGTCTGATTAAACGAAACATCCCAATTTATTACCCCTTTTAAAGTACACACCAAAATCTATTTTAATCCACCAATATTTTAATAAAATCACTCAATTAATCATGGAAAAATATAAAAATTTATTCCTAGTTTTATACAAAAATTATGCATTTTTCCTATTTAAAGTGTCCTTAAAAATTTCCCATAAACCACACTAAAGTGGTTTATTTATAAAGTTTCTTAAATACACTTTTTACATATTTTCACTTTAGCTGGACAAGATTTTTCATGTTCAATTCCTATTTTCCCTTATGAATTCCCATGTATGATAAAAATCTATTCTTTCATGGAGGACATATTGATATTCTCATTGGTTATGCCTTATTACATGATTACAGTACCCATTTCTTTCTGTGGGTAACCCTTTTGTTTATTCCTTATATTTGATTCTTCATGTGAACACATATGTATGGACATGTTTTCATGGGTTCACCAAGATATCTATACAATTAATTGGATAATTTTTAGTCTCATGAGAAGTCATGTATGGGAATAGGGAGTAAACCTAATCCATTATAGGACTTTGTCCACCATGTGATATAGTCTTGGTAGTTAGTCTTGACTCATGTTTATGTCTTGTTATATATTTCTACAAAATTATTTTGTTTCCATGATCATATTGTTCTAGGTTCTATGCGCTACTTTTTCATAAGATCATACAATTTTCATGCCTTTTATGTTATCATTCCATTCCTTATAACTCATGTGTTATGCTTTATTCCCATGTTTATTCCCTTACTAGGTTTTTTAGCTAATATATTTGTTAATTTTTTCCCCAGGTTGTTCTACAAATATGTAAGGGATCATAGTAATTTAGTATCTCATTATGGATATTAAATAAAATATGTTTTTATTTTGGTTTAATGTTTTATAATTATGTACGTATCCCTCTAAAGAAACTATACTTTATGATCCTTGGTTTATATTTGATAGTTAATTATGATTAGAATCATGTAATAATATGTGTAAAAGTATAGGATAATTTTAGTTGGTATTAGAGCATAATATAGTTATTTTAAGAGATTATTACTCATAAACTTTATTAAGAACCCTACGGACAATTATGTCACCATGGATAACCTATATTGAAACTCAGATAATCACATGTTAGGATATAATTTTCATCAATAATTTTATCCTTCTATATTCAAAGACGTATTTTTTATATGCTTATTAGATAAGTATTCAACCACCCCTAATTGTACTTTATTTTTATTAGTTAATGAATAGAACTAGGATAACCCATGCCAAAAATCAATTTGATAGACAATGTGATGATTTCCCTAATGAAATAACAAATCTGATGGGAATGGGAGCTTATAACTTCATGATAGTACTAGAAAAACTGGTTTTAGTTATAAATAATAACTTGAATCATGTGAAATTCCCTCCTTATCCTAATAAGAAGAATGTTTTGGTTGAATACATTGTGTTAAAATGTCCTCCAATCTATATTTGATCTTCTGATCCTTTCATCATAGAAAAATGGATTAACTCATATGAAAATATTTTTGAAATAATAGGTGCCCTAGACCCAACTATGCAGTAATTTTTGATTACCATATCATGTGTACAGTTATCCATGCATGATGATATCTTACCATTATAGTGGAGAATTTTCTGTGTCCACTATAATAATGGTAATGTCCAAAGGTTAATTGTCGTGTCGAGAGGTTATAGCAGACCCCAGGCTATAATGAGAACCTCAAGATACAATGACAGAGATCTTAAAAATATATTCTATATTCTAGATACATCTTACTAATTGGACACAATAGATTTCTGACTATCAGGTGCTGGGGGATCATAAGCATTGAGACTTATTATCATTAAGTTCACACTTGGTGATCTATAGTAGCCAGATCATGAGGACAGACCCATCAATAGGAACACCACATGTTTTGGGTGTCATTGGTTGTTCCTATCTATAGACATGTGTATTGGTCTACTGACTTGAGAACATTACCAATTTATATCATTTGATTACGTACTTTGATGCAAGACAAAAACCATGGTATTGATGTCATGGAGAGGTAGTTTGTGTTGGGTGCGTCTTTGGTGATATGACATTGGATGAATGGTTAAGAAAGGATTTGTCGCTTCTAAGTTCTGAAAGTTGTATATCTTAGGCCTAGTTGATCAGGATGGTGCCACCTTCATAAGTCTTTAGCCAAAGTAGTAGAAAGGAAAATCCATCCGGATAGATCAAAAAATAATAAAGAAAGATAAGGATGATGACACAAGAGTACGTCCTGCTTTATGAGATATTTAATGACAAAGAGATTATAGTACACAGTTAGTGTTCATAGGATGGTAGTCATTGCTATGACTATCCTTATCTCTTTAGGGGCCATGATGGGTTTCTAGACTCTGCTCTTGGTCTGTGGATTTTATTCACTGCTATCAAGGTAAGGGCCTAGAGGTTCATACACAATAGAGTATTCAAGAATCCGCCCTATTTAGTTGAATAGGTATATGGACATAGTGGGCCCCGCCACGAGGTCTAAGCGTTTTCCAAGTTTTCGATCACCAAAATAATTAAATAAATTAATTAATATTCAAGTTATGAATATTTGGGATTGAATTTATTTAATGTATTTACAAGTTTAGTAAATACAAGAAAAATATTAATCGAACGAATATTATTTTAATATTCAAGGTTCATTTAATATTAAGAGGGACAATGAGTCAAGTTAAATGGATCTGATTTTATCACGTAATATATTTCATATATATTACAAGTATGTGATAAAAATAATAAATAATATTGGCACAGTTTAGTCTTTCAAAATTATTTATTTAGTGAATGTTGATATTAACGGGGGATGGGGAACCCTTCTGGGTATTTATCAACATGACTATAAATATAGGTGGAGGCTCTCTCTTTTATTGTGAAAAATCACTATTCATTCATTTATGGAATGAAAATTGAGAGCCTCTCTCTCCTCCCACTTCCTAGAGAGAGAAGATGATGATCCAAGAGTTCAGATCAAGTTTTTCCTCAAGCATCGAAGAGATCTCGATGCGGTGATCATCAGGACATCGAAAGATTCGTCGGATCACCATGCTAGCATCCGGAATTCGATGATTGATGTTCCAGAGGATTTTTGGAATGCGTGTAGATGATCTAGAGGTATTCTTCTTGGGATCCTTCAAGCGACGATCGCCATCGACTAATTGCAGTCGGCCGCGACTTTAAATTAGAAATGGGTGCGTTTTCATTTTTTTTGTGCTCTTAATAATTTACGCAAGATCCTTGGACCTCTCCGGGGCTCGGTTCATCGTCAACGACAAGTTCCATCGTCCCACCAATGAAAAATTTAAAATCCCTAGCCCACCAGCTTCTGCTGTGGCCCCCGGAACCTAACAGTGGTATCAGAGGGATCATGTAGATATTATGATCCAAATAAAATTAATTTTCATAAAATTAAGTAGAGGGTTCAAAAACGGTTGCATCGAATTAAACCGCGCGTCGATCCGATCTCGAACAACCAAGTTATGGCCATTTGAAATTTTCAGATTGGATCGATTTTGCGTTTAATTGTTGGTATTAATTATTCAATCGATTCATCTGAACTAAATTTAACTGTGAAAATTATAAATTTTATAATTTAGTAATTTCCATATTAATTTTATTATTTTAATAATATTTATATTTATATTATAATAATAATATAATAATAAATTATTATTTTATTATAATAATTTTTTTTATTATTAATTTTAAAGGCTATTTGAATAGATTTTAGTTTTTTTCATGTGTGGAAAAACTTTGGGAGAAGAATAGTTTAAAAGGGGGGGGGGTAAAGAAAGACTTTAAAAGAAGTCTTGAATTTTTAAAAAAATGTAAAGAAATGGGGAGGCCGGCTGTGCGGGTCAAGCAAAAGAAAAACTGAAAAAAAGGAGAAACCAGGGGTCCACGGACCCTTGGCCAGTTTTCGGGCCGGGACGCTGCACATTAGAGCCACAGCACAGGAGCACACCGCGGGAGACGCTGCACCGGCCTCCTCCAAGTTCTTTGGCGCACCCTCACCTTGCCATCGGCCAGAGCGACCACCTCCCTTCCCTGCACGCCGCGTTAGGCCTTCTCAGTTCCATCTCCCTTAGGCACGCCGCATAGGCGGCTCGGCCTGCCGCACAGGCGGCTCGGCCCGCTGCCTACCCCTATCCTCGCGGACCTGCTGCTCCTCACCGCCTCAGCGCGCAAGGACGCCGCCTGGCTCGACCCGGACCACACCCGAGTCTTTCACCCAGCCAGCGGCGCACCTCTTGACCCATGGGAGACCACCTGGTCACGACATCCCAGTACCCGCATGCAGCAGCAGGGCTTCATGCAGCAGCCCGCCACCGCACCAGCAGCAGGCTCCGACCTCCTTTCGCAGCACCAGACCGCTGTCCCGCCAGCCCCCTGGCCAGCTCTCGGCCCTGCTCCAGGCGCGTGCCTCCCCACTGTCGCCTCCCGATCCACAGCAGGTCGAGCTGGCTTCCTTCTAGTTTGACAGAGCCCCACCGATGACCATTCACTGGGATGTGCCGGACAGTCCGGACTGGAACCGTGACCCGCCGAATTCTTATGACACCCTGGAGGTATTTTTTTTTTGACTGCAAGTTTTTCCGAACGAAAATATGGACCTGAAGCAGTCTGGGAAAACTTGACCAACTCGGAACGAGCTTGGATGAATCTGTTCGGCCATAGTTCAGCCCTTACAAGGCCTGCAAGGGCCCTGCGCGGGTTTGGACCGACCCATCAAAATTAATTAAATTAATTTATGTTATTTAAATTAAATTAATTAAAAATAATTTTGGTTAATTATTTTAATACCCGAGCATATAATTTAATTTAATTTTTCAATTAAATTAAATTAATTAATTAATTTAATTCTGGCATTAAAATTAAATTAATTAGAGAACTGATGATTAATTAAATTATTTGAATTTATTAATTCATTTAATTTAATTAAATAAAACCTCATACTTAATTAATCCATTTATTTAATTTTATCGTGCTTTATTTTACCCGCATTCTGGTCTTGAGCATCGAACCATGTATGTTGATTTTTATTTAATTAATTATTTTAATTGCACGCGATGATTGTAATTAATTAAATAGATGGTCTGCGCATCATCTTTATTTTTTGGTTAAAATGTATAAGGACCTGTGTGTCCAAGCCACTTGATGTACATTTATACCCGAGTTCCCCTCGCCTGCACGTGAGTAATTTTGTACTTTGAACGAAGACAGTGGGCGACGTTGACCCCACCAAGACGAGGCGGTGCACATTGATCAAGACGATGCAAGATGACACATGGATCCCGACAAAATGAGGTGAAACTCCAAGACATGACGTGGACCCCGCCAAGATAAGGCAGTGTTCCAGAAGTGAAGCAAACATACAAGACAAAGGGAAAGCTGCATCAAGAGTCAAGCATACGACTCAGGTACAATGCGCTTAGGTCGTTTAGATGCTCAAGACTAGTCGGGTAGTAGTTTACCTTTATGCATTTATTTATTATTTTATGTGTTTTAGAACAACGGAAAAAATACATAAAATAATAGATAATAAAATTCATAAAGAAGTGACGTATGTTTTTCTATTAAAGTTCGGTTGTGAGCATGAAAACAAAGATGAACAAGTTTAATAGAAACAGATTACATTCGTCGAGAGAAAATAATAATAATAAAACTCTCAAAGAAAATATTAAGTCACAAACAACCTTCCATCATTCAAGTTTGAACAAAACTGGGTCTTCGAGGTGCCGATCATGCCTTAGCTGAGGATGCCTCTTACTACCAGGGAGTTCTTATTCGTGTGGTGGGTCGAAGTAACTAAAATTGCTGAAAAGAAATAGCCTTAACTAGCTTGTTGTAATTTTAGAGGCAAGCGTTGAGTAAATCAGTAAATGATTTTTGAAGCCGGGACTTCACTCAACAGATCAAGGAACCATGAGTTAATGCAGTTGGCCAGCCAAAAGCCTACCTTGGACCCTCCAAGTAGTGGCGTAGCCAAAAATTATAGACTATGAGGGAGGTTCAGGGATCCTTGCCATTAGAATACTCAAGAGTATTCTGATTCTAGTATAGAGGGTTCCTAGAATTCGAAAAATTAGTAGGAGACATTTAATGATTAAATAATCAGTAATGTCGCATTAGGTAATCACATAAAAGTACAAACTTCTAAAGCATATTTTTAGAAAATGGAAAGCAATACCATAATAAAACTGTGATAATTATTAGAAAAAGTTAATTTCCAAACAAGCATGAAATTACAAGTGTATTATAGGCACTTCCACACATTACTACTATATCGAAAATTCAAGGTGCTTGTGTCCCAACCTGTTAAGCCACCTCAAGAAGAAAGGGTGTAAAACAGCTTACAGAAAACTCATGAATTAAGAATATGATGGTTCTATCATAATGATATCATCAATTTCTGATGTTAGTTACAGATGCAACATCATGACATAGATGATGTTTCATGTAGTCTCATCTCCAAAAAGTTTACGAGGAGAAAGCGAAGCAAGATTTGAATGTGATGGTTGCACTTGGTTTGTGTAAAGTGAAAGACAATTCACAATCTTTCATGTCATCCCATTCTTATACCTTTTACACCAAATTAATCTAGTTTCATTTAAAGGTACACATGAACAGTATAGAGTAAGAACTTCATTACCTTTAAGGTAACATTCACCAAGTAATAAGAATATTGGAGATAACGACATCTTTTATTATTATAGCGAATACATTGAATGAAAAGAAGTTAAGGCTTATGGAAAGTTATTAATGGAACCTTTGTCATTTCCTTCAATGAAAAGTGGTTGGTTATTTAACATGAGGTTATTTGCATCACATAATGAAATGAATTCATGGAAGTTTAAAAACTAAAATACAAGAATCAAGTACCCACTTCCCGTTCAGTTTATATTCATCAAATATATTAATGTTTCTAACATACTTATTGGGTATTGAATATAATATGCCAATAACATATATGTATTTAAATACAGTAACCAAGAAAGTAGAGAAACATTACTAGAAGTAATGTGTCTTCTCCAAGCAGCTGAGAAAGGGTGATTCCTAAGTCAGCGGTGAGAAACACATAACTTCTAATTGCCAAGTGATTGATTCAAATTGAAAAAGTTGTGGAGTATAACCAAAAACATTTATCTCATGTGACCATTTGGACATGATGATACATTATTCCATGTTTTGGAATGAATGTTGTTTGTGGTAACATACTCAACAAATAGTTCACTGCTACTTGAATCAATGGCAATACATGATGAATATAAAATGTAAGACCTAACTAGTTGTGGAAATATGATTCTTTGTCATGTAAAACTAGAAGTGGACGTCAAATATATACCCAGTATGGTATTTAGTCTTGGAACATCTAGACACCTTTGGTATTATTACCATCATTAGTTTAGACAAAGAAAGCTTTAGAAATAAAGGTATGCCACAAAGCTTCTAAGGTTAGTTCAACAAAAGAGTATGAACTATTCCAAAGAAAGAAAGAGGTAAAGATACTTTATAAGATTCATTTAAGTAATTAAGGAATGTAATAGTGAAGTATAAGTTTGGTAAGAAGATATGAGTTGATTCAGATCAACATGCCGAATAATATCTTGACCAAACAATCATCAATCATGATAATGTAGCGTGGAGTAATTCCTAAACGCATGTTACCTTATCTACATCACCGTATTGATGTTCATAAGGAGGATCGATGACGAGTCTTACATATTAACATTGATAAAAAAAAATTAGCGTGGAGCAATTACTAAATGCACATTTTATACATCAAAGTTATGATGTATGTTGTATCAATGTTACAACCTGCAGAAACTTCTATTATATTTCATGATGTGCTTTGCAAATAACGGTTTAAACCCATAACCAATATGCCAAATAAAATGACAAATGGATATCATATGATTCATAGTATGATGAAAAATCCATTATGTCATAGGACGTGTTTAGATGCAAAGAGTTTGTTAGGATTTAAACAATCATGCATCAAGTTAAACAAATTGTGCATCTAAGGTAATTATCCTAACAGTTGTTTAAGATATTACCTAAATCTCCAAGATAGAAAAGATGTAGTCAAGTACTAGACTACATTTCTATACAAGGGTGCACATCTCTATTAGAGATAGTGGGAGCTGAATTGACTTGGACTTAGTCAGTACTTGAGATGCACAAATGGTTGTCATGGGAACAAGTTCCACGAGTACATGTGGAATAGGCATGTTCCAGAGACACAAACTGTGTAGAAATAATGAAACCATGGTGATGGTTTTATATTCACTACAGTCGTTGATATATTATTCATTAAGAATAATAAATCCTACAAGTAAGAAGTATAAGGCAATGAGCTAAGATTGACAAGAACAACTAAAATTCAGTAATGGATTCCATGTATCAAATTTCAAAGGGGATTATAAATTGAATGTTGCGGTGGGTATTCAAATGAGAAGATACATGGATGGTACAAGTATAGTACCAATAAGGCTCGATTGGTTTTACCAAGTCAATACGCCTATATCTATTAAAATTTTACTTGTCATAGCTGAACTTCTAAAATCATTTTATTGTTTATTGTATGTCAAGATCATCTTTCATGGAAGGTGTCTATATGACGCAATCAGAAATATATGATGACATTATATGATTCCAATGAAGGTTTCAAGTTACTAAAATCCAGTTCTGGATTAAATTAAGAAACAATATCTTAGATCATTCATTATAAATGAATCTTTGACTTGTGTCTACTTATGGTTAGTGGGAGTGCCAATGTTTTCCAAGTGAAATATGTTTAGAAACATCTGGAAAATAGATCTTGATCTTACAGTTAGATAAGATTAGATTAAAAGAAATTCTCCAATGATTGAATTAAAGTAGAAACCTAAGTTCTAGGGAACATGATATACTGAGGTAGATCCATAGGTTGCTTGGTCCTAGTCAATCTCGTACATATAGTGACATTGTATTGAAAAAATACAAGTTGGAATAATTAAAGTTTAGAATTTTTTCCAATGTCACATGGTTTAATATCTCCATGTTAACATGTTCAGATCATGGGTAGAGATTAATTTTGTGAATTGATACCATACGCTTCAGCGATGGATCAATCACATATGCCATGTTATGTACAATAATTGATATTTCCAGGATATAATTTTTATAGGAAAATATCAATTATATCCAGGAGCACTGCAAGTGATGTAGTCAGAACTATCATATTGTACCTCGACAAGTACAAATGATATATACCTGGAACATGGAGAGAAAGGTATACTAGTTTTTTGTGGGACACAAACTAGTAATCCTTAGACCTAGTATCATAGTTAAGCAAAGGTGATGAGCAAGTCAAGATCATAAAATCTAGTGGTATCCATATCTACAAATACCGAGTACGTTGCAGCTTTTAAGGCATCTAAGAAGAAGTTATAAATTGCAATGATTTTTTCCAATTCTTAGATTCACACATAGTGAGAAAAGTATTATCATAATAAGAATTATGATATTATTACTAGCCAAGTTGTCAAGTTATGACAATGAACAAAAGTAATATACTTGGGGATAACCTATCTTGATAAGTTTTACTCAAGCCGATGAGGTCGCATATTATAGATATTCCACACAGAGAAAACGTGGGAGGCCCAACAGTTAAAGCTATTACTTAGAAGAAGCATGATATTTATCATGTGAGTAGCTAACAAGTTTAGTTATCAAGTTGTCTCTAGTGTAAGTGGGAGTGTTGAAATAGTGGGTTCCCAAGACCCAACTATGCAGTACTTTTTGATTACCATATCATGTGTACAGTTAGCTATGCATGATGATATATTATCATTATAGTGGAGACTTTTCTGTGTCCACTATAATAATGGTAATTTCAAAAGGTTAATTGTCATGTCGAGAGGTTATAGCAGATACCAGACTATAATGAGAACCTCAAGATACAATGACATTGATCTTAAACATATGTTCTATAGTCTAGATACATCTTACTGACTGGACACAGTAGATGTCTGACTATCAGGTGCTTGGGGCTCATAATCATTGAGACTTCTTCTCATGAAGTTTGCACTTGGTGATCTCTAGTAGTGAGATCATGAGGGCATACCCGTCAATAAGAACACCACATGTTTTGGGTGTCATTGGTTTTTCCTATCTACAAACATGTGTATTGGTCTCCTTACTTGAGACCATTACCAATGTATATCATTTGATTACATACTTTGATGCAAGACGAAAACCATGGAAGTGATGTAATGGTGAGGTAGTTTGTGTTGGGTGTGCCATTAGTGATATGAAATTGGCTTAATGGTCATGAAATGATTTGTACCTTCCAAGTTCAGGAAGTTGTATATCTCAACCCTGGTTGATTAGGATGGTGCCGCCTTCATAAGTCTTTGGCTAAATCCATAGAAATGAAAATCAATCTGGATAGATTAATAAATAATAAATCAAGATAACGACGATGACACAAGAGTGCATCCTTCTTTATGAGATATTTAATGACAAAGAGATTATAGTACACAGTCAGTGTTCGTAGGATGGTAGTAATTGCTATGACTATCCTTATCTCTTTAGGGGCCATGATGGGTTATTAGACTCCGCTCTTGGTCTATGGATTTTATTTACTGTTATCGAGGTAAGGGCCTAGAGGGTCACACACAATAGCATATTCAAGAATCCTCCCTATTCAGTTGAATAAATATATGGACATAGTGGGCCCCTCCACGGGGTCCTAGCATTGTCCAAGTTTTCGATCACCAACAGAATTAAATAAATTCATTAATATTAAAGTTATGAATATTTGGGATTGAATTTATTTAATGCATTTACAAGTTTAGTAAATACAAGAAAAATATTAATCGAATGAATATTATTTTAATATTCAAGATTCGTTTAATATTAAGTGGGACAACAAGTCGAGTTAAATGGATCTGATTTTATCACGTAATATATTTCATATATATTACAAGTATGTGATAAAAATAATAAATAATATTGGCACAGTTTAGTCTGTCAAAATTATTTATTTAGTGAACGTTGATATTAACAGGGGCCGGGGAACCCTACCGGGTATTTATCAACATCACTATAAATATAGGTGGATGCTTTATCTTATGTTCTGAAAAATCGCTATTCATTCATTTATGGAATGAAAATTGAGAGCCTCTCTCTCATCCCACTTCCTAGAGAGAGAAGCAGATGATCCAAGAGTTCGGATCAAGTTCTTCCTCAAGCATCGAAGAGATCTCGATGCGATGATCTTTAGGATGTCGAAAGATTCATCAGATCGTTGTGCTAGCACATGGAATTTGATGATCGACATTCCAGTGGGTTTTTGGAGTGCGTGTGGACGATCTAGAGGGATCCTACTTTAGATCCTTCAAGCGATTATCACCATTGACTATTTTTAGTCGACCGCAACTTCAGATTATAAATGGGTACGTTTTTTTTTGTTTTGTGCTCTTAATAATTTACGCGAGATCCTAGGACCTCTTCGGGGCTTGGTTTGTTAGCGATGAAAAGTTCCATCATCCCACTAATGAAAAATTTTAAAATCCTTGGCCCACCAGCTTCCACTACGGGCCTTGGAACCTAAAACATATATTATCTATCCTTTAGTGATCATAAGAAGATAAAATCATGATAGAAGTATATATTTTGTATGGGGAAGATGATCAGTAGTGGGAACTGATCAAAAAAAAAAATTCTAAGGAGAAAATTCATTCCATGGATAGGGAAGCACTCAATAAAATGTTTTTCAATAAATATTTCCACTGAACTCTAAGTATTAATATGGATATGGAGTTCCTCAAACTGATGAAAAAGTAAGATGATTCTATCAGGGTGTATAAAGCACAATTTACAAGGCTTTCATGATATGCCTATGGATTTTTCATGAACATGAAAATCAAGGTGGATAAATTCTTTAGTGGATTAAAGCCGAGTCTATGAAAAGTGTTGGTGATACAAGACATTGATAGCTATGAGAAGAATGTCCACTATTATATTAAGGTTGCGATGGATATTGGAGACACTTAGGGGTATCATGGGATTGAAGATAAAAATTAGAAAATAGAGTTTAATATGGGAGGATTAATAAATAAATCCCATGATGGAAAGAGAAACCAACACCCCACATTTCAAAAGTATGGAAATAAGTATCTTGGGAACCATATAAAGGTAACTGGGAGATTCTTCAAATATGGAAGGGAGGGGAATCTTGATATTTATTGATGAAGTAATTAGAAGAATCCCACAAATTAGATGAATAAAGGAATGGTCAAATTAAAACTCAGCCTGTATTGTAGTGTTTCAATTTAAAAGAACATGGGAATTATGCATTCCAATTCCCTAAGCCATGGTTTTTCAAAGTAAATAAATAAAAATATCCTTCATGTCAATAAGGAAGAGAATTTAATATCACTACTATTGAGTTGGATCTCAAAAATGATTTGGTGATAGGTATGATGATTATCCATTCAAGTATAGAGAACATACTATTTGATTTCGGTTCTAAGAATTCTTTGATATCTTTCAAGTTTAGTATAATTATTCAAATACAACCTCAAAATATGGAGGATGAATTATCCATGAGAACAGAAAATGTGAAATTTATTCAATTCAAAGTATATAACTCCTCCCCTATTAATGTTTGTGGGATGAAACTTCTAGTAAATCATGTCTTAAATCCTTTAGTGGAGTTTGATTCTATATTGGGTATGGATTATATATATTTAAACAAAATAATTATCGACTATTGGGAAAGGGATACCATTATTCAAATCCTAAGGCATCCACCCATTCGGTACAAGTGTAGGGATGATCATGAATATCCCTCAAAATAATCATATCAAATGTGGATATTATTTCCTTATGATAAAGTATATCTAGCTCAAATGATTGAGAAAATTGAGAGAATCATACTTGAATATATGTCCATTGTGAGGGACTATACTGATGTATTCCCCAAATAATTTCTGATTCTACCTACTGGCTGAGAGGTTTATTTCTTAATTGAACATACTCCTGGATCTCTACCTATATCAAGGAATATTTATATAATGGCTACCATTGAGTTGGATCAACTAAAGAAGTAGTTACTGGAGAATATGGACAAGGGTTTCATATGCCTGAGTGCTTCACCATGGGGTGCACATGTTCACTTTTTCAAAAAGTAGGATGGATCAATGCTCCTCTACTTTGATTATCTTGGTCTCAAAAAAATAATGATAAAGAACAATTATCCCCTTATATATATAGATTAATTGTTCAATCAACTATGAGGGGCCAATTATTACTCAAAGGTGGACCTTCGACAGGGATATCACCAATTAAAGGTTAGGGAGGAAGATATTCCCATTATTTTCTTTTTGAATGAGGTTTGGAAATTATGAGTTCATAGTGATTCCCTTAAAAATCACTAATAAACCAAAAATATTCATGGACTTAATGAATAGAGTATTTAGAAATTAACTTGACAAATATATAGTATTATTTATAGAAGATATTATAATAGACTCCAAGAGAAAGGAGGAATATGAGGACCATCTAGATATAATTATTAAGACATTACGAAGGGAGAAACATAATGAAAATTATAGTAAAAATGAGTTATAGATGGAGGAAGTATCATTATTGGGGAATGTTATCACTATCAGAGGAATATTTGTGGACTCTTCCTAGATAATGGAAATCAATGAGTGTCCCAAGACAACATCTGAAATATAGATCCATACTTTTCTTGTCTTAGCTCAAAACTACTGATGTTTGGTGAGGAATTTCTCATGATTGTATAACTAGCTAACAAATTTAACATGGAAAGGGGTAAAGTATGTCTAGATTTAATAATGTGAGGAATGATTTAAATATATTAAGAATATGCTAGTCACTACACCAATACTATCACTACAAAAAAGCAAAGAATAATTTGTGATAAATAGTGATGATTCAAAGAAAGGATTGGGTTGTATACTATTGAAAAATGATAAAGTGATAGTGGATACCTCACGATAGTTGAATATCCATGAGAATAAATATAAAATGAAAGATATGGAGCTGGTGTCTATGATTTCTTCCTTGGAAATATTGAGTCACTACCTCTATGGTGAGAGGTGCAACATATATACTCATCACAAGAGCCTAAAGTGTATTAAAAAAAAGGTAACTAAAAATTCATCAAATAATATGGTTAGAGATAATCAAGGACTACGATTACTATATTCACTACCACATGGGAATGAAAAACAAGGTAATTGATGCTCTTAGTAGAAAAGGACCAGCTACCTTTTCCATGATGCAGATTGAGAAAGAACCCATCTTTATGGACATGTAAAGGATGGATTTGGAAATCATAACAATAGGGAATAGATCCCATCATTCAAAAATTATTACCCAACTATCTATCCATGAGAAGAATAAGGAATCCCAAAGGGATTATATAGAGAAACAAAATTAGGTAAAATCTATAAAGTAAGGGAATCTAAAAGGGTTTTATATCGATGATAATGGTGTGATTCGATTTGGAACAAGGATTTTGGTTCCTTCTTCACCTGAGATAAAGAAGGATCTATTGGGTAATTCACATAACTCATATTTTTACATCCATATTAGAAGTAAAAAATATGTATCTTGATATTTTAGTGAACTTATGGTGGGAAAATATGAAGAAGGATATTGTAGATTACATCTAAATTTGTTTGGTATATTAGCAAGTTAAAGCAGATCGATAGAAGTCTAAATGGATGATGCAAACATTACATATACCCACATAGAAATGGGAGAATTTCACTATGTAATTTGTTAATGGTGTCCTAAAAACATCCTAATAAATAATATGATATTGGTTTTGGTGGATCAACTCACCATGACTACCCACTTTATCACTATTTGGGTAGATCCACCACTTGAACAACTTTCCAAGATAAATGTGATGGAAGTGGTGAGGCTGCATGGGGTTCCTCTTTAGATCATATATGATCATGATAAAAGGATCACATCTAAATTATATAGAATTATCCCTCATTATTTGAGTATTGAATTGAATTTTAGAACATCCTATCACCCCCAAACTAGTGGCCAAACTAAAAGGACTATTCAGAAACTCAAGGACATGCTGAGAGCCTACTAAATGGAATTAAAAGGAGGTTGAATTAGAATCTCCCATTAGTTTATTTATATTACAATAATATATTCCACTAAATTATTCATATGGATCCATATGAATCACTTTATGGGAAGAAATGTAGAACTATAACTTATTGGGATAAAGTTGGTGAACAAAATATACTTGGAGCTGATCTTGCATAAGAGATGATAGAGAAGGTTGAATCCATCCAACATCATATCAAAGTTTCTCAGATTTGAGAAATAACTATTATGAAAACCATTCAAGGGACTTGGAGTTAGATGTTGGAGAAAAATTATTCCATTGAATATAACTATGGAATAGATTCATGTGGTTTGGAAATAAAGGGAATATTTTCCTAAGCTACATTGGCCCCTTTGAGATACTTGATCGCATAAGAGCAGTGACCTATCGACTTTCACTTACACCAGATATGGCTCAAGTTCATAATGTATTCCATGTATCTCTCTTGAGGAAGTTCATACATGGACCCTCACAGGTACTGAATCTAGAGGTGGTATAACTGGAGAACGACCTATCATATGAAGAGCATCCAGTGAAGATATTGGACCATAGAGATGAAGTCCCACAACTCAAGATGATTTGCCTTATCAAAGTGTTGTGAAGGAACCATAAGTATGAATAAGTGATAGGGAATTGGAGGAAGCGATGAAGGAGAAATAAAATCACCTATTTTCACCATAGTATGTAAAATGACATTTCAAGGGAGAAATTTCAAATGGGGGGAATAATATAACGACCCAAAATTTTATCAATGGAATTTCCCTTTTTTATAATTATGTTATATAGTATAAAAAATGTACATCACATAGATAACCCTAAAAAACATTATTATCATAAATAAACAATGAAATAAGGGGTATTTATAGAAATTAAGAAACCTATACCGATGGAATAATAACCTAATCACTGGAATAACAATATGACTAATAAGAATAGTAACTCGAACAATAGAATAATAACCTCACTAATGAATGTGTAAATAAAATCTAGAAATATTATAAATAAAAATATGATATATTTATATCATATAATAAGTAAATAAATGTTATAAAAATAATAAATTATGTATTGGTTTTTTATGAATCGTAAATATTTATATATGATTTTATAATTAATATAATTATTAAAAAGAAAATTTATTTTCATAAATAGATTAAAAAATTAATATTTTGTTGTCTTATTATTATAATATAATTTTATGATACCTTAATTAATTTTTTAAAGTATCAGGAAATTGGTTATAATAATAAAATTCATATTTTTCAAATAAAAGATGATTTTAATTAAATATTGAATTTATCATATATATATTTTTTGAAATTAGATCAAATTTTTGAAATCTAAATGTTGAGAAATGGTCGGGGTTATTTTTTTTGCGATTTTTCTAAAAAATATATGAAGTTTTATTGAATAGTGAAATACGGTAATGTACAGTATTAAACATTTTAAACCAAATACATGAATTTTTGAGTAATGGATTATGTATAAACTCATTAGTTCAAATTTATATGCACTATTTACTAAACTTATTCATTATAAAACACTATTGATAGTCTTGAGCCAAAATAATAAACAAATAAATAAAATAATAAAAAACAAGCACTACTACAAAACAAGCCTTTGACAATGCTGACCTTAATCAGCACTTGAAAGAAGTGCTGATAAAAGGACACTTTTTCAGCACTAAAATAAGAACTGATAAAGGGTATCATTTATCAGTGATTACTTTTAGTGATGATAAAATTCACCCTTTATCAGCGCATTTTTTTAGCATGGATAAAGAGTTCCCTTTATCAATGCTTTATTTTCCACATCGATAAAGGGTAAGCTTTATTAACACTTTATTTTTAGTGCTGATAAAGGGTACCATTTATTAGAACTTTATTTTTAGCACCCATAAAGGGACCCTTTATTAGCGGTTTTTAGTACTAATAAAAGTTTGAAAAAAAAAATGAAAAAAATGAAATAAATAAAAAATAAAAATGAGTGTATTTAAAAATATTAGAAATTTTATTAATTAAATAATTATTGATAAAAATGGATAAATTTATTATACAATTTATAAATTATAAATACTAATAAATAGTATATATTAAAAATATAGATATATGTAAAAATAAAAATAAAAAAAATAAAAAATAAAAAATAATTATTTTGAGAAAAATATTAAACATTTTTTTAATTAAATAATTATTGATAATGTTAATAAATAGTATATATTAAATATATATATATATATATATGTATATGAATGTATATAAATATGATTTATATAATACAAAATATTTATGATTTACATTAAATAGTAATATATTTAGTAAATAATGGCGTATAATTAAAATATTTGTATGAATTAAAAAATACTGACTAACTGCATCGAGTAAAGGACATAATTGAATGTCATTTGATTTTTCAATTTTACATAGATCAAATGTATTATATTGATTTCACATATACATAATGAATTCATTTTTATGTATAACACACACATAAATATTTGTTTTGGAAATTTAATCAATTTAAATTATTTATATATATATATATATATTTATTTACTATGTTTGAATATTTTTAATATGTATTCATATTTATATAAATATATATCCATTTTTTTAGTAATTTAAATTTAATTAATCAAACTTATCCATTTTTTCAGTATTGTTATAGTGTACTCATTTTTAATTATTTAATTTCACTCATTTTTGATATGCATGCACTTCGAGATTAAATATTCATTAATAATGTTAAAAAAATATTTGTAAAAAAATATTTGTAAAAAAACATTTATAAATAAAAATATTTATAAATGTACATATTTACTATATTTATAGATTTATAGATTTATAATTATAAATAAATAATATTTTTTTTAAAAATTATTTATATAATTATAAATTAATAATTATATATATTTAAAAAATTATAAATTTATAAAAAATTTATTTAAATAGTGAATATATTTACTGTATTTACATTTATATATATTTATTATACATATATATATAATTATATAAATGTATATAATGATATAAATATTTTTTTAAAAGGTATTTATATAATTAAAAATAAATAATTATATATTTAAAAAACTATCAAATTATAATAAATATATTAAAATAAATAATATATTTCCGATATTTATTTATATATATATTTAATAAAAATATATATAATTATATAAATATATTTAAAATTTTTTTATTTATAATTATAATTATAAAACCTTTATCAACACTATATAAGTTAGCGTTGATAAAAGGAATATTTATTTTCTCTTTTTTAGCAACGATAAAGATAAAGATTTATCAACGCTTTTTTAGCAATGCTAAAATCCATTTTTATCCGTGCAAAAACCTTAGAACTGATAAAAGTGATCTTTATCAACACTTTTTTAGAAGCACTGATAGAAGTGTCCCCGATCTATTTAAATCAACCCTAACCAGTCGTGAACTCGTCGCGATATCCAAAGCGTTCTGTGAAATCCACCCTATTCCGGTAATCGTCCTCGATGGATCAAAGCTCGAATCAATGCTTAAATCATGGTTCTAACATTTTCAAGGCTCAAATCCAATTCTTGAATGATTCGAGGGTCGAACAAAACTAGGGATTGAACGTTTTACTAGTTTTCGATATCCATCCTTTCTCTCCAATGATTCATAGCTTCAATCCAAGGCATCTTATTTTCTTTGCATCCACCCCACTCAATGATTGATTGTTTGGAAAGATCTATTTGTGTTTTTTATCACTATTCTTGCTTTTCTGTTGGCATATTTGTGTGGTAAACAATGTTTATTGGGGATGTTTGTTTAAAAGGAGATAGATCTATTGTTCCTTGCACTCCCCCACCCTCTCCCCTTAACAATTATGTGCTACTCACCCACCCCAACAACACTTAAGGAAGTAACTATCTATTGTTGAATCTAAAACTTCGATTAGAATCATCGATCATTAATTATGAGAATTCATTCCACTCTATAACCAAGAAGAGATTCATGGATTATTATGAATCTATTTATTTCAGCAATGTCCATTTTGTCAATGATAAAGATCTTCCGATTATAGGGAAGGGTATTTTTAAAGATGATATTTCATATGAATGTTACTTTAAATTATAAAGAGTTAAGACACATACTAAGTTTATCGATGAGCATAATTTCAATTTTTCAGCCGGATGAAGTAGGATTTATCTCATGGTTCAGGAATGAAAAGTGAAAAATTACTCAGGGTTCCATGGTTTTGGAAAGAGGTGTAAAACATACGATTATATATATATATAAACACACACATATATATTTTAATATATATATATTAGATATATATTATACAAATAGATTATGAATATATATATATTATACAAATTCAAATATATACTAAACTATACAAATATATATCATACAAATAAATCTTAGAAATATACTATACCGGTATATTATGTAAATATACTATATAAAGATATTATAAAATTATATTATAAAAATATATATTAAAAAAATATATTACATAAATTTATACATATAAAAATAAAAAATAAAAAATTGTTATATATTTTAATATATTATATTTATATGTAAATAAATATATATTATATATTATATATTTATATATTATACAAATATTATGTATAAATATATATATTATACAAACACAAATATATATTATATTAAAAATATATATGAAATAAAAATATATATTATATGAATAATGATATATATTACAGAAAGAAATTTAGGTCAATATGAAGTGTTAGTAGTTCAACAAAGGAAGTAAATGGAAATCATGGTATCATGGGAAGTTAGGATTGTTTTGAGACTTTGGGACATGTAGGAATCATCCACACCTCAATCTGACAAATGGTGTAGCTGATATGACTCCATGTGCTTCTTTTTATTTGAAATTGACATTTTTTTAGTAAAAGGGACAATTGACATACTCAAAACTAAGAAAACATATTATGATTGTTTAGATACTTTAAGATAATTATCCATAACTCATTTGGGAAGTCTAAGAATAGCTTCACCTCAATCTGATGCATGATGTAACCAGTATGAATCCAAGTGCATATTTTTATTTAAAATTGACATCAATTTTAGTAAAAAGGACAACTAACATACTCAAAACTGATCAAACATATTCATATTGTTTTGATACATTAGGTAAATGATCCATAAGTCATTTGTGACTTATATGAATCAGATGCACCTCAATCAGATACACGATGTGCCCAGTATGACTCAATGTGTCTGTTGTTAGTTTAAAAATGACAGTTTAGTTCAAAAAGTGTCACTCACTAAAAACCAAGAAAATAATCTCAGTTTTTCTTTATAATTTAGGACATCAATCCATAATTAATTTATGATTTTTAGGAATTAGTCTTATATCAAACTGATACACAATGTGATCGGTATGAGTCAAAGCGCGTGTTTCCAATTTAAAATGACAATTTATTAAAAAAGACATGTAATATAGTAAAAAAATAGAAAAAAAATTCGTATTTTATTGATACTTTATGAAAAGAAATCCATTAGTAATTTTTGATGTGTATAAATCATACACACCTCAATTTGATACATGATGTGCCCAGTATGACTTAATGTGTCTATTATTAGTTTACAAATGAAAATTTAGTTAAAAAATGGCCACTCATTGAAAACTAAGTAAGATCACTCATATTTTATTGATAATTAAGGTTATATATTAATAAGTCATTTTTGATGTTTATGAATTAATATTACAACAAACCAATACATGATTTTATTGGTATGAGTCAAAGTGTGTGTTTCCAGTTTAAAATGGCGTTTTATTAATAAAGATAAGTGATGTACTCAAAAATAAGAAAATGTATTCCGGTTTATTTATACATTAAGAAAAAGATACATACATAATTTGGGATGTGTCAAAATCAACCATACCTCAATATGACACATGGTGTGACCAATATGACTCCAAGTCCATATTTTTATTTAAAATTGACATCAATTGTAGTAAGAAGGAAAGAAAAACCTACTCAAAAACAAAAAAATACATTTATATTATTTTTTATACTTTAGGAAAATGATCCATAAGTCATTTGGGACATGTATGAATCATAATCCCCTCAATATGACACACAGTGTGACCATTATGACTAAATGTGCAACTTTTTATTTAAAATTGACATCAATTTTAGTAAAAAGAAAAACCGACCTACTCAAAACTAAGAAAACACATTCATATTGTTTTGATACTTTAGGAAAATGTTCCATAAGTCATTTGTGAAATATAGGAATTAGCTTCAATGAAATCTGAAGCATGATCTGACCAGTATGACTCCAAGTGTGCCTTTTTATTTAAAATTCACATCAATTTTAGTAAAAATAAAAAATGACCCACTCAAAACAAAGTAAATGTATTTATACTATTTTGATACATTAGGATAATTATACATAAGTCATTTGGGATGTTCAAGAATCATCCTCACCTCAATACAATGCACTATGTGACCATTATGACTCAAATTGCATCTTTTTATTTAAAATTGACATCAATTTTAGAAAAGGACTACCAACTTACTCGAAACTGAGAAACTTCATTATGATTGTTTTGATACTTTAATAAAATAATCCATAAGTCATTTGATATGTGTAGGAGTCATCTAAACCACAATATATTTTATTTTGTGACTGATATAAGTGAATCTTTTCAATATATAAGTTCAATTTTAGTTTAAAATGTGCATCACATCACCAAAACTGAGCAAACAAACCAAGATTGTTTTCTCATCTTTCTATCTACTATTAATTAATTAATTTCCTTATAATTTTTATATTATAATTATTTTATAATTATCACTAATATAATGATTTAAGATAAACAATAAATGATGTGATGTGAAATAATCAACGACAACTCAACTCGATACACAGCGTTCCTGGTAAAAAAAAAACGTTTAGTTTAAAATTAAAATTTTTGTTAATTTATTTCAATATATTATTACAAGAATAATAATTTTTTTCTTATACAGGTTCATTTTTTATTGATCATGGGTTAGGATCAAAAGATAAAGGAACACTATTGTTTTTGAATGTATGTAATAAATTGTACTTATGTAATTGTATAAACCATTTTCTAAAATGTCTATAATATAGTGTTTTTTTCTTGTATTTGTGTTCTAAAATTTATTTCATTTAAATTAAGTATTGGTATTTTAGTTTTCTACATTTGTGGTATTTTTAGTGTTTCTCTATGCTATTATATCACACTTCACTAGTGTTACAATTTTTTATTGTAACACACTATAGCATGCCCCCTTATCAATGATTTTACAAGTGCTGATAAAGGTAATCTTTATCAGCACTTTTAAAAGTGATGATAAACGTATACTTTATTAGGAGTTAAAAAAGAGTTTATAAAGGATCCATTTATCAGTTATTTTTTAGATCTGATAAAAGACTAGGTATTTTAATTCCCCTCTGTTAGTTAGTTCATCCCTAGTGTTGATAATCGAAATTTTTAGCATTGTTAAAGGACTATTTTTTAGTAGTGACCCATCTCTTCCTAATATACGTAGCACCCTCAGAACCTCTTTGCTCACAAATTCTATGATTTTGATCTTTTTTATATTCTACCTAATTCTTTTCCCAAGCCTATTCCCTACACCTAAGTGCTTCTGGTTTTAAAAAAAGTCAAAATCGATTTTCTTTAAGGAGGTTATCAAGGAGAAGATATTCAAGAGGTAAAATCATCCTCCATTATCTGTTAATTTCTATCATTTTCTTATTATCTTCTCACATCCTCTATACAAAGTGCTATTATATCTCTAACATGAAATATATATTGGAATTTTATTATGTTAATGTATTTTCCATCATTAAGTCACTTATCTTCTACTTTTACTCTCAAAATTATGACATCATCCATGATGTATCGATTCACCACATTCATGGAGGAAAAGTTTTTATTTTCAATTACTACCATCATATATAGTCATAAAACCATTATAATGGTTAAAAATACTGTGGAATATAAATTAAAACTTTTTTAATGTTTGGGAACTAATATATATTCATAATATTAAATAATAAAACAAAACTAGTTTGTGATGATCAAAAAACTACCAAAACAATCTAAACATTTATCATTAACATTCTATCTAATAAATCATCATCTTATTAGAAAAAATGACATATGGGACAATTTAAAATTATGTAGGTACATAAATATCACATAATCCTACTTTTAGTGTTTTTATTTCATTTTATAAGAACTCCCATAATTAAACCCAAGGGAACTGATCACAAAATCATGAAATTAATGCACACATAACAACATAATTAAACAATATAACCCATCAAAATGGTCATAAATGTACTTAATAAAATTTTCATAAATTAGATATATGTTGACTTGTTTTTGAATTAAATTATTAATGAATCTAATTTTATTATATTATACATTAATTGCATTGTAGTTCACTTTCAGACATAAGGTAAGGGATTCTCTTCAAACAACCAAATTACATTTGGGTTATAATTTCTCTCTCTTTCTATAATTTATTTATTCATTATTATTTTATCATTCCCCTATATTCTATGTATGTTTTCCACAAATATGTATCAAGATCAATTCATATTTCATTGATGGTAAAAATCATATTTTAAAATGTTACCTTCTCAAATCCGCCCAATAAGCAAGTCTGATTAAGGAGAACTTCCCAATTTCTTACTTCTTTTCAAGTGCGCACCATAATATATTTTAGTCTACCATTATTTTTCTAAAATTAGTCATTTCATAATGAAAAACTATCCTCATTAATTTCTAGTTTTATACAAAAAATTATTCCTTTGTCCGCTTTAAAGCCTCTTTAAAATCTTCCCTTAAACTGCACTAAAGTGGCTCATTTCTAATGATTCTTAAACAAAATTTATACTTGTTTTAAATTCACATGGAAATTATCTTTCATGATATATGGATATTTTACCTTATAAATTTCCATGTATAATTTAATTCAATTCTTTCATGGACATCCTTATGACATTGTCATTGGTTATTCCTTATAACATGATTACAATACTCATTTCATTCCATGGGAAACCCTTATGTTTATTCAGTATATTTAATTATTAACATGGCACAAATATGCATGAACATGTTATGATAGGTGTGCCCATATAGTGCTCTAATTAATTGGGTAATATTTAGTCTCATGAGATGTAATGTATGGGATTAGAGAGTAAACCTAATCCATTGTGGGACTTTGTTCACTATGTCATATAGTCTTGATAGTTATACTAGAATCATTTTTATGTCATGTTATATGTTGATGTAACATTACTATGTTTCCATGATCATATGATTACTTGTTCTATGTTATTTTGTTACATAATTGTATTCATGTTCCATTCCATTTATGTTATCAGGTTATGCCTTCTAACTAATGTGTTATGATTTATGCTCATGTTTATTCCCTTACTGGTCTTTTTAGCTTATCCCTTTGTTCATGTATTCCCTAGGTTATCCTTTACATATATAAGAGCTCAAAGTATTTTAAAAGATAATTATAAAGAATAAATAAATGAGATTTTTATTTTGGTTTCATGTTCTATAATTATGCACCTAGTCCTTAAAAGATACCAGACTTTATGATCCTTGGTTAGTATTTTATTGTTAATTATGAATAAAATCATGAAATAATGTGTGTAAAAGGATAATTTTGTTTTAAAATCCATCTCCAAATCTAATAAATACCAAACCAACTTGATGCCATCGATTTCTATACAATAAGAGTTTCATATAAAGGCTATATAGTTACTTTTTCCAGGAGGACATTGATGTTCTAAAATAGAAGGAGTCATATCGATACAAAACCCCATATCATTAACTACATGAGAATAAATAAATGAGTGGGACATGAATATGTTATACAAAACTTTCATAAGAGATGGATTCAAAATAATTTTACCTCTTACTATCAATGTTCCCGATTGATCATCCATGATAACATTCTCAGCTCTATAAAATTTCTTACTTTGTGAACTTTGATCCTTAATACATTGTTGAGATTGAATTTCCCGAGGAGTCATGGTGTTCTTAGAATCATCCTGGATTGCTCTATTGTACGGATGATTGTCATTTAGCTTTACTTATCCTGTTGAAACATATGATTCTTGAGAATCATGAGATATTTCCCTCACACTCAACCTTATATCTCTTTGATAATACCATTGAAGGTGTCCCATATGATTGGAATTGTGACATTCTCTAGGTAGTGTCATACAATCTCTCTTCATATGCTCAAAAGAACCATAATTAATACATTCGGGATAACACGTTAGTAGGGGAGGAAATATGACTAATCCCATACTCTAAATCTAAGTTATTCCACCCCCTTAGGAATAGGTGTCCCTCCCCCACTGGTTTCCAACATTGGAGTTCCCACATGTTCTTATTGGATTCCACATGACTCCTATAACTATGTTTCTCGATATGTTTATTTCTACTATTGTATCTCTATTTACCATCTCTGTATAATCTATTACAAAAAGCATAAAAATCACTGAGTGAATTTATGGTTTGAACCCCGACTCAAAAAAATTTCCTTCATGAAAGTACTTATAGAAAATTATAGTGAAAATTGATATATTCATATATTTATCTATATAGTCTATTATTGAGAGATTAAATTTTTTAAAACTAAATATGTCTATTGTTCTTGTAATATGAAAGGTGCAAGGATATAATTATTTTTTATAAAACTCTTCAAAATCCTCCCATGTCAGGCCCTGGTCCACAATAACATGAAAATATAATTCTCACCATAGTATGGATCCTCTAGAATATAGTTTTCTAACTTTACACTTAGATATACTATTGTTCTAATGAAATATATGATTTGATTCATCCTATTCAACCAAAATTCTATAATTCCTATCTTAGAATCCCCCTGATAGATGGGTGTATTTTTATTTTCAAAATGAACCAACTGATAAATTTTTCAATTATAATCCTTATTATTGTACCTATACACATATTTAAAATCCTAGACAATACTTTGAACCAACTATTGGTTAAAGTGTGGCTCAAGTGAAACCACATTCTCAGTAGCCTCCTCCAGTTGATTCCTACGACATATACTCGGTTCCATTCACTATAACAGGAACAAAAAACCCCTTAATATCACTTATTAGAAACTAAAGGCTTAAAAATTTCAAATTTATCACATTATATATATCACAACATGCCTTTCCCAAAATGTGACAATTTCATCTTTCAAACCTTTTATCAAAACTCGACCATTCTTTTCAAAATAATACCATTTCAACTATTTTAAAAAATAAACAATTTTTCAACAAATCATAAATCATTACTCAATATGAACGAGGAAATCCTAGAGGTATTTTGTTACAATAAATACATGTCATGAAATTCTCATTGGCTAAACCCATGATGATGAGGTGACAACTCATAAAAGTGTCTCAAAAAACTCATGTACCCAAACAACCTCGTAACATGATGTTTAGAATAAACATGTTAGATATGTCTTTGTATTCTATACATAGCACATTCTAATTATCTTATAACATTGCTACCAACCCTAATCAAGAACATTACTATAGATTCCATTCATATAATGAATGTGCTAATACCATTTGTAATATCCTTCCCCTCACCCATTGGATTTTGAAGAGTTTAGTGGGTGCTACTAGGCCTTAGGTGAATACCCCAAGACACCAATTTATTGAAATAAATCCATGGACCTTAATAAATAACCGGGGGATGATTTTTCTTTTAATGGTAATACATCCAGAAAACTAGACAATAATAAAAAAACCACTATACGATGAATGAGTACAAAAATTAAAACCAATTAAAGATGAAACCAAAATAAAATATGATAGTACAAGTATAAATCATATTACACAACAAAAAATATCATAATAAAACAAAACCCAAAGACATATGAGTCATCAAAAAAGTAACTATCAATAATATCCAAACTCCAAATCGATAATACACACCCATGGTATAAGGAAGCATCACTAAATAATTGAGATACCTTTCCATTACATGTGTCTCTATAGATGAAATCCACTAACACAACAAATTTCACAAGTAGGGGGTGAGTATAAAATTATGTGGGATTTCCACAATTAATTCCCAACTCACTATAATAAATCCTGATAGAACTTTATATAAATAAAATTATATAAAACAAATTAAAAGAATTTTAATGGTTAAATAAAAACAATATCATTTTCAAGAAAATACATTTCACAACCATAAACATTATCTAGAATACCCATATCCATGTCTCCACACACACACTATGCATTCCCTGGTGATAGTTCCATACTCATGAATTATTTCTCATTGAACTACCAAGTTGTCATAAGGTAACTAGTACTAGGCATCCCAATGGCACACATCAATTCTATAGGGTCACATATATGAAAATGTAATCATTCCCACCATGTATTCCAAATAAAATTCCATAACATTCCACATAAAAACTTTCTTTAAAAAATTTCTATAACTATTTTCCATGCTTTAAAACCAAAAAACATAATTTTAAAATAATCATTTAAAAATCATAAACCAAATAGATTTTTTCGTAATCCATCCAGCTTCCAAAATTTTCCCAAACCATTACTAAAGATGTTTCAAATAATAACCACTCATGGATTTCAAAAACATTTCAGAAAATTCAACCAATTTGAAACTCAAAATTTATGTTCTAATCAAGTAAAAATGATAAAAATGACACCTAGCACTCAAACATCAGTGAAAACAAAGAACGAAATAAAAAATATCACGATAAAAATGAAAACCACAATTTCTTCTCTAGATAGAACCATAAAACCTAACAATTACCATAATAGAACATGGATATATCCATATAATATTCGATATAATGTTCTGAGAAAGAAAAGGAAATGATATCTAAGAAGAATGTCTAATACCGAAGACAAATTGGTGAATCTACATCACTAACGAGCTTTAAATCACCCAAAACATAATTTTGAACTAAATGGGATATCCTATCAAGACTTAGGAGGAAACATAATTTGCGTTATGAGACAAATAAGGGAAATTGAGGATTAATGGGATTAAATCAAATTAGATCAACTTATTTTTAAGGGACACCTATATGCTACATGGTAATGCCATATAGTTTGGAGAAACATTCACCAAAAAAGATATTTATACTATCTCAAGACGACCCCTCAAAGATATGGCTCATATAATTAGAAAAATTATGAACCAACCATTTCATTCCTCTATATCTAAGCCTTCATTACATCTCATAGGCATCCACATGGTTTAGAGAAATCGTGTGCCAAACTGTGCACCTTCCCAGTGCCCATTTGTTCTCTTTCATGGTTATCTAGAGCTGCTACCTAATTTCTCCCCACCATGAACCTCTATAAAACCTCCAAAACAAGTAAGTATTCCTCTGAACCTCCTAAAACATAACCAAATCCTCATTTATATCTGTAATACATAAATAAATAGTTAAGTACCTGAAAATAGGGTTTCAACAAGCTATACATTAATCTATATAACCCTAATAAATACAAAAAAATTTCAATATAAATCAATTATAAAACTTTTCATAATATTCTTCAAGACAATTGAAACCCAAGAGTTAGAATTATTTGATCATATTTTCTATAAAAATAAACTTTAATCTTATCTTAAAAATTATTAAACTATAAATATCACCAAACCACTTCCCTAATATAAGTTACTCTTTTTTCATTATAACATTAATCACCTTGATAAAAAACCACGCAATTCTAAAAATTTGATTATTAAATGACTGTCAAATAATATCATTCACTTACACACAAGTTAATATACACTATAATACCAAAATATAGAAATTATCTCTCTAAATATATTTTTCATAAAAATCATATCCCAATCCAAAATGAGATCTTTTTTCTACGAAAAATATAACAACCCTTTCCCCAATATAAAAAAATTACCTTGGTATAGATTCACATACTAACCATAATGGTTATTTATACCTTAAAATTGTCTCCCAAAAAAATCTTCTCAGATAACCTATATATTAATCTCAAGGATTATATCTATCTTTATCATGTATTCTAATAAATTTCTCCAAAATTATATTTAATCCCTTTAAAATATATTCCCATTAGACATTAAAATAGAACCAATGACTTGGCAGCTATAATTAAACATAAAAATATTAACACGTGTTGGTATCTATAATTATAAAATTAACCCTAACCAAAAACATCCCTACATATAATTCTATCTAAACTTATCTTTGATACCAACTAATACACCCTAGACCCCCACACACTGATATAATGATAAAAATATATTTCTTACATACTGGGTTTGATATAAACTAAGAAGACCAGAAATTATCCATCTATAATTGAAAAATAAAAAACAAATTAGAAGTCACTTACATACCAAAAACCATTTTGGTTTAGAGTATTAGATAATTAGTAAAAAATGTATATATAATAAATCTCATTACATTCTCATCAAATGGTCATTTTTTCATTATTCCAAAAATGTCTTATTTTACATAATGATTTCAACATCTCCCATAAAATTTACCACACATGATTCAAAACATATCATATAATGAACTCTTTTTCATAACCTGTGGAATGGAAACATAAGAAGGGTGTTCCTAAATTCTCAGTAAGTAGTATTATATAGAGGTAACTATCACATAATAAGTAAGACAGAAACAATTTTGAAAAATTAAGATTTCAATATATATTCCATAAAATCAGAAAATTGTTTGTAAAATATATCCATGGATAATAATAATAGATTTATTAATGATATAATTCATAATTATATACATATTTACCCTATTACTGTGTTCTTTTCCATGAAAAGTTCATTAATTAGGTAGGAATGGACCAATTACCCAAATAATTATTCATTCTAACAATTTGTTTTCTCATGAGACCTTAACAGATGCATTGTGAGGATGTAAATATGGATCCCAACCCATTAAAGAATAAGTAAAATTCATTACACATATATTGAATGATCAATAAAATTCACAAACAACTTGAATTAGTAATTAATAAATATTTTTATTGAATCAATAATACAAAATGTTAATATCTCCAATGTCAATAGAATAAATTCCTTAGTAAGCTTCCATCAACCAACACAATATATTAAAATGACAATACGGTTAAGAAAACATTTAAATATTTAAAATAGAAATAAATATATCCATGGTACTAATAAAAATGGACATTAAGGATAAAATAAATTTAAAAAAGAATGATAGAGATTTATAGGGAAAAAAATTAAATTAAATTATTGAACTAGGAATAAACATTGAATAAAAAATAATGTATAAAATAAAAAACAATTAGGGATGAAGGGAGACCATAGATTTACTATAATTAATTTTTTTTATCTAAAAGGAGTATATTCTAGAGATTCTATAGGAAAAAAGAAATGAAATTATGAAAATAACATTCGTATTTTTTTTATAAAATAATAACAAAATGAAGTTGAAACTCAATTCCAAAACACTTTTCATGAAGATTTTAGGATTATTTTAGAATATTTTTCTAATATTATTTAGAATAATGGAATCATTAATTGAAAATATTATTAAGAAAATGGGAAGAGGAAGTTAAAATATAAATAAGTGAAATGAAATCTCTATTCAAATCTATTATGAAAATAATATCCATTTCTCTTAGTCTAAATAACTGGTAATAGATATTATATTTTTAAACCTTAAAGAAATGTAATGGAATCAAAATAATTTTTAATGGTCATGAATTTAGGAAAGGTATTTCTTATGGAAAATGTTAAAAAGATAATCCTTTCACTCTTTTATAAAGAATTTCAAAAATGAATTCAATGGAAAACAATAATTTTATTAATTTTAAAATTTTGAAATTAGAGTAAGATATTATATAAAATAAATTTATTTAATTATTAAAATATAATTTAGAAAACTCTTAAAACAAAATAAATAATATGGATATGGAATAAATATATTTCTGGCAAAAAAAGAAGCATTGTAAATTTTTTTATAATCATTATTTAAGTTGATTTTAGTACCAAGGAGGAGAAAATTGAAAGAATACATGAAAAATAAAAAAATAACCATATAAGAAGAAAATATATGTGGTTTATGATATTCATAAAATAAAATTCAAATAATGTAAATTTAAATATAAATAATATCGATAAAAAGTGAGATTATGAAATAAACCATTAATGAGTTGGTAAGATTAAAATTAAAATGAATTGAAATATTGAACATGATATTGTTCTGTAAATTACATTAATTTCATGGTCTATTAGGTACAAATATATACCTATATAAATACACATGACATATAAAATAAATAATGGTAACAAACATAACACATGCGTCAATAAATTAAAAAGGATATAAAGAACCCATACATTGCATTACTTCTTGGTCGAAGAAATTCCGTCCTTAAATATAATAAATTGAAGATTTATTATTCATATATATAATATCCATATTTTATATATATTTTAGGATATAATTCTCCCATAAAATTTATTTTACAAATTTACACTTAATTTCTGGATAAAATCAATAATGAGGTATTAAAAATTCCCTTCCTCGTTAATGATTTAGTTCAACAGTTCAAGTCCTTGCACCTTGTTCACATTTTAATCATTTAAAAAATGGTAATAAAGGTATAAAATATTAGTTTGATAATTTTTTTATTCCCAATATCTCTTCATGGATTTTATTGTAACTGTATTCTTGAATTTTCTAAAAATTTGTTTTTTAGAAATTTTTATTTCGTAAAAAGAATTGAATTTATTAACCAATATAAATAGATATATTACTATTCTAGAAATATTAAAACATCTTAAATTAATAATAATTAAATGATTTATTTCATTATTTTACTTTCCTTAATCATTCATGATGTAAGCATTCAAACATCATTCTTGCTGGGGGTAAAATTGACCCAAATATGAATATGATATAATAGTTGAATAAGTTAGAAAATATTATTTTATACTAATAATATCATATTTATAGAAGATTAATGGTTTAATTTTTTTATTAATGGGATAAATTAGTTATAGGATGTGTTAAGTGGAGAATAAAAATATAAGATAATGGGAAGGAGTTGTTTCTTTGAAAAGTATTTTGGTATGCTCGTTTTACACAATTGATTTTGATAATGAAAATTTATTATTATCATTATTTCAGTAGAATGTAAAAATTCACTCATTATAAAATTAATAATTTCACAAATTCATATTTATTCATTAAATACATTTTTTAAACCATCCATTTAAGTTGGTGATGAAAAATGAAATATGACATTCATGGAGGTTATAGTATTCTTGTAAAAGAGTGGAGTTTTTACATTCCAATTGAATTACTGGAAGGAAGATAATTTTTATTCCCTAAATATAATAGAATTTAAGTATACTGATTATACTGATTTAGTAATTTTAGGATTTTTATATAAGGTCTGAAGGAGGAGTAATTGGAATGAAACATGGAAGAATTTTGTAAGAACAATTACCTCTTACATAGATATCCTCTCTTAGATATCTTCTTAAGACTACATGAAATTATATTTTTGTAAGATCATAAAATATTGGTTATTAAATATATATTTGGGGAATTACTTTTTCCTTTATTTTTTGAGATAATGTTTTCATGGTGTGTGGATAAATGAGGTGTTTAAGGGAACATTTTATAAGTGAGTGGGGTAACACTTTTGTAAATGTTAATAATGTTAAAATAAAATAATTGGAATTTTAAATGTAATATGTAAATAACTTATAAATTGTAATTATTTAATGAGGTGGGATTATGATCCACTAAAAGAATTAAATTGAGACATATTTTTGTGCCAATTAAAGCCTTATCCTTTAGTTTAACCCCCCTCTTTAACCCCTTTTAACCTTCATTGTGGTGAAAAACATTTACCATGGTTACTATTATTTAGGACTAAAAATGAGATGGAAATTATTAACAATAATAAATATGATTCTTCAAAATATTAAAATAGTTTTACATGATTCAATTTCTACTATTTTTAAAAATTAATTTTATTCTTAGCACACATAACAGGTAAGAAATATTTTAGGAAAAAAATATTTTAGTATAAAAATGAAATTATTCTAATCTCATGCCTAGTATCTAAAAATATATGATTATAAATTTATTTTTTGAATATAATTTCAATAATTTTTCAATAAAATAATTAATATATAATCATTATTTTAGGGTTTTAAGGTAAAAAAGGATTGCACACATAAAATCATTTTTAAAAAAAATATATATTTTTACCATAAAATGATTTCATGCTTACTTAAAACCAATTCATAAACAATCAATGAATCTTTAGTTTTTTGTTTAAATGTATAAAAAAATTGCCAATAAATTTATCATTATAATGAAAAGAAATTTATTTTTTAAATAAGAACATAAAAATAATGTTTTGTAATGATTTTTTTGTTTAATTAATAATATTTAGCTTAATATTTTTTATCATTACATATTAATTATATGGGTGTTAATAATCTAATATAATAATAAATAATAATACTTTGTAAACAAATTTTATTGATACTATTTATTCAAAAGTATTAAATTTATCAAAAGTATTAAATTTATCAAAAGTATGTAATTCATCAAAAGTATCTCTAGAAATACATGTATTTTCTTAAGTAATGTAGATCCCTTTTAATTTTACAAAATCTTTAATTTTCTCAAATATATCATATTTAACTACATTATACTGTATTTATTTTTATAATATAATAAATAATTTTTCATTTTAGGTTGGTATTAGGTATATGAAAATCTATTGACCATACTAGTACTATTTATAGAACAATACATACTAAAATATTGAGAGGTTACAATTCAACCCAAAACAACATATATACTTGATACCAAAACCATAAAACATATTGGAAAGGGGAAACTAATTCTGAAAAATAGCATAGTTAAGACAAAATAACTATTATAAAAAATAAAATTCATTATGACAAGGTGAACCTCCTCTTTGAATATAATTTTATTGAAAATTTGTATTTCTAAAATTCTAAAAAAAATTAATAACATGGGATTAAAGGCCCTCACTGAAATGTTTGATTAGATTTTTAGGGTTATTTATGTATGCTTAGGTGTTTTAGACCCAGTTTGGAAACCCATGGGTAACATAATAGTATGATAGTGGTTATGAGTTTGTAGAAACTATATTTAAGACATTCATGTGACACCATGTACATGGTGGGAGCCACTGAGTACCCATTGGAACAAGCATTGGACCTAGGGACTAGGGGGTTTCATCAGGTACCTAGTGGACTGTAAAATGAAAACTAATAGCATTAACCATTATTTTTAATGGTGATTTTTTATTCCCATTTTAACACTTCTAATCAATTCTTTCTCTACTTAAAATTAATTTTTCTATAGTAAATTGGCATCAGTCCCATAGAATCACATTGAAACAATCTTTTATCCTTTCACCCCTTGATTCTATGAGTTTTCATGGGTTTTCCTACTCTAATTAATTTTATATATCCAATCACCTCTCTTCACCACTGTTTTCCACATTTATCATAATATTTATTATTAGATTAGTCATATTGTAATGAATCCCACCAAAGTATGGGGTAACTCATCCATGATCATGGGATTTAATCTTCTCATTATTAAAGGAGGCTTGTGTGGGCGTTTACTTTTCAATTTCCCTTGTTTTTTATGTAGAGTGACTAAGATAGGTTATGTATTTTTTTAATTTATATTTAAATTTGGGAATGTTCAAGTGGAGTTATTTGGGAATTTTGGTTTTTCATGTTTTGAGATAATTTATGGAGTAAGTTGTGTTAAAATTTTCAAGGTTTTTTTTCATTTATCTACAATGAGGATTATATAATTAGGTTCTATTAGTCATGGAATTTCGTTTCATGGTTATTATATCCTATGTAGTGATTGAAGAAATTTTTAAGGCTTTACTATGATAATTTTAGGTGGTCTTGACCCTCTGAGTGACTCTCATGATACTAGTATAACATGGCTACCTTCAATTATCCAAAATTATTAATAAATGATATATTATATTTTTGAGATATAAATGGACGGCCATACAATTATATTTTTTAAAAAAACTAATTTTTTTCAATGAGTTTCTATGAAACTTTGTAGAGATACTCTTTCCCTTATGTTTGTTTGAGTATTTTTATGTAGTGAATATTTGATTGATTCCTTGCCATACATTAACTTTATAGATAATTTTTTTCATTAAATGTGAGGTGAGTATATCATGTTTTAGTTTTTTCAAATGACTATATTTTCTTAAGTGTTATACTCATTATTTTTATATTAATATTGGTCTGATTTGGAATCCATTGGTGTGTCATTCGTGTCAACCCACTTGGAGGAAAATCTATAAATCATGAGTTACCTATAAGAGTAAAACTTTATGGTTTATTATTACATAGATAAAATGAATTTCTATTATTAATTTTTTTCTTTAAGGGATATCACCTTTTCCCAATCGATCATGAATGAACTATAAGTCAATTAGAAATGCATAACCCTTGCTTAATATAGCACTTAGGTGGTGATATGGTAGTGGGGTTGATTAGGTGATAAGAATTATTTTTATATGAAAATCCACACATATATATATATATTAATACATAATGATTAATTATATAGTGATTATAATGCTTTTTATATAGGATAATTATGGGTGGAGTTTTATATGAAAATAATATTTTTAATAAATGGTTTGTTTTGGAAAAACCATCTTTGTTAAATCCATTTATTCCTTTAAATATTCTATCAAAATTGGTTTTTAATGTATTTCCCCATTTTTCTCTTAAAAAATTGTTTCATAAATGAGTTCCTTAAATATTATATAAAAAATGAGGACATAGGATTTCGAAATCAATTTTATTATGTTTTTTTGAGTCCATATGTGTTTTACATGATTTTAGTACACTATGTTATGAGCCTTGTAAGAAAAAGTCTTATTTTCAATCAAGTGTTTATTTTAAACCATTTAGTATGTCACAAGAAAGAGACAAAATCCTTGAAAATGTCCATTTTAAAAAATAGCTATTTTGAAAATTTTACAATATATAATTGGGAATTTCATTCCTACTTTATAAATTGAATAAAACTAGTATACATTTTATACTACCTTGTTTGGACTAATTATAAAATGTCTGAATCAGTTATACATTTCGTAACTATTTTTTACTTCAGAATCTACCTAATATATCTTGATAGTTAATTATGTCATACCATTTTTTATTGGACTATGACCATCTTTCTTGATTGAGTTCTTATATTATTTTATTTTTAATGTATCATACAATTAATTTCATGATTTTATACTGTGTATGTTGTTAACTTATCAATATCATGTTGTGGTTGTGTACATTAATCATATATATAACAATAATATATTGAAGATAAAATATTTTTTTAATAATTAATGTTAATATATATATGTATTATAATGTTTTATATAGAATGGAAAGTATTTTGATAGACGATGAGTATATAATAAGTGTTATATTACTATATTTGATCTTGAGTAGGTACCCACATACTAATGAATGGGTGGGTCTTATAGATTGGGATTATAATATCCTTTATTTTTATATAAAATGGCACAGATTGAAAAATATCCCTGATATATTATATCTCTTTAATATATTATTGATGGGATATGCTGTAATATTTCTTTTATATTACTATAAATAGTTCCCTTCCCCTGATGTTATGGTTTTATTGGGCCTTGAGTTGATTTTTATACACACACTCAAATATATACATATATATATATATCTCTCTCTGTGTGTGGTTATATATCTTCTTGTGTATGGTATGAAGAGTTACTCGTTGTAGTTGAAAAAGACTGATGAATTACCTTGTTATTGATCAGTGGTTATAATTTATTTATTGATACCATGAAAATATATTTTGTTATATTTAAATAAATGTGTAGTCATGTTAAAGAATACAAAATTTTATTCACTTTTGTTTTTGGAAAATATTGGGGGTATCCTAATGAGTATTTATACTCACACCTTACTTGGATAATCTGATGGACATGTAAGTTCACTTATTGAATTTCAGGCATATATAGGTATACCTGTATCTTTATAATTCCCTTAGGATAATCATTATTCTTTATTTTGTAATGGAGTTAGTTCCCTGTATTTTGTTATAGTTTTTAGTATTATGGTTTGTGTTTATGTTCACAACATCACCTATCATTACTTGTTCTTCTTTTTCTTAGGTCCTATTTGGCCATGAAATTATTTATGCCATTTTTATAAAATGGATTGTATATGTATTTGGTATAGTATACAATCATATAGATAGTTTTATCATGTCTAATCTCTAAATTTTTCTTATATGGATTGGTTAGTAATGGGTTTTATTTTTGAAACATCTAACTCATGTAAATTTTATTTAATATTCCTGAAAGAACATTTCTATGATATACTTTAATATTAAAAGTGTATAAATCAGTTACCCAATTGAATACTATGACCCATGGTGTTACTCGCCATCCCTTGGGGATCGGGCTGGGGGGGATCTTAGGGTATTACTTATCTATCTCAAGTACTATTTTGATATTCTTGTTAGAATCATTATAATTGAAGTTATAGTGATGTTGAGTTACATGGTTTTGTTTATTATGGCCTATCAATTATAGACATAATTTTTGACATAACACTTAAAATGTTGTCTTCAACATCATTCTAATTGATTCAAATGTTACTATGGGATGTATGGATACATAGTAAGAACTATAGGTTCAAGTGAATCAATGTTTGGGGATCGACCAGAATCCAACATGTGTATTTTCCCAAGAATCATTACTAGATGTTTATAAGTAGTAATTTCAGGGTATCACAACATACCAAGGGATTTTTTGTGTCTTTAATATTTTATTTTGAATCAATAATTGGTTTTTATTAATAAAAAAAATGATATAAATAATGTTTCCCTATTTATATAATTTTGATGAATAAATTAATATGAATTAAAAGTTATTTATACTGACTAAGATAGATCAGTTCATTCATGTGAATATATAATTTCCCCAATTTATTTCTTTACTAACAGAATGCCATGAATTTTATATCTATATTTTACTATTGATAATGATACTTGAAATATTATTGGATAATTATTTTTTATGACTTATAATATTTATCTTTCAGTAATACATGTTTAACAAATTTTAGTTCTCTAATTATGTTTATTATTGATAATGTCCCTTATTTCCCCTTCAGTGTTAACATAAAACATGAATTCTTCATTAAATTTGGTAATGTTTACTGAGCATTTATTTTTCTCTCTATTTATTATATTTTTATTGAACATGTTTTCATTTTTTCTAGTTATTGTCATACTACTAGAACTGTTTTGGACATGTGTCCCTAAAACATGATAATTATTGGTTTTTGGTCATTTATTAATGGAAATTTTATTAGCTACTATGATTAATTTGGGGGAGACTATTAAGGTATTCATGAAATTAAATTATTTTCTATTTATAATTATTATATAGTGAAAATGGAGTTTTCCCATTAAAATAGGTTTCTTATGTTGTCTAGTGTTTTAAAAAACATGGTTTTATAAAAATATAAGGCCATATTAAACATTGATAAAAATAGGGTTTTTATTTAAAAAGGGAAAATAGTTGTTAAATCTAATTGTTAATTTAGAAAATATAATTAAAAAACTAATTTTGAATTGTAATATAGATTTCATTTTAAAATTAAATTTGATTCAATGTAAGGCTATTTTATAACATACCTTTTAAAGAAAATGTAAATTTAAAAGGTATGTTGTGTAATATTTTTATTTAAATTAGAGTTTATAATGTTTATTTGTGAAAAATATTTATTTTTTTAAATAATTTCGTATCTAGTTTTTTATAATGATATTTATTTATAAAACTTATGTTAAGTGATGTTTTTGTAAAAAACTAATTGAGTTTTTTGTATAGGAAAACCTTGTAAAATCCTATGGTTGGGATTATCTCAACATGTAATTTTCATGGGTGGTTGTGTTTGGAGAATAATAATGTGGTTAGTAAACCCTTGGTACTTATATATTGTTGTTATTTAGTGTAGCCTTTGGTTTTAGGAGTCAAACACCAAAATAATAATGAGTGACTAGATTTTTTTATTAGTGTGGAATTAATTGATATTAGAATAATGTTGTTTTTAGTTGATTTGGATAAGAATTGGGAGTAATAAATTAGAGTTATGTTTTATTTTTTGGGGATATTTGGAAATTCATTAGGTTATGTGATCATTATTTAATGATTTGAGAGGAGATATTAATTGCTTTTTGGATTTAATAATAGAGATTTTTTTAAGATCATCGTTCCTTAGGACATATCATGGATGATAAGTAATATGGTGTGGATCATGTAATGAAATGTGTCCTGATTAAATCATTAAAGGTGTTATTTAGGTCTCAAGATGAGATTTTGGATAGTTGAAGTATGTGTTTTTATTTTTTGTTCTAATTGAGGAGTTTATGATTGGTAAAAAGGTGGTACCACCTATGATTTACAACTTGGAGTTATAAATAGTAGTTGGTGGAAGTAATTGAGAAGCTTTTAGACTTGGAAGATGCTGTAATGGAATATATATTCCACTAGGTAAACAACAAACCACAACTGATCACCTGGTAGCTTTCACTCATTTTTAGTGAGCGTATTTTTTTGTTCTTTTACCCTTAAAATCCATTCTTTCACCCAATTTAATTTATTATTATTGAAAGAATGAAGAGATATCCCATGGAAACTATTAGAAACCCACTTCCTTAATATTGTTTCAAATGACTGAAGGTTATTTTGTATGTTTTTCACATCCATTATTAAAATATATGTTTTCTTTATTCTATTATATTCCTCATTATACCCTTTTTTTCTAATTGCGCACATTAAATTATGAATTTTGAGATTAGTTTTTACAACCACACCTTTATTTTCCTTATTGTTTTACTTATTTATTTACTTTCATCCAAGTTGTTAAATTCGAGGTAATTATTTTCTTTAATTTTGAAAGTTTTAGGGTTCAGGATCATGTAACATGGTTGTTGAATAAATGGTCAAAATGATATGATCTTCCCATGTGAATATTAAATTTTTTAATTAAGACATTTTTATTATTGTAAAATAGTTTCTCAAAATGTGTGCACTTTCCCATGTTCATACAATGATGGGTTCATAGTTAGCGCATGTTTTGGTATAAACTATTTCTATATCATGTGGCCTTTTTGATATTTTAAAAATCTTGATATTTATATTCTAACCCACCATAAATTTTAACCCTAAATCCCTTTAGTCTTCCCACATCAAGTGAGGCTGATCAAGGGGATCCCTATTCAAATCTTTAAAATAATTTCCTTTTGATACCAGGATACCTTCGTCAATTCCCACATTATTCATCAAGGTTGGGGAAAGATTTCATTTATCATTTTCCTTTTTTTATCCCTTCCTACACCGATCTTCCTAGGGGCTATGGAGGCCAAGGACAATGTTGTTGATTTTATTTAACCTTGTGATTTTTGTTATCTTGGACATAAGATACTCATCTTAAGACATATTCTATCATTAGGTTATTCGAAAATTATTCTATTATTTAAATATTATTTGAGTTCATTTGTTTATATCTCATTTATATTTTAGTTTGTATATGGTCAAGTAGTTTTTATGAACAAGTAATCTATTTTTAAATGACATTCATAGTATATTTTTATGGATTATCTATCAAATGATGTTTCTAAAGGCCTAGTTATCAATTTATATATTTGTTTGTAATTAACACAACTTTATTAATATTATTGAGCATATTGGTCTTACTGAGTGTGTAATGTTTTGATTATAATGTGGGATTAGGAATAGTGTAATAAGACCAACCCCAATATCCTAGAGTGGGTTTCTATTTTATTACATTGGCATAGATACATAGTATCTCATCATAAAGGAACTTATTATTTAATAGTCATGGTAAACTAGATATATACATGAAATCCCATTTATAATTGAAAATATAAAGTTCAAAAAGTGTTTTCTTTAAGAACACCATTATCCCCTTTATGATAATCTTGTATTTTAATCATAATACACATCTTGGTATCTTGGGTCAAGGAAACAAAAGAATGGGGTGAGCTAAAATTCTCAGTATGGGTAAAATTACAACAAAAGATATGAATAAATAAGATATAATCAATATGAAAAGGTAAATAATTGAAAAAATTCCATTTAAATCAATAAACATAGGATAACATGGTAGAAATAAAATATGATCAAATGATTCTATATATATAATCACAGTAGTTTGAAACCTGATAGTATATTTTATAATTAATCAAATAATCACACAGAATATCAATAAATAAATTTACAATGATGGAATTCATGATACCAGATATCTGAACTTGAAATATCTATCCCCAATATAGTTGCTATCAAGATTAATCATCATGGTAGTTTAAATATGCCTGGAGAAACCTATCTGATTTAGCCAACTTATTTTTCTCATGTGACCTGTCGATGCATCGAGGGGATATAAAGGACCATGATCTCCACATACTATGTCTATTGCAGTCCACATTTGAAAGGGTAGAAATATAAAAAACATAAAAAAATTATTGAAAAACTACCATATAAATTTTTAATACTTTCCCAAATTAATAAAAATAAACATAAACCATCCATAGTAATATTGAGAATGGTATCAAAGTAGAATATCCATAGTCAAACTGATCATAAACTATATAATTATAGAATAAATATGATATAAATATAAAATATGTCAAGTGGATAATAAGTATGATTATTGTTTTATGTTGATGATTAATAGAAATACCATAAAATACCAATAAAAAATTATTGAGTAAAATAACCTTTCTCTAAAAATAACACTTTTTATTTTAAAACAAAAAATTTCATAAAATATTATCGAAATACTTTTCATTGAAAGCCGCTTTTAAAAACTAATAATTTTTGGAGTATTTTGAAAATAATCTTATTTTAATAAAAAACTTATATACTTTCAAGAGAATATTCATCCAAATGATGTTCATGATGGAGGGTAATTCCATAGATGCCATATACGTTTAAAAAATAACATTCCTTTTGCACTGTAAAACAGTAAGTGATGTGTCTTCTTCAGAAAATAAAAATAATATTCCTTTCGAACCATCTTTTGAAAAATTAAAATATGGGTAAAAAATCATTAATAAATCAATTTAAAAGGGTTACAACATTTTTTTTGATTACATGGTTTTTGAAGAAAACAGATTTCTGACCTAAGAGAGAAATAAAGTCAGATTTTATTAAAAATATTATATTAATAATTTTACTAATGAGTGAAAAAATGATACTATTTCTTAAAAAGTTAATTAATAACTATTTTAGAAGAAAATTGATTGACTTTATTATATAAATATCAAATAAATCCCCCAAGGGAGATGAAAACATAAACAATCTGGAATACTAATAAGATTGTGAAATAAATAATTATCACTTTGGTAACATCTGAATCAAAAGATCCATGTAATATATAAATTAAAATGAAACATTAAATACCATGAAGATAAATGAATTCATGACATAACATTAAAAAATGAAGTATATTGTAATGTCCTGGAATTTTTGTTTAATTTTTTTTTAAAATTGTATGGAATTATTTCAAGGCCACACGCTTTGAAGGCACATGATTCTGAGGCCCAGTGAGCCCATAATAAAATTTTGAACTTTTTATTAGTTTGTTTGAGTAAACATGCAAGATTATTTTTCTAAATTTTGAACTAGTTATAAAATTGAAGATCTGAGGGAACCGTTGAACTTGGAATGCCGGGATTCGCAAAGAGAGGACTTAACTTCGACCAGAAAGGGTCGAACATGAAAGTTATTTTTCAGAATTTTCATAAAAATAATAAAATAAATTAAAAAGTTATTTTTTTTTCTCACCATTGAGAAGAAGAAGAATGTGAGGCGGTGCAGAAATGAGGTACATTAAAGGAATCCCCTTAATGGCTCATTAAGTTGTAGCATAATGATGATTTAAGTAAAGCATAACAGCTACGCTATTTCATAAATGAAACAGCGTAATGACGTGACGTCACAATGCAACAGAAATGCTACGACATGTTTCCTTTTTATGGAATAACACATTGGATAATTGAGGGTTAAATAGAGGATGATTATCTGATGAACCACTAGTGAGTTTTCTCTCCAACAAATAATGAAAAACGTTGAAAAAACATTAACAAATTCAACGCACCTTGAAGAACAGAGCTGGGAAGCAATTAACACCTTTTAATTCTTGAACCAACATGGGTGGACCAATTTAACATCAAAATACTTCAAGGTAGGGGTTTACTTGTTTTACGTTTTCCCTGATCTTCATTTTAAATGAAGAACACGGATCAACCCATGAACAGGTCGATCCGAGAATCATCTGTTCTTGTGGGAGGGTGATGCTTCTTGGGGTTTTTTTGGGGTTAAAGTATTGTTGATAGAACATCATTATTTTAAAATTCTAACATGGAGGTATGGGGCTGACACAATTAGGCCTGACCCCCTCCATCTTGCGAGTTCTTGGTCGATGAACATTTGAAATGGAGGTAAGAAAATTTTGAGGCCTTCACTGGGAAGAAAACACCCCACAGAGTCCGTGGGCGCAAGCAGTGTGAAGAAGGAACCACAAAAATGGAACCAGTGGTCTGTGGAGTACTCTAACAGCATGCCACGATAGTGTTCCATGAGGATCACTACAACCGATCCAGGCTGCGGTGAGGCGATAAGGCCGCTGGCTGTGCTGACGGCTAGTGGAGGCGGATGCGACCCCTCGACCGCGTCGGTGGAACGACCCACAACCTTAGGTATCAAAGGCATGTGATATTCAACCACATGTGGGAATTTGGGCTGGCTGGATTGGATGGCCACGTCACAGCCTGACCATAGTCGCTTCACGGAGGTGGTGGAAACAGCCTCATGTCGACCCGCGGGGCAAGCAGGGAGCCAGACGAAGCTTTTAGCCATGTCCCAGCCAGGCGGGCAAACATGTCCGCCTTTGGAGAACAAGGAAGTGCATAGGCTAGACTTAACCTAGTAGGCTGGACCAGACCCATGTCCTAATAGACTAAACCCAGGCTTGGCCGGGTCCGGGTTGGGTCAGGTCGGTCTGACCGGGTCAGACCGGACCCGGACCCAACCGACCCCTTTTTAGAAAAACCCCAACATCTTTCAAACTAGGTGTTCGATTGACAAGCATTTTGAGGCGTTGGAACCCTCGTGAAGGGGAAGATCTTTCGGAACAATCAATAAGAAGTTTTTAGGTAAGTTGGAATTCAAATAATATCTTGGGGATTGGTTCTCTCAAGATCAAGCATGCTACGTGCGGAAACCCTGGGTTGGCTGAGACCTAAGGACTGCTGACAATCGACCCTATGTGGATCATATTTAATGGCCCTGTGGGAAGTGGATTCTATGTGATCCAGTAGGCCCACAATGGGGAGAAACTTCTGTGTGACTCGATAGACCCACTGTACTTGACAGGAGGAGTACTCCAGTATGGTCATAGGTGGGAAACAACTTCTGTGTGACCCAACATGCACACGGTGGGGAGCGACTTCTATGTAACCCAGAATACCTATGGTACTCATCAGGTATGAGTACCAAAACAATCCTATGTTACTGAGAAGTGGCTTCTGTGTGACTTAGAAGGCCTACTATACTCATTGAGAAGGGGTTCTCCAGCAGCCCATGGTGTTCGATGATGTGACTAATGGTTCTACTATCCTACTCTAGAATATACCTGGTGTGATCTGTCTTGATTCATGAACTTTCATGGTGATAATTCTTTGTGGTTTGTTTGTGGGTTTATTTGTTGTCTTTACTTGGTGTCTTGGGGTCCCTACTGTGTATTTTGTTACTCACACCTACACAGGATTCAGCCGCACGTGTTTTGTCTAGTGAAGATGAATACTACCTTGACGAAGGAATCGCTAACCTAGGACCTAGTGGTGCCCAGTGATACTAGGTAGACGAGATTTACTTCTACAGATTCCAACAGCTACTATGTACCAACCTAATAGATGGGGTTTTCAGTGAATGGTTTTCCAGAGTTTCTTTTGTAATTTCCTATTTTACATTTAAACTTTTTTTTTGGGTTTGTATTCTGACCCATATGAATTCTAGTTGTACTTGTACTCAGTTATTTTTTAGTATCCCACTTGTTTACTTTTAAATCGTTGGGATGTGGTTGTGTGTGCGTGCATACATGTACTCATGCAAATGCATCCCATGTACAAGTTTACACCTTCAATGCTAGTCACTAACCCCTGGCCTTCGGGAGGTAGGCTTGAGGTATGTGACGGCACAAACCCCAAGGGACAATTCGTGACATATATATACCAAAAAAAGAAATAAGTGGGGAATATGGAATATGTATCACGAAATTAAAAGTGATACGAGAAACCCTTATCAAATAGTTACCCTTAGTTTAGAAATTATTTACCTCATATATAAAGGTTAAAAACATGATACTAACTTATAGTAAACCATATTAATATTTATAATGTCTAATACGACCCTATTATATTCTCATTACCCATTTTTTTAATAATATTTCATTATTACCCATGTTTCGGGTGTTAACTCCATTTTTTCTCATACATGTTTTGGCATAAAAGTTTTGGTTCTGGAGTATAAGAAATAGATAAATTATATCCATAATTATATTAAAGTTATCAATATCATATTTTCGTATTATTTACATATTTTTAATCATTCTTGAATATTTTACATGGAAAATGAATCGCATCACTTCGTGGAGATTATAAGATACACATACGCATGAGAGACATTATAATTCTATTAGAGGGTAAATCAGAAAGAAATAATATGATATATTAATTTTATATAATTAATATATTTTCTTATATATCACATATATTTATTATATTTATCCTTATTACCTTCCATGTAAATTATTAATGAAAATGAATCGCATCGCTTCGCGAGGCAGTATTCTGTTGTACACATAAGAAACATTATATTATCTTAAAGGGAATAGAAATTATTAAAGTATATATGATATTATAATTACATAAGTGAAATTATATAATAAATACTATATAAATTCATTAAATACTTCATCATACCCAACTGTGAATGTTTTTGATGGAAAATAGGTCACATTAGTATCCTGAGGAGGTAGTCTTCCATACACACGAGTGACATTATTATTCCAAATTTGAGGGTAATTGATATGGTAAAATGATATTAAATATACATAATAACATCTAATATTATGGGATATAATTTTTTTATTATATTTTATGTCTTAATACATAATTTATAATGGAAAATAAGTAAGAAAATGAAAGATCTTTGTTAAGAAAATTATTTAATGTAAGAGAAACCTCCTTTGAATCTCCTATTAAGGACCATAGGGTTGAAATTTTGGTATGAAAAAACACATATAAAGTGTATAATAATTATTTGGAGGTATTTTTTTAGAGGATTAATGATACAAATTACTTGATAGATTGAATAAGTGAAGGTATTTAATACACATTTATAATCGAGGATAAGTTGTATTCTTGTAAATACCCAAAGGTATTTACTATTGGGAGGTCAATCTTACCTCATGTGCCTAAAAAATTTATTAATAATGTATTGTATGGATGATATGGTTGTGAAACACCTCCAAAACACAAAAAGAAACACATTTATATCATTTTATTCCTTATCATTTAGGTTTCCTCATTTTTACAACTTTAATTCCCACAACATTAATTATTTTTTTAACCCAGGCAATAAAATCCATATGAATTAAGTAAAATGATTGTTATTAGATAATTTGGACTTAATTATTATAATTATGATATCAATATAATAAAATAAAAATTCTATGTGTTTGGAAATTTTATTTTAACAAAAGTACTTGAAAATCATAAAAACATTGCTTTTAACATGAATCACAAAAATTAATTTTACATATTTTTACTAATTTTTATGGTCAAAATTTTAGTTTAACCTATTTTATAATATAATTTACACTAATTATAAATATAGAATACATTTTTTCAAATTTAATTTGTTAGATCTCTTCCTTCTTCAGGTATGTCTCTCATTGATTTTCTCATTGAACTTCTTCATTCAGGCTTTTCATCTTCTTTAAAACCTTTTTTGTTGGGTCTCATTGAGGATGGAGAGATTTATATAGGGGAAATAACTTAAATCATAATGATAAATTTTAATTTTAATTAATTGTGTCGGGATATAAATTTTAAAAATAGGGGTTTTAGGGTCCCTCCATGGGTTGGGAGGATTTAGAGGTGGGTCAGGCTTTTCTGCTGAACCTAGGGAATTTACACGGCATTAACTAGTTACACTAATGGAGCTTTACACATCATTAAAATAGGTTACAAAACATGTAATGTTTGATTAGGGATTAAAATAACATGAGATATGGGTTTGAGGTGTATCTCCTAATTGATAAATAAACAACGTGAAACCTTTTTTCACATCGTGTATTTATCACAAGTAAAAATATTATGTTTACCATGTGGCAGATTTCTCATCCCCCTCACAAGCATCCTTCTAATTTCATCCCAAGATGGATATTTAGGAAATTTTGGACCCCTTTAATCCATTATGGACATCACATTTAGGAAATTTATCTCAGGTTAGTTTTATTTGTTTTATCTCCTTTTCCTCATTCTTCAGTCATTCTCTAGTTCCTACTGTGTAACCCTTTGACCATCATGGAAAACGTTTATTAATCATGATCTTTCATGATATAATTTACATCTCACAGTCATCTAAAACTTCTTTATAATTGTAAATTTCCTTTGTAAGTGTCGTTGGATAAACATATAAAAGTATGAGTGTAAAACCTAACCCTTTGTTCTCTTTAATTTCCAAGTATGTGCAATGTTGCAATTTATGCTAACATAAAATGTGAAATAAATTAATTGAAGGAAATTTGATAAGCCCCTTAGATAACATTGATAAAATAATGTTGATACCTAGATATTGGATTCCCATTGGCTGAGAAACCCTTGAATGATAGTGAATTGGATAATGGCTTATTGTGTGTTTATCATGACATGAGATTAAAGTGATTGATTGATATAGATCCACCTTGACAATGGATTTATTATGGAATTTTATAGCATGTTAATGGTTTAAGACCAAAATAATAAATAAATTGGTTATTGAAAGACTAATTTTTATTTGAATAATTAACCATTTATGATATATATACAATTTTTATATCCTTCTAGATAAGATATGTGTTGAGATTCATGTTTTAATGCTTATATTGAGAGGGATACAACCTAGCCCATGATTTAATTATTATATTGAGCGGTATTTGGCCTTGCACCATAATGTAATTCTTATATTGAGTGGGATTTGTCCTAGTCCCATGTTATAATTCTTATATTGAGCTAGCTTCGACCTAGTCCCATGTTGTAATGCATATATCGAGTGGGATTTCCCAATGCCATACTATAATGCTTATAATTTATGGGATTTGGCACAGTATTATGGTATAATTCTTATATTGAGCTAGCTTTGACATAGTCCCATGTTTTAATGCTTATAATGAGTGGGATTCATCCAAGTTCCATGCCGTAATTCTTATATTGAGTAGGCTCTACCCAATCCCATTCATTAATGCTTATAATTATTGTAACATATTATGCAGTTATTCCCTTGGTTATGTGTTTATGATTGGATTAGTAGTTCTATATTCTCAGAGACATTATGGCATGGTGTCAAATCATGTTATGGATATATGATTGATGGTTGGATTGATTTTTCTACATGCTCAAAGACATTCTGGTATGGTGTCAAAATATGTTATGGTTATATGGTTGATGGTTGGTATGGTTATGCTATATGCTCAAAGACATTAAGTAATAGTGATAAATGAGTTTAATTATTGTATTTTATTAATTGTTAAATTAATTAACACTTCAGTTTATCGAATTATTTCAAGAACTTATTGTTAGAATGATTGGTTTTAGTCATGGTGGGGTAAACTTACTGAGTAATATTCACACCCTATTCAGGATACCATTTGGTAACCAAGTAGATTACATGGATATAGGTTTAGACATGGGAATGAGACCTTTTTACTGATTTTTGTTTTCTGGATTGGTTGGAGTTTAGATATGAGACCGACGTGGGGTTCAAGACTGTGTATTTTGGAGTTTTCCATTCAAATGTTTCTTTTATCTGTATTATTTCTAGCCTTAATTTTTTTTATATCCCAGATTTTCATTACATTATACTTTAATTATTTATTTGATTATGTAGTTTTATTTTTCCCAGATTTGGTTGTCTATTTATTTACTTGTTTTTCTATTTCATTACTTTGATGTTTATTATTTTATATGATTTTAATCTTCACTAGGGGGTATAGTCACCCCACTATATTCATAGAACCCCATAGTTGGTCAACGACCATTGGAATATGTGGAAGAATTCCTGAGGTCATGTAACTAACTTAGTTTATCCATGTGAGAGAGATCCAGATCAAGGGACAATGCAATGTGGTATCAGAGGATAAGGTTATTTGTTTTCTATTGATTTACTATTTGGGAAAGGTAGAAAGAATACTAGAATGTGTTAGTACTTGGTAATTATCTTGTTAACGGGAGTATCTTACCAATGTATTGGGGAAAAGTTGAGTGCCTAGGGTTGGGATTATTGTTCCTATTGTTCCCCTGTTATAGTTTATGATATTTCACCTTGAGTCATTCACATGTTTTGTGATGTTACTTTTTTAATTGAGAATTATATGTGTGTCCTGGTATGGAATGAGATTTTTATTCTAGAATCATGATATACACATAGGGATATATATTGAGATGCATTGTTCTTGAGAGAGACATATTTATTTAATGTGATATACTTTCCCAAGGGAACTATAAAAAAGAGATAACTTTTATATTTATTAAATGAAATAAATGAAATTTTATGTCATGCTAAACCATTTTTAAATCCATGATAGAGAGACTCAATTCATTGGTTCTTAGTTTTTCACCTATTGAGGTAGAACTTTTAATTATCTAGAATTTTAGGGAATGTATTTTTCATGTAGAGAAAATTCCTCCTCATGTTCATCATTTTGAGAACTAAAAGAGTAGTAATCAGAATGATCCAAATCCCACTAATATGAAGTTTCCTATCATTTTTTAGGATCAATTGGATGTTCATCTTCACGATAGATTCTTGAGGTTCATGATATCCATGTAAAGGGATACAGTTCGCACCATGACTTCGATGTCTGAGATAACAAGAGAGTTTTAGCTATATCATCCACCAAAACTCACTAGGGACATAGGCCCATATGTAGTAGAGTTTGGTATTGAGTCAGTCTAGATGATATTAATACAACTCCAGACACCTGCGTATAGGAGGGTGAATCTTATTGCATATATCTTTTGTGGACCTACTAGGCATTAGTGGTACATTCTGGAGTAAGATGGGTTGTATGGGGAAATATCATGGAGGAAATTTTAGTCAAATTTCATAATCCACTTATATCCTGAGACATTGAAGGATTATAAGGACCTGAAGTTCATGAACCTAAAAAATATAGGCATTCCATTAATGGAATACATCAAATATTTCACTTACCCACAACATTTTTTCTCAATTTCTGGAAGCTAATGATTTTTACAGGGAATGATGTTTCTAGGATGGGCTTCACTATGAGAACATGTCATAGGTTAATGAATTACATTTGATAATATTTAGGTCCATGATGGATTAAAAAATCACTTCATAAAGGAATCTGAGAGAGGACTTAATTAGAATCCATGGAGTTTCAGTAGGGTGATCAAGAAATTCTTCTTATGGTAGAAAGAATCATTTATATGGATTATATCACTAAGGTATCAATGGGAAGAAATGTCAGGACACTGGGTAGACATCCAAGGAATGTGTTCCACTACAATTCTTTTAGTGTGTCAAGATGGTCCATAAGAAACCTCTGTGTCTGTACCCAAATTTGGAGTGATGCGCTTGATCTAAGCTGGGTCACCTTTAATGATTTTGTAGGGGTGTGAAATAACAAAGTAGTGGTAGGGAATATGGAAAGGGACCTAATTTTTGAAGGGTCTCAACTACCTCTCCGCAGAATGGTGAATGGAGTTCTACTAGATGATCAAGATGGGGTAGAGGGCATGGTACTCCTTTGCAGGAGAGGCAGTACTAAACAAAGGGAGTAGCAAAGAGGAGTCATAATGGAGCCTAGGGATGAGGGTAAAGTCAGATGGATTCTATATAGTCTACTCTGATTGAGTTGGATGTAGGATAATATACCACCATAGGTATAATTCTCAAATCATTTACCCTTACTTACATTTTGTTTGATACACTAGTATCACATTCCTTTATGTCTTCTCTTATAGAAAATAGTTTGGGTTTAGTTGTGGAGATCATAGACGGTTTCATGAAAATTTATACACTATTGGGAGTGTATTAAAAGAATATAAAATGTTTCAAGTCATGTTATCTATAGATTAGTGGTTACCATTTCATTGTGGAACTATTTGTGATAGAGATGACAGGTTCATATTTTATTATTGGTATGGATAAAATAGTTTTGTATCAGTCTCATATCAACTATTACTAGAGGAAATTTACTATTTTATCTATATAAGGAGGCATGTATTCTCAATAGAGTAAGTGGGTTCTTCAGGATAGTAGTTAAAAAAAAATTTAGGACATGTTGGATTTTCTCAAGTCTCAGATTGAAACTCTTGTTCTAGATGATGGTGGGGTGAAGCAAGATACATTTCCTCATATGGTAGACTATTTATAGTATTTATTTCTTATTGAATTATACAGCATTCCACTTGATAGATATATTTTTTTATGATTGAGTTGGTTCCAGGAGCTAAGCCAATTTATATTCTACCTTATAATATGGTGTTAGTAGAGATTTAGGAGTTGAATGTTTAGTTGGATGATTTGGAATACAAGGCTTTCATGCAGACTAATAAATTTCCATGGTGTTCTATAGTTCCTTTCTCCAAGAAGGATGATGGGACTTTATGCTTATGTGTGGATTATTAGAGACTGAACTAGATGATAATCAAGAACCTGTATCCCCTTACACTCATTAATGATATCATCAATCAGATGAGAGGTTCCAAGACCTTCTATAAGATCTACTTGAGATCAGGGTACCACTATTTTAGGGTGAGACCATTAGACATTCCTTATACTTATTTTAGGATATGGTATGGCTTGTATGAGTTTGTGGTGATTCCTTTTGGTTTGAAAAGTACAATACAAGTATTATTGAATTTATGAATCATATATTTCACACTTTTTGGGATCATTTTGTAGTGGTTTTTGTTGATGATATATTATTGTACTCTCATTTAGTATATTATCATTACTAACATATTGACATCATCTTGAGTACCTTAAGAAAGCATTGAATTTATACTAGGCTATCAATAAGAGGTTTCTGGAATGATAATGTGAACTTATTGGGTCATTTAATCTTGGAGGATAGAGTTTCATTATACCCAAAGTGTAAAATCCAATTACCAATATGATAGGTATGTCTTTAACCTTGTCTTGGTTTTTTCCTTTTCGTTGACTAGGTAGGGTTAATAATGAATTGGGAGGATACATGTAATGGTGAATTCATAGATTTGTTGGACTCTTAACTACAACTAGCCATTTTCACAGGCTATAGGAGGATTACACACTATGTAACCAGGTTACACGATGTATAAGGGTTTTGGATACATACTGTGAAGGGTTCACACCTTGAAAGTTACATGACATGAGGAGCCTCTACATGTATTGAGTTATTTAATGAATGGGTTTTCATTCAAAGCGATGCATTTTTCAGTGGTTATGAAACTTAACTATTTCATGACATGTAATGGTATTACACATCATGCAATACCCCAAATGTGGTTTTTAAATAGGCAACATGACTGATCTATCTCTTTTGGATCCTCTCTAAAATTTATTTTTGTTAACTCAAAGCCATCCCTAGGTGATCTTGGAGCCATCCAACCCTTTTGGATCCTTTCGTACGACGTTCAATCATCATTGTACTTGCAGTGTGAATACTCGATTATGAATTATTCTCTTCTTCTTTGTCTCATTTTCTCTTTCCATTCTTGGGGGGTTAATTGATCATCCTGAAATTGATAGATCTGTACTCCGTACTGATATATCTCGTTTCTTGGTTGAGTTTTGATGTCTTCTACCCCTTTGTTCTCATTGATGGATTTTTTTGTGAGTGTTGAGTTGTGGAAAAAAGGTAGGTGATTCCGTTCCATTTGAAAAAATTGATTAAACTTGAATTTCATGATTTACTTCAATTATTGATTTAAATTAAATTTCTCAAACTTTCTTTCAATTGATTTATTAAAACCTAATTCTAATGAATTGGGATATTTGAAATGGTTTTGCCATGAAAATTGGTAAAACACCAATTCCATATAATTAGATAATTTTTATGTAATTAGATGATTTAAATTGTTTAATGTAAATTGTATATTTGATGGAAATTATTTAAATAATTTTTTTTATTTAATTGTGGAAATGAATTGTGAAATTTATGGAATTTCTTTTGAATTGATTTTAAAATTATGAAAAAGACTTAATTTTTTTTGATAGAAACCCATTGATTTTATATTATTAAAAAGAAATGTTTTGATTAAAACATGTTTTGGTTTTAAATGGATAAATGTAATTTGAAATGGGGGAATGAGATTTAATTATATTTTAAGTAGTATTAAAATGGATTTCCCTTAATTGATTGTGTAAAATAACATGCAAGACTTAGGTAGTTTGTGAGTTATTTGGACACACTCTATGCTTATAAAAAGTTATAAAACACAAATGCAGTAGGTCATATCCCTGAATGAGTCACCTTTGTCCAATGTCAGAGGGATGGGTGTATACACATATTTCTATTACCACTTAGAGAGTGTGGAGTCCTATAACCAATAACTCACATACCTATTTGGAATATGATCATGTTTCTTGGTTGTTTTATATTTGAGAGATAAATATATTACAATGTTTTTAAACTTCTTCACATGCCTTTAGAATTTATATTATTAATTTTATGTAAATGTTTTATTTATTCCATTTTTTAGAAATATTCCAGCACTTGTAAAGAATTTTCTTAAAGAATTTTTGCATCATTTGAATTGTATAAGATGATTTGTTTAAATATGATTTGAAATGAAACCCCTATTTATTTAAAATTCAAAGAATTAATTTGTTTAATATATTATTGGAATTTTATATGGAAGACTTAGCGAGACCCTAATAAGATTTTTAGTTCACACCCAACTTGTGACTTCAAGTGTTTTTAGATTATCTTCTTCCAGGTTCGAGAAAGGGGAAATGATCTCTTAGAGATGGATCCAGCTGCTGAACCTTGGGTTTTGTGAGTTGTTTACTTAGGGATATGGGCTATTTTCCTCTATTTTGGTATTTTGGTTGTAACACTATTTGATTTAATGCCTATTTTCCTTCTGGTACATTATTCCTAGTAGATTTTCTTTTTTTTATACATACTGTCTTTCTTATTTTTTTACTTACATAATGTTTTTAAAAAATCTATTTGCAATTTCAGTTTGTATAATTCCAAATTCTAGTAACCAACCCATTGGGATTAGTAATTACCTTTAATCTATTTCAGGTTCTTCTTTGTTATTGATTGAATTGTCACGAATGAAAAATTAGTTTTTTGATTTTTAGTATAATTTCTACAGTATATCATGAACACTAGGTCGTATCTCGATGGAGCCTTAAATAATTAATTTAAATAGATTGTTTTGATTAAGAAAATAGGGAAAGGGATTTTATGAAATTTGGGCTTTGTTGATTTAATATTAAATCACATAAAATAAAGTGATACAGCAAATAAAAAATTGATAGATTTGATTAAGCGTGATCAACTTGAGGAAACCTCATGATGCTCAACCTTCATCACTTCAAGAGATAGGTTTGTGATATTTTAATACATACTTTATAACACTGAGAACAAGAATGTTATTTAGTTTATAATAGGATACCTCCTTGGGTTCAGTTGAAAACACACAATGATTCATTAGATACTGCCGATGATTTGGTGATTTGTGTTCGACTTCATTACCAAAACTCACAAAGGCAACACACGAAGAACTCAATGCACTCTCCAAGTTTTTATTTTATTTAAATTTGTTATAATGAAATGAAATTAAATTTCTATGGAAGTTTTTATGTGAGTTAAATTGTCCAATGTGTACCACACCAACACCACATTTGAAAGGGGGAAAGAAGTGGTGAATAATGTCTGAAACATTACATGAATGAGTACCCACAAACATGATAATATGAGTTGAGTATGACATAAAAGTACATAATTAAATAAAATAAGAATTAAATATGAAGAAAAACAACAAAAAATCCTATAATTTAAAGGATCATTCAATTATTACAAAAAAAAATCTTAGGATTTACACATGTTCCTTCCCAAGTGATCATGAGGAGTTTAAAAATTCAACGGAGGGGTGGAAGAAAAAATGTTGAAGTAGAACTTCCCACAGCCTCCATAACCTCTAGGGATGTTGAGAGGACTCATTTGGGACTCCAAAATTATGGCACCTATCCTCCTAGTCGAATATAAAAATTGGGAGCACAATGTTTTAATTTATAGGAAATGTGGGAGGTGGTTTTGGTAACCCTAATTTCAAGAACCCACTTAGACCATTATTATAGATGGTAAGAAAGTATTATCTCACTTTGCACAGAATTAAAATTTGTATCTCCACCTCCTGAATATATCCACAAAAAATATGGAACCATTTTGGTAATCACTTATGGAGATATTAACGAAATATAGAACCCACTTTTTGACTTCGATCAGATTCGATTACATGGAAAGAACAGTTTGGATTCCCCCTTAATTAATGAATAGGGATTAGGTGTATTCATATGAAACATATCCCATTTAATTTAGGAAAATAAAAAAATATAATCCCATTGGGATCTAGATTTTAGTAGTAGTGTGTAGTTGAGTTAACAACTGTACTTTAATCCTGTGTAATTTGACCCATTTTTCTTGAACTTCATCATGGGCCCTCAAAATCACCTCCACCAACAATGTTATTATCAAAGAACATAACATTTAAATTTTTAAAAGTGATAAAAACAAAATGATTTAATCAAAAATTATGTTAAATTTGTTATTATTTTTATAATTTTTGATACAAAACTAGTTTAACACAATAGTGTCAAGGTTAAAATGAAACAGTGAATTGTAGTGTGATCACACCCCCACACCTAAAAATTTTCACTCCTGAAAAAAGTCACAATTCCAAAAATATGCATGTGTATATTCCTAACTTTATGAATATTTAACATTCTATGAAATTTTAATCTGTTATGGCAATGTGATCAAAGAAAAAATCATACCAAGGAATTATTCTCAGTGATCATAGAAAAAATGTATTATAAATTGTAAGAGAACAAAATTATAAGAAATTCATGATACCAATCTAAGAAAATAAATCATAATTTAACCATGTCACTAATTCTCCATGTGTGTGTGTGACAATCATTTAGTGCTATTATTTCCACTTTCTATCCAGTAAATATAGTTTATTTTAATATTTTATGCTTCAATGATTCCATCCACCGAAATCGCCCTACATAATTTGCAATAAAATTTCAAGACCCACTCACTTAAGAATTTCTAGAAGTCAAACCTTAATCACCCAACCTATATATCCCTATATGTTTTACATTTTATCCCTCCCCTCATTTTTTTTCAAAAGTTGAACATGAAACAAACCTCACACTCATCACTCAACCCTTGTTAGATCTCCTCACAAATTTTTTTAATAGTCATAACAAGGTCAAACATTGAGGAAGAGTGGTTTTTGACCATCCCAAGATACAATTCAAATTTCTGTGTTGTTTTTTTGTATATTTTATTTTTTATTTTTTATTTTAGGTTTTTATTCCATACAACAGTTGGATAATAGGTACACACACATAGGTAAATCCATTATAGTAATGAAACAAATCATAAATGGAATGAACGTATGGAAAAATATTTCTAGAAAACTAATAAATATTAACCTAAATTATATTTACCTTCTATTAAGTAATAAATATTCACACATTATTGTTTAGTTCAAAAGTGTATGGAGATATTAAGTGACACAATTTCCCATAAACTACTCACACAAAGAGTAACATTCTTCTAAAATGTTTCAAAGAGATACAAACACTTATATCATCAGATATAACCAATTTAAAAGAAATTCATACTTCAATGTTAAATTTATGCTAAAAAAACATTTCATCATTGAAACAATTTTTTTGAAAATGTTAAAACAACATAAAATAGAGAACTTCCTCAATAATTAGAAATAACTTCCATTATTAATAGGGAATAATTTTCCATGATAAATTGTCCATAAAAAAGAAACATTCTAGAGAAAACATGAGGGGGGAAATGGCGGGGGGGAGTGACAATACTAATCATCAAGCAAAAAAGTTAAAAGGATAGAAAGATGATGAAAATTATTAACTAAAATAGGAAAGAGGGCTATGGTAAAAATATTACTCAGTAAGAAAAAAGGTAAATAAAGTACGGAGAATAATTAAAATTCTAATAAACCCAAGAATGTACCCACCCCCTACACCTAGAGTGTTCAATGTCTTCAATATAATAAAGAATAATGTGGGAAGGGAGGATAAAACCTGGTGATATTATCTAGTATATTGTTTCTTGAAGGTGGATTTCCTCCACTGGATACTTTGGAAAATCCTTGTAAAAGTTTTTAATTCTCTGCCCATTGATGGTAATACTTTGACCACTCTACTCGTGCAAAACATATATTGCTCCAAAATAGTAAACATTAGTAACAGAATGAGGAATAATCCATTAGGAACAAAGATTACCTGGGTGGATATTTAGCCTATAATTGTACATTTGTACCTTCACACCAATATGAAACTTCTTCTGATGAATCATCCCATCATGGATAACCTTTGTCTTCTCTTTATAGATTCATGATTTCTCATATGCATCACACTTAATTTCTTCCTAATCCCGAATCAGCAACTTCCTATTCTCACCTTCATCTAGGAGATTCCTATTACATTTCTTGACATCAAAATATGCATGCTGGTCTACCTCCATTGGTAGGTGACCATCCTTTCCATACACAATACAATATGGTGACATTCCAATTGGGTTTTTAAAAGTTATACGGTACACCCAAAGTGCATCATCCAAGAACAAACTCAAATATTTTTTATTGGGTTGTACCATTCTTCCAAGATTCTAATAACTTTTCAATTTGATATTTCAAAATTTCCATTAGTTTGGGAGTGATATGTAGGGTATAATTTATGAACAAACCCATACATACAGAGAATTTTTTTCATGTTATGATTACAAAAATGTCAACCCTAATAACCAACGATGAATCTTGGTAAACTAAACTAGATAAAAATATAGGACCTCACAAAATCAACAACCACACGAGAGTCATCAATCCTGATATCTTTTTCTTCCACTCATTTAGATATGTAGTCAATAGATAATAAGATGTATCAGAAGACAAATGAATTTTTTAAAGGCCCCATGATGTCAATGCCCCATGCATTGAAGATTTCACAAAATAACATGGGCATTTGGGGCATTTCATTCGTCTTGGAGATATTCCCTATGAATTGAAATGGATTACATGACTTAAAAACTAGATGGGCATATCTATACAATGTTTTCCAATAATGTCTTGATTCATGGACTTTCCGAGCTGTATGTTGAGAGAAAAAGTGGCCCCCACAATACAAAGTTTGAAAGAAGGTCAAAATAGAGGTGAACTCATGTTCTATAACACACTAAAGAATGACTTGGTCACTACAAATTTGTCACAAATATGGTTCATCCAAAATGTACCATCTTGAATCATGATTAAGTATCTAGGATAATGAAGCGATGAAATTAGTGGGGACCCTAGAAGTTATTAGAAGATTCACAATTTCTGCATACTAGGGGGTAATGGAAACAACTTAAAAAAGGTTCTCACGAGGAAACAATTATCGAATGGGGATTGATGAGTCGACATGGTGGTCCATTAGTGTGGAAATATGACTCATGGGGATAGCTATAAAAACTTTCACTCCTGTCTTATCATGAATCTCATGGTCAAACTCCTAGATGAGTAGAATCCACCGTATGAGGTGCGGCTTAACATCAGGTTTTTTTAGGATAATACTAAGGTCTAAACGATAAAAAAATACAATGATTTTAGATCCAATAAGATATGAATGGAATTTTCCAAGGAAAAAACAATTGAAATAAGTTATTTTTAGTGATATTTTAGTTTTCTGGGGAAGGTTCAAGGGAACATGAAGCATAAATAAAGACATGAGGAGACTTCTCAACCCTTTGTGATAATACCACCCCAACTGTAATGTTAGAGGCATTACAGATAATTTTCATGGGAATATCCCACCTTGGTGGTTGGATTATGGGAGGTGATTTGAGACTCCTATTTAGTGAATAGAATGCATCCTCACAATTTTTATTGGACAAAAACATGATTTATTTCTTTTGTAATAATTGGGATAATGGAAGTGTCATCTTACTAAATTCTTTAATAAAGCAGCAAAAAAAAAACTAGCATGACCTAAGAAATATTTCACCTCATGAATACATTTTAGATATGTAAGGGTTGAAATTAATTCAAAATTTTAATTTATCCACTTGAATTCTCTCATTTGAAATAACATTCTCAAGAACTATCCCCCACTCAACCATGAAATGGAATTTCTCGTAATCTAATACAATATCTTTTTCAATGTAATGGCGGAGAATAGAACCTAGGTATGACAAATAGTCATCGAAATAAGTTCCATAAACTATTAAATCATCCATAAAAACATCCTTTCAATCCTCAAGGTACTCATAAAATATAATAAACACACAACAATAAAAATTACCAATAACATTACATAGACAAAAATGTATCCTTTTGTGCGTAAATGTGCCGAATGAATAGGAAAATGTTATCTTTCCATGATCCTTAGGGGATATATTGATTTGTAAATAACCCGAATAGCCATTAAGGAAACAATAATGGGACTTACCATCCAATATTTCTATCATTTGTTTAATGAAAGGCAAGGGAAATTGGTCCTTTCATGTGGATTCATTGAGTTGATGGTAGTCAATATAGACTCACCAATTGTTTTGCACATTTGTTGGAACTAATTCATTTCTTTCATTTGACACAACATTTATTCCAATTTTTAAGGAAAATTGCACTAGGCTAACCCATTTACTATCATATATAGGATAGATGATCCTAGTAGAAAGTAATTTACTGACTTCCAATTTTACCACATCAAGGAGTATGTGATTCAACCATTTTTGATCTTTCCTTACGAGATTATACTCATCATATAAAAGTATATGGTGCATACAAATAGATGGGATAATTGATGGAATACCATCCAATGTCCATCAAATTTAATTTTACACTCTCTCAAAAGGTCAATCAGTTTTTATTCATATTGTGGAGAGAGGTTATTGGAAATAATGACGGAAAATTATCCAATACCCTCAAGATAGGCATATTTTAAATTAGATGTAAGTGTTTTTTGTTCTAACACTTATGGTTTTTGGATTGAGGGAGGGGATTTATGGGGAGTGAGGTCAATGAAACTATCTATCTACTCAAATTTATTATCTATGGGAAGAGGATAAATGGAAATGATATTTTCAAATTCATCGACAACCATGGGTACATCATAATGAACACACTCATCAGTTAAAGCAAAAAATTTACACATTTATGAACCCACAAAAAATTAAAAACCTGAACCAAAACTCAAATAATCCAAGGTTGAAGAATTGGAAAATTATTTAGAGTATGGGTTGAAGAGAGAATATTGTGTTTGTGTGGCATTAGATATAACTTCCATCGAATAGGTATGAAGATTGGAGTCCTCTTTAATGGGGTTTTTCTTTTCATAAAGGATGTTAAAACATACCTTTTATCCACTGAAATATATGGAAAACATACCATTATGAACTTTGATGATCATATTTTCTATATTCAAGAATGGACTTCCATGTATGAGAGGGGCATGTCATTGGGTTCAGGTATCCTCTATCTCAAGAATATATAAGTCAATGTGGAAATGAGATTCTTCAATTTTAGAAGGATGTCCTCAACCACTCTAGATGAGTGTGTTGTGCTATGGTTGGAAAGTTTCACTATGATTCCTATCAGTTTAATCCCTCCAACCTGCAAATAAGTGTACATATATTAAGGTATTACATTAATTTAAGCACCTAATTCTAGAATAGAAACTGAAAATAATGTCTCTCCTATGGTGCAAGGTATCGTGAAAGTTCGCATATCATTGTATTTGGCTGGTATTTCTAGTTGAATCAAGGATAAGACATCCTTTCCCAAGTAGACTATCTCATTCCCTTTCATCCTTTGTCTATGGGGGCAATGTTCTTTATGAAATTTGGTATAATGATGGATTTTCTTAACTACATTCAATAAAAGAAATGTTAACTTACATCATTTTAAATGTACCCATTATTTATTTGTCAATCTCATTATAAGTTTTTTATATTTATAGAGTATTTAGGGGAAGGGAAGAGGAATGGATTGTTCCAGGGAATCCCCAATGATTATTTTTTTAACCTTTTTATCTTGTTCTTCTTTACATGAATCTTTGAAGGTTAGAGAAATAGAGTTTTAAGGTGAGGGACATACCTGTTGTGTAAAATTAGTAGAAGGAGAAACTACTTTACCACTATGAAGTGTAATTTCACAAAAATTCTCTCTGTCCTTAAAATTATAAATGGGTTGGAATGGTTTTTGTATTGTACATTTCATATTAATATCAATGATGGTTTTTTCCAATTGTCCCACATGAGTTCGTAGGTCTTGAATTTACAATTGTGTGGTTTTTTTGGAACTAGAGGTTCTGGGATTCCATTTTATTTACCATATCCTTGGGGGTTTGTTCAGACTTCATAGGAGGATTATTTTTTTGAGAGTTTGAAGGATAATAAGCTTTCATAACTTGGCCTTATTGATAAATATTTTTCTCGGGGTAGCTTGAGTTTCTTCCTTGTCGGTATTGTGATTGTGCTTGACACCCAGGGTATTGGATTGGGAATGAATGATTCTTTATTGAAGGGTTGTGCTTGTTGGAATGGATTCCTAGGTAATAGTTCTATATAAAAATAAGATTAATCCTAATGTTGTGGGAACTGGTCAGAAAAATGAGTGTTATCAGAACAAATAATAAAAAGTAATGGAATTGGAGGAGAGTGTTAATTACCTTGTTCTTGAGATAATTTCCTTAGAATGATATTCATATCATCAAGTTTATTGTCTAACTTTTGTTCTAGGTATGAACTAATTACCTCATAAACTCCCCAGGTTGGTGAAATTGCCCGTGTACCAAATTCTTGTTCATTTTTAGCCATGTTAGCTATTAAGTCACGAGCAACAGAATGAGTTTTATCAACTAGGGCACCACTAGTTGCAAGATATATCATAACATGATCCATGGGGACAATTACCACATATAAGTATTGAATTAGTAATTTTTCATTAATTTTGTGGATAGGACATCTTGAATAATGTATTTTCAATATCTTCTATTATTCAGGAAGGGTCACCCCATGTGATTGACTAATTCCACAAATATCTTTTATAATTGATGAAGTTTGGGAGGAAGGGAAAAAATTCTCTATAATGAGACTTTTAATGTCATCCCATCCCCCATTTGGGGTAGGAAAATAATATATCATGTCATTGGATATACCATCAAGGGAGAAATGGAAGGCCCTAAACATAATGATATCCTTAGACATATTTTGGGGTTTTATGGTGGAGAACACTATGTGAAACTTTTTGAGATGTTTGTGAGGGTCCTAACTGAGAAGAACATGGAATTTAGAAAGTAGTCGGATGAGGCCTCTCAGCTCAAATTTGGTTTCTCCCTTAGGATATTTGATGTATGCAAGTCGGTACACCACATCCAGTGTGATCAGCTCTTATAAGGTTCGATTATTTGCAGCCATGATTTCTAGGTATTTATTTGGTTCAGTTTTTGATTGGTTTGGGACCAATTGAGTTTCAAAAATGGGATCCTAAATTTTACTTGATTTTCATACTCAAGATGACATAATTTGTGAGTGAAGTGTCTTTGAAATTTATGGTTCAAATTCAAGAAATTGTTCTTTTTTATATTGGGTCATGCAAATAAGTTGTGATTTTTTTATATTATTTTCATCTTTTTATGATTAAATATGGATAAAATAAAATCACATAAGAAGTGTGAAAGGGGAAAAGAAAATTGAATGTTATACTACATAATTTGAGGGATATAGAGAGAATAAGAATAAGATAGATAGAGGAAGAACACATAATAACAAACAAAAATAAAAACAAAACACCAAAACCAAAAGAATAAAATGATGGGGGGGGGGGTATAAAAAGGAGTAATAAGTAAAAAATTAATGTAAATAAATAAATGTATATAAATAAAAAAATTATCTTTACTTCTTGTAAATGGTGCCAAAATTTGATCGTGTTTCCGAGCACATCAAATAAGCTATTTAGTTTTTGCTTGAATTTCTGTAGTATGGCCGGAATATTAGGTCATATCTTGATAGAGCCATATATAATTAATTTAAAAATAATGTTTTTATTCATAAAAATTGGAATGGTATTGTATGAATTTTTTTTTTCTGATTTAATATTAAAATCATATAAAATAAAGTGATAAAATAAAGAAAAAATTGACAGATTCGATTAAGTGTGATCAACCCGGGGAAATATCATGATGCTCATCCTTCATCACTTCAAGAGATAGGGTTATGATAATTTAATAAATATTTTTTAACACCTATAAAAAATAATTTTACTGAGTTTATAATATGATACATCCTAGGGTTCAGTTGAAAACACATAATGATTCCCCTGATACCACTGATGATTGGGTGATTTGTGTTTGACTTCATAATCAAATCTCACCAAGGAAACACATGAAAAATTCAATGTGTTTTACAGGTTTGTATTTTATTTGAACATGTTACCATGAAATTAATGTACATGTCCATGTAAGTGTTTATGTGAGTTCAATTTACTAATAAGAACCACAAAAACACCATAATTGAAAGGGGGAAGAAGTGGTGGTGAATGACGTGTGAAACATCACATGAATGAGTACCCCCAAACACAATCATATGAGTTGAGTATAACATACTGGTACATAAATCAATAAAATAAGAAAATTAGATTAATAAAAACATCATACAAACCTAGAATTAAATTGATCATTAAATTATTACAAAAACAAAGCTTGGGATTTACACATGTTCCTCCACAGGCGATCACAAGGAGTTTAGACATCTATGGGAGGGTAAAAAGAAAAGGATGTTGAATTAGAACATCCCATAGCCTCTATAACTTATAGGTATGATGATAGGACCCATTTGTGACTACAAAATGGTATAACCTTACCTACTAGTAGAACTTTCAAAAGGGGATCCCAAGGTTCTAATTTATAGGAAATGAAAAATGTGATTTTGGGAACCCTGATTTGGAGAAACCTCTCGGCCCATGGGTTTTAATGGATATAAAGTCTTATATAACTTTTTAAAGAACTAAAAAGTGGTATCCCCACCTCTTGAATATATCCACTGAATATTTGGCACCATTTGGAGAATCAAATATGGAGATATTGATGAAATACAAAACCCAATCATTAACTTCAAACATATTTGATTCAAAGGATAAGTCAGCTCAGCTAGGCCCCTTAATAGACTAATGGGGTTTAGGTTTATTCATATGAAATTTATCCCATTGGAATTTAGACTATCCCAAAAAATATTATTCCATTTGGATGTACAATTTAGTATAAGTGTGCGGTTGAATCCAATGGTGTGCTTGGATCATGCGCAGTTTGGCCCATTTTTCTTGAACTTCATCACATGCCTTCCAAATCACCTCCATATACAATTTAATTATCAAAACGCATACAATTTTCTTTTTTAAAAGTGATAAATAAAAATAATTTAATAAAACATGAAGTGAAATTTGTTATTTTTTTTAAATTTTCAATAAAAAACTAGTTTAGAACAGTGGTGTAAGTGTGAAAATGAAACAGTGAATTGTAGTGGGATCAATTTGCAGGTTACTAGGGTACCTTGGTTAGTTCATGAAATAGTGGTATCAAAAGAAGCTATATATTTTTTCTTAACATTAATATTCAATTGAGTAATATTTTTGGTACTTATGAGGTAGTTATGATTGATTGTCTGGCCATATCTCACCGTAATGAACCTTACATTGCCAGGGGTGGTTAGGGAAAGGAGTCTTGTGAAATAGTTCAAGTATTTTCCCTATTTTGATTTTGACAGAGTGGAATACAAATATAGTTGATCCATGTGTTGTAAAAAATTTCCCTTTTTTCTAAGTTTGAGTGTTAATCTAATGTATTCCTTATTGTCTATAGATGTTGTGTAACATCATGCCTCCGAGAAGACATGTGAATAGAATCTAGGAAGAGGATAGTAATGAATCTCACCAAGAGAATCCTATTATATATTAGAATCTATTTTAGGTGATCATGCATATAGTCTATTCTTTAGGATATGCACCAACTCCAATCCCCATTCAGGCTCCAGCTGTGGATCCTTAGGGGGGATGTTCTTCGAAATCATTCTTAAGAGTTCCTTCACGAAAATACATGATTTTTCAAAGTCTCCAATAATCTTCAACATGTTGATTAAAGGTTTGGTATGATACAATGTATTTTTGAGTTATTGGAGTCATTGGATGAGATCAAGGTAAATATTTCCACCTTTGTGTTGGAAGGATCAAGTAGGATATGGTGGGACACAATGGTGATGGAATATTAACATGAGGGATTAGAGTGGAAATAAATAATGGTTATTTTCACCAGATATTTCTATCCAGAGTCAATGGTGTTGTCTAAGGTGGTGGAGTTTTTAAATCTTGAGCATGCCGAAAAAAATGTGACTGAGTATTCAAATCACTTTGCTAAACTTGTGCAGTTTTCAACTGAGATTGTATATAATGAGAGGATAAAGTCTTAACGGTTTGAGTTGGGAATTAGATCATATTTTTTTTCTCATGTTTTATTGCTAAATATGACCACTTATTCTGATGTGATAGATAGGGAGATGATGGTTTAAATGGACTTGTCTAGAAAGTCAAGGTTAACCAGAGTTTCTTTTTCTCCCAGTTTCACCATCAGTTCCTTCAAGGGAAAGAGAAAGCGTGTTGATTCTGGATATAGTTCTCGATGATAGGGTCATTAAATACCTTCTAAAATACTAGGAGTAAGTACATTAATTTTCTATCAATGTGTAAATACTGAAAATTCAAAGAGGATTTTCACAAATGCACCCAAGAACTGTAGCTTTTGAAGATATTTAGGAAACTTTCAAATATTATACCATATATTTTCTACTTAGTGTAGTGGAATATGATCATTTTATCCTCTTAAAAATATGGGAAAATTAGATGCTTCATTTATAAAAGTGTTCCAGCTATAAGCATCTAGAATGAAGCCACTTTATGCAGTGTAAGAGTCTCTAGAGGAAGCAAACACGAGTGTATCAACTATGATAGGTACCATTACAATAGATTTTTCATTATTAGCTGCCCTATTTGATACTGGCACATCTCATTTGTTTATTTAAACCTATATTGTTAATCATATAAATCTTCCTATAATGATTTTATCCTGTGCAATGGATATTACCACATCCCTTGGAACAAATAGAGTAAAAGGTCTCTATAGTCATGCTTGTGTGTTTCCTCTATCAAATGTCGAGATATCTTGGAGTGTTTAGGTCTCAACATGAAAACTATTGATGTCATTTTCATTATGTATTGGATCATTTCTAATAAATCCCAGATTGATTGTTATCTTCAGTGGGTCTACCTTACTATAGCCAGTGGTGTGTCTCTTGTCTTTCAAGGATAATGGGACCCAAGGATGAGTAGAACCACACCTTTTTATCCAGAGCTGGGAAATTAATATTAGTTTTTTCTTTTGATCTATAGTTGGAATACATTAGTGGGGATATCCCTCTAGTTTTAATCTAGTTTCCTGAAGTTTTTCCTTCTGACTGATCTAGTTTTTCACTGGTATGGGTGGTTGAGTTTTTCATTGACTTAATGCCTGGTACTCAACTAGTTTTTATTCCCTATTATTGCATGGATCCATCTAAAATTAAAGAGATAAATTCAAATTTGTTTGATATTATTTAGAAATTATTTATACGCCCGAGTGTGTCACCTTTGGTGGAACTAGTTCTCTTCCTAAGAAGGCTGATAGTTCTCTTTGCTTATGTGATGATTACTGAAAGCTCAATTGAGCTACGATGAAGAAAAATTATCTGTTTTTATATATTTATGATCTATTTGATTAGTTTAAAATGGTAAAGAAATTTTGAATGATCAACCTTTGATCTGGTTACCATCAATCAAGGATAAAAGAATCAGACATTCTGAAAGCAGTCTTTCAGAGAAGGTATTACCATTACAATTAACTTGTTATGCCCTTTGGTCTAACAAATTCTCCTACGGTTTTCATGTATTTGATGAATATGATGTTCCATGAATATTTAGATATCTTTTTGGTAGTTTTCATGGATGAAATCCTCATCTACTCCAATCCAAGGAGGACTATGTGAAACATTTGAGAATAGTTTCTAGTCGCTGAGAAATCACTGAATTTATGCCAAACTTTCAAAGCGTAATTTTTGGATTTGGGAAGTGAAATTCTTGGGAAACATGGTATTTGAAAATGTTATATCATTTGATCCTAAGAATTTGAAGGATGTTATGACTTAGGAGAAACAATGTAATGTCTTCAAGATTCTGATCTTTTTGGGCATAGCCAAATATTATCATCGGTTTGAGAAGGAATTGAAGTTGGATTCTCAAATTACTTCTCTAAATCTAAATTGGGTAATGCTTTTATGGAAGGATAAATGTTAGAATTATTTTTTTTGAGATGAAATTATTTTTTACTATTGCACTAGTGTTGAATCTTCTAGAGGATGGCCATGGCTATGTGGTCATTTTTGATGCATCGGGTTCAGGCTTAGGATGCTTTCTTATGCAGGGAGATCATGTAGTTTCTTATACATCTCATCAAATTAGGCCACATGAGAATAATTATCCTACCCATGACCTTTAATTGGTAGTTGTGATGCACGTGCTTAAGATTTGGTGGAACTACCTTTTCATAGAAAGGTTTACTGTGTATTCAGACCACAAACCTCTTGAGTTATATCTTCTCTCAAAAAGAATTTGATCTTCACTAGAGGCATCGGGTGGAGTACCACCAATATTTCGAATCTAACAACACCTACACCATAGGGAAATAGAATTTTATTATAAATGAATTGACCTAGAATGTTCCAACCCAAGTAGTGAATGAATATTTAGTAGAGTGAAATTTGTGTCTCTCCTTGGATAGTGGAATATTAGAGTTTAGGAGAAAGGGGATGAAGTTTTTTTTCCAGCATTCAGTTGACATCCTCAGTTCTTGAGATGATTCTACAATATTAAGAGATTAATGATGAATTCTGTAGCATTAGATACACTCTTTTTTGTGGGGAGATAGTTTCCCAATGGAAATTATCTAGAGAGGGAGTTCTTTGCTATCAAGATCGCTTTGTTGTGCTGTTAGTGTTAAGAAAGGCTGTGAAGGCAGTTGTCATAATTCCCAGTGGGATGTGAACCCAGTAACCATTAATATTTTTTATGATATGCGGTTGTAGTTTTGGTGTCTAGGTATGAGATGGGGAATTTATGAGTTTTTTTCTCAATATAATACATGCCAGTAGGTGAAGGTCAATCCCAAAAAACCATCGGGTTTACATCATCCACTTCTAGTCACCACATGGAAGTGGGATGAAATATTTATGGACTTTCTGGTTGGTTTTACGCATACCAAGAGAAAGAAGAATGTGATATTGGTTATAATTGATAGGTTGAGAAAGTCATCTCACTTCATACCCATTTGTGATACAACAAAATTTTAGGAGTTGGGAAATATATATGTGAAAGATATTTTTCATTTTCATATATTTCTATATGAAATAGTTTCTGATAAGGATAATCAGCTCACTAATCATTTTCTTAGAGGCCTTCAAGAGTAACTGGGATCTGAGGTCCATTTGAGCACTACCTACCATCTACATTTGGGTGTCCAGATAGAGAGAGTTATACAGATTCTTGAGGATATGATTCAAACTTGGGTTCTCAGCTTTGCTGGGGCTTGGGATAATAACATGGGGCTGGTTGAGTTTTCATATAAAAATAGTTAATATTACACGATCATAATGACACCTTTTAAGGCCTTATATAGTCAAACTTTTAAGTATCCTTTGTGTTGGTCAAATATTGGTGAATATAACTTAGTTTAATGAAGCTTGGTGAAAGAGACAGAGAAAATTATTCAGTAATTCGTCATAGTATATTGAAAACACATAGATGATATATGTATTATGCAGATCCTTATTGTTAACCATTGGAGTTCTCATTTGGAAACCATATATTATTCAGAGTTTCACCCTGGTTAGTTCATCGATGGTTTTGGAGGCAAGGGAATCTTGATTCTTATTTTGCGGGACACATTCAATGTTGTCGAGAAGGTGGGGAATGTTTTCATGCCATTTATCAATTCCACCACAACTGATGTAGATACATAACATATTCCATGTATCATATAAGAGAAAGTATTTATATTATTAGTCTAATGTTTTGATTTGGATTGATCTTAAGATTGAAAATAATTTATCTTTGATTGAGTGACCAATCAAGATAGTTGATTTTGAGACCAAGGTACTTCATAGGAGGATGATAGATTTGGTTAGTGTGCTATGACAACATGGTTCTGATAATCATGGGATGTGGGAACATAGGGAACTGATGAGAGAGAAGTGGCCTAATATTTTTTTTCATGGAAGCTTCTTCATAGTATTTCTAGGGATAAAATTATTTTAAGGAGGGAAGTTTGTAACATCCCATTACAGATATGATAGGAATGTATTTAACAGTGTTTTTGGATTTTCTTTTTATTGAGTGGTTAGGGTTGAGAGTGAATTTGGAGGTTACCTGTAATGGTGAAGTTAGATATTTTTTTGATTCTCAGCTTTAACTGGTCTTTTCTACAGGCTACAGGAGGGTTACACGCCATGTAACTAGGTTACACGACGTGTAATGGTTTTGGGTACGTATCATGAATGTTTCACACCATGAATGTTACATGATGTGATGATCCTTTACAAATCAGGAGTTATTTAATGAATGGTTCTTCATTCAAAGCGACACATTTTTTAGAGGTTATGAAACTTTACTATTTCACAATGTGTAATGGGATTACACATCGTGTAATACCCCAACTGCGATTTTAAAACTGAAAACACGACTGATATATCTCTTTTTCTCCTCTACAAATTCATTTCTCTCAACCCAAAGCCTTTCCCAAGAGATATTAGAGCCCTCTATCCCTTTAATATCCTTTTGTATGGTGTTCAATAATCATTTTTATTGTGCTGTGAATATCTGTGTAAGTGTTCTTCTCTTTTTCTTCATCTCTTTTTCTATTTCTCCTCCTTGGGTGTTAATAGATCATCCTAAAATTGATAGATCTAAACACTATGTTTCTAGATCTTGTTTCTAGGTTGAGTTTTGAGGTCTTATACAACTTCATTCTTATTGATAGGTTTCATTATGAGTGTTGAGTTTCGTGAAAAAAGTATGTGATTCCATCCCATTTGGCCATATTGATTATCCTTGAATTGCTTGATTTACATCAATTGTTTATTTAAATTCAATTCCTGAAGCTTTAATTCAATTGATTTATTAAAACCTAATTCCAGTGAAATGGAAGATTTGAAATGGGATTGGAATGAATTTGGGAAACCCCCCAATTCCATTGAATTAGGGTTTTTATGAGAAATTGGTTGATTTAAAATTTAAAATTTAAATTGTAGATTTCATGGAAACAATTTCAATTAAATTGTTGAATTTAATTATGGGAATTAATTGTAAAATTTATGGAATTAGTTTATAATTGACTATTTTTTTTGAAAATGGATTAAAATGTTTTGATAGAAACCCAAGGGTTTTATCTGGTTAAAAATGATTTTTTTGATTAAAACCTATTTTGGTTTTAAATAGAAAATTAGAATTTAAAATAGGGAAATGGGATTTAATTGTATTTTATGCATTCTTAAAATGAATTACGCATCATTGATTTTGTAAGAGAACATGAAATCCGTAGGTATTTTGGGAGTTATTTGGAAACACTCTACGCTTATACAACATTCTAAAAAAAAATACAGTAGGCTAAATCCCTAATGGGATAGTGATGAGTCACCTTTTTCCAGTGTCTGAGGGACATGTGTATAAACATATTTCCAAGATCACTTAGAGAGAGTAGATTCATATAGCCTAGAAGTTTCATACCTCTTTAGAAGATGAATATATTTATCTCTTGTTTTATATTTGAGATATAAATATATGCCAATGTATTTAAACTACCTCACATGCCTTCTAAATTTTTATGAACTGTTTTATTTTAGCCATTGTTTTATAAATATTACATCACTTGTAAATCTATTTATTAAAGAAATTTTCCATAATTTGAATTGTATAAAATGATTTTTTTAAATATGATTAGAAATTACAGAAGCTATTTTTTAAAAATTTAATTCATTCCATTGGTTAATCTATTTTTGGAATTTGATATGGATTCCTTGGTGAGAGAATGTTGGGATTTTTAGATCACACCCTAATTTTTCTTTTGGGTGTTTGTAGATTATCTTCTTCCAGGTTAAATTAACGAAAAATGATCTCTTGGAGGGGGATCCAACTGTTGATCCTTGGTTTTGGTGAGTTGTGTTCTTAAAGACTTGGGATACTTTCCTCTGTTTTGGTACTTGGGTTATAACACTTTGGGATTTAATGCCTTTTTGACTTCAAGTACATTACTCCTAGTGGATTTTATTTTCTTATGTATATTTTCTTATGTCTTTTAACTTTTGTAAATTTTGTAGAAAAAATGATCCCAATTTTTGTTTGTGTGATGCTAGGTGCTAGTCACCAACCTATGGGAATTAGGAACGTTCTTCAGGATATGTCAGGGCCATCTTGGTCATCGGGCTACTGGGGTACCTGGGCTAGTTCATGACACAAATAAGGTTGAATTAATAGTATCTTTTTAGTGAAGAAATTATTTCTTCAAGATTTGGTGATTTCTAGGTTTAGTGGGTTGTTAATTTTGTTTTATTACAAAGTTTTCCCATTTGGAAGCTCTAATGTCAGGGGTGACCAAGAAAGGGGTAAAGTTAGTTTGGTCAAAATCATTTGACAGAGACTTCCAAGAGTTTAAGGGAAGGATAAACTTAGTAATGATCACCATATTACATATATCGGGTAAGGAATAAACTATGTACTATGGCACATCCGGAGTTGGACTTGGGGCAGTTTCGATTTAGGAGGACCAAGAGGTTGTTTATAGCTCTAGAAAGACGATACTAAATGAGAGAAATTATCCTAATCATGTTATGGAGTTAGTAGAAGTGGTAAATTCTATAATATTATAGTGGAATTATCTTATGGGTGAGAGGTTTCTGGTTTACACAGACTACAAGAGCCTCAGTAACATGTTTTCTCAGCAAGACTAGAACATTTTCCACAAGAGGTGGGTCAAGTATCTACATTATTTTGACTTTGAGAAGGATTATACACCATGCATGGTAAATTCAATTTCTGATTCCTTGAGTCAAATTATGTAGATAGAGGTAGTTTTTGAGTCTTCTGATGAGTGGTGGAAAATAGCGCTCTTTTAGACATGCATCTTGATGTTTAGGAGTACCAGGGATGAGTATATCTTATGTTGAAATCTGTTATATCCTTTCTTTTGGGCCAGATCCAGACAAAAAAGATATATATTCCTAAGGGATTATCTATAAGATGAATCTTATATAGTTGGGAGACACCAACATGATGGTCTATTTCCAATGACAATTATCTTCTTTTCTTTGGCAAAGTATGGGTTCCTATGGGTTTATCATGGAGTTGATGAGGGAGTTTAATTATTCTAGATGGAGGGTACATCCAGTTTTGACATAGATATATCGTGGTCTCTATAGATAGTACTAGTGGTCAGGAATGAATATGGATATAATGAGATTTGTGGTGAAAAGTTCCACCTGTTAGTAGGTGAAAGTTATATATCAGAGGCTGACTTGGCTTTTGCAGCTGTTACACCTACAAGAGTGGGAATGGGATGATGTTATTAAGGATTTTGTGATAGGATTACCTAGGAGGACCCTTATAAATGCTCATATATGGGTGATCATGGACCAACTATTGGAGGCATCCCAGTTCTTATATATCAAGGAGACCATCACTTTTGATGATAAAGATAGTATTTAGGTGCGAGAGAGAATTATAATGAATGGTGTTCTAAGAAGAATAATTTCTTATAGAGATACTCTTTTAAAATATTGTTTTTGAAAGGTTTTCATAAGTTATTGGGATCACATGTTCTTATAAGAATAGCTAATCAACCTCAGAAAGATGGTTAATCTGAGGGTACCATTTGCATCCTGGAGGATATGTTACAAGCCTATGTGTTGGATTTCAATGGATCATAGGAGTATCATATGGAATTCATGGAGTTTCCATATAGTAATATATTCCAAGAATAAATTCATATGTAACCTTTTGAATCCTTATATGGAATGTCGTGTCATTTTCCTCTTTATTCATTGGAGGTGGGAGAGTCAGTGCTGGTTGGGCTTAGTCTTGTGCAAGAGACTTCTAAGAAGGTTTAGTTGATCAGAATGTGATTGATGACCTCATAGAGTAGGTATAAATCTTATGCTAACCATAAGAGGCGACCTTTGGAGTTTGAGGTTGGTAGTCATGTTTTTCTTTGGGTGTCACTTAGTTTAGGGAAGTGTTGTATCATGAAGTAGGGAAAGTTGGAATCTAGTTTTTTTTTGGTAATTTGAGATAGTGGGTAGGGTTTTTCCAATGGTGCACTGATTTGAAATTCCATAAAACTAAAGTTCCATGCATGATGTGTTTCATATGAATCAACTTCAGAGATATCGCCCCAATCTTTATAATGTGATAGACGTAAGAGATGTCAATATAGAGGTTTATGCATCCTTTAAGGAGCATTAAATACATGCCATGGATTGTAGTTATAAATATATCTAAGGGAGGAACATTCACCATGTGTGAGTGCAGTGGTGGTATGGGATTTTAAATGTGGATATATAGGAGAGGGAGTATGATATGTGGGAATTGTTTCCATACATTATTTCCAATACACTATGGTGATTCATTAAGTAGCTCAGGAATGTGAAGTTAAATGGGAATGAGGTTGTATAATCCAGACCTTTTTTAGGAATGTCTCTCTTTGATTTTTTTCATTGAATTTATTCAATTGGGTTTTTCAACTTCTTTAAAACCCTCACAGTTTGGTCTCATTGAGGATAGAGAGATTTTTCTAGGTAAAATCAATCAAATCCCAGGGATATATGTTTTTTCATATTAATGTAGTCAGGATATAAATGTGAAAAGGGGGTTTCTATGGTTTGGAAGGATTTTGTGGTGGATTAGGATTTTCTAATAAAAGTAGGGAATTTTCTTACTATAAACCAATTATAAGATATTGAATTTAAAAATTATGAAAACCAGTTACAGGATGTCTAATGTTCAAGTGCGGTTAAAAATAACTCAAGGTTAAGAGTTTTAAGATGTATATATTAATTGAGAAATCCACAATGTCAAACTATTTTACATGTCATGTATTTATCATGAGCAGAAATTTAATGCCTACTGTAGAGATGAATTATCACCCCCCTCGCATGAATCCTTCTCCTCTTAGACCTAGATGGTGATTAAGACAATTTTGGATCCCTTCTCTCCATTCTAGATGTCCCATTTTGAAAATTGATCTCCAGAAAGTTTTTTGGGTTTCTACTATATTCCTCATTTATCCACTATTATCTAATTATTGCGGTGTAACCCTTTAGCTGTCATGGAATCCGTTGGTTAATCCTGATATTTCTTGTTCTAGGTTCCATATCTTGGTCATCTATGACTCCTTTCTTATTGAAAATTTTCATTTTAAGCATCGTTGGATCACCAAATAATGGTATGGGGCCGAAAACGAGATCTTATGGTCTATTCAATTTTTATTTATGTGAAATATTGTTATTTTTCCAATATAACATGAACAATAAATTAATTTAATGATAAATGATAAAATCCTTGGATCTCATGGATAAAATAATGTGGGGACCTACCTATTGGCTACCCGTTGGGGAGAAAACCCTATAATGATATTGAATTGGATAATGGCTTAGAGTGTGTTTAGCATGACATGATATTTAGGTGATTTCATGATATATATTCACCTTGGTAGTGACTTGATTATTGAAATGGTTGGAATGTTAAGGGATTAAGACCAAACTAATATAATAATTGGTTAATTGAATGACTAATCTTATTTTTTAGAATAATCTATTTTTTCTACAGACGTTATTTTGTGACATCCTTACTGTTATGATATGTGTTGAGATTCATGACTTAATTCTTATACTGAGTGGTCTTTAGCCTAGTCTTATGTTTTAATGCTTATATTAAGTGGGATTCTTCCTAATCCCATGCTGTAATGGTTATATTGAGTGGCATTCGGCTAAATCCCATGATGTAATGCTTATATTGAGCTGTCTTTGGACTAGTCCCATGCTGTAATGCTTATATTGAGTGGGCATTGACCAGTACTGTTCTTTAATTCTTATATTGACCAGTATTTGGGATTTTCCAATTATTTAATACTTATTTTGAGCAGGCTCTATCCTTGTCCCATTAAGGAATGCTTATATTGAGTAGCCTTTAGCCTAGTCCCGTGCTGTAATGCTTATATCGATAAGTATATACCCATTCCAATATTGTAATTGATATAGAAATTGGCCCATGTTATGTGTTTATACCTTTGGTTATGTGGTTATTAGCAGCTTGATTGTTCTACATGCTTAGAGACATTCCATCATGGAATCGAAGAAGGTTATAGATATATGGTTGATGGTTGGCATGGAATTGATATATGATTGGAGACATTCTGGAATCGTGTCGAACCAGGTTTATTTTTATATTGTATTAAATGTAAAATTAACTAATAAAAAAGTTTATCAAATTATAAAATGCACTTCCTATGAGACTGGTTATGTTTAGACTTGGTGGTGTTGACCAACTGAGTTTTACTCACACCCTATTTGGGCTGCCATTTGGTACCTGAGAAGATTAAATGGATGCATGTTTGGAAAAGGGTAAGGGACATTGTTACTGATTGTTGTATTATGGATAGGATGGAGTTTGGTTATGGGACCTAAATGGGGTTTGGTGTTGGGGACATTGGATTTTTCAGGTCAAAATGTTTCTTTTATCTATATTATTCTTAGCCTGACTATTAGTTACATTCCAGCATGTCATTACATTATTATTTTATTATTTATTAGATTAATTAGATGTTTTTTTTCAATATTTGGATATATATTTATTTACATGTTCCACTATTTCATTACTCTAATTCTTATTACATGCTATGATCTTACGCTTCACCATTGGGTATAGTCTGCCTACTATATTCAGAGACCCCCTCTATTAGTCGGCAGCCTCTAGCGTACGTGGAGGTGCTTCTAATCTCTCATTACTAACCTAGTTTGGCTATGTGAGAGAGATCCAAATTAGGTTATGTTACAAAATTCATATAAATGGAATAATTTAAATGAAAATTAATCCCACATATGTGATGAGAAAGTGGATTTTCAAAGTGAAAATATTCAAAAGATTAATAAAAAATTGTATAAATATGAAATATTAAATTTTTTCTAACAACCTAAATTAGATTAATATATATATAATTGAACTAATTCTAATTTTAAAACATTTTATAATATAATTTATCTTTCTAAATAATTTAACTGAAATTCATTTTTTCAATAAAAATCAGCATTGTTCACTATTCATCAAAAAATGAAACTTTTCATAAAAAATAACAAAAATTAAACCTATTATATTTTTTATTATTATTTTGGAAATGATGTTAATTTTTTAAAATTAATTTTCTAAATTTGTTAGAAATTAATTTTCTAATAATTTCACAAAATCACGATGAACCACTTTTTAATAAAAATGCTATTTTTAACCAAAAAAATGGATTTATTTTTATGTTCTACCTATCAAAATAATTATATGAATGTATAAAAATTTGATTTAATATATATATATATAAATAATTAAAATTATTTACTAATAAGAATTAATTTAATTTTTTATTATATAATTCCTTCTTACACAAAAAACTAGTTTTTTATTAAAACATTCCTTTTTTATTCAATTGGTTTTATTTTCATTTTTTATTAATTGATATCAAATAATTAATTTATGAAGATATGTTTAAATAATAAAAATTCATAATTTTGTTAATCCTATCAATTCCCCCCATTCTAATGGATAGGTGATTACTATCATATTAAATAATAATATTAATAATATATTATTGTTCAGTAAGACTTGGTATTTCATGTAATACAAGTTGAAAACGATGATGCGTGCCATTCATACTATCAAAGAAAACCATTATTTCATGTTTCATAATCTATAAAATAAATTGAATTATTTTAAGTGGAGTATATTATAAAATATCTGGGTGATATATTATTCCCACATTCAATAAATTACATCCTCAGAATTTATCTTGATCATCAAAGGTTTAACCTTCATAGGAAACAAACATTATATTGTGGGATAATAAAAAATCTATTAAAAATGGATAGTGGGAAACATAGAGGATATCTGATATAACCCATTAACTAGTTTAGAGATTGGGAGAACATTAGTGGGAAATGAAAATATTGATATAGGGGACAAAACTAACATCTAAGGATAATAGAGAGTGATAGGGAACATGTTGAAGATAAAGTCAATGAAAACAAAACCATAGACCAAATAGGTTTGAAAATTTTCATTGATATCATCAAGAATGATGGTAATAGGATAAAATTTTAGTTTCAAGTTAATATTTATAATCATGATGGATTATTTTACTATCTAGATAATGTTATTGAGAAAATATAGTAACATGATTCCATTCCATTTCATAAGTACAATCTCATACTTTTGTTGTGCTTTGATTAATTTCCACATCGTATCATACTCCATGAAATAAAGATGAATTTTTCATGTTTGAAGTAGTATGAATAACTTCTAACAAATCATAAGATCCAATAGTTATTCCTTACAACTATAAATATTTACCAAAATGAATATAGTTTTCAAGAGCACCCAATGTTCATCTTAATGAGCTCTGTAATTATTTATCAATTTAATAGTTAAAGTTAAAACGATTTCATGTTATTGAGGAAATCACAAATTCCAGTCTTAGGTACTAAACCCTTATCTTTCTTTGGTTGTGGGTTCAATCCCAACAAACTTTCTAGATGTGATGGGTTGTCACCCAATATTAAATTTGTTCCTTTTCAAATTCTTATTTAATATAATTCTTACATTTTACCTGAAAATTATTTCAACATTAAAAATGAGATAAACCTTTAAGGTTACCAACACAATCCCATTTACTTTATCATAATCATAATTCTCTTTATTATAACTTCAGTCACATATTAAGGGTTATCCTCCATCAATCACGTTCTTTCCAAAAAGTTCAAATTTCCAATTTATCACTTTTCCTAGTCATTGGTACCATGCTATCAAATCATTCAATAAAAAGTTCTACAGTACAATCCCTATACATTTTATAAATCTTATAACTAAAATATAATTGATAAAATACTTCTCAATAACAGTTTTAGAACTCAAATATACTAGCACTTTAATCCTTTCAATTAAACCATAATAATAACATATGATTAACCTTGATCCATTAGCTTCTTCTAAGGTATATTTCATTGATGCTTGATACATTGTTTTTTTAGTGACACATATCATTATGGTAGAAGAATTAAACATTGGAAATTTCTTTATTCCCATATAAATTATGATTATGATTGAATTTTCATCCCTACTTATACAAAAACCCATTTTTAGGAAATTTATAGGCTATTTTATTCCACAATTATCACACTCGGGAAAATAGTTTATTGTCTTATCCCATTTATCCTTTTTTTGTTCTCTACTTCTATAGTTTCTCTTCAAAGCCATAATACTTTGAGAAAAATTTCTTTTTATTTTTAGAACCTGATAATATGTCATTATATGATTATAATGTTTAGGAGGCTAGTTACCTTCATAATATTTCCTTAATAAAATCAAATATACGATGATTCTTACTCATTAGATTAAGTGCATATATGTTGTTTCCATTACTTATATTAGGATTTTTGGGAAAAAATCCCTCAAGGTAACATTGCAACATTTTTGGGTTGATTGTGTTTGTTGAAAAAGCAGGTTTCCATGGATAATTGTCGAGTTCTCGAGAAGTTGTTGACATTCCATGTTGACAAAGAATGATGAAAAAGGAAAGGATGATCTGGAGGCGGTACAAAAGAGCAGTACAAGGTGGCGCCGTTTCCCAGTGTTTGCCAAATTTTGGGGGTCCAAAATTTGGAGTTTGGTGAGCATCGCGAAAAGTGGATTTCCATGAAGAGCATAATTTCATATGGAAAAGGCATGAATTTTGCGAATATAGGATGCATGGTTTGGAAATCGCGAAGATCAGAATAATGGAGGCGGTGATGCTTCGCGATTACGTCAAGCTTCACGAACGACAGAGGCTGAAGCACATTACGGCGGTTAAGGGCTTTCGAGGGAGCTTCGTGGCGAAGGCGCGAAGGAATGTTGGGCTTCACGAGGGAGCTTCGCGGTGAAGTCGCGAAGGTATGTTGACGGTGATTCTTCGCGACTACTTCAAGCTTCGCGAACGGCAAATTGCCGTGGTGGTTCGCGATTTGGACAGAATTCCGGCAGAATCTTTGGAGATTCGCGATTTGAGATGAAGTGGCGTTGACTTCACGTGGAAGGGACGAGGGTCGGTGGAATCACCTATAAATAGAGGCCGACCCCTTCGATCGAAGTAGAGATCATTTTCATAGAATATCATTCGCTCTCGATTTGCGAAGGTGGTTCGCGGAGCCAGTGTGCTTCGCGAAAGAGGTGCTTCGCGGTGGCTATTGTAGCTCCGTGAAACCTGCGAGCTCCGCGTTGGCTTACTAAGCTTTGCGAGGGTCGTTGCTCTACGATGGCTTGAGCATCGCGAGAGTGCTTCGCGAGAGAGCTTCGCGAAAAGGCAGGAGCTTCGCGAAGGCTTGTTTGAGCTTCGCGAAATTGGGAGCTTCGTGAAGTAGGGTGCTTTGCGAAGGTACTTTCCAAAGGTAGTTGCCCAGTGGTCAGAGGCAAAGTGCTATTCATCAGTGGATGAAAGTTGGACTATAAAAGATCATCCATCAACACTTAAGGATGCATGTATTCATGCAAATGAAGAGACCTACAAGTCTATAAACTGTGAGTGAATCCCTTCTGGAGCAGTGAGCTTAGGAAGAGGAAGAAGGTGATCCTCTCCACTGGCAGTGAACCAGAGAGAGAGAAATAGGGAGTGACCCCTGGGAAAGCAGTGAGCTGACCCTAAACATTGTATAGGAAGTGAGCCTGGGCATAGAAGTGATCTAGCCCAAACATTGTAATCCACAGCTAGTGAAGTCTAGTGGAATTGGTACGACCGGCAACTTGTCGGCGTATGCTCCTTGGACGTAGCCCTTTGCGGTGAACCAAGTAAAAATCTCTGCGTCTGCCTGCTAATTTTCCTGTATTGCATTTAAAGCATCATCATCAGATAAAGGAGAAAGTAAGTGATCATAACATACACACAAGTGCAAACAAAGTGACCCTTGTAACAAAGAGGTCAAGATCCAGCGGGGCAGGAAGAACTTTGAAAAAGAATATCCATACCCTGATTCACCCCCCTCTCAGGGTATATAGGCCCCTATTGGTCCTAACAATTGGTATCAGAGCGAGGTTGCTTTTATCAGATTTGTTTTCTCTGACATGGTGTAGTCAATCTGTGTGTTTAAAGAATTAGTCTGATATTATCTCGGTGAGCCATGGAAAAGAGAAAAACATCCAAGAAGAAGCAGAAGTCAGGTGGTATTCCTCAGTGTGAAAGTATGTATGGAAAAGTGTGATTTAATTAAAAGAATCAAATAGTTTACTGAAGGAAGGTATGGATGAATCTGACAGGGAAAAAATTGATTCACTCAATCATGATGTTGGAATGAGTGAAGTACATGAGCATTAGAGTGATGTAGAAACAGAAGAAGAAATTGAAGGAAGAATAGATATGCGAGCTGAGCTGGAGGCTGCTCTTGAGGAGATAGATGTTTGGAGAGCAAAAAAAAAAGAAATCCAACAAAGTTGTTCATGATACCAAACTCTATATGCAGCAGCAGGAAGAAGAGAAGTCTGAGTTGATGGAAGAAATTGAGAAACTCAATTTATCAACACGAGAGAACTCAGAATCGGTTAGTGAGTATAAGATTAAGATTGAAGAACAAAAAAGGGAGATCGATGGCTTGAATAGAAAAGTGAAAGATCAAGTCAAGTGCATCGAAGAACCTGATATTCCAATTGACGTTGGAAACATTGAAGAATTCAAATCTAAAGATATCCGAATCAAGGTATTGGAGATTGAGGTCAACAAGCTAAGAGGCTTAAATCAAAGGCTTATTGACATAGTTACTGACCTAACAGAGAAGAATGATTCTCATGCCAATAAACTACAAAAGATGGCTAAAATGAAAGGAAAACAAAAGGCTGATGATTATGAAGAGAATCAAAAGTCAGATGAAGTACAGAATCTGAAAGCTAGAAATGATGATCTAGCAACACAGTTGTCTGAAGAAGTTCAGAAGAATCGAAGCCTACAACAAGAGAATGAATCTGTCTCTAAATCTGTTTCTGAGGAAAAATTAAAAGTAGTGAAGCTAAGTGAAATGGTGGAAAAGCTCACACAGGAACTAGAAGATGAGGTGAGTAGAGGGAAGCTTCTCAAGAAAGAACTGGATGTCCAACTTGAATCAAGGGTGACGAAGATTAAAAAGTTGGAAGAGGATCTAGAATCAGTAAAGAAGGATGTGGAGAAATCCAATTCTAAAGGAATGCCAAAAATGAAGTATGCCTTACACTTGCTATTTGATCATCCTTCGACAAGTGATGATAAAATGAAGAATAGGTATGCTATTTCTGAAGAGAAACAACAGAATATTTTATCATCTCAAAGACCAGCAAGTTTCGGAAAAGCTGGTATTGGATTTGATGAATCCCCTCCTGTGCATGACAGAAAGAGATCCGTGAACAGTTCTAGAAATGGAAAAGATCCTGCAGGTGCTGGAGATAGGCCTAAAAGGAAAATTACAAAAAGGAGTGATGACATGTGCTATTTCTGCGGGATTCACAGCCACACATCAAGATTCTGTTTAGAGGCTCATGAATACATATCAGGCTGTGAAAATAGAAACTTTGATGAATCCCAGAATAAGAAGAAGAATCCGGAGAAATAAGAGAGTAGAGTCTCTCAAAGGAAAGCATTTATAAAATTCTATTACTATGGAAGAATGGGACACACCATGAGTATGTGTCAGGAAGCTCAGGAGATCGATGCCAGAAGAAGAAAACAAGTTGCATCAACATCTCAGCAGAGAAGTGATGAAATGAGGTATGCCTTTAATAGAAAATGTTTCATATGTTTTGATCATGGGCATTTGGCCAGACAGTGCAGCAAGAAGAAAGCGGGGAAGGAAAAAGACCCGAGAAAGAGATTACCAACTCCAGTGGTACATAATGAGAAATTATACACTGGGAGACAAAGTGGTAAGGTGAAAAATAGGCCTAAAGCCTCAGGAGAATCACATGGAGCTGAACGAAAAGTGTATCAGTCACCTCCTCTGTTGTACTCACAACCGATCTCAAGGAGAGAATGTGAAAAAACCTGGAAGATTAAGGGGAGATCTACTCTAGCTGTGATAAAGAAGAATGAATGTTCAATGGAGGACTCACCACCAGTGAAAAAGAGTGTAGTGATTCAGACATCTGATAAAAGGAAGATAAATAAAGAATGCATTGAAAAATTCACAAGTCGTGTTTCTCAGTGAGAAGTGAAGGAAAGAGGAAGACCCCTAAGATGGGAGAATAAGAAAGGGAAGATGCCAAACAGAGAGGTTCTTACTCAGAGAAATAATCAAGGAAAATGGAATTTTGGTAGAACCTCAAAGAAGGAAATGTGTACTAGCGGGTTTATACCCCAAGTCGTGAGAAAGGCTGAGCCTACGAAATCTATATATCAGAAAAAGGCTCAGAATGTAGGAAATGAATGCCTAGTCATATAGCCAGAACAGTTGAAGTTGGCTAGGAAGCTGGAGGAAGCAAGAAAGGAGTGTGATGCCCACCAAGAAAAAATCAAAGGGTTGACCCGTCAGGATCAACCACTATCCTCATTTTGAGGATTTGAGAAACAACAACCCCTCTCCCTATGTATATAAATGCTATTAACTGATGATTAATATGTTTCAGGTTCTAGGGAGATACGATCCATGGGGAAGTGGCATCTAAGGATGCGAAGTGGAGAAGTGATATTCTCTACAGTTTCAATTGATTCAGATCAGGTACCAGAGTTGAAGAAGAAAGGGAGAAATAGAGCACAATAGAATATGATTGTGTTGTTAACTTTGTCTCTGGTTTCCTACACCTAGTTCCAACTCAGTAGGCTTAGAGATTTGGTTAATGGCTCGATTCTGTGTGCCAGATTTGTATAAACTGTGCACGTGGAGAAGAATGGTTATGGGTCTCTACCGTTGGGCCTACCAGATAGAAGTGTTGTGTAACAAAGGGAGAGCATTCTAAATCCAAATCAGATTCAAGATCCATCAATGAAATAATTGGATGACTCAGCTCAGGTGTTTCCTAATGAGGGAAGAAAGAAACACAGGGAGAAGCAGCAGTAACAATGCATTTCATGCTTATCTATTTGCTCTAACAATATGGTATCAACTGACTGTTTTCAGGATACCAAGAAGCTGCAAGAGAAAATCAAAGGCGTCTCAACAAAAATCTGGAAACGTAGCTGAAAGAAATGAAGCCACTGAAAAATGAGTCAGTGAACAATTTCCTGATGAAAGTGTTGAGGAATAAAGCAACACAAGGGGAGAAGAAGTGGATGATGCTAATTTAGAAGAAGACACTGATGATTAACATGAAAGTTTCAAGTGTGTGTCTACAAGGATGCCAAAGAAGATGAGCTGAAATTGATAGACAGAATATCATTGGTGATCAGGCAGCTCTTGTTCAGACAAGGGAAATGAAATCACTGCAGCATGCATCTTTTCTATCTTAGGTTGAGCTGAAATGCATTGCTGATGCAGCTAATGATGAAAACTGGGTTCATCCATGAACTAAGAGATAGATCAGATTGAGAAGAATCAGAAGTGGAAGATTGTTTCGAGGCTAGTGGATAAGAACGTCATCGGAACTAAATGGGTCTTTCACAATAAGATGAACGAAGATAGCACAATGATTCGAAACAAAGCACGACTGGTGTGCAAAGCATACTCCCCAAGAGAATGGTACTGAAGGATATATCAATATTTGAAGAAGATTGGTTTTCAGCGTGGGGGATTTGATTACAATATTTATTTCAACAAAAATAGTAATCAAAGGATGGTGAGGCTGGTCAAGGAAGAAGACATAATATTTGGAAGATCAGATGAATCATTGTTACACAAGGCCGGAATGACACATTCATTTCTCAATACAAGTATGCCAAGGAGGGTTTGAAATGATTTGGAATGGAAAGTTCGAAGGAGATGAAGACTCCAGTTTCTACCCGGATAAAATCATCAAAAGATGACAGTGGAAGGGCATTTAACTTTACTGAAAACAGGCAGATAATCAGCAGTTTGTTGTACTTGACTACAACAAGGCCTGATATTGTTTTCTCCACATGCCAAGCAGCGAGATATCAGAGTAATCCCAAGGAGATCCACATGCTTGCAGTAAAAAGAATACTTCGGTATATCAAGGGCACAGTGGATTTCGGCTTGACATATACTGACAAATATCAGACATAGTTATTGGGATATACTGATGCAGACTGGGCCGGTTCAACAGATGATAGAAAATCAATGTCAGGTGGTGCATTATATCTTGGTGGATTGTGTATTTCTTGGCTAAGCAAGAAGCAAGATTTCATTTCATTGAGCACCACAGAAGCTGAGTATATTGCGGCCACTCAAGCCTGCACACAGTTATTGTGGATGAAGTAGCATCTTGAAGATATGGGAGTTGAAGTGAAGTCTCCGATCGAAATCTAGTGCGACAACTCAAGTTCTATAAATCTTAGCAAAAATCCCGTCCATCATTCAAGGACAAAGCACATTGAGATTAAGTATCATTTTATCAAGGAGAAGGTTGAGCATGGAATCGTGAAGTTGGAGTACGTGCCTACAGAGCTACAGGTTGCAGACATTCTGACAAAGGCCTTACCCAAGGAAGCTTTTGAGAGGCATCGACTGGCTCTAGGAGTTCAGTCAATTCCCCTCACTTGAAATAGTGTGGATGTGGGACCCCCCTCTCCCCGAGGTATGATGTGTTTTTCCCTAATGTGCTGATATGTGTTCTCTACTATGTTATAGACTACAAAGGAGTGACCTTTGGGTTCGTTGAAAAAGGGGGAGAAAATAGTGTTTGTTAAAGGGGGAGAAAATAGTGATTGGGAGACAGTGTGGCTATTTGAGAAATCATGACAGATACGGGGAGAAGCTGACAGGTGGAGCAGCCAGAAAGGGGGAGCAATGAGAAAAGGGGAGAGCGTTTTTAATATCTGACGATGCTAGAAGTGATCGATCAAAGAATAGATATCACGATAGCTGAGGATCTTGATAAAAGCATAACATTGGTGTTGGAATGGTGTGAGACGGTGTCCAGCTATCAACAATTGGTATCAACTTAAGAATTCACCAATTGGTATCAGTGTGGTTCAACAATTGGTATCAATTTAAGAATCGATATCATGGTGGAATCGACAATTGGGGTCTGACATGAAGTGATTCATTGATGAACTTTTCATACTACTCTTGTTTCTCACGCCGAGCATTGCTCATGTGGGCTTAGAGTACGTGTTAAGTAAATCCTTGAATGCTATCAGAATCGCAAGAGGCGAATGGTGGTAGCGGCTGGAAGAAGACTCAGTGAGGTATCAAAGTGCAGAAAATCATCCTGAGCAGAGTTGTGAAGAGTTGTCAACAAACCCAAAGGGGGAGATTGTTGGGCAAAAATCCCTCAAGGTAACATTGCAGCATTTTTGGGTTGATTGTGTTTGTTGACAAAGCAGGTTTCCATGGATAATTGTCGAGTTCTCGAGAAGTTGTTGACATTTTATGTTGACAAAGAACGATGACAAAGGAAAAGACGATCTGGAGGCGGTACAAAAGAGCAGTACAAGGTGGCGCCGTTTCCCAGTGTTTGCCAAATTTTGGGGGTCCAAAATTTGGAGTTTGGTGAGCATCGCGAAAAGTGGATTTCCATGAAGAGCATAATTTCATATGGCAAAGTCATGAATTTCGCGAAGATAGGATGAATGGTTTGGAAATCGTGAAGACCAGAAGAATGGAGGCGGTGATGCTTCACGATTACGTCTAGCTTCGCGAACGGCAGAGGCTGAAGCGCATCACAGCGGTTAAGGGCTTTGCGAGGGAGCTTCGCGGCGAAGGCGCGAAGGAATGTTGGGATTTGCCGCGAAGGTATGTTGACGGTGATTCTTCGCGACTACGTCAAGCTTCGCGAATGGAAAATTTCCGTGGTGCTTCGCGATTTGGACAGAATTCCGGCAGAATCTTTGGAGCTTCGCGATTTGAGATGACGTGGCGTTGACTTCGCATGGAAGGGACGAGGGTCACTGGAATCGCCTATAAATAGAGGCCGACCCCTTCGAGCGAAGTAGAGAGCATTTTCATAGAATATCATTCGCTCTCGATTTGCGAAGGTGGTTCGCGGAGCCAGTGTGCTTTGCGAAAGAGGTGCTTCGCGGCAGCTATTGTAGCTCCACAAAACCTGTGAGCTCTGCATTGGCTTACTAAGCTTCGAGAGGGTCGTTGCTCTGCGACGGCTTGAGCATCGCGAGAGTGCTTCGCGAGAGTGCTTCGTGAGAGAGCTTCGCGAAAAGGCAGGAGCTTCACGAAGGCTTGTTTGAGCTTCGCGAAATTGGGAGCTTCGCGAAGTAGGGTGCTTTGCGAAGGTACTTTCCAAAGGTAGTTGCCCAGTGGTCAGAGGCAAAGTACTATTCATTAGTGGATGAAAGTTGGACTATAACAGAGCATCCATAAACACTTAAGGATGCATGTATTCATGCAAATGAAGAGACCTACAAGTCTATAAACTGTGAGTGAATCCCTTCTGGAGCAGCGAGCTTAGGAAGAGGAAGAAGGTGATCCTCTCCACCGGCAGTGAGCTAGAGAGAGAGAAACAGGGAGTGACCCTTGGGAAAGCAGTGAGCTGATCATAAACATTGTATAGGCAGTGAGCCTAGGCATAGAAGTGATCTAGCCCGAACATTTTAATCCACAGCTAGTGAAGTCTAGTGGAATTGGTACGACCGGCAACTTGTCGGCGTATGCTCCTTGGACGTAGCCCTTTGCGGTGAACCAAGTAAAAATCTCTGCGTCTGCCTGCTAATTTGCCTGCATTGCATTTAAAGCATCATCATCAGATAAAGGAGAAAGTAAGTGATCATAACATATACACAAGTGCAAACAAAGTGACCCTTGTAACAAAGAGGTCAAGATCCAGCGGGGCGGGAAGAACTTTGAAAAAGAATATCCATACTCTGATTCACCCCCCCTCTCAGGGTATATAGGCCCCTATTGGTCCTAACAAGGATCGAACTCTAATTGATAGAATATACTCTAGTAGATCGTAACATTTTGAAACATAACATATAACTTAAAAATTTATGAACAACCTAACATAAATTGAAATTTATATGTATAGATAATCTCAAAATCATAAACATGTTTTCATTGGGGATATCATTATATTCAGATCCATCATAATGGTTTTCAAGGAAAATGTGAATTATCCTAAGAATATCCTCTAGGATTATCAAAATATGTGAAAAATAAATCCCGCTAATGTGTACCATTTCCCAATCAAGTCTACCTCAATACAATGTTTTCTGGGTTTGTTACCCCTAGGTATATCTATGCTAGGACCATATCCACATGTAGTATCTAGACATGGATGTATTTCTTGGAAAACCCAAATAATATCTTTCTTGAAAAAAATTTAGGATATTATTATATTTTTATCCTCAATGTCTATAATAGGGTTATGGTCCAAATTTTATGTTTTCCTAAATATAGTTCCCAAGGATTCTACTTAACTTATTTTAATACCAACTGTAATGACCCTAACCCCAGTATCCTGGAGTTGGTGTCATTTTTATTTCATTATAATATATATAAAGGATCTTTCCCTAAAGGATTGTATTGTTTAGTTGTCCTAGTAAAATAGATATATACTTGAAATCTCAAATTACATTTAGAAAACTAAAATACAAATAAGTTTTTTAGAACACCATTACCCCCGTTATCAAAATCTCACATATCAATCATAATACACATCATGGTCTCTAGGGGAAAGAAATAACTAGAAATGGGTGATATTGAATGCTCTCTAAGGGTAAGTATATAGAGAAATCTATGAGTAAATAATGTAAAATCAATATTTAAATTTAAATATCTAAAAGAAATTCCATTTAAATCAATAAACTGAGAATAATGTTGTTGGAATACAAGCTAATCAAATGATCCCGTACAAGTAATCACCTGAGATTGATAATTGATGATGTATATTTTAACTAATCAAATAATCACATGTAATATAAATAAAAAAATTCATAATAATGGAATCCATAATAAAATAAATCTAAAATTTCATGATATATCATCAAGATAGTTTAAATTTTTGGGTAGAAACCTATTTGGTTTGGTCAACTCATTTGTATCATTAGACCTGTAAAAGCATCGAGGGGGAAAGTTATCAAAGTAGCACATCCACAATCAAATAGATAATAAACCATATAAAGAAATAATAAGGATGGTATCAATATAACAAATCCTTATTATATCATAAGTACGATAAAGGTTTTTTGTTTTTGATTAATAGAAATAAAATAAAATTTCATTAATATATTATTTAGTAAAATAACATTTCTTTTAAAAACACCAGTTTTATTTTAAAACTATAAAATTCATAAAATATTGTCAAAATCCATTTCTTTGAAAATAAAATTTAAAAACTAAAATATTTAATAATATTATGAAAATAATTTTATTTTTTAAAAAAACTTTTTTACATGTAAGGGAATCTTAAAAGAAATGATGTTCCTGATAGAAGGTAATTTCATACATTATGTATAAGTTAAACAAATTACATTAATTTTGAACTGTAAGACAATAAGAAAGGTGCCTTTTTTTGAAAAAAAAATATTAATTTCAAAAATAATTGTAAAAAATTAAAAAATGGGTAAAAATTTATTTTACCAATCATTTTAAAAACGTTGCATCATTTTTGAAAACATTTTTAGAATTCCTAGATTTCAAACGGAAGGGAGAAATAATGTTGGATTTTCATAAAAAAATTTTCTTGATAATTTTAAGTATAAATGTGTCTAAAAATGCTAATATATCTTCAAAATTTCATTAATAACAATAAGATAATAAAATATATTTAATTCATGATAGAAATATCAATTAAATCCACCAAGGGAGAAAAAAATAGAAATAATCCAGAATAATGATTATGAAATAAACCATTATAACTTTGGTATATTCTAAACTAGAAGCTCCATGAAAGATATAGATTTAAATAAAACTTTATATACCATGAATAAAAATGATTTCATCATATAACATGAAAAAAGGTTAGTATATACACCGCAAAAAATAAATAAGTATTGAAAATGGTGTATGTATCATAGAAGTAAAATTGAGATGAGAAACCCTTACCTCACACTTCCCCATAGTTTATAACTTATTAAAATACTATATATTGGTTTAAAACATGTTACTAACTTATATCAGAACCATATTTGTATTCATAACATCCAATATATTCCTATTATATCATCATATTACCCATTTGTTAATAATATTTCATTATTACCCATGTTTCAAGTGTTAAATACAGAATTATCTCATACATGTTATGGCATGAATGTTATAGTTTATGAGTATAGAATAAAGAAACATTATATAAGAAATTTAAATAATGTTATAAATACCATATTATCTCATTATTTTCAATTTTATAATCATTCATGATGATTGGACATGGAATGTGAATCAAATCACTTTGTGGAGACAGTAGGTCATTCATTCGCATGAGCGACGTTATCATTCCCTTTATGGGTGAAGATGAAAGTAAGAGTATGATATATAAATTTTAAAGAATCAATAAACATTCACATAAAAAATATATGTTAATTAAATTTATTTTTATTATGTTTCATCCAATCCGTTAATGGAAACGAATCACATCATTTTACGAGGTGGTAATCCATTATACACACGAGCAAAATAATCTTATCTTAAACTGAATGGAAAGTACAAATTTATATTCGATATTACAATTAAATATTTAAAATGTTATCATAAATACTATATACACTAATTAAGTCAATAATTATACCCAACCGGGAATTTTTTTTGTTGAAAAATGAGTCAAATCAGTTTCTCAAGGAGGTTGTCTTTCGTACACATGAGCAATGTTATCGTTCCAAATTAGAGGGTAATAGATATAGTTAAATGTTATTACACAAACATAATAATATCTTATTAAATTTTATATAATAATTTTATTATATTTATGTGTTAATATATAATTTATGGTGGAAAAAGAAGAAATAAAATTAATTTTGTTTTGTTAAGATAATTATATTCTCTAAGAGAGACCTCCTTTGTATCTCTGATTAAGGGCCCAAGGGTTGGTCTATTGGAATAAAAAAACCTATATAATGTGGATAATTATTTTTGGATAGTAATTTTTTATATGATGTTTGATAAAAATTTCTTGATAGGTGTGAATAGTTGAGGGTATTGAGTGCCCTTTTATAATTGAGGAGAAGTGGCATTCTTGAAAATACCCAAATATATTCGCTATTAGGAAGCCAAGCTTACCTCGTAGTCCTAAAAAATTAATGAAATAATGTATAGTATAGAATATTTGGTCTATAAACACCTCCAACACACAAAAATAAACACATTTTCATCATTTTATTCATTATCCTTGAGGTTTCCTCACTTTTATAACATTAATTTCAACCACAGTAATAATTTTTTTAACCCAGGTAATTAAATACACAATATTAACATAAAATTATCCTTTTAGATAATTTGTAAATAATTATTCTAATTATTATATAAAATTATTAAAATAATAATTCCATGTTTTTGGAAAATTATTGTTAACACAAGTGCATGAAACGCACAAAAACACCCCTTTTAACCCTAATCGAGTAAATTAATTTTAACTGTTTTCAGTAATAATTATGGTAAACATTTCAGTTGACCATAATATAAAATATAATTTATTATGATTACAAATATTAAATCCATTTTAAAATTTCAATTCATATAAATGACATAATTTATTTTAAAATTAATCCCTAAATGCGATGAGAAAGTGGGGTTTAAAGTGGAAATGTTCAAATATTTACACTGTTTTATATGAAAATTCAAAATGAAATTGATTCAAATGATGTAAATTGGATTAATATATATATATAATTAAAATAATTTTACATTAAAAAAACTTATAATATAATTTATCTTTGTAAATAATTTAAATGATAAAAATGTTTTCAATAAAATGCGATATTTTCACTATTCATTGAAAAATGAAAATTTTCAGAAAAATACCAAAACTTTAACCTAAGATAATTTTGATATGATGATTTCAAAAAAATAAACATCAAAGTTTCCAAATTAATTTTCTATAGTTTTTAAAAATTAATTTTATAATAAGTGCACAAAACCATGATGAAACCACTTTCTAGAAAAAATATGATTTTATGTGAAAAATTAGATTTGTTCTTCTCTTATGCATGTCAAAGATACATGATGAAGGTAAAAATATTATATTTAATAATATATATATACATATATAGCATTAAAATTATTTACTGATATTTATTATTTTAATGTATTAAGATAAAACACCTTTATTCACGTGAAACATGTTTTTATAATAAAAACATTTCATTTGAATTCAATTTGTTTTATTTTCATTTATAATTAATTTATAATCAAATAATTTCATTATAAATGTATGTGTTAACAATATAATTTCATAATTTAGTTAATAATATTCATTCCCTCCATTAAAATGTCTTGGGGATAAATATCATATTAAATAATAATATTAATAATATATTATTGTGTGGTAAAATTCAGTCTTGCATATAACACAAGATGAACTAGACATTGTGTGTCATTCATTGTATTGTATAAACCTTTTTTCACATGAAACACAATATATAAAATAAATTTAATTATTTAATGAGTAATATATTATAAAATCTTTGGGTGATAAAAATGAAGTTTTGAGAGATTAGGTGAGGAGTTTTATTATGTGCCATTTAAATTTATGTTACTAATTTATGACTTAAGTACTCAAATTAAATTAGTTGATCATTGGAACCCAGGAATGTGGGTGGGGAATTCTAGGAAAAAAAGTATAGTTATTCCACTCCCAATAATTCCCTGGACATACACTATAAAACTAACTAAAGATTACTACTATATTGATAGTGTTCCACTTTCTGAGTTCCCCCATTCTACTAGGAATTAACATTTCCCTCTATCATGGAATGCAAAAAATTGAATGTTATTGGTTTTATTACTGATATTGTATAAGTATCATTGGTTTACCTCACCATATATTACCTAGGTATACTCTAATGTTTTATTTATTTATTTTCTCATTTAACTAAGTGATTTTATTTTTTCTTGTCATTGTTATATTTTTTATCATTCTTCTAGGTGGTGATATTTTGGTTTACATTTCATTTGATATTGCTGTTTATTACAACCTATGTATATTTTGGGTGATATTTATTATAATATTTTTTTATTAGTCATATTATATTTTAAATTCTCTTAATTTTAAAAAAAACATATATATCCAATGTTATGTTGATATATTTTAAAAATAGGGTATTTGAAAAGTAAATTACTTTTCATTACTTATAAAATGAAATTATTTTTAAAATGAAAAATTTAAAAATGTTTCACCATTATTTTAATGTCCGAAACACTTACAAATTTCTGAAAATATGGTTATGTTTAAATTGATAAAATGAGTGTTTTAAATAAAAATTAATAAGATTGAAGGTTTCATGTGATTTATTTTATGTATAATAGGAATATTCACTTTTTTTGATATATTTTCAAACTATCATAAAAAATAATAACTACTAAAGTTTATGCATAGTGTATGGGGATGTTACCAACATGGATATTTCTCATGCACATATATATTAGGCTTAGTATATAGACTATGTGGATGTGATGGAAGATCTTTAATATTTATATCCTTTCTTGTTGGTGATGAAAATTGAAAATGATTTACATGATACATAGAGACATGTTCTATGGGTTTTTTTTTATTTTAATGTTTTTTTGTTTTGTATGTATCCTTCCATTTTGATTCCCTCTTTTTGTTTCTATTGGATTTTTAATAGTTAATTAATTGTTCACGTGTTTCCATTTTTTTCTTATGTCATGTTTGTTTCTCATTATTTAAAAATAAAATTATCATGGTCATAGAACTCCAACATAATAATGTTTTTATAACATACATTTGAGGTGAAATAATATGTCTATTATTATTTATAGAGAAAATTATTCCCTATTTATAATTTTCATGTTCCATGGGACTAGTTTCTCACCCATGTGGATTGGGAAAATCCTTCTGGCCTTACCACATATTGCCTTTGGGAACCATATCAAGGGTAGCACATAATAGTTAGTAATAAAAGTTTATCATGACACCAATTGTTATTTTGGTAGTAATAGTAGATAAAAAAGAAAAAAATTGGTATGAAATAGTTAGGCACTCATATAGTCTATCAAAGTTTTGATCATTTAAAACCACATGTATCTATTTTATGTTGGGTCTTAAATCATGAATTTTAAGTTTTCTTCATCATTTTTTATATATTTTGATCTATATTAATGTAATATTGAATTATATTTATTCAATATTATATTTTTAAGGTTTTGTTTCTTATTTTGGGATGAAAATAGGATAAGAACCAAAGGAACATGGTTGAACCACACGAAATGGGAAACCATGTGGATCTCATGGAAATGATTTTATTTATCTTATCATAGGAACTCCATGGTTGGTGTATAGTCTTCCAAACTATGCACCAAAACCATGATCAAGTAACCACACTTTATTTTTTATATTGGACCCCTATTTCTTAAGATATTTTTTTATGAAAATATACTATTGGGATGGATTAAATGGAGTTTTAATGATGTTTTGGTATCATTTGATTTGGATTTATTGATATTTTATTGATGAAAAATATATTTAAATAATAAATGGTATCATTTGAAATAAATTAATTTCTTTTATAATATAGATTGAAATAAAATTGATTTTTTATATTTCGAAATGGTTTTAGAAAATGATTTAGGAATATTTAATGTGATTTTAGTAGGATTTTATGATTTTGAGACTAATAAATGTTTCTACAGACCTAATCATTAATTTTTTTAATAATAGCTTGTATGGTTTGGGGTTTTGTGAAGAAAGATTAATTTTCAATGGTTAAACCATTATTTTGAAAATTATAAAATATATATTTTTTAAAATTGATTAAAATGACATTGATGTGTTGAGTTGTGTTAATGATTTCAATGATGACCAATTTAATTTAAAACATTTTTTTTGTGAGAAATCTCATGTTTTTAGTGGATTTGAAATGGGACTTCTAATTTTTATTAATGTTTTAATTCTTTGGGTGGTTGTGAGGACATTATCACATGATTTATTATTTTTTAATAGTGAGTTATTTTGATGGAATGAGTAATGTTTTTGGAGTTTCAGATTTTTTATAATATTTTCATTTCTAGTATTCATCATATAAATTTCCATAATGATTTTGGTAAGTCCATGGAATGGGATGTTTCCCAGATTTGTGTTTCATGTGTTTTTGAAGTTGTCATTTTCTGTTACTAACTATAAATTTGATCTTCTTAGAATAGAGTATTTTAATACCTCTTGGTGTTTGAACCAACTAGAGATTTTGTGGCATAGTTTTCAATTATATATCATGGTCTTTTCCAAGGCCTTTGTTCGAAAGTGATTTCATCTTGTATGACCACTGTTGGGAGATATTTTCAATAATTCAATGGTTGTAGTATTGAATTTGTCATGGAATCCAATGACGAGTTATTTCACTTACTCATATTTTTATTAATATTCCTCTATATTTTGAGAAATAAAAATATGGTGGAATAAGAAGAAGTATCGAGGTGATCCTTATATTTTTTAGTGCATCAAGTATAGGAAATATCACACTATTTGATATGGAGAACCAAATGATTAATAATAATTTATAATGAAATAGTCATAATCATATCTTGTTTTAGTGGAGTATTATAGTCTAAATCTAGGTAGCAGTTTGATGATCATGTTTGAGGTGTTTGTTTTCCTTCCCTCTTCATCTTAAACCGCTTCCTTATTCACATTATAAATGATTTTATACTAAATGTTTCAACTATTATATTTTGGAATGTTTAGAATATGTGCACTTTTAGATAATTTAATAATTCTTTCCACTTGGGTAGGGGTATGGATTATATTTTATTCTTTTGCTTAGACTCCTTGGGCGAGGGTGGCTTAGTTCCTTATATTGTGTCGGTATATTTCATTGTGTTAATGTCATATTTTAATTATTAGGAGAACTTTCATTATTCCCATCCTCTTAATCTCTATTTCTAGGAACCATAAGTGGTGACATATGTATTTTTAGAGGTGTTTTGATCATATTTTCTTTCAGTCCCAAATGGTGAGCAAATTATATATTCCTAGTAATTTCCCTTCATCATTTAATTTCTTATGTTTCATTAAATATAAATATTTTTTTGACATTATAGTGGAAGAAAATAATATATTTGTGATAATTTTTACACCCATCCCATCATTTTTCGTTTTAATTTATTTTCTAAATTATTTCTATAATTTTTTTAAATCCCATTTTTTCCTTGAATTTTGATTTTTTTGGGGTTCTAGTACATAACACATTTTTTTATCTTAGTTAGTGAAAATTATAATACTAAAACATCAAAATCCTATAATATTTAATAATATTCACTCAAACTATTTTAACATTTTTTTTCAATCCATGTGGTCAAACTTATAATATTTTTGATGTGTGTCTAATGAGGGGTTCATATATGGCACATAGTTTCTTGTACTGTACTTAAAAATCATTTCACATGGGTAGGTTTTGAAAAACATTAAATTCTTATTCTAACACTCCCCAAATAAAACCTATCAACTCATTCCTCTTCTTATTTTTTACAAGGACAATAGAGGGTATTCCTATATTATTATCTCGTTTATTTCTTCATGGATCCCTTGGATTCTTCTTTGACTCCATATGGGTCAAAAAGGTCGGGCCTTTGTTTTTTATTACCTCTCCCTTTATTTTAATTTCCTCCCCCATCTGCCTTTATTGTGGATATTGTGTCAAGACTATAGTTCTTGGGGTGTGTCTAACCATGTGTTCTTTTTTGTGAATAGACCATGGGAAGATCATCTCAATGCATAGTTTGGAATTATTCTTTGAATAGTACATGAACCAATAGTTTGATATAGGCTATTCTATGCCTAATTATTTAAATTTGACTACATGATCTCATTATTAGTATTAATATATTCTTTTCAATTCATAGATATTTTGAAAATTTATACTTTTTCATCCTTTCCTAAAGTTATCTGTCCCTATCCCGATTTATATTTGGTAAGAGAATATATTCGTTGAATTTATATACTCATAACATGTTTAAATTTAAATTATGTAAATAATTATTTTTCTATTTTTTTAATTGTTATTGATAAATTTAATTGATTATAAATATAATGTCTTCGATTTTGGTGAACAAAAATGGAGAAAAATTAGGTTTTTTAAAGAATTCCTGGTAAATTAAAGATGAGTTGGGTTCTTCTAAACTTTTCTCATGCTTTAAATATTTTTTGAAATTTTTTATTTCTGTTTCAAAGATAATCAATTTTGAATGTGATCGGGTGGTGTTTATAAATGCATTTTTTTTTTTAAAAAATATGTTCACTATATAAATTTTTGGCTTTGTTATCAAAGGTTATTTCTAAATTCTTGGTTGGAACTGTATAAAAGAGTTTTGACATATCCAATATTTATTTTTATGTTTTATCATCTTCATCCTATTGAATGAGTTGTGTTTAGATTAGAATGGTATTCTTGGTAAAGGGGTTCAAGAGAGGAGGGGAGGCGTGTTTTTAGGTGTTATTGATTTTTTATGTTACTAATTTAGGAATTATGTTATCACATTGATTAATTCATCAAGGGGAACTAGGAGCATGGGTAGGGAATAATAAAAAAATTAACACTTGTAATTCCATTCCCAACATAGCCTTAGATGTATTATATAATTGTACCAAGACATTACTATCATATTTATAGGTTTCCATATTAATGGGTGTCCCCATTCTTCTAGGTACTGAATTTTGTTTACATAGTTTCTTACCAAGTTAGATAAAATTAGTTTGGCATTGAAATAATATAAGTATCCTTTGGTTACCTTTATTTAGTTTCCCTAAGGCCACTCCCATGATATTTTTAATTTATTTTCCTTTTTATATGACTGATCTTATCTCTTCTTGTAATTTTTATTTTTCTAATTCATCAATTTTTTTATGTTAGATTTCATTTTTTGTTCTATTCTTATCTATGTATTTTTTGGGTTGTAGATTTATTGGTTGTTATATTAATATTCTTATCTTATGAATTCAATTTATTTCAAAAGAATAATTTTACCTCTTTAGTATTTTCTTGAAAAAAAATTTAATGGGGTATTTAAAAATTGAGTACTTTTTACATCTCAAATTAAATTGTTTTTAAAAGGTGATTCTTGAAAATGGATTCCATTTCATTAAATGAAAAACCCTATTTCAAATTAGAAATAAAATATGACACATCCTGACCCACTAGGGTCCCACCAAGTCTAGTGATCAGTTAAGAGTTATACCCCAATCCCACCTCTAATTGGGTAGAGGAACTGACTAGCCTGGGTAGGAATATCTCACAATATGGGAGGCATTATCCAATATCATCCTAGGACAAACACATATCTCTAATACACAAAGGTGAATTAAAAGACACTATGATATACTTAAAAAATAAACTATACTATATTAAAACAAGCTTGAGAATTGATTGGATCTATATAGATAACAAAAACATAAAACATAATGTAAAACAAGAAAAATACACATCCACCATCCAAAAAAATAGACATAATCATCCAACATAAAGAATTCATCACTATAATATGGTTCCAAACATGTATTTTTTCTACAATAATAAGCTGATGGTACAACTAAATTATATTATCACTATATCCCCTAACGTTTCTATGATTAATCTCTAAACAAGTCAAGTCAACTCCACATTGAAAAGTATATCTCTAACATCTATGTTGTCTGTAGTGACACAACATGTGTGGACCAAAGTCCCATGAAGGGCTATATATAAATATATTCAGTAGGAAACCCCAAAAAACACAAATATATCACCATGAAATTGGTATGATAAACTCTTAATACGAGAGGTTTCTAAGAGAAAAACCTATAAAAAATAGAATACCAAGAGAGATCAAATCTCTTATTATTAATGGTTAACCTTGATAAATTAAAAGAAGAAATATTGATATCTAAAAATCACTAGGAGTCTCAAGGATGTAGATAAGTCTTAGTAATCTCATATCCAATCCATGAATTCCACATTGTGTTAGAAACTAGTGGTGATTAGATTAATAAAGTGTCCATAAATACTATAGTGGATAACTAGAAAATTTATGCATCTTGATGACAATCCTCTTGGTATCTGAGGAATTATAAATCCTACAAAAGTTTATGCTAAAAAACATATAGTATTTATTTCACTTCTATAACCCTTTATGGAGAGCAATCTCATCCCAAAACAAAGATCACTAGATAGAACATCCTATTTTATATAAATATCATACTATCTATCCAACCTATACAACTAACAATTATAGAAAACTATATAACCACTTTACAAACACCATGGGGAATGTTGCAACTCACTGAAAGAGAGTTCAACCACTAGGTTATCCCTCAGGTAAAGGATAAACCCTCCACTGATGGGGGATACCTAACCCCAACACATTTCAAGATGGAGAATCTGATGACTTTATAAGTGAGGTAGATACCAGAAATAAAATCAATAGACCACATCTCAATTAAGGGGTTTATACCTATTAATCACATGAGGTTTGGGAAAAAACCTAACTTATAATTATGATTAAGGATATCACACATTTGGTATATACGAAATATACCCTATGATCGTTTTGTTTTCTAAGAGAGAAAATCTCACACCTTGGGTATGTAGAGGAGATACCGCAAACCCCATATGAACCTTATGATATTAACCTTATCATCACCCCAAAATTTATATCTAGAAAAAAAACCTTTATCACAATAGAATTCTCCAAAATTTTCACCAAAAAAGAAACCATCGTGTTTTATATGAAAACAAAATCAGAATAATCTACCCACAAAACTAAACTTGAATCATATAAAATCATGAAAAACACACTTAAACCCCATTGTAGGTCTTATGGTGATAAAATGTAAACCTACCTATCTTTTCTCATAAATAGTCATGTATTTTCAAACATATCGTGGAATTGTAATTTATTTGAAAAAATAATCAAGGTTGGGTATTTAATTATTCCAAAAAACTATCATAAAGAAATATGTATCTGGTGAAGAATAATGTTTTTTATCATATCCTAGATGAGATGAATTATTGATGGATATCATGGCTAATTTTAAGAGTTATTTTTAGATTTATCATATTTTTCTTGAATCAACAACCTCTATGTCCAAGTCACAATGTCATATAAAGATGGCCAAACTGATGTCTAGGTAAAATGGTAAAACCAAAACAAGAATAATGATTATTTTTATTATTAATACAATTATTATCAAAATTGTTTTTTATTTTTATGAAATATATAAAATATTTAAAGAAGTCAGGGCATACATTGAACCCCCACCATCTTATACTCTATAAGATAAGGGTATCACACATCACACTGTTTCATCATTTGTTATTATCATGATATTTATTTCTTATATAAATCATTCCTTAAAAACATAGAGTCACATGACATCCACCTTCTCCAATAAAACATTCTAACCTCTCCCATTGATTTATATATTCCTAAAAAATAAATTAATTTACATAATTAAATCTCATTCATTCAATTAAGAGTCTTCTTCTTGCTGTTTCACATGTACAACATTGATGTCACCCCACAAATGACCACACCAGTGCCCATGACACTTGACTGTTACTGCCTCCCCAATGTGCACCACCCACGCATGGACAACCTCAACATCATCTAATATTGGATGACTCCAGTTATGTAATACTATTTTCTATTTTTGTGTTTCATCCTACTTGATCATGACATAACATTACCATTACATTGACCAATTAGTGTTCTATCAGACCTCATCCATGAGAAAGTAGTGAGAAAGAATTAAGAGAGGGATAATAATAGAGATAATAGAAATAATATTGGATATTCTCAGTTCTCTACTTTTCTTCAACCCATCATTAATACCACTTACATAGATTATACAATGTAGATTAGTCATTATTCTAATCTAATGAATCCATGGAATGACTTTAAATATGTATAAAATGAAATATTTAGAATACCCAATGGGAATTTGTGAATAATAAATTAGATGAACAACCTTGTGACGAACCATGAAAAATAAACATTCTGAACCATTGATTGAATCTAAATCTCATGAATAACTTCGAAATGTAAATAAAAATTCCATACCTCTGGGTGAATCATAGATACTTCAAATTGATTATCATAATTGAAATATCCATTCATTCATATTTTTCTAGAAATGTTCTTAATCCTCTTATTTTTTATAGCCACTAAGAAATGGATTCTCCACCCTCTCCTCTATCATGGTTCATGTGAAGGATTAACATGGATGTGAATTATTTTGGGACATTATGTGATTGAAACAGGAATCATTTAAATGAAAAATCCATATTCTTAATGAAACTATGGTCTCAGATACTCTAATTGAGGTATCATTTAAGAGATATCAAAATTTCACCAAAAAAGACCTGTAAGGACTTATAATAATATAATGTTTTCATTGTATTATATCTAATACTCCAATACAATAAATTATGAATGTAGACCTAACCCAGGGGTAAACCACATACTCTAGAATAAGTAGAATTATTATAAATTTTTTCCATGGTCAACTAATTTCTTAAATTTAATGTTTTACCCATAGAAAAGTATTAAGACACCCAAAATCAAATTTGAGTTGTGTTCTATTGAAAAATATCTCTTATCACCACATCCTCTACACCTTAATACTTTTATCCCCAAAATGGAAACAACTGGGCACCAAAAATAGTACTTCAAAAAATATCTTCACTCAAACCCACTCCACCATATCCTGCACTTCGATTATCACTAAATGTATGAACTAAAAAAACTCAAAACATTATCACCTAGGAAGGGGGAATCCAATTCCAACCACAAGGATAACTACTCCAACCATCTCGAAGTAGGAACTAAGTGGTAGAAAATATCTTCTCTATGAGAGACTTACCATATCCCAATTCCCAAAACCATTATCATCTAAATGCTATTATACCTAATGGAACAATACTATTTGATAATCCATAGATGCCCATATGAAAAAACGGTTCATCAAAAAGGATATAATTTGTGGGAGTGCTTCACACCCCATCATTAATGAATGGTCCACTTGGTCCTTGTTTTATGAAAACCCATCCATGAAACACATGTTACAAGGAACTTCACAATATTTCATAGTAACACAAGAATAGTTTCTAATAAGAATACCCCTCCAAAATTATTCTAGATTTACAAATATTTTCTTCTAGTTAGGGGAAAAAATATCGTTTTCACTAGTTTAAGTCACAAGAGAATCATGTGACTTATTCCCATAATTTACATGAATATATATTGGAATCAACTATCCAAACTATGATATCCAATATGATCCCACCCATTGTTGAAGATAACATGGTTTTCCTATTTTTTCTATTTCTAAAATGCTATCCATTATAACATAATACATAAAAAAACATTAGAAAATTAGTCAATATAACACCACTACTCATCAGGTGAACCAATCCCCAAAAATTCAAAGTGAACAGTCCTATCCATTCAAATGAACATACTCTATCAGCTCTAGAACACAAGAGCCTTCCTGAGTGAATAAAATCTGCAAACATCTGAAAAAAACATCCAACTTTATGAAATAAGAAGGTTTTTCATGAGATAGATACATTAACATAAATCCATTGGCATGATATAATGAGGACTGAGCTTTCTATAATGGTCTTTTCTCTAAATAACCATTATGATATTATATGAAATCACTAGGGGAATACTACTTTCCACCTAGGGAAGTGAATGAATTCTCTTCACCTACATGAAATAAAATATAATTCCATCACCTAGAGAATTCTAGTTACAATGAGTAATTCTAGATACATCAAAACTATAACACCCTTCATAGAAGGGTGAAATGTGATACCACTATCATCAACCAAAGATGAGAAATGTATCCCATTTAAAAAATAAATAAACAACCCAAAGATAAATTCCCACATACTTCCATTATTTTCGAGGTGTAGAGTCCCCTACAAGAAGGAATCAATCACCACTCCACAATTACACCACTCTGATCTCTTCTACCACCAAATCTTAAAATTCATGAAAACCAATCAATAATACATGGATCCATGTTTACCCACTAATGGGATACTAATATAACATCCGCAGATTTGGATAATATTTCTACACCTGAGGGGTATTTATCACTACCATTAACATAACCCACCTCATCAATACAATCTATAACAACTCACAAAACCATTAAAGAGAAAAAATTCTTACTAAAGTGGATACCACTAAACTGCTTTTAGTTCATGGTGGAACCAATGAAAAGACTTCTTTCACATCTAGAGAAATTATTACTTCATCAGAAAGGGTGATTGAAATATAGTCACTATCATTGGAAGGTACATAGATGACTAAATACAAGCCTACAATTCCATAAGAATATCTAAATCTCAATAATATTATGAATGATAGATATCTTTATCTAGTTTCATTCAATATGAGGGTTAATGCAGTATATAAATGAGTTTTACATGGATCAATACCTTTGACAGATCATCCTAGGCATGCATCACCCTACAACTCTGACTATCAACACTTTAAGATGAAAATAAATTAGTCATTTGTTGTGTTATAATAATGCATAACCACACCTCCCAATTTTACTATATAGTATCTAAATTAACCACAAATATCAAATATCACACATCCAAATTATTCTTTGAAAAACCTCAAAATACACATGAAATTAATGCATACTTAGAAATGGTCATAACACCCTATTGAATGTTCAATTTTTTTTCAATAAAACACCATCTTAGAAATATTCTCAAAATAATTTTATAGTATAGAAATCACTTAAATAGCTTGATGAAAGGGAATTTAAACTATTTTTGTCCTATTGTGATTTATAAAAAACTGAAGGTAAGAATTAGAATTTGGTCAGTGTATGAACAAATAATAAATAAAAAACATGCCCCAGACTCTAGCTGATCACCATATTGGTCAAGGATAAAGACCATGTTGATCATCAGGATAATCATATAATATCCAAATATTGAAACATGATTTTTTATTACAAAACTATTACATTATTTTTAAGATAAACAATACAATAATGACACAATCATTGATCTGAAGTTTTAGTGTCTTGGAAAAAATAAGCTCAAACATTAGTTTTAGATAAATTAACATATTTTTTAAATCGTATATATCTATTGTCTTAAATACTCTCACATTCTGTTTACTATGTATTGTCACCTAAGGATATGTATCAAAGAAATGGGTTAGTGAAAAGTATATTAAGGTGAGGAATAATATGGGATAAAAAATTACAATAATCAAAATACATGGGTGACCATAACAAACATAATCATATCATAATCATATATTCCTCATCATATTAATGAGATAAACATTTGGTAAATTCATGTAATGTGTAATATTTATTAAAATAACCATCATGTCATAGTATTTAAATAGCATACATATCTGTGAACAAAGGTAGCATAATTTTCATGCTTAAAATATGTGCATAAATTGTAACATCATCACTATGAGATAAGATATCATCAAATTTACAAATATTTCCTATAATATCTTAAGAAAAATTACATTTACCATTGAATATTTGGGATATATAATTTTTGTCCCAACATTCATATAGTAATTTCTTCCAATAAAGCATGTCACATACAACATTTAACAATAATATTCATGAAATATACCCTTGCAAAAAAGGGTTTCATCAATGTTTATTAAAACATCCTTTTCTGAATAATGTCTTGGGGTTCCCAAATGAATAATTTAAATCCTAATTTTTCATGAAACATAGTTATTCTTTAGTGGAGTAGAATCAACTCATGTGGAGTAAAATATGATGTTTTAGAAATTGAAGTCTCCTTGAAAAATAATTTATTAGAGAATCTTATTACATGTTATGAAAATTTATATCTCAAAAATAAGGTCGAATAGACCTTTTAAGAACATAATCAGAACATTTATACTATTAAATAGATGATAACCCAAAGGAAATAATTGGTTTTGAGAATCCCCTTACCTTAAATCTCACTTTATTTCATCGCTTCTCCACCTCTTGAATAATAAACATAGTTTTATTAAATCATGGAACCCTAAGTGAATTATACTAATTATTCTACCTATTGATCAATTATAATAATTATATTTTACCACTTAATTCCATTTGTTAATGGTGAAGTGTTTTTATGTGACATTTTTCATAAAATATCTTTTTTTTATTTTAATAATTTTGTGTAAGGTTGTTGATACATGAGTCTAATTAATTTCCAAAAATTAGAATACATGTAATTTCATATTTACATATTATATATAATTATACTTATACATCCATGAATATAGTTATATGTGTGATATTGGTAATGTCTTCATAGGGGGTTAACCAACCTTTGATGGTATATTACCAAAAAATACAGGAAAATGAAGTTTAACATTTATATATGTCATGAATATGATACTTTTAGTAGGTTTACATCATTAGTATAATTTCAAAATAGTACCAAATTAAATTTATAATATTTTTTATTGTAATTAGAGAAAAATAAGATATTGGGGAAATGAGGGAAGAGTTGATGAGAACTTACTCTTTTATTGTCATTGCTTCTCTTATATGAAACTAAACTACCATGATGCATGGAGTTTTCTTACTCTAGAACATAACTATGAATTATTAGGGGATTGAGAGGGATTATTTTGGTAGTGATTATTCTTTTGTAATAGTGGGAGGAGTGTGTTTACTTTTGAAATTTGAGGGGTAATTTATACTTGAGGAGAGGCATATTTTTCGGATAAAATAATAAAGAAAATACAATATCCATTTTACACATTTTAATAGTATTTTAATTAAAATTTTGAAAAATATATTCATAAAAAAATGGTATTATAAATTTATACCCATATATAAATCTAATTCACTAATTTATTAAAATCAAAAGTGGAATAAATTTAAAAAATATTATTCTAAGGAAACACTATTTAATATAGACATTAGAAAGTGGTTTACGAGTTTTGAATTTTTTTTAGTTCTTATAAATAAACCATTAACTTTTGAAAATTTATTTTTTGAAAAATATATAGTTAAATATTTATGAAGTCATTATTTAATCATCATTATTTAATAAAACATGAGATATTTGAATAATGATATTTCTACCATTCATGTAAATAATAAAGACTATTAGAAAATTATAAAAAGTACACTCTGGGAAAATTTTGACATGTTTTTTCCAAAAATGAAGTTTATTGTATCAAAATAATATGCTAAAATAGCTCATTTCACATTTTGATATAAAAATTATGATTTTTATGAAATACATTAAAATATAGTTTATTAAAAATCTGAGTATTTTTTCATTTCCTTTTAATATTTATATTTATTTTATGTCAATATGATATTTAAAAATAACTCATGGTAAATTTTATTTATATTACATTTTATCAATTTAATATCGAATTACTATTCCAATGATGAGGTTTCTATTATCAATGGTCATGTTACTATTCCTAATAGCCAGGTTACTATTCAAACAGTCATATTACTCTTCCAATGGTCATATTACATCTGATAAATACCACTTAATTAATCAATTAAAAATAACCTCAATTCCTCTCAATGTTCTATATTTTTTTTCTAAGATGTCTATTGGTTTACTGGAATTTTGTTTCTTTTGTATGGAGTTGTTTGCTGCGAAAATGATTCTAGCTGATCTAGGTGATCCAAATTTTATCATTATAGTCTTTCTATTTTCTATTTTTTATAACCATTTAATATTTATCATTTTAAAAGGTTTATTTATAGACTAATGTTATATATTTATTAACTAAATAATTTTTTTGTTTCTATGTTTTTTGTGTATAATACTATATAACAAAATACAACAGACATTTATTCAAGAAACCATATATCATTAATAAATAATGATTCATTACATTGTACCCCTTTATAAATTTCATCCCCAAAATTTCAACTCATATTCTCAATTAATAACAGATGAGGGTACTTATATTTCATTTTTTCCTCTGGTTCCCATGTCACCACATCATACATATGGTTTATCAAAAAAACTTTGTAAATATGAGTTGTTTCATTTCGTATAACATTTTCTATACTTAAGATGACCTTCACTGGATGATTCGTATAAGATAAATCATTCTCTAGTTATACAATCTTAGGGTTTACAACATGTGCGAGATCAGTTATGTACTTCCTTATGGGTGATACGTGGAATACAACAAGAACAGAATCCATATTTGGTAGATATTATAGCTAATAAGACAAGAAAATTATGAGATCAAGGATATCAATGGGGTCAATGTACCTTGGGCTCAGCATTCCCTTATTTTAACACAGCATGAACCTATTACATGTTGATATTTTAAAGAAACCATTTCCCCAACATCTAACTTCATATCCCCTTGACAGTTGTCAATAAAAATATTCTACCAACTCTGAACAAATTTTATATGTTGTTGGATGGAATGAACTTTTTTATTCATATCATGTAAATTATTAGGTCTATGTAGCTTCCATTTTATAACATCATCCCAACAACATGTAGTTCTACATCATTTCCCATAGAGATATTTAGATGAATCCATTTGAATACTTGATTAGAAGTTGTTGTTTTAGACCTAAAATAATGGGATATGTTATTACCATTATCCATTAAATTAAATTTACCAAGCTATTAATATGTACTCGAGTGTCTAAATGGTCCATTCATATTTTACTTCTGTTTGGGGGTGACAAGCTGTACCGAAATTCAGTTCAGTATTTTGTGCATATTGAAGACTTCCCAATATTTGGGAATCTAACCTTGGATCGTGATCATAGATGATCCAAAGTGGAACCCCATGAAAACTCACCACTTCTACTACATATATCATAGCAAGATTTTCATTTGATAAATTTTCCCAAATAGTGATAAAGTGGGTTTTCTTGGCGAGTCTATCTGCTACAACCCATATTACATTGTTTACATTAGATGTCTTTGAGAGACCAATGAAAAAATCCATTATGGGTTTCTCCAATTTCCATGTGGATATTGTAAATGGTTTCATCATCCCCTTGTATGTCTATTACTCTATTTTTACTTGCTGTTATACTAGGAACATTGATGTGTACTCAATGACCTCATTAATTATGTTTCCCAATTAGGAGTGCTCTTTAATATCGTAGTACATCTTTGTAATTCCAGGATGGATAGAGAAATATGAGCTATGTGTATTATCCAATAGATGTTTATTTATCTTCGATGATGTAGGCATGAAAAGTATATTTCCAAACCGAATGACGCTATCCTCATCAATTTGTAGATCTTGAATATTTCTTTCCATTACTTATTTCACCTTCTTTTTAAGCGCCTAATCATCCCTTTGTTCCTCCTTGATATTCTCATAGATATATGGTTGGGTAATTTTTATGGAATTTTTTTTATTCCATTTTGATATAATTTTCAGATATAACCTTTGCATATCCATGAAGATAGTTTCTTTCTAAATCTATATCATGTATATAGTAGAAGTTTCTTTTCTACTAAGAGTATCATCTATCTTGTTTTTCTTCCTAGAATGGTAGTGAATAGGGTAATCATTGTCCTTGATTGGCTCTAACCATATTTGTTTGATGCATGTTGAGATCCTTCTTTGTGAATATATACTTTAGACTCTTGTGATATGTATATATGTCTTATTTCATTTCAAATAGGTAGGGCCTCTAAATCTTCAAAGTGAAGATTATATCTGCTAAATCTAGATCATGCATAAAGAATTTTTTTAATGGATCTCTATCTACCATAAGGCATAACCTATATCATTATTATTCTTCATGAGTATACAACCCAAGATTTTCTTCGAGACATCACTTCATATCAAACAATCTTCTCTAATTGATAGTAGTTTGAGTATAAAAATAGTGATTAACCTCTTCTTGAGATCCAAAATACTTTCCCCATATTCTTCAGTTAAGGAAACCTTTTCCCGTTTTCGAGTTAACATACTTAGCTAGCTATAAAATCAAGTGAGATTTCTCACAAAGCATTGGTAGCACTTAGTTATTCCAAGAAAACAATATATATTTGTGACACTAGAGGGTTCGGTTCATATCTCAATTACCTTTTTCTTATAGGGTTTAATTGAGATTCCTTCACATGTGATCACATTCCCCAAGAATTTGACTTTCTGTATCCAAAAGTCACACATTCCAAATGTAGTGTATGTTTTATCATTTATTAATTTCTGTAGGAAAATCCTTACATTCTATCCATGCTCCTTCTTACACTTGTATTAAATGAAAATAGCATCGATAAAGTCTCCCAATGATTTTTCAAGGTAGAATATAAAGAATTTATTCACCTATTCCATGATGATTGAAGGGACATTAGTAATTCAAAAGGGAATCAATATGAACTCTTAGTGTCTATACCTTGTACAAAATGTTTTATTCTGACTATTTTCCTTATTAACCTTCATTTGATGATATCTAGAATGAATATCTACCTTTGAGAAGTACTATTCCCATCGAAGATGATCAAACTAGTAATTAAACCTCAGTAGGGGATACTTGTTATTTATGGTGGTTTGTTGAGAACTTGGTAATTGATACAAAACCTCATTAATCCATTATTTTTCATGAAAAATAATACTAGTGAACCCAAAGGCGTTTCACTAGGGTTTTTAATCCTTTTTTCCAAATACTCATTCATCTTATTCTTTTACACCTCTAGTTCGAATGGGGCTATCCTATAAGGACATCGGGGGATAAGAGTGGAACCATGTATTACCTCTATTTAAAACTATACCTCACAATATTGTGGAAGTTTAGATGACTCTTTGGGAAATGCATCACTGTATTCCCTCATAATGTGGATTTCCTCATGGTTATTAATTTTTTGAATCAATCATATGGGAAAGTTATGAATATTCAAATGGTACCATCATCCACACCATTGAGGTATTTTCCAAAGGATATTTGTGATCTTCCTTGAATTTTTATAGGAGCATGGGATGGTTTGGAATATAGTATGATATTTATTTTTCCTAACAGTTGATGTGAGATCAATATAATGATGTGCAATCCATGTCTTGTATAGAGTCACCTTACACCAGGATAAGGAATAAAAGATTTCCTAGAATAATATTCCCACATATGCTAATACGGGAAGAGTCCAACACTTGGGTTGCATTGATTTCATAACTATAAATTTTTATAGGTATTTATATATAAATATATCGGGGTTTTGAATCAATAGTTATAGAAAAATGGACATAAAGGAATTATTATGACTAGAATGAAATAGAACTCTTGTTATTTATGAGTGAATAGGTGGTATAGCTTCTATGACTTCATTATCATGTTCCACCTCTGTAGTGACGATGTTATAAGATTCCCCATTCTCCTTATAATTTGGTGGTAGGTAACTTTGATTATGCTCAATGACCCATGGTTAGTGCATTGGACTGTATAATGACCTTTCTCCCTATTGTAGAATCATTAAACTATGGGTGGTGCCTTTTCTTATTCCATCACATAAGCTGATTTCTTCATGTCTCTTTGGAATTTATGAGCTTTGTGGACTTCTTTTCCACACTTGTAGAATTTCCCTATCCATTCAAGGATGTTCCCAAGATACTTCATCCCACATTTTTGACATGTCAACGGTTGGGGCTTCTTTCCACTTTTATCATTTGATCCTCCATTATAAAAAACCATATTTTGTTTATAATCTTCATTATCGTGGGACCATTCTTGAAACTCTATCTTTACTTTGATAGTGAATCGAACAAACTCTTCATAACTCCCAATTTCTCAGATATCAAGATCCTTTTGGAGGTGTGGTTTTAATCCAAAAATGATTCTATCAAATTTTCTATCATTTTTATAACAAATCTCAACACCTATCTTGCATGCCTTGTAAAATTTTCTTTATAAATATTCATTGATTCATCATATCTTTTCTTAAGATCTAGGAACTCTTTATCAATCATTTTTTGAATATATCAAGGGAAATAATAGTTAATAAATAACTTCTTAAATTTATTCCACTCTATTTATTCTATTTTATCCTTCTATATATTATTCTTTATCAGTAACCCCAGTTGATCAGCTTATCCATCTAAATTATAGGCGATAAAAGTCACCTTATTCTTCTCAGAATAGCAGAGCACCGAAAAGATATTATCTGTTGAGTTAAACCATTGTTCAGTGATATGTAGATTAGATGATCCACAAAATGTCAATGATTGTTTCTACATAAAGGACTCAATTACAAGTTTCTTTTTCTTAGGTGATGGTGCAAGGTCCACATTATTCAGGTTATTTTCTATCGCCTGTGATAGCTGGGTAAGCATCCCCATGTTGTTTTTGACTCCACCTCATAATGAATTGGGATTGTAATTTTCAAAATCATTGAATTTACCCTCACATAGGTTGTTTGTTGGTTTGGTTTATCCAGGATCCTTCCATTTTCTAAAATAAAAAATTATTAATAAAATAGAAGTAAACAGGGCATGAATAAATAATTTATTAGTATGATCAAATTAATTATAAAGTCACTTCTTATGGGATCCCTAGTTTTATTATTTTTCATAAATGATGCTACTATTATAATGTATCATAATAGTTCCAGGTCCTTAAAATTAATAATTACATTAGCTATATACCATGCATAAAAATTTTTCTTATAGTTCATGATTCACTAAAGAACATCCCTTGAGAGTGTCAAAACAGTTGTATAGTTGTGGATCACTCACCGTGCACCAGAATGATGGTCGATATATACTTGACCAAATCCTTTTCAGGGATATTATCTCTAGATGTATTTATGAAAAAACCATGTTCACCTATGGTATCGAGACATAGAAATCATTTACCAGAAACCATACATTTCTATAATTTATGAAAGCATTGGATGTTTAGCTATGCATAGACTTATATATATGATTTTACAGTAATGTTCTATAATCATATTTCCAAAATTAAATAATATATGGTTTGATACCGACTATAGAAACCCTTTTTTTTATTGTATAACTATTACATAATTTTTAATATAAAAACACATATTATTGATGCAATCTAGGATCAAATTGTTTAGAATCATGAGAAAATTAGAATAAAACATAACTTTTACATAATAAAACATGAAAATTATTTGAAATAATTATTTATTATCAAATTAATGGATCTTACAATCTCCATTGTACATGTAATCACCTGAGAATATACATCAAATAAATGGTGAGATAAAATCCAAGTAAGAGAAGTAATAACATGAGATACAAAATGATATGAATACAAATTAAATGAGTGAAATAACCTATATAATCAAATCATAAGCATATGATCATCATCATAAACATGAAGGAAACATTTTATAAATGCATGGGAGGTGGAATATTCATAAAATGAAAAATCATGTTATAGTTATCAAATACCAAACATAGTTGTAAACAATTCAAGTTTCATGTTCATACATAATATATGTACCTAAATCATAACATCACCATTATGAAAAAATCTACCATCATGTTCATACATATTTCACCCAATCTTATAAGATACATAAATTTACCTCTATCACCCCAAATTTCAAGTAAGTACCCCTTTCATTATTTATTTTATGTATATAAAGTTTTTGGATAATTTTTGGTAGGGTTTGGAGGACATTTAGAATATTTTGGGGGATTTTCTGGAGTTTCACAGTTTGAGCATGGTTAGTAGAAACTATGAAACACATCTAGGAAACCGTGAAAAGTGAAAAAGAGGCTACTGTGTAGGAGAAAATTTTGGCACACCTTTTGGCCAAACCATATGACTGTCGAGGAAAAACTGTGTGACGTTTGTTAGAGGTATTATGAAAGGTTGGATTATAATTTTTATAACCATGTAAGGTGATTCTTGAGGTAGAGGAATGTACATAGTCGGTGCACGGTATGCCTAACCTTGTTCCCTAACCAGGATCAACTAATAATTAGATCTGAATATTGTGTATATGACACAATTTATCCCCTTAAACCCCATTTTGATTCTATAATATAACCTTAACTCGATTTCCACTCTTCCCAAAGGTTTTCGAGACCATTCCTCTTGATCTGGGAGTGATTGGTTGGAAATTCTTGGGGCATTGAATCCCAGATTCCATGGTGAGTCTCTGTTCTCAGTGGGTTTTCATAGATATCCTATTCTTACCACTCTAATATTAACAGATCTAATCTATTTGGGATATATCTATGATTTTTGTTGCCAATGATGTTGGGATTTTTCGGTTTTGATGTTAGTGAATGATATTTGAGGCGGGGTTTTGGTGTTTCAACCTAGGTTTGTTGAATAATTTTTATTGTTATTCATCTTATCCATAGTTTTTGAGGAAATTGGTTTCACTCTCAACTACTGTTATCATAAATTTAAGTCTTGGTTTCTAATTTTATGATTTTCTTGTAATTGATTGTGAAATTTTTGTTCTATTCTTGGTAGAAACATTTTTCAGTGTGTTCTTTTTCATTGATGTGACCCAATTAAAGGGTGGTATTCCATTGGAATGGGTTATGTTAAATGGATTTGTTAAATGGTTTTAAGGACTTGTTTGATTGTTTTCCATTGAAACTATTTTGTTGAGAAAATTATTTTATTTGATAAAAAATGTTAAAAAATGTTTTTATGTATTTTATATAAATTACATTAAATCATTTTTTCCAACATGTTATATCCTAGTGGTGTGAGTAGGGTAGTAATTTAGTGAAAACTTACTGAGTTTCATTACTCACCCCCAATATGGGAACTTTTAAACATTTCAAGATATTGTTTATGAAGACATAGGTAAAGTAAAATTATCTCATTTATTTATTGATTTATCATGATAATTTGGGATATATTTTGGAGTTGGATCTTGGAGAATTTTGGGAGCTATGGAGTTTTTTTATTAGAGTCTTTGACCTTTATGGGTTTGGTCTTCGACTTCATATTCTGATATTAGTGATTTGGTTTCTACTTTTCATCCTAAAATGGTTTATTGTTATAGTTTGGTTGTTTCCATATTTTTATTACATTTATTTTTATTACATTGGTTTTATGCATCATATAATAGTTTTTTGGTTGTGATTATCTTGGTTGGTTTTTTATTTCAAAAAGGTAAAATCATCGCCAAATGTAATTGAATACCATGGAATTTATTGTAGTCATTTATTGTCATTGGGATGTCACATAAGTCTAAGCTTTAATTCCATCTCTTCATAAGCTAACGAGGATGAGAGGGATGTTACATTACCAGATTAATTTGAGGGATATATAATTTTGGTCCCACCCATCACATCATAAATTCTCATAATCATGCGTAACACATTTAACATATAAAAATCATATTCATGAAATAAAACCATGAATAAAATAGTTTCATCAAGGTTTCATAAAATATTATTTCATGAATAACCATTGGGGTTCCAAAATTAATAAGGGAGATCATACTTTTTCATGAAAAATCATTATTCTTTAGTAGAGAAGAAATATATCAAGTGGAGTTAAATTAGATGCTTTGAAAATCAGAGAATATTTGGAAAAATAATGTTTAGAAAACATGTCAACATGGAAGGAAATTTCATATAAAAAATTAAAATGGAAATAAAATTTTAGGTAAACAATAGAAATATTCATACCATGAAAGAGAAGATAAATTATAGGAAGAAAATGGGTTAGAGAATCCCCTTACATTAAATCCTATATTATTTCACCGCTTCTCTGCCTCCTAAATAATACACATAGGTTTATTAAAACATAGAACCAAAATTTTATAATATTCTTTTTTTTGTTAATTTTTCAATTCCCATCATTATATTTTACCTATCTATTAACTTTGTTAACTGTGAAACATTTTTATATTCCCATTTTCTTAAAATATTATGGTTTTTTTATTTTGATATTTCAGTTTTTGGTTTTTATACCGAAGTATAATTAAGTCGATAAACATAGAATACATGTAATTTCAAATTTATATATTATTTTTAATTCATAATATCTATATATGTTGGTTTTTATAAGCATTTATATCATAATTTCTTTGATTGTGGTTAACCGACCATTGATGGGAAATTATAAAAAAAAACAGGAAAGAGATGTTTGAAATTTATGCCTATCATAAATACAAAACTTCCAATAGGTTAACATCATTAATATAATTTTATCATACTTATAAATTAATTTTAATATATTTGGGTTTGAAAGTAGTTGGGAAAAAAGAAAATAAAGATGAAATGAGAGAAGAGTTGATAAGAACTTAGTATTTCCTCAGTTTTTCTTCTCTTGTATGACACTAAGTTCCCTTGATTAATGGAGTTGGATTACTACAAAACATCCCTAGGTATTCAAACAGTCCCAGTATAGATGATATTTTTAGAGATTTAAGTTTTTTAAATGAGGTATTAGTGTTTTTCAAAGGGAAATGAGAGGGGTAAAATATACATGAGGAGTGGGGTATTATTATGATAACATATTGAATAAAATATCATAACCTAGGTAAATATTCTAATTCATTATTTCATAATCATTATGTAAAAAAAGTTCTATTTGGAAAATATTATTTTTAATATTGACGTGAAAATATGAGTTTCTTAGAAAATTATCATAAATTCACGCATGGTAAATTTTGAAATACTTATTCCAAGAATGAATTTTATTTTATCAAAATAATTTTCTATCTGGGATAATTTTAAATTTTAATATAAAAAAAATTATTTTTATGAAATACAACACAATATAGTTTATTAAAAATGTTTTTATATTTTATTATGGTTTTTAATCTTGATATTTATTTTATATCATTATTATATTTTTAAATAACTCATGATAAATATTATATATATTAAATATTATTATTTTGAGATCAAATTACTACTCTAACGATGTTGTTACTATTCCTAGTGTCCATGTTACTAATCCTAATGACAACTTTACTATTCCAATTGTCATATTATTATTCAAATGGTCATATTAACTCCTATAAATACCACTTCATTACTTTAGTAACTCTCACCTCAATTCCTCTCAATGTTTTATATTTTTGTTTTCAATGATTTTTATTTATTTAATGATGTTATATTTCTTTTTCATTGGGGTTTTCTTAAGGGGAATGATTCTACAAGATCAGGATGACATATAATTACCCATTTTAGTTTTTCTATTTTCTATTTTTTCCCATTATAATATTTTAATTTTAATAGGCATAATAATTGACTAATGTAGTAATTTTCAGTAATGAAATAATGTTTTGTATGTGTTTCTATTTGTTTCTTGTGTATAATTATATATAACATAATATAACATAAATTTATTTAGGGAAAAAATATTATTAATTAATTCTTACTCAATACACGAAACATTGTTGGGTTTTAACCACTTATTAGGAACTACCATATGCTCCACAGAAATATTGAACTAAGTGTAAAGTGGAGATAAAATGTCTTTGATCATAGAGAATGCGTATCCCCCAAAAAATTCTCAGAAAATATCACCTTGCTATTAAAAAACCCATTGAAAGAGGCACAACTACTTGCATGGTATCACCATTAAAATAGAATCACAATTATGCCATTTATTAGTGGGAATCACCCTTTGTTCAATACAATGAACCCACAAGGGTAGGAATTTATCTAAATGAGCAACCATAATAAGTATATAAAGTAATATAAATAAATTCTATATAATAAATCCATGAGCCTTACTTGTACCCTATAATCAATGACTTAGAGTTCAGGATTGAGTATATGTTTACCAAAGTCCTACTGAACTAATTTGTTTTTACAGCACCTACATCGGTCTCCCTAGTGTGATATCTAAACTCAATAACCCCATAAAATCATTTTCTTATGTTTCCAAACCTATCCTGACATGACTATTGACTCAAAACTTCATACCTAGTATGAATAGATCTGACACCACTCTAAAATTACTTGAAACACTAGAACCCTGACCTAGTTGGGGGTAAGAAAAAGGTGCCACCCCATGCCAGCCTTCAATAGGAAAGGGGCTTGCGACCAATATTGAGTTAGAATTTTTCAAAATATGGGATGCCTTAGCTTACATCATCATGTGACAACATATATCTATAATTAAACAAGATTCAATCAATGAGAGAAGAATATACATAATTAACTTAACTATAACAATACATGCATGAAAGAACATCTAACACCCATATATATTTCCAAAACATAATATAAAAAGGGATTAATACACACCCAAAAACAAAAAAGGAAAACTAACATAACCAACTGAGATAAAGGTGTAATTGTAGTAAGATAATTCCATACATGAACATCACCCAATATCATCATCTCCCAGAACCATAAAACATTGTTAGAACTATATCCCCCCATGTTTTATAGGTTTTATATCTAAATAAGACACATTATGTCTATATCCATAGACCATATCTGACTTGTACATCATCTAAAATTTTAAAAAATTATTGACCTAAGGCCCGTTTAGGGGTGATTATAAACATACTCAATATGACTATCTAAAATTACAACAAAATCACAAAGAAATAGGTCATATAAACTCATGTTATAAGAGTTTCTAAAAAGTGAAAACTATTAGAAAAATATAACACCAATATAGCTTAAATTTTCCATTATTCACATTTTACTTGGAGAGATTCAAAGATGGGTTATCCAACTACTTTCAACACTTAGATTCTAAAGAAAATAGTGAAGTCCCTATTATCTCATATCTGATCCAAATATACCACATTAAACAAGAAACAAGATATAATCAGTCAATAAAAGAGTCCACAAGGAAGGAATTTAAAAACTAACCAAGTACCACATCTCAATGATAATCCCCATGATTCTGAGGCGAAAAATTACCATTGAAGTATATACTATATAGACATAAAATAGTCATATCATTGCTATAATCCTCTAAAGAGTGCCTATTCATCCGTGAAGAATTCTCATCAGATAAGGTCACCACATACTATGTTCAAACAATATCGTACCATTGGTACATCCTACGAAACTAACCATAATAGAAAAAATGAAAACACTTCATGAAAACCATGTGGAGTCTCATACCATTTTGGAATACATCCCAATTTCTATATCAAACGTCAGGTAATGTGATGTGTGTTATACCAACAGTCCCAAATCTGGTGCTAAAAACACATTCATTAAACACTATATTTTATACAAAGTGAGACATACCTATCTTTTTTTATATCATTTACATATTTTAAACATTAAATATTAGAAATATAACAAAATACTATAAACTGAATATTTAGTTTCCTTGAGGATTATGTACATAATAGACTTATTTTAAAATACCATTGATCATTTCCCCTATATTGATCCACGATATACTCTCTTTTAGACTCCTCATTGGTTAAAATCATTTTCAAAACATAGAGAATGGAAATATAAGAAATGAGTGAGATGAAACACTTCGTAAGGGGAAAGACACATCAACGTGTCATTAAGGGTTAGATCATAAGAATACGAGAAAACATGAGCATGTGATAGAAAACTTATTAAATAGAAATAGAAACAATATTTTTTTTCCAAAATTCATGATAGAAGTAGATGTGATTTACAACTAAAAAACACATGACATGGTAATTGAGTGTGAGAAAATGAACATAAGTCATGGGGAATAATTATAGTCATGTAGAAAATATGGAATTCAATTTAAATATTGTATGATAAAGAATCATGGCACATAAATAATCATATAAAATATTCTAAATTAAGCTACCCCCATCATGTTAATACAAAAACATGAGAACAAAGATACACATATCACATTCACACAAAAACATTGGAAAAAAACATATATCATCATGTTCACAAAAAAAAATCTGAACAATTCTTAATGTATCAAGTTCACAAAAAAATCATGACAAAAAATCATTATGCATCAGGTTCACACAATGAACTTGTGAAAAAATTATACTGTGTAATGTTTAAAAAACAAACTGGTAAAAAATGTTTCTTGCATAATGTTCACTCAATAACTAATCATCTCATGTGATATAAAACAACAACCAATGCATTGGTGGGATATATAGTAAACCGAAAATCATAATAATAATCATCCATATATATATATATATATATATATGTTCCATTAGAACATGAAAACATTAATACCATAAACATCAAATAATTATGTCATGGGAAAGAGATGGGTTTTCAAAAAAAATTATAGAACATTCCATAATCGATCAATATGAAGAATATGGATGGTGGAATAAAATAATATCCTTATTTTGAAATAAGGAATTTCAAAGGATGTTGAGATAGATGAAAACAATGCTTTTAGGTTATTAGATAAGTTACATTGGTAAAAAATAAGTAACATCCCTTTTTAAAAACTCATGAAGGATCATTAAAACATTTTCTTTGAAATAATAAAAATTATGCATAAAAAAATAATTATTATTATTTTAAAAAAAGTTTTATCATAACATAAATTTTATAAAATAATGATTCTTTCAAAAACATAGAATACTTATTTCTTAAAACAAAATACCTTAAAATCCCATTAAAAATCAAAAAAAATTTTAAAATAAAACTTTTACTTAAAAAAAACATAAATATTATTCATTCTATTTTCAAAATCATAAATGGTTTGAATCATTTTGTAAACCATTTTAAAAAAATTATATAAAAACTTATAAATAATAATTCTCATATGGTTATAGAAAATCTAAAAATGATTTTAGAAAACATTTTTACCATACTCTTAAAATACTATACTAAGAATCACATTTAATAGTCATTTTAATAAAGGTGAATTGAAAAAATTAGTAAAAAAGTATTTTAAAAATAATATTAAATAATATATCTTTGAAAAGTGAATACTATTTTTGAGGAAATATGGAGTATAAGATAAAAAACAAACATGAAATGAATTTTTTAAAATATTTTTAAATAAAACTATTGAATTACCACATCATAAAATGAGATAATAAAACATACTTTAAAAAATATGAGAAGGTAAATATTAGGTTCACATGATATAACACATGTTGAGGTTTCCAAATAAAAGGGTAATATAGTTAGTAATGGGAAATATAGACAAGTAGGGTTAACCCTCATTAAATACCATGATAATTAATATTAATAATGATAAACTTTAGGAAGGAAATTTATAAACATAATGATTTGAATTAAAACTATCACTTTTACCTAGATACAAAATTCATTATAGTATCATTATGAAATATAAGAAAAACATATTGTTAAACCAAAGTAAACAACAATCATAATGACTCAAGAAAATAAGTTTTGTTAAGAAGACCCCATTATGAAATAGTAACTAAAGAATACAAATAACATAAGAGGGATACCATGAAATAGACATTAAAATATCATGAAATAAATGATATTAATTTTAAATTAAGGGAAAAATGATGAGAATGCACCATATAAAAGATAAAATGTTGTGCAATATCAAACATGTCTCATGGATTTTGAAACTAGGCAAAGAAATCATTACCTTAATTCCCAACGTCCACTAAAAAACAGGAATATATTATATAATAAAATTATTATGTTAATATATTATTATATAACATTAATAATATCTATAAATTTATATAAAATTCATTTATAGTTATTAAATATATTTATATCAGTTAGTTGTTTTATATTTTCAATATCAGGTGTGAGTAATCTTGATCAATATGAACTAGTTTTGTAATAGAATAATTGTCTTTTATTAAAATTCCAAAATTTGATAATCCTAAAATAATAAATGGTAATGGAATTTATTCTTTATAATTATTTATAATTTAAAATTTCCATTCTTTTGGAGTTTTGTTTGTGATCTATAAAGATGAAACCATTAATGAGAAAGTTTCATTGATTTTATAATGAACATACCTTGGAATCTTAATTAATGAGTATATTATTAATATTACCATTCCATTACAAAAATAAAATTAATAATTACTTATTTATATAATATATTATCAGTAATTATGTGATCATTTTCATCCATGATATTATTTTACAACATTTTTCAATTATGTGGTTAGACAAGCCCAAATATTTACATACCATAATTAATATATGAGTATGGATTTATTTAGATACAATATAATTATTAAATATGAGTAATGATATATTTATATATTTTTAAGGCATTTAATCATATTTTATGAGTGTTTAATAAATAATAAATAAACTATATAAAAAATGAGATACATTACTACGTTAAAGCGGTAGTCCACACAAACATGCAAATAACATTTTTCATAATGGAAAAGGGGAAATGAGGTTAATAATTGTTACCATAGAATAATAATATTCATTATAATTTTTATCCATTATACAGGAATGATATAATTATTTTTGGGAAAGTAAGTTATAAAATAAAAAAAATTAGGGAATGATTAATACTCTTGTTGAGAACCAGAGTTTTCACTTAGATGGCTCCTTTGAAATGGGGGGATTAGGATAACTTATTGTGAATAGAATATTAAGGAATAATAGAAAGATTATATGGTATATAAATAGGTCTTTATTTTAATATGAAATTTTAAATTAAATGTGGTCTTGAAGGGGTGGTTATATACCCCTTTTATAAGTGGTGAGAATTTAAATTTTGTTAATATTTCATTATTATATAAAGAGAGAACATGATTGGCATGTATAAAAGAATCCAAAATAGAAAATAATAGAGTTGATATATTTTTTTATATCCACACATAAAACACTCAATTATAAAAAATTTTATATCATTTTTGGCTATTTACTCTTTTTGTTTACCCTTTTTACCCTTTTTGTATTTCACAACAATTACTAGTTTTTACCTAAGTAATTCATTTTATGACTAAAAATAAAATGGACCTTATTAAATAATTTGAGACCACTAATTCCATATATCCAATAAGAGTTTCAATATAACATTTTTATTTGTATGAAATATTAATTTTAACATTAGAATATATAATGTGTAAGACCTCATTTTTAGAAATGGCGTATTTTTACCCATAAAATTTATGTTTTGGATAAAATTATTATTGTTGTTTTCATGATATAATTTAGTTTATTATAAAACAAATAAAATCTCTATCTCTCTTAAATAAAATCAAGACCTAATTTTACCAAAATAATATTTATTTTTATTAATGTAAAAAAATAATTTCATTTATCGAGAAATATAACTTCTGGTAATAAAATGATAAAGATAGGTGTTCAAATTACATATTTATATTTAAAAATGTATATTATTATTGAATAAGTAAATTTTTATCATGATAAATTTTTTATAAGTTTTTATGTTTTACTTTCATTTTTATATAGTCATAAATGGTAATGTTTTAGTAAAAACTGTATTTTCACTATTCACCACAACCTATCTATTTTTTAAAAATTCCAAAATTTCATCCTAAAATTTGTTAGAATTTTTTTATTTAAAAATGAAGTTAATTTTACATAATTAAATTTATAATATTTATAAATTAATAATTTATAATATATAATGAAACTTGATTTTACTAAAAAAATACCCTTTAAAAAAAATAATTATTCATAATCAAATTTTGTATGAATTTATAATTGAGTTAAATTATTATATTTACTTTAGGTTATAATATCATTAATTTTTATTAATAAAAAATATTCCATAGAATGTCTTATTGCTATTTTGTTTATGGATAAAGCTATCCAATATAGTATAAATTTATAATATATATATTCTAAAATATCAGGGCATTACTTGATTACCCATTAAATAAATTTAATCCACACAATTTTAATTATCAGTTAATAGTGAACATTACTAAGGGTATCTAAGAGACAGTCACAACTAAGGATATAATTTCTACACTGATATCATCAATCATAAGAAATATATCTTTTTCTATCAGAATATGTCACTCATAATATTGAGTTTTCCTTGAATAATTTAAGTAAAAATACCTCATGATTATGTATTATAACTGCTATAATATATTTATTTTCCCAATATATCTCATATTCAAACATACACTAAATGATTATCAAGGGTTGGTCTAAAATATGAAATGGGATTTCCTTATTTTTTTCATTACTATGGATTCTATACAAAGATAACCAATACATTTCCAAAATCACATTGAATTTATATATAGGATGGATAACAATACTTTCAAGAATAAACATTTATACACCTCAAGATGGGATGCAATAGTAAAAGGATCCTTCTTTGATTCTATCAAACTATTAGGGTGTTGATCTGATGATATTTGAAATCTTCCTTGTTTGACTAGTGTGGATAGATCTAGATTCCGATTGGATATCCATGAAATTGGAGTAGCGGTTAAGGTATATTTTACCCTTCGTTTTCATGAACTAATTTTAGATGTTTTGATAACATTGGATTCCTCTTATTCCATTTGTTGTGGTGGTTTATGGTATTTATTATTTTAGTTATCCATTATTTTAGGGAACCATTTTTCTTTATTCCCAAACCTAAGACATTTGAGGCATTGAACATTCTTAACCTTCATTTTGTTGATAATGTTATTCACACCATATCAAAACTCATAAGGCCAATTAATATAATTTCTACAAATGGAAGAATTTATTATTCATTTGAGACATTCCCTTGGGTTCTTATTTTAATATTTTTGACATGTAAGAAGTTGAATCATCATTCCTTCATCATCTTCATAACCTAATCATCAATGAAAATTCATCCATCCATTCTTTTCTACATTTGGATTTAGAGAGAGAATCAAGTTATTAATTATATGATCTCATCATTTTCTAGGTATGAGTCTCTATAAGTATTTCATTTAATCCTTTGGGGACACATCTTTTTTGGAGATGGAAATACTGTATTAGGTAAAACAAATTAATGTTCATGGACATATGTCTGTTTGAAATAATGGATTTCAGATAAGTGGTTCAATCATTCATAGAGGTTCTTAGTTTTTTTATAATTATCAATGGGGGTTCCGGTAGTTTTTAAGGAAAATGGGTCAAAAAACCATCTCCTAAAAATTTACACATCATGTAAATGGATTACACATAGTTTAATGCTCAAGAGATTTTAAATAATATTATCAAGTGCCGGGTTTTTGGACATATCCCATTAAAAAGAATTACTTGATGTGTAGCTATATTACATGGTATGTAATTCCCTGATCTACAATTTTAATGTATGTTGTGTGGATGATTTTTCCATTCACCCATGTGATGATTTTATTATTTCAACATAGTGAAACCTTCCAGGTTATTTTGTAGTGAAAACCACCTTTTTGGATGTACAGATAATGCAACTAATCTATAGTAAATGGTTTTGGACCGATTTTCCTTTCTCTCCATTTTTCTCCAGAAATTGTACTGTAATATACCGATCATGTGTGTTGTTGGTTTTCATATCAATTATTATTGATCAAGGATCCTTATTGAAATCATATTCACCTTATTTCTGGTGTTAATTTTCCATTGGAAGCATTTATTTATCATTTGTTATATTTAGGGGGTCTAAACCTTAACCATATGGATTAATAATTGTCAAGTATGTGCAATATTTGAATTTTTCCAACATATCATGCACCGAAAAATTGAAATAATGAATGGAATTTTTGTTTGGACTCACTTTGGATCCAATTGGTTTTAAATTTGTCTTGTGGCTACCAATCCGGTTAGATAACCCTTGAATATATATGAATAGATTAATGGATTAATGTGTGTTTATCATGACATGGATTGTGGGTGTTTTCTTGATATAGTTTCACCTTGGATTGACTTGTTTATTGAGATAACTGGATTGTTAATGGTTATGAATAATTGATATATGAAATATATAATTGAACTTGAAATAGTAATTTTCATAATTAAACATTGATCCCTATGATGTGCTATTGTGATATCCTTGCTATTATGAATTTTGTTGTGATTAAATAATATAATTATTATATATGGAATTGGTTAAGGGATACATGATGAAATGATTATATAGTGGGATATTCCTAGTAACACAAGATGAAATTATTATATAGTGGGTGTGGCCCAATGAGACATTAAGAAATTATTACATAGTGGGATTTTCCTAGATGACTTTTTGAAATGATTATATAGCGGGCATGGCCTAGTGGAACATCTTGAAATGCATATATAGCAGGTTTTACCCAGATTGATATGCTTTCTACCTTGGTTATAAGGTCATGGTTGGCATGGTTATAGAAAATTCTCAGATACATTCTGGAATGGCACCATTGTAGGTTATGATATTCATTAATTATTAAGTTATGGTTGTAATGGACGTGAGACATGCTTAGAGACACACCAACATGTTACTGAAGTAGGTTTATGTGGTATTAAGTTAATTGTTTAATTTATTAATAAACGTGTTTAATACATTATTTAATACACTTGTTATCATATAAGTTATATTTGGACATGGTTGTGTTGACCTACTAAATTATAATCAAACCGTATTAAGGACTCCATTTGGAACCCCAGAAGAATATTTGGATACAGGACTGGACAATGGTAAGGGACCATTCTACTGATTGTTTCTTACTAGATGGTCTCAAGTTAGAATATGAGACTGATATGGGGTTTGAGACAAATGACTTTTAAGTCTTTATTTGAGTCTTTTAGTATTTAATGTGTATTATTACTAGCATGAAATTTAGTTCTATTCGAGAATGTTATCACATTATTCCTTTATTTTTTATTTTATTATTTAGTTTTTATATTAGTTGGTTTTTTCTTTATTATATTTTTTCTATTATTTCTACACTATGATATTTATTTATTTATTATTATTTTGTATTTTTTGGTTTTGGTATAAACTCTAAATCTAAGGGGGCGCAGTCTCCTCACTATACTTATCAAACCCCAACTACTAGTTAGTAGCCTATTGCATATAGGGAGGTGCACATGAGATCTCATAACTAAGCCTTTTTGGCCACATGAGAGAGTGCCAAATCAGGGAATGTTACAAAGTAGTATCAGAGCACACTGGGTTTTTTTCTTAGATTTATATACTATTTGGGAGAGGTAGAAATTATAATAGGATGTGTCAGAGCATTTTAATGATCTTGTTCACTAGAGTAGCTAACCCATGTATGGGGGAAAATCCTAGTACCTAGGGGTGCATTGTTGTTTATGTCGTTCACATGTTACAGTTGATGATATTTTACCTTTTGTGATTCAAATGTTGTGTGGGGATATCATGTTATGATATTATTAATTCTTGTAATTTATACTCATGGCCTGGTATGGAATGAGACGTGTATTATCTCATCATAATAGGAATATAATGATATATATTGACGTGCATTGTTCATGATATGGATATATTGTTTAACATGTGATATATACTTTCCTATTGAACTGTGATATGATATATCAGTTATAACTTGGATATGAAATAAATGAACTATTATTCCATTCTAAAACACTCATAATCCTTGTCTAGAGAGATCAGGAGTTAGTGGTTCTCTATAGTTGTCATCTGTTGAGGTTAACCTTGTTATATCCAATGTTCTAAGGAATGTGTTTGTCTTGTATATAAAATGCATCTCGTTAAATTTGAGTTGACCATCGGAAGATTGGAACCCAGAACACTCCTAACATAGATAATCTAGATCTTCCTATATCTCTTTAGTATCAGTTATATGTTTAGCATTGTGGAAGATTATTGAGGGTTATCAGATCCATGGAAAGAGGGACTGTTAAAACCATGACTTTGATGTCAATATTGATGAGAGAGTTTTAAGTGCAGTATGAGCATATGTTCACTGGGGAGGGAGGACTCCAGGAAGCCATGTTCTGTATCGAGTAAGTCTAGATGATCTTTAATCATCTTGAGAACCCAAAGATGAGAGTGTGAGGATTTATGTTTATATTTTTAATGTACCATCCAAGAATTGGAGGTACATTATAGAGTTAGCAAGGCAACAAGAGGAGTTATCATGGAAGGACTTTAAGATGATGTTCTGGATCCATTTCTGTCACAATACATTAAGGGATTAATAGGATCATGAGCATAGGAACCAAACATGGGAGGGAACATTTGTGGTAGAATATGATGAACATTTCACTAACCTACAATAATTTCCTCCAATGTTTGGCAGCTGATGAGATATTTAGTGTGATGCATTTCTAGAATGGTCTTCTCTATGAGATCAGGTTGCAAGTGAACATGTTCTGTATGAGAAGTTTTATATATGTGACACATCAAGAACTCATCAGGGAAGGAAATTTGATAGAATCCCTGAGAAATGTCTAGTCTTTTTCAGTAGTGAAAACTGTTAAATATTCTTCTAGTATAAAGGAGTGCCACTATAATAGTTTTCACCAGTGCAATAATGGGAAGAGAAATCATGGAAGTGGGTAGATATCTAGGGATTCTGTTCTATTAAAGTGAAATTATTATGGAAAATGGGTTTTAAATGGACTTAGTGTTTTTACCCTTCTTTGGATTGTCACGCTTGATACTGATTAGGCTAGCTGAAGAGGTTTTGTTGGGGCATACAACAGTAGATTAGTGGAAGAGGAATAGGACATGCACCCGAGTCCAGGAAGGCCTCAACTACTCCTCAGTAAACATTTATATGGTGATCCAAAATATGTTAAGGTCAATGAAGGGGATTTGGTACCCTTTTATAGGAACATAAGTGCTAGGCATAGGTTATAAGTCAGGGGAGTCAGGCTTGAGCCTAGGGCAGAGGGAATGGTCAACTACATGTTATGTAGAATACTTCAACTATTATGGATGCATGACCGTCTATTATCAGAGGTATGTTTTATATATCATATACATTTTATTGTGTTTTTATATAGGATAATCATATTACTTTTTATCCACTATTTTTTAAATGCTTTGGTCTTGGATGTTGAAATATTGTCTATTTTTTGACCATTGACACAACATTAGGAGTGAGGATAGAGAATATGAAAGATTTCAAGGAGTTTTCTATTGATATTGGTGGTTCCCATTTATTTTGGGAACCATTCATGATCTAAATGATAGGTTTTGACTTTATTCCTGGTATGTATTAGTATTTTCAATAATTGGATCATATTTACTGGTACCAGAGGAGAGTTACATTTTTATCTCTATAAGGAGACAACTATTCTCAACATGGTGATTTATATATTCAGGTTTTCCATGAAGGAAAAATTCAATGAAGTTTATATTTTATCTTGGACCAGATAGTTGTTCTTCCTCTAGATTACGGTGGAATGTACTGTGATTAATTTTCTCCAAAGGTAGATCATTTTCTGGATGTCATTCCTAATGAGTTCTATGGATTACCATATGAATGTGGGGGGTGGGGGTGGGGGAGTTTATGATCAAGTTGGTGCCGTGAGAAGATCTAGTTTCTTTCCCACCTTACAAAATAGAACAAGCAAAGATTCAGGTTTTGAATGTTCAGCTGGAAGATTTGTAATCTAAGGGTTTCATAAAACCTAGTACATATACATGGATTTCTACAGTTCCATTTTCTAGGAAGGATAATGGGACTTTTTTCTTGTGTGTGTATTGTTGAAGATTGAACTAGATGACGGTCAAGAACTAGAATCATCCTCCACGCATTGAAAATCTCTTCAATCAATTGATAGGTGCTAAGATATTCCCCAAGATTTATTTTAGATAAATATACCATCATTTTAGAGTGATACAATTAGGCATACATCAGACTACTTTTAGGAGGAGGTGTGGCTTGTATGAGTTCATAGTGATGTTGTTTGTTTTGAATAATCTACTAGCGGTATTCATGGTGTTGATGTATTGGATCTTTCAGAATTTTATAAACTAGTTTTTTGTGGTTTTTTTCAATGAAATATTAGTATACTCCCAGTCATCAAGAAATCATGAAAAACATATTTCCATTGTACTAAGTACATTGAGAGAGCATTGAGATTATTCCATGAAAACCAAATGAAGTTTATAGATTAATAAAGTGCACTTCTTGGGCCATGTCATCTTAGAGGAATGGGTTTCTAGGACCCAGAAAATATTAAAGTCATGGTATGTTGGGATAATTCCAAGAATATCTTTGATATTTAGAGCCTTATATGTTTATTAGGTTATTATTGGTGCTTTATCTAGGATTTATCCCATTTGATAGAATCGATGTCTTGGTTGATCAAGAAAGGGGTGATGTTTTTTTGGTATAATGCTTAAGAGAGAGAGATTTTAAGGAGATTAAAGGAAGGATGAACTCGTCACCTATCATCACTTTACATGTTATGGGTAAAGAATATACTGTGTATTGTGACGCATCTATAGTTGGACTCTGAGTAGTTATGATGCAGGAGGATTGAGTGGAAGCATATATCTCCAGACAGTTGAGGTTGCATGAGAGGAATTATCCAAACCGTGAATTGGATTCTGTAACAGTGTTACATTCCCTGATATGATAGAGGAATTATCTCTTGGGTGAGTGGTTTGTGTTATAAGTGGACCACATGGGAATAATTTATATATTTTATCAGTGGGACATAAACCTTTAGTAGAGGAGGAGGTTCAAGTATCCACATACATTTGAATTCGAGTGGGCTTATACATAAGGGATTAGAAACATCATTTAAAATTGTTGGACTCCACATATATTAATCATGTTTTAATGATCACAAATCCAATTTAGTTTATAAACCATGTCAACTCTATGTAATCTATCTCAAATCAAATGTACAATTGCTTAGTAAAAGCTATCCAAAGCTCTTAAGTGATATACACTCAGTCTGTTTACTATGCAATTTCTCTTGATTCACTTTATAATGATTTCTCTAAAAAATGATTAAGTTTAATTCATTTTATAAATAATACTGCTTAAGTATGAATACAGATATTTTCCTAAGTTATGAGACACCGTGACAAGAAGACACCGTGACATCCAGACACTGTGACATCTAGACACTGTGACAAGCAAACGCCATGACATCCAAACACCGTGACATCAGGACACCGTGACATCCAGAAACCATGACATACAAACACTATGATATCCAGACACCATGAACAAGACACCATGAATGAGACACCATCAACAAGTAGACACTGTGACCATGAGACACCGTGACTGCGAGACACCGTGACTGTGAGATATCGCGACTAATCCAGAAACTGTGTGAAGGAGACACTGTTTCCATGACATACTGTGACACCGTTTCCTAATATATTTTATCTTCTTTCAATTTAATCTCTAATAGTCATATTTTAAGATTTCAATGCACTGACATAATTAATGTTTCTTTCTAGACATGTCATCGGGTGGTACGAGGTATGAGGTGTAGAATACATGGAACCTATTGGCACCAACACATGCACTCCAAGATAAAAGAGTAATGCGGCCCAAAAAAAGAAAAAAGTTGCATGATACTAAAGAACAAGATGGTTGGCATGGGCGTGACAACAGAATACATTTATAGAATTGGCTCATGCAACTCGACTCTGCTGAAGAACACATAAAGCATACTAGAATCCCGAGAACATATTCACACTGTAAAACAACACGAAGAACACAAGCCAAATCTATCTGACTTGCGACACTCTGTTTTCCATATGAGGACTTTAGTTCTGCATCTGCCTCATCTCAGAAGTCTAGAGTTGCAAAGACAAACACTCAGAGAACTTCTAAACCTATCACAATATTACTACTCTATTTTGTATCATTTTATTAATTTTCGAGAAGAGTGTGTATCTGTATAGAAACATGCTCTGTCTCATGCATTAAACTAAAGGATACAAGATATCCCTACTCAAACATTCTTTTACTCTTGTGTATACGCACAAATAAGTATGGAATAGGTCCTTATGTGGCTTGGTTTTTTGTACCAACGAATAACTATGGAAGAGGTCCCTGTGTGGCCTGGACAGTACTGTGTACTTTTGTTAACCCTGATCTAGGGTGTGGATCAAGTTTATTTATATAAAATGACTTGTGGCAGGTGATCAACAAGTGGAGTGGATTAGGTCCCAACTTGATACTGAACCACTTGTTTCATATCCGATGTGCTACTTAATTTAGTCTTCTCTATTTTACTAATTTACTGTATAATTCAGAAATGTCTAAATTCACTTTGATAGTTACTCTTGGAAAGAAGTTATAATTGTCTTGCCTTAGTAGAATAACTTCAAAAGTAATATTAATAATTGATATTAAGATTACTGAGAACTAATCAGTCGTCTAAGAAGTTATTCAAACAGTCAAACTCTTATAACAGTATAACCTTGATTAACTGGGTTGTATTTAATCTTTTGGGGAAACATTTTAGAAATAATTTTTAATCATAAATTTTTATAGATACTCAATTCACCTCCCTATGAGTAATCTAATCTGACCTATAACAATTAATTAAGAGGTAATATATAGTTATAGATGGTATTGGAGTCTTGAAATGAGTGGATAATAATTGATCTCTTTAAATACATTCATCTACATGTTCAAGAGTCTCAACAATGAGTATCATTGACTTTGACAGCTGTTATACCTATACTTCTGGAACATATTAAGACTAAGAATTTTTATGATATGAATATATAGGAAAACCCCAAAGAAATATATTTTATGGGTTATTTTTAATCGATTGAAGAATGTATACAACTTCCTTCCTATTAGGGATACCTTCATTGTTGACGATATGGGCAGTCTCTATGTGCGCGAGGTAGTTTGGATGTATGATTTTTTGAGAAGTATCGTTTCTGATAGAGATTATTGTTTCACATCATGTTTCTATCAGTGAATTCATAAGGCTCATGGATCATAGGTTCTTTTGAGTATGTCCTATCATCCTTAGAATAACGTTCAATCTAATAGGACTATTCCAGTTTTGCAGGATATGTTGCGAGCCTATGTTTTAGATTTTATTGGTTTGTGGGAGAAATATTTGGAACTTATGTCATTTGAATATAATAAAAACATCCAAGAATCTATCCAAATGAAACATTTTGTGTCATTCTATGGAAGTTCATATCACTATCCTATTTTTTGGCTAGAGTCAAGTGAGTCAGCACTTACTAGGCCTAGTCGCATGATGGAAAAGTCTAAGAAATGTTAGTTGATCAAAAAATGGCTGGTGACAACACAAATCATGAAAAAATATTTTTTTGACCATTGAAAATGACTTATAGAGTTAGTGGTTAGTCATCATGTCTTTATTTGGGAATATCTTAGGTTGGGGAAACACCATATCGGGAAGTAGGGAAAGCTTGCACCCATGTCTATCGGATTGTTTTATATAGTGGATAGGGTCAGTCTAGTGGTGTATTGTTTAGACCTTCCACAATACTAAAATTCCATGAATGACATGTTCCATGTATCACAAATTCAAGTATATTATCCAAACTCTTCTCACATGACATACATAGCAGAATTCATGCTTAGTGTTGATGCATCCCTTAGGGACCATCCTATACAGATTGTGTACTATAGTGAGAAGTACCTCTGGGGTAATGTGATTCCTTTGGTTTGTGTGTAGTGGAAGCATGGAAGAGTTTTGGAGGACACCTAGGTTAGGAATTTTGATATTCTAGAATGGTGGCCATTCTTGTTCTCAGAGACCCCACAGTGATGTTGGGAGTAATTCTAGGATGAACTTTTATATGGTGGGGAGGTTTTAAGATCTCATCTTTATCTAGGTTTGTAATGACCTAAAATTTTGAATAAATTTTGTTTCCTACTTTTGTGTGTTATTTTATTTTATACTCAACAAAACTATATCTTTAAAGTAATGAAGTGAGTGTAATTAAAATGATACCATTGGGTTTCGACTTTTATATGATCATTGGTCAATATAACCATTGGAAACTAAACTCTTAACGTTACAATTATTATTTATAAATACAAGGGATATTGGTTAATTAATACAGAATGAAGAGTCGATGGCCTCATCTAGTAGACTCGGGCCGTATGAATCCCATCTATCCGAGCTTGGGAAGGAGGTGGCTTCACTGGGCTTTGCTATGGACCAAGCACAAGCCAAACTTTGACATGTGAAGCTTGAATGGAATTGCCTACAGGAGAAGTTCAAGCTAATAGAAATCACTAATCAGGCAATGTTTTCCAATCTTCCCCAAGATTCTATCACCATAGCACATATTACACATAGGTCCTATGCAGGTGTTATAAGGGGATATGTAATGAGGCCTCAGATACTTTTTGTAATCCCTTGGTATAAATAAAATTGTTATTTCTTATTATGGTAAATTTTTTGATTTTCAAATGTTTGGAAAAATATAGGATGAAGTTCAATATTATTGATGAATTTTGGAAAAAGGGGTACTTTAAAATATTTTTGTATGCTTTAAATAATTAATAATGTGAAATGATTTTCAAAAAATGGTCTTCTATTGTTGTTATCAGTAATAAATTTAGAGTCTAATAAGATTAACTTGATTTATAGTAAATAAAGTATGAATAGTAATATACCCTTATGAATAGTAATTAATTTTAATGAATTGTAAATTGGAAAAAAATAGAAACTTCACCCATGAATGTATAAATATAAGGTAGATTTCTTAAAAGTGAAAAAAAAAACGATCATAGTAAAAGTTTTGGTATTTTTGTATGTCATAAATACATTGTTTAAAATTTTATAATTAATTTTATAATTTAAAATGGAAATTTATTTTCATAAAATGTAATCATAAATGGTTAATTTATTGTCTTATATTTGTACAAGAATTTTATGGGACCTTGATAACTTTTTAAAGGTGTTACAAAACAAGTTATAGTTTAAGAGTTTTTTTGAATAAATAATGATTTTATTTAAAATTTAAATTAAAAATATTTAGAAATTTATTTTCATAAAATGGAGTTCATTTTTGAATTTAGAGAATCGATATTAGGTTATGGTTAATTTTTGGGATTTTTCTAAAACAGTTGAATTTTCGGTGAATAGTAAAAATACAGTTATGAGTTTCTAGTGTTTAATGACATCATTGATGATGTAATCATGATGTAAAAAATCTGGTAGACTTTTGAATAGTAATATATGTTACAAGGCATCCCAAGGGGCCAATACCATGGACAGATACCATGGGAAAGCCCATGGTTTTGCAAATACCACCGACGAGGTGTCCCTTGGAAATTAATTAAATATTCCCTCTCTTTCCCTATAAATAACAAGGAATTCCCTCATTCATTTCATTATAAAATCCTCCTCAACGAAGATATTGTCTTTTTACCTCCCAAGGAGTCCTCCCAAGGTTCCCTCAAGCCCCCAAGGGCCCAACCTTCAAGTTTTCAAAGTTACTCTTCAAGGTAAGGGATTCTTTCACCCTCATCCTTTAAGTTATGACTTCATTTATGTTATGGATTCTAGTTTCCATCTTATTTTGTTGGGGTATGTTCTTATATATACTTATTATAGTCCATTTAATTTCCAAATTATGAGAGACCCTTTCCACTCTCATTAACTGATTTTCTAAATTTTTAAGTGACGTCGTTAGACTGCCGAATTTTCGTAAAAGAAATTGCAACTTCTCTTTTCCTTCAAGTTTCATTTTTATATGGTATTTCCTTCAAATATCCATACCACAATCTTATTTCTTCTTATTCTATACCCATACTGTACTATTATTTATTTATGAGTGTGTGACTCTTGTCCCCACACTTTTAAATGTTTTCTAAAACCATGTTATATAGCCGTTATGCTGCAAAACTTTCATCTCAAAATTTCTCTCTATTTCTCTCATGAAATTATCTTGTTTATTTATGTGAATTACAAGACCTATTTAGTTTCTATGGGTGTTCAAAAATACAAAAAAAAAATATATATTTTATTATGTAATTGACATACATATAACACTTACTCCCTTTCCATGGGTTATAAATGACATAATGATGTTATTTTTAAGCACTTTTAAAACATCACAATTTTGAAATAAAACCCATTTATTTTATTCTCTTTGGGTTATTTATGAAATGTTTGATTATTATATATGTGTATCACATGAATGTAAAGACATATTAAGGGTTCACCCTGATATCACTCCAATGCATTGAGTAAATAATTTAATCTCTAGAGATGATAAGTTTTAAGATACCTTGGTAAATAACCTTGGTAATTTTTATGACACATTGGGGATGAACCTTGGTGACATGTTCATGAATGTATAAATTAATTGTTTCAGCCACATAATAAAGTTATGAATCATGTTATTTTTATTATTATATGCCTCTAATTCCATTTCCCATGTCTTTATGTTTTTTTATCACGTTTGTATTGATTTCATAAGTAAACTGATTCCCTTGATTTCCATACTAGGCCTTCTGCTCACCCATTCCTTTGATGCATGTCTCAAGGTTATGAGATGTAATAATTTTACTTAGGAAAAACTTATGATGAAGCCCTACCAGTGAATTAGAATAATTTTTTTATGTTTTCATGTTTTATGTTCCTGATTTCCAAGACACTAGACTTTAAAGATCCCCTGTTTGTAAAATGTAATGAAAAGTTATGTAATAAAAGGCGGGATTCCATAGTTAGTGTCAAAGTAATGTTTAGTTATTTATGGGATTTAGGCTATAAAAACATTATGAATAACCCTATAGCAAAGTTTAAGTATAAGAAAATTTCATGTTATTGTGATGAGTGTTGAGTAAGTTGTTTATCAAACAAATACATCCCTGTCTAGATACGAGCAGGTAGAGGCGGATCTGGCACAAATGTACCTAGGAGTGAAAACTCCGACAAGGAGTTTTGGGCTTGACCTAGGTATCCTAGTAGATGACAATGAGACTTGCTCCACTGTTGGTTATGACACTCCCAGGGGGATATGTTTGGATAATCATATGCTTTTTATGAATCTTTATGAAGGATTTATAGAGAAATGTAATTATTTAATTCATGAAGTTTTAAGAAATAAAATCCTTTATAGTTAAAATATTTGTAAATCAAATAAGTTTCTCACTAAGGTTTTATTCTTTTAGAAAAAGGAAGGCAATATGAGGAACTGAGAAAATGGTGACCGCAATGGACCATGCACTGATGGACCTCCGATGGAAGGAGGAATGTAAACATTCGTGCGAATGATGAACCAAGAGACTCAAGTTATGGGAAATAAATTGAATCAAGCTAAGAGACTGATCTCACCAAGAAGGGAACAACTTTCTGTTGAATCTTTTATGCATCAAATATCACCAAATTTCTGTGGATCTACTCACCCATTGATTTCTGAATAGTGGATTAGCTCTATTGAGAAGATATTTTCTGTGCTCTGCTATTCTGAACAAGAGAAGGTTACATTTTCTATTTATCTCTTAGAGGGAGAACCTGATCTGTGATGAAAATTGATTAAAAACATGAGGCCAAGAATGGAGGTTGAATCTATGTAGTGAGAAGAGTTTAGAGGGATCTTCTTCAGCAAGTATTTCCCTCAATCGATGAGAACAAGAATGGAGAAGGAGTTTCTTGAGCTGAAGTAGAAGGAGAATGAATCTGGGGGAAGCTGTGAGATGAACTTGAAAAGGCTTTCATGTTACACCTCTAGCTTTTTCTTGGATCTAAATGGTAAGGTTGATAGATTCTTCAGTGGACTGAGAACTCATCTGCGGAAGAATCTAGCCAACCGAGATTATGATAGATATGAGGAGATCATGCGAAGTGAAATGAAAGTCGAATTGGAGTTTGGTGAGATTCAATGGTCTCATCAATCCAATGACAAGAAAAGATCTGTGGATCCAATCTTAGGGAGGATCTTCGATCAGGGAAGAGGAGGCAAGTAAGTACAACATCCCACATGTAATAAATGTGAGAAGTAGCATTCGGGGAACTTCCTGCTCAGGAGCGGGAAGTGCTAAAAGTGTGTTAGAGATGACCACATTGTGCAGAATTGTCATATTGAGGTGAATCCACAACTTCCTAGAACAAATGACAAAGAGAATATGGTTCAGGCCCTACCTAATGTCCAATTCTATAAGTGTGGACAACTTGGTCACTTTTCCAATCACTGTCCAAATCCAAGGGTAGTGAAGGGGAATCACCATCAGCCTCAGCAATGTCCAAGGGAACAATGTCGTACTTTTTAAATCACTATATCTAAAGTTGAAGCACCAAATGATGTGGTGGCAGGTACTCTAGTTGTTCTCTTAAAGCTAGTAAGTACTTTGTTTGATTCTGGTTTTACGCATTCCTTTATTTCTTCCAAGTTTGAAAATAATTTAGAATCAACCCCCGATTTGATAAAAGTAGTGTTATCAGTCAAGACTTCTGGTTGGATTATCCAAGCATCATCAGTGTTTAGAAACTCTAGTATTTACTTTTGTGAGGACAATCTTATCACAAATCTAGTAGTCATTCCCTTGCTGAAATTCAACATTATACTAGGGATGGACTGACTCTCAAAGTATAATTCAAAGATCAAATGAAGAAGCAAGGAAATATCAGTAATATTGAATAAAAAAACATATAGTTATTTTCCAAGGAGAGATATCTCAACCTAATATTTGTCTAGAATAACCTCCTATATCTTTCTTTATGGAGTTTATTAGTGAAGAAGAATAAGGAAATGAGAGTTTGAGGATAGAAAATGTCCCCATCATCCAGGAATACATTGATGTATTTCCTAAGGAGTTACCCAGACCCCCTAGAAATACAGGTAGAGTTCTCTATTGAACTCGTACCTGGATCCCATCAAATATCAAAGACCTTGTATAGGATAGAAAATGTGGAGCTGGAGGAGATAAAGAAATAACTCTAAGATCTTTAGGAGAAGGGTTTTATCCAACCTAGTGTGTATCTTTGGGGAGCACCAATTTTCTTTTTGAAGAAGAAGGATGCATCGATGCAGCTATGCATTGATTATATAGAACTAAATGAGATCACAGTGAAGAAAAAATACCATCTTCCAAGAATTTATGACTTATTTGACCAACTTCGTGGGGCTCAATTATTCTCTAAGATTGATCTTCAATCTAGTTATCATCAATTGAGGGTGAAGAAAGAAGATATTTCGAAAACTACCTTCTGATCAAGATATGGGCATTATGAGTTTGTTGTTATTCCCTTTAGACTGACTAATACTCCTATTATTTTTATGGATTTGATGAATAGAGTCTTTAAGAACTACCTTGATAACTTTGTGTTAGTTTTTATTGATGATATTTTGATATATTTCAAAACTCGCAAGGAGCATGAGGATCATCTAAGGGTTATTTTGAAAACATTATGGAAGGATAGGATTTTTAGAATGTTCAGTAAATGTTATCTCTAGTTACAATAAGTTGCTTTCTTAAGGCACATTGTTACCAATGAAGGAATCATAGTTGATCCTACAAAGAAAAAAGTTATAGAGGAGTGGCCTAAAACTACAAAAACAACTGAGATTTGTAGTTTCCTTGGATTAGCATGATATTATAGAAGGTATCTGAAATACTTTTCACAACTTTCTAATCCATTAACCAAGCTAACTCGAAAAGGGGTCAAGTTCATCTAGACAAAGGAGTGTGAGGAAAGTTTCTAAGATCTGAAGAAGATATTGGTTACTGCACCCATTTTAACTATGCCCTCAAGTGAATAAGGATTCATTATTTTTAGTGACACATCTCTGAAAGGGCTTTGGTGAGTCCTCATGAAAAATGAAAAATTCATTGCTTATGCGTCTCGACAGTTCAAGACTCATGAGAAGAACTATCCTACGTATGATCTGGAGATGACTGCGGTCATTTTTAATCTGAAGATATGGATGCACTATCTTTATGGGGAGAAATATGATATATAAACATACCATAAAAGTTTGAAGTATATTTTCGCACAAAAGGAATTGAACATAAGACAGAGGAGATGGTTGAAACTTCTCAAGGACTATGATTGTTCAATTCATTATCATCCCGGAAGAGCAAACAGATTCGCTGATGCATTAAGTAAGAAAGAACCAATTTTTCATTCCATGATGAGGATTCAAAGAGATCCTTTGATTAATGACCTAGTAAAGCTGGACATGGGAATTATAAGGTAAGGGACATTATCAACCCTAACCCAAATTATTTCTCAACCGTCATTACTATAGAAGATCAAGAAATATCAAAAATAAGATACTTCATTATAGAAGAAGTTTGAGGCTGTGAAGGATGGGAAGTTTCTTGAGTTCAATATTGATGAAGAAGGTGTATTGAAATTTTGTACAAGACTATGTGTTTCATCTATTCTGGAAATAAAGAAGGAGTTGATGGATGAAGCTCATAGCTCTACTTTCTCTATAAATCCAGGAAGCACGAAAATGTATAGAGACCTTCACGATCATTATTGGTGGGATAATTTGAAAAGGGAAATTTCTGTCTACACTACAAGGTGCCTAGTATGTCAACAAGTGAAGTCATAGTGAAAAATTCATAAAGGAGTATTACAAACACTACCCATACCATCGTGGAAGTGGGACAATATCACTATGGACCTTGTCACTGGTCTCCCAAGAACTTCCAAAGGAAACAATGTGATAGGGTTTATTGTGGACCGTCTCACCAAGACTGCCCATTTTATCTCTATTTGGGAAGATTTATCTCTTAATGAACTTGTCAGGATTTATGTGAAGGAAGTGGTAAGGCTTCTTGGATTTCCACTTTCTATCATATCTTATCGTGATATTAGGTTCACATCAAAATTATGGAGAAGTCTTCAACATGATCTGAGCACTGAATTGAATTTCAGTACTACCTATCCACCCCAAATTGATGGACAATCTGAATGTACTATTTAGAAACTTGAGGATATGTTGAGAACATGCTCAATGGAATTTAAAGGTGGATGGGATCAACATCTCCCTTTAGTTGAGTTCTCTTAGAATAATAGATTCCAATCGAGCATTCAAATGGCACCCTATGAAGCTCTATATGGTAAGCGATGTAGAACTCCTACTTGTTGGCATGAAGCTGGTGAGAGAAAGATTCTTGGGATTGATCTTGTGAAAGAGATGACAGAAAATTACCACTCCATCCAGCAACACATTAAGGCTTCTCAAAATCTGAAAAAAACTATGCCAACAACCGTCGAAGGGACATGGAGCTTGATGTTGGTGACAAGTAATTTCTTCAAATTTCATCTTGGAAGAGAGTTATGTGGTTTGGGAAGAAATGGAAACTCATCCCTAGGTACATTGGCCCCTATAAAATCCTTGATCGCGAAGAAGTAGTGGCCTATCAGCTTTCACTTCCTATAAATCTAGCACAAGTTCACGGTGTCTTCCATGTATCCCCCTTAAAGAAGTACATATCTGACCCTTCACATGTACTGAATCCAGAAGTGGTGCAATTGGAACATGACCTCTCTTATGAGGAGAAACCGGTGGAGATACATGATCATAGGGACAAGGATCTATGCAAAAAGACTACCCACCTTGTTAAGTTGTTTTGGAGGAACCACAAATGTGAAGAAGCCATGTGGGAACCAGAGGAGTCTATGTGACAGAAGTACCCACACCTTTTCTCTTCTGAGGGTACAAGTTAAAATTTATGGGATGAAATTTCTTAAGGGGGGAAGAATGTAATGACCCGAACTTTTGAATAAATTTTGTTTCCTACTTTTATGTCTTATTTTATTTTATAATCAACAAAACTATATCCTTAAAGTAATGAAGTGAATATAATTAAAATGATACCATTGGGTTTTGACTATTATATAACCATTAGTCAATATGACCATTGGAAACTAAAATCTTAACATTACGATTATTGTTTATAAATACAAGTGATCTTAGTTAATTAATAAATAAAGAAGAGTCAATGGCCTCATCCAGTAGACTCGGGCCATACGAAGCCCATCTGTCCGAGATTGGGAAGGAGGAGGCTTCACTGATCTTTGCTCTGGAGCAAGCACAAGTCGAACTTCAACATGTGAAGCTTGAATGGAATCACCTACGAGAGAAGTTCAAGTTGATAAAAATAAAAACTCAGGCAATTTTTTCAAATCCTCCCCAAGATTCTATCACCATAGCACATCTTACACTTAGTTACTATGCATGTATTATAAGGGGCTATATAATGAGGCCTTCGATAATTTTTTTTAATTCCTTGGTATAAATAAAATTTTTATTTCTTATTATGGTAAATTTTATGATTTTTAAATGTCCGGAAAATTGTAGGATGAAGTTCCATATTATAGATGAATTTAGGAAGATGGGGTATTTTTAAAATATTTTTGTATAATTTAAAAAATTAATAATGTGAAATGATTTTCAAAAAATGGTCTTCTACAGTTATGATCAGTAAGAAATTTAAAGTCTAATAAGATCAAATTGATTTTTAGTAAATAGTAAAGTATTAATAGTAGTATAACCTTATGAATGGTAATGAATAGTAAATCGGCCAAAAAAATAAAAACTTCACCCATGAATGTATAAATATAAGGTAGACATCTTAAAAGTGAAAAAACGATCATAGGATAAGTTTTGGATTTTTTATATGTCATAAATACATTATTTACAATTTTATAATTAATTTAATATTTTAAAAAAGAAATGTATCTTCATAAAATGTAATCATAAATTTTTACCTTATTGTCTTATGGTTATACGATAGTTTTATGGGACCTTGATTACTTTTTCAAGGTGTTACTAAACAAGTTATATTTTTAGAGTTGTTTTTTTTTGAATAAATAATTATTTTTTTAAAAAATTAAATTTAAAATATTGAGAAAATTATTTTCATAAAATGGACTTCATTTTTGACTTCATATCATTGATATTAGGTTATGGTATATTTCTGGGATTTTTCTGAAACAGTTGAATTTTCGGTGAATAATAAAAATACAGTTTGAGTTTCGGGTGTTTAATGACATTATTGATGATGTAATCATGATGTAAATAATCTTGTATACTTTTGAACAGTAATATATGTTCTTAGGTGTCCCAAGTGGCCAATACCATGGGAAAATATCATGGGAAAGCCCATGGTTTTGCAAATACCACCGATGAGGTGTCCCAAAAAAATTAATTAAATATCCCCCCTCTTTCCCTATAAATACCAAGTCATTCCCTCATTCATTTCATTAAAAAATCCAATTAAACTAAGATATGGTCTTTTTACCTTGCATGTAGTCCTCCCAAGGTTCCCTCAATCCCCCAAGGTCTCAACTTTCAAGCTTTTGAAGTTACTATTAATGGTAAGGGATTCTTTGACCCTCCTACTTTAAGTCATGACTTCATTTATGTTATAGCTTCTAGTTTCCATTTTATTATGTTAGGGTATGTTCTTATATATCCTTATTACTGTCCATTTAATTTACAAATTATGAGATACCCATTCCACTCTCATCAACTAGTTTTCTGAATTTTTAAGTGACGCCGTTTGGATGCCGAATTTTCGTAAAAGAAATCACATCTTCTCTTTTCCTTCAAGTTTCATTTTCATATGGTATTTCCTTCAAATATACATACCATGATATTATTTATTTTTATTATATACCCATATTTTATTATGATTCATTTATGAGTTGGTGACTTTGGTCCCCACTCTTTTCATTTTTTTCTAAAACCATGTTATATAGCCGTTATGCTGCAGAAATTTCGTCTCAAAATTTCTCTCTCTTTCTCTCATGAAATTAACGTGTTTATTTATGTGAATACCAAGACCTATTTAATTTCAATAGGTTTTCATAAATACAAAAAAATTGATATATTTTATTTTTCAATTGACATACATATAACCCTCACTCCCTTTCCATGGGTTATAAATGACATAATGATCTTATTTTTAAGCACTTTTATAACGTCACGATTTTGAAATAAAGCCCATTTATTTTACTCAATATGGGTTATTTATGAAATGATTGATTGTTATATATATGGATCACATGAAATTAATTAAATATTAAGGGTGTTCCCTGATAGTGCTCCAATGCATTGTCTAAAGAATTTAATCTCTAGAGATGACAAGTTTCACGATACCTTGGTAATTTTTATGACACCTTGGGGATGGACCTTGGTGATATGTTCTTGAATGTATAAATTAATTGTTTCAGCCACATAATCACATTATGATTCAAGTTATTTTTATTATGATATGACTCTACTTCCATTGCTCATGTCTTTATGTTTTTTTATCAAGTTCTCATTGATTTCACAAGTAAACTGATTCCCTTGCTTTCCTTACCGGGCCTTCTGCTCACCCTTTCCATTGATGTATGCCTCCAGGTTATGAGATTAAATAATTGTACTTTGTAAGAACTTTTGATGAAGACCTAAAATTTTATTAGAATAATGTTTTACGTTTTCATGTTTTATGTTCCTAATTTCAAAGACACTAGACTTTAAAAATCCTCTGTTTGTAAAATGTAATGAAAAGTTATGTAATAAAAGGAGGGATTCCATAAGGTATGCCTCTATCAGATTTTTTTTTTCATTTTACCATTTGTGGAAAAGTCTTATTCAGAGATAGAGAAACATTATTGGGTAAAATGAATTAATGTTCAGGGATGTATATTTTTTTAAAATAATAGAGTCCAGATAAATGGGTGTAGAGTTACCATAGGATCTTGGTAGGTTTAGAAGCTTTAGGGGGGGTTGTATTATTTCAAAAACGGGATGAAAAACCATCTATGTAACATTTAATCATTTTGTAAATGGATTAAACATCATGTAATGTTCTTCTAATTTTAAATGATATTCTATGGTGATGGGTTTTTCAGCATATCACATTAAAAAAATTAAACAACCTATAACTATATAACACAACATGAAATTCCCCGACCTATAGTTCTAAAGTATTTCGTGCTGTTGATTTTTCCATTAACCCACATACATATTTTCTATTATTGACATAATGTTACTCCCTAGGAATTTTTGGAGTGCCAACCTCCCTTCCAGATGTCCCAATAATACAACCGATCCCTGGAAAGTAGTTTTGGTCCAGTTTTCTATTCTCTCTATTGTTTCTCCGGACGTTATACTATAATATATTTATTTTGTGTGTATTTTTTTTATCACGGTCATTTTTCATCTAGGTTCCTTCTTTTTATCTTTCACACCTTATTTTTCATGGGGTTTTTTCCGAGAGACATGTTTTTTAATCATTAGTAAAAGGTATGGGTTCTAAAACTTAACCTTATAGTCTGATAATTATCATGTATTTGAAATATTTCATTTTTGAAAAAATATCACGTGATATATAATTTGAAAGAATGAATTGAATTATTCCTTTGAGTCCCTTTGGATAAAATTTTCCCCTATCTTGGGGCAACTGTTCGGGTGAGAAAACCCTTGAATATAAGAGAATTGTTTAGTGGATTAAAGTGTGTTTATCATGGGTATGATTTTGGGTGTATGATTTATATAGATTAACCTGGTCTTAGAATGTTTATTGGGATAAATAACATGTTATTGGTCATGAATAATTGATATATGAAATGTGTAATTGAAAGTTAAATGGTAATTTTCTTAATTAACCATTGATCCCTATGATGTGATAATCTGATATACATATTTCTATGACTTGTGTTGGGATGAAATAATATAATTATTATATAGGGAATTGTTGTAATGATACATTTTTAAATGATTATATAGTGTGATATTCCCTATGACGCATATTGAAATGATTATACAGTGGGTGTGTCCCAATGAGACATGTTGAAATTCTTATATAGCAGGCTTGGCCCAATTGACATGATGAAATTATTATATCATGGGCTAGACTTAGCAATACTTGCTAAAATTCTTATATCATAGGTTTGACCTATATTTGTGTTATTTATACCCTGGTTAAATGGTTATGGATGTAATGGTTGTAAGACATGCTTAGAGACATTTTGGCATGGCACCATGGTAGGTTATGATATTCCTTGGATACAATGTTATGGTTGACATGGTCAAAAGAAAATCTTAGATACATACTTGAATGGTGTTAAAGAAGGTTGATGGGGTCTTAATTTAATGGTTTAATTAATTAATACTCTTTTTTTATTTCATACACTTGTTATTAGAATGTTTATATGTAGAAACAGTGGTGTCAATATACTGAGTTATACTCACACAGTATTCCGGACACAATTTAGAAACTGACTAGATTATATGGAAGTAGGATTAGGGAAAAAGAACTTATTTTGATTGTTTATTATTGGATATGATGGATCTTGGTGATGGGATTTACATGGGTATTGATACCAGGGGATTTTGAGTATTTATTGGATTTTGATAGTATTTTATTTGAATTATTCCTTACATGAAATTTAGTTATATTCCATTATCTCATTACATTATTCTATTATTATTTATTAGATTATTCAGTTGTCTTGTTAGTGGGTTTATACTTTATTTTATTCTATTTAGTATTTACACACTATGATATTTATTTATTATTCTTATTATTGTATTTTTCTGATGTATGGTAAAATCTAAATCCCGGGGGTATAGTCTACCCACTATAGATATCACACCCCTACTGCTAGTCGACAACCTCCTGTGTACCAATAAGTATGCTTAATATCTCATAACCAACCCTTTCTAACCACATGAGAGAGTGTTGGATCAAAGTATGTTACATTAACCATATATCATGATAGTTGGGAGAGAATAGCCACTATATTTTGAACATCACATTCTATCCCATTTGGTTCATTATTAGGAAAATTATTACATTTTCCATCACATCCATTAGTAACATGGTTTCCCATAGATCTAGTTATTTCTAAAAAAATATTTAATCATGGGTGATGAAAAATTAACACCATAAGAGAGTTATTATAAGATAATTACATGAAAATTTCAATCTCAAAATATCTTTATATTCAATATTATTACATTAGAATTCAATTCGATATAAATCACTATTAGTTCAATCTAGGTTTCTTTTAGTTGGGTTCTCTCATATTACATAACCAAATTCCTTACCATAATAAATCATTCACAATAGTTTGTAAAGACAATGTGATTATCCAAATCATATCCCACGTGAGTGTTTAGTTTGGTGTGTAGTATTAGGACCACTCATCTTTCACTAGAGTGAAGATTGAGGTGGCACTCAACATGGATTTTTTAAGGTGATTACACATTGGTTCATCTATTCCACAATCATTCCAACATCCAAATATCTAGATAGAGATTTAATGTCTATAAGAACCAAAAAATATATTCTTTACCAAAACATAGAAATTTTATCACATACTTATACATACCCCGTAAACTTATACGTAGTATTTTAAGGAAAACTCTCTCATATTAATCCCCAAAATAATTAGAGTAATCCTCAAGAAATAACTAAACCTTGTTCTAATACCAACTATGGAAACCCAGACCTATACTCTCAAATAAGGTGATAAAAACACATTCTTTAAACACTATAATTTTTTACAAAGATATAGTAACCAATATTTATTTCATATCAATTATATAACCTAAATAGTACATATCATAAATAAAACATAATACAAATAATGTAAGGTTTAGTATCATTTATTATTATTTATACAGGAGAATTATTTTATAACACAGGTTTATGATTCTCCAAAATAAAAAACCACTATACACCCTTAAATATTCCTCAAATTTTATACTCATATTCATAATCTAGGGAATGAAAACATAAGAAAGAAGAGATGATTAGTAAGTGAGAAAACTCATCAACATTCCATCAATGGTTAGATTATAAGAATATGTGAGATCTTGAGTAGGGTAAAAATTCCATATTAAAAATAAAAATTTACAACCAGTTTTTTCACATGTTATGATAAAAGGACATTTTATATCAAATAGACAAACATATCTCATGGTAAAAGAGTATAAAATAATAATCATATTCCAGTGCTTGTAATCATAGGAATATAAAAAATATGGATTGAAATTGAAACATATCTTTATATTGTATTGTGACACAAATATAAGCATAAAACATCTTGTGAACCAAGATATTTTCATCACATTCATGAAATAACTTGTGCAAAAAGATTATGAAATCATGTTCACATTACAAAAATGTAGAAAAACCATCATGCATCATGTTTAAATAATAAAAACATGAAAAAAAATCATCATTCAACTTGTTCACAAAAGTAACTTGTGAAAAAATATTCAAACTTGATGTCCACAAAAAAAAAACTGTGAACAATGCTTCATCTATCATGTTTGCAAAACAAAATTGTGAATAATGTTCCATGCATCACATTCAGAAAATTGTTCATCATCTCATGTGTTATTATTATTTAAAAAATTCAATATATGGATATATTAGTCCATAAAAATTCATAATAATAATCATCCATACCTATGTGTTCAATCAGAACATGAAAATATTCTTACTTCAAACATATTGAAATTATTACATGGAAAATATACAATCTTAATAAGAAAACATTCCTTGAAAATTCCACAAAATATTTAGAGAAATAGGTTATATTAGGGAATAAAAACATATATCTATTATAATATAATTAATTTTAAATGATAGAGACATAGATGAAAATTACATTTTTATATTATTTGAAAATTCACTTCAAAAACATGAAGAAATATATCTTTTTGAAAAGCCTAAAAACTCCTCAAAATTATTTTGTTAAAATATAATACTTTGATAGTGAGATTTTTTTTAAAACATTATCCTATAAAACCAAAAATGGATCTTATATTAAAACTTTTAATAAAATAAATACTATAGAAAAAAATGAATAAATATTACATAAGAAAATGAAGTCATTTAAAACCACATTAATAATCAAGAATTCCATTAAAATTACAACTATTAATTTTGAAAAAATATATAAATATTTTCTTTTATTTCATACTAATAAAGACTTAAAATAATTTGGAAACCCATGTTATAACTTGAAATGGAATTTTTATAATGAATAATGATTATATGGCGATATAAACAACAAAGGAGTATTTAGAAAATGTTTTTACCATACTTTTAAAAGGTGAAGTTACAGACCTCATTCAAAAGTAATTTTAAAAAATGTGATGTGAAAACATTAAAAAAAAGTTTTAAAATTTATATTGAATAATTTATCATTCAAATTAATATAATATTTTTAGGGTAAATTTTGGGTGGAAGATAAAACAAATGATAATGGATTGAATTTTTTTTCTATATTTTAAAATACAGTTTTTGAACTACCACATTGTAAAATGATATAATAAAATATTATTTGGAAAATAGGTTAAGAGAAATAATATTTTCACATGAGATAACTCAAAAGTATGATTCAAAATATAATGTAGAAAATTAGTTGAAAAGGGGTATATGTACATAGAGGGGAAACCATTATTAAAGAGAATGTGAATTATTATCAACAATGATATTATTTAAGATATAAATTAATGAAGGCATATATTAGAAATAAAAATTAAGATTTTTCATATATAGAAAAGGAATTATTGTATCATCATAGAATATAAGATTTTTTTTGAAAACCCATAGTAAAAAAGGAATCACTATAAATTAACAAAAGAATTTGAGTCAATAGGTTCCCCATACTATAGTGGTAACTTATGAATCAAAAGAAAATAAAAGGGGTAACATGAAATAGACAATAGAATATCATAAAATGAAATATATTTATTTTAATTTAAGTAAATTAGGAAATTAATTAACCATATAAATTAAATTATAGTGCGTAATATCAAACATTTCTTATGGATTAGAAAATAATACACCAAAAATCTTACCTTAATGCCTGAAATCCACTAAAAACATAAGTCAACTATATAAAAAATATTTAAAATTACACGTGAGTAATTTGAATCATTTTAAAATAGTTCCATAACAGCGGTCTTGTACATTATTCCTATCCCAAATTTCTTCATTCAAAGTTCTTAAATTTAAATATAAATTATGGTTTTTAGTGATTTATTATCTTACAATTTTATTTCAAGGTATTGTTTGTTATGATCTGTAAATATCAAAATTATGATGAGAATATTTCAAAGATATTTTATCAAACGAACATAGTTATCATAATTAGTGAGTTTAATAGTAATTTTACCATCCCTAAAACAAAATAAAATTATTATTTACTTATTTATATAATATATTATATTTAATAAGTTTTCATATCCATCTATTCTATTATGTGATATTATTTCTCAAGTAGGTGGTTAGATAGACCCCAAACATTAACATTCCATAATTAATGGATGAGTGTGGTTATGAAATTGGTTTATTTTGGAATAACATATTTATTAAGAATGAATAATGAATCTATTTAGGTATTTTTAATGTGATGAATTATATTTTAATTGAGTTTTTTTTAAAAATAAATAATCTATATGAAAAAATGAGATACATTACTTCAAGGATGTAACTGCTCACATAAATGCACAAATGAAATTTAAAATTTTCATAATGGAAAGGAATTAAGGTGGTAAATGATTATTAACTAAAAATAATAAAATCATTTATAAAAAAATATTTATTTTATTATATATTAATGAAATAATTTTATTCAAAAAATTATGATAGAAATGAAATGAAATTTGGGAAAGTTTAGTAGCCACATTGAGAACTTGATTTTTCCCATGGAGAACACCAATGAAACAGGGGGAATATGCTAAAAATGTGTGACAAAAATTATAAGGAATAAGAAATTTATTATAGGGTATTTAATGATGATAAAGTTTTAAGTGAAATGAAAACGTGGGAGTTGTATTCAAGGGGTGGTGAGAGGTCCCATTTATAAGTGATGTGAATGAAATTTTTATAAATATTTCACATTAATATAAAGAGAGCACATGTTTCACATTACAAGAAGACTAAAATATACAATATAATAGAGTATGTATATTTTTTAGTCGAACCAAACTTCATTAAACCAATTAGAAACATTTTTATATGTTTGTCCTTTTACTCCTTTGGTTAACCCGTTTTACCTTTTTTAGCTTCTACTATGGTAACTAGTTTTGACATAAGTAATTAATTTTTATACCTAAAAATAAATTTTAAATTATTAAATAATTCAGTAATACTGATAAAAATATTGAGATAAATTTTATCTAATGAAATTTTAATTAGTTAGGAATATTAATTTTAATATTAGTTCATTTAACGTGTAAAGCCTCATTATTAGAAAAAGTATGTTTTTAACAAGGAACATATGTGCAGGAAAAAAATCTCAATTATTTTTATTATCATGATATAAATTGGTTTATTACATAACTAGTAAAATATATGTGTCTTTTGAAGCAATCCATAACCAATTTTTATCAAAATAATATTTATATAAAAGAAAAAACAAAAAGAGTTTCTTTTATTAGAAAATATTACTTAGTTTAATAAAATATAAAACACTGGTTTTCTAAATTTATAATAGTATTTAAAAATATATATATTTCCCTTAATAGAATATTTTATCGTCCAAAATGTTTTATATGTGTTGAATAAATACTTATCGATATTGTCATAAATGATATGATTATAGTAAAAACTGTATTTTTCCGTATTCAATTAAAAATCAATTATATTCAGAAAATAAAAAAATTCATCATATGATAATATTTTACTTTATTAAATGAAAACTAAATTTTATTTTATATAACTAAACTTATGAAATTTATAAATTTAGGATTTAATGTATATAATAAAAATTTATTTTTTAAAAAAAATATTATTTTATATGTTTTAAGTGTTCTTAATCAAATTTTTTATGATTTTCTAATTGAGTACAATATTATTTTTAAATTAGAGTTTTATTAATATTAAACTATAATAACATTTAATATTTTATAGAATGTTTTAGTAAGGTGTTTCATATGGAGAAATATTTTGAACATAATAATAATTTTGAAAAAATATATATATTACAAAAAAATTAGGTGGTACATAAAGGTTGTTTCCCCCACTCAAGGGGGAAAACTAAACCTAATAGAAGTGAAGATATAACCTCTCACGACTCAATATGTGAGGTAGATACCAAAAACCCAATCAAGTTAAATATTTCATTTAGTTGATCATATCCCCTTGGCTAAAGGATGTTTAATGTAATATCTATCTAAAGGTTAAGATACAGGATATCATATCCTAGATATGTAAAGAAGATAATATAAACCCTATCTATCATCAAAGATTGAGGATATCATAAACTAGGGATAAGGGGGATATACTATGAACAATATCTATCCCATGTGATAATAACCCATCATCACCCCAATGTCTATAGCAGGAATAACTACCTTCACCACTTCACGCCTCAATTCACATGTCACCAGGAAAGCCACAATCATTTTCTACATCAAAAAACACTATGAATCAACTACTCAAATTCCCATATTAGGTTCTTGTAAAAATATTATGTTCAAATAAAAATCTAATCATTAGAATAATGGAAAGAAAGAATAAATATTTTATTATCACATTGAAAATGAGATTGGATTGAAAAGTCCCAAGCATGTCGTACATGTACATTACATTTATTTTACGGAATAATTAATACATTACACAAATTTACACCTAAAGACGGTATCAGTTTAGTGTATGTGGAAACTTGGAACACAATCCCCTAACTTAGTTAAAGTTTTTCAATGTGTCCAATAAAGATCTTCTCCTTTAGTTTTCGTACCTAAAACCATTATTTAAATCTTGGAAGAAAGAAAAAATAAAAAGGGTGATCTCAATGCCCAGTAAGGGTAAGCATTGAAAACATATAACAAACCATAAACATAAGAATGTAAAAACATGAATGTAATGTTTAAATATTAAAATATTGGCTCATAAAATAAATCTTGACATAATGTAAGGAATAAATCATAAAGGAACAATAACAGTGATAAAATATCATGGGCATAAAATATGGAATTTTGGAAAATAAATAAACACATAATATGATTTATATAGTATCCAAGACATTTCCTCCAAAAATATCATAGTGGAAAAAGTCCTTTACTAGACCGAGTATAATTTCTGTTCCATCCATGTATTACTGAACTAGATTTAATTTCTATTCCAGTCATGTCTATCTCATGATATTTAAATCTTTACCCAATTCATTTGAGGGAGATATAGGTCCCACCCATCACATAATGAAATCATTCTTACATGTTTCACAAAAACACAAACCATTAGTCATAGCATAACCCATGGAATAAAATGGGTTTCTTAAACATCATTCCATAAAAATCCATATAAAATAAATGGATTTCATAAAAATAATTCCATCATAAACACAATCAAATAAATGTAATAATATTTATAGAAACATAACCATATGTCATCTTATATGGAAAATAATTTGGATAAAACACTTAAACTTAATTCTGTAGGAAAATATCCTTTCTTTTTCAAAAATGCGTTCTTTTCCAAAAATGTCACACAATTTTAACAGAAAATAATATAGTTTAAAATAATATTTAAATCACGTAGAGGAATATTCATGGAAATAAGGTTTCATGAAACCATAAAAATCCATTCATTCCGTATAAGTTAAAAAACATTCTCACTTTTATCAAAAAAGAAGAAAAGTAGCTCAAATCGAATAATGACAAAAGATTCTGTTCATACCGTTTAATCAAAATTCACCAAAGGGTAAAATTAATTATAATTTTTTTTATAATAATATAAATAATATTAAATAATTTGTAAACTTGGATGTGAATGATAAATATATCTCAGTGAATACTTACGTATAAACAATCTCGAATAAAAATGAGGTTGCAAAATTGCCCCTTACCTCAGATCCTATATGATTCATATGTATCTGAAACTCAGGTATAGTGTGTTTAAACATATTATTAACTTATTATATAACCATAATAATATTTATGATACCATATATGATTCACCTATGAATTTATATTACCCATTCACTTATCAATTCCATGTTAAAGCAACGTTTTGGGTAATAATCATTTTATTTATCATTCGTGTTTTCACTTGTTATTCTTGATATTATTACTTAGATCATGATTTAATTACTTCATAAATGTAAAACATGATTTATATATCTTATATATTCAGTATATAAATATATATAATATATAGATAAATTAAATGGAATACACCGTTCATGGTGACAGTAGGTTGTACGTACGCATGAACGCTATTTCCATTTCCTTATTGAATTGAATGAAAGCAATTAATTGACAGATATATATATATATATATATATATATATATAATTCAGTAGAATTATTATGTCATATATTTCATGATTATTTATTATATATACTTTATAATCATTATTGAATGGTTATCATGGAGAATAAATCTCATCGTGTTGTGGAGACGGTTGGCCGTACGTACGCCCAAGCGATGATATTATCCACTTGATGGTTAAATGGTATGAAATGAGATGGTATATTAATTATAATGAATAATTGTAATGTTATATTCATTATTTAAATCAATTATACTCATAATTATACCCATAAAAATTATGTATTGTTGAATAACAAATTACACCACGGGGTGGAGATTGTAAGCCATACGTACACACGCATGGTGATATAGTTATTCGTAAGATGGATAAAATGAGGTATAAGGTTGTTGAATAATTATAATAACATCTTATAATGTATAATATTTGGATTTATTAATTTAGTATGGGAAAAAAATAAAAAGAGGAAGTAGATGAAGAAAGGAATTTTGAAAGAGGTGATTAAACGATTACCTCTTTTTCAGGTATCTCCCTTTGGTTTTCATAACATTACTCTTTAATATAGCTTTATACCCAAAGGGTGGAATCTATAATGAAGTGATGGGACTTGGGAGGAGAGTTTTTCAGGGTTTGGCCTATCCAAAGGGCTTTGTAATTGTGATTAATAAAGAATGATATGTACCTTTTTATAAGGGAAGGGATGGAAAACTTTGGAAAGTCTTGTAATATTGATTTATTATAAATTCATTTTCAGTTTTTAATGCTCCAAAACTCATTTATATAGAAGTTAAGATGCGTATAGGTAGAAATAATCTCAAAAACTAAAATTAATACATGTTTTGTATTTATTTTTAAACTTATCATTTTTATTTATCCTTATTTAATCTAATTAATTTTAGTTGTGGTAATAATATTCTAAATATTAAATGGTTATAAATATTTACTTATGTGTCATAAATAGTACATAATTGGATACTTTATGACATTTTAGACCATATAATTTTCACTTTTTAATTTTTTAAATATTTTGTTATTTTTAAATAATTTAATAATATGTTATTTTTATAAAACATTAATAATGTCAATTTTGTCACGATTCATTTATTTGACTTTGAATAAAATCCACATAGAAGATAAATTAGAAAAAAATATTTAATACACTAATAACATGTCATATTCACCTAGAAATTTTTGGAGCACATTAATTTGTTCATATGATATTTACTTTAATATTTTTAATACCATTTATTTGATATTTCTATCAATAAAATATTTTCTTCATCACTACGGTGTCATCATTAATGGTAATTATTTTACGTCTAAAAATTCTATATAAATTCAAATTATGTATATAATATCATTATATTTTCAGAGTCTATTTATATTTGATGTTTTATCACATTTATCACTATATTAAAATTATTATACTTATAGGATATAAGAGAGTGACATATTATCACCTTCTTTTGTTTTAATTTTAATTACATAAATTTCATGAAACAGAAGTCCATTAAATGAATCCATCCTGACCCATAGGTGATATTATTTGAATTTAATTAATCCAAAAGGATTTTTATAGGTGTTAGGATAATTTTATTATCATTATCATATTGTTAGTTCCCCTAATTTACCCAATTTACCTTTAACTTTGGTAAATACAACTTTCTGTAGTTAATATTTATAATATCGAAAAAATGTAACCTATTAAAAAAATTTGGAACCACTTATTCTAAATATGGAATCCATTTTTCATAATTCAAAACTTATAATTGGAAAAAATTAATTTAAAATTAATTCCCGTTGTCAAAACTAAAAAGCAGGTTTTTAAGAAGTAAGAACTTATCAAAAGATTGTCATGTGTTTATGTCCAATTTAAATGTAAAATTACATCCAATGACCATCATCGGATTAATTGATGAAAATATAATCCAATTAAACTTTAAAACAAATTAAAAATATAATCTAACTATATAAAAAAATTAGACAAAAAGGCAATTTAGATTTAAAATACAATAATTTTCACTATTCTTCAAAATATGAATTTCATCAAAAAGATACCAAAATTTAATCCAAGATAAATATTTATGTCCTCATTCCAAATAATACATGTAGTTTTTCAAATATAATATATAAAAGTGTTAAAAACTAGATTTAATATTGACTTTCCATCAAAAGGCGACAAACTGCATTTTTTGAAAAATACTTCTTTTATCTGAAAAATTCAATTTATTCTTATACCATGTTCTAGAAAATACATTAGATGAATGTTAATGTTATATAAAATTAAAAACGTGGTTAATACTATTCATAATGGCTATTTGATATAATATTTTAATAATATATCATTATTTAATGAAACTATGTATTACGTACAACACAAGCTATCGAGGAAGGTCGCTCTTGCATGTAATGCAATCCAAGTTAGAGTTTCATTTAGTGCAAGATAAATTTAGTGTTTAGAATAACATAATCCATATATATTTCATTTATACATTGAAAAAATCTATACTCAATCTTTCGTGAAATAAATTCCATCAAAATAACTTTAAATTATGTGTAACACAAGCCAAGTATAGTGTTGTGTATATTAAAAGCTAATACGGTGTTGCATATAGCACACACTAATCTTAGTGTAGTGTACAACAGAAGACATCAAAAAAATTAAAAGCAACCTATCTCGTAAAATATTGGGGTGTTTCATTATACCCCCTTAAAATGAAATTCTCCCTCAAAATTCTTCAATGTTATAAAAGGATTACTACTTGAAAGTTTCTTTCATAGAAACCCACATCGTAAAAAGGAATAATAAAACTTCCTTTTAAAAAGGATTTTTAGAAACATAACGGTTACCCAAAGTAATTCATCATCGTGTTTCCACATAGGGGAAAATATGTGGGAAGTGAAAACATGGATATGGAAGAAAAAATATAACCCTAAAGTTCTGATTCATAGTGATAGAGAACAATGATTGAGGAAACATAACAACTATAAATCCATAAATCGATGATGATTTAAGGGACTATCTGATTCATTGGATAAAAAGGTTTCAAGATAAGATTTGTGGGTTTTATGATCCTTTACCTAAATTTTAATAATTTTGCATGAGAATAAATACTTACTTGATTATTGTACAATCTCACCATTGTTCGTGCCTTGAAAAATTTCCACTTCATCTCTTATTTAATAAAATGAAGCCAAATTTTCATTCTTGAAGTGTTAGCAGATCTTGTGATAGAATGATAGGTCATTCCATATGGCTCAACAAAAAGGCTATCATAGGTAATCTAATATTCATAAGTCCACCTATGGTGAGATAATACATTATCATACATAATATAACTTATACTATAAATAATTGGATAACATTACAATCCTTCCAAAAAATAAAAATATAAAACTTTAGAAAGAGGTGGACTAAATAAACATAACATTTATCTACCATATCTCATAAGGTATTTCTTTGTTGTCACATTCCAAACATGTGAATACCTTAATCATGTATTCTCTTGAAACATGGTAATAACAAAACCATGATATCACTTTGTACTTATATCAGTCATGAGGTCATTAATACTATCAAACATCTCATTATCTCCTTATCCCTTCATAATACGCATATCACGTGCTTTCCAATAATATTTCAGTATCTTTTCATGGTTACTAGTACCATATACTTAAGGAAAACCACAATAGAACAATACATATATATTCTAATATTCCATAATACTATAAAATAGATTCAACAACACTATTTTAGAATCCCACTACATAAACACTTAATCATTCTACCACATTGTTTTCATACCCAACATCACCAATAGTGATTGCATGTAACTTTCCTTTGTCATTTTACTTAAGATTTTGCTAACATCGATTCTCATTAACCATTTAATTAGATATTTGGTTAGCATAATGCCCCATTTCCATGAACTTGTAACATTAAAGTGTGGGTGGTTCATTCTCTGTAGTCTTTTCTCTATTCACATCATTAGAAACCTTTTTCCCATTACTTCAGCACTCAACTGCTCGATGAACTTATTTTCCACACATAAAACATTTTCTATTCCCTCTAAGACAATCTTTACAATTATTTATTCCAAACTTTGAGCATATGGAAACATTCATCCTCTTTCCATCATTGTTTTGAGATTTTCCCTTGAACTCCATCTTTTGTTTCTTGTCAAAACCAAGAGATACATATGTAACAAAACATCTATTTCTACCATGAAAACACAATGAAAAATCTCTTCACAACTACTAATGTATCTTATAGAAAATTACCTTCAAATACTTAGTTTTAAGTCACTATAGAATCAAACAACTTTACTTTCAGGTTGGATGATAAATCCAGAAGCATACCTTGTAAGTCTTGTAAAAGTTGCCTCGAATGTACCAACAGATTCCTCTTCCTTTTTCTTAAGATCAAAAAACTAATTTTCTATCACATTTAAAAGAATACAAGGTATTTACTTACTGAAAAATATTTTTTTTGAACTCATCCAATTCTATGGATTCAATTTTATCTTGCTGACTTGTATTCTTGATTAGAGTCCACCGCTGGTCTGCTTCACCTTTTAAATGATAAACCACCAAAATGAATTTTTATTTTTCCAAAAAACGAAGGATATAAAATATTTTTCAATGGTACTGATCCATTGTTTTGAAACAAGTTAATTAGAAGACCCACTGAATGAAGGTGGATGTTGCCTCATGAAGGACTCAACAGAATATTGTTCCCTTATCTGCTCATTTGGATGTCCAGAATGATTCATAGCTTGTGTAAGTATAGAAATAAGATATTTTGTTCCATATCCCAAAACATTTGGTTGTTAAAGAGGAAAATCATTGCATTTCCTAGTTCATTTATCATTAACACAGTTCCTTTAGGGTATATCCATTTTCTAAAACCTAAAAAGAATAGTGTGAGAGGAAAAATCATACTAGATTGAATGGACCGAAGGCCTAAATTTTATTATTAATTTTTGGATAAACCACCTTTTAAGGGTAAAGGGGGAAAACCTCACATATTTCAAATACATATAGACAAAAAAAACATGAATGTCAAAAGGTCTGCAATCATCTCGGAACAAGAATACTAAGGAATACCCCTCCCCAGTGTCATCATCATTATGGAAAGCCTCCACCATTTCATGACTGCTCATAATGTTGTCTCGTGTAGCAATGCACGGGACTGGTACTGATGGTAACACCATACCCTTTCAAACCACCTAATCTGAATAGCCATACATAGTGAAAGATACCTTCTCTGATCCTTTTCTGAAGCATTTCTTTGTATAATGTCTAAAAAGAAGCAACCCCTGAACCCTTCTACTACAACAATCATTATGCGACTCTTACTCAAAACCCTCAAATGAATCCATTCTGAAAACCATTCCACAATATCAATGATAAACCATATCTCAATACCTCCTTCACCAAAATTACTTCATTTGATATTCCACCAAATCCAATCCACCAAAAAAGAACAATCACACAAATCATTGCAAAACTAAAATGAAGATTTACCAAAAACAACTGTAGAATCATCTAGAATAGATCCTCAATAGTGGAATACAAGTAGACTAGTACCATCACATGAATATTAGTATAAAAACATACAAAATAAAAAATGTATAAAACAATCAAGGATCAAGAATATATTACTACATTGATGATGATAGATCTTTCACTGACACCTCCACCGATCCAAAAACCGCAACTCCTCACCAAAACAGATCCACATAGAAGATCGAAACCAAACTAAAAACGAATCCAAAACCATGGAATGAGAAAAAATCACCCAAATGCTAGCCATCTGAGCACACACCGGAAGAAAGGTTCCACCGCAAGCTAGAACCTCTCCTGTCACCGCCTTCAAATCCACACTTGAGACTACAGCGGACCTCCCAATCACACCCACAAACGATGAAAAAATTAGTCTACAACCCTCAGAATGTAGTAGCGGTACATGACCCATAGGTCTTCACCATGCCTATATGGGAAACCCTAGACAATTCGGAGGATAGGGCATGCATACAATAGAAACGATGAAAAAGAAGGACATCCACGAAGCCACGACGCCACCACTAGTTGAGGATGCACACACCGTAAGCGTGATAGGAATAAACTCCGATAGAGAATCCACCACTGACCTGAGGCAGAGAAGAGGAAGGCGGTGACAGGGGGAAGACCTAGTGAGGAGATCCCTTTAAGGGGGCATTCCTTCGATCCCAAAATTCATACTAGGGAAAAAAATAATCAAGGGGGATTAATTTCAATCTCTTACATCATAGGTCTAATCCTAGGTTATTAATGATCATTACCATAATTCTAGGATTATAACCTATAGTCATACTTACCCTTAGAAAATCCCTAGACATACCTTAAAAATATCTCTAGGGATCTCACTAAAGTTTTCGTATCCTAGATCCCAAAGGTTGACTATACTTTCACTATGATGCCAACTGTAAAGACCCATTCTTGACATACATTGAAATTACATTTATTTTTTATTATACTTAATACATTAAACAAATTTACGCCCAGCGACCGTATTAGTTTAGTGTCTTTAGAAACATGGAACATAATCTTCTAAATTGGAGAAATATATTCAACATCTCCCATAAAGATCTTCCCCTTTTGTTTTCCTACCAAAAAAATTTATTTATATCTTAGGGAAAAAACATAAAAAGGGTGACCTCAATGTTCAATAAGGGTAAACATTGAGAACATAGAACAAACCATAAACATAAGAATATAAAAAATGAACATAAATATTAAATATAATAATCTTATGTCATGAAATAAATATTGGAAGTATATAAGGCATAGATCATAATGGAACATTAAACATGATAAAACATCATTGGCATAAAACATAGTATTGTGGAAAATAAATAATAACATAATATTATTTCCATAGTAGCCAATGTATTGCTGCCAAGACTATCATAGCATACAACGTCCTTTACTGAATAAGGTTTACTTTCTATTCCAGCCATGTATTACAGAACCTGATTTACTTTCCATTTTAGTCAGGTTTGTCTCATGAGATATAAATAATTACCCAATTCATTAGAGGGAGATATAGGTCCTGGACATTTCATAATGAAATTATTCTTTCATGTGCCACAAAAACATAAATCATTCATCATAGCATAACCCATGAAATAAAATGGGTTTCTGAAACATCATTCCATCATAATCCATATAAAATAAATGCATTTTATAAAAAAAATTTCATAATAAAAGAAATCCAATAAATTTAATAATTGTTATATAAACATAACCCTATTTCATCTAATATGGAAAATAATTTTGACAAAACACTAGAAATTAATTCCTGAAGGAAATATCCTTTCTTTTTCAAAAACATTTTCTTTTCTCCAAATGCCACACATTTTTAAAAGAAAAGACTTTAGTTAAAAATAATATTGAAATATTTTAGAGTAATCTTCATAGAAATTAGGTGTTTTAAAATCATAAAAATCCATTCATGCTCTATAAGTTAAAAAACCATTCTCCTCGTACTTTTTTAGAAAAAGTCAAAAAGTACCTCAAATCGAATAATGAAAAAAGATTCCTTTCACACCGTTTAATAAAAATTCACCAAAGGGTAAAATTAACCTTAAAAACATTATTAAAAAAAACAAATAATATTACATAATTATGAAGCATGGACGTGGATGATAAATATACCCTAGTGAATACTTACGTATAAACATTCTCAGATAAAAATGAGATTGAAAAATTATCTCTTACCTTAGTTCAGATATGATTTGTATGTATCAAAGACTCTTGTATGTTGGGTTTAAACATATTATTAACTTGTAATTAAAACTTAATAATATTTTTTATATCATATATTATTCACTTATGAATTTATATTACCCGTTCACTTATTAATTCCATGTTGAAGCAACATTTTGGGTAATAATCGTTCTATTTATTGTACGTGTTTTCACCTGTTATTCTTGATATTGTTACTTAGTTAAAGATTTAATTACTTAAAGAATGTAAAACAATATTTATATATCATTTATATTTTGTATATAAATTTTTATAATAGATAGATATATGAAATAGAATACACTGTTTATGGAGACGGTAGGTCGTACGTACGCATGAACGCTGTTTCTATTTCCTTATTGAATTTAATGGAAGCAAGGACATGATATATATATATATATATATATATATATAAATTAAGTAGAATTATTATGTCATATATTTCATGATTATTTATTATATATACTTTATAATCATTCTTCAATGGTTAATGTGGAGAATTAATCTTATCGCGTTTTGGAGACGGTATGTCGTACGTACGCATGAGCAACGATATTATCCCCTTGATGGTAAAATGGAATAGAAATGGATGGTATATTTGTTATATAAAATAATTATCATGTTATATTAAATATTTAAATCCATTATGTTCATAATTATACGAATCCAAATTCAATATTTCTGAATACAAAATTACACCACGGCGTAGAGATGGTAATTCGTACGTACGCACACATAGTAATATTGTTATTTGTAGGATGGATAAAAGGAGGTATAAGGTTTTAAAATAAGTATAATAACATATAAGAATGTATAATATACTTTATTTATTACTTTATTATCGAAAAAACATAAGAATAAAAAGTAGAAGAAGAAATGAATTTTGAAAGGGGTGATAAAACAATTACCTCTTTTTCAGGTAAATATGTTTGATATGCACAAAATGACTTATTAATATGGTTTTGTGCCCAAAGGGTTGCTTCTAGGATGAAGTGAGAGAAGTTGGGAGGATATTTGGACACGTTTGGGCTGAGAAAAATGGCTTTGAAGGAGTTATTAAAATAGAAGAAGAGGTTCCATTTTATAAGAGAGGGGAGGGGCACCTTTGGAAACCCTTCAAATATTAATTTATTATAAAAAAATATATTTTTATAATGCTTCTAAACTAATTTATTTATAATATAATATTATTATGGGTCGACATCCTCTCAACCAATAAAATTTATACATGTTTTAATTTTATTTTAAACCATATCATTTTGATTTATCCTTATTTAATCTATTTAATTTTATTTGTGTTAAAAATATTCTAAATATTAAATTGCTATAAATATTTACTTATGTGTTGTCAATTATACATAATTGTATAATTTATGAAATTTTATAACATATAATTTTAACTTTTTAATTTATTAAATATTTTTATGTTTTTTAAATAATTTAATAATATGTTATTTTTTCAAAATATCAATAGTTTCAATTTTGACACTATTTTTTTATTTGACTTTAAATAAAATCCATACAAAAGATAGAATTGAAAAAAAATATTTATTACACTCATAACATGTCATAGTCACCTTAAAAATTCATGGAGAAAATTAATTAGCTAATATTATATTTATTTTAATATTTTTAAAACCATTTATTTTAAATTTCTATCAATAAAATAATTTATTCATCACTATTGTGTCATATTTAATGGTAATTATATAATCTATAAAAATTATAAATAAATTAAAATGATGTAGATAATTTAATTGTATTTTTTTAGAATATTTATTATTGATTTTTATCATGTTTATTACTATATTAAAATTATTATACATATAAGATATATGAGACTAACATGTTGTCACCTTCTTTTGTTTTAATTATAATTACATCACTTTCATGAAACAATGTCCATTAAATGAATCTGTTATGAACCATAGGTGATATTAGTTGACTTTAACTCATCAAATATTATTTTGGTCAGGTTTTAGGGTAATTTAATTATCTTTATCATATTGTTAGCTACCTTAATTTACCCAATTTACCTTTAACTACGATAAATAAAAATTACCGTAGTTACTATACATAATAACAAAAAATGAAACCTATTAACATAATTTGGACCAAATGATTCCAAATATGGAATCCATTTTTCATAACTAAATACACATAATTTTTAGAAATTAATTTAAAATTAATATCTATTGTGAAAGCCAAAAGCGGGGTTTTAAGAATTAAAAACTTATCAAGAGATTGTCATGTGTTTATGTCCAATTTAAATGTGAAATTATTTCCAATGACCATTATTGGATTAAATTATAAAAACATAATCCAATTAATATTTAAAACCAATTACTATGATAATCTAACTATATAAACAAATTATACGAAAAGACAGTTTTGAATTAAAATGCAGTATTTTTCACTATTCATCAAAATATGAATTTCATCAAAAAAATACCAAAATTTCATCCTAGTTAAATTTTGACGTCTCTATTCCAAATAAGACATTTATTTGGTCAAATAGAATATATAAAAGTGTTAAAAACTAGATTTAAAATTTGTTCGCTATCAAAAGGTGAAAAAAACTACGTTTTTTGAAAAATACTTCTTTTATCTGAAAAATTGAATTTGTTCTTATATCATGTTCTAGAAAATAATTAAGATGAATGTTAATATTATATAAAATTCAAATTGTGGTTAATATTATTCATAATGGTTAGTTTTTATAATATTTTAATAATATATCATTGTTTAGTGAATCTCAGTATTGTATACAATGCCAGCTATCAAGGAAGGTCTCTATTGCATGTAATGTAATCCAAGTCAGTGTTGTATTTAGTGCAAGACTAATTTGGTGTTATGTATAACATAATACAAACATAGTTCTTTTATACATTGAAAAAAATCTATATTCAGTGTGGCGTGAAATGAATTCTATCACACGAACATGAAATTGTGTGTAACACAAGCCAAGTATAGTGTTGTGTATACTACCAGCTAATATGGTGTTAAATATAGAGCAACCTAATATAGGTATAATATAAAACAAAAGACATCAATTAAATTAAAAGTAATATATCTCAAAAAATATTATGGCGTTACATGGATGGAAAAAATGTGTGCATTATTGTTTATCAATGTGAAAAAAATACTCAAGATGAGATAAGAAATTGATAGGACTGAAGGATCATTACATGAGTGATATTTCAGTATCATATATTTATCTTGAATCAAATTCACATATGTCTTAGTTATGATGCTGCTGAAAGATTTACAATATGACATCTCGGTAAAAATTTACAAACAAAATAGAAATAATAATAATTAATATTATGTTTATACTACTACTACTACTATTTAATATTATAATTTTTTTAATATATTTAAATGAGGGAGGGATTTTCTTGAACTCAAACACACTAATACTTCACATGAACATGTTAAAAACACATCCCCCTATTGTAACAATTATTATTAATAATAATTTATTTATTACTTAAATTATTCCATACATGCATAATAGTGCACGAAAACACTTTCCATCAATAAAACAACCCCCTCAATCTCCTAAATTACTATCATTATAATAAATAAATATATTGATTTATTTTAATCTCCTCTCGGTAATTATGATTATTCCACAAATCATATTCACACCACTAATGGAAACTCTCCAATAGCTACCCCATCGCCACTGATACTTGATTGTCATTCCATCTTTATCACGTATCACCCACACATGGATGACATATGTGTCATATAGGACCATCTAATTATCAAGATGGAATCATCTACCATATTTATGTGCCTCCACCTACAATACATTGCCACTTCCCAACTGTAGTTCATGAACCCATCATCTTTGGTAATATAGAGAGAGAATGAAGTGAGGGAGAATAAAAGAAATATGACAAAGAAGATATTATAAACACATGTCTTAAATATTATTCAATCGATCATCAACACTTCTTACATAAGTGGAAAAAATTTAATGATTAATAATTCTATGAAATCTATGTGTTAAAATCTCATTTTGGATGGGACAATGGTATCAAACACTACATATGCAACCTAGTTTAATAAATATAAGAATTTATCTAAAAATGAATGTTCCAAAAATCATAATAATATTATATCATTAGTATATTATTTATGAGGATTTGTGATATAATCTTTTTCACTAGCAAAACCTAGGTGTAAACCTAATACTTCCGAACCAAAAGAAAGATCAGATAATATATTTAGGTCATTTTCTATGTAAAATTTATCATTTTATCTCTATTAAGGTATAGTGACTCAAAGAACTCAAATTTGAGCTTTGTACAGACTGAGAAAAACCTGGGTCACTACAACAAGGTTATGTTTAGATGTGAAAATGGATTTTTTTAATTATAATGAATAATAATGAATGTTTCATGATATTTAATATAAATAAAATGTAAAGAATATATTTTTAGATAAAATCTTGAAGTATCATGAAAAAGATTAACTTTTAAAAGTTATGCATAGTGTGTGGGGTGGTTTCCTACTATACATTTTATCAAGAATATATATATATATATATATATATATCATGTCTAGTAAAGGTTCTTCATTGAACGGATTTTTGGATAATATTATTTTTGATCTACTACTCTGTATTATTTGTTTACTGTTTGTAAATATATATTTTTATATTTATTAAAATTATTAGACATATTTTTTCATATTTTATTCAAAATTTAATTTGACACTATTTTTGGCCCGTTACTGAGTATTTATTCTAATATAATGTATGGTCACTCTAATGGAAATGTATCTTCAATAATTTAATTTCATGTATATTAATGCATACCAGTTGTAGAATAATACATCTTGTCCATTCATTGTGCATTCATTTGGAGTGGAGTAAGCTATCAATTGAAATTTAGAGATGTTAGTGTTATGATTGGAGTCCATGCTAGACACATTGCATATACTTGTTTGTCATTCCTTTTGTTAGGTCATATTTGGCATTTACATTGTTTATGGAATGTACCTGTAGTATGGATTGCATGATGGTTTGGTTTCTTATGAATACATACTGAATTTTGTGGAATGTTTATACTCTTGTATGTTCTTATATGACCTAATTGGAATTTTGTTAAATTATTTGAATTTATAGCTTTTGATTCCTCATTCTAAATTCTTGATTGAACATTTCCATGAAATACATTGATATTTGAAGTTTGTAAATCATTACCCACCTCTAAACTGATGCTCATAAAATTGGTTTACAACACCTGAGGATCATAGAGCACTCACGGGGTTGAATATTATAGAACAGGTCACCGTTTGATTATCCAGGTATGGGTTACAAAAAAAATAATTCAAATTTTAAATGTTATGTGATACAAAAATTTATATTTCACAAATGTTGGAAATAAAAAATATTCAAAAATAAAGTTAAAAGTTAATTAATGTTTCAATTTTCATTCACGTGATGAAGAAAATGGGGGATATATCAAAGAGTTCGATGCAATGGAATATATCACATTTAGATATAAGAAAATAAAAGTTGTGTATTTTCATCTTATATGATAAAATATGTTTTTTTGAAAGGCCTTCTATGAAAAAATATGAGATTATAGTTTTAATACATGAGAGTTGTGATTCATCAAAATACATTTCATTAGTTTGAATATATATTAGTGTGAATATATATATATATATATATATCAGTGTGAATATATATATATATATATTAGTGTGAATATATATTATCATGAATATATATATTTTTCAATATAAGATGACGATATAAAGAGAATTATCCAATATTAAAATGATTTATCTAAGATAATTATTGTGTAAAAGAGTTTCCACCACCTTTAGTGACATATTTTGATTACAAAATTCTTCTTTTTAGAATAATCATATAAACACATGGAATAATATATAAGATATAGTTATAATAGTTTTTAATATATTCCCACTAATGGAAATAGGGTTTATTTCATAACACAAAACAGTTTTTGTATCATAGTATGATATTCTGAAGAAGCTATATAGATTCTAATATACTACTGGGAATTTGTTTGGATTTAGAGATGTTCTAGTTTAATAAATAAATGATAATTATTTTCGAATTTCCAGGAAAAAAATTAACTGAATATCCAAAAAATAACATAATGAGTCACATTATGCGTCCATAGTCAAATTTTTTGAGTCAATAAGGTTTCCTTATGACTTTTCGATTCCTCTATGTTTTGAAAATCACAAACACTCAATCTCAAGGAAAATTTCTTTTCCACTCAGATTTTATTTAATAAATAAATTTTCCTTCTCCAAGAAAATTTATCCTTACATGTTTTTCATTGTTCATATTTTAGTCTCTCTAAATATAACTCTTTTTATTCATAAGTATAAAATTTAGTTTCACATCTAAAACCTCAGAATTCTATAAATACTTATATATAGAGTATTCTATTTTCAGGATCTGAATTCAGATTCCAAATTCTCTGAAATTCAGACTCCGAATTCTCTAAAATCCAGACTCAAAATTCTATGAAATTCAGACTCTAAATTCTCTGATATTCAGACTCCAAATTCTTGAAATTCAGAATTTGAATTCCTTAGAATTCAGGTTCCGAATTCCTTAGAATTAAAACTCCTAATTCCTTAGAATTAAGACTCCGAATTCCTTATAATTCAGACTCCGAATTCCTTATAATTCAGATGCTGAATTCCTTAGAATTTCGACTCCAAATTCCTTAAAAATCAGACGCTGAATTACTTAGAATTAAGAATCCGAATTCCTTCGAATTCAGACCCCAAATTCCTTATAATTCAGACCCTGAATTCCTTAGAATTCATACCCCAAATTCCTTAGAATTCAGACTCCGAATTCCATAGAATCCAGAATTTGAATTCCTTAGAATCCAGACTCCTAATAGCTTAGAATTCAAAAACTGAATTCCTTAGAATTTAGACAATGAATTTCTCAGAATTTAGACTTCGAAGTCTATATAATTCTGATTCTGAATTCCTTTGAAAATATAATCTGAATATCCATGTAATATAGACTCCAAATTTTTTCCACTTAGACTCTGAACTATATTTTTCCTTAGACTCTGAAAAATGAATTTTGTTGAGAAACCATATTTTACTTACCCTTGTTATAGTTATAAAATAATTTCATGCATTCTATTTCTATCTAACCATTGTTTGAGTGACACATGTAAAGGCCCCTCTAAAATTCAAGAAAAAATATGACCGTTGGAGGAAAGAGCCGACCATTTGAGATGTGCCTTTAAATAGGAGCTCATTTAAATGAGCTCAAAACTACACACGTTGATCAATCTAGAGATTACATGCTACTGAAGTGATTTCTAGAAAGATAGACTCTCATGCTTTGTGAATATTGAACATCTTGTTCAGATTGCGTTGTACGACTCTGATTGTTGCTGTGTACAATAAAGGTATTCTGGGGATAAAAAGACAGAGGTGCCAACTACATTAAAGTTTGAGGACTTCCTTGATAAAAGATACAAAGGTGCCGACTACCTTGAAGTTCAAGGGCTTGAGGGGATAGCAAGACAGACTCTGATATTCCTATCGGGGGCTTACCTTGGTGTGGGTAAGACAGACTTTCTTGAAAGTATAAATCAAGGGACCTTTATCCAAGGTTGTTGGATACCCTACTCTTTGGGTTAAAGGATTTCATACTTGATACTTGTATTGTTTCAAGTTTGTTTTCCACTGCATTTTGATTAATAAGAAAAGTATAACTATCTTATACTTTCTTGTACTTGTACTCTGATTAGTAAGATTCTATACACTTTAAGGTAGAATCTTTGTCCTTGTAAACTTTTCTTAATTTTCATTTCCAGAACCATATTTCTGGAAAATGGCAAATTTGTAGAACTAAGAGGTCTTGTGAATTTAACTTTGTTAAATAATTGAAAGTTTTAAGCAAATTTAAAGGTTCCAAAGGAATTTTTAATGTATACAATTCACCCCCTCTTGTATATTGAGAATCTACATCATTATTTCAATCCTAAAATTGGTATCAGAGGAAGTCTCTGAAATAATTATATTCACATATAATTTTTCTTTCTCAAGTTTTTATTGTTCTATATTTTACTTTATTAGGATATTTTTATCCTAGTTTACAAACTTTTATTGATAAAAAGTTTTTGTGGATGAATTTGAGATGGCAGGAATGAATGTTGGTTCGATTGACAATATTAATCCTACTATACCACCTATATTTGATGGGAATGATTATGAATATTGGAGAGATTGTATGAAGACTTTTTTCATTAACACTAGAGTAGACAACCATGTTATACTTACTGGAGATTACAAGATTCCTGATAAGGAATTCAGAACTTTTACTAATCAAGAAAAGTCAGAATAACAACTAAACTATAAGGTACACAATACTTTGTTGTGTTCCATGACCAGAAATATATATAGCCAGATTTCTTCTTGTGAAGCTGTAAATTGTATTTGGAAGGTTTGGAGGTCACTCATTTTGGAACATCCAAATTTATCAAAACTACAAGAGCTATGATCAGAGCTGAGTATCATGGTTTTTTATTTCCTTATGGAGAACCAGATTGTAAGGTACAAAAAAGGTAAATGACCATTGTTAATAGTCTACAATCTATGGGTGAAAAAGGTTTAGATGATGTTGAACTTGTGGACAAGACTATAGATATCATGCCTAATGAGTGGGAATAAAAAAGAAAAGTTATTGATGAGAATAAGAAAGTATCACAGATTACTCTTTATGATCTTTTTGGAACTCTTCTTCAACATGAGACAAGAATGAAAATAGATACTGATCTAAATAATAAGAAGAATGGATATGGAAGTGGTGATTTTACAACCACTTTAAATCATATGAAATCTAGGACTCCTGAGAGAGTTACAATATCCAAATATAAGATAACTATTATTCAATCAGAATCTAGTGGAAGTGAGTATTTAGAAAATGAGTTAGCCAATATAGATCGAAGGATGAACAAGATAGTTGGGAGGAAATAATTTCAATCTAGATACAAGAATAAAGAGATAAAGGATAAAAAAGACTCAGAAGTTACATGCTATGATTGCAAAAGAGCAGGACATATAAGGCTATATTGTCCTATGATTAAGAGAAAAGATAGAAAGGAAAAACATTCTGAGAAGAATAGAAAGAAGTAATACAGGGATAAATCTAAGAAAGTTTTGAAAGCCAATGACACCTGGAGTTCTAGTGGTGGTGACTCTTTTGAAGAATCCTCAGAGTATGAATCTTCTGGATAGAAGAATCTTAGTTTACCAACCAGATTACCTATTGAAAATAATTATTTAATGGATAAGGTACAAAATGTTGAATCCATCACCAATGTATCCTTGAATTCTAATTATAGTGATAGTAAATATTATGAATCTTCAGATGAAGAATCTAGTTCTGATGAAGATAATACTTTACCTACTTATAAAGAGGTTTCTAGGTTTGCTAAGCTTTTTGAGAATGAAAATTCTAAAGCCAAGAAAAATCTTGATAAAGAAAATTCTAGTATTTCTATTCTTACTAAGGAAATATTAGATCTTTATAAAGATCTTGATAAGAAAAACCTTTATTTTGAAAGTATTTCAAAAAACCTTGAGCAAGTTAATTCTGAGAAGGATAAACTTTCTAAGGATCTAGAAAAATTAATTTCTAAGAAAAATATTTTCAAGGATAAATATAGTGCTAAAACTAACTTTTGGAGGATAAAAACCTAGTTATTAGACTAAAGTTAGAAATATTTTCCTTGAGGAAGTGTTTTTCCAACATTAACTTAGTTAAGGAAAACTTTGATAAAATGTATTATAAAATTCGACCTCTAAAGAATAATTCTAGATTTGGTTATACTCATTCAAAACCGTTTTTAGTAACTATTATATTATTCCTCAAAGTGCTCTATTCTGCACTAAGTGTTAGTGTGGTGGGCATTGGGGAAATTTTTTTTCCTTAAACAAAACTCAGTCTTTAGGTTTTCATAAATCTTATTTCTCAAAGAAGATGTGGATTCTTAAAATTTTGGTTTTTGAAGTTTCCTGATCCAAGAAAGTTTGGGTTCCAAAAGTCTGACTCTTTTATTTTATAGAAATTAAAGATAGTACCAAAAGCAATACATGGTACATGGATAGTGTATGTTCCCGACACATGACTGGTAACAAAAACTTCTTTGAAAAGATTATCAAGATGAAAAGAGGAAAAGTAACTTTTAGAGATAATGATCAGGGAGAAATTATTGGTATAAGAAACATTGTTCTTCTTGAAAAAACTTTGATTTCAAATGCTTTATTTAATAAGGGTCTTAAACACAAATTTATTATCATAATTTAATTATGTGATGAATATTACCTTGTAAAGTTTAGTAGACAAGTGTTTAGTACACAATTCCAAGGAAGAGTTTATTCTTTCTGTCCATAGGAAAGATAATGTTTATAAACTAAACTTAGAAGACCTTAGAAGCCAAGATCTACCTTGTCTTAGTGCAATGGAAGATCATTCATGGTTATGGCATAGAAGGCTAGGACACTGTAACTTTATGAACCTATGAAAACTCTCTAATAAAAGACTAGTTAAGAATCTACCAAAGCTTAGATTTGATTCTTCAAAAGTTTGTGATCCTTATAAATATGGAAAGAAACATAAATCAAGTTTTAAATCAATCGGTGAAGTATCAACTACTAATGTATTAGAGTTAGTGCATATGGATCTTTTTGGTCCAACACAAACTAGAAGTATTGGAAGAAAATATTATGTATTTGTCTTAGTTGATGATTACAATAGATTTACATGGGTCTATTTTCTTGAAAAGAAATCTTAAGATTTTTCTTATTTCAAAAGTTTTAGAGCCCAAGTTAAAAATGGGAAAAACCTTCCATTGATAACAATCCATAGTGATCATGGTGGAGAATTTCAAAATTCCGATTTTGAAACTTTTTGTTGTAGAAAAGGCATTACTCATAACTTCTTAGCACCAAGAAAACCTCAACAAAATGGTTTTGTTGAAAGAAGAAACAGAATTCTTCAAGAGATAACAAGAACCATGTTGAGTGAATATTCGGTAGCCAAAACTTTTTGGGATGAAGCTGTGAGTAATGGTTTCTATATTATAAATCGTTTGTTGATTAGACATTTTCTTAATAAAAATATTTATGAGTTATGGAATAGTAGAAAACCAATACTTTCATATGTCAAGGTTTTTGGTTTAAAGGTATTCATTCTGAATAATAAAGATAATCTACACAAATTCGCACCAAAATCTGATGAAGGAATTTTATTAGGATACTCTACATCTTCTAAGGCTTATAGAGTTTTCAATAAAAATACTTGAACTATTGAAGAAATAGTACATGTTAAATATTATGAAACTAATCCTTTTGTTTTTAAACATCCTCAGCCTACATCTTCATATGTGTTTTCAAAAACTAATTATCAAATCTTGATAGAATATCCTTCTGATAAGGAAAATGTTCAAGAAAATGTTTGCAAAGCATTTACCCTAGAATACTTCCTACCATACGTTGATGAACAGGTTTTACAAAACCCAAATCAGTTGTTTCTTAATAATCATCCCAGTGATAGTATCATTGGTGATGAAAATTAACCTGTAAGGAATAGAAGTTATTTAAGAAATGAAGTAGAAAATCTAGCTTTCCTTTCCCAATTAGTACCAAAAATCAATGATGAAGCTCTAGGTGATGATGATTGGATAAAAGCTATGCAAGATGAGCTAAATGAATTCAAAAGGAATAAAGTATGGACCTTGATCAAAAGACCTAAGTAAACTTCTGTTATTAGAGTAAAATGGGTCTTCAAAAATAAGTTTGATGAAAATGGAATCATAGAAATAAATAAATCTAGATTGGTTGCTAAAGTCTATAATCAACAAGAAGGAATAGAATATGAAGAAACCTATGCTCCAGTAGCTAGACTAGAATCTATTCATATTTTACTTGCCTTTGCAGCATTATTCAATTTAATTTTTTTTCAAATGGATGTTAAATGTGCTTTCCTTAATGGTTATGTTCAAAAGGAAGTTTTTGTTGAACAATCTTCTGGTTTTGAAGATACAAAACATCCTGAACATGTTTTTAAACTTACCAAAGATTTATATGGACTTAAGCAAGCCCCAAGAGCCTGGTATGATAGAATTACATGATTTTTTCTTCAAAACAATTATGTTAATGGGAATGATGATCCAACCCTCTTTATAAATAAAGATAAGAAAAATGTTTTGATTGTTCAAATCTATGTTGATGACATTATAGTTAGTTCAAGTCAACAATCTTTAACAGATTCCTTTGCAGATCTAATGTAATCTGAGTTTGAAATGAGTATGATGGGTGAGTAAACATTTTACCATGGTTTTCAAATTTCTCAACAACCAGAAGGAATATATATATCCCAATTTAAGTATATTAAAGATCTTCTTAAAAATTATGGATTTGACAACACTAAGAGTATAAGTAATCCCATTGGTACCTCAAATTCACTTGATCTAGATGAAGCTGAGAAACCAGTAGATCAAACATCTTTTATAGGTATGATAGGAAGTCTACTTTTACTTGAAAGCTAATCGTCCAGACTTAATGTTCTCATTATGGTTATATTCAAGATATCAATCCAATCCTAAGGAATCTTATTTAAAGGCAGAGAAAAAGATTTTTCGTTAATTAAAGGGAACCATGGTTCTAGGACTCTTTTATACTTCTGGAAATGATTTTGTTTTAAAATGTTTTTTGGATGCTGACTTTGGTGGATGTAGAATAGATAGGAAAAGTAAATCTGGAAGTTTTCATTTCTTAGGAGATTCATTAGTTTCTTGGTCATTCAAAAAGAAACACTGAGTAGCAATTTCCACTATTGAAGCTGAATATGTAGCAACTGGAAGTTGTTGTGCTCAAGTTTTGTGGATGCAACACACACTCACAGACTATGGTATGAGTTTTACCAAAATACAAATATTGTGTGATAATACTAGTTCCACTGCCATAAGTAAAAATCCTGCACATCACTCTCGTGCAAAACACATAGATATTAGGCATCACTTTCTTAGGAATCACACACAAAAAGGAGATATCATTCTTCAATTTATCAGAATGCAAGATCAACTTACTGATATTTTCACAAAATATTTACCATATGATAGATTTGAATACATTAAACAAAATTTAGGAATTATAAATGAAAGGTAATCTTACTTATTAACTTCTGGTTGAAACTTATCTCTTTATAGTAACAAACTTCTTTCCATAGGGGGATTACATTGGCTTGTTAGTCAAAATTTTGTAGTCACAATTTTCATAGTCAAAATGTTCGTAGTCAAAATTTTTATAGAGTAAATTTTTTTGGTAATAAAAATTTCAAAATCTAAAGTTATTAAAAAATAATTTTTTCTCATTATGAATAATATTCCTAGAAATATGAAAGGTATGTTTCCTTTCCTAAATTTTTGTAATATTATTTTACTTGTTGGTATTTTTTTGTTTTAAAATTTTCGAATTCACTTTTCCTTAAATCCGAATGTTTTTTCTTAAAAACCTCAAAAGATCAGAATCTATCAAAATCTATCTTCGGCTATCATCTCAACCGTCAGATCTTCTAAAGAAGCTTTCAACTATTGGATCAATCAGGAAAGTTGAACCGTCGCTTCAATTGACTATATAAAGGACCCCCAATAGTCATCCCACATCGAAACCCAAGCCTTCGTGTGTGCTAATTCTCTACCTCTATTTTTATAACCCTTCTGGATTTTTAAAGTTTCCTTACTTTCGAATGTCTGTTGAAACCTCTTCTCAGAAAGAAATGTCTACTATTAAGGATATCTCTAAGTAGAAGATCTATCGATAAAGGTTATTCGATCCAAAGTTTTATGCCAAGTATGATTCCATTGTTTCTAAGAATATCAAGCTGAATAGTTGGGAGAGTGTATGTTTATCAAAACCAAGAGAATAGGATCTGTTGTATCCGGAATTGCTAGTTGAATTCTATGAGACAGTTAGTTTTTTCAATTAAGGAGGTAGAGATAAATTTTTTTTCAAGGGATATGGAAAGAAATACTCTCTTTCATATAACATGGAAGAAAATCTGATAGGAATTCCTTAAGAAGGAGAAGTAGAGTTTTTCTCACACAAGCTACCTGATGTAATAAGATATTTTGACAAGGAAAATTATCTATCTTGTCTTGGTATTTCAGAGTTAAAGACTTCGAAAATTATTCATCTATCTACAAATATTTGGATTCTTCAGTTATGGGTTCAAGGTTTTTTAATTTCGAGAATAGGGGACAAGGATACCTTGAAGAAAAGTGATATTTATATTCTATATTTATTGGTGAACCTAATAAAGATAAACCTGGTTAATAATATCTTGGTTATGATTGAGAATATAAAGAATATAATTATAATGTCTCAAATTATCATGTATCCAACTATTCTTCCAAAAATTATTGATTTTTTGTCTTTAGTCTTTCAAGATTCCTTGCAGTTCTAAGCCGAGAAATTGCAAGGTGATGCTTTTAAGTTATGATACTCTAAGGAGGATGAAGATTGGTTTTAATAGTCGATCCGAAGAATTTTATGATCTATCTGAAAAAAAAGTTTATGCTCTTTCAAAGAAACAAGAGGTGGCTGAAATGTCTAAAAAAGGTGTAAGGAAGAGGAAGGTGAAGGAACCAGAAGGAAAAGAGAAAACACTTGTGGAGATGGAAACTCAATCCACACCCCCAAAACCTAATAAGAAAAAGAAGTATACTGATGAAGTGGCTGCTAAATGGAGATAGGACAAGAAGGAAAAGAAAGCAGGGGAGCCGAGTTTTGGTTTGAATCCTACTAAGGAAAAATCCTTGAAGATAAAGGCTGCTGAAGAGCTTGAGAAGCAAAAAAAATAGAAAAATCAAAAGAAGAAGATGTATGAGGCTGAGATATTCCAATCCCTTATTAAGGATGCTGAAAAAGTCTTTAAACAAATTCTGGTACTGGAAACGTTTTTGATAGAACCATTACCAGAGACTCTGGGAAAGAAGATAGTGATTCCAGAACAAGATCAAGTAGAAGGAATAGTGCAAGAAGAAGTAGTGGAAGAAGAAGAGGAATAAGGTATTGGTGATACCGAAGATATGATAAAGCAAATATAAGATTATCTTGAGAAGGAGAGTCCTTCTGAGAAGTTATCAATTCGAACTTCTGAAGCTGAGTCTTCAAAACCTGCTACCCCGATAAAAGATGAGAAGGGTGAGGAAGAAGTGAATAAGTTGTCTGAAAATGAAAGTAGCAATCATGATTTCATTCACCCAGGGGATTTTGAGGTAAGAGTTGAGAAGGAAGAAGTTGATGAAGATAAAATTGTTCAGCTATCAGATAGTGAACATGAATCTCTTAATCAATAAGAAATAATTCTGATGGATGAAAATAGAAAAAAAGTGGTTGTGAATATACCTAGAAAATATTTGGTAAATAAGAAATAAGTGGGCGCTTCATCAAAAAAGAAAGGCTGCAAAGATTGAAAAAGAATATTTACCAGCCAAAGTCTTGGATTCATAATCATCTTCTCTTGGCCATGACTTTGTTTTTCAGTCTATGAAGAAGCTGTTTGGGACTGTTCTAACATTCCCTAGTATAGACTCAAGATGTCAGATGCTTCAGTATACGTTAAATCAAAAATAGGATTCAGTATCCATGGTGTTGGATAAATGTCTCAGTCTCAAGGTAGACTTCAAAACCTTTCTCATTGGTTACGAGGCTCATAAATGATCTTGCAATAAGATGACAAGCTGGTCAAGGAAGATAATAGAAGAAATACGAATCTTTGATGAATTTCATGATAGTGTAAAAGATGCTTTTGACACTGAAGATGTGAAGATCAAGGATCTTACTAATTCTTTTGAAGAAAAGCAATCTCTTGAAGAAACTACTTGGAAGCAAGAAGTGAAAGATATGAATGGGAAATTGTATTCAGTTGCTCAGAGTTGGAAGAGGGAAAGGGATCTAAGAATTGAGATTGAAGAGAATCTTGCTAAGAAAAAAGAAGTTCTGAAGGCCCAAGAAGAATCTCTTAAGTCTCAAGAAGAGAAAATTAAAGTCTTAGTGATGAAAACAAAAGATCAGGATCAGTTTCTCAAGTATGCAGAAGAGGATCACAAGGAGCTCAAGAAGTTAAAAACCATAGTGAAGAAGCTGGTACTGAAGGATAAGGAAGGATAATCTTTTCCAACTCTGATATTTTGTTGTATTTCTTTCCTAATACAAATTCTTTCGAACATAATAGATTTTTTAGTTGCTCTTCATATTTTTTGGTTGTTCAGTACTAATATTTCAGGAACCATATTTTCCTTTCCATTCCCTATATTTCTATTTGAAAACCACAAAGGGGGAGAAGGGAATGTCAAAAAAAGAATACTTAGTAAAGAAGAAATTTCCCCATGTAAGGGGGAGTTCATCCAAGGGGAATTATTTATCAATGAAAATTTGCGTATGTTAGAAAATGAAAAATCGCATTCAGGAAATCAAGAATACGATCCTCAGGGATTTCAAAGCCTAAGGGGGAGTTAGTTTTATTCATTATGATCCATAAGTAAAGGAAGATAAGTTTTATTTTCAAGTTCATAAAAATTTAAAAGTCCTTATATTCTTTTTAGTAAGGATGTTTGTGCTTTCCAAAAAGGGGGATATTATTGAGTCAATAATGTTTCCTTATGATTTTTCAATCCTCTATGTTTTTAAAATAACAAACACTCTATTTGAAGGCAAATTTCATTTCCACTCAGATTTTACTTAATAAATAAATTCTCATTGTCCAAGGAAATTTATCCTTACCTATTTTTCATTGTTCATATTTTAGTATCTCTAAATATTACTATTTTTATTCCTAAGTGTAAAATTAAGTTTCACATCTAAAACCTCATAATTATATAAATACTTAGATATAGAGTATTCTGTTTTCAGGATTTGAATTCAGATTCCGAATTCTCTGAAATTCAGACTCTGAATTCTCTGAAATTCAGACTCCAAATTCTCTGAAATTCAGACTCCAAATTCTTTGAAATTCAGACTCTGAATTCCTTATAATTCAAGTTCAGAATTCCTTAGAATTTGGACTTTGAATTCCTTAGAATTCAGACTCCGAATTCCTTATAATTCAGATGATAAATTCCTTATAATTCAGACTCCTAATTACTTATAATTTATACTCCAAATTCCTTATAATTATGGCTCATAATTATTTAGAATTCAGAATTCTATTTCCTGAGAATTTAGACTCCAAATTCCTCATAATTCAGACTCTGAATTCCTCATAATTCAGATATCGAAGTCTATGGAATTCTGATTCTGAATTCCTTGGAAAACCGAATCTGAATATCCATGTAATATAAACTTCAAATTTTTTCCACTTAGACTCCGAAATATATTTTTCCTTAGACTCTGAAAAATGAATTTGGTTGAGATACCATATTTTACTTAACCTTGTTATAATTATAAAGTGATGTCATGCATTCTATTTCTAACTAACCATTGTTTGACTGACACATGTACAAGTCTCTCTGAAATTCAAGGAAAAATATGACCATTGAAGGAAGGAGCTAATCATTAGATATGTGCCTATAAATAGGATCTCATTTTAATGAGCTCAAAACAACACAAGTTGATCAATCTAGAGATTACATGATGCTGAAGTGATTTCTAGAAAGAGAGAATATCATGATTTGTGTGTATTGAATATCTTGTTCAGATTGCTTTATGTGACTCTGATTATTTCTATGTACAATTGAGAGCTTCCGTAGATAGGAAGATAGAGGTGCCGTCTACCATAAAGTTCTAGGACTTCCTTGATAAGGAAGATAGAGGTGCTGACTACCTTGAAGTTTGATGGCTTGCGGGGATAACAAGACAGACTCTGATATTCCTATCGAGGGCTTACCCTGGTGTGGGTAAGATAGAATTTCTTGAAAGTATAAATCAAGGGACCTCTATCCAAGGTTTTTGGATACCCTACTCTTTGGGTTAAAATATTTCGTACTTGTTACTTGAATTGTTTCAAGTTTGTTTTCCTCTTCATTTTGATTAATAAGGAAAGTATAAATATCATATACTTTCTTGTACGTGTACTTTGATTAGTAAGATTATATACTCTTTAAGGTAGAATCTTTGTCCTTGTAAACTTTTCTTAAGTTTTATTTTCAGAACCATATTTCCAAAATCTAGCATGTTTATAGAATTAAAAGGTCTTGTGAATTTACATTGTTTTACTTTGTTAAACAATAGAAAGTTTTAACCAACTTTAAAGGTTCCAAAGGATTTTTTAAAGTATAAAATTCACCCCCCTCTTGTATATTGAGCATCTAGATCATTATTTCAATCCTAAAAAATTAATTTTTCTCTTTATCAAGATAGTATTTAGGAAGTGTCGAAAAAGATAAAATAATTTAAAGGGTTACAATTAGTTATTAAAACTAATCTAAAAGAAAATGTTTATGGAATGGTTTAAATATAATAATGATAACCATATAAGTGGTTCTATGAAAAACAACATAAGATACTAATATAATAGACATTGTCAAATATAGAAGTTTCAGTTTTATGTTCATGGAGTTGAACTATAGGAATATGATTCCATAATATCACCATTATTCAAAAAAGTTTTCTTCAAAGATGTTACTCACAAATAAAAATTATTTGGTATTTTACCCAAATGGTTACATAGATATGTGGAATGAATTACATAGAGATATATAAAATTTAAAAATCCAAATAATTTTTCAAATATAAATACTCATATTTTTTCTATCACCTAGGACCTCATTTAGTTAGAGGGGATTCCCTTGGACTCTATTACCTTCCCCTCCCTTACATTGTTTTAATTGTTTGGTTTCTTTCTCCTTTAGGAACCATGTGGTTTTATTTCATCCAATTAGTAAAATAATAATATATTCTGGCTTGTAATATTGATACATATATTACATGAATAAAATTACTAACTATCCTCTTAAATTAACACATTTATTTATCCATAACATATTTCCAACATGGATTATTATAGGTTGTGATGAAATTTTATGGTTATCATAGGTAGGGATTTTTATAGATATAAAAATCAATATTGTGAAAAATAATATTTGTTTTATATTCCTGTTGACCAACTATGTATGCCATATGGATCCTCATACATTATGACTATGGTATGTTAAGGGTGCATTATTCATATTGAATATATGAAAAATATGTCAGTGAGATAGTTAACTTGATTTTTTTACATTAATACCAATATTATTTAAGGTTATAGATTATATAATCTATGGTGTTTGGGTATGATACTGATTCTATAAATATTTGAGTCTTAAAAAAATTGGGTGTTGTCCTGTTATGTTGTGAGTATGACATATTTCCCATATATTTAGATAAAATATGTAAATGTATGGTCATGATTATATATGGTACATGTGATGTACTTATCTGCCTAGATGATTGGAATGTGATGTTTTGATACTCTTTGATGAATGACACGTGATGTATTTATTAACACAGTTAGAATATACTCTATAAAACTAGAATGTGTGAGTTTAATAAATTGGATTGACATACTCCATGTTATATGGTCACTCAAAGTCTTGGATAATGGTATTATTTAATTATTCACACTTGAATATGATACAATTAGTGGATACATGTATAAATACATATATGTTTGATAGATATTTCACATGTTCCCTTTATAATTTTAGCATCTTTAATATTTTTCTAGTAGAATATATTTTCTTATATTTATAGATTCATAAATTTATAATTATTTTCAATTTTAGAATTACCCATGGGGAATACTTTTGGGATATATGACCTTGAATCATGTTTATAATATCATTACAGTTACACTAAAAAAGTTAAATCATATATTGAAAAAATAATTGGATATATATATTCACAATTTATTATATATGGTGAAACATATTGGTAAAATGTATGATAGGTTTCCCAATAAGAGAATTGGAAATATGAAAATTTATATTTTTATATCATTTAACAAAAATTTACACAGGATGTCACATGAGGTTAAATTGAAAAAATACTATATGTTTTATTAAAATAAATATTTTTATTGAAGTGTGAAATTATTGATTGACCATAGCTTATTAGTTCTATGTCTGCTGGGTTCTGTGCTTGGATTCCCTAATGACATACTGAAGGTTACTAAATTGTTATTTTTTGAATATAATTATCATAATATTTGACAATAAGGACACAATTACACCAACTATCATAAATTGTTATTTATAATACGATGATGAATTTGATTAGTCAAAATATTAATCATATTCAGTTAAATAATAAAATAATTGTTAGAGAATCAAGACTAATGTTTCATACTGTTTCCACATTGATGGATGATTATGAAATGCTAATTAATAGGATAAACATATTCATTTCCTTGAATTCCTATATTTTTTATTCCTAAAACATGGTTTGAGACTCATATTATAACTCCTTGAATGGGATCATAATAAAATATCCAATTTTATTCAATCTTATAATGAAAGCTCTAGAAGACTATATTATGAGTGTAGTCATTCCTAGTCATCGAGTGACTCATGCAACTCATGGATAACATAGGAGGGGGAATCACATCAGCTTCTCTTTATTGTTTTATATTAAACTCACATAAATGAGATCGTATTATACAATATGGTATTAGATTATTCTCTTCATTATTATTCACTCCACAAATATAGATATATTTTATGTTTTTTTGGGATTTTTAGTTGTTATTATCTTGGATTTTGGATGTTTGTGATCTATCCAAAAACATCACTCAAGAAATACATATCAATACAAATAAGATTTTTTAAATAATTATCTATGATTTTTATAATATTTTACTCTTTATTTTATAATATATGGAATATATTTATTAATGTATATTTGTTTTAAATTTGATGCAGTTGAACATTTCACTATAAGTAATGGTAATTTTTTATAATGAGATGATATATTTTAATAATTTACTCCAATCTATTTGAAATTGGTTTTATTTATAATTCATTTATTTTTCCATTATCCTTATATGTCAATTTAAGAAGATGTATTTTAATGTTTTTAAAGAAAATAAAAAAAATAAAATTATCACTTAATAAATGTTTTCATTTACAAATTGAAAGAATTAATTTCTTATGTTTATTATATATTAGGCATTAAATTATTTAATTTTTAAAATTTTTATATGGAACCATTGTGGTACACTACTGGGAATCCCAATCATACACTATATGTACACATCATGTGTGTGCTGACTTTTCTTCCTTTGATACTGGTAATGTAAAGGCATCACAAGGATATTAAAAATAATTTATAGTGCTGATTTAGGAATATAGATTATGGAATGTAGAGAGTTATCCCTTATCTTATGGATATTGGTGTTTTTATTTTATTTTTGTTCATGTATTTTAATTTCACTACTATATTCGGTTTTTTTGGATTAACATATCTATTTTATTTATTCTTTTGTTTTTTATATAATTCTTATGGTATGTATAAGGGTCAATGTATAGTGTCTTACATAATGTTTTATGGTTATGGTTTAGGTTTTAGACCTTATATGTTTAATGTAATTTTTGTATGTTAATTGATTATAAAAGTATTTATTCTATAGGGATGAATTGAACAATAATTATAATTTTCATTACATAATTTTATGGGAAAAAAGTATCCATTATTTTATTTTTAATTTATTTAAATCCGTGTAAAATAATATGTTTGTCTCCCTTAGCACTTTCTTCAATCCAACGGTGATCTGGAGCATTATATAGGCCTTGTTCTAGGCAGACTCAAGTATTCAAACATTATACTCTGGGTTGGTTTTCATGTCATTTATATTAATGTTTCCAGAATAGTTGGTCCTAAAAATTTAAATTATGTTAGAACATGTTACATATTCCAATATTTTAGTAATTAAAAATAATAATATTAGAGTATATCTAAGAAACCAATAAAGAATACTATTTCACTATAGGACAATCTTCAAATATGGGTTCTATAGAAACATAGTTTATTCTAGCACCATTCTTATTTATGAAATCACTTTAAGATAAAGTTTTAATATTATATTCTATAACCTTTAAATTATGAATAAAAAATTAATGACATTATTTAGTCTCAATATTTACAAAAGGATTATTGTCGCATAATGTAAATCATAATATTACATTCCTATTCTTCTTTTGTCCAATTGTGTATTATATTTAGAACCATTTGTCAATAGATCTTAAAAATATACATATATCATTGTCTTATTTCACATGTAAGATTACTGAAATTGGAAAGATATTTAGAAGAATGAACATATTATCAAATTTTGAAATAACATCTGAATAATTTATATTTTGGGCTATAATTATCTAAAAATGATCTTCTTTATTGTTCATGGTGATAAACCAATAGAGATATAAATTAATTACTTGGATTTATTGGATCAAAATTTTCTTGTAATTTGAATTTTAAATTGAAAAAATATGTTGTTCATCATCAGTGTTGAGAAGAAGATCACTGGGTTGATGAAAGAACTCAAAATCATAGAGGAGATGTAGTTTATGTCAAACAATGTGTGATTTATGTAAAAATTATACAATATGAAGATTATTGAGAAAAATAATATTGATAATTATATCAATGAATTTCAAATAAGTATAATTTAGTTTAAATAATTAGGAATTATGGTAAATGGTGTGTTTTATACACTAGTTTTTTTCATCATTACCTGGTCATTGGGAATCTACTATTATATGTATGAGTAGTTATTTAAGGAATGAAAAGGTATAATTTCAATTATTTGAGAAATGTTTTCCTTAGTAAGGATATTTTGATAATTGATTTGGACATATTCTAGTGTTCTGATTTTCATACTAAGGGATAAGGAATATTTACAAAACAAGATACTTATAGTCGATGATATAAATCAACAGAAAAGATTTTAGAAAAATTAAATCAATATAGTCCTATCAACTAGAATTTTAGGGTAAAGGGATAGTTTATGAGGGAATATAGTGGAAAACAATGGGAACCACAAACTAATATATTAAAAATAGTTAATTTAACTGACGATTTATTTGTGTTTTGTGTTCATAATCCCAAGGAATTTTGGATTTTAGAATTATAGGAATCATTCCCTTCTACATTATATAAGTATTTATTGGATAATTATGATTCAATAAATTTTGGAAAATTATATCTTACAGATATTGAAACCATGAAATTGTTGGAGAATATGATTCATAGGTTAGTATTTATTGTAGGATTTAACTCATTTAAAATAATATACTATATATTTTCAGGTTAATAAATATTATATATATTGGGTAGCATCATTATACAGGCTTCAAAACTATTTTCACTAGTTTTTTATGTGAAATTAACAAAGGGACTATCATCATAGCTTGTTTTGTGATGAATTAAACCATATTTAATATTATATAAAATCCAATGTGCATGCATAAAATTGTAAACATGGGAATGGATTACAAATTATGATATTTTGAGTTAAGCCCCATGACTGATAAGTGGTTTATGGTATTCCTAATAATGGGAAACCTAAAAGAGTTAATTTTGGTGGAGATTTAACTATGTGATGATTGCATCTTTAGAATATAAAATATGATATATTTACTATAATATAGCATAACAACAATGGTTGGAATTTTGGCCCTTGTAAAAACCACTATTTGGGGAGAAACACTATAAAATTATCCTATTGGATCACTAAATTTAATAGAATTTACTATTAGGATGTGGAAGCTAAGGAATATGAAGGTATGTTAAGATAAATCATTGATATGTTTGGAAGAAAATAAATTATAGGGGTATGTGGATACTGACATTATAGGTGATATCAATAGTAGGGATAATATGGGTTATTTATTTACCTTATGAAAACATTCAAAAGTTAAATATTATATTTAAATAATGGTTTATAAATATATACCATATTGGAATAATATTTTATTGTTAAAAAATATGTGAAGTATATGTGTTGGTTGAATAACTTCTTAGAGGGGTTTGAAAAAAGGGAGAGGAAAATGTATTATAGCATGATCTTAAGAGGATGAAACATCTTCTAAAAACCTAGTGTTTCATTCTAGGTGGAAATATAATTATTGGATGTACTACTTTATTTTATTATTTATCTAATATTTTAACTGCCAAACCTGGGGTCCACTTAACCCGTGCCCTGATCCGGTGGTTCACATGGCCTCAATCTTGCCTCCCCATATTCCAGAGGCTATTGACTAGCAGTGAGGGTGTAAGGGTGGTATAGTGGAGAGACAATAGAATCATGTTAGAGGAGAACAATAGATACATTTAGATACAATCAACAAGGGTGGAATAATACAAAAAAAAATAATCAATAAAAATGCAGAATCATAAACAAATAAATCAATAAGTAAGTAGGAGAATAAGTATATAACTAGAAAATTGAATATAATAACCAAAAGCATCTAAGGTAGTGTTTGATACATGATGCGTGGAATGATATAATACAAAAAATAAATAGGTAAGTACAACATTCTATTCAATTTAAAAAATACAAGAAGGAAAAAACAACTCTATAATCATCTCGAGCCTATGCTCGATCCTCTGATCTTAACCTCCAACATGGTAAAAATTCAACAACCTATAATAGCGAATTTTTTATTATCAATACCTATAAGAAGATAGTCTTCTTGGGTACCAAATTAATCTCAAGTATGGTGTGGGGTAAAAATATCAGTATACCACCATTAATTGTTTCTACATGTAATCTGAGTAGTTCTCATAACTAAACAATGTGCAGGTATAAATAGAAAAGCAAAGCAATGCTTAATCAATAAATAATCACTAGGTCAGGTTCCTAAAGGACACTTGGTAGGTCGACCTACTTTAGCTAATATCTTGAAAGAATGTCTTATCATGTCACTATATATATATAATATTAATTTATATATATATATATATAGTTTAGTTCTATATTGAATCCACCAATATGAACCAAGTGAATGAAGATGCCTAATGGCCATATACCTGGAATACTAGTACTGGACGGACCACGATGTAACTCAAATATCTACAGTAGTCTAAGGAGCCTAAAAGATCAAGACATGTATAAATTTCCTATATTTCAAGAAGAGAAATAGACGTCATGCAACAAATATCAGGATGGATAGTGGGACTTTAGGGAAACACTCTATTATGGTTTGTGGCACACAAATACCAAAGCCCATTTCATATCAGTAGTGCAAGAAGCCCTACTCAACAACCGATGTAAGGGAGCATATTAGGTCCATGCTCAGTGAGTACTTTATCATCGTGTCCCAACATCTATTAAGAAATATTAAAATATAACAAGCATAGGTAGTTACCTCCAACCCATTCCATTCACCAAGCTCACATATGAATAATAGATGCATAATCATTTATAACGAAATACATTAGGTAAGATCTTCTTATTAATTAAAAATTTAACCTTAACAAAGGAATGATCATAAATATGTTTCCTTACATGAGGAAAATACCACTCATTAATGTCATTAGTCAAGATCAATTCCATTTAATCATTATGATTTATTAAAATATGTCAAACATATAATATGGCTCAAGGGTTAATTGGAAGGGTCATGGTCAATTCATTTGAAAGATTCCACCATCTTGTATAATCCATCCTACACAATCCATTAAACCCATCCAGTTCATATAAATCGTTTATTCAAGGAAAAACTATTTAAAAAGATCAACTATCAAGGGAATATGACATGTTTATTAAGGCTATTTCCCACTTGGGAAATTCAATGTCTAAGAGGTCCAACACCTAAGGGGTGATTTGGTTTCATTTAAATACATGTGTATCAAGGTTAATTACATATAAAAACTGAGCTAGAAGGTGCAAGGGATTTCCATTCATTTTGAACCAATTGGACAAAGTGGCTAATTTAAATGGAATTCCCATGGGTGCCCATATATGATATGAAAAATCCCAAAACCACCTATAAAGAATCAATGGACTTGTATTAAGGTGAGATGATCAATTAGACATGAAGGAATCAACATATTAAAGATTCTTAGAAATATATGGCATATGAAATTACAGAATAGTTGTGAACTGGCCAAAACTCGATGGTAAAACAATGTGACCAACTACCTCAAGGACATAAACGTCACCTCACTCCATATCATCCTCAGATTTGAAGCAGGTTGGAATAGATCTATGAAATAGTCCAATGTCATGAAAATACAGCATATGAGCCTACATCTAAATAGCATAATAGATATGAAGACAAACCTTGATAGGATTTGAGAGACTAGGGGAGCTTACCAAGGAATATTTGTAGCTTCCAATGGATCACAAATTGGACACTAGAGGTGGGGGATACATAGATGCCTATATTTGTGATAAAAGGATCTCAAAAGGGGGGGATAAGTGGTGTTATCCATTGGAAGGAGAGGAAGAAAAGTTATAAATATTAAAATATTAAAGGGGTATTTCATTTCACACTAAAATTTGGGGTCTCTTGGTTTAGGAACACCATTTGAAAACCATGTTTAAACCATTCAATAAACCTCTATTCCATATCTGAAATATGCCACACAGTCTTTCACCTTAGCCTGCATGGTTGGATAAAATCTAAGCGGCCTACAGGTTCCCCTGCCTACAATCACACAGTTTTAGAGAGACCATGTGGCATGAGCGGCCCAGTTAAAACTAACCGTGCAACTTAGTATATAGCCCATTTTTCTAAAACTCCAATCTCTGGACAAGCCCTGGATTCTCCTCAAACCTTCCATAGGCCTTATCAGACCTTTACCATGATTTAAAATAGGTTTAAAGTTTAGGAAACAAATGATCTTTACCTTTTTTTTGAAAAATGGGTTGTTACAATCTCCCATCCTTAAAGAAAAACATACTTTGGATGGCCTTCTGAGGGTAAAGAGGTATCATCAGCAAATAGTTCCAGTTGTTGAGAATGTATACCAGTTTTCTACTCCCAAGTATCATCTTGTACTTGGTTGTTCTTCCATAGAACTCATATAACAGAAACAGACCTACTTCAGAGTTTCTTTATGCTATGGTAAACTATACATATTAGATACTCCCCAAAGGAAGCATCTATATCCAATTCAACCTCATCTTGCTGAAAAAAATCTGTTGGGTTTGGATAGTATTGGTTAAGTTGATATACATGAAATAAATCATGCATGGACCAATATCTATGAGGAGGTGCCAACTAGTAATCCACCGGTATGATCTGTTTCACAACCTTTAAGTGTCTAAAAAACCTCAATGAGATCTTACCATACTTCCAGATATGTATATTCCCTAACATGGATGAGAGTCACAAGAAAATCTGATCTCTGGACATGAACTCAAGAGGTCTCTGACATCTGTTGGCATAAAACTACTATCTAGACTGAGCTGTCAACATGTGCTTCCCAATCAACTTTACATGATCTATAGTCTTCTGGATAAGGCGTGGCCCAAGCATAGCTATTTCACCACCAATATCCATCAAATAGGTGAGCAGAAAATCCTAAAGTATAAGTCTTGATAGGGAGGCATCTCAATCGTAGCCTAAAATCTATTGTTATAAGTAAACTCAATGAGAGAAATGTGTGTCTCCCAAGAACCCCCAAAGGCAAGGACAAATGCATGAATCATGCCATACAGAAACTGAATTGTATTTTTCTTTTTTCCATCAATTTTTGGGTGATAGGCCATTATTATAAGTACCTGAATACCCATGGTCTTCTACAACTCCTTCCATAATTATGATGTAAAATGAGCATCTTTGTTAGATAAAATAGATCAATGATGTCCATGAAGATGAAAAATCTCTTTTACGTATATAATTCCTATATTATCTATTGAGAAAGTATCTTGAATAGGTAAGAAGTGTGTGAACTTCATCATATGATCAATTACAACCCACACTATATCATTTCCATGAGGTGATCTAGGTAGACCAATCATGAGATCTATCGAAACATCATCCCATTTCCACTCAAGAATGGAAAATTTCTATAGAAGTCCTTTTGAATGATAATGATCCACCTTTATATACTAGAATGAGGAATAAAAAGTGATTAAGTCATAAATATTGCATTTCATACTAATCCACCAATACTATTGTCATAGAACTCTATAAATTTTGGTCACACTGGGGTGAACTACCCATGTTGAGGCATGGAATTACCACATCAGCCCCACTCTAATTTTTGATGTGACTCATAGACACCCAAATAACAATAAGGTATCATCTATGATGTTATTAATATTTTCATGACTTATTATATACTCCATTAACTTATTTTATATGAAATGTTCATAATTTGTGTTAAATATTAATGTTTTAATACTAAGTCTAATTTTTGAGCATTTTTAGAAGTAGTCCAATTGAGTCAGTTTACTATTTTATTTATAACTCTCACCATACTGATTAAAATTGTTTGGTTATTGTTTTTTAGGATTCCTAATTCAAAATAAAACATTTAATTAGAAGGGATCATGGGCCAATTCTTCCATTTGAAGGATCACATTTACCACACAAGATGACCGAGAGAATTTGTGAAGAAACTGGACCAGCCATGATGATTGAGTTACTGGTCTAAATCCCGAAGTCCAAATTTTATGAAACTCTACCATATGTTCCTGATTATCCAAAATAATGATGGATAAAAACTTCAGGTCCCATATCCAAGACAAAGGGGCCCAACATATGATTTTAAGTCTAGCCCACCATTCTGTTTGAGAAATAAAATTAGTACAGTATACATGACATATCTCATGATTTAAGCATCCAATAAAGCTGAGATATTTTAGTGTGAAAGAGGATATATAAGTGGCCGAATTTATTGAAGAAATAATTCTAATTTTAAGGCATCTTCCTATTCAAAAACACTTTCATATTTTGGACATCAAAAAGACTGTATTGAAATGGAAAGATTAAAATTGTTTAATCAGATGGACATAACTTTGGATAAATAGGTCCAAATTCCTCCAGATTTTGAGAGTAGTCGGAAAACTTTATTATCTAAAACTTTGAAGAATGAGATTTCTCGTGATTCAGATGTCTGTATATCCAACTTGGTGATGAAAGTGGAGGGACAAATTGGGAATGCAAACAGTCCACTCCTTGGGCTATAAATACTCTCCCCTTATCTCCTTGAGAGGGGTTGGCATTTCATAAGAGATGAGATCATATTGGCATGACCAAAGCCTTTACAAAGCCTTGGGAGGAACTTCCATACTCATGTTTTCAATTGAGAGAACTTTCCTACTCTCTTTGTTTTCACTTACTTTCGTGTTCTTCGTTTTTGTAATCTTGTAAGTATCTTTGTTTCTAATTATGTTTTAATGCAAGTTTCTTCTTCAATTTCTCTTATTCTCATCCACCTTTTGTAGTTTAATATTAATGTTCTTAAAATAGTTTAAATTCAGTTGAATCCCCTTCCCTTCTTTTTCTTCCTCATTCAATCGAAAATCCGTTTTTAATTATCATCATTGTTCGTGTGTGTGTGTTCGACATACCACTTTTTTCTAATCCATTTCTTTTGCTTCTATTCTTAATTTATCATCATAATAATCATAACTAGAATATTAAACACCCAAATGGATGAGTAAATATCTCATTTGGGTGAGTCAAAATTTAGGGATGTTAATTGATTGAGAGTATTTTCTCAATGAGTATTCGTTAATTTAACATTGTGTATGTTGGACATAATATGTCATGGATTAATGACATATTTTGTTTAACATGTGGTTTACATGGATTATTGGAACCATAAATACACTACCATAAACAAGTAATGATTAATATTAGAATCCTATTTAAGTTAAGGCTTGGATTAAAGCTTTAACACTTAGGAATTCTGATTGACGTCAACTTGTGAAGTGGGTGTTAATTTAAATGAAATATAAAGCAAAGATCAAGGATATCACAAGATTAACTCCATAATAAGGAACTTGCCCCAATAGTTATCAATTTGTTAAATCAATTATAGTCAATCAATCATTTCAATTAAGCTCTACAAACAAACCCCCTAATCAAAATACAATCAACTAAAAACAAACGACTATTACAAAGTATCATTGCCGATGATTCGACCCGAGTGCTGCTATACACATTAGCAGAGCACCGGAACTTTGACCGGTCGATAGGCGACAATCCGATGTGCATTTCAAATGACACCATTGATGGAGATGGTTCTTTAAGTTGTAATTAGTTTATGATTATTGTAATAAAAAACAGAAAAAAAACAAAATTTTAAAAAAATTGAAAAAAAATACAAAGAAAAAACCCGTCTTCTCATAAAAATCATAAACTGAAAAAAATAAAAAGAAAAATCCATCTTCCTATTTATTCCAAAATATCCCTGAATGCCCCATAGCCTTCCAAACAATCCCTCGGATTTTTTTGACCTTGAAAATTGAGCGAACAGTTCGCCAACTTAGGAGGAACATAAGAGATAATCAAATAATTCAAGAACCAGTCCTTGTCCAACCAATTGAATTAGATATGGCCAATCCTAGGGAACAAACACTTAAAGAAATTGCTACCCCTGATATGAATTACCAACCTCTTGGTATTCAATATCCAAACATACAGGCTGACTTTAAATCAAATTGGGTTTGATTCATCATCTCCCTCATTTCCACGGGCTAGCTGGCGAGGATCCACATCTCCACCTTAAAGAGTTCCAAGTGGTGTTATCTACCATAAAGACTCAAGGGGTTTCTGAAGAAAAAATCAAACTTCGAGCATTCCCTTTCTCCCTAGCTGAAACTGCTAAGTCATGGCTTTACTACCTACCTCCTGGTTCCATAACCACATGGAATGACATGAAGCGACTCTTCTTAGAGAAATTCTTTCCTGCTTCTCGTACTGCTTCTATTCGAATGGAAATAAGTGGTATTGGTCAATTCCCAAGTGAATCACTCCGTGAGTACTCGGAGAGGTTAAAAAAGCTTGTTGTAACCTGTCCACATCACCAAATCCATGACTAACTCTTTATCCAATACTTCTATGAGGGGTTATTGGCTATGGAGAGAACTCTCATTGATGCCGCAAGTGGTGGTGATCTTGTTGATAAAACTCCCACAACTGAAAGAGATCTCATAAGTAACATGGCTGCAAACACACAACAATTCCATACTGGAGCACATGATCAAGTCAAACAAGCCCAAGATAATCAATCAATTGAGCCGAACAAGATGACCGAGTGGATGAGTGAACTTACTGGTCTTGTGCGACAACTAGCTGTGACTACCAAATCCCCAACCTCGTCTTCTCCAAAATCAATGTTTCCTGGACCTGTCAAAAACTGTGGAATCTGCAACTCTCCATCTTATCCAACAGACACATGTACACAACTTCAAGAGGATCAATCTGATTCATCTGGACCAATGGAGCTCAATGCAACATATGCTCAGTGGAACACCAACCGTCAACTATCAGGTCAGTTTGTTAGAAACTTCAACCAACCTCACTCTGAGCCCTTATCTTCTTCCTATAACCAAGGCCTTAGGTATGGTAATCCCATATATCATCCCCCTCAATTCCCTCCTCAAAACCCAAACCAGTTTCAATATGGTCAAGGTGTTGGTAACTTCCAACAACCTTATCCTTTTATTCCTCAACCTCAAAGGAATAATCCTCCTCCTAGATTCCATTATCCTAGTGAGCCTTCCCAATTCCAAAACCAATACAATATCTTTCCCAAGAACCAAAATCAAGGTAATCCCAATTCGGGACAAGCCTCTTCTTCTAAGAAACCATGGGAAAGTGTAGTAGAAGATCTTGCCTCCTTCACTCGTTCCAACCTCAAGAACATTGAAACCCAAATTGGTCAACTTGCATCCCACCTCAGTCAGCAGTAACCGTCCGATTCTTCCCAACTTCTAGCTCAACTATTACCCAACCCCAAGGGTAATGTACATGCAATTGCACTTAGATCGGGAAATCATATTGCTATACCTCAAGATAAGTCCTCCAACCCTCCTTTGAATGTTGACCTAGAAAATGAAAAGAAAAAGAAACTTGAAAAGGAACCTGAATCCATTCCCTCACCTCCTTCCATTCCACTTAAGAATCCAATTCCTTTTCTTCAAGCTGTTTCTAAACCAAAGAAGTCCTTTGAACCTGATCCTGAAATGATTGACATGTTTAGACGTGTTGAAGTAAACATTCCTCTCTTAGATTCCATAAAACAAATTCTTAAGTATTCCAAGTTCCTCAAGGAGTTGTGTACCCACAAGAGACAACATAGGACCTTTTAAAATGTTTCCACCCAGCAGTCTATTCCCATAAAGTGCATGGATCCAGGGACCTTTATAGTTCCATGCCAAATTAGAAGTTCTAACTTTGATGATGCACTCATAGACCTAGGAGCCTCAATTAATGTCATGACCAAATCCATATTCTCTAACCTTGGTCTAGGTCCCTTACATCCAATGGGTGTTTTCATTCAGTTATCCAATCGAAGCACAACCAGTCCTGAGGGAATATTTGAGGATGTCCTTGTCTGAGTTAATGATCTTATCTTCCCTGCTGATTTCTATGTCCTTGACATGGAAGGTGAGACGAACTATTCTCGATCTCCCCTAATTCTAGGAATAACATTCCACATGACTGCGAGAACCAAGATTGATGTCCATTCAGGCATCATATTTATGGAATTCAGTGACCAACTAGTCAAGTTCATTATTTTCCAAGCCATGCGATACCCATATGAGGATCACTCTGCATTCTCAATCCATGCTTCTGAGGACACTTCTAAGAGTCAATCGAACCCCAATCCACCATGTTCTTCATGTTCTAATAGAAAAGGATCTTACGAAATCTGCACCATGATTAACAAAGTCATAAATGGTGAAGTTTATGTGGACCACTCATTCATAGACTCCATCAATCTGGAAGAACATGAAAACTCTCTTGAATCCCACATCAACTCTGATCTCTCTTTCTCCACCTTGGAAAGTATTAAGGCTAATGAATTTGAAGCAACTAAAGTCCCTTCCTCCATTACTGAGTTTTCTAACCCACAAATAAAATATGAGACTGATCTGAAACCTCTTATTGAACACCTAAAATATGCATTCCTTTTCCATGATCACTCTTATCCTGTCATTATCTCTTCTTCACTTACCGAAACTTAGGAGTCCAAAGTTGTTCAAGTGTTAGAGGAAAACAAAAAGGCCTTAAAGTGGACCCTAGATGACATACCAGGAATCAATCCTGCCCTTTTCATGCATCACATCCATCTTTAGGAATCATCCAAACCAATTAGATAACCACAAATAAGACTCAATCCACTCATCCTTGAGTTAGTTATGGAAGAGATTACTAAGCTTCTTCAAGATGGTATTATATACCCAATTTCTGATAGTGAATGGGTTAGTCTAATTCAAGTTGTACCTAAGAAGGGTGGGATAAATATTGTCACAAATGAATATGGAGAGGTAGTCATAACTCAAGTGAAAAACAAATGGCGTGTGTGCATCGACTAGAGAAAATTGAATGTTGAAACAAGAAAAGATCACTACCCTCTTCCATTCCTTGATCAAATGCTAGAACGATTAACTGGAAAGTCAAACTATTGCTTTATTGATGGATACACTGGCTACTTCCAAATCCCAGTCGCACCTCAGGACCAAGAAAAGACTATTTTCACATGCCCCTTTGGAAAATATGCATATAAGAGAATGCCTTTTGGCATTTTCAATGCTCCTACAACATTCCAGAGGTGTATGATGAGTATCTTTTCAGAATTCATTGAACACTGCATGGAAGTCTTCATGGATGACTTCACCATTTATGGTGAGTCATTTGAATCTTGTTTGAATTCACTATCTTTAGTCCTCCAAAAGTGTGTCAAGTGTAACCCTGTGTTAAATTTTGAAAAATGTCACTTTATGGTTTCAAATGGGATTGTTCTAGGGAACATAGTTTCAAAATATGGTATTGAAGTCGATACTGCCAAAATTGAAGTGATCCAATCACTTCCTGAACCCAAATCTGTTCGAGACATCCATTCATTTCTCAGTCATTCCGGGATCCGTCTGAGAAAGGTCCGCTCGCGTTTTCGCTCTCGCATCTGTGAAGATGCCCTAGCTCGACGATGACTGTTGATCCGGCCCCCTCCTCCCCGGCGGGGGGAGGGGGGATTCCTCCCACGGTGCTTCGGCCATTCATCCCTTTCACCAACCCAGCTTTTCTCCCCCCCTTTCCGGCCATTTCGCTTAGCCCTAAGGTCCCTGACCTCCACGAAGGCTCTCCTCAGCTCGCGATTTCGCTCAAGGAATTCAACGCGGCGTCGGATCTGCACAGATCAACACTAGTGGCTCGTTTCAGAGGTCTTTGTCCCTCGGTAGATGCCTTCGACCGCTTCTTCTTTGGTTCTTGGGGTTTACAAAATCGAGCGGTGGTGGGTTTGCTCGACCGGCGTTAATTGGTGATTCGTTTTGAATCTGAGGAGGACTTGGTCGTCGCCTGGTCGAGTGCACCGTGAGTGTTTGATGGGTGCGACTTCTTCCTTCTACGATGGTCGTTCGACTTCAACTTGAACCGCGATCCTCCGTCGGCCGTGATTTGGGTTAGCTTTCCCGATTTGCCTCTTCCTTTCCAGAATCCCTCTATCATTTGTATGCTTGGGAACTTGATCGGCCGGTATCTCTATTCTGATCATCGAACCTCGGCGGTATGTCACCCTATTATGCCCCGTGTTTGCGTTGAAGTTGATATTTCGAAACCCCCAACTGAGTGGCTATGGATCTCGGTTGGAGAAGAACTGAGATGGAAGCAGCGGGTGGTGTTTGATTCTTGGCCCGCGTTCTGTACCGATTGCAGCAAGATCGGCCATGACGTTTCAGGATGTCGCCACGGGAGTTTTGACAGGTCCTCGAAGGTGTTGGTGGCTCTAGAGGCAGAGGACCAGTCATGCGCAAGAGTGGATCCGGGTGCGATTGGTGTGGCGCGCGGGGAGGACCCAGGGGCGACGGGGGTTCTCTTGAGTCCTGTGAGGATTGAGAAACCTGGGCAACTCAAGGAGGTTGGCCCGAGGGTTGCAGATGTTTTTTCTAGATTGAGGCATGATCTGGGTGTTAGGGGCAATGGTGTGGAGAGGACCGTTGTGGATGTGGGGCTTCATCCTGTATTACCCAGCCAAGCCGAGGAAGGTGAAGGCAGTGAGGCTCATTGGGCTGGAAGCTCTCCTGGGAGAGGTCGGGGTGACAACCATCATCTGCAATTCATGGGTCGGGGAAATGACCAACCCATGGGATCGGCCTTGGTTCCGGGGAAGTCGTTCTTGGCTGCTGTTACTTCTTCCAGAGAACAGGAGAAGTTGGACAATGCCAATATCTTGAAGGCACTAGATCCTAACACCCTTGGGGATCATCCGAAGGTTGGGATTGGGGGCAAAGATAAGGTCATGAAGAAGAAGGTAGATCTGGAGCATTCACTTTTCAAGACGAGCCCTCTCTGCGAAGGCATGCAGTTATCGTTGGGGAACCGCTTTGTTGGATTGGAAGTTCAGGATCCTATATTGTCTCCGGAGGATGATTTTTCAGGTGATGACAGTTATAGTACTCCTTCAATGGACAGCATGGATCGATGTAAAGGAAAAGGCCCTCATAGCCCTCGGCGGAAGAAGGGGAAAAAAGTCGCTAGAGATTCTGGAAAATGTATTGTGGTCCAGGGGAAAAAGACTAAGAGTCGCAAGGATTATTCTCATCTTCCAAAACCAATGGAGACTAGGTCGGCCAAGAAGGGAAAGATAAAAGTAAGCACAACCCTTCAGGAGGGGGGAAAAGAAGGAACAAACAAGCCCATATGTGACAAAGAAGAAGAGAATGGAGAGTGCTTGAAACTCATCCTGCACTCCAAGGAAGATATGATTGAACAAGCCATTCTTCCTAATGTTTCAGAAGAGGAGCTCAACAGAATTTACGCACGAAGGCTGCAAGTTGATGCCACAGAGGAGCAAGAAGTGTGGTTAGATAAACAGGATAGAATTCTGGCCCGCGGGTTCAATAAGGGAAAAATCAACTCAGAGGAATTTATTCAGACGATGGAGAGGATGATTTCCTACTTTGAAGAGCTCATCAGAGAGGATCCTGACATCCAGGTTGGTATGCTACACTGGGAGCTCTTTAGAGCAGCAGAGTCAAGTAACTTAAGCCTTGTGTTTCACCACTTTGTAAGCTCTTTCAGCACGTAGTGCTCCTGTAGTGTACTCTGGTTTTTTCCATTTTCCTTAAAATGGCTTAAAAAAAAATCTAATTTGGCCATTGAAGATTCATCCATAACTTCAGTAAAATTTCCCTCCCACTCACTCATTTGCTCCAAAATAATGTCACTTTCCATTTTGATGCGGTTTCCAAGAGAGCCTTCATTGAACCCAAAACTGCTCTTACATCTACCCTGATAACCCAACCCCCAGATTGGTATTTACCCTTTGAATTGACATGTGATGCTTCTAATAGAGCTGTTGGGGCTGTTCTTGGTCAAAGAAAAGAACATATTCCTCATTTCATCTATTATTCCTCAAAAACATTAGATGAAACTCAATCTCACTACACTATCACTGAAAAGGAACTTTTAGCAGTGGTTTTTGCCTTAGATAAATTCCGGCCCAATCTCTTAGGTGCTAAAATCATCATCGTCACAGTCCATTCTGCTATAAAGTTCTTACTCAAGAAAAGTGATTCCAAACTAAGGCTAATAAGATGGATCCTAATGATCCAAGAGTTTGACCTTGAAATAAAAGATAGACAAAAAAAAGAAACCCTGTGGCTGATCACTTGAGTAGAATTTCTAATTCTTCTCATTTTAAAATCATCGATCCTGAATTCCCCACAGACCACCTTTCATCTCTCACTCCAAAAATACCATGGTATGCCCCAATTGTAAATTACTTGGTTTCTGGTGTTTTTCCTGAAATATTCTCAAAAAAACAAAAAATGAAGTTGAAAAGTGATTAAAAACACTATTTTTGGGAAGAAAATAAACTTTGGAAAACTAGAGAAGACATGGTAATTATGAGATGTGTTGATAAAGATGAACATTCCTATATTTTAGAATTTTGTCACTCAATGCCTAGTGGTGGCCACTTTGGACCACAAAGGACCTCCCAAAATGTCCTAGACTCTGGATTCTTCTAGCATTCACTCTTCAAGGACTCACATGAGTTCTGTCAATCATGTCCCACTTTACAAAAGTTTGGCACAATTTCAAAGAGAAATGAAATTCCCCAAAAGACTTTAATTTTCTCTGAGATCTTTAATGTTTGGGGTATCGATTTCCTGGGACCATTTCCCACTTCCAATGTATTCTCATACATCCTTCTTGCAGTTGATTATATTTCTATGTGGGTCGAGGCCAAACCCACTAAAAAAGATGATTCACATACTGTTACTGAGTTCATAAAGACACACATCTTCCACCGATTTGGCACACCTCGTGCCTTGATAAGTGACTTAGGAACCCATTTTTGTAATAAAACCATGTAATCTCTTTTGAAAAAAGAATGGGTTTGTACATAAAACTTCAACTGCATATCACCCCCAAACAAATGGCATGGAAGAACTTTCTAATAGAGAAGTGAAAAGAGTGCTTGAGAGAATTGTAAAAACCACCAGAAAAGACTGTCCTGAAAGACTTGGTGAAGCACTTTGGGCTTATCGAACTGCCTATAAAACACCCATTGGGATGTATCCTTTTAGGATAGTTTTTGTTAAAGAATGTCTTCTACCAGTTGAAATCTAACATAAGTCTGTTTGGGCAGTGAAAAATTTTAATTTTGATCATGAAAAATCCGGTAAAGAAATATTGTTGTAATTGGATGAACTGGAGGATCTTCGACTTGATTCTTATGAGAATTCTATTCTCTACAAAGAAAAATCCAAGGCACTCCATGATAAACACATCCTGAGAAAGGTATTACATGAAGGTGAAAAGGTAATGCTCTTCAATTCTCAATTTCGACTTCACCCAGGTAAGCTTAATTCTCATTGGTAAGGTCCTTTTGTTATTACTAATGTTTACCCATTTGGTGTAGTGAAAGTCCAAGACCCCTCTTCCAAAAGGACATTCACAGTTAATGGACATCGGTTAAAGCATCACCATGAAAGGACACACATTTCAGGAACAACCTCAACTTCCATCGGATCCCCAACTTCTGCAGTTGACCCACCACTAGATGGAGATGACAACCCGCCAAATCCAAACCAGGGGCACCTCTTTCCCTTTAACTCTCTCTATCTATATTCCTCCCTCTACCTCTTTCTTCCTCCTCCTCTGTCTTTCATTTTTTTACCACTTTCTTTTTCAAAACCTTTATTTTTCTCTTTCTATTTTTTGTGAGTGTGTCTTTATTAAAAACGAAAAAAAACAAAAAAGAATTATAACAAAAAATAATAATAATAAAAACCAACAAGATTCATGCTTACTCACCATTGAGTTTTGAAATTTTGTCCAACCTTTTTGGGGAGTAAACAACCATGTTTTCATCTCAAAAAGTTTTTATTTTCATCGTGACTTTGGATAAAGAATAGTGTGTCAAAACCAACAAATTTTGAATGCTCAATTTTTGATTTGGAAAATGATTTTCCCCAACCGTGAGAACCAACATTAGCTTTCATTTCAAGGAAACCTATGGACATCTTTTCAAAATGTGTGTTTTCACCCCCATTTGTGAGTCTTGAGTTTGTGGACCTTCAAGAATAATTTCCTACTTTAGTGTGAATTAATATGATAAAGTCTTTTTCTGAACCACATGAGAATCACAATAGCCAAATAGCCTCCCATTTCCCTTACATTAATCCTCCTTTTGAAAGCCCCTTCAAGCCTATGAAAAACTTTTCATTGATATCCACATTAAAAGGCCAATACCTTTTCCCACCCAATATCAACATGGATTTTCATTGAATAATTTTTTGAAATTTAAGTGTGGGGGGAATGGATTTCATTGTTTGGGTACCCTATTATTGATTTTCAACGAGTTATCATCTGCTTGAGGGAAAGCATCCATTTCAGTGTGGGGGAGATGTTGTCATTCAATGTGTTTTGGGGAATGTAATGTACATCCATTTATGTAATTTTTTAAATGTTATTGATAAGTCTTCAAAAAAATCAAAAATAAAAAATGGTGAAAAAAATAAAAAAAAAAAATTGAAAAAATGGGTTGTGTCTTGGGTAGGTCAAAAATCACTCTTCCTCAACCTTTGACCATGTTATAACTATTACAATTAGTGTTGTGAGGAGGTCAAACATGGGTTGGGATATGAGTGTGAGATCTGTTTCAAGGTCAACTTTCAAAAAAACAAAGAAAAAAAAGGAAAAGAAAAAAAAGAACACTTTCATTATATTATTATTGGGAGAAGTTTTGTGTTTTTGTAAATATTCCATCTTCTCATTAAATTCATATTTTCTTCCTCTATTGTGTCTTTCTTCAAACAATCATTCCCTTGTAAATATTTTTTTTCATTTCCTTCCATGTTTCATTTCAGAAAAAAAGGTGCATTTCTTTTTCTATGTTGGTGTTTTAACCCTATTATTCTCTCTCTTGGACATTATATTCCTACCATCCCATAGCCATAAAAAAACCCTTAAAAAGACCTCTTAATTATTGTTCACTTTGGATAGGTATTGGAAGATGAGAGCTCTTTAAACTCTAATATTTTCACTTTTGGTTGGTGAAAGAGTGAACCTCCACAAATGAATTTTATCATCTTGAGAGGCGTGAGTTTTGAGTGTCCACATTCTCCATTTCTAAATTTGAGCATGAAAAAATGAATTAGTTTTGGAAAATTGTTTCTGTAACAACTTGTGGTGGAATTCAAAATGGATGAGTGAAATAGTCTAAACCTCCCCTGATTTGATAAAACAAAATGTTAATATTTGTTGGTGAGTGAAAATGATTTTGTCATATTTTTATATTTGTTGCACATGAGGACATTCACAAAACTAAGTGTGGGGTATTTTATGTTATTAATATTTTAATTACTTATTATATACACCCTTTACTTATTTTATATGAAATGTTCATAATTTGTGTGAAATATTAATGTTTTAATACTAATTCTAATTTTTGAGCATTTTTAGAAGTAGTCCAATTGAGTCAGTTTACTATTTTATTTATAACTCTAACCCTACTGATTCAAATTGTGTGGTTATTGTTTTTTTGTATTCCTAATTCGATATAAAACATTTCATTATAAGGGATCATGGGCCAATTCTTTTATTTTAAGGATCACATTTACCACACAAGATGACCCAAATAATTTGTGAAGAAACTGGACTAGCCATGATGATTGAGTTACTTGTCGAAATCCCGAAGCCCAAATTTTATGAAAATATACCATATGTTCTTGAATATCCAAATGAATAATGGATAAAAATTTTAGGGACCAACTCCAAGAACAAGGGGCCCAACATATGATTTGAAGTCTAGCCCACCATTCTGTCTGATAAATACAATCAGTACAGTATGCATGACATATCGCATGATGTAAGAATCCAATCAAGCTAATCTTTTTCATTGTGAAATAGGAGATATAGATGGACAAATTTATTGAAGAAATAATTCAGATTTTAATGAATCTTCCTATTCAAAAACACTTTCACATTTTGGACATCAAAATGACTGGATTGAAATTGGCAGATTAAAAATGTTTAATGATATGGACACAACTTTGGCTAAATAGGTCCAAATGACTCAAAATTTGGAGAGTCGTCGTAAAGCTGTATTATCTACAACTTTGAAGAAGGATATTGCTCATGATTCGGCAGTATTAATAGTCAAATTGGTGATGAAAGTGGAGGGACAGATTTGGAATGCAAACCGTCCACTCCTTGGGCTATAAATACTCTCCCCTTCTCTACTTGAGAGGGGTTGGCATTTCAGAAGAGAGGAGATCATATTGGCCCAAACAAAGCCTTTCCAATTTCTTGGGGGTACCTACCATAATCATGTTTTCACTTGAGAGACCTTTCCTCCTCTCTTTGATTTCACTTACTTTCGTGTTCTTCATTTTTGTAATCTTGTAAGTCTCTTTGTTTGTAATTCTATTTTAATGAAAGTTTCTTCTTCAATTTATCTAATTATCATAAAAATTCTGTAGTTTAATATTAATGTTCTTAAAATAGTTTAAATTTAGTTGAATCCCCTTCCCTTATTTTGCTTCCTCATTCAATCAAAAATCCTTTTTTAATTATCATCATTGTTCGTGTGTGTGTGTTCGACCTACCACTGTTTTCTAATCCCTTTATTTTTCTTATATTTTTAATTTATTATCATAACCATAATAACCGGACTATTAAACACTCAAATGGTTGAGTAAATATCTCATTGGGGTGAGTCAAAATTTATGGATGTAAGTGATTGAGAGTATTTTCTTGATGAGTATTCGTTAATTTAACATTGTGTATGTTGGACTTAATATGTCATGGATTAATGACATATTTTGTTTAACATGTTGTTTCCATGGATTATTGGAACCATAAATACACTACCATAAATAAGTACTGATTGATATTATAATCCTAGTTATGTTAAGGCTTGGATTAAATCTTTAACACTTAGGAATTCTAATCGACATCAACTTGTGAAGTGGGTGTTAATTTAAATGCAATATAAAGCAAAGCTCAAGGATATCACAAGCTTAAATCCCTAATAATGAACTCACCCAAATCTTTATCAAATTTTTAAATCAATTATAGTCAATCAATCATTTCAATTAAGCTCTGCAAACAAACCCCCCTAATAACAATACAATCAACTAAAAACAAACGACTATTACAAAGTATCATCGCCGAGGATTCGACCCGAGTGCTTCTATACACATTAGCAGAGCACCAGAACATTGACCGGTCGATAGGTGAAAATTAACCGTGCATTTCAATATCCATCCACATATCAATAAAAATATGTACCATTTTACCTCAGGAAAATTCCTTTAGGATCAGATATCTCTCTCATTTTTACTTGTTATAGAAGAGTATAATTCACTACTAAGGATAAGAGGATATTTTGACCATGTTACTCCTAAAACATAACATGTATATATGAGAATAAGACCATAATATTACTTCAGCATTGGATTCCTGAACAACCGGTGTTTGAGTCTTTTGGCTCATAGCATCGGTTACTGAATTCCCCCTTATTGGCAAGTAGGCAAGCTCGAAATCAAATTACTGTAGGTACTCAACCCACCTTTGTTGCTTGATATTGAGTTCCCACTATGTGAATTTGTACATAAGGCTATTTTAGTAGGTGAATACCTCAAAATGATATTTGAGTAGATATTTTATCCAACATTGTATGGAATAAACTACGATAGAAAATTAGAGGTCATGCATTGGGTAATTCCATTCATGAGGCCTCAACTGATGAGACCCATATGCAATAACTCACGTGTACTACCTCAAAACCACTCCATCATCGATAAAAAAATGCATCATAGTGTATAGTATAGATCATACTTAGATCATGAAGAATCAGTATTGACGATGATGTTAGTATACCCATCAACTCTTGAAAGGGTGCTTCAGAAGCATCATACCAAATGAATTTCACACCCTTCTTCTTTAAGCCCATAATCAGCACTGAAAGGTGTGTGAAATAATGGATGAAGAATCTATAATATCTAGTAATCCCCAAGAATATTATAATATCAAAGACATTCTTGGGTTTTTTCCTAAGAAACTACAGATCTCAATTTCTCTTGGTATACTAAAACTTCGTACTCTGAGATAATCTAACCTCGACTGTGGGATTTATCGATCCGAATGTTTAATTTAATGATCTTATCATAGAGATGATTCTCTCTCAGTGTATTCAACATGATCTTAAGATGGGTTTGTGTCTGGAGCATCAAAACACAAATATATCATCATCAAAAACTGCCAAAAATGAATCCAGATAAGGATGGTAAACCTGATTCATAAGATCTATAATTCCCATAGGTTCATTTGGGAGTCTAAACGACATAACCAGGTACCTTTATAGACCATACCTACTCCTGAAAGTAGTTAATGATATGTATAATGTTAATACATGAACCAAATGATAGCCTATCCTTAAATTTATCTTTGAAAACAATTTTTCTCCTTGAAGTTTATTAAATAGGTCATCTATTCTGGGTAGTGGATACATAATATTTATAATAATCTGATTCAAATGGATGTAATCCACATAGAGAATAAGGGTACCATCCTCCAATTGCTTCTTGAGATCCAAAATCTCCTTAGGTGTCATCCTAAAAGGAGTAATGGTCACTGGTACTGATCATGGAACATGATCAATAGTAAACTATACCTCTCATACTAGAGTTAGAACAAATAATTCATTAGGAAATACATCTATGAAATTATATAGTGTGGGATAAAAACAGCGGGTTGTAACCCTTGGTCATTGAGGATAAGATTAGTGATATGCGCTATAAAAATACCCAACCTCTACTCCTCAGGTCTTGATTGTGAATCTTTCACATCCAATTCACCCTTATACACATGCCAACTTCCCTATGGTTATGTAAACATATCACTCCAATGATAGTATTCAATGTGGGTTATATTGGGAACTAACCAATCCATCTCGATGAATACATGAAATCCCACCATGTCAAGGATGTAGATATTCCATATGAAAAGGTAACCACCTATCTTAAGGGGATAGTCCTTACAATGGTAAACACCTTTATAACATATTCTTAGTGATGTGTCTAGTGTTAAGATGCTCTCTGTTGTATCCTGAGGCCCATAATTCCCATTATTGTATCAGATATAAATGACTGAGATGCGTTTATATCAAATAAAGCAGAGACTAAAGTGAAAGAAACTTGAATAGTATCTCAAACAGTAGAAGTTCTGACTCTCTAATCCTAAAATGTAGGATGGAATACATGTAACTACCCTGTACTGTGGCCTTGAGTCACTGCCTGATTACCATGAGCAAGCCAACTCTACTGGTGATGAGAATCTGAAGTTTGACTGCCTCTACCTTGACCTCCACCTCTACTTGATCGACTTGTGGGATTCCAGTTTTCTTCTTGACATGAACTTATTGTCCCTGCTCCTAAATGAAGAGTAGGTACAGATCCTTTTTTTCTATACAATTGAAGGAAATTTCAATAGAAACACTGAAGATGACCCATCTTTCCATAATTTTTTCACTCGACTAGATCCTATGGACACTAAGACCTAATGTGACTCAGCTTCCGACATTGGTGGAAGATAGGAAAACCATCTACATGAGGAGCCTGACTACTACTACCTATATGAGTAGTCTCAAAATGACACTTTCGCCCAGAAGAAGAACCGCTGCTAGCTTTAGTGCTAAACTGCCCTCGCCCACTCCTTCAGTATCCCTCAATTTCCACTCTAAAATTAGGGACTTGTTGATTTTTTTTGAAATGTTCATCAATATAAATACATTGACCTATGATCAGATGGAATAAACTAGACCATCCTCAAATATTCAGGTGGTTATAATATCATCAACATCTAGAGTAGGAGTGAACAACTATAGCTCTGTGAAATTGGTAGAGTATTCCATAACTGACATGCTCCCCGACTAGAGGTTCATAAATTCTATTGCACTGTCAACTGTCAGTGTCAAGGGAAAGAAGTAGTCATAGAAGATGGTACAAAAGTCATCCCAGACCATATCATGATTTGGATCTTCATGGGTGATGACATCCCACCACGTATTTTCAGAATCATGAAGCATATACGTATCTAGCTTGACCCTCCACTCTAGATTCATCTCTAGATATTTGAATATAGATAGGATAGTATCAATCAAAGACTCCATAGCATGAGGCCCACTATCCCCAAAAAGGTGGGAGAATTTTGTTGCTAACACTATCAAGTCAACTCTTCCATTATCAGGGTAGGTCGAACAACACCTTGTAGAGCCTAAAGCATACATAGGAAACCCTTTCTGAATTGGGCGTCTGTTCCCTTATCTATAATTGGAATAGAGGACATAGGTGGATCAATATGAGGAATCAATGGAGGCTCATGGATGGACACCTCAAGATCATGATCATAACTACCTTCAGGGTGTGTGATAGGTGGATGTCATGGTGGCATGACACTAAAATTACAAACACACACCTTAGATGAAATTTAAGAAAGTATAACAACTACATATAGGAAACTGGGATAGGATTAAATCTTTCTTATAGATATAACCACACCTCTATGATTACTTGAAAAGATAGGTCTATATTGTAGAGAATACCTTAACAGGACATAAAAATGACAAAATATAACCCACTACCCACTACAAGGTGAGGTTAAAGTCTAAGTCTATATATTTAACATATACAAGACAACTTCTCTTTTTTTATAATAAATATTCATTTTGAATTGGTGCTTTTAAAACAATTTAATCACTTTATATGGTTGAATTAAATGTATTTACATTTTTGATCCATATGTTCCTATACTTCTAATGAACCATATATTTAATCCACTTAATCCACACCATAACACGTTCCATCGTATGTGATGTATGGTCTATAGCTTAATGTTCCCTAATTTAATGCTTAAGTTGTATTCTTTAACTTATTCAGGAAAACACAGTAAGGTTCTAACATGCTCTTTATGTATATATTCGGTTTTCCAATACCTTTAAGAAGCTTCATAACAATTCATTATAATAGAAGGCATAATAAACATGTAATATGAAAATGAATGACAAAAATATATGTGACATGGAAAAATTCATAGACTATTAATCATATTGTGTCTATGATGATGCATAATATTACACAGAATATTCATTTCATCGGTCAATGGTAAAGAAATAATAATTTTAGAAAATATCAATATAATTATCATTTAATTCAATTGTTTCATCCAATGGTGAAATTATATTAACAGTAATTGTAACGCCCCGACCCTAGTGACCCAGAGTCAGTGCATTATTTTAATACATTGGCATGATTACAAAGAATTAAGTCCCAAAGGACCGATTAGTTTAGCAGTCTTGGAAAATAGATTACATATATAAATGTTACATTACAATTCATAACATACAAAACAACATAAATAATCCTTTATGAATGCCATTATTCCCTTGTCTTAACCCTTCTTATCAATCACAATATACTTCTTGGAATACTGGGAAAAAGAAAACATAGAAAAGGGGTGAGATCAAATGCCCAGTAAGGATAACAATATAGCGGAAACTTACATAAGTAAGAATAAACATTTAAGGCAGAGTATAACTAAAACAAAAGCCTTTTAAACATGAACTTCAACATAGTATGGAAAAAATAAAATGAAATAATTCCATTTACTTATTCACATGGATATTCTACTAATCGAATAATCACATGCAATATCAATAACTACTTTCATAATGATGGAATGCATAATGCCAGACTATCATACCCACATAGCCAAGGCCTCGTGCCAAGACTACAAATAAGATTTTTCCAAGGCCTTGTTCCAAGACACTAGTTTCTCTCATGAGACCTACCGATGCATCGAGGAGCTATAGCGGGCTCCACCCATCACTTACTAAGTCCAATTCATTCCCATATGAAAAGGTTTAAACATAACATAAACATTCGTATTAAAACTAGCATACGAAATGTCAATACTTTCTCCATAAACCATGAATGGTATAAAAATAACACATCCACAGTAAAAAAATATCACAAAACCTTCAATAAAATACAAAAGTTTTGTATCAACTTCAAATAATCTTAAAATCCATAAAAGGATATTGACATATATGAAATCAAAACAATTTGAGAGAAATATCTCTTTTCTCGAAATTATTGAAAAGTCACACATTTATAAAGGAAGTAATTTAAAAGAGATTTTTGAATCAAAGTGTCCCATACCACTTTGAAAATTTTGAAATTTAATATCATTTCAAAACCTTCATGTACATATAAATAAATCCTTAAAATCATTTTGAAAACATGGACATTAATTAAAAATATTTAGAAAGATAAATCTTTAAAACATTTAAAATTATGATCTTGATAAAGAGTACCTTTCAAAAATTCTTAAAATATTAATTTTGAAATCATTTAAAAGTCACATAATTATAAAATAAAACATTTAATTTTAAAATATTCTTATAATCTTGTAAGGGAAGCTTTGACGATTTTATAACGGTGGTAAATAGCCGCACCCGCCATATAAGTTAAAAAAAACATTCTTACCTTAAATTTGTCGAAAAGGTTAAAAGTGCCTTGTTTGGAAAATGACGGAAAGATTCCTTTAAAAACACATAATGGTGTAAATGACTTTAACAAATATTCTTTGTAAATATTAAAAATGTTTTGAAATACATTTTTAAGGAACATGGATGTGGATGATAAAGAGATCCCAGTAGATAATTACGTATAAACAACCTCGGATAATGAAGAGATTGCGAAATAAACCCTTACCTTGTACTTTTCCTTGGTTGGGGGTAGGTTAACCTCCTGTATAATGGTGAAATAATTTTTATTAAATTATTCAATAATCATATACATTAATATGATATCATATATTATCTTTTAACATTGCTTTGTTAATAATATCTTAGAATTATCGTCGTTTCGGGTGTTAACTTACTCGTTTTCTTTTATATGTTTTGTTACGTAAGTCGTGGTTTTCATGGATAGGTTGTATCTTATTCATATCCAGAATTATATCACATCCTTAAAAATTATTTTTAAATCATCAAATGATAATTATACTTGAATGGATATGATAGAGAATGAATCTCATCGCGTTCGTGGAGATGGTAGTCCGTACGTACGCACGAGCGACAATATCATTCTTTTGATATTAAAATAATATATAATTGGATGGTATATCATATATACAGAATAATTATAATGTTATATTTATTATTTACATGAATTAAACATCATTATTATACCCATCCAAGTAATAATTTGTTGAATAACAATTACACCACGACGTGGAGACGGTAAGCCGTACGTACGCACGTATGGTGAAATGTTATTCAAAGGATGGATAGAATACTGAAATATGGTTGTAAAATGTTTATAATAACATAAAAGTATATATAATATACTGGAGTTATTATTTTATAATGGTAATAACAAATAAAGAAGAAGTGGAAGAAGAAAGGAACTTGAAAAAGGGTGGTGAAATCATTACCTCTTCTTCGGGTTCATTCTTTTGATTTGATCAAAAGGGCTCCTTAAGTTGGATTTATGACTATAGGAAGGCCACTAGGATGTAGTGAGGGAAGTTGAGAGAGTATTTGGGTAGGGTTTGGCCGAACCAAAAGTCTTTGAATGTATGAATTAGTGAGAAGGGGGAGTGCCCTTTTATAAGAGGGGTGAGGGGCACCTTTGGAAAAGCTAGAAATATTAATTTATAATAAATTCATATTCGGTTTCTAATTGCTCAAAAGTTGATTATTTAAAGGTTAAGGTGGGTATGGGTCTAAATCCACTCAACCAATATAATTTAGACATGTTTGGATTACTATATTAACCTTATCTTTAAGTATTAACTCTTAGTTAATTAGTTTCACTTTTACAATGTCTCTTTGTATTTTTATATTATATGGTTAATAAACTTACTATATACATCCAAGAGATCCCCAATTGGTCCATTAATGATACATATCTCATGATATAAGTCTCTTTTCTGAACCTTAGATTTTTAGGAATTTAATATCAATTAATAATATAATATTTTTTTTAAAAACTCTTTTATGTCAATTTTGACACTATTCAATAATTGATTTTTGTGGAACTCATAAAAAAATGATTACTTCTAAAAAAGACTATTAAATCAATCATAATATGTCATATTAAACTATAAAATTAGTGTAATTCAATAAAAGTCTCAAATTATATTTATTTGGGTATTTATAATATCAATTATTTTAATTTTTCACTATTATGGTAATTACTGCATCATCATTGTGTCATAAATAAATTAAATTATTTAATGTATAAAAATTATAAATAAAATATAATTATGTAGGAAATATTTTTATATTTCTAATGAATATTTATAGTCGAAAATAAAACATATATAACCCTATGTAAAAATTATATTTCTAAAAGATATATGCTTATGTCATTTTTGTACTTATTTTAACTTAATTAAAATAAAGTGTCCCTATCACCTTCATGGGGTCCCAAAATCGACCCAAAGATAACCAAGGTCGGCCATGTATCCACCAATATGGTTAGGACACGTTTTAGGGTAATTTAGTATTATTATAATATTATTTTTTAACCCTTATTTATCAGATTTACCCTTTAACCATAGTAAATAAAATATTTACCGAAGTAATTATTCAAAATGTCTAAAAATAAAAGTTACCTATTTACAAAATTTGGACATCCTGATTCCAAATATGGAATCAATTTTTCCAAATTCAAAATAAAGAAGTGGCAGAAATTAATTTAAAATTAATTTCCACTGTCAAAACAAAAAGCGCGTGTTTTAAGATATAATAACTATCAAAAGATTGATACTTGTTTATGTCCGGTTTAATTGTGAAATTATGTCCAATGACCAACATTGTATTAAATGGTAAAAATATATTCTAAATATAATTTAAAACCACTCAAATTCATAATTTATCACTATTAATTATTTTGATTAAAAAATTTGTTTTTAATTAAAATTTAGTAATTTTCATTATTCATCAAAATATTAAAGTTATCCAAAAAGTACCTAAATTTCACCTTAGGCTAAATTTGATACTCCGAATTCAAAAATAAAGTCCATTTTGAGAGATAAAATTTATAAAATTTCAAAAACTAGGTTTTACTATTCATAACGGCTAGTTTGATTTGGTTATGGTGTGTGTTAGAACTTGAAGTTGCGTACAACACACGCTACTGTATTATTCAAAGAGAAGCATACCATGGAAACTTGGGGTGTTACATTGTAAATTTTTTATGTCCCCATTCTAAAGAATAAATTTATTTAGTCAAATTGAATATATAAAAGTTTAAAATATTGGATTTAAAAAGGGTTCACTATTAAAGTTGGTAAAAGTGCATTTTTGAAAATTACTTCTTTTATCTGAAAAAAAGGAATTTGTTCTTAAATTATGTCTAAAAAACTCATAATATGGATTATAAAATTATAAGGATTATATAAAGTTTAAAATTTAGTTAATACTATTCATAGCCTCTTTTGAACGGCTTGTTTGGTAAGTCATGGTGGGCTTGAACTCGGTGTTGCGTGTAGTGCAAGTAATTGAATTATTTTGAAGAAATAACACACTATGAAATATTGGGGTGTTACATTCTCCCCTCCTTCAATAAATTGCATCCTCGCAATTTGAAATTTTTCTTTGAAAATAAAAGGATGAAAATAGAAAATATCTTTTTGGGAAAACCTACATCAGAAATTGGGTTACTAAAATTTAGTCTTAATATGAGGACAAGAGAAATGAAAGGGTCACCACCAAATTATGATCTCGATTAGGAGAACATTGGTGGAAATTAGAGACATATAATTGTAGGAAAAGCATAAATATTTATAGGTAGTGATTGAGGCCATCAATCACAAACAAGTGTAAAATTGAGGTCATTAAATTCATCAATGTATGATGATTTGAAATACCATCGGTTCAACAAAACATGGGGTATTAGGATAACACATTTTTGGTTTTAGGATTCCTTAAATAAAGTATAAGAATTAATTTCTTCATACATTAAGAGAAGAAGAAAAATATATTCCTGAAAAGTAGAGTTCCATCCTTTAACTAATTTCTACCACAAACTCATCTTTCACTCTAAAAGATAATTGAACGTAAAAAAATATATTCTATTTATCCTATTCTTATAGGGTTCCAAAAAAAAAAACGAATTTATAATTCATCTACCAGATCTTTTAAAAAAACTAAATTATTTAATCTTGGACATTACGTGGGCTAGTGGTAGGTGAGACACCCTCGTCGCCCTCCGGTTGTGGGTTCAAGTCTCGCGGCCTTGCCGGACGCGATGGGTTGCCGCCCAACCTCCGGGTTGTCCTTTTATGGAAATCCAAAAATAATCCAAACTATAACTATCCAAAATGATTTAGTGAACACCTCCATCATGTATTCTTTTAAAACACCGCAGCATCCTGAATTACCATAAAACCTTATTGATTACATTCATGATCCCTTTTTACTTAAATAATAATGGATATACTCCTTCAATCCAAAAATGTTGTAAACCACAACAATGATGGAATATATAAATCATTAATCAGTTTCAAGGTAGTCAAGAATATCCAATATAATTTATCCAAATCAATCATGTATTATTCCAAAATCACTACCTCGGTATCAGAACTATATTATGGTTTATCATTCTCTCAACCATATATTTTCCAAAAATTTATCTTGCTATTGAGTCACTTTTCTTTGTTCCACACAATCTCAAGTCCTTAATGAAATAGTACTGAAGTACAATCCTTATATACTCCATAATTATTATAACAAGTACATTGTTGATACAACACTTAAATGACATAATCAACATAAGAACTCTAATCATTCCTCTTCATCTGTGGTAGTATCATAACTTGATTATTATCCAATAGTATCATTTGCGGCATATTCTGATGACTGGGACATAGGTTCGCGTAGTTTACAAACTCCTTGCAAATGAAGCATTGTAAATTTGAAACCATTTTCTTACCCTTTCAGTCACGTACTTTGTGCCCTTTTTCTCCACACTTATAACAAACTCCCATTCCTTTCCGGCAAGTTCCAGGGTGTTTCTTCCCACAGTTATCACATATCAGAAAATCCTTCTTTACCTTATTCCTTTTATCTTTCCTTCTCTCTACCATCCTTTCCTTCTCTGTCTTCCCTTCAAATCCATAGGACTCTGAGAATTCTTTACTTATCTTATCAACACATGATACTATTTCTTCATATGATGATAATACGTGGGAGACTATTTCCCTTCTAAATTCTGGATTAAGACCATGAAAGATATGATCCTTCTTACTTTTTGGATCACGCATATTGTTGGAGTTCTCATCCCTTCTATTGGCTGGCATTTCTAAACAATGTCATAAACTAGATCAGTTTATGAATCAAAATACAAAATTCCATACTTGTAAAACACTTAACATAAATTGAACTATTTATGGATATAATCCATAATCATAAAAAAAATTTCTTTGAGGAAGTATATACTCATAAACCCTTCATAACGATTTGTAAAGAAAATTAGAGTTATCCTAAGCATATCCCTCGGGAGTGTCATAACCAAGAGTGCAGTAAGGCCCATTGTCGTGCACTAGTTCCCGTTCGAGTCTAGCTCAAAGCGGTGTTTTCGGGTTTTACCCCTAGGTACATCTGTGCCAGAGCCGCCTCTACCTGCTCGTATCCAGACAGGGATGTATTGCTTGGAAAACTCACAAAATCTCTACAATACCAAAATTATAGGAAGTACTTCTATACTAATCCTCAAAGTCTATCTTAGGGCTATGTTCTCTAATCAGAGTTTATCTAAATCTAGTTTCCAAGGTTATTTATAAACTTCCTCTGATACCAACTGTAATGCCCCGACCCTAGTGACCCAGATTCGGTGCATTGTTTTAATACATTTTCATGATTACAAAGAATTAAGTCCCAAAGGACATATTAGTTTAGCAGTCTTGGAAAATAGATTACATACATGAATGTTACATTACAATTCATAACATACAAAACAACATAAATAATCCTTTATGAATGCCATTATTCCCTTGTCTTAACCCTTCTTATCAATCACAATATACTTCTTGGAATCATGGGAAAAATAAAACATAGAAAAGGGGTGAGATCAAATGCCCAGTAAGGATAACAATATAGCGGAAACTTACATAAGTAAGAATAAACATTTAAGGCAGAGTATAACTAAAACAAAAGCCTTTTAAACTTGAACTTCAACATAGTATGGCGAAAATAAAATGAAATAATGCCATTTAATTATTCTCATGGATATTCTACTAATCGAATAATCACATGCAATATCAATAACCACTTTCATAATGATGGAATGCATAATGCCAGACTATCATACCCACATAGCCAAGGCCTCATGCCAAGACTACAAATAAGAGTTTGCCAAGGTCTTGTTCCAAGACACTAGTTTGTCTCATGAGACCTACCGATGCATCGAGGAGCTATAATGGGCTCCACCCATCACTTACTAAGTCCAATGCATTCCCATATGAACAGGTTTAAACATAACATAAACATTTGTATTAAAACTAGCATACAAAATGTCAATACTTTCTCCATAAACCATGAATGGTATAAAAATAACACATCCACAGTAAAACATATATAACAAAACCTTCAATACAATACAAAAGTTTTGTATCAACTTCAAATAAGCTTAAAATCCATCAAAGGATATTGACATAGATGAAATCAAAACAACTTGAGATAAATATCTCTTTTCTCAAAATTATTGAAAAGTCACACATTTATAAAGGAAGTAATTTAAAAGAGATTTTTGAATAAAAGTGTCCCATACCACTTTGAAACTTTTGAAAAGAAATATCATTTCAAAACCTTCATGTCCATATAAATAAATCCTTAAAATCATTTTGAAAACATGGACATTAATTAAAAAGATTTAGAAAGATAAATCTTTAAAACATTTAAAATTATGATCTTGATAAAGAGTACCTTTCAAAAATTCTTAAAATATTCATTTTGAAATCATTTAAAAGTCACATAATTATAAAATAAAACATTTACTTTGAAAATATTCTTATAAGATTGTAAGGGAAGATTTGACGATTTTATAACGGCGGTAAATAGCCTCACCCTCCGTATAAGTTAAAAAACATTCTTACCATAAATTTGTCGAAAAGGTTAAAAGTGCCTTGTTTGGAAAATGACGGAAAGATTACTTTAAAAACACATAATCGTATAAATGAATTTAACCCATATTCTTTGTATATAGTAAAAATGTTTTGAAATACATTTTTAAGGAACATGGATGTGGATGATAAAGGGATCCTAGTAGATAATTACGTATAAACAACCTCACATAATGAAGAGATTGTGAAATAAACCCTTACCTTGTACTTTTCCTTGGTTGGGGGTAGGTTAACCTCCTGTATAATGGTTAAATAATTGTTATTAAATTATTCAATAATCATATACATTAATATGATATCATATATGATCTTTTAACATTGCTTTGTTAATAATATCTTAGAATTATCGTCGTTTCGGGTGTTAACTTACTCGTTTTCTTTTATATGTTTTGTTACGTAAGCCGTGATTTTCATGGATAGGTTGGATCTTATTAATATCCATAATTATATCAAGTCCTTATCCATTATTTTTAAATCATAAAATGATAATTATACTTGAATGGATACGATAGAGAATGAATCTCATCGCGTTCGTGGAGACGGTAGTCCGTACATACGCATGAGCGACAATATCATTCTTTTGATATTAAAATAATATATAATTGGATGGTATATAATATATACAAAATCATTATCATGTTATATTTATTATTTACATGAATTACACATCATTATTATACCCATCCAAATAATAATTTATTGAATAACAATTACACCGCGACGTGGAGACGGTAAGCCGTACGTACGCACGTATGGTGACATGTTATTCAAAGGATGGATAGAATAATGAAATATGGTTGTAAAATGTTTATAATAACATCAAAGTATATATAATATACTGGAGTTATTATTTTATAATGGTAATAACAAATAAAGAAGAAGTGGAAGAAGAAAGGAACTTGAAAAAGGGTGGTGAAATCATTACCTCTTCTTCGGGTTCTTCCTTTTGATTTGATCAAAAGTGCTCCTTAAGTTGGCTTTCTGACTAAAGGATAGCCTCTAGTATGTATTTAGGGAATTTTAGAGAGTATTTGGGCAGGTTTTGGCCGAACCAAATGGCTTTGAATGTGTGAATTAGTGAGAAGGGGGAGTGCCCTTTTATAAGAGGGGTGAGGGGCACCTTTGGAAAAGCTAGAAATATTAATTTCTAATAAATTAATATTCGGTTTCTAATGGATCCAAAGTTGATTCTTTAAAGTTTAAGGTGGGTATGGGTCAAAAACCACTCAAAAAATAGAATTTATACAGGTTTGGGTTACTATATTAACCTTATCTTTAAGTATTAACTCTTAGTTAATTAGTTTCACTTTTACAATGTCTCTTTGTATTTTTATATTATATGGTTAATAAACATACTATATACATCCAAGAGACCCCCAATTGGTACATTAATGATACACCTATCATGATATAAGTCTCTTGTCCGAACCTTATATTTTTAGGATTTTAATATCAATTAATAATATAATATTTGTTTTAAAAACTCTTTTATGTCAATTTTGACACTATTCAATAATTGATTTTTGTGGAACTCATAACATAATGATTACTTCAAACAAATACAATAAAATAAATCATAATATGTCATATTAATTTATAAAAGTAGTTTAATTCAACAAAAGTCTCAAATTATATTTATTTGGGTATTTATAATATCAATTATTTTAATTTTTCACTATTATGGTAATTACTGCATCATCATTGTGTCATAAATAAATTAAATTATTTAACGTATAAAAATTATAAATAAAATATAATTATGTATGAAATATTTTTATATTTCTAATGAATATTTATAGTTGAAAATAAAACATATATAACCCTATGTAAAAATTATTTTTCTAAAAGATATATGCTTATGTAATTTTGGTACTTATTTTAACTTAATTAAAATAAAGTGTCCCTATCACCTTTATGGGGTCCCAAAATCGACCCAAAGATGACCAAGGTCGGCCATGTATCCAACAATAAGGTTATGACACGTTTTAGGGTAATTTAGTATTATTATAATATTATTGTTTAACCCTTATTTATCAGATTTACCCTTTAACCATAGTAAATAAAATATTTACCGAAGTAATTATTCAAAATGTCTAAAAATAAAAGTTACCTATTTACACAATTTGGAAATCCTGATTCAAAATATGGAATCCATTTTTCCAAATTCAAAACACAGAAGTGGCAGAAATTAATTTAAAATAATTCCCGCTGTCAAAACAAAAAGCGTGTTTTTTAAGATATAATAACTATCAAAAGATTGATACTTGTTTATGTCCGGTTTAATTGTGAAATTATGTCCAATGACCAAAATTGTATTAAATGGTAAAAATATATTCTAAATATACTTTAAAACCACTCAAATTCATAATTTATCACTATTAATTATTTTTATTAAAAAAGTTGTTTTTAATTAAAATTTAGTAATTTTTAGTATTCATCAAAATATTAAAGTTATCCGAAAAGTACCAAAATTTTAACTTAGGATAAATTCGATACTCCGAATCCAAAAATGAAGTCCATTTTGAGAGATAAAATTTATAAAATTTCAAAAAGTAGGTATTACTATTCATAACGGCTAGTTTGATTTGGTTATGATGTGTGTTAGAACTCAAAGTTGCGTACAACACACGCTACTGTATTATTCAAATAGAAGCATACCATGGCAGCTTGGGGTGTTACATTGTAACTTTTTTATGTCCCCATTCTAAAGAATAAATTTATTTAGTCAAATTGAATATATAAAATTTTAAAATATTGGATTTAAAAAGGGTTCACTATTAAAGTTGGTAAAAGTGCATTTTTGAAAATTATTTCTTTTATCTGAAAAAAAGGAATTTGTTCTTAAATTATGTCTAAAAAACTCATAATACGGATTATAAAATTATAAGGATTATATAAAGTTTAAAATTTAGTTAATACTATTCATATCCTCTTTTGAACGGCTTATTTGGTAAGTCATGGTGCGCTTGAACTTGGTGTTGCGTGTAGTGCAAGTTATTGAATTATTTTGAAGAAATAACACACTATGAAATCTTGGGGTGTTAAAGTAATAGGAAATAATGAAACTATAATTTATTTCAGGAAACATGGTCGTTACCTCAAACCTCGGTTCGAGACACCCTAGAATGAATTTTGGCCATGCCGCCAGCCTTCCCAATATCCAATATATTATCTCCAAATAGTGAATCAGGAAAGTAACCACTCTGCTACCAATTTGTAACATCCTGACCTGGGGTCCACATAACCCATTCCCAGAGCTAGTGGGTCACATGGCCTCAAGTGTGCCTCCCCATATGCTAGAGGTTTCTAACTAGCAACGAGGGTGTAATGGTTGTACACTGGAGAAACTATACCCTCATGTCAGGGTAGAAAAATGGATACGATCGGATAAAATAAACATCATATGTAAAAACCCATAAAATTCAAGGGAAATTTTTTCTTAATTTTCTTTAGAATTTTAAAAGAGCGCGGTTTCAGACGGCACCTGATTCCGAGGCCCGGAGTGCCCGGAATCAATTTTCGAAGTTTGGCTCGGGTACGTTCAGTGAACGAACGAGCGGGAATTCCTATCTTTTGATCCGGTGCTCGGAATTGAAATCCGAGGGCACCGATGAACTCGCAGCGCCGATATTCGCTTAAAGAGACCTTTTCAGGAGTTGCGTTTATTTCGGGTTGAGAGTTAGTTTTTGGGAGATTAGAATAAGTTAAATAAAAATTATGGATTACATATTTTTATTTAAACTTATTAGTTAACTTCTCTCAAAGGAAGTTAGGGGTGGGACCCACACCCACTTAACCTCCCTTGAGAGGATTAAGTGTGGTGGGGCCCACACGAACCCTAAACTTTTCATCTTCTCCCAACTCCCTTAACCCCTCTTTAAATGACTTGGGTTATTTAATTTTTTTGGAGTTATCCTTTTTGAATTTCAATCCTTTGAAATTCACTTGTTAAGTTTTTGATTAAATTAAGCTCTTCTCTCTTTTTGTTGGGTTAGAACTCTTTAGCCAACTAGAGAGCTTTTGAGAGCTTCTTCTTCTTCTTCAAGCTCTGACGAAGAACACGAAGAATGCTCAAGCTCCGACGAAGAACGCCGCCGCTCTTCTTCGTCTTCCGTGTCAACGAGAGGGAACACCGCTTCCTCCTCGGACCTTCTTCGTCGGCATACGAAGATTCGCCAACGACGTACTTCTTCGGACGCACCTCTTCGTCATCGGATTTGACGAACGGCTACCGCGACGCCCGACCTCCGCGACGTCGTCTTCCGCGGAACGTTGACAAATCTTCGAAACTTATACCCGAGGTAGGGGTTGTTGATTATTGTTAATTTATTTTATTCTTTCTCGTGGTTCGCATGACTAACGTGAGGATTGAATATTTATGTTGTGTTTTAACGTGAGGGGGCCGGACCACATGAACACGGCCGAACCCCCTCCTTCGTTCTTGGTGTTTATTTTTGCGGATGAATCAAGGTGGCGTGGTGCCGTCGCACCACGCGGATATTCTCCCAATTCTTATTACGCGACGCCGTCGCGCCGCGCCATGTAAGAAACATCAAGAACGCGACGCCATCGCGCCGCGTTGAAGAAATCAAGGTGCGGCGGAGGGGCGCGGTACCGTCGCACCGCGCCGGACGACGAACACCGCGGCCGGTTCCGGGCCGCGGCGGAACGAGGAGACCGGCGGCCGGGCCGCCGGCGTCGGAAGCCGAAGAGGGGACCGGATTTTCCGGTACCGTTGGAGAAAACCGGCCGGCCAGCTGGCCGGCCGGATATTAATATTCCGGGGGAAATTAATCCCCCGGCCAGCAATAAAAACCCCCCTCATAAAGAGGGGGGCGGTTTCCTTGAAGGGGGGGGGGGGGGGGAAGGAGGCCCCCCGGTTTTTCCTCAAGCCGGCCCCCACGTGGGGGCCGTTTATTTTGCAAAGGGCGCGACATTTAGCCGCGCCGCCAACCCAATCAAGCGGGGGGCTTTGCCCCCCCCCCCCCCCCCCCGCGTGCAGCCTCCGTGCGGCGCCAGGCCGCCGCGGCCCCCGCGCTGCCGCGCCGCCGGCCGGGCCGGTTCGGGTCGACCCGGGTCGGGCCGACCCAGGGGGGGGGGGGGGGTCGGGCCGGACCCGGACCCCCCGTTTCGAATCTATTTCGGTCTTTTGGCCATAACTTGAGCCACGGACCTCCGATTGACGAACCGTCTGCGGAAACGCGATCCTTGGATCGAGACGGTCGTTTCGGTATATCGCACTCAAGGTTTCGTATTACTTTGAGTACAGCCCGGTTGGTTCGTTCACGAAACCAACCGGGCCTTCGGAGCAGAAACGCTCATATCTTGAGCTACGGACGTCCGATTGACGTGCCGTCAGCCGCGTTGTGTTCCTCTTAGTGAGAAGGATCTTTTGGAATACTCCGCCCGAGGTTTGGACGTAGGTGGAGTACGGTCAGGTTGGTTTTTCCTTAAAAAACCAACCGGGCCCCGGGGACGAAAATACCAATAACTCTCAGACCGGGCGTCCGATCGACGCGCCGTCTGTTGCGTTGAGTTCCTGTTGACGATACGGAACTTTTGGATACATCAACTCTGGTCTTTGTGACAGTTGATGTATCAGCCCCTCAGCTCGTGGAGCGGACCCTCCGAACGAGCTTGCTGTGTGCGGGAACCCTAGTGCTGGCTGCGACTGACTGTGACTGCTACTACTGCTACTGTGACTGCGACGACGACAGTACAGAGATCCTGTGTGGATTCGACGACGACGACTACAGCACTCAGCGATCCTACATGGATCAGTGCTACAGATCCTGTGTGGGTCCGATCCTGTGTGGGTCCTTGCACTCAGCGGTCCTGTGTGAACCAGCGCCTACAGGTCCTGTGTGGGCCCGATCCGGTGTGGGTCTTTTGCAGGGGTTAGTTACCTATCGATCCTTCGTGGGTCCGATGACTTAGATGGATCAGAGATCATCTTTATCGTCTTTCGAAGAAGTATACCTGTGTGAGCTGAATCCTGTTGCTTTCCTCTGTGGATTGTGTTGTGCAATCCTGTGTGGATTACGTTTTGCTTTCCTGTGTGGAATACATTTACTTTCCTGTGTGGACTGAGTTGTACTTGGGCTCGGAGGTTGGAGCATATTTGAAATTTATGACTTAGGTATATGTATGGGCATATACCTAAGCAGTGTCGGTTGTTACTTCGTGATTGTACCTTTCTTCGTGGTTTATCCTTTGTGGATTTGAGAGACCTTCAGGGGTCTCGGGGTCCCTACTGAGTAGCTTATACTCACCCCTGCACGGGCTTTGCCCGCACTACGTTGTGTTGGTTGCAGACGACGGACAGCGTTGACCTTAGCTGAGGCTTGCAGAGCGGGACGGTACCCGGAGGTGGACCACTGGGCGGGACGTGCTCGGAGCGGACGGCGGGACCCATGGAGCAGAGGAGCTATCTGTACCCACCCTTCAGGTGGGATATCCAGTGGACAACTCGGTGTAGCGGCTTTTACTTTTCAGTTGCTGTTTTCCCTTTCGAGTTGTACTTTACTTTCAGTTTGGGTTTGTATACTGGCCCATTTTCCTTTCCGCACTTTCAGTTGTACTCTGCTTTTTCTTAGTGTTTACTTTCCGCTTGCTTACTCTGTGGTGTTTGTTTACGTTACAAAGGCAATGCCTTCCCTTTTTACCGGGATTTACGCCTTGGTGCTAGTCGCCAGCCCCTGGCCTATGGAAGGCGGGCTTGGGGTAGTCACGGCACGGACCCCGAGGGCGGGTCGTGACATCATAAGCATAATATAAACATACCAAATCAATACAAATATTGATGTGTAAACAGATAACTCAATAAGCATAGGAATGAGTAAATAACTAGAAAATGAATATAATAACAAAAAAACTATAAGGAAATGTCTGATAAATGATGAATGGAATGCTATAATACAAAAATCAATAGGAATGTACAACATGTTATTTAAACTAAAAAAGAAAAAAAGGAAAAAACATCTCTAGAAGCATCATGAGCATATACCTGATCCATTGCTCCCAAGATCCAACTATGTAAGCAATTTAACAACATGTAGCAAGAGATTTTCCCTTATAAATACATATACGAAGATAATATTCTCAAGTACCGAAGGCAATCTGAGTAGGGTGTGAGATAAAAATCTTAATAGGACACCCAAAATTGTATCTATGTGTAATCCGAGTAGTGCTCATAACTAAATAGTGTGTAGGTATAAAATGTAAAGTAAAGTAATTTTGAATCAATAAATAACCACCTGTTTAGGTTCCTAAAGGACACCTGGCAGGTCAAACTTCTTTAAATCATATCTGTAAATAATGTCTCATCATTTCACTATATATAATATTAAAAGTATATATATATAGTTTTATTCTATATTTCATCCACCTATATAAACCAAGTGCATGAGGATGCCTAATGGCCATATAACTGGAATACCAGTTCTGGTTGGACTGGGGTGTAAATCATGTATCCATACTAGTCTAACTAACCTAAAAGGTCAAGCCAAGGGTATATTCCCTACATCATAAGAAGAGTGAGAGAGGTCATGAAACAATGTTTGGGATAAAGATCAGGTCACCATGGAAACACTCTATTATGGTACGTGGCATATAATTACCAACACCCATATTTCCTCACTAGTGTGAGACACCATGCTCAACACCCAATTCAATGGAGCATGATAGTTCCATGCTCAATGAGTCCCTTACCATCATGTATCAGCATCTATAAAAGAATACTATAATATAAATAACATGGAGAATTACTTCCCATCTATTCCATTCACTAAGAACACATATATATAAGAGAGGAACAATCATTTATATGTGAATACATAAAGTAAGGACTTCTTATGGCTTACAATTTGAACATTAACAAAGGGGGGGTGATCCATTATGGTTTGCAATCTCCTCAGTAGACCATGCTCGTCCGCTGGAGGGAGTGGATTGTGTATATGATGGGAGTCCCCTATCTGTGGTTTGAAGATATATGGGGATGGTTCATTATCAGACAGGATGATGAGGGGAAGCAAGGTCCTTTTGAACTCCTAGGGCTCAGTTCTGCTGGGTTTCAGCACCTACTTCGGTCCTGTAAGTTATCTAGGTGCCGAGGATTGTGTTCCATTGACCTGGATGAAACATTTTAGGGGATGCGGCCTTCAGGTGTATTAGGTGGAATTTTATTTGGAAATTTTAGTGAAAGAAATTCAAGGATGTCGTATGGTTCCATGGGACTGGGTATACACAATTTGAATATGTTCTTTGGAGACCAAGAAAGGGAATATTCTTCATCAAAGTAGGAGAGAGTCTAACTTTACAGTCGACTCTCTTGCACATAGGGGAATTCTGGAGAATGTCTTTGTTTTTTATGATAATCTGGGCTCCATTCCTGATGACTGTAAATCTATCATTCATGGAGACACCCTTGGTCTCCATCATTTTCACCCCCTTGAGGGGTGTGTGTCTCGGTCTTGAGTTCTTATTTTTAATAAAAATTAAATTTAGTAGTAACATTAACCAAGGAATGATCATAAATATATTTCTATACATGAGGTAAAGTCCTCTCAAGCATGTAAATAGTCAAGTTCAACTCAACTTAAGAATTATGATTTATTAAAAACATGACAAATAGATCATATACCTCAAGTTCAAATTGGAAGGGTCATGGTCAATTAATTTAATGGATTCCACCATGTTTCATAATTCATCCTATACAATCCAGTCACCCTAACCAATTCATCTAAATCATTTAGGCAATGAAAAACCATTTGAATATCTCAAGTGTCAAAGGAAAATGATATTTTCATTAAGGATATTTACCACTTGATAAATTCCATCTCTAAGATAGAAAAACTCTAATGGGGATATTTGGTTTCATTTAAATGCTTGTTTTCAAGGACAATTTCACTTAGAAACCAATCCAGAAGGTGAAAGGGAGTTTTAGGCATTTTGAGCCAATTGGCCAAAGTGGACAATTTCAATGGAACGCCCATGGGGTGCCAATATGTGGTATGTTCATGCTATAAAACACCTAAAAAGTATCAATGGGAATGTATTAATGTGAAATGGTAAATTAGATATGAATTAATCAACATATTGGAGATTCTTGGAAAATATTGACATATGGAATGATGACACAACTATGAAGTGGACAAAACTTGATAGGAAAACAACATGACCACCTACCTCATGGTTGTAGACGATGCCTCGCTCAATATCATCATCAAATTAGAAGAAAGTTGCCAGAGATTTGAGAAACAATCTCATGAATTTAAAATATGTTATTTGATCCTGCATATATATAGTGCAATATATGTGACAAAAAACTTTGATAGGTTTTGAGACACGAAGGGAGCAAGACAAGATGGATTTATAGCTTTTGACAGATCGAGAATCGTACATCGAAGGTGAGAGATACATGGATGCATAGATTTGGGAGAAAAGTTTTCAAAAAGAGGAGGAGAAGGGGTTCTGGCTACTGTAATGAGAAGAAGAAAAGGGAGAAGGATTAAAAAATTAAGTGGGGGAAACAATGTCATTTGATCCAAAAAATTGGGGTCACACGATTTAGGCACACCGTTTGAAAACCGTGTGCAAACTATATGATAATCTTTTGTCCCATATCTGTAATAGGAGGCATGGTTTTTTACCTCAACTCACATGGTTATAGAAACACCATGAATCCAATAGGTTCCCTTGTCTTGAACAACATTATTTCAGAAAAAACCATGTGGCCTAGTCTAGAGCCCATTTTTCTATAACTTCGATCTTTGAACAAGACCCAAATACTCCTCTGACCTTCCTTAGGACATATCATACCTTTACCATGATTAAAAAAGTCTTCTAATTGAAATTTTTTTGTACCTTCATTGTAAATAAACGTCGTTACAATGATAGTCTACTAACATTATATATTATTTCACGAGCCAACAATATAAAAGATGTATCGACAAAGGTGTTTTTTATTTAGAGGATGAGGGACTATCATTTCAATTCACAATAAACTAATGAATGGTTGATATGAAGTAGAATATGAATGTATATTTTGGGATCTTAAAGGGATGTTCATTTCAATATTAGTGACCATTTTGGAGAGTGTTTGAATTCTAAAGCCTTATTTTTCAGATGAAGTTATGAAAAGTGCAAGAGGACCAGACATAACATTTTGGGCTTCTATTCTAATTTGTTTACTATACTGGAACATGTTAGTATAGAAAAATTTTATATATAACATCATTTCAATATATGGTTTTTTACTATATTATATACCATTATAATTTTCTCCTATAAATAGTGAAATTTTTCTTCCCCATCAAATAGGAGTGGCTTTTTTTCAATTCCACATAAATCACGAATTCTATTCTTATTCTCATTCATTCATTTTCACATTTTCAATTATTTTTGGATTCAATTTTAATTTGGTCTTCCATGTCTCTATAATAATTATATATATTGATAAAAAACTAGATTTCCACTCCATTTATCAATCTCAAAAATTAAATGGAAGCACCTTTAGTTAAAAAAATCATTAGAGTCTCTATTACATTTCAATGTGTAAAAAATTTATTGAAAATTTATTATCAGATAATGTGAGTGTTTATGTTTCATCCCTTTAAATTGAATCATGAATTGGGTCATATTTAAAATTATAATCTTGATTTAGATTTATTTTTTCTGTTTAAGTGATTTCAAAATGCTCAGATTCACTCTCTGAGATGATTGTAGAATGTGTTGTAAAAGAATAAACCATTTAAACATTAGATGAAGTGGAATGTTATGGAATTTATTCTCTAGAGTCAAATCAATGTATAGTGTTCTACTATAATATTTATACAATATTTATACTTTAAAATGATTAAATATTCCATTATTATAACATTTTTTGTGTTCTATTTTTATACATTATATTGTGAAAAATAACGATTTCTTAATCTAAAGATAATCGGGTTTCTCCCAAGCTAAATAACACCATAAATAAAGACTTTTATTAGAGGATAACATGTCAAGAACATGTTCATAGGTAACCATATAGGTTGATGGAAATGGTTAATTGTTTTACTTGATTAACAATGTGTGATTAACTTATGAATCACCACATGGAAAACCCCATTAATGTAATGTATTTTTATATTGGGAGATTTTATTCATAATCCATTAACCAGAAGGTTTTATGAAAGCATTCAATGAATTAATTGATACATTAGATTCAATCCTACATCATTAAAATATTTAGATATTCATATTATCACTGGGTGGATTATCATTAAAATCCTCCATTAGATTTCTTAATATGAGGAATAGGTTAGATATCCTAAATATTTATTATGTTGGACTGAGAAATTTCATGGTCATAGTCCTAATTTGATAATTAATAAAGACATGAGATAATTACAGCTGTTTAAATTGATCCATGTCTCATGCTTAAAAATGATGTCACAGATAAAGGGACAATGATTATAATTTCTCATGGGTGATTGAATGACATCAAAATTCTTATTTTATGTTTAAAAAATAAAAATATATTTATATATTAAATTTATATTATAAATATATAAAATTTATAGAAGAATATTTTTAAAAAATTGAATTTATTAAACCAAAGATTTTTGATATTTTTGAATCAATAGGTTGATTCAAAATAATGTTATTTTTTCTCAAAATATATAAATAAAACGATTTAAAATGTTTTTAAAAATATTTTTCTTAAAAAAACATAAAAACATAAAAACTTTATGTGTGATATATATATATATATATAATTACATAAAAATATAATGAAAAATGTAATGTTATTATTTAAACTACAATTTTAAATTTTAAATGGTCGATCATGTTATTCTAAATCAATGAAATATATTATGTGGTATTGAAAAATTCACTATCCATGATCACCATTTTAGTATTTCTTTTAAAGAGACCAAATTTCTCGAAAATAAAATTAAGATTCAATGTTCAATTATTAAAGATAAAACATGTAACAGAGAGTAAACCATTAGGGAAGGAGATCAAGAAATGTAGCACTATTGAGACCCCAAAATATTAATAAATGGGTAGATCATGAAGGAGAACATGGGCCACATATTATGAAAGGATGTGAAGGAATTCATGGACCACCGATAGAAGAATAGTGTAAATTAGATTAATCTCCCATTTCATAACTAATTTTCCCATGGGTGTAAAATCATGTCATGTTATGAAATATCAAGGAATAACTAAGGGGAAACATGGGGAGTGGTGTGATAGTGAAGATTAAATATTGCATATCCTCCTTCATATAATATATATAGGACATATAATTTTTCAAAATATAAGATACCATTTTTGTATTATATTCTTGCATAAAACAAGCTATTTGTATAAATCATTTCTAACTAAATATGGATACTAAATTCTCTACGTCCCTGGAAATATCATAGAGTATGCTGAATGATTAGTTGGAATTTGAATTATAAATGTTATCATGTAGATAAATTTCACTAAAATATATCATTATTATAAATTTGTGAGAATAATTATCATCTCAAATTATGTTGATGTATTAGTTAATGTATAGGAATAACCTAATGGATATAAATGGAGGAAGAAAACTATTGAGAGTTTATATCCTTATATCGGAGAGATTATTACAATTCTTATGTTCTCTCTTTCCCCCACACCCTTTTCCTAAGTGATATACTAGTATATTGTGGGTGTGATAAGTGTACCAACCAAAATTTAGGTGATTCATATTGGTAAATCTATACACCATAGTGGGAGGATTGTAGTATCTACTCCCTTGTGATATTCATCTGGTACATTATTAATGAACTCGGATGAGTGGCTATCTACAATTTAAGGTATTCAGAATAGTTATTATTATTAGTATGAATGGTTGTGGTTTCAATCATAGATTATCTTGGGTTTATGGGTGTCTTATTAATTCTACTATGTTTATTAAATTTTTACTGATCATTAAAAACACATTAATGGTGTTAGAGATTCAGCATAATCATTAATTAATGAAATCGTGTAAAAATGAAAAAAATAACATAATATTTTGATATTTTGTTATATATCATTAAAAATGACTGGAATTTTGGTCAGGAAAACATATTTTGATATGTGATAACATAATATGTGTTACATTCCTATACTACACTATGGGATGTCTTAGGCCATGATATAATTCAAACCTGTCGATTTATTACATATCATAATGAATGATATGGAATTTCATAGCCAATAATAATTATACTTTCATTAGGAGAATAATATATCACATTTAATATATGATATACTAGAAATATTACATAGAGACATCACATGTGTCAAGGTTTTAATACTAATCATGCTATATATGCTAAACAATGATTTTTATTAAACATCAAGTTTATCCTATACTGATGTTTATCATAAGATGTGATTTACTATATTAGTGTTATCAATCATTAACCATGATTGATATAACTAAAAAGGTTTAATGAAATGAACTTATCAATTTTAGCTTATTATTTATAAATATAATTAAATATAGTGTGAATAAATTTTTTTTCTTATATTTCATTACTATTTTGAATGAAGTAATTTATAAATTTAAAAGTTATAAAAAAAGGTATTCTGGGACATTTATTTAATTTTGTAATGTTTATTTTAAATTAATTAGTTGCAAAATAGTATTTGTTAATTAATTTTTGTGTTTATGAAGAATTTAGTAAATAAATAATATTTAATTTTAGTTGTAATTATTAATATACATTTTCAAAATATTTGGTTGGGAATATAATTAAAATATATAAATCTTATATTTAAAATATAATTATAGTTTATAAATATTTTATAAATTAAAAAATATGAAAAAATAAGATAGGTTTTATATTAAACATTATTAGTTTTTCATATTATTAAATTCTAATTTTCAAAATTAAAATAAATTATGTGAACAATAATATAAAATGTATCAAAGTTATTTTAATAATTGACATAATAAATGATTAAATAACATTATATATGTGATATATGGGGTATATAATCTTTTAAAATAATTAATTTGGAATATAAATTTTTCATATTAATTCAATATCATATATTTTTATAAATCTTTATTCAAATGAATAATATAAATGAGTTTGTATTAGAAAAATATATATAGTGTTTTTGTTTTTCTAATTATAGAATAACCATTATTCACTACTAAATTATATTTTTTTTATAATTATCTTTATTAATGAAATTATCATTAATTTTTTATCTTGAGTTTCAATATATGAATTTATAATAAATTTTTTACCCAATTTATTATTCATAGATATAAATTTTTATATTTTGAATATATTTATTCTCTAGTTTAAATTTTTCAAACTACTTCTAAAAATTATCATACATGCATTTGAGGAGTCACAAGACCCATATTAGATCTTAAAATTATATTGAATTGAGGTTTATTTTGAGTAATGTATCCTTGTGTATAGGGAATTTGGGTTAAATATATAATTTTTCTAGAGGTTTATTCATTATTTAAAAAATGATGGGTTTTCTATGTTCCTCTTAAAGATTAATAATTTGATAATTGTTGATTTCATATGATGATAAGGTTTTTTATGGAAGGGTATCATATACCCTATGTGTGGGATGCATTTGTATATGTAATAATATACTATTCTTTTGATTTGGGTTCATAATAGAAGCTATGAGTGGTGTTAAGAATTGTATATCCATAATGTTTTATTAGAGTGATTTGGTGTAAAAAATTGGATTCCAAACTAAATTATAAGAAGTATTTATATATTTAAAGAGAATATGAGACATAATATAGTAATATTAAATAATTTTTGAAATACTATGTGTATGACTATATATAAATAAAACACTTTTCAATATCTCAATCATCCAATCTGTTATCTCATGATAATACTGGGTACCCATAGATTATCTTATATCATGAAAGAAATTAATAGGTCATTGGTGCCTATTAATAGAATTTTCCATGGGTCACAAGTAGCTTGGATACCATAATAGAATTATGTTATTGGAGAAATAGTATGGATTTTATCCATACGATAGATTAAACAATGTGTTTTTTGTCTGACCATCCATGATTCATTTATATTATATGAATGGGTTAATTCCTTACCTAAATAAATTTATAGTGACATAAACACCAAGGAAGACTCGTTACATGGTTAAAATTTGGATCATGGAACACTAATGGATATTATATGAATGGGTTAATTCCTTAACTAAATAAATTTATAGTGATAACCATATTACATATATCGGGTAAGGAATACACTATGTACTATGGAACATCCGGAGTTGGACTTAGGGAATTTTCGATTTAGGAGGACTAAGAGGTTGTTTATAGCTCTAGAAAGATGATAATAAATGAGAGGAATTATCTTAATCATGATATGGAGTTAGTAGAAGTGGTAAATTCTATAATATTATAGTAAAATTATCTTATGGGTGAGAGGTTTGTGGTGTACACAGACCACAAGAGCCTCAGTTACATGTTTTCTCAGCAGGACTAGAACATTTTCTACAAGAGGTGGGTCAAGTATCTACATTATTTTGACTTCGAGATGGATTATACACCGGGAATGGTAAATTCAATTACTGATTCCTTGAGTCAAAATATGTAGATAGAGGTAGTTTGGGAGTCTTCTGATGAGTGGTGGAAAATAGTGCTCTTTCAGACATGCATCTTGATGTTTAGGAGTCCCAGGGATGAGTATCTCTTATGTTAAAATCTGTTATATCCTTTCTTTTGGGCTAGATCCAGACAAAAAAGATATATATTCCTAAGGGATTATCTATAAGATTAATATTATATAGTTGGGAGACACCCACATGATGGTCTATTTCTAATGACAATTATCTTCTTTTCTATGGAAAAGTATGGGTTCCTATGGGTTTATCATAGAGTTTATTAGGGAGTTTCATGCTTCTAGATGGAGGGTACATCTTGTTTTTGACATAGATATATCGTGGTATCTATAGATAGTACTGGTGGTCAGGAATGAATAAGGATATAATGAGATTTTTGGTAAAAAGTTCCACCTGTTAGTAGGTGAAATATATGCAACAGAGGCTTACTGGGCTTTTGCAGCTGTTACACCTACAATAGTGGGAATGAGATGATGTTATTATGGATTTTGTGATAGGATTACCTAGGAGGACCCATATGAATGCTCTTATATGGGTGATCATGGATCAACTAATGTAGGTATCCCAGTTCTTATATATCAGGGAGACCATCACTTTTAATGATAAAGGTAGTATTTAGGTGGGAGAGAGAATTATAATGAATGGTGTTCTAAGAAGAATAATTTCTTATAAAGATACTTTTTTAAAATATTGTTTCTGGAAAGGTTTTCATAAGGTATTGGGAACACATGTTCTTATAAGAATAGCTAATCAACCTTAGAAAGATGGTTAATTTGAGGGTACCATTTGCATCATGGAGGATAAGTTCCAAATCTATGTGTTGGATTTCAATGGATCATGGGAGCATCATATAGAATTCATGGAGTTTCCATATAGTAATAGATTCAAAGAATCAATTCATATGGAACATTTTGAAGCCTCATATGTAAGGTCATGTCATTTTCCTCTTTATTCGTTGGAGGTGGGAGAGTCAGTGCTGGTTGGGCTTAGTCTTGTGCAAGTGACATCTAAGAAGGTTTAGTTGATCAGAATGTGATTTATGACCTCATTAAGTAGGTATAAATCTTATGATAACCATAAGAGTTGACCTTTGGAGTTTGAGGTTGGTAATCATGTTTTTCTTTGGGTGTCACTTAGGTTAGGGAAGTGTTGTACCATGAAGTAGGGAAATTTGGCATCTAGTTTTTTTTGGAAATTTGAGATAGTGGGTAGGGTTTTCCAATGGTGTAACAATTAGAAAATCCATAAAACTAAAGTTCCATGCATGATGTGTTTCATATGAATCAACTTCAGAGATATCGCCCCGATTCTTGTAATGTGATAGACGTAAGAGATGTAAATATAGAGGTATATTCATCATTTGAGGAGCATTAGATACATGTCATGGATTTTAGTTAGAAATATATCTAAGGGAGGAACATTCACCACGTGTGAGTGAAGTGGTGGTATGGGCTTTTGAATGTGGAGATATAGGATAGGGAATACGATATGTGGGAATAGTTTCCATACATTATTGATAATACACCATGGTGATTCATTATGTAGCACAGGAATGAGAAGTTAAATGGGAAGGAGGCTGTATAATCCAGACCCTTTTTAGGAATGTCTCTCATTGATTTTCTTCATTGAATTTATTCAATTGGGTTTTTCAGCTTCTTTAAAACCCTCACAGTTTGGTCTCATCGAGGATAGAGAGATTTTTCTAGGTAAAATCAATCAAATCACAAGGAAATATATTTGTTCATATTAATGTAGTCAGGATATAAATGTGAAAAGGGGTTTTCTATGGTTTGGAAGGATTTTGTAGTGGATTAGGATTTTCAAATAAAACTAGGGAATTTTCATACTATGAACCGATTGCAAGATATTGAATTTAAAAAATATGAAAACCAGTTACAAGATGTCTAATGTTCGAGTGTGGTTAAAAATAACTCATGTTGAAGAGTTTTAAGATGTATCTATTAATTGAGAAATACACAACGTCAAACTAGTTTACACGTCATGTATTTATCATGAGCAGAAATTTAATGTCTACTGTGGAGCTGAATTCTCATACCCCTCACATGAATCCTTCTCCTATCAGACCTAGATGGTGATCAAGACAATTTTGGATCCCTTCTCTCCATTCCAGATGTCCCATTTTGGAAATTGATCTCCAGATTGTTTTTTTGGGTTTCTACTATATTCCTCATTTATCCACTGTTATCTAGTTATTGCGGTGTAACCCTTTAGTTGTCGTGGAATCCGTTGGTTAATCACGATCTTTCTTGTTCTAGGTTCCATATCGTGGTCATCCATGACTCATTTATTATTGAAAATTTTCATTTTAAGCATCGTTGGATCACCAAATAATGGCATGGGGCTGAAAACCAGATCTTATGGTCTATTCAATTTTTATTTATGTGAAATATTGTCATTTTTCCAATATAACATGAACAATAAGTTAATTTAATGATAAATGATAAAATCCTTGGATCTCATGGATAAAATAATGTGGGGACCTATCTATTGTCTACCCGTTGGGGAGAAAACCCTAGAATGATATTGAATTGGATAATGGGTTAGAGTGTGTTTAGAATGACATGATATTTAGGTGATTTCATGATATATATTCACCTTGGTAGTGACTTGATTATTTAAATGGTTGGAATGTTAAGGGATTAAGACCAAAACAATATATTAATTGGTTAATTGAATGACTAATCATATTTTTTAGAATAATCTATTTTTTCTACAGACGTTATTTTGTGACATCCTTACTGTTATGATATGTGTTGAGATTCATGACTTAATTCTTATACTGAGGGGTCTTTAGCCTAGTCTCATGTTTTAGTGCTTATATTAAGTGGGGTTCTTCCTAGTCCCATGCTGTAATGGTAATATTGAGTGGCATTCAGCTTAATCCCATGATGTAATACTTATATTGACCAGTCTTTGGACTAGTCCCATGCTGTAATGCTTATATTGAGTGGGCATTGACCAGTACCATTATTTAATTCTTATATTGACAAGGATTTTGGCTTTTATAATTCTTTAATACTTATTTTGAGCGGGCTCTATCCTAGTCCCATTAAGGAATGCTTATATTGAGTAGCCTTTAGCCAAGTACCATGCTGTAATGCTTATATTGAGTAGTCTCTGCCCATTCCAATATTGTAATTAATATAGGGATTAGCCCATGTTATGTGTTTATACCTTTGTTTATGTTGTTATTAGTAGAATTACTGTTCTACATGCTTAGATGCATTCCATCATAGAATCGAAGAAGGTTATGGATATATGGTTGATGGTTGGCATGGAATTGATATATGATTGGAGAAATTTTGGCATCGTGTCGAACCAGGTTTATTGTTATATTGTATTAGATGTAAAATTAACTAATAAAACAGTTTATCAAATTATAAAATGCACTTCCTATGGTACTGGTTATGTTTAGACATGGTGGTGTCGACCAACTGAGTTTTACACACACCCTATTCGAGCTGCCATTTGGTACCTGATCAGATTAAATAGACGCATGTTTAGAAAAGGGTAAGGGACCTTATTACTGATTGTTGTCTTATGTATAGGCTGGAGTTTGGTTATGGGACCAAAATGGGGTTTGTTGTTGGGGACATTGGATTTTTCATGTCAAAATGTTTCTTTTATCTATATTATTCTTAGCCTGACTATTAGTTACATTCCAACATGTCATTACATTATTATTTTATTATTTATTTGATTAATTATATGTTTCTTTTCAATATTTGGATATATATTTATTTACATGTTCCACTATTTAATTAATCTAATTCTTATTACATGCTATGATCTTACGCTTCATCATGGGGTATAGTCTCCCCACTATATTTATAGACCCCCTCTATTAGTCGGCATCCTCTAGCGTATGAGGAGGTGCTCCTAATCTCTCATGACTAACCTAGTTTGGCCATGTGAGAGAGATCCAAATTAGGTTTTGTTAGAAAATTCATATAAATGTAATAATTTAAATGAAAATTAATCCCACATATGTGATGAGAAAGTGGATTTTCAAAGTGAAAATATTCAAAAGATTAATAAAATATTGTATAAAAATGAAATATTAAATTTTTTCCAATAACATAAATCAGATTAATATATATATAATTGAACTAATTTTAATTTTAAAACATTTGATAATATAATTTATCTTTCTACATAATTTAACTGAAATTCATTTTTTCAATAAAAATCAGCATTGTTGACTATTCATCGAAAAATGAAACTTTTCATAAAAAATAACAAAAATTAAACCTATTATATTTTTTATTATGATTTTGGAAATAATGTTCATTTTTTAAAATTAATTTTGTAAATGTGTTAGAAATTAATTTTCTAATAATTTCACAAAATCACGATTAACCACTTTCTAATAAAAATGCTATTTTTATCCAAAAAATGGAATTATTTTTATGTTATACAGATAAAAATAATTAGATGAATGTATCAAAATTTGATTGAATATATATATATATATATATATATATATATTATTAAAATTATTTACTAATAGGAATTAATTTAATTTTTTATGATAGAATTCCTTCTTACATATAAAACTAGTATTTTATTAAAACATTCCTTTTTTATTCAATTGGTTTTATTTTAATTTTTTAGTAAATGATATCAAATAATTTATTTATAAAGATATGTGTAAATAATAAAAATTCATAATTTTGTTAATCCTATCAATTCCCCCCATTCCAATGGATAGGTGATTACTATCATATTAAATAATAATATTAATAATATATTATTGTTCGGTAAAACTTGGTATTTCATGTAAAACAAGTTGAACACGATGTTGCGTGTCATTCATACTATCAAAGAAAACCATTATTTCATGTTTCATAATCTATAAAATAAATTGAATTATTTTAAGTGGAGTATATTATATAATATTTGGGTGATATATTATCCCCACTTTCAATAAATTGCATCCCCAAAATCTATCCTTGATCATCAAAGGTTTAACCATTGTAGAAAACCAACATTGTATAGTGGGATAATAAAAAATTAATTAAAAATGGATAGTGGGAAACATAGAGGATATCTGATATAACCCATTAACTGGTTTAGACATTGGGAGAACATTAGTGGGAATTGAAAATATTGATATAGGGTACAAAACTAACATCTAAGGATAATAGAGAGTGATAGGGAACATGTTAAAGATAAAGTCAATGACAAAAAAACCATAGACCGAATAGGATTGAAAATTTTCATTGATATAATCAAGAATGATGGTAATAGGATAAAATTTTAGTTTCAAGTTAATATTTATAATCATGATGGATTATTTTACTATCTAGATAATGTTATTAAGAAAATATAGTAACATGATTCCATTCCATTTCATAAGTACAATCTCATACTTTGTTTGTTCTTTGATTAATTTCCACATCGTATCATACTCCATGAAATGAAGATGAATTTTTCATATCTGAAGTAATGTGAATAAATTCTAAAAAATCATAATATGCAAGAGTTATTCCTTCCAACTATAAATATTTACCAAAATTAATATAGTTTTCAATAACACCCAATGTTCATCTTAATGAGTTATGTAAGTATTTATCAATTTAATAGTTAAAGTAAAAATGATTTCATGTTATTGAGGAAATAACAAATTTGAGTTTTAGGTACTAAACCCTTATCTTCCTTTGGCTTTGGTTTCAAGACCAGTGGCCTTTCTAGATGTGATGGGTTGTCACCTGATATGAAATTTGTTCCTTTTCAAATTATTATTTAATATAATTCTTACATTTTACCTGAAAATTATTTCAACATTAAAAATGAGATAAACCTTTAAGGTTACCAATACAATCCCATTTACTTTATCATAATCATAATTCTCTTTATTATAAATTCAGTCACATATTAAGGGTTATCCTCCATCAATCATGTGCTTTCCAAAAAGTTCAAATTTCCAATTTATCACTTTTCCTAGTCATTGGAACCATGCTATCAAATAATTCAAGAAATAGTTCTATAGTACAATACCTATACATTTTATAAATATTATAACTAAAATATAATTGAAAAAGTACTTCCTAAAAAAATTTTATAACTCAAATACACAAGAAATTTAATCCTCTCAATTCAGCCATAATAATAACATATGATTAACCTTGATCCCTTAGCTTATTCTAAGGTATATTCCATTGATGTTTGATACATTGTTTTTTGTAGTCACACATATCATAATGGTAGAATAATTAAACATAGGAAATTTCTTTATTCCAATATCAATTATGACTATGATTAAATTTCCCTCCCAACTTATACGAAAACCCATTTTTAGGGAATTTATAGGCTATTTCATTCCATAATTATCACACGTGGGGAAATAGTTTATTGTCTTGTCCCATTTATCCTTTTTTTATTCTTTACTTCTATGGTTTCTCTTAAAATCCATAATACTTTGAGAAAAATTTCTTTTTCTTGTTCAAACCTGATAATATGTCATCATATGATGATAATGTTTAGGAGGCTAGTTCCCTTCATATGATTTCCTTAATAAAATCAAAGATATGATCATTCTTACTCATTAGATTAAGTGAATATATGTTGTTTCCATTACTTATATTAGGATACATCTCTAATTGATAGAATATACTAGAGTAGAACATAAAATTATGAAACATAACATATAACTTCAAAATTTATTAACAAACTAACATAAATTTAAATTTTTATGTATATATAATCTCAAAATCATAAACATGTTTTCATTGGGGATATCATTATATTCAGATCCATCATAATGGTTTTGAAAGACAATATGAATTGTCCTAAGAATATCCCCTAGTAGTACCAAAATATGTGGAAAACAATTCCTGCTAATGTGTACCATTTCCCAATCAAGTCTACCTCAATACAATGTTTTCAGGGTTTGTTACCCCTAGGTACATCTATGCTAGGACCATATCCACATGTAGTATCTAGACATGGATGTATTTCTTGGAAAACCCAAATAATATCTTTCGTGCAAAAAATTTAGGTTATTATTCTATTTTTATCCTCAATGTATATAATAGGGTTATGGTCCAAATTATAAATTTTACTAAATCTAGTTCCCAAGGATTCTACTAAACTTATTTTAATACCAACTGTAATGAACCTAACCCTAGTTTCCTGGAGTTAGTGTCATTTTTATTACATTAGAATATATAAAAAGGATCTTTCCCTAAAGGATTGTATTGTTTAGTTGTCCTAGTAAAATAGATATATACTTGAAATATCAAATTACATTTAGAAACCTAAAATACAAATAAGTTTTTTAGAACACCATTACCCCCTTTAGCAAAATACCACATATCAATCATAATACACATCATAGTCTCTAGGGGAAAGAAATAACTAGAAATGGGTGATATTGAATGCTCTATAAGGGTAAGTATATAGATAAATATATGAGTAAATAATGTAAAATCAATATTTAAATTTAAATAGCTAAAATAAATTCCATTTAAATCAATAAACTGAGTATAATGTTGTTGGAATACAATCTGATCAAATGATCTCGTACAAGTAATCACCCGAGCATGAAAATTGATGATGTATATTCTAACTAATCAAATAATCACATGTAATATCAATAAATAAATTCATAATAACGGAATCCATAATAAAATAAATCTAAAATTTCATGATATATCATCAATATAGTTTAAATTTTTAGGCAGAAACCTATTTTATTTGGTCAAATCATTTGTATCATTAGACCTGTGAAAGCATCGAGGCGGAATGGTATCAAAGTAGCATATCCATAATCAAATAAATAATAAACCATATAAAGAAATAATAAGGATGATATCAATATAACAAATACTTATTATATCATAAGTACAATAATGGTTTTTTGTTGTTGATTAATAGAAATAAAATAAAATTTCATTAATATATTATTTAGGAAAATAACATTTCTTTAAAAACACCATTTTTATTTTAAAACTATAAAATTCATAAAATATTATCAAAATCCATTTCTTTGAAAATAAATTTTAAAAACTAAAAGATTCAATAGTATTAAGAAAATAATTTTATTTTTTTAAAAAACCTTTTATACATGAAAGGGAATCTTAAAAGAAATGATGTTCATGACAGAAGGTAATTTCATACATTATGTCTAAGTTAAACAAATTACATTAATTTTAAACTATAAGACAATAAGAAAGGTGCATTGTTTAGAAAAAAAAAGAAGATTAATTTCAAAAATAATTGTAAAAAATTAAAAAATGGGTAAAAAATTATTTTACCATTCATTTTAAAAACGTTGCATCATTTTTGAAAACATTTTTATAATTCCTTGATATCAAAGATAATGGATTTCAGACAGAAGGGAGAAATAATGTCGAATTTTTATAAAAACATTTTCTTGATAATTTTAAGTATAAATGTTTGTAAAAATGGTAATATATCTTCAAAATTTCATTAATAACAATAAGATAAGAAAATATATTTACCCCATGATAGAAATATCAATTAAATCCACCAAGGGAGACAAAAATAGAAACAATCTAGAATAATGATTATGAAATAAACCATTATAACTTTGGTATATTCTAAACTAGAAGCTCCATGAAAGATATAAATTTAAATAAAATTTTATATACCATGAATAAAAATTATTTCATCATATAAAATGAAAAAATGTTAGTATATACACCACAAAAAAATAAATAAGTATTCAAAATGGTGTATGTATCACAGAAGAAAAATTGAGATGAGAAACCCTTACCTAACACTTCCCCGTAGTTGATAACTTATTTGAATCCTATATAGTGGTTTAAAACATGTTACTAACTTATATAAGAACCATATTTGTATTCATAACATCCAATATATTCCTATTATATCATCGTATTACCCATTTGTTAATAATATTTTTTTATTACCCATGTTTCAAGTGTTAAATACATAATTATCTCATACATGTTATGGCATGAATGTTCTAGTTTATGAGTATAGAACATAGAACCATTATATAAAAAATTTCAATAATGTTATAAATACCATATTATCTCATTATTTTCAATTTTATAATCATTCATGATGATTGGACAAGGAATGTGAATCGCATCACTTTGTGGAGACAGTAGGCCATTCATTCGCATGAGCAACGTTATCATTCCCTTTATGGGTGAAGCAGAAAGTAAGATTTTGATATATTAATTTTAAATAATAATAAAACATTCACATAAAAAATATATATTAATTAAATTTATCTTTATTATGTTTCATCCAAACCATTAATGGAATCGAATCACATCATTTTGCGAGGTGGTAGTCCATTGTACACACGAGCAAAATTATCTTATCTTAAACTGAATGGAAAGTACAAATTTATATTTGATATTATTATTAAATATGTAAAATTTTATCATAAATACTATATACACTAATTAATTCAATCATTATGCCCGACCATGATTTGTTTTGATGAAAAATGAGTCACATCGGTTTCTCAAGGCGGTTGTCTTCCGTACACATAAGCAATGTTATCGTTCCCAATTAGAGGGTAATAGATATAGATAAATTTTATTACATAAACATAATAATACCTTATTAAATTTTATATAATGATTTATTATATTTATGTGTTAATATATAATTGATGGTGAAAAAATAAGAAATAAAATGAATTTTGTTTTGTTAAGATAATTATATTCTCTAAGAGAGACCTCCTTTGTATCTCTGATTAAGGGCCCTAGGGTTGGCCTATTGGAATAAAAACAAACCTATATAATGTGGATAATTATTTTTGGATAGTAATTTTTTATAGGATGTTTGATAAATTTTTTTTGATAGGTGTGAATAATTGAGGGTATTCAGTGACCTTTTATAATTGAGAGGAAGTGGCATTCTTGTAAATACCCAAAAATATTCTCTATTGGTAGGCCAAGCTTACCTCTTAGTCCTAAAAAATTAATGAAATAATGTATAGTATAGATTATTTGGTCTATAAAAACCTCCAACACAAAAAAATAAACACATTTTCATCAGTTTATTCATTATCCTTAAGGTTTCCTCACTTTTATAACATTAATTTCAACCACAGTAATAATTTTTTAACCCAGGTAATTAAATACACAATAATAACATAAAATTATCCTTTTATATAATTTGTAAATAATTATTCTAATTATTATATAAATTTTTTAAAATAATAATTCCAGGTGTGTGGAAAATTATTGTTAACATAAGTGCCTGAAACGCGCAAAAACACCCCTTTTAACCCTAATCGAGTAAATTAATTTTAACTGTTTTCACTAATAATTATGGTAAACATTTCAGTTGACCGTAATATAAAAAATAATTTATTATGACTACAAATATTAAATCCATTTTAAAAATTCAATTCATATAAATGACATAATTTATTTTAAAATTAATCCCCAAATGCGATGAGAAAGTGGGGTTTAAAGTGGAAATGTTCAAATATTTACACTATTTTTATATGAAAATTCAAAATACAATTGATTCAAATGATTTAAATTGGATTAATATATATATAATTAAAATAATTTTACATTAAAAGTACTTATAATATAATTTATCTTTGTAAATAATTTAAATAATAAAAATGTTTTCAATAAAATGCGGTATTTTCACTATTCATTGAAAAATGAAAATTTTCAGAAAAATACCCAAACTTGACCCTAAGATCATTTTGATATGATGATTTCAAAAAAGATAAACATCAAAGTTTCCAAATTAATTTTCTATAGTTTTTAAAAATTAATTTTATAATAAGTGCCCAGAACCATGATGAAACCCCTTTCTAGAAAAAATACGATTTTATGCGAAAAATTAGATTTGTTCTTATCTTATGAATGTGAAAGATACATTATGAATGTAAAAATATTATATTTAATAATATATATATACATATATATCATTAAAATTATTTACTGATATTTATTATTTTAATTTATTAATATAAAACACCTTTATACGTGTGAAACATGTTTTCATAATAAAAACATTTCGTTTGAATTCAATTTGTTTTATTTTCATTTATAATTAATTTATAATCGAATAAGTTCATTATAAATGTATGTGTGAACAATATTATTTCATAATTTAGTTAATAATATTCATTCCCTCTATTCAAATGTTTTGGTGATAAATATCATATTAAATAATAATATTACTAATATATTATTGTGTGGTAAAATTCAGTCTTGCATATAACAAGAGATGAACTAGACATTGTGTGTCATTGATTGTATTATATAAACCTTTTTTCACATGCAACATAATCTATAAAATAAATTTAATTATTTAATGAGTAATATATTATAAAATCTTTGGGTGCTACAAATGGAGTTTTGAGAGATGAGGGGAGGAGTTTTATTATGTGCCATTAAAATTTACGTTACTAATTTATGACTTAATTACTCAGCTTAAATTAGTTGATCATTGGAACCTGGGAATGTGGGTGGAGAATTCTAGGAAAAAAAGTATTGTCATTCCACTCCCAATAATTCCCTGGACATACTCTATAAAACTAACTAAAGATTACTATTATATTAATAGTGTTTAACTTTCTGAGTTCCCCCATTCTACTAGGAATTAACATTTACCTCTATCATGGCATGAAAAAAATTGAAGGTGATTTGTTTGATTACTGATATTGTATTATTATCATTGGTTTACCTCACTATATATTACCTAGGTATACTCTAATGTTTTATTTATTTATTTTCTCATTTAACTAAGTGATTTTATTTTTTTCTTGTCATTTTTATATTGTTTATCATTATTCTGAGTGGTGATTTTTTGGTATAAATTTCCTTTCATATTGTTTTTATTACATCCTATGTATATTTTGGGTGATATTTATCATAATATTTTTTTATTAGTCATATTATCTTTTAAATTCCCTTAATTTCAAAAAAAACATAACTATCTAATGTTCTGTGGATACATTTTAAAAATAGGGTATTTGAAAAGTAAGTTACTTTTCTTTACTTATAAAATGAAATTATTTTTAAAAGGAACAGTTTTAAAATGTTTCACCATTATTTTAATTTCCAAAACACTTATAAATTTCTGAAAATATGGTTATGTTTAAATTGATAAAATGAGTGTTTTAAATAAAAATTAATAAGATTGAAGGTTTCATGTGATTTATTTTATGTATAATAGGAATATTCACTTTTTTGATATATTTTCAAACTATCATAAAAAATAATAACTACTAAAGTTTATGCATGGTGTGTGGGGATGTTACCAACATGGATATTTCTCATGCCCATATATACTAGGCTTAGTATATAGACTATGTGGATGTGATGGAAGATCTTTAATATTTCTATCCTTTCTTGTTGGTGATGAAAATTGAAAATTATTGACATGATACATGGAGACATGTTCTATGGGGTTTTTTTATTTTAATGTTTTTTTTGTTTTGTATGTATCCTTCCATTTTTATTACCTCTTTTTGTTTCAATTGAATTTTTAATAGTTAATTAATTGTTCATGTGTTTCCATTTTTTTCTTATGTCATGTTTGTTTCTAATTATTTATAGATAAAATTATCATGATCATAGAACTCCAACATAATAATGTTTTTATACCAGAAATTTGAGCTGAAATAATATGTTTATTATTATTTAGAGATAAAATTATTCCCTATTTAGAATTTTTATGTTCCACGGGACTAGTTTCTCACCCGCGTGGATTGGGAAAATCCTTCAGGCCTTACCACATATTGCCTTTGGGACCCATATCAAGGGTAGCACATAATAGTTAGTAATAAATGTTTATCACAACACCAATTTTTATTTGTGTAGTAACAGTAGACAGAAGAGAAAAAAATTGGTATGCAATAGTTAGGCACTCATATGTCTATCAATGTTTTGATCATTCAAAACCACATGTATCTATTGTATGTTGGGTCCTGAATCATAAATTTTAATTTTTCTTCATCATTTTTCATATATTTTGATCTATATTAATGTAATATTTAATTATATTTATTCAATATGATATTTTTAAGGTTTTTTTTTCTTATTTTGTGGTGAAAATGGGATAAGAACCAGAGGAACAGGGTTGAACCACACAACATAGGAAACTATGTGGATCTCATGGAAATGGTTTTATTTATCTTATCATAGGAACTCCATGGTTGGTGTATAGTCTTCTAAACTATGCATCAAAACCATTCTCAAGTAACCACTCTTTATTTTTTATATTGGACCCCTATTTCTTAAGATAATTTTTTTATGAAAATATACTATTGGGATGGATTAAAGGGAGTTTTAATGATGTTTTGGTATCATTTTATTTGGATTTATTGATATTTGTTTGATGAAAACTAGATTTAAATAATAAAGGGTATCTTTTGAAATAAATTAATGTCTTTTATAATATGGATTGAAATTAAATTGATTTTTTAGATTTCGAAATGGTTTTAGCAAATGATTTATGAAAATTTAATGTGATTCTAGTAGGATTTTATGATTTTGAGACTAATAAATGTTTCTATGGACCTAATCATTAATTTTTTTAATAATAGATTGTATGGTTTGGGGTTTTGTGAAGAAATATTAATTTTCAATGGTGAAACCATAATTGTGAAAATTATAAAAGAATTGTTTTTAAAATTGATTAAAATGATATTGATGCGTTGAGTTGTGTTAATGATTTCAATGATGAACAATTTAATTTAAAACAATTTTTTTTGTGAGAAATATCATGTTTTTAGTAGATTTGAAATGGGAATTCTAATTTTTATTAATGTTTTAATTCTTTGGGTGGTTGTGAGGACATTATCACATGATTTATTATTTTTTAATAGTGAGTTATTTTGATGCAATGAGTAATTTTTTTGGAGTTTCAAAATTTTTATAATATTTTCATTTATAGTATTCATCATAGAAATTTACATAATGATTTTGGTAAGTCCATGGAATGGGATGTTTCCCAGATTTGTGTTTCATGTGTTTTTGAAGTTTTCATTTTCTGTTAATAACTATAAATTTGATCTTCTGAGAATGGAGGATTTTAATCCCTCTTGGTGTTTAAACCAACTAGGGATTTTGTGGCTTAGTTTTCAATTATATTTCATGGTCTATGCCAAGGCCTTTGTTCGAAAGTGATTTCATCTTGTATGACCACTGTTGGGAGATATTGTCAATAATTCCATGGTTGTAGTATTTAATTCTTCATGGTAACCAATGATGAGTTATTTCACTTACTCATATTTTTATTAATATTCCTCTATATTTTTAGGAATAATAATATGGTGGAATAAGAATAAGTATCGAGGCGATCCTTATATGTTTTTAGTGCGTCCAGTATAGGAAATATTACACTATTTGAGATGGAGAACCAAATGATTAATAATCATTTATAATGAAATTGTCATAATCATATCTTGCTTTAGTGGAGTATTATAGTCTAAATCTAGGTTGCAGTTTGAGGATCATGTTTGAGGTGTACGTTTTCCTTCCCTCTCCATCTTCATCTGCTTCCTTATTCACATTATAAATGATTTTACACTAAATGTTTCAACTATTATATTTTGGAGTGTTTCGAATATGTGCACTTTTAGATAATTTAATAATTCCTTCCACTTGGGTAGGGGTATGGATTTTATTTTTTTCATTTTCTTAAACTCCTTGGGTGAGGGTGGATTAGTTCCTTATGTTGTGTCAGTATATTTCATTTTGTTAATGTCATATTTTAATTATTGGGAGATATTTCATTATTCTCATCCTCTTAATCTTTATTTCTATGAACTATAAGTGGTGACATATGTATTTTTAGAGGTGTTTTGATCATATTTTCTTTGAGTCCCAAATGGTGAGCAAATTATATATTCATGGTAACTTCCCTTCATCATTGAATTTCTTTATGTTTCATTAAATCTAAATATTTTTTTTGACATTATAGTGGAAGAAAATAATATATTGGTGATAATTTTTACACCCATCCCTTCATTTTTATTTTTAATTTATTTTCTAAATTATTTATATAATTTTTTTTAAATCCCATTTTTCCTTGAATTTTGATTGTTTTGGGGTTCTAGTACATAACACAATTTTTTTATCTTAGTTAGTGAAAATTATGTTACTAAAACATAAAAAACCTATAATATTTAATAATATTCACACAAACTATTTTAACATTGTTTTTCAATCCATGTGGTCAAACTATATAATATTTCCCACGCGTGTCTAATGAGGGGTTCATAGATGGGACATAGTTTCTTGTACTATACTTCAAAATCATGTCACATGTGTAGGTTTTGAAAAACATTAAATTCTTATTCTAACACTCCCCAAATAAAACCTATCAACTCATTCCTATTCTTATTTTTTACGTGGACAATGGAGGGTATTCCAATATTATTATCTCGTTTCTTTCTTTATGGATCCCTTGGATTCTTGTTTGACTCCAAGGGGTCAAAAAGGTTGGGCCTTTGTTTTTTATTACCTCTCCCTTTATTTTAATTTCCTCTTCCATCTGCCTTTATTGTGGATATGGTGTCCAAACTATAGGTCCTATGGTGTGTCTAACCATGTGTTCCTTTTTGTGAATAGACCATGGGAAGATCATCTCGATGCACAGTTTGGAATTATTATTTGAAAGGTACATGAATAAATAGTTTGATATAGGTTATTACATTCCATATTATTTAAATTTAACTACATGATCTCATGATTAGTATTAATATATTCTTTTCAATTCATAGATATTTTGAAAATTTATACTTGTTCATCCTTTCCTAAAGTTATCTGTCCCTCTCCCGATTTATATTTGGTAAGAAAATATATTCCTTGAATTTATATACTCATAACATGTTCAAATTTAAATTATGTAAATAATTATTTTTCTAGTTTTTTTAATTATTATTCATAAATGTAATTGATAATAAATATAATGTCTTCGATTTTAGTGAACAAAAATGGAGGAAAATCAGGTTTTTTAAAGAATGCCTGGTAAATTAAAGATGATTTGGGTTATTCAAAAATTTTCTCATGATTCAAATAGTTTTTAAAATTTATTATTTCTGTTTCATTGATAATCGATTTTGAATGTGATCGGGTGGTGTTTATGAATGCATTTTGTTTTTAAAAAATATGTTCACTATATAAATTTATGGATTAGTTATCAAAGGTTTTTTTTTCTAAATTACTAGTTGGAACTATATAAAAGAGTTTTGAAATATCTAATATTTATTTTTATGTTTGATCATATTCATCCTATTGAATGCTTTCTGTTTAGATGAGAATGGTATTCCTAGGAAAGGGGATTAAGAGAGGATGAGATGTGTGTTTTTATGAGTTATTGACGTTTTATGTTACTAATTTAGGACTTATGTAATCACCTTGATTAATTCATCAAGGGAAACTAGGAGCATGGGTAGGGAATAATAAAAAAAGTAACACTTGTAATTCCATTCCCAACATAGCCTTAGATGTATTATATAATTGTAACCAGACATTACTATCATATTTATAGGTTTCTACAATAATGGGTGTCCCCATTCTTCTAGGTACTGACTTTTGTTTACATAGTTGCTTACATAGTCAGATAGAATTAGTTTGGAATTGAAATAATATAAGTATCCTTTGGTTCCAATTCTTTAGTTTCCATAAGGCCACTCCCATGATATTTTTAATTTATTTTCTATTTTATATGACTGATATTATCTCTTCTTGTAATTTTTATTTTCTAATTCATCAATTTTTTTTATGTTAGATTTCATTTGTTGTTCTATTCTTATCTATGTATTCTTTGGGTTTTTGATTTAATGGTTGTTATATTAATATTCTTATCTTATGAATTCAATTTCTTTCAAAAGAATAATTTTACCTCCTTAGTATTTTCTTGAAAAAAATTTTAATGGGGTATTTAAAAATTGAGTACTTTTTACATCTCAAATTAAATTGTTTTAAAAGGTGTTGTCTGAAAATGGATTCCATTTCATTAAATGAAAAACCCTATTTCAAATTAAAAATAAAATATGACACATCCTGACCCACTAGGGTCCCACCAAGGCTAGTGATAAGTTAAGAGTGATACCCCAATCCCACCTCTAATTGGGTAGAGGAACTAACTAGCTTGGGTAGGAATATCTCACAATATGGGAGGCATTATCCAATATCATCCTATGACAAACACATATCTATAATAAAAAAAGGTGAATTAAAAGACACTAGTATATACATAAAAAATAAACTCTACTATATTAAAACAATCTTGAGAATTGATTGGATCTATATATATAACAAAAACATAAAACATAATGTAAAACAAGAAAAATACACATCCACCAGCCAAAAAAATAGACATAATCATCCAATATAAAAAATTCATCACTATAAGATGGTTCCAAACATGTATTTTTTCTACAATAATAAGCTGTTGGTACTACTAAATTCTATTATCACTATATCCCCTATTGTTTGTATGATTAATCTCTGAACAAGTCAAGTCAACTCCACATTTAAAAGTACATCTCTAACATCTATGTTTTCTATAGTGACACAACATGTGTGGACCAAAGGCCCATAAAGGGTTAAGTATAAATATATTCAGTAGGACACCCCGAAAAACACAAAGATATCACCATGAAATAGGTCTGATAAACTCTTGATATGAGAGGTTCTTAAGAAGAAAACCTATAAAAAATAGAATACCAAGAGAGATCAAATATCTGGTTATTAATGGTTAACCTTGGTAAATTAAAAAAAGAAATAATGATATCTAAAAATCACTAGGAGTCTCAAGGATGTATATAAGTCTTAGTAATCTCATATCCAATCAATGAATTCCACATTGTGTTAGAAACTAGTGGTGATTAGATTAATAAAGTGTCCAAAAATACTGTAGTGGATAACTAGAAAATTTATGCATCTTGATGATAATCCTCTTGGTTTCTGACAAATTATAAATCCTTGAAAAGTTTATGCTAAAGAAAAATCTAGTATTTATTTCACTTCTATAACCCTTTATGGAGAGCCATCTCATCCCAAAACAAAGATCACCAGATAGCACATCATATTTTCTATAAATATCATACCATATATCCATCCTATACAACTAACCATGATAGAAAACTATATAACCACTTCACAAACACCATGGGGAGTGTTGCACCTCACTGAAAGACATTTCAACCACTAGTTTTTCCCTTAGGTAAAGGATAAACCCTCCACTGATGGGGGATACCTAACCCCAACACATTTCAAGATAGAGGATCTGATGCCTTTATATGTGAGGTAGATACCAGAAATCAAATCAATAGACCACATCTTAGTTAAGGGGTTTCAACCTATTAAGCACTTGAGGTTTGGGAAAAAACATAACTGACAGTTATGATTAAGGATATCACACCTTTGGTATATATGAAATACACCCTATGATCTTTTTGTTTTCTAAGAGAGAGAATCTCACACCTTGGGTATGTAGAGGAGATACCGCAAACCCCATCTGAACCTTATGATATTAACCTTATCATCACCCCAAAATTTATAGCTAGAAAAACTACCGTTATCACAATAAAATTCTCCAAAATTTTCACCAAAAAAGAAAACAACATGTTTTATGTGAAAACAAAATTAGAATAATCTACCCACACAACTAAATCTGAATCTTATAAAATCATGAAAAATACACTTAAACCCCATTGTAGGTCTTATGGTGATAAAATGTAAAACTACCTATCTTTCCTCATAAATAGTCATGTATTTTCAAACATATCGGGCCATTGTAATTTATTTGAAAAAATAATCAAGGTTGGGTATTTAATTTCTCTAAAAAACTATCATGAAGAAATATGTATCTGGTGAAGAATAATGTTTTTTATCATATCCTAGATGAGATGAATTATTTATGGATATCATGGATAATTTCAAGAGTTATTTTTAGATTTATCATATTTTTCTTCAATCAACAACCTCAATGTCCAAGTCACAATGTCATGTACAGATGGCCAAATAGATGTCTAGGTAAAATGTTAAAACCAAAACAAGAATAATGGTTATTTTTATTATTAATAAAATTATTATCAAAATTGTTTTTTAGTTTTATGAAATATATAAAATATTTAAAGAAGGTAGGGAATACATTGAACTCCCACCATCTTATACTCTATAATATAAGGGTATCACATGTCACGCTATTTCATCATTTATTATGATTATGATATTTATTTCTTATATAATTCATTCCTCACAAACATAGTGGCGCATGACATCCACCTTCTCCAATAAAACATTCTAATCTCTCGCATCGATTTATATATTCCTAAAAAATAAATTAATTTACATAATTAAATCTCATTCATTAAATTAAGAGTCTTCATCTTGCTGTTTCACATGCTCAACATTGATGTCACCCCACAAACGACCACACCAGTGCCCCTGACACTTGACTGTTACTGCCTCCCCAATGTGCACCACCCACGCATGGACAACCTCAACATCATCTAATATTGTATGACACCAGTTATGTAATACTATTCACTATTTTTTTGTTTCACCCTACATGATCATGACATACCATTACCATTATATCGACCAATTCTTGTTCTATCAGACCTCATCCATGGGAAATTAGTGAGAAATAATTAAGAGAGGGATAATAATAGATATAATAGAAATAATATTGGATATTCTCAGTTCTCTACTTTTCATCAACCCATCATTAATACCACTTACATAGATTATACAGTGTAGATTAGTCATTACTCTACCTAATGAATACATGGAATGACTTTAAATATATATAAAATAAAATATTCAGAATACACAATGGGAATTTGTGAATAATAAATTCGATGAACACCCTTTTGATGAACCATGAAAAATGAACATTATGAACCATTGTTTGAATCTAAATATCATGAATAACTTCGAAATGTAAATAAAAATTCCATACCTCCAGGTGAATCATAGATACTTCAAATTTATTATCACAACTGAAATATCCATTCATTCATATTTTTCTAGAAATTTTCTTAATCCTCTTATTTGTTGTAGCCACTAAGAAATGGATTCTCCACCCTCTCCTATATCAAGGTTCATGTGAAGAATAAACATGGATGTGAATTATCTTGGGACATGATGTGATCTAAAGAGGAATCATTTAAATGAAAAAGCCATATTCCTAATGAAACTATGGTCTCAGATACTCTAATTGATGTATCGTTTAAGAAATATCAAAATTTCACAAAAAAACACCTCTAAGTACTTATAATAATATAATGTTTTAATTATATTATATCTAATACTCCAATATAATAAATTATGAATGTAGGCCCAACCTAGGGGTAAACCTCATATTATAGAATAACTATAATTATTATAAATTTTTTCCATGGTCGTATACTTTCCTAAATTTAATGTCTTACCCATAGAAAAGTCTTGAGACACCCAAACTCAAATTTGAGTTTTGTTCTATTGGAAAATATTTCTTATCACCACATCCTCTACACCTTAAACCATTTATCCCCAAAATGGAAACAACTGGCCATCAAAAATAGTACTTCACAAAACAACTTCACGCAAACCCACTCCACCATAGCCTGCACTTCGTTTATCACTAAATGTTTGAACTAAAAAAACTCAAAACATTATCACCTAGGAAGGGGGAATCCAATTACAACCACAAGGATACCTACTCCAACCATTTCAAATTAGGAACTAAGTGGTAGAACATATCTTCTCTATGAGAGACTTACCATATCCCAATTCCCAAAACCATTCTCATTTAAATTCTATTCTACCTCATGGAAAAATACTATGTGATGATCCATAGATGCCCATATAAAAAAAGGGTTTATCAAAAAGGATATCATTTGTGGGAGTTCTTCACTCTCCATCATTAATGAATGGTCTACTTGGTCCTTGTTTTATGAAAACCCATCCATGACACACATGTTACAAGGAACTTCAAAATATTTCTTAGTAACACAAGAATAGTTTCTAATAAGATTACCCCTCCAAACTTATTCTAGATTTACAAATATTTTCTTCTAGGTAGGGAAAAAATACAATTTTCACTAGTTTAAGTCACAAGAGAATCATGTGACTTCTTCCCATATTTTACATGAACATATATGGGAATCAACTATCCAAACTATGATGACCAATAGGATCCCACCCATTGTTAAAGATAGCATGGTTTTCCTATTATTTCTCTTTCTAGAATTCTATCCATTATGACATAATACATAAAAAAACATCAAAAAATTAGTCAATAAAACACCACTACTCATCAGGTGAACCAATCCCCAACAATTCAAAGTGACTAGTCCCAACCGTTCAAATGAACATACTCTATCAGCTCTAGAACACAAGAAGCTACCTGAGTGAATAAAATCCGCAAACATCTGAAAATACCATCCAAATTTATGAAATAAAAAGGTTTTTCATGAGATAGATACATCAACATAAATCCACTGTCATGATATAACGACGACTAAGCTTTCTAGAATTGTCTTTTCTCCCAATAACTATTATGATATTATATGAAATCACTAGGGGAATACTGCTTTCCACCTAGGGAAATGAATGAATTCTCTTCACCTACATGAAATAAAATACAATTCCATCACCTAGAGAATTCTAGTTACAATGAGTAATTCTAGAAACATCAAAACTATAACACCCTTCATAGAAGGGTGAAATGTGAGACCACCATCATCAACCAAATATTAAAAATGTATCCCATTTAAAAGATAAATAAACAACCCAAAGATAAATTCCCACATACTTCCATTATTTTCGAGGTGTAGAGTCCCCTATAAGAAAGCATCAATCACCACTGCACAATTGCACCACTCTGATCTCTTCTTCCACCAAATCTTAAAATTCATGAAAACCAATCAACACAACATGGATCCATGTTTACCCAATAATGGGATACTAATATAACATCTACAGATTTGGATAATCTTTCTACACCTGAGGGGTATTTCTCACTACCATTAGCATAACCCACCTCATCAATACAATCTATAACAACTCACAAAACCATTAAAGAGAAACAATTATTACTAAAGTTGATACCACTAAACTAATTTTACTTCATGGTGGAACTAATGAACATAATTCTTTCACATATAGAGAAATTATTAGTTCATCAAAAAGGGTGAGTGAAATATAGTCACTATCATTGGAAGGTACATAGATGACCAAATATAAGCCTAAAGTTCCCTCAGAATATATAAATCTCAATAATATTATGAATTATAGATATATTTATCTAGTTTCATTCAATATTACGGTTAATGCAGTACATAAATGAGTTTTACATGGATCAATACCTTCGAAAGAGCATCCTAGGCATGCATCACCCTGCAACTCTAACTATCAACACTTTAAGATGAAAATAAATTAGTCATTGGTTGTGTTATAATAATGCATAACCACACCTCCCACTTTTCATATATAGTATCTAAATTGACCACATATATCAAATATTAAACATCCAATTTATTCTTTGAAAAACCTCATAATACACATGAAATTGATGCATACTTAGACATGGTCGTAACACCCTACTGAATGTTCAATTTTTTTCAATAAAACACCATCTTAGAAATATTCTCAAAATAATTGTATAGTAGATAAATCACTTAATGATCTTGATGAAAGGGAATTTAAACTATTATTTTATTATTGTGGTGTAGAAAAAACCCAAGGTAAGAATTAGAATTTGGTCAGTGTATGGCCAAATAATAAATAAAAAACATGTCCAATACTCTAGCTAATCACCATATCACTCAAGGATCAAGACCATGTTGATCATCAGGATAATAATAGAATATCAAAATATAGAAACCTGAATTTTTATTACAAAACTATTACATCATTTTTAAGATAAAAAACAAAATAATGAAACAATCTTTGATCTGAAGGTTTAGTGTCTTTGAAAAAATAATCTCAAACATCAGTTTTAGATAAATTAACATATTTTTTAATTCCTATGTATCTATTATCTTAAATACTCTCACATTATCTGTACTATGTATTGTCACATAAATATATATATCAAAGAAAGGGGTTAGTGAAAAGTCTCTTAAGGTGAGGAATAATATGGGATAAAAAATCACAATAATCAAAATACATGGGTGACCATAACCAACATAATCATATCATAACCATAGATTCATCATCATATTAATGAGAGAAACATTTGGTAAATTCATGTAATTTGTAATATTCATTAAAAGAACCACCATGTCATAGTATTTAAATACCATACATAGCTGTGAACAAAGGTAGCATAATTTTTATGCTTAACATATGTGCATAAATTGTAACATCATCACTATGAGATAAGATAACATCACATTTACACATATTTCCCATAATATCTTGAGAAAAATTACATTTACCATTGAATTTTTGGGATATATAATTTTTTCCCAACATTCATATAGTAATTTCTTGCAATAAAGCATGTCACAAACAACATTTAACAATAATATTTATGAAATATACCCTTGAAAAAAGGGTTTCATAAAAGTTTCTTAAAACATCATTTTCTGAATAATGTTTTGGGATTTTCAAATGAATAATTTAAATCTTAATTTTTCATGAAACATAGTTATTCTTGAGTGGAGTAGAATAAAATCATGTGGAGTAAAATATGATGTTTTAGAAATTAAAGACTCCTTGAAAAATAATTTATTAGAGAATCTTCTTACATGTTATGAAAATTTATATCTAAAAAATAAGATCGACTGGATCTTTTAATAACATAATCAGAACATTCATACTATGAAAGAGATGATAACCCAAAGGAAAGAATTGGTTTTGAGAATCCCCTTACCTTAAATCTCACTTTATTTCATCGCTTTTCCACCTCTTGAATAATAAACATAGTTTTATTAAATCATATAACCCTAAGTGAATTATATTAATTATTATACCTATTGATCAATTATAATAACTATATTTTACCACTTAATTCCATTTGTTATTGGTGAAGTGTTTTTATGTGACATTTTTCATAAAATATCTATTTTTTCATTTTAATAATTTTTTGTAAGGTTGTTGATACATGAGTATAATTACTTTCCAAAAATTAGAATACATGTAATTTCATATTTACATATTATATATAATTAAACTTATACATCCATGAATATAGTTATATGTGTGGTCTTGGTAATGTCTTCATAGGGGGTTAACCAACCTTTGATGGTACATTACCAAAAAATATAGGAAAATAAAGTTTAACATTTATATATGTCATAAATATGTTACTTTTAGTAGGTTTACACCATTAGTATAATTTCAAAACAGTAAAAAATTAAATTTATAATATTTTTTTATTGTAATTAGAGAAAAACAAGATATTGGGGAAATGAGGGAAGAGTTGATAAGAACTTACTCTTTTATTGTCATTTCTTCTCTTCTACGAAAGTAAACAACCATGATGCATGGAGTTTGTTTACTCTAGAACATAACTATGAATTCTTAGGGAATTTGGAGGGATTATTTCGGTAGTGATTATTCTTTTGTAACAGTGTGAGGAGTGGGTTTACCTTTGAAATTTGAGGGGTAATTTATACTTGAGGAGAGGCATATTTATCGGATAAAATAATAGAGAAAATACAATATCCATTTTACACATTTTAATTGTATTTTAATTGAAATTTTGAAAAATATATTCATAAAAAAATGGTATTATAAATTTATACCCCTTTATAAATATAATTTAATAATTTATTAAAATAAATAGTGGAATAAATTTAAAAAATATTATTCTAAGGAAACACTTCTTAATATAGACTTTATAAAGTGGTTTACAGGTTTGGATTTTTTTAATTCTTATAAATGAACCATTAACTTTTAAAAATTTATTTAAAAAAAACATTTATGAAGTCATTATTTAATCATCATTATTTAATAAAACATGCGATATTTGAATAATAATATTTCTACCATTCATGTAAAAAATAAAGACTATTAGAAAATTATAAAAAGTTCACTCTAGGGAAATTTTGACATGTTTTTTCCAAAAATGAAGTTTATTGTATCAAAATAATATGCTAAAATAGCTCATTTTACATTCTGACATAAAAATTTTGATTTTTATGAAATACATTAAAATATAGTTTATTTAAAATATGAGTATATTTTCATTTCCTTTTAATATTGATATTTATTTTATGTCAATATGATATTTAAAAATAACTCATGATAAATTTTATTTATATTACATTTTATCAATTTGATATCGAATTACTATTCCAATGATGAGGTTTCTATTATCAATAGTCATGTTACTATTCCTAATAGCCTGGTTTCTATTCCAATAGTCATATTACTATTCCAATGGTCACATTACATATGATAAATACCACTGCATTAATCAATTAAAAATAACCTCAATTCCTCTCAATGTTATATATATTTTTTTATAAGATGTCTATTGGTTTACTGGAATTTTGTTTCATTTGTATGGAGTTGTTTGTGGTGGAAATGATTCTACCAGATCAAGGTTATAAAAATTTTATCATTATAGTCGTTCTGTTTTTTATTTTTTATAAACATTTAATATTTATCATTTTAAAAGGTTTATTTATAGACTAATGTTATATATTTATTAACTAAATAACTTTTTTTGTTTCTATGTTTTTTTTGTATAATACTATATAACAAAATACAACAAACATTTATTCATGAAACCATATATCATTTCTAAATAATGAGTCATTACATTATACCCCTATAGACATTTCATCCCCAAAATTTCAACTCATATTCTCAATTAATAACAGATGAGGGTACTTATATTTCATTGTTTCCTATAGTTCCCATGTCACCACATCATACATATGGTTTATCCAAAACAATTTGGAAATATTAGTTGTTTCATTACATATAACCTTTTATATACATTACATGACCTTCATTAGATGATTCTTATAAGATAAATCATTTTCTAGTTGTACAACCTTTGGGTTTACAACATGTGCAAGATCAGGTATGTACTTCCTCATGGGTGATATGTGGAATAGAACAAGAACATAATCCATATTAGGTGGATATTATAGCTAATAAGACAAGAACTATATGAGATCAAGGATCTCAATGGGGTCAATGTATATTAGGATGAGCATTCCCTTATTTTAACACCGCATGACCCTATTCCATGTTGATATTTTTAAGAAACCATTTCCCCAACATCTAACTTTATATACCCTTGACAGTTATCAATAAAACTCTTCTACCAACTCTGAAAAACTTTTATATGTTGTTGGATGGAATGAACGTTTTTATTCATATCATGTAAATGATTAAGTCCATGTAGCTTCCATTTTATAACACCATCCCAACAAGATGGAGTTCTACATCATTTCCCATATAGAACTTTAGATGAATCCATTTAAATACTTGATTAGAAGTTGTTGTTTTAGAACTGAAATAATGGGATATGTTATGCCCATTATCCATTAAATTCAATTTACCAATCTATTAATATGTACTCAAGTTTCTAAATGCTCCATTCATATTGGAATTCTGTTTGGGGGTGACAAGCTGTACCGAAATTCAGTTTAGTATTCTGTTTATAGTGAAGACTTCCCAATATTTGGGAATCTAACCTTGGATCGTGATCATAGATGATCCAAAGTGGAACCCCATGAAAACTCACCACCTCCACTAAATATATCTTAGAAAGATTTTCATTTGATAAATTTTCCCAAATAGTGATAAAGTGAGTTGTCTTGGTGAGTCTATCTGCTACAACCCATTTTACATTGTTTGCTTTAGATGTCTTTGAGAGACCAATGAAAAAGTCCATTGTGGGTTTATCCAATTTCCATGTGGATACTGTAAATGGTTGCATCATCCCCTTGTATGTCTATTACTCTATTTTGACTTGCTGTTATACCAGGAACATTGATGTGTACTCAATGAACTCATTCTTTATGTTTCCCAATTAGAAGTTCTCTTTAATATCGTAGTACATCTTTGTAATTCCAGGATGGATAGAGAAATATGAGCTATGAGTATTATCGAATAGATGTTTCTTTATCTCCGATGATGTAGGCATGTAAAGTATATTTCCAAAACCAATGACTCTATCCTCATCAATTTGGATATCTTGAATTTTTATTTCCATTACTGATTTCACCTTCTTTTGAAGTGCCAAATCATCTGTGCCTCCTTGATATTTTCATAGATATATGGTTGGTTAATTTTTATGGGAAAACATATTTTATTCCATTTTGATATAATTTTCAGATATAACCTTTGCATATCCATGATGATAGTTTCTTTCTAAATCTATATCATGTATATAGTAACAGGTTCTTTTCTATTAAGAGTATCATCTATCTTGTTTTTCCTCCTAGAATGGTAGTGAATAGGGTAATCATTGTCTTTGATCAGCTCTTTCCATATTTTTTTTATGTGTGTTGATATCCTTCTATGTGAATATATACTTTAGACTCTTGTGATATGTATATATGTCTTGTTTCATTTCAAATAGGTAGGGCTTCTAAATCGTCAGAGTGAAGATTATATCTGCTAAATCTAGATCATGCATAGAGAAATTTTTTTCATGGATCTCTATCTACCATAAGGCATAACCTATCACATTATTATTCTTCATAATTATACAACCCAAGATTTTCTTTTAGGCATCACTTCATATCAAACAATCTTCTCTACTTGGTAGTAGTTTGAGTAAAAAAATAGTGATTAACCTCTTCTTGAGATCCAAAATACTTTCCCCATATTCTTCAGTCTACGAAACCTTTTCCCCTTTTCGAGTTAACATACTTAGCTAGCTATAAAATCAAGTGATATATCTCACAAACCATTGGTAGTGCTTAATTTTTCCAAGAAAACAATATATATTTGTGACACTAGTGGCTTCGGTTCATATCTCAATTGCCTTTGTCTTATAGGGTTTAATTGAGATTCCCTCACATTTGATCACATTCCCCAAGAATTTGACTTTCTGTATCCAAAAGTCACACATTCCAAATGTAGTTTATGTTTTATCATTTATTAATTTCTGTATGAAAATCCTTACCTTCTATCTATGTTCCTTATTACACTTGTATTAAAAGAAATTAGCATCTATAAAGACTCCCAATGATTTTTCATGGTAGAATCTAAAGAATTTATTCACCTATTCCATGATGATTGGAGGGACATTAGTAATTCAAAAGGGAGTCAATATGAACTCTTAGTGTATATACCTTGTAAAAAAGGTTTTATTCCGACTATTTTTCTTATTAACCTTTATTTGATGATATCTAGAATGAATATCTACCTTTGAGAAGTACTATTCCCCTCGAAGATGATCAAACTAGAAATTAACCCTCATTAGGGGATACTTGTTATTTATGGTGGTCTGTTGAGATCTCAGTAATTGATAAAAAACATCATGAATCCATTATTTTTCATGAAAAAAAAATACTAGTGCACCCAAAGGTGTTTCACTTGGGTTTTTAATACTTTTTTCCAAATACTAATTCATCTTATTCTTTTACACCTCTAGTTCTAATGGGGCCATCTTATAAGGGCATCAGAGGATAAGAGTGGCACCATTTATTACCTCTATTTAAAACTATACCTCATAATATGGTGGAAGTTTAGAAAACTCTTTGGGAAATGAATCACTTTATTCCCTCATAATGTTGATTTTCTCATGGTTATTACTTTTTTGAATCAATCATATGGGAAAGTTATGATTATTCAAATGGTACCATCATCCACACCATTGAGGTATTTTTCAAATGATATATGTGATCTTCCTTGAATTTTTATAGGATCATGGGATGGTTTGGAATATAGTATGATATTTATTTTTCCTAATAGTTGATGTGAGATCAATATAATGATGTCCAATCCATGGATTGTATAGAGTCAACTTACAACAGGAGAAAGAATAAAAGATTTCCTGGAATAATATTCCCACACATGCTAATACAGGAAGAGTCCAACACTTGGGTTACATTGATTTCATAACTATAAATTTTTATAGGTATTTATATGTAAATGTATCAGGGTTTTGAATCAACAGTTATAGAAAAAATGGACATAAAAGAATTATTACGACTAGAATGAAATAGAACTCTTGTTATTTATGAGTGAATAGGTTGTATATCTTCTATGACTTCATTATCATGTTCCACATCTGTAGTGATGATGTTATAAGATTCCACATTCTCCTTATACTTTGGTGGTAGGTAACTTTGATTATGCTCAATGACCCATGGTTAGTGCATTGGACTGTATAGTGCCCTTTCTCCCTATTGTAGAATCATTAAACCATGGGTGATGCCTTCCCTTATTCCTTCACATAAGCTAATTTCTTCATGTCTCTTTGGAATTTATGAGCTTTGTGGACTTCTATTCCACACTTGTTGAATTTCCCTATCCATTCAAGGATGTTCCCAAGATACTTCATCCCACATTTTTGACATGTCAGCGGTTGGGGCTTCTTTCCACTTTTATCATTTGACCTTCCAATATGAAAACCATCTTTTTTTTAATCTTCATTATCGTGGGACCATTCTTGAAACTGTATCTTTACTTCAAGAGTGAATCAAACAAACTCTTCATAACTCCCAATGTATCAGATATCAATATCCTTTTGGAGGTGTAGTTTTAATCCACAAATTAATCAATCAATGTTTCTATCATTTTTATAATAAATCTCGACACCTGTGTTGCATGCCTTGTAAAATTTTCTTTATAAATATTCATTGATTTACTATCTATTTTCTTAAGATCTAGTAACTCTCTATCAATCATTTTTTGAATAGATCAAGGAAAATAATAGTTAATAAATAACTTCTAAAATTCATTCCACTCTATTTATTCTATTTTATCCTTCTATATATTATTCTTTATCAGTAACCCCAATTGATCGGATTATCCATCTAAATTATAGGCGATAAAAGTAACTTTATCCTTCTCAGAATAGCAGAGCACAGAAAAGATATTATCTATTGAGTTAAACCGTTGTTCAGTGATATGTATATTAGATGATCCACTAAATGTCAATGGTTGTTTCTACATAAAGGACTCAATTACAAGTTTCTCCTTCTTAGGTGATGGTGCAAGGTCCACATTATTCAGGTTATTTTCAATCACCTGCGATAGTTGGGTAAGAATCCCCATGTTGTTTTTGAATCCACCTCATAAGGAATTGGGATTTTAATTTTTGAAATCATTGAATTTACCCTCACATTGGTTGTTTGTTGGTTTGGTTTATCCTGGATCCTCCCATTTTCTAAAATAGAAAATTCTTAATAAAATAGAAGTAAACGAGGCATGAATAAATAATTTATTAATATGATCAAATTAATTATAAAGTCACTTCTTATGGGAGACATAGGTTTTCATAGATATACTCTACTTAACACTCTAATATTATTAGATCTAATCTATTTGGGATATATCTATGATTTTTGTTGCCAATAATGTTGGGATTTTTCGGTTTTGATGTTAGTGAATGATATCTGAGGCAGGGTTATGGTGTTTCAACCTAGGTTTGTTAAATAATTTTTATTGTTATTCATCTTCTCCATAGTTTTTTAGGAATGTGGTTTCACTCTCAACTACTGTTATTATAAATTTAAGTCTTGTTTTCTAATTGTATGATTTTATTGTAATTGATTGTGGAATTTTTGTTCAATTATTGGTAGAAACATTTTTTTAGTGATGGTTTGTAAAATTGTGGAATTATTATACAAAGTGTTTTTTTGAATAATTTTAAAATTATTATTTTAAAAATGGTTGTCTAGTTTGATTAATGGAAAAAGGTTTTGTGTAATAGTTTTTGATAAAATTATTATTTTATTAAAATCTTTTAGAATAATTTGTTCTATATGGTTTTAGCATAATTAGTTGGAGTGTGTTATGTTTCATTGATGTGACCCAATTAAAGGGTGGTGTTCCATTGGGGAACTAGTATATGGTTACCTTGTAACGACATGGTATATAGTTGAGATACCACTCATGAGTAAGGAACTATAACCTGGTCATGCATTTTGGATGTGTGGATTGTAATGGGTTATATGAAATGGATTTGTGAAATGGTTTGAAGGACTTTTTTGACTATTTTCTTTTGAAACTGTTTTATTGAGAAAATTATTTTCTTTGATAAAAATTGTTAAAAATTGTTTTAAATTACTTTATATAAATGACTTTAAATCATTTTTTATAACATTTTATATCCTAGTGGTGTGAGTAGGGTAGTAATTTAGTGAAAACCTACTGAGTTTCATTATCACCCCCAATATGGGAACTTTTAAACACTTGAAGATATTGTTTATGAAGACATAGGTAAAGTAAAATTATCTCATTTATTTAGTGATTTATCATGATAATTTGGGATATATTGTGGATTTGGAGCTTGGAGAATTTTGGGAGCTATAGAGTTTTTTTCTTTAGAGTCTTTGACCTTTAATGGTTTGGTCTTCGACTTCATATTCTGATATTAGTGATTTGGTTTCTACATTGTATCCTAAAATAGTTTATGGTTGTAGTTTGGTTGTTTCCATATTAGTATTACATTGATTTTTAGTACATTGGTTTTATGCATCATATAATAGTTTTTTGGTTGTGATTATCTTGGTTGGTTTTTCATTTAAAAAAGGTAAAATAGTCCCCAAATGTAATTGAAGACCATGGAATTTATTGTAGTCATTTATTGTCATTGGGATGTCACATAAGTCTAAGCTGAAATTCCATCTCTTCATAAGCTAACGAGGATGAGAGGGATGTTACATTACCAGATTAATTTGAGGGATATATAATTTTGGTCCCACCCATCACATCAGAAATTCTCATAATCATGTGTAACACATTTAACATATAAAAATCTTATTCATGAAATAAAAGCATATATAAAAAAGTTTCATCAAGGTTTCATAAAATATTATTTCATGAATAACCACTGGGGTTCCAAAATTAATAAGGGAGATCATACTTTGGCATGAAAAATCATTATTATTTAGTGGGGAAGAAACATATCAAGTGGAGTTAAATTAGATGCTTTGGAAATCAGAGAATCTTTGAAAAAACAATGTTTAGAAAACATGTCAACATGGTAGGAAATTGTATATAAAAATTAAAATGTAAATAAAATTTGAGGGAAATAATAGAAATATTCATACCATGAAAGAGAAGATAAATTATAGGAGAGAAATGGGTTAGAGAATCCCCTTACCTTAAATCCTATATTATTTCACCACTTTTCTGCCTCCTAAATTATACACATAGGTTTATTAAAACATGGAACCAAAATTTTATTATGTTTGTTTTTTTGTTAATTTTTCAATTACCATCATTATATTTTACCTATCAATTAACTTTGTAAATTTTGAATCATTTTGATATTCCCATTTTACTAAAATATTCTGGTTTGTTTTTATTTTGATATTTCTATTTGTGGTTTTTATACCAAAGTATAATTAAGTCGATAAACATAGAATACATGTAATTTCAAATTTATATATTATATTTAATTTATAATATCTATATATGTTGGATTTTATAATCATTGACATCATAATTTCTTTGTTGATGGTTAACCGACCATTGATGGGACATTATCAAAAAAATAGGAAAGAGATGTTTGAAATTTATGCCTATCATAAATACAATACTTCTAATAGTTTAACATAATTAATATAATTTATCATACTTATAAATTAATTTCAATATATTTAGGTTTGAAAGAAGTTGGGAAAAAAGAAAATAAAGATGAAATGAGGGAAGAGTTGATAAGAACTTAGTATTTCATCAGCACCTCTTCTCTTGTATGACACTAAGTTACCTTGATTAATGGAGTTAGATTACTACACAACATCCCTAGGTATTCAAATGGTCCTGGTATGGATGATATTTCTAGAGATTTAAGTTTTTTAAATGAGGGATTAGTGTTTTTCAAAGGGAAATGAGAGGGGTAAAATATACATGAGGAGTGGGGTATTATTATGATAACATATTGAATAAAATATCATAACCTTGGTAAATATTCTAATTCATTATTGCATAATAATTATGTCAAAAAACAAGTTGTATTTGGAAAATATTATTTTTAATATTGACGTGAAAATATGAGTTTCTAAGAAAATTATCATAAATTCACGCTTGGTAAATTTTGAAATAATTATTCCAAGAATGAATTTTATTTTATCAAAATAATTTTCTATCTGGGATAATTTTAAATTTTAATAAAAAAATATGATATTTATTAAATACAACACAATATAGTTTATTAAAAATGTTTTTATATTTTATTTGGGTTTTTAATCTTGATATTTATTTTATATCATTAATATATTTTTAAATAAATCATGATAAATATTATATATATTACATATTATTATTTTTTAGATCAAATTACTACTCGAACAATCATGTTACTATTCTTAGTGGCCATATTACTAATCCTAATGACCATGTTACTTTTCCAATGGTCATATTATTATTCAAATGGTCATAATACCTCCTAAAAATATAACTTCATTCCTTTACTAATGCTCACCTCAATTCCTCTCAATGTTTAATATTTTTTTTCAATGATGTTTATTTATTTAATGATGTTATATTTCTTTTTAATTGGGGTTTTCCTGAGGGGAATGATTCTACAAGATTGGGATGACATAGAATTACCCATTTATTTTTTTCTTTCTATTTTCTATTTTTCTCATTATAATATTTTAATTTTAATAGGCATAATAATTGACTAATGTAGTAATTTTCATTAATGAAATAATGTTTTTTATGTGTTTTTATTTTTTTCTTATGTATAATTATATATAAAATAATATAACATAAATTTATTTAGGAAAACAAAATATCATTAATTAATTCTTATTCAATACATGAAACATGGGTGGGTTTTAACCACTTATTAGGAACTACCATATGCTCTACAGAATTATTTAACTAAGTGTAAAGTGGAGAGAAAATGTCTTTGATCATGGACAATGCATATCCCCCAAAATATTCTTAGAAAATATCACCTCGCTATTCAAAAACCTATTGAAAGATGCACAACTACTTGCATGGTATCAACATGAAAATAAAATCACAATTATGCCATTTATTAGTGGGAATCACCCTTCGTTCAATACGATGAACCCACAAGGGTAGGAATTTATATAAATGAGTAACCATAATAAGTATATGATGTACTATAAATAACTTATATATAATGAATCCATGAGCCGTACGTGTACCCTATAATCAATGACTTAGAGTTTAGTGTTGAGTATATGTTTAGCAGAGTCCTAATGAACTAATTTGTTTTTACAGCACCTACATCGGGTTCCTTAGTGTGACATCTAAACTCAATAACCCCATAAAATCATTTTCTTATGTTTCCAAACCTATCCTCACATGAAAATTGACTCCATAATTCATACCTAGTCTGAATAGATCTAACACCACTCTAACATGACCTGACCCACTAGAACCCTAACCTGGTAGGGGGTAAGCAAAAGGATCCACCCCATGCTAGCCTCCAATAGGCAAGGGTCTTGTGACCAATATTGTTTCATAATTTTTCAAAATATGAGATTTATTAGCCTATATCATCATGTGACAACACATATCTCTAATTAAACAAGATTCTATCAGTGAGAGAAGAATATATATAATTAACTTAACTATAACAATACATTCATGAAAGAACATCTATCACCCATATATATTTCCAAAACATAATATAAAAAGGGATTAATACACACCCCAAAAAAAAGGAAAACTAACATAAACAAATGAGATAAAGGTGTAATTGTAGTAAGATAATTCCATACATGAACATCACCCAATATCATCGTCTCCCAGAACCACAAAACATTGTTAGCACTATATCCCCCCATGTTTTATAGATTTTATATCTAAATAAGACACATTATGTCTATATACATAGACCATATATGACTTGTACATCATCTAAAATTTAAAAAAATTATTGACCCAAGGCCCATTTAAGGGTGATTATAAACATACTCAATATGACTCTCTAAAATCACAACAACATCACAAAGAAATAGGTCATCTCAAATCATGTTATAAGAGTTTCTAAAAAGTGAAAACTATTGAAAAAATATAACACCAATATAGCTTAAATTTTCCATTATACACATTTTACTTAGAGAGAATAAAAGATGGGTTATCCAACTTCTGTCAACACTTGAATTCTAAAGAAAATAGTGAAGTCCTTATTATCTCATATCTGATCCAATTATACCACATTAAATAAGAAACAAGATATAATCAATCAATAAAAGAGTCCACAAAGAAGGAATTTAAAAACTAACTAAGTACCACATCTCAATGATAATCCCCATGATTTTGAGGTGAAAAATTACCATTGTTGTATATACTATATAGACTTAAAATAGTTATATCATTGCTAGAACCCTCTAAAGATTTCCTATTCACCCGTGAAGAATTCTCATCAGATAATGTCACCACATACTATGGTCAAACAATATCGTACCATTGGTACATCCTCCAAAACTAACCATAATAGAAAAACATGAAAACACTTCATGAAAACCATGTGGAGTCTCATACCATTTTGTAATACATCCCAATTTTAATGTCAATCGTCAGGTAATGTGATGTGTGTCATACCAACACTCCCAAATATGGTGCTAAAAACACATTCATTAAACACTATATTTTATACAAAGTGAGACATACCTATATTTTTTATATCATTTCCATATTTTAAACATTCAATATCTCAAATATAAAAAAATACTATGAAATGAATATTTAGTTTCCTTCAGAATTATATACATAAGAGAATTCTTTTACAATACTATTAAACATTTCCCCTTTTTGAGCCACACTATACTCTCTTTTAGACTCCTCATTGGATAAAATCATATTCAAATCTTAGAGAATGGAAATATAATAAATGAGTGAGATCAAACACTTAATAAGGGGAAAGACACATCAAAGTGTCATCAAGGATTAGATCATAAGAATACGAGAAAACATGAGCATGTGATAGAAAACTTATTAAATTGAAATATAAACAATATTTTTTTCCAAAATTCATGATAGAAGTAGGTGTGATTTCCAACTAAAAAACACATTACATGGTAATTGATTATGAGAAAATGAACATAAGATAGGGGAATAATCATAGTCATATAGAAAAAATGGAATGAAATTTAAATATAGTATGACAAATAATCATGGCACATAAACAATCATAAAAAATATTCTAAATTAAGCTACCCCTATCATATTAGTACAACAACATGAGAACAAAGATACACATATAACATTCACACAAAAACTTCGGAACAAAACATATTTCATCATGTTCACACACAAATAAATATGAACAATTCTTAATGTATCATGTTCACAAGAAAATCATGACAAAAAAGATTTATGCATCAGGTTCACACAGTGAACTTGTGAAAAAATCATACTGTGTAATGTTTAAAAAACAAACTGGTAAAAAAATGTTTCTTGCATCAAATTCACTCAATAATTAATCATCTCATGTGATATGAAACAACAACCAATGCACTGGTGGGATATATAGTAAACCAAAAATCATAATAATAATCATCCATATATATATATATATATGTTCCATTAGGACATGAAAACATTCATACCATAAACATCAAATAATTATGTCATGGGAAAGAGATGGGTTTTCAAAAAAAAATATAGAACATTCCATAATCGATCAATATGAAGAATATGGATGGTGGAATAAAATAATATCCTTATTTTGAAATAAGGAATTTCAAAGGATGTTGAAATAGATGAAAACAACGCTTTTAGGTTATTGGATAAGTTACATTGGTAAAAAATAAGTAACATCCATTTTTAAAATCTCATGAAATATCCTTAAAACATTTTCTTTGAAATAAAAAAAATTATGCTTGAAAAAAGTAATAATTATTTTAAAAAAAGTTTTATAATAACATAAATTTTATAAAATAATGATTCTTTCAAAAACATCGAATAATTATTTCTTAAAACACAAGCCCTTAAAATCCCATTAAAAATCAAAAAACATTTTAAAATAAAACTTTAACTTAAAAAAACATAAATATTATTCATTCTATTTTCAAAATCATAAATGGTTTGAATCATTTTTAAACAAATTTAAAAAAATTATATAAAAACTTATAAATAATAATTCTCATATGGTTATAGAAAATAGAAAAATGATTTTAGAAAACATTTTTACCATACTCTTAAAATACTATACTAAGAATCACATTTAACAGTCATTTTCATAAAGGTGAAGTGAAAAAATTAGAAAAAAAGTATTTTAAAAATAATATTAAAGAATATATCTTTGAAAAGTGAATACTATTTTTGAGGAAATATGGAGTATAAGATAAGTCAAAAAAAACATGCAATGAATTTTTTAAAATATTTTTAAATAAAACTATTAAAATACCATATCATAAAACGAGATAATAAAACATACTTTAGAAAAGAGGAGAAGGTAAATATTAGGTTCACATGATATAACACATGTTGAGGTTTCCAAATAAAAGGGTAATATAGTTAGTAATGGAAAATATAGAGAAGTAGGGTTAACCCTCAATAAAGACCATGATAATTATTATTAATAATGATAAACATTAGGAAGGAAATTTATAAACATAATGATTTGAATTAAAACTATCACTTTTACCTAGATACAGAATTCATTATAGTATCATTATGAAATATAAGAAAAAAATATTGTTAAACCAAAGTAAACAACAATCATAATGACTCAAGAAAATAAGTTTTGTTAAGAAGACCCCATTATGAAATGGCAATTAAAGAATACAAATAACATAAGAGGTATACCATGAAATAGACATTAAAATATCACGAAATAAATGATATTAATTTTTAATTAAGGTAAAAATGATGACAATACACCATAAAAAAGATACAATGTTGTGCAATATCAAACATGTCTCAGGGATTTGGAAATGATCCAAAGAAATCATTACCTTAATTCCCAACGTCCACTAAAAAACATGAATATATTATATAATAAAATTATTATGTTAATATATTATTATATAACATTAATAATATCTATAAATTTATATAAAATTCTTTAAAGATATTCAATATATTTATATCAGTTATTTGTTTTCTATTTTCAATATCAGGTGTGAGTAATCTCGATCAACATGAACTAGTTTTGTAATAAAAGCATTGTATTTTATTCAAATTCCAAAATTTAATAATCCTAAAATAATAAAAGGTGATGTAATTTATTCTTTATAATAATTTATAATTTAAAAATTTCATTCTTTTGGAGTTTTTTTTATGATCCATAAAGATGGAATCATCAATGAGAAAGTTTCATTGATTTTATAATGAACATACCTTGGAATATTAATTAATGAGTATATTATTAATATTAGAATTCCATTAAAAAATAAAATTAATAATTACTTATTTATATAATATATTATCAGTAATTATGTGATCATTTTTGTCCATGATATTATTTTACAACATTTTTTAAGTATGTGGTTAGACAAGACCAAATATTTACATACCATAATTAATATATGAGTATGGATTTATTTAGATAAAATCTAATTATTAAATATGAGTAATGATATATTTATATATTTTTAAGGTATATAATCATATTTTATGAGGGTTTAATAAATAATAAATAAACTATATAAAAAATGAGATACATTACTATGTTAAAGCGATAGTCCACACAAACATGCAAATAACATTATTTAATAATGGAAAAGGGGAAATGAGGTTAATAATTGTTACCATAGAATACTAATATTAATTATAATTTTTATCCATTATATTGGAATGATATAATTAGTTTTGGGAAATTAAGTTAGAAAATAAAAAAATTAGGGAATGATTAATACTCTTGTTGAGAACTAGAGTTTTCACTTAGATGGCTCCTTTGAAATGGGGGGATTATGATAACTTCTTGTGAACAGAATATTAAGGAAGTGGAGAAAGATTATATGGTATGTAAATAGGTATTTATTTTAATATAAATTTTTATATTAAATTTGGTCTTGAAGGGGTGGTTATACACCCCTTTTATAAGTGGTGAGAATTTAAATTTTGTTAATATTTCATTATTATATAAAGAGAGAACTGGATTGGCATGTACAAAAGAATCAAAAATAGAAAATAATAGAGTTGATATATTTTTTTATATCTACACATAAAACACTCAATTATAAAAAAAATTATATCATTTTTGGATATTTACTCCTTTTGTCTACCCTTTTTACCCTTTTTTTATTTCCCAACAAATACTAGTTTTTACCTAAGTAGTTCATTTTATGACTAAAAATAAAATAGACCTTATTAAATAATTTGAGACTAATAATTACATATATCCAATAAAAGTTTCAATATAAAATTTTTATTTGAATGAAATATTAATTTTAACATTAGAATATATAATGTGTAAGACCTCATTTTTAGAAATGGGGTATTTTTAACCATAAAATTAATGTTTTGGATAAAATTATTATAATTGTTTTTATGATATAATTTAGTTTATTATAAAACAAATAAAATATCTATGTCTCTCAAATAAAATCAAGTCCTAATTTTACCAAAATAATATTTATTTCTATTAATGTAAGAAAACAAATTCATTTCTCGAGAAATATAACTTCTGTTAATAAAATGATAAACATAGGTGTTCAAATTACATATTTATATTTAAAAATGTATATTATTATTGAATAAGTAAATTTTTATCATGATAAATTTTTTATAAGTTTTTAAGTTGTACTTGCCTTTTTATAGTCATAAATGGTAATGTTTTAGTAAAAACTGTATTTTTCACTATTCACCACAACCTATCTATTTTTTAAAAATTCCAAAATTTCATCCAAAAATTTGTTAGAAATTTTTATTTAAAAATGAATTTAATTTTAAATAATTAAATTTATAATATTTATAAATTAATAATTTATAATATATAATGAAACCTGTTTTTACTGAAAAAATACCCTTTAAAAAATAATTATTCATAATCATATTTTGTATGAATTTATAATTGAGTTAAATTAATATATTTACTTTAGGTTATAATATCATTAATTTTTATTAATAAAAAATATTCCATATAATGTCTTAGTGCTATTTTGTTTGGGGAAAAAGCTATCCAATATAGTATAAATTTATAATATATATATTCTAAAATATCAGGGCATTAATTGATTACACTTTAAATAAATTGAATCCACACAATTTTAATTATCACTTAATAGTGAACATTACTAAGGTTATCTATGAGAAAGTCACAACTAAGGATATAATTTCTACACTGATATCATCAATCATTATAAATATATCTTTTTCCATCAGAATATGTCACTCATAATATTGAGTTTTCCTTGAATCATTTAAGTAAAAATAACTCATGATTATGTATTATAAATGCTATAATATATTTATTTTCCCAATATATCTCATATTCAAACATACACTGAATGATTATCAAGGGTTGGTCCAAAATATGAAATGGGGTTTCCTTATTTTGTTCATTACTATGGATTCTATACAAAGACAACAAATACATTTCCAAAATCACATTGAATTTATATATAGGAGGGATAAAAAGACTTTCAAGAATAAAAATATATACACCTCAACATGGGATTCAATAGTAAAAGGATCCTTCATTGATTCTATCAAACTATTAGGGTGTTGATCTGATGATTTTTGAAATCTTCTTTATTTGAGTAGTGTGGATAGATCTAGATTCCGATTGGATATCCACGAAATTGGAGTAACACTTATGGTATATTTTACCCTTAATTTTCATGAACTACCTTTAGAAGTTTTGATAACATTGGATTCCTCTTATTCCATTTTTTATGGTGGTTGATGGTGTTTATTATTTTAGTTATCCATTATTTTAGGGAACCATTTTTCTTTATTCCTAATCCTAATTCATTTGAGGCATTGAACATTCTTAACCTTCATTTTTTTGATCATGTTATTCACACCAGATCAAAAATCATGAGGCTAATTAATAATATTTCTACAAATGGAAGAATTTATTATTCATTTGAGACTTTCCCTTGGGTTCTTATTTTAATATTTTTGACATGTAAGAAGTTGAATCATCATTCCTTCATCATCTTCATCACCTAATCATCAATGAAAATTAATCCATCCATTCTTTTTTACATTTGGATTTCGAGAGAGGCTCAAGTTTTTAATTATATGATCTCATCATTTTCTAGGTATGTGTCTCTATAAGTATTTCATTTAATCATTTGAGGACACATATTTTTCAGAGATGGAAATCCTTTATTAGGTAAAACGAATTAATATTCATGGACATATGTCTGTTTGACATAATGGATTTCAGATAAGTGGTTCAATCATTCCTAGAAGTTCTTAGTTTTTTTAGAAGTATCAATGGGGGTTCCGATAGTTTTTTAAGGAAAATGGGTCAAAAAACCATATCCTAAACATTTACACATCATGTAAATGAATTACACATCGTGTAATGTTCAAGATATTTTAAATAATATTATCAGGTGATGGGTTTTTGGATGTATCCCATTAAAAATAATTACTTGATGTGTAGCTATATTACATGTCATGTAATTCCTTGATCTACAATTTTGATGTATGTTGTGTGGATGATTTTTCCATTCAACCATGTGATGATTTTATTATTTCATCATAGTGAAACCTTACAGGTTATTTTTTTAGTGAAAACTAACTTTTCGGATGTACATATAATGCAACTAATCTATAGTAAATGGTTTTGGAACAGTTTTCCATTCTCTCCATTTTTTCTCCAGACATTGTAGTGTAACAAACTGATCGTGTGTGTTGTTGGTTTTAATCTCAATTATTATTGATCTAGGATCCTTCTTGAAATCATATTCACCTTATTTCTTGTGGTAATTTTCTATTGGAAGGATTTATTTACCATCTGTTATATTTAGGGGGTCTAAACCATAACCATATGGCTTAATAATTGTCATGTATGTGCAATATTTCAATTTCTCCAACATATCCTGCACCAAAAAATTGAAAGAATGAATGTAATTATTGTTTGGACTCACTTTGGATCCAATTGGTTTTAAACCTGTCTTGTGGCTACCAATCCGGTTAGACAACCCTTGATTATATATGAATAGATTAATGGATTAATGTGTGTTTATCATGACATGGATTGTGGGTGTTTTCTTGATATAGTTTCACCTTGTCTTGGCTTGTTTATTGAGATAACTGGATTGTTAATGGTTATAAAGAATTGATATATGAAATGTATAATTGAACTTGAAATAGTAATTTTCATAATTAAACATTGATCCCTATGATGTGATATTGTGATATCCTTGCTATTATGAATTTTTTTGTGATTAAATAATATAATTATTATAAATGGAATTGGTTAAGGGATATATGATGAAATGATTATATAGTGGGATATTCCTAGTAACACAAGATTAAGTTCTGATATAGTGGGTGTGGCCCAATGAGACATGAAGAAATTATTATATCATTGGATTTGCCTAGATGACTTGTTGAAATGTGTATAAAGCGGGCATGGCCTAGTGGAACATCCTGAAATTCATATATAGCGGGTTTGACCCAGATTGATATGATTTCTACCTTGGTTATAATGTCATGGTTGGAATGGTTATTGGAAATTCTTAGATACATTTTGGAATGGAACCATTGTAGGTTATGATATTCATTAATTATTAAGTTATGGTTGGCATGGACGTGAGACATGGTTAGAGACATACCAACATGTTACTGAAGCAGGTTTATGTGGTATTAAGTTAATTTTTTAATTTATTAATAAAATTTTTTATGACATTATTTAATACACTTGTTATTATATAAGTTATATTTGGACATGGTTGTGTCGACCTACTGAATTATAATCAAACCGTATTCAGGATTCCATTTGGAACCCGAGAATAATTTTTCGATACAGGTCTGGAAAATGGTAATGGACCATTCTATTGATTGTTTCTTACTAGATGGTCTCAAGTTAGAAGATGAGACTGATATGGGGTTTGAGATGAAGGAATTTTAAGTCTTTATTTGACTCTACTAGTCTTTAATATGTATTATTACTAGCATGGAATTTATTTCTATTCGAGAATGTTATCACATTATTCCTTTATTTTTTATTTTATTATCTAGTTTTCATATTAGTTGGTTTTCACTTTATTATATTTTTTCTATTATTTCTACACTATGATATTTATTTATTATTATTATTTTTTAATTTTTCAGTTGTAGTATAAACTCTAAATCTAAGGGGGTATATTCTCCTCACTATACTTATCAAACCCCAATTTCTATTTAGCAGCCTATGGCATACAGGTAGGCGCACATGTGATCTCATAACCAAGCCTTTTTGGCCACATGAGAGAGTTCCAAATCAGGGAATGTTACAAAGTGGTATCAGATCACACTGGGTTTTTTCTTCAATTTCTATACTATTTGGGAATGGTAGAAATTATAATAGGATGTGTCAGAGCATGTTAATGATCTTTTTCATTAGTGTAGATAACCCATGTATGGGGGAAATTCCGAGTTCCTAGGGGTTCATTGTTGTTTATGTCGTTCACATGTTACAATTGATGTTATTTTACCTTTGGTGATTCACATGTTGTGTGGGGCTATCATGTTATGATATTATTAATTATTTTAATTTATAATCATGGCCCGGTATGGAATGGGATGTGTATGAGATCATCATAATAGGAATATAATGATATATATTGATGTGCATTGTTCATGATAGGGATATATTGTTTAACATGTGATATATAATTTCATATTGAACTATGTTATGATATATCAGTTATACCTTGGATATGAAATAAATGAACTATTATTCCATTCTAAAACACTCATAATCCATGTCTAGAGAGATAAGGAGTTCGTGGTTCTCTGTAGTTGTCATCTTTTGAGGTTAACCTTGTTATAGCCAATGTTCTAAGGAATTTGTTTGTCTTGTATATAAAATGCATCTCATTAAATTTGAGTTGAGTATCAGGAGATTGGAAACCAGAACACTCCTAACATAGATAAACAATATCTTCCTATATCTCTTTAGGGTCAGTTAGATGTTTATCATTGTGGAAGATTCTTGAGGGTTATGGGATCCATGGAAAGAGATACTGTTAAAACCATGACTTTCATGTCCATATTGATGAGAGAGTTTTAAGTGCAGTATTAGCATATGTTCACTGGGGAGGGAAGAATCTAGGAATCCATGTTCTGTATCGAGTAAGTCTAGATGATCTTTAAGAATCTTGAGACACCCAAAGATGAGAGTGTGAGGATTTCTGTTTATATTTTTAATGGACCATCCAAGAATTGGAGGTACATTTTAGAGTTAGCAAGGCAGCAAGAGGATTTATCATGGAAGGACTTTGAGATAATGTTCCTGATCTATTTTTGTCACAATACATTAAGGGATGAAGAGGATCATGAGAATATACACCAAACATGGGAGGGAACATCGATGCTAGAATACAATGAACATTTCATTAACCTACAACACTTTTCTCCATCTTTGGCAGCTGATGAGATATTTAGGTTGATACATTTCTAAAATGGTCTTCTCTATGAGATCAGGTTGCAAGTGAACATGTTCTGTATGAGAAGTTTTACATATGTGACACATCATGAACTCATCAGGGAAGGAAATTTGATAGACTCCCTGAGAAATGTCTAGTCTTTTTCAATAGTGAAAACTGTTAAATCTTCTTCTAGTGGAATGGAGTGCCACTATAATAGTTTTCACCAGTGCAATAATGGGAAGAGAAATCATGGAAGTGGGTAGATATCTAGGGATTATGTTATATTAAAGTGAAATTATTATTTAAAATGGGTTTCAAACGGACTTAGTGTTTGTACCCTTCTTTGGATTGTCACGCTTGATACTGATTAGGCTACCTGAAGAGGTTTTGTTGGGGCATACAACAATAGATTAGTGGAAGAGGAATATGACATGAACCAGAGTCCAGGAAGGCCTCAACTACTCCTTAGTAAACATGTATATGGTGATCCACAATATGTTAAGGTCAATAAAGGGGATTTGGTACCCTTGTATAGGAACATAAGTGCTAGGAATTGGTTATAACTCAGGGGAGTCAGGCTAGAGCCCAGGGCAGAGGGAATGGTCAACTACATGTTATGTAGAATACTTCAACTATTTAGGATGCATGACCATCTATTATTAGAGGTATGTTTTATATATCATATACATTTAATTGTGTTTTTATATAGGATAATCACATTACTTTTTATCCACTCTTTTTTAAATGGTTTGGTCTTGGCTGTTGAAATCTTATCTATTTTTTGACCATTGACACAACATTAGGAGTGCAGATAGAGAATATGAAACAATGCAAGGAGTGTTCTATTGATATTGGTGTTTCCCATTTATTTTGGGAACCATTAATGATGTAAATGATAGGTTTTGGAATTATTCCTGGTATGGATTAGTTTTTTCAATACTAGGATCATATTTACTGGTACTAGAGGAGAGTTACCTTTTTATATCTATAAGGAGGCAGCTATTCTCAACATGGTGAGTTATATATTCAGGTTTTCCCTAAAGGAAAAATTCAATAAAGTTTATATTTTATCTTGGACCAGACAGTTGGTCTTCCTCTAGATTATGGTGGAATGTAGTGTGATTAATTTCCTTCAAAGGTAGATAATTTTCAGGATGTCATTCCTAACGAGTTCTATGGATTACCAACTGACTGTGGGGGGGGGGGGGGTCGTTTATGATCAAGTTGGTTCCGTGAGAAGATCTAGTTTCTTTCACACCTTATAAAATGGTACAAGCAAAGATTCATGTTTTTAATGATCAGCTGGAAGATCTATAATCTAAGGGTTTTATAAATCCTTTTACATATACATGGATTTCTACTATTCCCTTTCCTAGGAAGGATAATGGGACTTTTTTCTTGTCTGTGGATTATTGAATATTGAACTAGATGATGGTGAAGAACTAGAATCATCCTCCATGCATTAAATTTTTTTTTAATCAATTGATAGGTGCTAAGATATTCCCCAAGATTTATTTTAGATCAAGATACCATCATTTTAGATTGATACCATTAGGCACACATCAGACTGCTTTGTGGAGTAGGTACGACTTGTATGAGTTCATAGTGATGTTGTTTGGTTTGAATAATCTACTAGCGGTATTCATGGTGTTGATTTATTGGATCTTTCGGACTTTTATAAACTAGTTTTTTTGTGGTTTTTTTCAATGAACTATTAGTATACCCCCAGTCATCAAGAAATCATGAAAACCATATTTCCCTTGTCCTAAGTACATTGAAAGAGCATTTAGACTATTCCATGAAAACCAAATGAAGTTTCTAGATTAATAAAGTGCACTTCTTGGGCCATGTCATCCCAGAGGAAGGAGTTTCCAGGACCCAAAAAATATTAAAGTCATGGTATCTTGGGAGAATCCCAAGAATGTATTTGATATTTATAGCTTTCTAGGTTTAGTACATTATTATCGGTGCTTTATCTAGTATTTATCCCATTTGATAGAATCGATGTCTTGGTTGACCAAGAAAAGGGTGATGTTTGTTTGGTCTGTTGCTTGAGAGAGAGATATTTTCAGGAGATGAAAGGAAGGATGAAATTATCACCTATCATCACTTTACATGTTATGGGTAAAGAATATACTGTGTATTGTGAGGAATCCATAGTTGGACTCTGAGAAGTTATGATGTAGGAGGATTGAGTGGATGCATATAGCTCAAGATAGTTGAGGTTGCATGAGAGGAATTATCCAAACCATGAATTGGATTCTATAACAGTGTCACATTCCATGATATGATAGAAGAATTATCTCATGGGTGAGTGGTTTGTGTTATAAGAAGACCACAGGGGACTCAATTATATATTTTATCAGTGGGACATAAACCTTTAGTAGAGGAGGAGGGTCAAGTATCCACATACTTTTGAATTCTAGTTGGATTATACATAAGGGAATGAAAACATCATTTAAAATTGTTGGACTCATCGTATATTAATCATGTTTTAATGATCAAAAATCCTATTTAGTTTGTAAACCATGTCAAATATATGTAATCTATCTCACATCAAATGTACAGTTGCTTAGTAAAAGCTATCCAAAGATCTAAAGTGCTATACACTCAGTTTGGTTACTATGCACTTTCTCTTGATTCAATTTATAATGAATTCTCTAACAAATGATTAAGTTTAACTAATTTTATAAATAATACTGCTTAAGTCTAAATATATATATTTGCCCTATGTCATGAGACACCATGACAAGCAGGCACCATGACATCCATACACCGTGACATCCAGACACCGTGACAAGAAAACACCGTGACATCCAAACGTCGTGACATCCGGACACCATGACATCCAGACACTGTGATATCTAGACATATGAACAAGGCACCATGAACGAGACACCGTGAAAAAGCAGACTCTGTGACCATGAGACACCGTGACTTTGAGACACCGTGACTAATATAGACACCGTGTGAAGGAGACATTATTTCCATGACATACTGTGACACCATTTCCTAATATATTTTATCCTCTTTCAATTTAATCTCTAATAGTCATATTTGAAGATTTCAATGGACTGACATAATTAATGTTTATTTGTAGACATGTCCTCAAACAGTATGAGGTACAAGGTGTAGAATACATTCAACCTGTCAGCCCCAACACATGCACTCCCAGATAAAAGAGTAATGTGGCCCAAAAAAAGTAAAAAGTAGCATGATACTAAAGAACAAGATGGTTGGAATGAGCATGAAAATATAATACATATAGATAATTGGATCATGCAACTCAACTCTGCTGAAGAACACATGAAGCATACTGGAATCTCGAAAACATCTTCACATTGTAAAAAAACATGAAGAACACAAGCCAAATCTATCTGACTTGCGACACTCTGTTTTCCATATGAGGAATTTAGTTCTACATCTGCCTCATCTCAGAAGTCTAGAGTTTCAAATACCAACACTCAGATAACTTCAAAACCTATCTCAATATTACTGCTATGTTGTGCATCATTTTATTAATTTTCGAGCAGAGTGTGTATCTTTAGTGAAAAATGCTCTGTCTACTGCATTAAACTTAAGGATAAAAGATATCCCTACTCAAAAATTCTTTTACTCTTGTGTATACCCACAGATAAGTGTGGAAGAGGTCCTTATGTGGCCTGGTTGTTTGTACCAACGAAGAACTATGGAAGAGGTCCCTGTGTGGCATGGACGGTACTGTGTCCTATTGTTAACCCTGATCCAGGGTGTGGATCCAGTTTATTTATATAAAATTCTTGGTGTAAGGTTATCACCAAGTGGAGTGTATTAGGTCCCGACTTGAGACTGAACCACTTGTTTCATATCCACTATTCTGCTTAATTTAGTCTTCTCTGTTTTACTACTTTAATGTATAATTCAGAAATCTCTAAATTCACTTTGATAGTAACTCTTGGAAAGAAGTTATAATTGTTTTGCCTTAATGGAATATCTTCAAAAGTAATATTAATAACTGATATTAAGATTACGTAGAACTAATCAATCTTCTAATAAATTATTCAAATATTCAAACTCTTAAAATATTATAACCTTGATTAACTGGGTTGTATTTAATATTTTGTGGAAACATTTTAGAAATAATTTTTAATCATAAATTTTTTGGATACTCAATTCACCCCCTCTTGAGTAATCTACCCTGACCAACAACAATGAATTAAGAGGGAATATACAGTTAGAGATGGTATTGGAGTCTTGAAATGAGTGGAGAATAATTGATCTCTTTAAATACATTCATCTACATGTTTAGGAGTCTCAACGATGAGTATCTTTGACTCTGACATCTGTTATACCTATACTTCTAGAACATATTAAGACTAATAATTTTTATGATATGAAGTTATTATTTATGAGAGATAACTTATATAGTGGGGAGACACCATCATGGTGGTCTATTTGAAGTGGCAATTCTCTTCTTTTCTCTGACCAAGTATGGGTTCTTATGGGTTTACATGAGGTCCTAATAAAGGAGATTCATTATTCTAGATGGGAAGTACATCTTGGTTTGAAAAACATGTATCATGATCTATGTAGAAAATATTGGGGTCTGTAATGAATAATTAAATAAGCAAGCTCTCTGGCTATATTATCACTTTTCATCTGGTGAAAGCTGAGCATCAGAGGCTAGATGGTCTTTTGCAGCCTTTTCCCATTCCTAAGTAGACCTGGGATGATTCAACTATAGATTTTATGATTGGAATACATAGAAAAACCCCAAAGAAATATATTTTATGGGTGATTTTTAATCGATTGAAAAATGTATACCACTTCCTTCCTATTAAGGATACCTTCATTGTTGACGATATGGGTAGTCTTTATGTGCGCGAGGTAGTTTGGCTATATGATGTTTTGAGAAGTGTTGTTTCAGATAGAGATTCTTGTTTCACATCATGTTTCAATTAGTGAATTCATAAGGCTCCGGGATCATAGGTTCTTTTGAGTATGGTATATCATCCTTAGAATAACGGTCCATCGAATAGGATTATTCTGTATTTGGAGGATATGTTTCGAGCCTATGTTTCAGATTTTAGTGGTTTGTGGGAGCAATATTTGGAACTTATGGAGTTTGAATATAATAAAAACATCCAAGAATCGATCCAAATGAATCATTTTTTGTCATTGTTTCGCGCGGAATCCGGGGATGACCTCCTGGACGGGAGATTCAAACGTTCCGATCGGTTTCTAACGGGTTTGTTCGTAGAACCGGAAACATCCAATGATTCCACATCCGTTTGGACCTACTTTCCAAAGGCAGGCGCTCATTAGCTTGTGGGCTAATGAGGCTTAGGAATTTGCATTGGTCGAGAGGATGGGAGGTCGGACTCATCACACCTTTTTGAGGGGAATTATTGTCTACTCCGGGACTCTCTTTATAGATTTAAGTTAAGTTCGTGAATCCTTATTACATTACCAAGTATAAAATGAGCTTTCCTTTAGTTTTAACAATCAATGATTAAATATGCAAGAAATTTAGAGAATCTTTTATATGTATTCGAGGTTCTTCATCAATATAGAATCATCTATATTTTTTTAGAGATTCTTGGTCAATGGTATCCTTCAAAACATTTATATAAAAGTCTCTTGGTCATTTTGATGACCAGGCTGGTTTTAAAGCCACTCAGTGGGGCACTTGAAGTTTATCGTCATTCAGAAGGACATAGATTATTTCAATGTTGGGATCGAACCCATGAATGGGCTACCTACGTATCCTTTGTTTTGAAAAAGGAATCAGAACCCACGTAGTTCGAGGAATGGGATATGATGTTTTATGATTGATGGCTCAAAGATGAATGTCATAATTACTTTTACACTCTAAGCTCACGTGAGTCATGCTCGGTGTGAGAAACAAGAGGTATTGGTAAAATTCAGACAATTGTGCCATAAAAGATGCAATCATAAGAATTTGTTTTGGGGCTTATGTATAGATGACTGCCCAGATAGACGAAAGTTTAGGATTTACTTTTAGGGAGAAAATCCAAGAACAGGGTCCACAAAGTTATATATGCTTCATGGAGATTTGAATACTCTAATCTTGGGGCTTACTCCTAAGGAGGATGCCCAAGTTAGGAGGGGACTTATGATTGGGTTTTATTCCTGAAAAAGGAAACCCAAATCAAAGGTAATTTGTGACTGGTTAAGAGAAATTTTAAGAGACTTGGGGCTTACTCTTAAGAAGGATGCCCAAGATTTATGACTAGGACTTATTCCTGAGAAGGAAGCCTAGGTTTAGGGGACTTGGGGCTTACTCCTGAAAAGGAAGCCCAAGGTTATGACTGAGTCTTATTCCTGAAAAGGAGACCCAGGTTAGGGATTAAGGTTTGGGGCTTACTCCTGAGGAAGATTCCCAAGTTTGGGAACTTTTAAGAATTTGGGGCTTACTCCTGAGGAGGATGCCCAAAGTTGGGGTTGAGGCTTACTCTTAAGAAAGATGCTCAAGATTTAGAGGACTTGATTGGGGCTTACTCCTGAGGAAGATGCCCAAGTTAGGATTCTCTCATCTTTAAAGGATGAGGTTGAATGAATGAACTCTCAATTTTTGGTGACATAAAGATGTTTAAATCACTAGGTTTTGAGAGATATTTCACAGAATTCCTTTCAGATAAGGATGTCAAACCAAGAAATCATGCCATAAATGGCTTTGAAGAGTATCTTGAAGACTGAATCTTGAATAGGAAAGGTGAAATGGCTTAAGAGGGGTAAAATGGGCAAGATAGGCACCCAAAAAGATAGGGGCGCGCAAGTATTAAAAGTCGCGCAAGTCCTGCGGCGGCGCGCAAGTATTGGTCGCGCAAGTATACTTGCGCGACATGAGGGATACTTGCGCGATTTACAACCAGAGTTGAAATACTTGAGCGTTTCTTTATTAAACCCTTTATAATCCTCTTGAGGTTTTTTCAGAGAGGGGACGCGCAAGTTATATTGAAGGAATTAAGTCGGCGCGCAAGTGTTTGATAAGTTTCAACACTTGGCCTTCCTTCTTCCCTTTAGATCTTCCATTCTAGGTAAGAAATTACCTTAGAAGTGTTCTGGAAGCTTTGAGAAGAGACTTGGGCGTCGGGAGCTTCAATCCGAGTTTCTGGAAAAAAATCCTCTCGAATGGGGGGCCCACAGGGTCTATTTATAGGCAAAAGAAGACCCCGGGCGGTTACTGGGCGGTTACCAGATCTGTCGCGCAAGTCCCTTGCACGACCATGAGGGGTCGCGCAAGTGTTGAGGGGTCGCGCAAGTGTACTTGCGCGACCAAGAGGGAACTTGCGCGATACATGGGCAATGTTCTCCTTTTTTATCCCTTTGTCGATTTTTGATGTTTCTTCAAAGCATTAATCACTTTGAGCTCAGATATTCCCTTTTCCGAACTTTAGATTCCGTGACGAAAGGAGCGTCAACAAAAGTCCCCCCTCAGAGTTGGATCCGGAGAGAAAACGAGGATTTGACTCTGAGGAAATCGAATCCCTCGAAAGGAAAAGGGTGGCGCGCAAGTCTTCAATGCACAGAAGTCGACGCGCAAGTCTTCGTCGCGCAAGCATTGAGCACTCTGGATGCGGCGCGCAGATAGGCCCCCTGGCCTATAAATACACGGCTTCCGGCCGTAGATGGCATCTGAAGTTCCGGATTTCTCGAGCTCTCGCCGCGCAAGTCTTCCTCGCCGCGCAAGTCTCTTGTTTTTGCTGTTTCTTCGCTGCCGCGCTACTCTCAAGGTAATAGGGCTTGCGCGGTAATACTTGCGCGACCAAAACTTGCGCGGCACATGTACCACTTGCGCGACATCTCCATACTTGCGCGCCTTAATGCCTTGGCCATTTTTTTTCAAATTCTTTCACAAATTTTATGAAAAATAAAACCCATTTAAGAGTTTAATTTATTTAACTCCTGTGCAGATTCAATGGCTCTTAGACCTGGATTACTTGATGAACTGGCTAGCAAGCGGATAGATGATATGATGAATATCATTGGCCCTGATTACTATACTGTCAAAAACAGCACTCTTCCAGATTTGGCTAAGTATCTGAAGAAATATCATCACGACTTTCCTCACTGCACTTATCTACCTTTGTATGGTCATGGTCATCTGCAAGAAGTCATTATTCCAGAAGTAAAGAATTATCTTCCATTTTCTTGGTTTCAGAATTATACCAATTTTGCTTCAGCAAATATCTCAGGCGGAGGAGTATTTCAAACTGCTGGAACAGTAGAGAAGGCTTATGTGATGCATCATAGCCCTTGCACACCAGATCAGAAAAAACATACACCTGAGCTTCAACCACATTGTCATCCTTCAATCTTCCGAGATGCTCAGATGGATCAGTCCAAAGGCTGGAAGAAAAGTTGGGATTTCCGCCCTGGGGGAGGTGTGAAGCCAACTTGGATGTGGGCATACTGGGTGCGACAGACTTGCGCAGAGTTTATTGAGGATCTGAAGAGAGCTGCAATATATGAAGCTGTTTGGTTTGGGCAGACATATATTTACAGACATGATATCTTCGTGCCAGAGATACTCAGTCACTGGAGTCCAGCGACTAATTCTTTCCACTTGACTCATGGAGAAGTAGGTATCAGTTTGTGGGATGTCCACAAGATTTCAGGAGCTCCAATCTTGGGCGATATGTATGATGAATTCATTCCTCCCAAGGTGACTTGGAATGATCCAGAGAAGACTCCTGTTTTGGCTCGAGAATTATTCAAAATCTTTCACAAGCTCAAGAGTTCAGAGACCTCATTAACTCATTTCAGAAAAGATATCCATCCGGAAGAATGGATGAATGTGTTTCTTACTGAGAAGAAAGGGATGGAGCCAAAGGAAAAAGGATCCAAGAAAAAGAAATCCAAGGATACCCGGCCCAGACGTCCTACCACTTGTCCAAAACCTGAGAAGAGAGGAGCTCCTGGCACATTCTGGCCAACTCTAGAAGCAGGAGAGTTTGAAAAATGGGGCTATGAAGTGAATCAAAGAATTCCAAAGAAAACTCGTCTGGCGGGTTTCTTGGCAATGTGGCTCAGTATTTACCTCTTGCCGGTCAGGGATTCGAAGGGAGGCGTTAGGCCAGGGACCTTCGTCATTGCGGCCAAGTTAGCTGAGGGAAAAATGGTTGGGTTAGCCACCCCCATTTTAGCAAAGATCCACAGGAGTTTACTTCACGTCTTCCAGGGTAAATCTCCTTTAAGAATAGTGGGACCATTCCAGGTTTTGTGGGGATGGATCGCCACTCACTTCAGGACTTACAATGTACAGAATGGATTACAAATTCCTGGAAGCTCTTTCAGACCGTCAGTGCAAGAATTCTCTGGAATTTCTCCATTAGATGTCAATGGTTATGACATAAAAGTAAGACTAAGCATGTATAAGGAATTCAACTTCTTTCCTTATGGAAGTCCGCCATCTGGGCGGTTTGTTGATGATGGGAAAGCCCCATTGGATTTGAGGGCATACATGCTAGCTTGCAGGGATGGCGTGTTAGTAGCCAGGATTGATGGAGAAATCATATGCGAGGCCTATGCTCCATATAGATTTGCACGCCAATTCAAATGTTTACAACAGATTGTTGTATCCCCTCCAGTACATGTCAGGTTAGAGCAACATCCGATGGTTGCTCGACAACTATGGTTGCTGACATCAAGAGAGAAGACTGGGGCAGTATTTGATCTACCAGTTGAAAAAGAGGCACATTATCTGACTACATTTTATGCCGAACACTGGATAGCATCATACCCCAAAGGGATATTGAATCATCCTGTATATCAAGTGGGAAAGAGGAAGAGGACTGTAGAGAAAGAAACTCTTCCTCATGAAGGTGATGCTTCTCCTCCTGAAATAGGTTCAACAGACTCCTCCTCTAGAACTGATTCCTCAGATCATCATGATGGGGATGATGAGGCACAACCGGCAGCAAAGCGGTTTCGTGCCCGATATAATCCTCCGGCCAGAGTTAAAAGACCCACTCCATCAGCTCCTGGTGAGTTATTTGATTGTAATAACTTCAATCACTGCTACTTTATAAAGTAATAAGTCTCACTTTCTTATTCTCTATCTGTAGTTGCAGGAGTTGGGAAGAAATTAAAATCAAAAATTGTAGGACCTTCCTCACAGCCTTTATATCTAAGACCAGAGGCTGTTCAGCTATGGTAGAGATTATACTGTGATACTGAAACCGCCTGGCTGGATTTGTGTGAGGGCCTACAACTTCTTGGGATAGGATATCTTCTAGCTTCCAAAGACCTTCAATACGGAGATAACCCCAATGAAGTGCGGGCTTACATCAGAGAGCTGGAAATGCTCATATATGCCACTGATAATTCGGTTCCTATCACCAGGCGGGTGAAGGAAATGATTGATCGTGGCACCACTAAGGGGGCTGGTGGTTCTGGAGATGAGGAGTGGCAAGAGTACGTGGCTCCTGAAGATGTAAGTTTTCTTTCCTTATTTTCTTTGCAACTTGATTTCAGTTGAAGCTTTGTTACTTAAGGAAGTTATTTTCTTCATCTTGCAGCTTGCAAAGAAAGGGACCGGGGTTCCTTCGCCACAATATAGCCCTGGTGGTACTGCTGTTGGGGCTGCTGATGATTCTCCTCGTGAACCAGGCGAGATATCTCCAGGCCAGCAGGCCATGAATGAGGCACTGGACATAGCCTTTCATTCGCCAATCCAAGTGCCAATAAAGGAGACAGCTGAAACTCCAAAAAAACAAAAGAATCCAAGGCAACGAAGGAGGAAATCCTTAGCTAAACGTTTCATTAGCAGTGGTAAGTCCTTCGAACAATCATGATTTTATACCCATAATCATATGGTTACTCATATTTCTGAGGATTGCAGGGGCTTCTTCAATTTCCCCCTTGAGGGAAGGGACTGATCCTTCTTCAAAGGCCGTGGAGGGTGCTGTAGAACAACCACAGACTCAAGCTGACTTGGTAGCTCCTGGAGAAGAGCTGCCATCCATTCCCAGTATCCCTCCCACTACTGAAGATGCTGTCCAGGGTAAGGGGTTGCAGGACATAAGTCAGCAAGAAGACATAGCAAATGCTCCCACTGGTGAAACTAACCAAGATTCTAAAGTATCATTGGATGAAATGATGAATCAAGGAATGACTTTTGAAGAATTTTATGATCATGCTAGATTGTCATGTGATTTAGAAGACCTTGGGCGTGAGTGTTACCCTTCGCCCAAATTTTTCTTTTAAAAGAAAATATTTCTAACCATGATGTAAAATAATATGCAGTTTCTTCCGTAGAAGCTGCTGAACTGCCAATGCCTGAAGAGGGTGTGGACACTGATGTCAACCCTATCATTGCAGAAACATTAGCTCAAGTAGAGCTAAATCCAATAAACTCTCCTGAGACCCATCTTGAAAATCCTGTTGAAACCGGGAAAGATGGGGAGAAGTCTTCTCATGTTGCTGAACCACCATTGGGTAAGGGATAACAATATTTGTGATTGTACTTTATTTGCAAGACAATCCATTCTTTTGTTATAAGATTCAACTAAAATCTTTCAATTGATCGTGTAGGGCCATCAACTGTAATGGCTAGATCCGGAGATGAGGCTTCAGCCTCTGCCCCAACGGGAATTGAAAGTGAAGAAGCCCATGTCAGAGGGGAAAGAGCAGAACGAGGCACTTCCTTAAGCATGTTAATTCCAGATTACATACCCCCTTCTGACGAAGATGTTGAATCAGATCCAGAGATGCTCAAATCGTTCAGCTTTTCACGACGTAAGGCGTGGAACAATATATGAAACATCATATCGGGGGTGCCCTTAGAAGAGCTACCATAAAAAATTTCCCGATTGTCATCCCAATTTGTTATAATGGGACTTGGTGGTTTTGGGTATGAAAAGATCCATGCTGCAGTGAAACAGATTATCTTCAGGAGGGAGCAAATGTAGACAATTCGCGAAGATTCGACCAGAGTGAAATTGTCAGTCAACATAGGCGAATTTGAGGCTGCGATATCCCAGGCTGAAGCTGATTATGTTGTCAAGATGAAGGATCTGAAGCAAAAAATCAAAGAAAAGGTCGTCCAGCAGGTGCAACTCCAGCAACAGTTAGATGCTGTTACTGGGGAACTTGATCAGCTTAATGAATCATTGGATGAAACTCATATAAATGGCATGAAAGCCATTGCAGATGCTAAGAAGGCACTTCAGCAAGCTGAAAAGAGTGAAGCTGGTCAAGTGCACGAGCTTCAAGCAACTGTTGATAAGGCTCAGGATGCTATACATCAAATGAAGACTTTTGTTGACAATCTCCTGTAATTTCTTGAAAAAGAGAAGAGATTCCAATCTGTGGATGTCCTTATAACTCTTGTGTATCAATGAAAAACACTTTTGTCTTCAATCATTTGTACTTGCATTCTTCCATTACCTGTTTCAAATTTACTTAAGCCAATGGGATTAGTAAGCATAGTTTGATTTTTACTAGGATTATTACAAATAACCCTACAAACTTTGAACCTTTTAACTGCTCAATATTACCTAAATCATACAAAAAAATGTATATTTAGTGAGATGGAACTTGACTTTTATTCAGAGTTCCTTTGTCTTTTGTGTGGGCAGTTTAAAGTCATGCAAGCCGGACATAAAGGGGCTAATGTTTAAGGTCGAAATAGCTTTGAACGAAAATGGATTAAAATGGATTCAATTCCTTGACAATTTATCTGAAAACATATTTACCATACTCAAGTATGAGGGAAAAAATGTAAACTATGGCTTTAAGAATATTTGAATCTGAGGAATGATATGAAAAAGTGCTAAATAGCATTAGAAGAAGTAGTTTCCAAGAATGAAGTTACTATTATTTAACAAAACTCGTTAGGGGGTTGAAATATGCAGGGCCACCTATGGGCATTGGCTGCATAGTCAAATAAAATAGCATCTTTTGGCTGACAAGTCTGTTATGTGGACTGTTTATGCAAGGCCACCTATGGGCACGTGCTGCATAGTTAGGCAAAAGAACTCTTAGAAATTTACTTTCCTAGTGCTAAAAGCCAGTGAAAGTTTATGGAGATTCAAATTTTCTAAAGCATAGAGTTTGTTGTATGGAAAGAGGTACTTGAATATGGAGAAGATATTTCCAAACAAGAATATCGAAGAACTGGATAAATATCACTCCTACAAAGGTCTGACCCAAACGTAGGGAAGAAGAATAAACCATAGACTTGAATACTTTTAGATCATGAAAAAGGATATGGGACAAATATGTTAAGGATGGCTATTTTTGCGGATCCCTGCATACTGTCGTTTAAGACAAATAAGGACAAAAGAGGCATTCTTCCCAAGAATGAAGTTACTATTATTTAACAAACCCGTTAGGGGGTTGAAAACATGCAGGGCCACTTATGGGCATTGGCTGCATGGTCAAATAAATAGCATCTCTTGGCTGACAAGTCTTTTATGTGGACTGTTTATGCAAGGCCACCTATGGGCACGTGCTGCATAGTCAGGCACAAGAATTCTCAGAAGTTTGACATTTTTGTGACTAGAAGTCATGAATAGGGTTATGAAGATCTGAAAATATTTAAGGTTAGGATTATAATACATAAAGATGGGTATTTTCCAATGTATATAGAGATACATAGGTCAATGAAAACCATAATCATGTTGTGGCTGGGTCCCGAATTGAAACTTGGACTTCACTACGTATCTCATAAGAATGAGAATCAAGCCATACGTAGTTCTTGAAATGCAGTTTAACGTCGTGCAGGACGAAAGTATGAGTGATCTTAGTTTAGGGTCATAGAATTCGGACCATAATAATGAATACACAGTGTGTGTTTTCATGAAGACTTTTCAGCCAAGGGACTGAAAGTGAAATTTGGGGTTAGGCCCAAAAGACTTGGGACTGGATTCGAGGGACACTCGAATGTTCCTACGTATCCCATAAGGATGGGAATCAAGTCCACGTAGTTCTAGAGCTACCCTTTGTACAAATTTGGTTCGTACATGTGAAGGGTGAAAAGAGACTTTAGTGCAATGATGGTTTTAACCTAAGATAAAAAGTTTAGGCATTACCATGTATGTACGTAGTCTTTTGAAAATGAAAACCATGATTGAAAAAGAATCAATGTTAATAATGGTTCCTTCTCAAATGAGGAAATCAAAGAATATTGTAGTTTATTGTCGTACCGGACAAAAGTGTTGTATAGTTTAACGTCATATAACAAGGACGAAAGTGAATCAATGTAAAGATATTGATTCCAGGGGTGGTTTCACAAATCATCATCATATGAGATGGTGGTGAACCAATGTGAAGAGATTGTTTTTGGGCTTGAACCTTTGGGAGGTTGCCTACATACCCAGCCTGGAGGGCAAGGATCAAAGTCCGTGTAGTTCAATTAAAGAATGAATTAATGATCAAGTTGTTCTTGTGGACAATGATTTAAAAAATGTTGTTGGGACTTACACATGGTTAGTGGCCCAAAGGGAGTGTTATGGTTGATGTTCGCTCTAAGCTCACGTGAGTCATACTCGGTGTGAGAAACAAGAGGTAATAACAACCTTAACGATGCACAGTTTAATGTCATGTAGGACATATCAAGGATTTTCTGTACAGTTTAGCGTCATGTAGTTAGGACGATGGGGACAATACAGTTTAACGTCATATTGGACGAAAGGGGGATTGTGCAGTTTTAATGTCATGCTGGACTTTTGATGATTATATAGTTTAACGTCTTTCCGGACATGAGGGACTTTTATACAGTTTAGCGTCATGTAGTTAGGACGTCACAGTTTAACATCTTGCTGGACATATTTGTAAATAGTTTATGGTCATATACATGGACCACGGATGATGCAGTTTAGGGTCATACGGGACCATTGTTGTATAGTTTAACGTCATATAGCAAGGACGAACTGGTGCTGTACAGTTTAAAGTCATGTAGCTAGGACTAAGGTGAACCAATATGAGGATATCAGTTCTGGGGATTTTTTTACAGTTTAATGTCATGCTGGACGATGAAAGCGCCACACAGTTTTAATGTCATGTTGCTAGGACAAAATATAGTTTAATGTCATCTCGGACATATACAGTTTAGTGTCATGTAGGACATATTAATAACCAATGTGACATTTTAACGTCATGTTGGACGATAAGGGAACTGACACAGTTTAACGTCATGTTGGACGATGAAAGTGCCACACAGTTTAATGTCATGTTGCTAGGACACAATATAGTTTAATGTCATCTCGGACAAAATATGTGACACAGTTTAATGTCATGTTGGACGAAGTTGTAGTTTAAGGTCATACTGGACCATTGTGTAGTTTAAGGTCATACCAGACCTTGGTGTAGTTTAAGGTCATACCGGACCTTGGTGTAGTTTAAGGTCATACCGGACCTTGGTGTAGTTTAAGGTCATACCGGACCTTGGTGTAGTTTAAGGTCATACCGGACCTTGGTGTAGTTTAAGGTCATACCGGACCTTGGTGTAGTTTAAGGTCATACCGGACCTTGGTGTATGAACCAATTGTAAGTCTTGGTTCTGGGAACAATATTTTGTGTTTATACAAAATACTTCTTCAGAAATATGGCATTAGTGGGAGTCGTGATGTGTTCTCCATCCATTGAAATCAGAGAATACGCTCCATTGGAGTAGACCTTATGTACTGAATAAGGTCCTTCCCATTTTGGTTCAAGCTTGGGAGGTTTCTTTCCTGGTATCATTGGTGTTCTGAGAACCAATACCAATTCTCCCTGAATGAATGAACGAAGACGAACCTTTTTGTTAAAAGCTCGTGCTATTCGATTCTGATAAATTTCCAAGTGGTGCAAAGTGCACAATCTTTTCTCATCTAACTGTTCCAATTCATTCAACCGCTTTTGGGATTGCTCATCTGTTGATAACTGATCACAAATGGCTATTCTGAGTGAGGGCAATTGAACTTCAATTGGCAAGACTGCTTCTGTTCCATATACCAATGAATATGGAGTAGACCGCGTTGCATTGCGAGTGGTAGTCCGATAAGCCCATAAAGCATGATAGAGTTTATCAGGCCATGACCTATTATCTTTATCCACCATCTTTTGCAGTATATTTGAAAGAGTCTTGTTGAAGGCCTCTATCTGGCCATTACCCGCTGCATGATATCGAGATGAATGGTTGGACTTAATGTTGTATTCTTGATACAATCTCTTTACCTCAGAAGAACAGAAGTTGGTGCCGTTGTCTGTCAATATGGTATGAGGGACACCAAATCTAGTAATGATGTTAGACTTGATGAAGCTAACAATGCATTTAGAACTGACTTCTTTGAGAGGTACTGCCTCTGCCCATTTGGAAAAGAAATCAGTAGCAGTAAGAATGTACTTAAACTGCTTGGCCGTAGCTGAAGGGTAAGGTCCTACCACATCCATTCCCCATGTGGAAAATGGCCATGAGTATTTAGCTGTATGAAGTAACTCTGGAGGTTGATGAATGAAATTGGCATATACTTGGCATGAATGACACTTCTTTGTGAAATTAACACAATCTTGTATCATTGAAGGCCAGAAGTATCCAAGTCTTCGAATTTGATCAGACAATCTATGTCCAGACTGGTGGGCACCACAGACTCCTGCATGCACTTCTTTTATGACAGCCATTGTCTCTTCACCATCAATACATCTGAAGAGAACTCCATCAAAACCACGTTTGTAGAGAATTTTCTCGAGGTGGTTTGGACCATCATAAAGAGTAAAATTGACCACACGTCGCCGAATTTGTTCTCTCTCGGCTCTATCAGGTGGAAGTGTTCCATTTTGAAGGTATTCCCTGATAGGTGACATCCATCCTGTAGTATGACCATATGGTTCAGGAATGGGACTAATTTCATTAATTTCCTCTGTTCTGACTTGAACATAAGGTGAAATTGCACGACGGTGGGCAATACCGATGGTTGTCTCGTCCCGATTTGGATCTGCTAAAGCTGTGGCTATATTAGCCAGTGCATCAGCTTGAGCATTTTGTGATCTTGGGACATAAGAAAATGTCGGTTCTGAAGGGAATTCCGACATTAACTCTCTGACGTAATCATACAAAGGGATTAATTCTTCTTTTCTGATGGCATAATCCCCATTGACTTGTTTGATTACCAGGTCTGAATCACCTTTTACCTTTAAGTGATTCACTTGTGCTTGAAGCGCTAACTCCAAGCCTGCAATGAGAGCTTGGTATTCAGCTTCATTATTGGTACCACCTTCCCACAACAAAAAGGAATAAGGTAACACTGCCTTATCTGGAGAAATGAGCACAATTCCTAAACCAACTTTGTTGAATTTAGGATTTTCCATTTTCTTCCCTGTTGGACTTCTAGAAGCACCATCAAAATACATTTCCCATGTTTGAGGATTCTCTTGAATAGAAAAAACTTCCTCATCAGGGAGTTCGATATCTGAATACGTGTCTTCCACTTAAGGGTGTTCAGCCAGGAAATCAGCCAGAGCTTGGCCCTTAATTGCCTTTTGAGACACATACTGGATGTCGAACTGCTGTAAAATAACCGCCCACCTTGCCAGACGTCCTGTAAGCATTGGACGACTAAGGATGAATTTGAGTGGATTATTACGAGATACCAATTGGACCTCGTGATGTTGCAGGTAGTGTCTCAGTTTCTGAACTGCAAAGATTAATGCTAGGCAGCATTTTTCAATACTCGAATACCGGGTTTCTGCTTCAAGCATAGTTCTACTGAGATAGTAGAGACTATTTTCATTCCCAGCATCATTCTTTTGAGCGAGAAAGGCACCCAATGATCGCTCTAAAGCTGTCACATAGAGGATAAGAGGTCTACCCTCAACAGGTGGCATGAGTACTGGTGGACTTAAGAGGTATTTCTTGAGAACATCAAATGCTTCTTGACATTCTTTAGTCCACTGGTAAGTGACTCCTTTCTTCAATAATTTGGTAAAAGGTAAACTTTTGCCTGCCAAATTGGCGATGAAACGCCGAATATAGGCTAAGTGTCCTTGAAGTCCTCTTAATTCTTTCAAATTCTGAGGAGGTGACATACCAAGGATTGATTTGGTCTTCTCAGGATCGACTTCAATACCACGATGGCGTACAACAAAGCCGAGGAATTTTCCTGAGGTTACCCCAAAAGCACATTTTAAGGGGTTCATCTTCAAATTATGTTGTCGAAGCTTGTGGAATATGATTTCCAAATCAGCCAAGTGATCAAAACGTTGTTTGGATTTAACCACCAAATCATCTACATAGCATTCAACAAATTTCCCTAGAAAAGGTTTGAAGATACGATGCATGGCGCGTTGATATGTTGCACCTGCATTCTTTAAACCAAAGGGCATCACCCGGTAACAAAACACACCTTGAGGAGCTCTGAAGGCTGTATATTACTCATCTTCTAGGGCCATTCGGATCTGATTATATCCAGAATATCCATCCATGAAAGAAAGTACTTCATAGCCAGCCGTCGCATCAATTAAGAGTTCTGTAATCGGAACTGGAAAATCATCTTTGGGACAATACCGATTAAGATCTCTGAAATCGATGCAAACCCTAATTTGTCCGTTCTTTTTCTTTACTGGGACAATATTAGCCAACCACTTGGGATATTTAACTTCTCTGACGAAGTTAGCTTTGATAAGCTTATCCACTTCAGTCTCGATTTTGGAAGCATAGGTTGGGTGTGTTCTTCTCGCGGCTTGCTTGAATCCTCGATGTTCTTTTGGCAAACCCAAATGATGGGTGGCAACATCAGGATCAAGGCCAGGCATCTCTGTATAATTCCAAGCAAAGATATCTTTATTTTGCTTTAGAAAAGAAATATACATCTCTTGTTCTTCAATGGTCATGGCCGCACTAATTAAAGTGGGGCGTGGATCTTTCTCTGTACCCAGATTTACTTCTCTGAGTTCATCCACAGTGGTAGAGATACCCTCTTCAAATGCTGGAGGAGCATCTCTAAGATCTTCCTCTTCCTCTTCATCATGTGTTATATCTTCCGTTTCTACTTGCAAAGTAGATGAAAAAACGAAATTCTCATGATCATAAGAGATGTCAAAATTTTCACATTTTGAAGAAGAAGCTTCCATTTCCGACCCTATTGATGAAAAAGGGTCTTCTTTGGGAAATAAAGAGGAGATGATGGATTGAGAATCGACATCAACATTCACCTCTGGTGTTGCTATAACTTCTTCTGGCCTGATTAGCGAAGTATAGACTTGTTGGATTTCAGCAGACGAAATGAAAACGTCACCACTTATGCTTTCATCACTGCTTGGTAAGTTACCAATTTCTCCCATGTTGTCTGTCTCGATTGCCGTAATTGACATTATGGATCTTTCCATAAGAGTATTTTGATTTGGGCCTATTTTTTCAATTTGACTGATAGGTAACACATAATCTGTACTCACATGTGAAAATGGATTTATTGGAATTTTTTCCAAACCATATGGAGCATTAACTTTGGTAATTTCCTTCATTGTAGATTTTTCTCTTCCCTTCATGTGATAAAATTCCGCCTCAATGTATTGAGACTCACATGTTTTGAACGGGGCCTTATCACCATACAATGTTCCAACTTGACCATCGAAACAGTATTTGAGACATTGATGGTATGATGACGGAATAGCTGCATGCTGATGTAACCAGGGTCTTCCAAACAAGATATTGAAAGCTGAGTCTTGATCAACAATCATGAAATCTGAATTGGAAACAAGATCTCCAAACTGAGTTCTGAGCGTAACTTCTCCCAGTGGTTCTTGTTCATTTTTATCATATCCTTGCAACATCATGGTAGAAGGAGATAAATCAGATTCCGTGAGGCCCAATCGACGAAGTGTGCGAATGGGCATGAGGTTGACTCCTGAACCATTGTCAATAAAAGCTCTTCGAACATCTATACCATTGACTTTTCCAGATAGGTACAAAGGTTTTATGTGCCCATGTACAACATCATCTTCATCTTTATCAGTAAAAGATATCACTGCATGGCATTCTGCAGGATTATTCTCTATGTGATAAATTTCAGCTGCAGCAATTTCAGCTTCAAACTCCTGAGGACTTGACAAAGCTTCGATGAGTGCTTCCCGAAGATCTTTTGATAGATTCAAAGCATCCAAAATTGATAATTTGGCTGGTACTTGGGCCAAGTGTTTCAATATATCATACTTTTGATCTAGAGGCCTGCGTTTCCCAATAGGAATATGCGGTTTAGCAGGTACCTTGGAAGCAGATGCTTTGGAAGCTGATGCCTCTTGTATTGAAGTTGGCAACATCTTTGGTTTTGGAAAATTAGACTGATTAGATCCATTCACTTGCTGAGATAAAGAAGATGAAACATTTAATCGGTCTTCCAAAATAACTGTGCCGAAGCTGACTTGGCCATTGGCAGAAGAACTTGCTTGTTCATTTTGAGCTCGCTGAAGGGCTCTACCACGAGTTTCTGCTGCATATACAGTGCTAGCAGGGGTAGAATTAGAGTAGTGGCTTCGGAAAGATCCACGTCTTCCCCTATATCCTGAACCTCTAGAACTTCCTCGGGTTCCTTTATTTGATACAGGGAATTCAGGCTCATCAAGACTGGAATATGAATCTGTTAATTGAATCATATTAACAGAACCAAAGATCAATTCTTCGTCTGATAAAGACTCTGCCAAGTTAGCCTATTTAGGCTGTGCCGTTTGGTGGGATGGTGACCGTGGCTTTGAAGTAGATGGCATGAAATCTGCCAGAGTCAAAGACAATTTAGGCTTTGATACATACTCATCTTCTCCTGATTCCTCTTTCTTCTTTGAATTGCGCTGCCCTTTTGAGGATTTGTCCTTTGATGGAGGCTTTACTGCAGCTTTTGTAGGAGACACAATTGGCTTCTTCAATTGTGTTCACAAAATGGAATGGGTCCGATTGATTGTCTTTCTGACCATCCAATCATCATATTTTTTCGCAGTTTTGCTTTTGACTTCCTGCCACTCGCCTCCTTCCTCTGGATCTGTAGCGGTAATACACGCTACATGAGCTGAAGAACCCTTCAATTTGACTTGTCCCAAGTCAACCATCTTTTGTAGGAGGTCTTTAAAGACAAAACACTCCTGGATGGGATGTCCCAACATTTGATGAAAGGGACAATAATTGGGACGGTCTTCATCTCCTTCCTTGTTTGGTCTCTTCGGCACTGGTAATTGAACCAAATTATTTTCCAGAGCTGAAATGAAGTAACCAGGAACTTTCTCACTTCGGAAATAGTATGTTTTACTCTTCATATCCTCAAATTGTTTTCGTCGTTGATCTTTTTGATCATTTGGACGAAACAGCCTTTGTTGTTGCCGTTCAGGAGGTGGAGCCCTTCGAGAAGATGAAGGTTTTGAAGTAGAAATAGGTACAGGTGCCTATTTAAGCATAACTGTAGCAGTTTCTGCTTTACCCATTCTTCTTCCTGGAGCTGATGGAATTACACGAGATTTAACCTTAGCCTGCATAAGGGAATCTTCAATCTGTTGAGCGATTGAAGTAAGGTCTCGAAACCCTCCTGTGTATTTCACAGGGATCAATGGCGTGCGTAATTCGTCACGCAAATTTGCCACACAGATTGGCAACAATTCCTCCTGAGGGAGTGATAAACTCAAGGAATACGTTAATCCCTTCCAACGAGCAATGAAATCAGAGACTCTTTCATTATCCCTTTGCTTGCAGTTTGTAAGATTGAAAACTGTCGTTTTTGGCAAAGTTGAGCTGAACTGAAGAAGGAATTTTTGACGAAGATCCTCCCATCCGATGACTGACCGGGATTTCAAGCTTGTATACCAGACAAAAGCTGGTCCTTGCAAGGTTCGCACGAAGCATCTGAGTTTCACTGCTTCTTGTTGCTCTGGAGTTCCCATCATAGGATCACAACAAGACACGTAATGCGTCAAATGTTGTTCAGGGTCACCTGATCCATTGAAAGTAGGGAAAATAGGGTTTCCAAAACTGGATGGAGGAGAAATTGAATCTACCCATTCAGGGTAAACTTTCTTTTCAGGTTGAACTTGCGCCCGTTTCCCTTCCATAGTTTCTAACCGAGCTGTTAATGACTCAATAGTAGTTATTAACTTTTGAGAAACGTCAGGTTGAACTTGGTTTTGGGTAGGTGCAATGAATGGAGCTTGGACAGCCGTGGAGGTTGGTGCTGCAACTAATGGTAGTGCTGCCAACCGTTGTTGCATTTGACCCGTAGGATTAGACCTCTGTGGGTGTACTGACAAAGGAGGATATTCCTGATCCATCTCAGTAGTTACAACAAATTCCTTCGGCTATCGGACTTCAGCATTCTTAAGAAGAAGACTACTCTGAAGTAGTTCTGCATTCAACCTTCTTAATTCTTTCATTTCTTCCTCCTGTTGTGCAAGCCTTTTCTCTAATGAGAGCGATTGACCTCCTTCAGAGGAAGGGTGATAAGTAACCTGATTCTTTCCTTTCCCCTTATTGGATCCTTTTCGGAGAGGGGGAAGTGGGTTACTTGAAGGAATACCCAGATTTTGGGTAAGCCTTTGATTACGTGTGCGCACACCTTCTTCATTTAGGTCTGTGTGCGCAACTTCTTGAGCAGGAACCTCTTCATCTGATCCCTCTGATTGAGCCTCATCTGGTGAATCAGTAGCAACGGCAGTGATGACATTAATGGATGCATATTTCATGTAATCCTTTCTATCAGCATTTCTGTGATATTGTCTCCTTTTATGTCCATGATAAGACATGGCATTCCGTTGACTTGATCCCTCAGGAATTTCTTGGAGAACCGTCACTTGGAGAGAATCTCCTGACATCTTGGCTCTTCGTTCCTCTTGAGGCTTATTCCCTAATCGAGAGAATACTGACTTTCTCTGAGGGAGGGATTGAAGATTTGAAAAAGTCCCCAGTCCGGTGGACTGGGGGTGTTCCTGTTGCTTCCGCTCAACTCCTCGAATCCCATTCGTTGATTCTGAGGGTTGGGTTAGAGAAGTCCCCAGTCTGGCAAGCTGGGGTGTCTCTTGACATGCTATGTCTGAGATCTTTTTAAAATCTCTCTTGATCTTGCGAATCTTAGTTCGGAAATTAGCTGGATGCATTAACCTGTATCCACTTTTATCACCTGGTTCAACAGATCGTTGGATGATTTCCGAAACTTCTGTCATTTGATGACGTGTTTGCTCCAGACGAGAGGCTTGTGCAATATTCTCTCCTGCTTGGTGTAGGAGCAATTCAACAACCTGTTCTCTATATACTTGATTTTGAGAGGAACTAGTTGAAGCTTGATCTCGAGCAAGATTTTGATTATGAACAAAGCCCATTGACTGTGGCCGGCCATGGGCAATAACATTGCATGAGACCATTTTCGGCGGGCTTTGCTGACCGGAAAGCACTGTGAAATGTAGTGCTCCGTGAACACCCCATCCTCTGATATGAACATTAGATGGAGCATTGGAAATTAACTGACACAACCTTCTTAGTGCGCCAAGGCATGAACGTTGAAGGGTTCTCTGTTGCTTTTCAGCCTTCGGATACCGAGAGACTGATAGAGATGCCAAATCAATCTGGCGTTGTAACCCTTCTATTATCTTAAGATGATTTTCATATTCATCGTAAGATAATACCTTCTTCTTTAATTGACAAAGAGTTTTCCATATGTTAAGACGAATATCATGGATTCCATCATCCGTCAACATCTTTGGAATGTCATACTGTGAATCAGCCAAAGGCCAAAACATGACTGGTACTTCACCTTTTGCCAGTTTTTTCCTCATGTTCAGCATTTCCTCTTTATCATTAAATGAAGATTCTTCTACCTGTTTGGACCAGAGTTGGTGTTTCCTTGTTGCTTCATCGGATTCAACAAGATTGGTAGATGAATCACTATTCATGCTGGAAGATGAATGACCCAGGGAAGGTTCGGAGAATAACCTGAACCCCAAGCTATCTTCTGATGGAGAAAGAGTTTCACCTGCCGATAGTAAAACTTCAGACATGACTGGTTTTACGTTTGCAAGTGCCTCGAGATAGGAGGGCTTTCTCGTCACTACATTGCCTTCTGAAGAATTTTCGAGACAATGTGAATCACTACTGCGGAGAGGACTTTCGCAGCGAAGTTCATCACCATGAGGAGAACCTTCATGATGGGTTACAGCAAAAGATGAGATCTCTTGCTCCTTGGTCTTCTGACCACATAGAGGGTTCCTGTGGTTCTCATCTGAAGAAGAAACTTCAAGATTGACCGAATTTTCATGAAGCAAGTCTTCATGAGGAAGTGTCTGTTGAAGACCTTCGGGATTAATGTTCCTGTTATTGGGAAATGAGGGAGTAGAATCTTGAATTCCGACAGATAAATGTCTGAGGGCTTCAAGAACTCCAGCATCGAGCAAGGCCTTGTTGCAGATTGGCCTTTGATCTCCTGACTGTGCTGGGCGGATCTTTTTCTTAGATGCCTTCTTACTCGCTTTAGAAATCACTTGATGACGAAAGTGATTGCTCTGAGCAGGTGTATGTGCCTGATCAGGAAAGATGGTCAGGTTAGGCTGACGATCATCGCTCAAATCAGGTGTATGTGCTTGACTTGGTTGTCCATATGATATGGGGGAGTAGGCCCCACAACCCTCTTGGACTGGAACAGATGTGTGTGTCTGTTCCAGAGTGAATTGTTGATGTGTCACTCCACTGTTAGGGATAGATTTATGTGTCTGTCCCTGAGATGATGCTGAAGCTATTATGATATCCTGGCAAGCATCCAGAATATGAGAAGGAATTTGCTTCTGCTCTTTCACCATTGACAAAATATGTTTGGTGACTTCAGCCGCCGGAACAGGGATATACGTCCATTCCGGGCTTGGAGTAGGTGTATGTGCCTGCTCCTGTCCTCCTTTTCCTGTCAGTGAATCCTGACAGTACTCAAGTGTGGAGGCAGAGAGTTTAGTCTGTCTCCTGTTTGTCGTCGGGGCTTTCCGACTGACTTCTCCGTGCACTACCAAACGAGACTGTTGGTAGGCTTGATTAGTATTAGCAGGTGTATGTGCCTGCTGATTACACTTTGCCAAACGCTGTTGACGAGATCCATCATATGTAGTCAGACGAGCCTGCTGACTAACTGCTGATGTATAAGCAGGTGTATGTTCCTGCCTATGGTACTCCGCCGGAATTGCCTGGCGGGATCGGCTTGATGCTGCCAGACGAGTCTGCTGGACAGCGGGATTAAAACGAACAGGTGTGTATGCCTGCTCGTTATTTGCCACCAAGTTAGGTTGGTGGACTTCTCCGGAGATGGCAGGGATGATAACCTGCCTATTGTTAACCGGATTCCGTCTCTGGCGATTCATCTTGCCTGCTCGGGTTCGAGGAACCTGAGCTGAACGCCTGGAGTCGGTACCCTCATCATGTTGAGGGCGCACTACCGCACGAGTCTGGCGGCGATTGTTGATGGGAGCCCTTGAGAAGGACTCCTGTCTCTTTGAATTAAGGTCCTGCGGGACCTGCTCATTCACTTCCTCGGAGTAAGGGAGTGAATGGAAATTGCGTTCCGGGGATAACGACCCGAAACGGTTGGAGACGGTAGTCAGCACCGTCTGCTTCTTGATTGCTGGTCGCCGTTGTCCGGACGACCAGGTAGAATTGTTAACTTGGAGGGCTTGACGAGCGGCCTCCAGAGTTGGGATAGTACCGTTGCGACGGTACTCCTTAACCAGTGCATTAGAAACACAGCGTTGAAGACGCTGAGTTGGTGATGTCATCCTCAGAGCGGATGACGTTCCAGCAGGAGTAGCAGCATTGGTTTTCACAGCAGCAGACCTCACAGTAGAGGTGTTCCCAGCAGCAGTATTCACAGGGGTGAATTTAAGGAAAGCCATTTTTTGTAGAAGATCTTGAAAAAAGAGTGCCTGTTCCATGTAACAGACATAATCAAGATGAATCCGGCTACTGCATCTTTTGGATGATCATATGTCAATGATTGCCTTGTTGGCCCAAAGGGCCTAACAGATAAGAAGAACATCACTTTAACTTGGTTAAGGATTCACGTCGGGTTCACCATTTTTTGTTTCGCGCGGAATCCGGGGATGACCTCCTGGACGGGAGATTCAAACGTTCCGATCGGTTTCTAACGGGTTTGTTCGTAGAACCGGAAACATCCAATGATTCCACATCCGTTTGGACCTACTTTCCAAAGGCAGGCGCTCATTAGCTTGTGGGCTAATGAGGCTTAGGAATTTGCATTGGTCGAGAGGATGGGAGGTCGGACTCATCACACCTTTTTGAGGGGAATTATTGTCTACTCCGGGACTCTCTTTATAGATTTAAGTTAAGTTCGTGAATCCTTATTACATTACCAAGTATAAAATGAGCTTTCCTTTAGTTTTAACAATCAATGATTAAATATGCAAGAAATTTAGAGAATATTTTATATGTATTCGAGGTTCTTCATCAATATAGAATCATCTATATTTGTTTAGAGATTCTTGGTCAATGGTATCCTTCAAAACATTTATATAAAACTCTCTTGGTCATTTTGATGACCAGGCTGGTTTTAAAGCCACTCAGTGGGGCACTTGAAGTTTATCGTCATTCAGAAGGACAGAGATTATTTCAATGTTGGGATCGAACCCATGAATGGGCTACCTACGTATCCTTTGTTTTGAAAAAGGAATCAGAACTCACGTAGTTCGAGGAATGGGATATGATGTTTTATGATTGATGGCTCAAAGATGAATGTCATAATTACTTTTACACTCTAAGCTCACGTGAGTCATGCTCGGTGTGAGAAACAAGAGGTATTGGTAAAATTCAGACAATTGTGCCATAAAAGATGCAATCATAAGAATTTGTTTTGGGGCTTATGTATAGATGACTGCCCAGATAGACGAAAGTTTAGGATTTACTTTTAGGGAGAAAATCCAAGAACAGGGTCCACAAAGTTATATATGCTTCATGGAGATTTGAATACTCTAATCTTGGGGCTTACTCCTAAGGAGGATGCCCAAGTTAGGAGGGGACTTATGATTGGGTTTTATTCCTGAAAAAGGAAACCCAAATCAAAGGTAATTTGTGACTGGTTAAGAGAAATTTTAAGAGACTTGGGGCTTACTCTTAAGAAGGATGCCCAAGATTTATGACTAGGACTTATTCCTGAGAAGGAAGCCTAGGTTTAGGGGACTTGGGGCTTACTCCTGAAAAGGAAGCCCAAGGTTATGACTGAGTCTTATTCCTGAAAAGGAGACCCAGGTTAGGGATTAAGGTTTGGGGCTTACTCCTGAGGAAGATGCCCAAGTTTGGGAACTTTTAAGAATTTGGGGCTTACTCCTGAGGAGGATGCCCAAAGTTGGGGTTGAGGCTTACTCTTAAGAAAGATGCTCAAGATTTAGAGGACTTGATTGGGGCTTACTCCTGAGGAAGATGCCCAAGTTAGGATTCTCTCATCTTTAAAGGATGAGGTTGAATGAATGAACTCTCAATTTTTGGTGACATAAAGATGTTTAAATCACTAGGTTTTGAGAGATATTTCACAGAATTCCTTTCAGATAAGGATGTCAAACCAAGAAATCATGCCATAAATGGCTTTGAAGAGTATCTTGAAGACTGAATCTTGAATAGGAAAGGTGAAATGGCTTAAGAGGGGTAAAATGGGCAAGATAGGCACCCAAAAAGATAGGGGCGCACAAGTATTAAAAGTCGCGCAAGTCCTGCGGCGGCGCGCAAGTATTGGTCGCGCAAGTATACTTGCGCGACATGAGGGATACTTGCGCGATTTACAACCAGAGTTGAAATACTTGAGCATTTCTTTATTAAACCCTTTATAATCCTCTTGAGGTTTTTTTAGAGAGGGGACGCGCAAGTTATATTGAAGGAATTAAGTCGGCGCGCAAGTGTTTGATAAGTTTCAACACTTGGCCTTCCTTCTTCCCTTTAGATCTTCCATTCTAGGTAAGAAATTACCTTAGAAGTGTTCTGGAAGCTTTGAGAAGAGACTTGGGCGTCGGGAGCTTCAATCCGAGTTTCTGGAAAAAAATCCTCTCGAATGGGGGGCCCACAGGGTCTATTTATAGGCAAAAGAAGACCCCGGGCGGTTACTGGGCGGTTACCAGATCTGTCGCGCAAGTCCCTTGCACGACCATGAGGGGTCGCGCAAGTGTTGAGGGGTCGCGCAAGTGTACTTGCGCGACCAAGAGGGAACTTGCGCGATACATGGGCAATGTTCTCCTTTTTTATCCCTTTGTCGATTTTTGATGTTTCTTCAAAGGATTAATCACTTTGAGCTCAGATATTCCCTTTTCCGAACTTTAGATTCCGTGACGAAAGGAGCGTCAACAGTCATTCTATGGAATTTCATCCCACTATCCTATTTTTTGGCTGGAGGCAAGTGACTCAGCACTTACTAGGCCTAGTCGCATGATGAAAAAGTCTAAGAAAGGTTAGTTGATCAAACAGTGGCTGGTGACCACACAAATCATGAAAACATATTTTTTTGACCATCTAAAATGACTTATGGAGTTAGTGGTTAGTCATCATGTCTTTATTTGGGAATCTCTTAAGTTGGGGAAACACCATATCAGGAAGTAGGGAAATCTAACACCCATGTTTGTCGGACCATTTTATATAGTGGATAGGGTCAGTCTAGTGGTGTATTGTTTAGCCCTTCCACTATACTATAATTCCATGAATGATGTGATCCATTTTTCAAAACTTCAAGTATATTATCCAAACTCTTATCACATGACATACATATCAGAATTCATGCTTAGTGTTGACGCATCCCTTAAGGACCATCAAATACAAATTTTGGGCTGTAGTGAGAAGTATCTCTAGGGTAAGGTGATTCCTTTGGTTCGGGTGTAGTGGAAGAATGGAAGAGTTCTGGAGGTCACCTAGGATAGGAATTTTGATATTCTAGAATAGTGGAAATTCTTGTTATCAAAGACCCCATAGTGATGCTGGGAGTAATTCTGGGATGAACTGTTATATGGTGGGGAGGTTCTAAGATCTCGTCCTTATCTAGGTTTGTAATGACCTGAACTTTTGAATAAATTTTGTTTCATAATTTTGTGTGTTATTTTATTTTATACTCAACAAAACTATATCTTTAAAGTAATGAAGTTATTGTAATTAAAATGATACCGTTGGGTTTCGACTGTTATATGATCGTTGCACAATATGACCATTGGAAACTAAACTCTTAACGTTACAATTATTGTTTATAAATATAAGTGATCTTGGTTAACAAATAAAGAATGAAGAGTTGATGGACTCATCCAGTAGACTCGGGCCGTACGAAGCCCATCTATCCGAGCTTGGGAAAGTGGTGGCTTCACTGGGCTTTGCTCTGGACCAAGCACAAGCCGAACTTCAACATGTGAAGCTTGAATGGAATTGCCTATGTGAGAAGTTCAAGCTGATAGAAATCACTACTCAGGAAATGTTTTCCAGGATTCCCCAAGATTCTATCACCATAACACATCTTACACATAGGTCCTATGCAGATGTTATAAGGGGCTATGTAATGAGGCCTTAGATACTTTTTGTAATCCCTTGGTATAAATAAAATTTTTATTTCTTATTATGGTAAATTTTCCTATTTTCAAATGTCCTGTTAAATGTAGGATGAAGTTCAATATTATTGATTAATTTTGGAAAAAGGGTTACTTTAAAATATTTTTGTATACTTTAAATAATTAATAATGTGAAATGATTTTCAAAAAATGGTCTTATATTGTTGTTATCAGTAAGAAATTTAGAGTCTAATAAGATTAACTTCTTTTTTAGTAAATATTAAAGTATGAATAGTAATATACCCTTATTAATAGTAAATAATTTTAATGAATAGTAAATTGGTAAAAAAAATAGAAACTTCACCCATGAATGTATAAATATTTGGTAGATGTCTTAAAAGTGAAAAACAAATGATCATAGTATAAGCTTTGGTATTTTTGTATGTCATAAATACATTGTTTACAATTTTATAATTAATTTTATAATTTAAAATGGAAATGTATTTTCATAAAATGTAATCATAAATTGTTACTTTATTGTCTTATGGTTGTACAATAATTTTATGGGACCTTGATAACTTTTTCAAGGTGTTACAAAACAAGTTATAGTTTTAGATTTTTTTTGAATAAATAATGATTTTAATTAAAATTTTAATTAAAAAGATTTAGAAATTTATTTTTATAAAATTCAGTTCATTTTTGAATTCATAGAATCTATATTAGGTTATGGTTATTTTTTGGGATTTTTTTGAAACTGTTGAGTTTTCGGTGAATATTAAAAATACAGTTTTGAGTTTCTGGTGTTTAATGACATCATTGATGATGTAATCATGATGTAATAAATCTGGAAGACTTCTGAATAGTAATATATGTTATGAGGTGTCCCAAGGGGCCAATACCATGGGAAAATACCATGGGAAAGCCCATGGTTTTGAAAATACCACCGATGAGGTGTCCCTTGGAAATTAATTAAATATTCCCTCTCTTTCCCTATAAATACCAAGGCATTCCCTCATTCATTTCAATCCAAAATCCTCCTCAATGAAGCTATAGTCTTTTTACCTCCGAATGATTCCACCCAAGGTTCCCTCAAGCCCCCAAGGTCCCAACCTTCATGCTTTCGATGTTACTCTTCATGGTAAGGGATTCTTTCACCCTCATCCTTTAAGTCAGGACTTCATTTATGTAATGGCTTCTAGTTTCCATATTATTTTGTTGGGGTATGTTATTATATATCCTTATTAAAGTCCATTTCATTTCCAAATGACGAGATACCATTTCCACTCTCATCAACTGATTCTCTGAATTTTTAAGTGACGTCATTAGACTGCCGAATTTTCGTAAAAGAAATTGCAAATTCTCTTTTCCTTCAAGTTTCATTTTCATATGGTATTTCCTTAAAATATCTATACCATGATCTTATTTCTTCTTATTATGTACCCATACTATATTATGAGTTATTTATGAGTGTGTTACTCTTGTCCCCACTCTTTTCAATGTTTTCTAAAACCATGTTATATAGCCGTTAGGCTGCAAAACGTTCGTCTCAAAATTTCTCTCTATTTCTCACATGAAATTATCTTGTTTATTTATGTGAATTACCATACCTATTTCGTTTCTATGGGTGTTCATAAATATACAAAAAATTAGATATTTGATTCTGTAATTGACATACATATAACCCTCACTCAATTTCTAAGGGTTATAAATGACATAATGATCTTATTTTTAAGAACTTTTAAAACATCACAATTTTGAAATGAAACCCATTTATTTTATTCTCTTTGGGTTATTTATGAAATTTTTTATTATTATCTATGTGTATCACATGAATGTAAAGACATATTAAGGGTTCACCCTTATAGCACTCTAATGCATTGAGTAAAGAATTTAATCTCTAGAGATGACAAGTTTTACGATACCTTGGTAAATAACCTTAGTAATTTTTATGACACCATGGGGATAAACCTTGGTGATATGTTCATGAATGTATAAATTAAAATTTTCAAACACATAATCAAGTTATGAATCAAGTTATTTTTATTATGATATGCATCTACTTCCATTTCCCATTTCTTTATGTTTTTTATCAAGTTCGTATTGATTTCACAAGTAAACTGATTTCCTTGATTTCTATACTGGGCCTTCTGCTGACCCTTTCCTTTGATGCATGTTTCCAGGTTATGAGATACAATAATTGTACTTAGGAAAAACTTATGATGAAGCCCTACAAGTGGATTAGAATAATTTTTTATGTTCCTGATTTCCAAGACACTAGAATTTAAAGATCCTCTATTTGTAAAATATAATGAAACGTTATGTAATGAAAGGAGGGATTCCATAGTTAGTGTCAAAGTAATGTTTAGTTATTTATGTAATTTAGGCTATAAAAACATCAGGAATAACCCTATAGAAAAGTTTCAGTATAGGAAAATGTCCTGGTATTTTGATGAGTATTGAGTAAGTTGTTTATCAAACAAATTCATCTTTGTCTAGATACGAACAGGTAGATGTGGCTCTGGAACAGATGAACCTAGGAGTAAAAACTCTGATAAGGAGTTTTGGGCTTGACCTAGGTATCCTGGTATCTGAAAACGGGGCTTGCTGCACTCTTGGTTACGACACTCCCAGGGAGATATGTTTGGATAATCATAAGATTTTTATGAATCGTTATGAAGGATTTATAGAGAAATGTAATTATTTAATGCATGAAATTTTAAGAAATAAAATACTTTATAGTTAAAATATTTGTAAATTAAATAAGTTTCTCACTACGGTTTTATTTTTTTAGAAAAATTAAGGAAATAGGAGGAACCAAGAAAATGGTGACCGTAATGGACCATGCGCTGACGGCCCTTCGATGGAAAGAGGAATGTAAACATTCATGCGAATGATGAACCAAGTGACTCAAGTAATGGGAAATAAATTGAATCTAGATGAGAGACTGATCTCACCACGAAGGGAAAAACTTTTTGTTGAATCTTTTATGCATCAACTATCACCAAATTTCTGTTGATCTACTCACCCATTGATTTCTGAATAGTGGATCTGCTCTATTGAGAAGATATTTTTTGTGCTCCTCTATTCTGAACAAGAGAAGGTTACATTGGCTATTTACTGCTTAGAGGGAGACGATGATCCGTGATGGGAACTAATTAAAAACATGAGTCCAAAAATGGAGGTTGAATCTATGGAGTGAGAAGAGTTTAGGGGGATCTTATCCAGAACGTATTTCCCTTAATCGATGAGAACAAGAATAGAGAAGGAGTTTCTTGAGCTGAAGTATAAGGAGAATGAATCTTTGGGAAGCTATGAGATGAAATTCACAAGGATTTCACGTTACACCTCTAGATTTTTCCTAGATCTAAATGGTAAGGTTGATAGATTCTTTGGTGGACTGAGAAATCATCTGCGAAAGAATCTAGACAACTGAAATTATGATAGATATGAGGAGATCGTGCGAAGTGAAATGGAAGTCGAATTAGAGTTTGTTGAGATTCAATGGTCTCATCAATCAAATGACAGGAAAATATATGTGGATCCAAGCTTAGGGAGGAGCTTCGATCATAGAAGAGGAGTCAAGGATGTAAAACATCCCACATGTAATAAATGTGAGAAGTAGCATTCGGGGAACTTCCTACTTGGGAGTGGGAAGTGCTACAAGTGTGCTGGAGATGGACACATTTTTCAGAATTGTCGTAGTGAGGTGAATCCACAACATCCCAAAACTAACAACAAAGAGAATATAGTGAAGGCCCTACCTGATGTCCAATGCTATAAGTGTGGACAACTTGGGAACTTTTCCAATCACAGTCCAAATCCAAGGGCAGTGAAGGGGAATCACCATCAGCCTCAATAACATCCAAGGGAACAAGGTCGTACTTTTTCAATCACTATAGCTAATGTTGAAGCGCCAAATGATGTGGTGGAAGGTACTCTTGTTTTTCTCTCCAAGCTAGCAAGTACTTTGTTTGATTCTGGTTTTATGCATTCCTTTATTTCCTCCAAGTTTGAAAATAATTTAGAATCAACCCCCGATTTTCTAAAAGTTGTGTTATCAGTCAAGAATCATGGTTGGATTATCCAAGCATCATCGGTGTTTAGAAACTCTAGTATTTTCTTTTTTGAGCACAATCTTATCACAAATCTAGTAGTCATTCCCATTCTGGAATTCAATATTATACTAGGGATGGACTGGATCTCAAAGTATAATGCAGAGATCAAATACAGAAGCAAGGAAATCTCAGTAGTCTTGAATGGAAAAAAATATAGTTATCTTCCAAGGAGAGATATCTCAACCTGATATTTGTCTAAAATAACATCCTATATCTTTTTTATGGAGTTTATTAGTGAATAAGAAGAGGGAAATGAAAGTTTGGAGATAGAATATGTCCCCATCATCCAAGAATACATTGATTTATTTCCTACAGAGTTATCCAGACCTCCCCTCGAAATAGAGGCAGAGTTATTTATTGAACTCATACCTGGGTCCCATCAAATATCAAAGACCTCGTATAGGATGGAAAATTTGGAGTTGGAGGAGTTAAAGAAACAACTCTAAGATCTTTTGGATAAGGGGTTTATCCAACCAAGTGTGTATCCTTGGGGTGCACCAATTCGCTTTGTGAAGAAGAAGGATGGATCGATGCAGCTATGCATTGATTATATAGAACTAAATGAGATCATAGTAAAGAACAAATACTCTCTTACAAGAATTGATTACTTATTTGACCAACTTTGTGGGGCTCAATTCTTCTATAAGATTGATCTTCAATCTAGTTATCATCAATTGAGGGTGAAGAAAGAAGATATTTTGAAAACTACCTTCTGATCAAGATATGGGCATTATGAGTTTGTTGTTATGACCTTTAGACGGACTAATGCACCTGCTATTTTTATGGATTTAATTAATAGAGTCTTTAAGCACTACCTTGATAACTTTGTGGTAGTTTTTATTGATGATATTTTTATATATTTCAAAAGTTTCAAGGAGCATGAGGATCATCTAAGGGTTATTTCGAAAATTTTATGGAAGGATATGATCTTTGGAAAGTTCAGTAAATGTGATATCTAGTTACAAAAAGTTGTTTTACTGGGGTACATTTTTACCAATGAAGGAATCATAGTTGACCCTATGAAGACAAAAGTTGTAGAGGAGTGGCCTAAAACTACAACAATAACTGAGATTTGTAGTTTACTTGGATTAGAATGATATTATAGAAGGTATATAGAATACTTTTCACAACTTTCTAATCCATTAAATAAGATAACTCAAAAAGGGGTAAAGTTCATCTAGACAAAAGAGTGTGAGGAAAGTTTCGAAGATCTGAAGAAGAGATTGGTTCCTGTACCCATTTTAACTATGCCCTCAAGTGAATAAGGATTCTTTATTTTTAGTGACACATCTCTGAAAGGTATTTGGTGAGTCCTCATGAAAAATGAAAAATTAATTGCTTATGCATCTCGACAGTTGAAGACTCATGAGAAGAACTGTCCTACGTATGATCTAGAGATGACTATGGTCATTTTTACTCTGAAGATATGGAGGCACTATCTTTATGGGGATAAATATGATATATACACATACCATCAAAGTTTGAATTATATTTTCACAAAAAATGAATTGAACATAAGACAGAGGAGATGGTTGGAACTTCTCAAGGACTATGATCGTTCAATTCAGCATCATCCCGGAAGAGAAAACAAAGTCGCTGATGCATTAAGAAGGAAAGAACCAATTTTTCATTCCATGATGAGGATTCAAAGAGATCCTTTGATTAAAGACCTAGTAAAACTAGACATGGGAATTATAATGTAAGGGAAATTATCAACCCTAACCCAAATGATTTCTCAACCGTCATTACTAGAGAAGATCAAGAAATCTCAGAAATAATATACTTCGTTATAGAAGAAGTTTGAGGCTATGAAGGATGGGAAGTTTCCTAAGTTCAATATTGATGAAGAATGTGTATTGAAATTTCTTACAATACTATGTGTTCCATCTATTCCGGAAATAAAGAAGGAGTTGATGGATGAAGCTCATAGCTCCACTTTCTCTATACATCTAGGAAACACGAAAATGTATAGAGATCTTCAAGATCAATATTGGTGGGATAATTTGAAAAGGGAGATTGCTGTCTACACTACAAGGTTCCTGGTATGTCAACAAGTGAAGACAGAGTGACAAATTCATAAAAGAGTATTACAACCACTACCCATACCATCATGGAAGTGGGACAATATCACTATGGACTTTGTCACTGGTCTCCCAAGAACTTCCAAAGGAAACAATGTGATAGGGTTTATTGTGGACTGTCTCACCAAGACTGCCCATTTTATATCTATTTGGGTAGATTTCTCTCTTAATAAACTTTTCAAGATTTATGTGAAGGAAGTGGTAAGGCTGCATGGAGTTCCACTTTCTATCATATCTTATCGCGATTTGAGGTTCACATCAAAATTCTGGATAAGTCTTCAACATGGTCTGAGCACTGAATTGAATTTCAGTACTTCCTATCACCCCCAAATTGATGTAAAATCTTAAAAGACTATTTAAATAGTTGAGGATATGTTGAGAACATGATAAATGGAATTTAAAGGTGGATGGGGTCAACATCTCCCTTTAGTTGAGTTCTCTTACAACAATATATTCTAATCGAGCATTCAAATGGCACCCTATGAAGATCTATATGGTAAGCGACGTATAACTCCTACTTGTTGGCATGAATCTAGTGATAGAAAGCTTCTTGTGATTGATCTTGTGAAAGAGAAAACAGAAAAGGTCCACTCTATCCAGCAACACATTAAGGCTGCTCAAAATCGAAAAAAAAACTATGCCAACAACCGTCGAAGGGACATGGAGTTTGATGTTGGTGACAAGGTATTTCTTCAAATTTCCGCTTGGAAGAGAGTTATGAGGTTTGGGAAGAAAGGGAAACTCATCCCTAGGTACATTGGGCCCTATGAAATCCTTGATCGTGAAGAAGTAGTGGCCTATAGTATTTCACTTCCTATAAATCTAGCATGAGTTCATGGTGTCTTCCATGTATCCCTCTTGAAGAAGTACATACCTGACACTTCACATGTACTGAATCTAGAGGTGGTGCAATTATAACATGACCTCTCTTATGAGTAGAAACTGGTGGATATCCTGGATCTTAGGTACAAGAATCTATGCAACAAGACTACCCACCTTGTTAAGTTGTTTGGAGGAACCACAAATGTGAAGAAGCCATGTGGGAACCAGAGGAGTCTATTTGATAGAAGTACCCACACCTTTTCTCTTCTGAGGGTATGAGTTAAAATTTCAGGGATGAAATTTCTTAAGTGGGAATAATGTAATGTCCCAAACTTTTGAATAAATTTTGTTTCCTACTTTTGTGTCTTATTTTATTTTATACTCAACAAAACTGTATCCTTAAGGTAATGAAGTGAGTATAATTAAAATGATACCATCAGGTTTTGACTGTTATATAACCGTTGGTCAATATGACCATTGGAAACTAAACTCTTAACTTTACTATTATTGTTTATAAATGCAAGTGATCTTAGTTAATTAATATTGAAATAAGAGTCAATGGACTCATCTAGTAGACTCATGCCATACAAAGCCCATCTGTTCGAGATTGGGAAGGAGGTGGCTTCACTAGGCTTTGCTCTGGACCAAGAACAAGCCTAACTTCAACATGTGAAGCTTGAATGGAATCACCTACGAGAGAATTTCAAGTTGATAAAAATCAATACTCAGTAAATTTTGTTAAATACACCCCAAGATTCTATCACCATAGCACATCTTACACTTAGGTACTATGCAGGTATTATAAGGGGCTATGTAATGAGGCCTTAGATACTTTTTGTAATTCCTTGGTATAAATAAAATTGTTATTTCTTATTATGTTAAATTTTATGATATTTAAATGTCCGTATAAATGTAGGATGAAGTTCCATATTATATATGAATTTAGGAAGAAGGGGTATTTTAAAATATTTTTTTTATAATTTAAATAATTAATAATGTGAAATGATTTTCAAAAAATGGTCTTCTACAGTTATGATCAGTAATAAATTTAAAGTCTAATAAGATCAAATTGATTTTTAATAAATAGTAAAGTATGAATAGTAGTATACCCTTATGAATATTTGTGAATAGTAAATCGGCCAAAAAAATAAGAAACTTCACCTGTGAATGTATAAATATATGGTAGACATCTTAAAAGTTAGAAAACAATCATAGGATAAGTTTTGGCATTTTTATATGTCATAAATACATTATTTACAATTTTATAATTAATTTAATATTTTAAAATGGAAATGTATCTTCATAAAATGTAATCATAAATTTTTACCTTATTGTCTTATGGTTATACTATAATTTTATGGGACCTTGATTACTTTTTCAAGGAGTTACGAAACAAGTTATATTTTTAGAGTTGTTTTTTTGAATAAATAATGATTTTAAAAAAAATTAAATTTAAAATATTTAGAAAATTATTTTAAAAAAATGGAGTTCATTTTTTAATTCAAATAATTGATATTAGGTTATGGTAAATTTCTGGGATTTTTATGAAACAGTTTAATTTTCGGTGAATAATAAAAATACAGGTTTGAGTTTCGGGTGTTTAATGACATTATAGATGATGAAATCATGATGTAATAAATCTTGTAGACTTTTGAATAGTAATATATGTTATTAGGTGTCCCAAGTGGCCAATATCATGGGAAAATACCATGGGAAAGCCCATGGTTTTGCAAATACCACCGATGAGGTGTCCCTTGAAAATCAATTAAATATTTCCTCTATTTCCCTATAAATACCAAGTAATTCCCTCATTAATTTCATTCAAAAATCCTATTAAACGAAGATATGGTCTTTTTACCTCCCAAGGAGTCCTCCCAAGGTGCCCTCAAGCCCCCAAGTTCCCATATTTCAAGATTTCAAAGTTACTCTTAATGGAAAGGGTTTCTTTGACCCTCATACTTTAAGTCATGACTTCATTTATGTTTTAGATTCTAGTTTCCATCTTATTATGTTAGGTTATTTCCTTATATATCCTTATTACTTTCCATTTAATTTAAAAATTATGAGATACTTGTTCCACTCTCATCAACTGGTTTTCTGATTTTTTTGTGAAGCCGTTTGGATGCCAAATTTTCGTAAAAGAAATAACATCTCCTCTTTTCCTTCAAGTTTAATTTTCATATGGTATTTCCTTCAAATGTCCTACCATGATCTTATTTATTTTTATTCTATACCCATACTGTATTATGATTCATTTATGAGTGGGTGACTCTTGTCCCCACTCTTTTCAATGTTTTCTAAAACCATGTTATATAGACGTTATGCTGCAGAAATTTCGTCTCAAAATTTCTCTCTATTTCTCTCATGAAATTATCGTGTTTATTTATGTGAATACCCAGACCTATTTCATTTCAATTGGTGTTCATAAATACAAAAAAAATGATATATTTGATTCTGGAATTGACATACATATAACCCTCACTCCCTTTCCATGGGTTATAAATGACATAATCATCTTATTTTTAAGCACTTTTAAAACGTCGCGATTTTGAAATGAAACCCATTTCTTTTATTCACTCTGTGTTATTTAGGAAATGTTTGATTATTATCTATGTGGATAACATGAAAGTAAAGAAATATTAAGGGTGTTCCCTGATAGTTCTCCAATGCATTGGGTAAAGAATTTAATCTCTAGAGATGACAAGTTTCACGATACCTTGGTGAATAACCTTGGCAATTTTTATGACACCTTGGGGATAGACCTTGGTGATATGTTCATGAATGTATAAATTTAATGTTTCAGCCACATAATCACGTTATGATTCAAGTTAGTTTTATTATGATATGACTCTACTTCCATTGCTCATGTCTTTATGTTTTTTTATCAAGTTCTTATTGATTTCACAAGTAAATTGATTCCCTTGCTTTCCTTACTGGGCCTTCTGCTCACCCTTTCCATTGATGTATGCCTCCAGGTTATGAGATTCAATAATTGTACTTTGTAAGAACTTTTTATGAAGACCTACAAGTGGATTAGAATAATGTTTTACATTTTCAGGTTTTATGTTCCTAATTTCCAAGACACTAGACATTAAAAATCCTATGTTTGGAAAATGTAATGAAAAGTTTTGTAATAAAAGGAGGGATTCCATAAGGTATTCCTATATAAGATTTTTCTTCATTTGATCCTTTTTGGAAAAGTATTATTCATAGATGGAGATCCATTATTGGGTAAAATTCATTAATGTTCAGGGATGTATATTTTTTTAAAATAATGGAGTCCAGATAAATTGGTGTAGAGTTACCATAAGCTCTTGGTAGGTTTAGAAGCTTTAGGGGGGTTGTATTATATCAAAAATGGGATGAAAAACCATCTACAGAACATTTACTCATTGTGTAAATGGATTACACATCATGTAATGTTCTTATAATTTTAAATGATATTCTATGGTGATGGGTTTTACAGCATATCACATTAAAAAAATTAAACAACCTATAACTATATAACACAACATAAAATTATCCAACCTATAGTTCTAAAGTATTTCATGCTGTTGATTTTTCCATTAACCCACATAAATATTTTCTCTTATTGACATAATGTGACTCTCTAGGAATTTTTGGTGTGCCAACCTCCCTTCCAGATGTCCCGATAATACAGCTGATCCTTGGAAAGTAGTTTTGGTCCAGTTTTGCATTCTATCTATTGTTTCTACAGACTTTGTACTGTAATATATTGATTGTGTGTGTATTTTTTTTTATCATGATCAGTTTTCATCTAGGTTACTTCTTTTTATCTTTCACACCTTCTTTTCATGGGTTTTTTTCGAGATACGTGTTGTTCAATCATTAATAAAAGGTATGGGTTCTAAAACTTATCCTTATAGTCTGATAATTGTCATGTATGTGAAATATTGAATTTTTTAAAAAATATCACTTGATATATAAATTGAAAGAATGAATTTAATTATTCCTTTGAGTCCCTTTGGATCCAATTTTTCCCCTATCTTGGGGCAACTGTTCGGGTGAGAAAACCATTGAATATAAGAGAATTGTTTAGTGGCTTAAAGTGTGTTTATCATGGGTATTATTTTGGGTGTATGATTGATATAGATTAACCTGGTATTAGAATGTTTATTGAGATAAATATAATGTTATTGGTCATGAATAATTGATATATGAAATGTGTAATTGAATGTTAAATGGTAATTTTCTTAATTAACCATTGATCCCTATGATATGATAATCTGATATACATGTTTCTATGACTTGTGTTGTGATGAAATACTATAATTATTATATAGGGTATTGGTATAGTGATACATTTTGAAATGATTATATAGTGGGATATTCCTTGTGAAACATATTGAAATGATTATACAGTGGTTGTGTCCCAATGAGACATGCTGAAATTATTATATAGTAAGCTTGGCCCAATTGACATGCTGAAATACTTATATCATGGGCTTGACATAGCAACACTTGCTGAAATGCTTATATCATAGGTATGACCTAGATTTTTGTTATTTATACCTTGGTTAAATGGTTATGGATGTAATGGTTGTAAGACATGATTAGATACATTCTGGCATGACACCATGGTAGGTTATGATATTCTTTGGTTACAATGTTATGGTTGACATGGTCGTAAGACAACCTTAGATACATACTTGAATGGTGTTAAAGAAGGTTGATGGGGTATTAATTTAATGGTTTAATTAATTAATACACCTTTTTTTATTTCATACACTTGTTATCAGAATGGTTATATGTAGAAACAGTGGTGTCAACATACTGAGTTATACTCACACAATATTCTGGACACAGTTTGGAACCTGACTAGATTATATGGAAGTATGATTAGACAAGGTAAAAGGAACTTATATTGATCGTTTCTTGTTGGATAGGATGTATCTTGGTGATGGGATTGACATGGGTATTGATACCAGGGGATTTTGAGTATTTATTGGATACTGATCGTATTTTATTTTTATTATTCCTTACATTAAATTTAGTTATATTCTAGTATCTCATTAAATTATTCTATTATTATTTATTAGATTATTTAGTTGTCTTGTTAGTGGGTTTATGCTTTATTTTATTCTTTTCAGTATTTCCACACTATGATATTTATTTATTATTCTTACTGTTGTATTTTTCTGATGTGTGGTAAAATCTAAATCTAGGGGGTATAGTCTACCCACTATAGATATCACACCCTTGCTGCTAGTCGAAAACCTCCTGTGTACCAATAAGTGTGCTTAATATCTCATAACAAACCCTTTATAACCACATGAGAGAGTGTTGGATCAAAGGATGTTACGTTAACCATATATCATGATAGTTGGGAGAGAATAGCCACTATATTTTTAACATCACATTCTATCCCATTTGGTTCATTATTAGGAAAATTATTGCATTGTCCATCACATCCATTAGTAACATGGTTTCCCATATATCCAGTTATTTCTAAAAAAAAAATTTAATCATGGGTGATGAAAAATTTACACCATAAGAGAGTTATTATAAGATAATTACATGAAAATTTCATTCTCAAAATATCTTTATCTTCAATATTATTACATTAGAATTCAATTCAATATAAATCCTTATTAGTTCAATCTAGGTTTATTTTAGTTGGGTTCTCTCATATTACACAACCTAATTCCTTACCATAATTAATCATTCACAATAGCTTGTAAAGAGAATGTGATTATCCAAATCATATCCCACGTGAGTGTTTAGTTCCGTGTGTAGTATTAGGACTACTCATCTTTCACTAGAGTAAAGATTGAGGTGGCACTCAACATGGATTTTTTAAGGTGATTAAAAATCAGTTCATCTATTCCACAATCATTACAATATCCAAATATCTAGATAGATATTTAATGTCTATAATAACCAAAATATATATTCTTTACCAGAACATAGGAATTTTATCACATACTTATACATATACCGTAAAATTATATGTAGTATTTTTAGGAAAACTCTCTCATCTTAATCCCCAAATTATTAGAGTAATCCTCAAGAAATAACTAAACCCTAGTATAATACCAACTATGGAACCCCAAATCAATAATCTCAAATAAGGTTCTAAAAACACATTCTTTAAACACTATAATTTTTTTTACAAAGATATAGGATCCAATCTTTATTTCATATCAATTATATAACCTAAAAAATACATATCACAAATAAAACATAATCCAATGAATGGAAGGTTTAGTGTAATTGATGATTATTTATATAAGAGAATTATTTTACAACACATGTTTATGATTCTCCAAAATTAAAAAAACACTATACACCCTTACATATTCCTCAAATTTTATACTCATGTTCATAATCTAGGGAATGAAAACATAAGAAAGAATAGATGAGATGCTCAGTAAGTGAGAAAACTCATCAACATACCAGCAATGGTTAGATTATAAGAATATGTGAGATCTTGAGTAGGGTAAAAATTCTATATTAAAAATAAAAATTTACAACAAGTTTTTTCACATGTTATGATAAAAGGACATTTTATATCAAATAAACAAACATATCTCATGGTAAAAGAGTATAAAAAAATAAGCATGTGCCAAGGGTTGTAATCATAGGCATATAAAAAATATGGATTGAAATTGAAACATATCTTGATATTGGATTGTGACACAAACATAATCATATAACATCTTGTGAACCAAGATATTTGCATCACATTCATGAAATAACTTTTGCACAAACATTCTAAAATCATGTTCACATTACAAACATGTAGAAAAACTATCCGGTATCATGTTTAAATAATAAAAACATGAAAAAAATCATCATTCAACTTGTTCACAAAATTAACTTGTGAAAAAATCTTCAATCTTGATGTTCACACAACAAACCTGTGAACAATGCTTTGTCTATCTTGTTCGCAAAACAAAATCCTGAATAATGTTCCATGCATCACATTCAGAAAATTTTTCATCATCCCATGTGTTATGATTCCTTAAACAATTCAATATAGGGATATATTAGTCCCCAAAAATTCATAATAATAATCATCCATACCTATGTGTTCAATCAGAACATGAAAATATTCTTACTTCAAACATATTGAAATTATTACATGGAAAATATACAATCTTAATGAGATAACATTCCTTGAAAATTCCAAAAAATATTTAGTGAAATGGGATAGATCATGGAATAAAAAAATATATCTATTGTAATATAAGTAATTTTAAATGATAGAGACATATATGAAAATTACCTTTTTATATTATTTGAAAAATCACTTCAAAAACATGAAGAAATATATCTTTTTGAAAAGCATAAAAACTCCTCAAAATTATTTTGTTAAAATATAATACTTTGATAGTGAGATTTGTTTTTAAAAAATTATCCTATAAAACAAAAAATGGATCTTATATGAAACTTTTAATAAAATGAAAACTATATAAAAAAATGAATAAATATTACTTCAGAAAAGGAAATCATTTAAAAACCCATTAATAATCAAGAATTTCATTAAAATTAAAACTTTAAATTTTGAAAAAATATATAAATATTTTCTTTTATTTAAAAATAATAAAGACCTAAAATAATTTGGTAACCAATGTTATAACATGAAATGTAATTTCTATAATGAATAATTCTTATATGGAGATATAAACAACAAAGGAGCCTTTAAAAAATGTTTTTACAATACTTATAAAAGATGAAGTTACAGACCTCGTTCAAAAGTAATTTTAAAAAATGTGATGTGAAAACATTAAAACAAATAAGTTTTAAAAATTATATTGAATAATTTATCATTCAAATTAATATAATATTTTTAGGGTAAATTTTGGGTGGAATATAAAAACAAATGATCTTGGATGGAAAACATTTTTAATATTTTAAAATACATTTTTTGAACTACCACATTGTAAAATGAGATAATAAAATATTATTTGGAAAAGTGGTTAAGAGAAATAATATTTTCTCATGAGATAACTCAAAATTATGATTCAAAATATAATGTATAAAATTAGTTGAAAAGGGGTATATGTACATAGAGGGGAAACCGTTATTAAAGAGAATGTGAACTATTATCAACAATGGTATTCTTTAAGATAGAAACTCATGAAGGCATATATTAGAAATAAAAATGAAGATTTTCCATATATAGAAAAGGAATTATTGTATCATCATTGAATATAAGAATTTTTTTTAAGAACCCTTAGTAAAAATGGAATCATTATTACTTAACAATATAAGTCAAGTCAAGAGGTTCCCCATACTATAGCGGTAACTTACGAATCAAAATAAAATAAGAGGGGTAACATGAAATAGACAATAGAATATAATAAAATGAAATATATCCATTTTAATTTAAGTAAATTAGGCAATTAATTAACCATATAAAATAAATTATGGTGAGTAATATCAACCATTTCTTATGGATTAGAAAATAATACACAAAAACCCTTACCTTAATGCCTGAAATCCACTAAAAACATAAATCAACTATATAAAAAAATATTTAAAATTATGCATGAGTAATTTGAATCATTTTAATATAGTTTCATAATAGCGGTCTTTTACTTTATTCCTATCCCAAATTTCATCATTCAAAGTTCTTAAATTTAAATGTAAATTATGGTTTTTAGTGATTTATTATCTTACAATTTCATTTCAAGGTATTTTTTTTGTTAGGATCCGTAAATATGAAAATTGTGATGAGAATATTTCAGAGATATTTTATCAAACGAACATCGTTATCAAAATTAGTAAGTTTAATAGTAATTTTACCATCCCAAAATCAAAATAAAATCATTATTTACTTATTTATACAATATATTATATTTAATAAGTTTTCATTGTCATCCATGCTATTATGTTATAGGATTTCTCAAGTAGGTGGTTATATAGACCCCAAACATTAACATGCCATAATTAATGGATGAGTGTGGTTATGAAATTTGTTTATTTTGGAATAATATCTTTATTAAGAATGAATAATGAATCTATTTTGGCATTTTTAATGTGATGAATTAGATTTTAATTGAGTTTTATTAAAAATAAAGAATGTAAATGAAAAAATGAGATACATTACTTCAAGGATGTGGCTCCTCACATAAATGCACAAATGAAATTTAAAATTTTCATAATGGAAAGGAATTAAGGTGGTAAATTATTCTTACCTAAAAATAATAAAATCATTTATAAAATTTTTTTTATTTTATTATATATTAATTAAATAATTTGATTCCAAAAATTATGAAAGAAATGAAATGAAATTTGGGAAATTTTAGTAGCCACATTGAGAACTTGATTTTTCCAATGGAAAACTCTAATGAAATAGGGGGAATATGCTAAAAATGTGTGACAAAAAGTATAAGGAATAAGAAAATTATTATAGGGTATGTAATGATGATAAAATTTTAAGTGAAACGAAAATGTGGGAGTTGTCTTTAAGGGGTGGTGACAGGTCCCATTTATAAGTGATGTGAATGAAATTTTTATAAATATTTCATATTAATATAAAGAGAGCACATGTTTCACGTTCTAAGAAGTCTACAATAAACAATATAATAGAGTATATATATATTTTTATTTGAACAAAACTTCATTCAACCAATTAGAAACATTTTTACATGTTTGGCCTTTTACTCCTTTGGTTAAACCATTTTACCTTTTTATCTTCTACTATGGTAACTAGTTTTGACATAAGTAATTAATTTTTATGCCTAAAAATAAATTTTAAATTACTAAATAATTTAGTAATACTGATAAAAACATTGAGATAAATTTTATCTAATGAAATTTTAATTTTTTAGTAATATTAATTTTAATATTAGTTCATTTAACGTGTAAAGCCTCATTATTAGAAAAAGTATGTTTTTAACTAGAAACATATGTGCAGGAAAAAACTCTCAATTATTTTTATTATCATGATATAAATTGTTTTATTACATAACTAGTAAAATCTATGTGTCTTTTGAAGCAATCCATAACCAATTTTTATCAAAATAATATTTATATAAAAGAAAAAACAAAAAGTGTTTCTTTTATTAGAAAATATTACTTAGGTTAATAAAATATAAAACACTGGTTTTCTAAATTTATAATAGTATTTAAATATATATATTTTTTTACCTTAATAAAATATTTTATCGTCCAAAATGTCTTATATGTTTTGAATAAATACTTATCGATATTTTCATAAATGATATGATTATAGTAAAAACTGTATTTTTCCGTATTCAATTAAAAATCAATTATATTCAGAAAATAAAAAAATTCATCATATGATAATTTTTTACTTTATAAAATGTAAATTTAATTTAATTTTATATAAATAAACTTATGAAATTTATAAATTTATGATTTAAAGTATATAATGAAAATTTATTTTTTTAAAAAAAATATTATTTTATATGTTTTAAGTGTTCTTAATCAAATTTTTTATGATTTTCTAATCGAGTACAATATTATTATTAAATTATAGTTTTATTAATATCAAACTATAATAACATTTAATCTTTTATGGAATGTTTTAGTAATGTGTTTCATATTGAGAAATCATTTGAACATAGTAATAATTTTGAAAATATAAATATATTCCAAAAAAATCAGGTGTTACATAAAGGTTCTTTCCCCCACTCAAGGGGGAAAACTAAACCTAATAGAAGTGAAGATATAACCTCTCACGACTCAATATGTGAGGTGGATAACAAATACCTAATCAAGCTAAAATATTTCATTTAGTTGATTATATAAGGTTAAGATAGAGGATATCATATCCTAGATATGTAAAGAAGATAGTATAAACCCTATCTATCATTAAAGATTGAGAATATCATAAACTAGGGATAAGGGGGATATACAATGACCAATATATATCCCATGTGATAATAACCCATCATCACCCCACTGTCTCTAGCAGGAATAACTACCTTCACCACTTAACGCATCAATTCACATGTCACCAGGAAATCCACCATCATTTTCTACATCAAAAAACACTATGAATCGACTACTCAAATTCCAATATTAGGTTCTTGTAAAAATATTATGTTAAATAAAAATCTAATCATTAGATTAATGGAAATAAAGAATAAATCTTTTATTATCACATTGAAAATGGGCTTGGATTTTAATGTCCCAAGCATTTCGTACTTGTACATTACATTTCTTTTACGGAATACTTAATACATTACAAAAATTAACACCTAAAGACTGTATCAGTTTATTGTATGTGGAAACTTGGAACATAATCCCCTAACTTAGTGAAAGTTATTCAATGTGTCCCACAAAGATATTCCCCTTTAGTTTTTGTACCTAAAACCATTCTTTAAATCTTGGAAGAAAGAAAAAATAAAAAGGGTGATCTCAATGTCATGTAAGGGTAAGCATTGAAAACATATAACAAACCATAAACATAAGAATGTAAAAACATGAATGTAATGTTTAAATATCAAAATATTGGCTCATAAAAAAAATCTTGAGAGTATATAAGGCATATATAATAAAGGAACAATAACAGTGATAAAATATCATAGGCATAACATATGGAATTGTTGCAAATAAATAAACACATAATATGATTTCCATAGAATCCAAGTCATTGCCTCTAAAACCATCATAGTGGAAAAGGTCCTTTACTGGACCGAGTATAATTTCTGTTCCATCCATGTATTACTAAACTAGATTTAATTTCTATTCCAGTCATGTCTATCTCATGATATTTAAATCTTTACCCAATTCATTTGAGGGAGATATAGGTTTCACCCATCACATAATGAAATCATTCTTACATGTTCCACAAAAACACAAATCATTGGTCATAGCATAACCCATGGAATAAAATGGGTTTCTTAAACATCATTCCGTCACAATCCATATAAAATAAATGGATTTCATAAAAATAATTCCATCATAAACCCAATCAAATAAATGTAATAATATGGATAGAAACATAACCATATGTCATCTTATATGGAATATAATTTGGATAAAACACTTAAACTTAATTCCGGAAGAAAATATCTTTTCTTTTAAAAAATGCTCTCTTTTCCCAAAATGTCACACAATTTAAAATGAAAATAATATAGATTAAAATAATATTTAAATCATGTAGAGGACTATTCCTGGAAATAATGTGTCATGAAACCGTAAAAATCCATTCATTCCATATAAGTTAAAAAAAATTCTCACTTTTGTCGAAAAAGCCAAAAAGTAGCTCAAAGCGAATAATGACAAAAGATTCTGATCATACCGTTTATTAAAAATTCACCAAAGGGTAAAAATAACTATATTTTTTTTTATAATAATATAAATAATATTACATAATTAGGAAACTTGTATGTAAATGATAAATATACCTCAGTGAATACTTACGTATAAACAATCTCGAATAAAAATGTGGTTGCAAAATTGTCCATTACCTCAGATCCTATATGATTCATATGTATCTGAAACTCAGGTATAGTGTGTTTAAACATATTATTAACTTATTATAGAACCATAATAATATTTATGATACCATATATGATTCACCTATGACTTTATATTACCCATTCACTTATCAATTCCATGTTGAAGCAACGTTTTAGGTAATAATCATTTTATTTATCATACGTGTTTTCACTTATTATTCTTGATATTGTTACTTAGATAATGATTTAATTACTTCATAAATGTAAAACATGATTTATATATCATATATTTTCAGTATATAAATATATATAATAGATAGATAAATGAAATGGAATACACCGTTCATGGTGACAGTAGGTTGTACGTACGCATGAACGCTATTTCCGTTTCCTTATTGAATTGAATGGAAGGAATTAAATGACACACAAACACACACACACACACAGAGATATATATATATATATATATATATATAAATTCGGTATAATTAGTATGTCATATATTTCATGATTATTTTTTATATATGATTTATAATAATTATTGAATGGTTAACATGGAGAATAAATCTCATCGTGGCGTGGAGACGGTTGGCCGTACGTACGATCAAGCGATGATATTATCCACTTGATGGTTAAATGGTATGTAATGAGATGGTATATTAATTATAATGAATAATTATAATATTATATTCATTATTTAAATCAATTATAATCATAATTATACCCATCTAAATTATGTATTGTTGAATAACAAATTACACCATGGGGTGGAGACAGTAATCCATACATACACACGCATGGTGATATTGTTATTAGTAAGATGAATAAAATGAGGTATAAGGTTTTTGAGTAATTATAATAACATATCATAATGTAGAATATTTTGATTTATTAATTTATTATGGAAAAAACGTAATAATAGGAAGTAGATGAAGAAAAGAATTTTGAAAGAGGTGGTTAAACAATTACCTCTTTTTCGGGTATCTTCCTTTGGTTTTCATAACATTGCTCTTTAATATGGATTTCTACCCAAAGGGTGGAATCTAGAATGAAGTGAGGGAACTTGGGAGGAGAGTTTTTCAGGGTTTGGCCTATCCAAATGGCTTTGGAATTGCGATTAATAGAGAAGGATATGTGCCTTTTTATAAGGGAAGGGATGGACAACTTTGGAATGTCTTGTAATATTGATTTATTATAAATTCATTTTCAGTTTATAATGCTCCAAAACTCATTTATATAGAAGGTAAGATGCGTATAAGTAGAAATAATCTCAAAAAATAAAAGTTATTCATGTGTTGTATTTCTTTTTAAACTTATCATTTTTATTTTTCCTTATTTAATCTAATTAATTTTAGTTGGGGTAATAATATTATAAATATTAAATGGTTATAAATATTTACTTATGTTTCATAAATAGTCCATAATTGGATACTTTATGAAATTTTAGACCATATAATTTTCACTTTTTAATTTTTTAATTATTTTGTTATTTTTAAATAATTTAATAATATTTTATTTTTAAAAAACATCAATAGTGTCAATTTTGACACTATTCATTTATTTGACTTTAAACAAAATCCACACAGAAGATAAATTAGAAAAAAATATTTAATACAATAATAAAATGTCATAGTTACCTAGAAATATTTGGAGCACATTAATTTGTTCATATGATATTTAATTTAATATTTTTAATACCATTTATTTGATATTTCTATCAATAAAATATTTTATTCCTCACTACTGTGTCATCATTAATGGTAATTATTTTACCTCTAAAAATTCTAAATAAATTCAAATGATGTATATAATATCATTATATTTCTGGAGTCTATTTATATTAGAAGTTTTATCACGTTTATCACTATATTAAAATTATTATACTTATAGGATATTAGAGAGTGACATATTGTCACCTTCTTTTGTTTTAATTTTAATTACATCAATTTCATGAAACAAAATTCCATTAAATGAATCCATCCTGACCCATAGGTGATATTATTTTACTTTAATCAATCTAATAGGATTTTGATAGGTGTTAGGATAATTTTATTATCATTATCATATTTTTAGTTACCCTAATTGACCTGATTTACCTTTAACTTTGGTAAATACAACTTTCTGTAGTTAATATTCATAATATCCAAAAAAATAACCTATTAAAAAAATTTGGCCCCACTTATTCTAAATATTTAATACATTTTTAATAATTCAAAACACATAATTGGAAAAAATTAATTTAAAATTAATTCCCATTGTCAAAACTAAAATGCAGGTTTTTAAGAAGTAAAAACTTATCAAAAGATTGTCTTGTGTTTATGTCCAATTTAAATGTAAAATTACATCCAATGATCAAAATAATATTAATTGATTAAAACATAATCCAATTAAACTTTAAAACAAATTAAAAATATAATCTAACTATATAAAAAAATTATACAAAAAGGCAATTTAGAATTAAAATACAGTAATTTTCACTATTCTCCAAAATATGAATTTCATCAAAAAAATACCAAAATTTAATCCAAGATAAATATTTATGTCCTTCCAAATAATACATTTTTTTTCAAATATAATATATAAAAGTGTTAAAAACTAGATTTACTATTGATGTGCCATCAAAAGGAGACAAAACTACATTTTTTGAAAAATACTTCTTTTATTTGAAAAATTGAATTTGTTCTTATATCATGTTCTAGAAAATACATAAGATGAATATTAATGTTATATAAAATTAAAAACGTGTTTAATACTATTCATAATGTCTATTTTATATAATATTTTAATAATATATCATTTTTTAACGAAACTATGTATTGCGTACAACACAAGCTATTGAGGAAGGTCGCTCTTGCATGTAATTCAAGACAAGTCAATGTTGCATTTAGTTCAAGCTAAATTTAGTGTTGAGTATAACATAATCCATACATATTTTATTTATACATTGAAAAAAATCTATACTCAATGTTGTGTGAAATAAATTCTATCAAAAGAACTTTAAATTGTGTGTAACACAAGCCAAGTATAGTGTTGCGTATACTAAAAGCTAATACATTGTTGCATATATCACAAGATAATCTTAGTGTAGTGTACAACAGAAGACATCAAAACAATTAAAAGTAATATATCTCATAAAATATTGGGGTGTTACATTATACCCCCTTAAAATTAGATTCTCCCTCAAAATTCGTCAGGGTTATAAAAGGATTACTACTTAAAAGTTTTTTCCCAGAAACCCACATCGTAAAAAGGAATAATAAAACTTCCTTTTAAAAAGGTTTTTTAGAAACATAATGGTTACCCTAAGTAATTCATCATTGTGTTTCCACATAGGGTAACATATGTGGGAAGTGAAAACATGGATATGGAAGAAAAAACTATAACCATCAAGTTCTGATGCATAGTGATAGAGAACATGGATTGAAGAAAAATAACAACTAGAAAGCCATAAATCTATGATGATTTAAGGGACCATCTGATTCATTGGATAAAAAGGTGTCAAAATAATATTTGCGGGTTTTACGATCCTTTAACTAAAATTTGATAATTTTTCATGAGAATAAATACTTACTTGATTATAGTACAATCTCACCATTGTTCGTGACTTGAAAAATTTCCACTTCATCTCTTATTTAATTAAATAAAGTCAAACTTTTCATTCTTGAAGTGTTATCAGATCTTGTGATAGAATGGTAGGTCATTCCATATGTCTCAACAAAAAGGTTATCATAGGTAATAAAATATTCATAAGTCCAACTATAGTGAGATAATACATTATCATACATAATATAACTTATACTATAAATAAATGGATAACATTACAATCCTTCCAAAAAATAAAAATATAAAAATTTAGAAAGAGGTGAACTAAATCAACATAACATTTATCTCCCATATCTCATAAGGTATTTATTTGTTGTCACATTCCAAGCATGTGAATACCTTAATCATTTATTCTCTTGAAACATGGTAATAACAATACCATGATATCACTTTGTCCTTATACCATTCATGAGGTCATTAATACTATCAAACATCTCATTATCTCCATATCCCTTCATTATGCACATATCATGTGCTTTCTAAACATATTTCAATCTCTTTTCATGGTTACTAGTACCATATACTTAAGGAAAACCACAATGGACCAATAAATATATATTCTAATATTCCATAATACTATAAAATATATTCAACAACACTATTTTGGAATCACCTTACATAAACACTTAATCATTCTACCACTTTGTTTTCATACTCAACATCACCAATAGTGATCGCATGTAACTTTCCTTTGTCATTTTCCTTAAGATGTTACTAACGACGATTATAATTAACCATTGAATTATAGAATTGGTTAGCATAATCCCCCATTTCCATGAACTTGTATCGTTAATGTGTGGGTGGTGAATTCTCTGTAGTCTTTTCTCTATTCACATCAATAGAAACCATTTTCCCATTACTTCAGCACTCAACTGCTCGATGAACTTATTTTCCACACATAAAATATTTTATATTCCCTCTAAGACAATCTATACCATTATTTATTCCACACTTTTATCATAAGGAAACATTCATCCCCTTTCCATCACTGTTTTGAGATTTTCCCTTAAACTCCATCTTTTGTTTCTTGTCAAAACCAAGAGATGGATATGTAACAAAAACATCTATTTCTACCTTGACAGCACAATGAAAAATATCTTCACAACTACTGATGTATCTTATAGAAAATTCCCTTCAAAAACTTGGTTTTAAGTCACTAAATAATCGAACAACTTTACTTTCAGGTTGGATGATAAATCTAGAAGCATACCTTGTAAGTCTTGTAAAAGTTGCCTCATATGAACCAAAAGATTCCTCATCCTTTTTCTTAAGATCAACGAACTAATTTTACATCCTATTTCAAAGCATAAAAGGTATGTACTTATTGAAAAATATTTTTTTGAACTCATCCAATTCTATGGATTCAATTTTATCTTGCTACCTTGTATTCTTGATTATAGTCCACCGCTGTTCTGCTTCACCTATTAAATGATAAAATGCCAAAATGAATTTTTCTTGTTCCAAACAATGAAGGATGGAAAATATTTTTCAATGGTACTAATCTATTGTTTAGAAACAAGTGAATTAGAAGACCCACTAAATGAAGGTGGACGTTGCCTCATGAAGGACTCAACAGAATGTTGTTCCCTTATCTTCTCATTTGGATGTCCCGAATGATTCATAGCATGTGTAAGTATGAAAATAAGATATTCTATTCCACCTACCATAACATTTGGTTGTTCAAGAGTACAATCATTGCATTTCCCAGTTCATTGATCATTAACACAGTTCCTTTAGGGTCTATCTATTGTCTAAAACCCAAAAATAATAGTGTGAGAGGAAAAAATCATACTAGACTGAATGGCCCGAAGGCCTAAATTATATTATTCATATTTTGGATAAACCACCTTTTAAGGGTAAAAGGAGAAAACCTCACATAATTAAAAGACATAGAATTAAACAAAACATGAAGGTCAAAAGGGCTGTAATCATATCGGAACAAGACTACTAAGGAATACCCCTCCCCAGTGACATCATCATTATGGAAAGCCTCCACCTTTTCATGACTGCTCATAATGTTGTCTTGTGCAGCAATGCACGAGACTGGTACTGATGGTAACTCCATACCCTCTCAAACTACCTAATATGAATAGCCATACATGGTGAAAGATACCTTCTCTAATCCTTTTCCGAAGCATTTCCTTGTATAATGTCTGAAAAGAAGCAACCCCTGAACCCTTATACTACAGAAATCATTATGCGATTCTTACTCAAAACCCACAAATGCATCCATTCTGAAAACCATTCCACAATATCAATGATAAACTATATCTCAATACCAACTTCACCAAAATTCCTTCATTTGATCTTCCACTAAAGCTAATCCACCAAAAAAGAACAATCACACAAATCATTGCAAAAATAAAATGAATATTAACCAAAACCAACTATAGAATCATCCAGAATAGATCCCCAATAGTGGAATCCTAGTAGACTAGTACCATCACCAGAATAGTAGTATGAACACATCAAAAAAATGTAGAAAACAATCAAGGATCACGAATCCATTACTGCATTGACGATGATAGATCTTTCACTGACACCTCCACCGATTGGAAAACCGCAACTCCTCACCAAAGTAGAACCCACAGCATCTCGTAACCAAACTAGAAACGAATCCAATACCATGGAATGATAAAACATCACCTAAAAGCCATCCAACTGAGCACACGCTGGAATAAAGGTTCCATCGCAGGCTAGAACCGCTCCTGTCACCGCCTTCAAAGCCACACTCGAGACTACAACGGACCTCCCAATCACACCCACAGCTGATGAAAAAATTATTCTACAACCCTGAGACTGTTGTAGTGGTACATGGCCCATGGGTCTTCACCGCACCGCCATGGGAAACCCTATCCAATTCAGAGGCAAGGACATGAAGATGATAGCAATGATGAAAAAGAAGGACATCCACAAAGCCACAACACCACTATTGGTTGAGGATGCACACACCGTAAGCACGATAAGTATAAACTCCGAGAGAGAAGACACCAATGACCTGAGGTAGAGAAGAAGAAGGCAGAGACAGGGGGAAAACCTAGTGAGGAGATCCCTTTAAGGGGGCATTCCTTCGATCCCAAATTCATACTTGGAAAACAAAATAATCAAGGGGGATTACTTTCAATCTCTAACATCATAGGTCTAATCCTAGGTTATTCATGATCATTACCATAATTCTAGGATTGTAACCTATATTTAGACTTACCCTTATAAAATCCCTAGACATACCTTAAAAATATCTCTAGGGATCTCACTAAAGTTTTCATATCCTAGATCCCAAAGGTTGACTAAACATTCACTATGATACCAACTGTAAAGACCCATGCTTGACATACATTGAAATTACATTTATTTTTTATTATACTTAATACATTACAAAAATATACACCCAATGACTGTATTATTTTAGTGTCTTTAGAAACATGGAACATAATCTTCTAACTTGGTGAAATATATTCAACATCTCTCATAAAGATCTTCCCCTTCTATTTTCCTACGTAAAAAATTTATTTATATATTATGAAAAAAAACATAAAAATGGTGACCTTAATGCTCAATAAGGGTAAACATTGAGAACATAGAACAAACCTTAAATATAAAAATATAAAAAATAAACATAAAGATTAAATATAAAAATCTTTGTCATGAAATAAATATTGGCAGTATGTAAGGAATAGATCATAAAAGAACATTAAACATGATAAAATATCATTGGTATAAAACATAGTATTGTGGAAAATAAATAATCACAAAATAGTATTTCCATAGTAGCGAATGTATTGCTACCAAGACCATCATAGCATACAACATCCTTTACTGAAAAAGGTTTACTTTCTATTCTATCCATGTATTACAGAACCTGATTTACTTTCCATTTTAGTCAGGTTTGTCTCATGAGATATAAATTATTACCCAATTCATTATAGGGAGATATAGGTCCCGGACATTTCATAATGAAATCATTCTTGCATGTGTCGCAAAAACATAAATCATTCATCATAGCATAACCCTTGAAATAAAATGGGTTTCTTAAACATCATTCCATCATAATCCATATAAAATAAATAGATTTCATAAAAATAATTCCATCATAAAAACAATACAATAAATTAAATAATTTTTATAGAAACATTACCCTATGTCATATAATATGGAAAATAATTTTTACAAAACACTAGAACATAATTCCTAAAGAAAATATCCTTTATTTTTAAAAAACACTTTCTTTTCTCCAAATGCCACACATTTCTAAAAGAAAAGACTTTAGTTAAAAATAATATTGAAATATTTTAGAGTAATATTCATAGAAAGTAGGAGTTTTGAGATCATAAAAATCCATTCATGCTGTATAAGTTAAAAAACCATTCTCCTCGTACTTTTTTAGAAAAAGTCAAAAAGTACCCCAAATCGAATAATGACAAAAGATTCCTTTCATACCGTTTAATAAAAATTCACCAAAGGGTAAAATTAACCATAAAAAACATTATTATAATAGAAATAATATTACATAATTATGAAACATGGATGTGGATGATAAATATACCCTAGTGAATACTTACGTATAAACATTCCCAGATAAAAATGAGATTGCAAAATTTATCTCATACCTTAGGTCAGATATGCTTTGTATGTATCAAAAACTCTTGTATGGTGGGTTTAAACAAATTATTAAATTTTAATTAAACCTTAATAATATTTTTATATTATATATTATTCACTTATTACTTTATATTACCCGTTCACTTATTAATTCCATGTTAAAGAAACATTTTGGGTAATAATCATTCTATTTATTGTACATGTTTTCACCTATTATTCTTGATATTGTTACTTATTTAATGATTTAATTACTTACATAATGTAAAACAATATTCATATATCATTTATATTTTGTATATAAATTTTTATAATAGATAGATATATGAAATAGAATACACTGTTTATGGAGACGGTAGGTCGTACGTACGCATGAACGTTGTTTCTATTTCTTTATTGAATTGAATGGAAGAAAGGACATGAAATATATATATATATAAATTATTTAGAATTATTATGTCATATATTTCATGATTATTTATTATATATACTTTATAATCATTCTTGAATGGTTAATGTGGAGAATTAATCTTATCACGTTTTGGAGACGGTACGCCGTACATACGCATGAGCAACGATATTATCCACTTGATGGTAAAATGGAATAGAAATGGATGGTATATTTTTTATATAAAATAATTATCATTTTATATTAAATATTTAAATCCATTATTTTCATAATTATATGATTCCAAATTCAATATTGTTGAATACCAAATTACACCACGGCGTGGAGATGGTAATCCGTACGTACGCACCCATAGTAATATTGTTATTTGTAGGATGTATAAAAGGAGGTATAAGATTTTCCAATAAGTATAATAACATATAATAATGTATAATATAATTGATTTATTACTTTATTATGGAAAAAACATAAGAATAAAAAGTACAAGAAGAAATGAATTTTGAAAGGGGTGATAAAACAATTACATCTTTTTGAGGTAAATATTTTTGATATACAAAAAATGACTTCATAAGATGGTTTTATTCCCAAAGGGTTGCCTCTAGGATAAATTGAGAGAAGTTGGGAGGATATTTGGACACTTTTGGGCTGAGAAAATGGCTTTGAAGGTGTTATTAAAAGAGATGAAGAGGTTCCCTTTTATAAGAGAGGGGAGTGGCACCTTTGGAAACCCTTCAAATATTAATTTATTATAAAAATATGTTTTTTATAATGCTCCTAAACTCATTTATTTAGAATATAAGATGATTATGGGTCGAAATACTCTCAACCAATAAAATTTATACATTTTTTAATTTTATTTCAAACCTTATCATTTTGATTTATCCTTATTTAATCTATTTAATTTTATTTGTGTTAAAAATATTCTAAATATTAAATTGCTATAAATATTTACTTATGTGTTTTAAATTATCCATAATTGGATAATTTATGAAATTTTATAACATATAATTTTCACTTTTTAATTTATTAAATATTTTAATGATTTTTAAATAATTTAATAATATGTTATTTTTTTAAAATATCAATAGTTTCAATTTTGACACTATTTATTTATTTGACTTTAAATAAAATCCATACAAAAGATAGATTCAAACAAAAATATTTCGTATACTCCTAACATGTCATATTCACCTTCAAAATTCATGTATCACATTAATTAGTTAATATTATATTTATTTTAATATTTTTAAAACCATTTATTTTAAATTTCTATCAATAAAATAATTTCATCATCATAATTCTGTCATCATTAATGGTAATTATATAATCTCTAAAAATTATAAATAAATTCACATGATGTAGATAATTTCATTATATTTTTGTAGACTATTTATTATAGATGTTTTATCATGTTTATTACTATAATAAAATTATTATACATATAAGATATAAGAGACTAACATGTTGTCACCATCTTTTGTTTTAATTATAATTACATCAGTTTCAGGAAACAATGTCCATTAAATGAATCTGTTCTGAACAATAGGTGATATTATTTGACTTTAATTCATCAAATATGATTTTGTTCAGGTTTTAGGGTAATTTAATTATCTTTATCATATTGTTAGCTACCTTAATTTACCCAATTTACCTTTAACTACGATAAATAAAAATTACCGTAGTTACAATACATAATAACAAAAAAAAACTATTAAAATAAATTGGACCAAATGATTCCAAATATGTAATACTTTTTTAATAATTAAATACTCATAATTTTCAGAAATAAATTTAAAATTAATATCTGTTGTGAAAGCCAAAAGCGGGGTTTTAAGAATTAAAAACTCATCAAAAGATTGTCATGTGTTTATGTCCAATTTAAATGTGAAATTATTTCCAATTACCATAATTGAATTAAATTATAAAAACATAATACAATTAATATTTAAAACCAATGACAATAATAATCTAACTATATAAAAAAATTATACGAAAAGACAGTTTTGAATTAAAATGCAGTATTTTTCACTATTCATTAAAATATGAATTTCATCAGAAAAATACCAAAATTTCATCCTAGATAAATTTTGATGTCTCTATTCCAAATAAGACATTTATTTGGTCAAATATAATATATAAAAGTGTTAAAAACAATATTTTAAATTTGTGCTCTATCAAAAGGTGAAAAAAACTACATTTTTTGAAAAATACTTCTTTTATCCAAAAAATTGATTTTGTTCTTATATAATGTTCTAGAAAATAAATAAGATGAATGTTAATTTTATATAAAATTCAAAATGTGGTTAATATCATTCATAACGATTAGTTTATATAATATTTTAATAATATATCATTGTTTAGTGAAGCTCAGTATTGTATACAACTCCAGCTATTGAGGAAGGTCTCTCTTGCATGTAATGTAAGACAAATCAATATTGTATTTAGTGAAAGACTACTTTGGTGTTATGTATAACATAATCCAAAAATAGTTCTTTTATACATTGACCAAAAACTATACTCAGTGTGGCGTGAAATGAATTCGATCGAATGAACATGAAATTGTGTGCAACACAAGAAAAGTATAGTGTTGTGTATACTGCAAACTAATATGGTGTTGCATATAGCACAACCTAATATTGGTGTAATATAAAATAAAAGACATCAAAGAAATTAAAATGAATCTATCTCATAAAATCTTGGGGTTTTACATGGATGGAAAACATGTGTGCATTATTGTTTATCAACGTGAAAAAATACTCAAGATGAGATAAGCGATTGATAGGACTGAAGGATCATTACATGAGTGATATTTTAGTATCATATATTTATCTTGAATCGAATTCACATATTTCGTAGTTATGATGCTCTTGAAAGATTTCCAATATGACATCTCGGAAAAAATTTACAAATAAAATAGAAATAATAATAATTAATATTATTTTTATACTACTACTACTACTACTACTACTATTTAATATTATAATTTTTTTAATATATTCAAATGAGGGAGGGATTTTCTTGAACCCATACACACTAATACTTCACATGAACATGTTAATAACACATCCCCCTATTGTAACAATTATTAATAATAATAATTTATTTATTACTTAAATTGTTCCATACATGCATAATAGTGCATGAAAACACATTCCATCAATCAAATAGGCCCCTCAATATACTCAATTACTATCATTATAATAAATAAATATATTTATTTATTTCATTCTCCTCCCAGTAATTATGCATATTCCACAATTTATATTCACACCACTAATGCAAACTCTCCAATAGCTACCCTGTCGCCACTAATACTTGATTGTCATTGCATCTTTATCACGGATCACCCACACCTGGATGACATATATGTCATCTAGGACCATCTAATTATCAAGATGCAATCATCTACCATATTTATGTGCCTCCACCTAAAATACATTGCCACTTTCCAACTGTAGTTCATGCACCCGTCATCTTTGGGAATATAGAGAGAGAATGAAGTGAGAGAGAATAAAAGAAATATGACATAGAAGATATTACAAACACATGTCTCTAATATTATTCAATCCATCATCAACACTTCTTACATAAGTGGAAAAAATTTAATGATTAATAATTATATGAAATCTATGTGTTAAACTCACATTTTGGATGGGACAATGGTATCAAACACTACATACGCAACCCAGTTTAATAAATATAAGAATTTATCCAAAAATGCATGTTCCCAAAATCCTAATAATATTATATCTTTAGAAAATTATTTACGAGGCTCTATGATAGAATCTTTCTCTCCAGAATAACCTAGGTGTAAAACTAATACTTCCAAACCAAAAGAAAGATAAGATAATATATTTAGGTCATTTTCTAGGTAAAATTTATCATTTTATCTCTAGTAAGGTCTAGTGACTCAAAGAACTTTAATTTGAGCTATGTACAGACCGAGAAAAACCTGGGTCACTACAATAAGGTTATGTTTATATGTGAAAATTAATGTTTTTAATTATAATGAATAATAATGAATGTTTCATGAGATTTAATATAAATAAAATGTAAAGAATATCTTTTTAGATAAATTTTTGATGTTTCATGAAAACGATTAACTTTTAAAAGTTATGCATAGTGTGTGGGGTGTTTTCTTTCTTTAAATTTTCTCATGAATATATATATATATATATATATATATCATGTTTATTAATGGTTCTTCATTGAATGGATTTGTGGATTATATTATTTTTGATATACTACTATGAATTGTTTTTTACTGTTTGTAAATATATTTTGTTATATTTATTAAAATTATTAGACACATTTTTTCATATTTTATTTAAAATTTAATTTGACATTGTTGTTGGCCCGTTACTGAGTATTGATTATAATATAATGTATGGGAACTCTAATGGAAATGGATCTTCAATAATTATTTTCATGTATACGAATGCATACTGGTAGTAGAATAATACATCTTGGCCATTCATTGTGCATTCATTTGGAGTGGAGTAAGTTATCAATTGAAATTTAGAGATGTTAGTGATATGATTGGAGGCCATGCTAGACACATTGCATATACTTGTTTTATATTCCTTTTCTTAGGTCCTATTTGGCATTTCCATTGTTTATGGAATGTACGTGTAGTATGGATTGCATGATGGTTTGGTTTCTTATGAATACATATTGAATTTTGTGGAATGTTTATACTATTTTATGTTCTTATATGACCTAATAAGAATTTGGTTAAATTCTTTGAATTTATAGCTTTTGATTCCTCATTCTAAATTCTTGATTGAACATATCCATGAGATACATTGATATTTGAAGTTGTTAAATCATTACCCACCTCTAAACTGAGGCTCATAAAGTTGTTTTACAACACTTAGGGATCATAGAGAACTCACGGGGTTGAATATTTTAGAACAGGGCACCGTTTGATTATCCAGGTATGGGTCACAACAAAAAATAATTCAAATTTTAAATGTTATGTGATACAAAATTTATATTTCACAAATGTTGGAAATAAAAAATATTCAAAAATAAAGATAAAAGTTAATTAATATTACAATTTTTATTCATGTGATGAAGAAAATGGGGGATAAATCAAAGAGTTCGATGCAATGGAATATATCAAATTTTGATAGAAGAAAATAAAAGTTGTGTATTTTCATCTTATATGATAAAATATGTTTTTATAAAAGACCTTCTATGAAAAAATATGAGATTATAGTTGTAATACATGAGAGTTGTGATTCATCAAAAATATATTTCATTAGTTTGAATATATATTAGTGTGAATATATATATATATATATAGTAGATTGAATATTTATTAGTGTGAATATATATATATATATATATCAGTGTGAATATATATACATATATATATTAGTGTGAATATATATTATTTAGTGTGAATATATATTAGCATGAATATATATATTTTTCAATATAAGATAATGATATAATGAGAATTATCCAATATTAAAATAATTTATCTAAGATAATTATTATGTTAAAGAGTTTCCACCACTTTTAGTGACATATTTTGATAAAAAAATTCTTATTTTTACAAAACTCATATAAACACATGGAATAATATATATGATATAGTTATAGTAGTTTTTAATATATTCCCACTAATGGAAATAAGTTTTATTTCATAACACAAAATACGTTTTTTATCATAGTATGATATTCCGAAGAAGCTATATAGATTCTAATATGCTAGTGGGAATTTGTATGGTTTTAGAGATGGTCTAGTCTAAGAAATAAATGATTATTATTATCGAATTTCCCGAAACAAATCACCGAATATCCAAAAATAACATAATGAGTCACATTATGCATCCATAGTCAAATTTTTTGAGTCAATAAGGTTTCCTTATGAATTTTTTATTCCTATATTTTTTGAAAATCACAAACACACAATCTCAAGGAAAATTTCTTTTCAACTCAGATTTTCTTTAATAAGGAAATTTTTCTTCTCCAGGGAAATTTATCCTTACATGTTTTTCATTGTTCATATTTTCGTCTCTATAAATCTTACTCTTTTTATTCCTAAGTGTAAAATTTAGTTCCACATCTAAAACCACATAATTCTATAAATACTTATATATATAGTATTCTATTTTTAGGATCTGAATTCATATTACAAATTCTCTAAAATTCAGACTCTAAATTCTATGAAATTCAGACTCCAAATTCTCTGAAATTCTGACTCTGAATGCCTTAGAATTCAGGTTCCTAATTCCTGAGAATTTAGACTCTGAATTCCTTAGAATTAAGACTCTGAATTCCTTATAATTCAGACTCTGAATTCCTTAGAATTCAGACGCTAAATTCCTTAGAATTCCGAATCCAAATTCCTTAAAATTCAGACTCTGAATTCCTTAGAATTCAGACCCTGAATTCCTTAGAATTCAGACCCTGAATTCCTTAGAATTCAGACCCTGAATTCCTTATAATTTAGACCCCAAATTCTGTATAATTCAGACCCCAAATTTATTATAATTCAGACTCTGAATTCCATAGAATTTAGAATTCAAATTCCTTAGAATTTAGAAACCTAATTCCTTAGAATTTAGAAAGAAAATTATTCAGAATTTAGACTTCGAAGTCTATAGAATTCTGATTCTGAATTCCACGGAAAATAGAATCCGAATATCCATGTAATATAGACTCTGAATTTTTTCCACTTAGACTTATGAACTAATTTTCTATAGAGTCTGAAAAATGAATTTTTTTGAGAAACCATATTTTACTTACCCTTGTTATAGTTATAAAATAATTTCATGCATTCTATTTGTAACTAACCGTTGTTTTAGTGACACATGTACAGGTCCCTCTGAAATTCAAGAAAAAATATGACCATTGGAGGAAAGAGACGACCATATGAGATGTGCCTTTAAATAGGAGCTCATTTAAATGATCTCAAAACTACACACGTTGATCAATCTAGAGATTACATGCTGCTGAAGTGATTTCTAGAAAGAGAGGCTCTCATACTTTGTGCATACTGAACATCTTGTTCATATTGCATTGTGTAACTCTGATTGTTGTTGTGTACAATAAAGGGCTTACGGGGATAGGAAGGTAGAGGTGCCGACTACATTAATGTTCGAGGACTTCCTTGATAAGAGAGACAGAGGTGCCGACTACCTTGAAATTCAAGGGCTTGCGGGGATATCAAGACAGACTCTGATATTCCTATCAAGGGTTTATCCTGGTGTGAGTAAGACATACTTTCCTGAAAGTATAAATCAAGGGACCTTTATCCAAGGTTGTTGGATACCTACTCTTTGGGTTAAAAGATTTAATACTTGTTACTTGTATTGTTTCAAGTTCATTTTTCGCTTCATTTTGATTAATAAGAAAAGTATGACTATCTTATACTTTCTTGTACTTGTACTCTACTCATTAAGATTCTATACACTTTAAGGTAGAATCTTTATCCTTGTAAACTTTTCTTAAGTTTCATTTCTGGAACCATATTTTCATAATATAGAAAGTTTGTAGAATTAAGAGCTCTTGTGAATTTAACTTTATTAAACAATTTAAATTTTTAACCAAATTTAAAGGTTCCAAGGGAATTTTTAAAGTATAAAATTAACCCCCTCTTGTATATTGAGCATCTACATCATTATTTCAATCCTAAAATTGGTATCAGAGGAAGTCTCTGAAATACTTATATTCACATATAATTTTTCTTGCTCAAGTTTTCATTGTTCTATATTTTCCTTGATTAGGATATTTTTATCCTAGTTTACAAACTTTTATTGATAACATGTTTTTGTGGACGGATATTTTCTTTGAGACGGCAGGAATGAATGTTGGTTCGATTGAAAATATTAATCCTACTATACCACCTATATTTGATGGGAATGATTATGAATATTGGAGAAATTGTATGAAGACTTCTGTCATTAACACTGGAGTGGACAACATTGTCATGATTACTAGAGATTACAATATTCCTGATAAGGAAATCAGAACTTTTACTAATCAACAGAAGTCAAAATAACAACTAAACTTTAAGGTACACAATAAATTGTTGTGTTCTATGAACAGAAATATATACAGCCCTATTTCTTCTCGTAAAGCTGCAAATTGTATTTGGAAGGTTTGGAGGTCACTCATTTTGGAACTTCCAAAGTTATCAAAACTAAAAGAACTATGATGAGAGCTGATTATCATGGTTTTGGATTTCCTTATGGAGAACCAGTTTGTAAGGTACAAAAAAGGTTTATGACCATTGTTAATAGTCTACAATCTATGGGTGAAAAAGGTTTATATGATGACGCACTTGTGGAAAATACTATAGATATAATGCCTAATGAGTGGGAATAAAAAAAATAGTTATTGATGAGAATAGGAAAGTCTCAAAGATTACTCTTGATGAGATTTTTGGAACTCTTATTTAACATGAGACAAGAATGAAAAAAGATGATGATATAAATAAGAAGAAGAATAGAAATGGAAGTGGTGCTTTTACAACCACTTCAAATCATATGAAATCTAGGACTACTGAGAGAGTTACAATATCCAAATCTAAGAGAACAGTTATTCAATTAGAATCTAGTGGAAGTGAGTATTCAAAAAATGAGTTATCCAATCTTGCTCAAAGGATGAACAAGATAGTTGGAAGGAAATAATTTCAATCTAGATACAAGAATAAAGAGATAAAGGACACGAAAGACTCATAAGTTACATGCTATGAATGAAAAAGAGCAGGGGATATAAAGCTATATTGACCTATTATTAAGAGAAAATATAGAAAGGAAAAGAATTCTGAGAGGAATAGAAAGAAGTACTACATGGCTAAATCTAAGAATGTTTTAAAATCCAATGACACCTAGAGTTCCAGTGGTGGTGACGATTTTAAAGAATCCTTAGAGTATGAATCTTCTGGATAGAAGAATCTAAGTTTACTAGCTAGATTACCAATTTAAAATCATTGTTTAATGGATAAGGTACACAATGCTGAATCCATCACCAATTTATCCTTGAATTCTAATTATAGTGATAGTAAATATTATGAATCTTCAGATGAAGAATCTAGTTATGATGAAGATAATACTTTACCTACTTATAAAGACGTTTCTAGGTTTGCTAAGCATTTTGAGAATGAAAATTCTAAATTCAAGAAAAAGCTTCATAAAGAAAACTCTAGTATTTCTATTCTTACTAAGGAAATATTAGATATTTATAAATATATTGATAATAAAACCCTTTATTTTGAAAGTATTTCAAAACACCTTGAGGAAGTTAATTCTGAGAAGGATAAACTTTCTAAGGATCTAGAAAAAGTAATTTCTAAGAAAAATGTTTTCACAGCTAACTCTAGTGCTACAACTAACTTTTAGAGGATAAAAACTTAGTTATTAGACTAAAGTCGGAAATATTTTCCTTGAGGAAGTGTTTTCCAACATTACCTTAGTTAAGGAAAACTTTGATAAAGCATATTCCCAAATTCGACATCTAAGGAATAATTTTGGATTTGGTTATACTCATTCAAAACTGTTTTTAGTAACTATTATTTTGTTCCTCAAAGTGATCTATTATGCACTATGTTTTAGTGTGGTGGGAATTAGAAAAAAATGTTCCTTAAACAAAGCTCAGTATTTAGGTTTTCATAAAGCTTATTTCTCAAAGAAAATGTGGATTCATAAAATTTTTCTTTCAGAATTTTTCTGATCCAAGAATGTTTGGGTTACGAAAGTCTGACTCTCTTATTTTTTGGAAAGTAAAGATAGTAGAAAAATCAGTACATGGTACATGGATAGTGGATGGTTCCGCCACATGACTGGTAACAAAAACTTCTTTGAAAATATTATCAAGATGAAAGGAGGAAAAGTAACTTTCAGAGATAATGCTCAGGGAGAAATTATTGGTATAGGAAATATTGTTCTTCTTGTAAAAACTTTGATTTCAAATGTTTTATTTATTAAGGGTCTTAAACAGAAATTTATTATAATAATTCAATTATGTGATGAAGGTTACCTTGTAAATTTTAGGAATGTAAAGTGTTTAGTACACAATTCCAAGGAAGAGTTTATTCTTTCTGCCAATAGGCAAGATAATGTTTACACACTAAACTTAGAAGACCTTAGGAGACAAGATCTACCTTGTCTTAGTGCAATGGAAGATCATTCTAGGTTATGGAATAGAAGGTTATGACACCACTACTTTAGGAACCTATGCAAACTCTCTAAGAAATGACTTTCTAAGGATCTAACGAAGCTTAGATTTGATTATTCAAAAGTTTTTGATCCTTATCAATATGGAAAGAAACATAAATCAAGTTTTAAATGAATCGGTGAAGTATCAACAACTGATGCATTACATTTAGTGAACATGGATCTTCTTGGTCCAACACAAACTAGAAGCATTGGAGGAAAATATTATGTATTTTTATTAGTTGATGATTACACAAGATTTACATGGGTCTATTTTCTAGCAAAGAAATCTGAAGCTTTTTATTATTTCCAATGGTTTATAGCCCAAGTTAAAAATGAGAAAAACCTTCCATTGATAACAATCCATAGTGATCAAGGTGGAGAATTTCAAAATTCCGATTTTGAAACTTTTTGTTGTAGAAAAGGCATTACTCATAACTTCTCATCACCAAGAACACCTCAAAAAAATGGTGTTGTTGAAAGAAGAAACAGAATTTTTCAAGAGATAACAAGAACCATGTTGAGTGAATATTCTATAGCCAAACATTTTTGGACTGAAGTTGTGAGTAATGCTTACTACTCTATAAATTGTGTTTTGATTATACTTTTTCTTAATAAAACTCTTTATGAGTTATGGAATGGTAGAAAACCAATACTTTCATACATCAAGGTTTTTGGTTGCAAGGTATTAATTTAGAATACTAAATATAATCTGCACAAATTCGCACCAAAATCTGATGAAGGAATTTTGTTAGGCTACTCTACAACATCTAAGGCTTATAGAGTTTTCATTAAAAATACTTGAACTATTGAAGAAACATTACATGTTAAATTCGATGAAACTAATCCTTTTGTTTTTAAACATCCTCAGCCTACATCATCATATGTGTTTTCAAAAACTGATGATCAACTCTTGATAGAAGATCCTTCTGATAAGGAAAATGTTCAAGAAAATGTTTCTGAAACATTTACCCTAGAATAATTCCTACTATACATTGATGAAAAGGTTTTACAAAACCCAAATCAATTGTTTCTTAAGAATCATCCCAGTGATAGTATCATTGGTGATTAAAATCAACATGTAAGGACTAGAAGTTCTTTAAGAAATGAAGTAGAACATCTAGATTTACTTTCCCAATTAGTACCAAAAATCACTGATGAAGCTTTAGGTGATGATGATTGGATAAAATATATACAATATGAGATAAATGAATTCGAAAGGAAAAAAGTGTGGACCTTGATTGAAAGAACTAAGGAAACTTTTGTTATAAGAGTAAAATGGGTCTTTAGAAATAACTGTGATGAAAATGGAGTCATAGTAATAAATAAATATAGATTGGTTTCTAAAGGCTATAATCAACAAGAAGGAATAGACTAGGAAGAAATCTATGCTCCAGTAGCTAGACTAGAATATATTCGTATTCTACTTCCCATTAAGGAGTGTTTTTTCTTCAAAGACCTTCTGAAAAAAATGGTGGACTCTGGACAAGTAAAACTGAAAGGTTCTTCAGCCCAAGTAGCATGTGTTACTGCTACTGATCCAGAGAGAGAAGGTGAGTGGCACGAAGTCAAAAGTAAAAATGCGCAGAAATATGATGATTGGATGGTCAGGAAAAAAATCAACCGAACTCATGCCATTTTATGAACACAATTGAATCAACCAATTGTGTCTTCTGCTATGAATTCCATAGCAAAACCCCCTTCATCAGATGGGAAATCTTCAAAGAAAATGCATAATTCAAAGAAAGAAGAGCAGTCAGAAGAAGCTGAGATCGTGTCAAAGCCCAAGTTGTCTTTGACTCTAACAAATTTTATGCCATCTACTTCAAAATCACGGTCACCGCCCCACCAAACGGCACATCCTGAAATGGATAATCTGGCAGAATCTTTGTCAAATGAAGAATTAATCTTTGGTTCTGTTAACATGATTCATTTAACATATCCTTATGCCGATGGCAGTTTCGATTATGATGAACCTAATTTCCCATGTATCAAATAGAGGAATTAGAGGAAGAGATAGAGGTCTAGGATACATGGGAAGATGTGGATATTTTAGAAGCCACTATTTCAATCCTACCCCTTCTAGAACTATAAATGCAGTAGAAACTCATGGAAAAGCCCTTCAATAGGCTCAATAGGAACAAGAAAGTTCTTCCACACATGGAAGATTCGGTCCTGACATAGTTATTTTGGAAGACCGGTTAGAGTTCCCACCTTCTTACTCTCATCAAATAGATAGACCTAATCGTTATAATCTACCGAATCCAGGAGTATTTCCAACTCGTACCCTGATAAAAGATGCATCTACTTCCAAAGCATCAACTTCTAAAGCACCTGTGAAACCACATGTTCCTGTTGGGAAACGCATACGTTTAGACCAAAAGTATGATGTCTTGAAACATTTGACTCAAGTACCGGCCAAGTTATCAATTCTGGATGCCTTGAATCTATCAAAAGATCTTTGGGAGGTGCTTATTGAGGCGTTGTCAAGTCCTCAAGAATTTTAAACTGAAATTGCTGCGGTTGAAGTCTATCATATAGAGAATGATCCTACATAATTACATGAAATGATATCTTTTACAGATGAATATGAAGATGATGTTGTACATGGCCATATCAGACCTTTGTATCTATCTCGAAAAGTCAATGATATAGACATTCGAAAAACTTTCATTGATAATGGTTCAGGATTCAATCTCATTCCTATTCGTACACTTTGTCGATTGGGATTCAACGAATCTGATTTATCTCCATCTACTATGATGTTGCAAGGATATGATAAGAATGAATAGGAACCTCTGGGCGAAATTACACTCAGAATTCAGTTTGGAGACCTTGTTTCAAATTCAGATTTCATGGTTTTCTCTCCGGAAACAGCTTTCAACATTTTTCATGGAAGACCTTGGCTACATCTACATGCAGCCATACCTTCTTCGTACCACCAATGTCTCAAATATTGTTTCGATGGTCAAATCGGGACACCGTATGGTGACAAATCCCCATTCAAAACATGTGAATCTCAATACATTGAGGAAGAGTTTTATAATATGGAAGAAAAGGAAAAATACACAGCAAAGAAGGTCACCTAAATTAATGCTCCATATGGTTTGGAAAAGATTCCAGTAAACCCATTCATACATGTGAGTACAGATTATGTGTTTCCTATTAGTCAAATTGACAGGATAGACCCAAATCCAAACACTCTTATGGAAACTTCCATAATGTCAATTACGGCAATCGAGACAGACAACATGGGAGAAATTGTTGATTGGCCAAGAAATGATGAAGGCTTACATGGAGATGTCTTCATTTCATCGACTAAAATCCAGCAATTCTATACTTCATCAACTAGGCCAGAAGAAGTGATAGAAATTCCAGAGGAAAATAATGATGTCGATTCTCAATCCATCATCTCCTCTAGATTACCTCAGGAAGACCCTTCGTCATGAATAGGGTCAGATATGGCATCCTCTTCTTCAAGATGTTCAAACTTTAACTTCTCTCCTGACTATGGAAATTCTGCTTCGTCATCTCCTATGCAAGTAGAAACAGAGGATCTAACACCTATTGAAGAAGAAGAGGAAGATCTCAGAGATGCTCCTCCAACATTTGAAGAGGGTATCTCTACTACTATGGATGAACTCAGAGAAATAAATCTGGGTACAAAAGAAGATCTACGCCCCACTTTAATTAGTGCGTCCATGACTCTTGAAGAGCAAGAAATGTATATTTCATTTATAAAGAAAAATCGAGATGTATTTGCTTGGAATTATACAGAAATTCCAGGTCTTGATCCCGATGTTTCCACTCATCATTTGGGGTTTCCAGAAGAACATCGAGGATTCAAGCAAGCCGCAAGAAGAACACACCCAACTTATGCCTCCAAAATTGAAGCTAAAGTTGATAAGCTTATCAAGGCTAACTTCATTAGAGAAGTTCAATATCCCAAATGGATGGATAATATTGTCCCTGTGAAAAAGAATAATGGATAAATTAGAGTTTGCATTGACTTCAGAGATATTAATCGGCATTGTCCGAAGGATGATTTTCCAGTTCCGATCACAGAACTCTTAATTGATGCAATAGCTGGTTATGAAGCACTTTCTTTCATGGATGGATATTCTGGGTACGATAAAATACAAATGGACCCATAAGATGAAGAGTCTACAGCCTTTAGAGCTCCTCAAGGTGCGTTTTGCTATCGGGTAATGCCCTTTGGCTTGAAGAATGCAGGCCCAATGTATCAACGTGCCATGCACCATATCTTCAAACCCTTTTTAGGGAGATTTGTTGAATGTTATGATTTGGTGGTTAAATCTAGACAATGTTCTGATCACTTGGATGATCTGGAAATCATATTCAACAAACTTCGACAACATAATTTGAAGATGAACCCCTTGAAATGTGCTTTCAGGGCAACCTCAAGAAAATTTCCCAGCTTTTTTGTACGCCATTGGGGTATCGAAGTCAATCCTGAGAAGAAAAAATCAATACTTGGTATATAACCTCCTAGAAATTTGAAAGAATTAAGTGGACTTCAAGGACACTGGGCCTATATTTGGAATTTTATCACCAATTTGGCAGGCAAATGTTTACCCTTCACCAGATTAATGAAGAAGGGAGTCACCTACCAATGAACTGATGATTGCCAAGAGGCATTTGATATTCTCAAGAAATATCTCTTGTGTCCACCGGTATTAATGCCACTTGTTGAAGGAAGACCACTTATCCTCTATGTGACAGCTTTAGAGCGATCATTGGGTGCCTTCCTTGCCCAAAAGAATGATGCTAGGAATGAAAACAGCCTTTACTCTCTCAGTCGGACTATGGTTGAGGCAGAAACTTGATATTCGAATATTGAAAAGTGTTTCTTAGCATTAATATTTTTAGTTCAAAAATTGATACATTACCTGCAACATCATGAGGTCCAATTGGTATCTTGAAATAACCCGCTCAAATTTATCCTTAGTCATCCAATGCTTACAGGATGTTTGGCAAGGTGGGAAAATTGTATCAAGAATACAAGAATACAACATCAAATCCCACCATTCATCTCGGTATCATGCAGCATCCAATGGACAAATAGAATCTTTCAATAAGACTCTTTTAAACATACTGCAAAAGATGGTGGACAAAGATAATAAGTCATGGCTTGATAAACTTTTTCATGCTTTATGGGCTTATCGGACCACCACCCGCACTGCTACGCGGTAAACCCCATACTCATTGGTATATGGAACAGAAGCAGTCTTGCCCATTGAGGTTCAATTACCTTCACTCATAGTAGCCATTTGTGATCATTCATCCACAGATGAACAATCTCAGAAGTGATTTGATGAATTGGAATGATTAGATGAAAAATGATTGTGCACCCTGCACCACTTGGAAGTCTATCAGAATCTAATAGTCCGAGCTTTCAATAAAAAAGTTCGTCTTCGTTCATTCATTCAAGGAAAATTGGTATTGGTCCTCAGAACTCCAATGATACCAAGAAAGAAACCTCCCAATCTTGAGCCTAAGTGGGAAGGACCTTATTAAATATGTAAGGTCTACTCCAATAGAGCTTATTCATTAATCTCCAGGGATGGAGAACTCATCACAACTCTAACCAATGAAAGATTCTTGAAGAAGTATTTTGTGTAACACAAATACAATACGTCCTAGCTACATGATGCAAAACTATGCAGCACTAGTCCTCACTGCAAGACTTTTAACTGTACAGTCCTCTTTAGTCCTCACTGCAAGACTTTAAACTGCACAGTCCCTTTTGTCCTTGCTGCAGGAAATTAAACTACATAGCTCCTCTATCATCCAACATGACGTTAAACTGTGTCCCCTTTCATCCAACATGACTTTAAATTGTTCATCCGAGTTGCAAGACGTTAAACTGCCAAACACCCCATGACTGTGACACATGACATTTAAACTGTGAAAAAGTCCCTTATACGTCCTACATGACGTTAAACTGTATACATGTCCTACAAGACGTTAAACTACAATACGTCCTAGGTACATGAAGTTAAACTGTACAACACCCTTTCATCCAACCTGACGTTAAACTGTACATTGTTAGGTTTGTTGTTACCTCTTGTTTCTCACACCGAGTATGACTCACGTGAGCTTAGAGTAAGCCTCAACCATAACACCCTCTCTGGGCTATTGACCACGCATAAGTCCCAACACCATCTTTGGGTTGTCCTCAAGTACAAATCGATCACCATTTCATTCCCAATCGAACTACGCAGACTTTGATCCTTGCCTTCTAGTCTGGGTACATAGGCAACCTCCCGAGGTTCAAGCCCAAAACCAATATCTTTACATTGGTTAACCTCCATCTCATATGATGTTAATCCGTAAGCCCCCCCTGAAACCAATATATTCACATTGGTTTATCATCGTCCTTGCTATATGACGTTAACCATACAGTCCCCCATTGTCCTTCACCTGAGAGGGAATCATTATTAACATTGATCTACAATCATGTTATTTTCCAAAGACAACGTGCATACATGGTAATTCCCAAACCTTTAATCTTGTGTCAAACCATCATTGCACTAAAGTCCCCTTTCACCCTTTACTTGTACGAACCAAATCTGTAAAGAGGGTATTTCAAGAACTACGTATGGATTGATTCCCATCTTTATGGGATATATAGGAACGTTCGAGTATCCCTATAATCTAGCCCCAAGTCTTTGGGACTAACCCCAAATCCCACTTTCTGTCCCTTGGCTGAGAAGTTCCCCTGTGAGCACATGAATGTGGTATGAAAACCCTGGTCTTCATTCACATCAGGTTTATAAAACACACAAGGTGTCTTCCTCATTATGGTCTGAACTCTACGAACTTAAACTAAGATCCCATACACTCTCATCCCACATGAAGTTAATGTAACACCCCATGCTTCCATGGTACGTTTCCCTTTGAATAATACAATAGCTTGCATTGTACACAACTTCGAGATTCTTACACACCGCGACCAATCAAACTTGTCGTTATGAATAGTAAAACCCAATTTTTAAAATTTTTAAAATTTTATTTTTCAAAATGGACTTCTTTTTTGGATTCCGAATATTGAAATTAGCCTAGGGTAAATTTTTGGTATTTTTCTGAGAACTTTCAATTTTTGATGAATAGTGGAAAATACTAAACTTTAATTGAAAACAACTTTTTTAATCAAAATAATTTATAGTGCTAAATTATAATATTGTGTGGTTTTAAAGTATAATTAGAATATATTTTTACCATTTAATCCAATGTTTTTCATTGGACGTAAATTCAAATTTAAACTGGACATAAACAAGTGTCAATCTTTTGATAGTTATTATTTCTTAAAAACATGTTTTTTGTTTTGACAGCTGGAATTAATTTTAAATTAATTTCAACCACTTCTGTGTTTCCAAAAGGTCAGTGGTTGGAGAAACATTCCAACAATTCATATCACTAAAATGTGAGTCCTAATACTTATATACCTAAACACACACACACATACCCATATCTATGTTATTGTGAAGTGAATAAATATAACATAACTATCTAGAGTGTAATAAATGTATTCAAAAACCAATAGAAAATACATAAAAGTGGGGAAAGATTAAAGAAATGTAAAATGTGTTAAAATCCACTCCTAACTCGATATTATGTCCTCACCTAACAAATAAATGTTAAAAACTAAAGTCAACTCAAATAAAATTTTCTAGGACTTACCAAAAAACACAGTTAGTGTATTTGGGTACTGTTAGGCTCCACTGATACTAGGTCCACCGAAATCACCACTGATCTTCATTTCGTTTGTATAAGACACAACATGTGTTAGAAAATCCTGTATAGTGGTGAGTACAACTATAATAAGTAGAACACCCAAAACACCATGTGGTAAAAAATCTAAAAACTTTCATCTCATCCTATACACATAGAGTTTAAAGAAACCAACATAACATAATTTCATACCAAAACCCCATACATAAAATAGATAAGTGACAATCTCTACAAACAGTATAGTATGACGATGATTTTTCCTCGAGCTCTATAGGTCTCATCTCTGATGCTAAGTACCATGAAAACATTTCATGAATCCTAGTGGAGTGTCTTCTCTTCTCTACTATTCCTCCTATACTGAGGGAGAACTATATCTAGAATAGGACCCACTCCCCATTGTAGTTCAATAATGGGGGACTACTACTTTTCAGATAGAGGGCTGACACCCTATATGGTGTGGGGGAGTGCCTACTCTACCTATATAAAGGGTACGGGAGACCCAAAAACTATGTTATGGGGGATTACCAACCCTAACATCTCTATAATGATCAAACCTGGTCACTACCACCTACTGGGTGCCACTAAAGAAGTTTCCTACTTATGTCACCTTGTATTATATCTCTGATGCCATAAGGAAGTCCACCATATCATCTCATGCTAGAGTACTCCTCAGGATGGGATACTCAGGGGCCCAAATCCAAGTCCCAAAAAGTAGAAAATAATTGAAGATTTTCTTGGGAAAATTACACGACATTATCCTAGGGCTACACATTGTGTGGAATTTCCCATAGGCCTAGTTTTTTCCTTCCTTGGACACAAATGTTGTAATAGTGGGTTCCCTAAATCCAATATAAATAGTACTTTTGGATTACCATTTCATGTTTATGGTAAGTTATTCATGATGTATGTTTACCATAATAGTGTTAATATTTCTATATACACTTTTCTCATGGTAATTCACGTATATTATATTTTTAATATCAAAAGGTTATATCAATTCCTAAGAAAAAAATGAGAACCTAGATAAACCGTGATAAAAATGATAAAATTATGTTCTATGGTCCTGATACATTGTGTTGACAGGACACATATGATGTGTGACCATTAAGTATTGGGGGTTTATTATCTTTGAGAGTTATTCTCATGAAGGTCTCACTTATTTATTTCAAGTATGTGACATCATGAGAATTGAACCACCAGTATTAACACCACATGTTTCAGATGTCATTGGTACTTCCCATCTGTAAACACGTATAATTGCCTCCTAACATAGATTATTATCTGTGTTTACTAATTTATTATACACTTTGATGCAATATTAAAATAATATAATTTATTTCTTGGAACGTTAGATTATATTTTGGGAACCATTGGTGGTATAACACTGATTGAATAATCGAGACAAAATTTATCACTTTTAAAAAGAAGTGATATCTCTGGCCTAGTTAATCAGGATAGTAGTACTATCAATAAATCCATAGTTATTGTAGAAAGAAACAACGTCTTTATAGTTAGTTCAAGGAACAATGAAGGTTGAAATTTTGGTGGTATAAAGTGTTCATACTACTTTATGTGATATTATGAAGTGAATATTAGATTACATACAGTATGTTCATTGGAAATATTTTCACTACTTTAACTATTCCTTATCTTCTTAGGGGAATTGATGGGATGCTAGAATCTACTCATGGAATATAAAAAATATTCACTTCTATCAATATATGAGACTAATGGGTTAAACATGAAGTGTATTCAGAAGTATATCCAATTCTAAATGAATTTGATAATAGGACATAGTGGGCTCCACAATAGGGTTTGAGAGATGTCTTCATTTTAATGATCCCCATGTAATAAATAAACACATTTTATTTTAGTTTAAAATAATAATTATTTATTTTATTTATTAAAATTATTCACAAAATATTATTTGAGTACATTGAAAAATATTTAACAAACAATTATTATTTTTATATTTAGGTTCAGTTTAATATTTTATAGAAAATCATTTAATGAATGAATTTTATTTTAATATTCAAGGATCATTTAATATTTTCAAGAATAACGAGTCATGTAAAATGATATTATTTTTACATTTAATATAAATTTATTAAATTATAAGTAAGGGATAGAAATATAAATGATGTTTATATCACAATTAGATGGTCATAACATGACATTTAATAATTATCTAGTGGGTAATTCATATATGGGGGATGGAGAGCCAATTTTTGTTATTTTTTACCTCACTATATAAGTAATGGGAATCTCTAATTTTGGGTATTATTCATTGTATGAATTTGAGATATACTTCGATCATGTTATTCTTCATGGATTGACAAATCAACTTAGGTGTGTTCTTAAAGACATTAAAGGATTCTTTAAATTTACACACTAGCACATGGATATAAACAATTTGTGTTCTCGTGGACTTTTTAAGTGTGTTTGTATGTATGATGTAGAGGGTTACGACATCGATCCCCCCCTGAAATAGTCGCCAGTGATGAGTTTTTGTTTAATGTGATTTCAAATCAAATGAGGTAAATGTCTATTTTTTCATTCATAAATTAATTCATGTGAGATCCTCATATTTCATACTTGGTCGTACATCACTAGATATAGAGTAGTTACATAGATCTAGTTAAAAAAATGTAAATCCCCAACCCATATTCTTCCATTATGAACCCTGATACCTTTAATTGGTATCATAGGTATCATGAAATAGTTTAAGATAAATCAAAATTCAATTCAAATTATATTTTGGGAGATGGAATCGTCACATTAACATTGCACTGAACCATGTTTCTAATTAATTATAGAGGACTAGGTGGAATCCATACAAAGTATTAAATCATATTGAAACTAATTTTTTGAGGGTTTAAATATATATAATATCTATATATGTGTGTTATATTTTTACCCACAAGAGTTTATTGAAGGTAGTTTCCAGCAACCTCCCAAACTCTGGTAAGAATTATGATACCCAGAATAGTTTTTTTTGAATGGTAAAATTCCAAAAAATGTTGTATTTATTTTTTATGAAAGGATTAAATATTTCAAATATCATACTATGTTAGGATTTGTAATTTGTTTTAAAAAATAACAATTAAAAATTTAACGGTGGAAGATATTCACGAGTGAAGAAAAATTATGGATCAATGTGGTCAGTGGTTTTCTGACAAAGCCAACAAAATGATATCGAGTAGCAGCGGCATATTTCAATTTTGAGATTCCACACTAGAGGTGGTGGATCATTATTTAGATAAAATATATGTATGGGTGTAATAATTTTTTTTGAAAAAATATTTTTTTTTGGGTTTTGTGAGACGTGTTATGCTGCTCCCAATGTAACCCTATCCCCATACATCAAGTGGGGAAGACCCATTTTAGCCCACTCACAACCAATCTAGGTTGGTAATACCTAAGATCAATCCTGGTCGAAAACCCCCTCTCTCCAGATAAGGGCAGTTCAAATGCTACCAAATACTCATGGCCCCCTCTAGGCTTGAATATGCCCCGAAACATCATTTTATGGATTTATGGGCTACCTAGGACTCATAAATTCTCCATAAAAAATAAAAATAACTGTGAAATGTTTTAGAATAACCAAAAAACATTCATGGGATGGTGAGATAAATAATTTGTGAATTAAAAGTGTAACGCCCCACACCCCAGCTACCTAGAGCCGGTGCATTACTTCGTAACATTGGCATGATCACAAAAGATCAAGTCTCGAAAGACCGATTAGTTTAGTAACCTTGGAAACACTAGATACATTCATAAATGTTACATTACATCACAAAGTGAAAAACTATAATAACATAGTCTCCATAGTCCACACTTCTATCCTCTTCGGACTATCCCTGCAGGTCATTCATAAAATACTTCTTCACATCCTGGAAAACATTAAAACATTGAAAGGGGTGAGCTCAGATGCTCAGTAAGGTTAACAATATAGCGGAAGCTTTCATAAATAAACATTAACATTTAAGGCAATGTATAACTAAAACAAAATCCTTTTAAACTTGAACTTCAACATAATATGGCAAAAGTAAAATGAGATAATGTCATTCACTTATTCACATGGATATTCTACTGGTCGAATAATCACATGCAAAATCAATAACCACTTTCATAATGAGGGAATGTATAATGCCGGACATTCTGAAACATTTTGTCAAGGCCTCGGCCAAGTCGTCTAAAATGATTAAGGCCTCGGCCAAAACCATAAATCAAATTGGGAAAGGGCCTCGGCCAATTCCACGTCTAGTTGTCTCATGAGGCCTACCGATGCATCTAGGAGATATAGCGGGCTCCACCCGTCACTTATTAAGTCCAATACATTCCTCATATGAATAGGTTTAAACATATCATAAACCATAACATAATCGTATCACATAAAACATGCATAAAGGAAACATAACATTTCCACATTTCAATCACAAGATATCAATACAACACATTGATATAATAAAAACTCTTTCAAAACCATTTTCAATACCAAAATAAAAGAAAGTTAAAACTTTGTATTTATTTTTCATTAAAAAAATGATGTCTTGTAGAGGAAGCCGAAACTCAAATAATGGTCACGGCGGCGGAGAAGTCGTTGTCGCCGCATAAATACGGAAAGAAAAACATTCCCTTTTTTCGTTTAGCAAAACGCTTCGCATAAAAAAGATTCCTTTTGAATAAACGTAAAAGTCAAAGGGGTTTATACACCGTTTAAAAGAAAGTTGTGTATAAAACCAAATATGCCTCAATGAAAGGGGATTGAGACGAAGAACTTAAAAAGATCATTTTTTAAATAAAGTACATCTATAATGTGTATTAACTATAAGTACACATAAATAATGTAAAAATACAAGATAGGACATAATAATATCATGACATAATTTGAAAGTAGGAGATTAACCCAAAGAATGGAAATTGGGTTAAGAAGTTCCCTAACCTCGTGTCTGACTTGACTCAACCGTTCTTTAACCTCCTGAATAATAAACTAGAGTAAATATATACCTTATTAAGAACCATTTTCAATTTCATTATCCTTATTATATCACTTATTACAATGATATGAACATTATGTAATTATTTAAGTTAATAACAGTCGTTTTGTCGATCTTTGGTACTTGAGTCAACAATAAACTTCTTATAATTACAAGTTGTTTATGTGGTAGAATATCCATTATCACCAGAATTATATTCATGATTTAGATGTCATATATATCTTATATATCCAGTATATACATTCATTTACAATATTACATAACATTTAGAGGTAAGAAATGAAATGCACCGTTCATGGAGACGGTAAGCCGTACGTACGCATGAACGCTACTTTCATTTAAATTTCATATTTAATGGAACGAAATCATAATGATATAAATGTATAATATAATTCCAGTATAACATAGTGTATAATACCATTTACTCCATCCTTTATACATCCCACATATGGCATTAACGATTCAAATCACTTTGAGGGGGCGGTAGTCCTCACTTCCTAAAATGAAATTATCGCGTTTTACCCATAATGGAAATCATAAAGTATGCCATAAATGAGAAATACAGAAGCATAAGTAAAACATAAACATATTATATATCATATATAAATATAGTGACATCTTAATGGCCACCTTTGAAGGTGTTATATGAGTGTTGAACAATCATCGTTTCGTGAGGCAGAAATTCGCCATCCACATAAATCGTATGTTCTTTAACCATTAGATGTAGGTGTGTGTAAGTGTAGCTCTAATACTTCTTATAAAAACATCCTAGTATATTGAGGATACTGGTGTTGTTACAAAAGAAATGAATAAAAAGAGTTTAGGGGGTTGGAGAAGAAAAATAAAACAAAACAACATTAGAGAAGACATTACCTCAAAATCGGGTAACTCTTTTTGATTTGAGACAAAGGCTTCCTTGGGAAGATTTATGCCCAGATTGAGGCTTCTATGAGTAATAGGGGAAAGTTGGGAGAGTATTTGGGCAGAGGTTGGCCGAGCCAAATGGATTGAAAGTGTGAATGAGGTGGTAGAGGTGGGGGCCTTTTATAAGAGGAGAGGAGGGGCTCTTTTGGAAAGATTGAAATGTTACATTATTATACAATGATTTTCGGATTCTAAAGGTCCCCAACTTATATAATTCGTGGATAAGGTGATAAGGGTTCGAAATATCCTCATCCAATAGTCTTTGTACAAGTGTAAGCCTTGGATTTTTCATTATCTTCTCATTTTATTTAAATCGTTAAATAATGAGGTCATCGCTGCATCATAATGATGTCATAAATAATTTAATTTATTTAATCTCTAAAAATTATAAAAAAACTACTATGATGTAGGAAATCGTTTTATCTTTCTAATTAATATTTATAGTCAAAATTTGGACTTGTGTAACCCCACTTAAAAATTGTTTTAGTAAAACAACTCATGTTTGTATCAATTTAATTTTAACATTAAATAAATATATATTAATGTCATTTTCCAACTAAAGTGGCTCCATGGGGTCCCCAAGTTGACCCATGGGTTTTCTTGGTCGGCCATGACTCATAAAATAGGAATAAGACAAGTTTCATTCTCATCTCATATTATTAAAACATTATTTGTACCTTAAACTACACTAATTACCTCTAATCGCGATTAAGAACTTAAAAGTTACTATTCACCAAAAAATTATTTTAATCTCATTGAACCACATTTTACTTCTTAATGACAACCATGTATGTCGGATTTTTGAAAATCAAATCACATAAGTGGTAATATTTCATTTAAACGAAAAATCAGTTATTTAACTACCACTTAGTGGTTTCACTATTCATCAAAAATTGAAGTTTTTTCAGAACAATTCCGAAATTTCACCCTAATCTATAATTGATATTCCGAATTCAAAAATGATGTCTATTTTACAAAATTCCAAACATATAAGTTGAATTAATTAATTTTATAATTAATTCCCGCTGTCAGAACAAATAGCGTGTTTTTAAGAAACAATTTATATCAAAAGATTGGCAATTGTTTATGTCCATTTTCAATGTTAAATTAATTCTAAGGACCACCATTGGATAAAATGGTAAAAATATATTCTAATTATACTTTAAGACCACCCAATGGTATAACTTATCACTATAAATTATTTTTATTAAAAAAGTTGTTTTATGTATTTTTCACCATTCATAAAAATTTGGAAGTTCTCAGAAAATTACAAAAAATTCAACATAGGCTAATTTCAATATTAGGAATACAAAAATGAAGTCCATTTTGAAATATAAAATTTCTATAAATTTAAAAGTGGTTATTACTATTCATAACGGCTACTTTGATTAGTTGCGGTGTGTTAGAACTCAAATTTGCGTACAATGCAAGCTATTGAATTATTGAATGAGAAGCGTATCGTGGAAGCTCGAGGTGTTACATTCTCCCCTCCTTCAATAAATTGCGTCCTCGCAATTTGAAATTTTTCTTTGAAAATAAAAGGTTGAAAATAGAAAATACATTTGAGGAAAACCCACATCGGAAATAAGGTTAATAAATATATAACATTAAAAGAAAGAAAGATAAGTACAAAGGTCACCCGATATAGCCCATTCTAGGATTTTATGAAAATATGGATATGGAGGAGAAACAAACCATCAAGGTATGATGGAGAGTTATAGAAAAGAGGATTAGGAGAAAGTTTAACTACAAGAAAATCACAAACTTGTGATTGGTTAAACGGTCATTGAATCCCCAGTTGGAAAAGTTAACCGGCAACGTTTTTGTTTTAAGTCACCTTTCATAAAGTTGAGGAATTCATTTAAGAGATTTACTAAGAATGAAAGGAAATATACTTACTTGTCGTGTAGACTTTCATTAATAAATTTTTACCACAAACCATTTAGAATAGGAAAACAATTTTGTAATAACCAGGGACTTCCTGTAGGCTAGTGGTAGGAAATAAAGGCTTGTCTCACTATGATTGTGGGTTCGATTCCTGCAGCTTTGTCCGATGCGATGGGTTATGCCCCATCCTGCAGGTTTTCCTTTTCCTAAAACTATAGTATCATAATATTCCAAAAAAAATCTTCATAAATTTTTTAACCTTAAAAAATACTATCCAAATATCAACTTAATCCACTCCAACCTTTATAATTATCCAATATACCTCTATCCAGACTTTCTCTAAAAGGTCTCTTAATTCCAAAATCAATTTATCAGATTCCCCAAAAAATGTAAATTTTCTCTTATTGTCACATACTAAAAATATAATTACCTTCATAATATTAAAACCTTACTAAAATCAAAAAGTACTGCAGTACAATCTTTATATATATCACATTTTTCTTATAACCAGAATATAATACTTGAGTCCAAAAGCACCAATACATTAATTATTTCGCTTCAACTGTAGTCACAACATAAGATTGACCTTGATCCCTTGGCCTTTTCTGAGGTAAGTTTCCTTGACGCTTAGGACATTCATTTGCATAATGCCCCATTTCCCTACAATTGTAGCATTCAACATTGATAGCCTCTTTCTTCCCTTGCAATCACGAGCCTGGTGACCCTTTTCTCCACATATATAACAAACTCCCATTCCTTTTAGGCATGTACCAGGGTGATTCTTCCCACAATTATCACATAATGGAAAATCCTTCTTTCCCTTTTTCCCTTTATCTGTCTCTTGTTCCACCGTTCTCTTCTTCTCTTGCTTTACTTTGTTGTCATAAGACTTAGAGAATTCCTTTTCTGTCTGATAGCACACGAGACAATATCTTCGTATGATGAGAAGTATTGTGATACTAAAGCTCGACGGAGAAATGGTTTTTAACCCATCAAAGAAACGATCAATCTTACCTCTTGGGTTACGTATATAATCCGCATCATACTCGCTAACCTTTTAAAGTTGGCCTCATACTTTGCGACATTATCATCCTCCTTTTGTCTCAGACTCAAAAATTGTCTTTCCATATCTGCTCTATGGTCTTGAGGAAAGTATTTTTCTAAGAACAGCTCTTTGAACTCCTGCCATTCCATGTTTGTTAATTCATCATCTTCCTTTATGTTTTGAATCAATGAACACCATTGATAAGCATCTCCAGTGAGGCGGTAAAATGTCATGATAACCTTTTCCCTTTCACTACTCCCAAGGCGTGGAATATTTCTCTAAGGAATTTATCCATTGCTCAGCTACTATAGGATTTGTACTCCCATTGAAGGTTGGTGTTTGTTGCCTCATGAAACGGTATAGCATTGATCCTCCACGTTGCGGATCAGGGTGCTCCATACGAGTAAGGTTATTATTCATAACCTGAGTGAGTTGTCCCAGTACGGTAATAAGTTGATTAGCACCAGTTGTATCTTCAGATCCACAATAATTATCTTGAGCAGGAGGGAAATTCCTACATGGAGTGCGTGCATTGATACGGTTTTCATTTCTTCCACTAGGCGCCATTTCTAAACAATGGTATAAACTAGATCAGTTTATGAATCAAAATACATAATCCCATACTTATAAAACACTTAACATAAATTGAACTATTTATGGATATAATCCATAATCATAAAAATGTTTTCTTTGAGGAAGTATATACTCATAAACCCTACATAATGATTTGTAAAGAAAATGAGAGTTATCCTAAGCATATCCCCTGGGAGTGTCGTAACCAAGAGTGCAGCAAGGCCCGTTGTCGTGCACCAGTTCTCGTTCGAGTCTAGCTCAAAGAGGTGTTTTCGGGTTTTACCCCTAGGAACATCTGTGCCAGAGCCGCCTCTACCTGCTCGTATCCAGACAGGGATGTATTGCTCGGAAAACTCACAAAATCTCTACAATACCAAAATTCTAGGAATTTCTTCTATACTAATCCTCAAAGTTAATCTTAGGTCTACGTGCTCTAATCAGATTTTATCTAAATCTAGCTTCCAAGGTTTGTACTAAACTTCCTCTGATACCAACTGTAACGCCCCAAACCCCAGCTACCCAGAGCCGGTGCATTACTTCGTAACATTGTCATGATCACAAAATATCAAGTCTCGAAAGACCGATTAGTTTAGTAGCCTTGGAAACACTAGATACATTCATAAATGTTACATTACATCACAAAGTGAAAAACTATAATAACATAGTCTCCATAGTCCACACTTCTATCCTCTTCAGACTATCCCTGTAGGTCATTCATAAAATACTTCTTCACATCCTGGAAAATATTAAAACATTGAAAGGGGTGAGCTCAGATGCTCAGTAAGGTTAACAATATAGCGGAAGCTTTCATAAATAAACATTAACATTTAAGGCAATGTATAACTAAAACAAAAGCCTTTTAAACTTGAACTTCAACATAATATGGCAAAAGTAAAATGAGATAATGCCATTCACTTCTTCACATGGATATTCTACTGGTCGAATAATCACATGCAAAATCAATAACCACTTTCATAATGAGGGAATGTATAATGCCGGACATTCTGAAACATTTTGTCAAGGCCTCGGCCAAGACGTCTAAAATGATTAAGGCCTCGGCCAAAACCATAAATCAAATTGGGAAAGGGCCTCGGCCAATTCCACGTCTAGTTGTCTCATGAGACCTACCGATGCATCGAGGAGCTATAGCGGGCTCCACCCGTCACTTATTAAGTCCAATACATTCCTCATATGAATAGGTTTAAACATATCATAAACCATAACATAATCGTATCACATAAAACATGCATAAATGAAACATAACATTTCCACATTTCAATAAAAAGATATCAATACAAACACATTGATATAATAAAAAATCTTTCAAAACCATTTTCAATACCAAAATAAAAGAAAGTTAAAACTTTGTATTTATTTTTCATTAAAAAAATGATGGCTTGTAGAGGAATCCAAAACTCAAATAATGGTCACGGCGGCGGAGAAGTCGTTGTCGCCGCATAAGTACGGAAAAAAAACATTCCCTTTGGTCGTTTAGCAAAACGCTTCGTATAAAAAATATTCCTTTTGAATAAACGTAAAATTCAAAGGGGTTTATACACCGTTTAAAAGAAAGTTATGTATAAAACCAAATATGCCTCAATGAAAGGGGATTGAGACGAAGTCCTTAAAAAGATCATTTTTTTAAATAAAGTACATCTATAATGTGTATTAACTATAAGTACACATAAATAATGTAAAAATACAATATAGGACATAATAATATCATGACATAATTTGAAAGTAGGAGATTAACCCAAAGAATGGAAATTGGGTTAAGAAGTTCCCTTACCTTGTGTCTGACTTGACTCAACCGTTCTTTAACCTCCTGAATAATAAACTAGAGTTAATATATACCTTATTAAGAACCATTTTCAATTTCATTATCCTTATTATATCACTTATTACAACGATATGAACATTATGTAATTATTTTTGTTAATAACGGTCGTTTTGTCGATCTTGGTACTTGAGTCAACAATAAAATTCTTATAATTACAAGTTGTTTATGTGGTAGAATATCCATTATCTCCAGAATTATATTCATGATTTAGATGTCATATATATCTTATATATCCAGTATATACATTCATTTATAATATTACATAACATTTAGAGGTAAGAAATGAAATGCACCGTTCATGGAGACGGTAAGCCGTACGTACGCATGAACGCTACTTTCATTTCAATTTCATATTTAATGGAAAGAAATCATAATGATATAAATGTATAATATAATTCCAGTATAACATAGTGTATAATACCATTTACTCCATCCTTTATACATCCCACATATGGCATTAACGATTCAAATCACTTTGAGGGGGCGGTAGTCCGCACTTCCTAAAATGAAATTATCGCGTTTTACCATAATGGAAATCATAAAGTATGCCATAAATGAGAAATATATAAGCATAAGTAAAACATAAACATATTATATATCATATATAAATATAGTTACATCTTAATGGCCACCTTTGAAGGTGTTATATGAGTGTTGAACAATCATCGTTTCGTGAGGCAGAAATTCGCCATCCACAGAAACCGTATGTTCTATAACCATTAGATGTAGGTGTGTGTAAGTTTATCTCTAATACTTATTATAAAAACATCCTAGTATATTGAGGATACTGGTGTTGTTACAAAATAAATGAATAAAAATATTTTAGGGGGTTGGAAATGAAAAATAAAACAAAACAACATTAGAGAAGACATTACCTCAAAATCGGGTAACTCTTTTTGATTTGAGCCAAAGGCTTACTTGGGAAGAGTTCTGCCCAAAGTGAGGCTTCTAGTAGTAAGAGGGGAAAGTTGGGAGAGTATTTGGGTAGAGGTTGGCCGAGCCAAATGGCTTGAAAGTGTGAATGAGGTGGTAGAGGTGGGGGCCTTTTATAAGAGGAGAGGAGGGGCTCTTTTGGAAAGATTGAAATGTTACATTATTATACAATGCTTTTCGGATTCTAAAGGTCCCACACTTATATAATTCGTGGATAATGTGATAAGGGTTCGAAATCTCCTCATCCAATAGTCTTTGGACAAGTGTAAGCCTTGGATATTTCATTATCTTCTCATTTTATTTAAATCGTTAAATAATGAGGTCATCGCTGCATCATAATGATGTCATAAATAATTTAATTTATTTAATGTCTAAAAATTATAAAAAAAATACTATGATGTAGGAAATCGTTTTAGCTTTCTAATTAATATTTATAGTCAAAATATGGACTTGTGTAACCCCACTTAAAAATAGTTTTAGTAAAACAACTCATGTTTGTATCAATTTAATTTTAACATTAAATAAATATATATTAATGTCATTTTCCAACTAAAGTGGCTCCATGGGGTCCCCAAGTTGACCCATGGGTTGTCTTGGTCGGCCTTGACTCATCCAATAGGAGTAGGACAAGTGTCATGCTCATCTCATATTATTAAAACATTATTTGTACCTTAAACTACACTAATTACCTCTAATCACGATTAAGAACTTAAAAGTTACTATTCACCAAAAAATTATTTTAATCTCATTGAACCACATTTTACTTCTTAATGACAACCATGTATGTCGGATTTTTGAAAATCAAATCACAGAAGTGGTAATATTTCATTTAAACGAAAAATCAGTTATTTAACTACCACTTAGTGGTTTCACTATTCATCAAAAATTGAAGTTTTTTCAGAACAATGCCAAAATTTCACCCTAAGCTATAATTGATATTCCGAATTCAAAAATGATATCTATTTTACAAAATTCCAAACATATAAGTTGCATTAATTAATTTTATAATTAATTCCCGCTGTCAGAACAAATAGCGTGTTTTTAAGAAACAATTTATATCAAAAGATTGGCAATTGTTTATGTCCATTTTCAATGTTAAATTAATTCTAATGACCACCATTGGATAAAATGGTAAAAATATATTCTAATTATACTTTAAAACCACTCAATAGTATAACTTATCACTATAAATTATTTTTATTAAAAAAGTTGTTTTATATATTTTTCACTATTCATAAAAATTTGGAAGTTCTCAGAAAATTACAAAAAATTCAACATAGGCTAATTTCAATATTAGGAATACAAAAATGAAGTCCATTTTGAAATATAAAATTTCTATAAATTTAAAAAGTGGTTATTACTATTCATAACGGCTACTTTGATTAGTTGCGGTGTGTTAGAACTCAAAGTTGCGTACAATTCAAGCTATTGCATTATTGAATGAGAAGCGTATCGTGGAAGCTCGGGGTGTTACAAAAAGTAGATAAATTTTTTGTAATTCATTTAAAACACACTCGAGTGGAATTTATTGAAAATTTAATTTTAAATCACGTATAAATTACTTTCCAATTAATCATGAGCATTGAAAAAACAATGAATATCTCAAGGTAAATTTAATTAATTAATTATAAAAATTCATGTTACGTAGGTAATAATTAATTTATTTTTGACTGTCTAAGAATCTACTTTTCCCACACAGTATGTATAAGGGTCTACGCATCCGTCAGTACAATTTTCAATGTGTACTGTAATTTTATAAGTGTTTATGTATCATATCAACGATGTTATAAGATGTAGAAAACACTGACACGAGGGTGTATTCTATAAGATAAATGGATATATTGGACCTGGGTACGAGCTGGAATTCGAGTTAGAGATGACTTAGGAATTTTACCACAATAGTCATGGTTGATCCATTGAGAATAAGTGGATCATCTAATTCAATATGTTAAGGATCTGTAATGATACTAATTTAATTTATTCATTGTTTTTTTAATTTAAAATTTTACATTATCATATGATACAATAAATAAATAATTCATAGGTTAAAAACAGTGTAATGATTAGTGAGTTTTTTATTTTTAATGTAGGTTCATATGCTAGTGTGATCACTATGTATAAGAATTTATGATTGAAAATGACTTCATTCATCTAAAAACAATAAAACCCTAAAAGAAATTGTAGGTCTTAACACATTCTGTTATTTTAATTTGATCAAAACTGGGTGTATAATGTTCTCATTAGACCTAGTTAAGGGTTCCTCCTTCTACTGGGGAGTTCTTATGACGGGGATGGTTCTACTTAACTAAAAATGAAAACAAAGAAGTATCCATATCTATATTTTTGACACTTTAAAGTAAAATAATTGTGTAAATTATGATTTCGAATTATATAAGCTAAGACTTCACTCAACAGTTCACTCATCCTGGAGATAATGTGTTTTCCAGTAAATTTCTTACCTTGAAAATCTTAGACTAATGGAGTAGCCATAGCTTGATATATGAGGAGATATTTTAAGGATCATTTCCACTAGAATACTAAAGTGACTAAGTATTTTGAATCTAGAAGGGATGGATAATAGGTTTCAAAGAAATTGTGGGTGAAATCTAATGATTTAATTAATCAATAATGTTAAATTAGTAATATTTAAAATGTACTAATTTGGTTTTTTATAAGAAAATGAACTTAAATACAACAAATACATGTAGATTGCAATTGAAAAAATAGATGTTCCAAAAGAGCATAAGTTTCGATGAGTAATATAGGTGATTTCACAACCTACTACAATATATTAAATTCTATGTTCTAGAGTCCCTAATACCTATTTAGAACCCCTGGGAGCGATGGTGAAATGGAAGAAAACATGAGGCTAATTTTTTATCCATTTTATTTTTTACATCATAATTATATCATCAATGTCCAAAGAGTTGTAAAAATATCAGGACATTGATTATTTCATATATTCTAGCATCTTATAGAATATTATGAGGATGAAATGAAGTGAGAAATGAAAGAGGTGATGATTAAATTGAATAAATTTTAATCAAAAAATGGATCATGATGTTTTAGTACATCTCATTATTATATCATTATCATGAACTAACTCCAATTCCATTTAATATTACAAAAAAAATAGTATGGATGAAATGATTTGGTACCTTTTGGGTAACATTCTCCAAGTTGATGATAAATTAATTAAATATTAATTGTTAGTTCGTATGGTGATCAAGTTAAAAAAAATCCAAAAAGGAAAATGGAATGTGTGACGCTAAAGGTACCATTATAGTGACATATTCAGAAATGAGTCATATTAACATTCATGTGGCAATTTGTTTTAGAAGTCATAGGATATGTCTATAAAAGATAAAATTCAATGAATTGAAATAGATGAAAGAACAAGATTACTCTTGGTATATATTCATCAATGTATATGATGTTTCTAGTTTTCTTTTGGGTATTAAATATTGAATGTATATCAAAAATTCGTATCCAAATACAGTAACCATGTAAGTATTGAAATGTTATAATAAGTAAGGTGATTTTTCAAATTGGATGATAAATGGTGACTCCAAAGTCAGTGGTGAGAATTAATGAACTTCAAATTACCAATCATATGGTTCTAGTTGAACTTTTGTTATGTATTACTGACACATTAATCTCTTTTGTCCAGTGGACACAAGAATACCTTATTCCATTTTGAATTAATTTTCTTTGTTTTGTCTATTACTCAAAAAATAAGGTAGTTATTCCTGAATAAATGGTAATAACTTATGAATATAAAATGTAAAACTCATTTATACCTAAGGGGATAAAGATAATTATTTGTCTTGAAAAATGATAATGCTTTCAAGGATTCACCCACTGTAGTTTTTAGACACTTTGGTGTTAAATATCATAGGTTTTATCGATATATTTAGCTATATATATTTGAAAAAAAAATCCTTTAGAAATAAAGGTAAGGAATAGTGCCTTTGAAATCAATTTAGCTAGAATGCGTGAACTATTCTAGGCTAATTTAGAGGTAAATTCATATAATTCACGTGATTCCATTAATAATTTAAAATTTGGTAAATGTGAAGTATATAATATTAAATGTTAGTGAATATTATATTCTTTGTGATGATGTTCTGAAGAATATATTGACACATAATTCATTAATCATTATAATTTAGCATAGATTAATTCATATACCCACATATCCTTATAAAGATCAAATAAATGATTTCAGTATAGGGGATTGATGATGATTATAACATGATAATATTGATCATTAAAATATATAAGGGATTAGTTCATAAATAAAAATTTTCTTATACACATTAGATTCATGATGTACGTAAAAATAGGATCAATATTGAGACTCATATGATTCATTGAAAATATATATTTTTTTGAGACATACATCAAAAATAGCAGCATTATCCCATTATCGTATGACTAATATTCAATAAAATGGATATCATTTGAGTTTTAATATGTAATAAATCCATCATTTCATAAATAAATCTGTTAAGATTCAAATATTTTTGTTAATGATATAACCAAACATGCATTATGAAAAACATAATTTGCATCTTGGTTAATACACTCACATTCATATAGGATATTATATAATTCCCATTGGTAGATATGTTATAGTCAAGTGATAAGATATGTTTCTATAAAAGTTTTCACATATATAATTGATAAATTGCGAGAAAGATTGAATTTTATTTATTCAATGTCAGAGATGTAGAGGTGGTTTTCATAGGAACAGGTTCCACAAATGATTATGAAAAGAGAAGGTTCCAAAGACACTACATATGAAGGATAAAACCATATAGATGGTTTTATATTCCCCATGGTGGGTGATACATTTTTCATTTAGAATAATGAATCCCACAACTAATCAGTAAATGGAAGTCTTCTTTGACTAAAATGATCATTGAAATTCAATAATGGATCACACATTACCAAAATTAGGTTGGTATATTGGTAGTTTCTTTAACTAATGGAATTCCATTGGTTGATATTCAAGAGTGACTATAGAAGAGTGATAATACAATGATACTAATTACTAATAATTGAATATATAAAGTCATCATGCCTAAATCCATTAAAATTATACATATTATAGAAACTGTATAGGATCATTTTATTTGGAATTGGATACCAAGACCACCTATGTTGGAAAGTTTCTATTCCGTAAAACCGGTATGATTTGTAAATGAAATATAATTCCAATAAGGGATGAATCATATATAAATAAAAGTATATATTAATGTATGTAACAAGGCCATTGAATAATAATATGGAATTAATTTTTTTGATGTGTCTATAAGAGGTTAGAGGGATCACTACAATTTTACAAGGAAGATATGTTCGATAACAATTGAAAAATAGTTATTGGTCTTATTATTAGTTAGGACTAGAATAAAAATAACACCAAAAATATAGGATTAATATAGGAACCTATTTTATAGAGAATGAGATCTATTGTGGTTGATCTAATGTATTACTCAGACAAAGTCAAATTACATATGTTGATAAGGTATTAATAAATATAATTTGGAACAAATCGAGAGATAATTGTTACTATTATAACATGGCATAAATCTCTCTAAGAAGTCATGTATGACAGATAGAATGATATCTATATAGTGAGTATAATTATGTAATCACTATAAATGGATTTTTCATATATTGCAAGCTATATACTAGATAAGATATTTCCAACATATACTTTATAGTAGTCAAATATTAGTTTTATCTCAGATAACTACCTGGAAAGTAGTTAAAATGGTTTTATTTTACTTGAATAGGAATAAGAGAGATATTACAAGTCCATGGAGAGTAATATACACCAATTATAATGGAATACCAACATGTATTACTTTGGATCAATATGATCAAATAGTGTAGTTAGGGAAAGGAAATAATAAAGAGAATATCATTACAGCCAGTGATTCCCATATATACATATTCCAAGTACATTACAACTTCTAATTTATCTGAAGAAGATGTATGAAATACAAGTTTATTTTTTCATGATCTTGGAATATCACCTAATATATAAGGTATAATCATAATGTATATTATAATATGATTACTATAATAGTAATATCCAAGATTTCAATTTTTGAAAATGAAAAAAAGGAATATATTCTAGGATACCATATCTTGAGGAGTATTACTCAAGGAGGTGAAGTCGTAGATAGAAGAGTATCCATAGGGAGAAAACAAGGAAGTCCCAATGAATAAATACATATCTTAGTAGAATCATGTTTTCATTTTGTGAGAACTAAAAATAATAGTTAGCAATTTGGTTATAGTTCAAGTGATATTTTTGTAATAGTCGATGAACTTGACCTAATTTAAATAGTAATATTCAATTATCATATCATTTATACAGTGAGATATGCATTATATATACATACCATTGTGGTGTCAACATTTCTACACCCATCAATAACATGGTTATTTCCATATATTAATTTTTATATCAAAATGTTTTAACAGTTCCCACGCTATAATGAGAACATAAAGATACAATGAAAATAATATTAACTTATATCATATGGTCCAGATACATCATGATGATAGGATAGAGATTATGTACAACCATTAGGTACTAGGGGTTTATAATAATTGAGAATTATTCTTATTATTTTCTCACTTGGTGATCTATAGTTGATGAGATCATGAAGGCTGACCCACCAATAGGAACACCACAAATTTAATGTGTCATATGTTGTTTAAATATTCAAACATGAGTAATGGTATCCTCACCTGATATTATTATTAGATTATACTACTATATTATATACCTTGATTTAATACAAAAATCATGAAATTTATGTCATTCTGAGATATCTTGTTTGGGTGCACTATTAGCGGTATGACATTGATTTAATAATCATTATATAATTTTTTGCTTTCGAATGCAAGTGATATCTCCAGCCCTATTGATCAGGATGGTAGTACCTTCAATAAATCCATGGACATAGTAGAATAATTCATGTTCATCCAGTTAGGTCAATGAACAATAAATCATCAAATGATGATGACACTATATGTCCATACATATTTATGAGATGTTATGATATAAAAAGATTATATTACATAAAATGTGTTCGTAATAATGGTTTTTATAGTTATAGATATTCCTTATCTTCTTATGGGCCTTGATGGGTTTCTGGAATCTGATAATGGGTTGTGAGTAGTATTACCTGCTAATTATATAAGGGCTTATAGGTTCAAACATACAAAATATTCAAAATTCCATCCTACTCTAAATGTATAGGTGTATGGTCATGGTTGTCCCCACCAAAGGGTCTAAAATATGTCTATGTTTGAATTATTTTGAGGAAATAAATAAATTAATATTATTCTAGTTTAGAATAATTGGTATATGATTGATTAATGAAAGGTATTCACTTGATATTTCATGTATACATGGAATAATATTAAACAAATAGATATTAATTTAATATTTTGGGTTCGTTTAATATTTTCTGGTAAAATATTTAATGAATGAATATTATTTTAATTTTCATTGTTTTTATAATATTTTTAAGAATAATGATTCTAGTCAAATGGTTCAATTTTTCACATAATATATATTTATTATATTATATATAATTAATAACAATATAAATTAGATTTATGACATTGTTAATTGGTCATATCATGTCAATTATATATTATTTAGTGGGTAGTGCATATCTAGCGTGTAACACCCCAAGCTTCTACGGTACGCTTCTCTTTGAATAATGTGATAGCGTGTGTTCTACGCAACACCGAGTTCTAACACACCATAACTAATCAAACTAGCCGTTATGAATAGTAATACCTACTTTTTGAAATTATATATATTTTATATTTGAAAATGGACTTCATTTTTGGATTCGGAATATCGAATTTATCCTAAGGTGAAATTTTGGTACATTTCGGATAACTTTCATATTTTGATGAATAGTGAAAATTACTAAATTTTAATTAAAAACATCTTTTTTAATCAAAATAATTAATAATGATAAATTATGAATTTTAGTAGTTTTAAAGTATATTTAGAATATATTTTTACCATTTAATATAATGTTGGTCATTGGACATAATTTTACAATTAAACCGAACATAAACAAGTGTCAATCTTTTGATAGTTATTATCTCTTAAAAACACGCTTTTTGTTTTGACAGCGGGAATTAATTTTAAATTAATTTATACCACTTCTGTGTTTTGAATTTAAGAAAATGGATTCCATATTTGGAATCAGGATGTTCAAATTGTGTAAATAGGTAACTTTTATTTGTAGACATTTTGAATAATTACTGCGGTAAATATTTTATTTACCATGGTTAAGGGTAAATCTGGTAAATAAGGGTTAAAAAATAATATTATAATAATACTAAATTACCCTAAAACGTGTCTTAACCCTATTGGTTGATACATGGTCGACCATGAGCATCTTTGGGTCTATTTTGGGACCCCATGGATCCACTTGTAAGTGATAATGACACTTTATTTTAATTAAGTCAAAATGAATACAAAAATGACAGAAGCATATATCTTTTAGAGAAACAATTGTTACATAGTATTATATATGTTGGATTTTAGATTATAAATATTCATTAGAAAGATAAAACGATTTCCTACATAATGATATTTTATTTATAATTTTTAGACATTAAATAAGTTATTTTATTTATGACACAATGATGATGCAGTAATTACTATAATAGTGAAAAATTAAAATAATTGATATTATAAATACCCAAATAAATATAATATGAAACTTTTAATGAATTAAACTAATTTTCTAGGATAATATGATATATTAGGATTGATTTAATTTACTTTGTTCGAAGTAATAAATCTCTTATGAGTTTCAAAAAAATCAACTATTGAATAGTGTCAAAATTGACATAAAAGAGTTCTTAAAAACAATATTATATTATTAATTGATATTAAATTCCTAAAAATCTAAGGTTCGTCCAAGAGACTTATATAATGATAGTTTCATCATTAATATACCACTTGGGGGTCTCTTGGATGTATATAGTAAGTTTATTAACCATATTATATAAAAATACAAAGAGACATTGTAAAAGTGAAACTAATTAACTTAGAGTTAATACTTAAATATAAGGTTAATATAAGTACCCAAACCTGTCTAAATTATATTGGTTGAGTGGTCTTCGACCTATCCCCACCTTAAACTTTGAATAATCAACTTTGGAGCCATTAGAAACCGAATATAAATTTATTATAAATTAATATTTCTAGCTTTTCCAAAGGTGCCCCTCACCCCTCTTATAAAAGGGAACTCCTCCTTCTCATTTCTTCACACCTTCAAAGCCTTTTGGTTCGGCCAAACTCTGCCCAAATACTCTCCTAACATCCCTCACTACAACCTAGAGGCCTTAGTTTGATCAGAAAGCCAACCTAAGGAGCCCTTTTGATCAAATCAAAAGGAAGAACCCGAAGAAGAGGTAATGATTTCACCACCCTTCTCCAAGTTCATTTCTTCTTCCACTTCTTCTTCCTTTGTTCTTACCATTATAAAATAATAACTCCAGTATCTAACATATACTGTTATGGTATTATAAATATGGTACAACCATATTAAGTATTCTATCCACCCTTTGAATAACATGTCACCATACGTGCGTACGTACGGCTTACCGTCTCCACGTCGTGGTGTAATTGTTATTCAATATAATATTATTTGGATGGGTATAATAATGATGTGTAACTCATGTAAATAATAAATATAACATGTTAATGATTCTGTATATATGATATACCATCCATTTATATATTATTTTAATATCAAAAGAATGATATTGTCGCTCGTGCGTACGTACGGACTACCGTCTCCACGAACGCGATGAGATTCATTCTCCATCGTATCCATTCAAGTATAATTATCATTTGATGATTTAAAAATGATGTTTAAGGACTAGATATCATTCTGGATATGAATAAGATACAACAACCATGGCTTATGTAACAAAACATATAAAAGAAAATGAGTAAGTTAACTCCCGAAACGACGATAATTCTATGATATTATTAACAAACCAATGTTAAAAGATCATATATGATATCATATTAATATATATGATTCTTGTATAATTTAATAACAACTATTTCACCATTATACATGAGGTTAACCTACCCCAACCAAGGAAAAGTACAAGGTAAGGGTTTACTTTACAACCTCTTCATTATCCAAGGTTGTTTATACGTAATAATCTACTGGGATCTCTTTATCATCCACATCCATGTTTCTTAAAAATGCATTTAAAAACATTTTTACTATTTACTATAATATGAGTTAAAGTCATTTATACCCTTTTTGACTTTTATAAGTGGTTTATAAAGGAATCTTTCGGTCGTTTTAAAAACAAGGTCCTTTTTAACCTTTTCGACAGAATTAAGGTAAGAATGTTTTTTAACTTATACGGCGGGTGCGGCTATTTTCCGCCGTTATAAAATCTTCAAAGCTTCCCTTACAAGCTTATAAGAATATTTTCAAAGAAAATGTTTTATTTTATATGGATCTTAAATTATTTCAAAATAAAAGGAGATATTTCTTTAAAAAGAATTTTGATTTCATCTATGTCAACATCCTTTGATGGATTTTAAGATTATTTGAAGTTGATTTATTATGATACAAAACTTCTATATTGTATTGAAGGTTTTGTGATATGTTTGACTGTGGATGTTCTATTTTTATACCATTCATAGTTTATGGTGAAAGTATTGACATTTCATATACTAGTTTTAATATGAATGTTTATGTTATGTTTAAACCTTTTCATATGGGAATGCATTGGACTTAATATGTGACGGATGGAGCCCGCTATAGCTCCTCGATGCATCGGTAGGTCTCATGAGACAAACTATTGTCCTCGCACAAGGCCTTGACAAAATCTTATTTGTAGTCTTGGCACGAGGCCTTGGCTATGTGGTTATGATAGTATGGCATTATGCATTCCAACATTATGAAAGTGGTTATTGATTTTTGCATGTGATTATTCGATTAGTAGAATATCCATGTGAATAAGTAAATGGCATTATTTCATTTTATTTATGCCATACCATGTTGAAAGTTCATATTTAAAAAGCTTTTGTTTTAGTTATACATTGCCTTAAATGTTTATTCTTATTTATGAAAGTTTCCGCTATATTGTTATCCTTACTGGGCATTTGAGCTCACCCCTTTTCTATGTTTTATTTTTCCCAGGATGTGAAGAAGTAAGTTATGAATGACCTGCAGGGATTTTATGAGGGGTTAATAGTGTGGATTGTGGAAACATTATGTTGTTGTAGTAGTTTTTCATTTTATGATGTAATGTAAAACTTATGAATATATCTAGTGTTTCCAAGGCTACTAAACCAATAGGTCTTTCGAGATTTGATCTTTCTTGTGATCATGCCAATGTTATGTAATAATGCACCAACTCTAGGTAACTGGGGTCGGGGCGTTACAGTTGGTATCAGAGGAAGTTTAGTACAAACCTTGGAAGCCAGATTTAGATAAACTCTGATTAGAGAACGTAGACCTAAGATGAACTTTGAGGATTAGTATAGAAGAACTTCATAGAATTTTGGTATTGTAGAGATTTTGTGAGTTTTCCGAGCAATACATCCCTGTCTGGATACGAGCAGGTAGAGGCGGCTCTGGCACAGATGTACCTAGGGGTAAAACCCGAAAACACCGCTTTGAGCTAGACTCGAACGGGAACTGGTGCACGACAACGGGCCTTGCTGCACTCTTGGTTACGACACTCCCGGGGGATATGCTTAGGATAACTCTCATTTTATTTAAAAATCATTTTGAAGGGATTATGAGTATATACTTCCTCAAAGAAAACATTTTTATGATTATGGATTATATCCATAAATAGTTCAATTTATGTTAAGTGTTTTATAAGTATGGGATTGTGTATTTTGATTCATAAACTGATCTAGTTTATGCCATTGTTTAGAAATGGCGCCTAGTGGAAGAAATGGAAACCGTATCAATGCAAGCACTCCATGTAGGGATTTCCCTCCTGCTCAAGATAATTATAGTGGGGCTGGTGATGCAGCTAGTGCTAATCATCTAATCACCATACTGGGACAACTTACTCAGGTTATGAATAATAACCTTACCCGTATGGAGCACCCTGATCCGCAGCGTGGAGGATCAATGTTAGATCGATTCATGAGGCAACAACCACCAACGTTCAATGGGAATACAAATCCCTTAGTAGCTGAGCAATGGATATTTTCCCTAGAGAAAATATTTCAGGCTTTGGGGAGCAGTGAAAGGGAAAAAGTTATCATGGTAGTTTACCGCCTCACTGGAGATGCTGATCAATGGTGGTCATTGATTCAAAATACGAAGGAAGATGATGAAGTATCAAATATGGAATGGAGGGAGTTCAAAGATCTGTTTTTAGAAAAATACTTCCCTCGCGACCATCGAGCAGATATGGAAAGGCAATTTCTGAGTCTGAGACAAAAGGAGGATGAGAATGTCACAAAGTATGAGGCTAACTTTACAAGGTTAGCGAGGTATGCTGGAGATTATATTCGCAACCCAAGAAGTAAGATTGATCGTTTCTTTGATGGGTTAAAACCATTTCTCCGTCGAGCATTAGTCTCACAATCCTTTTCATCGTACGAAGACATTGTCTCATGTGCTATCAAGACCGAAAAGGAATTCTCTAAGTCTTATGACTTTAAAGCAAAGCAAGAGAAGAAGAGACCTGCTGATCAATCTGGGAATGGAAATAAGGGGAAGAAGGGAAAGGTTGAATATCCATCTTGTGGTAAATGCGGGAAGAAACATCCTGGTACTTGCTTGAAGGGAATGGGAGTCTGTTACAAGTGTGGTGAAAAAGGCCACCAAGCTCATGATTGCAAGGAGAAGAAGGAATCTACCAACGTTCAGTGCTACAATTGCAGGGAGATGGGGCATTATGCAAATGCATGTCCTAAGCGTCAGGAGAACTTACCTCAGAAAAGGCCAAGGGATCAAGGCCAGGCTTATGCTATCACTACTGCTGAGGTAGAAGCTCCGAAAGACGTGGTGGCAGGTAATTTAATGGTTTCCTCAAGTTTAGCAAATGCATTATTTGATTCTGGATCATCGCATTGTTTCATATCTTCCCAGTTTGCTAAGAAAATTAGATATTTCCAATTTGATTTAATAAGGGAGTTGTCAGTTAAAACTCCTAAGGGAAGTATCGTTGCAACAAAGTTTTGTGAATCAGTCCCCATTAGAGCACATAAATTTTCTTTATCTGCTGATCTCATCGTCATACCTATGATTGAGTTTGATATAATCCTCGGTATGGACTGGCTTTCAAACTATGATGTGAAGATTTATTGTAAGAAGAAAGAGGTTACGATTCTTGATGATAATGATAAGGAACACCTTATTTTTAGAGCAGAATCGTCACCACCTAATTCTTATTTAGATCCACCCTCAATAGCTCAACTAAATTCAATTATTGGGGAGGAAGAGAATGAAATAACTGTCGGTGAGGAAAGAAATGTTCAAATAGAGGATGTACCTATTGTGAAAGAATTTGTAGATGTATTTCCGGAAGATTTACCTGGACATCCTCCAGAACGAGAAGTTGAGTTTTCCATTGATTTGATTCCTGGATCAAGGCCTATATCGAAGACCCCTTATAGAATGGCCACTGTAGAGTTAGTCGAACTAAAGAAACAACTAGAGGAATTGAGTAATAAGGGATTTATTCGCCCTAGTGTTTCTCCATGGGGAACCCCTGTTCTTTTTGTTAAAAAGAAAGATGGATCTATGAGGTTATGTATCGACTACAGGGAGATCAATTCTATAACGATAAAGAACAAGTATCCCCTACCTCGTATTGATGATTTATTTGACCAACTGCATGGAGCTCAATACTTTTCAAAGATTGACCTTCGATCTGGATACCATCAGTTGTGTGTGAAGAAGGAAGACATTCCGAAAACAGCATTTCGAACCAGGTACGGGCATTACGAGTTTACTGTAATGCTGTTTGGATTGACTAATGCACCCTCTGTATTCATGGATCTAATGAATAGAGTTTTCAAGGAGTATCTCGATGAATTTGTGGTGGTATTTATTGATGATATCTTGGTATACTCCAAAACCTACGAAGATCATGAAAATCACTTGCGCATTATCTTGAAGACTCTGAGGAGGCATGAATTATATGGGAAGTTTAGCAAGTGTGAATTCTGGCTTCAGGAGATTTCTTTTCTTGGCCATATTGTCTCTAAAGATGGAATCTCTGTTGATCCTTCTAAGACCAAGGCAATCCAAGAATGGCCAGCACCTACGAGTATAACTGAGGTACGTAGTTTTATTGGTTTGGCAGGTTATTATCGACGTTTCGTCCAGAATTTTGCCCGATTGGCTAACCCATTAACGAAGCTCACACGTAAAGGGGTTAAATTTGTTTGGAAAAAAGAGTGTGAAGAATGTTTCGAATAACTGAAGAGAAGATTAGTCAATGCTCCTATATTGACTCTACCATCGGGGAATGATGGGTTCGTTATTTATAGGGATGCATCGAAGAAAGGACTTGGATGTGTCCTTATGCAGAATGATAGAGTTATTGCCTATGCATCACAACAGTTGAAAATTCATGAACAAAACTATCCTACTCATGATCTCGAGTTAGCAGCTGTGATCTTTGCTTTGAAGATATGGAGGCACTACCTCTATGGTGAAAAATGTGAGATTTATACTGATCACAAGAGTTTGAAGTATATTTTCTCACAAAAAGAACTCAACATGAGGCAAAGGAGATGGCTTGAATTACTCAAGGATTATGATTGTACGATACACTACCACCCAGGGAAGGAAAACAAGGTGGCAGATGCTTTGAGTAGAAAAGACCATGGAGTTTTCAACAATATGAGAATTGAAAGGGATCCAATTTTTATGGATCTAGTGAAGATGGACATGGGAATAACCAGGGAAGGTGAAACATCAATTCTTTTTCAAATGGTTGCCAAACCATCTTTACTAGAAAGGATTAAGAGTTCTCAGACCGATGATGAAGAATTCCAAAAGAAGATTAAAGCTGTGAATGATGGGAGATTGAGAGACTTTGTGTATGAAGATGGAATTTTGAAATTCGGGAAGAGACTTTTTGTTCCCAATATACCTGATCTAAAAAGGGAATTGCTGGATGATGCTCATAGTTCCAATTTCTCTATACACCCTGGGAGCACCAAAATGTATAGAGATTTGAAGGAACATTTTTGGTGGGACAACATGAAGAGGGAGATTGCTGATTTTGTGTCAAGATGTATGGTTTGTCAACAAGTGAAAGATGGAAGGCAACAGCCTAGAGGAGTCATGCAACCTCTTCCCATACTGGAGTGGAAATGGGACAATTTTACGATGGACTTTGTCGTGGGGCTACCAAAGACTCCTAGAAGGAACGATGCAATATGGGTTATTGTTGATCGTCTTACCAAGAAAGCACATTTTCTTGCTATAAGAGAAGATCTACCCCTGGAACGTCTAGCAAGACTATATATTAATGAAGTTGTGAGACTTCATGGAGTACCCCTATCGATTGTTTCTGATCGTGATCCCCGTTTTACTTCAAGATTCTGGAAAAGTCTTCAGAAATCCCTGGATACTGAACTTCATTTGAGCACTGCTTACCACCCTCAGACAGACGGACAATCAGAACGGACTATTCAAACCTTAGAAGACATGTTGAGATCTTGCTCACTTGACTTTCAGGGTATGTGGGATCAATATTTACCTCTGGTAGAATTTTCCTATAACAATAGCTTCCATTCGAGTATTCAGATGGCACCATATGAAGCGTTATACGGAAAGAGATGTCCTACACCAACCTGTTGGGATGACGTTGGTGAAAGAAAACTTGTAGGCCCAGAACTGGTGGAGGAAACGGTGGAAAAGGTGAAAGTAATCCAAAATCACATCAAAGCAGCTCAAAGTAGGCAGAAGAGCTATGCCGATAATCGAAGGAAGGATTTGGAATTTCAAGTCGGTGATCATGTTTTTCTGAAGGTATCTCTGTGGAAGGGAGTCATACGTTTTGGTAAGAAAGGTAAATTGAGTCCCAGGTACATCGGACCTTTCGAAATTCTAGAACGAATTGGGGTTGTAGCTTACCGATTGGCAATGCCGCCAAGTCTCTCCAAAGTTCACGATGTGTTCCACGTATCTCTATTGAGGAAATACATGCCTGATCCGATGCATGTACTCACCTATGAGGAATTAGAACTGGAACCCGATCTATCTTATTGCGAAGAGCCCGTCAAGATTCTTGATACGAGAGAACAAGTGCTGAGAAACCGGACGACGCGTCTGGTAAAAGTTTTGTGGAGAAACCATAAGATGGAAGAGGCAACGTGGGAACCCGAGGAACTTATGATGAAGAACCACCCGAGTCTTTTTATGCAGTAATAACCTAGAAATTGCGAGGACACAATTATTTGAAGGAGGGGAGAATGTAACACCCCAAGCTTCTACGGTACGCTTCTCTTTGAATAATGTGATAGCGTGTGTTGTACGCAACACCGAGTTCTAACACACCATAACTAATCAAACTAGCCGTTATGAATAGTAATACCTACTTTTTGAAATTATATATATTTTATATTTGAAAATGGACTTCATTTTTGGATTCGGAATATCGAATTTAGCCTAAGGTGAAATTTTGGTACATTTCGGATAACTTTCATATTTTGATGAATAGTGAAAATTACTAAATTTTAATTAAAAACAACTTTTTTAATCAAAATAATTAACAATGATAAATTATGAATTTTAGTAGTTTTAAAGTATATTTAGAATATATTTTTACCATTTAATATAATGTTGGTCATTGGACATAATTTTACAATTAAACCGAACATAAACAAGTGTCAATCTTTTGATAGTTATTATCTCTTAAAAACACGCTTTTTGTTTTGACAGCGGGAATTAATTTTAAATTAATTTCTGCCACTTCTGTGTTTTGAATTTAAGAAAATGGATTCTATATTTGGAATCAGGATGTTCAAATTGTGTAAATAGGTAACTTTTATTTGTATACATTTTGAATAATTACTGCGGTAAATATTTTATTTACCATGGTTAAGGGTAAATCTGGTAAATAAGGATTAAAAAATAATATTATAATAATACTAAATTACCCTAAAACGTGTCTTAACCCTATTGGTTGATACATGGTCGACCATGAGCATCTTTGGGTCTATTTTGGGACCCCATGGATCCACTTGTAAGTGATAATGACACTTTATTTTAATTAAGTCAAAATGAATACAAAAATGACACAAGCATATATATTTTAGAGAAACAATTGTTACATAGTGTTATATATGTTGGATTTTAGATTATAAATATTCATTAGAAATCTAAAAAGATTTCCTACATAATGATATTTTATTTATAATTTTTAGACATTAAATAATTTATTTTATTTATGACACAATGATGATGAAGTAATTACTATGATAGTGAAAAATTAAAATAATTGATATTATAAATACCCAAATAAATATAATATGAAACTATTAATGAATTAAACTAATTTTCTAGGATAATATGATATATTAGGATTTATTTAATTGAATTTTTTAGAAGTAATCAATCTGTTATGAGTTTCACAAAAATCATCTATTGAATAGTGTCAAAATTGACATAAAAGAGTTCTTAAAACAAATATTATATTATTAATTGATATTAAATTCCTAAAAATCTAAGGTTCGGCCAAGAGACTTATATCATGATAGGTTCATCATTAATATACCACTTGGGGGTCTCTTGGATGTATATAGTAAGTTTATTAACCATATTATATAAAAATACAAAGAGACATTGTAAAAGTGAAACTAATTAACTTAGAGTTAATACTTAAAGATAAGGTTAATATAAGTACCCAAACCTGTCTAAATTCTATTGGTTGAGTGGTCTTCGACCTATACCCACCTTAACCTTTGAATAATCAACTTTGGAGCCATTAGAAACCGAATATGAATTTATTATAAATTAATATTTCTAGCTTTTCCAAAGGTGCCCCTCACCCCTCTTATAAAAGGGCACTCCTCCTTCTCATTTATTCACACCTTCAAAGCCTTTTGGTTCGGCCAAACTCTGCCCAAATACTCTCCTAACATCCCTCACTACAACCTAGAGGCCTTCGTTTGATCATAAAGCCAACCTAAGGAGCCCTTTTGATCAAATCAAAAGGAAGAACCCGAAGAAGAGGTAATGATTTCACCCCCCTTCTCCAAGTTCATTTCTTCTTCCACTTCTTCTTCCTTTGTTCTTACCATTCTAAAATAATAACTCCAGTATCTCACATATACTGTGATGTTATTATAAATATGGTACAACCATATTCAGTATTCTATCCACCCTTTGAATAACATGTCACCATACGTGCGTACGTACGGCTTACCGTCTCCACGTCGTGGTGTAATTGTTATTCAATATAATATTATTTGGATGGGTATAATAATGATGTGTAACTCATGTAAATAATAAATATAACATGTTAATGATTCTGTATATATGATATACCATCCATTTATATATTATTTTAATATCAAAAGAATGATATTGTCGCTCGTGCGTACGTACGGACTACCGTCTCCACGAACGCAATGAGATTCATTCTCCATCGTATCCATTCAAGTATAATTATCATTTGATGATTTAAAAATGATGTTTAAGGACTAGATATCATTCTGGATATGAATAAGATACAACAACCATGGCTTATGTAACAAAACATATAAAATAAAATGAGTAAGTTAACTCCCGAAACGACAATAATTCTAAGATATTATTAACAAACCAATGTTAAAAGATCATATATGATATCATATTAATATATATGATTCTTGTATAATTTAATAACAAATATTTCACCATTATACAGGAGGTTAACCTACCCCAACCAAGGAAAATTACAAGGTAAGGGTTTACTTTACAACCTCTTCATTATCCAAGGTTGTTTATACGTAATAATCTACTGGGATCTCTTTATCATCCACATCCATGTTTCTTAAAAATGCATTTCAAAACATTTTTACTATTTACTAGAATATGAGTTAAAGTCATTTATACCCTTTTTGACTTTTATAAGTGGTTTATAAAGGAATCTTTCGGTCGTTTTCAAAACAAGGTCCTTTTTAACCTTTTCGACAGAATTAAGGTAAGAATGTTTTTTAACTTATACGGCGGGTGCGGCTATTTTCCGCCGTTATAAAATCTTCAAAGCTTACCTTACAAGCTTATAAGAATATTTTCAAAGAAAATGTTTTATTTTATATGGATCTTAAATTATTTCAAAATAAAAGGAGATATTTCTTTAAAAAGAATTTTGATTTCATCTATGTCAACATGCTTTGATGGATTTTAAGATTATTTGAAGTTGATTTATTATGATACAAAACTTCTATATTGTATTGAAGGTTTTGTGATATGTTTGACTGTGGATGTGCTATTTTTATACCATTCATAGTTTATGGTGAAAGTATTGACATTTCATATGCTAGTTTTAATATGAATGTTTATGTTATGTTTAAACCTTTTCATATGGGAATGCATTGGACTTAATATGTGACGGGTGGAGCCCGCTATAGCTCCTCGATGCATCGGTAGGTCTCATGAGACAAACTAGTGTCTTGACACAAGGCCTTGACAAAATCTTATTTGTAGTCTTGGCACGAGGCCTTGGCTATGTGGTTATGATAGTCTGGCATTATGCATTCCAACATTATGAAAGTGGTTATTGATTTTTGCATGTGATTATTCGATTAGTAGAATATCCATGTGAATAAGTAAATGGAATTATTTCATTTTATTTATGCCATACCATGTTGAAAGTTCATATTTAAAAGGCTTTTGTTTTAGTTATACATTGCCTTAAATGTTTATTCTTATTTATGAAAGTTTCCGCTATATTGTTATCCTTACTGGGCATTTGAGCTCACCCCTTTTCTATGTTTTATTTTTCCCAGGATGTGAAGAAGTAAGTTATGAATGACCTGCAGGGATTTTATGAGGGGTTAATAGTGTGGATTGTGGAAACATTATTTTGTTGTAGTAGTTTTTCATTTTATGATGTAATGTAAAACTTATGAATATATCTAGTGTTTCCAAGGCTACTAAACCAATCGGTCTTTCGAGATTTGATCTTTCTTGTGATCATGCCAATGTTATGTAATAATGCACCGACTCTGGGTAACTGGGGTCGGGGCGTTACATAGGGGCTGGGGATCCGATTTCTAGTATTTTATACCACACTATATAAGTAAGAGGAGGCTCGTAATTGGGATACTATTAACTACATCAATTTGGGAACCTATCTATCATCTCTTTCGCATCATATTGTTAGAAGTATCTAATTCATGCCTTTAATCCAATTTCTTCTTCATGGATTGAAGGATCTGTATAGCGGTGATCATTGGGAAGTTGAATGCTTCATAAAATTTCCACGTTACAACCCATATATAAAATATAAATTTTTTTCCATACTTTCAATGCATGTATTTATGATCTATATTTATCCGATCTCAGTTTCTTTAGGAAATAGTCACTCTAAATGTGCAGTTATCAAACGTGCCTTCAAATGGAATTAGGAAATTGTTTGTTTTATTTTTTATTCTTAAATCAATTCATGTGAGATCATCAAAATTTGTATCAATCTATGCATCACTATAGATGATGTATTTAGGTTCATTTGGTAATAAGTAATTTCAAATCCTTGGCCTTCTTCCACCAATCCATGTCACGATACATTTAATAGGATAGGTTGGCATGCCTCTCCACACAACATGTCCTTTTGGGGACATGACATGTACTCACAACTAGGGTCCCATGTGTGTTACCTCAGGATACAGCTCCGAAACATGGGTTGAGTAAAATGGTATGTGGTATAGGACACATCACATGTGATACATAACTTAGGGTTAAACCCTAGTCACTGTGAGAACCCAAGAAACATAGTGTCTATTCCTCCAGGATACACAGCATGTAGTCACGTTTTCCACAAAAATTGAATCATGGCTTCCACAAAACTTCCAAATAAAGTATTCCCACCACATAACACAGTAGTTGACTCAACTAAAATTTTTAAATTCAATGGTGAAGGTCTTCGATCATCATTTCCCAACCTCTTGTGGCTGGAAAACCTAACTCTGATCTTTCATGTGGCGGCTAGCATGCTACTTGTCACAGTTCATGGTCCCAGACCTGGAATCCAACATCCATGATCCAAATATCAACTACTTCCCATCCAAAAATCAATTATCCCTATTTCATTCCCATATACATCATGAGTCTAGGGGTATAATCTCACTCAAATTAGCCCACCAATGTCAAACATCAGAGACTGTTTCCTACATAGAAGAAAGCAAAGAATGATGGTGGAAAAAAGGAATAAGAACAAGGTATGGTGATCATTGGATGATGAATTCCTGGCCAATGATCATTAATTATGGTAAAAATGGGGTGACATATTGGCAAACAAATGCATCCAATTTGGTTAAAGAACAGTATTTTATTTATCATCTCATATGAGGAAAATAATTCTATGTAATATACCATATATGAAATTAGTGCTAAACAATACAAAAAAGGCTTAGAAAACCATAAAAATTACAATCCATAACATGATAATTAATTGATAATTGGTGAAGAATACATTTACTATCAATGAAGGTGAAGATCCTGATGTGTTTTTTGGTTGTCTCATGGATCTCTTGGTCATTCTTCGTCGATCGAAATTCCTATTTTATCATCACCAACATAGACCTCCCTTCCTTCCCCAAATACCCTATAGTTTTGTTTATAGCCCTAGATATTGATCATAACAACATTGAAATAGAGAACGAGTTATGTTTTTGGTCAATAAATAAAATAATTTAATAAATTATTTAATTTATTTAATGTACACACTAACTCATTCCTTCCACAGAACCTCTAATGCCTATAAACCTTATATCATGACTTGGGTAATCCACAAATTCTAGAAATAACTACGGTCTCATATTTTATATTTGAGGTCTTGATCAATGGGAGACAATTTATTATGAAATGGTGCATGCACATTCTTTAATATAAATAAATATTTTTAATACATTAAATTTGGGGTCCTGTGAAACCCAAAACATTGTGCTGACTTTGAGGAAAAATCCAGCAGTTTATAAAAATATTCAATAAATAAAAATATGGGAACCACAGTTGTTACTTGACCCCCTCTTTCAACTCTCATAACCCCAAAATAGCACAATCTACATAAATATATGGGGATACTGAGCCCGTATCTAGATCTCATGCACATAATACCTCTTTCACATGTTCTTATAAAACCAAAGAACTTGAAAAATAGGAATGGTTCATCTACATAGGACCTTATCCGATCAATCTTTGATCCCAAGGGCATACAATAAGAATGTGGATCCATCTTTTAGGTCTAGATCATCCCAATTAATATTATGTGATGGGTTGTGCATGTATCTCCTCAATTATGGAACATAGAATTAGCCATGAACTCTGTTAATATTTTGGGGTAAGTATAAGATATATTAATCCTTACAATCCCTATGTATGATATTTAATGGCCCGATGAACTTATTTGATAGCTTTTTCCCCTACCAAATCATTATAATCCTTGTCATGGAGAGATTCTCAAGAAGACATGGTATATATGGTCAAAATAAAAAAATATTCTACATCATTCTGCATAAAATTTATGTCGACAGTAGGCTATCCACATACACTCATGGATCACATGAATATTCATCATTGGTTCTTTTACCAATTCTTGGAAAACAATAGATTTCTTTACCATATTAGTCCAACCCAAGGGTGAATTAAAAGGTCTCATGTATATTGTTTCAAAAGGTAACATGTTGATAGAAGAGTAATATATATTAGTATTAGAAAACTCATCTAATAACATGTGATCCTCTCAAATATTTCCAAATTACATCAAATAGGAACACAACATATCCTTCAAAACCTGGATGGCTTGTTCAGTCTAGACTTCTGTATGGGGGTGAAACATTGTGCTCATCTATAACTCAATCATGAAATCCTCTATTAACCCTTTCTAATATCATGATATGAAATTAGAATCAGTTTCGAATATGATCATCATGGTACCCTATAAAGATGAATGATCTTATATTTGTACAAACACCCCTAACTCTCTACCAAACACTTCTCCTAAATGACAAGAAAGTGTACTGAATTGGTATGTTGGTAAAAAATCACCCCGATACTGTCATGGCCTCTCACTATACATGGAAGACCCATCAAAAAATCCATATATAAGTTATCCCATTTACATAATGAAATCTCAATTGGTTGATTCAAAAACTACTGGAATGATGTCAAGACTTTAGTTATTGATATGTGAGGCAATGAGAAATGGACTTGACAATAGTCTACCTCATTCTATCCACCCAAAACTACCCCCAATAGTCTTTTTGAATTTATTACAAACCCGAATGTGAAACCAGGGGTGATGTATGAACCTTCAACTACACATCCCCAAACAATATTACAAGAACTATCATATGTCCCTAGATATAGATGAAATGACCCCACCTTCAGAAAATTCTTCAGGTGAATCTCTTGAGGATATATAGTCATGAAGAAGATCACAATGGATGTATCCAAAATGAGAATCTCTTACACACTAAAGTCTTGGTTGATTCACTACCCTCTACTAAAGATAATCATCACCCCTCTCCTACACCATGGTCAGTTACAATGAGGCTAAATGTTATGATTCCTCCTCTACTATGAAAGAATGAGACATCATATTAAGGGATTATACCACAAAGTTTTCCTTCCACGGTGTGTTCACTATATTGATTTCATAGTCCAACAAAAAATCTCACCAATTTGTCTATCTGAGGTTTGGATCTCTATAGGTGAATATGTACCTAAAATTATAGTGGTTTGAGTATACCATGAAACTATCACATAAAAGGAAATGCATCCACATTAGGAGGGTATGACCACAATATCCAAATCCATGTCATGGGTCAAGTAATTCTTCTCATGGGGTGTCCAATGTGTAGACCCATAATAGATCATTTCATACCTCCAAATGAAAATGCATTTGAGATCCCCTATAGAGGCATACCAAAACACAACGTACTCGAATAATGCTTCCTATAGTCTCAAAAGATTATCACAAGTGAAACTCTATCTCAGCTCCTCAATCACTATCTAACACTGCCTAGTCTAGTAAAATTAATACCCTTTCCCCATAAAGAAGTCTATAATCTTAGAAAAATCCACCATGAACCTCCAATAGTACCCTAAAAAAAGATAAAACTCTTAAATTTAACATGTCATTTCTAGTTCCCAAATGATCACAATGTAAATATTTTATAGGTCCATAGCTACACCATAATCAGAGAAGACATTCCCCAAAATTTGAACCACTCAGATAAAAAATTTACACATTGAGAGACATCCATATAATTGGATATTTTGAAGTAAATCTAGGAGAATCCTAAAAATTATTGAATATTTCCCCTCTAATACATAGTAAATTAGAATGGAATTAATAAATACAACCATGAACTAATACAATAATGTTTAGATGATCTGGTTATGAGTTCTATGAACACAGTGGGGATGTAGGTCACCACAAATGGAGTCAAAAGGAAATCATAGTGTCTGTAGCAGCCTAAGAATATAATTTTCATAATATCAACCTCATGAAGCCTCAATTGATTATAGTTGTAGCTAAGGTCATTCATTAAGAACCATCTCACACCACTTAACATATCGAAGAATTTTTCAATCCTAAAAAATGGATATTTTTTCTTGATTATTACCTAATTTAGGAAAATCTATTAAACGAAAACCGTCAAACTATCATCCTCCTTTATCATGAAAAAAACTAGAGCTACCCAAGGGGATAAATATTTTCGATAAAAAAAATTTCTCAAAAGATATCCAATTGAATCCTCATATTGCAAAGCTCAGTAGGGTCCATTTTATATACCGCATAAGATATCAACAAAGTTCCAGAGTGAAATTCTATCTAGAATTCAGTCTCCCACAAGAGAGGTAGCCCTAATATATCTTCGGTAAAATCCTAAATATAGTCTTTATATACCACTAGAAACCAGTTGTTTGAAAATCCTGTTATACTAAGGGCTAAACACATAAACTATTGAGTGAAAGTTTATAGCTTCTAACACACAAGCCCCACTCACTCAACCATAATATCCTTCTAACCCAGAAATGGAAACCTCATCTAATAAACATGTAGAAATATAACTCAACTATGATGATATTATATTATGGAATGCATTGTGGATAACATGTCCACTCCTAGGTTGGTGTCATTAGGTTTCATCACAATGACCTAATATTCTCACAAGAAAGTCTATCACCTAGGTATACACTCTCCCTATGGGTAGATGTGTGATATAGAAGATTCACTCCTTTTAGGAACATATAACCAAAACTAACAACTCATTGACTACATGAATCCCTAGCCCTTGAAAAAAGAGATATGGAGGTGAAGGAATGACTCATGCTTGTGTTAATAAGTTCTAGATATAATATAGAGAAGAAAAAGATCATACCTAGAATCATCCCATTAGTATCATTGATATATACATCCATCAACTATAAATCATCATGGACTTGAACGATAGACCTCTAAGCCTAGTGGGGCCCAACATATGGTCATTGTGGGTGGTGATCATAGGGTCTTCCACCACCAAAATATTATCCATCTGCACTACCTCCTTATAGTACACCATGAATAGTATAGGGATATCCTAGATCATGATGTATCCTCTATCATGGAGGACCATACACTATCTATGTACCCTCTTCACTAGGTTGGGTTTGGAAATCATGAGTCATGTGACCACTCCCATCATATGAATAACATATCCCATAACTAGGTTTACTAGAACCTATGTGTGAACCATTCATTGTAGATACCCATGTTTTTGTCTGGGCATGAGTATGCCTCTTGCACCGAGACCCTGATGACCCTGTGGATAAATCATCCCCACAATTTCCACTATCAGCTCTAGCTTTCCAACATCCCTCGACTATAATGTTTTATGCAAACATGGCCTGCTCCAGCAATCAAGATGAAGATGGAATGGATTAAGAGACCAAGATAGATTAGTTTTATCTTTTATGGACCTAAGAATCACCTTCTAAATCATTATACACCAAAGTATCCATCTCATAATATTTCAAGTGAGTAGTTCTTGAGATTAGTAAACTTGGAGGAGCACTTAATAGCTGAAATATTTCTCTACTATAGATCAATATGCTCCGAAATTTACTCATAGTGCATTCTCAATGTATAAATATCATTATAAAAATCTAATAAATGTCTATCAATGAGATAATCATCTAAATATGGGTCTATGTGATCATATTTCTCCAGTATTTAGCTACTTCACAAAGGAGATAGGTTCCAAGTGAGACCATTTGATCAGTCATTGTCCATAGAAGTAAAAAGTCCTGAACCACTACCTCATGATGATCCTTCGCTACTTGGGGCTCTTGATCTCCACTAAAAATGAGAGATATTAGTCTCTAGAACTCGTATAACATTCTAAATCTATACACATCATCATCCAAACTGGTCGGATCTATTGAATATCACCCACACAGTCGATCATCTTCCTGAACCACTTGATGTAGATCAAAAAATAGCCCATTTTGTGAAATCTCTAATATCTGATATCATGGATAAAACACATAGTGAATAAGTCCCTAAAATAAGTACTCATCACAAAACTAGTCGTTATATTTACCATGTATCTGTATTAGAGTAGGCTATTGCCATTGATCCATCCTGAAAAACAACAAGACATTCCATGATTAGAATATAATATCTAGGGAGAAGCCTGAAGAATGTAATGAATGTAAAGAAATCCAATCCTATTTGATGTATGTGGAATCACTACTACAAAAACGGGAAAGGGAAGTGTTACCCCATTATCAGCGTTAAAAAATCAATGATAAAGGGGCCTTTATCAGTGCTAAAAACACTGATAAATGGGTGCTTTTATCGGCGCTAAAAAAAGTGTTGATAAAGGCCCCCTTTATCAGTGCTTTTTTTAGCGCCGATAAAGGCCCCCCCTTTTATCAGTTCTTTTTTTGGTGGTGATTAAGGGGAGCCCTTTATAAGTTCTTTTTGTAGTAGTGCTGATAAAGGGGGGATTTATCAGCGCTTTTTCCTACCGCTGATAAATTTTATGTTTAAAAAAATCATGAAAAATAAATTTTTGTTATATAAGTATATTTATATTGATATAAATATAATATATATTTTTTAAATATGTTTTAGATACGTATAAAGAGACTATTAAATTTAATATATAATAAATTTAATGAAAATGGCTTTACAATATTTAAAAAATATTATTAATTAATAATTTTCTAATTATTATCGATTAAAACTCATTTAATAACAATTTGATGCCATAAAAAATCCAAACAATTATTAAAAGATCTAAACTAAGTTGAAAATGTAACTCAAACTTTAAACAACCATAAATTTTGATCCTGGTGTCCGTTTGAGCTCTACAACATATCAAATCAAATCCTGTGATGATCTCTATGTGCTAATGATAAGGGAAAAGCCTCTATCACAATTTTCGAGGTCAAAAAAGGCCCAGAAGGCCTCCAAAACAGAGTTTTTAGTCGGGATACCCCAATTTTATCACATTAAAACATGTATAAATTATGATTGTGATGTCTGTTAGACCTGTACCACATATCATATCAAATATTTTTTCATTTTCTTTGATTTGATTATTTGTGGAGTTGAAACGGGCTTCTAGATTATAAGTTATGATCGTTTTAACATTCTATGGCTTTTCAAAAACACATATATATGTATTTATTCGTAAATATATGTGTGTCTCTGTGTGTGTGTGTTGTATATATATATATGTATTTATGTATTTATTTATTTATTTATAAACACAAATAAAAAACATATTTCATAAATGTATTTAAAACTAATCTTATAAGTATATATTAATATACAAAAAAATATACGGATAAAAATTTATAACTTAATATATATATATATATAAATAAATAAATAAATATATATATATTAATATATGAATGAATATATATATACTAATATATGAATAAACATATTCATATTAATATGAATCTATATCAATATATGAATAAATATAACTATAACTATATATATATAAATAGATATATCATTAAATAGAGAAAAAAAATGAAATAGCTTAGTGGAAAAGGGGCAGCCGTGAAAGGGGGAGGTTGCGGGTTCGAGATCATGTGGAAGTAAAGGGGTTCACATGTGAGGATGCACGGGAAGGGAAGTACGCGGAATACCTCCTAGCGCTGATAATGTGGGGGGTCAAGAACTGTTAAAAGGTCTCCCCGCATTATTTAATTATTTTGTATTTTTTTTTATTTTTTTGGACCTTTATCAGCACTTTTCAGAGCACTGATAAAAGCGACCCCCCCTATATTAGCACTGATCTTTACAACGCTTTTTTAGCGCCGTTAAAGCCCGTTTTGAGCACTGATATAGGCCTTTTTTGTAGTAGTGAATTGGTTTATATAAAACTGGTCCCTCAACATTCCAAGATAGAGAATAAATTATCAATGTCCCAATGTATCTATATTTCATAAACCGTAGCATCACTGGGTTCCCTAGCCCGAGAATCAAACTAAAGAATCTCAAACACAATTTCCCTAAGTTCCCAAGAAAATACCATCTCCAAAAATTAACACATGAAAAAAACCTACTTTGATACTACTATCTCATGACCCAAAAAATCGGGGGATCATATGGGATAATATTAAGATAGGGATGACACCCCAAGACCTCCTCCGTTAGACCGTGAGCTGCGAACAAGCATTGAATATGAATATCATTAAATTGGGACTCTTTAGACTAATATCCCTTTACAAACACACAAAAACACCGAAATCCATTAAATATTATTGATATATAAGATTACTAAACTCCCTATATTGTTTTTAGTGAATATGAAAACTTATAGAAAATACATAAATTTTTGTGTAGATAAAATAATAGTAAAAAGGGTTAAAATTCATGACCGACTAGAAAACATGTCCTCACATAATAGAAACTATTATGGAAAAACTAAAGAGTTCCTACCTCAATTTTTTTAGACTGACCATATAAAATGTCCTACATCATCATATACCTTGAGGTTCCAACAATACTAGGTCTATATAAATCACTGTCAATATTCTTGTTGTCTTCATAAGACATAAAATGTGAAGAAAAATCCCATGCATGGGTGATTGAAAACATACTCTGTAGGATTCCCTAAAAACAAATAGGGAAGAATAAGAATAAAATAGTTAGCCCAAACCATAATCATAGAGGGAAAGGGAAACACAACATCAGATATTCTCATATTGAAACTGTATTCATAAAGGATATAATCCATAATCTCAACATCTATATATGGATAATAATGAGTATTTCTACATCTCTATAGGTCTCATCTCCAATTCCAAGCACCAAACACAGCCATACAATAATCTTGAGTAGAGGGGATGATCTTCATTACTACACTCTATGGTTCAGGGAGCACTATCCCTTCTGGATGGTCAAATCCCTACTAGATCAAGTTGATTGATGATTACCACTCCATTAATAATAGAAATTAACTCTCTAATGAGTTGGGGAGTATCAAATCTATATTTATAATTGGTATGGGAGACCCACACCCTATGTGATTTGGGAGTACCAACCTCGAAAAATCAATAATGAATAAATCAGATCATTACACTTGTTGAGAATACTTGAAGAAGTTTCTTACTCATATCACCTCAAATCATATCTCTGACAGCATAATGAAGGGAATTGCAATGTCCCACAAAGAAACATTCCTAGTATGGGATACTCATGGGACTAAATATGCGAACCAATGATGGCACCAAAATGTTGGAAGAAAATAAAGAAGAGAAAGAGTTCATGCAACCTGCCTCATAATGCCACTGCGAGGAGCCCCTCGAGCAACGCAGCCGCCGCAAAGCAAAGGAGGTGGGACGCTCTGTGAACGCGTGTGACATTTGTGAACCCACTGTGAAGAAAAGGATGCGGTACACTCCGTGAACTCCTCTAACGTTCATGGACCCACCGCGAAGAAAAGGAGGCGGGATGCTCTGCGAACACCTCTGATGGTCGCGAAACCGCCACGAAGCAAGGAGGTGGACACCTCCGTGAACCCCGCTGACATTCACGACCTTCCGAGAAGCAACCGAATCCCTCTTCGCACCGTGTAAGCTTTGATTCGTGGCGCCTCTTCCCTATAAATATCGGGCTCCCCCCGATCCAAAAAGACGGACAATCCGACCTTTCAACTTCCTAGCTCCCAAATTGCAAAGCACCCTTTGCTCTGCAAATCATGAGCTACACGTGGTATTTTTTCTTCGTGAGGTGACTCCTCATTGTGTCCTTTCGATCCCCTCTTCTGAGAGGGTTGCCTTTTGCAAATCCTAAGGGATTTTGCGAAGGAAGGGGATCCCCAAGGGGACCCGGGTTGTCACGGAGCATTTATTCTTCATGAAACACCCCTCATGTACATGTGATCGGCATGCCAAGGCATGGTCACTATACTTCGTGAAGCACATTGATTCACAACACTTCGCTTCACGAGGTTCCTGTTCTCCATGAGGCAGCGCTCCGCGAATACCTTTCCACTTCGCGAAGCCCCTCCCATTTTCACCTCCTCCCCATGCTAAGGCTAAGGCACCCCACTTTGCAAAGCACACCCCTTCGCAAGTGACATCCACCACGTAGAGCAACCGAGCTCCACAAGGCCCCTGCCTATGGACCCCTCTGCTTGGAAATTCCTTTTCCCATGTGACAATCCAGGTTTTCATGATGTGACTTCAAAGTCCCCTGGACAATACCAACTATGGCGCTACTTCGCATATTGCTTCTTCTTATAGGCACACTAATGTCTATTGATTCTTCGCATAGCCATGCTAACGTGGACCCCTCGATGGTTCGCTCTGTGACCCCCCTTCATGATGGAATCACCGGTACCTTCCCTCCCACAAGGAGAATAGGGCACCGGTTATGTAAGTCCTAGAGGTGTGGAGTAAACCCACCTTGTCCGAGCTTCAGGACGTTAAACTTCCAAGAACCCTCATCCTCAACACACGATGTTAAACTGTGACATCGCCACGTGCCTCACACATGGGGTGCCCCAACCTTGGACATTGTCCATGCCCCCTGGTCCCCACAAGGGATGATATCCTCCTTCTAGTAGTGAAGTTTGTCCGCGGGGGAAGGGCGGCCACCTTGGTGTAAGCCCCTATCCGTTCTTGCAGGAGGCAGAGCCCCTGCTCCCTCCTTTCATCTTCGGCCCCCAAGGCCAGTGGAGGACGTGATAGGGAATGTGGATCCTCCTTTCTTTGGTCCCAAGTCCTTCTCACTCTGAGCTTTGTCACTCTCGGGCCTCCATCCCGGAGTAAGTCCCGACACCTTGGGCCGCTCAACGTGTAAGCTCCTCTTCGCTTCCCATGGACACACCCTTTGCGACATGATCAGCAGGTCCCTGCAACCTCTTATTTCTCATACTGAGTATGACTCCTATGAGCTTAGAGTGACCACCGACCATGACAAACCTTGGACCGCCTCAGAGCGTAAGCCCCAAACACCCCTGTCCCACATGACGTTAAACTGAATTCCAATCCAGCGGTAAGCCATTGTGACCCACTCGAACTACGGGGACTTTGATCCATGTCAAGGCATGGTACGTTGGAAGCCTCACGAGGTTCAATCCCAACACCTATCGGACCAAGGTCCATCTTCACGTTGGTCCTCTGATGCACCATCCTGAACTATATGGTATTTGATTCATGTCAAGGCATGGTACTTAGGAAGCCTCATGAGGTACAAGACCACCACCCATCCAGACCAAGGTCCTTATTCACGTCAGTTCTCCGACACTGCCACCACCCGAACTATGAGGACTTTGATCTATGTCAAGGCATGGTACGTAGGAAGCCTCACGAGGTTCATGCCCACCATCTAGATGTTCTGACACCCCTTCATGTTGGTTCAACAACCCCTTTTCAACCCAAAATATGAGGACATTGATCCATGTCAAGGCATGGTATGTAAGAACCCTCATGAGGTTCTATCCCAACACCAATCGGACCAAGGTCCTTCTCCACGATGGTTCACCAACATCCATTCTGAACTATGTGGTCTTTGATCCATGTCAAGGCATGGTACGTAGGAAGCCTCTTCGAGGTTCAAACCCAACACCCATTGGACCAAGGTCCTTCTTCACGTCGGTTCACCGACATCCATCCCGAACTATGTGGACTTTGATCCGTGCTAAGGAATGGTACGTAGGAAGCCTCCATGAGGTTCAAGCCCAACACCCATCGGACCCCCGGTCCATCTTTACGTCGGTTCACCGGTGCCCACCCGAACTATGGGGACTTTGATCCATGCTAAGGCAGGGTACGTAGGAAGCCTCCCTGAGTTTCAAGCCCACCATCCACCTAGACCAAGGCCTGTATTCACGTTGGTTCCCCAACACGCCCCCGTCCTACATAACGTTAAACTGCATTCCAATCCAACGGTAAGCCATTGTGACTAACCCGAACTATGAGGACTTTGATCCATGTCAAGGCATGGTACGTAGGTATCCCCCACGAGGTTCAAGCCCACCACCCGGTCGTTCCTACCTCATTAACGTTAGTTCACCCACCACCTTGGGAATCCTAGAGTGTAAGCCCCACATGTCCATATCAAACTACAAGGACTTTAATCCATGTCAAGGCTTGGTATATAGGAAGTCTCTTTGAGTCTCAAGCCCAAAAAAACCATCTTCCATCCTAATTCTTACCTAGGCCACCACATCCTGGTGAGATCATGCCACCCAATTCCCCTCTACAGCATTCGGGAAGCTTCCCACGTGCTGGCCCCAATATCGGTGTTCCCTCAAGGGGGTTCTTTAATATGATCCACTCTAGCTAGTGTTATGATCAGCCCAATATGTCTCTGTTGGACATTAAACTTGCGGCATACCCCGTGTTAAACATAGGAATTTGAGAAAATCCTCAGATTCATGCCTATGGAATATGATTCCCCACGCTCTATGTGGGATTCCTCAGGCTTTCGCGCCCTCGAGAAGCCCTATAATAAGGTAAAAAAGACAGACATGCAAATTCCCCAGTGTCCAGAAACACCAGTGATGCCTCAATGTGACTACTCCCCCAACTGAAGTTTTCTTCCCTGACCGGACCCCTTGGAATATCCTAACAGAAGAAGTGTAATCAACCGGCGTCTATGGAAACATGGCACTCGGAAGGGTTTCACGAACTACGTCTTAATCTATAAGGGAGACTCGGACTAGGTGATGAGTTCCGAGGAGGAATCCATGGAAGGAAGAACTGACATCCCATCATCCTATTTCGATCAAGGAGAAAACGTTCCTGAATAAAGTGCAAATGCCTCCCACCTTTGGAAAGCAAGAACTCAGGGAAACAGAATAGTGCTGACGTCCCCTGAATGTGACGGACACACATGCCCCGGTGAATGTGTCGTAAACAGAAATGGTGAACCTTACTAGAAGTTCTTCTCCTAAATGTGGAGATTAGTAGCGCTCGATACCTTAGTAGAGTGACGTGTCACCAGATCTAGATATCCAGCATTGGGCCCTGCCATGCAAATAGAGGGCCTGGTGTGAAACTCACCAGAAGTGGGGGTAGTCAAAATGTTGGATATCTCGACCTGCAACGTTGTCAGCGTGGATTCGTCTTACCAGTCATGGAAGGTGGAATGGCGCTAGGGCACTGGGTGTAGATTTCTTTTTTATGTCAGTACTAATGAGCTGATCTACCTACCTTCAAGAACCTAGTTGCTACATTCGGAACCCGATCACCTCCTGGCCACCGATGCAGGGGAATGGAAAATATCAACGCGACTACCCCATGTGGTTCTGCCTCTTCTATGACGGCCTCGACTGCCATGACTACTGGGTGCCCATGCCCCCTCTCCCCATCAGAAATTATCCAACGGAGGGTAATCAATGACCGTGTATGTAGGTATGAGGAGGAGGGGGTCATCCCTATGAGGGAGATGGCCCGCCTGAATTTAGAGGCGTCTGCGCCTCACCGTCAATGCCACCCCCAAGGGCCGCGTAGGGAGCCGCTACTCCCCACTCCAACCTTCAACCATTTCAGGGGCCTCTCCCCAGAATTCCAAAATGACTCCATTCCCTACGCCAATGAGGTAGGGGATGTTCGGGCCCGCCCGACAAGAGTTCCGTCTCAGGGGTTCCCAGCGAGGGCCCCCACCAGGTTGCGCCAGTGCCGCCACCCGATTCCCTGAGATAAAGAGCATGTAGACTACCTAACTGCACCACCGGTACCGGCCCGGCTGACCCAACGCCAGCGTCGGGAATAGGCCTAGGAGGACGCCCATCAAGGGGCATTAATGTCAGCAGCTAATATGGCCTGATCCACCGCTGACATGCATCATCAACCCCCTGCATACGCCGAGTAGGTGCATCTATACGCTCGATCCGAATCGAGGCCCCAACCACCCCACAGGCAGGCTGAGTCGACTCTCCTGGTCGCAGGAACAGGCAGTGGCCACCATAGACTAACCCGCAGCAATGCCACCCAATACGGGGACCCTCCCCATGCAACCACCATGGAGGACGTGGGCCTTTCCTGCTCCTAGGCCAAGCTTGGAGGTATGCCCTATACCACCTTCAACCCGAATGGGGGACTTCCCCGGGGTAGCAACACCTCATATGGGAGCCTCTCCCACGCTCATTACACTGGATACGGAGCCATCCCTTCTGCCACGGACCGCCGGTGTGGGGACGTTGCACATCCAGTCACTCTTCGATGTGAGGACCTTCCTCACATCCTTGTAGTAGCCGACGGAGGTCATATTCATGATACCAACCAGAGCGGTATAGATCAACTTCACTTCATCAACTGCCAGCACAGAGGTCCTACCCGTGTTTGTCCCGATCAGTACGGGGACCTACCTCACACTGACGTCACGAAGGGAACCCGACATGGAGGTCATACCCATGCTCCCGTCGGTTCCAGCGGGGGTCCCACCCATACTAGCACCCAACAAAGAGGTCCTCCCCGTGTCCCCTTTGACATCTGCCCCGATGCTTCTCACACCCCGTCCCACTCAGGTGGAAGTACTCCCCACCCCAACACTAGTACGGTCGAAGGACCTTATTGTGCCAGGAATTTTCCCTTCCCCAAAGAGACATCCCAGAGCAGGAAGGTGAGTCGTCGCTGCCGTATGAAGAATACCTAAAAGCTTCAAATTGAGATCAAACTGGTCTATTTCTCAGATTCTAAAGAAGAGTACGACTAAGCGGTGGAACCATCCCCTCGGTCCTCTCTATCAAGGACCGGGGCAGGAACAAGGCGTATCAGGCTCATCCTTCTATAGTGTGAAGTCCACCGGATTCCTACCTCTCTTCACATACACATATAGGAGGTGGAAATTTTGGGAATACCATAGGTTCTGACCATCCAGTCACCACCATCATCACTAGAAGCGCCATCTACCTCGACTAGAGATCATGGTGAGCTATTTTGGGGACCGATGGTGGTTTAGCAACAGAGTGACCATCAACGGTAACCACAATACCTGCACTAGAAGTTGTGTCTCTCAGCCTATCGTATCGCGACTTTGCCGTCAGGTCACTGTAGTCCTCAGTGGATGGCCCGAAATTCGGTGGCCATTCAGCTCCTTCACCGTATTCTCCGCTGCCCAGTCTACTGCCTCAGCGGTCTGCTTCAGTACCACTGCCGGTTCCTCAAGCACCTCTGGTTGACAAGTGGGGAAATATAGGGCCTAACCCTGAATCTGAACCCAGGAACTTATGGAACATTCTTAAGGTGGATCACTTCCCAGAGAAGTTCTGGCCGGTGGCAGCGTCAAACTTCTGTGCGTCAGAATCCCTCACCCGAGAGGAAGTCAAGTGCTTCTGTCAAACCCTATGGGCGACACACTTCTTTCTTCATTATCATTGGGTGGTGTACCTCTAGATCCAACTGAAATTTGAGGAAATCAGTGAGCAGTGTCATCTGGTCGATTTGGCCACACTCCCCGTGGCCCAGCACCCAGAGTCACCAGGTCCCCAAAGGACGCTCCAACAACAATGCGTTCAGAGTTTCAGGGTACTCCGTAAAATCATCAGGGAGGCTACCCCCACATGCAAGTCCATGGCTGGGGGAAGTACGCTGCCCTCCTCTTCAGCCCTATTCGACGACAGCCCGACTCGATATGTGATATTTAGGACCTTCCCCTAGAAAGGGTCATGGTTCACATGGCCGATGTCGTGGACAAGGAGGATGAGCTGGAATTTCTTGATGGAGGATTCCTCCCTGAGGGTGTTACGCAATTGTAAGACCCATCAGTGAGGATTACTCGTCAGAAAAGAAACCTCCTAGGTCTCCCTGCGCCCACTGAGTCGTTGGTACTCAGTCGGAATACCGGTAAGGGTTAAGATCATGTCGGAGCTGTCAAGCACTCCGACCCATCCACCTCAGTGCAGAAGATAGAGGAAGACCCTGAGAAGGCCGCGTTGTGCTAGCAACTTACTGAGCAGAAGAGGCTGGTCAACGAACTCTTGGCTGAATGCGCTATAGAGTGATGACCCGACTATGGTGATCCTAGGCCAGGTCAGCAAGGGTAGGAATAACTCCCCCAGTGAGATGCCTCCGAGAAACCCTGATGATACCGCTCTCGTGGATAGGGTTGAAGATGGAACTCATGGTAAGAGGGCATGATACGCCTCACAAAACCCTCCCGAACGGCACGACAATCTGAGGAATCTGGCCCGGGTTCCACCAGCTGCCCCGCATGTTGCTCCGTCAGTCGCTCCACGAGACGTTGAACCCATCTACCGTGTCGAAGAGCCCGGAAATGCACTCATGTTTAGGGATCCCCATAGATATAAGGACCCCCATCTAGACGATCCAATGGCGGAACTCATCGCCAGCCTCGAGGCGTTGGAAATGCGGCAGGTGGCATTCCCACCAGATGGCAAGCCATATCCAGCATGGGTGGATGATATGCCTGCACCCCCGGGTTTTGAAAATCCCACTTTCTCGCCATTTAACGGGATGGGGGACCCTCCGCAACACCTGGCACACTTTTCCTCTAGGTGTGGCCCCATGTTGGGGACCCTAGAACAGCAGGAAGCCTCCAAGCTCCGATGTTTTGTGCAGACATTGGATGGCCCTCCATTTGTCTCGTACAAACATCTCCCCATTGGATCAGTGACCGGCTGGGAGGATCTTCGCCGTAAATTCCTATACCAGTTCGGCTCCACCACGTGGAAGACTAGCGTCGAAGACCACTTCAGGTGAAAGCAAAGTCCCGATGAGTGAGTCGCGGACTTCATCGCCTGGTGGAAGGGGCTCACATACTCCCTCGACATGCCACTGACTGAGGATAAATTACTCATGATGTGCGTAGGGAATGTCAAAACAGATCTGGTTACTTCCCTAATCACTCTAAACTACCCCAAAGGGTTTTGAGACTTCTCAGATAAGACCCATCGCCTCGAGGAATCTCTGCAACAGGCTAGTCAGGCGCATTTGCAGCCCCTATGATCCAAGTAAGGAGGGATTCCAAAGCTGAGTCCACTGTAGTGGCCCAAATAGAAGCCCCCAGGCATCTAGAATTGTTTCCAATAGAACCGTCTCTGCAACCTTGCAGAGGCCCGCCACCGTAGGTGCAACCTCCTGCCCAGAAGCGATCGCCTCAGAATCAGCAGGTTCCCCCGCACAACGTTCCATCACCGCCTAGGTGGGATAATCAGGATCCACCTCCTCCATAGGATCCTCCGACCCCTCGTCAAGGCTAGGCTCCCAAATCCCCCTATCCAAGAAAAAATACACCATACATACTCATTCAACGAGGCTCAGGTACCTGGTTACTTCTGTAGTGCCCTAGACCAGGGGATTGTACGCTTACCTGAGTGCAGAAGGCCGGTAGAGGCAAATCTCACTGATCACCCCAAATACTGCCTCTATCAATGGATTCTGGGGAACACCCTCAAGCAGTGCTATGTGTTTAAATACTGGATCTAAGACTAGGTCGATAACAACATAGTCAGGCTGGGCCCGGCCCCGGCACAAGTGTCTGGTGTCTTTGTGAGGTCAGAAAGAAGTAGCGATGACGAAGGTGAGTGGAAGCAGGTTCCCAGTCATAGATCCCAAGAAGTACGATGACTGGATGGCTCGTAAAACAGTCTCTCGTGCCTATGGTATTATTCGGGCTGTCCTGAATCATCCAGAACCTTTAGAAGCTACGACCAGTGCCTCTGCATCATCATCTCAGTTGGGCTCTTCCCAGAAGGGCAAGCAGCGGCGGTGCAAAAAGAAGAAACACACTCAACCAATGTCATCATCATCTCGTACTCTCGGTGACTTCATGACCCCTAAGATTGGGATTCCTCCCAGAATCCACCCAGTGGTGGATGATTCTTCAAGCGATAGTCAGGGGTATGCTTCGGTTAATACAGTGGAGTTGGTAAATCCTTATATGACTCCCGGGGAGGGGGAATGCCAGGTTAACATCCTGAACGTCCCCAGCCGACACCAACGTCGGTAGAACCGCGACCATATTGGTCATCAAGGCATATCAGCTGGCGCTTTTAGCCAGGCCGTGCATGCCATTAATACCATACAGTAGGACCAACAGAGAGCTCAGCATGCACAACCTCCTCATCTGGAATCCTCAGATCTACCTCCACCGTCATTCGTGATACTAGATCAGGCAGAGCTACCTCATCCATACCGTGGACAGTCTCTCCCTACTACAGGATGATCTCAGTTGTCTGGTCCTTATCTGGAATCTACTCTTCAGGCCTCTACTTGTGAGCAACGGGGTGTACCTAGCACTAGCCAGCCGCCGGTCCAGCCGGCAGGGCCCGCCATGCCTCCAATTGTAGAGTGGCCTCCTGTAAGAAGAAGTTCACGATTGGCACGAAAGTATGATGTCCTCAAGCACCTTGCCGAAAAACCAGTGACACTTTCTATCCTTCAGGCTCTTCGCCTATCGTCAGACATGTGTGAGGCGCTCAAAGAGGCCCTAAGGAGCCCCCTCCAGTTTGAGATAGAGGTAACAGCTACCAAAGCCTTCCACGTTGAGGCAATTGAGAACACCGAATTCCAGGAAGTTATCTCGTTCTCTGGTGAAGACGAAGACCCTCCCATACAGGGGAACATTCATCCACTCTACATCACTGGTCAGTTCAATGGAATGGAGGTCCACCGCTGTCTTGTTGACATGGGATCTGGGATTAACCTAATCTCGACTCGGACATTGCAGAAGATAGGGTTGTCTGAGGATGATTTAACTCCCTCCGACCTAAGAATCCAGGGATATGATAGGACCGCGTAGACCCCGGTCTGCAAGATCCATTTGAAGACCTAGTTTGGTGGCCTAGTTTATAGTACTGAATTCATGGTTGTCTCCTAGGATACTGCATAAAACACATTTATGGGCAAGCCATGGCTCCACCTTCATGTAGCAGTCCCTTCATCGTATCACCAATTCCTCAAATACTCCCTCAATGGTCGAGTGGGCATGCTCCAAGGAGATGCGTCTCCTTTTGACTCTTGTGAATCCCGCTATTTGGACATGGACTATTACAAGAGAAAGGATCAGTAGATTTTGGCAAGTGAGATTGAGCCTGCCACGGTCACAAGTGATCCCTGGGCAGGTCTGGATGACGCCTACATCTTCCTGATCCATCATTTGGAGGCCACGACCCCCCGACATGGGGAAATGCTTTTTCATTTTGGGTATGAGAGGAAGGCATATTCCCAGGTCCAAGCGATAGTGAAAAATCACCTCGTACTCCTACACAAACTAGGCTCTGGTGATCCCAGAACCTCATACCCCTATACGGTATCAGGACATCAGGCTCATGGAAACAGAGGTACGTCATACGTGTCTGTTTTTCCGGGCTGGAATTAACCGGCTCAAGTTGACGCGCCACTACTGCTTTGATGTTATCAAGTGTGGCCCCATGGGACGAAAAACTAGATGGGATCGGATCAACTGCCTTCATCGCTATGGTCTCAGTGGCGCATGAGTCTTTGATGTGATGAATGCTTCCACTCAAGCCGACACCAGCCTCCCATCAGAGTCTGGTGGCTCGGAAGTGACTCCCCCCATGAAAGATCCCTCCACAAGTGGAGAAGAGGATCTGAGGATTCTCCCCTTGCCTTTGAAGAAGGCATCTCTACCACGATCGATGAACTTTTACAGGTGAACCTTGGTAGCGAGGCAGATCCGAGACCCACATTGATCAGTGCCGCCATGCCCCTCAAGGAGCAGAAGCAGTACATGAACTTCCTTAAGAAACACCGTGATGTGTTCGCCTGGAGTTATGATGAGATGCCAGGACTAGATCCCCAGGTAGCCGTCCACTGCCTTGGTCTCCCGACAAACCATCGCGGGTTCAAGAAGCCACCCAAAAAGATGCACACTTCTCACGGTGCCATGGTTGAGGCCGAATTTGACAAGCCCATTAGAGCCAACTTCATCAAGGAAGTCTAGTATCCCAAGTGGCTAGCCAATATTGTGCCAGTCAGGAAGAAGAACGGGCAGATCAGAGTCTGTCTCAACTTCCGTGATCTCAACCGCTACTGTCCGAAGGATAATTTTCACATTCCAGTGATAGAGTTGTTGATTGATGCTATGGCCGGGTTCCAAGCCCTCTCCTTCATGGATGGGTATTCTGGGTACAACCAGATCCGGATGGCCCCCAAAGACGAGGATTCCACCGCTTTCAGGGCCCCCCAAGGTACTTTCTGTTACCAGGTTATTCCCTTCGGCCTAAAAAATGTAGGTGCCAAATATCTGCGGGCCATGCACTGCATATTCAAGCTAATTATTGGAACATTGGTAGAGTGCTATGTGGACGATCTGGTTGTGAAATCTCACCAGTGCTAGGACTATCTCAAGGACCTTGAGAAAGTGTTCGGTTTCCTCCGTTCCTGCCACCTGAAGATGAAACCGTTGAAGTGTGCCTTTGGGGTCACCTCTGGGATGTTTCTCAGATTTATTGTCAGGTATCAAGGCATCGAGATCGACCCAGTGAAGATCAAGGCCATTAGCCAGATGCCTCCTGAGAGTAATATTCGGGAGCTTCGAGGTCTTTAAGGACACTTAGCCTACATACGCCGATTCATTGCGAATCTGGCTGGCAAGTGTAAGACCTTCTCCCGACTCATGAAGAATGTCAATGCCTATGAGTGGGACGAAGAGTGCCAAGACGCTTTCGAAGAAATCAAGAAGTATCTACTCCAGCCTTTGGTCTTGATGCCACCCATCTCCGGGAAGCCATTGATCCTCTATGTGACCTCCCTGGAATGGTCTCTTGGTGCCCTGCTTGCCCATAAGAACAATGAGGGGACAGAGAACAACCTATACTACCTCAGCCGCATGCTCCTCGATGCAGAGACCAGATAATCCCCCATCAAAAAGAGCTACCTTGCGCTCGTGTTTTCTGTACAGAAATTGTGACATTACCTGTAGCACCATGAGGTATAGTTGGTCTCCCAGGTAGACCCACTGAAGTACATTATGAACCGCCCCATGTTGACTGGCCAACTAGCATGGTGGGTGGTAATTCACCAACATTTTGACATCGGGTTCGTTCCTCAGAAGGCTATCAAGAGGTAGGCATTGACAGACTTCCTAGGTTCCCATCCAACCACCGCAGATCAATCCCTAGACCTAGAATTTCCTAATGAGGCAATCCATTCAGTCGATCATGTCGTCTCATGTTGGAAAATGCACTTCGATGGTTCCTCCTTGAGCCCCACTAGTAGGAGGCTCAACGATCCTAGGCTCAATAGAGTGTACCTGGGTATCATATTCATCACCCCAGTGCAAGAAGTTCTGCCGTACTCATTCTTCTTGTCAGAAGGCTGCACCAACAATGAGGCAGAGTATCAGGCTCTCATCACTGGCCTCGAGCTGGCCCTTAAGATCGGTGTTCCCCATTTGCACATGAAAGGGGATTCTGAACTAGTCATCAAGCAATTCAATAATGACTATGTTGTCAGGAATCCAGAGCTCGTTCCATTGTTGGATTGAACCCTCCTTCTAATGGCCCAGTTCCCTTCTCGACCAGAAATTACCCATGTCCCTCGGTCATAGAATGGTCGAGCGGATGCTTTGACTAGCTTAGCTTCATCACTTGCAAAACCTGAGAAGGATGATCTGATTATACTTGTGGCACACCAGAGAGTCATTTCCCCCATCACCCTAGAGGATGACGACAGCCTGTGAGTAATCCATCTTATCGCCGAATCCTCCACGTTAGGAGCCCTAGGTTCTTCAGATACAGTGGTTGAGACGACTCCCAACTAGAGAGCCCCTTTTGTTGAGTATCTCCAAAATGGTTGTCTCCTGGATGATCGGGCCGAGCGCAAGCGAATCCGACACTGCACACTACATTTTAACCTCCAGAGTGGTTCCAGTCTTGAGAAGATCCTCAATAAGCATGGTTTTGATGGTGTTATCCTCCGTTGAATTCGAGGAGTTGAGATTTCTCAGGTCATGTAAGGGGTTCAGGCCGGTTCCTGTAGAGCCCACCGAGCTGGGCCGAAGCTGTCCCATCAGATCCGGAGACTGGGGTACTTCTGTCCCTCTATGATCCACGATTGTATCATGTTTTCCAAGAGATGTCACACGTGCCAAGTATATGCTAATTACCTGTATCGGACGCTAAAACCTCTCTACTCCACTAAGTACTCTTGGCCTTTTTGCGGTGTGGGGGAACGATGTCATGGGGATGTACCCACCAGCGACAACTCGCCAGTTAAGGTTCATCCTGATTGCTACAGATTTCTTCTCTAAATGGGCAGAGACAGTCCCATGAAAAGAAGTCAAGGCTCGATCTATTGTCGATTTTGTAATCTCCAACATCATATAACTATTTTTAGTCCCTCACGTCATCCTCACTGATAACGACACCAACTTCCGAGTGGCTGAGTTGAAGAAATTGTACGCCAAGTACAACATTCGCTTCAACCATACCTCCCACTATCACGCACATGAAAATGGACGGATCAAGGCATTCAAAAAACCCTCTCTAACATTTTGCATAAAATGGTTGGTCAGAACAAGAATATTTGGCTGTACAAGCTCCCCCACGCCCTCTGGGGTTATCGGATGATGACTCGCAATTCCACCCAGGTGACTACATATTCCCTGGTGTATGGGGCTGAGTCCATCCTGCCCATCAAGATTTAGCTGCTATCATTACGCACTGCGGACTATGACCAACATGCGCTAGATGAGGTGGCCGGAATCCGTCTAGATGAATTGGAAGCACTTGAAGAAAATAGGCTCTGTGCCCTGCACAATCTTGAAAGGCATCAGAATAAGACAGCTAGAGCCTTCAACAAGAAGGTCCACCTCCTATCTTTTCTATAAGGAAACCTGGTGTTGTCCCTCCGAGCACCAATGATCCCCAGCAAGAAACCACCCAAGTTGGAGCCCAAATGGGAAGGACCGTACATCATTCATAAGTTTTGCTCCAATGGTGCGTATTCCCTGGTTACTGTGGATGGTGAACGTATAAATCCTCCCACCAATGCCAAGTTCCTCAAGTAATACTTTTCTTGAGCCCCTTGGTCCTACACGACCTTAAACTGTCCAGTCCTACATGACTTTAAACTGCGCATCATCCTGCATGACATTAAATTTCATCTTAAGAACTACATATGGATTGATTACCATCCTTATGGGATACGTTGGAATGCTCAAACGGTTCGTTTTGAGCCCAGCCCCAAACTCTTCTCTATGACTATCCCCCTGGATATAGCTTCCTCAGAGGGTCCTTGCATGATATGAAGTAGGCATCCTTAGCCCCACTCATAAAAGGATTATAATGGTTGCACCGTGTTCCCACTCCCATTCTTGTATCCTCCCGCATCTTCACCGCATGACGTTAAACTACATGGCCTTCAAGAACTATGTATGGCTTGATTACCACCCTCATGGGATAAGTAGGAATGCCTGGACATTTTGTCTATTGGCCCAGCCCAAAAGCCAAAACATTTCCCCTGGGTCAAGACATATGGCAGGGTGAATACTTTTTCCCCAATTCACATCGAGCTAGCCTTGATCTGGCTATACGTCTCCCTCCCTGGAGATGTTCTCCTCTTTCATAGATGGGTACAACTATGCTTCACCCACTCCTTGACTAGGATTCCATCACCTTCCCCATCTAGAAGGGCCCCTTGAATGGTATGGATGCTAGGCCCAAGGGCCCTCTTACCACATCGGGCTAATGCCCTCGAGGATGTCGAGCAACAAGCCGATACAAGTCCCACGTTTCAAATGTGGTCAGTGGTCGATGCTCATTTGTTACTCCCATTTCGGGACACTATAGGGACGATGTGTTTCAAACATGGTCAATAGTTGTCCTGGATCGTCGGGACCACCCCGAGATATCCCAAACATCGAGTGCAGTGGTTCATTATTCCCCGTCGTATCCCCAAGCGATGAACTCCCCTTAGGCGATGCCAGCTATCAGGACCCGTTGGACAGAAATAGGCAAGATTGGATCTTTTTTTCCCACACTGAGGGCTTTGGAGCTGTGATGATGCAATAACCGTACAAGAGGGAATATGACCTTCCACCCAGCCGAGGTTCTCTCTGACAGGATTGTATGGCATGGAGTGGGATTATGTACTCATTTACGTCGGGTTACACATCGTGCTGTGCATATCCCCGTATGAGACCTTCCCCCAGCCCTCTTCCTCACTGCAAGATGTTAAACTGTAAGTAGGTCAGGCCTTCCTGACCGAGGCCCAGCCTCTGGCCCCTTGGAATTTCAGGCCCCCGACCCAGGTTCTCTTATGGGAGCGTACGGTGTGATTCAGGATTACGTCCTCATTCACGTTGGTTTATTCATCGTACCACACACCTCCCTTTTTGGGGGTATCCTACTCCCCTACTCATCATGCATGAAATTAAAATGCATCTTAAGAACAACGTTTGGCTTGATTCCCATCCTTATGGGATACGTAGGACCACCCAAATATCTGGGATTTGGGTCCAGCCCCATCTCTCAGAAATCTCAATTTCACCTTGGCCACTTGGCCTACCCTTCCCCGGAGAGGTGAATATATCTCATGGTATGGGATTATTTCCTTGTTCGCATCAGGCTTGTAACGACCATGCCATGTACCTCTCCCTACTGAGAATTTGTGTCGACCCTCTTTGGCGGTTCATCAATGCGCCTAAGGGTACTCTAGTTTAGTAACTAGAATGCTAGGTTCTACTTGGACATACTTCCACCTGTTTCCCAGGCTTTGGGTTCCCCTTCATCAGGGCTTTCATCACCTTTCACAGCCAAAGGGACCCCAAAAACGGAATGGATACCACGCCTAAGGTATCTCCTACCGTTATGGGCCAACGCCTATGAGGGTTTCAGACAAAAATTTGATACAAATCCCGTGTGGCGAATATGGTTAGCGGTCGATGCTCGTTTGTTGTTCCCACTTCAAGATAAAACGATATAAATACTTTTTTTCCACCACAGTTAACAGTTTTCCTCCATCGCCGCGCCAACCCCATTAAGCCCAAAGTTTCGGTTACATGATTCACATCCTTATCCACCGCATCATGTCCATGTGACCCTCTGACACTCTTGACACTATTCCTTAGTGCGCATCTGTACGTTAGGGGAACACAGTTGTGGTAAGGGCATCATTCGGGGCTCTATACAGATTTACCTTTGATGGGAATTCCAGGTATTGCAATAAAGATCTTCCTCCCTTGTTTCCCACACCAAGTTTGACTCACGTGGGCTAAGGGATCAGGTCGAGGTCGGCGCTTACTTGGAAAGCTACCATCCCTCCATGGTCTGAACTCTAAGACCGTAAACTAAGATCTCCCCAGAACTACGTACGACTTGATTCCCATCCTATTGGGATACGTAAGAACACCCAGACCCCTTGTCTATGGGTCCATATTGAGGTCTGCTAATTTGTCTTTTCTGTCCCCTCTTCGAGACCTTGACTACGGGACCACATGGTGTGGTGTGGGATTTTTTCCTCATTCACATCGGGTGTGCAATAGCCACACCACGTGCACCCCATTCTAAGAATTAGCCCTCATGTTTTCTGTCCCGCACAACGTTAAAATACACCCTCTAGAACTATGTATGGCTTGATTCCCATCCTTATGGGATATGTAGGACCACCCAGACATCTCGTTTTTGGGTCCAGATCAGTTGGGAGCTAGTTTTTCCGGCCCCTTACACATTCAGCCCTATTTGGGCCCCTTGTCCAGAGGTTCCCCTCTCGGAATTGCATATAGTGTGATGTGGGATCATGTCCCAATTCACGTTGGTTATGTTTCATGGAACTGTACACATTCCCCACCTAGCATCATCTCTTCTACGTCTGCGATGCATGAAGTTAAAATGCATGCTTGGTCCTATCACATAACCCTAAACTGTGAAATTATCGTCCTGGACGCACGACAAAAAACGACACTGCATTGTGATGACCTCATTGTAGAGGACGTCACATTGGGTATTGGTTATACGCCATGACATTTTTCAACGACTACTACGGCTTAACTCTTGTGGCGACGCCAGGGCCTGCTACCCTATGCTTGCCACTTCACAAAAAAAACCCACTCACCTTAAAGGACAAAAATGATTTATCAAATACCGCTTCTTTTAGTGCACAAGCCACGCCCGCACACCCCTTTTTATCCATGGCACTGGTGCCTCATCGTGCCCCCTCTTCAAGAACTACGTGCAGCTTGATCCCCATCCCCATGGGGTACATAAAAACGCCTTTTCACTTTGCTTCAGGCACAACTCAACTCTTATTTTTGGTCCCTTGACCTAAAACCTCTCCCCAGGAACACGTGGTGGTCGGAACCCCCAGTTCCCATCCATGTCGGGTTGTTGTAATTCATCGCCATGAGTCTCCCACATTTCCTCCCATCCATGGTCCGAATTCTACGACCCTAAACTAATATCTACCCATGGGAAAGGACTCGACTCCCTCTATCTAATACGTCTCATTGACGTATGCAGATGTGTTTCGACAAAGTGCCCGATGTGTGGAATTTTCATAGAGACATTCCTCTAGTTCCATAACCAAGCTTCATGAGCTCGCTATTTGGATCCTCATCGTCTTCCACATCCAAAATGACCCTTAGATGACATGGATTATAGGCTTAAGGGATCTCCATGGATGATGGGCCTAATGGATCTCCTATCGTTTCAGGCCAACGTCCCTAAGGATATTGTACGACATTTGCGACAGGTCCCATGTTTCGAACATGGTCAATGGTTGACCCTCATTCTTCTGTCTCCATTACAGGATAAGGTGATATGGATGTTTTGTATTCGTCATGGTAAACAGTTATCCTTCATCATCACACCGCCATAATTTTGATCCATATTGAGATCATCATGATTCATGCATTTCCACTTCCTCATGTTCAAGTGGAATTCTGACATACATGTTTTGTCTCTTTGGTCGTCTAGGTTCTCTACATAGACGTGTTAGCATCATTGGGCTGGTATACACCGAGCGTCCCTTCACCCTAACATATTATTTCATGTGTTCGGAATGTTCCCCATTACTTCTTGTTTCCCACATCAAGCATGACTCACGTGGGCTTAGTAGGTTTGGTGGGATATGTACTGGCACAACCAAGCTTCTCCTCATCCCGCATGTCATTAAACAATGCTTCAAGAACTAAGTGTGGATTGATTCCCATCCTCATGGGATACGTAGAGACACCCTGGTATTTTGCCTAGGGTCTAACCCACAAGAATCATACAGTCCTATTCCCCCTATTTCTGGCCCTTGGCCTGACCTCTCGTGGGGAACCATGTAACTGCAATTTTTCCCCGAACAAGTTCTGGATGACCCACGATGGCATTGGGAAGCGACAACCACCTCGAAAAAGAGGCCATTTTTTAATGAAGGAATGATCCATGATCAAACCGATGTGGCCATCTAGCGTACTCCCACCATAGTGGCATAATTTCATGAGTGTTGGATTCTGTTCGAACAAACCATCACTCTACATCCCACACTTTTTGTACCCCTTATTTGGACTCTCGTCCTCTTTCACATCCGGAGGAACCCCCTAACAGTATGGATGCTCGGCCTATGTCCCACCTATTTTCATGGGACAATGTTACGAAAGACTAATGGGTAGCATTTTGAGTTAGGCCCCATGTTTCGAACATGGTCAATGGTCGGCCTTTATTTGTTATCCCCATTTCAAGATGACGCAATAAAAATTTTGTGTTTCGAACATGCTCGATAGTTATCCTTCATTGTCACACAACCCCTCCCCCCTATAGCGTTCCAGATTTTGGGTATCATGATTCACACCTCCCACATCCCTATGTTTGGACTAATCCCAACGCCCCTGGAGTTACCCCACTCGTGCACCAGAGCACATCGGATGAACGGATCGTCGATTGTTATGAGGTCCTAATCCTCTAATCGGGCCCCTCCCAGGTTTTCCCAAAAGATTTGGATTGGTTATTTAATCCTCGGATACCCCAAGCTTGGTTGACGCATTATGTTCAGGCAGAATAGCATGGTGATCACCCCTTGTTTCTCACATTGGGCTCGACCCGTGTGAGCTTAGGGACTGACCACTAGACATTTCATGAATATAACATACACATATGAATCCAACCCAGATAATGAGACTCATGCATGCTATCACATCAAATAAATCAAAACGTGAAAGTACTTTTGAGATTTTGTGATCCTTACAGCACTCAGGGGTTTATCCCTCCCATGGATGGGTTGACCCTGTCAAAAGAGATTTGCAGTTCCACCACCCTCTGAATTATGGAATCCAGGAGTTGCTACTGCCAGCTCAACTCCCACTCCTCCTCAGTAGCGATGGGGCGCTATTCATTCGCCTAAATTTGGGCCATCTCTACATCATCCTGAATGACGAACATTTCTTCGGAAGCTTGCCTCATACGCTCTTCTGCCTCTGCCAGCTGGGCCTTCAATTTCAAGATCAGTTTTGATTGTGCATTAAGAGTGTCTGAGTTCTCATCTACCAGGATCTATAGCCATTGGATCTCATTTTCAGCCTCCTAGAGCATCTTGATGTTCTCCGCCTTCTTCCGCTGCCAGCCCACGCTAAGGCCGTGATCATACTCTCAGATCTTCTCATCCATAAGATCTCAGATGAGCAGATGAGGGCATTGGGCATCCACTCCACCAGCACATAGTTCACGCAGCCGCGAGCGAAGTCTATCCATCTCATCAAGCCATAATTCCTGGGGGGGTCTTTTCGATAAAGTGCATGATCAGTTTCCATGATCGGCGACGAACTATGTCACTGTCCTCTTCATTAGAGGTCGTCTCATCCCAGTCTGCACGATTGGCAGGCTCGTACGTGGGGTACTCCCTCAAAAAATCTTTAGCGGGATCTGTTTTTGGAATTGGATCAGGTGCGACATCTGGCATCAGATCAGGTGTGGGGGGACTTGGGTCGATCGTTCGATCCTCATCATTGGACCCCACCTCAATAAACTCAGGCATGACCCCACTGGTGGTCCCGCCAATGATAGGGAGCACTACAGCCCGGGTGGGCTGGGTAACTATCTCCAAAATTACTAGCATGCCCCTAGGAGGGGCGCTGCCAGAAATCCCAACCAACCTCTCTACAGCGGCCCATTCCAGTCAAAGAACTCTACATGACAGAGAAGGGCATGGAAGTCAGTTGGAACGATCAATGTATGGAAGAAATGAATTTAGTGGAGAGAACATACAGAGATCGAACTCATGGTGCTTCTCCTGAGTTTGATGTTGATGGGACTCTGAAGCGTGGCCCTCCGTATATTTTCGGAAGGTCTGGAGATTCTGGAGGAGCCACCTCGGGTGTTCTAGCCCCACCAGACACAGAACTTGACGCGTCTATAGGTGTAGGTTCTGAGGGTCCAGCATCAGCACCCACCGAGGGGCGAGAACGTGGTCTGTGCATAAGGTCCTCCTTCATGGTTTAGGTGTTGGTAGAAATCCATAATGACCTAAGAGAAGAACCCGAGGAAAGAAACTTAGAATTCTACCTCGAGAGCCTCCGTGAAATCGTCGAGACCCAAGTCTTGATCGCTAAAATCCCCTTCTTCCAATGGACTTCCTCCACCGGCCTCATCCCCCCAAGAGGATTCATCTGATTCTTCTAGTTGGGTGTAGCGCCCTCTCAGCTCAGCGGCTGCCAGTTATGTGGGAACCGTCTGATCTAGCAGTACCCTCACCCGGTCTGTCATTGGACGTGGGGCACCCCTAGAATGTACAAAGTCCTCCATCTCATCCATATATTGCTCCAACTCTGCCAGAGACACTGCGAAACCGGCCCGTATAGGGCCTATACCCGGTAAATCCATCCTACGACAGTTCAGGTGTTTCCACAACTCGGGCGGGTCGAGGAATTGCCAGTTGACATCCCAGATGTCCAAGGCATCCCGGAAAACAACATTCTCTGTCATGTAGATATGGAACAACTGTTTAACCAGTGCCAAAGTGGATATCCTGGGGAATCCCCTCGGTGGCCGCCCCTCCGGATGGCTCTGCTCTCCTAGGACCACCGGATCCGCTGCCACTGTTGGATCCGCCGCCGCAGCCTCACCCTCAGCTGGTGTAATTCTCTCCGCCACGGAAGCCCTGCCACCATGAGAGGCACTTTACGCCTTTCGACCCTGGCCTTGAGATAGGGAAGGCTCGCCATCACCAGCTCGAATAGTTGGATACTTCAGCATTTCCCCCAAATAAGCTGCCTCCGAGCTTATGGCGTACTCATTCACTAGTCTGAAGGCGACAGTAGGCGGAGGCAATGCATTCCTCATTTTCCCATTTTCCCGTGTGAACATGAGCTACAATTTCCTCATCACAAACGGTTGCTCCTCATGGTGCACCTCCAAGTAGACCCGTGGAGTGAGTCACTGCATGCATAAGAATTACCTCGCAAACCGGTGTGGGGTGTACGGCTCGTAGAGATGTGTGCAGTCCACCCTTTCCACAAAGACTCCACCTAGAAAGGCCATGAGATAGGCCCAGTGCTCTTCCGTCCCCCGACCGTCATCGGTGAGTACCCCCTTCAGAAATGGAAATGGGTGAAAATTAAACTCATCCACCTTCCACACCCGGTTTAGTACCAATGATACAGTTAATTTGGCTAGAAATCTCCCGGCAGCATTCAAAATAGAAGGGCAGAAGTTTGACCCCAAAGGTGAGATGGGTTTCGGATATTCGTAAACCCCCCTAATGTGCGCCGCGATCCACCCATACAAAATATGAAAGGGTCCGCATATCCTCTACGACCTTTTTCCCTCGTCAACATGCCATAGCATCTTGTATAGTCTGGCGAGCATCAGAATCCCTAGATTGACTTTCCCTCCTGTGGCCAACATGGATTCCATGATAAATACGCTAGGCCACACTCCCATGTTGGTATCCCTCACTGGCAGGATCCAACCACAGATAAGGGCTGCAATAAACACCACCGGCCTGACTATCGGCTGTTGTTCGGTATTGACACTGAAACCCCAGGTCTTCCACTGGCTGTCCTCCAAGATCCACCAATACGAGTTCTCCTTGCCCCGTTGAGCCCCCTTCGGGCAAGTCCAAGTCCTTTCAGGAAAATCTCGATCAACCAAAAAGTTCAGGAACTACTTTGACCACCGCCTAAAGTGAACGTCTCTTACTACTTCTTTGTCTTCCCTAGGGACCAGCCCCATCAGTGCCATCTCCAGCCGCGACATCTGCTCCGGATCCTCCCACACAATCATGACGGGGAGGAACTAATCATACATATCCTCCAAGATTGGGACCCCCGAAATTTGATGGACATCCCACAGACTAATGCCAACCTCCCCATGGTGTAGGTGAAAAGTGTTGGTCATAGAAGACCATATGCTCAACAACTCTAGAATCAGCTGTTTTGGTTGATATATGTGGAATTGGGAGGCCCATGATGCCTCATACAAACCCACTCTCCTCATATCGGCTCCAAACTCCTCACACAAGGCGCCTACCCAGTAGGCCCATGCCCAATCGTCTATGAAGCTGCTTCCCTGGCGCATGTCCCACTCATCGGACCACCCCTTCTTTGAATCCCTCAAGGATGCCTTCAGTATTGTGTGGTACAGAGGAGGAGACATCTCTGGCTGCAATGCCTGCCCATCAATGTTGTTCAGGTGGTTGTACATGCAGTCAACAATGATGGGTGTGAAGTCCTCCTGCGCATGACCATCAGCCGCCATGAACCATTGGCGCTGGAAGGACGTGCTCCTGAACCAGCAAGCTGGTTCGTCCCTAATCGCCTCAGGAATGAAGACGTCATCCCTCAGCCCGAAGCCATACAAGGGAAGCCTCCTACACAGTGGATAGTTATTATGGATCCCTGATAGCATCTTCATCAATGAATTATGGTTCGAGTGGCTACAGACAAACTCTCCTAGGCCCAGACAATTTTACATCTCATCCCTCCGAGTGGCATCTGCAAGCACCCCCGGGGCAGCTTCTTGATGGGCCATTAGGTTTTAAAGGCTTGGAAAATTTTCAGCTCGGGCCGTGAAGCCTATTCGTGGAGCTCGTTCGCGAAGCCGAATCACGGAGCCTAGCCTTTGCCTACAAGCGCATGCTCGTATAGCACTATCGAAAAGTCAAAGACTCACGGTTCACCGTGAAGCTTGATTCGCGAAGAGCAGTCGCGGAGTACGCGGAGCTTCAAAAATTGAGAAATCAAAAGGAAAAATTCGTGGAGAAAGGAAAGGGCAAAAGAGTTGTCAGCCTCCCCTATTTATAGGTGGTGTCCTTCGGCACTTCACGGTGCATCCGGATCGTGCCGATCTTTGTGGCGCACTCAGCCTGTGCGTCGGTTGTCTGCCTCACGAGCCCTCTTCATGCTCCATCTCTGCAAACGATCGGAGATTTTGGCGATTGACCCTCAGACTTCGACCCTTGATTTCTTCGCGGCTCCAAGTCTGAGGGGGGGCATTTATTGGTGCCAAAATGTTGGAAGAAAAGAAAGAAGAGAAAGAGGCCCCACAACCTGCCTCATGAAGCCATTGCGTGGAGCCCCTCATGCAACACGGCCGCTGTGAAGAAAAGGAGGTGGGACGCTCCACAAATGCCTCTGACGTTTGTGAACCCACCGTGAAGCAAGTAGGTGGACCCCTCCGCGAACCCTGCTGACATTCGTGACCCACTGTGAAGCAACCGAATCCCTCTTCGTGCTGCATAAGCTCTGCTTCATGGCGCCTCTTGACTATAAATACCATGCTCCCCCCGAGCCAAACAAATGGAAAAATCCGACATTTCGGCTTCTCAGCTCCCGAATCGCAAAGCATTCTTCCGCTCGATGAATCATGAGCTGCGCGAAGTACTTCTACTTCGCGATGTGCCTCCCCATTATCTTATCATGATCCCCTCTTCTGAGAGGGATTCCTTTTGCGAAGCCTAAGGGATTTTGCGAAGGAAGGGGATCCCCAAGGGGAACCGGGTTGTCACGGAGCGTTTATGCTTCAAGAAACACCCTTCATGTACACCTGATCCATTTTCTAAAGCAGGATCATTGTACTTCACGAAGCACATTGCTTCCTGACATCCTACTTCGTGAGGCACCTTTTCTCCGCGAGGCTGTGCTCCGCGAACACCTTCCCACTTTGTGAAGCACCTCCCATTCATACCTCTGCCCGATACTAAGTCTAAGGCACACTACTTCGCAAAGCACAACCCTTCACCAGTGCCCTCCACCACACAGAGCGAATGAGCTCTACAAGGCCCCTGCCTCTGGACCCCTCTTCTTGGAAAACCCTTTCCATGTGCGACCCTCCAGGTTTGCACGATGTGACTTAAATGTCCCCTAGATGATACTGCCCAGAGCGTTTCTACGCCTAATGCTTCTTCACATAGACACGCTAATGGCTATTGCTTCTTCGCAGAGCCACGTTAACATGGACCCCTTGATGATTTTCTCCGTGTCACCCCTTCACCACGACATTGTCAGTACCTTCCCTCCCACAAGGATTAGAGGGTAACAGTTATGTAAGTCCTAGGGGTGCGGAGTAAACCCACCTCATCCAAGCTTCAGGACGTTAAACTGCCAAGAACCCTCATCATAAACACACGACGTTAAACTGTAACATCGCACCGTGCCTCTCACGTGGGGTTCCCTCACCTTGGACATTCTCCATGCCCCCTGGTCTTGACAAGGGATGATTTCCTCCTTCTGGGAGTGGTGTTTGTCCACGGGGGAAGGGTGGCCACCTTGGTGTACGCCCCTATCCGTTCTTGTAGGAGATAGAGCCCCTGCTCCCTCCTTTCATCTTCGGTCCCCAAGGACAGTGGATGAGGTGATAGGGAATGGGGATCCTCCTTTATTCGGGCCCAAGTCCCTCTCCCACTGCACTTTTTCACCCTTGGGCCTCCATCATGGAGTAAGTCCCCACACCTTGGGCCACTCAACGTGTAAGCTCCTCTTCGATTCCCACAGACTCACCCTTCATGATGTGATTGTGAGGTCCCTGCAACCTCTTGTTTCTCATACTGAGCATGACTCCAGTGAGCTTAGAGTGAGCACCGACCATGACACACCTTGGGCCGCCTCAGAGCGTAAGCCCCAAACGCCCCCATCCCGCATGACGTTAAACTGCATTCCAATCCAGTGGTATGCCATTGTGACCCACCCGAACTACAGAGACATTGATCCATGTCACGACATGGTATGTAGGAATCCTTAAGAGGTTCAAGCCCAACACCTATCGGACCAAGGTCGATCTTCACGTCGGTCCTCTGACGCACCATCCTGAACTATGTGGTCTTTGATACATGTCAAGGCATGGTTCATAGGAAGCCTCATGAGGTTCAATCCCACCACCCATCTAGACCAAGGTCCTTATTCACATCGGTTCTCCGACACTTCCACCACCCGAACTAGGAGGACTTTGATATATGTCAAGGAATGGTACGTAGGAAGCCTCACAAGGTTCAAGCCCACCATCCAGTTGTTCCAACACCCCTTCATGTTGGTTCAACAGCCCCATTTCAACCCAAACTACGAGGAATTTGATATATGTCAAGGCATGGTACGTAGGAAACCTCACCAGGTTCAAGCCCAACACCGAACGGACCAAGGTCCTTCTCCATGACGGTTCAGTAGTATCCATTCTGAACTACGTGGTCTTTGATCCATGCCATGGCATGGTACATAGAAAACCTCCCCGAGGTTCAATCCCAACACCCATTGGACACAGGTCCTTCTTCACATCGGTTCACCAACATCCATCCCGAACTACGTGGACTTTGTTCTGTGCTAAGGCATGGAACGTAGGAAGCCGCCACGAGGTTCAATCCCAACACCCATCAGACCCCCGGTCTATCTTCACGTCGGTTCACCGGAACCCACCCAAACTATGGGGACTTTGATCCATGCTAGGGCAGGGTACGTAGGAATCCTCCTTGAGGTTCAAGACCACCATGAACCTGGACCAAGGTCCTTATTCATGTTGGTTCCCCAACATTCCCCTGCCCCGCATGATGTTAAACTGCATTCCAATATAGCGGTAAACCGTTGTGATGAACCTGGAATACGAGGAATTTGATCCATGTCAAGGAATGGTACTTAGGAAGCCTCCACGAGGTTCAAGCCCACCACACGGTCGTTTCGACCTCATTCACGTCGGTTCACCCACCACCTTGGGTAGCCTAGAGTGTAAGCCATGTAAATCCATCTCGAACTACGAGGACTTTGATCCATGTCAAGGCATGGTACGTAGGAAGTCTCTTCGAGGATCAAGCCCAAAAAAACCATCTTCTATCTTGATTCCTACCCAGGCCGCCACATCCCGATGAGATCATGCCACCCCATTCCCCTCCACAGCATTCGGGAAGCTTCCCACGTGCTGGACCCAATATCGATGTTCCATCAAGGGGGTTCTTCAATCTGATCCACTCTAGTTAGTGTTCTGATCATCCCAATCATTCTCTGCTAGACGTTAAACTTGCAGCATACCCCGTGGTAAACATAGGAAGCTGAGGAAAACCTCAGATGCATACCTATGGAATATAATTCCCTGTGCTCTATGTGGGATTCCTCGGGCTTCCGCACCCTCGACAATCCCTATAATAATGTAAAAAATAAAGAAACACCAATCCCCCAGCGTCCAGACACGCCAGCGATACCTCAATGTGAATACTCGCCTAACTGAAGGTTGTTGCCCTAACCGGACCCCTTGGAATGTCCTGACCGATGCAGTGTAATCATCCGGCATCCATGGAAACATGACACTGGGAAGATTTTCACGAACTATGTCTTAATCTATAAGGGAGACCCAGACTAGGTGACAAGTTGATGCACCCAATTTGTGTATACATTTCCATATATATAATTGAAGATAAAAGCATGTTTTCAGAAAATATATGTGGTTTCATGAACATATTCTTTGATTTTGGTGAATCTGTTTACTTGAAGAAGCTTTCTGGCTTAATACACGGATCAAGGGAAGTTTGTGAAATTTTTGAAACTACACGGCGTGTACTTTCTATACACGCTGTGTACATCCAAACAAGGACACAGACCAAAGTAGGGAGTACACGCCCATGTCTCCAGGTAGAGATGCACGACATGTGGGTCGGAGCTACACGTCGTGTACCACTTTCTAGAAGTAGTGGTTACAGAGAAAAGTCCACACGACCATGTGGTCGTTGATGAAGACACGACGTGTTTGAACTTTTACATGCCGTGTCTGCTATTCTAGAAGGGGCTGGCGGTGCTACATGCCGTGTATGGAGGCGCTAAACGCCGTGTTCAGTCAAATTGCAGGAAGATCCGTGTGAAAAATTCAAGAACGGCATGCTCGGCCACCTGTAAGCGAAGAAAATGGCGCCAATACGCGTTGACGAAAAGTACACGACGTGTACTTTCTATACACGCTGTGTACTTTATTTTTCTATAAAATGAGGCCTTGGCCTACGGATTTAAGGGTGATTAGCCACTAAATGAGGCTAATATTCATTGTTAATATATATAATATTCATGTTATTTATTATTCATAAACACCATTTTAGTGCATTTTACACTTTTAACATCATTTCACATTATGATTGTAATACCTTCTTAAAATGCACTATTATGTGGTACATGTTTTAACATCATTTAAAGTACCCAATGAGTCATCTGATTCTAAGAAATGTAATTATCAATATTTTAATTTGATATTTAGGGAACTATATCTACACTTAAATGTAACCATTTTTCATTCAGGTATTAATGGATGATTCATAAATGATGATGGAGATATTTGGAGATGAATGGAAGCAATTCTAGAGAAGGCAGATTGGACACCAGCCCACTTATGAGACTATGGGGCACAACATACAGGTCCAATGAATCTCAATTTTTGTGGGATGATATAATAAATGTTTAGTAACAAATCACTCTTCAAGAGATAATTCTAATTCGGCTTCTATTGTGGTCATTAAGGTTCCCCAAGTTAGAGATACAATTCTGGGCCAGATTCTGCGGCCCAGGAAAACATCCCTCTAATTTGATCATATCTCGGAATCCAAAACTCCAAATGGGCCCAAATGTTACAGGCGGTTAGAAGACATCCGAAGATCTATTTTCCTCTTCTATGGTCCACTCTGCTTCAGCCATATAGAAGGTCATATAAATGCGTCTTTTCGGTGGATGAAAGTTGGGTGCCACCTCGGGTCAAATGTGGAAAATTCCAAATTCCACAAGCTTTCCACCACCTATGGCCTACCAAAATTAATTGAGATGCTTTGTACTGTTGGAGGATTGACCCAAGGGATTAAAAATTCCTATTTAAGGTAGTCGTGTGGGAGGATTTAGGAATCTTGGAGCTTGTTTTCATCTTAATGTTATGCTGTCAATTTCTCTTTGTAATGTTCTTCTTTCACATGTAAGTTGTTTTAATTCATCCTTGTTTCTTAATAAAACTTCCTATTCACTTATTATTCTATTATTCTCCTTATCATTTTGATACCGTTGGTTCAAGGTGTGAACTTTTTCATACCAAACCTTATGAGATTATCACACAATGGTGGAGTGATTGTTATTTTATTGCATTTTTTTGCTTCTCCATTTCCTCCCTCATGAGTCTACTTCCCGCTTCCATTGAAACCATAGAATCAATGGAGGTCTAACCCACTTATCGGTTGATCCAAGGGAGTATCAAGGGGATGGATTGGATGTTATTTATCACCTCATGAATGTATAATCACTTCTTTAATTGAGATTTTTATTTGATGATTTTTAAACTCCATCGTCCTTGTTGAATTTAAGGTCACACACTTCAAGTGATAATACGAACCTTTACCTTGAAGTTCTCAAAACATTGATCCTTAAAGTGTATAGGTGATTAGTATTAAAGGGTGTAGGCATTAAACCAATAAGTAATGATGTTGTTTTATCTCCTTAAATGAACCCATCTCAAATTTAAGAAATTAAAATCATTAAAATGAAAATACGTCCAATCCACTCTGAGAGATAACCTAGGATCAACTCATTATTTTAAATTGAATTCACTTAAATCTGTTAGTTATACTTTAAAAACATATAAAATCAACCCAAGTTGGCCACTTCATAGCCAAAAACAATCCATAGAAGGTACGTGTCTATAGGTTTCTTCTTAGGTCTCTGAGGATTCGATAACCCAAGCTAAACTACAAGGACCGTCTTACCTTCTTCTCTTGGGTAAATTTGAGCGAGAATCAAAGGGGTTCAGAACCATTAGAGGAGAGAGAAGCTCTGCTACCACCATTCCCGAAGCCACCGAGGTGCCGTCATTCCACTATTCTTCCATTCCACCTTCCGATACTCTACCTCAACGCCTACATGATGAATCCGTCAGGTATTATGTGTGTCATTTCTCTCCTAAATTCTATGTGTAGCTAAACCCCTCATGTTGGGGCTATGGATGATGGGATCATAATTTGTTTATTGTTTTATATAGTTGTGTTTGAATCATTGTAATTCATCTTACTCTTCTTAAACCACTGTCTAATATAACTGAGAATTCTTAGCCGGACCAAGGGAAGGATTCTCAGCGATACAAAAGAAAAGTAATGGTGAAAACATCCACGACCATTGGAAGGTTTTCAACGATTCAAGTAATGGACTGGACGTAATAAAGAATTAAGTACATTGACTACCGGACCAAGGAGTCAACTTCTCTAATTCCAAACAAGAGGAACCGGACCAAGGAAATATTGTAACAAAATGAAATCATGAATGATTGAATTATTATGAACAACACAACCATTTAAACAATCTGCATAAGAACTCCTTATTCACCAAAACCCCGACACGTCTTTTCATTCCATTTCTAAGAACTCTTTAAATTTACCCGTTGTTTTCTTTCAAACTGCATCCATTCTTCAAAGTAAATCAGTTTAGTTTTAATCAAAACCCAAAACTCAACCCAATCGTTTCTAAATTTTGCATACTTCACCTAATTAAGTATTAACTGAATTAAATTCTTGCACACCACGGTTCCCTGTGGATCGACCCCGAACTTATGCTATACTAAAGTTATAAGAATGAGTAATTAGTTTGGGACGCATATAACTTCAATCAACGACAAGAGTAGACCAAATTTTGGCACCGTTGTCGGGGAATCACCGTTTGGTTTTAGTTCTAAGATTTAAATTGTGTTAATAATTGATTTAAGAGAAGATAAAAATAAAAAATTATCAAAAATCTCTTTTCTAATCCCATTTCAAATTTTCTTTTTTTTATTTTTTCCCTTTTACACCTGGTTTTTATTTTTGTGTTGTGCAGCGCTTCAAGTGTATGTTTCGACGCTTTACACGATCCAGAAGTGCCGAGTCTTTAGAATTAGTTCTGTTTGACCCGGAAATTGAACGGACCTTACTTCATCGTCGGCGTACACAGACAGAAACTCACAACCATCAACCACAACCCATGGTGAACAAGGAAGAGGGAGCACCATCCGTAAATGCTGCGACTGAGCATCAGTACCAGGATCAGCAGCCTCCCGCTGCTGGTCTACCTGAGCAACCTCCTGGAGCCTTCATGGAATTCCTCCCAAGGGATTACCAATGGCCGCCGCAACAACTCTTCCCACGGCCATTCTTTGCCCCTCAGAAGCAGTTTATGCAAGCTCCACCCCATCAACAACAACCTCCAAGACGTACCCTTATGGAGTACGGACTTCCATTGATTCACAGAGCTAATACGAGTATCGTTCGTCCTCCAGTCCAGGCCCAACACTTCGAGATCAAGCCTGCTATCATGAAACTGATCCAGAATACCGTCTAATTTGGAGGCCTGACTAGTGATGACCCGAACGCCCATCTCTCCAATTTTCTGGAGATCTGCGACACCTTTCAGTACCATGGCGTGTCCGAGGACGCCATCCGTCTTCACCTATTACTTTTTTCTCTATGGGATAAGGCAAAGGATTGGATCAAAGGGTTGCCACAACGATCTATCCTCACCTAGGAGGAGCTATCCCAGGCATTCCTGTCCACATACTTCCCACCATCCAAGACGGTGACACTCTGAAATGAGATTCATAACTTCCAGCAGCACGACTCTGAGTCATTGTACGAGTCCTGGGAACACTTCAAGGAGATGTTACAAAAATGCCCCCATCACGGAATCCCACTCTGGATGCAAGTCCAGACCTTCTATGGAGGACTTACCACGAATACCAAGTCCGTGGTGGAAGCTGATGCTGGAGGTACGGTGATGCGGAAGTCCCCCAAAGAACTATTCAAACTAGTGGAAGACATGTCATCCAATAGCTTCCAGTGGCACTCTGAGCGGGGGACTCAAAAGCGAGGTATGTACAACATTGATGCTACCACTATGTTATCTGCTCAGTTGGACGCTGTGTCCAAGAAAATCGACGCATTAAACCTCAAAGGAGCATCTCAAGTTCATGCGGCGCACCATCCAGCATGTGGTGACTGTGGTGATAACCACATCATGGGAGAATTCCTGGGATCGGCTAGAGGCCCCTCGATGAGCGAGGTGAGTTATGTTGCCCAAAATCGAGGGCCTAACCAATACCACCAGTACCAGAACCCGGCATGGCGAGATCAACAGAACACAGGCTGGGGCCAACAACAGCAGAATCCTCCGCCCCAGAAACTGCCCAACTACAACCAACCTCCATATCAGAACGAATTCCAAAGGTCGCAACAACCCCAGCAGGGTCCTTATCAGCAACAAGGGTATCAAAACCCTCATCCACAGTAGCCACGACAGCCACCTCCTCCATCGGCTCAAAAACCACCTCAGAAGGAGAACACCTCAAGGTTAGAGGATCTGATGACTAAATTCATATCTACTACTGAGACTCGGTTCCAGAATCAGGAAGCTTCGATTCGAGTCTTGTAGAATCATATTGGCCAGCTAGAAAATCAACTCTCAAGGAGGCATCCTGGTACACTACCAGGGAACACCGAAAATAATCCAAGGGAGGAGGCCAATGCTATCATGCTCCAAAGTGGAAAAGAGCTCCAACAGAACCAATCAGCACAGTAAGGTGCATCCACACCCACTGTTGAAGAAAAAGTTACCAATACCGACCCCTCCTCATCTAATAGCCCACAGAAGGAGGCTTTACAAAATAAAGAAAAGGAATTAATCCAACCATTCAAGCCTACCTTACCCTTTCCGGAAAGATTGAAGCATATGAAGTTGGACCACCAATTCAGCAAATTTATGGATGTTTTCAAGAATCTACATATCAACATACCATTTTCGGAAGCCCTGACACAAATGCCAAAATACGCCAAATTCATGAAGGAAATCCTCTCGAATAAGAGGAATATCGAGGATTTCGGCGTTATTGCACTAACAAAGGAGTGCTCCGCGGTGGTTCAACATTCCATTCCTCCCAAACTCCAAGATCCAGGTAGTTTCACCATTCATTGTACTATTGGATCCTGCGAGTTTGGGAAGGCCCTCTGTGACTTAGGGGCCAGCATGAATCTTATTCCCCTCAGAGTTTTCAAGAAGCCGGGACTCCATGAGCTCAAGCCTACCCGCGTCTCCCTTCAACTTGCTGATCGATCCATCAAGAACCCGAAGGGACTACTAGAGGACGTACTGGTCAAGGTGGGTAGGCTAATTCTCCCTACTGATTTCATCATCCTCGACATGTGGGATGACCAGGAAGCACCTCTTATACTTGGAAGGCCATTTTTGGCAATTGGGAAGGTACTGATCGATGTGCACCAAGGAGAGTTGATTTTCTGGGTAGGTGATGAAAGAGTTTCCTATAACATCCTCAAAGCCGTAAAATGCGCTTCCTTGTTAGAGCATGAGGATTGTTATGTAGTGTCCACCATGGATAATCATTTTAGCGACAAAGGGGATGAACTGATATGTTCTTTTATTTCGAATAATTTAACTGATCCAGATATTCTATTAGAAGAAATGCTAGAAGACTTGCAATTCATAGAAGGCCAGGGTGGCCACTATTGGCAGCATACAGTTGTTCCTGATAGTTTGGAACGGGACAAGGTGCAGCCACTTGTGCCTTCGATTTTAAATGCACCTGATCTTGAACTGAAGCCTCTTCCATCTTCTCTCTAGTATGGGTATTTAGGACACAATCACACTTTGCCTGTTACACTTAATGTAGAACTATCACAGGAGCATGAAGATCCACTTATGCAGGTTCTCAAATAGCGGAAGCATGCTATTGGGTGGATAGTCGCTGATCTGAAGGGCATCAGCCCTACCATTTTCACTCACAAGGTGCTACTTGAAGAGGGTGCCAAGCAATCTCAGCAACCACAACGGTGCTTGAATCCTCCCATGAAGGAAGTTGTAAATAAGGATGTGATCAAATTATTGGATGCAGGCATCATCTATCCCATCTCGGATAGTCCGTGGGTGAGTCCTCTCCAAGTGGTACCCAAAAAGGGGGGTATCACTATGATTTCAAATGAAAAGAATGAGCTCATCCCTGCATGCACTATCACGGGCTGGCGAGTCTGTGTGGATTAATAGAAGTTGAACGATTCAACAAGAAAAGTTCACTTCCCCTTTCCATTCATGGATCAAATGCTAGAGAGGCTAGCAGGGCACAATTTCTATTGCTTCCTCGATGGTGTTTCCAGTTACAACCAAATCTCCATTGCTTTGGAGGATCAGGAAAAGAGCACTTTCACTTGCCCCTACGACACATTTGCTTATAGAAGGATGTTTTTCGGCATGTTCAATGCCCCCACCACCTTCCAGCGCTGTATGCTGGCCATCTTCCACGACATGGCGGAACGAATCCTGGAGGTATTCATGGATGATTTTTCCGTTTATGGAAAATCATTTACCATTTGTTTACGACACCTAGAGCTTGTTTTGGAAAGATGTGAGAACACTAACCTAGTCATGAACTAGGAAAAGTGTCATTTTATGGTGCAAAGTCGCATAGTCCTTGGCACAGAATTTCAGCAAAGGGGATAGAGGTTGACCCGGCAAAGATCGAGGTCATTTCATGACTACCAATACCGACTTCCGTCCGTTCCATCCGCAGCTTCCTGGGGCATGCAGGATTTTACAGGCGGTTTGTCCATGACTTCTCCAAAATATCCCAACCCCTCAACAATCTTCTAACCAAGGATGCCATATTTGAGTTCGATGACCATTGTGTCAGATCTTTTGAGCATCTAAAGCAGCTCCTCGTGGAAGCTCCAGTTATGATTTCTCCCAACTGGGAGGAACAATTTGAGGTGATGTGTGATGCGAGCAACTACGCAGTGGGAGAAGTCTTGGGCCAGCGACTTGACCGGATTTTCTAACCTATCTATTATGCCAGCAGGACGCTCAAAGAGGCACCGATTAACTACACCACCACAGAAAAGGAGATGCTCACAGTGGTTTCTACATTTGACAGGTTTCGTTCTTACTTAGTGTTGTATAAAGTTATTGTGTGTACTGACCATCCAACACTAAAGTACCTACTCAACAAGGAAGACGCGAAGCCCCGATTGATCTGCTGGGTACTCCTCCTACAAGAATTTGATCTTGAGATCTGGGATAAGAAAGGGAGTGAGAACTTCATTGCAGACCATCTCTCCCGCCTCGAGCTGCCTCACTTGGAGAAGGAAGAAGATCGGGAGATCAGGGAGGATTTTCTTGATGAGCACCTCTTTTAGATCTGTGAAACACCTCGACCATGGTATGCTGATATCGCTAATTTTTTGGTTACAGGTGTTGTTCATCCCGACCTGTCCTTCCAGAAAAGGAAAATATTTTTCTCTGATGTGAAAAAGTACTTCTGGGAGGATCCTCTGCTATTCCGATCCTGTGCATATGGAGTGATCCGCAGTTGCATCCCGAAGAATGAAGTTCATAGTGTCCTGGAGTTCAGTCACGCCTCACCAGTAGGAGGACATCATGGCCCGGACCGTACCATAGCTAAGATCCTGCAGTCTGGATTTTTCTGGCCCACCATGCATAGAGATGCCCGGGCCTTTGTTTCCTGTTGCGATCGGTGCAAGAGGACAGGTAATGTGGGACATAGAGCCGAGATGCCTCAGCACCCCATCCTGGTGGTCGAGATTTTCGATGTCTGGGGTATAGATTTTATGGGTCCTTTTCCCCCATCTTTTGGGAACACTTACATCCTGGTCTGCGTCGACTACGTCTCCAAATGGGTGGAAGCTACTGCTACAGCTCACGACACAGCCAAGTTAGTCATAAATTTCTTAAAGAAAAATATCTTTAGCAGATTTGGAGTTCCACGAGTACTGATCAATGATAGAGGGATCCACTTCGACAACACACTTATGAGAGAAATACTGTCAAAGTATGAAGTAAAGCATCAGATGGGGACACCATATTATCCCCAGTCCAGTGGACAGGTAGAACTCTCCAATCGAGAACTCAAGTAGATCCTGGAAAAAATAGTTAACACTTCATGGAAGGACTGGTCCAAAAAGTTAGATGATGCCTTGTGGGCATATCGGACTACTTTCAAAACACCACTGGGAATGTCCCCGTTCCGGATCATCTATGGCAAGACCTTCCATTTTCCAGTAGAATTGGAACACAAAGCCTACTGGGCCGTCAAAGCCCTGAATTTTGATCTAAAGGCAGCTGACGAGAAACGGAAGTTCCAACTTTTGGAACTAGATGAGATCCGATTAGAGGCATACAAGAATGCCAAGTTGTACAAGGAGAAGACAAGAGCCATTCACGACCGGATGATATCACGAAAATCTTTCCAACCTGGTGATCATGTACTTCTCTTCAATTCTCATCTTCGCTTATTTCCAGGGAAGTTAAAGTCACGCTGGTCGGGACCATTCCACGTTATCCGCGTATTCCATCACGGAGCGGTAGAAATTTCTGGAGAAGATGGTCAACCATTCAAGGTAAACGGACAACACTTGAAAGCTTACCATCCTACAGATAACATGGTGGGAACGTTGTCCACCACACTCCTCCGGTAAGCAAGGTAAGTAGGTCGAGCCAATGACCTAAAACAAAGGCGCTTCCTGGGAGGCAACCCAGAGGTTACATGCCGTGTAAAAAGAAGGGACACGGCATGTACTTATCTTTTTCATTTTTAATCTTAATATAAATCTCTAGAATAACAATTAAACAACCAGGGATGATGCCGGTGCTGATGGCAAAGTCACTGGAATTTATTCGAGCCGTCCTCGGTTCGAATCCTTCTGACCTACCTTCAGCACGAGGTTCTTCCTTTTAATTACATGAAGTGTGTGGTATTTTTAATCTATCTATATATATATAAATGTTTTTAATAAAACCCATGATGGGGATGAGCCAGTTGGCTAAAATCCTAATCCGATTTCAAAAGACCCGGGTTCGAATCCAGACAACCGTCCCATTTCCATCATTTGTTCTTTTATTAAAACCACATAGCGTGTACTCCGATATACGCCGTGTGTGCCATGATTCTTCAAATATAAATGAGAACATTTTAAAAATAATAAATTACATGCGGGTGAAGTTGGCGGATTGGAAAAGTCTCGACACCAAGTTCATAAGACCCGGTTTCAAATCTCACTAATCTCCCCTCTTCACCCCCATCCTTTCCTAAATAAAAACCACACGCCGTGCTTTTCTTTCTTTCCGTGTGTATAGGCCGTATAGAATAAATATATATAAAAAAGAAATATGAACAGCAGAACAACCTTTTCTCTAGTGGGTGAGGGCGTCTGTTCGAATCAGCCGATCACCGGTTCGAATCCCGCCCCATGCACCGGACCAAAGGTTGTAATACTCTTTTTCTTATTTTAAAATAAACGGCGTGTATTTCCTGATATACGTCGTGTATAGGCATATGTATAATAGAATTTGTCAATATTTCTATTTTTAATAATAATTATTATATAGTTTAATATAATAATTATATTTTATAATTCAAAAAAAAAATAGGATACACAGCGTGTACTTTACATACACGTTGTGTACCTAGGCTATATAAGTCGCGGGCCACCCAACTTGAGGCCATGTTGCACGGCTGCCCCATTCCTCCCCTCCTCCCGTTTCTTCTCCTGAATGCCATCCGAACCCCCTTTTTGCCAAATCCGTTGATTTGGGGCGTTTCAAGTTCTGATTCCTCTCACATTGTGATCCTCGATCCAAGTACACCATTCTACGCCCTCTGTTTCAAATTTTTAGACTCGTTTAGGGTGTTTTTTGGATCGGCTGACCATTTGGCTTCTGGCATTACACGAACACGAAATGAAGAACACACGCTGTGTACTTCTGAACACGGCCTCAGAATGAATTTTCAGAAATTTGAATATACACGGTGTGTATGTTCGGTACACACCATGTCCATTTCTTCGTGCCCACGTACACCTTTGCACACGGTCTCACACACCATTTTCATTTACACGGCGTGTGTGTTTGGTACACGCCGTGTCCGTTGTTTTTGTTGGCCCCTTTGTGTGTGGCGCATAACACGGCCTGTCACCCCATGTTCCAGAACTTGGCGTGTATGTTCGGTACATGCCGTGTTATTTATATCTGTGGTCGGCCCATGTCTCCCCCTCTGCACGACCATGTTCTTCGTGTGCAGTCCATGCCGTGTCCAGAAACTACACAGCGTGTATTGTTTTCTCTGAACTGATAAAAACATGGCCGTGTCATTTGTTACACGACCACCTGCACTTTGATGTGAACACGGCGTGTATGTTCGGTACACGTCGTGTGCTATTACATTGTCTCTTTCCACCCTCGGCGTGTCTTTCCAGAGAACACGAGATACTCTCTTTTTCTGACTACATGCCATGTACTCAGGAGTACACGCCGTGTACTTTTATTTTCCAGTTTTCTCACATTTTCATTGTTTTATTTTCTTCTTTTGTTTTGTTTTGTTTTTGTTTTTATTTCTATTTTAGGATATGGCAGATCATGATCATTCGCGTGGGAAGCGGCCAACCTCCACCACTGAGGGCGAGGAGTCCAGTTATCGTCGGATCCGACTCTGACCACCTACTCAGTCGGACCCCGACGATATGATATTTGAGCTCCTTCCATTGGCATTCTTCCACCACTCACTCCCTCAGATGAGGCGGGGCCTCCTTGAGATGCACCAGCTTCCACTTTCGTTGTACCATCATCCTCAGTAGATGGTCCCTCTTCGAGCACCCCTTCCACCGAGACACCTTCTTCTTCGGCGGATCCACCTCCAGAGCCAGATGTTGCTGCTGCACCGGCACCTGGGCTGGGACCTACATGTGCTCCCTATCCCTGCATGGTATTCCCAGTCACCGAACTCACATACGACAGGCTCTGACGTTTTTCTCGTCGGCCGATACCATTGAGCGGCCGGTACCTTGACAGCAGCATTCCGCAGCGGCTCGGTATTTGGGAGGAGTTGGAGGTACTTCTCGGGCACACCACACTCCTCAAGATTTTCCAGGTCATCACTCCTGTGTTCCGAGATTTATTTTTGGAGTTTGCGGCCTCCTTTGAGTTCGATGGAGCGGAGTACCGAGAGACACCTGGTGATGCGGTACCCGTAGTTCGGTTCCGGCTAGGCGGCTGACGTTTTTCTCTGATGATGACAGAGTTCGGATGAGGGTGCGGCTTTTACCCCCATCCTTTCACCCCACCCCCCGTTTCTAACTTGACCCAGCCCGAGCGCTCTGACCTCATTGCCATGTGGCGGGAGATTGCTGGGCCTGACCACCGGTACTCCCCCACTTCTCAGAAGAGCACTCTTATAGTCGATCCCGTCCTTCGCTTCACCCACTAGTGCTTTAGTGCCATACTCTTCCCCCGCCACGAGGATATGGGGGTCGTGACCGGCTGTGACATGGAGCTTCTTACCAGTGTCATCTGGCACGCCTACCCGGACCTCCCCTTTCTTGACGCCTCCAATTTTCACTCCATGTTTACCGGCCGCCAGGTCAACCTGAATGGCAGGTTTTGCACCACCCGTCTTTCCCACCACTTGGGGGTATTCGAGCCCTCATTACCTCATGACTTTATAGGTTCACCCCAGCGGATGGACTTCCTCATGCTCATTCACATGGGATTCGTCCGGATGCAGGGGGGGTGCCTACATCCTTGCTCAGGCTCGAGCCCCGCCACCTGCTGACCCTGCCCCACCTGCTGACCCCGCACCTCCTTCCCCACCCCTCCGGCTTCTCCACCTCACCCACCTCCTCCTGACCCCACTTCTTCTGACCTTCCTTCTTCTGTCCCATCCCCCATCCCACCTACCCCCGCACCCTCGGTCGATGCGGCCATTTCCCTCCGCCTAGCCACGATGGAGCAGAAGTTAGCCCGTATCATCAGCCACCAGGACACCATTGCACGCCTTTTGATTCGTCTAGAAGGCCGCCAGTACCGGATGGAGCATTTTTTGGTATATATTTCTCAGCATCTTGGTGTTACACTGCCTCATCCACCAGCCCTTGCCTCCGTTCCTGGCCCTTCTGCTGCTGCTCCACCGTTGTCCCATGCGCTGGCCACCGATTCCATTCTGATGACTACGGTGAGCTCTGCTGCTGCCACTTTTGCCGGGCCAGGGCCTGCTGCTGAGCTTCCGATCCCGAGTCTAGCACCTGTGGCTCCTACTTCTTCAGCTACCCTTCCCGATGCCGAGTCAGAGCCTCACCCTTCCACGGCTCCTGCGCCGTCTCTCCCGGCCGATTCTGTATAGGATGATACCTCTCCTGAGGTGACCCCATGATTGTGACATTTTCCTTTATCTTATATATCTCTTCTGTCATTTTCTATGTTGTGATGTTATGCATGTTTGTAGTTTCTTTTTCTTGACAGTCACATGTACGGGCATGGAGCGCTTTGGGCATCACTTTTTCACGAGGGGAGTATTTTTCCATTTCTATTTTCTTTCTTTTTGGATTTACTTCTTCCACTACTTTCCCTCATTTTGTTCCCCATTTCTCCCTGCTACCTACCCTTTCCCTTGGTGTTGCACTTGGTGGACCATGTGTAGTGTTAAGTGTGGGGGCGCATCTATATCTTTCACCTTAGTCTTTGCCCTTAAACTAACCTAGGATACATCATTCTTAGACTCTATATTTGTAAATGTAAAGTAATTTTTGTTAATCGATCTTATAAATGCTAGAGTTATCAGTAGTAACTTTTAGAATGGTTACATGCTTTTTTGTTTTTTTAAGTATTTTAAAATGATTGCTGATATAGTTTCAATTACAACCTTTCATCCTTGATTAAATTACATTAATTAGGCTAATCATTTATATGCATGTCATGACTTGATTGTCCCTTTATTATTTTCCACTCCTGAGAGGTATTCTAAACCCTTTTTCGTATTTCTTTTCTAATACCCTCTTTCTTGAGAGATTCTTAGGATATGAATCACTACCAGAATTTGCAAGTTTTTCTTTTCGAAACATGAAGAAATTTTTGAATTACATTAACATGATTGAGGCATTAGATTGTTTCAACCTCTTTATCTTGAGACCTACCCTACATTTAATCTTCGTTAAGACCATTGAAGCCATGAACAGCCTTTATAGGAAGCCACATTACAAGCCTATTTCCCTTCCTACCCTATTTCTTTTTAAACTTTGCATGATTATTCATTTAAGATTTAAAGAGGGAGTTGGCAATACATGGCATATTTTTGTGTATAGCCATGAAATAAAGTGTGGGGGAGTGCCTCTTGATTATTTGGGGTAGAATGGGTTCCAAACATGTACTCATTGTATTCATAAGGGATGACCTTGTATTTTGTTGTAAAAAAAAACAACAACAAACAAACAACAAGGGGACCTTATACTTATTTTCTCATAAACCCTACTTACCTAAGGGAGTTGGTAACGCTTAAAAAAGCTTTTGACTGAGCTTTTGAAGGATGTATTTTCAATTAGCTTTACTTTGAATATCATGAAATGTTGTTTAAAGAAATTAGCCATCCTTTTTCAAGCCTTGAAATTTATTTTAACATCTGAACCTACCAACCCTTAGCCACAGAAACATCTAAACCTTATTGACAAAGCCCTCATGATTTTTGTAATTCAATTTTTCTAAAGGGGGGGAACAAGATATCTTGAAAACCTATTGATAGAATGTATATGCCTTGGATTGAGCATAACTTCGATTAAAAACATCTTGAGTATGGAGTGTGATTTTAACTGGAAAGGTAAATCATCAAGTGGAATGCTTATTTTTGAAAGGTTGAACAATGTGTTGAAAGAGGATGAGAGTAGTTAATTACATTATATATGAGGCATAATTTTAATATCTTATTAATTGAATTTGTTTGTGCCTTTTAGAATTTTTCCTCAGTAACTTTATCAGTTATACGTTTGATTAACTAAATGCCTTCCTTTTCAAAGCATAGGCTCCCTTAATTAGATGTTGAGATTTTTCTTGAGGGCAAGCAAACAACTAAGTGTGGGGGAATTTGATGCACCCAATTAGTGTATACATTTCCATATATATAATTGAAGATAAAATCATGTTTTCAGCAAATATTTGTGGTTTCATGAATATATTCTTTGATTTTGGTGAATCTGTTTACTTGCAGGAGCTTTCTGGCTTAATACACGGATCAAGGGAAGTTTGTGAAATTTTTGAAACAACACGACGTGTACTTTCTATACACGCCGTGTACATCCAGACAAGGAAACAGACCAAAGAAGGGAGTACATTCCCATGTCTCCAGGAAGAGATGCACGCTGTGTGGGTCGGCGCTACACACCGTGTACCACTTTCTAGAAGCAGTGGTTACGGAGAAAAGTCCACACGACCATGTGGCCGTTGATGAAGACACGACGTGTTTGAACTTTTACACATCGTGTATGCTATTCTAGAAGGTCCTGGCGGCGCTACACGCCATGTATGGAGGCTCTACACGCCGTGTTCACTCAACTTGTAGGCGACTCCATGTGAAAAAGTCAAGAACGGCGTGCTCGGCCACCTGCCAGTGGAGAAAATGGCACCAATACGCGTTGACGAAAAGTGCACAGCGTGTACTTTCTATACACGTCGTGTACTTTATTTTTCTATGAAATGAGGCCTTGGACTATGGATTTAAGGGGTTCAGAACCATTAGAGGAGAGAGAATCTCTGCTACCACCATTCCCAAAGCCACTGAGGTGCCATCATTCCGCTATTCCGCCATTCCACCTTCCGATACTCTACCTCAACACCTACATGATAAATCCGTCAGGTATTACGTGTGTCATTTCTCTCCTAAATTCTATGTGTAGATAAACCCCTCATGTTGGGGATGTGGATGATGGGATCATAATTTGTATATTGTTTTATATATTTGTGTTTGAATCGTTGTAATTCATCATACTCTTCTTAAACCACTGTCTAATATAACTGAGAATTATTAGCTGGACCAAGGGAAGGAATCTCAGAGATACAAAAGAAAAGTAACGGTGAAAACATCAATGACCATTAGAAGGTTTTCACCAATTCATGTAATGGACTGGACGTAATAAATAATTAAGGACATTGACTACCAGAACAAGGAGTCAACTGCTCTAATTCCAAACAAGAGGAACCGGACCAAGGAAATATTGTAACAAAATGAAATCCTGAATGATTGAATTATTATGAACAACACAACCATTTAAACAATCTGCATAAGGACTCCTTATTCACCACATCCCCGACACGTCTTTTCTATCCATTTATAAGAACTCTTTAAATTTACCCGTTTTTTTCTTTCAAACTGTATCCATTCTTCAAAGTAAATCAGTTTAGTTTTAATAAAAACCCAAAACTCAACCCAATCATTTCTAAATTTTTCATACTTCACCGAATTAAGTATTAACTCAATTAAATTCATGCATGCCACGGTTCCCTATGGATCGACCCCGAACTTATGCTATACTAAAGTTCTAAGAATGAGTAATTAATTTGGGATGCATATAACTTCAATCAATGACAAGCGTAGACCACAAGTTCCAAGGAGTAATCCATGGATAGAAGAACTGACATCCCATCACCCCTTTCCAATCAAGGAGCAAACGTCCCTAAATAAGGAGTGAATTCCACCCTCCTTTCGAAAGAGGGAATGCGGGGCAACAGAACAGCGCCGATGTCCCCCGAACGTGGCAGACGTGCGTGCCCCGACGAAAGCGTCGAAAAAAACCAATGAATGTTATACACAATGAATAATTTCCTAGTTATAATACACACTCTATATATATAGTCACATGGAATGTGACATCGCCCATAGGCCTTGGTGTGTTCTTCCTAGGACACAGATCAGGTAGTCATACCCCTCCAAATAGTGTGTCTATAATGGGACACAATGTGTATTTTCACCTTGGGGCTTGGGTATTTCCACTTGACACATGGCATGGAAACCTAGGTTGAGTCGAAGGACATGTAGGATAGGCCACATGGCGTGTGATACTATATTTGGGAAGAAACCCTAGCCATAGATAGAACCCAAGGTACACATCGTGTGTTCCTATGAGATACATGATGTGTAATAATTCTTTCTACAAGAATTGAAGCTTGGTCTTCATGAGGTCACTAGATCCAATATTACCACCACATACAGAACCATTTGACTCACCCTAAATGGTTGAAATCACATATGAAGGTACATAATTATCATTTTCTAACCTATGGTTACTGGAAAATCAAACTCTGGTTATCCAAGTGGTTGTAGACATGCCACTCATTTCCAGTCAAAGTCCCAGACCATGAATCCAACATATGAGCTCCAAAATATTCCTCATTACATCAGAAAATAACTACCCCATATGTCATTCAAATTCCCATCATGAATTTAGGTGTTTAATCATGCTTAAACAGACCTAGAAATATCAAATCACAAACCCTGTGGATGAGGATGAAGAAGCTGATACACGTTGGTAGAAAAAATACATAAGAATAAGGTAATATTTTTATTATTCGTTGCATTACTGGACAATGATCATAAATTGTGGGAATAAAGGGGTTGAAATATGGGTTAAACTAATCTAGACAATTAGCATCAATAATAATAATTAACTTCATGGATCACGTGAATAATGGAATTCATAGTGGTATAATAGATATGAAATCCATGTGAAAAAATAAAATAAAAATTAGTATAAAATCATAAAAATAATGTGCTATATCTCAATAATTGATCGATCATTGGTGAAGAACACATTCTTTAGTGGTGAATGTGATGATATCACTACATTAATTGTTTATCTCAGGGATCCCTAGATCATTTGTTGTTAATAAAAATTCATATGCTTTCAATGAAAAAGGTTAGATCCTTAGACCTCTCTAATCTACTAGGGTTATGCAGTTAACCGTGATGATTCATCCTAACTATATATAAAAAGGGAGTTGATTAGATTTTTGGTCATCAAAGAAAACAAAATATTTAATTTATTTAATTCTCCCACTAACTTCTTCCTTCCATGAAACCTTTTTCATTGTCTAACCTTATGCCACCAGTAGGGTATAAATTATGTTCTAGAAATAACTATGGGATCATATTTTCCATCCAATATCCCAAACAATAGAGAAACCATTTTTTTAAGATGTGAACATGTTCTTTAATAAATATTAATATTTTAAATAAATTAATTTTAGGGTCCTGAGACACTCAAAACATAGTACCAAATCTTTTAAAAAATCTAGAGTTATATATATAAATATTAAAATAATCATACTATGGAACCTGAAGGTAGAATTTTATTTTATAGTGGTAAAAATATAATTTTTTTAAAATAAATGGGTTTTATTATTTAAAATTTCTTTCATAACTCTCTAAACTTGTAAACATAAGGGATCTTGGTTATAGATTGTAACAAATGTTTTCTCTATATCAAGTAAATAAATGACTATGTACTTGAGGAACTATAATTTATATTAGACAAGGTTTTAGATAATATTGTATGTCATATTGTCATTTGATAATAATATAAGGGTCAATAAGTAAAGATTGATAACAATTTTTGAGGTATATATTTTATTTTTTGTTATTTTTGGTAATATTAAATATTTTGGGGATTAGAATAAGATAACTTCATTGAGAACCATAGGGTTAAACCTATGGGGTAATAATAAGTATAGGAGAACATCTTAAAATTATGGTAAAGTAGATATAGTATGTTTTTTACAATTTCATCCTTTTATGGATAAAGAAAAGTTGATATGGATATGAAACAGATGCACCTATGGGTATTTACCATAAATGGGATGGATTTGGAATTAACTAATTCATTATTTGATGCATTATGAGTCAGAATAATACTAAACGTATAGCTAGAAAATCCTTGGGTATATTATTTGGTTAATCATATACTCATTACGAACAACTATAAAGGATTGATTCTTAGGTTATTTTAATGGATTATTTTAAGAAGTATGAGAAAACTCTACTTAGAGTAACCTATTTTGTATGAATATTTATATAGGTGGAACAAAGAGTGAAATGGGTTGAACAAATTTAACTATAGGTTAAAATGACAGTATCCTAAATTATTATTAATTTTGGTTAAATTATCACACAATGATTTATGATATTAATATAATCATGATAATTTTTGATTTCTAATGTTAACCCTTTTTTATTTTAGAAATTGATAGAATTATAAGGAACCAAGGGTAAAAGGGACAATGAAAAGATTACATCAATGAAAAACCCTTTAGAATGGGAACTGGAGTGATAAACTTTATGATTATTCCAAACAAGACATCACAAAATATGAATAAAAACGTGGACATAGTTGATGTCCCAAAAACCCCGATGAAGATAAGTATAAAATCTCTTGGAATTTATGTGAAAATTATATGGAAATAAATAAAATTCAATTGACTACATGTTAGAAATGTGGAATAATGCAAGGGGAAATTTTCCATAAAGGGATGGGTAAATGTTGTATTTATGGGGAAATACTATTCAATTATTATCATATCAAACATTGAATTATTAAGTAAAACATTTGGTTGTATAATTAATTTATCTATAGTATAGGGATATTATTCAAGGATTTTGGAAGTCACTTTTTGTGGATTTGTCTCTTCTTCACATATTATAATTCTATTAGTAATGGATTATCTCTATTTTTGAAGGTCTCATATCAAATTTCATATATGGAAATGTTAATTAATATATTAAATCTACCAATGATAAACTACTAGTGTATGGATAATTAGGATCTTCCTATGGAAATTACACCAATCATATGAGTTTCGAAATTGTGAGGAAAAATATTATTTAGGTTGGGGAGTGTAAAAACCTGATATTTCCCAATTAATCTTCCATAAATAAATATTATATTAATATTATCTTATACATGAAACATATAACAAACAAACATTATATGTAATTATTTAATTTGACTATTATAATATAGACATTAAATTAGTGGTTAAAAATGTAAGTAACCATATTATAAAATCCATGATGGAAAGAAATTGATTCTAGTAGGAAAATTCTCCCATATGAATACCATTTGTCTGAGAATAGTAAGGAACTCACTCCTCAAAAGTTTTCTCTAGACCAATACCAAGACGAACTCGAATAATTACAGTATAATCCAAATCTTATGTGAGAGAAAATCAAGCTCATGGAATTTTCCATGTGATCAATTCTAGAAGAATACCCCCCTTGACTACCACCAGAGTAAACCATATTCTAAGATTAAATGTAGAAATATTTATGGGATATGTAAATAGAAATTAGGATTATATGAACATGTAATTGTATCTGTAATAAGTTTTGTATATCACATATAATTGACAAATATTTCATCTTGCCTCTTAATAAAAATGAATGTTTTTTTAATTATAAAAAAAAGATTTTATTTAATGTTTTTTTTAATTTTTTTATAAATTTCTATGATATAAATTAGATTAAAATAATTTATATTTTGGATTTCAAATTCAAAAAATATTTTAGTATGAATTATTAGGATATTTTTTAAAGCATTTATTTTTAGGTAAATAGTGAAAAAATAAGGATGTTTCTAAAAACATCACATTTATGACATTATAAAAATAAAATAATTAAATAAATTTTTTCAAACATTTTATTTTTGATATAATTAATTTAAAATTACTATTTTTTATTTATAGAACCCAGGTATATCATTTTGGAAGAAAAAGTATTATTTTTCTCTAAAAACTAATTTATTCGCTTAAAATAAAATATATTTGTTGTCACATATAGAAAATAAATCCATCGAAATGGATTTCATATTTTAGATCGAAATAATCATATTATATTATAAGTTCAATTTAAATTCTATGAATAAATTTATGATTACTATGATTAATGTTAATCACCTTGATAATAATAAAACTGTTATTTTCAAAGAATTATTTTATTAATTTTGTGTAACTTATTTCTTATTAGATAAATTAAAGTCATATATAAAGTGACTTTAATATGATTTTTATCCAAATATTTAAATTAATAATCACTCAATTAATATTTAATAAATAAAAATTAATATAAATAATTCTTAATGATTAAAATAACATTGGTATACAAAATATTTTTAGTATATATTAAATGTTTTATTTTAAAAGATAATTTTCTATTATGTAGAAATTTAATTAGTTTAAATATAGAATAATTTTTTTTATCAACTTTAATATATAGTATGGGGTAATGATATATTTTTTATAAAATATAATTTACTTAGTAACAAACTAGTTACCCTTGTAAAAACCAAATTGGTAGAATATAAAAATAAAATGATAAATAACAAAAATAATATTGAAAAAATAAGTGGTATTTAATTTTTCAGGACAAATCGACACATGATCAACCCAAAATCCATTATTTCTATATTTTTGATTCATTTACCATTAAATAGTGTAATTATATCTTTTAAAAGTAAAGAGCATTTAAAAAACATTCATTTTATTCACATATAAAATTGAACACCTCCACACATTCATTCCACACATTTACAGAGTATTAATTCATAAACTATTATATTATTATCATACTATAATATTCAGACATGTTAATAACTCTTTATTCCCAATTATTTATCCCATTCCCTTAATTTCCAATTATTATTTCAAAAGAATGTTGTAGTTACCAATGTGGGTATAACATACTCCTTATATTTTATTATTAATCAATATCTTCCAAAACTATCCTAAAATTTTAATATTAAGAGCTTATTATCATTATTATACATATGTTATTATATTAATTTTACATCCATTATTTAGTCTTCTATATCAATATAGAAAAAATAAAATAAAGTTAACTTTACTTTGTGTAGAAAACTGCCACCATGAAGTAAATATTTTTGTTTTTGATATTTATTTTCCTTGGTTATAAAAACAACATAAAATATTACTTAAAAAAGTAATAAATATAATGAATATAATTATTATGATATTATAAACTTCCTTAATCATACTAAACTATCGAGATATTGTGTGTTTATGTTTGGGTTGGATTAACCACATACTTGAAAAATGCTATAAAACTCTATCATGGATCACTGTGGGAACATATATATTAATTAAATTATAATTTAATAATCCATTAATGATTTTTTTTATTCTAAAAGGGTATTTCTAAAATTTTAACTAATTATTAAAAAAATATCTTTGATGGCTAAAATTATATAAATAAGCTGATGTCGATTCAATTTTCACACTAACGTAGGAAACAAATATATAATAAGTAAATTTAAATTGATAAAAATTGATAAAAATTATATTAACTAATAAGAATAATTTTTTTGATAATATAGTAAATAAGAATAATTATATTATTCAAGAAGTTAGATGCATTCATAGATTGAATTAGGAATAATCTAATGGTTTATTGTCTCAATCTTCACCCATTGAGATATAATTATTATTATACCATATGTTTTACTTATAGTAGATTATCTAATTCTTGTTAATATATTTTAATTTTGATTCTATTATATTTCATAAAATTCTGTTTTCTATCCAATGTTCATTATCTCATGGGGTTTTAAATAAAAAATTCCAAAATTTGTATCGGTTTTCTTATCTCAACATATTTCTTGAGTCAAAATGATTCCATTTTAACTCTGGATTTACAAGATTATTTTATTATATTCAATTATTATATTATAATTCCCCTCATTGTAAAATATAGCATTTTTTATTCAAATCACATCATTGATTAATTGGAAAACTAAAAAATATGTTCTATCATTTATCCCTCATATTTTCATTTTATTTTTTTTCAATAAAAAGTTTTATTATCCTTTTTATGATGTGTGATTTCAAGAAAGGGGATTTTAAAAAATCTGAAAGGAGAATTCATATTTCATATACCCTTTCAAGTACCACTAAAAAATGTTATAAACAATAATATATTTTGAAAACCCTAATTATTTTATTAAAAACCATTAAAGTTCAATTATATTCCAAAAGTAATTATTAGGCTATTTCCTTCTATGAAAAATCCTATACTCGTCTAGAAAATTATAACCTATGAGGTTCATTTTTTATTCTTACTCCTCTTTGATCATTATCATAAATTTTCATACATTCTAACTCAATTTTCAAGACCTATATTTGTTTTTTAAAATATGAACATATATAATTATTTAAATCTATATTCATTAGGGAATCCTTATGATATACCATTGTTTAATGATTTGATGCAAGATTATGACACCCACTTAAATATCATGGATTTTATCATAATTATTCTTTATGTATGGATTGTTTTCCACATGTGTCACACATATGAATATAAATAATTTTAATTTCATTTTTTGATTGGTGTTCCTGCAATTATATATCCCTCTAATGCATTTATTAAAGTTTCAATCCCATGAGTCACCCTGTATGGTGCATGGGTGGTCAGTTTTAACACACTATGTTATGTGATGGGTGCACCTAGAGTAACATATCCCTCCAATGCTTTAGGTAATGCATTATATATCATGAGATGTTATGTATGGGATTTGTGAGTGAAATTAATACACCATGGGGCTCATAACTCTATGATTATAGGAATGTGTAGTGAACACAATACACCATGATACATTGTCTAATGCGATGGCCTTAGTAGTGGGCCTTAAAATATTCATATTATGTCATGTATTATATTGATTCTATATATCAAAGGGTCCCATAATCTTATTTTATCATTTTTATGACATATTTCTATGCTTATTATCTCTTATTTATCTTATTGGGTATGAATTATATATTTTATCTTTATTTTCCTTGATTATATTCTCATACCTATATGATTATATTTTTTAACTTTTTATCTTTGATTGTTATTTCTTCTGGTCACTCTTACTAATCTTTTTAGCTCACCCATTCTTAAATTTCGTTTCCCTTGGTAATAAAGGCATGCGATACATGTGTCATTCCTAGAAGATTATCTTATGTAAAAAAATATATTAGTGATATTAATGACTTTATGGATTACAAAATTTCTTATATAGTGGAAAAAAGTCCATTATATGGAAAACATGAGTTTTAATGGTTAATATTGTTGGAGTTGGTGTCGTATATCCAAATTCATAGTACTTGATTATTACATGTTTCATTGTCTTTATTTTAAATGAAATTTCTTCTCGCATTATGATTTTTCCTCTTCATGATATAATATGGTATAATGTTCTAAGGAAAATTAATATATTGAATGTACATATCAGTTCCCTGATATGATGATATACTTTTGGTGCCATGGTAGAATTCTATGAACTAATTTCATATGGCTATATAATATTATCTTATAGGATATATGATATATAGTCTATTAAGGTTTTTAGAATCATAAGGCATTGAGATAGATTCACATGGTGTTCTACATTAGTAATATCCAATTAATAAGTTTATGAGAATGAACCCACTAGCAGGAAATCCATATTTAATGTGTCATTGGATGTTCATATACATGAAAGTGTATATTGATCCTTATAATTTTATATTATCATTAATGAATATTATAAGTCATGTAATTTAATGTATTGATAACCATAATGAGATATGTTCATAGGGATTTATGACACATTGGGTGCGCCATGAGTGATATTTCATTATTGGATAATGAGAGAAATGATTTATCACTATTATCCTCAGATGAAAGTTGAAATCTCAGTCCCTTTAAAGGTTATCGACCTAGCTAGACAAACCTATGGACATAGTGTTCAGAGGGAATGTTCATTTATAGAAATTTAAAGAAATATGCATTTAGCACATAGGTTTATTACACTAGTATGAAACTAATTTGATTTGAAAATTTGTGAAAAAGTAATATATTAGATAGTAAGACTTTTTAGGTGGTTTTATATCATTGGGAAATTCACTTCTTTCTCTATGGGTTTCATGGAATATTGTTAGACAGTAACCTTATACTATATGTGTCTCTTCCTATTTCCACTGACAAAGAGGCATAGATGGTCACACTCTAGATATATCCACAATTTTATTTCATTACAATATTTAATTCTATATGTTAGAATAAATATTATTCTTTCTTTATGGTTTAATATTAATTCTGATTTGGATGATCATCATGATTTTATCAAAATTTATTTAAATTAATAATTAATATAATTAATAATAATAAATATTTATTTCTATTTTTTGTAGAATATAGTATTTATTTTATTTATCTATGGATAATAGAGTGATATTTATTTGTTAAATAAATAATCATTATTCATATATATGTAAATACCCAAGAGGAAATGAAAACTGAATTTTATGGTTTTATTAGAAATAATATAAATGATATTTATTTATTCTTATAAGATGAATATATTAGGTGATAAATAATTATATTACCTTTAATAAATTGGGATTAATAATAATTAATTAATAGGAAAGGGACTTGTGTGCAAGATGCTAAACCTTACACTATTATAATAAATGTTTAATTATATCTCATTCTATAAACACACTGGTTTTTCTGAATAGATAGTGATGAGCTCTCTCATTCTATAGAGAGTGTTCTAGAGATCTAAAGTGTGATATCTTATCCTTTTCCCTCAATCCATCAAGGGAACACCTTGAATTATTCAAAGAGAATTATACTATGATCTACCATGAATGGTGGAAGTGATCGAGATCGATCGTGCTTCCACTCAGCAATTCCAAAATGATTTTCAAGGATTTTGGTGAACATGTGGGTCACCTATAGTGGGATTATAAATGTGGATCCCATAGATAAATGATGGTAAAATGAGATCAAGTAAACCATATAATTCATGAATAAAGATTTGAAAATTCAGATTTTTCTAGATTGTTTTATAAGTTAATTATAATTATCATGTAAAGCTTCTTGACTTCTAGTTCCAATTTTCAAGTCATATAATATGTTATTTCACTGTATTTTCCATGATATCATTTTTAATTTATAATAATTATTATTTTTAAATTGATACCAAAAAATTGACTTTTCTAAGATATGCAGGCTCTTCTGATGCACCTGGAACCTAAAAGTGGTATCAGAGTGGTGAGGTGGTTTTTTATAATTATTTATTAATCATTAATTGAATGTCGTGTGATTTAAAATTATTTTACTTTAGATATATTCATTCTTCATGCCCAAAAATATTTTTCCCTTCCCTTTCTACGTTCCTATTAACATAACTGATAAACAGGTTTAGATATCATGAAGAGACAAATAAAAATGTAATCTTTAAATTCCAAAGGGTTTATCCAAATAAAACAAGGGTATAAAACATGTAATTAATAATATATATCATATAACCGAGTATATCATGTCTATGTAACAAAAAAAATTGGACTAGTTTGATAAAATGGGTTAATTGATCTGATAAAAGAGGGTCAATTCATTGATCTAGAAAATATGGAAATCGGTTTGAAGAAACACATGTTGTATAACATACATATATAAAATTTCATTACTGTGCACACAGAATGAAGCACTTGGGGGTTCAAGACTATGGTGTATCCATTACATAATATGGGGACTAACAAAACCTTGAAAATATGAGGCTACATTCCATGTTAAAGTCGCTAAATTTTGTATACCTAATACGCATTCGTCAAAGACAACCTACTGATACCCTTTTAGTGTGTCATAGACATAGGTAGAAGAAAATACATGCCATGTAATCCAGTACATGCTATATAGTCTACTGAAAACATTGTGCATAATTTTACACAAACATAAGAGTTTAATATATAATTAAATTTATTCACATGTGTTCCACGTGTCATTTATTTGATAGTAAATTCCATTCTATAGTATTATTAATTATATGTAAAATTAATCGCAAAGTTAAATTACAATCCTACAAGTTATATATAGTCCTTTCATATTGTTTAACCTACACACATCAAGAGCATTACACGAAATATAATTCACATGTGTTCTATATGTCATTTTTTTTATAGTACATTCCACGTAATTACATACCACACATATATATTGGATTCTAAGGGAATACAAAATCACAAGGTTTATGCCATGAAATTTGGATAAGTATATGTTGTTTCTTCCAAGTACACTTGTGCACTCTATTAATTTTAAATAACATTAACTCATTATAATTATTTAAAATTATGAATGATTCAATTTTATGGATTCTCAGATTTTATTAAGTTAAATTAAAATAAATTAGTTTTCTTTATCTTAATTAATAATATAATTAATGTAATTTATAGGTAAATTGAAAATGTATGTTTGCTTCATGATAATTTAATGATCATAGGATTAGACTAGTTATATTAATGTGATTGGTTTCATTTTAATTTATTTTTGTTATGAAATTAAAATGGTGGGATGTCTGCCTATTTTAGTTGCTTTTGTTGCGGCTACGCCTGCATTTCAACATGATGCACGTGCACACTGGCATGATGTAGCCATGTAATTTTTCTTTCTATATGTGGGAATCATTTATCACATTTGAAGATTATGTCAAATCTATGATCAAAATGAGATGATGAGATGTCAATTTCTCCTTAAATATATTCCTCCTTAAAGTTCATTGCCTAGTTCGGGTCTCCTTCATTGATTTAATTCATGTTCATGAAACTAATCACCAACACCATATCTTTGTGGACTCTGGTTAATTACACTACTTCTATCTGTACATTATGGTATCTTCTTAAAAGGTAAGAAACCTTTGGTAAGGGGAGTAGTCATGTTGGGCATCACTGGGCACATCTAGACACCAGAAGCATCAATTACCTTTTTATTCTTCTTGGGATGGAATCTTATATGAGGCATCTTAAAGTGTTGAACTAAAGAAATCATGTGATGATCATGAGGTATGTTATGCTAGATTTGTAAGAATTCCATGGGTTTTCACCTAAATAATCACACACTTATGCATGGGGTGGGTATTTTGGGTCAAGTCACAAGTTCAACATCCCGTGGAGATGGATTAGGACATCTGGTTGAGACGGATCAGGGCATGAGTTTAACATTTTGTGGAGATGGTCAAATTATTAATATATTGTGAAGATATTCTAGATGGATCATAATACCCTATGGAAGAAGATCTGGGAGGTGTTCCCCTTGGAGCGATGCGTCACACCTAGAAGTTTCTGTGAGAATTCCCCTTGAGGTGAACTATGGATGGATGAATTAAAACTCCCCTTCAGACAGATAAGAGTGGTGGGTCACCCCCTGAGGTGCATTAGGGAGCGTGTCCATTGGAGGTATGATGTCACACCTAGGTTTATAAACCAGAATTCCCCTTGAGACGGATCTGGGATGGATTCATTGGGATGCCCTTTGAGATGAATCTATATAGTTGATCAAAACTCTCATTGAGCACTACTACAGTTATTCACTTTTATAGCATGCAAAATGGAATTTAACAAAGCTAAAAATAATTGTTAATAACAACTTTGATAAAGGTGTTCCCCTATATCATTGACTTTATTAATATTTTCATGACTTATTATATACCCCCTTTACTGATTTTATATGAAATCTGCATAATTTGTGTGAAATATAAATGTTTTTATACTAAGTATAATTTTTGAGCATTTTTAGAAGTAGTCCAATTGAGTCAGTTAACTATTTTATTTATAAATATCCCCCTAATGATAAAAATTGCGTGTTTTATGTTTTTTGGGATTCCTAATTCAATATAAAACATTTCATTAGAAGGGATCATGGGTCAATTCTACCATTTGAAGGATCACATGGACCACACAAGATGACCCAAAGAATTTGTGAAGAAACTGGACCAGCCATGATTATTGAGTTACTGGTCAAAATATAGAATCCAAAACTTAATGGAACTCTACCATATGTTCCTGATTATAAAAAATAATCATGGATAAATCTTTCAGGGCCCAACTCCAAGAACAAGGGGCCCAAATGAAGCTTTGAATTCTAGCCCACCATTCTAGCCGGGAATTAAAATCCAGATACTATTCATGACATATCTCATGATGTAATCATCAAATAGAGCTGCGCTTTTTCAGTGAGAAATATGAGGTTTTTTCAGCTGACTTTGTTGAATAAAGAATTTGGCTTTGAAGGAATATTCCTATTCAAAAACCCTTTCACATTGGGGACTTAAAAAAGATTGGATTGAAATGGACAGATTAAAATGTTTTAATCAACTGGCCATAACATTGGCTCCATAGGTCGAAATGAATCCAAATTTTTAGAGAGGTTGGAAAAATTTATTATCTACAACTTTGAAGAATAAGATATCTCTAAATTCGGCTTTTCGAATAGCCAACATGGCGATGAAAGTGGAGGGACAGATTGGGATTGAAACCCGTCCACTTCCTTGAGCTATAAATGCATTCCCCTACTCTCCTTCAAAGGGGTTGGCATTTTAGAAGAGGGAAGCATAAATTGGCACGACCAAATCCTTTCCAATGGCTTGGGAGGACCTTCCATACTCATGTTTTCACTTGATATACCCTTTCTCCTCTCTCCTTTTCCTTTCACTTTTGCGTTGTTTTTCGTTTGTAATCTTGTAAGTTTGTGTTTTGTAATTCTGTTTTAATGCCAGTTTCTTCTTAAATATATCTTATTTCATCCACCTTCTATATTTTAATATTAATTTTCTTAAAATGGTTTAAATAAAGTTGATTCCCCTTACCTTATTTCGCTTCCTCATTCAATCGAAAGTCCGTTTTTTTAATTCTCATCATTGTTTGTGTGCGTTCGATGCACTACTCTTTTCTTATCCCTTTCTTTTTCTTCTATTCTTAATTTATCATCATAATAATTATAAAAATATTATTAAACACCCAAATGGATGAGTAAATATCTCATTGGGGTGAGTCAAAATTTAGGGATGTTAAGTGATTGAGATTATTTCCTCGATGAGTATTCGTTAATTTAACATTGTGTATGTTGGACTTAACATGTCATGGATTAATGGCATATTTGGTTTAACATGTGGTTTCCATGGATTATTGGAACCAAAAATACACTACCATAAACAAGTAATGGTAATGATTAGAACACTAATTTATGTTAAGTCTTGGATTAAAGCCTTAACACTTAGGAATTCCAATCAACGTTATCTTGTGAAGTGGGTGTTAATTTAAATGCAATATAAAGCAAAGCTCAAGGATATCAAAAGCTTAACCACCTAATAATGAACTCACCCAAATATTTATCAATTTGTTAAATCAAAAATCATGCATAAATTATTTCATAAGCTCTGCAAATAAACCCCCCCAATCAAAAAAACAATCAACTAAAAACAAACGACTATTACAAAGCATCATCGCCAAGGATTTGACCCGAGTGCTGCTATACACATTAGAAGAGCACCGGAACCTTGACTGGTCGATAGGTGACAATCGGCCACGCATTTCAAATGGTGTTGTTGCCAGGGATGGTGATTTTTTTAGTCATTAGATTCTGGTTATTTTAAAAAAAAAATACCCAAAAAACAGATTTTAAAAAAAATTGAAAAAAAAAACACAAATAAAAAACCACATTCCTCATAAAAATCATAAACGGAAAACACAAAGAAAAAAAACCTTATTCCTCTTTCTTCTAACATTTTTCTGAATGCCTCGTAGCCTCCCAAACAATCCCTCAGATTTGTTTGACCCTAAAATTGAGCGAACACTTCACCAACTTAGGAGGAACATAATATATAATAAAATAATTCAAGAACCAGTCCTTGTCCAACCAATTGAATTAGATATGGCCAATTCTAGGGAACAAACACTTAAAGAACTCATTTCCCATGATATAAATTACCAAACTCTTGGTATTCAATATCCAAACATAGAAGCTGACTTCAAACTCAAATCGGGCTTGATTCATCTTCTTCCTCATTTCCATGGGCTAGCCGGTGAGGATCCACATCTCCACCGTAAAGAGTTCCAAGTAGTGTGCTCTACCAGGAAGCCTCAAGGGGTTTCTAAGGAACAAATAAAACTATGAGAATTCCATTTATCGCAAGATGAGACTGTTAATTCATGGCTCTACTACCTTCCTCCTGGTTCCATAACCACATGGAATGACATGAAACAACTTTTCGTAGAGAAATTAGTTCTTGCTTCTCGTACAGCTTCTATCCGAAAGGAAATAACTGTTATCCATCAATTCCCAAGCGAATCACTCCATGAGTACTACGAGAGGTTCAAAAAGCTTATTTCTACCTTCCCAAATCACCAAATTCCTGAAAAACTCTTGATCCAATACTTCTATGAGGCGTTATTGGCTATGGAGAGAACTCTCATTGATGTCGCAAGGGGCGGTTCTATTGTTGATAAAACTCATGTAGCTGTAAGAGATGTCATAAGTAACATGGATGAAAACACACAACAATTTCATACTTGAGAACATGCTCAAGTCAAATAAGACCAATATAATCAATCAATTGAGCCAAATAAGATGACTGAGTGGATGAGTGAACTTATAGGTCTTGTGCGACAACTAGCTGTGGATACCAAATCCCCAACCTCATCTTCTCCACAATCAATGTTTCCTGGACCTATCAAAAACTGTGGAATCTGCAACTCTTCATCTCATCCAACAGACACATGTCCACAACTTCAAGAGGATCAATTTGATTCATCTGGACCAATGGAGCTCAATGCAGCATATGCTCAGCGGAACACCAACCCTCAACTATCAGGTCAGTTTGTTAGAAACTTTAACCAACCTCACTCTGAGCCCTTCTCTTCTTCCTATAACCAAGGCCTTAGGTATGGTAATCCCATATCTCGTCCCCCTAAATTCCCTCCTCAAAACCCAAACCAGTTTCAATTTGGTAAAGGTGTTTGTAACTTCCAACAACCTTATCCTTTTATTCCTCAACCTCAAAGGAACAATCCTCCTCCTGGATTCCATTATCCTAGTGAGCCTTCCCATTCCAAAACCAATACAATCGATTTCCCAAGAACCAAAATATAGGTAATCCTAATCCGGGACAAGCCTCTTATTCAAAGAAACCATGGGAAAGTGCAGTGGAATATCTTTCCTCTTTCACCAATTCCAGCCTCAAGAACATTGAAACCCAAATTGGTCAACTTGCGTCCCACCTTAGTCAGTAGTAACCACCCAATTCTTCCCAACTTCCATCTCAACCATTACCCAACCCCAAGAGTAATGTAAGTTCAATTGCACTTAGATCAGAAAAAAAAAATTTATACCTCAAGATAAGTCATATAAACCAGCTTTAAATGTTGACCTAGAAAATGAAAAGAAAAAGAAACTTGAAAAGGAACCTGAAAACATTCACTCTCCTCCTTCAATTCCACTTAGGAACCCAATTCCTTTTCCTCAAGCTGTTTCTAATCCAATGAAGTCCTTTGAACATGATCCTGAAAAGCTCAACATGTTTAGACGCGTTGAATTCAACATTCCCCTCTTAGATTCCATAAAACAAATTCCTAAGTATGCCAAGTTTCTCCAGGATTTGTGTACCTATAAGAGGAAACTTAGGACCTTCGAAAATGTTTCAACCGAAGAGTCCATACCCATTAAGTGAAAAGATCCAGGCACCATTACGTTTCTATGCCAAATTGGAAGTTCCAACTTTGATGATGCACTCATCGACTTAGGAGCCTCAATTAATGTCATGCCCAAATCCATATTCTCAAACCTTGGTTTAGGTCTCTTACACCCAACAAGTGTTGTCATTCAATTGGCCAATCGAAGCTAAACCAGTCCTAAGGGTATAATTGAGGATGTCCTTGTCCGAGTTAATGATCTTATATTCCCTGCTGATTTCTATGTCCTCAACATCGAAGGTGAGACGACCTCTTCTCGATCTCCCTTAATTCTAGGAAGACCATTCCTCATGACTGCGAGAACCAAGATTGATGTCCATTCAGGGAACTTATCCATAGAATTCGATGACCAACTGGTCAAGTTCAACATTTTCCAAGCCATGTGATACCCATATGAGGATCACTCCACATTCTCAATCCATGCTTCTGAGGACACTTCTAAGAGTCAATCGAACCCCAATCCACCATGTTCTTCATTTTCTAATGAAAAAGGATCTTATGAAATCTGCACCATGATTAACAAAGTCATAAATTGTGAAGTTGATGTGGAACTTTCATTCATAGACTCTATCAATCTAGAGGATCTTAAAAACTCTCTTGAATCCCACATCAATTCGGATCTCTACTGCTCCACCTTGAACAATATTTAGAAGAATGAATCTGAAGCAACTAAAGTCCCTTCCTCCATTCCTGAGTTCTCTATCCCATAAATGAAAGATGAGACTGATCTGAAACCTCTTCTAGAACACCTAAAATATGCATTCCTTTTCCATGATCACATTTATCCTGTCATTACCTCTTCTTCACTAACCGAAACTGAGGAGTACAAACTTGTTCAAGTGTTAGAGGAAAGAAAAAAGGCCTTAGGGTGGACCCTAGATGACATACCAGGAATCAACCCTGCCCTTTTCATGTATAAAATCCATTTTGAGAAGTAATCCAAACCAATTAGACAACCAAAAATAAGACTCAATCCACTCATACTTGAGTTAGTTAGGGAAGAGATCACCAAGCTTCTTCAAGCTGGTATTATCTACCCAATTTCTGATAGTGAATGGGTTAGTCCAATTCAAGTTGTACCTAAGAAGGGTGGGATAACTGTTGTCATAAATGAACATAGAGAGGTAGTCACAACTCGGGTGAAGAACAAATGGCATGTGTGCATCGACTATAAGAAATTGAATGTTGAAACAAGAAAAGATCACTACCCTCTTCCATTCCTTGATCAAATTTTGGAACAATTAGCTGGAAAGTCACACTATTGCTTTCTTGATGGATACACCGGCTACTTCCAAATCCCAATCGCACCTCAAGACCAAGAAAATACTACTTTCACATGATCCTTTGGAACATATGCATATAGAAGAATGCCTTTTGGCCATTGCAATGCTCCTACAACATTCTAGAGGTGTATGATGAGTATCTTTTCCAAATTCATTGAACACATCATGGAAGTATTCATGGATGAATTCACCACTTATGGTGAGTCATTTGAATCTTATTTGAATTCACTCTCTCTAGTACTCTAAAAGTTTTTCAATTGTAACCTTGTGTTAAATTTTGAAAAAAATCACTTCATGGTTGCAAATGGGATTTTTCTAGGGAACATACTTTCAAAAGATGGTATTGAAGTCGATCCAGCCAAAATTGAAGTGATGAAATCACTTCCTCAACCCACTTTTGTTCGAGACATACATTCATTTCTCGGTCATGCCATTTTCTATCGGAGATTCATCCATAACTTCAGTAGGATTTCCCTCCCACTCACTCGTTTTCTCCAAAATGATGTCACTTTCCATTTCGATGAGGATTGAAAGAGAGCCTTCATTGAACTCAAAACTGCTCTTACATCTGCCCCGATAATCCAACCCCCAGATTGGTTCTTACCCTTTGAGATGATGTGTGATGCTTCAGATAGAGCTGTTGGGGATGTTCTTGGACAAATAATAGAAAAGATTCCTCATGTCATCTATTATTCCTCAGAAACATTGGATGAAACTCAATCTCACTAAACTGTCACTGAAAAGGAAGTTTTAGCAGTGGTTTTTGCCTTAGATAAATTCCGGACCTATCTCTTAGGTTCCAAAATCATCATCTTCACAGACCATTCTTCTATAAAGTTCTTACTCAAGAAAAGTTATTCCAAACTGAGGCTAATAAGATGGATCTTAATGCTACAAGAGTTTGACATTGAAATAAAATATAGACCAGGAAAAGAAAACCCCGTGGCTGATCACTTGAGTGGAATTTCTAATTCTTCTCATTCTGAAATCATCGATCATGAATTCCCCACCGATCACCTTTCATCTCTCACTCCAAAAATACCATGGTATTCCCCAATTGTAAATTACTTGGTTTCTGGTGTTTTTCCTAAAAAATTTTCAAAATCACAAAAAATGAAGTTGAAAAGTGATTCAAAATACTATTTTTGGGAAGAGAATAAACTTTAGAAAACTGGGGCAGACATGGTAATTAGGAGATGTGTTGATGAAGATGAACATTCCTCCGTCTTAGAATTCTGTTACTCACTTCTCGGAGGTGGCCACTTTGGACCACAAAGAACCTCCCGAAAGGTCCTAGACTCTGGATTCTTCTGGCCTTCACTCTTCAAGGACTCACATGAGTTATGTCAATCATGTCCCACTTGCAAAAAGTTTGGCACAATTTCAATGAAAAATGAAATGCCCAAAAAATCATTAATTTTTTGTGAGATCTTTGATGTTTGGGGAATCTATTTCATGGGACCATTTCCCCCTTCCAATGGATTCTGATACATCCTTCTTACGGTTGATTATTTTTCTAGGTGGGTTGAGGCCAAACCCACTAGAAAGGATGATTCACATATTGTTAGTGAGTTCCAAAGGACACACATCTTCCACCGATTTGGCACACCACGTGCCTTCATAAGTGACTTAGGAACCCATTTCTGTAATAGAACCATGGAATCTCTTTTGCAAAAGAATGGGGTTGTACATAAAACTTCAATTGCATATCACCCTCAAACAAATGGAATGACTGAACTTCTTAATAGAGAAGTGAATAGAGTTCTTGTGAGAATTGTAAAACCCACTAGAAAAGGCTGGCCTGAAAGACTTGGTGAAGCTATTTGGTCTTATCAAACTGCCTATAAAACATCCATTGGGATGTCTCCTTTAGGATAGTTTTTGGTAAAGCATGTCATATACCAGTTGAAATCCAACATAAGTCATTTTGGGTAGTGAAAACTTGTAATTTTGATCTTGAAAAATCCGGTGAAGAAATATAGTTTCAATCGGCTGAACTGGAGGATCTTCGACTTGATTCTTATGATAATTATAATCTCTACAAAGAAAAATACAAGGCACTCCTTGATAAAAAATCCTAAGAAAGGTATTTCATGAATGTGACAAGGTAATGCTCTTAAATTCTCAATTTCAGCTTCACCCAGGTAAGCTTAATTCTCATTGGGAATGTCCTTTTGTCATTACTAATGTTTATCCATTTGGTGCAGTGCAAGTCCAAGACCCCTCTTCCAAAAAGACATTCACGGTTAATGGACATTGGTTAAAGAATCACAATGAGAGGAATCACAATCCTGGATCAACATCAACTTCCACTGGATCCCCAACTTCTGCAGTCAACCCACCACTAGATGGAAATGTCAACCCACCAAATCCAAACCAGGGGGCACCAATTTCCCTTTAACTCTCTCTATCTCTTCCTTTCTCTCACTCTTACTTATTTTCCCTCTATTTAACTTTTTTACAACTTTCTTCATCAAACCCTTTATTTTTATCTTTCAATTTTGTGTGGGTGTGTATTTTATAGAACACTAAAAAAATAAAAAAATAAAAAAAATGTCAAAAAAACAAGAGTCATACTTACTCACCTTTAATTTTCAAATTTTGTCCAACCATTTTGGGGAGTCAAAAGGAATGGTTTCATCTCAATTTTTTTTATTTCATAATATATTTGGATAAAGAATTTTTTGTCAAGAATAATACATTTTGAATGCTCAGTTATTTATTTGGAAAATGCTTTTCCCCAACCGTGAGAACCAACATTGGATTTCATACCAGGGCTACCTATGGCCATCTTTTCAAAATGTGTGTTTTCACCCCCATTTGTGAGTCTTGAGTTTGGGTACCTTCAAGCTGAATTTCCTACTTTAGTGTGAATTAATATGATAGAAGCATTTTATGAACCATATGAGAATCAAAATAGCCAAATAGCCTCCCATTTTCCTTACATTAATCCTCCCTTTGAAATCCCCTTCAAGCCTATGAAAACCTTTTCTTTGATATCCACATTACAAGCCCAATACCATTTCCCACCAAATATCAACATTTATTTTCATTGCATAATTTTTTTTAAATTTAAGTGTGGGGGGGGGGGATGGATTTCATTTTGGGTACCCTTTTTTGATTTCACCATGTTATCATATGCTTGAGGGCAAGCATCAATTCCAGTGTAGGGGAGAGGTTGTTATTCAGTGTGTTTTGGGGAATGTAATTTACATTAATTTATTTAATTTTTTAAATTTTATTGACAAGTGTTAAAAAAATCAAAAAAAATCATAAAAAATCATAAAAAAGAACAAAAACAAAAATGGGTTGTTTCTTGGGTAGGTCAAAAATCACTCTTCCTCAACCTTTTATCTTATTATAACAATTACAATTATTGTCGTGAGGAGATCAATCATGGGTTGGGATATGAGTGTGAGATCTTTTCCAAGTTCAACTTTTGAAAAAACAAAAAGAAGAAGAATAAAACAAAAAACACTGGAATTATATTCTTATATCATTTGGAGAAGTTTTGTTGTTTTTAAATATTTCATATTCTAATCCCCTTAAAATTTTCTTCCTCTATTGTATATTTCTTCACACAATCATTCACTTGTAAATATGTGTTTTCATTTCCTTCCATGTTTTATTTCAAAAAAAATGTGCATTGCCTTTTCTATATTGGTGTTTTACCGCTCTTCTTATCTCTCTTGGACATTATATTACTACCATCCCATAGCCACAGAAAAACCCCTTAATAATACCTCTTGATTATTGTGCACTTTGGATAGGGATTGAAAGCTTAGAGCTCTTTCAAACTCTAATATTTTCACTTTTGGTTGTTGAAAGAGTGAACCTCCACAAATGAATTTTATCATCTTGAGATATGTGAGTTTTGAGTGTCCACATTTTCCATTTCTAAATTTGATCATGAAAAAAATGAATTAGTTTTGGAACATTGTTTCTGTAACAACTTGTGGTGTAATTCAAAATGGATGAGTGAAATAGTCTAAACCTCCCCTGATTGGAGAAAACAAAATTTTAATATTTGTTGGTGAGTGAAAATGATTTTGTCATGTTTTTATATTTCTTGCACATGAGGACATGCACAAGACTAAGTGTGGGGGAGATGATGTTATTAATATTTTCATGACTTATTATATACCCCCTTTACTGATTTTATATGAAATGTTCATAATTTGTGTGAAAAATTAATGTTTTAATACTAAGTATAATTTTTGAGCATTTTTAGAAGTAGTCCAATTGAGTCAGTTTACTATTTTATTTATAAATCTCCCCCTAATGATACAAATTGTGTGGTTATTGTTTTTTAGGATTTCTAATTCAATATAAAACATTTAATTAGAAGGGATCATGGGCCAATTCTTCCATTTGAAAGATCACATGTACCACACAAGATGACCCAAAGAATTTGTGAAGAAACTGGACAATCCATGATGATTGAGTTACTAGTCTAAATCCCGAAGCACAAATTTTATGGAGCTATACCAACTGTTATTGATTATTCAAAAGAATAATGGATAAAAATTTCAAGGTCCAACTCCAAGAACAAAGGGCCCAAATGAAGCTTTGAAATCTAACCCACCATTATGGACGGGAATTATAAATCAAATACTATTCATGACATATCTCATGATGTAATCATCAAATCATGCTGCAATTTTGCAGTGTGAAATATGAGATATATTATTCCCACTTTGTTAAAGAAATAATTTGGCTTTTAAGGAATATTCCTATTGAAAAACCATTTCATCTTTTGGACTTAAAATAAATTGGATTGAAATGGACAGATTAAATTTGTTTAATCAACCGGCCATAACTTTGGTTCCATAGGTCCAAATGACTCGAATATTTGAGAGAGGTCGGAAAAATTTATTATCTACAACTTAGAAGAAGGAGATAGCTCGATATTCAGATTTCTGAATAGCCAAAAACGATATTCAAGTGGAGAGACAGATTGGGAATGAAAACAGTCCACTTCTTTCAGCTATAAATGCATCCCCCTCCTCTCATTCAAAGGGGTTGGCATTTTAGAATAGAGGATCATAAATTGGAACAAAAAAATACTTTAAAAAGGATTGTTAGGACCTTCCATACTCTCGTTTTCACTAGAGATACCCTTCCTCCTCTCTTTACTTCCTTTCACTTTTGTGTTGTTTTTCGTTTGTAATCTTTTATGTTTTTGTTTTGTAATTCTGTTTTAATGAAAGTTTATTCTTCAATATCTCTTATTCTCATCCAGCTTCTAAAGTATAATATTAATATTTGTAAAATAGTTTAAATATAGTTGAATCCCCTTCCCTTCTTTTGCTTCCTCATTCAATCGAATGTTCATTTTTTTAATTCTCATCATTGTTCGTGTGTGTGTGTTCTACGCACCACTCTTTTCTAGTCCCTTTATTTTTCTTCAATTCTTAATTTATCATCATAATAATTATAACCGTATTATTAAACACCCAAGTGGATGATTAAATTTCTCACTGGGGTGAGTCAAAAATTTTGGATGTTAAGTGATTGAGAGTATTTGCTCGATGAGTATTCGTTAATTTAACATTGTGTATGTTGGACTTAACATGTCATGGATTAATGAAATATTTTGTTTAACATGTGACATCCATGGATTATTGGAACCATAAAACACTACCATAAACAAGTAATGGTAATTATTATAACCCTAAGTTAATTTAATTCCTGGATTAAAGCCTTAACACTTAGGAATTCCAATCAACATTATCTTGTGAAGTGGGTGTTAATTTAAATGAAATATAAAGAAAAGCTCAAATATATCAGAAGATTAACTCCCAAATATTTAACTCACCCCAATATTTATCAATTTGTTAAATCAAACATCATACATAAATTATTTTCTAATCTCTGCAAACATCCCCCCCCCCAATAAAAAAAATAATCAACAAAAAACAAATGACTATTACAAAGTATCATCATCGAGGATTCGACCCGAGTACTGCTATACACATTAGCAAAGTACCAGAACATTGACTGGTCGATAGGAGACAATCGGCCACACGTTTCAATCATTAATATAAAAGTACTAATAAAGGGGGTCTATTATTAGCTCTAAAAAGCACGAATAAGGGTCCCCTTTATCAGCGCTAAAAATAACTTTGATAAAGGCCAAGCTAGATGTATGTGCTACTAATATAACACCACACCAACAAAAACCTACAAAAAACTCTAATTTCAAACAATTATATATAAATTTATTGTTTCACCCAGAATATATAAAATTACACCCATGGTATGTACAAAAAACACTTCTATATACATTTCAAACAATGTTTTGTACAATTACATATACAGTTATCCAACAAACATTTAAAAACAATAATGTTTCATCTTTTAAAACCCATGATCCCCTATAAAAAATGACTGAAAATGGAATCATTTGAAAAACACATCATCCCAACCTGTGAAATAGACTCTTCATATATAAGAAAACAAATATTGTGTTTGTAATATGAAAATAAAATAAATTAAATAGTGATATAAAAGAATACAATAATAAAATGTAAATATTTAATAAAAAAGTCACATTTGGAGTTATACTGGTCACACTATGTATTGTATTAAGGTGGTGTTGATTCTTATACATCACAAATGAGTTATAGATCACTTTCCAAAATTATCCAAACAATCTGAATGTGTTTTCCTGGTTTTGAGTGTGTCTCTTTTTCTTTTACCGAAATTGATGTTAACTTTAAATAATGATTCATTTGGAGTTATAATAGTGACATCATGTGTTAGATTGAGGTTCATATGATTCCTACCTGTCAAAAATTACAAATGGATAATTTTCCTAAAGTATCCAAATATTATAAAGTTTTTTTCATGGTTTTCAGTATGTCAGTTGTAATTTTTTATGAAAATGTCATTTCCAATAAGAACACACGCATTATGAGTAATATCAGTTTCATCATGTATCAGTCTGAGATGATAATGCTTCATAAACATCACAAATGAGTTATGAATCAGTTTCCAAAATTATCAAGACAATCATAATGTGTTTTCTTGGATTATAATGAGTGACTTGTTCGAACTAAAATGTCAATTTTATACTGATAATGGAAACTTTTAGTCATACTGGTCACACCATGCATAGTATTGAGGTTCAATTGAATTATATGTGTCTCAAATGACCCATGGATATTTTTCCTAAAATATAAAAACAATCTAAATGATTTTTCTCGGTTTTAAGTATACCATAAGTTTTTTACTTAAATTAATGTTAATTTGAAATAAAAAGAGACACTTTGAGTTATAGAGGCCAAACAATGAATCGTATTGAGGTTAATATGATTCATACATGTCATAAATAACAAATATACCATTTTCCTAATTTATCAAATCAATCCAGATGTATTTTCTTGGTTTTCAATATGTCACTTGTTGTTTTACTTAAATTAATTTCAATTTTAAATAAAAAGAGACACTTTGAGTTATACCGGCCACATTGTGCATCGTATTGAGATGAGCCTAATTCCTACACATAAAAAATATATATAGACCATTTTTATAATGTATAAAAATAATCCTAATGTGTTTGATTGGTTTTCAGTATGCCAGTTGTGTTGTTTATGAAAATGACATTTCAAACTAAAAACACACATTATGAGTCATACTGGTCGCATTGTGCATCAGTTTGACATGAGACTACTTCATAAATATCACAAATGGATTATGAATATCTACACTAAATTATCAATACAATTAGATTTTATTTTATTGGTTTCTAATGAGTGGGACATTTTGAACTAAAATTTCATTTTTAAACTGATAATTGAAACTTTTAGTTATACCGGCTACACTGTGCATCATATTGAGGTCCAGATGATTCATACACATAAAAAATGTTATATAAGTCATATTCCTAAAATATAATAATAATAGAAATGTTTTTTTTTTGGTTTTTAGTATGTCACTTGTTGTTTTTACATAAATTAATGTTAATTTTAAAGACACTTTGAGTTATTCTAGCCACACTTTGCATCATATTGAGGTGCATCTAATTCCTACATGTCACAAATGACTTGTGGATATTTTTCGTAATGTATCATAACAATAAGAGTGAATTTTATTTTTTCCCAATATTTCAGTTGCGTTTTTACTAAAATATCATTTCAAACTAGAAACACACATTATAAGTCATACTAGTCATATCATGCATCATTTTGACATGAGACTACTTCATATATGTCAAAAATTATTTATGAATGATTTTCTTAAATTATCAAGACAATAAGGATGTATTTTCTTAGTTTTTAGTGAGTGGAACATTTTGAACTAGAATGCCAATTTTAAACTAATAACTGACACTTTTAGTCATACCGGTCACACCATGTTTCATATTGAGGTGTGGTTGATTCCTAAATGTAAAAAATGACTAATGGATTGTTTTTTATAAATCAAAAAAACAAACCAAATTCATTTTCTCAGTTTCTTGTTTGGAATTGTTCTTTTTGTTGAATTTAATGTCAATTTAATATAAATACACAAATAAAGTCATACCAGCCACACTGTACATCATATTGAGGTGTGGTTAATTTATACACATCAAAATGATTTATGGATCTTTTTTCTAAAGTATCAAAACAAAACGAATTTGTTTTCTTAGTTTTCAGTATGCATGCTCTATTTTTTACTAAACTGTAATTTCAAACTAGAAACATGCATTATGAGTAATACATGTCCCATCATGCATTATTTTGATGTAATACTGCTTCATACACATCAAAAGTGACTTAGAAATCAATATCTAAAATTATTAATATAATTGGAGCATGTGTTCTTGGTTTTAATTGAGTGAAACATTTTGAACTAAAAGGTCAATTTTAAAATGATAATAGAATATTTTAGTCATACGGGTAAAACCATATATCATATTGAGGTGTGGATGACTCTAACATGTCAAAAATGACTCGTGGAACATTTTTCAAAGTATCAAAAAAATCCAAATTTGTTTTCTTGGATTTCAGTATGTCACTTGTTCTTTTTGCTGAATTTAATGTCAATTTATTATAAAACTACACGCTTAAAGTTATACCAGCTACATTGTGCATCAGATTGAGGTTAGGAACATTAATACATATAAAAATGACTTATGGATCATTTTACTAATATATCAAAACAATCTGAATGTGTTTCCTTAGTTTTCAGTATGCGATTTTTGATTTTTTACAACAATGTCATTTGAAACTCAAAACACACATTTTGAGCCATACCGGTCACATTGTGCATCAGTTTGATGTGAGACAACTTCATTCAAATCATAAATCACTTATTAATCACTTTCTTAAATTATAAAGACAATTAGATAATGTTTTCTAGGTTTTTAGTGAGTGATATATTTTGGAAATAAATGTCAATTTAAAACTAATAACGAGAAATTTTAGTTATACATGTAACACCATGAATTTTATTGATATGTGGTTGATTCTTACACATAAAAATGACTCATGGATCATTTTACTAAAGTATCAAAATAATACAAATTTTTTTCTCGGTTTTCAGTGTGTCAGTTGCTCTTTTTGATGAATTAAATGTCAATTTAATATAAAAATACACACTTAAAGACATTCTGGACACACTATGAATTTTATTGTGGTGAGGTTGATTCCTACACATATAAAATTACTTATAGATCATTTTACTATAGTATCAAAACAATCCTAATGTATTTTATCAGTTTTTCAGGATTCTGATTGTTCTTTTTCTAAAATTAATGTCAATTTTAAATAAAAAGTGACACTTTGAGTTATACTAGTTACTTATTATTTTTTCTTAGTTTTGAGTAGGTAAAATGATGAAAAAATTAATTAATTACATAAGTAGTAGGAATTCACCATTATAGATTTTTTACCCATTTCTTGATGTGATTATCTTAGTTGTATCCTTGAAGTCAAATCTCTCCCAAGAATGAGCATCTTCGAACAAACCTCCATGAGTCGAACAAAGGAATCCACCTATATATGAAAACAATTATTATGCGAGTAATACTAAAAAAGTAAATTAATCATAAATATGAAACAATACAGTACTTTTATGGAAGTCATATCTTTATCCTATTTGTGTACATTCTTTCATCAGGTATGTTTCCCCTTCATTTATTTTCACATCTATACCATCTTGTCAATACGAGTCTTTTTGACAATTATAGTAGTACTGTAAAAATAAATAAAAAAAGTATTAGTAAATATTTTAAATTAAATAGTAATTATCTTCAAAAAATACCCCTTTAGGGATGCTAGTTTGTTCATGGAAAATGATCTCTCTCAAAAATTTAGAAACAGAATAACCACAGTATTTTCCACTGGTTTGATTCGGAGACTACAGAATAATTGAGGAGAATAATTAATTTATTTTGAGATGTGTTTGTATAGTAAAATATTATTATATATTCCTTGATACATGCCAAGTTACAGTACTTTTCTTCTTTCTCATGCTTATCTCCTGGCCTTATTCCTTTTCTTTCATGATATTGATATACCTCTCTATAAGAAAATAATCCTTATTCAAAGAAAATATTTATTATATAACTTGATGTTTAGTTATAAAATGTTATATGTAGAGTTTTACTTATTGAAAAATTCCATCATTTGTGGATGATTTGTTTGATATCCATGCATTGAATCCAAGAAATAAATATTGGGAGTATCCAAGTTTTCTACAATGAGAATTCAATGCAGTCTAAAAACACAAAAGGGAATAAGTAATAAAAGGAATGAAAATATATGTGATATGATTAAAGTGTGGAGTTTTACCCCTACATCATTTTTATTAAAGAGAGTATGTTATCTAAAATTTTACATTAAAATGATTTTACCAAACCTACCACTATTTTATCCTTGTTTGGTTTCTATTTTTGTTTTTACTATATAGGAGATATGAGGACTAATGAGTCCAACTTTTTTTCATAGGAAAATACCATCCATTATTTTTTCGTATACCCACCTTCCAAAAATAAAAAATTTATTTATTAATAATTAATACTGTATATCATCTTTTAAAAAATCATATCATGAAATCATACATCAGGTATACATTTACAAATGTGCCGCCTAACCAATCATAGTTGAGTATTTCACTTACACTCTCAACACTAATTAAGTCATGTTATTTCTCTCCATATATATTTTATTCAAAATTAACAATGTGATTAAGGAATTTTTTAAACTTTTTATGCACATTAACCTTAAATGATAATAAATGTGGATAACGAACAAGTGGGGTAATTATGATTTTGGTAGATCTTTTCGATCGATTAGTCGATCATTTATACGGTTTTGATATGGTTGTTAATTTAATCCCCTTCCCTTTTTCTGTCTATAATAACATTCATCAGTTCAGACATTCTTTCATTAATTTCTAATGGTCTAGCTTGAAAAATAAATATGAAATGAATACCTCCTTGTCTACATGTTTTTTATAATATGTGACAACCATGCGATGAATCTTCCAATATGTTTTTTGACCATATGAATATCTTACCCATAAATTGGAATAGGTATCTTAGTGCTCAACTTATTGGCTACGCTAATAGACTCTCACACATGACCTGTTGTAAGAGGTCTACTATATATCATGTCATTTTGGATATTTAACATTGTATCCCTCACTAAAAGGCTATGAGTGAGTGTTGATATATTTAAATCATAGTCATTATCACCCTATAAAATATCAGTATAGAAAAGGTATCAGTTTCTATTTGATTCACATTTCATACAAACATTTATTAGAAAATCGATTACCTTGGCTAAGAAATCTCTTTGAGAGGAATGTATTTCCAAATAGCTAGTAGGGGTGGGGTGGGATCTCTACATGGTGGTTGTTCTTGAGTTAATTCTTGTCTTTCCTTCCCCCCCATTAATGTTTCCATCATCTCTTTCTGACATTGGAATTCTACTTCAAGGGTAGCATATACTTCTATCATATGTTTCATTACTTTACATTGATTATCCCCTTGTTTTTTTCTCAAAATATGTTTTGGGGTGTCACACCTAAACTTGCAACCCTAAGGTGACCATACTGTTCTGGCCACTTGAAGTCCACCGATAGTATGTATTCATCTGGTACACGTGTTTCTTATTCCTATGACTATGTTAGATATAAATTATAGTAAAATAAGTTATCATTGTATTGTAATATCTATTTAAATAATTTTTTTTATTATGAAAATCTTACACATGTTTCCCACACTTTTGTGTGTTTTCATCTATTAGTATCCCTTCATTATTTACACGTGCCTCCTTCTATAGCACGTGGTATGTGAAGGAAGTAAATTTGTATTTGGATTCACTAATCTACATATAAACAGGGGAACATAATTATGTTATTGTTTCTTGTCACATAAAAGTATTACGGTAGATTTAAAATACATACCATTTTTTTCAAGTGAAGCATACCCCATTTGTGATTTACGGTAGGGGTGTGTTGGTTCTTCTACCCATTCCTTATTTATAGAACTCAGTTTCTATTTCATAAATAAAAAAAATCAATAAAAGTGATGAATAAAAATATCTTTACACAACATATTACTATCCATAATGTACCTAAAATACACATCTGCATGATATCCTATAAGTGAATCACATGCTTCTTGGGTTATCAGGTGTTTATAGATAAGTGGTGGGTTGGATTTTCTTTTCCATTCAACACCTTTAAGATGATTTCTAGTTATAATTGTGTGAAATCTATTGTGAATCCTTTTATTAAGCCATAATACATATTTCTTATGGGATTTATCTACTATAATTGATCTCCACAATGAATGATAAAGAGTAAGTTAATGTTTAATTATTATTTTTAGTAAAATAAATAAATGAGATCATAATTTTAGCATAATCACTTCCCATGCCATTGTCTTAATCATGAGCCCAACATGGTTCCATGGATATATATCAATTGGAATGCATTACCGAGTAAATATTTCAATGTAACTTTTGAACATGGCCTTGTTAGGGTTAACATGATGGCCTCACACATTCTATAAGACCTCATATTTTATGCCTTTGACTTTTCACCTTAATGATTTTGGCTAACACCATCAAACAATGATTCTTATGTTTTTTTTGCATTGCCAGTCCTTCATTTCCTAGAATTTACTTGGATTTAAAATTGTAAATATGTTCCTTTAGAGAAACAGCATCTGCATGTGCAGATGGTCATTGTACCTCTACACTGGGAGTAGTAACTGGTTGAGAAACCTATTGTTCCTCAAGAATTGGAGCACCAGAACCTGCAGAAGGTCATTTTTCCTTGGGATTTTGAGCACCATCACATTTATAAGACCATTTTTCCTCTGCACTATGAGTAGAAACATGTTGAGAGACCTATTTTTGTTTAGGATTGGGAGAACCAGCACGTGTGGAAGTCATTATCTACAGAAGTGGTTTTACATTTAATTTAGTGTACACAAATTCCGCAAAAAATGAATAATAAAATGAGGTAACCTAATGTATAATACAAAAAATATATTACCTGATTATTGAACTTTCTTTTTTTAAAGGATGAAGGGATTTAACCCCTATATCAACTATCCAAATCCCTTAATTATGGTCTCCTCGGACAAACAAAATGATGCTTACATTGGAACTGGTATAAAATGATTTCGACATCCCACTGAAAGGTCCATCCTCAGTTTAATTTTCATTTAAACCGTCAAAGGTTTTTGTCGATAACAAAACAATTAACCACTATTAGTTTACGAGATCTGGAATATAAAATACATGTACTATCTGTGATACCATTATAAAGGTTTCATATTTTTACCCTTCCTTTCTAAAATCAAATTTCACAAATCCCAATTCATTTATTTTAACATCACCTATATTATCAACCCACTTGGATTGAAAAATTATCACATGTAATGTTGTATAATATAACTCCCATATTTGTTTGATGATGCCAAAGTCTGACATATTCGTGTAAATTGGATTTATATCCTTAGTATCGGAAATATGCATCACTTCATCCACAAGTGTAACTCCACTATTTTTCATGTTGTTGTCTTCATCATGCTCATTTTTATAGAATTTATAACCATTAATTATATAACTATTGTAAGATAATACAAAAAAAACTTTTTCCTCCTTCTAGTCATCAAAGTCATTCTGAAATTGTATCCATATTTTCATCTGACTACTTAATAATATGGTCCCAAAACCATCCTATAAATTATTGATTATCTGTATTTGAAATCCATCTATCATCCCTTGATGGATTAAAATGACTAAAAATTTCTTTATGGGTTTCAAAATATAAGGAATTTTCACAACTATTATGCAAAATGTAAAGGTGCACCTACTCCCAATCTGTAATATTGACTGTGATAACATCTCTTCCAGAAATTCCTTCACCCACAAGTTGCATAGTGTGAAGATATTTCAATAGACCAATGATTTCCCCACTAGATAGGTATTTGATAAAATATTCAATAGCTTCCTCGACAATATATCACTCCACATCATAACCCTTTGGATGACTTTGATTTTTTTCAAACCCTTTCAAAATCATCATATACCATTCAATGGGGTATATCCATCTATATTTCATAGGACCACAGAGTCGAATCTCTTTCACCAAATGATCCATTATATCAAATAATGTTAGAAGGAAAAATATTTCCAAATAACATAATATGACAGATATTTATCTTTCTATGGTCAACAATTTTTTCTGGTCAATAACTTTGATGCATATAACATTGATGAAGAAATGGATCTTGGTCAGGTATTCCTTGATTTTGTACTCACACTACAATGAGTCCAATAGGTGGCCTATGTAGAATCCTAAAAAATAGAAAATCCACATGACTCTCCCAAACATTCCTCATTAGGGACACTCCTATAGACTAAAAAACCATAAAACTAGGGGAAAATAGCTAGTTTGTGAACTAACTAGTGTAATATACATTTGGACCTATTTCTTAACTCATAAGGTTCTCATCCATCCAAACAAGTGGAAGTGAGGAACAACAAGTCAATGATCATCACATGAATAAATATAACATATTTAACAAATCGCATGTCAACTATAACACCCTCATAAGAAAGAGACCATTTTCACATCCACGAAAAACCATCAAACATTTCATATTAATAATAAATTGCATCCCTATGAGGGAAAATTCCAAAATATACAATAAAACAAGGGGCCCCCTAATTTAAATCATGTAGGTGATGTTCGATGCAAATTTTGTTTAGGAGTTTCTATTGGTTTAAAAATTAATTCACCTTTTACGGGAGTGAGTTTATGATGGATATCCTATAGATTGAATAGAGTTAGTGACATGTGCTTTCCATGGTGTTGTTATCAAACTATATGTCTTACCTATTTAATGTATTTGTTTTCCTAATTCTATAAAATTCTAAACATAAAATATTATCGAAAAACTATATTTCATGTGTCCTTTGAAAACTATCTATAAAATCACATTTTAAATCCCATTAAAAAAACACCATTTACACAAATTCCTCTTTAATATAACACAATATTTTAAAAATAAATCAATAAATTCAAAGAACTCTTTCGAATAACAAATATTCCTTTTTTTAAAGAATTCAAGGCAACATCATGACCCAACATTATTAATATTTTAAAATTAATGATAATCCACTATATTTTAAATTTTTTCATTTAAAACATCACACATCCCTTGTAAAAGTGAAACCAACCTTAAATACCCTTTCAAAACATTCACATCCTTTTATGAAAGCCAATCAGGTTAGTTGAGAAATAGATGTCATGTAACCTAAGTCCATGCTAAGTGTTTGAATCATTTTAATGTTATTTAAAACCAAAATAGAGTATGTTGAACACATATAATTGTTTAAGAAACATTTCAAAACAGATGAATCATTTTAAAAGAGTCACTTAGTAATTTTCACGAAGATATAAATCCCAAGATATGAACTTTATAAAAGATACATGAATCCGAAATAACCAAGATTTTATAAAATATAAAGCTATAATACTAATAAAAAAATATAGTTTTAGGGAAAATAAACATTCATGCATATAGTAATATCAAATGACACATAAAACATGTGGAATTCCTATTAGTGGGTCTGTCCTTGGGACTATTATTCTTAGAGATCACCAAGTGTGAACTTCATGAGAGATGTATCAATTTCATATGAGACTCCATCAACTGATAGTTAACCATCATCTATGTCCTATAAGATAGATGTATATAGACTATATGATATATTTACTAAAGAATATATTTATGGAATATATATGTTCTCATTATAGCGGGAAAATATTATAAATGTTAATGTGAATTATATTCAAAGGTCTGAAAAAGAAATTTCTAGTTAGATATTTAATCATCGTCGAGTCACTATCGTCAGACTTTCCTTTATGTTATTTACTTGGAGAAATTTATTTGTATTTTAGACATTTTTCATGTATTATGGGACGATTCAAGTTCAATTTTTATATTATATAATGGGTTTTCAGGGTTTTTATTTATTCTATCTACTAATCCTATTTGTTTATTGAGGTTCATGAACTCCATACGTGATTTTTTTATACCATTAGTACTATTAACAAATCTAGGGCCTAATGGAGATAAAATTCAGGGGATATTATCTTTATTTTTCTTTATCTACCCACGAGGGGTACCTATTGAAACATTACAAGATAGATCTATCAGAAGAATCGAAAAGTTTCCCTAGAGGTTTCTATACCTATACTTCCCACCCTCTAAGATGATAAAGTTAAGAAATTACTGTAAAATATTAATTTAATAGTAAGGAGAGTTATATTTTTTGGAATGGGATAGATTTAAATATAGTAAATAATTTTTTTCTATATCATCGATTAAACATTTATATCTATGATAAAAAAATTACAATACATTGAATGTGAATGAGACGGTCTTTATTGGCATTTCTACCGATCCTGGATTGATGCTAAAAATAGTAAACATTTCTTACATTCTATATAATTTTTTTTATAAATAATATCTTATTGGTACATGACTTTGATTCAACCCTATGTTTTACTCATGATTTTTAAAATGAAACATACTGGAATTCCCATGTGGATGCTCAAAAAAACAAAAAAAATGTGATTTATTGATTTTCCGTTGATATATCTGAGTATCGAGAAGGATCAGAACACAATTATCTGATTTTAGGTAATTATAAGGGATATAATATTCCATAACAAAATATCAACTCATTAGTCAAAATTAAATTTGGTATCATCCAAAAATTTATAATACCTTTAATATAAATCAATATTTACCAAGGTAAAATACAATATTTCTAGGTCAAAGTCCATTTCACTTTCTTTATAAGCAATCCAGACTTCAATACAATTAAGATGCATCAAAGGAAAACAACCCCATTTCATGGTGGAATTCTATCCTTGTTTAACTAATTCAATTAGAAAATTACACAAAATCTATCTATATATTATGAATTCTTAATAATGTAGAAAATGACATACCCTTTAGCGGCAACAGTAGTGTCTGGTGGTGGAAAAGTTGTGGTAGGCAGCAGCGACAGTAGTCATGGAGGGGTTCGCGGCAGAGGTGGGGTTCAAGGAAGAGGTGGATTTTCTATAGAGGAGGGTTTTCTGGTGGATGAGGGGTTCAGTGCGCAGAGGAAGTGGGTTCACGACAGAGGTGGGTTTGTAGTGGAGGACCATCAGACAAGGGTTCGCATCGGAGGTGGGTTCGTGATAGAGGAGTGGCAGACGAGGGTTCCCGACGAAGGTGGATTCAGGGGGGGAGGAGGGGTTCATAGCGTCGGAGGAGGGGTTGACGTTAGTGGAGGGGTCGGGGCAGAGGAGAGGTTGGCGGCACAGGGGTCGGCCTCCGCAAGAGGTTAAGATGTGTGAGGGAAGGATGAGACTGTTAGGCTTTATTTATAAAAGGAGGTGAACCTTTAATCAGTGCTAGTTAAAAAGCGCTGGTAAATGTATTTTTTATGAGTGCTAAAATAAAAAGCGCTGATAAAACATGCCTTTATCGGCATTTTTTAGCAATGACAAAGATATAATGTAAGTAATTAATTTATATTATTATATATATTTATAATTTCATATGTATGATCAATAAATATATATTTATTTATAATTATAACAATAAATAAATATTTATTTATTTATAATTATAAAATTATAATAAATATATTAATTATATATAGTAATAAAATGATAAATATAATAAATATATTTATTAAAAGCTTATAATTATTAAAAAATATATATTCATTTAAATAATTATAATTTTAGAAGAATTATAGTTGTATATATATATAATCTTATAAATATATACAATTAATATATTTTTTTATATATTTCTAATATTATAAATATATTTATTATTATATATAATTTAATAAATATATTTAAAAGACATAAAATTTTTGATAAAAAAATATATTTATTTGTAATTAAATTTTTTTAATAAATATATATTGATTTACAGTTTAATTGTAAATATATCAAGATATATATTTAAATAATTGTAAAATTATAACAAATATATTTATAATTTTATTAATATATATAATTAATATATTTATTATAATTTTAGTATTATTTAAATATATCTATATTTTTTAGGATTATAATTATAACTATTTATATTTATTTATAAATATTTGTATATAAATATATATAATTAATATATTTATTATAATTTTATAATTATTAAAATATATCTACATTTATTTGGAATTATAATTATAACAATTTTGTATTTATTTATAAATATTTGCTTGTATTTATAAATATATTCATTTAATTATACATATTTATAATATTATATGTATAATAAATTTGTTTATTATAATTTTATAATTATGGACATATATATATATATATATTTACAGTTATTAATATTAATATAAATAAATATATTTATAGATATTGGTATATAATTCTAAATATATAAATATATATATATATTTATAAAATTATAATAGATGTATTTAATGAAATTTTATAGTTATATATATATATATAGTTATAATTATAATTAAAAACAAATATATTTAAAAAGTATTTTTATATAATTAAAATTTTATAATTATAAAAGTAATGAAAAAATTTATCATTTAAATATATTTATTTTAATTTTATAAGTAATTTTGAGAATGTAACAAATTCATGTGTATAACATGAATAAATCTTATACCTAGTAATATATAGATAATAAAAAAATGAGTCATCCGATATGGAAAACATGAACCATAAGAAGGTTATAATGTACAAATGAACATTCACGATGACTACATAACATATATGCTGGTCAATTATACTAACACATCAATATATTTGTTGACCAAGTTCTATAGAAACATATAATTATTTATTTATATTCATAATTATAAATATATATATTTTAAAAGTATTTATATATAATCCTAAATATAAATAATACAATAAATGTAATAAATACAATAAATCTAATAAATATAATAAATCTAAAAAATATATTAAATATATTAAATATATTTATTATTTAATGAAATTTATTATAATCTTATAATTATTTAAATATATAATTATTTAATTATAATCTTAGAAGTACTTTTTTGAAAACATTATATATATATATATATATATATATATTTGAATTATTAATATATATATATTAATTAAAAAGATCAATTTTTTATTTAATGTATACAAATAAAAATTACCTTTTAATATAAATATAATAATTTTATATAAATTAATAATATTTTTTATTAAAAACTTTTGTCATCTCTACAAATAGAGCTGATAAATCCACCCTTTATCAACCCTAAAAAAAGAACCGATAAAGGGTACACCTTTATTAGCCCTTTTTAGCACTGATCAAGGGTTGATTTATAGGTTCTTTTAGCTAGAACTCATAATGTCCCCCTTTTATCAATGCATTCTTCTTAGTGATGATAAAACCCGGCGCATCCCTTACTTGGATCTGTGGTAGTGTAGGTGGATCAAGGATGTGTTTCCCTAGGAGGGAAGATGTCCCCCTAGGGTTGATAAAATAGAATGACCATTGAGACAGATCTGGGATGAATGGATCATAATCCCCCTTAAGATGAATCTAGAAAATTGATCAGAAAGCCTCTTGTGGCGGATCAGGGAGGTGTGTTCCTTAGAGAGAAGATTTCACACCTGGGTTGATGAACCAAAACACCCCTTGAGATAGATATGTGAGGTATGGATCAGAACAGCCTATGAGACGAATCTGAAAGGTTGGTCAAAACTTACCTTGAGGGAGATTAGGGAATACATCCCAAAGTGGGAGCACCTAAGTTTACCATTGTCCGAGATTTCCCTTGAGACAGACTCAAAGTGTTGACCAAAATTCCCCTTAAGGTGGATCAGGGAGGTACATCTCTAGGAGGGATCCCCAAGGTTTACCATTGGATGGGATTGAACCTCAAGGAGGATTCCTATATGCCATGCTTAGAAGACAATGATCAAAATCCACAATGTTTGATGATGCGGTTTGAGGTCGTGTGATGGGACTGATCCATGCGGTTTAATTTCGTGCAATAAGAATACTCGTTTCATGAAAGGATTGTCAATGAGGGATGGTGTGAAGATTACACATTGAAGATTCCCTTTACAAGAGGATTTCTCTTCGGTAGGATAGTGTGGGGATTATACATTGAGATTCCCAGGAGGATCTCATTCCATGTGAGAGGTAGAGGCATGGGGTTATCCCAAGCCACTCATACATGGAGCGTCATGTGCTTATCACCTAGGGGTAAGACTGCAGTTTTGTGTCATGGAGCTCAAACAATGGTGGACTCACACTATACCCCTCAGGCTTACGTAACCAACTCTAATGTGCATTTGAAAGGGGCATAGTGTTGGCACTTTCAGAGTACAACCAAGGGAGGAGTGGCCAATCATGAGGTCCATGTTATATTTCCCAAGCATAGAAGCAATTAGGGTTAGAGTACAAATTATCAAAAGTAGTAGGCAAGATAATAGGTGAACTGAGGGAATAGGGGGCATCAAGTAGGGGACTCTGAATTTTTTGTGTGAATGTTTGGAGGGTTTCACGCTAGATTTATACAAGTATGGATCTCAAGAACAAGGGCAGGTCATGGAGCCTTATGGATTTGGTGCATGCTAGATTTACGTTGCACACATATCATGGATGCGCATAGGAAGCTTCTCTTGTGCAGATCTGAACTATGTTAAGAAGAGTTGCACAAGGGTTACTTGATTGTAGGCCAAGTCATGATTAGGAATACAAGAGGTCTTTCACACAATATTCTCAACCATGGGTGTTCTATGTTGCTCGCTATCATGGAAGAGGGGTACTTTCATTCATGGTAGTACTGTTTTGTCTTCTGGAGAGCCTCTTTATGGGAGGGGTGAGCTTCTATTTATAACTGAAATCCTCAATGGTGTCTTCTCAAGTCCATGGTCATAAAAGGGGCTTTATGAATACTTTCTTCTTTTTCCGCTGGGGTTTTGTCATGCAACATCAGCGGATTGATGCCAACTTCAGCACTCAAAGAGAGTTGTTGTGTGAAACCAATATTTCATGCATGAAACTCTTATTTCTTGCATTCACCTTCCTTGGAAACCCCTCTAGAATGGGTGAATTTTTTTTAAAAACCTATCATATATGGAGTGTAATGCCTTTGGGTGTGAAATAATGTTCTTGTGAGCTTCTAATGAAGCATACGCGCATCTATCTGATTAGTTCTGGAATGGTCCTTTTGGGTGGGGTGTATTCTTAGTTCATCAAAAGAACACTATTTGAATCTTTAGAAAACTTTTTGACACCAAAATTCCCACTCCCCATCAGAATTTGAGCTGAAAGGGAACCAACAAGTCAGGTTTCAATGGAAACATAGAAGAGAGTTTTCCATTCAAATGGGTGCACGTAAAATTTTTAGTTGGATGTGAAAGGTTGTTGCATGCATAAAAATCCATTTGTCCACACCTATAAAAATTTGTATGGGGATCTCTATGTGGTACCTATACTTTTTTCATTATCAGATTCCTTGATCTCATTCAATAGTTCTATCTATTGCACAAAAAACCAAGATTTGGTCCCATATTCTATGCAACCTCCTTTCACGTATTTGATTTAGTGACAAAGGCATAATTTTGCATGAATTATGCAAAACTAGTTCGTCAACCCATGTTTTCATGAATAATACTACTTCTTATACACGCATCACTTAAACATTCTAGATTCAATCCAATCATCCCATCAACATAACCAAGAAGAGATAAATGATGTTTCCACCACTCAAAGAGAATAAATGTAGGGAAATCCTCAGATCCCTCAAGCTATAAGGGTTGTTTCCAACAACCATTCGAGCATAAAATTCCACACCTTCTCAACCCAAGTTGGTCCGATGGTGGATGACCTGCAGGGAAAATGGAAACAAAAGGAGTACCAGCAAAGATTTAGGGGATGGAGTACTGGTAATTAGGATCACTGGCCATGTCTACTTCACAACGTATACACTGTCAGAGTATTCCGGGTAGTTTGGGTGGCTTCGGTGGGTGACAAAGAGAGTCTGCTTGGGGGTATGTTGGGATTGGAATCACTATATCCTTCATCATACCTATTGGATGCTAATGTATGCGAGATCAGGAGAGGAAATCATGTTACCACCGACCAACATAAATGCCTACCTCTAGGAATATTTCACTTAAAACTAGGTGGAAACATATCCATATGTGATCATGGAGAAAAAAATTCGAGTGATAGAGCAAGTTAGTGCGGTACCGAAGAAGAAGTGCGGTCAGAGGGCTACTCTGGGGAGTGATCCCAGCAACAGGGGGATGATCAAATTAGAGCTGATGTGGGGATGATGTAGGGTGTTGTTTCACCCCATCCTCTTGGAGGATATGGTTCTTAAAAGAGATCTGGGGACCAATCAGGGGCTCCCAGAGCAGGAAGAGAGGACCAAGAAAATATCATAGGAACAATATGAAATAATTACTACAAACAGCTACTGATGTTAACTTCCCATCTCTCTGGATGACATCAAAGATTCTGTGAACATTGATGTCGATGGATGACCTTTGGATAAAGCTGACCCAAGATGACATTGAACTACCTGAGGTTGGTACTATATAGATTACATCCAAGGCTGACCCAAGATGGAATTGAAATACTTGAGGTTGGGACTATATATATTACATCAAAGTTGAGATTCCAAGAAAAAAACATTTACTTGATATCCATTGACACCATTACATTCCACTGGGGGGGAGTATGATCCTCCTTCCACCCTAGTGCGGAAGATGTTCAGTGAAGAACCAAGCCAGGGTAGATTCCATCTGTTGATGACTCATCTGAAGAGGAATCATTAGGCAAGGATTCACATGGCTCTCATGATGAGGGATCCTGATGATCATCCACCATGACGAAGAGTTCTCAAGAAAGTGGTGAAAGCATGGACTCTAAGGATGACTTGGTCACACATCTTGAGGTAAGACTTAACAAATCTCCCTCCCTTGACCCTTCCCCTTTATTATCCAGAATCTCAAAATATAGATTTTGTTATACAGGAACAACTCAAAAATGGGAATGGAGCCTTGACTAGAGGTGGAGAAGGTGTATCATAGGGTGCTAAAGAGTATTCTCTAAGGCTTGTGATGGAGGCTGAAGTAGTTGGTGGGATTTTTAAGGAGGTGATGGTTACAAACTTGGAGCCTCAAGTTTTACATTTAATTAATGGGGGTTATTCCCTTATATTCCAAAGAAATTGCCTACTAGTGAAGTGGTGTGACTAGGAAAATACATCAACGAAATCCATCTTCCCCAAGGTAATATTTCAACCCAACTCACTTAAACCTTTTCATATTTAAAAGGATATTTGATTCAATGAGTTTATTTTTCCAGTATGCAGGTCCTCATGTAGCTCATACTCAACCAATGTTGGGAGACCGGGTACAAGCATGAGAGGTGTTGACTAAGTTTGAGGTATCTCCTATAGTGGAACTCCCTGTAAGGATGCATGGACTCAATTTAATGATGCTCAACCTATGTAAGTTTTCTACTCTCACGCTAGCTCAACTGGTCATTTTCAAATCAAATTGGATGATATTTTCCTATTCAAAGAAGTGATCGAAAGATTGAATGCTCTACAAGATGCTACAATTGAATCTTATGGAGCCCCACCCCATATGACTACACCAATCCTTGAGAAGCCAGTCATTCATGGTGATCTGGTTTTGGTCTCGAGAAAATAGTATATTGTGGTCATAGGTGACTCCACTGGTGGGGTGGATCGTGAGTCCAGCTGAGGTGAAGCTGCTGAGGAAGGGTCTAGTGAGGATGAACAACCTCATGATATGAACACAAACCTGTTCAAGAGGATATAACATGGGGACCCTATTTCCTCCATTATTGTGGCTTTCCCCGAGTATGTGCCTACATCTTCGGAGGAGCTGGAGGGCTCTGTATCCAAATCCATTGAGGAGAATCATAAAGTATGACACTGGGTGTGGAAGATTATGTGATGTTTCATCACTCAAACTCCATAACCATACCAGGTGAGCCAGATGGGATCTCTTCTCCATTAGTTGTGAAATATATACACCAGAGTGGTAGAGGCTAACGGTCTCCATGCAATGATATGTGACTTCCTTGTTGAATGGGTGCATGAAGGGAGACAAATAATATGAACAATGCGGTAGGTGGGCATCATAGAAGGAAAGGGCCCCTTAGGAGAGGGCCTAAGACACCCTGTAGTTTAATGTATTGAAATGAAAATGAAAAACATGTACTCCAAAATCATATGGTAAGGATAATGAATCATAAAACATAATTCCATCTGATCAGTACATGGTGTGTGGGGGGATTATGAACTAGGCCACCCAATATATCATTATCATGTCAGGTTAGGAAGGAATCTTATGTTCATTTCATGGGGTAGATTCATAGATTAAAATCATAAAAAATGATGTAGTAAACTTATGTGAATGATACCCATCCAACCACATAGTTGGGGAAGAAGGAGGGTAATATGATCAGAGACCCAACAATGAGAAATGAGATCCAGGGTTAGTTTTATATAGTTTAATGTCGTAATGGTTGTACCTTAGGAAGATTGTTTCAAATGAATTTAGGAAACATAGAAGAAAATTATCCAAATGTGAATAAAGGGGGTTTACGAGACCACATAACTTCATGAAAAATGTCCCTAAGAAAACCCTCACACAATTTAGGTTCATAAATATTGGACCAAAAAAATCCATGTACAAACAATCATATCACGATGATTTAAAAATCCCAATGCGAATCGAGGGACATGGGGACCCAATACAACACAACCCATTCATAAGGTTTCTTGTACATAGTTAAGAGTAAAAATTTTTGGACTTGGGTTCTGCTCTTAGTTTAAGTTAATATGGTTTAAACAATGGGGCACCTTGAAGCATTCTTCATGGTATGGAGAAGTTTTAACCCAATGTGAATGATTTAATAATGGATCGTATTCCTTGGGGAATGAAAGGGGTGGGTTGAAAAAAATTTAAGGCCATTTTTCTTAGACTGTGGCTTTGAGTTTAGGTCCAAAAAGTTTGGGCCATGAAACAAGTAAAGGAAAGGGCTCCATGTTGGGTCAACATAAGAGCTGGACCAATAATAAAATATTCTAGCGTCGCTATGTATCCCATGAGGATGGGAATCAAGGAACACTCAGTTCATAAGAACGACATAGTAGAAGACCAATGTCTATAAGGACATATCCTCTTGAACAATAGTATTAAATATTCTAATACTTTGATATGAGGCATACCATATTTATACAAGGTAATTAAATTGTTTAATGTCACGCGTAAGGGATATATATTCCTCATATTAGGGTATGAGAAAATCCTTCCCCATTGATGGGTCAAAGTAACTGAATGTGGCTATTACCTAGCAGAAGGATCGTAAGAAATTTTGGTATGATTACACAGTAAGTAAAAAATGGTTTTGTAGTGAATCTATAGGTGGGGATAAAGAAGGAAAGTCTAGGAATCAATATGTATCACATGGGTATGGGAATAAAGCTATATGTAGTTCTTGAAGGTGGCACACATAGTTTCAAGCCGTACTGTCAGGACAATAGAAAATAGTTTAGAGTCATGTTTCTTGGACTATGGGGGCAGTTTTTTTCCAAGGAAACAATTCTATCATGAAAGAAGAAAAACATGATGTGAATGGGGACAAGGAGGCTTGAGTAAAACAAAGTTACAAGGAAACACATGGAACAAATTTTAGGTTCATAATTCGTGGATTATAATTGAGGCCAAAGGGCCAAAGGGTTGATAATTTTGTGGATGGTCCTGAAGAATAAAATTGCATGAATCCCTAGGTATCCCATGAGAATGGGAATCTAGACACATGCTTTTCTGGAAGATGTTGTTGTAAGAGACCAACACCGGTGGGAAAAATCCTCTCTAGAAACAGAATTTTTGCATCACATGATTTTTCTGGGGAATCCCACTTTTAAAACATGGGATAAGGTTTTTTAACCACATCATACTTATCATATATGGCATCCCAATTTAAAACGGGGAAGAGATCATCCCATATTTAAATGGAATCTTGATTCTAGATGGGAAAGAATAACAGTATAACTTTATGTGTTGAGGATGTTTATTCACCACACATTTATCATATAGGGCATCCTAAACTTGTCCTATGTATGACTACAGTATAATGTCCTGAATTGTGGATTATGATTATCCTAAGTGGATATGTGTGGGGTAGCGAGCTGATAAGACTACAGTGAATGGGGCCAAAGAGGCCGATTTCCAGATCACACATTCATATGCACAATTTCATATAGTTTAAAGTTGTGATGCTTAGAATTGATCCCTCAGTTTATAGCCATAGAGTATATACCCTCAGTTATTAGTTTAAGGTCATATAGTTCATACCAATCACATAGTTTAACAGTATGTGATCAATATGTGGGGAATTTCATTGTTTAACGTTTTATGATAAAGATATATCCCAATGTTTAATGTCATGTGACTAGGTTGACTATTTCATTTTAGTATAACATCATACAACTTGGATTCTAGTTATTACACAATTTAACTTCATGAAAATGTTACATTGGTGGTTACAAGAAATAATTTTCGAGAAAATCATAGTTATTTGGAGGTGTAAAACATTTTCCGTCCATGGTGATCAAATAGAATGTACCGTTGGAACACACCTTGTGAATGATGTAAGGAACTTCCCACTTAGGCTCCAACATTGGATACTTCCTACCAAGTATCATTGGCAATATAAGATCCAACATTTTATCACCCTAGAGGAAGGAGTTGAGGAGAACCTTCTTATTGAATTCCCTTGTTATCCCATTTTAGTTCCTCTCTAGATTGTGAAAGGCATGGAGTATATTCTCTTAGAGGGATTCAAACTAACCTAGATGGAATTATTCTATTATATCTAGAATCTTTTGGTTATAGACAACTATTCAGAGTGAAAACAATCGAATCTCAATGGAAATGACTACCTATGTTCTATACATCAATGTGTATGGGGTCACCTGGGTGGAATTTTTGGTTGTCTTCTAATACACCGATGAGGAAATTGGGATATTTTCTAGCCAACGTTTCTTGTTCTGGCCCACCATATTCTGCACGATGTGGGAGAGGGTCCTGTTGAACACCTAGATCTATCCATTCACTTTCACATGGTAGCAGAAGGTATGTCTTGACCAGATATTTTACATGGCATAAAATATATTATTCTCAACATCTCGGAAGTTGGTACAATTTTTCTGTGAGAATGACATGAGGGAATCCATCATACTGATGACACGTAAGCCTAAGAATTATATCATGGATTGAGCCTTGAATTCAATGAGGGGTATCACTTCTACCCGATTGGTGAAGCCTTATGATAACAAGAATGTGTATGGTGTGATATCTTATGTAGGTATGATTATGAAAATACCTAATACCACTATTTTGATCATGGGATTGCTCATAATTCTACCAGATGGGCTCTGAGAAACATCATAAGAATGCATCCTACAATAAAGGCATAGCCTGTTTAACTGCGAGGATGAACTCTTTGGTAAATCAATGTCTAGGGGAAGTTCATTCAGGGAGGTATGGGTGGATATAAAGTCTTCTAATTTCTAAACCTTGATGGATTTATGCTTGATGAATAGGATGTCAAAATGTTGAAGGACCGCTTTCCATCATTCCTATAATCCCATTAGCATCAGAAAATTCAGAATATGCATTAGATGTTCTACTTAGGATACCATATATAACTTGTGACACTACAAATAATTATGTATCTTATGCACTGCGACCACCATCACAAGGAATATCTTTTCGATATGAGAGTATATAGTCTCTATATCAAGGAGAATATAACTGAGATTGTATAAATTATTATATATGCCTTCATTGTTCCTCCGGGTGAGATGGGAACTAAGGGACCATTCCATGGAAGTCACATAGAGGACCAAAGTCTTCTTGGAGATGGGTGGAATTAGAACTGGAGGTTTTAGAAGATACTCCATGATCTCCTCAAAGGCGGTCTTGCATTCCTCATCTCAATTTTAGGTGGTTCCTTTATTCATGATCCTCTAAAATGGATTACAATTGATTCTAAGATTCATGCTGAACTAGTATATACATGATTAGTGGAATTGGAAGCCTCATATCTTTTAAAGGTTTCTTAGGGGAGAAATTTGGTTGAAGGAATTGTTCTTCTCTTGGTTGATCAATATGCCTTAGTATCTAATGATGAATCCAATTTTTTTTTCCAGAGGTTACCTTGAATGCACAATTTAGGCGGTGCATATTGAAATTCTAGGTGAAAAGGAAACCAAGAAATTTCTCATGGTCTCTGAGATGATGCTGATGTTGGAAGGATTTGACTTACAGGTTTTACACATATCATTCCACCAACATCCCAATAATCGGTTTGATGATTTGGTGCACGACCCAATGATAAGTGTATCCTATGTTCTTCTAGATGATGGTCATCATCTAGTATCAAAAGATCCCATGTATCTCCTTGAAGGGACTATAATCCCAATCCTCTTGGGCCATCTAGATTTTTTTGTACCCAGAGTATCCATCCATAAAGGAGAGGAACCGGAACTAGTTGTATCATCGATGAATATATATGTCCTTGAAAGAGGAAATCATCCATTAGGAAATAAAGTTTGACATATCTAAAGTTATTAAATACTCTGATCTATCTATTATTCTTTCTGACTATTATGATTTTGGATAGCCACATGGGGTATTTGACTTCCTTGAAAAGATGTTTTTGATAAGATTATAAACCTCTACCTCGACCATGGCACCATGAGAGGGATTCGTTTTTGTAAGAGGTGGCTTGAATCCATGATGACTCCCTAGGATACCAAGATGGTGGATAGCTACTTGAGGGTCTAATACTGGAATCTCATCATATCTCAATGATAAAACTTCATGGAGAGGTTTTTAAAAATCCACATATAGCTGCTTCCCCTCTAGGGGAATAACTACACAAATTAATGTTGGCCTTCGATCTTCCTTGGTACTGGGGTTCTCAAGAATCAACTCACCAATAGTGGGGGAGAAAACCTCTTCAAATTCAATAAGATAATCTCTTAAGATCTATTCATCCTCTAAGGAAATATAATAAGCATAAGGAGGTTCATCTAGGTTGGCTGGATTTGGTGGATCCCTACTTCCTGCTTGGGTGGATATGGAACCCTCAATGAGGGGATCCTTATCTATTGAAATCATGAAAACAATGGTTGTTAAGATATTTAAATCTATTCTTTTACCATAGGTTTAATGATTGATTTCAAATAAATGGTGGAAAGTATACTTACAATGATTCAACCATGCTTTTTCAAACATATGGGAGTGTCGTCAAGTGGTGGCCATAAGAATAACCCATCAGTACCTTGTAAGGGTGTGGGATTCTAGTATTATATGAGGCTATAATGTGTAAGAATATAAGTTAATCTGTGGATTCTCCTTCCTCATAATGATTCCACGCACCTTCTTCTCAGATATGAAAAAACAACCTCCCAGATTTGGGAGAATGAGTGCATTATCCAAGTATGTCTATGGATGGGACACAATGGTTGTTCAATCCACCTCATTATTCTAAACTTTATTTCCCTCTATATTATAATATTTATCATATAGGTTGTGGTATTTATAATAATTTAATGGTTTCATATCACCTTAGAGTATCCTTATTCAACCATTGAGGGAGTACTTGAGGCATTGGTGACAAAAGGAGGGTATTACGACATGCAGATGAACCCAGGGCCTACCTAGAGGTGCATTATAGGAATTCTCTAGAGATACAACCATGAATTCATAAATTTTCATCAATCCAAAAAACTTATTATTCAATATAATCCTACCACATGATCTCTTCTCATTCCTTTCACAACCCTGAATATTTTTTTCTTAAGGAGTCAGATCAGTTTTTGTCAGGCCCAACTTGTGGTGCATCTTGGCCAGTATGACATTAATATCCGAGATTGTGTGCACCAGGGAGTTACAGATATTCAAACCATTTAACTGGTAAGATATGTTATATGGGTTTATATTCCCCTACATGAGGTCACCCTCATCCTATTTGGATAATGAGATAATGGCTTGAAATTATTCTTGCTCAACCTCCTCCACATAGTTGGCCTCAACGATAACTATATCTGCTTCAAACTGGAGAGGTATTTTCAAGGATTCTAAAAGATAATCAGTCATTTTTTAACTAGTGGAGGGATTTGAGAATTTAGATACTTTCAGGTATACTGTAGAGGTGCATCTGAAGGACCTACATCTGCACCAAGGGCATGTTAATGCCCATAGGGGGACATTCCTAGGTAGGAGACACAACATATGTTGTTGGATGTACCACTGAGAGAATGTTATTATAAATATCTTGCTTCTAAATAGCTGAATCACTCTGAAAAAATATCATCATTCTATAAATAGGAAAAGTCTTTGCTTTGGTTAGACGCAGCTGACCACAGTGGAGTCACATTTGATCTTCTTGTTAAACTAACACTATCAGTGGCAGAGGTGTGTTAGATAGAGTGAACTAAGGGGAATTTTTTATTGATCTCTTTGAAACACCTACTTTTAGGTCTCAATATCGTTCATATATTCGTATAAGTTACTATATGAGAAATCTATAAATTTTCATGTCCTTAACCTCTACTTCGATGGTGTCGGTTGGAGGAACTGGGGGATTTGTCTAAAATTTCTCATCATAAAAAGTGTGGAATGGTATAAAATAAAGAATAGATTCACAGAGTATTACTCTTTATCATCATCATAGGGGTATTCCAATTCTATTTACACCCTTGGGGTGATCCCCAAATCTGGAGGCATGACGTCACTGAGAATGCATAGTGGCTTGGGCACAGGCGAGGGACTTTGATTCTCTGTGTGTTATCAACACCTACTATTATATGATTTATAGGGAAATTAACTAGTTGGGGAGGAAATATTTTGAGAATAAACAATGGATTTTTTCTATTCTGACCTTCCTAAATGTTCATGGATGATGCCATGGATGTGGGAAACTACTTTGCGAGCCAACCAGTCGTCATAATTCTGTGTTCTGTGGCTAGAAGTTGTCTTCCATTCACCTGAACCCTAACAATAATTGTTGGTCTTGGAAGAGATATATGTTACCTATGATGGGAAATCACCTAACATTACCAAATTGTAATCCACATGGTCCTAGAGGAAATTATTGAGCACATAGAATTACTTAATGGTATATTCGAGGATCTTGTGGTATGAAAAATGTTCGAGGATATTAGTGTTTCTGGATTATTGGGGATTCATGAACTCTGGAAGCTTTATAATTCCATTCTCCATGTCATAGAGGAAATATACTAGGAATTTAAAAAAAATTAAAGAGTAGGTTTAGTTCTTTATATTATGTAATGGATCTCTAGGGGCATGGACCTAGATAGGGGATAGATCATAATGAGGAGTTAGAGCCACATTCTCTTATCTAGGTGGATGGGCTTGGAGAGGAGGTACCTTATGGTTCTTTGTAAGGAAAGTTAGAGTTTTGTAGGGATGTTTTCAATTAGAAAGGTTCTTCATCCAATGGGTCCAACAACTCTAGCAGCTATGGGGCCTCTGCCAGTACCACAGTGGTAGTCTCGGCTTTGGAAGCTCTTCTCACATGAACTGGAAGAGGTAGCATGCATGCCTTTTTTTCTGGAAGAAAGGCTTCCTCCAGATGCAAGGCCTTATCAAAAAATTATAAATCCCTCCTAATATGTTCTCAGTGATAAGGTTGAAGACCAACTTATTCTTAAAAATCCCTATACACATCATTAACATATGCTTTTGAATCAAGAACATGCCAATGAATATTTGAGGCCTTTCCACCTGGTGAAAAAATCTATGACTCTCTCATCATGAGTATTATTTCACTTGAAGAGGTTATCAACATTTTTCTTGAACGTGGTTGTGATGAACTAGTTGATGAACTATCTATGAAGGTATTTCCAACCTCTTATGGTATACTATTTTTACCAATCAAATGTTAGTCCTAAAATCTAGAAAAATAACAGAAGTTTGGCGACCTTCTTCAGCCCTTGGGATCCAAACATGGGTCAATACCTTGAGATGAAGTGGGATAAATGGTGCAGTGTATGACCAATACCATTGAATTATAGGAATATATAGCTCCCAAAATCGGAGGGTGCTCACATGTCATCCACCCTTATTGGGTATGGATTTCCATAAGGTTGGATCACCCCTAGTCACGTATCTAGGGCCTCGAGGTGAGCAGTGATGGTTACTATATCAACTCATATTGGAAGGGATCTATTCCTTGATGGGGATTATTGATCAAAAATGTGTTGAAATACTCGTCAAATTATTAAGCATGCTTAGTGTCTTATAGTGCATCACAATCTAGATCTCAAGGAGTGTAATCACACTGCTCAGGAGGGTTTGGAAACTCATATATCTACCGATTTTTACAGAATATTGCATCTACTCTTCTAACAGGATTAGTATTTTGAAGATAAACTAGGGGAAACTATCGAAGGAGGACTTAATTCCCAACTGAAAAACACATGGGATCACATCAGGCAGTTTCATAGCCCAGATGCCAAAAAAAAATGAGACAATCGATATTTCTTTTCTGATCTTCCACCTGCTGGAGTAATGTGTCCATCATAAGCTCTGCCTCTCTCATCAACATAAAAATCGAATGGATCATAGGTTCCAACATGCTTTGTGCCCTTATATATGATTTAATGGGAATGAAATGTCTCTATGGGATCCCTATGGTCAAGTGTCCACCTCTTCTAGTTGGTGAGGGCACCTATATGAAGGTCCAACTAGTACTGTGCTACCCCCTGGGGAAGATCTTACCTGCAAAACTCTAAATAAGTGCCCCTATCCCTTGGATAATATTTCAGGTTGGGGATGACCATGTTTACCATAACTATACCTGAATAATAATTGTCTTCATAGATGTGTAAGTCATATTTTCATAGGATAGGGATGAAGTGGAGAGTGTCATACTATCCCCATCCTCCGATCTACACATGTAGAGACATATTTTCTATAACCCAATGGAGCACTATGGGGATCTTAGTTCAAAGTTGTTGGATAGTATAATGGTAGTAGTTCAACCCATGGTGTTAATCCACTAATAGTGCTCCCAACTCAGTAGGTCGAAAATTATGAACAATATCTTTGAGGTGCCCTTGTATTCCAATATCTTCTAACTGACAACAATAAAGGGTGGTGAAGCATCACCAAGATGTTCTGGAAGAGGAACACAACCTAGTCCTTGGTGAGGGACACTAGGATATTTAACATGATATTTTTAGGTGTCCCAAACATCATTGAAAATTGGTCTGTAACTAGGACCTCCCACGTGACCTCTTTCATAGAGACATGTTCTTGGATGGCCCATGCTCCGATCAGTGTTGGCCGAGAGATGGGAGTATTGGAGTTTCTGCTCAGGAAACAACTTCTTTTTACATTATGTTAACATTAATTTATATTTTTGAATAAAAATAAACTTTTTATCATATAATGATTGTTTATTGGTGTAACATGGAATGTGATAACGTCCAAAGAGTAGATGTTGCGCTAAAAGGTCATAATAGTTCCCCGTTATGATGAGAACCTACAATTTTTATGACAGTATTCATAAATATAAGTTATATAGATAGATGATATCATTTTAGGTACAAAAATGATATAGGATATCATCGGTGGAGACTCATAGGACATTGAAACATCTTCACATGGTGTACGCCCTTGGTAATATAAACTGTAGGATATTATGAGAATGTGATCCGTCAGTAGGAAATCCACATTCATATGTGTCATTGGATGTTCCTATTTGGGGAAATTTTTATTGATCATTATATTTTAATATTATTATTTTTTGTATTATAAGTCACATACATTTATGTATTGATGAAAACCATGATGACATATGTTTGCAGCATGGTAGGATATGTCGTGTACATCATGGGTAATATTTCATTAATGAATAATGAAGGAAAGGATTTTTCACTTTTGTTCTTTAAAAAAATTTGATATCTTAGGAAATTTTATGGAAATGATATAGCCTAAATAAATCCCTGGCCTTGGTGATCTATAAGAAATTTCTATTTCTGGGAATTCAAGGAAAGAGACATCAAGCACATTGGTTAATGAAAAAAGAATGCAACCTTCTTGATAAGATATATCGTGACAAAGGGATTATATTACACATTAAGAACATGTATGAGTTATTAAGTTTTTGTGGTATTAAATTCTCTCTCTATGTGCTTCTTGTTGTGTTTCTAGATTCCGAACCAGGAATTTAGGATGGTTAACCAAATTCCACTGAGAAAGATGCCTAGAGGGTCACACACTAGGTGAATCTGTAATCTTAGTGAAATAATATATTATTATTTATTATTTATCAAGTTGAATAAATATTATTCCCACACATTGCATAATAATTATTCATGTTTTCTTGATTTCATATATTATGTCACCAGATATTTGAGAGAATAAAATGTGAGCAAAATATTCAATAAATATTTAATTTTTATTTAGCTAATAATATATATATATATATATATATATATTTGAAAATAATATAGTGATATTTATTTAATTATTAAATAGTCATTATTCAAGGCCTGATAAATATTTTGGATGAATAGAAGACCACATTTTAAAAATAATATATATTGAATATTCTTATATTATGTAATATTTTATTTAATTCTCAAGTAATGTTCTTGTTAAGGAAATAATAATATAATTTTTATTTTAGACATGGTGTTATTCATGGTATTAAATAAAAATTAAAGTAAAATTGTGAAAATATTTATTTATAAACCCTAGATTTATTTAAACCGAATTATATTATTTTTCCAAGTGGTCCAATTCATTTTGTGTTGTGCACAATAACAACCAGTGAGAATCCTCTCATGCCCTAAAGAGCTCCCTCTCTATGGACGCTCCCATCTATGGAGCACAATATTCCTCCCCCTCCCACTCTAGTGTCTATATAAATCAAGGAAAATGCTTTGGAAGCTATTTTAGAGGTGATAAAAGGTGAATGGCACAAGTGATCGGATTTACCTTTCTAGAAGCCGAATATTCCTACGGTAATGTTTGAAGATTTTGGGATCACATTTGGATCACCATTAGAGGAAATATTCTCTAGATTCCTATAATGAAATGAACATACAACATAGATCGTTTTTCAGATCCATCAATGAGGTAATAAATCATGGAAGGTAATTCTTTTATTTGATAAATTAATTATAAATAATATGTGAGGATCCAGTTCTTGGTTTTTTCATTCTATCCCATTTATAGTTTAATTGATTCAATTCTTTTGATCATTGCATTCATCGCCATGTAAATACAAGATTGATCATCGATCATGAAAAAATCAAATTTGGGCATGGCCCATTTCATGCTTTCACTACTTCAGGAACTTTTATGTCGCATCAAAGGAGAAATGTAAGAACCTGGATCTTCTTTTTTAGGTATGTTTTTATTTTTCTTAGAGTTTTTGCGAAAAGAGGAGTTTCTGGAAATTTTTGAAGTACACGCAGTGTACATTATGAGTGCACGTCGTGTACTCGGTTACCACAGGTAGCAGTGTGCTATCTGTGTAGAGGCCTTACACACGGCCATGTGTGATGACATGGAGTCCACCTAAAGCGGCGTACAGAAATGGGGAGTACACACCATGTACTTCAAAAGAGCATGTCATATTTTTTTTTCAATAAATGCACTAGGGTCGCGTCAGACGGATAGAACCATCTCTTTCTCAACCTATTTCGTCCAAGAGTGCTGAGCAGCCGTGGATCTTTGACAAGCCCCCAGCTGAGTGTCTGTCCTACGAATCGAACACTGATGGTGGTGTTGGAATCGCATCGGTGAGTTCTCTCTTCTCCTAGAGCACCATCCCTTGATTTCTCCTCTTTCGCGAGTTATCATGGCTTAAAAGTTTTATACGTTTTCATATATCCACAATGTTCTAATGCGATTAAATCCTATTGGTTCAAGTATCTTGATCTCCCAACACCTAGGTAGGTGGTTTCTGCCTTTCTGTTGAGGTTTTTGAATTTTATGTGAAAATTTTCCCAATACCCATGAACAGGGTATTGAAACTTTACATTTTTAGACCTATTTGTTTTTTTATTTCTATCCTTTTATGCTTCAGTAGAGGATATTTTATTGTGAATAGGGTGAATTTCTATGCTTTGGATGTGTTGCCCATGCATGTTTTGCCTGTTTTGACATTTGGGTCCAGTTGCATGTTAGGCTGCTATTTATTTTCTCATGCCTAGTATTGTAGGATGGTCTAATTGTTGTTCAGACATGCTGATATGCTATATAATACTATCCAAGTAGTTCTTTAGGTTTACCTTGGCCGATACATGATGTTATACTTGTTGGTTTACACAGGGTCGTGAGAACCTAGTGTAGAAGACCATAGGAATAATAGACGTAAGGGCTTGTCCAGAGTGTCTTTTATTATATTACAATGTGAGACCATAGGGGGAATTGACATTGAGGGCTTCCTCAGAGAGTATGTAGTTCCTCGACATGGGCCACATAGGGAATGTGACTTAAGTGCTTCCCTAGAGCGCCTTTAGTTATGATACAAGACTATAGGGGGAATTGACAGTGGGTTCTTCCTCAGAGAGTCTATACATTAGCTGGACCAGAGGGGTGAGACTATGTGTGATTCCTAGAGGTTGTCTTGTACTTGTTAGGTAGGACCAGAGGGGTTAGACTGAGTGTACTTCCCATAGGGTTACCTGTTGTGTTTATCTTCTTGTTAGTTGTTGCTTGATATTGAGACTGTGGATTGTTTATTGTTGATTACCTTCCTCTATATTGTTTCCTCTATTTTTACTTTCCATATATTCACTTACTGTTAGGCATAGATCTCATTGTGGTTTCCTATTGGGATTTTGTCTCACACCTTATTTGGGCTATGCTTTTGGGACCAAATAGATTGTATTGTTGTAGGTATAGATAAGGGAAAGAACCCTTCTACTTTAGGTACTTGACTTTCTCTGGAGCTGGAGAGCACGAGACCAGGATATGACTTTTGATGCTGAGGAGTTTATCTGCTTTATTTTTCACTTTGGTTTATTACTATTGTATTTTAGTATTGTGACTTTTTTGGCTGTTTCCCTAGACATATGTATCATGCATCATTTTATATATGTTCTCCAGTTTATACTTCCAGTTTTCTGATGTATGTCATTATTACTACTTCTGCTCTTGTGTATATTTGTTTACTTCCAATGTGTACTCTACCAATGAGGGCATAGTTTCCCCACTATCACACCCAAGGCCCTCGCTGCTAGTCGGCAGCCTCTGGAATTCGGGGAAATGCGCTTGAGGACATGTGACCAACTGGGTACGTGGCACCTCTAGGTGGATTCCGGAACCTGGACATTACAAAGTGGTAGTAGAGGAAGGTTTTGATCCTACGACCTGTGGGTTATGGGCCCACATAGACCGGAATTGTGTGGATCATTGCCATGTTAGCTTTTTTATATCATGTAGAATGCCAAACATTGATTCGTGGGGAGTATGGGCCCTAACGGATCAGAAGTTGGCACCTTTAATGTTCATTTTAGTGTTTTTCTGGGCTCCGGAGTAGTTTATGGGGCTTACTGTCTGGAAAAACCCAGAATACATGCCATGTAGTTTTGACTACACACCATGTTTTCTTCTATTCAGGAAGAAACTATTTTTCTTAAGTACATGCCATGAACTTCATGTACACGCTGCATAGTCTCCGACCGTGTCGTAGGCCATGGGGGCAGAAACATGGGATGGGGAATGTCTTTTGGGAACATGTCGTGTACCAGACGAACACACCGTGTTGTGTCGACCCTGTTTCCACCATTGTAACCAACAACATGGATGGATAAGACCTTAAGATATTCACACCTGTTCCGCATTGAACACGCCGTGTAGTCTGACCTAGGTACCCGGTCGTGTCACTAACAACATAGGTCGGTGTTATCCTTTCACATACACACCGTGTCTGTCCGAAACACACCATGTAGTTTGAGCCGTGTGTTTGGTTGTGTCACTAACAACCCATTCCAGGTGAAGATTTTCTAGTACACTCCATGTCTATCATGAACACACAGTGTAGTATTGTCTTAGTAGAGCTGTGTTTCTTATCCGTGTAGAAGGACCCAGGTAGGGGAAGAGGATTCAAGTACACGGTGTGTTTTTGGAGAACACATCGTGTGTTTGAGGTGTTAAATGACTAGTTTAGGCAAAAGTACACGCCCATGTAAATTACATAAGGGAATATGTAGTGTACGAATTTTACATGCTGTGTAGTCATGTTTTGTAAAACATGAATTCTTTCTTCCTCCTGTTCCCTTCTTATGATTCTAGTTTTAAGTCCTTGATAATCTTGTTCTAAGGTGTGTGTTTGAACTTACAGAGTCATGACATTGAGACGTCCTCCGGTTGTACACCCGTTTTCAGGCGGTGATAAGACACCGAACATGGCCGATCAGGGACTTCCCGCAGATCCTCCAGTTTTTTCAGCCTTGGCACCGGCCATTGTACATAACATAGGTGATGATGCACAGTTCAGGGAGGTATTTCTGAGGATGATGCATACCTTTCAAGGAACACAACCTCTTGCCCTGTTGATGGATGATTTGATGTGGGTCTTCCAGCAACAACATCCTCCCACTTTTATAGGGGAAGGAGGACCTCAGGATATAGAGTCATGGCTAGAATCCATGCTGATGATCTTTGAGCATCTGGAGGCACCTCGAAAGAGGAGGTTCATTCTTGCTACCTATATGCTTTGGGACTCTTCCAAGAGGTGTTGGGATGTGATCTCAGAGGAAGGACACTAACAGGTTATGGAGTGTGATGAGTTTCAGTGCATCTTGTTTGACTACTTCTATCTGGAGACCCTGAGGGCCAATCGAGCCCGGAAGTTTATGAGTATGAAGCAGGGTACTCTTTCTATTATGGAGTATGCCTCTCACTTTACTGAGCTTCAATGCTTCACGAATAATCCAGGAGATGATCAGTTGTTCATGGAAAGGAATTTCGGTGATGGTCTAAGGCATGACATCCGATCGTAGGTGAACATGTTGTGGTTGACTTCTATCACTTCTAGAGTCAACCAGGCGGTAATCACAGAGTGAAATCTGAGGGATTCTGGAGTTGCGTGCCATGGAGGATTGACATAGGGGGTTAGTATTCCTCCTTATAATAGTAGGACGTGTCACAGGGAGTCTTTGCACGGTGATCCAAGGTGGCGAGACACTTCTTTTGGTAGCCATGTGGTGTGCTACAAGTGCGGAAAGAGCGGGCATACGAGGCCACATTGCCCGAAAGACCTAGTGGAGTGCCGATCTTGCGGCAAGATGGGTCATCTTCAGTACATCTTTCAGATCTTCTCACCAGCTGCTGGTGATATTGTTTCTTCTATGACTCATCGTTTAAGAGCATCTTCACTAGTTTCTCAATAGTTTGGGAACTGGAGTTGTTCCGACCATTCAGGTCGTGCTGGAGGACATGGTCGTGGTGGCCAGTCACCCAGTTTTCAGCGACATTAGGATAGATCAACATAGATTGGTCAGGCAGGGTCACATGGCCATGGAGTAGGCCAGAACTTTGTAGTGGAGTAGACCCAATAGGAGAAGGATCTCGAACCTTCTACAGTTCGAGGTACGATCATAGGTGCCTCAGTTTTATCTTCAGATCTTTTCGATATAGGGGCTTCCCATAGCTTTATATTTATTGCTATTGTGGTGAGCCTTAGGCTCTGTATCATTTTTGCTGCCGATATCTTGACGTTTGACACTCTGATGGGGGCTAGGACGGCTAGTGTACGTCAGTGCAAGGAATTCCCTCTAGAGGTTGGTGGGTGTCACTTCTTATGGAATCTCTATGTCATAGAGATGATATGTTATGATGTCATTCTCGGAATGGAGTGGCTAGTTCTCTTCCAGGCATTCGTCGACTGTTATTGCCGACGGATGAGTTTTATATCTCCAGAAGGTGGATCTTTTCTATTTAAGGGTGATTGGGATGTCTAGGAAAGCAGAGTGGGTCCAGAGCATCTTGGGTTAGGAGGAGTTACATACTATATTTCAAGTCTTTATCTGGATGACCAGGGGACTTCACAGTTAGATTTTCCTCTAGTGGTGGATCATTTCAGAGATTTGTTTCTAGAGGACATTTCAGGTTTTCCTCTGGAGCATGGGGTTGACTTCTCAATTGAGCTTGTGATAGGAGCGGCACCAGTGTCCATTCCTCCTTATAGGATGGTTACACCTGAGTTGTAGGAGCTCAAGAAGCAGTTGGAGGAGTTACAGGAAAAGGGTTTGATCCAACCCATTACTTCTCCTTGGGGTTCGCCTATCCTATTTGCGAAGAAGGTAGACGATATCCTCAGGATCTGTGTGGACCATCAGAAGTTGAACCAGTTGATTATCAAGAAATGATATCCCTTTCCTTGGATTGATGATCCCTTTGTTCAGCTTTGAGGAGCCTAGGTGTTCTCAAAGATTGACATGAGATCCGGTTACCATTAGTTACAAGTTAGACCATCAGATATAACTCTTACAGCCTTCTAGACAAGGTATGTTCTATAAAAGTTCCTGGTTATTCCTTTTGTTCTCACAAACATGCCTGCAGTTTTCATGGCACTAATGAACCGAGTGTTCCATCCATACTTGGATTCCTTCGTGGTGGTCTTCATGGATGAAATCTTGGTGTACCATCACACTCGACAGGCACATGCTACCCATCTTGAGATCATTTTGAGTACATTGAGGGAGAATTAGTTAAATGCTAAGCTCTCAAAATGTTACTTTTGGATGGATCAGATTCACTTCTTGGGTCATGTTATCTCATAGAAAGGAGTGTCAATATACCTAGAGAAAGTGAAAGCAGTAGCTTCCTGGGAGAAGCTGAATAATGTCTTTGAGGTGCGAAGCTTTCTAGGGATGACTGGATACTATAGAAATTTTATACAATACTTTTCATGCATAGAATCATCACTGAAGAGTTTGACTAAGAAGGGTGTGAAGTTATTATGGTAAAATTCTTGTGAGTCAGCCTTTCAGGAGCTGAAAGGGAGGTTGACCTCATCACTGATACTAGTATTTCCTGAGCCAAGAAGGGTCTATACTATTTATTGTGATGCTTCTAGTATCGGGATGGGAGCTGTGCTTATGCCGAGAGATGGAGTCATTGCGTACGAGTCTCGGCAGTTGAGGCCACAGGAGGGGAATTACCCGACACTCGATCTGGAGTAGGCAGATGTTGTTCATGACTTACACAGTTGGAGACATTACCTTTTGGGAGAGAATTTTGTGGATTTCATCGACCATAAGATCCTAAAGTACATCTTCACTCAGAGTGATCTAAATTTGAGATAGTGAAGGTGGGTTGAGTACCTTCAGTCTTTTGACTTAGAGCTTTCCTACACGCCCGGTAAAGGCAACGCAGTCGATGATGAGTTGAGAAGGAGGACTCACATACATGCAGATCAGGAGGCCAGTAGTGAATGGGATCATATGGATCTGTTCTCTGAGATGCATTTGGAGGTGCATGATAGATAGGGAAATACTTTTCTTTATTCTGTGGTTGTTACCTCTACCATTCATGATCGAGTTCAAATGAGGTAGCTATCAGATTATAAAGGCCTAGTCATATGGGAAAGTCTTATGGGTGCTGGTAGATATACATGAGGAGTTGATGTGGTATTTTCATTCCTCAGTTTGGGAAGTTCGTCCTGGTGTCACTAATATGTATCGTGATCTACACCGTCAATATTTGTGGCCAAGTATTAAGAGGGACGTTGCTGGTTTTTTCATGAGGTGTTCCACTTGTCAAAAGGTGAAGGCAGAGCATCAGTGACCAGTAGGGTTTTATAGCAGTTACCCATTCCCGAGTGGAAGTTTAATGACGTCTCGATGGACTTCGTTACTGGTTTGCTGCGGTCACCTCGAGGGAATGACGCAGTTTGGGTTGTCATTGATAAACTCACAAAGGTTTATTACTTCTTTCCGATCAAGGAGACCTTCAATGTTAATGATCTATGATGGTTGTACATATAAGATATTGTTCATCTTTATTTAGTTTCACACTCCATTGTTTTAGATAGGGATGCACATTATACTTCCCGGGTCTGGAAAGGGCTCTAGAAGGCTTTGGGTACACATGTACTTTTTTGTATAGCATACCACTTCTAGACAGATGGCCAGTCCGAGCATGCAATTTAGGTGCTTGAGGTCATGCTCGGAGCATACATTCTAGATTTTGGAGATTATTGGGAGAAACATATACCTCTTGTAGAGTTTTCCTATAAAAATAGTTTTCAAAAAACTATTCAGATGGAACCTTATGAGGCTTCGTACGGTAGGCCATGTCGATATCCCTTATGTTGGATGGAGGTAGGAGAGGCAGCTTTGCTGGGACCTCATCTTGTTTAGGAGATCACAGAGTAGATAGAGTTGATTCGTAAGAGGATTGCCACGTCATAGTCTCGACAGAAGACTTATGCTAATCAGTGCAGATGACATCTGGAGTTCGAGGTCGAGGATCAGGTTTTCTTGCGTGTCACGCCGAGGTTGAGACACAAGAGGATTAGGAAATAGGGTAAGATTTCACCGAGGTACGTCGGGCCATTTGAGATGTTAGAGAATGTTGGGCCGGTTTCCTTCCGGTTGTAGTTACCTCAGAGGTACTGATCTATGCACTACGTTTTCCATGTTTCTCAGCTTCGACGTTTCTTTTCAGACCCATCTCATTTTTTTCTAACCAGAGGAGGTTGAGTTGGAATTGGATGCATCTTTCGAGGAGCATCCTATCAGAATTTTTGATCAAAGTAAAAAGGTTCTCTATGGTTGGTCTATTCCTCTGGTATGGGTGCTATGGCAGCATGGGCAAGTACAAGACAAGACTTGGGAGAGAGAGGCTGATGTACGATCATAGTGGCCAGAGCTGTTTGGGGTTTCTTCTTCTACACCGCCTTGCTATAGAAATTCAGGGATGAATTTATTTAAGGGGGGAAGTATATAAGAACCTGGATCTTCTTTTCAGGTATGTTTTTTTTCCTAGAGTTTTTGAGAAAAGAGGAGTTTCTGGAAATTTTTGAAGTACACGTCGGGTACTTTATGAGTACACATCATGTACTCGGTTACCATGGGTATCCATGTCCTGGCCATGTAGCAACGTTGCACATGGCTATGTGTGATGACCTGGGGGCCACCTAAAGAGGAGTAACGAAACGGTGAGTACATGCTGTGTACTTCAAAAGTACACGCCGTGTATTTTGTTTTTTTTTCATTAAACACACTGGGGGTCGTGTCTGACAGACAGAACCGTATCCTTCTCAACCTAGTTCATCTGAGAGCACCAAGCAACTATGGATCTTTGACAAGCCCCTGGCCGAGTGTCCGTCCTCTGAATCAAACACCGATGATTTCGTTGGAATCACATCTGTGAGTTCTCTCTTCTCCTAGAGCACCATCCCTTGATTTCTCCTCTTCTATGAGTTATTATGGGTTGAACGTTTTATATGTTTTTGTAGATCCACGATGGTCTAAGGCGATTCCAGCCTTGTGGTTTAAGTATCTTGATCTCCCAACACCGAGGTATGTGGTTTGTGCCTTTCTATCAAAGTCTTTGAATTTTATATTCAAATTTTCCCAATACCCATGAACGGGGTATTGCACGTTTACCATTTTAGCCCTATTTTTTTGTCTTCTATGATTTTATGCTTGAGTAGAGGATATTTGATTGTGAATAGGGTGAATTATTGTCCTTTGGATGTGTTTGCCATGAATTTTTTTCCTGTTTTGACCTTTGGGTCTAGTTTCATGTTAGGCTGCTGTTTATTTTCCCATGCCTAGTATTGTAGGATGGTGGGAATGTTGTTTGTACATGCTGATATGCTGTAGAATGCTATCCTAGTAGTTCTTGAGGTTTACCTTGGCTGATATGCGATTCTATACTTGTTGGTTTACATAGGGCCATGTGAACCTAGTGTAGTATACCATAGAATGAATAGACGTAAGGGATTCTCCAGAGTGTCTTTTATAATATTACGATGAGATACCGTAGGGGGAATTGACGTTGAGTGCTTCCTCAGAGAGTCTGTAGTTCCTCGATGTGGGCCACAGAGGTAATGTGACATAAGTGATTCCCTAGAGATCCTTTAGTACCGATACGAGACTATAGGGGGAATTGACGGAGAGTTCTTCCTTAGAGATTCTATACTTTAGCTGAACTAGAGGGGTGAGAATGTGTGTGATGCCCCTAGGGTTTCTTGTACTTGTTAGGTAGGAGCAGAGGGTTTATACAGAGTGTTCTTTCTAGATGGTTACTTGTTGTGTTTATCTCTTTGTTAGTTGTTTCATGATATTGAGACCGTGGATTGTTTATTGTTGAGTAACTTCCTGTTTATTGTTTCTTGTATTTCTACATTCCATATATTCACTGAGTGTTAGGCACAGATCTCGTGGTAGTTGCCTACTAGGATTTAGTATCACACCCTGTGTGGTCAATGATTTTGGGCCCAAATAGAATATATTTTTGCAGGTATAGATAGGGGCAAGAGCCCTTCAACTTCAGGTACTTGACTTGATGTAGAGCTGGAGAGCATGAGACCAATCTATGGCTTGTGATGCGGTGGAGTTTATCTGCTTTCTTTTGAACATTGGTTTAGTACAGTTTTATTCCAGCATTGTGACTTATTTGGATGTTTTCCTAGACATATGTATCATGCATCATTTTATATATGTTCTACAGTTTATACTTCTAGTTTTTTGTTGTATGTCATTATTACTACATCCACTCTTGTGGATATTTGTTTACTTCCACTCTGTACTCTGCCAATAAGGGCATAGTTTCCCCACTATCACACCCAAGGCCCTCGCTGCTAGTTAGCAGCCTCTGAAGTTCGGAGAAATGCGCTTGAGGACATGTGGCCAACCGGTTATAGGGCGCCTCTGGGTGGCTTCTGGAACCAGGATGTTACAAGAAACATAATTATTTATAATTATTTAAAGATTATTTCTTTATTTACTCTTTTTTTATTCAGTTTTGAATATATGTTTTATCATTATTTTAATATAAATTATGAGATCTTATTCTTGTGCATTAATTTATCATAAAAATAATCAAATATATTAATTTTATGAATGAAATAAAATTAAATATCTCAACTAGAGGTGATAAGGATTCTCTCTAGAAAACAAAAGATTATATTCCATGTAACTATATTTACTCGTCGTGTACTAGTGTTCAATCCACTAGGAATTAATTAAGAATTAATTCAAACTATGTGAATTGAATACACAAAGTGAATTTAATTTCTTAAACCAAATGTTGACTGGGAAATCCTAGAACACGGTCAACCAAAGCACATGCCATGTAGCCCACATACAACATGTGTTGTCCTTTAAGTCACAGATGAGTTTTGTATTTCCATAAAGGCCTACCTGATTGGTGATAATGTAACTCAGATACCACACACCTTGTAGACCTTTGTACATTCCTTGTAATCCCATTTTTCTGAGGCATGGTTTAAACACTGAGTCCCTAGGCATGTTACTTATATAGACGATGAGAGATGTACATGCCATGTACCTATACCAAATTACCCAGAATTAAAATCAATTTATTATAACATGTAAACATTATCAACATGTTCTTGTGTGTGGTCATTAAGTTTATATGACACACCATGTGATGAGTTTAAATATATATTTAAATGTTTAATTAATTTCTATTTGATGTTCATATCTACATATCTATTATAATTCGTATTATAGTTATTACTCTATGTGCACCAAAGCATAACATGTGATGAAAAATAATGTTATTCGTGTAATCCTTAAGTTGATAGTAAACATCATGAATGTATGTGATAATCCATGTATTCCATATTTCACAAGTGTATAACATATATTAGTATAATACATATTGGATATATTCGGACAGGTATTCACCACGTTTTCTCCAAGGTACATTTATTTTCATGATTAATTTTAAATAAATTTATTTAATTTTTTTAAAATTAGGATTGGTGAGAATATCAAGGAAATCCAGATGAGAATTAAGATAGAAGAGATAACTAATTAAATAAGATAACTAATTGATTCAACTGTAATATATCATAAATAAAAGTGATAAATAATTTAATTCTACTTTAATTAAATACACAATTAATTGCATTCATTTAGATGATCATGAGAATAGACCAAACCATTTTTTCTTATTAGTTTTGTTTAATTTGTTATTAAATTTAATTTTTGGTCTAAGTCACTTGTATCTTCTTATTATATAAGTTCATATGTGTCCATGGTTTATTTATTGTAAACCATTTGTACTTTACCTATGTGTGAGTAAAATCTTATGTAATGGATGGATCTCTTAAGCTAGTAGATGTGGTTCATGTTTGATGATGAGGAAAAATAAATACAAGAGTGATACATAGGTGGACACGTGGAAAGCTATAACATGAACCTTAATTGGTTCAATGTGTTCTTCCCTATGGTCAACTGTAAGTTTATCAACTGCTATAAAAAATAACCATTAGTAAAATCTCATCATCATACTGCATTATTGTTTTATTTATGTCAAGTTTCATGGTTATTTCATTATGTATGTTTTTTCACGATCACATGAATTAAAAAATTAATAAGCAAGAATGATATAATTAAAATGAATTGGAATATACATAAATATTAGACAATACATGGTTAATCACTTATTTAAATCCAATTAATATTAAAAAAATTTAAAAATAGATAATAATAGGAAATTTACACATATAATATTGAATCCTTCAATTAAATATTATGTTGGTACAAAATTTTACTACCACACTAAATATCAAACCGTAGTTCAAAAATCTTGACCAGACAATGTTGGGATGCTTTCATTTATCAGGTAATTCCAACATGATGTTTTCGGTTTACTTAACATTGTTAGCATCAAGGGTTGACAACCAAAGAAGGACTTGGTGTAAATGAGAGGAAAGGGTTGAGGAAATCCAATTTAAGGATTTCAGGATTGGGGATTCCACTCAATATATAAATAAACTAAGATTTAATGTATTTGGAATTTGGAATACCTACCAAAAACCTTTAAAGTTTCTAGACCAACAAAATTTGGGATAATGAGAAGTGGAATATGGATACCTGCCACTACAATTCCAAGAAATAGGATATTCTAAAGCTAATGGAAATGGCTATTGGGTTTTTATAAAATATTGGGAGATTATTAAATATAATATTAATTTATTTGTCTAAATTTTATTAGATAATGTACTAAATCTCTACTAATCATACTTGTAGAAACAATAATGAAATGAAAAAAAATATATTACAATGATCCATACATGACAAGGATAACCTTAAAACCAGTTTAAAATTCCAAGTGTGGTAATGGTGCATACGCATTACCCTTCACCATGAAAGAAAATTGCATGTGCTGGAAGAACCAATTCCTATTGCACCTAGAAATTAGGCTAGTGATGAAGAGTCTTCCATCAATCAGAAACATTTGAATTATTCTAAATATGTTTTATGTTTAATTCTATCATCCATGACCAATGGAATTTTAAATAAACAAGAGTACATGGATGTATATAGCATGACGTATCACATTTGGGATCTCTAATAAGAGAAGGAGATACAATAGAGATATGATATCTCTAATACTTTATTTATAACTAACCTTAGAGGGTCTATGACTTCTAGGCCTTATATATTCAAAATTATGTGCTACATTGATTTCTTAGACATATTAGGGACTAAATTAATGGATAAGTTTAGTATAGATCTAATACTTAGATCACTTACTAGTACCTTCTCTAGTTTAACTATTAATTACAATATGAGCAATAATTAGAAGAGTCTTTTGGAACTTCTTACATTGATTCTATAAGTAGAAAAAATACATAGGGCATGATAAACCTGTGTTCCTTATGGTGAATAAAAAAAGTAAGAAAAAGGTGAAGGGTCCCAAGACTCAAAATATTTCTACAGCTCCCAAGAACTATCCTTTTATGAAGAAGATGATCTAATGGTAGGGTAAGGAAAATGATACAGTATGTTTTTAATGGGGTAAGAAAGGAAAATGAATGAAGTGATTCACCAAGAAGTAAGTGGAATCCCAATGTGAATTCATTATTGAGTGTAATCTTTAAATATCTACACATTGGGTACTGGATAAAACTTTTGGTTCACACTTTTGTATCCAACTACAAAAATTAAGTATATTTCAAAATATTTTTATTGTAGAGGTGGATTTGAGAGCTGTTAATGGCGATAGACTGGCTGGTCTATCCATTGGTGACTATCACCTTTCATTTCTAGTGTGAATGATTTTGGTTTTAAAATATTGTTATTATGTACCAAAAAATCACCAAGCACATATTTTTTGTATAATGCCTGGGTGTAGATGGTCTTATTTACTTTTTTGGAAATAAAAGTTGTTTCTTTAATAAATACAACATATTTAATGGTATGAAACATTTTCATAAAGGTATTTATGTATTAAATTATGAAAAATAATATTTTCAATAGATAAAGAGATGAATCATATAACACCCTGCTATAGAATCATCATCCTAGTCATGCAAACAAGAATCATTTGAAAAAGATATGCCAAAATGGTTATTTAGACTCATCAGATCTAAAACCACTTGAAAAATGTCATTCCTGTTTCAAGGAAAAAATTACCATCCCACCATTCAGTGGATAGGGTGAAGGGCCATATAGCCTCTTGTATTAGTACACATAGATGTGTGTGGACCATTTCCAGTAGAATATAGAGGTGGGTATTATTACTTCATAACATTTACTAATGACTTGAGTAGATATGGTTATTTCTACATGATGAGGAATAGGTCTGAATACTTTGAGAAATTCAAGGAATTCAAGAATGAAGTAGGAAATCAACTTAGAAATAAGATAAATAATCTTCAATCCGATTGCGGTGGTGAATATATTATCTAAACGTTTATCAGAATTCAATGAGAGTTTTTAATTAGATATAAACTCACTCAACCTTACCCACCATGGTGGAATTATATTAGTGATAGACATGGTAAGGTTGATAATTATTCATACAGATCTTCCATTGTCATTTTGGGGATATGAATTACAAACTACTCCAAAAACATTAAACTGAGTACCAACTAAAGTGGAAAATGGAATTCACTTCGAGCTATGGAATGGAAAGAAACTCATTGTGTCACATATATAGTTATGGGGCTACAAGATAGTTTTTAAGGCCTTATTAGTAAAAAACTAGAAAATGAGGCACAATGTGAATCTTTATAGGATATCCCAAAAAAAGGATACAACCCATAAAACCCTTATAAAAAAGTGAAAATCACTATAAAATATGTATTTATTAAGGGGGAGCACATCCTTTAAAAGGATAGTGGGAGAAAGATTAACATTGATGAAGTTTATGCCAAAAAATTGAAAGAGTTGGTATCAGAATGGTTCCATAGGTCCCTATAGAAGATGTAGTTCCATAAACACATGTACTATGTAGGACCACAAGATAGGTAAGGGAACCATAGAGATATGTTTTTTTATTCACCGAAGATGGTGACTCGTTATTTTTGTAAAATGATGAACCTATCTCCTACATAGAGGTAGTAGAGAGATCAGAATCAGTAAGATAGAAAGAATTAATGAATTATAAAATGGACTCCATTTATCAGAACCGTGTTTGGGTTCTAGTGTATGTTCCAATTAATGTAAATCCCATAGAGTGAAAATGGTCATTCAAGATAAAACTGGACAAGGAAGGTAAGTTAAATACCAATAAATCAGGGATATTGACTAATGGGTTTAAAAGTCATCAATGAATTGACTATGATGAAACATTTTCACATGTTGGCATGTTTAAGTACATCAAAATTATACATGCTATAATAGCTTACCATAACTATGAGATTTGTTTGATGGATGTGAAAACTTCATTCCTTAATGATAAACTTTAAGATGATATCTATATGAAACAAATATAGGATTTTTGACCCCATGTGGTTCCAAAAGGATTTTCAACATGCAGAGATCCATTTATGGATTGAAGAAAGCATCTAGGTCATGGAACATTGGATTTGACAAATCTATACAATGATTTGGTATCAATAAGAATAAATTTGATCCATGTGTTTATTGGTGGTTTATTAGAAACATAGTTGTTATACCAGTTTTATATGTTGGTGACATATTACTAATTTTAATCAAAATACTAGTCTTAAAGTCTTTTAAGGACATGTTAAATGAATATTTTTTCATGAAGGACATATGTAAAGGAACCTATATTCTAAGAATCCAGCTGAGCTAGGAGAACGAAATTGGTCTATTGTTAATGATATCCTTATGTATATATGATTAACTAAGGATAGGTTCCTGGTGTATGGTGGAGACTAGAAGATGGTGATCAGGGGTTATACTAAAAAAAATTAGAAAACTTATAATGATCTAAATTCATAGTTAGGTTATGATTTTTGTCTCAACGGAGGAGTTGTGATCTAGAAGAATTCAGAGCAGCTAGTTATCGCTGATCCGACATTATGTTATAAATATATAGCATCTTATAATGAAGCTAAAGAATCATTTTTGATATGAAACTTTTTCCTGTAACTTATTGTGTTACCTATTAGAAAAAACCCTATCAAATTTCATTGTGATAATATTACTGTGCTGGCTCTTGAAAAAGAGCCTGGGTCACACCAACAAAACAAGAATATACACTATAAGTATCACCTATTGAGGTATTTTTATCATAATAATGGATTTTTTGTAATAAGCATACTTATAGAAGAAAACATGGAACCCACTTTGACTAAAGGCCTATATTAATAGTGTCATGAGTATCATGTGAGATCTAGCGGACTGAAGGTTGATAGTAGTTGGCTCTAGTGAAAGTGGGATTCTATTAGAGTTTGTTCCCTAGAACCAACTTCTGTTTAATTTATATTAACATGTATTCAAAGTTTTGAAAATTAAAAAACTCCTTACAACATCATGATTGTTCTTATACATAAAATTTTATGTGATAGTTTCATAAGATTAGTTTTTGTACAAAATGTTCATAGTAGTTCTCTACTATGATGAGAACCTAGAAGTGCTACGAAATTATTCTTAAATATATGTTCTATATCTATATGATACCATTTGATGGACAAAAATGATATTATCTATCAGGGGTGGAGATTTATAGGATTGTGAGGAACCTTGTCATGGTATACGCCCTTGGTAATATCCATTATAGGATAATATGAGAATGAGACCTATCATTAGGAAATCCACATTTACGTGTGTCATTGGATGGTCCTATATACAGACATGATTATTTATCCTTAGAATTTAATTTTTGTATTTAATTTTATTATAAGTCATGTACTTTAAAGTATTTATGAAAATTATGATGACATATGTTCATTGAGAGGTAGGATATATTGGGTGCATCATGAGTAATATTTCATTAATGAGTAATGTAAGAAAGGGTTTGTACATTATATTCATTAAAAGAAGTTGATGTATCATTACCTCTGATGTAAATGATATACCCTAAATAAATCAACTTCAATGGTGATTTAAAGGAATGTTTTATTTCTGAGAAGTTAACGAAAGAGACATCAAGTACATAGGTTAATGGCACTAGCATGCAACCTGTTTGATTAGAGATATTTTGATAAAGTGATTATATTACATAACAGGAATATAAATAATGCATTATGTTGTTGTGGAATTAACTTCTTTATCTATGGATGTCTTATCATGTTACTAGATGGAATCCTTGGACATTAGGCTGCTTTTCCAAATTCAACAGAGAAAGAGCCTTGAGGGTCACACAAAAAGCGTTTCCAGAATCTCCGTTAAATAATATATTATTATTTATTATTAAAAAAGATGAATAAGTATTTATCTCATGCATAGTTTAATAATTATTAATATTTTCTAGATATCATATATTCTGTGACTAGTTATTCAAGAGAATATAATGTTAGTATAATACTTAATAAATATTTATTTGTTAATTAGTGAATATAATATTTATTTATTTATTGGAGAATAATGTAGTTATATTTATTTATTAAAAAATAGTCATCATTCAAGGCCTAATAAATATTATGGAGGAATAGAAGACCACATTTCTAGTCTATTGAGAAATAATATATTTTAAATATCATTTTATTCAATAATATTTAATTTAATTTGCATGTTAAGAATATTTAAAGGAAATAATAATAATATTATTATTTTGGACATGGGGTTCAACAAGGGATTAAATTAATAATTGTTTTCACTTTTGAAAATATTTATTTCTAAACCCTAATGGTATTTTAAACCAATTATATTATTTTTCCAAGCGGGACAATTTATTTTGTGTTGTGCAGAATGATAACAACAGATAATCCTCTAAATCCATAGAGATCCTCATATCTAAGAAATATCAATAGAATAGAGAGTGATATTCCTATAAATACCACCCTATAGTATAGATAAATAATTTAGAAATATTTGTAAGTGATTCTTGATGAGATCAATGGAGAATGACACAAGTGATATGATTAATCGTGCTAACAATCAGAGATTCCTATAATAGAATTCAGAGATTTGTGGAACATGAGTAGATCACTAATAGATGGGATATTTTATTTATTCCTGAAACACATTGACTTTACGAATTAGATATATTTTCAGATCCATCAATTAAGAAATAATTCACACAAGGTAATTCTTTAATTGATTAATTTAATTTTAAATAATATGTGATGATATTGCACTAAGTTCCATCATTATTTCCATTCTGTATTTTCTTTGATTAAATTACATTAATCACGGAATTCATCATCATTTAAATATAAAATTGATCATTATTCCTGAAAATAAATTAATTTTGGGAACGACAAATCGCATGATTTCGTTATACTAGGAACCTTCAGGGAGGTGGTATCAATGTGCATTAGTTTGGTGGTAGGTTGGTTGGCAGAGGAGCCACTATGTTATAAATATATTCATTACACATCGGGATGTCCCTCAAGTGTGGTTACAACCATATCATCATGTATTAGTACGATATAGTATTCACCACTTCCTCCTGTAAAAGGGTAGTTGTGCTCATTTGTGGCTTAGAAATCTATGGCTTAGCAAGGTGATCACTATTTGAAGGAGTCATCCAATAACAGAATATCTCCCCATTATCTTGTGAATTGGTATACATGGATACTGGTGATGATGGATATATATACACTATGAGTCCCTGGAGGGGGAGGGACTCCCCCCCCCCATTAATTCACCTGTAGAGGGTGTTGGGGATCCTATGGATCTCACATTTTAGGATACAAAGTCTCACCAATCGAGATCCTAACCCAGATTTGAGTAGTCAATGTTGAAACAACATCACCACTCATATGTATCCTAAAAGCATGGAAGATTGTCACCTATCAGTCGGTCAAGGTTCCGGGGCTCTACAAATGAGTATAAGAGCACTCGGGTCGAATCCTCAGTGATGATACTTTTTAATAGTGAATTGTTTTTAGTTGATTGTATTTTGATTGGGGGGTTTATTTGTATAGATTAAATGAAGTGATTAATGATTGGTGTTTGATTAAAAAAATTGATAAATATTGCGGTGATTTCATTTTTAGGGAATTAAGCTTGTGATATCCTTGAGCTTTGCTTTATATTGCATTTAAATTAACACCCACTTCACAAGATAACGTTGATTGGAATTCATAAGTGTCAAGGCATTGAAGAATATTCATCGAGAAAATACTCTCAATCACTTAATATACCTAAATTATAACTCACCCCAATGAGATATTTACTCATCCATTGAAATGATTAGTAATCTGGTTATAATGATTATGATGATAAATTAAGAAGATAAGAAAAATAAAGGGATAAGAAAAGAGTGGTGCGTCAAGAACACACATAAACGATGATGTTAATTAAAAACCAACTTTAGATTTAATGAGAAATAAAAATAAAGGAAAATGATTAAGAAATATTTAAACTATTTTAAGAAAATTAATATTAAACTATAGAAGGTGGATGATAATAAGAGATATTGAAGAATAATCTTTCATTAAAATAGAATTCCAAAAAAACAAACACATACATGATTACAAACAAAGAACAACACAAAAGTAAATGAAAGGAAGCAAGGAGAAATGGTTTCTCAAGTAAAAACATGAGTATGTCATATCCTACCAATCCTTTTTTAGAGCCTTGGTCATGCCAACATGTCCTCCATTTCTCTGAAATGCTAACTCCTTTTAAAGAGAGGAAGGGGATGTATTTATATCCCAAGGAAGTGGACTGTTTGCATTCCCAATCTGTCCCTGCACTTTCATCACCAATTTGGCTATACAGACAGTAGAATCTTGAGATAGACTCTTCCTAAAATTTTTCGATAATACTATTGGTAAACATTTCTAAACATTTGTAGTCATTTGGACTTATGAATCCAAAGTCATGGAGGTTTGATTAAACAAATTTAAACTATCCATTTCAATCCATACTTTTTTGTAGGCCTAAATTTTAATGGGATTATCAATAGGAAGATTCCTTCAAATACAAAAACTTTATTCAATAAATTAATATGCCGATATCTCCTCTAGCACAGTAAAAATTCTCATCTTGATTTGATAATTACATCATGTTATATGTCATGAATAATGTATTGATTTTATTTCATGACCAGAATGGTGGGATGAATTTAATTGAATTAGTTGGTCCCATTTTATTTGGAGTTGGGCCTTGAAATTGTTATCCATGACTCCTTACACTGTCCCCCCGAAACTTTGAGTAGAATGAATGAATTTGAACTTTTTTATTAAGCCCAGTAATTAAATATTCATATATGGTCCAGTTTCATCGCAGATTCTGTGGGCTTTATTGTGTGATCCATATGACCCTTCAAATGAAATAATTGGACCAAGATTAATTCTAAGGAAATGTTGGATATTGAATTAGGAAGCCGAAAAAATAATAATAACACAATTTGGATCTGTAGAGTGATAATTATAAATAAAATAGTAATCTAACTCAATTGGACTACTTCTAAAAATGCTCAAAAATTATATTTAATTTTAAAACATTAATATTACAGAAAAATTATGCACATTTCTTATAAAATAAGTAAATGGAGTATATAATAAGTTATAGAAATATTAATAACGTCAACTACCCCATACTTAGTCTTGTGAATGTCCTCATCCACAATAAATATAAAAACACGCCAATATCATTTTCACTCACAAACAAATATTAACATTTTGTCCCCCCCCCTAAGGGCATGTTTATACAATTTCACTCATCCATATTGAATTCCAACACAATTTTTTACAAAACAAATTTTCAAAAACAATTCATTTGTTCATACTCAAATTTAGAAATGGAAATTGGTGGTACAAAAAACTTAGTCCTCTCAAGATGATAAAATAATTTTATAAATCTTCACTCATTCACCAACCAAAAGTGAAAATATTAGATTTTGAAAGAGAGCTCAGCTTCCATTCCCTATCCTAAAGTGCTCAAAAATCAATAGGTCTTTTGAAGGGTTTTCTATGGGTATGGGATGGTAGGAAGATGATATCCAAAAGATAGAAAAAAGTGGGTAAAACACCAACATGAATAAATAAATTCACATTTTTTTTGAAATGGTACATGAGAGGAAATGGAAACACATATTCATGAGGAAATGATTGTGTGAAGAAAGACAGAAGAGAGGAAAGTTTTTTGAAGGGGATGAGAAGATGAAATATTTACAAAAAACAAAACTTCTCCCAGTGACATAAGTGTTCTTTTTTTATTTTTTTTATTTTTTTGAAAGTTTAACATGAAAAATATCTCACACTCATTTCCCAACCCATGATTGATATCCTCACAAAACTAGTTGTAATAGTTATAAAAAGATCAAAGGTTGAGGAAGAGTGATTTTTGACCTTCCCAAGACACAACCCATTTTATTTTTTCTTTTTCTATTTTTTTCAACACTTGTCAATAACATTTACAAAATTATAAAAATTATATTACATTACATTCCCTAAAACTCACTAAATAAAAAAATCTCCCCCCATAATAAATTGGATGCTTTCCCTCAAGCATATGATAACTTGTCAAAAATCAATAAAAGGGAACCCAAAAATGAAATCCATTCCCCCCACACTTAAATAAAAAAATATTATACAATGAAAATACATGTTGATATTGGGTGGGATAATGTATTGTTCTTGTAATGTGGCTATCAAAGAAATTTTTTTCATAGGTTTGAAGGGGCTTTCAAAAGAAGGATTAATGTAAGGGAAATGGGAGGCTATTTGGCTATTATGATTCTCATGTTGTTCAAAAAATGCCTCTATCATACTAATGCACACCAAAGTAGGAAATTCAGATCGAAGGTCCACAAACTCAAGACTCACAAATGGTGGTGAAAAACACATATTTTGAAAAGATGGCCATAGGTAGCATTAGCATGAAAGAAAATTTTGTTCCTCATGGGAAGGGAAAATCAGTATCCAAATAAAAAATTGATCATTCAAAATTTGTTGGGTTTGACAAAATATTATTTATCCAAATATACGATGAAAACACAAGATTTTTTGAGATGAAACCATGTCTTTTGACCCCCCAGAATGTTTCGACAAAATTTAAAAACCGTTTGGTGAGTAAATATGACTCTTTTGTTTCTTTTTACATTTATTTATCTAATTTTTTTATTTTATTTTCAATTTTTAAAATACACACTCACACAAAAGAGAGAGTAAAGTAAAAGGTTTGATGAAGAAAGTGGTAAAAAAATTAAATATAGAGTAATAAGAATAAAGAGGTAGAGAGAGGAAGATAGAGAGAGTTAAATGGAAAGTGGTTCCCCTGGTTTGGATTTGGTGGGTTTCCATCTCCATACATCGGTGGGTCGACTGCAGAAGTTGGGGATTCGATGGAAGTTGATGTGGTTCCAGGAATGTGTGTCATATCATGGTGATTCTTCAACCGGTGTCCATTATATATGAATGTCGTTTTTGAAGATGGGTCTTGGACTTTCACTCCACCAAATGGGTAAACATTTGTAATAAAAAAAGGACTTCCCAATGAGAAATATGCTTACTTGGGTGATTCCTAAATTGAGAATTGAAGAGAATTATCTTTTCACCTTCATGAAATACGTTTTTTAGGATGTGGATTTCATGGAGTGATTTGGATTTTTCTTTGTAGAGATTATAATTCTCATAAGAATCTAGTCTAAGCTCCTCCAGTTCAGCCAATTGTAACAATATTTCTTCACCAGATTTTTCAAGAACAAAATTATAGGTTTTCACAGACCAAAAATACTTATGTTGGATTTCAACTGGTAAATGACATGCTTTACCAAAAAATAGCCTAAAAGGAGACATCCCAATGGGTGTTTTATAGGCAATTCGATAAGCCCAAAGTGCTTCACCAAGTCTTTTAGGCCAATCTTTTCTGGTGGGTTTTACAATTCTCTCAATCACTCTTTTCACTTATGTATTTTAAAGTTCATCCATGCCATTTTTTTGGGGGTGATATGCAGTTGATGTTTTATATACAACACCATTATTTTTCAAAAAATATTCCATGGTTATATTACCAAAATGGGTTCCTAAGTCACTTATCAAGGCACATGGTGTGCCAAATCAGTGGAATATGTGTGTCTTTAGGAACTCACTAATAGTATGTGAATCATCCTTTATAGTGGGTTTGGCCTCAACCCACCTAGAATCATAATCAATCGAAATAATAATGTATGATAATTTATTAAAAGGGTGGAATGGCGCCATGAAATTGATGCCCCAAACATCGAAGATATCATAGAAAATGAAAGTCTTTTGGGGCATTTCATTTCTCTTTGAAATTATTCCAAACTATTGGGAAGTGGGACATGATTTAAAAAACTCATGTGAGTCCTTGAAGAATGAATCCCAGAAGAATACAGAGTCTAGGACCTTTCAGGAGGTCCTTTTTGGTCCAAAGTGTCCACCACCGGGCATCGAGTGGCCGGATTCTAAGATGGATGAATGTTCATTTTCATCAACAAATCTCACAATTACCATGTGTGCCCCAATTTCCAAAGTTTATTATCATCCCAAAAATAGAATTTTGAATCACTTTTCAACATCATTTTTTGTTTTTTTGAAAACATTTCAGGAAAAACACCAGAAGCCTAGTAATTTACAATTAGGGCATACCATGGTATTTTTGGAGTGAGAGATGAAAGGTGCTCAGTTGGAAATTATGGATCAATTATTTCAGAATGAGAATAATTACAAATTCTACTCAAGTGATCATCCACATGGTTTTATTTTCCTGGTCTATCTTTTATTTCAAGGTCAAACTCTTAGAACATTTGGATCCATCTTATTAGCCTTGGTTTGGAATCACTTTTCTTATATAAAAACATTATAGCAGAATGGTCTGTGAAGATGATGATTTTGGAACCTACGAGATAGATCTTGAAATTATCTAAGGAAAACCCACTACTAAAAGTTCCTTTTCATTAACAATGTAGTGATATTGAGTTTTATCCAATGTTTTTAGGCATAATAGATGACATGAAGAATTGTTTCTCTTATTTGACCAAGAATAACCCCAATGGCTCTATCAAAAGCATCACACATCAATTCAAAGGGTAATGAACAATTTGGGGGTTCGATTATTTGGGAATATGTAAGATAAGTTTTTATTTCAATGAAGGATTTCTTACAAACCTCATCGAAATAGAAAGTGGAATCATTTTGGAGAAACTGAGTGAGTGGGGGGAAAATCCTACTGAAGTTATGGATGAATTTCCAATAGAAACTGACATGACCAAGGAATGAATGGATGTCTTGAACAGAAGTGGGTTCAAGAAGTGATTGGATCAATTCAATTTTGTTAGTATCAACTTCAATACCATCTTTTGAAACTATGTGCCCAAGAACAATCCCATTTGAAACTATGAAGCGACATTTTTTAATATTTAACACAAGGTTACAATTGACCCACTTTTGGAGGACTAGATAGTGTGAATTCAAGAAAGATTCAAATGACTCACCATAAATGGTAAAGGCATCCATGAATACTTCCATGTAATGTTCAATGAATTTAGATATGATACCCATCATACACATCTGGAATGTTTTCAGATCATTGAAAAGGCGAAAAGGCATTCTCTTATATGCATATGTTCCAAAGGGGCATGTGAAAGTAGTATTTTCTTGGTCCTAAGGTGAAATTAGGATTTTTAAGTAGCCGATATATCCATCAAGAAATTAATATTTTGAATTTCTATTTAATCGTTCCAGCATCTGATCAAGTAATATAAGAGGGTAATGATATTTTCTTGTTTCAACATTCGATTTCCTGTAGTGGATGCACACACGCCATTTTTTCTTCACTCAAGTTGTGACTACCTCACCATGTTAATTTGTGAAAACACTTATCACACCCTTCTTAGGTACAAATTGAATTATAATAACCCATTCACGATCATAAATTGGGTAGATAATACCAGCTTGAAGAATCTTGGTGATCTATTCCCCAACAACCTCATGTATGAGTGGATTGAGTCTTCTTTTTGGTTGTCTAATTTGGTTTGGATGATTCCTCAAGATGGATGTGATGCATGCAAAGAGAAGGGTTGATTCCTAGTATATCATCTAGGGTCCAACCTAAGGCTTTTTTGTTTTCCTCTAATAGTTGAACAAGTTTTGACTCCTCAGTTTTAGTAATTAAAGCAGAGATAATGATAGGATAAGAGTGATCATGGAAAAGGAATGCATATTTCAGGTGTTCATGAAGAGGTTTCAAATTAGTCACATCTTTTATTTGTGGGTTAGACAAATCGGGAATGGAGGAAGGGAATTCAGTTTCTTCACATTCATTTTCCTTAATATTGTTCAAGGTGGAGTAGAAGTGATCAGAGTTGATGTGGTATTTAAGAGATTTTTCAAGATCCTCTAGATTGATGGAGTCTATGAATGAATGGTCCACATCAACTTCACCATTTATGACATGGTTAATCATGGAGTATATTTAAAAAGATCCTATCTCATTAGAAGATGATGAACATGATGGAATGGGGTTCAATTGACTCTTAGAAGTTTCCTTAGAAATATGTATTGATAATGTAGAGTGATCCTCATATGGGTATCGCATGGCTTGGAAAATGATGAACTTGACCAGTTGGGCACCAAATTCCATGGATAAGATTCCTGAATGGACATCAATTTTGGTTCGCTCTATCATTAGGAATGGTCTTCCTAGAATTAAGGGAGATCAAGAATAGTTCATATCACCTTCTATGTCAAGTACAAGGAAATCAGCTGGGAAGATAAGATCATTAACACGAAAAAGGACATCCTCGATTATACCCTTCAGACTAGCTGTGCTTCAATTGGCTAACTGAAATACAACACCCGTTGGATGTAAGGGACCTAGACCAAGTTTGGAGAAGATGGATTTGGGAATGACATTAATTGAGGATCCTAGGTCTATGAGTGCATCATCAAAGTTGGAACTTCCAATTTGGCATGGAACTGTAATGCTCCTTAGATCTTTGCACTTTATGGGAATAGACTGCTAGGTGGAAACATTTTTTAAGGTCCTAATTTTCCTATTGTGGGTGCACAATTCCTTAAGAAACATGGAATACTTAGGGATTTGGTTTATGTAATATAAGAGAGTAATGTTGACTTCAACACCTCTAAACATGTCATGCATTTCAGGATTGGGTTGAAAGGACTTCTTTGTCTTAGAAACGTCTTGAGGAAAAATAATTGGGTTCCAAAGTGGAATGGAAGGACGTGAGGGAAAGATTCCTTTTTAAGTTTCTTTTTTATTTTCATTTTCTAGGTCAACATTTAAAGGGGGTAGGAGGAAATATCATGAGGATTAGAAATTTTCTTCTCCAATCTAAGTGAAATTTCAATTAAATTACCCTTGGGGTTGGGTGATGGTTGAGCTGGGAGTTGGGAAGAATTTTATTGTTGTAGCTGGCTCAGGTGGGATGCAATTTGACCAATTTATGTTTCAATTATTTTGAGGTTGGAATGGGTGAATGTGTCAAGATATTACTCTACACTTTCCCATGGTTTCTTGGAAGAAGAGTCTTGTCCTTAATTGGGATTACTTTGATTTTGGTTCTTGGGAAAGCGATTGTATTGGTTTGGGAATTGAGATGGATCACTAGGATAGTGAAAGCCTAGAGGAGTAGAAGGAGGATTTCTCCTTTGTTTTTGAGGAACAAATGGATAAGTTTGTTGGAAGTTACCAACACCTTGAACATATTGTAACTAGTTTGGTTTTTGAGGATGAAATTGAGGGACATGGTTTCCATACCTTAAGATTTGGTTATAAGAAGAAGAGAAGGACTCAAAGTGAGGTTGGTTTGAGGTTCTAATGAACTGATCTAATAGTTTAGGGTTGGTGTTCTGCTGAGCATAGGATGCATTGAGATCCATTGGTCCAGATGAATCAGATAGATCATCTTGAAGTTGTGGGCAGGTGTCTATTAGATGAGCCAGAGAGTTACAGATTTCATAGTTTTTGACAGGTCTAGGAAACATTGATTGTGTAGAAAATGAGGTTGGGTCTTTGGAAGCCACATCTAGTTGTCTCACAATACCTGTAAGATCACACATCCACTCATTCATCTTGTTAGCCTCTATGGATTTATTTTCTTGGACTTTTTTTACTTGAGCATGTTCTAGAGTATGGTATTGATGTGTGTTTGAATCCATGTTACTTATGAGATCTCTTACAGCTGTAAGAGTTTTATCAATAAGAGCACCGCCACTTGCGGCATCAATGACAGTTCTCTCCATTGCCATTAATCCCTCATATAATTATTGGATCAAGAGTTTTTCGGGGATTTGGTGGTGTGGGCATGTCGCAAAAAGATTTTTGAACCTCCCCCAGTACTCATGGAGTGATTCATTTGGGAATTGATGGATACTGTGTATTTAATTTTAGATAGAAGAAGTACGAGAAGCATGAAAGAATTTCTCTAAGAAGATTCACTTCATGTCATTACAAGTGGTTATGGAACCCGGTGGGAGGTAGTATAGTCATGAATTGGCAGAGTCATCTAGGGAGAATGGTAATGCTCAAAGATTAATTTATTCCTCAAAACTCCTTAAGGCTTCATGGTAGAGCACACCACTTGGAACTCTTTAAGGTGGAGATGTGGATCATCATCGGCTAGCCCATGGAAATGAGGAAGAAGATGAATCAAAACCGATTTCAGTTCGATGATAGCCTCTATGTTTGGATATTTAATACCAAGGGGTTGGTAATTCATATCAGGGACAAAAATTTCTTTAGGTGTTTATTCCCTGTGATTGGCCGTTTCTAATACAACTGTTTGGACAAGGACTGGTTCATGAATTATTTGATTATCCTGAACTTTTCTCCAAAGTTGGTGAAGAGTACACTCAATTTCAGGGTCAAAAAAAATATGAGGGATTATTTGGGAGGCTAAGGGGAATTCGGATAGATGTTGGAAGAAATAGGAATACAATGTTTTCTTTGTGTTTCTTCAGTATATGTTTTTTATGAGAAGGAAAGTTTTTCTTTGTGTTTTTTTTCAATTTTTTTTAAATTTTGTTTTTATTTGGGTTTTTATTATATCTAAAAACTAATGACTACATAAAGAACCATCCCTGTCAATAGTTCCATTTTAAAGTGTGGTTTATTGTTGCATATCGACCGATCATGGTTCCGGTGCTCTTCTAATGTGTATAGCAGCACTCGGGTCGAATCCTCTGTGATGATACTTTTAAAAAATCGATTGTTTTTATTTGATTGTATTTTGATTGGGGCTTTGTTTTCAGATCATAAATTAAGTGATTAATGATTGGTGTTTGATTTATAAATTTGATAAATATTGGGGTGAGTTCATTTTTATGGAGTTAATCTTGTGATATCCTTCAGTTTTTCTTTATTTTTCATTTAACTTAACAACCACTTCACAAGATAACGTTGATTAGAATTCCTTAGTGTTATGAATTTAATCCAAGCCTTAACATAACTTAGGGTTTTAATCTCAATTAGATCATGTTTATGGTAGTGTATTTATGGTTCCAATAATCCATGGAAACCACATGTTAAAAAAAACAAGTCATTAATTCATGACTTGTTAATTCCAATATACACAATGTTAATTTGAGGAATATTCTTCGAGAAAATACTCTCAATCACTTAACATCCCTATATTATAACTCACCCCAATGAGTTATTTACTCATCCATTGAAATGATTAGTAATATTATTATAATTATTTTGATGATAAATTAATAAGATAATAAAAATAAAGGGATAAGAAAAGAGTGGAGCGTCGAACACACACACAAACGATGATGATAATTAAAAATGGACATTATATTGAATGAGAAAGAAAAATAAGGGAAGGGGATTCAACTGTATTTAAAATATTTTAAGAAAATTAATATTAAACTATCTAAGTTGGATGATAATAGGAGATATTAAATAAGAAACATTCATTAAAACATAATTACAAAAACAAAACAAACACTTACACGATTACAAACGAAGAACAACACAAAAGTAAATGAAAGGAAGTAAGGAGGAATGGTTTCTCAAGTAAAAACATGAGTATGACAGACCCTACCAAGATTTTGGCAGGTACTTGTTCATTCCAACCTATCATCCTTTTCTCTGAAATGCCAACTCCTTTGAAGGAGTGGAAGGGGATGTATTTATAGCCCAAGGAAGTTGACTGTTTACATTCCCAATATTTCCCTCCACTTTCATCACAAATTTGGATATTCAGATAGATAAATATTGAGATATACTCTTCTTTGAAGTTTTAGATAATAATTTTGATCTATTTATCTCAAAAGTATCAGTCATTTTGACTTATGGTGCCAAATATATTGAGGTTTTATTAAACAAATTTAAACTGTCCATTTCAGTACCTACATTCTAGAATTCCGAAATGTGAATTGGTTTATCAATATGAAGATGCCTTCAAATCCAAAACCGTTCTTCAACAAAGTCATCTTCCTATATCTCATCTTTAACAATGAAAAAATAATCTTGATTCTATAATTACATCATGATATATGTCATGAATATTGTACTGATTTTATTTCCCATCCAGAATGGTGGGCAGAGATTAAATAAATATGTTGGGCCCGTTGTCTTTGGATTTGGGCCTTGAAATTTTTGTCCAAGACTCCTTACATTGTCCCAAAACTTTTGGAGGATAATGAATGAATCATAACCTCTGTATCGGGCCCAATAATTCAATCTTCAAAGATGGGCTGGTTTCTTCACAGATTTTGTGGGCCTTTTTGTGTGATCTATATGACCCTTAAAATGGAATATTTGGACCATGTTTCCTTCTAATGAAATTTTGGATATTGAATTAGTAAGCCTAAAAAACAATAATCACACAATTTAGATCTGTAGGGTGATAATTATAAATAAATTAGTAAACTGACTCAATTGGACTACTTCTAAAAATTATCAAAAATTATATTTGTTTTAAAACATTAATATTTCACAAAAATTATGCACATTTCATATAAAATCAGTAAAGGGAGTATATAATAATTAATGAAAATATTAAAAACATCATATCCTCAGAGTTATATAGGTCAATGAGTTCGGTGATTAGTTGGTGTCTCGCATGATTTCGTCTACAACAGCGAGTGTTCACCCTTCTACCTTAGGAAGATTCTTCAAGGAAGGTTACTTCATCAGCAGGATGAGAACAGTAGTTCGGTTGTTTGGTGCTATAGGAGGATACTCCTTCAGGTTAAAAATGGAAAGAGGGGTACATCCATGTTTAGAAGAATGATTTTGGAGAAGACCTCCATATGTTTTGTCAATGGAGCAGGGAGGACCATCACTCTGATCGGCATGAACATGGGGAGTAACACCATGTTGATTGTTGAAAGAGTGGGGAGGACCCCGGTTGATCTGGGAACCATATAACGAAGGCTCAAATTCTGGTTGACGAAAGAGCCGGGAAGTCCTACTCATATCATCTCAGCATTACAGGTTGTCCCATAATGGTTGTTGGTGGGGTTAACAACTGAAAGAGTCGACCTAGCCTTCCTAAAAGGTGGATGGTGTATCAATCCAATTTAGGCCATGAAATCAAACTATTCAACTATTGCATGGATTTGGTGGGATGCACTAGTGGTGTAAGGGGCCACCAGATCCATTAATTATGATAACCCCTTTCGAGAATTCTCATGATGCTTCTCCCATCATTGGTGTTGGGTGTATCAGATTGGGCCTGGTTGAGTTGCGATAAATGCCACATGTTGGGGAATAAGGATTTGTTTCTCCATGCATGAACTTTATGGTAAACAGTGTCGGTGAGAAACTTGTGCCTCTAGGTCCTAGAAATCCATTTCCCTTTAGATAATAACCCCTTACTACTTATATTGGCATATATGTGTGTTAATCATGCTTTTTTAGATTATCTCTATGGGTGATACAGGGTGTAGGTGCTCTGTAGATGAAAGTCATAGAAGAAGTCCTGGTGGGTTTGGGTTTGTGCAGAGTTTCCACATCAATATTTCACTTTACCCAATGCCTTCAAGAGATGGTATGATGATTACCTATAGTGGTAATATTTTAAGAAATGTGGATTAATCCATTAGTATAGGTAAAATTAAAGTGGTTCATGATTCCCCATAATCATTCAATCTTCCAAAGACAAAGAGATATCCCCACTGACTATGTCACCGAATGAGTATTCCAACCTACCAACTACCCAAATCTTTGGTGAGTTTCATGATGGGCCCAACATTTTCTTAGTGGTACCTTCAACTAGATATATGGATCTAGTGACTTTCCAATTTTCTTACGTCTTTAAAAATACTAGTCCCTATGTTGAGGAGAATACCTTTATGTCGGGTTCAAAATTTTTGTTTTATATGGTTTCACCACGGCCATTTCTGGGCGTCGACATGATTACCATGCAAACTAGCATGTTGTTGTACCACATTCCCATTTTTCAAAGGCATGATTCTTCCATCACATTAAATAGAGATCCCCACTCCTTGATCAAAAACGGATAATGGGATAACAATTCCTCTCCCCATGGGTTCCTCCTTGGAGATCCCCGCCTACCCCCGATCTCGCTCATAGATTTAATTCAAGTTTATGAAACACATTATTAGTGAGTATCTATCTAGATGTTTTTTAATTACACTAATTCTATATGGAAATTATATTTTCTTCTTGAAAAGTTAGTAACCTTTATTTTGGAGAGAATTCATGTTGCGAAAACCTAGGCATGTCAGGTTGCTGGGAGAATTGGTCACCTGTATTCTCCCATATGGGAGGTAATATCATATGAGTAATATTAAAGTGTGCAACCAAAGTAATACCATGTAAATCATGAGGTAATTGATTCTAGATCCATAATTCTTCCATGGGTTTCACCTTAGGCATTCCACACATACGCATGGGGTATGTATTTTGGGTTAGGTCACAAATTCCATATCATGTGGAGACATATCAGTACATCTTGCAGAGATGGTAACATCTTGTGAAGACAATAATAGGGTTAATGTCTTGTGGGGACATTATGGATGGATTAAAACTCCCCATGGAAGAGTATCTGGGAGGTGTGTCCTTTGGATCTTAGATTTTACACTTAGAATCTTGGGTGAGAATTCTTCTTAAGGTGAACCATAGATGGATGGACAAGAAGACCCCTAGATATGGATCTATGAGGTTGATCAGAACAACCCTAGAGGTGGATCAAGGAGGTGTTTCCCAAGGAGTTAATATGACACACTTGGTTAGATGAAACAATATTCCCTTGAGACATATCAAGGATGGATAGATCAAAAATCCCCTAGAGATTAATCTACAGGGTCGATCAGAACACCCCTTGAGGTGGATCGAGGAGGTGTGTTCCAAAAGAGGGAATATGTCACACCTGGATTGATAAACCAAATTTCCAATTAAGATAGATCTAGGATGGATAATTCAGAATTCCTTTTGATATGAATCTAGATGGTTGATCAGAATGCCCCTTTTGGTGGATTTGGGAGGTGTGTGACTTAGAGGGAAGTTGTCGCACATGGGTGATTGAACTAGAGATCCCCTTGGAAAAAATATAGAATGGATGGACTTGAATTACCATTGGGATGAATCTGGATTGTTGATTAGAACACTGCTTGAGGGGGATCCTAGGGTACATCCTAAGGTTGGAGAACCTATGTTTACTATTGGTTAGGATGCAACTTGAGGCAGACCCAAATGGTTGATCAGGACACCCCTTGAGGTGGAACCATGAGGTATGTCCCAAGGGGGATCACGTAGGTTTAACATTGGTTGGGATTTAACCTCATAGATTCTTCTGATGTACCCTATTTAGAAGGCAGGGTTTAAAATCCACATAGTTCAATGTTGCAGTTAAATGTCATGTGATAGGACCGACCCATGTAGTTTAATTCACTGTGGAAAGGATTTTCATGTCATTAAAGGAGAATTGCGATAGATGGAGTGAGGCTTATGCATTAAATCTTCCCTTTGTAAGAGGATTTCCCTTTCTTTGAATGGTATGGGGCTTAATGTTGAGTTATTTGGGAGGATCTCATTCCATATGAGAGGTAGAGGTGTGCGTCTCACCCCATGACACTCATACATGGAGAATCCTATGCTTATCGCATAGGGTATGAAAATAGTTTTATATCATGTAGCTCGAACTTGGGTGCACTCAATCCATACCCCTTGGGAATATATGACCACCGCTCATCTGGATTTGGAAGAGGCATAGAGTTGGTACTTCCAATGTACAACAATAGTATGAGTGACCAATCATGAGGTCCACATTTGAGTCATTGTGCTCAGAAGAAACCAAGGTTAGAGTTCCCATGCTCAGAAGTAGTAGGAAAGATAATAGGTTCACTGAGGGCATTGGGGATGTCAATTAGGGAACTCAGAATTTTTTGTGTGCAGGCTTGGGGGGTTTCATACAAGATTTTCATGACTAGTAATCTTGCACATAATTTTAGTACATGGATCCTTAAGTTGTATGTGCACACAAGATTTGGGTTGGGCGTATATCAGGGTTGTGCATAGGAAATTTCTCTTGCGTGCACCTGAGATACGTTAATAGGAGTACCATGAGGGTTAGTCGATTGTAGGGAAAGTCATGTTTGGGCACACCAGAGGTATGTTGGGAATGATTCTCTACCTTAGTTGTTCTATGTTTCAACCAGTTTCGAAAGAGGAGTACATGAGTGCACAAGATTGGTATTTCATCTTTAGGAGAGCCTTTCCAAGGGAGGGGTGAGATTCAATTAATATTCTTGATCCACAAAAATGATACACAATACCATGGTCATGGAAAGGTATTTAATCATGATTTAATAATTTGTTGTTGAGGCTTTGTCCTAAAATTTTAGCAGATTGACATATCCTTTGGCGTGCAAAGAATGTTGTTGCACACAGCCTTTATTTCTTCCATGGAACTCTTTTATCTTGCATGTACATTTCATGAAAACTCTACTGACCTTGGTGGAAGATATGAAAAATCCCATTTTATTTTATATTAATGTACTTTTTTAATGAAATAATTTTCTTTCGTTAATCTACTAAAATGTTCTTGCATCAGGCTCATCAATTCTGGAATGGCCCTATGGGGCGGGGTGCATCATCAGTTCATCTAAAACTCATTATTTGAAGTATGAATTTAAATTTTGGTGCCAACATTATCATCCCCTAATCCTAATTAAATTATACCATGTGTGACCCTTTTTTTATATAAAACCATTTTATCGAAACCATTGTATCCTCTCACAAATTTCTTCGTAAATGATTCTATAAGAATAGATCTACTAAGCGAGAGGATGTGGTCTGATTTATAGAGTTTTGGTGAAAATAATTGTGGAGACACATAGGAGTATAGGAGTAATACTTAATCATGAACCAATATATGGTTTAATGTGTTTTCCTTGAGGGCCTAGGGTGATTTTATTATCCTTTAAATACACTAACTATAATATAATTTCATGATCACACCATTAATTATTTATTTATTTCATTTTCATGGTTGATTTTTTATGTTTATGGATGTTACTTGATCGCCTAATAAATAAATTATGAGAATAAATGATGTAATATAATTAATCTATATCATGTATAAATTTTACCAGACATGATTAATCACTGAAGTAAAATCCAAATAATATTAATAAGGTGTGTGATACGATAAAACTTGGTTTTTATCCTATCTATAAATTCCCTCAACCAAAATATTATATAAGTGTAACCATAAATTATTTAATTTTGAAGTCAAACCCATCATATAATCTATTTTATCATCCTATGATGGGGTGATTTCAATTATTGGGGAATATTATTCTTGAATATATGGGTTGAATTAAATTGGCTCACATAATGTTTTTATTCCCCAAGTAGGACTTGGTGTAACAAATTGGAAAGGTTTGATGAAATATTTATCTGAGATTTTAGGACTAGTGATTAATCTCAATATATCAAGTGTAACACACCAATAGTTTATTGTTTTTTTTGAAATTAATTAAAATTATTTGATGCCTTTTATTAAACACAATAGCCATTTTTTAACAAAACCACATTATACTATAAAAAGTATTATTATTTAAATATTATAATTATAAACAAGTAATTAAAAATAGTTGTGTGATATAAATAAAAAAATTTAGAAAAATATATAATGGGTTTATATAAATAATATAAATTGACAAATATGTACAATGTTATTAGTAAATAAATTAAACACTTTGAAGAATAATTTTTTTTTATAAAAAATGGGTTTTTTTCTTTTCATGAACAACTAATAAAATTTATTTTTTACCAATTTAGATAATTAATTTTACAAAATTAACATAATTTATAATTAAAAATATCAAAATTATCATTGAGTGAATGTTTTATAATTTTTTTCAAATATTATTTTTTCGACGAGTAATAAAAATATATTATTTTTTATATAGATTTCGTTTAAATTATTTACAAGATCATTTATATTTTAATATTATTTTAAAAGTAAAATTAGTAAAATTATATACTTATCAATCCAATTTAGTTTATTGGAATCAATGTAATATTGGATTTTGATATTAAATCTTTATATACTTATTAAAAATTCATCTTTGGGAATCTACTTTTTCGTTGCATCTACATGTTTAATTTTATATAAATTTTTTCCACTTATGTGAATAAAAATTTGAGAAATGGATTATATATTTTAAATCATGATAATTAATATTATCTAATAAGATAAACATAAATTTTGACCACAATGAATAGTAAAAACAGTAAAAATTTATTATCAAATTATGGTGAAAATTGGTTATCGGGGGTTTAACTAATCTTATATGGGGTAAAATGACCTAGTAAATTTTCTAAATACCATTTTTGCCCATATTTTAACCTTATATCTTCTAAGGTTTTTTAATGATCCATTTTGGGTTCTTTTTCCATATGAAAATTGTTGGCACACTTTATTCTTTTCAAAATTTCATAGTGGGTCCTCTCACCCACTTATAAAATGCCACCACATCCCTTCTCCTATTAGAACATCAAAAAACATTTATTTTAGGAAAATAAAAACAAAAATAACTTCCTTAATAACATAATAATATCCTATAGGCCTTTTATTTATTATAAATCCAATATATGAAAATATTTGGTGCTAAAAAAGATGTTTTCTGAAGAAGATGTATCATTCTAAAATGAGAGTTTCTAATTTTTTTACTCATAAACTTGATTAAATTATAATTAAAAAATTATCTTATGATAAAATTAGTATATTAAATATATTTAGATGTTTGTATTTTCTGGGTATAGCCTATATTTATATTCTCTTCCCTAAAATGGAAAACTAAACTGTTTATCGTTTGTATGGTGGACTACCTTCTCGCGAACCAAAATAATTCATTTTCAGTCATCACCTTTAATAGTTGGTAATGATGATGATTTTAATAGAAGTATATTAAATTTTAAAATAATTTTATGTTTGGAAATATTATATCACATATACCATTTAACTTTCCATTCTATGGGGGATACATTAACGTCGCTTCTGTGTACAGTGGACTACCCCCTCATGAAGCGATGTGATTCATTTTCCCTTAAATTTTTCATGGTAGGTAAGGTGGATAATTTTAATGAATATATGTGATACATTTGAAAAAATTATTATTATTATTATTATTTTATTTATTATTCAACTTTATTTCATTCATCCTTCAAAAAAAATTGTGTTTATGCGTATGTATGACATACCGTTTCTATGGATGATGCATTTCATATTTCTATCTCTAAGATTTATGGATGACTCTAAATATTTATATAATTAATGTATAATATATTTATATCATGATTAAAATTATTTAGATTATTCAATGATGAATTATATACATGTTCCAGAATAACCCAGAAAAAAGCCTCATGAAAAATGTAACAATTAATATCTAGAAATGAAAATTTTATTAATGAATTATTAATAAAAGAGTATTGAAACATTATAAGAGGATTATATATGATATTAAAAGTATTTTTATTACAATTTTATTATATTATAATAAATTTATATTTTCTATATATGAGGCGGGAGTACATTGAAATCAAGACAAACTTGAGCTAAGATATTTTCATCTCACCTTGTATATTCGTGAGATACATGCCATATTTACCAATTGTTTATTTTGCGTGGTTTATATAATTTCAATGAATTAATTTTTTAATTATTATTATGAAAATTATGGGGATATAAATATCCATTTTAGGATCTCACTTGCATGGATTTTTATTTGAATTTTACCTATGTGGTAAGGGATTTTTGTCTCAAATATCATTTTTGGATCATATGTTAGGTTATGAACCTATATTATTGTATGAGGTGTATATGTTGTGTATAAATTTATATTATATGTATTATAATGAAAATTAGTAGATATATATATCCATAAAATTTTATTTCTTTCATGGGTCTTACAATTGAAATGATATCAAAGTGGGAAGGATTTCATGTCACAATATCATAGTTTATTAAGATTATTTGGGATTATATTTTAGAGAATCTTATCTTATGATATACCTATCTTTAGAATAGTAAATTTTATGATCCTATGTTTCTTTTGGGTGAATACATTTTTCCCTTCATTTAACCTTCTAATTCATTCAACAAACCAAAAAACTTTTTTTAATGAAATTCAAACGTATCACTCTATTAAGTTAAAAAACATTTTTTTTCCATATTCATGTTTTCAAAAGAAAAATTAATGATTTTTTTTCTATTTTATGAATATTTTTAATGAAAATTTTACCCTTTTCATATCTGATTTTAAAAAAATTAAATCTAATCTTTTTGTCTTTTTCTAAAAATTTAACTTTTTACTATTTAATCATAATGTAAAAGGAATCGTTGTTTTAATGTTCACGACTTGAAATTTTTTTTCAATAATATTGACCGGTAAATGATTTATATATTAATTTATATTTTTATTTGAATTTTTAGAAATAAATGTATTTCAAAAAAATTTAATTAATATTTGGTTTTAAAATGTGATTTTTGATGTGGAAAAGCTATTTTCCTCAAGAAATCTTCCAAATGATCATTCAAAATAATTTTATTTCTAATATAACATAATTTTATGTTACATATGCTTCAATGGGGATATCATACAAATATAAAATTCTTATTCTTACACAAACTATTTTATTTTAATGATAACAAGATTTTTATGAAACATGTTTCCATTCAACGAGTTATTCCATGATAAAATGCTTATGAAACCAAATTCTTTTTATGCGGGTTATGTGATGTTAAATTGATGAAATGACTATTAAACATAATTCATTCACATATGTTTTGAAATGATGAAATGTTTATGAAACCCATTCCTTTTCTTATTTTTTATGATGAATAACTTATGACATTATTTCAATTATGTCAATGGTTTTTTGATTATTTGACAGGTTGGTCCGTTAAATGCCTCAAATGAATTGGGTACTTATTGATACAACATGAGTTAATTATGTTATTTGTGAACCAAATTTCATGTTCACAATGAAATGTTCATACCTAATTTTATTCCCAAAAGGTTACGCACTGACCTAATTTCATGTCCAAAAGGTTTTGTGTGAACCGACTTTCAAGACCATAAGGTAATGTGTGGGCTTGGTTTTTTTTCATGTACTTTATTTGAGGGGTTGGTTTTATATCCCATACTTAATGAGTGAACCTATTTTTATTTAAAAATGTTCAAAATGTTATGACCTTAACTTTTTCACATTATTATGCCTATATTACAATCTCATGGTTCATTTATTTCCTTGTGACTCTTATCTTATGAACTTCCAAACATTATACCATGACTCAATGTTATGATATGTGATATGCAAGGTATAGTTTTTAAATATTAAGATTATGTTTTGATACCTTATGATCATGTGATTCTTATGAAATGATTGATATATCCTATGTTTACACTGACTGATCATCTGAGCTCACCCTATCTTATATTTACTTCTTCAGGTTATGAAGAATGGTTTATGTTTTTTCTGGATAAGATGAATAAAATATGGGAGATTTTTGTGGGAGGTGGAATATATTTCATTTAATAATAATATTGTGTTTCTATTCCCCAAAGATACGAAAATATTATTGTCCTAGTTCATATATTTGTGTAATGTAATTAATATTTCTCTAGAAAGAGGCTACATTTTTGGATGAAAACCTTGGATCACTATAGTTGGCATCAAAGGAATGAAATAGTTAATATTTAGATATTAAGATTATAAAACTTTGATGAAAATTAATTGGATATGTATAAGTATAATATATCTTCCAAAGGTTTTATTAAGTAAGAGATTATTTTATTTCCAAAGAAATAACTTCCATTTCTGGATAATATGAGTATATGTGTCTCCAGCATAGATGAACTAATGGGTAATGACTCTAAAAATGGCGCATTTATCTTTTATCCAATAATCATCTGGTTTATGAAGGTACACCTTGTTTCATACCAGGTTTGACACTCATAGAGGATCCTATTTTATTAATTTACATTTTCATTATGGAACATAATGAACTATTTGAATAGATGAGAATCAATGATGGCCTACATAAAATATTAATTGAAAATAAAAATTCATTATTTATAAAATATATAAAATGTTTTTCATGATTATGTGGTTTTCCAAATAAATATAGTTTCTCACACTATTCTAGTTTGGGTTTTGTCAATGTAGAGAACCATAAGGACTTGGGTTAAAATTAATTGTGATGGACAATGTGTTGATTAGAAACCAAATTTGATGCTAACTAGAGTAAAGTATATTTTTATTATTTCAAATTGATAATCATGAAATATCATTAAAAACATTCACCTTAACGATCTATCAGAATCACCAAAGAATAGAATGATAGAGTTTTCTGGGAGCCTAGGTTGTGGAGACCATAGAGGAAATAAGATAAAATTTACTACATGTGAAGAATATGGGAAGAATCACAAAATTTAATGTCTTAAACGAAAGATAATATTTTTTATATTGTGATAATAAGGGAACATATTAAGTAATTTTCAATGAAAAATGAAAAGTTATTTGGATGTAATGAGTGAGAATAATGGTTTTCCTAAGGCATCATCAACAAATGAATGTTTTAAATTTTTAAATCATGTAAATTATGTAAGTTGATGTCCTAGGTGGAAAACTATAGAATATTATCATAATTGTTTATGACTAAAAGTCTTTTTTGTTCATGGTAAAGATACTATGAAAGAAATTTGAATGAAAGGGGTTACTTTAGAATAACATTATGAATCCTAGTTAATAGTTTCAGAATTAAGTTGGATTATTTATGGGTTTATGTATTGAAATTAAATTATTCTTTAATATGAATCTTGAAATATAAAATATTATTTTGTTGATGTTTTATATTATGGGGTTTCAAGATTATGTTGATTGATGGTTATAAATTAGAAAAGTGAATTAATGGTAAGGTGATTTTCTTGTGGGAAAAAAATTATAGAGCTGAATATAACCAATAATATATTTATGTGGTTAAGATAATTATTTTGGGATAAATAAATGATTCATATGGATAATTTAAATTTGATAGTAGTGATGATGTTGGAACCAATTGGTGATTTCATGAAAAATTGTGTTGTAATGTCTTTAATAGAGTTTATATCAATTTGGATTCATGGTATATATTTGATGGTAGTTTTTTTATTAAAAAAATAAAGGGAGTGTCCGTTTATTTTGAAATCATTCATGTTTTCATTAAGCTTTATGTAAATTTAGGATATTTCTAAGTTTCAGGAGACTATATGGTCAAGGTCTTCATATATTTGGTATATTTAATTAAGAGATACATTATATTGTTTATGTGTGTACTTATAAGTTTAATTTTGAAATTTAGTAACCATATTTATAAATTTTTGGATTTCAATCTTTTATATGAGCCTTATGGTTAAATTTTTTTTGAGTGGATTGAGTTTAGATTTTGGTATTATTGTTATGGATTTAGATATTTATGTATGATTTATCAGTGCTAGATAACTTTTGGTAAAAATTTAGGTCTTTTTTACTATATAAGGATATTAATAATGAATTTTCATTCTTTTATTAGTCTTATGATCCATTAAAAGTTAATTTTATAGCTTTAGGCATAAAAAGCATCTTCATTTCTTAGAGTAAGATATAAAGTGGAAATTGATCAAAGTATAAGTGAAGGATAAGATTATTCTTATGAAATAAAAATAAATAATGTTAGTGAATTTTATCATGTTATATAGAATGTAATTAAATGAATCCAAAAATATTAGGAAAAGGATGTTGACCTAAAATGTGATTATGTATCTTCACTTTTGATAAATCAATGAGCTTTGCACTCATCATAGATTTACGGTTTTGTGGTTATTAGTTTTCTCTTCACCATGATATTTATCATTCTTTGTTAGTGTCCAAGAGTTAAATTTCTCATCAATTTCAATATTTTAACTTCCCACCAATATTCTCTTTATTTAGGAACCCGTGGGTTGGTTATTTCAAGTAACCTTTATTATTCCCAGTTGATGTTTTCAAGGGATGTTTTATTTTTCCTTTTTATAATGTGGGTTTCGACAAAGAATTTTTTTAATATTAATCCTTTTATGATATAGATGAGATTCATGGGAAAACCTAATTTTAAAGGGAATAAGATATAACACTTCAATATTTTGTGATTTTTTTTTTCAAATAAATTTAAATTTGATAGCTTTCATTACAAGAAACATTGTGTTTTAAAAAAACTGCACTATACTTTTAAAAATATTATTATTTTAAAATTAAAATAATTTCATATACATTATAATTAGTGGTATAAATTGGAAAAAATTCATCGTAAAAAATATTATTTATGGTTTTAGATAAATAAAATATATTAATAAATAAGTAGTTGTTTTTCAATAATGAATCTATACACTTCAAAAAATATAATTTTCTCAAAAACGTTTTTTTTTGTTATTCATGAACAGTAAAAAAAATTTATGAAACTTTTAAAAACAAATTATACAAAATAAAATTCACTTTTGAAATCTAAAAGTCAAAATTATCCTTTTCTGGATTCTTTATAATTTTTCTTAGTGATTACTTTAGGGATGAATATAAAAAAGTACCGATTTGTTTTTGAACTTCCTTTTTATTTAACGAATTTACAAGTACTATTTCATTTTAATATATATTTTAAAGAAAAATTAGTTTAATTATATATTTATTAATCCAATTTAGGTCATTTTAATTAATTTTAAATTGTATTTTTATATTAAATTACTTTATATTTATTAACATTTCCTCTTGGAAAATTACTATTTCATCATATATTCAGGATTAAATTTAAATTAGTTTTTTTCACTTATGTAAATGGAATTTATGAATCTTTATTCCATATTTTGAATTATCATAATAAATATTTTATAATAAGTTATAATTAATTTTTTACCATTATGAAAAGTAAATTCATTAAAATTAATTCTCGGGTGGATGTGAAAAAATATTTTAACAGGGTTTTAAAAATGATAAGGGGTAAATTACATAGAAACATGTAAAAATGAAACTGGGTAGCCATATGTAGACCTTATCTTCTATAAGGGTATATGATGATCAATTTTGGATTCTTATTGAATGTGAAAAATGATTGTACACATTTTTATTTTCAATAATTCTACATGAGTCCTCTCCCCCACTTATTCTTCTCTCCTATTTGAACTTTTAAACCCTTTTGGTTTGACCAATACCTATAAAAAAATTTAATTACTTCCAAAACAACATCCCAAAGTAATTTTCTTGAACAAGAATCAATCTTATAAAGGATTATTGTGCTAACCAAAGGAGGCTATCTGAAAAGAGGTATCATTCTTTAATGAGAATTTCTATTTTATTTAATCTTCCACAAAATATAATTCCTATTAAACCCATATCATATAATAATATTATTAAAAATAAAATAATAAGTTGTTGTTATTGTAATTCAATAACCAATATCCAGATCCTATTCCCTCAAAGGGTAAACGAAATGGTTGATTGAGTGTATGATGAACTACAACCTCGTGAATTGACATAATTTATTTTCCACCATCAACCTTCATGATAGGTTGTGAAAATTGTTTGAAAATAATTATATGAAATTTTTAACAGAATTTATTTTTGAAATTGAATACCACATATACTTTTACTTTCCATTCTATGCAGGATTTGTGAATGTCGCTCCTGTGTATGGCAGACTACCACCTTGTGAAGCGATGTGATTCATTTTCAATTATTATTTTCTTATGAGATAATAAGGACAAGGTTAATGAATATATTTTATATGTATCATATAATATTTATTATATAAATTTTAATTATTATTAACCTTCATTCCATTTCAATCATTGAAAAAATGAAATTGTGTTCATGCGTATGCACAACCTGCCATCTCATTGAAAAGTGCATTTCATCATTTTCTATATCTATATTTTATAGATGAATCCAAATATTTATTAAATAAATATATATTATACATATACCATAACTATAATTATATATATTATGGAATTATGAATAGCGCATATGTACTAGAACTACTAAACCAAAAGCCTCATGAAAAATGAAATAGTTAATATCTATAAATGACACTTTTTATAAGGGATTGTTAATAAAATAGCATTGAAATGTAAAAAAGGGATCATATATGATACCATATTTTTATCTATTACTCTAGTATAAAATTATAATACATTTAAATTTATTATACAGGAGTCTATTGTACAATTATAGTATGACAAACTCGATGAAAGAGATTTTCATCTAAATTTTTATTTCTTTGAGATACAAGCTATCTTAACTAATTTTTTCTATTTTGTGGTTTATCTATTTCCCCTGAATTGATTTTTTTAATTTTATCATGAGATTTAAAGTATTTTACATATCATTTTAGGAATTTATATTTCATCGAAATTGATATGAATGTTAGCTAAGTTGAAAGAGATTTTTTCCCAATTTTCATTTTTGGGAGATACATTATGTTATGCACCTATATTCTTTTATGAGTTGTATATATTACCCTTGAATATATTTTATTATTCTTATAAGTAAATTTAAGGGATCCATATATGTTTCTCTCTTTCTTGGGGCTTACAATTGGAATGTTATGAATGTTGTAATGATTTTATGTTATAATCTCGATGTTTATTGAGATTATTTATGATTATGTTTTTTATGAAGATATATTATGATATAAATATCTATAAAATCAATAAATTTATTTTCCCATGGTTATTTTGGGTGAATATATGTTTTAAACTCATCACCACCTCTTTAAGTACTCAATATACCAAAATATTATTTTAAAAAATCGACCTTATCTTCCAATTCTGTCATAAAATTGATTACTTTTTTATATTTGTTTACCAAAAATGTTTTAAAAATGTTATTGTTATCATAAAAATATTTCTTAAATACATTTTTCCCATTTATTACTTTTTACTTAATTTTTATGTGGAATATTTTTGTCATTTTCTGAACAAGAATTTTTTTTAGTTTTTTACAGATAATGTAATTGGAATATTTATTTTGACATGTACGACTAGAATTTAATTTTATACAGACAAGAAAAATCAATGAAATAATGATTCCTTTATATTTTTCCCATAGTATTATCAAATAAAATTATTTTTAATTATTTTTTGAAATTTTATTATTAAAATGTCATTTTCAAATTGGAAAAAAAATCATTAAGAAATGTGCACTGTGATCTTTGAAAACTAATTTTCCATCTAATATGACATCATTTTATGAAACTTATTTTTCACTGGATATATGATCCAAGTATATCTTTCTAATTATTAATTTAAATGGTTTTTCTTTATGATGAGAATACATTTATGAAACCTATTTGTCTTGCATTGGTTGTACCATAATAAAATTCTTATGAAACAAACTTTTTTTCAATAGGCTATGATGTGATAAAGTGATGTAATGTTTATGAATTATATTTATTTTATATATGATTGGCTATGATTAAATGTTTTTTATACTAATTATCTTCCATGGTTTATTTTTTATCAATGAATTATGATCTAGTGGATTTTTCTGAATGGTTTGTGATTATTTGATGATTGGGTCTGTTAAATCCCTCAAATATATTGGGTAATGACTTAGAACTCATGATTTAATTATGGTATACATGTATCTTATTTCATGTTCATTGTGATAATACTGGACCTGATTTCATGTCCACAAGGAAATTAATGCACCTTTTTTAAAGTCCATTAGTTTATGCTTGGGCCTGGTTTTCATATCAAAAATGTTTAGGCAGGGGCTTGATTTCATATCTTCAACTTAACAAGTGAAAATGTTTCGATTTAAAAAAATTCAAAATGTAATATTATTAAATTTTTCCACATTCTAATATACATTTTATGATGTCATCTATCATTTATTCCAATATGATTTATGTCATATGAGATAAAAAAATTTATTCCATGACCCAAGGTTATAATCTATGGTATATAGGTTATGGGTTTTCAATGTTATTCTTATGTTCTCATACCCCTACTCTCATGTTATTTTTATATAATCATTTTTTTCACCTATGATCACCATCATTGATCATATTATCTCACCGATTCTTATGTTTCATTTCCCAGGTTAAGAAAAATTATTTAGATAGGGTTTGATTATGAGGTGTAACATGTGGGAAGATATTTGTGGGAGTTGTTGGATATATTTCATAAAATATGAAGATTTCATTCCAATTATCTATCGAAACTAAATTATTATGGTCCTAGAATTTATATTAGTTTAATTTAAAGAATATTTATCTAATTATTTCAATACTTATATATATAAAGCATGTGTTTCTATAACTAGGAACTACGAGTTTTTGTAATTGGAAAGTTATGCAAACAAAAAAAACCCCTCAATTAACATGTTATATCAATTTCATGGTCATGAAAATAGAATATGGGTCCTTAACACTAGAATATATGTAACATCCCAGCCTTAATCAGGTATGGACCATTTTTACTTTATTGTAGTCTAATTAATTAAGCGACCTGGGGTGAACACCTGCGCACCTCACTGCGGGTCCCAGTTAGCGTTTTATTTAATTTAAATAATTGCTGACGTTCTAGGAAAAATGTCATGTCACGCTTTGGAGAGGTCTTCCGGTTTTAAATAATAAATTAAGGATTGGAAAAAATTAATAAGGGATTTAAAGAAGATTTTAAAAAAATCAAGAAAGGAGAAAAAGAAATTATGAAATAAAATAGAGGGGGTTACGGGGAAAATGAAAATAATTAAAATGAAGGATTCCTGTTTTTAATTATTTTTATTAGTTTCCTTTCCATTGTTTTGTTTTATTTTATCTTTTTCTTTTATTTCCTTTTTTCCTTATCTTTTATTTTTCTCTTATTATTCTTTTATTTTCTTTTTCTTTCTTTTCCCTCTTTTCTTTTTTCCTCTCCTCTCTCCCTCTCCCACTCATCACGCCACACCCCTCAATACCATCACACCAACTAGTAGCCCCTTCAAAAGGTCGCTGATCCTCCATCCTAAGTCTGATTCCTTTACCGTTAGGTGCACAGTAAACCTTATGAAAAGGATAATGTTGCACAAGTGGAAGCGTTCGATTCTGTTGAGTATTCACGCACAGTTCTTCATGTAAGATCCTTAACCTGTTTTGGGGTTTCCCAAAATCCTTCATTTTCATCAAATTTAGGTCAAATCAAAGTCTACTATGGATCTTAGAGTCAAATACGACTACAAGGTAGCCTGACTACTTGTTGTTCCTTCGTTTCCTTGCGATTTATAAAAAACTCATTGTTGTGCCGTTAGTCGGTGCCTACCGGCTTTGTGCAATTTTACCCATCTTAATTACTTTAATGGTTCTCTTCCTGACAGGTTACCTTTATGTGTCGGGGGTAGTGTCTTTGGGTTTCCAGACTGAGACTTCCCCAGACATTCTAATACTTTTGAGTGATACCAGTTTCAAAAGGGCCCATCGTGACAGATCCATTGGAAATGTGGCTAATCCAGCCTCGGATGACACCCGACCACTTTTTTCAAGATAGGGACTAACTCAGGGTAAATCCATGTCTCGATCGATACTTGGTCTTTCGAAAGATTGCCTTGGATGGGCTCAGTGGCATTGGATAAATTGACGGATGTTCCATAGTGATACCTTCAGGACGGGTTCAGAATCCAACTCTCAACTTAAATCTTAAATAATGATGCACTTAAGGTATATGTTATTGTTAATTGAGTCTATTGAGAATTGAAATATTTCCCCTAATATGTGGTAGTGTGTCTGGTTGACACTGGACCTGAACCCCAAGTTAAAGCACACGATTGAGGTATACTTTTTCTTGGTTTTACCTTGATTTATAGGTTATATATATACATATATAAATAAATATATATGTGTTTCTGTGTGTGTTTGTGCATTTCTTCTACCAGGTACCCTTTCAGACTACTAGCTTAGGCTGAAGCAGGTGACTAGGCATGGGTGTTGTTTGGGACTCGGGCCGACTTATTTATTTCATTGCACTAAAATTAATTTATTTGAAATGGTTATGTAATAGCACACTTCATTTTTATTTTTTCACGAAATGGAAAGGTTTAGACACCGTGGTTGCTGGCCTACTGGGATTTTATCTCACACCCTGCTCGGGCATCGTCGACACCTGCGTAGATTACATGCTCGCAGGTATTGACAAGGGGAAGTGTTCTACTTTTAATGCTTGACTGTTCATTACTACTTTGGATGGATACTGGGGAAGAGGACCGGGCCTTGATCGTGATGCAGTTGTTGCTTGTGTATTTTCTTTTAGTTGACTGTGTGTTTGAGTTATGTTTTTCGTACATTCAGTTTAGACTGATATCATGGAATGACACTCTTTTGTGAGTTTCCACATTTGGTTTTTATTATTCAGTTGGACTATTTACATTGCTTCTGCTTCAGTTTATTTATTCACATGCTTCTAATACTTTTTATTTGATGTTGTTTACTTTCGCTCTGATATTATCGGTTACCTATGAGGGCATAGTCTCCCCCACGAACACAAAAAGGTCCCTCACTGCTAGTCGGCAGCCTCTGTCTTTCAGGGAGATGTTCTTGAGGTTATGTGATGCACAGGTCCGACCACTGTGTTAGAGGTGAGCCAGGTAGGGACGTTATAAAGTGGTATTAGAGGTGGTTTTTCCTTTTTTCTAACTGTTTGGGTTAGACATGATACTAGGATATAAGGATTTGGGATGTACTCTGTTCTTGGACGTAGCTAACCCATGTACAGTGGAAAACTCAAATTCCTAGGTTGGGATTGCAGTTATTGATTATGCTAGTTACTGTTGATATGATTTTACCTTGGGTGACTCACTTGTATTATGTTGCTATTGTGCTAGTATTATTGAAATAATGGATTTACCATTTCAGCCTGATGAAACAAGGGAAAAACATCCCATGCATCATGATAGGCACTATAGGATTTAAATTCCATGCATATTTCCATGCCAAATCTACTTTCAGTGTGCATTTTCTTGTTGCATGTGATTGTTGTTATACCGAGTGGTAAATTTTTTAATTTTTGGTTTATTGAATATATGGTTGTGTTAGTCTGTTATATGTTTTCCTGACTCAACATAGGAGTGGGTTGTAGAACTATTTTGTAATCCTTTTTAGTTTTCTATTTTATATAGAAACCCAACTCTTGAGGTGGGTTGTCCATTGATTAGTGCTCAGAGGCAGGACATGTACCTAACCTCTTTTTCACCCTACTTGTTTTCTCACCATCTTTACTCCTTGTCTAAGGGTGTGTTTGGCTGTCGTAGACAAATACAATTGCGACGTATTTATGCTATGTCTCAGGAGAGTGTCAATGAGCGTATTCCAGGGATGGTGGATCCTGAACCCCCAGTGGTTCCTCTCGTAGAGCCTCTTGTGGCGCTACCTCCTATCGATCTTCCGAGGGACCCTGATGCTTAGTTCAAGGATAGTCTCCTTAGGATTATAGAGTCGGTTCAGAATATTCTCAGACCTGCCCCGTCTATGGCATACCTTACGCAGGACTTTCTGAAGTACCACCCTCCCACCTTCTTGGGGAGTGGCAGCCCTCATGCTGCAGAATCATGGATAGAAGTTGTACGGTCTATATTTGACCACCTTGAGACGCCTCTAGAGAGAAGGGTTAAGCTTGCTGTATACATGCTTCATGACACCACCAAACGCTGGTGGGACATTGTTTCTAATGTTGCGTAGGCCATTGACATGGCTTGGGCCAATTTCCAAGCAGCCTTCTACAATCACTTTTGTCTACAGACTTTGAGAGATGATCATTTGCAAGAGTTCCTACATCATCAGCATGTCTATATGACTATGTTAGAGTATTATACTCATTTCACAGAACTTCATAATTTCCCCCCACCTTTGAATAGCGATGTGTATACTACTACGAGGAATTTTGAGGACGGACTTGAGTACACTATTCGCTCGTAGGTGAACGACTTCTATTTGACCATTGTTACAGAGATTGTGAATCGGGCTCTGATTTCAGAGCGAAATGTCAGGGAAGCTAAACCAGTGAGCCAGGGCAATTTAGTTCTGAGATAGGGTGATGGTTCTTCTGGCAGCAGAAAGAATCATTTTTAAAGTGCACGTGGGGGAAATCCTAGCCAAACAGCACGTCTTGATAGGTTTGTCACATGTTATCAGTGCGGCAGGGATGGTCACAAAAAGCCACATTTCATGAGTGATCTAAAGGAGTGCCGATCTTGCGGCAGGATGGGTCACCTTTAGAATTTCTGTTGTTCCTTCTCTTCAGCATCCAATGGTAGAGAATCCGCCCCTGCTCCTCCATCAGGTATGGAATCTATGACTCGAAAGCAAGCTGGATGTTCTTTTTCCACCAGTCAATCAGGCCGAGGAAATGGTGGAGGTCGTGGTCAAGGAAATCAAGTCCTAGATTATTAGTGTCAGCATAGTGGACCTGCTCAGGCCAACCAGGAAACGTATTAGGGTCATGGATCAGGTCCCATCTATGCATTTCAATTCGCACCAGAGGAGCAGAGTGTAGGACCATCCACAGTGGGAGGTACTATCCTAGTTGCCTCTACATTAGTTTCTTCTATTTTTGATACTGGTACATCACACTCCTTTATATCTACTGCTGTGTTTGAGAGTCTTGGTTTTCCAATTGAGTATCATTGTGACGTCATGTCTCTCAATACTCTGCTTGGGGTCAGGGAAGAGGGCATACCCCAGTGCTAAGAGTGCCCCCTCGAGATAGGTGGGTACCATTTTGTCTGTAATTTCTATATCCTGGATATGTTTGGCATCGAATTCATTCTTAGAATGAATTGTCCTGCTCTTTATCATGCTCATGTGGATTGATAACGTCGTCGGGTGTCCTTCACATCCCCTGAGGGTGACACATATATTAATAAGGGAAGATGGGATATGCAGGAAGACCGATCTAAGCTGAAATATGTAGGGTTGGGTAGAGTGATCGATCAGTTGGCAAGTCTCTTCATGAGCGATCCGGGAACACAACTAGTTGAATTACCTCCAGTTGCGGATCTTTTCAGGGATGTCTACCCTGACGATTTCTCTGGATTATCTGCTATGAGAGATGTGGAGTTCACTATTGAGATCATTCTAGGTGTGTAACTAGTGTCTATTCATCCTTATAGGATATCACCAATAGATCTATAGGATCTTAAAAAGTCGCATGAAGACCTTGAGGCTAAGGGTTTCATCAGACCTAGCACATCGTCATGGGTTTCATCTGTCCTTTTTCCAAGAAATATGACGGTACCCTAAGGTTATGTGTGGATTATCGTCGACTCAACCAGCTCATGGTAAAGAATCGATATCCATTGCCTCGTATAGATGATCTCTTTGACCAGCTCCAGGGAGCCACTATTTTCTCCAAGATTGATATGAGGTCGGGATATCACCAGGTGCATGTGCGACCATCTGACAAACCACGTACAATATTCTGAAGTAAGTATGACATGTACGAGTATCTGATTACGCCTTTTGGGCTCACAAATGTGCTGGTAGTCTTCATGGCCCTGTTGAACCGTGTTTTTCATATGTATCTTGATTCTTTTATGGTAGTCTTTGTGGTCGACATCTTAGTGTATTCACATTTCAGACACGATCAAGAAACCCATCTTGAGATCGGGTAGAGTACATTGAGAGAGCACCAGAAATACTCTAAGCTCAGTAAATGCCACTTCTTGATTGAAAAAGTGCACTTCTTGGGTCATATTATATCTGATGTAGGGGTATTAGTTGACCTAGAAAAGGTGAGCATCATGGTTTCATCGAAGGAGCCTAAGAGTATCTTCGACATCCACAGTTTCTAGGGGATTGCTGGCTATTAAAGGTGATTCATCTAGGATTTATCTCGCTTAGCAGTGCCTCTCATGGACTTGACTAAGAAGGGTGTATAGTTCATCTGGTCAAAATCTTGTGAAAAGTCTTTTTAGGAGTTGGAAGGAGGAGCAAACTCTACCCCGATCCTGATTCTGCCTGAACCTGGTAAGATCTATACAGTTTATTGTGATGCTTTAGAAATTGGAATGGGTACGGTTTTGATGTAGGGTGATCGAGTCATGGCTTATGGATCCTGCTAGATGAGACCTCACAATTGGAACTAGCATACACACGACCTTGATTTGGCAGTTGTGGTTCATGGTCTACATTGTTGACGACACTATTTGTTGGGTGATAGATATGTTTTTTACAAGGATCATAAAATCTTGAAATTTATATATCCACTCAATGAGACTTGAACTTAAGGAAACATAGGTGGGTTGAATACTTACAGTCATTCGATTTTGATCTTTCTTATACCCCTGGGAAGGGAAATTCTATAGTGGACTCTTTAATCCGCAAGACACAAAAATAGGTCGTATAGGTAGCCAACATTGAGTGGTAGATGATGGACTTTTTTTCAGAGATGCATCTAGAGGTTCAGGAGAAGAGTGTACAAACAGTTCTAGCAGCTCTTATAGTGACATCCTCTCTTCTAGGGAAATTCCACAAGAAACAGTTGATTGACCCTAAGGGTATCATTTTGAGGGAAAGTGTAACAGGATAGAACCCACCTCCTGGTTGGGTTATTGATGGTAGTGAAACTCTCCTTTACCTTGGTCGTGTATGGGTACCTTGAAGTATACGGGAAGAGATGATGAAGGAATATCACACCTCTGTTTGGGAAGTTCATCATGGGCTGACCAAGATGTATAGAGACATGTGTTGACAGTATTGGTGGCCTGGTATGAAAAATCAGATAGCAGGTTTCATCACTCGGTGCTCCACCCACCAGTAGGTGAAGGTAGAGCACCAATGACCTGCTGGACTCTTATAACCTCTATCTATTCTTGAAGGAAAATGGAATGAAATCACCATGGAATTTTTTATAGGGTTTCCAAGATCTTCTCGAGGCAGCGATGCAGTATGGGTGGTAGCCAATAGATTGACCTATGTTTTTCACTTCTTCCCTATCCGAGAGAGCTTTTCAATTTATGAGTTAAGAAGGCTGAATATCCGGGAAATTTTGTGACATCATGGTGTACCTCATTCTATTGTCTCAGACAGGGATGCTCGTTTTACTTCACGGTTCGTGAAAGGGTTGAAAAAGGCGATGGGCTCACAGGTACTTCTAATTATTACATATCCACCCCCGACTGATAGGAAATCTGAGAGTGCTATACGAGTGGCAGAGGATATGTTATGGACTTTTATCCTTGATTTTAGAGGTTACTGGGAGAATCATTTACCTCTTATCAAGTTTACCTATAATAACAGCTTCCAGGTGACAATCCAAATAGCTCTGTATGAGGCTCTCTATGGTAGACCATTCTATTCGCCTTTATACTGGATCGAAGAAGGTGGGGCAGATCTGTTGGGTATTTATCTCATTCAGGAGACTTCTGAGAAAGTTCAGCTAATTCAGAATAATATGACTAAAGCTCATTCCAGTAAAAAGTCTTATACTGATCGTCGTCGTAGACCTTTGGAGTTTGAGGTGGGACATCGAGTCTTTCTGTGTGTTTCTTAATGGTTGGGTCACAAGCAGATCCGGAGATAGGGGATGTTATCACCGAGATACATCAGGCTCTTCAAGATAGTGGAGAGATTTGGGACGATATCCTATCAGTTACTACTAACTTAGAGGTATCGTGCCATGCATGACGTTTTCCATGTATCTCATCTTCAACAATATCATCTTGACCCGTCTCATTCTTTTGAACCTAACGACATCGATCTTGACACTGATGCATCCTTTATGGAGCATCCAATCTGTATCATCGACCGTAGCATGAAAGTCCTCTGAGGCAAGTCATTCCCACTATTTCAGGAGTTGTGGCAACACAGACGCGTTCAGGATGAGACCTAGGAGCGAGAGACATATGTACGTGCACAGTGGCCGAAACTCTTCTATGGCGACGTTCCACTACTCTCGGAAGGGCGACTCGGGGATGAGTAATCTTAATGATGGGACGTTGTAATGTACCCGCCTTAATTAGGTACGAACTGATATTACAATATTGCAGTATAATTAATTAAGTGACACGAGGCATGTGCCTGCGCACCTCGCTGCAGGTCTCGGGTAGCTTTTTATTTAATTTAAATAATTGTAGATGTTTCATTAAAAATTTCACGTCAGGATTTGGAACGGTGTTTGGGTTTTAAATAATTAATTAAGGATTGAAAAATAGTAATAATAGATTTAAAAATTATTTAAAAGAAATAAATAAAGGAAAAAAAGAAATTCTAAAATAAAATAATGAGGGGGTCACAGGAAAAATGAAAATAATTAAAATAGGGGATTCTCGTTTTTAATTATTTTTACTATTTTCCATTCCATTCTTTTGTTATATTTTATCTTTCTCTTTTATTTCCTTTTCCCCTTATCTTTTATTTTTCTCTTATTTTTATTTTCCTTTGTTTTTCTTTCTTTTCTCTCTTTTCTTTTCTCCTCTCCTCTCTCCCTCTGGAACTCATCCCATCGCACCCCTCAATCCCATCACACCAACCAACATCCCCGTCAGAAGGACACTGCTCCTTTGTCCAATATCTGATTCCTTCACCATTAGGTGCACAGTAAACCTTAGTGAAAGGCTAACGTTGAAGAAGTGGAATTGTTCGATTTTTTTGAGAATTCTGTGCGCAGTTCATCGCGGAAGATTCTTACCCTATATTGGGGTTTTTCTAAAATCCTTCATTTTCATCCATTTTAGGTCAAATCAAAGTCTACTATGGATCTTAGAGTCATATAAGACTACAAGGTAGGGTGCCTACTCGCTTTCCCTCCGTTTCATTGCGATTTATAAAAATGCACTGTTGTGCCGTTAGTCGGTGCCCAGCGGCTTTGTGCAATTTTACCCATCTTAATTACTTTAATGGTTCTATTTAATGGTTGCAGTTTTAATCATCTTAAATTAATTTGTCTGAATGTTTGAAACAATATTGTCCACCCCTTTGGGTGTGCCTACATAGTCGGTGTATTTTTTGGGTTAGCTGGGTTATTAATTTAATTAGATGCAGGCACTACTGGAAAAACGACCTATACCCACGGTTCAAAACTGTGGGTATAGCCTATACCCATAGTTTTGGGAACCATGGGCTAGAAAGGAATCGTAATAGAGGTCCTGACCTATACTCACAGTTTACTAAACCATGGGCATAGTAATTGAACAGTGTGGCACAAAGCTGTTTTTATGGTTTTCAAAGCTGTTTTTACGGTTTTCAAACCATAGGTAAAAAATGATATAAAATCGGGCCTCTGCAAATTTGAACCCACGCCTCTTGCACCATGAAACCACAGCTGACCAACCGAGCTAATACCTATATTTTTTTTATATAGATACTTTTTTTAATATATTAAGATAACTCCTATAATCAAAAAAAAGGACTCACGCGGTTTCGAACCCATGACCTGTTTGAACGGCGTAAACGGACTACCCAACTAACCTAATAATATTATTAATTTATATTTATATGTCTCTATACTTATATTAATATTACTCATATATTTGAAAATAATGTAGTAGTGGGATTCGATCACTACACTTCCTCATGCAAACCGAATATCTAAACCAACTAGCCCAACGAATTTGTTCGACTTAATATTTCTATCTATATAATTATATTAATCAAGATCTTCTTCCCACCAAAATTTGTTTCCATCCCGTAGAAGTTTTTGTTCCTGCCATAATGCGAGAATTCTATACCCATGGTTTTTCAAAACCATGGGTTTAGGTCTTTGAAAAAAATACCTCCTATACCCACGGTTTTTAAAAACCATTGGTATAGGTGTGCAGAACAACACCATTACCCACAGTTTTGAAAAACCCGTGGGTATAGGTCTAGAAAAAAACACCTATACCCACGTTTTTTTCAAAACTGTGGGTATAGGTCTTAAAAAAAAGTATACCCACATTTTTTCCAAGAACCATCGGTATTGGGGACCTATACCCACAGTTTTGGAAAACTGTGGGTATAGGTTCCCATATTATCCCTATACCCATGGTTTTGCACAAAACTGTGGTTATAGACCCATTTTCCAGTAGTGAGGTATTGAACAACCCCTTTTTATTGTTTTTAAATTAAATGAATAGTTTTTTGAATTATTTCAACAAAGTTGGACACCTTTTTGGATGTGCCGACATGATTGGTGTATTCTGCCATTAGCCTAGTTTATTGTTTTATTAATTGCATGTGTTGCAAAGAAACTTTTTATTGTAATTAAATTAAATAAATAGTTACTTGAACATGAAATTCAATTTTTGGATCATTGGAACTTCTTTTGATGAAATTTTTATTATTTAAATATGCATTATCTACTGAGGTTGATATGATATGTATATTTCTTTGCAAGTTGTACTGTTGTACTATTAAATTTATCCCTTGTGATGCACATGTGTATCTGCTTAGTTTTCAAGATGCAACTTTATATGTTGATTATGTCATATCTGTTGTTGTGAAAACTTTAATTAAATTCAGGGTAGGGAAAAAAGGTGGGTCCCGTATTAAGGGCCACACTTAGATCCCCCATTCCTGACGGGTAACCTATATGTTCAGGGGGTGGTGTCGTTGGCTTTGTAGGAATGATACATCCTCATACCTTCTAATACTTTTGAGTGATACCGATTCCAAAAGGGCCCATCAGGGTGGATCCGTTGGTAATGAGGCTAAGCCAACCTCATATGACACTTGACCCCTTTTTGTGAGATTGGGACAGACTCAGGGTAAAGCCATGCCTTGGGCAATACTTGGTCTTTCGAAATATTTCCTTGGACTGCCTCAGTGGCATTGGATAAATTGACGGATGTTCTATAGCGATACCTTCAAGACGGGCTCGGTCTCAAACACTCAACTTGAACCTTAAATAATGATTCACTTAAGGTTTAGGTTATTGCTAATTGAGTCTAATGATAATTGAGATATTTCCTCTGATATGTAGAAGTGTGCCTGGTTGACACTGGACTTGAACCCCAAGTTAAATCACAAGCTTGGGGTATACTTTTTCCTAGTTTTACCTTGTATTATTGGTTATATATATATATAGATATATATGCATGTTCGTGAATTTTTGCTGATAGGTACCCTTTCAGACTACCAACTTAGGTGGAAGCAGGTGGCTAGGTGCGGGTGTCATTTGGGAACCAGGCCGACTTATTTATTACATTGCACTTCATATAATTTAATACAAATAGTTATGTAATGGCATAATGCATTTTTATTTTTGCATGAAATGGAAAGGTTTAGACATCGTGGGTGCTGGCCTACTGAGATTTTATCTCACACCCTGCTTGGGAATCATCGACACCCGAGTATATTACATGCTTGTAGGTATTGACAAGGGGAAGTGTTCTGCTTGCAATGCTTGATTGTTCATTACTGCTTAGGATAGAGACTAGGGCAAAGGACTAGGCCTTGCTCGTGATGCAGTTACTACTTGTGTCTTTTCTTTTACTTGACTGTGTGTTTGAGTTCTGTTTTCCGTACTTTCATTTTAGACTCATATCATGGAATGAAACTCTTTTGTGAGTTTCCTCACTTGGTTTTTATTATTCAGTTGGATTATTTACATTGCTTCTACTACATTTTATTTATTCACATGCTTCTGCTACTTATTATTTTTTGTTGTTAACTTTTTCTGTGATATTATCTATTACCTATGAGGGCATAATCTCCCCCACATACACAAAAAGGTCCCTCACTGCTAGTTGGTAGCCTCTGGCGTTCGGGGAGATGCACTTGAGCTTATGTGACGCACCAGTCCAGATACCATCTTAGAGGTGAGCCGGGTTGGAACGTTACAATATATATACCATAAGATATTCCAAAACTAATGGTGTAAGCTATTAGGTTTTGAAAAAATAGTAGGATATTGTTAAAATTTAAATTTATTAATTCGATTTAGTAATGAAAGAAGTACTAATTATCATCTCGTAATTTATATAGAAATGGAAAGTTGCACAAAATTGAATGTATGACTATGATACATATTATAGAAGGATAAAATTTTCATTAGCATGAATTTCAAAGAATGGTATGGTCACTTTTTCATTATAATATTCAATGAACATAAATTATATGTGCTGTAAAACCCACTTCTTGAGTCTCTTGATACAATTTCTAGGGAGGAAGAAGTATCTTTATACATGAACCATTTGGATGATGCAATTGATATACAATATTTAACGATATCCTCCATGATCTATGTTCTTCTCTATAAATATTAGGATATGTATACATATAACATCATTTATCACCTTCATGATCTATATGAGAATAAGGTGAGACAAGATTTATTTTAGATCTCAATTTCACTTTTAATGTGAATAATGTAGAGTTAGAACAATCCAGGCCTCATGTAGTAAAAATTATTGGCTATAAAGAATGCTTTGATATCTTGAGTTTTAAGATCCTTGATGATTTATAGACATATCTCATTATCTTTTCACTATATAAAACATTCATTGGTTTTGTATTGAATTATAATATCAGAAATACTAAAAAGAATATTTCAAAAATTCATACTCTCATTCTCCATGTTTGATAAAGACATCTGACGTGACAAACCCATGATCCTTATAGAATATAATAAATTAAATAACATAGAAAAGGTTATGAATACTCATTCCAAAAATGGCTCAAGAACTCTCTTTCTAAGAAAAAAGAAATACATGCAAGTAAATGATGAGAAACAATATGTTTTACTAGTATGAAGCATAGAAATTGGAAGAGGAACTGCACTAATCTAAAGAAGCATGGGGAATCTTCAGATTCATTTGTTACTGAGTGTATCATTTATATATGTACTGCTTTTTATATAGTATTATGTATGGTGATCACATTTTTATCCAAAAACAGGTTCTTAGAAGGGATTTTTAGGTTTCTAGAGGTGATATGCTTATATGGGCTACAAATAGAGAGAGGATGGATACTCTAGCCATTATAGACTACGTACAACCTCCCATTGAAGACATGGATGATTTAGGTTTTTAATAACTATTATTATGCTACCAGTGTTACTAAAAACATCATTTTTATTTATTATTTAGAAATGTATGTATTTAGTTTCTTTTTCTAAAGTAAGAGTTTCTAATTTTTTAACGATTACATATGTTATGGTATGACACAACTGAATAATGGTATTTATGAATTAAATTATGAAAACTAAATATTTTGAATTTTTCATGAATCAAATTTACATGAATAATTTCACACCACTATCTGTAAATGAGAAGTGTTTAATGAATATCTATCAACATGGCCAGTTATAGTATTTTTCGCTTGAACCACTTGAAATATTTCTTACATGTTTTCAATGAATGATAAGTGATAGAGGAAATATTTTAAATAATTTTACTTTTAATATATGTTTTTTTATTCCCAAAAAAGTTTTATTTTAAGTGATATTATCACATTTTATGGATTTAGTTGTATTTTGAGCTTAATTAGAAAATATGAACTATTTTAGATTTCATTGTTTTAAATTACATTCAAATTTCAGAAATAAAATTTTCTTTATAAAAATATTTAAAAATTATTCTTATATTATTTTTTATGATATATGGGACTCATTTCACTCTTTTGAGCCTAAAGATAAATTCACTATTTAGACGCCCGAAACAAGCTCAGAAGTTGGGCCTTGAGAAATATGCACATATTTGGAGATTTTTGAGTTTTAGACCATATAACCAAAATAAAAATACTAAATAAGCTGAAATTTATAGTGGAAATGAGAATGAAATTGATAGACAAATTTCATGAAAGAATCCACTCATGAATGAATCGTTTTCAATATCATTAATGAATAGGAAAACATATATGCTGAATTTCAAGAGTCTGCCTGGATAGAAAAAGATATTAGAGTAAAATAGACATTACTCTCTCTACACATGGATGATGAGGATGAAATTTGGAGGGAAAATGTCAAATACATTAATTAAAACCCTTTATGAAGGATTATATGTGTTAATTATCTATTTAATGGGGCCAACACATTGATACATTCAATGAAAATTTTGGACCTAAACTTCCCCCTGTTGGAACCATGGTCATCTATGCATAAATTGGAGTATGGTTTTTTTGTATGTTGTCAATCCTCAGAGGAAGTTCAGAATGTGTGCCAGCAAAGTGCTCATACAGGTCATGCAGATAACAGTATTGAAGGTGGCACCATTTTCCAGTGTTTGCCAAATTTTTGTGCCTGAAAATCGACAAATGGAGAAAAGTGGTTTGGTCGCGCAAGTGACTTGTGCACCGTGAAATGACTTGCGCGCCGGTGCCTAGGAGGATTGGAAAGTTGAACACCAGATGTTTTTCAAGATAAAATATTCAATATATGGCAAAGAAAAGAGGGTCGCGCAAGTATTGGTTTGGTCGCACAAGTGTGTAGCTCGACAGATACTAGGGCGGTTGGAGTTACGCGTCGAGAGGAGGCTTGTGCGCCACTGTGCAGGGTGTCCAGTTTTCCTATAAATAGTGGACAACCCCTACTCATTTGTAATGAAGTTCAAGACATAGATATTTTTAGCACTCCCATCGCGCAAGTGTTGGAGTCGCGCAAGCGGTTGTGTGTCGCACAAGTAGAAGTTGCACGCATGTTGTTGGTTGCGCGCCCAAGGCGGTTCGGGCGAGAAAGGAAGTGAGTCGTGAAAGTTTTAAGTTGAAGAAGGTGGTGTCGTGCAAGTGTTTTGGTGATAATTTCATGCCAGTTTTGACTTGTGCACCGAAGACTTGTGCGCCGTGTTGGAACTTGCGCGCCGGGCTTGGAGAAGCGCGCCAGGTATTGTTGAAGCAGGCTGGTCTTTTTGGAGCTGCACAAAAACTAGAAGATTTCCAGACACCTTTGGTGCAATGTGAGATTAGACTACATATGAGAGTTGGAATTCAATAGATAATCTACATAAAACAGAGGATTCATTCTTTTTCAATAATGAGGAGACCTTCACTTCTATAAACTAAGTGGGACTTCACCAAAGGCAGCGAGCCAGGGTGAGTCAACGGGATTGACCCGAGGGACATAGTGAGATATCTCTAAACTCTTATAAAGGCAGTGAGCCTGGGATAGAGTGACTGTGGCCAAACCTTTGTAATCCACAGCTAGTGAATTTTTAGTGGAATTTGGTACGACAGACAACCTGTCGGCGTATGCTCTTTGGACATAGCCCTTAGTGGTGAACCAAGTAAAAAATGTTGTGTCATCTCTCTGCATGTGAATGTTTTCTTTATGATCATATTCATCATACAGGTTTAACAAGTTAGTACCAATGTGGGAACAAGATCCGTCACATTAAATGAAAAATTGGTCACCGTAATTCACCCCTTCCCTCTCAGGGTGTCCCGGGGTCCTACAAGTGGTATCAGAGCATAAAGGTTTCTAGTGTTGAATCTTTCATTTGTCGTCATGGATAATGAAGTCAATTTCAGGGGAGTCCCTCTCTTCGATGGAAGTAATTTAAAGATCTGGAATAATAGAATGAGATCTCATCTAAGATCCCTGGGAATGGATGTTCTGTTTTCCACTATTCAAGGTATACATGTTACTGATCCAACAGGGATGGCTATGACTAATGCCGATAGGAAAATTCTTGATGTTGATGCTAAAGCGCATAATTCTCTCACCGCAACACTTTCTGATTAGATCTATCTAAAGGTTGTGAGTTTCACCTCAGCAAAGTCCATGTGGTATAAATATGAAAATATTTATGAATGTGATAGCAAAGTGAAGGAGGAAAAACTACAAGTCCTGCACAATAGGTTCGATGATTTGAAGATGCATCTTGATGAGAATACAGATTCCTTCATCAATAGAATTACTGAATTGGTTGGAGCAATTCGGGGTCTAGGTAGACAAATAAAATATGTAGACATTGTGAAGAAAATATTAAGAGGACTTCCACCCCTTTATAATGAAAAGGTTTCGGCCCTTGAAAAAATCGATCTTTCCAAACTTTCTCTGGATGATCAACTGAGCAGCCTGGTGGAATATGAAATGAGGGTCAAACCAGAAGATTCTATGACTTGAGTAAGCAAGGAAATAGCATTCAAATCCATGGAGAAACTGAAAATCTCATAAGATAGTAGTGTTGAAGACGACGAGGAAAAATAAATTCTTTCTCTCATTGCCAAGAAGTTCCATAAGGGAAAAGGGAAATTCAAAGGGAAGTTACCTCTAGCTTTCTTTCGTTGTGGCAATGCTGGTCACATTTCCTATAAGTGCTTAAGGAAGATCGACGATGATGATAATGATGCTGAAAACATTGAGAAGCCTCAGAAAAGGTTTTTCATGAAAGGAGACTTCAAATCTAGAAAGAATGTTCTGAAGAAGATTTTTGTCTGTGAAGAGGAAGAAGATGATAGTTAATTCTGTGATGAAGAAGAACCAGAATTTAAAACTGGGAACCATGATGGCCACTGTGGAAAAATCAGAAGATACTGGTGGAGAAAATCAGTTGAAAAATAGTGCATATCCCGAGTTGCAACTTAAGGATGTTGTTAGTAAGATCAAGATTAAATGTAAGAGATGCAATAAGTAGAAATAAATTGTAGAAGAATCAACTGAATATATTGATCAACTTGAAGCTGAAATTGAACGACTGGATGAATTGATGAATGTACAGTCTAAAATACATGAAAGCAATGATGATGTAGTGGATCTGAAGCTGATAATTTAAGAGTAGGAAAAGTTCATCAATGACCTCACCTCCATACTAGAGGAAAAGTCGAAGACTACTAAGCGTCTTGAGGAGGAAGTTGTTACTATTAGAAGTAAACATTAAAAAGATTAAATTTCAAAATAATCAAGGAAGAAAATACAGTTTGGAATGTTCTTAAATGCTGAGCTGTTGGAGAGAGAAAACGTGGCTATAATGGAGTTGAAAAGATTTTAAATGATCAAAGACCTTCCTGCATGGGAAATAGTGGAATTGGTTGTGAGGCAGAATCATCAAATTCTATGAATAACGGTGACCAAAATAAAGGCAAGATAAAAGTGGGTGATTTTGGAAAGTATTTTGAACTGTTGAAACAGAAACCCCTAATTCAATCTGAAAGAATAAAAGAATATTATCCTCGAGCCCTGTAGAAAAAGGATCCCTCATACTATTATCCCATAGAAGAAGGAATGAGTACAAATAGAAGAGAGAATACATTTCCTCTCATGAAGTGTCAATTCTGTGGATATTTGGGCCATACCATATCTTATTGCGAAGAGGTAAGAAGCTATCTAAATGGAGAAGATATAGGAGCTCAACTGAGGAGAAAAGATTCTTATACTAATTCTTTTAGAAGAAACAATTTCTATGGATGTTTCTTTTATTGTTCTAACTTTGGTCATAAGGCTTTTAATTGAAGGTAGAGAAGGGACATGGACACCTCATACCAAATTTTGAGACAAGTCAACTCTCATCAGCAAGACAATGTTTCTCTTTCAAACATGTTTTCTCCTCTCAATGAAGATTTCAACTATGAAGAACCTTGGTATATGGAAGATATAATTGAAAGGCCATCAGTGCTCTATACTCAAACCAATGTCTCATGGAAAGAAAGGAATAAAATTGAGAAATCCAACCTTGCCGAGGAGGCCCTCAAAGATACAAAAAACAACAGTAACTGGATTCTAGATAGTGGTTGTTCATCTCATATGATAGGTAATGCAGGCTTGTTAACAGATATCAAAAGGAAGGATGATTGTGCAGTACGATTTGGTAATTATGGAGCTCAGAAAATAAAAGGCAGTGGAAGTACTGAATTGGCTAATGGAGAGCTAAAGAAGACTGAAGTCCTTTATGTAGATAGCCTATATCATAATCTACTCAGCATGAGTCAACTCTGTGACTCAGGTCTTATACTTACTTTTAATCAGAAAGGGTGAACTATCAAGGGAAACACATCCAAATCACTTATGAAGGGATGCAGAACAGAAGGCAACTTGTATCAGGTTTATAGTAAAGAAAATGTTTGTTACATGACTATTAAAGAAGAAAACAATTTGTAGCATCAAAGACTAGGACACATAAATCAACAATACATGGAGAAAATATCAAAATTGAGAATTTTCATGGACATTCCCAACCTGAAGCATGAGTGTGAAAAATCGTGTGATGATTGCATTCATGGAAAGATGGTCTGCAGTTCATATTGGCCAAAGAAGAAAAGGGCATCTCATCTTCTTGATCTAATTCATACAGATATATGCGGGCCGATAAATGTTGTCGGAACTCATGGAGGAAGGTACTTTGTTCTTTTCATTGATGATTTTAGTAGAATGACTTGTGTAATTGTGATTCACAGGAAGCGACAAGTACTTGATTGCATGAAAACCTATCCCCGGATTGTCGAGAATGATATTGGACAGACAATAAAAGTCTTATGATCTGAAAATGAAGGGGAATACACATCCATGGAGTTGAAGAATTACCTAGAAAAACATGTAATACAACATGGGGTAGCTGTTGTGAGGAGTACACAGCAAAATGGAGTTGGTGAGTGCCGAAATCGACAGGTCAACATCATGGCCAGGACTATGCTGATTGAGAGTGGTATCTCTCGCCATTACGGGAAGGAAGCTGTTGAAGCTGCAGTTCACATTTAGAATCGAACAGGGCTTTATATGGGAGAAACTAAGACACCATATGAATTGTGTCATAGAAGGAAGCCTTCGTTGAAATACTTTTGTCTTTTCAGAAGAAAATGTTTCATCAGGAATAAAAAGGAAATCAAGGGAAGTTAAGTGACAATGCGGATGAAGGAATTTTTATTGGGTATCAAATGAACAAAAAATCCTACAAGTGTTTCAACAAGTGATTAGGAAGGATTTTGGAAAGTAATTATGTTAAGATAATTAAATAGAAAACCAAAAATTATTCAAGGACTCCATATGCTAATTTGATAGAAAGTGAACGTGGAGAAAATACAAATATAGAAATAGAGGAAACTGTAAAAAACACTCAGCAGTCACATCATGATGTTGACTTAGAAGAAGAATCTGAAGAAGAAACTGTGGCTGGAGAGAATGAAACTGAACCACACAAAAGAAATCGTAGAGCTGAGATCGACCCATCTAGCATAATTGGGGACAGGAGTGAACCCACTCAAACAAGGAGGATGAGGAATAACACACATTATGCATTTTTGTCAGTTGTGGAGCCATCCTCATCTGAAGAATCTATAAAGGATTAATCTTGGGTGAAAGCCATGAATGAAGAGTTAGATCAGATTGAAAATAATCAGACATGGGATCTTGTCCAGAGACCCAATGGTCACAATGTGATTGGTACAGAATGGATCTTCAAGAACAAGATTGATGATCATAGAAGTGTTATTAGAAACAAGGCTCGATTTGTATGTAAGGGATATTCTCATAGTGAAGGTGTTGATGTTGAAGAAACCATTTCTCCAGTGGCTAGATTGGAGTCAATCAGGTTGTTCCTTGCCATGGCTCTCCAAAGAGGATATAAAGTATATCAAATGGAGGTCAAGACAACATTCTTAAATGGTATACTCAAAGAACAAGTCTAAATTGAACAACCAATGGGTTTTCTTTTTGGTACTGATGAAATAAAGGTCTGCAAACTAAAGACATCACTTTATGGCTTGAAATAGGCACCACAGGCATGGTACTCCCAGCTGGACTCTTATCTCAAGAAGATAGAATTCAAAAGGGTAGGAGTAGATCACAATCTATATGTGAATAATTATCCAAAAGATCAATTTATGGTTATAGTCTTGGTTTCTGATATCATATTTGGTGGCAGCAGGCAGAAATCAGTGGATGAGTTTTCTAATCACATGAAATCAGAATTTGAAATTTCTATGATTGGGGAGCTCACATATTTCTTGGGGCTGCAAGTGATTCAAAACAAGGATTACACATTCATTTCTCAAGAAAAGTATACAAGAGAGCTGCTGAAGAAGTTTAATATGCAAGACTCCAACCCAATGTCAACTCCGATTGCAGTTGGAACTAAACTGGGAAAGCATGAAGATGGGACATCTGTAGATCCCACCATGTACAGGAGGATAATTGGGAGGCTACTGTACCTGATAAAGATACATCCAGATATTGTATTTTCCACATGTCTTGCAGCATTCTTTTAGAGTAATCGAATGGAGTAACATATGGAAGTAGTAAAAATAATCATGAGGTACGTTCAAGTTACTCACAATTGTGGCTTATACTTTGCTGCAGGAAGGAACAATGAATTATTAACATTTTCTGATGCTGACTGGGCTGGCGATGTTGTGGACAAGAAGTCCACCAGTGGTGGAGAATTCTATATTTGGAATAAATGTGTTGGGTGTTTGATCAAGAAACAAGAATGTACTTCTCTTAGTACTACTAAAGCTGAGTATCTCTTCGACACAAAGGCATTCACTCAACTGTTATGGATAAAGCAACAATTAATAGATATTGGTGATGTGGTGAAGCAACCAATGGTGATTTACTGTGATAATAAGAGTGCAATTGATCTTAAGAAGAATCCGGTAAAACATTCTTGTACAAAACATATTGAAATTTGGTATCACTTTATCAAAGAGAAAGTTGAACAAGGCATGATTAGAATTGATCATGTGGGAACTGATGAGAAATTGGCTGATATCCTGACCAAGCCACTTTCAATGGCTGTGTTGGAGAATCATCAGTTGAACCTCTGTGTTCAGACACCTACCAGTGCATAAGGAGGTTATGAAAATCCCCTCTCCCTAATGACGTTAATTGTTTTTAATTTTATTATGGATGCGATGCAGGTTTGTGCGGGAGATACTAGCTAGGGGGAGTGTGGTTTGAGCTGAACAATGAACAATAACTATTATTTGGGTTTATTGTCAATGGGGGAGAAAGGAATAGATTTGGTCATGTTCAGAAATGTAATGCTTATGTGACATGATAATAATTCAATGTCATTGATAGGATGAGAAGGCTGAGAAGGAATACATTGGACATATAATGATTTTGTGACACAGTAAGAGAAATTATTAGGTGTCCTTGCGAATTCCAAAACATGAGAACCCAATTCAAGCTTCCTATCTTGTTTTCTACGCCAAGCATTTATCACGTAGACTTAGAGTTTTGGATGAGTTGATTCTTGCATTTTTTGTTTTGCATGTGGATGGTGGTCATCTATTGAATTTATTTCCTGATATCCAACAAACCCAAAGGGGGAGATTGATGCAACCATGGTCATCTAAGCATAAATTAGAGTATGGTTTATGTTTGTTGTCAATCCTCGGAGGAATTTCAGAATGTGTGCCCGCAAAGTGCTCATACAGTTCAAGCAGATAACAGTATTGAAGGTGGCACCATTTTCCAGTGTGTGCCAAATTTTTGTGCCTGAAAATCGACAAATGGAGAAAAGTGGTTTGGTCGCGCAAGTGACTTGCGCACCGTGAAAGGACTTGAGTGCCGGTGCCTAGAAGGATTGGAAATTTTCATGCCAAATGTTTTTCAAGATCAGAAATTCCATATATGGAAAATGAAAGAGGGTCGTGCAAGTATTGGTTTGGTCGCACAACAGTGTAGCGTGACAGAGGCTAGGGCGGTTGGAGTTGCGCGTCGAGAGGAGGCTTGCGCGCCACCACGCAGGGTGTCCAGTTTTCTTATAAATAAAGGACCACCCCTCCTCATTTGTAATGAAGTTCAAGACTTAGAGATTTTCAGAGCTCCCATCACGCATGTGTTCGAGTCGCACAAGTTGTTGTGTGTCGTGCAAGTAAAAGTTGTGCACCGGTTGTTGGCTACGCGCCCAAGGCGGTTTGGGTGAGAAAGGAAGTGAGTCACACATGTTTGAAGTTAAAGATGGAGGTGTCACGAATGTGGTTTTGTTATAATTTCAAGTCAGTTTGGACTTGAGCGCTGAATACTTGCGCGCCGTGTTGGAACTTGTGCGCCCGACTTGGAGAAGCGCGCTAGATATTGTTGAAGCATGCCGGTCTTTTTGGAGCTTCACAAAAACTAGAAGATTTACAGACACCTTCGGTGCAAAGTGAGATTAGACTACTGGTTAGAGTTGGACTTCAACAGAGAATCTACATACAATAGAGGATGCATTATTTTGCAATGATGAAGAGACTTTCACGTCTATAAACTGAGTGGGACTTCACCAAAGGCTGTGAGCCAGGGGGAGTCAACAGGAGTGACTCAAGGGACATAGTGAGATATCCCTGAACCCTTGTAAAGGTAGTGAGACTAGGAAAAAGTGACTGTGCTCAAACATTTGTAATCCATAGATAGTGAAGTTTTAGTGGAATTTGGTATGACCGACAACTTGTCAGCGTATGCTCCTTGGACGTAGCCCTTTGTGGTGAACCAAGTAAAAAGTGTTGTGTCATCTCTCTGCATGTGAATGTTTGCTTTCTGATCATATGCCTCATACAGGTTTAACAAGTTCATACAAACTTGGGAACAAGATCCATCACATTAAAGGAAAAAGTGGTCACCCTGATTCACCGTTCCCCTCTCAGGGTGTCTCGGGGTCCTACACCCCCTTGCATATAAATGGAGGTCCATGCACCCTTTCAAAATCATTAACTCGGCCTCTAAATGAGGATCCCCAAATGAGGAGGAGGCTTCTAAAACTTCTCCCTTTATTCTTATTCTTATTATTTTATTTTTATTTTTAATTGAAATTTAAAATTCCAGTTTGTTTAATAAATTACATGCATTTCTATAAAGTTTCACCTATATATTTTTTATTCTTCTCCAATTATTTTCTTTTTAATTATTAATACTATTATAAAAATTAATATCATTATTAATAGTAATAATAATAATATTATTATTTTAACATTCTTAATTAATTTTTTTTATAATTTTATTCATTCTCATATTCTTCTTCAAAAATGAATTATTCTCCTAATAATAATAATAATAATTAATAATAATATAATTTTTATCATTTTAACATTATATATAAATCATATAAATTTATTAATTTTTTTAAAATTTAATTTAATTTATTTTATTCTCTATCTCTCTCATCCCATATCAATTTTAATTTAATATTTTTTTTCTCATCACCATTATTTTTAAAATTTAGGTCTTTAATTTATTCTATTTCTTGTTCTTCTCTTCCACCCACTCAACCAAGTAATCACTTACTCTCATAAATGAGAGGCTGACCTTGAGCCTTGGCCTGGGGGGGGGGGGGTAAGGTGTTCTTGAATTTTATAAACATTAATTTTATGTTTGGAGATAGAATTGAGTAGCATGCATGGGCGTTGAAAAGTTTGAGATGTGTTAACTGCCCGAATGACATGAAAATCAACCTATATCTTTTATTTTATTTAATCACTTTTCCCTTTCTCCATTGGTTATTTCTTCACATGTTGGAGTTTATCTAATCATTTGATGAAACATATTCGATAGTGCCATATCCTGGAAGGTGGCACCTATAGACCAAGGAGTTTCATTAACCTTGACTTAAGGAAGAGTTATAATTGATAGTGTTAAGGAATTGGAGGTTATCAAAAAAAATTAAATAAATAATAGTAGTTATAACATGAGATTTTATGTTTGTATTATCAAACTAAAATAATAAATATAAATTAAAATATTGATTGAATCCAAAACCAAACCCAACCCTAAGAACAAGTTCTTTCTTTCCTTAACTCATTCTGTTTATATTTTCATGGAAGCTTAAATTCATAAATTGAACTTCCTTAGAAAAGTAATAAAAAATGACAAGTATGGATAAATTAGGAGATTTAGAATAAGTAAGTGAAGAAACTAAAAATCTCTTAAGGTTATAAGACCCTAGTCAGCCACTATGCATCACTTAGAAATTAATATTGTTTTTACCATTCCCTACATCAGAAGTGCATAAAAACTAGCGTTGTTTACGTGGATCCAATCATAAGTTTCATTGTCTTTTTATATTTAAAATTTTTGATTGATTTAATTGATTTTATAAAAAGAAAAAATATTTCCATGATGTTTTCTAATTATCATTTCAATAATTCATGGAACAATTACTAATTTGTGCAAGAAAAATTAGCTAAAGCTCCCTTGTTTGTAGATGATGGTTTTGCATTGTGGGCTAGAAAGATAAGGGAATACTGGAGCCAAATTTTCAAAGAGGATGAATTCAAGTAAATTATCTAGGATCTTAGGGAGACCCTCAGGCGACCCGTGGTTGAAGTATTTGCTAGTGATCTATGTGACTTCTAGGAATAATTCCTAGAAATCTATCAATAAGTGTTCCAGACACAAAAAGAGTGCTCCTAGTTCCATCCAAATGCTTTTGATGATGTTCCACCAGATGATTTCTAAAAGAAAGTTGAAAAATACAAAATCATGTATGCTATTAAGGATCATTATGTAAAGGTGAAGGTTATATAAGGCCAACTAAATTGGATAACTACAAATTTCCAAGAATCATTAAAATAACATGAATATGAATCTGAACATAAACCATAAGACAAGAAAATTTTCTTGCCTAATAAAGTAAAAGAGGAACACTTTCCATCTGAACTACATGTTGGAGATCAAAAAGAATTAGATTAATTCTGGAATGAATATGTGGAACTTCTTGTTCTCTCCAAACCCTCTAAAGAAGAATATCTAGTATCAGTGAAGAATGATACTACCTTACTGGTGGAATTTAATGTTAAAATGGGGTAGCTAGACTATTAGCCTCTAATTTATAAGAAATTACTCTAAGAGGAAATACAACTTAGTCATTGATGGAATATTAACCAAGCTAGGAAATTGAACTTTTCTCATACTCTATCTCTTATTTTTCTTTTATTCAAACTAAATTGTGTATCACTCCCTACTATTTCAAAATTTTAGATTCAAACAATATTTTCTATGCCTTAGAGTAGAAAAGAGAAACTGGACCTAAACCTTCTAAGAAACACATATATCTCCCTAATTTCATTGAACATGCATTAAAGGTGCCTCATCTAATGATCTGGGTAACTGAGCATGAAGAAATCCGAAAAGAGGCTGATCTTATTGAAGAGAGAATTTACTTATTAAAAAATCAAATTTTATTCAAGGAAAAACACCTATTTACATCCCCTTTGATTATTTAAGTCATATAACCAATATGAATCAAACAATAGATGATAACGAGGTTTCATGTATAACAACTAAGAAGGGGGATGATTTATACTTCACCATACCCCTTCCACGCAAGATGTACCTAATTGTGACGGTGGAGGATATAATGTACCATATCCATAGATCATTCCAAAATAAAAAGGATAAAGGAAAAGATAGGAAAATCCACATTTGGTAGTTCCAATAAAAGAAACATCATCCACCATTATACTTTGGATAACAGCTGGTTCTACCTTCTGGAGCCATTAAAAATTCAGGTCCCACTTTGGGGATCATACCAAGAATTATCCCTTTACATGATTTCTAGGAATTTAGATTTCAATTTTATTTCATAAGATGTATCCCATAATGCATCCCACTCCCTCAATTGTTTTTTAGCTTAAATGAAATGATCCTTATGCTTAATTGATTAATTCATTTTTCAAGGTTCATAATGGATAACGGAAAATCAAATATTAAAGAGAGGATTATGCTTCATGGGAAATGGTGTTTATTTTTTAATGATTATCTTTTAAACTCTTTATATATTTTTTTCTAATTTTTTTTTATCTTTAATGTTAATATTTCATACCCGTACGTGAAGTATTATATACTTGAATAATCTAGGAGACATGAAAATTTTATGAATACTATGATTCCAAGTTTTCAATTTAAATTTTAATTATATTAAATGAGTAAAATGGAGTATTGTACGATTAAATTTAATCATGGATTTTAAAATAAGGACTCATGATTTAAGGAAATTAATTAATTCGTGTAAATGAAATTTCCCATCCATTTTTAATTCTTTAAAATTCTAAAATTCATTTGAATTTATTTATTATTATTAATCATTCATTGAGTGATCGTCCCATACCATATGTTCATTATCGAAAGGATTGATAGATCAATTACTTACTATTTTATCATGATAATATTTCTTGAGTGATCTTGGGAAATGAAACCTTCTATAACATGAATTTAATCTTTTCAATGATATGATTTTTCAAAAATATAGTTAAAATAATTGACTTATCTTTTGATAACCACTTGTCTAAAAATTACCAGATTTACATCAATCCATATTTATCTCATAGAGACCATGAATGAACTTTAGAGGAATGATCCATGTTTCAATAAATAATTATCCATTTCTTCCATCTATTATTATTCATATGATATTTTAATTTTGATGTGTAAGGGTGAATGGAATCATTGTAAATGTGAAGATTTAGATTTTAATAAGGAATTAGTGGGGTGATTATTATGGGAATTGTAGAATGTTGTGGTATCATTCACTATACACTATTATTACCTTCATGAATATAAAAAAATGAAAACAACAAAAAGAACAACAAGAAAATCATAAAAATTGGTTGTGACATCATAAATCTAAAAAACCGCCATTATTAGACCAATGATTTTTTCCAGACGTGGTTAGGTGGTGGATGTGAGGTTTTTTCAAAAGTTCAACTTTTGGAATAGAAACAAATTAAAATGTTATTTAAAAAAATAAAAAGGGGGATAAAAATAAACCAATGAAATAGATATTCAAGAGAGGTCACAAATCATTCATTATGATTATACTGATTATGATCTTTGCTTTGAGTTTTAAGGAAGTTTGGAGTTGTTATAATTGGAAGGTTAGAATCTTATTAAAATTTTTACTCTGAATATAATGTTTTATTCTATAAGAGTTAAACACCATTCTTGTGCCTTATTTTTTTTAAAGCATAAATTCCTCTAAACCTTAAGCCTCAGAGTAATTTTAACCTTTATTCCCAGTTTGCATGATTTTATATTCAATTTTACTTTAAAAACTATATAAATATGTTTCTTTAAAGACCTATAAAAAAAGGATCATGTTCCCATGTTATGAGAAAAATTATTCTTGAATTATATCATGAGTGATGAGAGAAAATAATTTATTTTGAGGTAGATCATGATTTGACAAGTTTATCATTAATTGATTGAGGAAATTAATTGAATGAAATGAGAATTTTGATCATTTTTTAAACTGGATAAGTAAATTTCATGAATTTATTATTTCTAGGAAATTAAAAAATTAAATTGATATTTTAGGTGGATTTTTGAATTTTTTATTTGACATTGAAAATTATTTTATTTTATATCTTTCAAATTTGAATATTTGTAACATTGGATCCCTCTGATTTTCAATGTTGAGATTTTATGCATGAGGAAAAGCATGGTTTAAGTGTGGGGGAATCGATTGAGAAAATATTTTTAATAATTTGACTTAGAATTTCATTTTTTAATCCCAAAAAGTGTTATTTTAAAAGAAATTGTCACATTTTATGGTTTCAATTGTATTTTGATATTTATTGAAAAAATGGACTATTTTTTATTTTAACTATTTTAAAATATTTTTATATCTCGAGCATAACATTTTCCTTACTAATCCTAATTGAAAAATAATTTGTTATAGTTTTTTTCCTTTATATGGGATTTATTTCACTATTGTGGACCCAAAGATAAATCCACTATTTAGTATTCCAAAACTAGCTCAGAATTTGGGCCTTGAAAATTGTGCACAAATATGGATAATTATTAGGTTTGGACCATAGATCGTAAATATAAGGACCATAAAAGCTAATTATTTTATGGGAAATGAGTAAAAAAATTAAGAATGACTTTCCAGAATGTTTCTACATGTGAATCGATCGTTTCAAGGTCATTAATGCATTAGAATCCAAGGATGTAAAATATGAGGAGTCTGCATTAGAAGAATAAATTCTCATAGAAAAACAGATAAAAAATCTATATACATAGATGATGAAGATGAAATTTGCATGGTAAATTAAAAATACATTTATGAATAACTTTTATGATTGATTATATGAATTAATCACCATTAAATGGGGATAACACTCAGAATATTTCAAAGAAAAATTATGGAACCAAACTTTCACAATTCCCTATAAAAGGATGGTCATGCCCCCTTCCAAAATCATCAGCTCGACCCCTCGATGAGGATCCTTTTCAAAGAAATAGGTTGATTAATCCTTTCCATCTATATTTATTTTTTATAGTTTTATTTTTAGTTTTTAATTTCTATTTGTAGTTATAATTTAAATTTTATTTAGTAAAATAAATTACATGCATTTTTATCGCATCTTCCATCTTTTTTTCCTTCTAATCTAATTCGTCTATTTTAAATTTATATTAATATTATTATAATTAATATCATTTGTAATAATAATAATAATATTATTATTATTATAATTATTTTAACATTTTTATTTTAATTTTTTTTTGTATTTTTTCATTTTCTCCTTTCTCTTATTCTTCTTCAAAAATACATTATTCTTTTAATTATTATTAAAATAATAATAATATTTTTTCAATTATTTTAACATTATTTATATATTATATAAATTTATTAATTATTTTCTTATTTTAATTTTTTTCTCACTCTCTCTCTCTCATCAAAATACAATTTTACTTTAATATTTTGTTTTCTCATTCCCATTCTCTTTGTTAAAAATGTTATTTTATTTCATTATATTTATTCTTCTTATCTTCCACTCACTCCACCAAGTTATCTATTACTCTCTTAAATGATAGGATATCTTCGAGTCTTGTCTTGGGAGGAGGTGAAGGTGTTCTTGAATTTTAATTAATGGTTAATTTTGTGTTTGTAGATAAAATTGAGTAGTATGCATGGGTGAGGCGAATGACCATGATATAGTGACTTTCCTTAATGATATGTAACTCAACCTATCTCTATTATTTTTTTTAATCACATTTTTATGTATCTTCATTGGTTATTTATTAAAACGTTGGATTTGAGCTAATAAGTGGATGAAATATCCTTGATAGAGGTATCTCTTGAGAGGTGGAACCTCCAAGACCAAGGAGTGTTATTAAACATGATTAAAGGATGAGGTAAATTGAAAGTGATTTGGAATTTGATGATATTACAAAATTTCAAAAAAAAAATATATTTATTTAAACATGAGATTTCATTTTTTGATTATCAAACTAAAATCAAACATATAATGGAAAATAGTTATTGAATCCAAAACCAAACCCAAGACCAAGTGATTTCTTTCATAAACTCATTCTGTTTAGATTTTTGGGGTAGTTTAAAGTATTATTTTTCATGTCAATAAAAATGAAAAAAATGATTTAGAATAATTCAGTGAGAAATATTAAAATATCCTCAAGTGAGATGACCCTTCACAGCCACTATGATTCACATGGAATTAATAATTCTTTTTCCACACCCCATGATAGACGTGTGTCAAAACTATTAATGTTATCCAGGAGACAATCATACTTTTTCTTATTTATTATATTTCACATATTAGATATATTAATTTCTTTTTTAAAAAATATAAGAAAATATATCAATGATGTTTTCTAATGACAATTACTCAGTTCATGGAACAATTACTCTCAATTTAAAGAACCAGTATCTGAAGAACATTGGTCTAATGAATATGGTGTTTCATTATGGGATAAACATATCCGAGAATCCCATAGTCAAATTTTCATAGAGGAGGAATTCAAGGACATCATCAAGTATATCAAGGAGACCATCGAGAAACCAGTAGTTGGGGGATTTTCAATGGAGCTAAGTTAATTCAGGGAATACATACCGTAATTATATCAATAAGTGTCTAATACACAATATGAGTTCCACACGTTCCCTCTAAAACATATTTAAGAAGATCCACAAAATGATTTCTAGGATCAAGTGGGAAAATAAAAAGTGAAGTATGATAATCAAGATCTTGATGAAAAGGTACATGTTCTAAAAGGAAAATGGATTTGATAACTCAATATTTCAAATAATCAGTAGAATAACTTGAACCTAAATCTAAACATGAACCAGAAGATAAGACACTAGTATTAACTGATTAAGAGAAGGAGGAATACTTAACTTATGAGCTAAATTTATGAGGTCAATAAGAATTTAATGAATTATGGAATTAATGTGAGGAAGTTATTGATGTACCAAAACCATGCATAGAATATGAGCAAACATATATGAAGGAAGATACCACCCATGTGGTGGAGTTTGAAGGGAAAATCGAGGATCCAAAATACTTTCCTCCATATTCTGATAAACTACTCCAATAGGTGGTTACCAATTAATAATTGATTGAATATAAACTAATATAGAGAGTGGAACTTTTCTGATAATCTATATCTTTATTTGATTTTATTTAAACTGATTTTTGCATCACTCCCTATCATTTTTAAATTTCATATTCCGAAAATCATTACAATGCCTTAGAGTATAAAGATGAAATTGGACCTTTACTTGCTGAGGAATACATGGAGCTCCCAGATTTTAATGAACATGAATTAAAGGAGTCCCTTTAATATATCCAAGTATTTAAGCCTGAATAAATTAGAAAATAGGCTGCTCTTATTGAGGGAGATAAATTACTTATCAAAAATTAACATTTTATTCAAGTAAAAAGATTTGTTTATGTCCCCTGTTATTATTCAATTAATGAAACCTTTATGAATCCATCTTTGGAAATTTTTTCACAAGTAGAGACCAAGAATAATTATTATTCATAATTCACCCTACCCTCCATGAAAGTTTCACCTAATTGAGAAGGGGTGGATCTGGTGTACTTTATCCATGGATCATTTCTAAAGAACAATGATGAATGACAAGATGGGAAAAGCCACATGTGGTGGTTTAAATTAAAGAAACTTCATCCACCGTCATTCTTTGGATAACAGCTAGTACTTTCCTATGGTGGTAGTAAAAATTCATGGGTCCACTTGGGGGATCATACCAAGACTTATCCCTTTTCATGTTTTCTATGAATTTAGATTTCAATTTCATTTTTAGGGAGTAACCCAGTATGAAAACAACTCCCTCTATATTTTTTTATCTTTACAGACATGATCCTTGTTTTTAATTGAGTCCTTATTTTTTTTTGGTTTATAATGGTAGAAGGAAACTCTAATATTGAAGAAGGGAATATGATTTATGGGATAGGTGGATTAAATTTTTAAGGAATTTCTTTTAAAACACTATACATTTTTTGTCCAAAAACACGTTTTGAGCTTTAATGTGAAAATTTCATACCCATACTTAAAGCATAATTTACTTGAATAATATAGGATACATGATGATTTTAGGAATCCTATTATTTCATGATTTATACATCAATGTTAATGCAATAAAATGAGTAAAATAGATAATTTGATGATTAAATTGAAGCATGAATTTTAAACTATGGACTCATGATTTAACGAACTTAATTGATTCATGTAAATGAAATTACCCATCCATTTTTCATGCGTTCAATTTCTGAAATTCATGTGAATATATTTATTACTATTAAAAAGTCCTAGAGTGATTTTCCCTTATCATATGTCCATCTTAGAGGGGATTTCTAGACCAACTATATCCTATTTATATTGATTATATTTCTTGAGTGATCTTGGGGCATACCACTTACCAGAACATGCATTTGAACGTGTCAAATCTTGGACTATGAAAAAACACATTTAAAATTATTAAGGAATCTTTTTATAACCACTTATACTAGAAATACCACTATTAAATCAATCGTTATTTATTTTATAGAGACCATGAATGACCTTTAGAGGAATGATATGTGTTTCAAGATATTTTTATCCATTCATTCCTTTCTCTTAGTATGTTATTTGATATTTTAAAGCTGAAGTCTTGGGTTGAAGGGAATAATGGTAAGTGTGATGATTTATAGTATAAGGAATAAGTATCGGTGTGTTTATCCTAGGAATTTTAAAAGCTATCGGAATTATTAATTTTACTCTATTATTTTATACTCTTGAATATAAAAAATGAAAATTGAAAAAATAAAAAAATTAAAAAAAATGGGTTTTGATTTGGTAAAAAATCACTATTATTAGACCTATGATTTATATATTATGTGGTTATGAGGTTTATGTGATTTTTTTCTAAAGAATAACTTTATATAGGAAAAATGAAAATTTTCATTCAAAAATAAAAAAAGGGTATATAAAAAAAATAAAAATAAATATTCATGATATGGAATAAATAATTTATTATGCTTAAATTAATCATGATATTTTATTTTAGTTTTGAGGAAGTTGGGAGTTGTTATAATTGGAAGGGTATAATTTCATTAAAATTTATTTACTTTGAATACCATAGTTTAGACCATAAGATTTAAACCTTCTTCTTGTGCCTTAATTTTTTAAAAGCCTCAAATCCTACCAACCTTATGCCTCGTAGCCCTTTTTACCATTACTGTAATTCCTCATGATTTTATGTTATTTTTTTATTTAAAAAGTAGAGAAATTAGTTCCTTTAAAATTATATGGAAAATGATATTGTTCTCATGATATGAGCGTAAATCTACTTGAAATGTATTATGAGTGATGAGAGAAAATAATCCATTTTGTGGTTGATCATTATTTGAAATGTTTAATAATAATGAATCAAGGAACATAAAGGAATTAAAATAGAATTTCCATCATTTTTCAAAGGGGAAAAGGAAATTTCATGAATATTTTTTTTCTTTGAAAATTAAGAAATTAAATTGATATTTTTATGGATTTTTGAAAACTTTATTTTTCATTAAAAATTATTTGATTTTATTTATGTTGAATTTGAATATTGGTAACATTTGTACACTTTGATTTTCAATGTTGAGATTTTATACTTGTGTAAAATCATGGTTTAAGTGTTGGGGAATTTTTAGATCAAATATTTTCAATAAAATTACTTTTAATTTCGAGGATTTTAATAAAAAGAGTGTTATTTTAAGGGAAATTGTGACATTTTATGGTATTAGTGGTATTTTGAGCTTAATTGGAAAATATTTTTTATTTTTTATTTTAACTATTTTAAATTACATTTATATTTTAGCCATAATATTTTCTTTACTAATACAAATTTAAAAATCCTTCTTTTATATGTTTTTATGTTCTATGATATTTCTTTAATTCTTCTAGACCAAAAGATAAATACAATATTTAGAATCCCAAAACATGATTAGAAGTTGCACCTTGGAAAATGTATATAGATCTGGAGATTTTTTATATTTGGAGAATATCTCCAAAACTAACTAATAAAATAAGGTTAAATTAGGAAGGTAAATGAAAAATACATTGATGAACAACTTTCAATGAGGATATGCATAAAATGTCTATCATCAAGGCCATTATTTCATAGGAAACCATAAATGTGGAATATGAAGATTCTTCTTGGGAAAATTAAATTCTCAGAGTAAAATAGACATAACACTCTCTACACATGGATTATGAAGCTAAATTTGATGTAACATTAACAAGAAATTTATGAATAACTTTTATGAAGGTTTCTACATGTGAATTGGCCATTTAGTGAGGCTATCATGAAAAAATATTCAAAGGAAAATTCTCAAACATAACTTTCACCCTTTCCTATAAAAATATGGTCATACCCCCTTCCGAAATCATCATCTTGACCCTTGAATGAGGATCCCCTACTGATGGGGAAGCTTATACGACTTCTACCATCATTATTATGTTTATTATTTTATTTTTAGTTCTGAATTTAAAATTTTAATTGTAATTTAAATTCCATTTAGTTAAATAAATCACATTAATTTTTATATAGTGTCATCCATTTTTTTATTATTATCTAATTTATAAATTTTCAATTTTTATTAGTATTAATATAATTAATATCACTAGTATTTTTAGTAATAATTATAATATTATTATTATATTTATTGTCAAATTATTATTCTAAATTTTTTTCCTTATCTCATTTTCTTGTTTCTCTTCTTATTATTCAAAAATAAATTATTCTCTTAATTATTATTAAAATAATAAGAATAATAAATATTATTATAATTATTAACATAAAATTATTTTTAAATAATATAAATTTTTTAATTTTTTAATTTTTTTTCTTTTATTTTCTTTCTTTATCTCTCTCTTATCCCATTTATATTTTACTTTAATATTTTTTTCCATCACCAATATTTTTGAATTTTCATTATTTTATTTTATTATACTTTTCTTCTTATCTACACTCACTCCACCATGTGATCTTATAATCTAAGAAATGAGAGGCTGACCTCGAGGATTTTCCCAAGGGGAGGTCATGGTGTTCTCATATTTTATTTAAAGTATAATTTTATGTTTGTAGATAGAATTTGGTAACATGAAAGGGTAAGGAGAATTCCCTTGATGTGGTGACTGCCCTCAATGACATGCAACTAAACCTATATCTATTCTTTTATTTAATCATTTTTCCCTCTCTCCATCGGTTAGTTATTCACATTTTTGAGTTTAGGTAATCAATGGATGAATCATCCTCGATAGAGTTGGGTCCTAGAAGGTGGTACCTCCATGACAAAAGAGGGTCATCAATCATGATTAGAGGAGGTAAAATTAAGAGTGTTTAGGCATTTATTGATATTCAAAAATTTATAAATAATTAATATTAGTTCAAATATGACATTTCATGTTTGGATAATAAATTAAAAAATAAAACATACATAGGAAAATAATTACTGGATCCAAAACCAAACCCAAGACCAAGTGTTTTATTTCTTTAACTCATTATGTTTATATTTTCATGGCAGTTTAAATTCTTATTTTTCATGTAATTTTAAAATTAATAAAAAACACCAAAATGAAGTATATTAGGTTATTTAGAAGTTGTATGTGAAAAAACGGAAAAGGTCCTTATGGTAGATGACCCTAGTTAGCTAATGTGTTACACTTGAAAATTAATATTTCCTTTTCCATACCAAAAACAGGCGTGCATCAATAACAAAACCAAAATTTGGTAGTCAAGGGTAAAGGGATGAAATGCCTATAGAATTAATAAATATCAATGCCTTTGGGACATTTCAATTAATTCTTGAGGAATATTATCATACTTTATTACTTTGACTAATGACTTGAGATGGAAAAGTTATATCTATTTAATGAGTTACATGTATGAATCCTTTTTTAAGTTCATGGAGTTCAAGAATTATGTTAAGAATCATATTTGTAATATAAAAATGAAGTATAGATATGATCGAGTTTTTGAATATATTATCAAATATATTATCAAATTTTTATGTTAGTTTGGTATTTTATCTTTACTCACTCTATATTATGCAGACTTGTTTAATGGTGTTAGTGAAAATAGGGGCCATACTTTACTGGACATGGTAAGGATGCTTCGGAGTCATGCAAGCATTCTAGTATCCTTTTGTGGATATTCATTACACATGAAAACATACATACTAAACTGAGTACGAAATATATTAGGAAATAATATTTTTGTTGATTTATGGTGTGCAAAGAAATCAATTTTTTTACCAATTCTTGAAAATGGGTGAAAGTGTTTTTTACGGACACATCAAGAAACAAATTGTCACAATGGGGAATGAATTATATCTTTACAAATAAGTGTATTGAAATAAAGGGATACAACTTATATAATCACTCTAATAAAATAGTTATTGATGCTATGAAATTGTCATTCCATGAGAGGGAACACATCATCACAGAAGATAATGGGACAAAGATCAACTTATAGGATGCTAATTCTCAAGATACACAAGAGTTGGTATGTGAAAATATACCACAAGGCCCCAAAAATAATTATTATTTTTAAACAAAAAGACCTCAATGGAGTACCATATATGTTATAAAATGTGACAATATGTTTTTTTAGTCACATAAGATATTGACTTGTTATATATTGAACAAAATGATCCCTTATCCAATTGGAAGACAATAGAGAGATCAAAATATTCAATATGGAAAGAACCCATGAATTATAATATGGATTCCATGTAGCACAACCAGGTTTCTGTTCTCATTGATTCTCCATTATATGTAAATATCATTGGGTTTAAATGGGTATTGAATATAAATATTTAAATGGAATGTTTGATTTATACCTATAATGCATAACTATTGGATAAAGGGTTCATAAAGTATTAATGCATTCGCTACTATGAATCCTTATATCAATTTTATATATTTAAATCCATCATAATTTAATATACTATATAAACTTTCTATGATTATGTAATTTGCAAGATGGATGTCGAAACTACTTTCCATAATGGGAACCTTTAGGAATATGTTTATATCGCACAACTAGAAGGGTTTGTGACTCCATGTAATGAAAAAATGGTATCCAAGTTATAGATATCCATTAATGGTTTAAATAAATCGTATATTGGATTTCAAATATGTTTTGATGAATCTATTAAATAATATGGATCCATTAATAACAAATGTGATACATGTGATTATGAGTAGTTTAGTAGGATTATGGTCATTTTCATACTACTATATGTTGATGAAATGTAACTAATTTGAATATAGATACCATCCTTACAATAGTTCAAGTCATTTTTTAGAATTTCATTTTTCATGAAGGACATAGGTGAAGAAACGTACATTTTAGGTATCAAGATCATCCATTATAGATAAAAATGGACTCTTTCACTAAGTCAAAGTACATGCATTGACCGGCTACTAAAGAGGTTTAAAATGTAACAATATAAGAGGGGATTAGTTCCAATATCTTTTGATTCACATCTTTCCAATAATATATTTCCATATACACAACATGAAAGAGAGAGAATGAATAATATCTGTTGTGTATCTGTGATAGGATCTTTCATGTTTTTCAAACTATGCATGAGGTTTGATGTGATGTATTCAATTTTCTTGGTAGGAATATATCAAGCTTATCTAGGTGAAGAAAATTGTACTACTGTTAAGGATATCCACAACTATATGAGGTCACTAAGGATATGTTCTTGAAGTATAGATGAGATGAATAGGTAGTCATTAGGGGTTCTATAGATGTATTATTTTAGATAGATCAAAATGATCAGAATTTGTAGTAAAGATATGTATTTAGTCACAATGGAGGATATGTGAGATGGAAGAGTTAAAATAATCCATTTTCCATAAATTTTGTTGATTAGTCTATATATATTTTAGCTTCCAATGAAGATAAGGAATCAGTTTAGATTCTCAATTTTTCTAAGAGCATGTTGTTGTTCGTAGAATTCAAGACCCTATGACAGTTTATTTTGATAACACTGCAGTGGTGACTCTATCCATGGAGACAAGGTTACATCAAAAGAATAAGAATATACTTATGATGTTTCATTTCTTAAGGTTTTTTTTCAACAAGATGAAGTTTTAGTGAGTTGAATATTCACAAGGGAAACATAGTGGACCACATGAAGATAACTCTATCTCAATAGTGTTATGAGTATCAGGTGAGAGTGAGTGGATTAAAATGTTATCAATGGTTGAATATGGTTCATGTGGCAGTATTTTATAGTTGGTTCCTTAAATAAAACTTCTCGGTACATGATGACTACATGTTTCTTTGTCATGAATCTCAATGAATTTTCTTATCACATCCTCATTGTTCCTCTACATGGCATAATATGGGGAATTATTCTATAGATACATGTCACATTGAAAGTATATTTGACTCCCTATTATAATGAGAGACTTATGAGTATATGATAATATTCTTCTAACACATGTTATATGGACAAATTATATTGTCAAATGGGGCTCATAAAATATGGTCTATTAGTGGAAGGGGATTATAATACATTGAAATGCATTCTCATAGTGTTCACTCATAGTAATATCCTTGAAATGTGGTTACGAGAATGGAACCAGCATTATGAACCCCACATTTTATGTGTCATTGGATTCTTCTATTGATAAATATGTGTATTGATTCTTAGACATTATGATTATCATTAATGAATAACATAGGTTCTGTACTTTGATGTATTGAAGAAAACCATGATGACATATGTTTGTTTTGAGGTATGATATATTTTTTTCTTTATGAGTGATATTTAAAAATGGATAATGTGAGAAAGGATCTATCCCTTAATTCCCTTTAAAAAAGATGATATCGCATGCCTTTTTATGGGAATAGAGGTACCTAGATAAATCCATGGGAATGATGTTCACTGGGATAATTAATTTTTTGGATAGTCAAAGAATGATACATCAATAAAATTGGTTAAGTACACTAGTATGTGACCTAGTTGATCTGATATATAATGATTTATAGATTATATTACAAAATAATCATTCTTAGGAGGTTTTATGTCATTAAAACATTATCTTATTTGTGTATGGGTCCTATGGTGTGTTGTTAGATGGTAGGCTATGTCCTTTTTAGTATCCAACTGTTGCCACTAATAAAGAGGCCTAAAGTCTCACAAACTTTGTTTATCCATAATCCCAGTTAAATTTGATATTTAATTTTATGAGTTAGTGTAAATGTTATTCATACATTTTGGATTAATATTTATTGAGGTTTTGTTAATAAATAAAATTTAATCACTTTTTATTCAAAAGAATAAGAGAGTTAAATAATAATAATAAATATTTATTTTCAATGTTTGTAAGATATAATATTTAACATATATATATAACCTATTGATATTTATTTTTTAAAATAAATATTTTTTAATCAGGGGTAAGAAAATGTTGAGGATGAAAAGTGATCGAGCTTAATGACCCTGTTGAAAATAATATAAATGATATTTATTTATTTATATGGGTTGAAAATTTAAGGTGAATAATAATTATATTATTATTAATACATGTGGATCACTTATAATTATGTTATAAGAAAGGGGATTTTGTGTATGTTTCTAACTGTAAACCTGCCATAATAAACATCTAATTATTCCATTTCTCATAAACACACATGTTGTCCACAAAAAAGAGTGAGGTTCTCTATCAATCTATATATAGAGTTCTAGAGATATAAATAGTTTTATCTTATATTATTCTCACAATACATCAAGATAACACCAAAAATTCATCAAAGATAAATATGTTGTGATTAACCATTAATGAAGATAGAGATCCAAATTGATGGTGCTAGCACCCAAAAATTCTACAATTATGTTCATATATTGTGGTGTACTTTTGGATCACTATTATAGGGATACTAAAAATGGATCCTTCATTAAAATTATGGTATGATGGGAAAAATTCAACTTGATTATCAATGAAGAAAGAATTATAGGATCTTGTAATTCTTGATCTACTTATAAATTAAATATAAATTACATTTTATGATCGTCCACTTCTGGTTACAGTATTCAAGTCATGTAATCTACTATTTAAATACATTAGTCATTATTTAATTCATAATGTACAACAACAATTATTAAAAAATTAAGTATTAAAATCTGAGTTTTCCTTACAGTACAAGCGCATATACACCACCCAAAATATAAAAATGTTTTGTCCTAATTATCGAAAACACTAAACCTAAATGATCATATGTATATATTTTAATGAAATGTTTTATATATATCATGTAAATAGAAATCCATATCCTTAGGGTTTATAATTTTATATTATATCCTTATTATAATCACTATATCTCAAAAAATAATAACACAATTCCAATGACTTAATGTTTACTATCTTTAAGGTTCAACTAAATAAGTGATATTTTTTTACAATACTTGTGAATTTCTATCCATAAAAAACATGAGTAGGCTCCATTATAGACTTATCATAAGTTTTTATCATACTCATAACATGGGGAGTGTAAAAATAATAATGGGTAGATCTTAGATTCAAAGTAGGTGTAAAAACACATCAACAAGTCATTATCAGTTAGATAATAAGTATATAAGAAAACATGAGAAGGGTAGAAAATATTATTCAAAAGAGAAAGGAGTAATAAGTTTTTTCAATAATCCATTATAGAATAACATGTGGTGGTTCTTTATCCAGGAATATACCCAAAGAGGGGTGCAATTAGATATAGGTAATATTAAATTCTCCTTGTTTATGATCATGTTCTCTCAACTAATGAAACACTTCAATCTTTCTCTTTCATTCTCTACTAATAACATAAAGTGGTAAATTTGAGAGATGATTTAACATTGTTAATTTTCAATAGGTTTTTATATGGATATTTAATTATAAGGTTCTTATAGACCAAAAAAATAAAATCTAAAAAAATCAATGTATTATGTGTGTTAAAAAATCTCAATGAACCTCATGGTTCACTACCACAAATGTTTGGAACGATAACTGCTCACCCACACCAAAGAACTTACTTTTCCTCAAAATTTATCCATCTTCTTCAAACAATGTTGATTGAAATTTTCACCAAATATGGAATTTCGTCTTTAAAGAATTTTTTTTATCATTAAGCTAGAAATTTGAACCTCCTATATCACCCTCATATTTGAATTCTCTTTTCTAGAAGATTGATGGAATTCCTATTCACCCAACCTTGGCATTTTACACAATTATAACACCTAGGCCAAATTATCTTCTTTAAATCATATATTTAATGTAAATTTCATACATTTCAATAAATGAACCAAATTAAGGACTTAAAATAAAAAAACCACCCATTGATTTATTGTTATAAATTTAATAAAATCGGACAAAATTGCATCACACTTTTTTGTAACAACCTGAACTTTTTTAATGATAATTGTTTCTTGAAAATGTGTGAAGTAATTATATTTTATTATGACCATCAGGCTTCAATATTTATATGATCATTGGTCAGTATAACCATTGGAAATTGTACTCATAACATTATGATTATTGATTATAAATAGAAATGATAATAGTTAATTAATGAAGAAAGAAGAGTTGGTGGCCTCATTTAGAAGAATCAGGCCATACAATGCCCATTTTTCAAAGCTTGGGAAGGAGGTAGTTTCACTAGGCTTCACTCTTGACCAAGCCCAAGCCAATATTTAACATTTTAAGCTTCAATGAAATCACCTACGATAGAATTTCAAGTTACTAGAGATTACAACTCATGAAATTTTATCTAAGTCGCCTCAGGAGTCTATCACAATCACACACCTTACCCTTATGTCATATGTAGGTGTTATAAGGGGTTACATGTCAGGTACTTTTCACTTAAATTGTAATCCCTTTTTTTAATAATTTTTTTTTCATCATTTTCGTTTTAAGAATAGTTTTTCTTTGTAAGATATATGTTTAATTTCGACAAATTTGATAAATTGATTTTATATGTAATAATTGTAATTTTAAGAGATTTCTCATACTTATAAAATTGTTATGGTAAATTAAACATCATTTTTGAATTTCAAATGTCAAAATTAATCTTGGTTGACTTTTTAGTATTTTTTTAAGAAAGTTATTATTATTTCTGAATAATGAAAAAATACTGCATTTTTAATTTAAATAATTATTATAATTTAAATATTTATTTCTAGGAAATTATTTTAAAAAAATAGACATACATGGTTGTGATCAGTAAGATATTTAGGTTATGATAGGACAAACATAATCTTTTGGTTAATAGTAACTTGTCCCTTTAGAATAGTAATGTTTCCCTTATGAATAGTAATATGAACAATTGAATAGTAACCTAACCTAAGGATGTATGAATATAATTTAGGAATCTTAAATGGTAATGTAATATAATTATATCATAATATAATTAAATAAATGTTGCAGAAATTATTTGTTAAGTGTTATTATTTTTATAAAATGAAAATATTTATTTACAAATTTATAATTAATATAATGATTTAAAATAAAATTATTTTTCATAAAATTGATTTAATTTTTGAATTATATATGTAAAAAAATGGTTATGATGAATTTTTCATATTTTTCTGAAATAGTAGAATTTCAGTTGAATAGTAAAAATACAGTTTTGAGTTTTCAGTGTGTTTAATGAAATTATTAATTATGTAATATGTAAGATAAAATTAGGTTATACTTTTTTGGATTAAAATATGATAATAGGTATCCCATGTGACCAATACCTTGTGAAAGCCCATGGTTTTTCATATACCACTACTGAGGTGTCCTCGAAAATTAATAACAAACTCTCTCACTTTTTCTATAAATACCCAATCATTCCTTTATTTACATTAATTACAAATTCGTCCACCTTGATGTTATTATATTTTTACCACTCAATGACTCCTCCCAAAGTTTCCAAAATCCCACAAGGTCTCGGTCTTTGTGTTTTAGGAGTCACTATTTAAGGTACAAGAACTCTAAACTTTGCTTTTTTCCTTTCATGTTATTTTTTATTTGGTATGTTTTTAGAAATTCCATACCATGTTCTTATATCCATTTTATTCTATCAATTTACTATATTTAGAGTAATTAATGAATTCAAAATCCTTTTACACTATCTTTTTAATGTTTTCTAAAACCATGATTCATAACCATTATGTTTTCATAATTTCATCTTAAAATTTCTCCCTTTTTATAAATAAATTGCTTTATTTTATTTTGTGAGTATACAAATCTCTTTCTAATATAGGGGTATTAAAATAGATTTCAAAATTATATAATTAATTTTGGGATTAACATACATGAAATCCACCTTCATTTTCTATGGTTTTAAATGACAAAAGGATCTTGTTTTTAAGAACTTTCTAAAACAACATGATTTTGAAATGAAACTTGTTTCTTTTATTATCCATGGGTTATTTATGAGAAGTTTTATTAAGTTATACATGGTTAACATTAATTAAAGAATAAAAATAGTGCACCTTGATATCACTCCAATGTATTGGTTAAATAATTTAATCTCTGTAGATGATAAGTTTTACAATACCTTAGTGAATTACCATTGTAATTTTTATAACACCTTAGTGATAAAACTTTGTTATTTTATTATGAAGGATGAAATTAAATGTTTTAGCCACATTTATAAGTTATGATTCATTTTATTTTATTTATTATCTATATAATATTCTCTTTTTATGCAATATTTATATTCTTTAAGTTCTTGTACATATTTCTCAAGATCAAATGTAAATTGTTTCACTTGTTTTCTCTTACTAGTCCTTCTAGTCACCCTTTCCATTGATGTATGTCCCCATGTTATGATATGCAATAAATTTACTTAGTATGATCCTTGAATAAGCCTTTTCAAGTGGAATATGTGGATTTTTTACGTTTTCATGTATTACTTACCTTTTTTCCAAGACACAAAACATTAAAAGATCCCCTGTTTGTAAAATGATATGTAATGTTATATAATAAAAAGGAGTGATACCATAGTTCTTATCATAGAAAGGTTTAGTTATTTTTGGAAATTAGTATTTGAAAAATTTAGGAAGAGCCCTAGATAAAATTTTAAATATATGAAAACATCCTAGTATTTTGGTGAAACATTATGTAAGTGGTTACCAAATAAATAAATAACTATCTTAATATGAACAAGTGGATGTGGCTATGGAATAGATTAATCTAGGGGAAAACCTGAAAACACCTGTTTGAGATGAACTAAAATGTGAATTTGTGCATGAAAAAGGATCTCGTTACACTCATACTTTGAAACTCCCATAGGATATTTCTAGTTAAACACAATATTTTTATCAATCATTCTGAAGGATTTATAGAAAATTTAATTGTTTTCAATGAATATAATGTTCCAACATGAGGTTATATTATATAAAAATTCTATTTTAATTATAAGATTATTAAATGAAACACATTTCACAATAACGTTTTCTTCTTTTAGATAATGGAGGGAAATATTAGAAACCAAAAAAATGGTGAGCACAATGAACCAGGTGCTGAAAATTTTCCAATGGAAGCCATAATGAAAACCTTGAAAAGAATGATGAACTTACTAACTCATGTTATGGGAAATAACTTGAATCAATATGAGAGACCGGTTTCACCATGAAGGGAAAAACCTTTTTTGAGTCCTTTATGCATCAATGACCACTAACGTTCATTGGATCTACCAACCAATTGATTGAAGAACATCAGATAAGCTCTATTGAAAAGATCATTTTTGTAATTCATTTTTTAGAAAAAGAGAAAGTTAGTGTGGATATATAATGTTTAGAGGTACAAGTTGATCAGTGGTGGGAACTGATTAAAAACATAAGTCCAAGAGGGGATATTGAAGATATGGAGTGGGAAGAGTTCAGTGAAATCCTCTTTAATAAGTATTCCACATTTTCAATGAGAATTAAAAAGTAGAAGGAATTCCTTGAACTGAAGTAGAAAGAGAATAAATTTGTTGGTATCTATAATATGAACATCATAAGAATTTATTGTTATACCTCTAGATTGTTCATAGATCCTAATGGTATGTCTGATATATTCTTCCATTGAATAAGAACATATCTATGAGAATAATTTATCCAACTGAGACAGTAACCATTATGAAGAAATCATACGGAGTGCTATGAAGGTCGAACTAGAGTTTGGTGAGATGTAGTGGTCTCTGAAATACAATGAGAATATAATATCTCTATAGCCAGTCTTAGGGAGGAAAATTGATCATGGGAGTGTTATAAAACAACTGAAACATTCCAAGTGTAACAAGTGTGGAGAATTAAAGTAATTGACTACTCAGGAATGGAAAGTGTTATAAGTGTGGAAGAGAAGGCCATACTTCTCGGAACTATCATAGTGATATGAAGGATCAACTTCTCAACACAAATAAAAAAGTGAATATGGTACATAACCTACCTGAAGTCCAATGCTTGAAGTGTGGATAGACTGATCACTCTTCCAATCACTGTCCAAATCTAAGGGTAGTGGAGGGGAATAAACATCCACCCAAGTATAATCCAAGGGAGAAGGTTTAGTCTTCTTCTATCTTAAAGGATGATTTTGAATCTCTAAATGATGTGGTGTAAGGTACTCCCACTGTTATCTCAAAGTTATCAAGTACATTGTATGATTCGGGTTCTACGCATTTCCTTATTTCGTCCAAGTTCGAAAAGAATATATAATCAATCCCTAAAATGTTGGAGTTGGTGGTCTAGAACCAACTACATTGTACTTTATTCATTAATAAAGTCCTTATCACATCTTGATTGTTCTTCTACGTGACAATGCATGTGATAATGTCCTAAGGATAACTGTTGCATTAATGGTTCATAGTGGATCCCTGCTATGATGAGAACCCGGAAGTGCCATAACACTGTTCTTGAAATATATGTTCTATGGATGGATGATATTATTTTAGGGACACAAATAATATAGGTCATTAGGGGTGAGGACTCATAAAACTTTGAGGCACCTTCTCATGGTGTGCGCCCTTGGTAATATCCAGGAGGATATTATGAGAATGAGACCCGCCAGTAGGAAATCCACTTTTCATAGTGTCATTGGATGTTCCTATCTGCGGACGTGTGTATTGGTCCTTAGAATTTAAGATTATTATTAATGGGTTTTAAAACTCGCGCACTTTGATGTATTGACGAAAACTGTGACGACACACTGTTCGCAGTGAGGTAGGATACGTTGGGTGCGTCATGAGTAATACTGCGTTAATAGATAATGTGAGAAAGGATTTGTCCCTTCTGTTCCATAATGGAAGTAGATATCTTAGGCCCTTTGATGGAATTGATATTGCCTACATAAATCCATGGCCATGGTAAGGTATGGGCGAGTTCAATTCTGGGAAGTCAAAGAAAGAATAATCAAGCACATGGGTTTATGGCACTAGAATGAAAGCCACTTGATTAGAGATATTGAGACCAAGGGATTATATTACACGGTAAGCGTTCGTAGGAGGTGACACGTCATTGCGGTGTTAACTTCTTTCTCTATGGGTTCCTTGGCGTGTTACTAGATGCTAACCTTGGACTTTAGGCAGGCTCAGCCTAATGCCACTGAGAAAGGGGCCTAGAGGGTCACACTCTATGTGTGTCCATGTATCTCAGTTAAATATTAATTTAACAAGTTGAATAAAGATTATTCTCGATTGTGGTTTAATAAATATTCAAGGATGTCTTATCGCATTTATTTAGACACTAGTTATTCGGGAGAATATATTGTGGGAGAAATAATATATATTTATTAGAGAGTAATGCAGTTACATTTATTTAAGAAATAAATAGCCATTACTCAAGGTCTAATAAATATGGTGGAGGAAAATAAATAAAACTGAAAAATAAAAGTACATGCCGTGTGTATTTATATAGACACTCCATGTAGTTTATTTTTCGGGTTTTGTGAGAAAATATTGTTTATTTAATTAAATGATATTAAATGTAATACGTTGGATGCATTTCAAGTAATAATGATGGTCAACTGTCATTATTAAGACATGGGGTATTACTAAGAATTAAATGAAATGATTAAATTCATATGAGCAATTAATTTATTTTATTATTATAGGTATTATAAATGCTAATTACATTATTCTCATAGGGTTATCCATTTTTGGTTGTGTACAACAGATTGGAAATACTCTCAAGCCAAGAGATAATTCTCTTTCCACCAATAACACTTTCAAGTTACGAAAGAAAGATCCTCCACCAGATCGAGGTGATCGAAGACGAATATTGCAAGCGAAGGATCTTCCATGCTAGCACCTGGAGTTCCCTTCGGTGAAGTCCAGAGATACATGGTACATGTGTGGATCACCGCTAGAGTAATCCTACACTTGGATTCTCCGACGCAACGACGGATCACATGATCATGACCGGAGACACCAACGAAGAACGAATTCCATCGAGGTAATTCTTATGAATTAATTAAATTAATTATAACCAACATATGATGATCCTATATCAAGGGTTTCAGGACTCTTATTTTCTTTTTCGTTCTTCATTCTATTCCGAATATCCGGCGTTTTATATCGTGACAGATCTCGGATTTAACGTCGTTTAACGCTAAAATTAAAGTTGGGAAAACCCACCAAAGTGCTTCCGCTGCGCCCAGAACCTACAAGTGGTATCAGAGGGGTAATATCATTGGTTATAATTATTTATTTATTCATTGATGTTTTATTAATTTAATAATTTAGTTGTTTCAATTCAAGTTTAATCGTTCTGGAAATCTGAATATCGAGATCTGTTCCTCCTCCCTCATTTCTCATTCACCTCACAGAAAAGAATTTTTCTTTTAATTTTGATTAAAATAAAATAGAGGAACTCATCTGGAGGAGCCAAACATTTCTGGTCATACAACACCAGAATACACGATGTGTATTCGTAAGTATAAGCTGTGTAGTCTTGGTTCAATGCATTGACCGATCTTCTAAATCAGGTCGTGTATTGAGGTCATTTATGACACCGTGTGTTGACCAGAAATAGGTGGCACACGGTTTCCGGATTACACGCCGTGTGGTCCAACTGAACACGGTTGTGTAGTCCCTTCGGGTTCGAGTTGGGTCGTGTACCCCGTACACGGCTTGCCCGGATGGAAACCATGTAACGTGGAATCTACACGGCGTGTGTCCAAAAGAACACACCGTGTACTCCGAAAATTTCCCTAGTACATTTACAAGCCATGTCCTCGGGCGTGTACTTCCGATGGACGGTGAAGAAAAGTACACGCCGTGTAGTCGGAACTACACGCCGTGTACTCACCCAAATTACACAGATTTATTAAAATTTAATTATTATATTATACAAACCCTTGAGACGTGTACCATGGTGCAGGCGTAAAGCTGAGGCACAAAACGTGATAGGTATTTTATATATATGTGTTTAATTTAACATCTACGTAATGAACGGGAATTCACCGGGTTTCCTCCAAGGTACAAGTTACTTATAGGGATAATTTTAAATGAATTTATTTGTTTAAAATTATGATGGATGAGAATCTCAAGGAAGTTCAGAAAATGGTTTAAGATAAAGGAATGATTAGTTAAAGATAATTAATTGATTTTAGCGTGATTTATCTTAAACAAGAACGATTAAAGAATTGAATGCTATGTTTTATTTATGCGTAAATATCCTTGCATGTATAGATGATAATGAGCTTGACCGAGACCTTTTTATGTGAATGGTTTCTTTTAATTTATTTATTTAAATTAAATTTGTTGGCCTGTGATCCATCTCCTCATTAATATGTAGGGACAGCATGCCTAAGGATTCTTTTATGTAAAAACCCCCTTTTTACCCCTCACCTACGTGTGAGATAAATGCATATGCAATGGATAGAGCTCCCAAGCTAGTGGAGGTGGATCAAGTTAGGAGCCGATGTGAAACCAATCCAAGGAGATACAAAGGTGGACAGGTGGAAAGATGTAAACACGAACCCGAAAGGATCAAGGTGTTTCTCCCCTAGGTCTTGGGTTAGTTTATCAACCGCTAGATAAAATAACCAATAGAACAAGCTCATGATCATACCATTTATTTTATTTCTGTCAGTTGCATGGTTTATTTATTGTGGGTGTGTTGTCACGATCACACAATTAATGAATATAACAAGCATGCAAGATAGAACTAAAATAAGACCAGTTTATACGTAAATATTATCTTAGACATGGTTAATCACTTAAGTATATCCCACTTAATATTAACAAGCATGTAATCAAAGATAATAAAATGGAAATTTACGTATGAGGATAAAATCCCTCAAAAGAAATATTAAGTCGGTATAGCCTTCCATAATCTTGGTTAGAATCGAACCATAGTTCAAAGTGCTTGACCAACCCTAGTTGGGGTGCTTTCAATTATTGAGGAATTCTAATTCAAGGTTTTGGGTTGACTTGACTTGGTTTACATCAAGGTTTGACTGCCACATCAGGACTTGGTGTGGCCAAGAGGCAAAGGTTGAGGAAATCCAAAAATAAAAGGATTTCAGGATTGGGGAGTCCACTCAGCGGATCAAGGAGATGCGAGTTAATGCAGTTGGCATTTGGAATGCCTACCTAAAACCCTTCAAGTTGCTTGACCAACCCTAGTTGGGGTAATACGAAGGGAAATATGGATCCTTGCCACTAGAATATTCAGGCAACATAATATTTCAAAGTCAATGGTGAGGGCTATTAGATTTCGATAAAATAGTGGGAGACTAATAAGTATTAATTTATTTATTTGTCTCAATTTTTGTAATAAATTACTAAACCTTTTCTCATCTTAATTTTTAGAAACGAAAAGAATATGACTTCAAACATATCATTACGCACCATACTCGAGAAGAAAACCTTCTCACCGGCACCAATTTCTAAGAGTGGCAGAGGCGTTTATGTGTCGTCCTTCTCCACGAAAGGAAATTGTATGTGCTGAAAGATCCTATTCCAGTTGATCCTGGGAAAGAGGCCAGTGATGAGGAATTATCTCTCTACATGAAAAACATGGATGATGCCACAAATTTCCAGTGTTTCATGATATCAGCCATGACTAATGAGCTCTTGAAGAAACATGAAAACATGGATGTGTATAGCATGATGTCTCACCTTAAGGATCTCTACCAAGAGAAGGCGATACAAGAGAGGTATGAGATCTCCAATGCTTTGTTCACCATGAAGCTTGGAGAGTGTGTGCCAGCTGGTCCTCATGTAGTCAAGCTTATTGGCTACATTGAACGCCTGGACATCTTAGGGATTAAATTCCCGGATGATTTGCGTACAGATCTCTTCCTATCATCACTTCCCAAGACCTTCTCTAGCTTCATTATCAACTATAATATGAGAGTTAATGAGAAGAGTCTATCAGATCTTCTGACCTTGATTCGCCAGGTAGATAAGGACAAGGGGCATGAAAAACCCGCAGTCCTTATAATGAACAAGAAAAGGAAGGACAAGGGAATGGGGCCAAAGACTTATAAACGGTCTGAAGCCCCCGAGCACCGTCCCTCCAAGAAGGGGAAGATCCAGAGGCAGGGCAAGGAACGGGAGGTAGTGTGTTTTTCATGTGGCAAGCAGGGCCACTAAAAGATGAACTACACCCAGAAGTGTGGGTATGTTAAATGTGTGTTTGTTATCGAGTGCAATCATTCTATTTCTACACATTGGGTATTAGATACAACTTGTGGGGCTCACATCTGTATTCAAATGTAGGAACCAAGTAGATTTAGAAATATTTCCAGAGGAGAGGTGGATCTTTGAGCTGCCAATAGCGCAAGGCTAGCTGTGTTGGCTATTAGTTACTACCACCTCTCATTGCCAACTAGAATGATTTTGGTTTTACAAAACTGTTATTTTGTGCCTAGTGTTACCAAGAACATAATTTCTGTATCTTTTTTTGATATGGATGGATTTTTTTCAATTTTGGAAATAAGTGTTATCTCTTTTATAAGAACAACGTATGTTATGGTATGGCACATTTAAATAATGGTTTGTATGTATTGAATTATGAAAACCAAGTGTTGGAAATAGATAATGAAACAAACTCAAATGACTAATACATCACCCATTTGTGGAATCACCGCCTTGGTCATGTAAACAAGAAGCGTTTGACAAAGATCTATCAAGAGGGCTATTTAGACTCCACTGAGCTAAAACCACTTGATAGATGTCATGCTTGTTTACAAGGTAAAATGACCAAGATTCCTTTCGGTGGACAGGGTGAAAGGGACATAGAGCTTCTAGGATTGGTACACACGGATGTATGTAGACCATTTATAGTAGAATATAGAGGTGGATATTCTTACTTCATTACTTTTTATGATGATTTGAGTAGATACATATTTGTCTACCTAATGAGGTATAAGTCAAAAGCCTTAGAGAAATTGAAGGAATTCAAGAATGAAGTAGAGAATCAGCTTGGTAAGAAGATAAAGAAGATTTAATCAGATCGAGGTGGAGAATATCTGAACCAAGAGTTCATCGATCTTCTACGAGACTCTGGGATTCTATCTCATCTCACTCCTCCTTACACACCATAGTGGAATGGTGTTAGTGAAAGGAGGAACCGCACCTTGTTGGACATGGTGAGGTCGATGATGAGTCATGCGGATATACCATTATCCTTTTGGGGATATGCATTACAAACTGCAGCATACACATTAAATCGAGTATCCAATAAAGAGGAAAATGGAATTCCCTCTGAGTTATGGAATGGAAAGAAACCCATTTTGTTGCATACACGTGTATGGGGATGCGAGGAGTCTTTTAAAGCCTTCTCAGGCAAAAAACTAGCACCCCGGGTCACGAAGTGTATCTTTATAGGATATCCTATGGAAACGAAAGGATATTACCTATATAACCCTCAAGATAAGAAAGTGACTATCGCCAGACAAGCCGTCTTTCTTGAGAGGGAGCACATCCTCAAAAAGGATAGGGGGAGAAAGATTGACTTAGATGAAGTTGATGCTCAAGATACACAAGAGTTGGTACAGGAACAAGTTCCACAGGTCCCTGTGGAAGAATTTCCAGAAACACAAGTACTACGTAGGAGCTCAAGAGAGGTAAGGGAACTAGAGAGATTTGGTTTCCTAGTCACCGAGGATGGTGAATCATTATTGTTGGACACTGATGAACCTCTTTCCTACAAAAAAGTAGTAGAAAGCTCATAAGCTTCAAGATGGCTAGAAGCTATGAATTCTAAGATGGATTCCATGTATCAGAACCAAGTTTGGGTTCTGGTTGATGAACCAGTTGATGTAAAGCCTTTTGGATACAAATGGGTATTCAAGAGAAATCTGGACATGGAAAGTCAAGTTAGCACCTATAAAGCGAGGATAGTGGCTAAAGGATTCAAACAACATCAAGAAATTGACTATGATGAAACATTCTCTCCAGTTTCCATGTTTAAATCCATAAGAATCATAATTTCCATAGCAGCTTACCATGACTACGAGATTTGGAAGATGGATATCAAAACAGTATTCCTTTATGGGAACCTTCAGGAAGATGTCTATATGACATAACTAGAAGGGTTTGTGACACCAGGTGTGAATCCAAACGGGTTTGCAAGTTGCAGAAATCCATTTATGGATTGAAGCAAGCATCCAGATAATGGAACATTTGATTTGATGAATCCATAAAGGAATTTGGTTTCATTACGAACGAATGTAAGCCATGTGTTTATAAGTGGTTTAATGGGAATGCGATCCCTATCCTAGTAGTATATGTTGACGACATATTACTTATTGGAAACGATGTACCATTCTTACAGTCAGTTAAGGAATAGTTGAAAAAGTATTTCTCCATGAAGGACTTGGGAGAAGCATCCTACATTCTAGGGATCGAGATCATTCGTGATAGATCCAAGAGGCTGCTTGGACTATGTCAGGGTACATACATTGACCAGATACTAAAGAGATTTAGTATGGAAAAATCCAAGAGGGGATTGGTTCCAGTGTCACATGGATTACATCTTTCTAAGAAAATGTGTCCCCAGACACAACAGGAGAAAGATAGGATGAGTAAGATCATGTATGCTTTGGCTATAGGATCCATCATGTATGCCATGCTATGTACCAAGCTTGATGTTGCCTATGCACTGAGCATGGTAGGCAGATATCAAGCAGATCCAGGGGAACAACATTGGAATTCTGTTAAGACTATCCTTAAGTATCTGAGAAGAACTAAGGATATGTTCCTGGTATATGGAGGAGACGAGGAGCTTGTCATCCGAGGGTATGATGATGCTGGTTTTCAGACATATCAAAATGATCTAAAGTCGCAATCTGGATATGTTTTCTGTCTCAATGGAGGAGCTGTTAGATAGAAGAGTTCAAAGCAGCCAGTTGTCGCCGATTCTACAGCGGAGTCCGAGTATATAGCAGCTTCTAATGCATCCAAATAAGCCATCTGGATTCGGAACTTTTTCCAAGAGCTAGATGTGGTGCCTAGTAGTAAAGATCCCATTACATTGTATTATGATAATACTGCAGTGGTGGCTCTTGCAAAAGAACAAAGGTCACATCAACGGACAAAGAACATACTTCGTAAGTATCACCTCTTGAGGGATTTATATCAAAGGGATGAAGTTGCAGTGAGCCGAGTGTCCACAGAAGAGAACGTGGCAGACCCCATGACTAAAGGCCGGTCTCAATAGAAGCATGAATATCATGTGAGAGATAGCGGGTTAAAGGTTGTCAGCAGTTGGATCTAGTCCAAGTGGGAGTCTGTTGGAGTTGGTGGTCTATAACCAACTACTTTGTACTTTATTCATTAATAAAAGCCTTATCACATCTTTATTGTTCTTCTGCGTGATAATGCATGTGATAATGTCCTAAGGATAGTTGTTGCATTAATGGGTCATAGAAGATCCCTGCTATGATGAGAACCCGGAAGTGCCATAACACTGTTTTTTGAAATATATGTTCTATGGCCGAATGATATTATTTGAGGGACACAAATAATACAGGTCATTAGGGGTGATGACTCATAAAACTTTGAGGCACCATCTCATGGTGTGCGCCCTTGGTAATATCCAAGAGGATATTATGAGAATGAGACCCGCCAGTAGAAAATCCACTTTTCATAGTGTCATTGGATGTTCCTATCTGCAGACGTGTGTATTGGTCCTTAGACTTTAAGATTATTATTAATGGGTATTACAACTCACGCACTTAGATGTATTGACAAAAACTGTGATGACACACTGTTCGCAACGGGGTAGGATACGTTGGGTGCGTCACAAGTAATACTGAATTAATAGATAATGCGGGAAAGGATTTTTCCCTTCTGTTCCATAACACAAGTAGATATCTTAGTCCCTTTGATGGAATTGATATAGCCTACATAAATCCATGGCCATGGTAAGGTATGGGCGAGTTCAATTCCAGGAAGTCAAAGAAAGAATAATCATGAACATGGGTTGATGGCACTAGCATCCAACCCGCTTGATTAGAGATATTGAGACAAATGGATTATATTACATAGTAAGCGTTCATAGGAGGTGACACGTCATTGCAGTGTTAACTTATTTCGCTATGGATGCCTTGGCGTGTTGCTAGACGCTAACCTTGGACTTTAGGCAGGCTCAGCCGAATGCCACTGAGAAAGATACCTAGAGGGTTACACACTAAGTGTGTCCATGTATATCTGTTAAATATTAATTTAACAAGTTGAATAAAGATTATTCCCGATTGTGGTTTAATAATTATTCAAGGATGTATGATCGCATTTATTTCGACACTAGTTATTCAAGAGAATATATTGTGGGAGAAATAATATATATTTATTAGCGAGTAATGCAGTTACATTGATTTAAGAAATAAATAGCCATTACTCAAGGTCTAATAAATATGGTGGAGGAAAATAAATAAAACTGAAAAATAAAAGTACACATCGTGAGTATTTATATATACACATCGTGTAGTTTATTTTTCGAGATTCATGAGAAAATATTGTTTATTTAATTAAATGATATTAAATGTAATATGTTGGACGCATGTCATGTAATAATGATGGTCAACTGTCATTATTAAGACATGGGGTATTACTATGAATTAAATGAAATGATTAAATTCTTATGAGCAATTAATTTATTTTATTATTCTAGGTATTATAAATCCTAATCACATTATTATCAAAGGGTTACCCATTTTTGGTTGTGCACAACAGATTGGAAATACTCTCAAGCCAAGAGAGAATTCCATTTCCACCAAGAAAGCGTTCAAGTTACGAAAGCAAGATCCTCCACCGAATCAAGGTGATCGAAGACGGACATCGCAAGCGAAGGATCTTCTGCGCTAGCACTCGGAGTTCCCTTCGGTGATGTCTATAGATACGTGGCACACGTGTGGATCACCACTAGAGGAATCCTACACTTGGATTCTGCGACACAACGACGGATCACAGGATCCTGACCAAAGACACCAACAAAGAAAGAATTCCATCGAGGTAATTCCTATGAATTAATTAAATTAATTATAACCAACATATGAAGATCCTATCTCAAGGGTTATGAGACTCTTCTTTTCTTTTTCATTCATCGTTCTATTCCGAAGATCCGGCATTTTATATCGTGACAGATCTCGGATTGAACGTCGTTTAACGCTAAAATTAAAGTTGTGCAAACCCACCAATGCGCTTCTGCTGCACCCAGAACCTACACGAAATTCTATAACTATAGTAATTATTCAAGACTCCATGAGGGATTTTACAAGAATTAATACTATATAAGAACTCTAGTATTTCAATTGGAGAGCATAATATCATTTCAAATTTTTAGTCATTCCCAAGATGGAATTCAAAATTATACTATGGATGGAATGGATATCGAGTATAATGCTAAAGTCAATTGTATAAGTAAGGAAATATCAATAGTGATGAATGGAAAACCAACATTTGTTTTCAAAGGGAGAGATATCTCGACCTGATCCTTATCTAGAATCATGACCTGTATCCATATTTATGAAATTGATCAGTGAAGATGAAGAAGGAAATGAAATTACATAAATAGAGAATGCCCCCATCATTCAAGAAGACATTGACGTATTTTTTGGGGAGTCACTTAGGCTGACCATAGAAAGAGAGATAGAGTTCTCCTTTGAACTCATTTCATGATCCAAGCTGATATCAAAAACCCCATATAGATTGGAAGATGTGGAGTTAGAGGTGTTAAAGAAAAAATTGAACGATCTTTTGGAGAAGGGGTTTATCCTTCCATGTGTGTCTCCTTGGGGAGAACTTGTTTTATTTTTTAATTGAAAGGATGGATAAATGTAGTTATTCATTGATTATAGAAAAATTAATGAGATAATAGAGATGAACAAGTATCATCTTCCAAGAATTGATAATTTATTTGACCAGCTTACGGGGATCATTTCTTCTCCATGGTTGACCTTTGGTCAGGTTATCATCAATTGAGGGTGAAGAAATAAGATATTCTAAAGACCGCCTTCCGATCAAGATATGGGCACTATGATTTTGTTGTTATTTCATTCAGCTTGACTAATTCTCCTACAATTATTATGGATTTTATGAATAGTGTCTTTGAGGACTACCTTGAAAACATTGTGGTGGTTTTTATTAATTATATTCTAATATATTCCAAAATTCAAAAGGTATATGAGGATCATCTAAGGGTTATATTTCAATCATTGGTGAAATAGAGGTTATTTATAATGTTTCGCAAGTGTGAGTTTTGGTTAAAATAATTTTCTTTCTTGGGTAACATTATAACCAATATAAGAATCTCATTTGACCCTACAGAGAAAAGGGTTCTAAAGGAGTGGACTTAGTCTACTACAATAACATTGATTCATAGTTCCTTGGATTATTGGGATATTATAGGAGGTTTTTGAAAAAAAATCATGACTTTATAATCCATTAAAAAAGTTAACTCAAAAAGGGGTCATGTTCTTATGGAAAAAGGAGTGTGAAGAAAGTTTACAAGAGTTGAATAAGAGATTGGTGACTACAACTGTGTTAAATCTACCCTCTATCAGAGAAGGAATTTTTATTTTTAGCGATTCATCACTTAAAGGTATTGGGTGATTCCTCATGAAAAATGAAAAGGTGATTGATTATACATGTTTATAGTTGAATCCTCCTGAGTATAACTATCCTATGCATGACCTGGAGCTAGCTACAATTGTTTTTTTCTTTGATGATATGGAGGATCTCTATTTATGGGGTGAAATGTGATATATACATAGACCATCAAAGTTTGAATTTTATTTTCACACAAAAGGAATTGAACATAAAATAGATGAGATAGATGCAAATTCATAAAACTGTGGTTTTTCAATTCATTATCCCCCCGGATGAGAAAACAAATTCATTGATTTATTAAGTAGGAAAGACCCTATTGAGATGGCATTGGTGAGGTTTCAAAGAGATCAATCGATCAAAGACCTAGTCAAACTGGACATGGAAATTTTAAGGGAAGGGACATCATCAACCCTATCCTAAATGATTTCTCAACTGTTATTATTAGCGAAGATCAAGTGACATCAAATGTAATATACTTTGTTATAAAATAAGATAGAGGTTGCAAATAATGATAAGTTTCTTGAGTTCAATATTGATCGAGAAGTTGTACAAAAATTTCAAACAAGGTTATGTGTTCAATATATTCTATTGATAAAGAAGGATATGATGGATGAAGCTCAAATATCTACTTTCTCTATACATCTTGGAAGCAAAAAAGTATAGGGACTTTCATGATCACTGATTCTCGCTCAAATTTACCCAAGAGAAGAAGGTAAGATGGTCCTTGTTGTTTAGCTTGGGTTGTCGAATCCTCAGAGACCTAAGAAGTAACCTATAGACACGTACATTCTATGGACGGTTTTTGGATATGAAGTGGCCAACTTGGGTTGATGTTAGATGGGTTTAGAGGAACTCTAACAGGCTTAAGTGAATTCAATTTAAAAGAATGAGTTGATCCTAGGTTATCGCACAGGGTGGATTGGACGCATTTCCTTTTTAATGATTTCAATTTCTTATATTTGAGATGGGATCATTTAAAGAGATAAAACAACATCATAACTTATTGGTTTAATGCCTAAACCCTTTAATACTAATCACCTATACACTTGAAGGATCAAATTTTTGATCACTTCAAGGTAAAGGTACGTATTAGCACTTGAAGTGTGTGGCCTTAAATTCAACAAGGACGATGGAGTTTAAAAATCATCAAATAAAAATATCAATTAAAGAAGTGATTATACATTAATGAGGTGATAAATAACATCCAATCCAACCCCTTGATACTCCCTTGGATCAACCCATAAGTGTGTTATCCCTCCATTGATCCCATGGTTTCAATGGAAGCAGAAAGTAGACTCATGAGGGAGGAAATGGAGAAGTAAAGAAAACCACAAAAATAAAATGATCACTCCTCCGTTGTGTGATAAATATCACAAGGTATGGTGTGAATAAATTCACAACTTGAGGAAACGGTATCAAAGTGAGATTTAAAACAACATAATAAGAGGAGAAGAAGAACTTTTATTAAGAAACTAAAGTGAATTTAACAACTTACAAGTGAAAGAGAAATTTGAGACAACAAAATCACAGCATAACATTACAATTGAACAAAGCATCAAAGATTCTCAACTACTCCATCACCAATACCTTAAATAGGCATTTTGGAAGTCTTGGGGCGAGGCTCCAACATTACAAAGCATCCCACTTGATTATGGTAGGCCTAGGGTGGTGGAAAGCTTGTGGAACTTAGACTTTTCCACATTTGACCCGAGGTGGCAGTCAGCATTCATCCACCGAACAGACATGCTTTTATGACCTTCTATATGGCCGAATAAGAGTGGTCCATAGAAGATTAAATTTGAGCCCCAGCTGTTTCCTAACCTCATGTAAAATATGGGCCCATTTAGAGTTGTATATTACGAGATATGATCCGATTAGTGGGATGTTTTTCTGGGCCATAGAATATGGCCCAGATTTTTATTTCTAACGTGGGCCGCATAAATGGACACCATGGAGGCCGAATTAGCATTGGATCATGAATAGTGATTTGTTCCTATACATGGCTTCTAGAATCCCACAAAAGTGGGGATTAATGGGGCTTGTATGTTGAGCCCCACAGTCTCATCAGTGGGCTGGTGTCCAATCTGACTTCTCTAGAATTGCTTCCTTTCATCACAAAATATCCCCATCTTCTTCCATGAATTCTCCATTGATCCCTAAATAAAACATGTTCATATTTAAGTGTAGATAAATTTCACAAAATACAAAATTAAAATATGGGTAATTATATTCCTTAAAATCAGATGAATCATTGGGTACTTTAAATGATGTTAAAAAATGTACCACATAATAGTGCATTTTAAGAAGTAATTACATTCATAATGTGAAATGATGTTCAAAGTGTAAAATGCACTAAAATAGTATTTATGAATAAAAAAGAACATGAATATTATGTATATTAACAATGAATATTATCCTCATTTAGTGACTAATTAATCACTATTGGTGGGATAACATGAAAATGATGATTTCTTACTACATTGCAAGGTTCCTGGTGTGTCAAAAAATGAAGGAAGTGATAAAACTTCCTAAAGAGGTATTACAACTACTACCCATACCAATATGGAAGTGAAAAAATATCAATATGAAGTTTTCCATTTGTCTCTTGAAAACATCTAAAAGAAACAATGTGATATGGGTTATAGTGGACTGTCTCACCAAGACTGCCCATTTTATCACTATTATAGAAGATTTATCTTTTGACCAACTCACCATGATATATGTGAAGGAAGTGGTAAGGCTTTATAGAGTTATAATTTCATTCATATCTGATTGGGGTCCAAGGTTCACATCAAAATTCTGGAGAAGTCTTCAACATGCTTTGATTACAAAATTGAGTTTCATTATGGCTTATCATCCTCAAACTGATAGCCAACCTAAAATGACTATTCACACACTCAAGGACATGATATGAACATGAACAATTGAATTTAAAGGTTTATGGGATCAATATCTCCCATTAGGTGAGTTCTCATAAAACAATAACTTCAATTTCAACATTCAAATAGAACCCTATGAAGCTCTATTTGGGAAGCAATGTAGAAATCTTACTTGTTGGGATGGAACTGTTGACATAAAACTTCTTGGGCATGATATTGTGCAAGAGATGATAGAAAAGGTTAATTCCATCAAATAACACATAAACACTGCTCAGATTCAATAGAAGAGTTATGCTAAAAACCGTCTAAGGGAATCATGGATTGATGTTGGTGATATATTATTCCTTCAAATTTCAGTAAGGAAGAGATTCAGGAGGTTTGGTAAGAAAGGGAAGATCATCCCTAGGTACATTGGAACCTATGAAATCCTTCATCACATTGTAGTAGTGGCCTATCATATTTGACTTCCTCCAAATATATATCAATTTCACGATGTTATAGATATATCTCTCTTCAATAAGTACATACCTAAACCTTTACATGTACTGAATCCATAGGTGGTACAAATGGAATATAACCTCTCTTATGAGAATCATCTGGTGTAGATCTTGGACCATCGAGACAAGGTTATATGCAACAACACTACCCACATCGTAAAAGTGTTGTGGAGGAATAGAAAATGTGAATAAGAAACACGAGAACTAGAGGAAACAATAAGGCAAAAGTATTATAACATTTTCACAACTGATTGACTGAGTTGAAATTCCGGGGACGAAATTTCATAAGGATGGAAGAATATAATGAACCAAACTCTTTTAATTATAAATATTTCATAAAATGAGTGATGTAAGTATATTTTATGTGTCTATTGGATTTCAAACATTATATAACAATTGGTCAATATGACCATTGGATAATATACTCTTAACATTAATATTATTGATTATAAATAGAACCGGTAATGGTTAATTAATGCATAAAGAAGATTCTATGGTCTCATCCAGTATAACCAGGTCGCACAAAGACCATTTTTGGAGCTTGGGAAGGAGGTAGCATCACCAGGATTCCCTCTTGACTATGCCCAAGCTGGGCATCAACTTGTTAAGCTTGACTGAAATCAACTATAAGAGAAGTTCATGTTTGTGGAGATTACCACTTGAGCGATGTTATCCGAGCCACCCCAAGAGTATATCACCAACCCACACCTTAACCATAGGTCGTATGAGGGTGTCAGAAGCTATTATGTGTCATGTCCTTAGATAATTAAATTTTAATCCCTTTGTTTTAATAAAATTTTTATTTATTTATTTCTGTTTTAAGAATAATTATTCTTAGAAAAGTATACTTTTAATTATAAAAAATTTGATAAATTGATTATATAGGTAAAAATTGTACGTTTTAGTTCTTTCTCATACATAGATAATTATTATGGTAAAATAAACTTCATTTTTTAATTTCAAATGTCATAATTAATCTAAGATGAATTTTTGGCATTTTTATAAGAGGTTTCATTTTTTATGAATAGTGAAAAATACTACATTTCCCATTTAAATAATTATTATATTTTAAATAATTTTTTTTAAATGATTTCTAAAAAATGGACATACACGGTTGCGATCAGTACGATATTTTGTGTCAGATACGATCAACTTAATTTTTTTTGTGAATAGTAACATTAACATTTGGAATAGTAATGTAACCCTTATGAATAGTAATACGACCAATGGAATATAAACCTCAACTAAGGAATTATAAATATAATTTATGAAACTTAAATGGCAATGTGATATAATTATATCATTGTACAAATAAATAAATGTTTCAAAAATTATTAGTTAATTATTAGTATTTTAATAGGACATAAATGTTTATATACAAATTTATATTTAATATAAATATCTAAAAGAAAATTAATTTTCATAAAAAGAAGTTAATTTTTGAATTCTACGTGTTGAAAAATGGTTGGCATGAATTATTGGGATTTTTTGAAACAATGGAATTTTTTCTAAATAGTAAAAATATAGTTTTGAGTTTTTAGTGTGTTTAATGACATCATTACTAATGTAATAAGTAATATAAATTAATGATCAGCTAATGTGGATCAAAATATGATAATAGGTGTCCCATGTTTCCAATGACATGGTAAAATACCATGGTCAATCCTAAGGTTTTGTAAATACCACAACTGAGGTGTCGGCGGAGATTAATAAAAAATCCCTCACATTGTCTATAAATACCCACCCATTACATCATTTAAATTAACTAAAAATTCATTAAACATGAATTAATTATATTTTTATTTTCCAATAAGTCATAAAAAGTTATTACCAAGCCCCCAAGTTCCTGATCATTGAGTATTAGGAGTCACTATTCAAGGTAAGGGAACTCTAAACTTCTCTTTTCCTTTCATGTTTACTTTTTATGTGGTATGTTTTACAAATTTGCACATCATGTTCCTCTTTAAATTTTATAATTTCCCTTATTATTTATAAGAGTAATTTATTAATGCGATACCCTTTTCCATATCTTTTTAATATTTTATAAAACCATGTTTCATACTCGTTATACTGTCAGATTTGCATCTCAAACTTTTTCTCTTGTTATCAGGATATTATTTTATTTTATTTGTGAGTACAAAAATATATTTATTATCCAGGAATATTTAAATTTATTTAAAAACTATCTATATAATTCTTTTATTAACATATATTAAACCCTCCTTCCTTTTTTCTGGGTTTAAAATAACAAAAGGATCTTGTTTTCAAGCACTTTCTAAAACACCACGATTTTGAAATGAAACCTGTTTCTTTTATTTTTCATGAATTATTTATGAGATGTTTTATTAATTTATATGTGGATAAAATTTATTAATAAATATTAAGTTTGGACCCTAATATCACTATAATTCAATAGTTAAAGAATTTAATCTCTACATATGATAAGTTTTACGACACCTTGGTGAATAACCTTGGTAATATTTATGACACCTTAGTGATAAACCTTGGTGATATCCTTATGGATTAATAAATTAAATTTTTTAGACACATTTACAAGTTATGGTTCATGTTATTTTATTTATGATATTCCTCATATTCTTCTTTTCATTCCATATTTATACCCTTCAAGTGCTTATCGATATTTCTCAAGATCACATGTAAACTATTTCACTTGTTTTCCCTACCAGAACTTCTGATCACCCTTTCCATTGATGTATACCGACAAGTGATGAGATGAAATAAATATACATAGGATGAACCTTGAATAACCCTTTCATGTGTAATATAAGTATGTTTTATGTTTTCATATATTTTTTACCTTTTTTCTAAGATAATAAACTTTAAAAGATCATTTTTTTGTAAAATGATATGTAATGTTATGTAAGAAAATGATAGGATCCATATTTTTCAAAATTTTCATACTAAATTTATGAAAACGGTTGTAATAAGTCATGTTTACAAAACTATGTCCATTTTTCCTTAGCATATTTATCATTATTCCTATATACAGTTCTTGAGGATGTTTTACAAGGGCAGACTTCCTCCTAGCCATAACGTCAATGTGGCCATAGTGAGATTCTATATGGATCATAGGTAGAAACCAAATCTATATTTCCATAATCCATGCCAATAACATGAATCCTTGTGTCTCACAGGTAGATTCCCATTCCACCACACTATACTCCACAAACATAGCAGTATTATCGTTTTTTCATAGATGAATTCTCAGATGAACATTCGAATAGTTGTAGGGGTGGTCACTAGCTCCATCAATTTAAAACTTTAGAATGGACATGATTAATTCACCAAAATGTGGTATAAGTAGTGGTGAATATAATTTTCACTAATTTTATTAAAATCTGAAATATTAATTATTCAAAAAAATTAAACTTCAAGGAAAACATTCCACTACTAATATATTAATAATCACGACAAAAAATATATAAGGCGGGATATTTTATAATCAGATCCCCCATTGGGTTTGTTGACATATCCTAAAATCAAAAAGAATCAATAACTATGATGAAAAACAAAATTATTCAACATTTAATTTTTATAGACAAGAATAATTGATTTAGTAATCACTAAATATTATCCCATGCGAGCCATGATCAGTGAGAGAATAAATATTTTAATTAAAATATTCTAAAGAGAGAAAACCAAAATTCCCTAAAAAAAATTCCACACCACAGATTCAACATCAGATAAGATATACCACTTATAAATGCACATACCCAATTTGAATAAAACTCATCCCCATTGTCAATGAACCTAAATAGTTCACTTCTTTGAAATGTTAAATGTAAGGGTAACAAATATAATAATGAAACATAATATAGTTCCATACCATGATCATAAGTAGAAATTCCTAGGAATAGTGCTGGATAATCATGTTTTATATAGTTATATTGATTTATTTGAAATCTAATATCCTATAGATTCTTTTTTAATTCCACCTTTGGTACATTTTTTTTCATTATATCAGCAATTTTTTCTTGAGTTGACGCATACTAAAATTTCACCAAATGTTTCTCATCCTTTTACATTATGAAATTATACTAAATATTTATGTGCATTATTATTGAATGATGTATACGATTATTGGTAAGGTTTATTGTACTCAAGTTGTCACACTTGATCAGAATAAGAGGTCCATCTTCCATTATAATTCCTTCATGATATTGTTTCATCTAATGAAATTGAGTGCATGCTCGAGTTAACACTATAGATGAAACATCCACATCACATAAAGATATATTGTTCCATTTATTACTAAAATATGATATAGTAATTCCAAATATATAATACACCATAATGGGTTGATTTTTAGTCATTAACCAAACCATCCTAATCGGAATCTGAATATCCCAAAAACAAAAGCTATGAGTTTCTATAGTAAAACTATCCATATTCCACCATACTATTGATATATCCAATTATAATTTTAACATATAGAACGTGACTTTATGTGGGAAAACATTGTTATTGAGGATCTTGACATGTGAAAATCACAATTTATGGTCAAGTGGAAGTTAATTAGTGTTTTCCAATCACCAAAAATATATATTTTTAATAAATGGAAGTAGTACAGGCTATAAAAAAAGAATCTGGATGCTATAATGAAATGGAGACCTAGGGAGTCAACACAAACAAATTTAATCTCCATATTAGGAAATGACTGTAGATTATTATAAACACAACTTTGGGTACCTTGAATCGCTTTGGAATACAAGAAGTCTGCAACTGAATTCTCCTCACACCAGGTATAACTTACTTCTATGAACCATGTCACCATCCTTTTTCATTTCTTGATAATTTATTCCAACTTACAAGGGGAAAAGATATTACTACGTATTGCATTGAAAAGATGGAGAGAATCTATTTTAGTTGTAATGAGATGAATGTTTCTTTGCATGTAGATTTGGAGGCCCGTAAGCATATATTTGGCTTCATCTTGTAGTGAGTCACCACTCTTGAGATAGAGGGAAGGGCCACAACCAAAGTCCCCTTGGTATTATGGAAAACCCCCCACCCACAATATTCCCATTATATAGGAGGGATTATAATTCATTTTTTCCATGATTGATGCAGAAGCAAACACACCCAGGTCCTCTGCATTATGATGAAACCATTGCAAAACAATGAGGTCCCTACGTGGATTTCCCTGATTAAAGGACCACTCTCCCAACCTCTTCCAAGGATGACCAAATCCAACAATATATACCGAGTTTTGAATATAAAACCTGCTCCTATGCTCTACAAGCCCTTGTGTATAGATTCATTTTTCGATAATATTATATGGGTCTTTATCAAAGTTTCTGTCAGTCATGAACTATCTATTTGAAATCTAGTCAACACGTCGTTAGAATATTTCATTTTAGATATGAAGATACTATCCTTTATTATAATCACTTATAAGATAAGGAAAATGAAAATTCATTAATAAGATCCATCTCAAATTCAGACAATTTGAGTTCTAAAAAATAATTGAATTAAATACCATGCAAGACTCTAAAGAGAATATCTTCCCCATATATAAGAACCATCAATGAATGATAATTTTCTTTCTTAGTATATATGTTTCGATCAACCCCTCCACTTTTCAACCCATGCTTCTCTAGAAATTATTCTAGCATTGAGTGACTAGATCTTGAAGATTTTTTTAGAACACATAAGGCCTTATTAAACTGACATACTTTATTTTTATCATTATTAGTGATAAATAAATCTTATTTCTTGATCTATAATTCCCCCTAAATTATCCCATTAATAAAATATTATTTGATATCCATTTGGTATACCTCGACTCCCTTCTTTACCCTCATGCTCAAGAAAAATATTCTTTTTTCATTTCATATCACCTATGTAATTGTTTTATCCTCATCAATCCATTCAATTTAGGAATACCTTTTGTACAAAATTCATGCTTTTTTCCTTATTACATTTCCATATTTATTTAATCTGTTTTTGAATGCCATTTTTTTGATGATGTTCTTATTATGTTTCCTCAGGAAAATTTCCCATGTGTTTTCTTCCCTATTTGGCGAATATATTAATTCATATCATTGACCTATATTTTATTAATGACATATTCTTCAAAATATTTTGGTCCAACCAAAGAAAAGTGAGAGACGTGATTTTTTCTTTATCATTCTTGTTTGAATGGCAGTTAAAATATGAAAAAAATTATACACTTTATTTCATGATTTATTACACAAGGAAACACATAATACAATCCCCAAAGATTGATAGTACTGTTATATTTTTTCTTTTAGATACATAGCACAATATAATAAAATAGGGATACAATGGTATTATATAAATATTTTTAACATGATCTACATATTTTATGTCTCTTCTAAAACTTGAATGGATAACTATGGTATGCAGATAAGAACGGTGTGAGCATAAATCCCACTAAGGGAATAATTAGTTCATAACATGATAAAAGTAATGCAGGTAAGTCAAGAGTCAAATAAAGGTGAAATAATTGGTTAAGAATCATAAACATAAGGATTTAAGCATGATAGAATATGATAACCTCAAAAAAATAAATGTGAAACAACATAAAAATAGACATCATAAGAATAAGTCAAGGATAAATACCTAGACAATATAAAATAGAATATATATACTAACCTCTGATGCACCATACATTTTATCTCATGAGATAAAAACATTACCCAATGCATTTGAGGGATATATAATTCTGGACCCACCCATCGCATTCAAATCATGTACATGCATTTACGTTCCACAAATATCATTCAACATAAGATTATATTTCATCAATTTTAATACCATAATTAAGGAATATGGGTTAAATAAATGGATTTACTAAGTAAATAAAGAATATTTACATATATATGAATAAACTTGGGTGGAAATGATTGTGGGTATTAACAACATAAATATTTTTCATGGAAAATAATGGGATAATTTCAGCAGCATAATATGTGTACATAAATATTCATATAATTTATTAATTAGTGTGAAATTTTGTATCCCATTACATGGGGAATCATAAGTACCATAAAGTATGATTAAAAACATACTCAAAATGTATAATTTGTAATCAAAAGGCTCAATACAAATAATGTACTTGAATAAATATGAGGATGACAGAATCTTTTTCCTTGATAAGGTGCTTCTAAAAGAATTAGAGGTTCTTTATAAGATATTAAGTGCACCAGGGGATGTATTTAGATTTTTATATAGAGAAAAAACAAATTCTCAATGGTTTTTTAGTGATGTTTAGTGGGAGGTTCGGTGGCTATTTATAGAAAAAGTAAGGTGAATTCTTTATTAAGTTCTAGAACAATGTTTAGGATTCGATAGAATAAAATAATAAAATCCAAAAAAATTATCATTTTTTCTATGGTTTCTCCTAAGGATGAGTGATTTTAAATACTGTATAATTATAAGAATCAATATTTCCAAAATATTACCATTGGTGTTGTGGAAGTGTTTCATGTCCATAATGAATTGATTTTAAACCCATAAAATATTATATAGCCGTTGGAGGATTCATTAATGGATTATAAAATTAAAAAAAATTACTGCAACACACAATATATTAAACTTTATATATATATATGGTCATGAATTCATTTTAATGAATTGTTTACACCACATTTGGGATATTTTGATATCATAATACATAGAAAATATTTAAACCACATTTATATTTTTACACAAAAATTATTCTATATTAAAAGATTATGAAAAAAATATTATTGTATAATTTTAATGTTTTGATTTTAAAAATTACATGTGATTTAACAAAATATTTTTCTAAATATAAAAATTTACACTATTAAATAAAAATTCTTATTTACTAGAAAATGCTAGTTTTTATGACAATAACTATATTCTGACCCATATAAAAATATAATAGAATAAATTAAATCATATTTTAATTCAAATACAAATAAATAATAATTAATAATAATATTTCCTTAAAAAATCATTAAAAATGAATGAATTTATCAAAAAAAATGTTTTTATCAAAACTATATGTTCTTCCAAAAAAAATCATTTCTCAATATAAAAATATAATTTTTATCAAACTTGTTATTCAATCATATATATATATTAACAATAAATATTTATTATTGTATTTAAAATAAATATAAAAATTCATTCTTCTAGGTTCTAGATACGTGACCACATATTTCACTAGTGTACTTTCTATAGGTAAGGTGAGGGATGGGGGTACTATATCGGTATGGTTCGACAGACATGGTTTGGGAAATGATCTTGATAAGCTTTAAATTTTAACATAAATGGTTTCAATTATGTTTAAATTTTTTTACCATTGATTTTGATTAGTCAAGAGAAAATACTAATGATGTCATCTCCCTAAAAAAACTATTACAAATGGGATTCATTAGGAAAGACCCTACTGGTTGAGGCCATCTCTTCTTTCATATATGTTAACTATAATATATCACAATCTTTAATATATACTAATAATAATGAACATTTTAAAATTAATATATTACGAATGGATATGATTCTTATTGATATTTCAAACTTGATAGGCTATAAGGACCCAAAAAACCAAATTACTGCATTTGTTTTCTATATACACATTACGCAATAATGAATTTTTTAACTCAAAATTAAATTTATTTAATAAAAGTTCATGTCACTAAATTATTTCCCCATTTATAAATTTCTCCACCAAAATTTCAATTCATACACAAAACCAAATGAGGGTACTTCTATTTTATCACCTCTTATAATTCCCAATTTTATTTCTAAACCGTGTGATTTCTCCATTATACTTTGACCAAGTGAGATTAATTGTTTTTTTTTTGAACATTTTCTGTATGATCTAAGATCAACACTAACTATACCTATTTGAAAGATAAATCTCCAATGGTTTCATATCTATATTTAGTACATGTGAGGATTTTATTATATACTTCCTCAAGAAGGATGCATAGAAACAATCATGTACTAAAGATAGGTTTGGTGGGAGTTCTAGTCAATTTTTCATAGCTCTGATGTGATCAAGTATATTATGGGGCCGATGTATCTAGTTTTATTCTTTACATTATTCCCAAAAATCAGTACTTATTTCCATGGTTATATAAGAAAGAACTCTTTATCTCCGACCACAAACACTAGGTCTCATAGATGATCTTATGCATAATTTTCCTATCAACATTATATGTATTTCGTATAAAATTTAATAGTTTGAAACTTAATTATCATATCTTAAATAATATTAGGACCCGTGATCTTATCCTCTCCAACTTTATCCCAATATGACATAGTCTGACACTACTTCCCATACAAAGCCTCATAAAATTTTCTTTGAATCCTATCATGGAAATTGTTGTTATATAAGAAATCCAATTGGAGAAGGTGAATATACCAATAGCAATCGAAATACATTGAATAAGATCTCATTATATTTTCTATATTTTGAACAGTTCATTGGGACTATCTATCCTTCTGAGGGTGATAAGTACTAATGAATCTAAGCTCTGCATCAAACACCTGTTGAATACTTCTCAAGAACCTATAGGTTAACATTAGATATAGATTAGATATAATTTATAGTGGAACTCCATGATTTCATACTACATTTATTATATATATCATAGTGAGTGGGTCATAAGATGAAATTCTTTAATAGTAATGAAATGAACTTATTTTGTAAGGTGATTGACTACCACCCATATGGCGTTATTACCTTTAGATTTCCAAGGGAGCTATATGAACAAATCTATGCTTATGTTTTCCGATTTTCATACTATTATTGACCATTACTTCTTTATACCCATTGGCTTATATCATTCGTCCTTGAATTATTGGAATACAAATAATTTAGATAAAAAAATTCAATCATTATCTTTATGTTATCCCACCAGAAGTTTTTCTTCAAATATCTATACATCTTAGTGATTTCTGGATGATTAGATATGGATTTTCTATGTGAATCATACATATATTACCTCTTTAGTTCTAATTTCTATGGGTTATGAATCCATGTTATAAACCTTGTAACTCCATCTTTAGTTATGTGAAACTCTAGAATATTCACTAAAATTTTATGTACCACTCATTTGTTGTTTGGGTACCGTAATACTATTATGAATGAATATTAGAGAAATTATTTGAGTAAAGTATGATTAAATTTCATTTTATGATTCCAATGTACATATATTTCATGAAAAATAATATTTGATCATTTTTAATCCTCATTATCGATAGGGTTGTGGGATCCCTTTTACTTTGAGTATCTTTCCCATTATTTACCTTCCTAGGATGGTATTGGATTTAACATTCACAATCCTTGATAATCTCTAATAACGTTGATGGGTTCATATTGAGCTCTTTTTATGTGAATATATACTTGGGGATTTTATGATCTGTATATATGTCACACTTCTCTCTATAATTATAATGTCACCAATTATTTAATTCAAATATCACTATAGCCAATTAAAAATAATGGGTGGAGTTGTTATGCTCATGGATCATTAATAAGAGGGTTGAATAGGATATAAAATTTTCATCTCGTATGAGTATACAATTCAATCATTTTTTGGATGCATCATTGTACATAAAACAAATTTCCCCACTAGTGGGTAATGTGAGAATTTGTGTCAATATTAGCCTCCTCTTTACCAGTTTAATGATCACTTCTCATTCATTAGTCCAAAAAAATTAACTCCATGTCAATTAATCATGTTTAGTGGGATTAAAAATAATATGAAGTTTCTCAAAAAATCAATAATAGTAACTATTCACTACACGGAATCTATGGATCTCTATCATAGATTTTAGTTTGTTCCATCCTTCTATTACCTTTATTTTAAAATCCTCTATAGAAATTCATTTTTTAGTGATAATGTTCCCCAATAATTTTACTTTATCCATCCAAAAAATTATTTTATTATACTTTCCATATAACATTTCCTTTTTCATGGTCTTGGGTATATAATTAAAAGTCTCCCCATGTTCATCCTCAATTTTTCACTAGATGAGAATATTATCTATAAATACATCCATTTATTAAGGTAATCCATAAAGAATATATTCATTTAATCCATGATAATAGACGAAGTATTGGTGAGTCCAAATGGAATCACTATGAACTCATAGGGATAATACCTTTTTTATAAAGTAGTGTTGGGGATATCCCACTTTCTCACCTTTACATGATAATATCTCGACCAAAGATCCACCTTAGAGAAGTACAGAGCTCCGCATAGGTGATCAAATAATTCATCAACCCATAGAAAATGAAACATTGACATTATCATGATCATGTTGAGATTATGATTTTCAATACAAATTCAAATTGACCCATACTTCTTCTTGAAAAAATAGATTTTCCCACCCCTTATTGAATCACTTGGGTGTAAAAGCCTTTATCTATATTCTCATGTATTTTCATCATAAAATATTGAATCTCAAAAATGGAAACTCTATAAGGAGTCTTGTATATTGGTAATTATTTGGGTATACGTTCTATCAAGAAATAAAAATCTCAGTTAGGAGGAATACCAATGAAATTTTCTGAAAGTAGGGAAACATATTCCCTCAAAATGGATATTTAATCAAGTATGATCATTTTCATATCATCAATCATTTTAGCTATAAATATTTCTCATAAGGTAGTAAAATCCATTCTTGAGATAATGATTCCAAAGGAGATACATCCTTCTCCTTTCACCTATATAGAATCATAGAGTGATATTTGATTTGAATTTATTTCCTTATCTCATAAATTTAGGTTAGATCTATACATGGAATGAAAATCCTTCCAAGAATAGTGTTGAATTCCACTAAATGAAATATAAAAAGGATCATGAGAGAATTAATTCCACATATTTTAACCATGGATGAGTAATATTTTCTGGATAGAATAACAGGCCCATTTTCTATCTTCATAGATAATTCAACATCCTTTTTGGGATGAGGTATTTGAATAGTTCTACTAAACTTATAAGATACAAAAGAATGTATGGAACCAGAATCAAATTTTATATTGACCAGCTTACCTTTCCACCCATCATTTTTAGGATCAACCTCATTAGTTGTGGTGGTAGTTCCTCACCCTTTCTCTCTAGGCCTTCATGGTTGTTGTCATCAGTTACCATTAATAACCTTTGAATTAGAGCATTGATTCATATAATGACCCTTTTTCATGTCGTTTAAACATTAGAAAAAACTATAAGGTTTGATTGGGGAATTCCTTCCTTCTATAAAATTTGGGGGGTTTTCCAATCATTATGCACCAGCTAGGTTCCCTTCCTACACCTAAAAAATTTCATTACCCCATTCAGAAAATTTTCAAGATGCTTCTTCCAATAATTTAAATAGGTGTGATGTTGTACTTTATTCCCCCTTAAGATCTATCCATTTCACTACCAAAATTAAAACCCATTTACCATTTCCTATCTTCCTAACACTTGAGAGACATGAAATTTATAGATCTCTATTTCAATATTGAGGTAGCATTGGAGGATTTTCACATAGCTCTCAAAGTACTGAATCACCAAATCATTTAATAGATTTTTATTTATCCCAAAACAAATTTTCATCTTTACATGCATCATATAAAGACAAGGTTATATCATAAATGTATTTAAAATATTTATTTATATTCCCCGATGGATTTGAAATCCTTTTTCTTGATCCCAGTGAACTCTATCAAATTTTTTAGTGGAAAAGTATGAAGAAAATATTTATTGGAAAACATTTTTTAGAATTTATTCCACAACATTGATTTTACATACTCTTTGGGATTCATATTATTAATCATATTTCATTATTAATCATCATCTACCTCATTATAATAAAAAAAGCATGACCATATCTTCATAAGATAATTGAATTAGGGAGAAGATATATTCAATAGATTTGATACATTATTCCACAATTAAAAGATCATATGATCCACTAAAATACTATGTCCTTTTTCATATAAAGGTTTTAATTTCACTTTTATCTTTCTTGGTGGGATATGGATTTCCCTCCAAATTCCATGTTTTTTTAAAACCTAAGTTAATTAAGAATGTATCTTCATTATGTTATTTATTCATACTTCAATCGGTTTGGGAATATCATTTGGGAAGTCATGATATTACCCCCTCACATTGTCTATTCACTAGGTTTCTCAAATTTCTATCCATTGACTAGAATAAATTGAATCATATGGATGAGAATTTTTCAAAATATTAAATCCAATAATGGGAAAATTTAATGGTGAGGTGATAACTAATAAATGACATATATTTCTCAATATATGAGTTTCTAGGTTTCAATATAAGCTATCAGTGGTCAATTTCCTAACGTAAAATTTTATGAGATTTTTTCAACATCAAAATTGATCATAAATATCTTGTGAATTTAAAAACGAATATCCCATGTGTGTTTCAAACTATGTCTATAGTAAGGATTATTTTTCATTCACCAGGTGAAGATTGAGTTAATACTCAGTGCATCATTTTCCAGGTTATTACCAATACGTACAACTATGCTAGATCTCCATACACATGTAGCATCTATATATAATTTTTTATTTGAACAACACTTAATATATACCATACCAAAATTTAGGTACATTTTCAAGTATTTGTCTTCTTCATAATTATTTCAATAAGGTTTTCTAATCCTATTTCTCAAAAAAAAACTAGACCTTTCATAAATTCCATCTATAACAACTCATGCCTTTTATACACCTTATTTTAGGATATAAAATATAATGATACACATAACACAATCCCATAATACAAATTATCCTAGTGTATTTGGGTAGTATGATATGTAGAAAAATAACATAAAACATAGATATAAGGAAATTATTTAAAACTTTTTAACATGTTCTTAAAATTCAATCAATTTTCTAAAACTACATAGGATCACTTGGGGATGTACATAACAAAGGGGTGATCTATAAACCTCAGTAAGTGAATAATGAAATCATAACACAATAAAAGTAATACATGTGAGTAAAGAGGCATATAGAGGTGACATAATTGGATAAAAATCATAAACATGTACATCAAACCAAGATATCATAGGAGAACATCATAGAAACATAAGAATGTAGAAAAAACATAAAACATGACATCATAAGCATAAGATAAGATAAAAGAAAATAAATTACAACATAAGGTTCTTATAAAAAACCCTCATGCACCATATATGGTATCTCATGATATAAAAACATTAGGAAATGCATTGGGGAGAAATAAGTTTTTGGCCCCTAATGTCACATTCATGCCATGTACATATATTTCTGTCCCATGATGATCATAAAATATAAAAACATTATTCATCACTTTTAATCAAATGATTAAGGTGTCTAGTATACATACATGGAATTATAGAATCAATAAAGGATAATTTCATCTATATAAAAACACTTGAGTGTATATTTGGTTGGGTATTCATAAAACCATTTTTGTAATGGAAAATAATAAGATAATTTAGAAGAATGAGTAGTGTAAATAATTTTTCATATATGGGATTAATGAGAGTGAAAAAAGGTATATCATTACATGGTAATTATATGTATTATAAATTAATGTTTATAAATATATTCCCAAATGGAAAATTTGAAATAAAAAATCCTTGATACAAATAATATACTTGAATAACGAGGAGGATAAGAGAATCCATTGCCTTGAGAGAGATCTTCTTAAAACCTTGTATGAGCATCTGAAGAGATTTGGAAAGTCCTAGGAGGGAATTATATATAGAGAGGGGGAGTAAATTCATGGTCAATGGGCTTTGAGTGAAGAGGATTGTGAGGTTGGGTGAGTTTGTAAAGAAATATTTAGGTAAATTATTTAATTATTTCTAAAAATAGGTATTGAAATCTATAAAATAAAATAATAAAAAAAAACCATCCCATGGTTTTTTTAAATGGTTACCACCATAGAAGAGTGTTTTAAAATATTTTATATGTCCAAGAACCAAATATATTAAAATAAAACCATTACTCATGTTAAAGAGAGTCATATTCATAAAGAGATGATTTTAAAACCTTAAATTATAATATAAGTTTTGGAGGACTCATTAAAGGATTATAAGAATAATAGAATAATTTAAAAAATAAATAATTTTAAATTTTAATTCAATATTTGGTTGTGGATGATTCCATAGAATTTATAACATCACTTTTGAGCTATTACAATGTCATAATACATGACATATAATTATAATGAATTTTATTTTTAACCAAAGAATATAGTGTCGCATAAAATTATGAAAAAGAAACCATTGGATAATTTTCACATATCTTATAAAAAGTGATATTTTCATTACCAAAATAATTTCATAAACCTGAGAATTAATATTTAAAACCATTTTTCTCTACAAAATATTATCGTTTACGACACTAACAACTTTTTAAACCTTATAAAAATTATATTTGAATTCATTAAATTATATTACCATTCATATTAAAATAAATATTGTTTAATAATATCTCAAAAAAATAGCATTTATTCCAAAATTCTTGAATTAAAAAAATGTTTTAATTAAAACTATATGTGCTTCCAAAAAAAATATTGCTTTATTTTATTCATATCCAAATCCAATTTTTATCAAACTAATTATTCAATATTCTCTATATAGTAATAATAAAAAGGGATATCTAAAATAATTATTTTATATAAATGAAAAAATAAAAATTCTTACTACTGTGGTTTTGATACATAACCTCATATTAAAATACCATAGAACTATGGGTAAGGTGTGTGATGGTGGCATTTTCTTGGGGTGGTTCGGTGAATGTGGTTTGGTTTTTCATCTCAATAAGATTTGTGTTCTCATATAAATGGTTTCTATTATTTATTAGATGTTTAATCTTGTATTGGGCCTGGTCAAGGGTTAATAGCTATGATTCTATCCCCCTTAGAAGCTCTGATAAATGGGTTTCATAGGGAAAGATCTTGCTCGTGGAGGTCACCACTTATTTCATCTGTATTCATTAGATATTATTATAGAAAATAACATATAATAATATTTACAGTCATGTTTTAACAACTATATTATTAATGGTTATGATTCACAATGTAATTTTAAATAATATTGTCCTTGAAATTCTAAAATAACCATTGTATCTCACTTGTTTTTTATAAAAACATTTCTTAATAGAGAATTTATTTATTCAGAATGAATTTTATTTATAAAATGTGGGACTATTACTTTAACAATATCAGACATTATTTTTTTTATGAATTCTACCATCGTCGACAGTTTTCCTAAATCAGATGTTCTATATGGGTTTTCATAAATATTATCAATATTATAATAGTTATATACATCATTCAAACCACCTAATACATACATTAATTTATCTAATTCATTTTCATAAATTTTATTTATTTCATGGGAAATATGTTCCCTAGAATTTTAACTATGTTAAAGTATACTTATCACCAATACGGTTTCAACAAAAACAATATCATTAATTTAAATCACTTTTCTAAGAATTTTATTGAATCACTGGTATTCTATACAATTTGATGAATATACAAGAAAAATTCATTCATACCCATTATATTAAAACATTTTACACAATTCAATATTGATAATGAAATAATTAATTCCATATATTCAAAATTATTTTAGTGTTAGATTCTAATCATAATATATTTCATATAGATTTGTTTTCTATATTAAAACTTAATAAGGATATATTAGAGATGAATACTACTATTTGACTACCTATTTCAAATACTTATCTTGTAATCCTTTGTTAATATGAATAGTATATGATATATTATTGATTATGAGATTTCTTTTTTCATCTACTTGATTCTTTTGAGGAGTTATAACACCTAAAACATGATGTTGAATACTATAATCTTTATTATATTCTTCTAAAAGGGGGGAGGGTTTAAACTCCATACTATTTTTGGTTTGGAACTTATGAATTTTTACCCTAATCATTTTTTTATTCCAAACATTGGTATCATGTGATAAATTTAAACACTTCTGCTTTTTTATCTATAACCATAATCCTTACCATTATACTAAAATCAACAATAAAAAAACAATGTACCATTTTCCATCCATATATTTGGGTATAATTGACCCAAAAACGTCCCTATACATGAGTTTAATAATTATCGATGAATTCCTCTTATTTGGATTGAATATTTTTCAGATAATCATCCCCTTTTAACAAGAACCACATTTGTGAGTGTTATCATACGGTAAGCTATGAAATCACAATAGTTGCATTAGAAATTATTATATTTTAAAAGGAATTTGGGATCAAGTGGCAAAGTCATTTTTCCAATGATATATTTTCAATTTCAATTTAATTCATTCACCAATTTTCTTTACCAACATGGTAATAATTGTTTTTTACATCTTCTTTATAGAATTATTGAACTATATTTTTCACTAACTTGGCATTCCTTCTTGTCGAACTCCCCCACATTCACTATGTAAAATAATTGACCAAAATCAATACTATTTTTATATAGGACATAAAACAATAATACATCTATTTTACAAATATTTTTACCTCAAATGTTATCTTGTCAAAGTCCAATAATTTTGATTCCCTCATCATTTCCAAAAATGAGAAACAAAATCTTTTTTATTTGATTCCCATTATGGGGAATCTATTTTAAACCATGTGAGATATATATATATATTCACTCTCTAAAATTTAAAAACAAGAATTTTTTCTTTCTCTTCAAGTATTCCTAGTTACATTATCCATCCTGGCCTTTCTTTTCATCACCCAATATTTCTATATGACCTTTATTGATGATGCATGAACTTTTTTTATTCTAAATCTAACGAGTATTAATAATTTAGGAAAACTGATAATATGTTCTAAATATTTATTTTGTTAGATGAAGATTCCAAATGTTTTTTAACACCCTTCCAAGATTCACTTTCTAGAATATTCTTTAACCTTTGTGCACAATAGATACCTTAGTTCACCAAACCTTCACAACAGAAAAAATATCCATAAATATCATTGGAAAATAATAAAAATTTGTTTTTAATCCTTTTGTGAATCCAGATCCTTGATGTATCTCTTGGAAATAGAACACTTATAATGAGTGTTCCCTCTATTCCTATAATAGATACATCTACTTAATGACATCTTTTTATCAGCATATACTACTCTAAATGTATCATATTGAGTTCTATTAAGATCTACGATATTTTGAGGTGTTTTTTCTTGAGATGTATCACAAACAACATCAATATTCTACATCATACCTTTCAAAAAAAATATTTCCCTTTTTCCATGAAGCATTGTAATTATGGAATGAGAATAAATTCCCTAGATAACATTGTATCCATGATATGAAAACTGTTCTCTGAGTAGCTTGATTCCATAAAATGTGTCACAATCATTTCATCATTCTCATACATTCATTTCCATTTCCTATATACATTTTTAGATCCCCAATTCCATAAATAAGTTCATTAATTTATTTAGATAACCCATCAATAGTTTCAAATTCATCAACATATTTGAGTTTCAATTCAACTTCCTTCTTTGAAATTCATGATTTTAGAGATTTGATATTTTTTATTTCAAGTTTTAATTTTGAAATATCTTCCTGTAATTTTATTAAATAGAGATTAGATATATGGAAAAAATCATTTTACTTATTTTTCTTGGACCTCTAAATATCAATTTCATTATGGTCTCCCTCAAGTTCCACTAGAATATCAACTCCTCTATTCAAATAATTTTCATTATCACTATCATTTTATTATGTAACTAAATAGATATAACCTTATAGAATTTCTTAATATATAGTTTTAAACAATGAATCAATTTTATTTCACTCTTTAGGACCTTTTAGTGTTTATAATTGTATAAAATTAGGTCATAAAACTCACATAAAAAACACATAGATTACATAGTAAAAAATTCCCTTAGTTTCAATTTTTTTTATAGGAAAATAACTTTATAGTGGGAAATGTTTTTTTCCATGAAAACTAATGATGAATTTAAAATTAAATTCTTTGTGTTTTTAATTGTTCATAAAACTTTATGAAAAAAAATTGAAATCAACGTATGAGAAAAAAAAGATGAGAAAAAAACATAAAAATAGAAGAAAAGAAACTTGTTTGTTCATTTTAAAACAATGAGATAATTCAAGTGATTTTTCCTTCAAATTGTGGGTTTGGGTTAGTGGTAAGAACCCTGTAATCTTACAGAAAAATGGGGGTTCAAAACCTATTTGGTGTATGTACTGTAGTAGTGGAGGCATTGTAGCATGACAAGATGTAGCGGTGCCGGACATTGTAGCTGTAGGATTGGTGGGTACAGTAGTGAGGATTGTAGATGTGGTGATATTGTAGTAGTTATTGTAGCATCTAGGGTACTATTGTAATACTATTCACAAAATGGTCGTTGGAGAAACATTTCATGCCTACATTCCATGTAATAGGCTAAAATCCCATTAGGCCTTTGGCCTAAATATATATAATTTTATAAAGTGGGTGTTTGGGTGGGTTATCCCTTGGGGGGGATTTGACACGCCTTTTAGGCCTTTGTGTGTATAGTGTTTTTGTATTTGATGCAATTGTACCCCCATGCACTTAATATATATAAGTGAATTTTCCTTTAATATAATCAACGGTGATCTCAAATAATCTTTTATATACACATTAAATCATCATTATTAACCAATATTTTTCATAAAATGCATTATAAGAAACCCCAAATGAATAATAAAAATTATGAGGGGTTTCTAGAAAACATGAGAACTCATGATTTAAAAAAAATCTTTTTTACCTTTAAAGAGAATAATCATCCCTTCAAACAAAAGATCATTATATTATCATATGAAAAAAAAAATTCAATGAAGAATAAATAAAATGTAGAGTATATTAATCTATGTTCCTTAAGACATCATCTTCATAAAACCCTTATAAGAAAAATTATATAAATCCATACCGAAGTAATAACCTACTCATTTAATTCCAATATAATTTTTATGAGAACATAATTATCACCCATTGAACTAGAGAGCTAAATTGGACTCACCCATAATCATAAAGAATTTAAAAATACTATAACATACATAAAAAACATAAAATATTTCATTTCTATGATCAAAATCATAAATATATACAATTGAATACAAAAAAACATTTTCATATATTTATATATCAATTTCCATTAAACCACCATTTTACAAACTAAAATACCTATAACTATGGTAATAATGATTTTTTAGAATAAAACATGGAATCATGCAATGGTATGAAAATTTTGAATAAAGATTGTGGTACAGGGAAGAGTTTTCGGCATCACATAAGTTAAAATAGAACATTCTTTTTTGACTTTTTCAAACAAATTTAAAATGTTCAGTATAATATATGTAAAAGAATTCACATTGCAAAAATTGAAATATAGTCAAAATAGACATAAAATTACCTTTATAATTTATTTATGTATTTATATGTACAACCCAAAATAATTTTATCAAAATTTATATGGGTGAATAATATTTATCAAATAAATATTTAAAAAAAATTAAACTAGGTTTTATTATAAGATGTCCCTTATCTTGAGTTAGACATGTCATGTATATTATTTATGTTCCTAAATAAAAATTTTATTTTAATTATTTATTTTCTAAAAAACCATTTTCAAAAGTATTATTCCATTTATTTCACCTATAAATAAGTTATACATTGTTTTTTTCAATATCTTTCTTGTCTGATGTTTTGAGAACATTCAATTTATATGTCAAAAATAGATCAGGTAGGTTTAATATGGTAAAATGAATCACCATTATATCATTTATTAAAAATTAATCAATTTATAATTATAATTTTATACAATATATATTCTTTTAGAACCATCCATGTATGGTAGTCATGAAAAATGAATTATGTTACATCAAATAGACAGTAGTTTATACATATGCATGGGTAACATATCCAATTTTGAAATAACATGAGGGAATGAAGGTAAGTGTTATTTTATCATAACATATTGGAATTTATATCATATATATAATATTATTTATTTTTAAAAGCCTATATATAATCATTGGTAGGCGTTGATGAAAAATAAAATACATCAATTGGGAAGATGGTATTCACAAAGTACAGATGAGTGATGTTTTTATATTCATTTAATTGTAAATGAGGCAGTATAATATTAATATACTAATAAAGAATAAAATTTATATCATATAAACTTTATTTATTTCATTTTTATCCACCATTATTATTAGACATAAGAGTAGGTGATGAATATTGGAATGCATCATCTCACGAGGCGGTAGTCTGCACGTATGCATGAGCGATGTGTTTATTTTTCATTAGATAATTAAGTAGTAGAAACATGGTCATACCATAAACATAATAACATTAAATTATATAGTTGATACTAATTTTATCATATTAAAATGGTTAAGACTATTTAAAAGGAGTTAAAAGAGGAAATAAAATGAAAACACTTGGTTAAGAACTGTACCTCTTATTCAGATGAAATCATTATGTTTATACATAAATCCTTAGTATGATGATATTTTGATAAAAACAGGACCTCTGGGACATGTGGGGTATGTTTGGAAGATATTAGGCTAATGATTTTCTAAGATAGTGTGTCATTGAGGTTTGATGAATAGAGGATAATGGCGCCCTTTGATAAGTGAGGGAGGAGATGGACATATAATGTTTCAAAATATTAAAATATATTAATCAATTAATCAAGAAAAGTTTCTAATAAATATGAATTTTTGAATAAGGTATGGTATATGGTCGATAGGTGACCAAAAAATTGGATTTGGAAAAATACTATTAAGTCATTTTAAAAATTATCATTTTTTTAACTATTTTAACTTGTTTTAACTCTCAGAGGGTTAATTGACATTTATTTCCAATGTTAGTATTCGTAATTAAAAATAAAATAAAAGGTGATTTGTAACAAACTTTGAAAATTATTATTTCATATAAATTGTTCATTTCATCAAATTCAATTTCTATTACTGAAAAAATTACTTTGAAAAGTGTCCCTTAAAATGCAGTGAAAAACATTTAAAAAATCATTTTTAAGTATAAAAATGTTTTGATACCAAATTCAAAAATATTTTTTAATCAAATTATATATATTGGATTAGGTCTATTCAAAATGTGGGTAATTTAATTTTAAAATCAATTCAAAAATTAGAATATGTAAATACTTAAAATGAAAATACAGTTTTCATAAAAAACTGTATTTCATACCATTCACAAAAAAATAATTTTTTTTCGAAAATACCTAAAAAGTAATTTTATGATAAATTTAAATTAATGGTGTGAAAATTATATCCCTTTATCATAATTTAAATTCAAAAGTTTGAAAAATATTCGTTTATATAAAATATATATATATATATAGACATATATAGTAGGAATAGATTTTTTCCCTTTTTTATTAGAAAATAACAAAATATTATTATAGTGAATATAAATATATAAAATCTAAATCATGAATATTTATATGTAATGAAATTTGTCTATTATATATATTACCTAAGTCTTTACACTATTCCCCACATTTGGAAATTTAATCGTCTCAATTTTATTCTCTTGTCAAACTTGGTGGGATATTTTTACTTTAAAGAATTTTCAAATTCCCATGTCACTTATTCAATCATATAGTTTTAAACAAATCATTAACGTAGTGAAACACCTTATTCCAAAATGCTTAAACTTTATGGTATATAATTTTACCAGGATATTCCTTATATGAAATATTTTCCTCCATCTATAGAAATTTTGGATTCAAAAAATGAGATCCCATTCACATATACATCCTTAATAAAGAAAAATGAAACATGTCCTATAACTATGATAAAATCAGAGGTAAGGCCAATTGATAAGACAATAAAATAATCTTAGAGATAATTTCATATGGTCCAAGGGACCATGGAATTAAATTTTCCTTCTTTCGAATATTAATAACATTTTTCCGTCGAGATAAATTAAGAAAAACTTAGTCTCCTACCTCAAATTAAATATCAGTCCTCCATCAATATGAAAAAATTTCTTCTTACATTAAACCATCATCAAATTTCCTAGGTTGAAATTAAATTTCTCAACCACATCTTTTTCTACTTATAGTCTCAATAACATCCCATCAATAACTTCATCCCAACAAGCTATAGTTTAACAACGCTATCCACATATACCACAAATAGCTCCGTCTATAATATATAATTAAAATAGTAATTATATAAATATTCAATTAATGAAATATGCTAATCCAAACTTCCCTTGTTATTCATAGATTAGGATCTAATAATATCATTTAGTTTCTTCATTATTTTCTATAACTATCCATTAGATTTAGGAAGAAAAGGCATACTAAAATCTAATTCAGCACCCAATTATTTCTAATGGATGCTATAATAATTTGAGGTAACTTTGGGATCATGATTAGTTAAGAAATTTTTATTTAATCCATGAAATATGATAATCTCTTTAACATAGAGTCGGGAAATATGATCCCATGAAATATTACCTGAAATAGGAAGAAAATGTGTACATTTAGTCAAACAATCAAAAATAACTTATACTTAATTATTATAATGATATGTATTTAGTAATACATCCCCAAAGTCCTTGGATATATTCTCCCATTTACATTGTATCACTATAAATGGAAGATTCACTCCTTTCAATAGTTTTAATTTAACTTTAAATTCCTAGTAAGACAATGATTTCATAGTAGAATCAGTAATTTCATTCATCATTCATTCAAGATAGTAATACAACCAAAGGCCTTTATTTATATTAGAAAAAATAGGATTAATAGAAAACATATAACAATGAAATTATCTCAAAAATCCTTTCTTCAACATGGAATTATAAGTGAAATGTTTTTTGGAATCTCAAAACACTTTATTTTTCAATTTGAAATTCATGTAAGTTACCATTCCATGTCAATTCTCCCATTTCCTATAAAATAAAATCCTCCATTTAATCAATCTCAATTATTTATCCCGATAATTACTAGAATGAAACCTAAATCAAAATAGTGTAAGTTTGTACATGAACAATTTGTAGACTATTATTTATATAATCCTTCAGTAAAGGATCATGTTGCAAATGTAGCATAGTTAATAGATCCTTATATATTTTAATCAAATCCCCATCTACCATGTTTTATTTTTATGTATGGTATTCATTCTTTTAATCATAATCTTTAATCATTTCCTTCTATTTTCATTACCTCAAGTTAAACTATTTGTTATTAAATACATCAAACTTTTATAACAATTTTATATTTTACAATTTAGGCTATATAATTGATGTCTCTATATTTTTAATGAAAAAAACACACCATCTAGTTCATGGTAATGTCTATGATAATTTAGTTAATGAGGTTTTAGTTAAAAAAATCATAACCAAATAAATTATTATTTTTCATCAGAACACAACCAAGTCACATAAAAGAAGCGTCACTAAAGATAAAATATTCCCTATTTTTGGATGGTAGTGCCAAAAATGGAGTTTTGAATAATCAAATTTTCAATTCCTTAATGTATTCCTCACACTATTCCTTCTAGATTAATTTAATTCCATTTTGAGTTAACATATTTATATGGATATATATCCTATCAATGTTTTAAAAAAACACCTATAATAACACCATAATCCATGAAAACTACAAATATCTATAAAATTTATTATATTGAACATTGTTCAACCACATTAAATTTATTTGGATCAACATTTATTCCTTCTTTATTAAAAAAATTCTCAAGGAAAAAATATGTGCCAACTATAATTCACATTTTCTAGTTTTTCTATATAACATTTTTTCTTTCAGGGTTTTCAGAATAATCCAAACATTTTTTTATTTATCCTTATAACCATTTTAATATAAAAAATATCCCTAGTGAACATAACTACAAATTTATTGATAAAATCATGGAAAAAACTTTTCATGAGGTATAGAAATACATCAATAGAATTTTTGAAACTGAAGGGAAAACCCAAAAAATCATAATTCCCATACCACGTATAAAACAGAATAATCATAATTCTATTTTCTTAACACTTCAAGAAATGGTTTACTGTCCCAACAGAAAAAAATAATAAAAATATTGAGGTCCTAATTTCTAATTAAAAATAAAAAATAAGAGGAAATATATACATATCTTTAATAGTGATGATATTCAATTCTTAATAACCAATGAAATGCCTCATGGAACCATCATTATTTTTAACAAACAAATAAGAGACTCTATGGTAAAGATATTGGAATAATAAAACAATTATCAATAAACTACTGTTAATGTTTTTGAAATTAGAAAATTTCAACACCATCCATTAAACAATAATTTTTTGATATTACCTTGACACAAAGCGCTAAGTCAATACTAAATTTAATATCGTGAATAGGTATAATACCATAAAATTCATTATGAAATACATCCAAATATTCATTTACTGTATAAATATACCTAATTTTAAAATTACTATTCTTTTAAAAATATGTTTGTAAGATAACTTTTATTTCAATCATTTATCAAATTCTCAGTTTCATGGTATGTTATCAATGTTATGAATTTACTATTACAAACAAACTAAAACTCATTTTATCAAATAACTTATATAGGTCTATAATCTATCATAACTTGACAAAAAAGAAATTATATACCTGGAATAACATTGATAGCTACAAGAGGTAATACAAAAATGATTTCAAGTAAAACCCTTCCACATATAATTACCAGATGATTCCAATAATTTCTCCTCTTTTTAATACTATCCCCATTTGTTTTTACTAAAAAATTTATCTTCACTTTTTATGGAAAATTTTCAAATTTATGAGAAAATTTAATGGAAATGAAAGAATGTATTGGTTCCAAATCAAACAAGACATTGGTATAATCTGAAAAAACTAGTAAAGTACCTGGAACCACATCACTGGATGTTCAAACATCTCTCAAATTATTCATAAATTATTTAGACACACCTTTATTCTATTAATATTGATATCTTCCACCCTTTATTCCTATATTCGATCAGGTAATCACATAATGTACCATATCATTATAATTAAGACATATTACTATAAAATTTTCATTATTTATGTGACCATTATTGTGATCCTTTGTTATTAGTCACATGACACATGTTGAAATTCACCAAATCAGAAACACTTCCCAAATTCTAAAAGACATTTTTTATGGAATTTTACCACACTTATCACAAAATTGAAACTTTATTTTCATACAATAGGATTAATGCAACTGATGCTTCCGAATTACTAGACATGAAGACCTATTTTTTCTAATAGTTTTCATGGAGTTCATAATCATTGAAAATCTTTATTTCTATGTCCTAGTAATATTGAAAAAGTGTGTCATTAATTTTGAATTTATGGGAAAACAATTCTCTTCGATATCTGGGATCTATCCTAAGTAAAATTGATTAATTTTACTATAAAGATCCTGAATACAATTTGGTGAGTACCTTTCTAGTTGGGTGAATTTTTAATCATATTATGTTACTGAATAATCTTCCTTACATCTCAATTACATGAATTTATTTCCCATCATAATTTGAAAAAAATTACGAAAATAATTTTCCTAGAAAATATTCTTAAATTCATCTGATTCCATGACATAAATATCTTCTCTTTCTCTTATATTCTTAACCATTAACCATTATTGATCAACTTCACCTTCAAATGGGTAAGTAACCATAGTTATGTTGTAGTGTTTTTAACCTCCCATAAATTCAAATTTATTCTTACAGTTATTAATCAATCCTTCCACTATCATAGGATTAGATGATCCCCTAAATACTTGAGGGTTCTATTTCAAGAAGTTATCTATAATGGAAATATACCATTATAGTGAATATTGATTCCATTTAGAAGTCATGCCATCATTATTTATTGCCTGAATCAACTTCTCCATTAGAAAATAAAAATAATATGTACTAATTTCAACCATTTTTGTTTCTTGATTAGTAAGGATATTTTTTTATAGGTTCCCTCTTACATTAGCTTCCTAGATTCCTCTATAAAAATCCATTATGAACAAAAATATCTATGATGAAGAAACATAGTGTTCTTCAAATTCGAAATCATGACAAAAAATATTTATAATCTCTTCAGAATACATAATTATATAATCATAACCTATGAAATTATATAACCCCTCTTATGATGTTATCTATAAGGAACCAACCATAAAACATTACATAATTAAGAGTTTAAAATCATGAATTCATTTTATTTCATTATTGGGGATATTCTTAGGTTAATATTTTTATAAAATTATTTCGTAAATCATATATACAAAATCATATAATAAAAAAATGACACTTTCATACAGTATCAAATTTTTCCAAATGAGAAGACCTTTAAAATTAATCATGTTTTCATTTCATGATAAATCTTCATAAATTTCAACATGAGTTCATCAAAGTTTCTACTCATACATAATAGCCTATGGTTTAAAAAAGTATGAGTAGAAAAATTTCAGTAAGGGGCATAATAAAATGAATAAGGAAACCTACTATTAGATATGAAAATCATGATATCATATAACAAAGTTTTCTATTAATATAATAAAACATCATATCAAATAATCATTTACTTATACATGAAATACCCTTTACTACCCAAATTTGTTCATAAAACATTTTATAAGAAATAATATATTCATATTCATAATCATGATACTTTTATAAAAACATGAGAACCAATGGAAACCATTTTTTATAAATATATTTTTTTACCCTTAAAGGAAATAATTATTCATTAAAAAAGATCATTAGTATGCTAGAAGTATTCAACATATTTCCATGAAAACTCATTATAAATAAATTTAAATGAATTTTGGTTTGTTGGTATATAATCTTTATAGAACCCCTACATGAACCCATATATGATTCCTTAAGTATGGAAAAACATACTCAATTAATAAAAACATAATTATTTGGAGAACACAATTAGTACCCAATTCAGTGGAGTTATTTATCAGGCTCACCTTCCATTATAAAATATATTTATGGACAATAACATACATGAAACTTATAAAATCATGTATTTACATCATCATATGAATAATTATTCACTATTATAACTATAATTAAAACATTTTTTATTAATATATCCCATTCCTTTAAAACCCAATTTTTAAAACATAAATACCTAAAACAAATGGAAGATGGGTTTTTATTTTAATAAAACATGAAATCTTATAAAGGAATCTCAATATCGTATAATGATTTTAGTGGTGGGAAAATATTTTTATGTCATGTACATTAAAATATAATGTTCATTTTTTCCTTTCCATAGAGAATATTAAAACATTTTTTATATAATATGTAGAAATATACACTTTTGAATACCCTTAAAATAAATTCAAATGAGTCATAAAATTTCATTTATTATTTATTTATATCAATAAATAATAAATCCATAAAATAATTTTAAGAATATGGACATGGTAAAAACTATTTATAAAATAAATCTTTTAAAACATTAAATTATATTTTAATGTAATTTTTTGGTTACATTGAGTCTGAATTGTCACCTACATTCTTTATATTCCTAGTTAATAAACACATGTAAATTACATACTTACTTAATAAAAAATTTAAATTTTATTATTATTTTTATTTCATGTATATACATGTTAAACATAATTAATTAATCCATTAAGTTCATGTTCAACGTTTTAAGAACATTCAGCTTATAACTCAGAAATTGAATGGGTAGGATGACTATGGTCAGAAAGATTAGGAATATATTATTCAAAGGATATTAATTGTGTTATAATTATCATTTTCATAAATAATGTTTAATTTTATAACTAATAGTGTATGATGTCTATTAAAAACAAATTATGTTACGACATAGAGATGGTAGTCCTTACGTACACATAAGTGACATTTCCCTTTTACAACAGACATGAGGTTAAAAAGGTAACTATTATTTTATATTTATATAATTATATTTGTATAATAAATAAAATATTTCGAATTTAAATCTACTAATATATAAAATATATATAAGGAGGTGATGGAAAATAAAACACATCGGAATGTATAACATTAATATGTATGTACACATGAGCGGCGTTTTAGTTTTCTCTTTACTATTAAAGAAAGAAGTGGAATATTTATGACATTCAAAAATTAAATTTATATCCTATATATATCATATATATATATATGTCATATTATTTCATTATTATCCATAATTATGACCATATATAAGATTTGTTATTGAAAAATGAAATATATAGTCTCCCGAGGTGTTAATAATCACATACACATGAGCGATGTTTTTTTATTTTTCATTAGATGGTTAAGTAGAAAAAATGGTTTTTCTATAAACATAATAAAATTAAATTATGTAGGGTATATTTTAATTTTAATTTAAAAATTGTTAATAGCAACCTGAATGATATAAAGGAAAAAATAAAATGATAATATACGGTTAAGAACTATATCTCTTCTTTGGACTACCACCATAGGTTTATAGCCAAATACATCATTAGATAGTATTCTAATTAGTCCATAACACATAAGAAATACCGAGAGATTATTATAAGTTATTAGTATATGTTTAGGATGTTATAAGAGTAAATTTTAGTGTGTATAAGAGTAGATATGAGATGACATTTTATAGTTAAGGGAGAGGACACACTTGGAATTTTTAAAATGATTAAAATAAATTGATGTCTTGCATAGGAAAAATAGCTCAGAAATAGAAATTTTTTAAAGAATTGTGGCTATGAATTTGAAATATGATCCTAAAATAGTATTTAAATAGGTTTTTAAGTCATTTTACACCAAATCATTTAAGATCTAACTATCATAACCCATAAAAAATATTATCATTGAAACTGACTTTTTTATCAATTTACTATTCATAATGAAAAAAATTAAGTGCCCTTATTAAAAATATTAAAAGTATATTTTAAATGATTAATTTAATTTATTTAATTAAATTTATATAAGTTTCAAAATTTTATTTAATAAAAAAACCTCTAAACACAATGAAAATCTATTTTCCAAAAAGAGTCCTTTTAAGTATAAAAATATGTTAATATAAAATTCAAGTATAATATTCTTTCCATTGAAATTTATTGGATTATTTTTTTTGAAAGGAAATAATTATATTTTTAAACCAATAAAAATAATAATTTTATTTATTTCATACTTGAAGATCAAGGAAATATTTCAAAAAAATTTATATATTCTAATATTCAAAAAAATCCAAAAAAATCACAAAAAATCAATGAATGATAATTTTGAATTTATGCTATAATAATTTGCATCCTTTTTTAAATTAAAACTATAAAATATAAATCAATAATTAAAATTAAATCTTATAACACTTGTAATCAAATTTGGTAAGAATACAATCGTTTCTTTTCACATTAGAAAAGTAATTAATATTTTCATTGTGAATATAAATCAATAAAATATAATTTCTGGAGGAGAAACTCTTAGAGATTGAAAGAGAATACATATAGAGATCACATATTATATGGATGCCGGAGGGAGATCGAAACAGTGCTTACTTCCATGCATTATTGAAAGATAGGAGATGCTCGAAAATCAACTTTAGCCTAGGGAATGATCTATTTACTTCAGATGTGGAGGTGGAGGGGCATATACCTCTAGAACACTTTCAAGGCACTTTTGATGGGTCAGTTTCATCAAGATTTGATGGTCCTCTTGGGGACACAGAAAAGGAGGACTTCTTGGGATTCATGTATCACCTTATAGAAGGATCTTATAATACCCTTTGGTCATCTATCCCTCTGGAAGAGGAGATCAAGGAGACGGTGTTCATTCTACCTCGTGATAGTTCCCTCGGGCCGGACGGGTTACTGGGGGCGTTCTTTGTGGTGGCATGGGAGGTGGTTGGTTCCCATGTGGTGGATGTGGTTCAGGATAATTTTTTGGGTGGCCCCTTGAATAGAATTTTTTGTGCCTCTAGAATCACTCTCATCCCCAAAAAATGGGATCCCATGAACATTGGACACTATCGCCCTATTTCTCTATGAAATGTCTCTTATAAGATTTTATCATCCCTTATTGCATCACTACATGGACCTAGTCTAAAAACATTACATAATCTTGAAATAAATGGATAATTCACATTGAATTTTTTTTGGTTTAGAGTTTTAGATAATTATTCCATAACTACTACATATCAACATGAATATTACAAGTAGACACTACTACTCAGTATCCATTATTTTCATCAAATAAAAGAGAAACATGTCTAGTTCCATGTTTTAGACAGTATGACTTTTCCTTCATCTCATCCTTGACCCTTATTTATCTTTAATTATGGTGGAAGGAATTTCAATAACTTGGGATGAGCATAAAAAGCTCAGTGAGGGATATAAAATAAGGAATTAAAACCTTAGCCCATCAGTAAATTCAAAAAAATGAAACCATACTTTTCAATCATAACATACTCTATGAAATCATAAGATTTATGAATAACACACAGAGATCATAAATCATATAGGTAAATTATGGAATACATAAAATACTTACATTTTAGCTATCACAGCTACGTAGGGAGTTAAGTTGGAATACCAATCATAGTATATTCCCTAAATCTCTTAGTATAAACATTAATGTTTACGTCTGTCACGTTACACAATTCATTGGAGAGAAATCTCAGGCTCACCTGCCCTAGGTTTATCACTGAACCACCCCTATATGTAAACAATTCTCGTGAACCATAACATATTCATAACACTTAAAACAAGTATAAAAGAAATGTAACATTTTAATATTACAATCACAACATACCATTTCAAGATATATACATAATCAAGGATTTGTCAAACCATTTTCAAAAAAATTTAAAACATTTAATAAAGAGATTTTTGAAACAAAGTGTCCCATACCACTTCGAAACATTTAAATAAATTATCATTTGAAAAAATTAATGTCTATATAAATTAGTCCTTAAAACCATTTTTAAAACATGGACTTTAATGATAAATATTTAGAAGAATAAATCTTTAAAACATTTAAAATTATATTTTAGTTATAGAGTTTTTAACAAAATAAGAGATTCTTGAATAAAAATTATTGAGGAATAACATGTAATAATAACTTTATAATACCATGATAATAAATTGATTCATGATATAATATTCCAAAGGAAAATATATAAACCATATAAGAGTGAATTGGTGCATAACAACAATGAATGCTCAATGGAATGTAAATTGAGATGAAATCCAATATAAAAACTATATCCTTAAATTAAGGATAAATCAATTACATAATAATGTGTGAAAAATATAAATACACTAAATATGATTAGATATTTAGTGTAAATAAATCATAGAACATTCACACATATTTTTTTGTAAAAACAACACCAATGACTTGGATGTTTAACTCAATGAATGGAAATTGAGTTAAAATTACTCTTATCATGTTCATATCGATGAGTTGAGAATTTGTCAATAGGGTGATTATGTGTATAAAAAGTACATCCAAAAAATAGAATTGAAAATTACAACATAAATAAATAAATAGTGATTCCACACATAATCATTGCATGACATAATTAATAATTTTAATATTAACCCAAGGAATGGAAATTGGGTTAAAAAGTTCCCATACCATTTTGGTAACTTACAAAACATAAACCACATGAAAGAAGGATTATACAATGAAGACATATATAACTATAAATTAAAGTATATTACACATATAATACAATCATGGGAAGTACATACACCATAAAAAAGAAAATAGTGGCAAATATTGCAAGAATCTCATGGGAATAAAAAGTGAAATGAAAACATCTTACCACGTTGTAACCAATCGAGTCGTATGAACAAAAGTTAATAACCACAAAATTAATCATAGAATACCATTAATATAAAAAGATTAATGAATATATATATATCAAATGGTGGTACACAATACACCACATGAAATAAATAAGTGGCGAACAACGAAAATCTCATAGAATTAAAAGTGAGATAAGAAACCCCTTACCTCATGTCCGACTTGACTTGATATTTTCGTGTTCTTCCTGAATAAAAATATTAAGTTAATTTATACTTGATTAAGAAACTTTTTAAAGTTTATTATTCCTTTTATACCACTAATTAACAAGTTATAAACATTATTTAATCATTTAAGTTAATAATGGTTGTTTCGTCAATATTTGGTACTTGAGTAAAAAATGAACACCTTATAATTACAAGTTCTCCATGTGTTCAAGAGTACATTATCTACCGAATTATATTAATGATTTATATATCATATATATCATATATATCCAGTATATATATGTATTTATAATATTACATAAAATTTAGAGGTAAGAAATGAAATGCACCGTTATTGGAGATGGTAAGTCGTACATACGCATAAACGCTAATTTCATTTATATTCCATATTTAATGGTATAAAAACATTATGATACATAGGTATATTATAATTCCAGTAAAATATAATATATAATTTTATTAACTTCATCCTTTAGATGCCCCACGTATGGCATGAATGAGTCATATCACTTTGAGGGGGCGGTAGTCCGCACTTCCTCAAATAAAATTATCACGTTTACCCATAATGGAAACCATAAAGGTATGCTATAAATGAAAAAATACAGAAGAATAAAAAAAAATAAACATAATAAATATATCATATATAAATACAGTTCCATCATAATGGCCACAATGAGGGGCAGTAGGAGATATTTGAAAAATCATCATTTCGTGGTGTAGTAGTTCACCATCCACAGAAAGAGTGTGTTCTTTACCCATTAGATGGAGGTTTGTGTAAGTTTAGTTTGAATCCTTATCATAAAAAAAACCTATTATATTTAGGATAATGGTGTTTTTATAAAATAAAGGAATAAAAAGAGTTTATGGGGATGGAGATGTAAAATAAAACAAAATGACTTAAGAGAAGACGTTACCTTTAAATTGGGTATCACTCTTTGGTTTGAACCCAAAGGTTTACTTGAAGTGCCTTCTGCCTAAGGTAAGGCTTCTAGGTTAAATATAGGTATATTTATAGCTTATTTGGGTAGGTTTTGGATGATACAAGGGGCTTGAGAGTTGTGAGGAATGTGTTAGAAGTGGGGTCCTTTCATAAGGGGGAGGAGGTTCTCTTTAAGAAAGTGTGAAAATGTTATTTTATTATAAAATTATTTGTGGTTTATAAAGATCAAAAACTCAATAAAGAAGAATATAAGATATCAAATGATCAAAATAAAATTATAAAATAATAATTGGACAGGTTTTGGTTATTTTTTTAATCCTTATAATCTAATTTATTTAAATCATTTATTAATGAGGTAAACACCGCATCATAATTGTGTCATAAATAATTTTATTTATTTGATGTATAAAAATTATAAAAAATATGATGATGTTGGAAATCCTTTTAGACATCCAAATAATAATTATAGTTTAAAATATAACTTATAAAACCCCATGTAAAATTTGATTTACTAAAAGATATTTGTTTATGTCATTTTTTCCTTTACTTTAAGTTAATTAAAATAAAGTGTCATTATCACCATTAATTTGCTCCATGGGGACCCAAAACCGACCCAGGGATTCCCATGGTTTCCCATGACTCATCAAATAAGGTTATAACAAGTTTTAAGGTAATTCTGTATTATTATAATATTCTTTTTACCTTGAATTACCCTATATACCTTTAACCGCGGTAAATAAATGTCAAAAGTTACTATTCACCAAATATTATTTTCATCTTATTGAACCCCATTTTACTTACTAATAAAAACCATGTATGTCATATTTTTAAAATTCAATTCACAGAAGTGGTAAAATTTCATTTAAATGAAAAAGTCATATTTTTAACTACTACTTAGTGGTTTCACTATTCATCAAAAATTAAAGTTTTTCAAAAAAAATACCAAAAATTCAGCCTAAGATATATTTGATATTCCAAATTAAAAAATGATTTCTATTTTACCAAATTAAAAACCTATAATTTTAATTAATTAATTTAAAATTAATTCTCGTTGTCAAAATAAAAAAGCTTGTTTTTAAGAAATAATAACTATCAAAAGATTGACTCTTGTTTATGCCCAATTTCAAAGTGAAATTTCATCCAATGAAAATCATTGGATTAAATGGTAAAAATCTAATATAACTAAACTTTAAATCCAATTTAAATTATAATCTAACCATATAAATAAATTTTATTAAAAGGCATATTTTAATTAAAATACAGTATTTTTCATTATTCATTAAAAATTGAATTTTATCTGAAAAATACCAAAACTTTTCCCAAAGTAAATTTTGATGTCTCGATTCTAAAGAAAAATTTCATTTTGTCCAATAAAACATATAAAAGTGACCAAAACTATATTTAAATAGGGTTCACTATCAAAAGGTGGTAAATCGACCATTTAAAGAATATTAGAGTATTTATGCTTAAAATTGATTCTTTCTTATTTTAAGCCTCTAAAATTTATTGGATAAATGTAAAAATATTTTACAAACATGTATAATAATTTTTTAGTTAGTTCTATTCATTCCATCCATTAAAATGACAAGGCGTTAACTACCATTTAAAATAATATTATTATTATATTATTTTTCAGAACAACTCAATGTTGTGTGCAACATAAGATTTCCAAGAAACCCACTGTTATGTATTGGGTACATCATTGAACATAGCATCCGCTTTAAAGTAAAATTAATTATTAATTTAAAAATATTATTAAATATGAAATAGTCATATTCTTCATTTACCTGGGATGTTACATCCTTCCCCCTTTTGGGAATTACGTCCTTGCAATTTTAAAATTGGGTTTGGAAACTTCATTGAAAGTCCCACATCAGAAAAAGAGTCAATAAATATATCACATTAAAATAAAGGAAAAGAAGTACAAAGGTCACCGAAGACAACAGATACTAGGATACCATGAAAACAAGGATATGGAGGAGAAAAAAATCCATCAAGTTCGGATGGAGAGTGATAGAAAACTTTATTAGGAGAAAGTTAACCACCAGAAAATCAGAAACTTGTGATGGGTTAAACGGTCTTTGATTCCCCAATAGGAAAAGTTAACAGACATTGTTTTGGTTTTAATTTACTTTTCATAAAGTTGAGGAATTTATTTATGAGATAAACTAAAAACATAAGGAAACATACTTACTTGTCATGTAGACTTTCATCCTTTATTAAATTTGTACCACAAACTCATTTTTTTCTTCAAATGACAAGCATTCAAGATGACTTTTTCACATTGAAAGTGCTATAATCAACTTATTGATAATCACATAATCTAAAAAAGATGAACTATATTTTTCCTATGTTTTTAGACATTAACCAAAACCAAAATGGTTAGTAGAAAATCAGATATTCCATAAAAAGGATAATCTTTTACAAAAAGAAAAACTACCCTTAATCTCCAAAATTTGTGAAACAATACCCAAAGTTCAACAAAGACCATTCAATAAAAAATTATCCATAAAATACTTCAAAGTAATAAAAACTAATATTGAAACCAAAATCTTAGAAGGATTTAATCACATAGTCTTCCAAGATAAATCTTAACATTTATCTCCAAATAACATCATTTACTCTTAAAGTCTCATATTGAAAAGTAATTAATCTAATCACATATTCTCCATGATAGGTTAATCATTTCTTTAGATAACCCAAAATAAACTTATTCTTGATTCATAAAATTATATAACTAAAAATAATTAGTCATAATAACTAGGGACTTCATGTAGTCCAATGGTAGGAGATAAATCCCAGTTGCACTTTGGTTGTGGGTTCGATTCCCGCAGTTTTTTCCGATGCGATGGGTTGTTACGCGGTCTTCTTGTTTTCCTTTTTCAAAAAATATATAATTTTATATAATTCCCAAAAAAGAGATAAATTCATAAAAAATAACCATAACATATTTTAACCCCAAAGTTTATCTAATGACTTTCATTTTGCATCCCAAAATGTATTAACATGTAATTGCCTCAAATTCAAGGATCATATAAACCCAAATGGTTCTTTATAACTATATCCACAAAAGAAAAGATAATTATTTCTTGAATAAAATTTTAATATATCATACTTTAGGACTACACATACTATAAAAATCTTCTAATGTAATCCCATCATCAAAAGAGCCTTAATACTTTTAAGCATTTCACCATCCTAAAATCTACCATAACACTTTAATCCCTTATATGTTGACTTCTTACTCATTCAACATTCTTCATGATCCATTAACCATTAATTTTCCAACTTATTCTGAAATAATTATTTCCTAAAAACAAAATCATGAATCATATTCTATGATTCAATAATTTCTAAACACCAGTTAAGAAATAATCCATACATTTGATTTGTTATTGTCAGTTTCCTCATCCTCAATTGGAATGGAATTAGGTATTGGTAAACAAATATTGTATGATCCTAGTGATACCATTACCGAACCTTATTCGTATGACATCTATTTGTATAATGACCATGCACACCACTTTTAAAACATTTAATTTATCTTAGAAAGATTTTATTTCCCTTTCCTAGAGTCAACTGGATGCTTCCTTTTTCCATGGTAGGTTCTTGCTTTATGAACTTCACTTCCACATATATAGAATCTTCCCGCCCCATTGAAACATTTTCCTATGCATTTATTTCCACATCCTTGACACATAGGTTTTTGAATATATTTACCTTATGATTATTACCTGAACTTCCATGGGAATTTGTTTTTCGTATATAAGATGCCTTATAAAAAGCACCAAGGTTCAGGTTGTCAATCATTACTCCAGATAGTTGGTTGAGAATAACCACAAGAGTTCTCATTGCAGCTCCCATTTCATTCAGTTGCTTATTCAGAATACCATCACAGTTTTCATCACATACACTATTACTTTTGTGCCTTCTAGATCTATCCATTTACTAAAACCAAAAAGGTAAGTGTGAGTATATTAGTAAAATCATCATATAATATCTTATGAGGAGGGTAAATTCTAATATATACTTATTCATGTTATCTTAAACACATTCACTTAATCTAAAATAACTATGACACTTTCTGAAATCCTAACCATTATATTAATGCCACTTATGATTAAAGAACACCCTAACCTATAAAGTTATCTAAACCGACCTCTGATACCAACTATAAGGACTCGACCTTAAAACCTTACATAATCTTTAAATAAATGGATAATTCATATTAAAGATCTTTTCAGGTATAGAGTTTTATAGAATTAGGTCATAACTATTACATAACAACTTGAATATTACAAGTAGACATTACTACCGAGTATCCATTTTTTCATAAAATAAAAAATAAACATGTCCAGTTCCATGTTTTAGACAGCATGAATTTTCCTTTATCTCATCCTTGACCATTATTCATCTTTAATTATTATGGAAAACATTTCAAAAACATAGGATGAGCATAAAAATATCAGTAAGGGATATAAAATATGGAATGAAAACATTATCCCATAAATAAATATAAAACAATGACACCATACTTTTCAATCATAACCTACCTTGTGAAATCATAAGATTTAAGAATAAAACAAAAAAATAATAAATCATAAAGGTAACTTATAGCATACATAAAATACTTACATTTTAGTTATCATAGCTACATAGGGAGTTACGTTGGAATATCCATCATAGTATATTCCCTAAATCTTATAATAGAAACATTAACTTTTACCTCCTTCATGTTACCTAAAGCATTGGAGAGTTATCTCAGGCTCACCTGCCCTAGGTTTATCACGGAACCACTCGTATACGTAAAAAATGCCCAAGAACCATAACATATTCATAAAACTTAAAACAAGAATAAATAAAATATAATATTTTCACATTTCAATCAAATAATATAATTTCTAGATATAGACATAATCAATGCTTTATTAAACTATTTTCAAAACCATTTAAAACATTTCACAAATTGATTTTTGAATCAATGTTTCACATACAACTTTGAAAATTTTAAATAAATTATCATTTGAAAACATTAATGTCCATATAAATAAATCCTTAAAACCATTTTTAAAACATGTATATTAATGATAAATATTTAGAAGAATAAATCATTAAACGTTTAAAATGATATTTTAGTTAAAGAGTTTTTAACAAAATGAGAGACTCTTGAATACAAATAATTGAGGAAGAACATTTAATCAGAACTTTATAATATCATGAGAATAAAGGGATTCATGATATAATATGTCAAAGGATAGTATATAAACTATATAAGAGTGAATTGGTGCATAACAAAAATAAAGTCTCAATAGAATGTAAATTGAGACAAAATCCCTTATAAAAAATATTTCCTTAAATTGAGTATAAATCAATTACATAATAATGTGTGAAAAATATAAGTACACTAAATATGATTGGATATTTTGTGTAAATAAATCAGAGAACATTCAAACATATTTTTTTAAAAAACAACACCAATGACTTGGATTTTTAACCCAATGATTGGAAATTGAGTTAAAATTACTCTTATCAAGTTCATATTGATGACTTGAGAATTTATCAATAGAGTGATTATGTGTATCAAAAGTATATCCACCCAAATGGGAGTGTAAATTAAAACATAAATAAATATATATTTATTCTATACATAATCATTGCATGACATAATTAATAATTAGAATATTAACCCAAGGAATGGAAATCAGGTTAAAAAGTTCCCATACCATTTTGGTAACTTACAAAATATACACCACATGATAGAAGGATTATACAATGAAGATATAAATAACCATAAATTAAATTATATTACAGATATAATACAATCATGGGAAGTAAATACACCACAAAAATGTTAATAGTGTCAAATATAGCTTGAACCTCACCGGAATAAAAAATGAGATGAAAACCCCTTACCACGTTGTAACCAATCGAGTCTTATGAACAAAAGTTAATAACCACCAAATGAATAATAGAATAACATGAATATAAATAGATTAATTAATATATATATATATATATATATATATCAAATGGTGGTACACAATACACCACATGCAATAAATAATTGGCGAACAATGAAAATCTCACAGAATTAAAAGTGAGATAAGAAACCCCTTACCTCGTGTCTGACTTGACTTGATTGTTTCTTTTTCTTCCTAAATAATAAAATTAAGATAATTTATACTTTATTAAGAATCTTTTTCAAGTTTATTATTCCTTTTATATCATTTATTTCCAAGTTATAAACATTATGTAATCATTTTTGTTAATAATGGTCGTTTCGTCGATATTTGGAACTTGAGTCAAAAATGAACACCTTATAATTACATGTTGTCCATGTAGTCAAGAGTACATTATCTCCCGAATGATATTAATTATATATATATATCAAATATATCATATATATCCAGTATATATATTTATTTATAATATTACATAACATTTAGAGGTAAGAAATGAAATGTATCGTTCATGGAGACGGTAAGTTGTACGTACGTATGATCGCTACATTCATTTCTATTTCGTATTTAATGTAATGAAAATATAATGATAAATAGGTATAATATAATTCCAGTATATTTTAATATATATTTTCATTAACTCTATCCTTTATATGTCTCAGATATGTCATGAACGACTCATATCACTTTGAGGGGGTGGTAGTCCGCACTTCCTCAAATGAAATTATCATGTTTACCCATAATGGAAACCATAAAGGTATGATATAAATGAAAAAAATACATAATAATAAAGAAAAAATAAAAATAATATATCTATATCATATATAAATATAGTTCCATCCTAATGGAAACCATGAGAGGAGGTAGGAGATATTTGAACAATCATCGTTTCATGAGGTAGTACTTCGTTGTCCAGAGATATAGTATATTCTTTACCCATTTGATGGAATGTGTGTTTAAGTGTAGTTCTAATACTTATCATAACAACAACCTAGTATGTTTAGGATATTGGTGTTTTTATAAAATAAAGGAATAAAAATAGTTTATGGTTATGGAGATGTAAAATAAAACAAAAGGACTTAAGAGAAGACGTTGCCCTTAGATTGGGTATCAATCTTTGGTTTGAACCAAACATTTTACTTGAAGTGACTTCTGCCTAAGGTAAGGATTCTAGGTGGAAGAGAGGGATCTTGAGAGCATATTTGGGAAGGGTTTGGATTATCCAATGGTCTTTATAGGTGTGAGGAGTTGGTTAAAAGTGGTGTCCTTTTATAAGGGTGAGGAGGAGCTCTTTTTGAAAGTGTGAAAATATTATTTTATTATATAATGATTTTAGGTTTCCAAAGATTCAAAACTCATTAAGGTCTAAGATAATATGACCCATGGTCAAAATATAATCATCCAATAATAATTGTACTGGTTTTGGTTTTTTAATCTTTATAATCTAATTTATTAAAATCATTTATTAAAGAGGTAAACACTGCATCATTATTATGTCATAAATAATTTTATTTATTTGATGTCTAAAAATTATAAAACAAATACCATGATATAGGAAATATTTTTATCTTTCCAAATAATATTTATAGTCGAAATGATAACTTATATAACTCCATATAAAAATTGATTTACTAAAATATATTTGTTTGTGTCAATTTTGCCGTTACTTTAAGTTTATTAAAATAAAGTGTCATTATCACCCTTAAGTGGATCCATGGGGTGCCATAATTGACCAAAGGATGACCATGGTAGGTAATGACTCATCCAATATGGTTAGAACAACTGTTAAGGTAATTTAGTATTATTATAATTTTTTTTATCTTGAATTACCCTATTTACCTTTAACCGTGGTAAATAAAAGTCAAAAGTTAATATTCAACAAAAATTATTTTAATCTTATTGAACCAAATTTTACTTAACAAAAACTACCATGTATGTCATATTTTCTAAAATAAATTCACATAATTTGTAAAATTTCATTTAAATGAAAAAGTCAGATTTTTAACTACTACTTAGTGGTTTCACTATTCATTAAAAATTTATGTTTTTCAGAAAAATACCAAAAATCCAACCTCATCTATATTTGATATTATGAATTAAAAAATTATGTTTATTTTACCATATTCAAAACAAATAATTTGGATTAATTAATTTAAAATTAATTCTCGTTGCTAAAACAAAAAACGTGTTTTTAAGAAATAATAACTATCAAACGATTGACACTTATTTATGCCCAATTTCAAAGTGAAATTTATTACAATGAACGAAATTGGATTAAATGGTAAAAATGTAATCTAATTATACTTTAAAACCAATTAAAAATATAATCTAACCATATAAATAAATTAGATTAAAAGTAATATTTTAATTAAAATACAGTATTTTTCACTATTCATTAAAAATTGAATTTTATCAAAAAAAATACCAAAAATTTACCCAAAGTAAATATTGATGTCCAAATCCTAAAAAAAATTATTTTCTCAAATATAACATATAAGAGTGACCAAAATTAGATTTAAAGAGGGTTCGCCATCAAAAGGCGGTAAATCAACCTTTTCAAGAATATTAGAGTATTTATGCCTAAAATCAGATTATTTCTTATCTTAATCCTCTAAAATTTATTGAATAAATGTAAAAATATTTCAAAAACATGTATAATAATTTTTTAGTTAGTATTTTTCATTCCTTCCATTACAATGGCTAGGAATTAACTACCATTTAAAATAATAACATTACTATACTATGATTCAGTACAACTCAATGTTGTGTGCAACATAAGATTTCAAAGAAACCTATTTTTGTGTATAGGGTATGCTATCGAACATAGTATCCCATTTATAGTAAAATTAATTATTAATTTACAAATATTAATAAATATGAAATAGTCATATTGTTTATTTACCTGGGATGTTACAATCATAGTTGAGCAGAGTCCTCTCACGGTTGGTCTCAAGGGGGCATCACAGATTCATCAGAGGATAAAGCATCCAGGGGGAGGTTTGAATTTATATTGAGCTAGTTAAAGACATCAATATATGGTCAGTCAGATTCAATGTGATTTTTGAAGTAGTCATGGAAAAGCGTATGATAAAATGGAAGGGATCTTCATCATTCGTGAGCTACACAGGTATGGTTTTCAGGAGTGGTTTTGTAATTTGTGTTTCAGGTGATTCACCTCACCATGGCTCTCCATTTCAAAGATGAGGAGGTGCTTTGGATTCTTCAAATTAGTATGTGGGGTGCGCCATGGGGATCCATTATCCCCAAGCCTCTTCATCTTGGCCCAAGAGGATTTATCTCGTAATCTGCACAACAGAGCTGAGAATGGTACGATGGGCTTATATCATAGCAAGGGAAAAAGGGATAGAATATCTCATTTAATTTTCGCGGATGACATATTAATATTCACAAATGGAAGTCAGAGATCATTGTTTATCCTCATGGACCTTCTCAATACTTATGTTCGTTTGAGTGGGAATCATTTTACTTCCTCAAAAAGTCATTATTCATCTCTAATAGATGATCTCGCGGGCGTTGCAGGGTCATTTAGGACATATTGGGGTGTCTCCAAAAACAGATGACAGTTCATTATTTGGGCGTTCAACTCTCCTATGGACGCATTTGGAAGTCACACATTGAGGTTATTATCAATCATATGGAGGTAATAATCAACAACTAGAAAAAACAAGTTTCTTTTGTTCGAGGGGAGGATTACTCTTTTAAATAGTTTATTAACATCTATACTGATGCATGTGTTTTCACTACTCAACCCACCCAAAGGGGTTATCAAGAGGATTGAAAACATTATTAACTTCTTTGTTTGGGATGCCAATTATGTGGGTTGTAGCCACAAGGCCTCCTATAAGCACATGGACAAACGTTTTTTTGAGGGAGGGGTGGGCCTCTGAAACATCAACGAGGAAATCCATGGCATGAAAGGCCGACTGTCCTAGGATATCATTGTTGGATAATTCTTGTGGGAAGGTTTTTTCAGGCAGTACTATGGTATGCTATGGGGTATTTTTAGTGGGCACGACTCTCATCCTTCGATCTTGGAAAGATTCATGACATCACACCTTGAGGCTCTCTCGGGTTCTTCTAGGTGGATCATCAGTAAAGGTGACGGTAGATTTTGGAAGGTTAACTAGGTAGGCGTGGTGTTAGATTACTCTGACAGTCCTCTCTCAAAGATCTCTTTCAAGGAAGCCTGCGGGCACCTAGGCTTCATCCAGTCGATCTTCACTCCCGAGAAGCTTACCGTTTATATATATATTGTGATAAATAAAGAACCAGATAAATGTTTCTTCATAGGATACTATTCTGAGAAGTTTATCATTAAAGACTACAGGGACCTTGTGCATGAGGAAAGACCTTGTGATGTGTGGGCTTCCAAAATATAGTGTAAGGGTATCAACACAAAAATGAACTTCATCGTGTGAAGTATAAGGAACAGGGCACTGCCAAGAGATGAAAATGTGCAGCAGAATGTAATTCCCATGGCATCATGATGCTTTTACTGTGGGAAACCATAGAATAAACAACCCTTCATCACTTATTCTAGAGAAGTTGGGCTTGTTCCCTATGGTCCTTATTCTCTCCACATCCCTGATACAATATCAATCATCCCTCACTATAGGGATTCTTTGGATCCTGGTTTCACGAAGCTAATGGGAGGGCCACTGAATGCAGGGTGCGGGCTATTGTCTTCACATCATTGTGTTGGACGTTATGGGAGGCCCGCAATCATATAAGGATGGGAAACAATAGATTGCATGTATTTCTGTAAATGCGAGTTAAAACTCTAATCTTGGATCTCGGTTCATTGCTCAAAGAGAATCAACTCTCATCTATGTCATGTAGCCAATTTAATATTCCTCCTGCACCTCCAAGGAATGAGGGCCAATGGATTAAGTGGACTCCACCTATGGGTGACCTGAAGCTAAATGTGGACGGTTCCCTCATGAAGGGATGATGAGGGGTGTAGGTGTTCTTCATGACACCCGGGGCTTGGGTCTTATGGGAACACTTTCTATGGTCCGTGATCTTCTTTAGGTGTGGAATTTAAGGCTCTTATTTTTGGCATAGCGATCTATAGAGAATACTATTTTAAAGTGGAAGATTTTGAGTCTGATTCAGAGGTTCATGTGAGGTATATATAGGGGCGTCATTAGATTCCCTAGAGAATGGTGTATCTAGTTCATAGGTGTTCTTCGGGGACCCTATCTGGGTAGAAATTGTGTCACATTTGGAGAGAGGCCAACTTTGCAGCTGACTCGCATTCTAGGATGGGAAGTGCATATAATCATATGATCATATATGATATCTTAGGATCTCACATGCTTTAATGTAGGATGGTGATCCAAGGGTATGACCTTGGTTTTCATCACTTCCTACCCCCTAAGGCCCTCCTCTCTTACTTACTTGTTCACTTACAATTTAATAAAAAGTAATTTTTTGTCTATAATGAATGGAATTGAAATAATATAAAAATTTCATTTATTGTTAAAGTAATAGATACTATTGAATCATCATTAAAATCATTTAAATCTTGAACCACTTAAACTTCACTTTCATCTTAATTAGGTTCTTTTTATGAGAGTATATTTTTATTTTAGAAAACATACTTCTTTACCTTCCCATATTTCTCATTATATTTTCTAAATTTCATCTACCATTTTTCAATAATGTTTCTCAATTTTCTACACATGAAACAACGATATGGAATTTTACCTTTAAACATTTGTTCCCCCTTCAAAATATAGATTAATGAAAGGAAATATTCTCTTAAATTTCTTCTTCTTCAAAAACATCATTTGCAGTGATTTGTTTATAGCTTTAAAATAATCTTCCTAATAATCATCATTCACCCAGGATCTATTATTTTCATTTATCAATTCATATGAAATGATAGTTCTATGAAATCTCTCTAGAGGGATTTATTTCAAGACATTATCTTATAGAACCAAAAATAATTAATTTAATCATGGAGGAATCCATTTCATGATTAACATTATAATATCATCATCTTTGAGATCATCAATACCACTGCACATTTTTTCAACAAGAGAATCCAGTCGATCAAAAGTGGAATTGACCGCCTCACTTGGACTCATTAATAGGTACTCATATTAACTCTATTTAAGCTATAAATTTTTCTCAATGACCATTGAATCTCTTTCAAATATAGTGATAATGTTTCTACATATAACATTAGAGTTTTTATAAGACATTATCCTTGTAGAAACAGGATTATCTAGTGTACTTATTAAGGAATTAATTTTCGACTCATTTGTATCCAATTTTGTTTGATGAATTTATAATAAAGCTTAATTGTATATTCTCATTGAAAAAATATAAATCAATCTCGCATAAACATCAATTCCTAAATATATAAAATATAACTTCTTATTAATATTCCATAATTGAAAATTATTTCTCTCAAATTTACAAATTCATATTTTGTTGGAACCTATCTCCTTGAATTCAATAGAGATTGATAGAGAGGGAAAAATAATGTCCCACAAAAAATGAACTATATGAGACCACTTGTAGTTCTATTATCATGTAATAGTCTCTAAGGGGCAGGGAGTGAATCAGTGTATTGAAAATTTATATTTATCTTTAATCTTGTTATTTTAATTTGAGGAACACTTTAATATCTTCCTTTCAATATCTTTGTAGAAAATAGTTCATTAAATGACAAAGATAATAATAATTAGTTTGTACATATTGAGATATGTCTAAGTACCATGAATTAAAATGTATTTTTTCATTAATAAAAATCTATTATTGAACATTTTACATGTTTGGAGTAGTCTCACTAAACCTATAGGCTCACAAACCTGCACATTTGGAAATATTACAACTCTCCCACAAAATATAAATCACTCCTCTACATAATGAAACCTTCTTCTTCAAACAACATTGATATAAATATTCATTAATGATAGTGTTTCCTCATCATCATAACTGATTCAAATTAAAGTGATTTTTTATAATTCTTGAATCACCCCCTTATTTGACTTCCCCTTTTCAGAAGGGATCTACACTTCTTTTTTCTATACCAACGTTTTTCAATTTCTAGTATCCCCTTGGAAGGATTATGCTCTATAAATCATCACCTTAATGTGAATTTATTCCATGGAAATTAATACATAAAATTATGGACTATAATAATTGACAAAAAACCACCAATCGATTGATGGTTAAAACTTCATTAAAAGCTAAGGATTCCATATAATTTCTTTTCATATTTTCTAAATCAAACACTAAATCATGTCACACTACAAAATTTTTAAAAACCATGTCCTTTTCCCTCAACTCATTAACCACCATGACCATAGTATAATGTTTTAATATGTTTTTACACAAATATTATTCATTTAAACCATCACCTCCACTTGGTCGTGCTCGAAGCCCGTACTATGACTCCTCAAATGTCATTGGTGGACACACATCACAACAATACATGATCCATAGTCATATTGGAAGTATAAATTTTTCACTAAAGAAATAACATATGAAGACATACATAAATGAAATCATGGTCAATAAATCTAATTGTAAACAACATCAATGCGGCCTTGATGAATTCACCATGGAGTAAACTATGTTGGGGAAATATCTTCTTCACTAATTTTAAAAAAATATATCAAATTATCCTTAGTTAAAACACCTTTAACTTTAGGGAAAATGTATTTCAATATACTTTTCAATAAAAAAATCCCAACAATCCCTATGGGGTTTTATAAAACATGTAATCACAAATGAACTGATATAATATATGGAAAATGGTTTTGGAATCGTGTGAAATTAAAAATTCTCCACGGATAATAATCAATGGAATATTAAAAATATCATATGACATTGAAAAGTATCATAATATTGAAGTATGGCATAAATTTAAGCATATAAAATCTTGTGAAAAAATATACTTTCATATTTTTCATAGGAAAAACTTATGAAAAAAGATACAATAATCACATTCACAAAACAAATTACGATTAAAGAGTCAAACATATTGTTCGCACACCAAACTAGTGAGAAAGTATTCACACTTCACGTTCTAAAAAAATTTAATAATTGTTCGAAAGTCACATTTACATAAAAACATGCGAATAAAGATTCTGAAATCATTTTTTAAAAAAATTTGAAAAAAAGATTCTCACTTCATATTTACAGAACAATTCAGTATCTCATATGATAAGAAATCTTAACAAATTCATTGTAAGGATTAATTTAAACCCATTAATAAATCACCCATACATTACAGTGCCAATTGAAAATAATAATTCCATATGTAAAGTAATAATTTTTTAGATATGGGTTTCATTCCTTAAATCATAAATAACTCATGGAAATGATAATGGGTTTCACAAAACTTATAGATGATATCATAAAAAAGTTTCCTAAAAAATATAAACTATTGATACTTAAAAATAAATAACCCTAAAAGAGTAATATATAAGAATATTTAGGGTTTTATTTATTAGAAATTACTCCCTAGAAAAAATATATATATATATAGGGAGAATTGTTTTGAAATCACAAAGGATATTTAAAAAAATTGTCTTTGGCATATAATATGTGGTTATGGTAAAATTGAATTGTCATTTTGGGAAAGGTTACCTATGAGAAAGTGAAAATAATTAATTTTAAGAATAAATATTTATAAATCAACATCAATAATGAAGCATGAAAAATAAATAAAGGTCTCAAAATATTAATGTGAAAACAATTTAAAATATTTTACTTTTTAAAATTAATCTTTAATTATAAATCCTTAAATAAGACATAAATCGTAGAAAACTTTAAGTTGAAAGTTTTCAAAATAATTAACTTTTTTAAAAAAATATTTCATTTTGGATCCTTGAAAATTAAATAAATTATTCAAAAAGGAGAACAAAAATCATTGGATGAAATTTAATTTAGAAAAAACATCAATAAGAGGTCCTTGAAATTACATTATTGTTATAAAAAATAATTTTCAAGTGGATGAAATCAAAATTTATTTTGAAAGGATGTATAATATTTTTATATATTATGAAATACCAATACTGAAAACCAAAATCATAAAATGAATTATTAATTGTTCCCTTTAAAAAATGGTAAGGGAAAATTGGAGGGTATCATGAGTTAACAGATATTCAGATTTCAAAATAAAAATAGAATTTTTTTTGGGAATAACGAACATGTAAATGGAGGAAATCCATCTTTAAAGGAGGTGATATTTTTGAAAAATGTTTTACCTTTATGAGAAATAAATTAAATGAAAAGTAATATTTTATTTCAAAAAAAAATTTAACATATAATAAGGATCCAATTTCATATAAAATAGGAAATAATAGAATTTTTCAATATTGGAAGAATGATTCTTAATGAATAATAATTTAAATCAATGAAAATACATTTGAATTCACAAAATCCATTACGAATGTTATAATTTATGAATCTAAAAACATTTTAAAAGTGGTTTATATAGTTTTTGGGACTAAAGAATCCAATAAATATTAATAAATGACTATTGTGGATATGAGATGTTTAAAATAAAGTTGGGTGACTTAAAATTATGCTCACCACAATGCATCCACCTTAGGACCTCATAACATTTCTGCAATGAGGGATCGTAACAATTCATGGCATTCCCAAAAATTAAAATCTCATTGTGGGGTGAGGAAAAGATATAACACTTCCCAAAAAATGAATCTTTTTTGTGGTTATAGGTGTCTATATCCTACCACATGAAATTGAATTTTCATATATGGGATGATCTGGTGACTACCTAGCCATTAGAAAAAAAAGATCATTGGCTGGGTAAGGTGGTTAGATCCTTTCCCCCATAAACTAATTTTCATTTTCAGTTCATGGAAGTGAATTCACTTCCACCATAAATTGAAATCATTTTTAGGGTGAGGGGTTCATATCCTTCCTCCCATAATTAAATTTTATTTTGGGGAGGAGAGTGGTGAATCATGCTCTTCTAGAAACATAAGTCAATTTCAGAGGGTGTCCGATTATCTAACAACTTATTTATGAAAAACCGTTCTTCCCAAACTTTATATGTAAAAAATTCCTTCAGTGTGTGAAATAGGAAAATTTTGTATTATTGATGGATGGGAAAAGAGATATTCATTAGAAGTCAAGAAGAATAAAAGGGAATACGACTCACAATTCAGAAACTAATTGATTGATTGCATACTAAAATACAAAGGAAACCCCCAAAAGGGAGTATATGGCTAAATTCCCAGATCTAAAAAAGATACTTTTCCCAAATTGGACCATCTTGGATGCCTACAAATGAAATCTCCTTCGTCATTCAAAAATGACCATGAAGGAATCTCCCTTCATGGGGGAGACCCTTTGTGATTCCCCATCAGGCATAGTAAAGAATAGTATGTGGAATACAGTATATTAGGTTATTTGAACATCTCACTCTCACTATTCTCCTCTAATATTGTGTTTAGATTCATTTTATCCACTTTGTGAACTGTCAAAAAAATTCCCCAAAACACTCAAAAAGTCTTAAGGAAGGTAAAATCAAGACATCCTCCAAAGCCTCTGTATATTCATGATTAGAGCCCGGGGAACCTCAGTATTCCCTAATGATCATAAATTCTCATGGTAAATGAGGTCCCACTATTAACATGCCTAATAAGTTGGGTAATATGAATGATCAAAATCCTAAATTCTCAGGGTAAAAAGGATATAGACCATAGGGATGGTAAGAGAAGACTCCTCATGTTCGGTGGTGACATATGTTGCTCATAGCCCCACTCTCTTCCCCTCTTCCACATGTCTAGAGGGGAAGGGAGGGGTACTCTTAAGGAATACCTACTAGAACAATCCCCTAGCCCTTATTGTAGGATATCTCCTACCAGTACCTCATTCACCAGTAGGTGAATGAGTTTATTTAATGTGTTAGATCATCCACTTCCAATTGATTCACACACTGTGCATGAGTAATGTGGACATAGTGGACAATAGTGATCATATAATTTGCATAATTACATATTCCCAACATGGGTCTCATACTATGTGTAAGCCACAACACTCCGACCACATGGTCTTCAATTACTATCTAAATGGTATATGTATGTAACAGCCCAAGATTTTATGAAAAATATTCTTTTTAATTTCACTAATGTCTTGTGTTGTATGCTACACCAAAAGGATATTGCACAACACGCATCCTTGACTTGCCTTGTATTACATGCAATCACGACCTTCCTCAATAGCGTGTGTAGTACGCAATACCTAGTTTCACTAAACAACGATATGCTATTAAAATATTATTAAAACTAGCCGTTATGAATAGTAATAACCACTTTTTGAAATTTTGTAAATTTTATTTTTCAAAATGGACTTTATCTTTGGATTCGTAATATCAAAATTAGCTTAGGGTGAAATTTTGGTACTTTTCGGATAACTTTCATTTTCTGATGAATAGTGAAAATTACTAAATTTTAGTTAAAAACAACTTTTTCAATCGAAATAATTAATAGTGATAAATTATTAATTTAAGTGGTTTTAAAGTATATTTAGAATATATTTTTACAATTTAATACAATTTTGGTCATTGGATGTAATTTCACATTTAAACCAGACATAAACAAGTGTCAATCTTTTGATAGATATTGTTTCTTAAAAACACTCTATTTGTTTTAACAGCGGGATTTAATTATAAAATTAATTAATGAAACTTCTATGATATGAATTTGGTAAAATAGACTTCATTTTTGAATTCGGAATATGAAATATATCTTAGGTTGAAATTTTGGCATTGTTCTGAAAAACATCAATTTTTGATGAATAGTGAAACTACTAAGTGGTAGTTAAAAAAACTAATTTCTTCATAAATCTTAATTTTACTGCTTCTGTGAATGGAATTTCAAAAATACAAGAGGCACGGTTTATGTCAGTAAGTAAAATGTGGTTCAATGAGATGCAAATATTTTTTGGTGAATAGTAACTTTTTACTTTTATTTACCACGGTTAAAAGTAAATTGGGTAATTAAGGGTAAAAATGAAATAATATTACCCTAACACATGTCCTAATCCTATTGGACAAGTGTATCTCGACCAAAACAACCTTAAGTGTAAAATATTATCATTTAGGCCCACTTGGATTAGATTAGGACATTTATTATTAATTTATTTAAAGAAGGCTTAAAATAGTTAAAATCAAAGTTTAATAAGTAAATCATTTTTAGTAGTGGTTATACATAAGTTAATTAGACTATAAATATTAATTAGAAAGATAAAACTATTTACTACATAATCGTATTTTATTTGTAATTTTTAGACATTAAATAATTTAATTTATTTATGACACAATGATGATGCAGTAATTATCTTATTAATGAAATATTGACATAATTGATGTTATAAACACCAAAATAAATGTAATTTGAGACTTTTTATGAATTCCACTAATTTTATAGGTTACTATGATATATTAGTGTTGATTTAATAAACTTGGTTTGAACATATAATTCTTTTATGACTTTCACAAAAATCATATATCAAATAGTGTCAAAATTGACACAAAATAGTTTTTAAATAAAATATTATATTATTAATTGTTATTTTATTCCTAAAAACCTAAGTTTCGGCCAAATGACTTAGATAAGGATATATATATTAATAATAAATAATTTGGGGTTCGTTTGGCATGTTATAGTAAGTGTATTAACCATATAGTGTAAGAAAACAAAAAGACACGGTAAAAGTTAAATTATTTAACTTAGAGTTAAATCTAATTGATAAGGTTAACATAATAACCTAAACTTGTCTAAATCCTATAGTTTGATAGGATTTAGACCCATACCCACTTTAGATTCGAAATAATACCCTTTGGAACCATTATAAACCGATTTTGACTTTAATATAAAATAATATTTTGAGATATTGCTAAGGTGCCCCTCTCCTCCCTTATAAAAGGGCACCTCCTCCCCCTCCTCCTCACACCAATTTGAGCACTCAAGCTTGGAAAACCCCTGCCAAAATCCCTTATCCACTTCCCTAGAATAATCCTAGAGGTCCTGGTCTTCTTCAAAGACCAATCTTAGTTCCCTAAGTGGAGGATTCAAAGAGGTGTTTCAAAGAAGAGGTAATATCCATTACCGATCTTTTCAATTTCTTTCTTCTTCAAATTCTTCTTATTTAGTTGTTTCATGATAAAGTAATAACATCAGTATTACTTACATACTGATATGTTATTATAAATATGAAAACAACTCTAATTAACCTTCTATCCATCCTACGGAAAAAGGAAATCACCGCACGTGCGTACGTACGGAATACCGTCTCCACGCCGTGGTGTAATCTATTTTCCGCCACCACCTTAATTGGATGGGTATAATGATTTAATGAGTAACTATATATTATTATTATAAAGTGATATTGATACTGAAATATTATACATACACTTCAACACAATTCCACGACCATGGGAACGATATCATCGCTCGTGCGTACGTACGGACTACCGTCTCCACGACGCGATGAGATTCATTCTCAATGATTAACCATTCATGAATGATTATAAAGTATATATAATAAGTACTAATGAAATATATGACATAATAATGATATTGGAATTATTTATATTTATATGTATGTCATCTACTTAATTCCATTCAATTCAATAAGGAAACGAAAACAGCGTTCATGCGTACGTACGGACTACCGTCTCCATGAACGGTGTATTTCTTTCCATTTACTGATTTATTATATATGTATATTCTGAATATATATATATAAATCATGTTTTATATTCTGGAATTAAGTAATCATGATCTAAGTAATCATATGAATAATTACAAGTTAAAAACACGAACGACAAATGAGACGATGTTACCCAAAACGCTACTTTAAAAAAAACGGGTAATATAAAGTCATAAGTGGACCATATATGATATAATAACAAGTAATATGATTCTAGAATAAGTCAATAACATGATTTAAATCATTATACAGGAGGTTCGGACACTTACAAAGCAAGTCGGACCTAAGGTAAGGGAAATATCACAATCTCATTTTTATCCGAGATTGTTTATTCGTAAGTATTTACTGGGGTGTATTTTATCATCCACATCCATGTTTCATCAATATGTAATATTATTTCCATCTACCTACAATTTTTTAAATCCATTTTTACCCTTCGGTGAGTTTTTAGTAATATGTATGAAAGGAATCTTTTGTCGTTTTTCGTACGAGGTACTTTTTGACTTTTCCGACAAAAGTACGAAGAATGTTTTTTTAACTTATACGGCATGAATGGATTTTTAAAAAATTATTTCTAAGAAGAATAATTTACAAGTTTTCAAGTTTATTTTTAATCAACTTCTTTTAGTTTTAAATTGTAAGACATGTTAAGAAAGGAAAATGTTTTTGAAGTAGAAAGGATATTTTCCTCAAGAATGGATTTCAAGTGTTTTATCAAAATTATTTTCCATCTAAGATAATAAAGGGTTATGTTTCTATCCCTATTATTACATGGATTTGATTATGTTGTGATGGAAATATTTTTATTAATTCCTTTATCTTATATGAATTGTTTTATGATGTCATGTTGTTTAAGAATCCCATTTTTATTTCATGGGTTACGCTATGATGTATGGTTTATGATTATGTGGCACACATAAGAAAGGATTCATTAAAAGATGGGTGGGACCTATATCCCCCTCCAATGCATTGGGTAAAGATTTATATCTCATGAGATAGACATGGCTGGAACAGAAGGTTATTTCGGTTCAGTGAAACAGGACTGAAATGAGGAGTGAACTCGGTTCAGAAATGGACTTTGTCCGCTAAGATAGTCTTGGAAATGAGTCATTACTAACAAGAAATGATTTTCCATGACTATGTGTGCATGCCAAAAAGTTTCAAGTTTCATGTTATGATTATGGGGATCTTATTCTCACTTCTATGATTTATTCCATGTTAAGATATTATGATCTCTCTTTTGCAGGTTAAGATTTCCAAAAGTTATGTTCTTATGAATATGATGTGATTGATTTCTATTTTGTTTACCCTTAATGAGCATTTGAGCTCACCCTTTTATGTTTTCTTTTCCCCAGGATATAAAGTAAGGTTTTAGGTAAAAAAAAAAGAAGATCTTTATGGGAGATATTGAAGATCTTTCACCACGATTAGAAGATTACGTTCCGAGTTTCCAAAGACACTAAACTATTACGATCCTTGAGTGTGTGTTTTTTTTATGTACTGAGTATTACGCAAAAGTGATGTAATGTTCATGTACGTTAGGCTTCGGGTCTCTACAGTTGGTATCAGAGGAAAGGTTTAGTCAACCTTTGGAAACTAGGATGCGAGAACTTTAGTGAGATCCCTAGAGATATTTCTAAGGTATGTCTAGGGATTTCCCTAAGGTTAAGTATACGTATAGGTTATAGTACTAGAATTACGCTAACGATCATAGAATTAAACCTAAGATGTTAGATATTGAAGGTACTCCCCCTTTATTATGTTGTTTTCCCTAGCATGATTTTTGCCTCTCACACTATTCTTTTTGGGTTTTAGACGATGGCTGGAACCCGAAGGAACCGTGTTGATCAATGCAATGGACAATGCAATGATTGCCCTCCTGAAAAAACAAATGTTATGGGAGATGGAGTGCAAAATCTTATTGTTATACTTACACAAGCTATGAATCATTCTGGACTTCCAAATGAGCAGAGAAGGGAACAATATTCTATTGAGTCCTTCATGAGGCAACGTCCACCTTCTTTCAGTGGGTCTTCTGATCCACTTGTTGCTGAACAATGGATCAGTACCACTGAAAAGATATTTTCAGTTCTTCAATGTTCTGAGCATGATAAAGTCATCTTAGCAGTATATCGTTTGGAAGGTGAAGCTGATCAATGGTGGAATCTTATCAAGAATACGAGGCAAAGAGATGAAATTGAGTCCATGGAATGGGACGAGTTCAAGAACTTGTTTTTCAGTAAGTACTTCCCTCGTATTCTTCAAACAAAGATGGAAAAGGAGTTTCTTGAGCTGAAGCAGAAGGATGATGAATCTGTTGGTATATACGAAGCAAATTTTACAAGACTTGCAAGGTATGCATCTGGAATCATCATCCAACCTGAAAGTAAAGTTGATCGATTTTTCAGTGGCTTAAAACCAAGTCTTCGAAAGGCATTAGCTATAAGAGACTTTAGTAGCTATGAAGAAATTGTGCATTGTGCTATCAAGGTAGAAATGGAAGTTGGTGTTACATATCAATCTCATGGTTTTGACAAGAAACGAAAGATGGAGTTCATGGAGAAATCTCAGAATAATGGTGAAAAGAAGATGAATGTTTCCTTATCCACAAATTTTGGAAAGAAGCATGGTGGAGATTGTCTTAAAGGGACTAGAAAATGTTTTAAGTGTGGAAAAGAAGGTCATCGAGTAGATGAGTGTCGAAGTAATGGAAAAAGGGATTCTAATGATGTGAATAAAGCAAACACTGAAGAGAATGCACCACCAACACTTCAATGCTTCAAGTGCAAGGAAATGGGGCATTATGCTAATAAATGCCCTAATCCTAGGGTTAGTGATGATCAACAAGAGCAACCACTGATGGCAAAGGACAAAGGGAAGTCACATGCGATCACTATTGGCGATGTTGAATATGACAACGATGTGGTGGAATGATTAAGTGTTTATGTAATGGGATTCCAAAAAAATATTGTATCATGGAGTATTGGAATATTTATGTATTGGTATAATGTGGTATTCAATGTAATTGAGATATTTTTGGAAATAAGATGATATACGCATAATGAAGGGAAAACGAGAAAACAAAATGTTTAACATTATTCATGAGCTCATGATTGATATAAGGACTAAGTGATATCATGGTTTGAGTATATAGAATTTTGAGGATTTTGGTATGTGGAAAGTGTTAACTTTTAACTGCATTCATTTTTTTCCCTAAGGTATTCAAGAGAATACACGATTAAGGACTTTGAATGTTTGGAATGTGACCAACAAAACATACCTTATGATATATGGGGATCAACGATGGTGTTAAATCTCTGGTAATCGTTTTCACTATGTTATGAGAGTGGAATGCAGTATTATGGATAAGCCTAAAGATTGGAATGGATTATGTTGGACATAAGTTAGTATTTTTTAAGGATAGAATTTTTTTTCGATATTATTGATGGGATGTTATAGTGATATAGTTTTAGAAAAAGGACAACCTGCAGGACGGGCGACAACCCATCGCGTCGGACAAGGATGTAGGAATCGAACCCACAACCGAAGTGTGACTGGCCTTTATCGCCTACCACTGGCCTACAGGAAGTCCCTGTTTAGTAGAAACTAGTTTTATTATATTAAGCAGTATGATATATGATGTATAAGTCCATTTTAGGAACCATATATGATTAATCTCACTATAGAATGACTTATGTATATTTAATAACTTTTGCTAACCTTTTGTTTGAGACAGATGAAATGACCCATCATTCTATCATAGGATCTGCTAACACTTCACGAATAACAAATTTAACTTCATTTATTTAAGAGATGAAGTGGAAATTGTTCAAGGCACGAACAACAGTGAGATTGTACCAAAATAAAGTAAGTATTTATTCTAATTCAAATTCTTCAACTTTAGGGAAACGATCTTGAAAACCAAAAATGTTGTCCTAGTGATCTTATATCTGATAAATCAGATGGTACCTTAGATCGTCACAAATTTTTGGCTTTGTGATTGATGGATTTTCCATAGCCATGTTCTCTACCACTCCCCATCAGAACATGATGGTTAGATTTCTCTTCCATATCCATATTTTCACCTATGTGGAATCCCAGTGATTAGTTTATTTGGGTAACCGTTAAGTTTCAAACTTTTGTTTTTAAAGATTGGTTTTGGTAATCCTTTTTACGATGTGGGTTTCTATTAAAAAAACTTTCAAGTAGTAAACCATTTATAACCCAGACGAATTTCGAGGGCGAAATTCATTTTAAGGGGGGTAGAATGTAACATCCCAAGAGTTTATGAAAAATATTCTTTTTAATTTCACTAATGTCTTGTGTTGTACGCTACACCAAAAGGATCTTGCACAACACGCATCCTTGAATTTCCTTGTATTACATGCAATCGCGACCTTCCTCAATAGCGTGTGTAGTACGCAATACCGAGTTTCACTAAACAACGATATGCTATTAAAATATTATTAAAACTAGCCGTTATGAATAGTAATAACCACTTTTTGAAATTTTGTAAATTTTATTTTTCAAAATGGACTTTATCTTTGGATTCGTAATATCAAAATTATCTTAGGGTGAAATTTTGGTACTTTCCGGATAAATTTCATTTTCTGATGAATAGTGAAAATTACTAAATTTTAGTTAAAAACAACTTTTTCAATCGAAATAATTAATAGTGATAAATTATTAATTTAAGTGGTTTTAAAGTATATTTAGAATATATTTTTACAATTTAATACAATGTTGGTCATTGGATGTAATTTCACATTTAAACCAGACATAAACAAGTGTCAATCTTTTGATAGATATTGTTTCTTAAAAACACGCTATTTATTTTAACAGTGGGATTTAATTATAAAATTAATTAATGCAACTTCTATGATATGAATTTGGTAAAATAGACTTCATTTTTGAATTCGGAATATGAAATATAGCTTAGGTTGAAATTTTGGTATTGTTCTGAAAAACATCAATTTTTGATGAATAGTGAAACTACTAAGTGGTAGTTAAAAAAATTAATTTCTTCATAAATCTTAATTTTACCGCTTTTGTGAATGGAATTTCAAAAATCAAAGAGACACGGTTGATGTCAGTAAGTAAAATGTGGTTCAATGAGATGAAAATAATTTTTGGTGAATAGTAACTTTTTACTTTTATTTACCACGGTTAAAAGTAAATTGGGTAATTAAGGGTAAAAATGATATAATATTACCCTAACACATGTCCTAATCCTATTGGACAAGTTTATCTCGACCAAAAACAACCTTAAGTGTAAAATATTATCATTTAGGCCCACTTGGATTAGATTAGGACATTTATTATTAATTTATTTAAAGAAGGCTTAAAATAGTTAAAATCAAAGTTTAATAAGTAAATCATTTTTAATATGGGGTTATACATAAGATAAATTCGACTATAAATATTAATTAGAAAGATAAAACGATTTCCTACATAATGGTATTTTATTTTTAATTTTTAGACATTAAATAATTTAATTTATTTATGACACAATGATGATGTAGTAATTATCTTATTAATGAAATATTGACATAATTGATGTTATAAACACCAAAATAAATGTAATTTGAGACTTTTTATGAATTCCACTAATTTTATAGGTTAATATGATATATTAGTGTTGATGTTATAAACTTGTTTCGAACATATAATTCTGTTATGACTTTCACAAAAATCATATATCAAATAGTGTCAAAATTGACACAAAATAGTTTTTAAATCAAATATTATATTATTAATTGTTATTTTATTCTTAAAAATCTAAGGTTCGGCCAAATGACTTAGATAAGGATATATATATTTATAATAAATAATTTGGGGTTCGTTTGGCATGTTATAGTAAGTGTATTAACCATATAGTGTAAGAAAACAAAAAGACACGATAAAAGTTAAATTATTTAACTTAGAGTTAAATCTAATTGATAAGGTTAAAATAATAACCTAAACTTGTCTAAATCCTATTGGTTGATAGGATTTCGACCCATCCCCACTTTAGCTTCGAAATAATACCCTTTGGAACCATTATAAACCGATTTTGACTTTAATATAAAATAATATTTTGAGATATTCCTAAGGTGCCCCTCTCCTCCCTTATAAAAGGGAACCTCCTCCCCCTCCTCCTCACACCAATTGGAGCACTCAAGCTCGGACAAACCCTGCCAAAATCCCTTCTCCACTTCCCTAGAATAATCCTAGAGGTCCTGGTCTTCTTCAAAGACCAATCTTAGTTCCCTAAGTGGAGGATTCAAAGAGGTGTTTCAAAGAAGAGGTAATATCCATTACCGATCTTTTCAATTTCTTTCTTCTTCAACTTCTTCTTATTTAGTTGTTTCATGATAAAGTAATAACATAAGTATTACTTACATACTGATATGTTATTATAAATATGAAAACAACTCTAATTAACCTTCTATCCATCCTACGGAAAAAGGAAATCACCGCGCGTGCGTACGTACGGAATACCGTCTCCACGCCGTGGTGTAATCTATTTTCCGCCACCACCTTAATTGGATGCGTATAATGGTTTAATGAGTAACTATATATGATTATTATAAAGTGATATTGATACTTAAATAGTATACATACACTTCAACACAATTCCACGACCATGGGAACGATATCATCGCTCGTGCGTACGTACGGACTACCGTCTCCACGACGCGATGAGATTCATTCTCAATGATTAACCATTCATGAATGATTATAAAGTATATATAATAAGTACTAATGAAATATATGACATAATAATGATACTAGAATTATTTATATTTATATGTATGTCATCTACTTAATTCCATTTCAATTCAATAAGGAAACGAAAACAGCGTTCATGCGTACGTACGGACTACCGTCTCCATGAACGGTGTATTTCTTTCCATTTACTGATTTATAATATATGTATATTCTGAATATATATATATAAATCATGTTTTATATTCTGGAATTAAGTAATCATGATCTAAGTAATCATATGAATAATTACAAGTTAACAACACGAACGACAAATGATACGATGTTACCCAAAACGCTACTTAAAAAAAAACGGGTAATATAAAGTCATAAGTGGAACATATATGATATAATAACAAGGAATATGATTCTGGAATAAGTCAATAACATGATTTAAATCATTATACAGGAGGTTCGGACACTTAAAAAGCAAGTCGGACCTAAGGTAAGGGAAATATCACAATCTCATTTTTATCCGAGATTGTTTCTTCGTAAGTATTTATTGGGGTGTATTTTATCATCCACATCCATGTTTCATCAATATGTAATATTATTTCCATCCACCTACAATTGTTTAATTCCATTTTTACCCTTCGGTGAGTTTTTAGTAATATGTATGAAAGGAATCTTTTGTCGTTTTTCGTACGAGGTACTTTTTGACTTTTCCGACAAAAGTACGAAGAATGTTTTTTTTAACTTATACAGCATGAATAGATTTTTAAAAAATTATTTCTAAGAAGAATACTTTACAAGTTTTCAAGTTTATTTTTAATCAACTTATTTTAGTTTTAAATTGTAAGACATGTTAAGAAAGGAAAATGTTTTTGAAGTAGAAAGGATATTTTCCTCAAGAATGGATTTCAAGTGTTTTATCAAAATTATTTTCCATCTAAGATAATAAAGGGTTATGTTTCTATCCCTATTATTACATGGATTTGATTATATTGTGATGGAAATATTTTTATGAATTCTTTTATCTTATATGAATTGTTTTATGATGTCATGTTGTTTAAGAATCCCATTTTTATTTCATGGGTTACGCTATGATGTATGGTTTATGATTATGTGGCACACATAAGAAAGGATTCATTATAAGATGGGTGGGACCTATATCTCCCTCCAATGCATTGGGTAAAGATTTATATCTCATGAGATAGACATGGATGGAACGGAAGGTTATTTCGGTTCAGTGAAACAGGACTGAAACGAGGAGTGAACTCGGTTCAGAAATGGACTTTGTCCGCTAAGAAAGTCTTGGCAATGAGTCATGACTAACAAGAAATGATTTTCCATTACTATGTGTGCATGCCACAAAGTTTCAAGTTTCATGTTATGATTATGGGGATCTCATTTTCACTTCTATGATTTATTCCATGTTAATATATTATGATCTCTCTTTTGCAGGTTAAGATTTCCAAAAGTTATGTTCTTATGAATATGATGTGATTGATTTCTCTTTTGTTTACCCTTACTGATCATTTGAGCTCACCCTTTTATGTTTTCTTTTCCCCAGGATATAAAGAAAGGTTTTAGGTAAAAAAAAAAGAAGATCTTTATGGGAGATATTGAAGATCTTTCACCACGATTAGAAGATTACGTTCCGAGTTTCCAAAGACACTAAACTATTATGATCCTTGTGTGTGTGTTTTTTTATGTACTGAGTATTCCGCAAAAGTAATGTAATGTTCATGTACGTTAGGCTTTGGGTCTCTACAATGTAGGAATCCTTCTTGTGGTTAAAACCCATTAACCTCAAATCACACTAATATTTTGGGGTCCATATTCCTAGTTATGTATTATCTATATGGGAGCCTAAATTCTTTTGTGATCTATTTCACTTCACTCTCATTGGCCCAAATCCCTGGTTCATGTTTGCTTATTATAGTTCCACATTCCTTACCAGATTAACCACATAGGGCTTCTAAGGTGTAGGTCCCACACCACCCTTTTCTACACACCTCTCTCTTAAACATCCTTGTCATATCATGTTAAACTACATGATCTAGTCCTTGTAACATAACCCTAAATAGTATTACATGTCATATGATGTGACATCGAACTACATGGGTTTTAATTGCTTTTGGAAGGATGCATATGAACCCCTCTTATGGGACTAATCCCAATACCAAAAAAACATTAATCTCCCTATATTACATTGAATTCTAGAGCACTATGCTAAATAGATTAAAACTATAAATCCTAAAATAATAGGCGTGAAAATACTGAGAACCTCAGATATATATAGATAGGTCCATTGATGTATAACCTTAGATATATATAGATGGTTTCATTCTAGGAGAACAAATAATTTATAAAAATATTTCCATTTATGGAGAACCTTTGATATATACTGATGGTTCCATTGATGGAGAACCTATGATACATACTGGTGATTACTCTAGAATTTATAAGTAATTAGTTGAAAATATGAAGAGTGACCAAATTTATTTTGATTATTTATATAGGATTCATGAACATGATATAAATACATTAGAGTTTCCCAAATTAAGAAATATTTCCCCTCCAAATAGTGTGATGTTATCGACCTCCCATCATATTGATCAATGATATTTCGTAATTTTATAGGTATGAATCCCCAATGACCACATGCCTTTGGAAAGTAGGTCAATGAACTACAAAGTTAGAAGCAGTTATTGAGTGTTTCTAAGGTTAATCCCTACTCTCCTGAATGATTGTGAATCCTCTCTAAGCCCCTCACAATTGACAATTGGGTGATGATCCTCTATAAGGGAAAAAATGGTTAACATGGTGTGAAACAATTATTAAGCCAAAAAAATAAATATTTGTGTTACCCACATATCGGGTCATTTCACTATGTGTATTAATATGAAGCTAAAATGGGACTGACTTGGATCATTCAATGTAGTCAATTAGCTGTCACTTATTTTCCTATGATACTATATTGATAAATTTCTCTAATTGGGCATATTTATTATATATAGAATATTTCCTTATAACTCCCTTTGATCCAAATATAGAATCATTACTAACAAAAAGAACTTACGTGTCAAAAAAAAATCATGTGTCAGGTCTTCATCAAATTAGAGGATGTTATCACCCTTGCAAAACCGTCAACAATAGGTAAACAACACATTAATCAAGGTTTAAAACCTCAATCGTATGATTATAATGTAGGAAGGGGCACATGAAACATTCTAAGACAAGAATCCCTATCAACCATCAACTCATCCATGACTAGGGGCAAGGAAACAAGCGGTGATAGACATTGTTTCAATTTCATTCAGAAGCCTATCTATAGAACATAGAAACTAGTCCCTCCCTTAATCAACAGATGAAAATTGAGAGGTAAAAAATGGCCTCATAACACCAACATGGGACCCCCCCTGAAGTTCTCTAGTCTACAACCACCGTCAATAGCACAAGATGGCATCAAATCAACAGCATGATGAGGATGCAACTCAGTGAGCCATATCTAAGATCTCCTTCACTCAACCACTAAGAAAAATTCACCAAGAGTGGATTTTAAACAACTATGATTGACCATTCAATCATATTCCCACTATTTATACCCACAAAAATACTACAACAGATATTTATGATTAGAACTAAACCCTTTCTTTCACCAATAAATCATTCCAATAAAGTTCTCATCATTTATAGAAGCTTTATAGTATATCCCAGTGGAAAATATGGGATTTACCCATGTTTCCTCCTCCACAAGTCAAACATATAAGTATGTTCTAATAGAAATGGAAGATATGAGTATTCATATACTCATCCAACCATAGAATGGGAATATGTCCCTATTCCATCAGCAGATGTTACCCTTCACATCCTAATGGAAATGGAGGGGAATACATATATCCATTCCCACATTCTTTAAACCTGACAACATATGATGCTATAAATTGAAGTAATAAATGATAGGATGCATAACTATGTCCCTATAATTGGGGTATCTCATAAACACAAGGAGGATTCTACTCAGGAGAAGACACCCAATCTTTCTCTAGTCCATGAGGTTCATCGACACATTCCCCCAATTAATGGAAAACATGATAGGGAACATACGCTCTTTGAAAATAGATATTGCCAGTCTATATTTAAGATCCTTTCATGGTAGACATATATCCCTTTCAAAAGTAAGATTTGTCAGCATATCCTAGATGTAACACAAGATCCATTAATGTGAACTGCTTTATATGAATGTCATTATCCATGATAAGTGGATCCAACTGCCCAATGGAAGGAACCCAAGAATAAGTCACGGAAAAGGAAATCAGTAATACAATAGAAAGCCTATGGAAAATCTCTACTCAACACTGATGTTCTTAAAACCCTTTTACACTTATCAATTTAAACTAAAGATCCAAATAAATTTTCACTATTTTAAGGATTCAATTTTTTTAGTTTCAAAGGTATTCCCAACAACATTATTACCAATAATTATAGAGTCCCTCCCCAAAATATTCCCAATGATGGATGACTATATGACCATATTAATATTGATTGTAAGAATATTTCTTTTTGTGAGCACCACTAAAGCCCTCCTCATTATCAAAGGATCAATCAAATAGAAGGCCCACCCCTTTATAAAACCCACCTTGAAGGTCCTACCTTGGGAATACACTATAGAGTTATCCTTGTTGAAGGACATTGAGCCACGATGTTTGTCCTCCCCTTGATGGTATTTATTATAATGTTCCTCTCTATAATGGTTATTATTTTCAAAATAATGTTTTCCCTATTCCAAATCAAATCTATTAAATCCATCATATGTAAGGTAATTAGGAATATGAGGCCAATCATACCTAATGCCTTATCATTAGAAAGAGATATCCAATCTCAACTGGAAGAAAGAATAAGGAAATAGTCATTATCTAAACCACCATTGGATTAAAAAGATTCCATGATAAAAGATAAGATACCAAATAATCCCACTATCTAAAAAAATATACAATGAAATACCCACATTGGTCAGATTATGTGGAGGAATATCTTTCAGGAAATGAAATGAACATAGTTCTTGTGAGAAATAAACATGATAAAGATAATATACTGGTCATGTTTTGGCCATTAAAAAATTCTTAGTACAATATTCCAATGGTTTTATCTGAAGAATTCATGTAAAAAATCATCTAAATTTATAGATGACTCTTCAACATTTAAAAACTCTATCTTAATAATGCTGCGAAGATCCTGACAAGGAGATAGAAGAATAACCTCACCAAATTGATTTTATATCTATATATTCCATATGATGCACAAAATTAGAAAAGATACATGAAAAAATTCATCATTATTGTTTCAATTCTCTACACAGTCGACATCAATTTATGGTTTATGTACAATCTTTATTTCATATCAGAGGATAGGGGTTATGGAGAACGCCACTTCATTTCACTGCCAACCTAATAAATCCCACCCAATGTGGCATCGACCAATTTAATTTCTTCATTATGACTCCTAGAGGTGGAATATTCCATTTATATATTTTAGTAGATCATGACTAAATATTAGATTCATTAGGACTGAGAATAGTAGAGTATGAAATGGATCATGCATGAGGAATCTAAAAATACTAAGCATGTCTCCCACTTGAGAAAATCCAATCATAAAATAACAATGATGTCTTCTAAGTCAGATAACTCATGTGAAAAAAAATATATTTCACCTAGATAATTCTTGAATAAAAACTCATAAGATCAATAGAGCAACCACAATAGTTGTTTCTGCAATAGTACATGAACTGCCCCAACCCGCTAGGTTGGGAGAATATCTACCTTAAAAGATGCCTTCAAGATCACACAAAATGGTCTGAAATTCTATAGTAGGGGATTAGAGATATACCAACCCATATGTCTGGTTGAATTTTTACCTTAATCCCCCTCACAGAGGTAAGTTTTCTCTTTATAAGGAAATGTTACCATAACCATCTCCTCATAGTGTTCCCCATCTAGCATCCCGCACTCTGATGGGAAAAAACATATAATGAGGTTTTTAGGGAGAAATATTTGAATCAATATTCATAAGATGATTCAAGAGAATCCCGCTGTGGAAGAATGAGATCGCACAAAGGTCATAAGAAGAAGATACCACCCTCTTTTCATCCCATCAGTGATGAAACATTCAATACACGTTAGGCATCAAGAAACGTCATCGACACTAACCTTATGGATACCACTAAAGGTGAAGCCAATGTTTATTAAATGGAATATAATGTTTATGTGAGGAACATTTTTCAAACTGAAATTATTGAAAAATATTTTCATAATAGAAATACAAGGATTTATAATGGTCTTGGAGATCCCACAAACACTATGATACCACCTCCCTAGAGGGATTCATCCACTTAAAAGGGTAATGAATGTCCACTTCCCACACCTCACATAAACATGCTGAAAAACTTATATATTAGGAAATATTCCCTCACTATTTGGAAAAGATTAAGTATTTGAAGAAACTCAACATAGAACTTCTAAGATGTGACATATTGGATGGGTATTTCCTTTGGAAAAAAACTCATCTAGCTCTCCAAACCAATTTCCCTCAACAAGTAGGACTCAACATACCAACTATAGTAGAATCAGGAAACCTATTCAACCTTGGATCCAAACAAAAAAGTGAATTTAGTCCTAATAGTGGTAGTACATTATGAGTTCCTCACATTGAGGAAATAACAAGATCCTTTTTAGGTGAGTCATCTCTAGCTGACCTATGTAGGTTATCAGTCACAAGCCCTGATAGAACAAATATATAATTCCATAGATATGAATAACCATTTTCAAGATCCACCACTAAAATATATATTTTTATTAAGAGAATCACTTTTTAGGGAAATGTGGGAAACCATACAAGTACAATAATGGACAATCAGCCAGCATCATAAGTAATCGCCGAATCTTTAAATTTCAGTTTAAGCCTTTTTGAAACCTTACCTCTATGAAGAATGCATTGTAGAGTGTTGGACTTTCCGTATGGATCTTCTTTGAGGAGGTATTCAATATTTTAAGAGATCTTGTCCCAATTTTGGATGAAATATTCCACCATAATCGTCTTTCTGTTGTATTCACCCACTGATATGACAAAATGTTTTTGGATCCAGAAACTCTACTCTTTGTTAAAGTAAACCTGAATATGTCATCACACCATCCTGTCAAACTCTTCTTGGGTGGCGTTGACCTTTAATTTCTTCTTTAAGAATTCTTCATTGTAATGGGTGATGGGATCCCAATCACCACACTCCATCATTTCCCTCCCTCTTAGAGGGATATCAGATTCAACAGATTCATTCTCCACATTCACCACATCAATTTTAGGAGATTCCTCTTCTTGTGTTTCCAACTCCTTAGTGACTTATTTTCCGAAGCCTTCATACTTGCTCGAGGACATATTGTCTTCAATTTTGGGAACCATTGGAGGGAGTTTACCTTTACTTGAGGATCTAGTAATAGGAGGACTAGGTAAATCCGAATAGTCTTTTCTCCTTCGTGGCCTCTGGGTGTGTTTAATATATCCATCTGAATCTATGATAGTATTCTTTCCCTTCCTTGAAAAGGATCTAAGATATTCCTCCACAATGTCCGCTTCCTTTGACTCAGTAGGAGATTCTGAGGCAGAATTTGAATGCTCGTGAGAAACTTCCACCCTCATAAGGGGTTCCTCTTCATGGCTAACCTCCACTTCATTCCCTTCCTCAAAAGCATGCCACTATTTTCCTAGAACTGCAAACTGATTTTGAGAATTACTACCAATGGGAATTAATTTGTCACCAGCTGGTAGTGGATCGACCTGTCTGACCTCTCCTGAATTTTCTAGGGTCACACCGCCCATCCCAACCCTTTGATTCTCCACATCCTTCACTTGGGTAACACTGGATACTAATTTCACAACCTCAGCAAAGGAGGAGGGTGCCCAGGCAAGAGCCCCCGGATCCGCTACAATCTTCTCCTCACAGTTCCCATGGTTCCCACTCAGAACAACATTACTTAAACCTAGATCATTTTCAGTCTATCAAAGACATCCAACACTCTCGGCTTTGGCATCACCGATTGAAAAAATTCTGTGAGACAGAAGCAAATATGGGCTCTATAGTAGTCAGTTCAACTAACTCAGAGGCCTTGCATGCTACAACAACAACATCTTCCTTTTGAACATGAGGAGAAGCTTTCCTAGGTAAAACAGAAGATCCCTGATGGAATCTTCAAGCTTCATGACCCAAGCGATTACAACTCAAACAAAAGTGAACCCAAGAATCGTAGCATACCTTTTGGTTCCATCTAAGTTCCCCTTTAATCTAGATGATTATGGAGTCCAAAGGTATCTTCGAGACATCCACTTCAATGCAAATTATGTGAGAAAACGGATGGAAAACCACGAGGGTACGGGAGTCCGAACAAAGGTACCGACCAATCATATTTCCAATCAGCCGAAGAATGGATGGATTTTGGAATGGTAACGGGAGACCATGGAGGGAGATCCAGATCATCGTGAATGGAGTGTCATGTAATAGATGAAACTCGAAAGACCATCGAAATAGGTAGAAGAAAAAACCATCCATAGCATGCAGATCATTAGCACAAGCATAGATCAGATCCTCCTCATTAGAAAAGCATAACATAAAATGTCTAGAATCCAGAAGACTAATAACCACCCGGTCCTACAAGTTCCACGATGAGAAGACAAACCTGCCGAAGGCGTCAATGGTGGGCTGTTGCTTCCCAAAGCGAGCAACTAGTGTGAGATCTACCAGCGCCAAGGCATTCTTGAACTCCAGCGAAGATATCAGAAGGTAAGGCTCTCCATCCACACATGCATGAAATTTAGGGCTCACTTCGATAGATGGAAAGCTGGGAAGGGAAGACGGGTCTGCGAAAGTGGAAAAGGAAGGGGAGAGAGAGGGAAATGATAGTGGAGAAGGAGCATCATCCTCCCTCCATGGCTGAAGGGGACTGGGGAGGGGAGGCGTTAGCGCAGCCATGACTTATTCCATGGAGGTCAAGGGGAGCGTGATCAAGCGGCATTCATGAATCAAACATCATTGAATCTAGAAACAAAATTGTACACTGAATGGTGGATTCAAACAACCCCCATCATAATCTTTTGAGTCCCATATTCCAAAATTTTAATTACTCAGAAAATCTATATAATCCCCATAAACATTTTTTAACATTTTGTTGTCCAATTATGGGGACTCTAGAGATTCAAGAAGAATATAAATATATATATTTCTTACAGACCTTGGAAGGAATATCCTTTGTTTGGTATACCATTTTAAATTCCAAACCTATTAAAGGATGGGAAGACTTCCACCCAAAATTTCTCTTGATGTTTAGTTCTTTAATATGAAATACAATAATCCTCAGTCATTTTAATTAATATTAGTGATAAAATTAAAGATTCTAACATTTCATCATGAGGTGCAAGGGCCACACTTGTTACTCAAATTTGATGCTTTCTCAATATGATTTTTCAGATATTTATATACAGAGTATCTATAATGAGTTAAAAACACTACTCATCCTAGTAATGTATATAATTAGGATCTTGGAAAGTGCCACATTTTCATAGATATTGGAATATTATATCTCATGAATTAAATACAAGTGTTGATCAGTTATAAAAATTATAGGTAATAGAGTGGGTAATGTTGAGAATTCGTTAGTCATGGATCAACCGACACATATGCCATATTTAGCTACAAAACAAGTGCTATATCGTGTGGTTCTTCAAATCAAGTTGTAAAAAACATTAAACTCATAAAGATGACTGAAAAGAGAACAAACAAAATTAGTCTAAGGAATGGATGAATAAAATACATTTGTTCCTAGATAAACATGGAATTGGTTACATTATAGTAGTTATGGAAAACAAATTATTAAAGCTGACATAGCCTAGAAGTCCTAATCAAGTCATCCATTGTGATCATCTGAATTATTTACCCTTATATATAATGTAGTTCCATTCCATCCAATGTTTCTTTTATATTTTAGGAAATTTTCAAAAGAATTTCAATTTATGATAAATCAAAATAGGCTTGCCATCGGAAGAAGTATCATGTAATTGTACTCTCGTCCCAGAGAATGTAGGTGAATTGAATGAAGTTTTAAGAAAGTGTTCACATAATAATAATGATTGGATTGCCATAAATTCAATAAATTTGACTCATTATTCCCTTATTTCATTGTTTAACTTACCTATTGTGCCCTCGATCATTCATGTTTCAGCACAATATTATACACTAGTGCAACAGTAATAAAATATTTGATCTTCAAAGAAGTTATGTAATAAGAAAAAAAATACAGATATAACAGAATGGACATGCACTGAGTCCAAGATTAGTTTGGACCCTCATAGACTTCATTCGATCAGTCCTAGTTCCTCGAGTTCCATCCCATAAAATGGTACCATTGGAACTATCCCATCTAATAGAATCCTCATTGGATGGTGAAATAATCTTTATTTCCAATAATTACACATTTCTAATGGACACATTCTATAATGATGAATTTTATTATGAGATAAAATTCTCCACACCTAATTTGGAAACTATATGAAGAGGTCAAAGGATCTGAGGGAATATAAAAAGACATAGTCATGGTTGAATTTAATATTCAGGTCATATCCCTACCAGAGTTATTTATACTGCTGAGACTCATGGGTTAAACCCTCAAAAGAAACAATATGACCATTAAAATCCCTCCAAATTTACCAAGAGTCATCTAGTCCTTGATTTCATAAAAGATATAGTCGAATACATATAAAAATTCAACCATTCCAAGAAAACATGTAGACAATGTCATCTCGACCCACCAATGAAATGGGATCCTATAACTCCATCTTAGATATATTACCCACCTCCATCAAATAGTCCATACCATAGGGATATTTCTAAGGAAAAATTACTTACTGGGATGAATAGAACATTGGATTAGATGTCTGAAATTTTAAAACAAATAGCTCTTGTACTGGTCACACTTTCAATCCTAGATGATGTCAGTTTTTCAAATGATCTTTGAGAAGTGCTCGTAGAGGCCATATTGATCCCACAAGACATTAATGCTGAGTTTTCTATTGTTGAGGTGCATCGTGTGCTAGATGGACCTATAGATTGTCACATATTAATTACTTTCACATATAATGATACTAACACCATCACATGGGGACACATCAGACCCTTATATATATCTATGAGGGTAAATGATGTTGATATTCTAGGAGTCTTTATTGAAATAGTTCTAGAATCAACCACATTCTGATATGTATTATTTATTAATTGGGTTTTATTAAACCTGATTTTTTCCATCCACCATAACACTTCAAAGTTATGGTAAGAAGGAGAAGAATCCTCTTCTTTGGATTAATCTCAGAACTCAATTCAGGTATATAAGGTCCATCTCAATTCTCTTGGTTGTTCAACAACATAAAGCCTTCAACATTTTGTTAGGAAGTCAATGGGCACATCATCATGTGGAAGTCCTTTTGTCACACCAAAAATTTATCAATTAATTCCTCAATCAGAAAATCAGGTCATTTCATGGTTATATGTCCCCATTTTAATCTTGTGAATATTAGTATATCAATGTTGGATTTTAATATAGGGAATTGAAACATCCCATGACTGATTATATCACTCAGGTTACTGCCCTGAATGGCTTAGAAATAACCCCAAAACCCCCATTTAATTAAATTATTAGTGAACACATACTACCCATAAATTATAACAAATACATAATTTTCAGTTTAGTGTGCACTTATTTACCTTCATGATATTATCCACAACAACTGAGCTTTGAAATATTAAAAATATCATTGATACATGAAGCAATAAAAGTGGATCATGTGAATCTATCCTCACTCCATCCATAGAGACTCATAAAATCCCCACCTAACCAAATGAATGAGAAAGAACTATTATGTCATTGATAGGATGTGAGAATGTCCCCACTTCACTTCTTGGATGTCAGGATTGTGATTCTTCTCCCAACTACGATGATTTCATTTCATCACCAACTCCTCTAGAGAGTGGGAGGGGTGAGTAAGAGGAGGAAGATGAAAAATAGTAGGTAGGGGATCTCTAGGTTTCCCTCTAGTATTCATGGAATGTGTAATTACTGTAACACCCTCGAATCTTTCAAATTGTTTTTCTAATTAATTTAATATTTTTTGATATTTTACCTTTTATGCAACACTAAAAATAGTTTATTTTATATTAAAGCACTATATTTGTCTTTCGTTGTATTCAAAACCAAGATAATCATGCACTAAACACAACCTAAAGTTCATCTTGATCTATATGAAACATCGAAGGTAGATTATGTTAAACGTAAGACTGACTTTCCTCGATGGCTAGAATAACATGAAAGACTGAGTTTTTTCAAACTATAATATATTATTGAAATTTTTATTTATTAATATTGTAAGACATAACCTAGATATTAAGTTTTCATTATGAATATGACTAACTAAATTATGAAAATACATGGTTTAATTCATTGGTTACAAACTAATTTGAAAATATTATAAGATCCAATTGAATATAAATGGAATGTTTTTATAAAAAACTAATCTTATAATGGAATTTTATACCAATAAATTTAAATAATTGTTATTAGTGAATGGTATTTATGAAATATATATTTTATATATTCAAAAAAAATTACATTCATGAGATATATTTTATAGGTATAATATAGAAACAAACCCATTATTACACATAAAAACCAGTACTTTTATAAAAGTAATTTTACCACCTTTAAATTGAGAACATATTTTAAATATTTAATTTGGAACCTTTATAAATTTCATATGTAAAACGAAAATTTATTTTATAAAATGAAACATAATTATTAGTTTAGGCTGAAGTTTTGGTATTTCTCTATGAAGTTTCATTTTTTTATGAATAGTGAAAAATACTAAAATTTAATTTAAAACTGCATTTTTGTCTCATTTATTTATATGGATAAATTATAATTTTTATTTATGTTGAAGTTTAATTAGATAAATAGTTAATAAAATAATCCAATTTATCTTGTTGGAATAAATTTCACATGGATATTTTATATAAAAACATAGGAAAATTGTGATAATTTTTTACTTTAAAAAGTTGCATTGTGGTTCCATATCCAAGATTAGTTTTAAATTAATTTCTACCACTTATATTATTGTAATTTGGAAAAATTAATTACATATTGGGAATAATAATAATTAATAATTTCTTATATGTTCAAATTAGTTTTTTTTCAATAACATTAGTGAAATAAATTAAAATTAAATATAATAATTAAGTGTAAAATTATCTTAATAATGTACTAAAAGATAAATTGAAGGGGAAAAATGAACTATAAACTTATCCAAAATACATTGGATGGAAATATTTAGACCCTATCCTCCCTTGTATATACTAGTTTCCATTATTGGAGCCACTGGTCATAGGAAAAATGTCAGTGGAATTCTTTTTCCAAAAATTTACAAGAATGTCACTCGTCCTCTACTATAAATAGACATTCACCCCTTTCACTTCTTCACACCTCACAAGCCACTTTATATCTCTACATATCTACCAAAATAGATCATAAAAACACCTCCCATAAACCTATATGACATACCTTTAGAATTAATCTATAAAAGGAATCCCTTTGGTGAAAACCAAAATGAGTTTCTTAAATAAGAGGCAACATTCTTCCTCAAGCTCTTTTGTTTTGTTTTGTTTTAATTATTCATCCCCTAAACTATTATTATTCAAGTTTTATATAAAACTTAAATTATAATAAATATAATTAGTTTTTTATCATATATTTATATTTCCTACACTCACACACACTTCCATCTAATGGGTAATGAACGAACCGTTCGTTTATGGTGAACTCCGCCTGAGGAAATGACGATTGTTTGTTTTTCCTTTCCCACCTTTTGTGGTTTTTAATTATGATGGAAACTATTTTCACATATTATATATGTGATATTTATAATTTTTTATGATTATTAAATTTTTATATAGAACTTACCTTTATGATTTTAATTTTTTTGTAACTATGATAACTTATTTTGTGGAAGTATGGACTAGAGCCTCCCCAAAGCGATGTGATTCATTCACACATTGCCTAGGTTGTATTAGTGATGTGTTTAGTAAATGTATATTGTATATATTAAATAATAATTCTAATAAAATAATATTATATATATATATATATATGTCATTTACATTCTTTATTTCAATACTATAATAAAACAGAAGCATCATTTAGGCATACGTACGGCATACCATCTTCAGGACCTGTGCATTTCGTTTAATATTAATATCTAATGTAGATTATTATAAATAAATATATATTGATTGTATATGATATTTATACCATTTTATACATTCTAGAAATAGTTTAATCATAATATAAGTTGGTGTATCAAGAATAACATTTCAACACATATACGGAAAATAAACTGGATATTACCCAGAAAATGACATTAACATGGAGTTGTTAATAAAAGGGTAATATAAAGTCATTAAAAAAATCATATGTGGTATTATAAATAATAATAATTTTATTTAATATATTTATAATAATATTATATTTATTATACATGAGGTTTTACGATGTATGAAGAAATTAAAGACTTAAGGTAAGGGAGTTCTATCTCACTTTTTATTTCCATGAGATACATGCCTTCTTCACCACTCATTTCTTTTGTATAGTGCGTATACTACCCATGGATTTATTATATTATTCTTATAATTATATTTATTATTATTTACATATCCATTGGATGAAATTTATTTCATGGGTGATATGTTTCAAAAGTTACCAAATCGGTATATTAATTTTGTCTCAATTTTCCTTCTTTAAGACACATGCCATGTTATGAACCTATATTTATCTATGAGGTGTATATAATAACTTTTAACATGGTATATAATGAATATACTTATTTTAATTATATTTTAATCTATATTTATTTTTATTCATTTCATTTTATTATGATTTAAAGTTACTAAATTGTTAATGATTTATAGCTTCAATCTCAACATTTATCAATATTATTTATGATTATCCTTCTATTTATGAAATATTAGGATCCATCTATCAAGAAATATCATTAATTATATTAACATATATATATATAAAAATGGTATATCTGTGTAATGGTACCATTTTTCACTCTTTTATACTTAATATAATTTATAAATTGTTTTTATGAAAATATGACATTATATATCCTTTCGGTTGGGAATCTGTGTTCTTTCAAAACAATGTTTTCTAAACCAGAATTTTAAAAATATATTTACCATTATACTATTATGTTTAAAGAAAAAAGTTACCCTTATATTACCTTTTTATTAAATTGTTTTTAGAATTATTATTCTTATTGATTTCCAATCAAGGCACTTTTCTGAAATTTTAAGGTGCTAAAGGAATATTTCGTATTTACAGACCTACCTGTAGTCATTGTCTTAATTTACATAAATCTTCCTTTATATGTTTATAGGGTTATTATTTTCAAAAAAGAAATCCCTAATAACTAGTAAATTGGTTTATTTTAGAATGTTTTCAATGAAAACTTGTTTTATAAAATTGTTTTAGGTTAAAAAAGGATTTAAATTATTTTAAAAACATCCTTTGTATGTTTTAAAAAGTTTATTTCAAAAGAAAATGATTTAAATGATATAAAAACTTCATTTATTTGTTTTCAAATTATTTTCAAGGAAAATTGTTTTCAAAATGTTTTCAAGATTTTATTATACGTTTTGAAGAAGGTTTTCAAAATGATTCCATGACTTCCCTATATGTTTTCAATGATTTTCAAAGAAAATTATATTACATAGGTTTTATGCTTTAATAATCATTAAAAAATAATAAAGTATATTTTCCTCAAGAACGGTTATTAAAAGATATTTCAATATTATTTTCTAACCAATATTACATATATTGATATTCATCATAACCTTATGTTAAATGGTCCAAATGTTTCATTCATATTATTTATTGAATGGTTTATGTTTTGATGTAATGATGCTTATTACACTAGTTTTTATTCAATGGGTTATATACTTTTGAAACCCACTTCTTTTGACATGTTATGATTTGATGAAATGATTATGAGACCTATCAATTTTCCATGAGTATTATATAATGACATGATTATCATACCCAATTCATTTCATGGTTTATGATATGGTGATTTAAAAAAATCTTGTGGAACATGAATTAAGTGATGACTGGAACCTATACCTTCCTCTAACACATTAATAAATGATGGATGACTCATGAGTATAAATGTTATGTGTGAACCTGATTACATGTTCAAAATGTTATGCATGGGCCTGGTTTCATGTCCATAAGTTTATATGTGAACTTTATTACATGGTCACGATGTCATTATTTAACCTTATTATGTGTTCATACTATTATGTTTGAACCTAATTACATGTTAAAAATGTTATTAATATACTTGGTTTAATGTCTATAAGTTATGTGTGAACCTGATGACCTGTTCCTAATTTTATGCATGAACCTGATTTCATGTTCATAACATTATGCATGGACCCGGTTTCATGTTCATAAGTCTATAAAAGGCCATGATTTCATTCCTTTAACTTAATGAGTAGACCTATTTCTATTTATACATGTTCACGATGTTATACATCGATGTGTATGCCAAAATTCCATTTCTTATTCATATGTTATTATTTCATTGATTTTGTTCATAATTATCTTGTGATTCATGTCTTATGAACTGGTAATATTTATTCCATGATTCATATTTATGATCTATGATACATATGTTATGATTTTATAATGATACAATCTTTTTTTTCTTGCCCTTATGCTTATGTTATGCTTACACATATTCCTTTTTTTAGCCTTACGGATCATTTGAGCTCACCCCTTTTTATGTTTCCTTCCACTAGTTATGAAGATATGTTTTATGTATGATGTGTATAAGAAGTTTTATACTAATAAATAATCTATTGTGAGATAATTTAGCTCCATAATGTACCAACATTGATGTTTTCATGCTTCCAAATCACCAAAACTATTACGATATTTGGGATTATATTGTATAATGTATTATGTATTCCAAAAAATGATTAAAAATGTATGTATGTTAATACTGGGTTGTTATAGTTGTTATTAAAGTGAATGATTAGTAAACCATAGGAAAATTGGATGATAAATATTTACTAATATCCCTATAAATATTTATAAACATTTATCTAGTGGTATCTCTAACGATAAGTCTAAATTTGAGTTAATGTTTAGGAAAATGTCCTGGATGCATTGAAAAGGAGAGAGTGACTGGTTTCTTAAAATTGCATCACTATCTATATACAACAAGTGGTTTTAGATTTATCAAAGATTTACATCTAGGGGTAACAACTCCAACAAGTTTCATCAGGCTTGACTCAAAGCATAACCTAGTACGTGACAATGGGCCTTGCTGCACACAGGGTTTGACACTCCCGGTCGATATTATTTGGGAATTCAAAAACACTTCATGAACTATCATAATGAATTTAAATATGATTTGTATGTGAATAACCTAGGATAAACCTAAGGTGTCATAGATTAATGTAGGTTTCATTATTTAGAAATACGATATTTAATTATTTATGATTATGTGGTTTTCTAATTTGATATGTGTCCCTCACCCAGAAATTTTTGGTTTTAGTTGATGGATATAACCTAAAGGAATCATGTTAATGAGGAATGCAATGTATAACGTAATTATGTTACTCTTGAGTGACCTAATTTTTTTGAATATTGGGTAAAAACCTCATTGTTATGACCACACATCCTTATCTTGCCATGAATCATGGTGAGTTTCTCAATGAACAAAGTTAGGAAAGTTTTTTTCTTGAATTCTTCTTATGGGAACATGCATCTTCCTTTTATGGAGTGACCAATCCACTATTTTCTGAGAAATGGATCTATATCTGTGAAAAGATATGATTCGTCCTCTATTATTTAGAATACAAAAAAGCTATGTTGGTAACTTATCTAATGGAAGGGGAAGTGGGTTGGTTAGGTATCTTTATTAAGAATATAAGGTAACAAGATAAAATTATCTCCAGTTATTGGAAAGAATATAAGAACTTATGTTTCTATATGTACCTTACATGTATTCTCCTAACAAAAAAGTATATAGAAGTTTCCCATAAATCACATGGTTATGATAAGAAAATAAGGATAGAATTAAAAGGAAGCTCTAAAAACTATAAAGAGAAGAAGATTAGATGTAATTTATTCTCACATTATGGAAGGTAACATAGAGGAAATTTCATTTAGGGAACAAATAATGTTTTAAGTGTAGAAAGAAATTTCATTGAGAATCTGAATATAGAGGTAATGGGAATAAAAAGGATACTCAAAATAATTCACCTCCCATAATTCTATGTTTCAAATGTAAGGAATATGGGAATTATGAAAGTAAGGGCATAGACCAAAGTTTAAGGATGATGTTTGACATCCATAATCTCATAGGTTGATGGATAATGGTAAATATTAGGAAATAAAAATGGATGAAGTGAATCATGATAATTAGGGTACAATTATCATCTAATTCTATGTGGGTAATTTTATGTTTGATTTTTGGTGAATAAGCTTAATAAAAATATTATCGTTCACACTTTATAGATGTTTTATGTGATTATCTCCCTCTACATGGATTTTGGATTAATAAAATCACATATGATATTCTATGGGTATAAGGAAGGACTTGTGTTTCTAATGAAAATTTTCTGATATAAAAAATATCTTATTTAAGGAATAAATGATGTATTATATTTTGGAAGGGTTACATGGTTAAGCATTTATGGATTGGAATGAGTTAAAATTTAGGTAAGAAAATAGATATTAAAGTATTATCTCAATATATGTGGATTTATGAATATTGGATAACCTGAGATAACCCTTTTGGATTTGATAAAGATAGATGGAATGACATGTCATTCAATTTATGTTTCTCATGATTCATTAATGATTCAAGAATGATAAATTCACATTCAGTTCAGGAAGTAAGAAATGAAATGGAAATCAAGAAATGCATTATCAAAGGGTGAGATTATGAACATGAAAAGGAATAAAATCAAGTAAGTATATTTCATTATGTACTTAGAAATTAGATGAATTCCTCAATGAAAATTATATTAGAAAAGATTTATCTTAATACCATAATTTTTATTGAACTGATGGTCTTATAAATCAGCATAGATATATTGTTTTTAAGTCCTTATCTTTCTTAAATTTGAATAACGTTTGAAGATTCCACCGGTCACTCTTGGTATTTTCTTTCCCCGGATGATTCCCTCCCAGGATCTAGGGTTCCCCCTCCTCTATTGGTGGTGTTCCCTTCATCCTACATTGTGTTCCTTAGGTTCTATTATTTACCTTATCTCTTCCCTTCCTCCCTCTTTAGCAATGGTCTTCTCTCTTAGGCGCGGCCTTTGAGTAGGGGTTTTCATTATTTTTTTCTATCATTGGTCCCTTTCCCAACCTTCGTTCCTTTCTATTAATATTTATTCTCAATTCATCATAAAATTGTTTTCTTTTTTCTCCCCCTTCTTCTCCTTTCACCTTCCCCCATCGTGCATGACCCAATATTGTTCTAGCTCGGTGGTGGTGAGGAAAAATAGAGAATGGGTTTGGTTGTGTTTTTCCCCTAATTGCTTCATTTTTTGTTGCATTTCATATGGTTTTTCTCCTATGGTTATGAACCATGTTGAGGCCTTATAGTTTTTCATTCATATCTCTTTTTTCCTGATATTTCGTTCCAAACTCTATATTGGTATGTTGTGTGTAATTTCATGGGAGTTTTGGGATGTGTTGGTTGAACATTTTTACAAATTTAATGGGGATGGATCTTATGTTTATATTTTGTTTCCTTATCTAGTGGATATTTTTTTCTATGGATTTCTGATGCTTAGTTATTTGGTTATGTATTTCTTGTTGGTAGGTCTCTAGGGATGCAGGAAATTGATTTTAGTGGATTTTATTTAGTGTTTATTTGGTTTCTAAAGATGGAATTTTGGGTTATGGGGTGTCTTTTAGTTTGTTCGGTTTCAGTACTATAGGGTGTTTCCATATCCTCTTTGTAACACCCGAGACTTTTATGTTATATAAATCATCAAATTAATTTTTTTCTACACAATACTTGCTTGGCTTGCTTTACACGAAATCACGACCTTCCTCGATAGCTTGCATCGTACGCAATACCGAGTTTCACTAAACAACGATATGCTATTAAAATATTATTAAAACTAGCCGTTAGGAATAGTAATAACCACTTTTTGAAATTTTATAAATTTTATTTTTCAAAATGGACTTCATTTTTGGATTCATAATATCTAAATTAGCCTAGGGTGAAATTTTGGTATTTTTTTGAAAACTTTCAATTTTTGATGAATAGTGAAACCACTAAGTGGTAGTTAAAAAACTGAATTTTTCATAAAACTTAATTTTACCGCTTCTGTGAATGGAATTTCGAAAATCCGAGAGACACGGTTAATATCAAGGAATAAAATGTGGTTCAATGAGATGAAAATAATTTTTGGTGAATAGTAACTTTTTACTTTTTTTTACCGCGGTTAATAGTAAATAGGGTAACTAAGGGTAAATATGATATTAATATTACCCTAACACATGTCCTAATTCTATTGGATAAGTGTAATTTGACCAAAAACAACCTTATGAATATAATATGACCATTTAGGTCCACTTGGATCAGATTATGACATTTAATATTATTTTATTTAATGAATAGTTAAAATAGTTAAAATCAAAGTTTAATAACTAAAACATTTTTAATATGAGGTTATAAATAAGATAAATTAGACTATAAATATTCATTAGAAAGCTAAAAATATTTCCTACATAATGGTATTTTATTTGTAATTTTTAGACATTAAATAATTTAATTTATATATGACAAAATGATGATGCATTAATTATCTTATTAATTAAATATTGAAATAATTGATGTTATAAACACCATAATAAATGAAATTTGAGAATTTTTATGAATCCCACTAATTTTATAGGTTACTATGACATGTTAGTATTGATTTAATTACTTGGTTCGAACTAATAATTCATTTATGATTTTCACAAAAATCAATTACTAAATAGTGTCAAAATTGACATAAAATAGTTTTTAAAACAAATATTATATTAGTAATTGTTATTTTATTCCTAAAAATCTAAGGTTCTGCAAAATGACTTAGATAAGGTTATATATATTAATATAAACAAATTGGGGTTCCTTTGGCTTCTTATAGTAAGTTTATTAACCTTATAGTATAAGAACACAAGAAGACATGGTAAAAGTAAAATTATTTAACTTAATGTTAAATATAAATGATAAGGTTAAAATAGGAACCTAAACTTGTCTAAATTATATTGGATGAGAGGATTTCGACCCATCCCCACCTTAGCTTCGAAATATATCAATTTGGATCTATTTAAAACTGAACTTGACTTTATAATAAAATAATATTTTTAGTTATTCCAAAGGTGCCCCTCTCCTCCCTTATAAAAGGACACCTCCTCCCCCTCTTCCTCACACCACATTTAGCCTTAAAGCTCGGCCAACCCCCACCAATTTCTCCTCTCCACTTCCCTATAGACATCCTAGAGGTCCTGGTCTTCTTCAAAGACCAATTTTAGTGCCCTAAAAGAAGGTCTCAAAGAAGCACTTCAAAGAAGAGGTAATGTCCGTTACTGATTCTTTCATCTTTATTTCTTCTTCCAATTATTATTATTTTGTTGTTTCATTATGAAGTAATAACATAAGTATCACTCAAATACTGATATTTTATTATGAAACAACCCTATTTCACCATCTATCCGTCCTACGGAAAAAGAAATCACTGCGCGTGCGTACGTACGGAATATCGTCTCCACGCCGTGGTGTAATCTATTTTCCACCACCACCTTACTTGGATGGGTATAATGGTGTAAATAATGACTATATATGACTATTATAAAGTGATATTGATTCTGAAATAGTATAAATATACTCCAATACAATTCCACGATCATAGGAACGATATCATCACTCGTGCGTACGTACGGAATACCGTCTCCACGATGTGATGCGACTCGTTCTACATGATCTTCATTTCATAATGATTATATAAATGAATTGGATGAATGAATATGATATATATTACACTAATACCATTCTGGAAATGAGGTATCTATAACCTAAAGAAAAGAATAAGAATTTATTCGACAAAACACGCATAAGAACAAAAAGTTATAAACACTCGAATAACAAGTAGCAATGAAATATTACTACTAAGAAGCTAATAATATGACCATATATGATATCATAAAAATAAGTATGATTCTTGAATAAGTCAATAACATTATTTAAATCATTATACAGGAGGTTTGGACACTTAAAAAGCAAGTCGGACCTAAGGTAAGGGAAATATCACAATCTCATTTTTATCCGACATTGTTTGTACTTTGGTATTTATTGGGGGGTATTTTATCATCCAAATCCATGTTTCCTCAATATGTAATATTATTTCAATCCACCTACAATTGTTTAAATCCATTTTTACCCTTTGGTGAGTTTATAGTAAAAGATATGAAAGGAATCTTCTGTCGTTTTTCGTACGAGGTACTTTTTGAATTTTCCGACAAAAGTACGAAGAATGTTTTTTTAACTTATACGGCATGAATGGATTTTTAAAACATTATTTCCAAGAAGCTTCCTTTACAAGTTTTCAAGTTTATTTTTAATCAACTTCTTTTGTTTTATAATTTTACGACATGTTAAGAAAGGAAAAGTGTTTTTGAAGTAGAAAGGATATTTTCTTCAAGAATGAAGTTCAAGTGTTTTATCAAAATTATTTTCCATCTAAGATAATAAAGGGTTCTGTTTTTATCCCTATTATTACATTGATTTGATTATGTTGTGAAGGAATTATTTTTATGAATTCCTTTATCGTATATGAATTGTTTTAGGATTTCATGATGCTTAAGATTCCCATTTTTATTACATGGGTTATGCAATGATGTATGGTTTATGATTTTGTGGCACACATAAGAATGGTATCATTATGAGATGGGTGGGACCTATATCTCCCTCCAATGCATTGGGTAAAGATTTTATATCTCATGAGATAGACATGGCTGGAACGGTAGGTTATACCAGTTCAGTGAAATAGGGCTGAAACGAGGGTGACTCTGTTCAGAAAGGGACTTTTTCCACTAAGATAGTCTTGGCAATGAGTCTTGATGAACAATAAATGATTCTCTATGATTATGTGTGTATGACACAAAGTTTCATGTTTTAATTTATGATTATTGTGATTACATTTCATTGCCTTGATTTATCCCATGTTATGAAATTATGATCTCTTTTGCAGGGTAAGATTTCCAAAAGTTATGTGCTTATGTATACAATGTGATTGATCTTTCTTTTTTTTACCCTTACTGAGCATTTGAGCTCACCCTTTTGTATGTTTTATTTCCCCAGGTCAGGAAGAAGGTTATTAAGTAGGATATGCCAAAAAGGGACTCTAGATATGATGAAATAAGTGGGAGGCAAAGTTGATGCTTTATAAACCAGTTGTTTATGTTTCCCAGTTTCTAAAGACATTATACCTATACGGTCCTTTCGTGGTTTTGTTATATGTTGTAATAAGTATGCTTCAATTTTTAAGTATTAACAATTTATGTAAAGTATGGGTCGTTATAGTTGGTATCAAAGGAAAGGTATAGTCAACCTTTGGAAACTAGGATGTGAAAGCCTTAGTAAGAACCCTAAGGATAAGTCTAAGCATAGAACACCATCTTAGTGTTTTAGAAATGGCTATGAATAACCTAAGATAATACCTTAAGCATGAAAATTTTATTCTTGAATTATGTGGTTTTCCTATTATAATTAGTGTTGCTCACACTATTCTTCTTGGTTTTAGTCAATGGCTGGAACTCGAAGGAATCGTGTTAATGAGGAATGCGACGGGAAATGCAATGATTGTCCCCCTGAGCAACCAAACGTTATGGGAGCTGGAATACAAAATCTTGTAGCCATTCTCACACAACTTTCTCAAGCTATGAATCATGCAGGACTTCCAAACGAGCAAAGGAAGGAGCAACATTCTGTTGAATCCTTCATGAGGCAGCGTCCACCTTCTTTCAACGGGTCTACTGATCCATTAGTTGCTGAACAATGGATTAGTACTACTGAAAATATATTTTCAGTTCTTCAATGTTCTGAACATGATAAAGTCATCCTAGCAGTGTATCGTTTGGAAGGAGATGCTGATCAATGGTGGAATCTTATTAAGAATACGAGGAAAAGAGATGAAATTGAGTCCATGGAATGGGACGAGTTCAAGAACTTATTTTTCAATAAGTACTTCCCTCGTATTCTCCGAACAAAGATGGAGAAAGAGTTTCTTGAACTGAAGCAAAAGGATGATGAATCTGTTGGTACCTATGAAGCAAATTTTACAAGACTTGCAAGGTACGCTTCTGGTATTATTATCCAACCTGAGAGTAAGATCGATCGGTTCATTATTGGCTTAAAAACAAGTCTTTGAAGGGCGTTAGCCATAAGGGACTTCAATAGCTACGAGGAAATCGTTCGATGTGCTCTCAAAGTCGAGATGGAGATTGGAGTAACCCATCAGTCATATGGGTTTGATAAGAAGAGGAAAATGGAATTAAAAGGAAAATATAAAGAGCACACTGAAAAGAATATGAGATTTCCCTTATGCTCAAAGTGTAGAAAGAAACATGGAGGGAGTTGTCTTAAAGGGACAAGTAAATGTTTCAAATGTGGAAATGAAGTTCATCGGGCATTTGAATGCCACGATGATGGGAAGAAGATGTCTAATGATGCAATCAAAGGAAGGGATACACATAATGAACCTACTACACTTCAATGTTTCAAGTGCAAGGAGATGGGGCATTATGCCAATAAATGCCCTAATCCAAGGGTTGATGATGATGGTCGACGTCAACAAACTCTTAAGGCTAAAGACAAAGGAAAGTCACATGCAATTTCTATCAGCGATGTGGAGTACGATAACGATGTGGTGAAAGGTACACTTACCATCCACTCTAAAGTAGAAAATGTTTTATTTGATTCTGGATCCACCCACTCTTTTATTTCTGAAGAATTTTCTAAGGGTATCACCGTATTACCTCAAAAATTAGATGTTGAGTTAGCTGTGACAACACCTAATGGAACAACAGTCGCATCAAAAGTTTATAATTCTTCTCCGATCGAAGTTTGGGGGAAAGTGATTCCTGCAAATCTTGTGATCCTTCCTATAGTGGAATTTGATGTGATTCTTGGAATGGATTGGATTTCTTTATATGGAGCTCATATCAATTTCCAAAGAAGGGAAGTCACATTTCATATTCCAGATCAATCTATGATCGTCTATCAATGCAAGGATGAACATAACCTTCCAGTGGAAATTTCTTCCATCTTATGGGTCTTGATTCCACTAAATGAAGGTTATTTATCTCAAATGGTTGGTGAGAAACTCACGATTAAGAATATTCCCATTGTACTGGAGTTTGATGATTTCTTTCCGGAGGAATTACCGGGACTTCCACCAAATCGTGAAGTTGAGTTCTCAATAGAACTCGTACCAGGTGCTTTTCCTATTTCAAAGACACCTTATAGAATTTCCCCAATTGAGTTGCAGGAATTGAAGAAGAAACTCCAAGAGAATCTTGATAAGGGATTCATACGCCCTAGTGCGTCACCTTGGGGAGCACCTGTTCTATTTGTTAAGAAGAAAGATGGATCAATGAGACTCTGCATTGATTATCGAGAACTTAACAAGATCACTATCAAGAACAAATATCCTCTCCCAAGCATTGATGACTTATTTGAGCAACTACGCGGAGCTCAATACTTTTTCAAGATTGATCTTCATTTAGGGTATCATCAATTAAGGGTCAAAAGGGAGGATATACCAAATATGGCTTTCCGTACAAGGTATGGACACTATGAATTTATAGTGATGCCATTTGGTCTTACTAATGCCCCTGCTATCTTCATGGATCTGATGAATAGAGTCTTTAGAGACTATCTTGATCAATTTTTGGTAGTCTTTATAGACGATATTCTTGTCTATTTAAAGACCAAGGAAGAACATGAAGATCACTTGAGAATTATATTGAAGACCCTGAGAAAGGAGAAGCTTTATGAAAAATTTACCAAGTGTGAATTTTGGCTTCAAAAAGTTGCATTTTTGGGTCACATAATCTCAAAAGTGGGGATATCTGTGGAACCATCAAAAATAGAGGTTATCGAAAGATGGTCGAGACCAATAACAGTAACTGAGATCCGAAGTTTTCTTGGTTTGGCTGGATATTATCGACGTTTTGTGAAAGATTTTTCACGATTATCTAATCCACTCACCAAGTTGACTCGGAAAGGAGTTAAGTTTGTTTGGACGGAGGAATGTGAAGAGAATTTCAAGGAGATGAAAAGAAGGTTATCCAGTGCACCTGTGCTCACACTGCCCTGTAGTGGAGAAAGGTTTGTGATCTACTGTGATGCATCCAAGAAGGGATTGGGGTGTGTTCTTATGAAAAATGATATGGTGATAGCTTATGCCTCACGATAGTTGAAAATCCATGAGCAAAATTACCCAACACATGATTTGGAGTTAGCTGCGGTAATCTTTGCATTAAAGATTTGGAGGCATTACCTTTATAGTGAAACGTGTGATATTTATACTGATCCTAAAAGTTTAAAGTATATTTTCACACAAAAGGAGCTGAATATGCGTCAAAGAAGATGGTTGGAGCTGATTAAGGATTATGACTGCTCAATCCATTACCACCCTGGGAAAGAAAACAAGGTGGCAGATGCATTAAGTCGACAAGACCATTCTAGTTTATCCATGATGAGGATCACAAAAGATCCAATATTTATGGATTTACAAAGGATGGATCTTGGAATTATAATGAAAGGGGAAAATCTTATCTTTCTCAAATGAATGTTCAACCATCTATACATGTGAAGATTAAAGAGGAACAGAAAGAAGATGTCGAGTTGCAAAAGAAGGTGAGAAATGTTCCTGAATTCAACCTTGATTGTGATGGGATAATAAAGTTCCGGAATCGGGTTTGTGTTCCTCCCATCCCCGAATTAAAGAAGGAGCTGCTGGATGAGGCTCATAGTTCTTCATTCTCTATTCATCCTGGAAGCACGAATATGTATAGGGACCTGAAAGAGTACTTCTGGTAGGATGGCATGAAAAGAGATGTTGCTGAATATGTCTCTCGATGCTTGGTTTGTCAACAAGTTAAAGCTGAGAGACAGAAGTCTAAGGGGATGTTACAACCATTACCCATATCCGAATGGAAATGGGAAAACATCACCATGGACTTTGTCACAGGACTTCCTAAAACATCCAAAGGCAATAATGCTCTCTGGGTCATAGTTGATCGTCTTACAAAGTCTGCACACTTCATTGCTATTAGAGAGGATTTCTCTCTGGATCATCTTGCCATGATATATGTAAAGGAATTGGTAAGATTGCATGGAGTACCACTTTCTATTATATCTGATCGGGATCCGAGATTTACCTTGAAGTTCTGGAAAAGTCTTCAGCAGACTCTGGATACAGAGTTGAGTTTCAGCACTGCTTATCATCCTCAGACAGACGGTCAGTCTGAGAGAACAATTCAAACCCTAGAAGATATGTTGAGAGCTTTCTCTATGGATTTCAAAGGTGGCTGGGATCAACACCTACCTTTGGTGGAATTTTCTTATAATAATAGCTTTCACTCCAGTATTCATATGGCTCCTTATGAAGCTCTCTATGGAAGGAAATGCAGGACTCCAACTTGCTGGGATGAAGTTGGTGAAAGAAATCTATTAGGACCTGATCTCGTTGATGAAATGGCAGAAAAGGTCAGATCTATTCAACAACACATAAGAGCAGCTCAGAGTCGACAGAAAAGTTATGCCGACAACCGAAGAAAATACCTAGAGTTTGAAGTGGGTGATAAAGTGTTCTTACGAATATCTCCCTGGAAGAGGGTTATGAGATTTGGAAAGAAGGGGAAGTTGTTCCCTAGATATATCGGTCCTTTCGAAATACTGGATCGTGTTGGGAAGGTAGCATATCGATTGGCGCTTCCACCGAATCTCTCTCAAGTTCACGATGTGTTCCATGTATCTCTCCTGAGAAAGTACATACCTGATCCTTCACATGTACTCAGCTCAGAAGTTGTACCGCTGGAGCAAGATCTTTCTTATGAAGAACAACGGATAGAGATTCTGGATCGTAGCGAAAAAGTCCTACGAAACAAGACCACTCGATTGGTGAAAGTTTTATGGAGGAACCACCAATTAGAAGAAGCTACATGGGAGCTTGAGGATATGATGAGGGAGAGGTATCCTCGTCTGTTTGTTACAAAGTGACGAATTTCGAGGGCGAAATTCATTTTAAGGGGGGTAGAATGTAACACCCGAGACTTTTATGTTATATAAATCATCAAAGGAATCTTTTTCTACACAATACTTGCTTGTCTTGCTTTACAAGAAATTGCGACCTTCCTCGATAGCTTGCGTCGTACGCAATACCGAGTTTCACTAAACAACGATATGCTATTAAAATATTATTAAAACTAGCCGTTATGAATAGTAATAACTACTTTTTGAAATTTTATAAATTTTATTTTTCAAAATGGACTTCATTTTTGGATTTAGAATATCAAAATTAGCCTAGGGTGAAATTTTGGTATTTTTCTGAAAACTTTTAATTTTTGATGAATAGTGAAACCACTAAGTGGTAGTTAAAAAACTGAATTTTTCATAAAACTTAGTTTTACCGCTTCTGTGAATGGAATTTCAAAAATCCGAGAGACACGGTTCATATCAAGTACTAAAATTTGGTTCAATGAGATGAAAATAATTTTTGCTGAATAGTAACTTTTTACTTTTTTTTACCGCGGTTAATAGTAAATAGGGTAACTAAGGGTAAATATGATATTACTATTACCCTAACACATGTCATAATTCTATTGTATAAGTGTAATTCGACCAAAAACAACCTTATGAATATAATATGACCATTTAGGTCCACTTGGATCAGATTATGACATTTAATATTATTTTATTTAATGAATAATTAAAATAGTTAAAATCAAAGTTTAATAACTAAAACATTTTTAATATGGGGTTATACCTAAGATAAATTCGACTATAAATATTCATTAGAAAGCTAAAAATATTTACTACATAATGGTATTTTATTTGTAATTTATAGACATTAACTAATTTAATTTGTTTATGACACAATGATGATGCAGTAATTATCTTATTAATGAAATATTGACATAATTGATGTTATAAACACCATAATAAATTAAATTTGAGACTTTTTATGAATCCCAATAATTTTCTAGGTTAATATGACATGTTATTATTGATTTAATTAACTTGGTTCGAACTAATAATTCTGTTATGATTTTCACAAAAATCAATTACTAAATTGTGTCAAAATTGACATAAAATAGTTTTTAAAACAAATATTATATTAGTAATTGTTATTTTATTCCTAAAAATCTAATTTTCGGAAAAATGACTTAGATAAGGTTATATATATTAATAATAAACAAATTGGGGTTCTTTTGGCTGCTTATAGTATGTTTATTAACCTTATAGTATAAGAACACAAGAAGACATGGTAAAAGTAAAATTATTTAACTTAATGTTAAATCTAAATGATAAGGTTAAAATAGGAACCTAAACTTGTCTAAATTATATTGTATGAGAGTATTTCGACCCATCCTCACCTTAGCTTTGAAATATATCAATTTGGAGCTATTTAAAACCGAACTTGACTTTATAATAAAATAATATTTTTAGTTATTCCAAAGGTGCCCCTCTCCTCCCTTATAAAAGGACACCTCCTCCCCCTCTTCCTCACACCACATTGAGCCTTCAAGCTCGGACAACCCCCACATCTTTCTCCTCTCCACTTCCCTATAGACATCCTAGAGGTCCTGGTATTCTTCAAAGACCAATTTTAGTTCCCTAAAAGAAGGTCTCAAAGAAGCACTTCAAAGAAGAGGTAATGTCCGTTACCGATTCTTTCATCTTTATTTCTTCTTCCACTTCTTATTCTTTAGTTATTTCATTATGAAGTAATAACATCAGTATCACTCGTATACTGATATGTTATTATGAAACAACCCTATTTCACCATCTATCCGTACTACGGAAAAAGAAATCACCGCGCGTGCGTACGTACGGAATACCGTCTCCACGTCGTGGTGTAATCTATTTTCCACCACAACCTTACTTGGATGGGTATAATGGTGTAAATAATGACTATATATGACTATTATAAAGTGATATTGATTCTGAAATAGTATAAATATACTCCAATACAATTCCACGATCATAGGAACGATATCATCACTCGTGCGTACGTACGGAATACCGTCTCCACGATGTGATGCGACTCGTTCTACATGATCTTCATTTCATAATGATTATATAAATGAATTGGATGAATGAATATGATATATATTACACTAATACCATTCTGGAAATGAGGTATCTATAACCTAAAGAAAATAATAAGAATTTATTCGACAAAACACGCATAAGAACAAAAAGTTATAAACACTCGAATAACAAGTAGCAATGAAATATTACTACTAAGAAGCTAAGAATATGACCATATATGATATCATAAAAATAAGTATGATTATGGAATAAGTCAATAACATTATTTAAATCATTATACAGGAGGTTCGGACACTTACAAAGCAAGTCGGATCTAAGGTAAGGGAATTATCACAATCTCATTTTTATCCGACATTGTTTGTACTTTGGTATTTACTGGGGTGTATTTTATCATCCAAATCCATGTTTCCTCAATATGTAATATTATTTAAATACACCTACAATTGTTTAAATACATTTTTACCCTTTGGTGAGTTTATAGTAAAAGATATGAAAGGAAACTTTTGTCGTTTTTCGTACGAGGTACTTTTTGACTTTTCCGACAAAAGTACGAAGAATGTTTTTTTTAACTTATACGGCATGAATGGATTTTTAAAACATTATTTCCAAGAAGCTTAATTTACAAGTTTTCAAGTTTATTTTTAATCAACTTCTTTTGTTTTATAATTTTACGACATGTTAAGAAAGGAAAAGTGTTTTTGAAGTAGAAAGGATATTTTCCTCAAGAATGAAGTTCAAGTGTTTTATCAAAATTATTTTCCATCTAAGATAATAAAGGGTTCTGTTTTTATCACTATTATTACATTGATTCGATTATGTTGTGAATGAATTATTTTTATGAATTCCTTTATCGTATATGAATTGTTTTATGATGTCATGATGCTTAAGATTCCCATTTTTATTACATGGGTTATGCAATGATGTATGGTTTATGATTTTGTGGCACACATAAGAATGGTATCATTATGAGATGGGTGGGACCTATATCTCCCTCCAATTAATTGGGTAAAGATTTTATATCTCATGAGATAGACATGGCTGGAACGGTAGGTTATACCGGTTCAGTGAAACAGGACTAAAACGAGGGTGACTCAGTTCAGAAAGGGACTTTGTCCACTAAGATAGTCTTGGCAATGAGTCTTGACTAACAAGAAATGATTCTCTATGATTATGTGTGTATGCCAAAAAGTTTCATGTTTTAAGTTATGATTATTGTGATTACATTTCACTGCCTTGATTTATCTCATGTTATGAAATTATGATCTCTTTTGCAGGGTAAGATTTTCAAAAGTTTTGTGCTTATGTATACAATGTGATTGATCTTTCTTTTGTTTAACCTTACTGAGCATTTGAGATCACCCTTTTGTATGTTTTATTTCCCCAGGTCAGGAAGAAGTTTATTAAGTAGGATATTCCAAAAAGGGACTCTAGATATGATGAAATAAGAGGGAGGCAAAGTTGATGCTTTATGAACCAGTTGTTTATGTTTCCCAGTTTCTAAAGACACTATACCTATACGGTCCTTTCGTGGTTTTGTTATATGTTGTAATAAGTATGCTTCAATTTTGAAGTATTAACAATGTATGTAAAGTATGGGTCGTTATACTCTTCCATCCCCCCACTCTACCATTCTATTCCGATGCGCTATACCTGATATTGGTCGGGTGTGATGATTTTCAGGGTGGTTTGGGCATGTTGCATTGGGCATGGTGTTCGTGTGAGCTTCATCAAGTGGTGTTTATTCCTAGAGGTTTTTATTTCATCTTTATAGATATATTGAGTGACTTGTCCAAGGATGATAAATATTGTGTTCAGGATTCTAGTGTAACTGCTTCTCTAATTGACATAGTCTCTTTAACATTGTTGTTCATTGAAGACTCAGGGCTTCTGATGATCATGGGGTCTTGTCAGTGATTTTTTCGTGATGTTGAAGGTGTGTTTTTGAATGTGATACATGTTAGGGTTACACTTCTAAGAGGTTACATGTGTGTTTTTATTTGAATTTTGAATTTTGAATTTTTTTTAATATGGCTTCATGGTATTGAAATTAGTTTTAATTTTGAGGTTCCTTGCCATGATTTTTTTAATTAATTATCTAAATTTATAAGTTCATCACTTAACCAAAAAGTGTGTTATTCAAAAATACCAAAAAGTGGATTTAGTAAGTCCTTAACTTTATATTGATCATTCATTTTCTAATGATCAGTGATAATTGTCACTCTCTATAGTTATTTATGATTTTATTCCATGTAAAATCATCAATCTCAACCTATGTTCTCTGATGTGGAAACCTAATTATTTGTTACTTTGGGTAACTGTTATATTTCCAACATTCTCATTAGTAAAGTAAGTTTTCGTATTCATTTTATTGACATGAGTTTCTATGAAATTAACTTTCATGTATTAAAAAATAGATAACCTGGAAAATTTTTAAGGGAAAAATTCATTTTAAGGTGGGTGTAATGTAACACCCTCAGATTTGGTAAAATATTTTTTTTTGAATCAATTTAATCTTGTTTGATATTTTTCATTTCATACAACAATGAAATTAGTTTATTTTATTTTTAAATCATTAAGTATGGCTTGAATTATACAAAAAACCAAGTTAATATTGCACTAAACAGAATATAAATTTTTTCTTTATCTACACAGAACACTAATTTTAGCTTATGTTACACACAAGACTGAATTTCCCCGATGGTTTTCCTAATATGCAAGATCGAGTTTTTACGAACAATAATATATTATTAAAAATGTTATTACATAATATAATAATACATAACCCCTCAGTTAATTTGGAAGACATGAATATTATTAACTAACTTATGAAAATACATGGTTGAATTCATTGGTTACAAATTAATTAGAAATTATTAGAAGAACCAATTGAATATAAAGGGAATGTTTTTATAAAAACTACTTCAAAGATTATAAAAGAATTTTATACTAATAAATTTTATTAATTACTATTTTTTTAATGATATAAATGAAATATATATTTTATATATTCAATAAAATATTTTTTAAATCCATATAAAAATTTTAAAGGCATAACATAGAAACAAACAAAATATTACACATAAAAACCTATATTCTTATCAAATTAGTTTTAACGAAATTTAATGGTGAACATATTTTAAATATAAAATTTTGACCATTTATAATGTTAATATGTCAAAATATAATTCATTTATGAAATAAAAATACAAAAAAATGGGGGGAGGAGTATTGGTATTTCCCCATGAATATTTATGTTTTGATAAATAGTGAAAAATAATGAATATTAATTCAAAACATATTTTTTATCTAATTTATTTATAATGTAAATCTAAATTATAAATTGGTTTAAAAGTTTAATTAGATAAGTTTTGAATTTATTTATCTAATATAGTTCATTTGAATTATTTTCACTTTGAAATTGGAGATAAAAACATAGAAAACATAAGATCATTTTTTACTTTAAAAGCATGCATTGTTTTTTCATCTGTGACATTAAATATAAATTATTTTTTTCCACTTCTATGATTTTAATTTGGAAAATTATGTTAAATATTTGGAGTAAAAAATAATTTATTTTTTTATAAGGTCAAATTATGTTTTACAAAAAAAATATTAGTGAAAATAATTAAAATTATTTAATATGATTAAGAAGGAAATTAGCTTAATAAAGTAGTAAACCATAAAAATAAGCGACAAATGAATTATAAACATGTCCAAAATCAAATGGTTTTCCAAATTTCAACCTTATCTTCTATTATATCAACTTTATTCCATTATTTGATCCAAATTTCCTAGGAAAACATGGTTGTAATTCTCTTTCAAAAATTTTACAAGAATTCCAATCATCCTCCACTATAAAAAGTCACTCAACCCTCCCACTTCCTCACACCACTCAAGAAACTATTGATAGACCATGATATTCCAAAATAGATACTCAAAAAATATATTATCAACCTAGAATACTCATTTTATTATAAAATATATCCATGGAATCCCTTTGATTCAATCCAAAATAATTATCCCAAATAAGAGGTAGCATCCTTCCTCAAGATATTTTGTTTTAATTTCATTCTCCATCCCATAAATTATTCTTACTGTAAGTTTATATAATAAACTAATTATCCCAAATATAATACAATTTTCTTATTCTAAGGATTCTACATTCAATCACACACACTTCCATCTAATTGTAATGAACATACAATTAGTGTGTGGTGAACTACCACCTCGAGAAATGATGACTGTCTGTTTTTTATTTAACACCATTCATGGTTGAAAATTATTATTGAAATTATGTTTATATATGATATATTTAATATTTATAATTTATTTATTCTTATTTAATTTTTATATAGAAAATACCCTTATACTTTCTATTTTGTGAAACTATGATAATTTCGTTCATGGAAGTGTGGAGAACCACCTCCCCAAAGCGATGTCATTCATTAACACTTTTCATGGGATATATCAAGGAATTGTTTAGTTAATTTATATTATATATATTATATATCAATTATACATATAATTATATTATATATATATATATATATATTATTTACATTATTTCTTTCAATATGATAATTAAACGGAATCATAGTTTATGTGTACGTACGACCTGCCATTTCCAATAATAGTGTATTTCACATAATATTTATATCTCATATAGATTATTATAAATACAAATATAATAAATATAATAAATATTTATAAAATATTTTACATTCAATAAATAATTTAATCATAATATATGTAATAGGAGCAAGAATAAAAACTCAAAACATATACAAAAACGAAAGCAGATATTACTCATTATGTAACTGTAATAGGGAGTCGATAATAAATGGGTAATATAAAGTAATAAAAATAATATATTGTATTATATTACATAATATGTTTCTTTAATATATTTATAATAAACATATATTTATTATAAAATAGGTTATAATGTGTAGAAAGGAAGTTGATACTTAAGGTAATCGAGTTTCATCTCACTTTTTATTTTTGTGAGATAAATTCCTTTATCTCCACTCATTTATTTTGTGTGGTGAGAATACTTCCCATGGATTTATTATATGAATAAGATACTAAACATTATGGGTATTTATATATGCATTTTATTATATATCTTTCATTGTTTTTTAGTTTCAAAAGTTTCCAAATCGGTAAAGTACTTTTGTCTCAATTTTCTTTCTTTGAGACACATGCCATGTTATGTGCTTATATTTATCTATAAGGTGTATATATTTCCTTTGGAAATTTTATATCATGAATTTAATTATTTTAATGATATTTTATGTTTCATTTAATTTTATTATTTCTATTTTATTATGATTTAAGTTTACCAAAGTGGTAACTGTTTATAGCTTCAATCTCATCTTTTATCAAGATTGTTTATGATTTTGCTTCCATTGATGAAATATTATGATCCATTTACAAAATAACTTTCATTAATTATCTTACCCATTTTAAATGAATGTTATATCCAATTAATGGCATCATTTCTCACTCTTTTCTACTTATGATAATTTTGAAAAAGTTTTCTTGAATATATGACTTTATATCTCCTTTCGGTAGAGAATTTATGTTATTTCAAATCTGTGTTATTTCAAAACAATTTTTTCTATAAAAAATTCAATGATATTTTAATATTACCCTATGATCTTAAAGGGAAATTTTTACTCATGAATTACCTTTTTAAAAATGGTTTTATACCGGATCCTCTTTTCATTTTATGATCAAGGCACCCACCATTATGAATTTAATTTATTTGAAGATTAAATTTTATGTTTACAAGGTTATTTTTTTAAAGAAAATATTTTCATAATAATCAAGTAATTGTTTTATTTTTAAATGGTTTTAAATAAAAAAGGGTTTTCAAAAATTATTTTATGTTAAGAGAAATTTTTTAAATGATTTTCAAAGATTCCATTATATGTTTTAACAAATTTTAATGAAAATGATTTAAATGATCTAAAATCTTATTTTATATGTTTTAAAATTATTTTCTAAGATAACACATTTAAAAAAAATTCAAGCTTCTTTCGTAACTTTTCAATGAATAAAATTTTCAAAAGTTTTTAAAGCTTCTTTTCTATGTTTTCAAGAAGGTTCTCAAAATAATTTCAATTCTTCCTTCGAATTTTTAAATTAATTTTCAATGAAATTTTTTTTAAAGGTTTTATGTTTTAAAAATAATTTTCAAAGAAGAAATGATATTTTACTTAAGAAATGTTTTTAAAATATATTTCAAAATTATTTTCTATCTAAGATGACATCTATTGATGTTACTCATTTTGTTCTGGTAAATAATCTAAAGGATCCATTCATATTATTTTTTGAATGGTTTATGATTTTATAAAATGATGTTTATGACACCTGTTTCTCTTCCATGGGTTATGTGCTTTTCAAAACTGATTATTTTCATAGGTTATTCATTGATTAAATGGTTATGAGACCTATATCCTTTCCACGGGTAATAATATGATGATGTTTTTATGATAGACATTTCATTTTAGGGGTTATGATATGACGATTTCTTATAATATTGTGGTACACATATTATATGATGTGTGGGACCCATATCTCCCTTCAAATCATTGGGTAATGATGGATTACTGATGAGTATAATCTTAATGTTTAATCCAGATTACAAGTTCAAAATATTTTGAATGTACTAGGTTTTATGTCCATAAGTTTATTCATGAACCTAATTACATGTTCACAATGTTATGAGTGAACCTATACACATGAATCTGATTACATGTTCACAATGTTGTGCATGTACCTTGTTTCATGTCCATAAGATTTGAGTGGACCTGATTATATGTTCACAATGTTAGGTTTGAACTTAATTTCATGTTCCCAATATTATGCATGGACCTGGTTTCATGTCCACAATTCCATACGAAGGATTAATTTCTTATTCTTAACTTAATGAATGATCTTTTTTCTAATTATATATGATCATGATATTATAAGTTCATGTGTATGACCCGATTCCATTTATTATTCATGTGTTTTGATATTATGTTTTATGTTCATTATTATCATATGATTCATGTATTGTAAACATATATTATGTATTCCATGATTCATTTTTACAATCTTTGATATGTGGGGTATGATCTTATAATGATGCGACCATGTTCGTATTGCGTTATGTTCATGTTATGCTCCCACATATTCTTTGTTTACCCTTACTAAGCATTTGTGATCACACCTTATAATGTTTCATTCCCTAGTTTATAATGATATGATTTATGTATTGTGTTTCTAATAAGGGTTCTAGTTATGAAGAATCCAGTTGGAGATAATGTAGCTCCCTCATGTACCAGCATTTACATTTCCATGTTTCCAAAGGCACTAATCTAATCTGGCCTTTGGGTGTCTATTTTGTAAAGTATTAAGTATTCCATAAAAATTATTTAATGTCTATCCATGTTAACACTGAGTTATTATATTCTCCACCAATTATGAGCTCTGGTAGATAAATCTGGGTATTAAGGATGATCTGTGAACTGAATTTATTAGTGCATCTATGTATCTCAAATAGAGTGTGGTATATAACTATTTTCTAAACAAGTATTATGATGAGCTATCCTAAACTTACACAGAAATTCCACATCTTTTACCCAATGTATCCACTCACTAACTGGTCATTCCAAAATACCATTGTGGTTATAAACATGCGACTAGAAGTATTCATCCAACATGTAATACTAAAGTTGAAGTTGGAGTTAATAAAAACATCAAGGACAACTTCATTCAAGAGGTTCAATACCAAATGTGGCTCACCAACATTATCTCTGGAAAAATAAAAAATAGAAGATCTAGGTTTCCATCAATATCAAATATCTCAACCATCATTTTTTGGAATAATATTTCCCAGTTCATATTGAAAAACCTTTGACTATTGTAGTGGTCAGATGACAAGATCTTTCCATTATAGACAGTTGTTTAGGATACAACAAATCTTAATGAACTCTAAATATGGAGAAATTATTGTGATTAGGAATATCTAAGGAAAATATTGCTACCATGTAATGAATTTTGATTTTATAAACATTGGTTCTAAATACCATCATGCTATGAAACGTATTTTATAACCTTTCTTGATAAATTCTATTAAATTCTATGTCGATAGTTTCGTAGTGAAATCTTAGTATCATTCCAATAATCATGCTGATAATGAGATATTTTTTATAATATATGAAATTTTATCCTAAATATTAATCCATCAAAATGAATGTTTTGTGTTTCTTCAAGGATATTTCTTGGCTTTACGATAAACTACCATGGAATAAAATTTTACCCAAAGACTAAAAATGTTATCCTTGATATGTTTCCTCCTCAAAATATCAAAGTGTTTAGGGTATTACAAGGAAATATCACCTACATTAAATGATTTAAATAAAACCTAGAAGGAAGGTGTTTACCCTTCACCATACTTATAATGAAGGGGGTTACCTATGAATTGGTTGATGAATTCCAAGAAGCATTCGATAGCATCAAGAAATATCTTTTGAGCCCATGATTACTGATTTCTCATGTTGATGGAATTCACTCATCTTATATTTGACTACCTTGGAATGTTCACTAGAAACCTTCATTGTAAAGAAACATGATTTTGGGAAATAGAACGGTCTCTAATATCTCTATCGAACCATTCCTAACCCCGATACTCAATATTAAGACATCAAGAATAGTTTTCATTAACAAATCATCATGGTTTAGAAGTTAAGACACTACTTGCATCATCATGATGTCCACGTGGTCTTCTAAAATGACTCACTCAAATATATATTTAACTATCCCATGTTGACTGGATGTTTGGAATAGTGGAAAATCATATTTCAACAGTTTAACATATAGTTCATACAACAGATGGTGTTAAAATCACATGAGTTAAATTATTTCCTAAAAGAGAATCTATTAGTAGAAATAATACTATTGAATGTAAAATTTCTAGATGAAAAAATCTACTCCATCCTTGATCACCCCATGTTATGTGAGATTCATTTAGATAGTGCTTCTAGAAGTCTAGAAAGAAAAATAAATGAAGACCCCAAGCATAAAAAATTGGGAATGGGAATCATTATTATATCTAAAAAATATGTTATCCCACCTTATTCCTTCATATTATTAATCGGTTGTACCCATATTGAGGTAAAATTTGAATCCATTATTGTAGGATTAGATATTTCACTACGAATACAAGTTCCTCACTTTATGGTTATAGACGATATAGAGTTGGTAATCAAGAAAATCAATGGTGATTATGCCATCAAAAAAATAAGATATAATCTCCCAATATGATTATATCTGAGGGATAATAAAAAATGTAAACTCAAAGACAACACTAACTCATGTACGAAACACACAAAATGATTATGTAGAAGAATTAACCAATGCTACTATGGATTTATCATATCCAAAGTAGGACAAAACTGTTATCAGTATTGTGCACCATGGAATAATGTCACCTTTTGTTTCAGCCAACATGAAAGAGATCAATGAGTGAAACTCCATTTCTAAACTAGATAACAATACGAATCATTGGATGAACCATAAAATATATTTCCAATTTGATTCGAATCTCTTTCTAGACATATTATGGAAAAAAAATATTATATAGGTCAGTCAACATCACTCTTTATGACTGTCTAGACCATCATGAAGTCCTCTATAAATAGATGTTTTATATAATTATCCTTGGATTCCTTTATGTATACGAGAATGTGGTTATTATGTTGGAGTTCTATAATAGTCTAAGTGGTTCCCAATATTCAAGGAACAATATTTCCCATTTGATCATAAGGATTGGTTATTTATGGCCTATAATGATGTAATAAAACATGAAATTCACCAAAAAATGTATTTCCATCCATGTACAAACCAAATTTATCCACCAACCCCCAGAGTTGTTTTATACCACTAAATAATCCGGGCCATTTCCCATGTGGGGAATGGATATTGTGGGACTATATCTTCCAACTGCAATCAAATAGTTAATTTATACCCTTACTCCTACCAATTTATTCTATATGTGGGCTAAGGATATACCCCTAAAATAATATGGTAAAAAGTATATCATCATATTCATAATGTCTGACATCATTAATAGTTATGGTCTCACTCATATAATGCTGATATAAAACAAAGCCACCAATTTATTTGTTTTCGAATTGAATATGTTTTACCATGAGTATAATATCAAAACCAACCATTTGACTCACTATAAGTGTGTGAAAAATGGATAGACAGAGGCATTCAAAAAGACCATAGTTAATGTACTCTTGGAAATTGGAAGAAATGAAAAAATTATTGGCCTAAAAATATTTATCATTCTTTTTGGTATTATCGTACCATAACTCATAAATTCACATAGGTGGCCCCATATTCAATTTATTATGGGATAGAGGTAGTTTTTCCCATTCAACCCCAATTACCCATACTTTTTTGTTTCAAATTATGATCATTTTTCTATATATGAGAAGTCTCAAAATAAATTATATGAATTAGAAAGACTTGATGAGAAAATGTTAATTACATTACAACACTTGGAGGTCTACCAGAACCAAGTTGCATGAGCCTTCAATAGAAAATACCTCATTTGTTCTTTTCTCAATGTGGATATGGTATTACTCCTTATAACCCAAATGATACCTCAAAATACACCTCCAACCCTGAAACTAAATTTAGAGGGTTTGTATGCCATAAAAAAGATATAATCCAATGGAACCTATTCTCTAATTACAATGGATGGGGATCTTATTAAAAACCCTACCTTTGAAAGGTTCCTCAAGAAATATTTTTCTGAATCCAATTTGATTTTCCTTACTGAATGAAAAAATATATGAGATTGTCTTTTTCTTGTGAACATAAAAGTAAGAAAAAATAGTTCTAGTTACTTTAAAATAAAAGACAACTTACTTAGAACATAACATAAAATTTTAACTTAATCTATATATTAAACAAGGGTTTCACGGTTTATGAGTTTCATGGGATGATATTTAACTTATAGTGAATCCTTTAGGCATAATTCTTAATCACACCATTTATACTCTCTCATGTCACTTGTTTATCGCATATACATAAGCCCTAGACCATATTGTTTTTGTTACCTCTTAAACAAAACAAATTTCTCGATTGAATGAAATTAAACAATATGATACTTGAAACCTCACCTCAGAGAGTTCATTCATTTTAATGATTGGTCATCTACTTCATAATATGAAACTAATATATGGTTTTATTCTCCTATTAATGAGATATGTATAGATTCTAGGATTCCTCACTATTGGCCCAACTACACACACAAAAATGGTCCTTAACTGTGCATGAGTTAGACCTATACAGGGAATTTTTAATGTTAAGAGCTATGTATGGGATGATTCTCACTCTAATCAGATACACAATGACTCCTTTAATACCTAATTTTGGTCCAAGTTAGGATTTATTTTCCATTAATGGAGTTTTTTGTGTCGAAAAAAGATTCACCTAGATCTTTTCATTCACATCGTGTTTGTAACACCTTGGCCTGTGACTCCCCATATTACTGGTCAAATATATATGAATATAAATTGCATAAATCTTATATATTGGTTTCATGAAATTAAACTACTAGGTAGTGCTTGTTATCAAAGAAACATTCTAATCCAATTATTATATTCCTCTATTTTGTCATGTTTCTCTCATCAAGCATGACTAATTCAAGTTTATAGAATCAAAATGATTTTCCCATTTATGAATTATTGGGGTTAGGGACACCCCTCTGTCTAAGTAATATGATGTTAAGATATGTGTATATCACCCCATGAGACACTATGCTAGCATCAAATTTATTATTCACATCGGGCCTCTCATCCCACCTTTGTTTGTGTAGACTACCTCACTAACCTTTATCATCAAATATTGAAGGCCTTAAACTATAGTAGATTTTTTATAATCATAAAACATTTAACTATGTAACTAACACCCCTATCACATGTTGTAAAACTGCATGATATATTGACCCTCACTCAAATGGGAGTTACACGATTGGAAATGTCTCCTACCACTCCATAACCTTTTATCAACTATGTGTGGATTGATTCTCATCCTAACGGGATACATAGTGATTCAAAAACCCCTCATTATATTCCCAAAAATGGATAAAAAATATAATTTCTCTTCCTCCCCACACATGGGATAGATCCTTTCATGATAACATTTAACAGAATCATTTAATGTTTTTCCTTGACACTTTTTTGCAATTAGATTCATCTGAACACTAGGAGTTCATGTTTATATGATTATTTAATATGTATTCAACGATGATTTTTCTTTTATAAATGATTCTCCATGCCTTGGAAAATTTAGACCCTCACTAACATCCATGACCATCAATGACAAGAATTTATGATTCCAAGGGACAACTTTTTTTACCATGAATATTATTCCCCTTTATAGTATTGTATAAACACACTAAAGGCTGACTTGTTCACCCGTGGAATGTTTGTACAGCTTCACTACATCATAATAATAGATCACCATTCAAAAATGATTCATATTTATTCGTCACACACCTATCCCACATCATCATCAAGTTACATAACCCAAAAACCAAGGTTTTAAACACAACACTCCACATCAATAATTTTCTAGAGTATCTCTATCCTGTAATACTCAGTTTGGAATTTATACTCAAATTGAAAGTCAAAGGCTTTGCGATCAAAAAAATTATCACCAATTTAATTTTTCCATATAACGTCAAACAATGGGCCAGTTTAGTATCCATTGATAGTAAATCTTATGGTTCTCAATAAATACAGCTTACAAATTGATGTTATCATAAAATCAATATTTCCCTTTGAGTTCCTCCAATTTATCACACTGAGCATGAATCACATAATCATAGATATATTGGAAAATTATTATAGTATGTATGGATCTATCATGAAAAAATAAGATTTGTGAAATATTGTTCTTGGATACAAGACTCTAAAAGGGCACATTATCAATCAAAATAATTTGACTTTAAACACCAGTCATCTATCGATCTGATTACTATGTTGTTAAACTATGTCGATATATACATGGAGTCTTATATACTATAATAAAGTTCCATGTTCACATAGGGATTCTATTTCCCCTTATTTCTATATAGGTTTAATTGATAACCTTTTCATCTAAACTATACGTCCTTAAATTTTATCCATCAAACTTCAACATCACAAGATTCTAAACCGAATAACACAACGTCCTCACCATAATACATTAAACTACATGGTATCTTTAGAAGAAATATGGCTTGATTATCACTATGCTGAGATTTTTAGTGATGTGTAGATCTCTAATTCAATGACTATCTAAAAAAACTATACCCTATAAAAAATATTGATCTGTGATAGATATTATAGAATGGTTTCCCTCATTTACAATATGATGACCAATGAAATTTTCTTTTACATATGAACCATTACTATGTATGTAATTTCTCATCCATTTATGACTCTATCCTAAATGATCCCTTCATATTTTATGAAGCTTTTTCTTTTTCAATAATTTTACTTCATTGTATTGAGATATTTGTATCCACATAAACCATATTTTTACCCCTCAAAGATAAGAATGTCAAATTATAAGGGCCGAAATTATTTTGACTATGTAGACTACATCCCAGTCTTGATTTTTTTAAATAGACACTATGGTGTCCTATCAACCAATGGAACCTTCATCTCTAGGAATAAAATCAGCTATCTTCATACGCCTTCAAAAAAGTATCATAAAGAATCACCTTGCAAATTTTTTCCATGATTATCACTTCCATGGATATTATATGTTACCAACTCAGATCCAAAAAACCCCAAGGTAGTGAATCAAAATGTTTCTTCATTACTATAAAATAATATTTTAATCATTCTTTCCCACTATTCCCTCCATGTATCAAGTATGGATTAATGGAACCGTGTTAAAGAAGACAAAAAACATGTGTGGTACATTCTAGGTGTCAATAACAGTCAACATATACTCATTAGTTCCCATGACCATGGAAATAATCAATCTATTCTCCTGCTATACCCACTCCTTCGTCCAAATAATCTTACTCTTATGTTACTATTATGGTAATTATTCTTATTACCATCCACGAGTAACACTCCAAAGAAGATAATTTCAACTTAAATATATTAGTTAATGATCAATATTGATATTTGATGATCAGATAATTCAGATTATCTTGGAAATTATATTTCAAAATATTATTAGTTAATATTAGATATAATTTTAGGTAAAGATAATGGATATCTACTTGAGGGAAACTACACTGCCATTTATTTATTAAGAGGAAAAAAAGGACGATCATCGACAGCTCAGATCATGTCCTTGACATAATGATTAAAAGAAAACAAATGGAACATCTATGGTAAACCAAGAGTGGTATTATTTAACTGATCATCCAACATCTTATAAAAAAATCCTTGTGACCACTAAAGGTAGGTTTTATAATTTTTTTTCCGCAACCAATGGGCATGTTTGTTCAATGTAAAACCCAACTTTAATATTTCTCTACCTGATGAATTTGAGCCTATTTTTCTCTAATGATAGTTTTTACTTTTCTCTTTCTATGAGAGCCTCATGTTATCATATTTCAAAAATCTATATATAATTTTAGTTATGGGGTTGTTACACTTCAACAATAGAGTCATGTTTATTCATAGTCACTTGTTTTATACCCTTTGTGTGATAGTTAAAACTATCGAACAGAAGAAGGTCACACTTACAGGAATCCAATTCCTCTCAACATATAACAATTTAATAGATATAGATTTGAAAATTTTGGTAATTATATTCAATTTCATTATAACCATATAAGAGTTTGTGAAGACTACCTACCTTATCAACAATCTTATATAATATATTTTTTGTGATAATAGAGGAATCATACCACCAAGACCACTCCCCGATAGCCTGAATTTCAAAAGTATCATTTGAATCCAAACAACATTATCTTATTTTATATGTAATATTATTTGGAATCAGATTCACATTAGAGTGGGTTGGTTCAAATAATGACATGAGGGTAGACAAATCCTATATAGTTGTATCCCAATCAAATTCAGGGATCTGACAAATATGTGCAATAACTTCTAATGAAATGACAAGAACTAAAATAGTATGGTTAATCTTATTAACATGAATATAAAACAAAGATGAAACTTCAACTCCTGAACTAATTTCTATATGAAGAGGAACTGAATATGGAAATTCCCAATGAAATATCAAGTGTTCAAAAACATGTTCTTCCATACTAGTAATTAATTATATAATCATAATGGATGAGAGGCTTAGAGAACTGAATTTTTTGTTAACTCAGCAAACCAGTTGCCCTAACATTGCATTTTGATAGTATTCCACCCAAATCGATGCTTAATCCCATTAAAGTATTATTTGTGAAATTAGGGAATTCCAAATTATTTCCACACTATAACCCTCACACATCAACATAATCTAATGTTAATGAAGTATAGAAAGATGTGATTTGCTCTTAACATTTGTTAGAGGTAAGAAAGTTGTCTATTATAGACATCCAAATTATGATGTGAACCTATATGTAATGTAATGTTGACATATGGTACTTCCAACTATTCGAGATATCATAATACCATATCTAAATGATACAATGTATGAGTGTTTATCTATGGATCCCCGTCCATTGTTAATCAGTACTCCAAAAGTTTCCCAAAAATGAAAAAATGTATAGGAGGACATTTAACAACTTAATAAATCTATCAACACTCTGGTTTTTTGGGAAAATTACAAAAATATTGAGAAAATTTGATCCTAAATTTTAATGAGGAATCATCATGGTATATTGATACTCATAACATTGAATGTGTTTCACTACCCAAATATATAGGAATTCAAATTTCTTTCTAAAGATATGTAGAGACTGTACCTCATAAATATGACCCATCAACTCATAGATTCGATCAAGAGTGGGGAAATCTAATTTGATTGGATGTCCCCCAACCCATGTAGCTACTGACACCCAAGTTTTAACCATAAAACTAATATAGACATCACGAGAAGGGAATATTCATCCACTTAAGAACATGGAAAAGAATCATTGAAGTTCAAAATATAACAATTTGTTTTCCAGGGACTTCTAACCCCATTTATTCGTTAACCTGCCTCAAGGGTAGTCCAATGAAAACCTAAAATACCTTGATATTATTGAGTATGTTAACTCTTAGTACACCAAAATTCTCCCTTATAATGGTAGGTTGTATGAATATGTTTATCCAATAAAAAAATGGGATGATAAATTTTTTATGAAGGGGGTGACCTAATAACTTATACACTATAGTCAGTAATTATCTATCCAAAAGAGGTAATTGTTCTACATCCTCCCATATATTAGCCATAGGGTGGAATTTTTCATACATTCTTCTGAGGATTGGGACTCCCCCCAACTGGAAAACTTCTCATAGGATAATCCCAACTTCTCCATGTGGTGTACGAAACATATTGGTACTTGATAACCAATGGTTGACCAATTCAAGTAATAGGATTGATGGTGGGTATATGGAAAATTTGGAAAACCATACTGCTTGGTATAAATTGAATACCACCAACAATTCATGAAATCAAATAGAATTCTTGTCCACACAGATGGTGTAGGATGACGCATCAGATAAATTTCATCTAGAGAAGAGGTTACAATTAAAAATCTACTCCTGGATGGAATCACATTATGAAATATTAATAATGGATGGATTGTTTTGAATTACAGAACATGGGGATATGTCACTAATACATTGGATATTTTGATTCCATAAGGGTCCATAAAAAAAGAATTCATTCCCCTAAATTAATTCATGAATATTTTGACACTCAGTTGAGATCATTACTTGAATAGAATTAATGGATACATCAAACCAAGAATGTGGATGGTTCTGATTAGATGTCAAGATTAGAAAATCATATTATTTCCCAAAACTATATAAAGATAATATATAAGACAATGGATAATATTAATACTTTTTTGGAATTACATCCTTCGGAATCTTATCATCACGAGAAGTAATGTATCGGGGGTCATCTACAACATTGATTGAAACATACATCCTCAACTCAGTTGGGGTCATTGTACCATAATGGTGTGTCTAATGAAAATATATTATCCCTATAAAATATATAATCTATCATGGGATAAAATATATATTGAATAAAATGAACCACATAGCATGTTGCTTGAACTGGATATAATCCAAAAACCATATTCATAGTTCATAAATAACTATCTAGAAATAACTATATCGTGAGGTGTAATATTTTGTTTGAGGAAATACCATTTTACTGATGTTAATTATTATGTATGTGGAAGAGATCACACTCAATGGAAGTAAACTCTATGAGAAGAGACTAATTTCAATGGAAACTTTTTAAATGAAATTCATAAGTTTAGACATTGTATAAATGTTTCAAAAGAGTATTCCTAAAACTCTTTTTAGGATGGTCTCTCCTCCGGGTCAACATTTGCATGACAAAGCATCCAACCTATCCAATTTCATCCTTTTAATGGACCACTATTCATGACTATAGGACTCCATTCCAAAGGGGGGAATTTTTTGGGCCCAAAAGTTTCCAAAAAATAATCCTAGAACACTCTTTTTGGTTTGAGAAAGTCAGAATTAAGTGGGGTTATTGAAAATGGTATTAAAATTAGCAATATATGCACACGAAAATTTAGCCACATCCTTGTTTTATGATGTGTTCACTATGTGGGACCTTCTCTTCACAAGGAATCCCTACGAATAAAAAATTATTTCTAGGAGATTCTGAGAGATACTACATCCCAAAATTGAAACTCATTTGTAGTGGGAGGAGGCCACATCCTTCTCCTTACAAAAAAAAATTCATTTGCGAGGTGAGTTGGTGACATCCCACCCCTAACAAATGAAAATCATTTACAAGGCAAGGCGGTCAAATTCTACCCCCTAGAAACAATATTTCATTTATGTGGAAAGTATATGAAATGCCACCATATTTTTTGGTGTGAGGCACTAATATACCCATATAAACGAATATCATTTGTGATGTGTGGTGGTCGGATCCCCCTCCCCATCCCATGAAAATGACTTTTTGTTTGCGTCGGAGGGTTGTAACTCACACTCTATGACAAAATTAATTTTTTTTCTATGGGAATTAGTTTTATCATGATATTTACTTCTAAAAAAAATTATTCCAAAAAATTATAAGTATATAATGCCCACATTGAGAGAAATATAATATTTTTATATTTTAGACTAATAGAAAAAAAGATAGACTACAGAATAATAGAAGAATAAATGAGAACAGTACTCCCAATTTGGTAGGTAATTAATTTACCAAAAATAAAAATTAAAAGGGATAAAATAAAAAGGTGTCTATAAATAATATACCACCAATACATAAAGGATTACCTTTCAAGAAATGATACCAACATGGTCACCCACAAACAGAATCCCCTTTTACATCTACGAAGTACCATGAAGGAATCCTCCTTCGTGGGGGAGACCCTTTGTGATTCCCCATCCACAAAGTGAATAAAAGTATATAAAATGGGGAATATTTGTCTATTAAACCTTCCAAATCTCACTTTAAACATACTACATATAATTAAGCTTTATTTTATACCCTTATTGAAATTTCAAAATGATTTCCCCAAGACCTCAGACCCAAATATAGTGAAATCAAGACCTCCTCCATAGCCTCTAGATATGCAGGATCAGAGCACATGGAACATCATTATACCCGCTCGATCATAAATTATCATGGAAAATGAGTTCTTCTATTAGAATGCATATTAGTTAGGGCCCTAGGATTGTTCCCCATCATACATACTCATGATAATGAGGATCCAGACCATAGGGATAGTAACAGATGGATCCTCAAGTTGGAGAGTGACATTGGTTTCTTGTAGTTCCACCATCTTACCATAGTAGACCTATCAAAAGGGGATTGGGAGGGGGAAATCATAGGGATGTTTTCCTAGAGTAATCTCATAGGCCTTATTATAGAACATCTCCCTCTATTCCCTCATCCATCAGTATGTTAACAACATTATGAAAAGTGTTTGATCATCCACTTAATCTTATTTCTCACAATGATCATGAATTACATGGGCTTAGAGGATAGTGAAGATGATATCATTTTCAAAATAAGATCTTCCCAACCAAGGACTCTTTAAAGGTGTGTTCATTAACACTATGAATTAAATAGGATTTGATTCTTATCCAAATGGGATACATAGGAAGCCACCCTGAGGTTGAAACCCAATATCCTCAACTCACCAAAATCTTATCTGGGGATTATTCCTAGTAGATTAATATCCACTTATGATGATAAATTCTAACTAGGATATTTTCACTTAACTATCATCACCCAAAATCCACATTAAATTTTATCTTATTATAGTTCCATATTCACTACCATATCAACCACAATGATCCCCCTAAGTGTAAGTCCAACACCAACCTACCCTGGGAATAATTTTCATAAACATCCCTAACACATGACATTAACCTACATGGTCTAGTCCTTATCAAATAATGAAATATTGTATGATGTGTCCCATTTAGTGGCACTGAACTATATGGATTCTTATTTCTTTCACAAGGATATGCAAGTGGATCCACTTATGGGCCCTATACCAATACCAAAACAACATTCATCACCCTGGTTAACTTTGAATTCAAGAGTTCTTATTTTAATGGATTAAATCTAAAAATCCCCAAAATAATTGACATGATATGTTGGAGAACCTCAGACATGTATAAATGGTTACATTGATGGAGATCAAAGGATACATATAGATTGTTCCAATAAAAGAATATATACTAATAGTTTAAATGATGTAGAATCTATGATACATAATAATGGTTCCACTGATGGAGAATCACTGATATAAACTGATGTTTACCCACACATATATACATAAATGGTTGAAAATATTAAGGGTGACCATATTTTTTTTTGGGATTTAAAAAATGATTCATGAACATAACTTAAATCTATAATAGAGAATCGGATAAAGAAAAAATTACACCCAAAAAGGAGTCTTGAGACTTACCACCCACCCATATAGCCAATCTGATTTTCTATGTGTCATCAGGTATAAAACTGCATTGACCACTAGCCTTTGGAATGAAGGTATGTGACTTATAAAAAATTAGGGAATCAATGGGTGATTCTATGGATAAATCCCATAAATATGAATGATTGTGAACCCATAAAAATATCCTCACAATCGACTGTTGGGCCATGATACCTCAGATGAAAATAGTGTTGGAAATTTAAATACCCAGTAAGAAAAGTGAATGTACCACATAATAAAATCATGTAGAATAATTTTACGAACTTATATAAAATAAGTTTAAGAATAACAACTGTAACTCAATGAATTAGAATGTTTTTTCCAAAAACACATATGGTAATGATAACATAAGAATAATATTATTACCATGAAATGGGAATAAAAATATCCCCAAATGAAATAAATTAATTATAAATTAAGGTATTAAGATATCCAATACACCATATAAAATAAATTATGGTACATAATATAAATCACATCTCATGGATTTCATAATAAGAAAAAGAAAGCCTTAACATGTCCCAGATTCCCTTTGATCTTGATCCTCACACCCAAATTAATAAAATTGAATTTATTATATATATTATGAGAAAACACATTCATATATTTTTTATTTTAGAAGGACCATTTATAACCTTATGTTATTTATTTATTTTATAGTTGTTTATTACATCAGTTATTTGATTTGTGTCAATCAAATTCTACGTAACTATTTTGGTATGTTGACCATGGTTAAAGGAGTTATTGAATAAAATCATAATTTCTATATTTTTATGGGTGTATGAAATTTATTGTTCTATTAGTATAAAATTTATGTTAGAATTGGTATTTATAAATTTAACTCATTTTTTGAATGTTAAATTGATATGTTCATTTTATGTGGTTAAGATTACTATGACCATTAATTATTAATCTCACTCATTGAAAGTATACTATTATCATTATATAATATTAATTGTTTCATAAATATCATTTTATTGCGTAAAATAAAATTTTAAAGTCTTTTATGTTAGGTGGTGATGAAAAACAAAGCACACCACTTTATGGATATTATAATATACACGTACAAACAATTAATATTCCTTTCTTAATTAGTGTATTGAAATGAATAAATATAGACTTCCCATTAATATTTAACAATATAGTATATAAATGATATAGAGGTAATTATATAACAATCTAAAACATTGATTTGTTTGAAAGAGAATGATTAATATGAACAGGATAAGGATTAAGTAAGTCATAACCTTGGACCTCGAACATTTGGTTGAAAGTCTCGTTAAAATTATGGTATCCAAGAAACTAATTTATATAAGAAGCTTATGAACATGAGATAGGTTTATAGGAGGAGAAAAATTACATTTTTTTAGGATGAAATTTGATGGGATAAATGTAACATGTATAGGTTGAATTTATCACTTTTTATAAGTGAAGGAAATTACAGTTTTTTTGATACACAACATTTTTCAATAATTTTAAGACTCTATTCAATGTTCAATTGTTCTAAATGTGAGAAATAATGAATTTTTGGGTATGGTAACGTTAATAAATTCACTAAAAATAGTTTTAGTTATTAGAAATATGTTTCTTGTCATTTGTTAGACATTTTACTTTTAACATTTTCTTAACATGGTAAATAGTTTCCATCCATGTAATTTTTGATATACTGAAAATATAAGATAACCCCTCTTATAGAATTTGGGTGTGATGAAAATAAATTTATGCATCATATATTATAATTCAATTTATAAATACATGAAAAGTAATTTTTTAATTAATATATTTAACATAAGGAAAAATAATATTATATACAAATATTGTCTCTAAAATGAAATGTTATTTAAGAAAAATATCAAAAACACACACTAAAATAATTATAATATGTGGAATTCAAAAAATTAATTACCTTTTGAAAAATTAAAATTATAAAATATATAATTTTTTATTTTAAATTTTAAGTCAATATGTATATAATTTTTTAAAAAAAATCAAGTGTTATTAATTATATTTGTATGAATTTTCTAGTTGATTACAATTTTTTATTTACTATAGGTGTTATTATTATTAAATTGTATTAATAATAAATATATCATTACACTTTTTAGTTAGGGATTTCATGTGGAATAATATATCAAAAAAGTTTTGATTTATAAAAATATATATTCCAAAATCTCAAGTCATTACATATTCAACATCTTTTAGTACCCAATATCAATAAACAGCTGATACCAGATGTTAGAATATATGTAAATGTAATTTAAATCCCTGTTGCTACTTCCCTACATCTAATAATGTCTTTCCCTTTAACTTTATTGATACTAATTAATTTTCAACATCATTTCAAAAGATATATCCATGATTAATCAATATAATAATAATAATTTTTGGATGGATTTGACACCTTTTATTCTCCCCATTAAGGCCTATTTTAAATATTGTTTCATATATAGTATAGAAAAATTCACAAAACTACTTATTACATGCCTAACCATATTACAAAAAATATCAATTTTCCACCCACACATATGTTCATGTGCTATCAAATTTACCCCATAACTCGTCTCTCTAACATAATTCTCCACCACATTCAAAAAGAGCTATAAAATACTAAAATATTGAAGCCTTTCATTTCCACACATACATTTTCAATTTTTTATATTTTATAAAACGAATTCCACAACTTCATTAATATTCGTTTTTTTATGTTCATCATTAGTGTTGATATTTTTTAATATCTCATATGTATATTTTCTTCTTCTAAGACCATTTAAATACATTTATTCCATTGGACTAGATTCTTCATATTAATGGAATAAATTTTATGTGTGAAAAACTCATATTGAGATGCTCAACTAGTTTTTCTTCCTTCATGATTCTTTCTTCATCGTAAGAATATCCATCTAACCTTCTCTATTATCATGGTTTTATGTTTCATTAATACACTTAGTAATGCATTTTCCTTGATGTCCATGAGTGCCGTCATATAATCCTTCTCCATTGGGATTCCTAATTTAGATTTCCTTCTAAAATTCTCATAGATGACACATCTCCCAGCTTCTATTCCAAGATATATATCATTTCCATCCAACATTGTTGTTATGAGAATGAATATTTTTGCACTTATGAAACCTTTATCAATATATATCATTTTTAGGCCAAATAATTCAAAACAACCCAAAGAGTTTAATTCCAAATTAAAAAGATAATATTTGAAATATATTAATATAGATATTTTTGGTAGAGGTGAAGAGGAACAAGGTTTCATGAGGTCCCAATCACCTTACAATTATCCCAATTCATGGTCTAACCATATGCTGTTAGAGCCACCTTTTTGTATATTCCATGTGGTCTAGACACATGGTCGTTGTGAGGCCTGAACCCCAACTATGGTCCCATCACGTGGTTTCCAAGAATCATTCTTTTGATACTTTGTGTGGTGTGAACACAAGTTTACTGTGAGGTTAGTTTCCTCATCAAATGGTTCAAACAGATGGTGTTCGAGCATCTTTTTGGATATCGTGAATAGTGTGATCATGAAGACTCCACATGGGGAATCTATTAGACCTTGAGGTTAAACTAACCATCTATGAAGAATTAATATTTTGATGTTCCTTTGATTTCAGTTTCCCATCGACTCTATGGACACATCACATCACTCCCTTGTCTCCTTATTTTTGGAAACCATCAACTCGTAAATTTATATAAATACACCACTACCTCTCCAAAAATAAAGATAGTGAGAAAAACATGAGAGATTTAATAGAAACACACATATAAAGAATACAGATACAAGTGAGGGATATAATTTCATCTTCAAATAATTCCATTCACATATTCTAAAAGTAATAAAAAGGGAACATTCCCAAGAAGAAAGAATGATAACCAATTAGATATGTTAGTACATGGAGGTCATAATGATTAGACTATCCATGTGAGGATAACCACATAAGGATACACCTACAAGGAGTACCAAATTGAAGAGAAGAGTATATTATAAAGGTATATTTGACATTTTAGAAGTGAGTATGACCTCATAGAAGCAAGACTGAGCTCAGGGACGCTCTGTCAACCATGTGAGAGCCAGTTTGTGGGGTCCACATTACAAGGCCCACTTAAAGGGATCCCCAATATGTTTTGACATAGTTCTTATTATTTAAATTTCCCTACATATTCTATATTTCCTTAGTAGGATGATCCGGTTCGAAACACCTTTATATAATCCTTTTCGTTTGTTAGAAGCCATAATAATAACCAAATGCCACCTCTAAGGCCACTCGATACACATGATTAAGGAAATGACATCAACATACACCACTTCAATCATATATTTCCTTGATAAACAAAAGGACCCGAATGTCAATGTTGAAAAGAAGGAACCTTGGGGGAATCCTGATCATGGATCCCCGTGATAATGAGGGTCACTAGTAAGAAGACAGTGGAATAGTATCTCCTTGAATGATGACCGATATCACCATTTTCCATAATATCAGGTCAAACATGGAATCCATCATAGTGTAGACCAATATTATTATATACAGAGGTCCATAATCCCCTTACCTCAATAGAGTTACATGCTTATCTATAGTTAGGAAATAGTATGGTGGGACACCTTCAAAGCATAAGACTAAAGATGATTATTATTGGTGATATCGCCAACTAGAAAATTACATTCATCATAGTAATTATATTTAGCTAGAAGTTACACTTATATATTTATTTACCATATATATATATATATCGAGTAAGTAATCTCAGTGAAACCCCAAAGTATAAGACCCGTATGAAAATAATTATACTCTCTCATACAACGTGATTGTTCTTTTATATATTTCTCATTATATCGATCATGTGTCATGCGAGCTTATATTTCTTAGTTGATCATTCCCTTCCCAATATATGAATACCTCCAATCAGATCCTTTTAATAAGTGTGATCCATAACCTATATTCTTAAGTTAGTCCCATATGGGAAATCCCCAATCAATCCATTATATCCACTTCTTTCAGAATAGAAAATCCCTACACTTGATGTTACATAGTATGGCCTGCATCATTATTTAACAATGTTAAATTATGTGTACAAACTAGTCACATGAACTTAAAATACATAAACCAAATTATGGTGAATTTGATTCATATTGTAAGGGGATTTATATATAAGGGATTTTCATAGATCAAATCCAATATCATTAATCATTCATTTCCACTATAACAAGGATATATTCTTCATGATATCATTTATGTCCTTCTCTTTCCTAGCTATATCCTTATAGGCCCATATATATCTTTCCGTAGGCCCATACTCCTATAAGATTCTCCTCATCCAGTCTTATCTCACATAAAAAATCCACCCCTCCACAAAGAGGGATATATTCCTTATGGGTATCATTGTATTTCTATCAGTATGTCATATCCCTAACTGGAACACACATATACTTAGTGGGAAATATTATTACTAGTTATCCCAACCCATCCACATAATGCTAAAATCTTATTGGGAATAACAAGAAATATCCCTTCATGCATATTTCTAGAACATTCCACTTCTAGGCATCCTTCTCCTAACCATCCTTATCGCGTGATGTAAAAATTCATGGGTTTGTTCATACCACAAAAACCTAAAATGTGTAACTCGAACTATGTGTGGTTTGATTCTTATTCTTATTGGATACACATGAAAACACTTAAATTTTCAATCCAACCACCATAATTTACCACACCTTCATTGATAAAGATAAACCTCTAAAGCACCCATTTATATGGGTTTAAACCATAACACCTTAAAATTAAACATCAAAATGTAAAACAAAAAGATGTAGTGTCTATCATACATATATCTATTCAAAATAGTGCATGTAAATGATCAGTATTTAACATGAAGTTAATGAGTCCCAGTCCATATATTTTGGAAGGAATCACAAACATGATTAAACATTTAACAGTTCCCCAGAGTATGGAAAAATTCCACCATCAGGGTTTTGATGAGCTCAAACTCCCGTCATTTTGACCAACATAGATAAAAAAGTTTCACTTATAATTACCCTACTGACCAACTACCTTTATAAATAATGTCCTAAATAAAATATCATATTATATATAAGGGTATTGTTGGGTATTTTTAGTTTTATGAATAACACCTATTGGAAACTAGTAGAAACAAAAACGGTGAAGCCAATATAATGATTATGTTAACATGCCCACCCTATCACAATTAAGTGTCAGGCCATTCTTATTTGAGTGAATAAAATGGTGAACCAAAAATTAATCCTTCATATTACCTAAATAATTAGGTTTTATAGAACACCTATCTAATTTTAATATGTTTCCCATATTCAAAAATGAAGGACATGATATGACTTCTTGACCAGTGATAATGCTTGGTCAATCGTTCAGTATTTTATTATACTATACTGATATATTTTCTTCAATGTAGTGGTATTGATTATCAAGTAATATCTCTATATCTCTCATTCATCAATATTAATGTAATATTCATCTAATAGAAATTCAGATGCTTTAGATACTGTAATGGACATGACCCCATAACCATAAAAAAGATGTCACTATTTCAAAGGGAAAGGCAAAACCACTAGTTGTGTTCTTATTGTCCGAATGGTTGATTGTGAGTGAGGGGGGTTATATTTTATTCACAACCATTTATTTTGGGATAGAATTGTGTTTTATAAATGAAAAATCCCAATGGTTCCCACATCTGTAACTGGGTATAATCATGCTTTCCATTGGCAGGTGGTTAGTTGGGGTTTCCGACCAAATAAAACATAAAAACTCACAATGTTCGAGATGATGGGAGGATAGTATTAGTAGAATATTTTAGGGGTAATTGTTTCCTACATCAGGACTCTCCTATAGATATAAGATAAGTTCAAAAATCTCTTCATACCCCCGATACAGGACTGGTTATCCTAATGAAATGATCATAGGTTAACACATTTTATGTATAGAAGAAGAAGGGGATATTATTATTGAATAAAAATGTATGTATCTAATTTTATTAATACCTTTCCTAGTAATGAATAGCTACTTATGTGTTGAAGTTTCATAACCAGGCACTTTGGAATTTTTTCCCATGTATAGAGGTAGTTAATATTCCAAGGTGGATATTAAGCCGTCATGAGGTTTCATATGTATCTATTTAATTACTGGAATAAAAATCCACATAGTTTGTTAAACCTAGGAATTTTAATTTCATGATGAAAGTACATATGTGTAGACACATAGGTAGAGAATATTTTAGCTTGAGTCTCAAGTATATGTACAATATATCCTTCATATAGTAGGAAATAGATTTATTATAGTTCATTCATACCCTTGGGACTGGACCCATGGTAGATGACCTTATATGGTGTTTGTTTTATACCATGCCACTCACAAGGGATCGAATATGCATAATACCCTGGCGAGTGAATATTTATTATTTGAATGAAATGAACATTGTGACTCTGTAATCTAATGTGTGCTATGCTCTGTTGGAGAAACAGGGGATAGCAAGTAATCATCCATACTACATGTGAACGTTGGACTTATATACTAGTTCAAACCATATGATGTTTAAATTGGAGATTAAGCCTTAGGAATCCATCATTCATATCTGATTTATCACAATAATCAGAGATATCATAGTTTAATTGGCTTCTCAATCCACTTCTGGATGAGGTAAAATGATCAGTCCATTAGAATGATTCAGTCCTGATGGTTAAAATTTTTGAGACATGAGGGAACTTATACCAAATTGGGTCCCTATTTGAGTTTGTTCTAGGTCCTTAGGAAGGTGTAATATGTATCCTGGTTATGGTAGGAATCATAGTCCTCATAGTTCAGTTGGTTCGGGATTACACATTGACATTTCCTTTAAATGTAGGACAAATCATATTATACTACTGATCGATGATTAAACACTAAGGTAACCCTTAATTACTACATAAAATATATAATCCTTACAAATCCCTAATCCCATGTGATTTATGATCAGTGTGAGACACAATGGATAACAAATAACCAGTCTCTTTGCTTATGGATATGGGACTTATGTGCTGGGACTTCCCTTTGGATGCATAATATAGGGCTCAGTCCTTAGGAAGGCATCCAACATATCATTGTTATGTGAGGAATAAGAGTTCTAATAGATCATGTATTGGGTCTTACACATTGATGTTTTCCTTATAATCATGGCTTACACACTGAGAATAGATGAGGGTATCATGTCCCGGGATGCCCGACTGACTTGGCTTGCTTGTCTTCATGACATGGATTGGTTATTTTATTAAAATGCCTTGATTTTTTTGCTTGAAATGTTGGATCATGTCTTCCTGAAATGTCCTAATACAATCTCATGATCCCTTTTACGTGCCTTAGAGATGTCACATAACCTAGATGTAATTTTTGAATATTTTCCCGTGTTCAAGGATGACTTGTTCAAAGTACATCACAAGAACTAGGTGACTAGTCCTCGATGCCATCGCATGGTCCTGATTGACATGCTCAAAGGGCATATAATGATCCAGATGAATTTCCTTGGTGTCATTAAAAAATATAGTAGGCATGTTTGGAGGGAATCACGAGAGTAGTTTGACATGTATTGGAGGATGTTGTATGTCCCATTTGAATTGTCTATGTGTCCTCACAAGAGCCGCCAGATATGTCCAGGGGATGTTGCAAGATCGAGCTGACATTCTTGGGGGGAATTAAAATGTCATGATATATTTTTTGGAGGATATCATGATATTTAGTTTACATTCCCCGGTGTTATCATGTGAATTGGCTGACATGTACAGATGTCTCCATATGATCTAGGTGACATGTGTAGAGGACATTTTAAGACATGGATGGTGAGCCTAATGGGTTTCATGAGACTTGGGTGGCATACTCTAGGGGATCCACGTGACTTACTATAACATGTAGAGGGGTGTTCACCTGATCCAAATAGTATACCAAAGGAGCATCACAAGACTTGGTTGACATTTCCTAGGGCTCTTGCATAATCTGGGTGGTTCATGTGAATCACATGAGGGACAACATATATGTTCTTCACATAAGTCTCACAAAATTTAGTCATTTTCCATACCTTCCATTTTATATGCATTATATTTTTCAGTATTAGATTATTTTAAGTATCTCTTGTCTTATAAAATATGTGGTATTTCCTTTTCATGACCCTCCAGAAGACCTTTGTGTGATCTATGAGTGATCACATTAAAAACCTATGCATGTTTCCAAATGACCCTAGTTGTTCCATGGATCTTACCAGATGGTAAGATTTTATGGTTTTAATATCATCCCCTTTATGAATATTCTTTGGTTCCTAGGTGAACCAGTGAAAGGTTCTATGATTTTGTGTCTAGTTGTTCCAAGCTGCATTTTTCATGCTGGTGTGGGGAATTTATAGGCCTCACCACTGGGACACCCTGAGATTTTATGAGATAGATTAATTTTAATTTTTTTGATGTCTTATGTTGTACGATATGCCAATATTATCTTGCGCTATATGAAACATCGTATTAGCTTATAGTATACATAATACTATTATATTATTGAGTTACACCCAAGAGAGACCTTCCTCTATAGCTTTCATTGTAGGCAATACTGAGTTTCACGAAACAAGGATATATTATTAAAATATTATTATTTAATTTTATATAATCTAGCCATTATGAATTTTCTTAACCACCTTTTGAATTTTATGTAACATTAACATTCATGTTATGTATTTTCTAGATATGATATAAGAACAAATTCATTTTTTCTGATAAAATAATAATTTTTCAAAAAAATGAAATTTTTACGCCCTTTGATGGTGCACCCATTTTAAATTTAGTTTTTAAAACAGACACATATATATTTGACAAAATGAACTTATTCATTGGATGAAGAACATAAACATTTTCTTTTATTGATATTTTGGAATTTTTTTGATAAAATTCATATTTTAATGAATAGTGAAAAATACTGTATTTTAATTCAAAAATGAATTCTTATAAAATTTATTTATATAATTATATTATCTTTTTAATTGGTTTTAAAGTGTAATTGGATTATATTTTTATCTTTTAATCAAATTATGTTCATTGAAAGTAATTTCGAATTTAAATTGGACATAAACACATGAGAATCTTATGATAAGTTTTTACTTTTTTAAAACATGCTTTTTTGTTTTAAAAATAATAGTTAATTTTAAATTAATTCCTGCAAAATTTGTATTATTAATTATGAAAAATGGATTAAAAATTTGGAATCAGTGGGTTCATATTATTTTAATATATTAATTTTATTTTTGGGAATTATGAATAGTAACATTAATATTTATTTTTATTACCATGGTTAAAGATAAATTGGGTAATTAAAGAAAAAAAATAATATTATAAAATTATCTAAACACCTGTCAAAATCCTAATGGATGAATAAATTTGACCTGTATCATCTATGGTTTGAAATGTAATCACTTTATGGACACTTTACCATGAATATAACATGAATATAAAAAAATTAATGAATGTGACCAAATGTCATACTCTAATTTTATATAAGTATATAAATTTTAATTTAGGGAACACCATGGAATGAAATTGACTAAAGGTAGTATCTAGAATCATAATAGAATTAAATACATTGTATAAATTTATTTATAATTTTTAGAGATTAAATTGTTATCATTAATGATGACTCAATATTGATGCAGAAATTATTTTATTAATAGAAATATCAAATAAATGATATTTAAAATATTAAAATAAATATAATTTGAGTTAATTAATGTCATACACTAATTTTATGGATGAATTTGACATATTATTTATGGTTTAAAGGAGGTTTTAGAAATTAACTCTATTTAATGATATTTCGAAGAAGTCAACTAATGAATAGTGTCAATATTCACACTATTGATATTTTAAATAAATAATATTTTACTAAATTATATAAAATTCATAAAAATATAAAATTCCAACAACTAATTGGGATGAAGATAAATATATCAAAAATGGTCCATTTATGGCCACTTTGGCATTTTATAGTGAGTATATTAACTCTTAGTGAATAAAAAGACATGGTGTCCTCGTAAGAGTTAAAGGAATTAATAAAGGGTAAATCAAAATTATACATATTCAAATAAATCCAAAACATGTACAAAAAATTATTAGATGAATAATATTAAGTAATTATTACAATAAGTTCTATTTTTAATTGTTCAATGGAAACTTGTAGAGAAAGAGAAATTATATATTATTTAAATCAAATATTGTTACAAAATATCACTATCTTGTATTTTAATATCTTTTACGTGTCCACATGGGGGAAAAATAAATCTTTGAATGAATATAAATGTCTATTTTGATATAAATGAAACCGTTTTCATTATATATATTTATTTTGATTTTTTAGAAGTTATATAATTACCTTAAAGGTCTTTTTAATTCTAAAACAATATTTATTCAATTAACATAAAAATAGAATAAATTATTTTAATAATATTAATTTTTTATATTTTATATTAGATAACGTGTCTAAAAATTTTCAAAGATCTATAAGATATATTAAAGATGTTTTAAAGAATCATATTAGAATTACCACTTTGTATTATTGTATTTTAAGTCAAATTAAATAAATAGTATTAAATTTGGCAATATTAATATCTTATTCAATTAATTTATTTTTAAATAATTAAAAAATCTCAAATATGTTATCTAATCACAAGGGGATATGATATGGTCGAAAATTTATTATAAATTTCATTTATGAGATATTTTTAATAATATATATCTAGAATACGCTTACTATATTTTAATATTTTGAGAGTTTCCTAAAGTGCCCCTCTCCTCTATTATAAAAAAAGAATCTTCTCCCACATTTCCTCACACCTACTTGAGCCTTCTAGTTAGACCAAACCCTACCCAATTATCCTATTAAAATTATTAGTTACCTTCTCGATGTATTGGATTTCAATAATGTCCATACCTAGTGTCCCTAAGAAGATATCCAAAGGAAGTCCAATAAAGAAGAGGTAATTGCATTACTAATTCAATTCAATTTCTTTTTTTCTTATACTTCCTATTTTAATGTTGATTACATACTAAAGTAATAAATCCATGATATTATACATTATTATATTTTATTATAATTATGGTATAACCTTATACCTCTTTTTATCCATCCTATGAATAACAATATCACCATGTGTGTGTATGTACGACTTACCATCTCCACATCGTGGTGTAATCTGTTATTCAAAAATACTTTATTAGGATGGGTATAATTAGGATTATAATGGATTAAAATAATTAATTTTACATGAAAATTATTATGTATAATTAATTTACCATCCAATTACATACCATTTAACCATTAAGAGAATTATTTTGTTGCTCGTGCGTACGTACGACATACTGTCTCCATGATGTAGTTAGATTTTTTCTCCACGTTAACAATTTAAGAATGATTATAAAATTTATATTATGGGCGAAAATAATAATTATGAACTTAATTTCTGGAATAAAATACAGCCTATGCATAACAAACATGACTTACACAGAAAAATATGAATGGTAAAATAAAGTAGTTAACACTCGAAATAATGGAAATATTGAAATACTGTTAAAAAAATGATATAATAGGATCATATGTGATATCATAAATACAGATATAGTCCTAGTATAATTTAACAACATGATTTAACCATTATGAAGGAGGTGACCACACCCACGACTAACGAAAAGTACAATGTAAGGGATAATTTTTCAATCTTATTTTTATTCAAGATTGTTTATACGTAAGTATTTACTGGGGATATGTTTATCATCCATGTCCATGTTTTCTAAATATGTTTTCAAAAAATATTTTATATTCTTAAATGTATTATTAAAGTAATTTTATCCATTTTTTACTTTTACTACATGGTATGGAAGTAATCTTTCTTTTGTTCAACATACGCGGTATTTTTGGACTTTTCCAGTAAAAGTACAAGGAGAATGTTTTTTAACTTATACGACATGAATGGATTATTTATGGATTCATGATGCCTTATTTATATGAATCATTATATACACTATTTCATGTTTATTTTTAATTTAATTCATTTTTTTAAAAATGCATGGAATTTTGAGAAAAGAAATTTGTTTTGAAGAACAAATGATATTTTCTTCAAGAATTAAGTTTAAGTGTTTTATCAAACTTATTTTCCATATAAGATGACACTATTAAATATGTTTATGTTTTAATCCCTATTATTACTGTGATTTTATAGTGTAAATGATGTAATTATATTTTATATGGATAATTTTATGATGGAATGATGTTTAAGAAAACCATTTTATTTTTTGGATTATGCTATGTGGAAAATTTTATATTTTTGTGGACATGTAAGAATTTTTTCATTATGAGATGGGTGGTACCTATATACACCTCAAAATCATTGTGTAGAGATTTATATCTCATGAGATAGACATTACTAGAATTGAATGTAAATCTGATTCCTTAATACATGGATGGAATGACATATAAACCCGGTTTTGTAATGGACTTTCTCCACTATAATGGTCTTGGAAATAGTGCCTTAGCTACTAGGGAAATTATATTATGTGTCTAATTGTTTTCCACAATTACATGTTGTATTCCAATGATATTTTTTCATGGTTAATGTTCCTTTATCATCTATGTCTTTTGAACTTCCAAGATTTATTTAATGACTCGTGATTTTGATATTTAAACCTTATGTTCATGTTTTTACATTCTTATGTTTATTTTTTGTTTCATTTTCTCCATGATTACCCTTAATGAGCATTTGAGATAGACCTTTCTATGTTTTATTTTTCCCATGATACAATGAATACTTTTTGGTAGGAAAAAATGGAACATACTTAGGGAGATTTTGAAGATCTTTCACCAAGTTAGAAGATTGTGTTCCTTGTCTCCAAAGTCAATAAACTAATACAATCTTGGGAAACGTTTTCTGTAATGTATTAATTATTCTAAAAAAGAAATTTAATTTCCATGCACGTCAAACTTGTGTTGTTATAGTTGCTATCAGAGAGAAGGTTTAGTTAACCTTTGGAAACTAGGATGTGAAAAATTTAGTGATATCCCTAGAGATATTTCAATGGTGTGTCTAGGGATGTCCCTAAGGGAAAGTCTAACTATAGGTTACAGTCCTATAATTATGGTAATGATCATGAATAAATTATGATTAAACCTATCATCTTAGATGTTTAATGTACCCCCCATGATTGTATTGTTTTCCTAATAAGATATTTTCCTCTCACACTATTCTTTCGGGGTTTTAGGTGATGGCTGGAACCCGAAACAACCGTGTTAATGATCGATGCACTACGCAATATAATGATTTTCCTTCTAAAAACCAAATATTTAGGGATATGGAATGAGAAATATTATTTTTGTACTTACAAAAACTATGAAGAATTTTGTACTTCCAAATGAGTAGAGAATGGAACAACATTATATTGAGTCCTTCTTGAGGAAACATTCACCTACTTTCAGTGGGTCTTTGGATCCACTTGTTGTTGAAAAATGGATCATTACCATTGAAGAGATATTTTCCATCCTTCACTATTCATAACCTGAAATATTTATTTTGGCTGTTTATCATTTAGAAGGAGAAGCAGACCAGTGGTGGACTCTAATTAAGAATACAATCCAACAAAATGAAATTGAATCCATGGAATGGGAAAAGTTCAAAAACATGTTTTTAAATAACTACTTCCCCATATTCTTTGAAAAAATATGGAAAAGGAGTTACTTGAGATTAAGGAAAAGGATGATGAATCTGTAGGTACATACGAGGAAAATTTTACAAGACTTGAAAGGTATCCTTCTAGCTCTATCATCCAACCTGAAAATTAAGATGATCAGTTCTTGAGTGGCTTAAAACCAAGTCTTCGAAGGGAATTAGCTATAAGAGGCTTCAGTAGTTATGTAGAGATTTCACATTGTGCTATCAAGGTAGAAATTGAAGTTGGTGTTACATATCAAACTCATGGTTTTGATAAGAAATGAACGATAGAATTAAAAAGAAAATCTCAAAGAAATGGTTAAAAGAATATGAATATTTCCTTATGCTCAAAGTGTGGAAACAATCATGTAAGAGATTATCTTAAAGGGGATAGAAAAAGTTTTAAGTGTGGAAAATAATGTCATTGAGGAGTTGGGTGATAAAGTAATGGAAAGAGGTTGTTAATGATTTGAATAGAGAAAAGACTACTGAGAATTCACCACCCAAACATTAATGCGACATGTGCAAGGAAATGGGAAATTATTCTAACCAATTCCCTAATCCAAGGGTTAATGATTATTGACATCAGCAAACTCTTAAATAAAAAGACAATGTAAAATCATATTCATTCATTATTGGGGATATTGAGTATGAAAACAAAGTGGAGGAATGATTATGTGATTAAGTAATGGGATTCAAAAATAGTGTTGTAGGATCTCTTGTATAGTATTATGGAATATTACAATATCTATGTATTGGTCCATTATGGTTTTCCATAATTATCTTGTACCGGTAACCATGAAAAGTGATTGAAATATTTTTTTAAAGCACATGATATGTGCATAATGATGGGATAAGGAGATAGGGAGATGTTTGATAGTTATATCATGGAAGTTTTGGTATTTTTGGTGTGCGGAAAGAGTTAATTTTGACAGAATTCATGTTTTTACTAAGTTTCTATTGTAATTTGTGTCATTATCATGTTTTAACATAATATATGATTAAGGTATTCACAATTTTGGAATTTGAAAACCATGAAATTCCTAATGGTATATGAGAGACAAATTTTAATTCAATTTAGTTCACCTTTTTCTAATGTTGTATATTTTCAGTTTCTACAAGGATTGTATTGTTATCCATTTATGGATATTATAATTTATTTTCTGGTTGAAGTTTGTTAGATTAATGTATTATCTCACTATAAGAGGACTTATTTATAATTTACTACCAGTTCTTACCTTTTATTAAGACAGATGGAATGGCCTATCATTTTATCACATGTTCTATTAACATTTCAAGAATAAAAAATTCTACATCATTTCTATAAATAAGAGATGAAGAGGAAATTTTTCAGGGAACAATCAATGGTAATATTTTACTGAAATAATTTAAGTATTTCTTCTAATGAAAAAATTTATCAACATTAGGAAAATGACCATGAAAACCAAACTTTTATCCTAGTACCATATTATCTGATGAATCAGATGGTCCCTTAAATCATAACATATTTATGGATTTATGGTAGTTAAATTTTTTCAAATCTTATTCTCTATCATTATTTCACAGAACTTGATGTTTATATTTCTCTTCCATATCCATGTTTTCAATTCTCTCACAAATGTTCCCCTATGTGTAAATCTAGGGAAAAGTTAGTTTGGGAAACCATTAAGTTTCTAACATTCCTGATAAAATGAAGTTTGAATATTCCTTTTTACGATGTGAGTTTCCATGAAATAAAATTTCAAGTAGTAAACCATTTATAACCCTGATTAATTTCACGGGTGAAATTCATTTTAAGGGGGGTAGAATGTGACACCCTGAGATTTTATGAGATATATTTTTTTAATTTAATTGATGTCTTGTGTTGTATGCTACGCTAAGATTAGAATTTTAGATACATAACACCATATTAGATTATAGTATAAGAAACACTATTCTTGGCTTGTGTTACATGTAAGAGCGACATTCCTCGATAGTTTGTATTGTAAATAGTACTAAGTTTCACTAAACAATGATATATTATTCAAATATGATTATTTAATGGGATATTAACAAGCCATTATTAATAGTATTAACTACATTGTAAATTTTATATATCATTAACATTCATCTTATGTATTATCTAGACATCATATAAGAACAAATTCAATTCTTTGGATAAAAGAAGTATATTTCAAAAAAAATTAGTTTTTCCACCTTTTCATGGCTCACCCACTTTAAATTTAGTTTTTAACACTATATATTCTATTTGAAAAAATAAACTTCTTCATTGGATTAGGACAATACAGATTTACTTTTTTTCAATTTTTGGGATTTTTCTGTTGAAATTCATATTTTAATGAATAGTGAAAATACTATATTTTAATTCAAAACTGGATTTTTTAATAATTTATTCATATAGTTGTATTATATTTTTAATTGGTTTTAAAGTGTAATTGGATTATTTTTTTATCATTTAATCTAATTTTGGTAATTAGAATTAATTTCACATTTAAATTGGATATAAACATATGAAAATCTTTTGATAAGTTTTTACTTCATAAAAACCCACTTTTTAGTTTTAACAACGAGAATTAATTTTAAATTTATTTACATCAATTATGTGCTTGTAATTATGAAACATAGATTCAATATTTGGAATCAGTGGGTCCAAATTATGTTAATAGGTTACTTTTATTGTTGGGCATTATGAATAGTATCTTTAGTAACTATTTTTATTACCATGGTTAAAGGTAAATATGGAAATTAAAGGTAAACATAATATTATAAAATTACCTTCATATGTGTAAAAATCCTATTGGATGAATAAATTCGACCCATATCATCTATGGTTAGAACTGGAATCATATAAAGACAGTTTTCCAATCAATATGACATGAATATAAAAAAGGTAATGAATGTGACAAAATGCCACACTCTCATTTTATATAAGTATATTAATTTTAATTTAGGGATTACCATGGAATTTAATTGACTATAGGTAGTCTCCGGAAAGATAATAGAATTAACTACATCAAATAAATTTATTTATAATTTTTAGAGATTATATAGTTATCATTAATGACGACTCAATAATGATGCATAAATGATTTTATTAATAGAAATATCAAATAAATGATATTAAAAATAATAAAATAAATATAATTTGAGTGAATTAATGTCATAAAATAATTTTATGGGTTTCTTTGAAATGTTATTTATGGTTTAAAGTGTTTTTTTCGAAAATATCTCTATGTTATGATATTTATAAAAAGTAAACTAATTAATAGTGTCAAAATTGTCACTATTGATATTTTAAATAAATAATATTTTTTAAAATTATATAAAATTTATAATAATAGAAAACGTGTAAATAAAATTGGGATAAAGTTAAATATGTAACCAATTGTCCATTTATGGATCCTTTGGAATTTTAGAGTGACTATATTAACCCTTAGTGAATAGAAAGACATGGTGTCATTGTAAGAGTTAAAGGAATTAATTAATGATAAATTATAATTATAAGGTTAAAATAAAACAAAAACATGTCCAAAAAAATATTGGATAAATAGGATTTAATAATTATCACAATATGATTTATTTAATGTTGTTTAGTGGACACCTCAACATGAAAATAAATTATATATTATTTAAATCAAAGATAGTTACAAAATATCACTATCTTGTATTTTAATATATTTAATGTTTCCACATAGGGCCAAATTCATGCTATGAAGGAATATGAATGACTATTTTGATATAAATGAAACCATTTTCATTATATAATTTTATTTGGAATTTTAAAAAGTTATATAATTAGCTTAAATGTCTCTTTAATTCTAAAACAATATTTATTCAATTAACATAAAAATAGAATAAGTGATTTTAATAATATTAATTTTTTTATATTATGGATTAGTTAACATGTATAAAAAATTTATAAGATTTATAAGATTTATTATAGATGTGTCAAAGCATTATATTCTAATTCCCACTTTGTCTTATTGTATTTTATGTCAAATAAACTAAATGTTATTAAATTTGGTAATAATGATATTTTATTGAATTAATATATTATTAATTTATTTAAAAAACACAAAAAGTTAAATAATCTATAACACCCCAAGCTTCCATAGTACTCTTCTATTTAAATAATACAATAGCTTACGGTGTACGCAACATCAATTTCTAACAAACCATAACCAATCAAATTAGCCATTATGAATAGTATTAACCATTTTTTGAAATTTTATAAATTTTATTTTCCAAAATGAACTTTATTTTTGGATTCAGAATATCAAAATTATCTTAGGGTGAATTTTTTGTATTTTTCTGAAAACATTCAAATTTTGAGGAATATTGAAAAACAATACGTTATTGTTTAAAACTGACTTTTTATTTAAATAATTATTTATTTTATTTAAATTTATATTAGGTAAAAATAGATACATAATACATATATATGTTCAATTTAATTCATTGCAGTCTTTTTATAATAATATTTTATATAAAAAAAGATATTGAACTTTTTACCATCTTTTACCCACCTTCTATGCGCATTGGCAAATTTGTATAAAACGTAATTTTAACACTTTTCTGAATTGAATTTCCAAAATCTGAGAGACATGGTTGATATCAGAAAGTAAAATGTGGTTCAACAAGATGAAAATAATTTTTGGTGAATAGTAACTTTTGACTTTTATTTTCCACGGTTAAAAGTAAATAGGGTAATTAAAGGTAAAAATGATATTATAATTACCCAAACACATGTCCTAATTCTATTGGATAAGTGTATTTCGACCAAAATCAACCATAGGAATAAAATATGATCATTTTGGTCCACTTGGATTACATTATGACATTTATTATTATTTTATTTAAAGAAGAGTTAAAAGTGTTAAATTCAATGTTTAATAACTAAACCATTTTTAATATAGGGTTATACATAATATAATTTCCATATAAATATTAATTATAAAGAACGAAATATTTCATACATAATTGTATTTTATTTGTAATTTCGAGATAGAAAATAATTAAATTTATTTATGACACAATGACGATGCAGTAATTACCTTATTAATGAAAGATTAAAATAATTGATATTTAAAATATCCAAATAAATGTAAATTGAGACTTATGATGAAGTAAACTAATTTTATCAGTTAATATGAAATTTTATGGTTTATTTAAAAAAAATTAAGTGATAAAGTTGTTATTACTTTCACAAAAACAAAATACCAAATAGTGTCAAAATTGACATAAATGAGTTTTTAAAACAAATAATATATTATTAGTTGGTATAAAATTCAAAAAAAATATTCAGTTTGGCCAAAAGACTTAAATAATGTTAGATATATAAATAATTAACCAATTTGGGTTCTTTTGGATTTTTATAGTAAGTTTATTAACCATTTATTATAATAATACAAGAATACATAGTAAACATTAAACTATTTAACTAAGAGTTAAATCTAAAAGATAAGGTTAATTAGATGAACTAAACCTGTCTAAAACCTATTGGTTGAGAGTTTTTTTCCCATCCCCACCTTATCCCCGAAATAAATCATTTTTGAGACATTATACACTGAATATGATTGTATAATAAAATAATATTTCACTCTTTTCCTAAAGTGACCCTCACCTCGCTTATAAAAGGCTACTTCCCCTTCTCACAAAATCACACCTGCAAATCCATTTGGCTCAGCCAAACCCTATTCAAATATCCTCCTAACTACCCTCAATTCTACCTAGAGTCATTAATTTTATCAAATAGCCAACCTAAGGAGCCCTTTCGATCAACTCAAAAGGATACACCTGAAGAAGAGGTAATAATTTCGCCACCTCTTTCAAAGTTATTTTCTTCTTCCACCTCCTCTTTATTTTTTGTTTCCAAAAAAATAGTTTCTACATTAAATTATTCATATTTTTATGTTATTATAAATATTTTAAAATCATATTCATTGTTCTATCCATCCTATGAATGACAAGTCACCATACGTGCGTACGTATAGCTTACTGTCTCCATGTCGTGGTGTAGTTTGTTATTCAAACACTTCATTATTTGGATGGGTATAATAATGAGTATAACTGAGGTAAATAATAAATATAACATGTTAAGGATTTATTATTTATTATATACCACCCAATTACATACTATTTCACCATCAATAGAATGATATTTTCACTTATGCATATATACGGATTATCCTCTCTACGAACGCGATAAATTCATTTCCCATCATAACCATTCAAGAATAATTTCCATTTTATGATAAAAAATAATGTTTAAGAACTTAATATAATTATAGATATGAATCAAATACATCATATCCATAACAAACATGGCATATGTATTCAATAATATAAAGGAAAAACGAATCAGTTAACACAAGAAATGATGATACTACTAAAATATTATTAACAAATGAATATTAGAGGATCATATTTGATATCATATTTTTTTATGAGGTTCTTGTATAATTTAATAACAATGATTTAACTATTATACATGAGTTTAACATACCCTCAATCAATGAAAAGTACAAGGTAAGGTTTAATACTACAATCTCTTTATTATCCATGGTTGTCTATATGTGAGAATATACTGGAAACTCTTTATCATCCACATTTGTGTTTCATAAAAATGTATTTCAAAAAAAAATTACTATTTACTAGAATATGGGTTAAATTTATTTATAACCTTTTTTTTACTTTTTATAATATGTTTGTAAAGGAATATTTCCGTTATTTTCCAAACAAGTTCCTTTACGACCTTTTCAAAAAAATTAAAGAAAGAATGTTTTTTAACTTATACGGTGAGTGCATCTATTTTCCGCCATTATAACACCTTCGAAGCTTCCCTTAAAATATTATAATAATATTTTAAATATAAATGTTTTATTTTATAATTATGTCACTATAAAATGATTTCAAAATAGAAAGGTATATTTTTCTCAAATGGTTTTGATTTCATCTATGCCAACATCCTTTGATGGATTGTACACTTGTTTAAAGTTCATTTATTATGATACAGTCTTACTTATTTTTCTGAAAGTTTTGTGATATGTTGGACTATGGATGTGTTATTTTTATACCATTCATGGTTTATGGTTAAAATTATTATCATTTCATATGCTAGTTTTAATATGAATGTTTATGTTATGTTTCAACCTTTTCATATGAGGAATGCATTGGACAAAGTAAGTGAAGGGTGGAGCCCGCTATAGCTCCTCGATGCATCAGTATGTCTCATGAGACAAACTAGTTTTTTGGAACAAATCCTTGAAAAAATTTTATTTGTAATCTTGTCACGAGGCCTTGACTATGTGGTTATGATGTATGAGATTATGCATTCCATCATTATGAAATTGGCTATAGATTTTACATGTGATTATTCAACTGGTAGAATATCCATGTGAATAGGTAAATGGAACTATTTGATTTATCTTTGCTATATTATGATGAAGCTTATGTTTAAAAGGGTAGTGTTTTAGTCTTATACATTTCATTAAATGTTTATGCTTATTTATGAATGTTTTCTCTATATTTTTATCTTTACTAAGCACCTGAGCTCACCCATTTCTATGATTTATTTTTTCCAGGATGAGAGGATGTATATTATGACTGACCTGTAGGGATAGTATAAGGAAGATTAATGTGTTAAAAGGATACCCAATGTTATTGTTTTTTATTTCATAATGTAATGTAAAACTTATATTTGTATCTATTACTTCCAAGGATACTAAACTGATTGGTATTTCAGGATTTGATCCCTTGTGGCCATTCCAATGTTATATAATAATGCACTGACTCTAGGTAACTTGGGTCGTGGAAATACAGTTTATATCAGAGGATGTTTAGTACAAACATTGAAAACTAGATTTAGAAAAACTCTTATTAAAGAACATTAACCTAAGTTATACTTTGAGGATTAGTATAGAATAACTTCATAAAATTTTGGTAATGTATAGATTTTGTGAGTTTTCCAAGCAATATATCCATGTCTGGATATGACCAGGTAGCGACAGCTCTAGCACAGATATACCTAGGAGTGAAAACCCTGAAAAATACTTCTAGTCTTGACCTAGGGTATCCTGGTACACGAAAATGGCCCTTGCTGCACTCTTGGTTATGACACTCCCGGGGGATATTCTTAGGATACTTCACATTTTCTTTACAAACCTTTCTGAAGGATTTATTAGTATATACCTCCTCAAAGAAAATATTTTTATGATTATGGATTATATCCATAAACTTTTCAATTTATGTTAAGTGTTTTACAAGTTTGGAATTATGTATTACGATTCATAAACTAATCTATTGTATTCCATTGCTTAGAAATGGTGCCTAGTTGAAGGAATGGAAGTCGTATCAATTCACGTAATCCATGTAGGTATTTCCCTTCTACTCAAGATATTTATAGTGGAGATGGTGATGCAACTGGTGCTGATCATCTTATCACCATACTGGGGAAAATCACTCAGGTTATGAATAATAACCTTACATGTATGGAGCACCCTAATCCACAACGCAGAGGATCAATGTTAGACCACTTCATAAGGAAACAACCACCAATATTAAATGGGACTACAAATCCATTTGAAGATGAGAAATGGATATGTTCCTTAGAGAAAATATTTCATGCTTTTGGGATTAGAGAAAGGGAAAAGGTTGTCATGGGATTTTATCACCTCACGGGAGATGCAGATCAATAGTGGTCATTAATTCAAAACACATAGGATGAATAAGTATAAAATATGGAATGGACAGTGTTTAAATATCTTTTCATAGAAAAATACTTTCCTCGTGACCATAGAGAAGATATGTAAAGACAATTTCTGAGTCTGAGGCAAAAGGAGGATGAGAATGTGGAAAAGTATGAGGCTAAGTTTACAACGTTATCAAGGCATGAAATACATTCTATATGTAACCCAAGGAGTAATATAGATCAATTATTTGATTGGATAAAACCATTTATTCATCAAGAATTAGTCTCATAATCCTTCTCATCATACAAAAATATTGTCTCATGTGATATCAAGACAGAAAAGGAATTCTCTAAGTCTTTCTAATTTAAAAAAATTCAAGAGAAGAAGATATCTACTGAACACTCTAGAATGTAAATAATGGGAATAAGGGAAATGTTGAATTTCCATCCTATGGTAAACGTGGTAAAAACACCCCGGTACTTTCATGAAGGGAATTGGAGTTTGTTACAAGTGTGGTGAAAAAGGCCACCAAGCTTGTGATTGCAATGGAAACAAAGAGGTTGTCAATGTTGAATGATAAAATTGTAGAGAAATGGGGAATTATGCAAATGAATTTCCTAAGTTCCAAGGAAAATTATTTTATAAAAGGCCAAGGGAGAAAGTCTAAGCTTATGTTATCACTACTGCTATGGTTGAAGCTCCAAAAGATGTGGTGGAAGGTAATTTAATGGTTTCTTTAAGTTTAGTCAATGCATTATTTGATTCTAGATCATTTCATTGTTTCATATCTTCTATGTTTTCAAATAAAATTATATATTTCCAATTTGATTTAACAAGGGATTTTTCATTCAAAACCCCTAAGGGAAGTATCATTGCAACAATATTTTGTGAATCAGTTCCCATTAGGGCATATAAATGTTCATTATCAGCTGATCTCATCGCCATACCAATGATTTAATTTGATATAATCCTCAGTATGGATTGAATTTCGGACCATGATGTGAAAATTTATTTTAAGAATAAGGAGGTTACAATTTTCTATGATGATAAGAAATGCCTTATCTTTAGAGTAGAAACATTACCATCTAATTCTTATCCAGATCCACCCCAGTAGCTCTAATAAATTCAATTATTTGGGAGGAAGATATTGAAATAACTATGGGTGAGGAAAATAATGTTCAAATAGAGGATGTACCTATTATACAAGAATAAGTTGATGTGTTTCCAGAGTATTTACCTAGACATCCTCTAGAATGAGAAATTGAGTTCTCAATTGATTTAATTCCTGGTTCAAGGCCCATATCGAATACCCCTTATAGAATGTCCACTATGGAATTAGTGGAACTAATGAAACAACTAGAGGAATTGAGTAATAAAGGATTTTTTTCTCCCTAGTGTTTCTTTATGGGGAGCTCATGTTCTTTAAGTTAATAAGAAATATGGATCTATATGGTTGTGCATTGACTATAGAAAGATCAATTCTATAACAAAAAAACATGTATCCACTACCTCGCATTGATGATTTATTCAATCAACTTTATGGAATTAAATATTTTCAAAGATTTACCTTTGATCTGGATATCATCAGTTGTGTGTGAATAAGGAAGAAATTCCAAAGACAGAATTTTGTACCAGATATGGGCATTACGAGTTTACATTAATTCCTTTTGGACTGACTAATGCACCCTCTGTTTTCATAGATCTAATGAATGAAGTTTTCAAGGAATATATTTATGAATTTTTCATAGTATTTATTGATGATATCTTGGTATTCTTAAAAATCTACAAAGATCATAAAAATCACTTGCACACTATTCTGAAAACCCTCAGAAGAAATGAATTATATGGGAAGTTTAGAAAGTGTGAATTATGGCTTCAAAAATTTTATTTTCTTGGTCATATTTTCTATAATGACGGGATCTCTTTTGATCCTTCAAAGAAAAGAGAAATACAACAATTTCCATCACTAATGAGTATAACTAAGGTACACAGTTTAATTGGTTTAGCAGGTTATTATCGGCATTTCTTCCAGAATTTTTCTGAATTGGAAAACCCATTAACCAAACTCACACTTAAAGTGGTTAAATTTCTTTAGACAAAAGAGTGTGAATAATGTTTTGAAGAACTGAATATAAGATTAGTCAATTCTCATATCTTGACTCTACCATTGGGGAATGATGGGTTTGTTATTTATAGTGATTCTTCAAAGAAAGGACATGGTTGTGTTCTTTTTTAGAATGATAGATTAATTTCTTATGCATCACAATAGATAAAAATTCATGAAAAAGACTATCCTACTCATGATCTTGAGTTAGCAGCTATAATATTTTCATTGAAGATATGTAGGCACTATCTCAATGGTGAAAATGTGAGATATATACCGATCACAAGAGATTGAATTATATTTTCTCATAGAAAGAACTCAACATGAGGAAAATACAATGGATTGAACTACTCAAAGATTATGATTTCACTATACACTACCTCCCAGGGAAGGCAAATAAGGTGGAAGAACAAGATGACAGTTGAAAGGGATCCTATGTTCATGGATCTAGTAAAAATGGATATGGGAATAATCATGGAAGGTTAACATACATACTTTTTCAAATGGTTTCCAATCCAACTTTAATAGAAAGGATAAAAAGTTATCATACTGATGATGAGGAGTTTAAAAAGAAAATTAATGTTGTGAATGATGGAAGATTGATTGACTTCACATATGAAGATGTAATTCTGAAATTTGGGAAGATACTTTGTGTTCTTGATATACCTGATCTAAAAAGGGAGTTTTTGGTTGATGATCATATCTCTGATTTCTCTATACACCCTAGTAGCACTAAGATGTGTAGAGATTTGAAGGAACATTTTTGGTGGTACAACATGAAGAGGGATATTTCTGATTATGTGTCAAGAAGTATGGGTTGCAACTGGTTAAGGCTAGAAGACAACATTTTAGAGGTTTCATGCGACCTCTTCCCATACCTGAGTTGAAATGGGATGCTTTTAAGAGGGAATTTGACATGGGGCTACCGAAGACTCCTAGAAGGAATGTTGAAATATGGGTCATTGTTTATTGTCTTACCAAGTGAGCACATTTTCTTTCTATAATATAAGATTTACCACTTTAACATTTAACAATACTATATATTAATGAAGTTGTAAGACTTCTTGGAGTACCCATATTGATTGTTTCTGATCGTGATCCCCATTTTACATCAAAATTCTGGAATTGTCTTCAAAATTCCTTTGATATTGAACTTCGTTTAAGCACTACCTACCACCCTCAAACTGATGGTAAATCAGAACTAACTATTCAAACCATAGAAGACATGTTTAGATCTTGCACACCTGACTTTTAAGGTATGTGGGATCAATATTTACCTTTGGTATAATTTTTCTATAATAATAGCTTCCATTCAAGTATTCATATGGTACCTTATGAAGCGTTATATAGAAATATATGTCGCACACCAACTTTTTGGGATGATATGGGTGAAAGAAAACTTGTAGGCCCAGAACATGTTGAGGAAATAATGGAAAAGGTGAAAGTTATCCAAACCCACATCAACATAGCTCAAAGTAGGAAAAAAGATTTATACCAATAACCGAAGGAAAGATTTGGAATTTCAAGTAGGAGTTCATGTTTTCTTGAAGAAATATCCATGGAAGGGTGTAATACGATTTGGTAAGAATGGAAAATTAAGTCATAGGTATATTGAACCTTTCGAAATTCAAGAAAAAATTGGAGTTGTGGAATATCGTTTGGTAATGCTGCCATATCTCTCTAATGTTCATGATGTGTTCCACGTATCACTGTTAAGAAAATTCATGTCTGACCCAACACATGTACTCACCTATGAAGAAATAGGACTGGAACCCGATCTGTCTTATTCTGAAGAGCCTGTCAAGATTCTTGATACTAGAGAACAAGTGCTGAGAAACCGGACGACTCGTCTGGTGAATGTTCTAGAGAGAAACCATAAGATGGAAGAGGCAATGTGGGAACCAGAGGAACTTATGATGAAGAACCACCCACATATTTTTATGCAGTAATATTCTAAAAATTTCCAAGGACAAAATTATTTAAAGGAGGGAATAGTGTAACACCCCACTCTTCCAAGGTACGCTTCTCTTTGAATAATATAATAGCTTGCGTTGTACGCAACTTCGAGTTCTAACACAACATGACCAATCAAACTAGCCGTTATGAATACTAATAACCACTTTCTGAAATATTAAAAAATTTATATTTCAAAATGGACATAATTTTTGGATTTAAAATATCAAAATTATCTTAGGGTGAAATTTTGGTATTTTTCAGAAAACATTCAATTTTCAATGAATAGTGAAAACCACTGCGTTATTTTTTAAAACCGAATTTTCATTTAAATAATTAGATATATTATATAAATTTATATTAGTTAACAAAAATAGATACATAATACCTATACATGTTAAATTTAATTCATTGGTGTCATTTTATAATAATATTAGATATATAAAATCTTATTGAACTTTTTACCGTCTTTTACCCACCTTCTAGGCGCATTTGCAAATTTGCACAAAACATAATTTTACCAATTATATTAATTGAATTTAAAAAATTAGAGATAAACGGTTGACATAATTAAGTAAAATGTGCTTCAATAAGATGAAAATAAATTTTGGTGAATCGTAACTTTTGGCTTTTAATTACCACGGTTAAAAGTAAATAGGGAAATTAAAGGTAAAAATGATATTATAATTACCCTGAAACATGTCTTAATTCTATTGGATATGTCTATTTCGACCAAAATCAACCATAGTAAAAAAATAGGATCCTTTTGGTCCACTTATATTAGATTAGGGCATTTATTATTATTTTATTTAAAGAAGAGTTAAAAGTGTTAAATTCAAAGTTCAATATCTAAACCATTTTTAATATAGGATTATACATAAAATAAATTAGAATATAAATATTAATTAGAAATATAAAAATATTCATATATAATATTATTTTATTTTTTATTGTTAGACATTAAATAATTAAATGTATTTATGACACAATGATGATGTAGTAATTACCTTATTAATGAAAGATTAAAATAATTGATAATATAAATATCTAAATAAATGTAAATTGAGACTTATGATGAATTACACCAATCTTATAGGTTAATATGACATGTTAGGGTTTATTAAATAAATTTTTATGAAGTGATAAAGTTTTCATGACTTTCACAAAAAACAAAATACCAAATAGTGTCAAAATTGACATAAATGAGTTTTTAAAACAAATACTATATAATTAATTTATATAATATTCCTAAAAATATATGGTTTGTAAAAAGGACATATATAAGGTTATATATATCAATTATTCACTACTTGGTGTTCTCTTGGATTTTTATAGTAATTTTAGTAACCATTTATTATAATAATACAAGAATACATGGTAAAATATAAACTATTTAACTAAGAGTTAAATCTAATAGATAAGGTTATAAAGTGACCTAAACCTATCTAAAACCTATTGGTTGAAATGTTTTTGACCCATAACAACCTTATCTTAGAAATAAATCATTTGTGAACCATTATAAACTGAATATTATTGTATAATAATATAATATTTCAAGCTTTTCTTAAAGTGACCCTCATTTATCTTATAAAAGGGTACTTCCCCTTCTCTCAAAATCACACCTCCAAAGAAATTTGGCTCAGCCAAAACCTGATCAAATATCCTTAAAACTACCCTAAATTATTCCTAGAGCCCTTAATTTGATCGTATAAGTAACCTAAGGAGCCCTTTTTATCAAATCAATAGGAAACACCTGAAGGAGAGGTAATAATTTCACCACCTCCTTCCAAGTTCATTTCTTATTCCACTTCATCTTTATTTGTTGTTTACATAAAAAAACTAATTAGTCATAAACCTTATAAATAATGTTATTTTATTATAAATATTTTACAACCATATTCATTATTCTATCTATCCTATGAATGACAATTCACCATACATGCGTACGTACGACTTACCGTCTCCACGTCGTGGTGTACTTTGTTATTCAAATACAACATTATTTGGATTGGTATAATAATGAGTATAACTGATTTAAATAATAAATATAACATGTTAAGTATTATTTATATATGATATAACATCTAATTACATTCAATTTCACCATCAATAAAATGATATTGTCGCTCGTACGTACATAAATATTATCATCTCCATGAACGCGATGAAATTAATTCCCCTTCATAACCATTCATGAATAATTTTCATTTTATGATTAAAAATAATGATTTAGAACATAATATAATTCTATATATGAATAAAATACATCATATCCATAACAAACATGGCTTACATATCCAATCATATTAATTAAAACGAATCAGTTAACACCCAAAATGATGATACTACTGAAATATTATTATCAAAGAAATATTATAGGATCATATATGATATCATATTTATGTATGAGGTTCTTGTATAATTTAATAAAAATTATTTAACTATTATATAGGATTTTAACGTACCATCGATCAAGGAAAAGTACAAGGTAAGTTTTAATTCTACAATCTCTTTATTATCCGAGGTTGTTTATACGTGAGTATCTACTAGGACCTCTTTATCATCCACATCCGTGTTTCTTAAAAATGTATTTAAAAAACATTTTTACTATTTATTTGACTATGGGTTAAAGTCATTTATACCTTTGTTTGAATTTTTTTAAGATTTTTATAAATGAATAATTCCTTCGTTTTCCAAACAAGGTCCATTACGACCTTTTCAACAAAATGTAAAAAAGAATATTTTTTAAACTTATATGGTGAGTGCGGCTATTTTCCACTGTTATAACACCTTCGAAGATTCCCTTACAAGCTTATAAGAATATTTTAAAAATAAATGATTTATTCTATAATTATGTGACTTTTAAATGATTTCAAAATAGAAAGATATATTTCTCTCAAATGATTTTGATTTCATATATGTCAACATCCTTTGATGGATTTTACACTTTTTTGAAGTTGATTTGTTATGATAAAATATTATATATTTTATTTAAGTTTTTGTGATATTTTTTACAATGGATGTGTTATTTTTATACCATTCATGTTTTATGGTTAAAGTATTAACATTTCTTATGCTAATTTTAATACGAATGTTTATGTTATGTTTCAACCATTTCATGTGAGGAATGCAATGGACTTAGTAAGTGACAGGTGGAGCCCGATATATCTTCTTGATGCATCGGTAGGTATCATAAGACCAACTAGTTTCTTGGCCCAAGGCATTGAAAAATCTTATTTTTATTCTTGTCTTGAGTCCTTGACTATGTGGTCATGATGTCCGGCATTATGCATTCCATCATTATGAAATTGGCTATTAATATTACATGTGATTATTCAACTATTGGAATATCCATATGAATATGTAAATGGAATTATTTGATTTGTCATTTCCATATTATGATGAAGTTTAAGTTTAAAAGTCTTTTGTTTTAGTTTTATACATTTCCTTAAATGTTTATGCATATTTATGAACGTTTTTGCTATATTATTATCCTTACTGATGACCTGAGATCAACCCTTTCTATGTTTAATTTTTCCCCGGATGCGAAAAAGTAGATTATTATTGACCTGTAGGGATAGTCTAAGGGAGAATAATGTGTTAAAATTAGACACAATTTTTTTTCATTTCATAATGTAATGTAAATCTTATGTTTTTATCTATTACTTCCAAGGCTACTAAATTGATGAGTCTTTCAGGATTTGATCCCTTGTAATCATGCTAATGTTATGTAATAATGCACCGACTCTGGGTAACTAGGGTCGGGGTATTACATAATTACAACAGGATAATATATGGTCAAACATGTATTATAAATTTCATTTATGGGCCATTTTTAATTATTTATAACTAGAATAGTCTTATTATATTTTAATATTTTTAGAGTTTCCTAAAGTGCATGTATCCTCTCCTATAAAAAAAGAATCTCTGCTCACATTTCCTCACACCTCCTTGAGAATTCTAGATTGACCAAACCATACCCAATTCTACTATCAAAATTATTTGTTAACTTATAGAGGTCCTAGTTTTCGAAAAATGTCATCCCTAGTGTCCCTAAGAAGAGATCCAAAGGATGTCCAACGAAGAAGAGGTAATTACTTTACCAATTCAATTCAATTTGTTTTCTTATTCTAATTTCTCTTTCTATGTTGATTACATAATAAAGTAATAAATCCAGTATATTATACATTGTGAAATGATATTATAAATATGGGATAACCTTATACCTCTTTTTATTCATCCTACGAATAATAATATCACCATGCGTGCATACATACAGCTTACCATCTCGACCCCTTGGTGTAATTGTTTATTCAAAAATACTTTATTAGGATGGGTATAATGATGCGAATAATGGATTTATACAATTAATATTACATGATAATGATTATATATAATTAATATATCATCTAATTTCATACCATTTATCTATATAGTGAATGATGTTGTCGCTCATGCGTACGTACGGCCTATAGTCTCCACAACATGGGGAGATTTGTTATGCATTATTGGCACTGGAAAATGCATCCATATAATTCAAACAATGCTTACATATATGATCCTATAGCATTTCTCATTCTTCAAACTTCAATTTGACTATTCGTGGAGCCCGAACGGACATAGAGATCAAAACTTATGGCTGTTCGAAGTCAAGCTGCTTGAAATGGCCATCCGGGACGATTTTGGGGAAAAATGTGGTTTTGAGCGCAAGAATGGATGTTTTTCACACAAGAATGGAATTTTTCTTACAATAGTAAAATATTTTGTGCAATATGTCACACAAACCTTTTACACACCCAATAAGAGTCCATCCTCAGCCCAAGCCACCCGAAAAAAGTCTAAAGAAGGTGCGTGGAAATTTTGAGAAGTGCGCGAAAAATTAGCATCTGCACACAAGATTCTTACACGCCCAATGTGATGTCAAATTCCCCATTTCATGCGTGCCCACCACAGGGTGCATGTAAGATCACTTCTGCGCCCGGAATCTTACGCGCAATCGCTCCTGGGTTCGCTGATAAATACAAGCACTACCCCTCACCCATCATGGGAGCTCTCTAGAGGTCAGCCACCATTCCGATGCGCATAAGACCACCTCTTCCATGCCCGCATGGAAGAATTAAACCCTCCATGTGAGATAATTTGTGATAGGTCCCATATGGGTCCGCTTTCGCACGGGCCCATAGTGGTTTGATCCTCAACTGACAAATTTTCTACCTAAGTCAAGTGTGTGTAAGATTCCTTGATTGCGTGAAAAACTTCTAATATTGCATGCAATATTCCAATCCTACTCGCAAAGCTTCCAATATTTCACTCAAAACATCAATCTTGTGTGAAATACTTTCATCTTTCATGCAAGACTTCAATCTTGCATGCAACAGTACCAAGGTGATGAATCTTGCACGCACCTATGTCGCACAGTCCAATCTTGCATGCTGCCTATCTTGTGTGTAGGCCATCTTACGCGCAATACTGCCCAGGCCTGTGCCCACTGCTCGATACCATGGACCAATCCCTTCACTACCATCACTGAACCCCATGAAAAAATGGAGAGTCGCACCGTGAACTTTTTGGGTCCGGACGTCGGCAATTTCCATTGCGCCCTTATGCACAGTCACCTTCCACCTATGGGATACCATGATTTGAGATACTCCTCCACACACTATGAAATACCTTGAGTCAGCATATTCCTCTTGTTCTATTTCCTATGTCGTGAGTTGATATTCTCATCATAAATTCCCCCCAAGTACCTTGAGTTGAACCATTCCTCAAGCATCTCATCTGAACCTCATCACCCGACTCCTATGCCAGGTTGAACCAGAAAGGGCCACCCTTGCTTAAGTACTAACACCATCCATTTCTAGGCGCCTTATGCCTAACGGTCCTCTATACATGACTATAAACTTTAGTTTTCCCTATGTGACAAATATAGGATGCCTCTTGCTCCAAACAAGATATGCCTTATTCTCCAAGCATAAGATGCCAATAGTCATATCTACATGACTACTAACTATAGTGTTCCCTATTATTCCAACATAGGATGCCTCTTGATCCAATAAAGAGATGCCTTATGAAAAAAGCATAAGATGACAATATTACTCTCTACATGACTTTAAAATATAGTATTCCCTATCATTCAACAACAGTATTCCCCTTGTTCCAAATAAGAGATGGATTAGTGAAAAGCATAAGATACCTATACTTATGATTACAGTGGCATAATTTCAAGAGCTTTGGAATCCATTAAAACATTCTATCACTCCACCTCATGCTTTCTGTGTCATTCATTTGGATCTTCATCCTCTTCCATGTCTGAAGGGACCCCTAACGGCTTGGTCCAATGCCACATCGGCTCACTTACCGTCCTGGGCCAATGCCACTTAAGACTTTGGAAAACACTTCGAGTCAGGTCCTGTGTTTTGAGCACGGTTAGCAGTCAACCCTCATTTGTTTGTCCACATTTTAGGCTAATGCGATATGGATGTTGTGTTTCGAACACATTCAACAGTTATCCTCCATCGCCACGCCAACCTCATTGTGTTCCAAATGTCAGGAATGTGATTCCCACTTTTCATCTCCCTTTGTTCAGACTGATTCCAACGCCCCTTGGTGTTATCGCACTTGTATACTTGTGCATAGGTTTTGGCACCAATTATATACCTCAACCTACTAGTGGGTTGGGATTCCCTCATGACCACACTTGAGGAGGAAATTATAGGTAGCTTCCTTGCATAATCCTCATTCACCATTGCCTCTCTATAGCGGCACTCGGGTAGCTTCAATGCATAATCCCCATCCACTATTTCCACTCCATAGCGGCCCCTGGGAAGCTTCCTTGAGTAAGCCCCATTCACCATTGTGGCTCCATAGAGGCACCCGAGATTCTTCCTAGCGTAATCCCCATTCACCATTGTCACTCCATAGCGGTACTCGAGCAGCTTCCTTGCGTAAGCCCCATTCACCATTGCCGCTTCATAGCGGCACCCGAGCAGCTCCCTTGCGTAAGCCCCATTCACCATTGTCGCTCCATAGCGGCACCCCAACATCTTCCATGCGTAAGACCTATCCACCATTTCCACTCCATAGAGGCACATGGGAAGCTTCCTTGCGTAAGCCCTATACACCATTTATGCTCCATAGCGGCACACGTGTTACTTCCTTGCGTAAGCCCCATCCACCATTGTCTCTCCTTAGTGGCACCCGAGCAGCTTCTTTGTGTAAGCCCCATTCACCATTTCTTCTCTATAGCGGCACCCAGGCAGCTTCCCTACATAATCCCCATTCACTATTTCCACTCCATAGCGGCACCCGGATAGCTTCCCTGTGAAAGGACCATTCACTATTGTCGCTCCATAGCGGCACCCGAGCAGCTTCGTTGTGTAAGCCCCATCCACCATTGCTACTCCATAGCTGCACCCAGGTAGCTTACACGTTGAATCCCCATTCACCATTGTCTCTCCAATGCAGCACCTGGGCAGCTTCCTTATGTAAGCCCCATTCACCACCCTTCATGGATGCACCTTTGCGCTATGCTCATCAAGTCCTTTCCACCTCTTGTTTCTCCCACCGAGAATGACTCACATGGGCTTATAGTAGTAAGCATTGACTATGGAATCCTCTCTGGGCATCTGGGCATCCTAGAATGTCAGCACCAAACACAATCTTGAATTACGTGGTCTTTCATCAAGGCCAAGGCAAGGTACGTAGGAAGCCTCCATGATGTTCAAGCCCACCATCCATTGGTTCTGACCATTTCACATCGTTCCACCAAAATTCGAACTACGTAGACTTTGATCCTTGCCAAGGAAAGGTATGTAGGAAACCTCCATGAGGTTCAAGCCCAAAAACCATTAGTTCTAACCCCTCTCCACGTCGGTTCCAACTATCTTGGACAATGTGGTCTTTGATCCTTGCCAAGGCAAGGTATGTAGGAAGCCTCCCTGAGGTTCAAGCCCAAAAATCATTGGTCCAGACCACCTTCACGTCGGTTCACAAAACCCAATTTAAACTATGTGGTCTTTAATCCTTGCCAAGGCAAGGTATGTAAGAAGCCTCCCTGAGGTTCAAGCCCACCAACCATTGGTCCCGACCTACTTCACGTCGGATCACCAAACCCAACCTGAACTACGTGGTCTTTGATCCTTGCCAAGGAAAGGTATGTAGTAAGCCTCCCTGAGGGTCAACCCCACCACCCATTCATTCCAACCCCCTTCAAGTCAGTCTACCCCTATCCTCCATGACGTTAAACTGTACGCCCCTTTTGTCTTGTATGAAACTAAATTGTCCTCTCATCTAGCGGTAAGCTGTTGTGACCCCATCCAACGATAAGTCGTTGAATTCCCCAATCGATGGTAAGCCATCTTCAGATGAACAATGTGGACTTTGATTACCTGACACAGGGATACATAGGAAGCCTCCCTGAGGTTCAATCTCATCGCTCATGTCTCATCCTGACCTCTCCCTCGAGCCTATGTGTTTCCGGAAGGTCAAGCCTCAACCCGGAGGTTCCACTTCCTCTGGGTCCCATCCATGCATCCATTTTTCACAGACCGCCTCCTCAGGTGTCCCATCGTCCCAAAAAACTATGAGGACTTTGATTTCCTACCACGGGGATATTTAGGAAGTCTCTTCGAGGCTCAATCCCAACACTACCTCACTTTCATGACAACTCCATCTCATCCCTCCTCCACTTCATTAAACACTCCATCATCTATGCAGATTCTTACTCAGGCCTCCACATCCTGGTGATATCTTGCTATTCATCCCAACGCCACTCCTTACAGCACCTAGGTAGCTAACCGTGATTAATCCCCACACAACATCCATAACCCATCCACCCAAGAGTATCCCTCTTGTCACGTGCCTATTTTCATGCGTAAGCCCCAGTGTGTATCCAGATCATTGTCCTTTGTGAACACCTATATTCATCACCCCTTCGAAATATGTGGGTTTTGATCCCTATCGTCTACATAGGGTACGTAGGAAGCCCCCATGAGGTTCAATCCTAGACAATGGTAAACCTTGGTGTTTCCCCACTATGGGTTGCACACTCCCTGATCCGCCCTCAGTGGTGTCCATATCAGTCTTCACGATGTGACATAGTCCCATTATGGGACACACCATCTTGGGTATGCTCTTATTGAGTGATCTAATCTATTCACTCTGTAAACTTTATAGGTGTTCCCTCCTAGGGATGTACCAATCTGATCCGTCTCCATGGGACATTCCGATCACCCTCATTCCATATTTGAAATACGTTAAACTCACCACATACCCAGTGATAAACATGTGAAGCTGAGGAAAACCTCAGAGACATGCCTCTGGCATATGATACCATGCGACTGATGTGGGATGCCTCAGGTTATGTGCCCTTGATATGACCTCTTATGAGTAATAATACATGTTCCCCATTGTCCACACATCCAGATATGACTTTATATTCCTGATGTTATCTTCTACTCCGATTGAAGGTTGCTACCATTTCAAGACCCCATATAATTTCCTGATGGAAGTAGTGTAATTAACCAGTGTCCACAATGATATGTCACCATAAATGAGAAACATGAACCATGACTTAATATTTATGGGGGACCCAGACTAGGTGACGAATTCCGAGGAGGAATCCATAGAAGGAAGAACTGACATGTCATCTTCCCATTTCCATCAAGGATCAAACATCCCTGAATAAGCGACAGATGCTTCCTGCCTTTGGAAAGTGGGAATGCAGGGGCACAGTCTGCGCGTCCTCCATAGATGGAGGCGCGTTCCCCAATGAAAGTTTCGAGAACATGCACATTAAAAATTCAAAAATGATTATAAACTTTTTATGATGAGTGAAAATAACAATTAAGATCTTAATGTCATGAATAAAATACTTCCTATACATAACAAACATTACTTACATTGAAAACCAAGAATAGAAAAATGAAGCAGTTAACACTTGAAATAATGGAAAAATTGAAATAATATTTACAAAATGATATAATAGGATCGTATATGATATCATAAATATGGATATGGTCCTAGTATAATTTAATAACATGATTTGACCATTATATAGAAGGTGATCACACCCACGACTATCAAAAAGTACAAGGTAAGGGATAATTTTGCAATCTTATTTTATCCAAGATTTTTTATAATTAGTATTTACTAGGGATATATTTATCATCAATGTCCATGTTTTCTAAAAAAAATCATAAAATGTTTACTATTCTTCTATGTATGTTTAATGTCATTTTTACACATTTTTTACTTTTTCTACATGGTATGGAATGAATCTTTCTTTTTTTACCATATGAGGTACTTTTTGACTTTTCCAATAAAAGTGTGAGGAAAATGTTTTTTTAACTTACATGGCATGAATGGATTTTTTTACGGTTTTATGATGCCTTATTTCCATGAATAATCCTCTATACTATTTCAAGTATATTTTTAAATAAATTATTTTCTTTGAAAATTGCAAGGCATTTTTAGAAAAGAAAAATTTTTTGATGAAGAAATGATATTTTACACAAGAATTATGTTCAAGTGTTTTATAAAAAATATTTTCCATCTAAGATGACACTCTTAAATAGGGTTATGTTTCTATCCCTATTATTACTATGATTTTATTGTGTTAATGATGGAATGATAATTTGTATAGATTATGTTATGATGGAATTATGTTTAAGAAACCCATTATATTTCATGGGTTATGATATAATGAATTATTTTTGTGTTTGTGGCATATGTAATAATGATTTAATTATAAGATGGGTGGGACCTATATATTCCTCCAATGAATTGGGTAAAGATTTATATCTAATGAGATAGACATGACTGGAATGTCAAGAAAATTTGGTTTAGTAAAAGATGGCTAGAACATTATGTAAACCCAGTTGAGTAATTGACTTTTTCCACTATAATGGTCTTAGAAATAATGCCTTGGATACTATAGAAATCATGTTATATGCTTAATTGTTTTCCATAATTCCATGTTTTATGCCAATGATATTTTATCATGGTTAATGTTTCTTTATGATATATGCCTTATGAACTGCCATGATTTATTTCATGACACATGATTTTGATATTTAAAAATTATGTTCATGTTTTTACATTCTTATTTTTATGGTTTTTTTTAAGTTCTCCATGTTTACCCTTACATGGAATTTGAGCTCACCCTTTTTATATTTTCTTTTCCCCAAGATAAAAATAATGTTTTTAGGTTGGAAAAATGGGAAGATGTTTATGAGATATGTTGAAGATCCTTCACCAATTTAAAATATTATGTTCCAAGTTTCCAAAGTCACTAACTAATATGGTCATGGGTGTCGATTTGGGTTATGTATTATGCATTCTAGAAATGAAATGTAATATCCATGTATGACAAGCATGGTTCGTTATAACCCCCTAGGTTATTCTCATCTTTTCATTGTATGTATTTGAAAATATTGGATGGAGTCGATCAAGGACTTTTGTGTTACACGTCTTCACGAGGTTATTCCATTGGTCATTCTAGAGGCATCGCTTGATTTTCAATGACCATAATACCATCCTGTGAAATTCCCCATTTATTGAATTATAGATAATTAATGGGGTCTTTCCAAATCATGCATTCTTGCTGAGGGAATTTCATGTTGTTGTGCCGAACTATCTAAGGACTTTCACAAGATCGGGATGTCTACTAAAAGGATTTTTTGTTCTTTGATGCCTTATTTTGTATATTTCTCAATACAATTATAGATTTATTGGTGGTTTTAACCCGATCAAGATAGCTTTTCATGGGGTCTTGTGAGACCATACCGGCATATCGCATAAGTTTTATGCCTGCAAGAGGCTCCTACATTTTTCATTTTTTTATTTTATATGTTGAAGTCTTATATGTCTTGTGATTTTTCATGAGTGTTGTCAAAGACAATCACATTCTCCATCAGCTATGCTCTACCTCATCAATATAAGGTCTTTACGTGATGTGTGAGTACTTCATGGTAAAACCCTTATGCTTATTCATTAGAGATAAAATGGGGATCACAAGACTACCTGGACATGTCTGAATCTATTTAGTTGATAGGGGTGGCATGCTAGTAGGGACTTGCATGACCAGACAGACATTTCACTTTGGATTCTGTGTTGTCTCTCGGGTTTCCTAGGTTGTGTCCCATTATTCTTGTGATCATAATAGGCTTCATATTTTTACATTATTATTTTAATGGTATATTTTAAAATGATTCGGGGTCTCATGAGGTCATTTGAGTGTTGTTGAAGAAAATAACTCTTCTGATTAGTGGTGCATTGAATGATATTTAGGACCACATGTTTCTCCATCCTTTTAAATATTTTCCTCATTTTTTTTAGGATTGTTAGATAGATTTTTAGGATATTTTCATTTGAAAATTCTCATAAAATGGGTTTTCTATTTAGGTATCCCCCATGCAGTCACTCACAATTCTAGATGACTCCACAAGAACAATGAGGATTTGTCAATGGGACTTCATAAGGACTTATGCAACTTATCCACTATGTGTGGGAATTTGCATGACCTTTTTTCATTCAAGAGATCTTGTGTCTTATTGGGGTTCATAGGATATGCATGATCATAGCCAGATTCCACATACTTTTATTTATGGGGAAATCAATAAACTTACTTAGGTATTTTGCCACTGTAAATTTGCTGATTCTCATTTGGAGGGTGTCAAAATCCCCCCCCCCCCATAGTAGCATCTATAGTGAAAAGGGATCAAGTTTCAGGAATGTAAATTCCCACCTTTTCCTTTGGAGCTATTTCCAATTTGTGTCTTGGGGGACGCTGGTTCTGTCAGGTGATGTTTGGTATTCCGATAATTTCATTATAAATAGGGGAGTGTAGATGGATTCATTCATCGGCTCGTCAATTTTCTAGATCTCCTACACCCTTATTTCATTGTATAACTTGATCACAAGACCTTCCCATAAGAAACCATTTTGAGACCTTCCTATAAGGCTATTTTGCAATAATCTCTTCACAAGACTCCATTTACCAAGGCACCAACTTGAATAAATCCATGGAATTATCTTTGGTAGTTTTTTAAACATTGTATGTGGGTATGCGATCCTATTTAGGGTTTCACAGATCTCTTAACATCATCACACGATTCTTTTTGACTATTATGTGGCTTGTGTAAACAATTCAAGGTCACATGATCCTGAGTCTTTCAAGGGGTCATACGGCTTTCATGATTCCTTCAATGTTTATGTGATCTATGATATATTCAATAGTTTATAAGATTAATGAATCCTTTATGAGGTTCTTGAATCCATTTGATTCATTTGATACACATGAATCTGTTGGAATTTTATGTCTTTCCATTGAAAAAATATTATTAAATCTATCTAGAATATGCCACTTAGTTATATTCAGATGGTTTTCATCTTCCATTAAACTTCCTTCAATATTTCTCGGAAGGATTCAAAGGTGGTGATAGCTCATCATGATGATCTTGTAGAAAGTGTGAATGATACTTTCCATCATGATGTTGGGTCATTTTTGAAAAGTCTGATAATGTTGATGGGAGAGAAACTTAGGGTATATCCCCTTTCTAATTTTCTTCCCCTTTATGGGTTTGTTCATACTAATGACACTCACATTACTTCAACATGGTCAATATTAATACCCTTCTTTTGGGTTCATAAAATCCACAACACCTTCAAGGAAAACATCTCTCGGGGGGTGGATACTTTTTCACTGAGGGAGATAGTGAAGATGAGAATATACTAATGTACATTCCCACAAACATTATGTATACCTCCAAAAAAGAGTTTGGGTGGGTTCCCAACCAGGACTAACAATTTTGAGTCAATTGTTGAATGTAATAAAGAAGGTCCTTTTGGGTAAAATATAATGCTTCTGTATTTTCAGAGTAGTTGAAGAATATTTGGATGTATTAGACTATTTGGATATCATAGAAGTTTTCATATTGTAACAAGGTTCCAAAAAAGGAACTACTTAGTCATTAGTTCATGGACACAAAAAAATTCCACCTCATGCATGGATATGTGGGAATCAACCTCTAGGATGTGGAAAATATTTGTGGTTCACCTATATTGGTTGGGATGTATAATGAGTTTTTTCCCCACATTCTTCTTAGGATAACATAATGAGGAATTTTCCTCTTACATGAGAAATGATCTGGTTGGCGAAAAGGGCCCTCTAGAAGGAGCCACTTCCTAGAGAAAATATACTTTTTAAGATATGGGTGGGATACTTCATCATGAATGCTCGCTCTGATCCAAAAACTAAGAAGCCAAAGGACATTCTTAAAAATGAATCTCCTAGTGCACTCGGTGATTACTTTCCTATGCTTAAAAAAAATAAATAATGGGGATGTGACGTTTTCCCCATTATTAAATAGGATGACCAGCTAACTATTTTCCTCTCTATATATATACATGAGTGTGTACATAATTCTAATGAAGGAAAAAAGGTGTAGTTTGAGTTCCCAATTTCATGATGGAGACCTCCGTGACCAAAGGGAGCATATTAGGCTATCCATCCCAATTTTGTCCAAAAATTATTATCTTATACACCATGTTTACAAAGAAAAGACCTTTATAGGATAGTTGGACCCTTACATGTATTATTGAGATTGATAGGAGCTCATCTAGGAGGCTCTAAATATTTAACATCCAAGGTATCCACAGTGTTCACTTCAAACCATATCTATAATTTATGAATGGGGGGAGACATGTTACAATAAAGGATTGAGGTGTATGGTATTATTTGAGCCACTATGATTGTTTCTCCTTCATAACCTATAGTTAAGTTACGGGGGTGATATGATTGATATGATTGAGGAAAGTTTTGATGCATGGGCTTATATGATGTCACTTCACGAGGGTGTTCTTTCCACCCATATTGATAGGTATCTCCTCTATGAATGATATGTATAGTTACGGTTTAGCCATCAATTATTATCTATTCAGTCGTTATGTCTTCTCTTGGTTTATGTCAAATCCGAGGGTCATTTGATAGATTCTCAGCAATTTTTGCTAATGTTCACCATGATGGAGACTCGGGCTAAGAGAAAACATCCTCCTCTTGATAAATCAATTGGTTTATCTTGTAAATTTTTTGAGGTTTGGATTCACACATATCACATTGGGAAATTATCAAAATTGGTAGGAGAGGCCTCCAATGTTGTAGACTATATTCCAAGGCCCATAAATCAACTGGATGCTAGAGGTACAACTTACATGGAAGAAAATCATAAGGAAATATGTAATTTTCCATCATTGGTAGAAGCATCAACCAATTCATCTACAACGAGTGTGGTACCCGAGGTTGTATCCACGTACTAATTTTCAATTCCAATTGTACCTTAACAATGGGTTTTTTAATGGATGTAGGAGATAAAGTCTAAGATTTGGGGTTTACTATGCCAATCAAAGTTTCCTTTGGAAGGATTCACCCATGTATCTGCACCTCAAGGTATCACATTTAAACAACAAACTAATAAGTTAAGGTACTCATTCTGAGAAGTCGACATAGATTTGGAAAGTGTTAGGGGTTAGATATTTTATTCCCCATTAGACCATAAAATTGTCTTTCGGGGTATACTGGAAATTGTTGTGGATGAATAGGGTTATCCCAATGTTGCAGAATTGGTAATGCTGAAATAAATTATATACATAATATGTCACGGTTCCATTGAATCTATACTAACTTCCTTTGTGATTTTGTTGAAATTATGGCAGGATATTGAAGATCAGATAGTTATTTCATACCTTAAATATTATCCTTGTGGTACAGTTGTGGGAGAGGAATTTGATAGTGACCAAGACACTAGTGATGAGGGAACCCCATGTCAATTTCCCCAAATTAAGGTAATAATTTCCATTTATGGAACAATTAAATCAACTTAAAAACGTTTTGGTAATCATTCTCTATGAGTGAAGATGAAATGGAATCACTTTTCATTATCAGGGTCGTGTACTCCAAAATCCCGAAGTATGTTTGATATCTCACTCTTCTCTTGAATTGGATTATTCTAGAAACACATTATGATTTTTCCAAAATTTACAGGTCCCCTCCAACCTCACTTTGAAGAGCATGTATCTGATTTTGAGGATGTAGGTGATCATTTGGTTTCTTTAAAATAGATATCACTATTAGGGATGACTTGATAGGAAGTGAAGATGGTTGAGGTGCAAACTCAATCACACATGTTTCCTTCTACAGATTTTCTAGTGATCACACTACATGATTCTATGTGATTTGACACATTATTGGAAGATACTAACATAACTATATATTCATTTACTAAGTTATCCTTTATGGAAGCAAGTTTTTAATAATGTGAATACTTAATAGTTATTAGACACTTTTATTATTTGTTTCAAGTTACCTAATATTATCTTTTTCTTCTATAGATTTGAAGGGTGTAGAGAAATGTATGTTTTCGATAGAAGAATCATAGGTTCCATGAATATTCTCATCACAAGAGATTTTCTCTTATTTATCAAAATATAGAGTCGGGGTAGTGGATGTTTTCAGTGATGTGACTAAGAAAGGTGTGTTTCTAACATCCTTCATATTCATTGATTACATGGTGATATCTTATCATTTATCATGTGAATAATAAACCAATGTTTTACTTGATACATTTTCTACACCTCAACTATTAGAGGCTCTAATCCCTACTCCCATAGGGATTCCTCCTACTGGATTGACCAATGTAGAGTTTGAATACCTTTCTTATTCATTGATGACCATGCAGATGTCTCTCTCTCAGGGTTACCTAGTTTAAAAATATTTTATTGTCCCCAAAATGGGATTAGATCAAGGCCTAGGGTCTGTAAAAAAATTTTCATTCAATGCATTGTTAGATATGGAAGGAGATCCAGACCTTGGTCTTAGAGACCCTTATTCAGGAGTTGAAGGATCAGCTGTGTAAACATTGGTTTATATTTTGTACCTATGATTATGAGAGATTTGACTATACCTCCCTTTATGCCTGGGTGAAGGAGGTGATCTCTGTGAGGGAACAGAAGAGGGACCTTGAATTATGGGTGGTACCTACTAAGACCTCCACTTTAGTGAAGAAGAACTGGGTCTAGTTTGTAAATGATTATTAATAGCATACAGTTGAGGTGGTGTCTCATTAAGACATATTTAATTTCCATAAGGTTGAAATTGACCGTCTCTAGTCTTGGATCTACCATCTTTAGTATGATATTAGCTTTTTCAAGAAGAGATATCTCAATTTCAACATGCACTATATATATCATAGAATAATATGTTGCAGAAACATGGACTTCATGATGTGGCAGAGAAGGTGACTCTTGAAGAAATTACTTGGGTGGAGGAGTTTTAGTGGGTTGAAAAAGTGAAAACTTGGTTTGTTGACCATTATTTCCAATTCATTGCCTCCCTAGAGTAGAGTCTTTCAGAGTTAAAAGATTATTTTGAGCACACACTATGACAGAGTTGTTACATTACAACATTTTCTTATATTATATGTTAATAAGAGAGACTCCGGTGTGTGGAGATTCCTCCAATTGAATTATATCAATGAATGGATTTTTTGAACAATATATGTTGTTGTCTAGTTTTTATTTCATTCGTGATGTTCATGAACTTTTATTTATATGAAATTATATGAATCGCTTGTGATACCCATCCTTTGCATAGTATCTAGTAAACATGAATGTATGGATCATAATATTTAAATCATAACAAGTTCTTCTTGAGATGTGATCATGAATGCCCATTGGCATGATATTCCTTAAAGATATATCTTATCCAACTATCTTGAGATTACAGAATTCATAGAAGGATAATTTGGCGGAATACATGTCTCGAAGAAAGAGTATGTTATATTTTGCTGATGTTGATTGGCTCAATGAGAGTATCTTGATTTCTACCAATTCCATATAGTTGGCCTTATACAATTTTTTAATCTTGCAGACTAAACTGATGTTTTGTTTTAGTTTAGGTTCTTTTAGCTTAGGCCTTATATTGTTGTAGTTAAGGGTATTTTACTTTGGACCCTCTATCGATATAGTTTTGGGTATTTAGTCTTAGACATGATTTATGATCATGTAACATGGTCCATACCTTCCAGGAATAGCCCAAAACACCATGGGAGATTTGTGTTCTTCCATTTTGTCACTAAGGCTCATGGGAATCAGAGCTCCTTTCTAATAAGGAACAGATGCCTCTGTTTGGTTGGTAAAAGCTCTTATGTATTGGTATAATTTTAAATTAGAGATGTCTCTACACTTTTTTATGTTTCATTGAATATTTATGTGGGGTGGTGGAATTGGTTGAGGGTGATATAATAGGGATGGTGAGTCCACCAGAATAGTTTGAGAATGGGTGATATAAGTCATAATCCTAAAGGTTGTGTCATTTAATATGTGATGAGACAAACATCTTAGGGATGACCGGTAACATCATAAGGTGATAGGTTCCTCAATATTATTTCTAGGGATCTGATGTATTGAATCTTATTTCTTGCAAGTATGATATTGCTTTAGTTGGTTGGTCAAAGCCCTTATGTGTCGATATCATAGTTAAGAAAAGATGATATCCACTCTTTTTTGGGGGGCCATGAGAGATTTATGAAGTCTTAAACATCCAGATGATGAGTTGGGGTTGGAGGAAAGCTATCTAGAATGTGTTTTGGAACCCTATAGTAGTTCATCTCTTAATTGTGAGGATCAAGCCCTATGACCTATGATTTCAAATCACATGGTGTGGTCCATCAGTGGTTTTATAATGGATTGTTGCATTCCTACTTTGAGAAAGAGTTCAAAATACAGTGATGTAACAACTATTATGTCGAATCCTCTTGGATAGTTTGGCATGAAGATTTAAAACCATGGTCTATATTGATCATTTTAGGAGATTATATGGTACAATCATACCAGGAATTTCCCAGAATAGTCTAAGGTGTTGAGATATGTTGTGGTGATGTCAAGGCTCACAAGGATCAAAAACCCCTTTTTACAGAGTGACACATTTGGATGATAAACATAGGTGCATATGCAGAATCCCTAGGCATACATTCAAATTCAATAAAATGGTCCCTTGAAGTTGGGTATCCTATTCTAAGGGACATGTAAGGTTTTTTTTGTGATATGAGGAACTAAATTCATGACATGTGTTCATAGGAAAGTGTAATATCCAAGAAGTTTTTGAGAACCCAAAATGTCATGTCACCACCTAGAGAAAATATTCTCATGGTGAAGATAATTAAAACATCATTACCCTAAATTGTTCATGAACGTAGGGGTCTAGCGAGTATAGTATAGTTTTGTTAAGGCTATAGTGTCTACCCTAGGAGATTTATGCATAATTTATTTATTCCTTAATTTTTTTCAAAAATCTAGAGATGAAGAGTTTTGAGAGAAAGGACATGACCTTTTCTTAGGCCTCCCTTTGCATGTTTTCAACCTGAAAAGTTTTAGTCTCTCTTTTCTAGTAGTTTAAGGTCTTGAGATTTATTCCATTATGGGAAAGTGTTTAAGGTCATACTGCTTCGACCAAAGTGCATAAAATTTAAGTTTGTGACATACATAGGCCTATTATGGGGGATGGTACACAAGATAATAATTAGGATACCTAGATTTAATTTTATCCCATCATCCTAATGAGAGAGATGTGAAATTATAGTAAATCATGGATTGTGGTTCTCAGGTAATGAGCAATGATATGGGACAATCATACACAAAATAATTGATAATGAACTAAGGTGTTGAGTTCTACTATAGTGATGTTAGGGATCACAAGTATTATAAATCCTTTGGTAGATTGACATATTTTGGTTGATGGTAATAGGGGTATATAAAAGAGACATATGCATACATTCAAAGTAAAACAAATAGTCACTTGAAGCCAAGTATATTTTTCCAAGGGCCATGATAGGTTTGCGATAACTTTTGGTGCTCGAGACATGAAGTTTGACTAATGGATTGAGATTCTTAAAAGAGGGAGGAAGAATCCCATACTCTGTATGATTGAAGTAAGGCTCTTATAGCCCTTTCATAAAGGAGTAAAATGGATGATGGTCTACATAGTTTAACATCATCTAGTAGGGATGTACTTTCTTACATGTAGTTTAACATCGTGAGGTACATACATTTTCCATTTAGTTTATCATCATGTGGTAAGGAATTTTTTTGTATCCTTTCATTTTAATGTCATGTGGTAAGGAAGTCTTTCATGCCTTTTAGTTTAACGTCATGCGGTAAGGAATTGGTAACTAAAGTGGAAACTTTTTATGATATATTGTGTGCACAAGAAAGTCATACATATATATGACTCATATGTTGGAAAAATGAGTTAGTGTGACTCAACACCTATATATTTGGGGTGCATTTTTTTCTTATCAGCTATTGTATCTGAGACCAAGATTGGAGATCCAGGTGTCAAAAAATATTATATGAAGATAGGAATCAAGAAACATGTAGTTCTTGAATGAGAAACACTCTACATAGGTCTAGCCCATACATAGAGGTGGGCATTTTTCCCATTTATTGTTGTAGTTGGGCCTAGGATTGGATATCTAGGCATCACTATGTATACATTGATGACATGAACCAATAAACATGTAGATCTATAGAAATTGTGAAGATTGACATCTTACAGAATGGTTGTTGGATTCCCAATGTGAAAATGGGTATTGTTGCTAGACCCAAGGATGGAAATCTGGTTATCACCACGAATCATATGATAATAGGAATCAATCCATATTTAGTTATACAATGAATGTGTGGTAAGAGAAAAATCACTAAGATATGTGTTCCTATTAGGATAGGTCCATGAAAATGTTCAACATTACCCAAGAAATTTAGTCAGAGGCAAGCCTCTGACCATTTATTAAAGAAAAGAAAATTACAACAGGAAAGTACACCAAAATGAAAATACAAGTACAGATCATCTTAGTCCGACCCATCATGATACCCATGATAAATTTCATCCTCTGTAGTAGCTGATTCCCATTCTGAACTGTCGTAATGTCGCAAGATCTTGGCGTACTTCCTTCTAAGGTTTAACTTCTCCAAAGAGAGAAGCTCCTTAGAAGACTGTGCAGCCCAGCCTTTCCCCCCAATAGAGGACCTGGTAGTCATTGGATTTTGAAGATAAGAATAATCCCTCCTCGGCCTTCTTCATGGTGGGGTAGTCATCACTTCCACATTTCCAGACACCTTGTTTTTTCCACCCTGGACAACATCGTTGTTGGATGTCCAGACCATGCCACCTTCATTTTCTTTATCACTATCGAGACAATCCCCCCATTCTCTAGAAAGGTTCACTACACAGTAACCCTCCTCCACACCCCATTCCTGCTGATATTGAGTGTTAGAATCAAGCATATCAAGACACTTTGAATGACCTGAATGTTCACAACCAACATTTGTCCCCTTCTTCCCAAAGCTATCACCAGCAACAGCCTCCTGTGAGATGCTTCCAACTTCTTTGACTGAAAAATCACCCTCAATGTTAGAGACCTTCCCATTCCTCAACTCTTGCAGATAATTTCCAGTGGAGTCAAGTGTAGGAACATCCTCATTACCAGCCTCATGCCCTTGCAAAGGTACAACATAACCTCCTAGATCCCCAAAACCTTGCCCCTCCGAACCTTTTTCACCCACAGACACAACACCATCACAGTCCAACACCAAGTTTTCCATCAATAAACCAGTAAAATGGTTTCTAAGATCAAGATCAGCCCCCTGCTTCAAAGACCGGGGCTACAAGCCTGTTGGATACTTCACCTGGACACCAAACTGCTTCACAGACCCATCATCAACAGATGGATCTTTCACTATCACCTCCTCCACAGCCCATTCACTGCTGATGACAACATCCTACAAGACAACACCCTCCATCATTCGTCCAGCATTATTAGGATCCATGTCCATATTCTCCCGATCACCCTCCAAATTGGCCAAATTATCCTCAGAAAGGGCAGGATGGAAAGCACTATCTTCAACCAAAGACCTTGACTCAATTCCAATATCACCTTTCAGTCTGTCAGACACCTGCATAACAGTTGGGTTCAGAGTCATCTGTGCCATCTTCAAACCAATTGTAGGGCCCGACATATCATCAATGTGATCCTGCCTCATCACCCTCTCTGCATGTCCAACAGATTGCGTTTCGGCCAGATCACCTTCAGTGCATACAGGGTCTAGTCGATCTTCTTTCCCAGATGAAATTCCAGGTTTGATATACACAGTAGCTTCCACAGGGCCACCCATCACAGCCACCAGAGTCTACCTCACAGCATCACGCACCCCACAACCATCCCCACATTGTCCATCCATCCCTTGAGAGTGAGCATCTAGCCCTCCCCTGTGGCAAACAACCTCCAAATGCCCAAACCGCCTGCACTTCACACAGAACTTCATTCATGACTCAAAAACAACCTATTGCATCAATATAAACTCCTTATCATCTATAATCTGGAAACAACTCATAGGGGGTCTCGCAACGTCTACCTCAACACATATATGCGGGCAAACCAGACGAGACACAGATGCAGTCCGTTGATCAGAGCAAAGAAATCGTCCAATCGTATTTCCAATTGCACAGAGAATCGATGGATTTTGAAAAGAAAGGGGGAGACCGGGAAGACTTACCCATGTAGAAATCGACGAAGGGTCACTCTACATATGAAATTCAGAATCCCATTAGAACAAATAAAAGGAAGATTCGTTGCACCTTCTTAAGGCCCTAGACCAAGGGATAATCAAATCTTCCTCCTATCCAAACCGAACCATAATGTTTCTTCGATCGAGTAACCCAACGACCGGATGCTCATGAAGTTCCCAAGATTTTGAGATGAACTAGGTCGAGGCTTCCATAGACGGTCTATGAGGATGGAAACGAGCCACCAGGGTATGCTTACACAGATCCATAGCATAGTTTATCTCTGTCGGGAGCAGCGACAACTGAGGCACCTCTCGGAAAAGAACAGAAACTTTTGGGGTGATGGAGATTTTAGGAAAGAGAGGATAAGGGCCAATGTACAATGGGTCTTCCTTTCCATGGGATAGCAAGCACAAAACTCCCCCCTCTGATAGGAAGGGGGAGAAGATTTTGACGGCATAGGTCTAGGTCATCGGGAGGGGATGAGGCGAGGGAGAAGTGTGATCATTTCTATTCAACATTATGTTGTAAAAGATGAATCAATCATGTTTTTTAACTTCATGGAGTGAGGAATAATGGTATCCCTTTTATGGTATTTCATTCAGGACCATGAAGAGCCTATTGTGAGTAGTTATATCTTATTTGTGCATGGAATCCCTTAATAAAATTTCTAATGTTGTGTGAGTTATTCTCATTTTCAAGATCAAGTAATGTAAATGGTTCTTCTCATCATGAAAAGGAAATTAAGGATATGATAGGGGAATTATGTATCATATGGTGGGTATATAAAGATATAAGATCAAGACATCCCTATGTATCTCCTTGAAAACGTGAATCATTCCATACATAGTTCTAAAAACCCATGTAGTTTAATGTCATGGAAAATGACATTATCCATTCAATTTAGAGTCATGTGTTATGAAATTTGGTCACTCGACATGAATGAAGATGAAACATTGGGGGATCTATGAAATTTAAATTCATGTGGTGAGGATATCCACCGTGTAGTTTAACATCATCCGGTAAGGATGAGGGTACATGATGTGAATGAAAAGGAATGTTGTAGTTAGGACCAAGACTACGGTTTCAGGTGTCACTATGTATATTATGATGGAAAAAATCAACCAACATGTTGTTCTTGAATCCCTTGCTGTTTAATGTCATTTGGTAAGGAAAATAGTCATGAAGTTTAATATTTTTTTGGTAACTACATGAGACATTGTTCAGTTTAAAGTCGTTCTTCTAGGAATTTAGATTCTATTTAGTTTAATAACTTTTTTCCAGGAAGATCTTATATAGTTTAATGTTCTAAAACTAGTATAAATGGTGCATGATGACAGCTACAGAAAGAAATTTTTGAGAAATGTCTCATTGGTGGGGGTGTGACATGATCCCCATCCATTGTGGCTAATGAGTAAACTAAACTTTGATATACCTTATGTATGTTGTAAGGCCCTTATCATTTGGGTTATAGCTTCAGAGTATTTTTTTTCTAATATCATTGGGGTCCTAAGAGGCAATACCATCTCCCTTCGGAGGAATTCATTTAGTTGATCCTTATTATTAAAGTCTCTTGTGATCTAATTCTGATGGGCTTCAAGGTTGTTTAATGTACGCAACTCATTATCCTTGAGCCATTCTAATTCATCCAACTACTTTTTTGATTTCTCTACATCTCAGATCTATCCAAAAAATGGATATTCGGAGAAAATGTAGTTGGACTTCTATGGGTATAAATACCTCAATCTCATGCACCAATGAGTATAGAGTTTCTTTTGTAGTTGTATGTTTGGTGGTATAGTAGGCCCATAAAGAACAGAGGATCTTGTCTGGATAGGAATTATTATCCTTTCTCACCATATTAAGAAATATATTGTACATAGTCTTATTGAAGGACTCTATATTTTCATTCCTCATTATATGATAGAAATATGAATTATTGGACTTGATATTGTACTCCTGGTACAACTTCTTCAACAATGCAGTGCATAATTTGGTGTCATTTTCTGTCAATATTGTGTTTGAGACTAAAAACCTAGTGATGATATGTGAATTCATGAAGTTGATGATATTCTTCATCTGGCCTTATATTAGAGGAATTAACTCATCCCATTTGGAAAAGAATTTAGTTGAAGTAAGGGTGTTCTTGAACTTCTTAGATGTGGCTAGGGGATATGGCCACACAACATCCACTCCCCAAATGGTAAATTTCAAGGAATATTTAGTTTTATATAGAAACTCTATGGTTTATGGATGAATTTTTTATAGAACTTGAATTCATGAAATTTCATGGTGAATTACACGTAGTTCTGTATTATAGTTTTCTGATAATAACCCATCCTTCTGATTTGGTGGGATAGTCTGGTCCCAAACTGATGAGAATTGTAAGAGCCAGTTTAGAATTCTTCTATGATGGAATGTATATCTCTTTTTTCTATACATTTGAGGATTATTTTATTAAATCATTTCTTATAGAGGTATTTATAATCATTTGGGTCATCATAAAGGGCAACGTTCATTGTGTGGTACTGAATATATTCTATTATGACTCAGTCTATTGGGAGGACTCTGTTAGGAGATAACTAATTATCATCTCTATCCATCTGGGGGTGGATATTAGTTGATCATGCTCTGGGGTGATTTTAAACTATTTGATTTCTTAAATATCTTAGATAAATATTGATGTGACCATTCTTCAGTGCATGATATAAAATATTTATTCCTCATGATCAGGGTTAGCTATGATTGTGGCTCTATTATACAATGCCTCATCATGAGAATTATATGATTGGGGAACATGATGAAGTGTGGAATCAAAAGGAAACTCATCCATCAGTCCCCTGTTGTAGCTGATGAGAGGGAATAATTTTTTCTTTTGTGATGTCATATTCATTATTGATATGATTTATCACTAGTTCTGAGTCCCCTTTGATATTCAGGTAGGTTATATGTAGTTGTAGGGCTAGTTCCAACCCAGTGATGAGGGATTAGTATTCTTCCTTGTTATTCATGTGGCCTTCATATGGTGAGAAAGTGTATGAAAAAAATTATTTTTTATAGAGAGACAAATACAATCCATAAGTCGACCAGATTGAGCGTTGGGTTTTCCATCCTTTTTCTAATAGGAAATAGGGAGGAACAAAAATATACATCTCCCATGTCAGAGGAGTTTAATGACCAAGGAATACTCCTTCATCAAGGAGCTCAGTGTCCACTGGTGTATTCTATAGGGTAGGTTGTGTTACAAGGAATACATCAAGGGAATTCCATTTTAATTCCTTTCATGGCAAGAAATAGATGTCATATTATTACAGAATGTCTGCCCATTGGTCCAGAATCTCAGTTAGCAAGGGGAGGTCAAGTATATACTTAGGTGGATCAATATGAGAGATCGTATGGAATTAGTGGTTCTGCAACTAATTATTTTTTTAATTTTAATACATATTCAAGTAAGTTCTTCTTAATATCTGAGTTTCAAGTCTCAGTACCTAGAATATTTTGGCTAAGTTAATATAGACTCTTCTCGCTCACTACATTGTTTTATTTTTGTGTGAGGAGGGACCCCATGTGAAAATTTCCTAGAGGCCACATACAAGATGAGAGGCCTTCCTTCCATTGGAGGAATCAGAACAGGTGGGTGTAGTGGATACTATTTGATACTTTTGAAGGATTCTTGGAAGTAATCATCCCATTGGTAGGCGATTCACTTCTTTTTCATTCTGGTGAAGTGGTGGTATTTTCTTGCCACGATGGCTATGAAATGATGAATGTTGTTGTGGTTCCCTTGGAGTCCCCTCAGTTAATTGTGATTTATAGGGGTAAGGTTTCTGAAATAGCCCTAGTCTTCTCTAGGTCAACCTTAGTGTCGTTGTGACATACCGCAATGCCAAGGAATTTCCATGATGTTACCCTAAAAGTGAATTTCAATGGATTCGGCTTTAGACTGTGATGTCACAACCATTCAAAGATCATTTGATTATATATGAAGTTACCATTTCGCTATCAATATTTGACCACCAAGTCATAAAAATAGATTTTTTTTAATTCATCCTAATAATGGATTAAAGATATGATTCATGGAAAGTTGATAAGTGGCTCCAATGTTCTTTAATCCAAAGGAAATGACCTAGTATAAAATGCTACCCGGAGGCACTCTGAAGGAACTGGATTCCTCATATTTAGATTCCATGATTATTTTATTTTACCCAGAATATACATACATAAGGAAAATGTCTTAAAATCTAGTAGTTTAATCAATCAGGAGTTCTGTGATTGGAAATGGTAAATAATCCTTTGGGAAGTGTTGATTAAGGTAACTGAAACCGATGAAGACCCTAATCTTCCCATTATTTTTTTGACAAGTACAATATTGAAAATCTATATTGGGTATTTCACTTCTAGGATACTATTTTATTTAATAAATTTGCCAGCTTCTACTTGGACATTGGTTTCATAAGAGGGTTACACCATTATGAATGTCATATTAAGCCTTGATGCTCATCAGGTTGGCCGAGATGGTGTGTATCCACATTCAGGTTTAGTCCAGACATTTATGTAGAGTTCTAATAGAACATGCATCAGTGCTTCATTAGAAATGAAATGTATACATCTTGATCCTTGAGGGAAATGAAGCAAAAATTAATATAGGATGTGGTCTTCTTATATCTCAATATTCACATGTCGAAATCACCGATGGTAGTAGAGACACTATCCTTGAATATGGGAGGAGAGTTCCTAATTTCAGCCTCTTTTCCTTCCACTATGAATCTATAGAGGAATACTTATATGTTGATGGTAATCTGGGGGGATAATTTTCATTGTCGAGGTGATAAAGGCTATGAAAAGAGACATTATCATCCCCTGTTACCAGAGTTATTTCATATATATGTCAAAGATGATCTTCTTTTATAATGTATCTTGGGATAGGAGGGTCTTGGGCCTCTAGGACCAAGTCTATAACCTCAAATAGATTTATGGGGAACACATAGTCTTTGTTGAGAATACTTTATGGATTTATAGGGGTAGTCCTCAAGACATTAAAAGCTGTAAGATGTACATAATCATCCAATATTAGTTGTTTGCCTCCCATTTTATAGAAACCTTCTTCTTCATATATGGATTCACAACTCTAAATGGGGGCACTATCACTATGTAGTATGATTGAATTTCCATTGATAGGGTATTTCATACATTGATGGAATGTTGAAGGTACCTCTATGTAGCTATGGATTTAGGGACTACCCAGTAAGACATTGTATGTTGTTTCTTACTACATAACCAAAAACTCAGTGTCATATGTGAGATCCCCAAACATAGAATTGGGTTTGATCTTCCCGGGAGGCATTTGATCATGCTTATAAAACCCTTGAGTGTTTAGCTTTGTAAGAGAAAAATCCCCTTCTCTCTATCCCAAATATTAGAGGGTTCAAACATAGATATGGTTGATCCCTAATCCATTATCAATCATATGCCTATGAATATTGACTTTATTGAGTCCACCTAAAACATATAGGGGGATGATGTTCCCGTGGATGACCTCTTTATGATCTTGTTTAGGTAATGCCATGTCGGCATAACACTCTACTAACATGATTTCAATTCTATATACCTCAGCTACAGTGACTTCTGTCTCTAATTACTAAGGTCTTTGAAAGGCATTAATGAGTGACAATCTGAGTTATTCTGATATATAGAGTAGAAAGAGGATTGAGAGTTTATTGGGAAAACTACTAGAAATTTCATAATGTCATACTTTTTTTGTAAATACCCCAACCCCGATATCCTAGAGCGGGTACCTCACTTTATAACATTGGTAGTAAGAACAAGTGATTGCGTCCCAAAGGAAAGAAAAATTTAGTAGCTTTGGAAAACCGGATACAAAAGTAAGTTTTACACTTCAAATTGAAATGAACAAAAATATATCAAAACCATTGGAAAAAACCATAAACTCCAAGATTATCCCTTCAAGTCATTCATAATATACATCTTCACATCCTAGGGAAAAATAAAACATATGAAAGGGGTGAGATCAAATTCACATTAAGTGTATACAATACAATAGAAGTAATCATAAGTAAACATAATTAATAATTACATGATAATAACTAAAAACAAATTCCATTAAAACATAATCTTTTTCATAATATGGTGGGAAGAAAAGAATATTAAATAATTACATATAAATAATCTTATGGTAATTAATCCTAACCATGGATATTATACTAATCGAATAATCACATGGATTATTAATTACTAATATCATAATGATGGAATGCATAATGTTAAAAATATGAAATATACAATCATGTCCTTGTCCAGGACATCAGAAAATAAATTATTAAGGTATTAGATAAATCTGTATCTAAAAGTAAATCTGCAAGGCCTCAGCCAAGACCATATCTACTTCATCTCATGAGACCAACTGATGCAACGAGGGGCTGTAAAAAGCAACTCTTATAACATAATATGTCCAATTAATTCCTTATATTAATGAGTTATAACATAAAAAACATAAAAATATTAAATTTAAATAACTTTCCCTAACCAGTAAACATAATCATAACCATTCTGTGTAATATGGGGAATGGTATCAGGATAACACATCCACAGTCAAACTGATCATAAACCATTTAATAAAATATGGTTGAATATATCATAAAAGGGAAATTAAATTTAATCATATTATACAAAATAGGGTTTTGATATATATGAAAATACTCTAATAAAATCATCAATAAATTCTTGAGAGAAATACTTTTTTTACTTTGAAAATAAGAGTTCTTTTGGAAAGACCATTTTTATTGGTCATCAAATCATATTATAAACATTTATATCAAATAAAATAAAATATAAGGACAATGAAATTTTGTTTTAGGCATAAATTATGTCCATCTTAAGCGAAAATATATTAAAAGAGTTTTTATGAAACTTTATAAATAGGCCACTTCAGTGCGGTTTAAGAGAAAATAATAAAATTTTGATAAAAATAGAAATATTCATAATTATTTTTATAAAAATAGAAATGAAAAAAGATAGTTTTTCATTTTAAAAATAGTTATTTTATAAAAAAATTAACTTAAAATTGATTATGTATGTTACTTTAAAATGGTTGAGTAATTTGGAAGTTCCCTTTAACCAGACTTGATTATCAGGAGGAATATAATTGGGATCCATATAAAACATGTATTTCCAATCAAATAAAGAAGAATTGAGTTAAAAATATATATTTCTATAATACAAATATAATTTAGGAGGACTAAAAAATAGTAATTTATAATAACATTGGGGTAGATAGAGATAAATCTTTACCGAAATGATAATTGGATGTTTAGGGAGAATCCCTTTCCACATTGAAAATAGTCAAATTGTATACCCAATAAATTTAATGAACAATAAATGAAACATTTAATAACATGGAAATAAATATATTAATGATATGAAACATAAAATATATGTATACATACACCATACATGAGAAATAGTGGTGAATGGGGCATATCTCACATAAATGAAAGTGAGATGGGAAGACCCTTACCTTATGTCTGAAAGTGTTCAGAACATGTACTAAATATATTTTATAATAAAATTACATTAATTAATAATTTAATTCAGAAATTATTCAATTTTTATTTGATTTATTATAATTTTATTAAGTTCATTAATGTTTTTTTGGTGAGTTATAAGATTCAATTTCATCGTTAGGAATTGTTTGTTTCCTTGATTTTCATGATTGGTTCACTATTATACATGTAAGAAGGATTATGTAAATTGGAAATAGTTTTATAGAATTGAAATTATATGTTATTAATGAACTTATATGAGATTTAATGATCTTATATATCATTTTTTCATATATTAGGATGACTCATTAGATAAAGTTTTAATGATAACCATTTAGATAATCATGACGTTTTTTGTCATCACAAACTAGTTTTGTCTAATGTATTAATATTATGTGTATATACAGGTTATATAACATTAAATAAGTTTTATTAAATATATTGACAAATTTTTTAACCATAAAAATTGTTCTATGATCATCCTTGATGGCATAATTGAAAAACAAAAACTCATAATCCATAAAGGCAAAAAATCAACACCACATGGACGATGATTTCATATTTAGAATAAAAATGAAAATATAAGAACAGATGGTTGTTATTCCATTAAAAAATAAAATTATAATATATATAATATATTTTAGTTATCATGCATGTTGTTATATAGAGGTTAAGGAAATTACAAGAATATTAAAAATGAAATAAAATTAAATGAACAAAAGGGGATTTTGCCTCTTCAATTCCTCTCACTGAGAACCACCTTAAGGAAATTTGAAATGGTATTTTGGGTGAGATAATAAGGAAACTAATGTGTGGTAGAGGTTTGAGAGAGGTATTGGGATGAAATTTAACAATATTAAAAGTTTTGGAGGTGTTAGGAGAAGAGGTGGTGATGGGTTTTATTCATAGTGGAGGAGATGGGTGTTTTTTATTTTATTTGTATGTTTATTAATTTGGATCAAGACTATGGATAGTTTTGATTCACATGACTAAATTCAGTAAATAGAGAATTAAATTTAGATATTATGGTTCTTACATCATCAATGAGTCATGAAATAGTTTATTTAACTTATAATGTATATATTCCCTAAATTACTGTATTTTACTATTCTACAAAAAATCAACTATTTTAGAAAAATACCAAAAATTCACCCTACCCATTATTCAATATGTATTATTAAAAAATTAACACCATTTAATGAAAGTAATTTTCTAAATTTTTCTAAATTTAATTTATTTTGAAATCATTTATTCGAAAAATACAGATTTTAAAATTATAAATGATTTAATGAGACTTGGAAAAATAAATTAGGGTTTCTTAAAATTTTTTATATAATAAAAATAATAAAAATTAAAAATTAATGAATCTTTTTTTAAAATAAATTTTCTTTTCTATCATTTAATTAATTAAAAACTCTAAATAAACAATTATATCTCACAAAAATATAAAAAAATAATTTATAATTTTTTAAAAATATATTTACTTATTCAATGATATAATTATAATATATTTTAATTTATTTTATACATAATTTAATTTATAATTTCATAGTTTATATCTAATTTAAATCATAAATAGGATTTTAATATAAAAAATTGACAGCTTAATAAAAATCGGTATTTTTTAACTATTCATGGGAAAATAAATATATTCAAAAAATACCAAAATTTAAGACTAAGATACTTTTAACATTACACTTTTAAAAATGAAGTTTCTTTTGTTCAATAGAATTTATAAAAGTGTCAAAAATTAGTTTTAAAATAATTGTTCCATTAAAATGCGGTAAAACAACCTTTAAAGAAATATAGCCCTTTTATGAATAATATTGGATTCATTCTTATATTATGCCTATAAAATCATTTGGATAAATTTAAAAACATTTTATTTAATATATAATATATGAATTTCATTATTCGGTTAATATTATTCATTCTCTCTAATTTAACGGTAATGTTATAACTGGCATTTTAAAATAATGATATTTAATTGTATATCATTGTTTATTTAAGATTGGTTTTGTGTGAACCCTATGCTACTGAAGAAATTAAATTTAAAAATATACATATAATAAAATCATGGGGTGTTACATTCTCACAACCTATAATAAATTGAATCCTCTTAATTTTAAATCATACTTTGAAAATCAAAGGTGGATACTATAAAATTACTTTGTGGGAAACCCATATCAGAAATAGGGTTAATAAAATATCATCTTAATAAGAGGGAAAGGTAAATGTGAAATCCAACACAAAAATAGTATTTTGGGTTCGAAATCATTTGTGGAAAGATATAACAAGGACAAGGAATAGAAATATAACTATCACGTTCTGATGGAGAGTGATAGAGAACATGGTGATTAGAAAGTTAACCATCATGATATTGAAAACCTTGTGATTAGTTAAAAGACCATTGATTTCTCAAAAATAAATGTAAATGGATAAATTTCTATGTTCTAAAATCATTCTCATAGAGTAGAGGGATTCTTTTAATATCCAAATAAGCACCTGAGAAAATAAACTTACTTTATTAATTTCAATTTCACGAGCATAATCTCATCCTTTGGCTATGCTTCTATATAATTTTATTTCATACATTACATCTAGAAATTAATGTTAAAGATGATTTTTCCATACCTTAATAACTTTTAATGAATTATATATTCTTTAAGTCATTCATTCTACCTTAAAATTTTTACTAAAACCAATAAAATTAGCATATGTTATAAAAAATAATAATTTCCAATATTTAACTTGATCCATTTCATAAGTAGTTAATATTTAGACTCCTATAAAACATGTTTTCCCCACCCAGTGATCTAAAATTTAGAAATAAGGTCATTAAATTTCAAAATCTACATAACATAATATTCTCCAAATAATTTAGCTCTTAATCCCACATACTAAATATATAAATACCTTGATCATATTAAAACATTAATGAAAACATTAATGATTATAATTCCTTAAAGAAATAGTACTACAGTAAAATCCTTATATATCTCATGATTATTATAAGAATAATATCATAACATAATTATTGAATCCAAAAACACAAATACATTAAATATTCCACTTTGACTGTAGTAAAATTATAAGCTTGACCTATATCCCTTTTATTTTTTAGCTATATTTTCTTAATTCTTGGAAAATTATTTTTTTTGTGCCTTATCTCTTCACAATTGAAGAATTTACCATTTACATATTCTTTCTTTCACTTACATTCACGAGAATAGTGAAATTTCTCTCAGCACATGTAACAAACCCCTATTCCCTTTAGGAAAGTATCGAGGTGTTTCCTCCCACAATTATCACATGTGGAAAAATCATTCTTTACCATTTTCACTTTACCTACCTCTTTATCTATAGTTATCTTATTCTCTTGAGTTGCCATAAATTAATAAGACTTAGAGAATTATTTCTTGTCTTGATAGAAAATGATACTATATCCTTGTATGATGAGAATGTTTTGGAAACTAGTTCCCTTCATAGAATTTTATTAATTCCATTAGAGAAATGGTAAAATTTTCTACATGGATTTCATATATAGTCCATAATATATCTTTCTAACCATGTAAAGTTGTCTTCATACTTGTAAACATTTTCATCCTATTTATGTCTTAGAAAAAGTAATTTATTCTCCATATACGCTTGATGTTCACAAGGGAATTATTTTTAAATGAAAATTTCTTTATAATTTTTCCATTCCATATTATCAAAATTTTCCTCCTACTTTGTGTTTTGAATTAAATAACACCATTGATCTATATCTCTTAAGATATGATAAATTGTCGTGACAACTTTCACTATACAAATACTTCCCAAATTGTGAAATATCTTCCCTAAAAAACTTATCCATTTATCAGCTAAAAATGTTTTTGTGGTCCCTTTGAATGATGGAGGTTGTTAATGCATGATTATATCTAACATTATTACACCATGTTGTGGATCAGGATTCTCTATATGAGTAAGGTTATTTCTCATAACCAGATTTTGTTTCCCAATATATCTATAAGTTGTTCATCACTAATTTCAGCTCCATCTCCGACATCATTATCTTACGTAGGAGGGAAATCCCAATATGAGAAACACACATTGATATGGTATCCATTTCTACAACTAGGTTCCATTTATAAACAATTTTATACACTTGAATAGATCATAACATTGTGAAACATAATGTGTAATCTCATAACTAGTGAATCATATAATCCTCAATTGAAATTTTAATTATAACTAATTTCTAAATCAAAAGCCTGGTTCCTTTGGGAATATTTCAAAATTATATCACATGGTTTCATTCACTATACTATATTTTCCTAGATCTAGTTTCCAAATTTTCTACTAAACTTTCTCTAATACCAACATTAATGAACCTGGCCCCTATAAACCAGAGTTGGTACCATACATTATTACATTGGTAATATGTTTAAGTGATCACGTCCCAATGGACCAAATAGTTTATTAGATTTGGAAAAACAAATTAAAAAGTAAGTGTTACATTAAATCTTAAAATGAACATCAACATAGAAACACCATTGGAAGCACCCATAAACTCCTAGATTATCACTATAAGTCAATCATAATATACATCTTCACATCCTAGGGAAAATTAAAACATAAGAATGGGGTAAACTCATATGCTTAGTAAGGGTAATAAATATAGAGGAAGCTGTCATAATTAAATATAAACAATAAGGAATGGATAATAACTAAAAAACATGCCATTAAAAAATAATCTTAAGAAAAATATGGTAGAAATAAAAGTTGATTAAAATTTTCCCTATAAATAATCATATGAAAATGAAACCTAACTGTGGATATTCTACTAGTAAAATAATCACATGTCTTATCAATTACAAATATCATAATGATGGAATGCATAATTTTGGACATATAAAACTTACCATCCAGGCTTCAACCAAGTCATCTGAATGTAAATGGTTAAGGCCTCATCCAAATCCACATCTAAAAATACATGGGTAAGGCCTCAGCCAAGACCATATTTGGTTCATCTCTTGAGACCTACTAATGAATAAAGGGTCTATAGCAGGCCCTTCCCAATCACATAATAATTCCAATTCATTACTCATATGAATGACATGAAACATAAACAAAATATACATATGGAATGTAAATAATTTTCCCTAATCGGTATATATAATCACTAACCATTCCGAGTAATGTGTTGAATGGTATCAAGATAGCACTTCTATAGTCACACAGACCGTAAACCATTTAAAAAATATGGTAGTTGATATCATAAAATATTAATAAAAATTAATCATATGATTAAACGGAGTGTGTTTAAGTTAATTAAAATACTCTAATAAAATCATCGATGAATTCTTGAGAGAAATACCCATTTTACATTTCAAAGAAGAGTTATGTTTGGAAAATCATTTGTATTTGTCATAAAATTAGACTATGAACATTTATATCCAAGAAAATAAACTATAAGGATAATAAAATTATGTTTTATGAATAAATTATGTCCAATTGAAGTGAAAAATATAAAAATATTTTTTAAAAAACACTAGAAATGGGCCACTTCTGTATGTTTATAGAGAAATTATAAGAGTCTTTAAAAGGAAAAAAGTTATAATTGTTTTTATAAAACTATAAAAGAACAAATATAGTTTTTCATGATAAAAATATTGATTTTTTATATATATATTTATCTTAAAACAAATTATGGATGCTACTTGAAAATGGGTAAGATATTGGGAAGTTCTCTTTAATCAGGCTTTTTTATCGAGAGGAATTGAAAAGAGATCCTTAAAAAACATTTATTTACCCTAAAATAAAAAATAATTGAGTTAGGTGAATTTAGTTTTAAAATAAATACATAATTTAGGAGGAGTAAATAATAATAATTTATAATTACATTTGGGTATATAGAGAGAAAGCGTAAATCGAATGAAAAATGGAGGTTTGGGGAGAATCCCTTAGCACATTGTAAAAAGTTGAACCGTATGCCACATAAAATTAATGAACATTAAATGAAAAACTAAATTTCCCTAAAATAAAAATATTAATGATATGAAACATCAAAAAGTTAGTATAAGTACACCAAACATGAGAAATACTAGTGAATAAGGTATATCTCATAGAAATGAAAGTGAGATGAGAAAACCCTTAGCTATTGTCTGAAAGTGTTCTACACGTGTACTTAATATCCTAGAAAATGAAATTACCTTCATTAATAGTTTAATTAAAAAACTATTAAAATTTTATTTTATTTATTTTAATATTATTAATTCCATTTATGGCCTTTTTCATGAGTTATAATATTCAATTTCATCCTTCGAGAGTGTTTGTTTCCATGGTTTTCATGATTAGTTCACTTGTATACATTTATGAAAGATCATGTAAAATGGAAATTATTATCCATAATTGAAATTATATGATTTTAATGAACTGAGAATATATTTAATGGTCTTATATATCATGTTTTCTATATCTCAGGATGATTAAATAAATAAAGTGTTCATGAGAACCATTTAGATTATTTTGTGGTTTTTTCGATCATCATGAACTAGTTTTGTCTTATATATTAATATTATGTATATATAATGGATCAATAACATTAAATAAGTTTTATTACATATAGTAAAGTCATTTTAACCATAAAAATGGTTTTATTAACTTCATTGAATAAAAAATTGAAAAACAAAAACTTGTCATCCATAAAGGCACTAAATCAGCACCTCACGGACGACCTTTTCATTTTTTTTAAAAGGAAGAAATGTGAGTTGAGGGTTGATATTAAATTATCATAAAAAATCCAATATATATATGATACTATATTTATCAAAAAAATTGACATAATTGGTAAGGAAATTATAATAAAATAAAATAAAATGGAAGAAAATTAAAAGAATGAAAGGGGATTTTACCTCTCGAATTCTTATCCTTGAGAACCTCCTTAAGGAACATCAAAAAGGAATTTTGGGTGAGAACAGAAGAACCATAACTTGGGGAAGAGTTTTGGGAGAGTTATTGTGAATAAATTGGTCAATATTAATGGATTTTGAGGTGTGAGGAGAAGAGGTGGTGATGGGTGATATTTATAGTGGAGGAGAGGGGTGGTTTTTTATTCTTTTATTTATTATTTTATTATTTTTGGCTTAATGCTATAAATGGTTTTGCATACCATTAATAAATAAATTAAATAGATAAGTATAGTTCAATATCATGGTTATTACATCAGAAATAACTCAAGAAATTGTGCATTTCACTTATAATGTATATATACCATAAATTATTTTATTTTACTATTCAAAAAAAATAAACTATTTTAGAAAAATCCATAAAATTCACTATAACCATTTTCAATACGTAGAATTAAAAAATAAACTAAATTTTATGAATTTTTTTTTATAAAAATGAGAATTTTAATTTTAATTAAAATCATCACTTATTTAAAATATACAGATTTTAATATTATAACTGATTTTATGGCACTTTGAAAAATTAATTTTGGTTTCATAAAATTTATCTTATAATAATAAAACCAAAAAATATATTAATTTATGAATCATTTTTTTGAAATAAATATTATTTTAAATCATTAAATTAATTTCCAGATTATAAATTAACATTTACCTCTCACAAAAATAAAAATACTCAATTTAATATTTTTAAATCATTTATTTACTTATTCTAGGATATGAATGTATTATATTATAATTTATTGTAAACATTTTTTTTAAATTTCATAGGTTATATCTAATTAAAATAATAAATATACTTTTAGTATAATGAAATTTATAGTTTAATAACAATTAATAAATTTTCTCTATTAACTGTAAAATAGTCATTTTCCAAGAAATACCAAAATTTCACCCCAAGAAAATTTTAACATTACACTTTTAAAATAAAGTTTATTTTTTCTATAGAATTTATAAAAGTTTTAGAATTTAGTTTTAAAACAATTGAACCATTTAAATGTATTAAAATTTCTTTTAGAAAAATAGTCTTCTAATGTGTAAAATTGGATTCATTCTTATCTTAAGCCTATAAAATCATTTGGATGAATTTAAAAAAAATTATTAATATATAATATATAAATTTATTAATTTTTTTAACACTATTAATTTACTCCAATTTAATGGAAATGTTATAAAAGTCATTTTAAAATAATTATCTTTTATTGCATATCATTGTTTGCTTATGTTTTGTGTCATGTGAAAACTGTGTTTTCGGGGAAATTAGATTTAAAAAGAGACATACCATAAAATCTTGGGGTGTTATATTTGTGCAAGAGATTGGTACTTAACTAGTTGTTGTTTCTCCTAGACACATGTATTGGGGGTTGAGGTAATCAAGGGGGGTGATCCTAGTGCTTGCACAGAGGTTGGGGGAGCATCATCTGGTAGTGGTGCAAGTAACACCAACCTCTTACATTTTCTGGGATGATCATACAATTTAACCCCCTCTAGGAAGTCAAGTATGAAAACCGGTCATTGGAAATTATTGGTGGGTTCCAGGATACCTAAATTCCACATTTGGGACTTCTAGAGCACTTTCACATGGGTTTCAGTTGCATATATGACCTCAGTGGGGGTGTGGCTAAAATATTAGGTCTGACCACACTCATGTTGTCCCCTATATCCTTAGTTCTTATGCACGCAGCCTCCTATTTCCTTGTTTGGTTTAGGGAATCCATACTCATAGGAATATTCATCATTGGAGAAGGTTTATTCTAAGTGTATCATTTTGAAATAACCAAATATGATCTCTTTGTCTGATGAGCGTTCCATTTGGTGGGGAAGTGACCATGCTTTAGATATTGTTGGGAAAAAATCTACAAGATTTAGAGCTTGATTTGGAGTAGAATGTGACTCCCATTCTTCTATTTATTCTTGCTTCAGGTGGCCACATCCACTTTTGGGAGACATATCTAATGTCCCCTTCTAGGTTGGTTGATGTATTGTGGGTTTAGGAAGCTGTGTTCTTAGGGTGTCATGAGGTTGGTCAACTATTTTCTGAGTCATCGAGTGGTTGAACGTCTATTCACACCTAGCCGGAATTTTAGCTAATCACCCTCTTCTCTTTGTTGGGAAATGGTAATGTAGGTCACCTTATATGATGAGTTATCTAACACCACATTTATATAATCAACCATACCATGAAGGAAACCATTTAAGATGAATCAGTTCTAGATATTATGAACCAGCCTTCTGTGGAATGGGAATTAGTCAAGATGGTCGGTGAGGTTGTCCTCAATGGGCTTCCTAGGATATTGTAGATTGATCAGGTTATTTTACATGAACTTCTAGAAATAACTAGGATATTTTTCATTTTTTAAGGAGTACACTTTTTTCATTCATTCCTCAAATCTGGGGTGACCCAGATTTCTCTATGCTTCTTGGATGAGGGTGGTTTCAAGGTTTTCATCACTTGACATGAGGTTCTTGGTGGTTTGGAACATGCGTAAGTGCTTGGATGTGCACTACTACTGTCTTGAGAGAGACAAATTCAGATTCCACTTTGCCTAGCCTTTCCGCCTATGCTGATGGTATGAGTCGAGATTTAGATCGGGTTCACTAAATGGAATCCTCTAGACGTTGTTACATTTCTTTGAGCACATGGAACTCACCTAGATACGTCATTAAGACCAGAGCAGTCTGCAACTCATCCTGGAGATTTTCAACGTTGAGTTCCATCAAATGGACATGCATGATAGGGATGATGAGTGAATAGAATAAACCTTTCTATCTAGTTATGAAGGCAGACACTTTCTCATTTATTCTTTTTTTTCTGTTTTTCTAGTCAAAATTTGACATTTTCCTTAACATGGAGATGAACAGATAAATGAATTGATGAATAAGGTCTTCCAATCCAGCAATGGATCTTGATGGAAGACTATTGTACAAAAAAGGGTGGCCTTATTGGAGTTTATATAAAAAACTCAGCATTGTTTCCTAATATTTTTCTTGAGGGCCCATCATCAGACCACATCAGGATATGAAGTGTGTGAGGTGATTTTTAGGGTATCCCATGTCATCAAATTTATATAAGGTAATATTTCTAAAATTTGGTGGAAGCAAGGTATCAATCACCCATTCATGATATGTATTCTTCCCATGCTTCACAGGTGAACTTCCCTCTTCCATGGATTCCATTCATATATCCATAGACTCGATGACATTAAGTAGCTCTAAGGGAACTACTGTTTAAGTTGTCTCTCATATATATGGAGAAATTATGGGTTAATAAGGAAGATCCACCTTCATTTTTCTATGATTATTGATTTATCCCAACATCGAATTATTTTCTTAGTATGGTAGAGGCTTCACCAAAATGGAAGGAATTCGTGATAATTTTCAACTTATTTATTTTTATAGAATAGTTTCTTGGATTCAGAGACCCTCAGATACTACTCTTTCTGGAGGATCATCTATAGGAGGGAGAATATTTGTCTCTATCTGAAGACAATACCTGGTAGTAATATTTCCCCTGAGTAGATCCTCATTATGTTGTATGAGATTTTTTATTTAACAATCATATTGTGGAAACTATTCCTTTGTGGAAGGAACCTCAAATATTCTTGTTGATGATTGGGATATAGTCACACCATTCCCTTTATCATTGGAAGTTTTCTACTAGATAGGGGGAAACTTGGTATTCGGTGGTGCCAAATTGTGGAGCCTTCTTTTGTTATGGGTGTGTGCAGCCTTAGTTGGTTCATCCAAATCACCCTCCTCTCAGGGTATGTTTTCTATGCTGTGTCCCTTTGTATATGAATCTTGATACACCATGTATATTGTGTTTACAGGGATCAAATACACATATGCATATCAAGAAATGTTTGTTTCCCTTTTACCTTTCACGTAACATGTGGATTCTGCAGCATCTTCATCAAGGTTGTTACTCGAATCCATATCAATATTTAGCCAATTTGGATTGAGACCTCAGTGGGGTTTGATTTAATTCACTATAATATCCACTGGTCTTGGCTTGTGAGTAATGAACTTGAGAGAGTTTCAATTATCAATTTTCTAATAGACCCTGAATGGTATAGGTTTTTCTTGAATTGGGATGAACCTATGGTATTCCATCTATTGATATCTATCTCCCAACCTTGAGAATTATAATTCCCTTTATGGGGTTGATGATGATGAAAATTCCCCCATCCATGTGGGCTATGGGTTATTAAGGGATGCAATAGGCAATGATTGATCTTGTTATTGAGTATCCAATGATTCAATTCATGGATTTGATGACTCTAAGGATGGAAATTGAGATATTAATAAACCCAAGCCAATGGGCTAGGGTGAATCTAGGATCACCGTTAATTTCATCAGGACCCTCTTAGTGGATGATGAATCTGGTGATGGTTATTGAGATGTAAATTCCCCCATTCCTGTGGGATTGGGTTTATTTCCAACAGCTGGTAATATTTCATTAATCCTCTCAGGAATTGAAAATCTAATTGGTAGAGGTGGTGGTAGATATTCAACCATGTCACGACCCGCCCTCGGGGTCCGTGCCGTGACTACCCCAAGCCCGCCTTCCATAGGCCAGGGGCTGGCGACTAGCACCAAGGCGTAAATCCCGGTAAAAAGGGAAGGCATTGCCTTTGAAAAGTAAACACACACCACAGAGTAAACAAGCGGAAAGTAAACACTAAGCAAACAGAGTACAACTGAAAGTGCGGAAAAGTAAATGGGTCAGAATACAAACCCAAACTGAAAGTAAAGTACACCTCAAAAAGGGAAAAACAGCAACTGTAAAGTAAAGGCCGCTACTCCGAGCTGTCCACCGGAAATCCCACCTGAAGGGTGGGTACAGATAGCTCCTCTGCTCCACGGGTCTCGTCGTCCGCTCCGTGCACGTCCCGCCCAGTGGTCCACCTCCGGGTACCGTCCCGCTCTACAAGCCTCTGCTAAGTCAACGATGTCCGTCGTCTGCAACCAACACAACGTAGTGCGGGCAAAGCCCGTGCAGGGGTGAGTATAAGCTACTCAGAAGGGACCCCGAGTCCCCTGAAGGTCTCTCAAATCCACAAAGGATAAACCATGAAGAAAAGTACAATCACGAAGTAACAACCGACACTGCTTAGGTATATGCCCATACATATACCTAAGTCATCAATTAAAATACGCTCCAACCTCCGAGCCCAAGTACAACTCAGTCCACGCAGGAAAGTATACGTATTCCACATAGGAAAGCAAAACATAATCCACACAGGATTGCACAACAGAATCCACACAGGAAAGCAACAGGATTCAGCTCACACAGGTATACTTCTTCAAGGACGATAAAGATGATCACTGATCCATCTAAGTCGTCGGACCCACGAAGGATCGATAGGTAACTAACCCCCGCAGAAGACCCACACAGGATCGGGCTCACACAGAACTTGTAGGCGCTGGCTCACACAGAACCGCTGAGCGCAAGGACCCACACAGGATCGGGCCCACACAGGACCTGTAGCACTGATCCACGTAGGATCGCTGAGTGCTGAAGTCGTCGTCGTCGAATCCACAGAGGATCTCTGTACTGCCGTCGTCGAATCCACACAGGATCTCTGTACTGTCGTCGTCGCTGTCACAGTAGCAGTCGTAGCAGTAGAACAGTCGCAGCCAGCACTAGGGTTCCCGCACACAGCTAGCTCGTTCGGAGGGTCCGCTCCACGAGCCGAGAGGCTGATACATCAACTGTCACGAAGACCAGAGTTGATGTATCCAAAAGTTCCGTATCAACAACAGGAACTCAACGCAACAGACGGCGCGTCGATCGGGCGCCCGGTCTGAGAGTTATCGGCATTTTCGTCTCCGGGGCCCGGTTGGTTTTTAAGGCAAAACCAACCCGACCGTACTCCACCTGCGTCCAAACCTCGGGCGGAGTATGCCAAAAGATCCGTCTCACTAAGAGGAACACAACGCGACTGACGGCGCGTCAATCGGACGTTCGTAGCTCAAGATATGAGCGTTTCCGCTCCGAAGGCCCGGTTGGTTTCGTGAACGAACCAACCCGGCCGAACTCAAAGTTAACCGAAACCTTGAGTGCGATATATCAAAACGACCGTCCCGATCCAAGGATCGCGTTGCCGCAGACGGTTCGACGATCGGAGGTCCGAGGCTCAAGTTATGGGCCAAAAACCAAAACTGATTCGAAACGGGGGAGTCCGGGTCCGGGCCGACCCGGCCCGACCCCCCCCCCCCCCCTCGGGGGCGGCACGGCGGCGGCGCGGCGGCCGGCGGCGGCGGCGACGGCGGCACGGCGGCGGCGGCGCGGCGGCGGCGGCGCGACGGCGGGCCGCGGTGGCGGCGGCGGCGGCGGGCCGCGGTGGCGGCGGCGGGCCGCGGCGCACGCGGGGGCTAAGCCCCACGGTTCTGGACAAGGCGGCACGGCCTTGTGCCGTTCCTTTGAAACAAACGGCCCCCACGTGGGGGCCGATTTAAAAAAAAAAGGCCGGGGGGCTGTTGCCCCCCCTTACATGGAACCGCCCCCCCTCATTATGAGGGGGGTTTTAAAGAACCGGCCGGGGAATTAAATTCCCCGTTTTTAAGTCATCCGGCCGGCCAGCTGGCCGGCCGGTTTTTACCAACGGGACCGGAAATTCCGGTCCCGCCTTTGACTTCCGACGCCGGCGGCCCGGCCGCCGGTCTCCTCTTCCGCCGCGGCCCGGAATCGGCCGCGGTCTTCTCGTCCCGCCGCGGCCCGGAACCGGCCGCGGTGTTCGTCGTCCGGCGCGGTGCGACGGCACCGCGCCCCTTTCGCCGTGCCATGAATCCTTTCAATGCGGCGCGACGGCGTCGCGTTCTTGAAGATTCTCCTCGGCGTAGCGCGACGGCGTTGCGTAAATTATAAGCACGATCATCCGCGTGGTGCGACGGCACCACGCCATTTCCTTCCACCCGCATGAATAAAACAAGAACGATGGAGGGGGGTTCGGCCGTGTTCGTGCGGTCCGGCCCCCCTCACGTTAAAATAAAACGCAACTTAAAAATTCAAGCAACAAGTTAGACATGCGAGATCCACGTTCAAGAAAAAGAATAATTAAATAATGAACCAACAACCCCTACCTCGGGTTTAAGATTCGAAGAATCGTCTACGTCCCGCGGAAGACGGCGTCGCAGAGGTCGGGCGTCGCGGTCGTCGTTCGTCAAATCCGTTGACGAAGTGTTATGCCCGAAGAGACATGACGTTGGCGGATCTTCGTTTGCCGACGAAGAAGGTCCGAGGAGGAAGAAGAGGTCCGAAGATACCGGGTCGCCGAGTCGATGATCCTTGACGAAGTGTTGTCGTTCTTCGTTGAGGATGAAGACGTTCTTCGCCGGAGAAGATGAAGAGGAGCTCTCAAAAGACAAACAAAGAACTAAAAATAAAATAAGACTACCTCTTATTTTATTAACACATAACACAAAAGAATTTCAATGTTTGAAATTCAAAAAGACTTAACTCCCATAATTAAATAAGAGTAACCTAAGCCAATTAAGAGGGGCGTTAAAGGAGTTGGGAGGATTTGAAAGGTTTAGGGGCTCGTGTGGGCCCCACCACACTTAATCCTCCCAAGGGAGGTTAAGTGGGTGTGGGTCCCACTCCCAAACTCCTTTGATAGGTTTTAACTTGATGTAATAAAATTGTTCTTCACAATTTTATTTAACTCAAACTAAAAACCCCAAAACGTAACTTTCAACCCGCAACAAACGCAACTCCCGAAAAGGTCTCTTTAAGCGAATATCGGCGCTGCGAGTTCATCGGTGCCCTCGGATTTCAATTCCGAGCACCGGATCAAAAGTTAGGAATTCCCGCTCGTTCGTTCACTGAACGTACCCGAGCCAAACTTCGGAAATTAATTCCGGGCACTCCGGGCCTCGGAATCAGGTGCCGTCAGAAACCGCGCTCTTGTAAAATTCTAAAGAAAATTAAGAAAAAATTTCCCTTGAATTTTACGAGTCTTTACATTACTCCCACCTCAGGGCTTTACGTCCCCGTAAAGATACAACAAAAACTAGGGAAACAAATGAGGGTACTGAGCACGCATCTGAGCCTCCCGCTCCCATGTGCTCTCCTGGAGATTCCCGTGCTGCCATCTGATGCGCACAAGAGGAATCGATCGCCCACGCAGGACCCGCTCCTGTCGATCCTCTATCTCCACCGGGACCTCCGTAAAAGTCGCCCCATCGTCAACGTCAAGCTCCCCATGGTCAATGATGTGCGTCGGGTCGTGCACGTATCTCCTCAGCTGGGATACGTGGAAGACGTCGTGCACCCGGTGCAACTGAGGTGGTAGAGCCAGGCGATAAGCCACCTCGCCAATCCTGTTGAGAATCTGGAAGGGTCTGATGAAGCGCGGAGATAATTTGCCGCCTCGGCCAAATCTCCGAATACCACGTCGAGGTGAGACCCGCAAGAAGACGTGGTCGCCATCCTTGAACTCCAGTGGCCTCCGCCTCCTGTCAGCGTATGACTTCTGCCGGCTCTGAGCTGTCCTCATCCGCTCCTGGATGACCTGGACCTTCTCTGTCGTGGCCTGGACCATCTCCGGTCCCACCAGTGCTGACTCCCCAGGGTCTGTCCAGCACAAAGGAGATCTACATGGTCGGCCGTACAACGCCTCGTACGGTGCCATCCCGATGGTGGAGTGGTAGCTGTTGTTGTATGCGAACTCCACCAAGGGTAGGTGGTCCTCCCAGCTACGACCAAAGTCGAGGACACATGCGCGGAGCATGTCCTCGAGAGTCTGAATGGTCCTCTCCGTCTGACCATCTGTCTGAGGGTGAAAAGCTGAGCTAAGACGTAGCTGCGTCCCGAACGCTTCCTGTAACCCCTTCCAAAGCCGGGAAGTAAAGCGGGCATCTCGATCGGAGACGATAGATGATGGCACGCCGTGGAGCCGCACAATCTCCTGAACGTAGAGACGTCCTAAGCTCTCCACTGAGCCCTGCTCTCTGATGGGTAAGAAGTGTGCCGACTTGGTGAGTCGGTCAACAATCACCCAGATGGAGTCGTGACCTCTGGAAGTGCGTGGAAGTCCAGTCACGAAGTCCATAGATATGCCGTCCCACTTCCACTCCGGAACCTCCAAGGGCTGTACCAAGCCTGCTGGTACCTGATGCTCTGCTTTCACCTGCTGACAGGTGAGGCATCGAGAAACGAACTCTGCTACTGCCTTCTTCATGCCCGGCCACCAGTGCTGTCGTCTGAGGTCCTGGTACATCTTCGCCACTCCATGATGTACCGCCAAAGGAGAAGTGTGAAACTCCTTCAGCACTTCCTCCCGCAAAGCGACTGGTACCATGGTACGTCCTCTGAAAAGGATGTCGTGCTCTGCTCCAAGGGAGAAACCATCAGGTGTCTGTCCCGAGGATATCTGTGCACGCCGTGTCTCACAGTCAGCGTCCCCGCGCTGTGCCTCCCTGACTCGCTGCAGTAGTGGAGGAGTGACTGTGAGAGACTGAAGAAAGGCTGCTCCATCTCTATCCACGAAGGATATCTGCAAAGAGGCTAGCTGCTCTGTCGCCTCCTCGAGTAGCTGAATGCCCGTCCTCCTGCTGAGGGCATCGGCTACTACGTTCCCCTTCCCAGGAGTATAGACTATCTCAAAGTCATAGTCCTGGAGGAACTCGAGCCATCGTCGCTGTCTCAGGTTCAGGTCTTTCTGCGAGAAGATATACCTGAGACTCTGATGATCGGAAAAGACTGTAAAGCGCTCGCCCATCAGATAGTGTCGCCATGTCTTCAGAGCGAAGACCACTGCTGCTAACTCCAGGTCATGGGTAGCGTAGTTCTGCTCATGCGGCCTCAACTGACGTGATCCATACGCGATCACGGCCCGCTCCTGCATCAGAACACATCCGAGTCCGGTCCCTGATGCATCGCAGTAGACTACGTACCCTACTCCCTCCTCAGGCAACCTCAAGATAGGTGCGCTAGTCAATCTCTGCCTCAGCTCCTGGAAGCTCTGCTGACAACTGTCTGACCACACGAAGGGTTTCCCCTTCTTCGTCAAAGCTGTGAGTGATGCCGCAACTCTGGAGAAGTTCGGCACAAATCTCCGATAGTATCCAGCTAGTCCCAAGAAACTCCGAACCTCAGTCACGCTCCTGGGTGGCTCCCATGCTAACACAGCCTCAATCTTCGCGGGATCCACTGCAACTCCCGCCTCAGTGATAACGTGTCCCAAAAAGTGGACCTCACGTATCCAGAACTGGCACTTCGAGAGCTTACCATAAAGCTGGTGCTCTCGGAGTGTGTCAAGGACAACTCGCAAGTGATAGGCGTGCTCCTCCTCTGTCATAGAGTAAATCAGAATGTCGTCGATGAAGACCACGACAAACCGATCGAGGTATGGCTGAAAGATCCTGTTCATGAGAGCCATGAACACTGCTGGAGCATTGGTTACACCGAAGGGCATAACCAAGAACTCATAGTGGCCATACCGACATCTGAAGGCCGTCTTCTGCACATCCTCGTCTCTGACTCTGAGCTGATGATAGCCTGACCTGAGGTCTATCTTTGAGAACCACCGTGCTCCCTTGAGCTGATCAAAGAGGTCATCAATCCTCGGTAGCGGATACTTGTTCCTCACTGTCACCTGGTTCAGGCGATGATAGTCAACACAAAGTCGCAAGCTCCCGTCCGCCTTCTTGGCGAACAAAATCGGGGAAGCCCAGGGTGAAACACTGGGCCGGATGAACCCCTTGCCCTGCAAGTCCTCCAACTGTACCCGTAGCTCTCGAACCTCGGCGGGGGCCATCCGATATGCTGGAGTGGATATCGGGGTTGTCCCGGGGTACAAGTCAATATAAAAGTCTACCTCTCTGCGAGGAGGTAGCCCTGGAACGTCGTCGGGAAAAACGTCCGCAAACTGATCCACCACTGCCGGAAAACCAGGACTCCGCACGTCAACTGCTCCAAGGATAAGGCTAGCCAACTGATGAGTGATGGGCTGTCCTCTCCTCCGCGGAAGTCCATCCTGTGCTGCTAAGGCTCCCTTCTCGCCGGTGAAGGTGAACCTGCTCCCGTCGGTGCGTACACATCGCACCTTGCGCCTAAAACAGTCAATCTGTGCATGGACCGTAGACAGCCAATCCATGCCCAAGATGACGTCGTAAGGCCTCGACGCTGCTACAAGAAGATCCCAGCCGAAGCTCTCGCCTCCTAGAGTAAGCTCACACTGCCGGCACCAGTGCGTAATCGTCGAGTCTGCTCCCGTAGGAGTCTCTAGCCGTAAGGATCGAGCCAACGGCTCTGTCGGAATCTCCGAGCTCCGAACAAGGGCAGCGGCTATGAAAGAGTGACTCGCTCCTGTGTCTATAAGAACTGCAGAAAGGGTGGAATAGACACAGATAGTACCTCGAATCATCTCAGGTGCGCCGTGGTCGTAGGCCTCTGCTGCCTGGAGCTGTGCCTGTCGCTGCCCGCCAGCTCCCTGTGGTCGGGGTGGACCTCCTGGTGGTGGTGGTGGTAGAGCCTCAAAGCGTCGGCCACCACCAGCTACTCGTCCAGCTCCTCTGCCTCGTCCGCCTCCTCCCTGCGGACCGCCACGGTCGATCCTCTGCCTCTGCCTCGGTGGTCCATCAACTGTCTGCTGCTCCTCGGCACGACGGGTCGGGCAGTCACGAGCCATGTGGCCCTGCCCGCCGCACGAGTAGCACTGTCTGCCCCTCGGAAGACTGGCTCCGCGCTGTGTGCCCCGCACTGCTGAGCCAGTGCCCTGAGGTCGTCGGCACGAAGGTCTGGTCTGTCTGGACCCCTGAGTCATCCGTCGACTGCCTGCTGCAGATGACTCTGCCACGTGCCGCCCTGCGGTGGGTCGCTGTGCTGGTGTAGACTCAGCAAGGAAGCTCTCGATCAGAAGGGCCCGCTCCAGTACTCCTGTCTGAGTCGGTATGCTGAGGGAGATCAGTGATGCCCTGATCTCGTGTCTCAAACCCTGCTCGAAGGTCCGGGCCCGGAAGAATGGGTCCCGTACCATGTCGGTCGAGTAGCGCGAGAGATCGGTAAATCTCGCCGAGTACTGAGCGACCGTCATGCTGCCCTGCCGCAGCTGTAGAAGCTCCTGGATACGCACCGCACGAAGGGTGGCTGGGACGAACTCCGAGCGGAAGAGGCTCTCAAAGTCCGTCCAAAGAAGAGATGCCTCATCGTGCACCTGGAGCATCAATCTCCACCATCGTCCTGCTGCTGCGTGTAGTAGGCTCGCAGCGAGGATCACCATGAGGTCTGCTGGTGTCCTCACTAGCCTAAACACTCGAACTACTGCCTCCAGCCAGTCCTCTGCTGCCTGGGGATCCGTCTCCCCGCGAAACCTGGGCGGTCGCTGGCGCTGAAACTCATGCAGTGCGCTGAGGCGACGTGCATCGTCAGCGGCTGCTGCTGGAAGCATCGGGGGCTCGGCGGGTAAAGCTACCGCCGGTGCCACTACTGAAAAAGGGCCCTGCACCGAGGCCTCGTCGCTCGGTGGGCTGTCGTCTCGCTCGACTCTCGGAACCCTAGCTGGCTGCCGTCGTGGGGCCATCCTGAAAAGGAAACAGGTGCGCCACGGTTAGAACAGTATACCTGTGTGAGCTGATATAAGTATTCACAAAGAAAACTTTGAAACACACACGCAATCAATGTTTTCGTGCATTAAGTCGGAAATCAGAAGTCAGGGTCCTGGTGTACGGATACGTCGGCCGCCGCACCAACACTGGACTCTCTGGACTGATAACCACACTCAATACGCTAAACATTATTGCTTCACATAGAAAAGATCAGAGTTCGCGGTAGAACCGAACTCCTCTGATACCAATTTGTCACGACCCGCCCTCGGGGTCCGTGCCGTGACTACCCCAAGCCCGCCTTCCATAGGCCAGGGGCTGGCGACTAGCACCAAGGCGTAAATCCCGGTAAAAAGGGAAGGCATTGCCTTTGAAAAGTAAACACACACCACAGAGTAAACAAGCGGAAAGTAAACACTAAGCAAACAGAGTACAACTGAAAGTGCGGAAAAGTAAATGGGTCAGAATACAAACCCAAACTGAAAGTAAAGTACAACTCAAAAAGGGAAAAACAGCAACTGTAAAGTAAAGGCCGCTACTCCGAGCTGTCCACCGGAAATCCCACCTGAAGGGTGGGTACAGATAGCTCCTCTGCTCCACGGGTCTCGTCGTCCGCTCCGTGCACGTCCCGCCCAGTGGTCCACCTCCGGGTACCGTCCCGCTCTACAAGCCTCAGCTAAGTCAACGCTGTCCGTCGTCTGCAACCAACACAACGTAGTGCGGGCAAAGCCCGTGCAGGGGTGAGTATAAGCTACTCAGAAGGGACCCCGAGACCCCTGAAGGTCTCTCAAATCCACAAAGGATAAACCACGAAGAAAAGTACAATCACGAAGTAACAACCGACACTGCTTAGGTATATGCCCATACATATACCTAAGTCATCAATTAAAATACGCTCCAACCTCCGAGCCCAAGTACAACTCAGTCCACGCAGGAAAGTATACGTATTCCACATAGGAAAGCAAAACATAATCCACACAGGATTGCACAACACAATCCACACAGGAAAGCAACAGGATTCAGCTCACACAGGTATACTTCTTCAAGGACGATAAAGATGATCACTGATCCATCTAAGTCGTCGGACCCACGAAGGATCGATAGGTAACTAACCCCCGCAGAAGACCCACACAGGATCGGGCTCACACAGAACCTGTATGCGCTGGCTCACACAGAACCGCTGAGCGCAAAGACCCACACAGGATCGGGCCCACACAGGACCTGTAGCACTGATCCACGTAGGATCGCTGAGTGCTGAAGTCGTCGTCGTCGAATCCACATAGGATCTCTGTACTGTCGTCGTTGAATCCCCACAGGATCTCTGTACTGTCGTCGTCGCTGTCACAGTAGCAGTCGTAGCAGTAGAACAGTCGCAGCCAGCACTAGGGTTCCCGCACACAGCTAGCTCGTTCGGAGGGTCCGCTCCACGAGCCGAGAGGCTGATACATCAACTGTCACGAAGACCAGAGTTGATGTATCCAAAAGTTCCGTATCAACAACAGGAACTCAACGCAACAGACGGCGCGTCGATCGGACGCCCGGTCTGAGAGTTATCGGCATTTTCGTCTCCGGGGCCCGGTTGGTTTTTAAGGCAAAACCAACCCGACCGTACTCCACCTGCGTCCAAACCTCGGGCGGAGTATGCCAAAAGATCCGTCTCACTAAGAGGAACACAACGCGACTGACGGCGCGTCAATCGGACGTTCGTAGCTCAAGATATGAGCGTTTCCGCTCCGAAGGCCCGGTTGGTTTCGTGAACGAACCAACCCGGCCGAACTCAAAGTTAACCGAAACCTTGAGTGCGATATATCAGAACGACCGTCTCGATCCAAGGATCGCGTTGCTGCAGACGGTTCGTCGATCGGAGGTCCGAGGCTCAAGTTATGGGCCAAAAACCAAAACTGATTCGAAATGGGGGGGTCCGGGTCCGGGCCGACCCGGCCCGACCCCCCCCCCCCCCCCCCCCCCCCCCGGGGGCGGCGCGGCGGCGGGCCGCGGGGGGTGGCGGCGGCGGCGGGCCGCGGTGGCGGCGGCGGCGGGCCGCGGTGGCGGCGGCGGCGGGCCGCGGTAGCGGCGGCGGCCCGCGGCGCACGCGGGGGCTAAGCCCCGCGGTTCTGGACAAGGCGGCACGGCCTTGTGCCGTGCCTTTGAAACAAACGGCCCCCACGTGGGGGCCGATTTAAAAAAAAGGCCGGGGGGCTGTTGCCCCCCCTTAAATGGAACCGCCCCCCTCATTATGAGGGGGGTTTTAAAGAACCGGCCGGGGAATTAAATTCCCCGGTTTTAAGTCATCCGGCCGGCCAGCTGGCCGGCCGGTTTTTACCAACGGGACCGGAAATTCCGGTCCCGCCTTTGACTTCCGACGCCGGCGGCCCGGCCGCCGGTCTCCTCTTCCGCCGCGGCCCGGAACCGGCCGTGGTCTTCTCGTCCCGCCGCGGCCCGGAACCGGCCGCGGTGTTCGTCGTCCGGCGCGGTGCGACGGCACCGCGCCCCTTTCGCCATGCCATGAATCCTTTCAATGCGGCGCGACGGCGTCGCGTTCTTGAAGATTCTCCTCGGCGTAGCGCAACGGCGTTGGATAAATTATAAGCACGATCATCCGCGTGGTGCGACGGCACCACGCCATTTGCTTCCACCCGCATGAATAAAACAAGAACGATGGAGGGGGGTTTGGCCGTGTTCGTGCGGTCCGGCCCCCCTCACGTTAAAATAAAACGCAACTTAAAAATTCAAGCAACAAGTTAGACATGCGAGATCCACGTTCAAGAAAAAGAATAATTAAATAATGAACCAACAACCCCTACCTCGGGTTTAAGATTCGAAGAATCGTCTACGTCCCGCGGAAGACGGCGTCGCGGAGGTCGGGCGTCGCGGTCGTCGTTCGTCAAATCCGTTGACGAAGTGTTATGCCCGAAGAGACACGACGTTGGCGGATCTTCGTTTGCCGACGAAGAAGGTCCGAGGAGGAAGAAGAGGTCCGAAGATACCGGGTCGCCGAGTCGATGATCCTTGACGAAGTGTTGTCGTTCTTCGTTGAGGATGAAGACGTTCTTCGCCGGAGAAGATGAAGAGGAGCTCTCAAAAGACAAACAAAGAACTCAAAATAAAATAAGACTACCTCTTATTTTATTAACACATAACACAAAAGAATTTCAATGTTTGAAATTCAAAAAGACTTAACTCCCATAATTAAATAAGAGTAACCTAAGCCAATTAAGAGGGGCGTTAAAGGAGTTGGGAGGATTTGAAAGGTTTAGGGGCTCGTGTGGGCCCCACCACACTTAATCCTCCCAAGGGAGGTTAAGTGGGTGTGGGTCCCACTCCCAACCTCCTTTGATAGGTTTTAACTTGATGTAATAAAATTGTTCTTCACAATTTTATTTAACTCAAACTAAAAACCCCAAAACGTAACTTTCAACCCGCAACAAACGCAACTCCCGAAAAGGTCTCTTTAAGCGAATATCGGCGCTGCGAGTTCATCGGTGCCCTCGGATTTCAATTCCGAGCACCGGATCAAAAGTTAGGAATTCCCGCTCGTTCGTTCACTGAACGTACCCGAGCCAAACTTCGGAAATTAATTCCGGGCACTCCGGGCCTCGGAATCAGGTGCCGTCAGAAACCGCGCTCTTGTAAAATTCTAAAGAAAATTAAGAAAAAATTTCCTTTGAATTTTACGGGTCTTTACAAACCAACCCAATGATTTGGGTTCTCACGTAAATGGCTACTATGGTAGATGATATTGTGGCTCGTTTGATGTGGTGTAGCTAATCTCTCATTAGAGTAGGGTGTGATGGAATCCCATGATGAGAGTATATTTCTATAGGATGTAATCGAGTTGATTGTGACCTTGGATTCCATGTCAGGAATTCATTATTTTAGCTTGGAGGGGCCCAATTCAAAGACTCCCAAGCTATCCTCTACATTCATTCATGATTTCTATGAATTGTTGAAGAGGTGGTATTCTATTTTATTGACCAACGGTCTTGCGTGTTTTCTAGGCCCCTAATTTCTCTAGAGGATGTCAAATTACAAGACGTCATATCATAAGGGTTATGCTATTTTGGGGAAAAAGTGAAGTGAAATACGCCATATTTCTCTAATCTATTGATACACACATATAGAGATCGTCATGAAATCAATCGGCATAGAGTTTTTTGTAGTGTAGAGACAGACCTTGCATAGGTGTTTTTCATGCTCCTCAATTCTTAGGTTATGAGATACAGAAAATACAGCCATATCTATCTAACAAGACATTATATTATAAAGCTAAATGTTATAACCATATCCAAGATAGGGGAGATGTCTAGAATTCAGTAGCTGATGATTAAACCATATATTTTAGGGTATATAAGGCAGGAAATCCTTTTCTATCTCATATGGGACCTCGTATTCATAAGTAGTGAGGGAATAGAACATGATGGGGAGGTTGCCTCTATCTAAATCTCTCTATATATCAATGTCGGCCACCTCATTATTAGACTATAAAGCCTACATTAGATCAAACCATGGGATATAGCTCTTTGTGTCACCTACAAACTGGAGTGAAGTGCTACAAGAAGTTGATGGCGCGCTATATGAAATTAAACCCAATGTTTCAGGCACCTCTCAATATGAAGTCGTCTATGTTTTGAACACCTCTGTATATGGAGGTTCCTTATCAAGGGGAGGATTCCCTTTTCCAGAGTATATATCTTCATGTGGAGGTTAACCATGATGGATTTTAGGAGTATACTCTCTACAATCCATCCCCACACTACCATGATGGGGACTATCATAGTAATGATAATCTTCTTCTTTGGTTGAAGGTTTTATAGACACATTGGTTATTGATAATGTGTCTTGAATAACATCAAGGACATTAGATTAGAGAAATTAGGGATATGAGCCTCATTCTATGTCATGGACAAAGTATATTGACCTACCTTTTGGAATTTTTCATGGATTTGAGCATGTTGTATAATGGTTGCTGGAACTTGTTTATAAGTATCTTGTTTAGCAGGAGTATGATCCCACTACTGAGAAGCTGTTGGAATATTCCAATGAGCTTCGTCATTATTGAAAAGAATATGAGCCTATCTTGAGGAATGCTCCATTCTCACTTGGGGAGCCTTGTTCAAAATGGTAGCATGATACCGATCCCAAGAATTTTGAATATGCCACTGGTATTTTGTGGTAGGAATATGAGCCTACCCTAAGGCATGTGCCACTATCACATGGTGATCCCTGGTTAGAACATGAATTTGAGCTTGGCATGAATATGGATTTCCTAATGAAATATGCTGATGGACCTCTGGAAAGAGATATGGGATATGGTCCTCCTAATGTATTTCCTTGGAAGGAAGTTGGTGGAGTCATTTATCGCCATAAGTTTGAATATATGCCTGGCTTCTGTGATCTATTAAAATTTTCTTGGAAGATTCATAGACACGAATATGACCATGTCCCAATAATGTTCTACTCTCAAATGGTTATCCCTGGATATAATGGTTGTATGATCTAGATCCTAAGCCTTTGAAGCATTACACTGGTCTTTTTTGATAGGAATATGAGCATGTTCCAAGTCATGTGCCCCTCTTACTTGGAAATCCCTGTCCAAAAAGAGGATATGAGCCCAATCATGGTCATTTATAATATATCTATAGAAGTTTAAAAATAGAATGTTGCACTATACCGAGGCATGTTCTGCTCTTACCTGGTGAGCCCTGATTGGAATGGGAATATGATCACATTCCAACACCTCATCCATTACCATAATATGCTTATAATCCTCATGGATACAAGCAATAATTCCCACTTTATCTGGAGAAATCACTTGGTCATAATGATCAAAATGATGAGCTTCTTTATTTGTAGGGAAAGGAATATGTGCTTTTCTATGTATATATACCAGTTTTGGAATATCTCAGCGAAGTTATTTTGCTGTTTCTAAGATATAATAGCCTTTTAGAAAAGTGTGTGCATGGATATAATCCTGCACATTTTCATTCTCCAATTATGTATTGGTAGATATCTTTAATTAAATTGAGGATATGAGCCCAATTATGTCCTCCTTGTGCAACTGAAATATATCAATTGGCTTCATGCATGGGGGTAGGGTTACGATCCTTCCCCATTCCTTCTATAGGAATATACTGACGGACTTGTTCTATGTGAGTGGTTATATGAACATACTTTCTAGTTACTGTCGTAATATTCTGGTCAACATCACCAATGGGAGTGGGGATATGATCCCACCCACAGTTATCTAGATCCTTCCTCACCCGATGTTTCTTACTTGTTCCCCATGCATCGGTATTAAAGGCGGAAATGTGTCAGGGGGTACCCTGCATAGGTGAATGATGGGTATTGGTGGGATAGTGTTGGCGATGGTGGTTGATAGGATCCCTCCTTGGAATCTCTTAAATAAGAAGGAAGCTGTATTTGACTCCCTGGTCTACCTTTACCAGATAAAAAAGGTAGTGATTTTCATGATCCAGGTATAATCTCTTGAAGTAGTTGAATATGGAAATGAGAGCCACTGTATTAAATTCTTCTTTCCTTAGATGATGCAGACTCATCAATTTTAGTACTTGGAGACCCTCAAGGGAAGAATAAAGGGTCAAGAGTATACCACATTGATGGTACTCCAAGACCATTGCGCTCACCACATGATGTTGGAGCTTTCAGGTGGGTGAGATCATTTTTTGACCCATGGGGTTACAGTTATAGATTAATTTCTAGAATAGTATCAGGATTATGGCATTATCATAGATCAGGGAGCTATTGATGATAGCAGTATCTGCATTCATGCATACAATAAGGAACAAGGTTACTGATTAATTCAATACTGTAGGCATGATGTATTCTCAATTATTTATTCATGGTTAACACAACTTTACTTTTATTATCAATCTATCCATTATGCTCGCATGGAATTTTCAATGTGAGGATGGAATTATTTCATTTGAACCCCATGTTATAGAGGATAAACTATACAATTTATGTCAGTATTATAATTTTTAGTTGAATAGGATATCCCAAAAAAATTGGTATTACTAATGATTAACTGATTATTATGTTATTTAAGAGTTTCACACCTAGTTCACCTTTTTTGTTTCAACGTAAGTGCATTTGGTTTGGCCCGGTGATTGAGTTTTAGTGAGTGGGGTTAAATGTGCAACACAAACAATTATGTTAGGTTACCATTGTTGTTCTTAGTGGAAAATACCAAAAGTTACCACATCCATAATTGGGTACAGAACTTCTTTCCAAATGAAGGTGGTCAGTTGGGGTTTCAGCCCCAATAAAACTTAGGAAATCACATTGGTCAAGTGAATGAGAGGCCCGACTCATCACACCCTTTTGGGGGAATTTTTTCTTATATCAAGACTCTCTTATATATTTAATATATTTTTTTTAATCTCTTTCTAATCCCAAAATGAGACCTGTTACCCTAAAAAATGATCACAGGTAAACCCCTTTCATGTGCAGTAGAAGATGGTGATCTCATTATGGAATCCATTTTCATGTATCTGATGTTCGTCATTAATTTCCCTGTAATGAATATATTCTTATATGATGAAGCCATATGACCAGGCACTTCGGTATTTACTTCAATGAAGGGAGGTGGTTAAAATTATTGGGAGTGGAATGAGCCATCATGAGGCACCATACATATCCAATTTATTATAGTAATCAAAATCTACATAGTTCATTAAGCATATGTAGTTTAACTCCATTCTGAAATAAAAGTTTTTCATACACATAGGCACCAAATATTTGAGCTTGATTCAGGATGAGGTAGGCTACATATCTTGGTTATAGCAGGAATCAAATTTATCATAGTTAGCTCACAACATTAGGAATATCCCCATTGTAGATTCCCTTATATGGAAGATTTTTATATCATGAAACTCATAAAGGCTTACATGCAGATATTTCCCTAGAAAGTGGAAATTCATGATTCGAATTACCTGACCATTGTGAATCCTTAATACCATGTGATCTATAATCAGTGTGAGAAATAAGGGATATCAAGTAATCAACCATACTAAATCTGAATGTGGGAATAATGTACTAGGAAACCCCTTGGGATGTTTAATATGGATCTAGTTCATCAGGAAGGCATCTCACATTTCTTAGTTATCATAAAAATCATGATTTATAATAGTTCAATTGGCTTATCAGGATGCTGATGGATGTGGTATAGGGATTATCCCATAGGAATGATTGAGTCGCAATGGTTGAAATGTTAGATACATGAGAGAACTTATTCTAAAATGGGTTTCAATTTAATTTTTGGACTTGGACATAGGAATACATCTTACATATTCTGGTTATTATAGGAATTATAATCCTTACAGTTCAGTTGGTCAGGGATTACACACTAACATTTTAATTATATTCAATACATATCATATTGTTAAACAGATCCAGTCCTACACACTGAGGTTACCCTTATCATGATAGATACATTCCATATAAAATATATGATCATTGTGACCCCCTAATCCTATGTGAGTTATTCATGGTGTGAGAAGCAATGGATAAAAAATAAGTTGTCTCAATACTTGTGGATGGAGCAATTATGTGATGGGACTACCATTTTCATGCTTAATATATAGCAAGATCCTCAAAAAGGTGTCCTACGTAACCTGTTTATGGTAGGAATTAGAGTTATCATAGTTCATTTATTAGGACTTACACACTCATGTTTCCCTTCTAATAGAGGCTTACACACTGAGGATGGATGAGGGTATCATGTTCAAGAATTCCTGACTGACCTGGCCGACTTCACTTCCTAACATGTGTTGAATTTCTACCTGAAATTCCTAGATAGTCTACTTGACATGTCATTGGATGTCTTCTTGAAATGTCCAAATAAAATCTCATGATGTAGTTGTCTTTTTTGAGTAAATGTCTAAATGTTTTCACCTAATCCAGTATAACTTTTCAGGAGGATATTGCAAGACCCATATAAACTATCCTAGAATCCATTTCACTGTCTTGGCTAACATTATTAGAGGGTTTCACTTGATCTAGCTGACATTCTATGGTGTAATCTAAAAATCTATCTCACATGCTTTGAGGGAATCAAGAGAGTAATTTTGTCATCTCTTAGAGGGTTTTGTATGTCCCGAATGACTTGTCCAAGTGACATCTCAAGAGCGAGCTAACATATCTAGTGGATGTCTCTAGAGATGACTCACATACCCAGAGGGAATTGAAAAATATAGATGGCTTATACAGACAATTCCATGAGATCCATTTGAAATTCCCTAGTGCTATCGTGAGACTTAGATTCCATGTACTAATGTCTCCATATGATCTTGGTGACATGTCTAGAATACATTTCATGGACTGGATAGTGAACCCAGAGGGTATCAAAAAACTTTTTTGGTGTGCCCGGGGGGCACCATGTGACTTTTTATGACATGTCTAGGGGACTTATCTATATTGAAATAGTATACCAAAGTAGCGTTTCATGACATGGGAGACATTTCATGATGTTTTCGCATGAATTGGGTGGTTCATGCAAAGCACAAGAGGATCAAAAAATATTTTATTTGAATAAGTCTCCCATAATATATTTTATTTTCTACCATTTCATTTTATATTCCTTAGATTTGTTCATTGTTAGCTTATTTTAAGTCTCGAGTATCCTAGAAATATGTGGGATGTTTGTCACATGACCCAACAGAAGTCTATAGCATTATCTATGAGTAATCATGTAAAGTTCCTATGCATGCTTGCAGATTTATCTAGTTCTTTCCTTTGATCTTACTTAATAAGAAGATTTTAGATTTGTGAGATCACCCTCTCTGAGAAGACTTATTTCTTCCCTTGGGGTTCCGATGAGAGGTTCCAAGAGATCGTGTTTGAATATTTTAATTTTAATTTTTCATAATGGGGTGGGTGATATATTGGCCTCACCACCCTGGTTATATTCCTCATTGGTTGGTACATATCACCCAAATCTATGTAAGAGTCAATGGATGGATTTTTGATCATGCGTCTTCATGAGGTCATGTCACATGTCATTCTCCTGGAATCACATGATTTTTAGTGACTACAATACCAACCCATAAACACTCCATTAATTGGATTTTAGCTAATTAATGGGTTCCTTTTAAATCATGTGGACTTGATGAGGGACTTTCATGTTATAAGGAAAACCTATCTAAGGAATTTAGTGAGATCATGATGCCTATTGAAAGGATTTCATGTGATCTTTGATACCTTATCTTGCATATTCCAAGAGATAAGGATAGATTTCTAGTGAGATTTCTTGAGATCAAACTGGCCTTCCATGGGGTATTTTTAGACTTCTGATGCATCACATTTGTTTTGAAACCACAATAGGATCCCACATTTTCTCTTCTATTCCTTTATTTTATTTTTCTAATGCTAATGGATCTTGTGAGTTTTCATGAGTGTTGTTGAATAAAATCACATTATCCAGCGATTATGCACAACCTAATCACAAAAAAGGTCTTTTGGTGATGCACACCCTTGTATAGATATTTGGAGCCAAAAGAGGGAGTGTGAGACTGCCTAGACATGTTTCAATCAATTCACGTGATAGGGGTGACATGCTAGTGGGCTCTTGCGTGATAAGTAAGACATGTCATCGGGGCTTCTATAGTGTCTCTTGGGATACTTGGGGTGTATCTCATTGTTTTTAAGACCTCAAGAGGCTCGCACCATTCCCATTTTTATTTTAGTTATTTATTTTACAAAGATTGGGTATCTTGTTAGTTTGTATTAGTGTCGTTGAAGACAATAAATTGAGTCTATTATGTTTTGGTTATTTTTCTCCATTTTTTCAAGGATCATTGTATGTCTTCTCAGGTGTCCACCAGTTGACAATTTCAATGATCTGGGATGCTCTTATAGAAGCCTCCACATGATCACTGACTATCCAGAATGACTCCACATGAAGATGGAGGCTTTTTCAAAGAGACTTCATATGGCCTTCCCTAAGTTATGCACTATGTGTGTCTATCAACATGACCTTATTATGGTCATGTTATCACATGTTTTCAATGGGGTTCCCATGATCTATGTGATCATGTCCACCTTCCTCTTCCGTTTCTTTTTAGGAAAAATAATACACATATTTATTTATTTCATCCTTTTTGAATTTTCCAATGATTATTTGGTGGGATTAAATGGTGACCCATCCAACGCCTATAATATCATGTGGTTAATTTGATGTTTAAATAATGTCACTGACTTGGAACTTTTCCTTCCATGGAAGTCATTTTTTAGAGTATCTATGAGTTGAATCTTATGAGGTTGTCCCACTAGAGGAATGATGCAGTGAATCCAGGAGCATATCGCCACCACCAACAGCTTCAAGAGTCTATTCTAGGATCGAAATAATTAGTACCTCTAATATATTAGGGTATTATATAAGAAAATTGACTACAAACTCACCTTAGATCAATGAGTAACTGGGAGGGATCTTGAAAATTTCATTCATTTCTAGTATCATGTGACTATTGTCTCTCAACTTACTACTGAGAAATACATTCAATAGATCCCTCCCAAAGCTATTTAGACAGGGGAATCAAGGAGATATCTCTAGTAATGACAACATGAAAATGAATTATATAAGGATCATATCCCTACTTCCACAAAATAAGACCATTAGTACAATATGGCATAAACCAGTTAACTAAATCATATTTCTATTTTAAACTTCCAATCCTACTCATAGATTCTAGAAGTTCCTATAGACGCATGTCTACATATTTTAGAAGAATCCTAGGTTATTGAATATCCCCTACCCTGCACAAGGATCACATTGGTATTTTTTTGAAAGAATATATAGGTAATTAGTGGGCACATATTCCCACTCTTATGAAGAAAGGGGAAAATATTCCCATTACTAATGAGGAATCCCATCAACATAACTAGGTATTAATTAATGAAAAATCTTATATTCCTACCCAATTCTTGTATGTTTATAAGAATATCATATAAGTGTTAGTAGAGGGTGGTGATAAACATACTCTAGAAATCATTTAATTCAGTCCCATATCATTGGTACCACCAATTCTAAAGGATTTTGTTTGAATATATCGAATGTGACTTGAGAGTATGATCAAATCCCCACTACCCTTTAAAAGGGAACTCAGTAAATTCTAGAGAAAAAATTTAGGGTATAGCTATCATCACATATTCATTCATGTGGCCCATTGATATATTCTAATAGTGTCATAGAAGTAGGAACACATTTCATCTCCCATATATCCTAAATAAGATCAAAGACAAGACTCGATAGCTACTAAAATTCAGACATATATTCTAACCTAGTTTAGGGTACCCATGAAAATATTCTAACAGAAAATAAGGGACATAACCATAGTCATATTTACTACCAAGGTCCTATCAAAAATATTTTTCAATGAAATGAGAGTCACCTAAGAGAACTCCCATCCAAGGTGGTCATTAGTGTTCCCCAAGAAGAGAATATAAAATAAGAACTCACTAAAGGTAGAAAATGATTGAAAATAGGAATCTATAATAAACTAACTATAATAGTGATTCTTGAGGCACTAAAATTACTATTTATTGATCCCTAAGACTCTACCAACTATGAGTCATAACGAGAGGGAAGTTACTACCTCAAAGTCCCTCCCTAGAATATTTTGATTAGTAATTATAGATTTTCTCCCCAAAACACATGAAAAGAATGTCCTACCCCTATAGAATATAGTATATTAGAACCCTAATACTAGGAAACACTAGAGATAACAAAGATTTTCATGTCCATGACCTCAGCCACTACTTGTGGTACACAATCTTCATCAATATAAGGGAGAACAACCCTTTCAAATAATGCATAGAGAAAAAAACAATAGTGGTTAGATCAAGTGGAAGAACATTAACTTAGAGATGATGAAGATTACATGTACTTATATATAACATGATAAGGATAGCCTCTTGAATCTATTTTGTCCCCTCAACGCTCCATAAGATGAAATCATGAAGCTATTAAAGGAGGAATTCAGGACTTTCTTATAGCAGAACCTATGGGATACCCTTAATCAGTTAAGGTATAAGTACCACCCTTATTGAGAGTATGATAATCACCTATAGGAATTAAAAAACATGTAGTATAAAAATAACATCTCTACTTTTTCTATAGCTCCAAATTCTATTTAAGAGAAACATTTCTTGAATATAAAGTATGATTTCTTCAATAGTTTAAGGTAACATCAACATATAATCACTGAAGTCCCGCATGATTTTTATATATAAGGAGGGGGAGAATGTAGATAACTTACATTTATTGTTATCCTATGATAACAGAGTCACTAGAAAAATATATCCTATAATATTATTACTGCTGGAGAGGTCATAGGCACAAATAATGTGCACGATAGTTGGTTTATCCAATGAATCCCTACTATATCTATGATATAAGAGTGTCATTACTAAAGGTTTAATTCTATTGATACAATAATGTAGAAATACTTTTAGAGAGCAACTAAATAATATTATACATGAATGGTGAATCCTTTTACCAAAGGAGAAACCATAGTGGTGGGTATCTCATATCACACACTATCTTTTCACCTGGTACACACTCAAGTGAATGCATTCCAAATAAATAATACTTAATTGACCATCACTATGGCTGTAATATTAGAGCAAGCCCACATTACATGTATGGGGGAATTATTTCCACCACCAACACCCCTGTGATTATTAATGCCTCAACTAGTCAAGGATGTCTTGTTTTTATAATCAAATAATCATTAAACATTTGTTTTAAGAGCATTTTTACCAACCCCTCTGAAAAGACTAGTCTATTCTAGGCTAGTTTTTTCCCTCTATTAACTAGATCCACCACCATTACTACTATTATGTGACATATACATAACATTTATGAATCTTTGGATAAGAATGAATGAAGAGTCCCAAAGGCTCATTATTCATAGGTTATTTCTTGAACAGTAAACAATAATAAAAATCAATCCCCACAGAAGATGTAAACCAATACTAGGCACTATGAAATAGGAACCAAGGAAGGACATCGATGTACCATTTGAAGAAGATAAATGGCATGAATATATCCTTTAACATTAAACTAAGGATGAAATGATCCCCACCACCCAGTATACAATAGTGAAAAAAGTCAATATAAATTAAATAAAAGATATAGACCAAGACATGGACACAAAAGAATCCAATAAAGAAAAAGTTTCCATAGATATATACCACACTAAAATAAATGATCTAGGTGTGTGATCTTAGAATCTAAGATTGACATCAAACATGGTATCCCCAACTAATCTATTTCCACCCATGTAGTATTACTTTTTAATAGATAATAGGAAATGTGTTGTTATATCCCATTCACCACATGAATATGTTGATGTCATCTCTTATGAAGAGAACCTCTTGTAGCTTAATTCTATAAAAGACTACCTCAAATGGATAAATACTAAAATACTCTAGGTAAATATTTTTGCAAAGTAAAATATTCAAGTTGAATTTAATGTTTCTCCTCTTAATCATCAGTATAGGGTAACCCAACCCCCAATAGTAGAGTTTGATCATTTGTTTGGATCTCTATCAATGAAATTGGTGTATTTGAATATGATGATCAAGTAAGACCAAGAATTTCCCCAACTACATTAACAACCTCACTCATTCTCGGAAATCCACCATGGTCTTACTTGAATAAGGAGCTAACAACCAATGATTGTGAGGAGGACACATCATTTTTAACCTACCACTAAAATTTAGGGTATACTTGAAACATTATTACCTATAAAAATTCATAGTTCCCATATATCCCTTGATTCTTGAATGGAATCCATAAAAAATTTGTTTGCTTCAGTATAGCCAGAAAGGAAACTATATCCTGATTGGGTGGAACCCAAACCTACTCCACCAATAATTAGAATGTATTCCATACTAATATTCAATATAATATGATATCTATAACATAACATATTCTAATTTCTTCTAGATGTTCCCCAATATGGTCTCACTCGATCTCCATGAGGTGGAAAAACTTAGATTCTTTGGGAAAACCTTAGTGGGGATATCAATAATCTTGAATAATAGTTTATTGAAGGGATTCATTACAGCAATGAAAGATATTTTTCATCAATTACTATATCAATTTATCTCCACACTATGAAATAGAATGGTCGTTGACCTCACAAGTCACAAGTAGCATGAAAATGAGATAGTCCAGAATTTCATAGTCATATGTAAAGACTTAACATATATGAAATGAAATAAACTCCCATATGAGAAGCTAATAGAAATATATGTAAGTAATCACCATGATGATCTATAGAACATGTTGATTCTATTAAAATACCAAGATTTGTTCTAATATTTTTTAGTCATGACATAACTCATAAAGGATTTCATTTTTTGAACCATGGTCGACTATTTGCTTGCGTCTGCTTCTCAAGAAAGAAGGTATGGTAAATTATAATCTTATATTATAATACTTAAAAACACATTTCCCACTACTAAAATACCAAGTTATTCTTTATATATCTTTAAATATCATATGGATTGAAAAAAAACAATGAAATATCCATCGGGTAGAGGAAAGGAAAGACTTAAGTCTCTAGTGATATGAGGTCTGATGAAAAAAAAATAATCATTAAAACAGAATAGGTTTTGTGTTACTTTATTGGAACCATGGAAAATAATATCCTCAAGCTGTCTGAGGCTAAGAAGCCTAATGATGTCAACCTCGATGATCATTAATGGTAATTATTTAGTTTATAAAATTTATAAATAAATTCACATGATGTTGATAATTTCACCATCTTTCTATATACTATTAATGTTATAAGTTTTATGAAGTTTATCCCTATATTAAAATTATTATACTTATAAGATATAAGAGAGTGACATGTTGTCACTTTATTTGGTTTTAATTATAATTAAATAACTTTCATGAAAAAATGATCATTAAATGAATCAATTCTGACCCTTAGGTGATATTGGTAGTCTTTAATTCATCCAATTGGATTTTAGTAGGTGTTAGGGTAATTTTATTATCTTTATCATATTGTTTGTTACCCTGATTTACCTAATTTACCTTTAACTATGGTAAATAAAAATTATTGTAGTTATTATCCATAATATCCAAAAAAATAAAAGTAACCTATTAACATAATTTGGACCCATTGATTCCAAATATGGAATCAATTTTTCAAAATTCAAAACACAGTTGTTTCCTTAATTAATTTAATATTAGTTCCTATTGTCAAAACCAAAACTCTAGTTTTTAAGAAGTTAAAACTCTCAAAATATTGACATGTGATTATATCGAATTTAATTGTGAAATTACATCCGATGACCAAAATTGGATTAATTGATAAAAATATAATCCAATTACAATTTAAAACCAATTAAAAATATAATCTAAATATATAAATAAATTAGTTGAAAATTTAGTTTTGAAATAAAAATGCAGTATTTTCACTATTAATAAAAATATGAATTTTATCATAAAAATACCAAAAAAAAACCAAAGTAAATTTTGATGTCCTAATTCCAAAAAATATTTTTATTTTGTCAAATAAAATATATAAAAGTGTTAAAAACTAGATTTAAAATTTTTTCACCATCAAAAGGCGCTGAAACTGTATTTTTCTAATAATACTTAATTTACCTGAAAAATAAAATTTGTTCTTATATCATATTAGAGAAAATACATAAGATAAATTTCAATGTTATATAAAATTGAAATTTTGGTTAATACTATTCATAATGACTAGTTTATATCCTATTCAATAATAATATTTTAATAATATATTGTTTTTTAGTGAAACTCGGTATTGCGTACAACGCAAGCTATCGAGAAAGGTTTCTCTTTCATGTAGTGCAAGCCAAGAATATTGGAGCGTATACTACAAGATAATATGATGTTTCATATAGCACAAGATAATATTGGTGTAGCATAAAACACAAGACATCAATGAAATTAAAAAGAATATATCTCATAAAATCTCTGGGTGTTACATTATACCCCCTTAAATGAATTTCCATCAAAATCCATTGGGGTTAAAAAATATTTACTACATGAATGTTTCATTCAAGGAAACCCACATCGTAAAAAGGAAAACTAAATCATAATTTTAAAAAGGAAAGTTAAAGACATGACAGTTTCTCAAAGTAACTCATCATTAGGTTTCCACATAAGAGAACATAGGTGGGGAGTGAAAACATGGATATGGAAGAAAAAATATAACCATAAGGTTCTGATAGATAGTGATAGAGAACAAGGTTTGTAAAAAGTTAAAAGATAGAAATCCATAAATCTGAGAGGATTTAAGGGGCCATCTGATTCATTAGATAATAAGGTACTAAGATAACATTTTTGTTTTTTAAGATCCTTTCCCTATTGTTGAATAATTTTTCATGATAATAAATACTTAATTGATTTTGGTACAATATCACCATTGTTCGTGCCTTAAAAAAATTACACTTAATCTCTTATTTAATGAAATGAAGTTGAATTTGTCATTATTGAAGTGTTAGTATATCATTTGATAGAACTATATGTGATTCCATCGGTCTTCAACAAAAAGGCTTTCACTGGTAATCAAAAATGAATAAGTCCACCTATAGTGAGATAATACATTAATCTAGCAAACTTCAACCGAAATATAACTTTTACTATCCATAAATGTATAACATTACAATTCTTCCAAAAACTGAAAATATAAAACTTTAGAATGAGGTGAATTAAATCGACTTAACATTTATCTCCCATATATCATAAGGTAGTTCTTGGTTTTCACATTCCAAACATGTGAATACCTTAATAATGTATTCTCTTGATACATGATAATAACTTTAATTACCATAAAACCTTAGTGAAAACATGCATTTTGTCAAAATTAACTCTTTCCACACACTAAAAAATACCAAAAAAAATTATATACTAAAACCCTGATATCACTTTGTCCTTATACCATTCATAAGGTCATTAATACTATCAAACATCTCATTATCTATGTATCTTTTCATTATGTGTATATCATGTGCTTTCAAAAATATTTCAATCACTTCTCATGGTTACTGATACCATATACTTATGGAAATCCACAATGGACCAATACATAGATATTTCAATATTACATAATAACATAAATATACATATACAACATTATTCTTGATAAACTTGAAATCATTCCACTATCTTCTTAAAATTTTGACCAGATTCAGCACCTTCCTTCATCTCATATGTCATTCATAGTCTCTTCATCTTCAACAATATAAATATCACTCATATGACCATGATAATTCTATTCATGATCTTTTCCCCTAGGGAATCGATTTTCATAATGCCTATACATTCCACATTAAAAACATTGAACCGTAATTGATTCCTTAGGAATACCATTATCCATTTCCATTGTTTTAACTAAACAGTTTCCTTGGAAATTAATTACTTTGTGTCCTTATTTTCCACATGCAAATCATATTTTAGTTCCTTTCAAACATTATCCTTGATGTATCTTCACACATTATTTACATGAGTAAAATATAACTTTATATCCCTGGTGGTCACCATAAAACTCTATCTTTCTCTTATTTGGTGGCTCAGGAAACTCACCAAAGTTGATATTGTTGATCATATTATGAGATTTCTGATTAGTCATAATAATGATGTTTCACCTTCCAAATCCCATTTCATTTGGTGTGTCATGAGAAATATCATTTCATTGTCCATCATATTCTCTATTAACATGAATCCTCTTGTTTCCAACCATTTTCTAAATCCTAAAAGGAATAAAGCAAGAGCCAAAAATCATACAATGAAAAAAACACAGTCATGGGGAGTGCTTTTAATATTTAATATATTTGGTTTATTATTAGGTTATTCATGATCGTTACCAATATTCTAGGACTGTAACCTATAGTTATACTTACCCTTAGGGACATCCCTAGACATACCTTATAAATATCTCTAGGGATCCCGCTAAATTTTTCTCATTCTATTTTTCAATGGTTAACTAAAACTACACTATGATGCCAACTATAATGAAACAAGCATGATGTACATGGACATTACATTACTTTTTTGGAATACTTAAAACATGACACAAAAAGATGCCCGAAGACTATATTACTTTAGTGCCATTGGAAAATGGAAAACATAATCAACATGTTCATAAAACAACTACATCGTCTCCTACTTTATCCTTTATAACTAGAACCCCATTTTGACACATCTTACTTAATACCAATATTCACATCTTAGGGGAAAAGAAACAAGAAAGGGGTGAGCTTAAATGCTCAGTGATGTTAAAAATTGAGAACAAAAAAACCATAACCATAATAATCTAAAAAAATGAATATAAAGTTTATATATCAAAATCTTGAGTCATGAAATAAATCTTAGCATTACATAAGTCATAGATCATAAAGGAACATTAAACATGATAAAATGGCATTGGAATAAAACATGGAATTGTGGAAAACAAATAATCACATATTATGATTTCCATAGTATCTAAGGCACTACTTCCAAGACCATCATAGGTGACAAAGTACATTACTGAACTGGGTTTACATACCGTTCTAGCCATGTATTACTGAACCATATTTACTTATCATTCTATCCTTGTATTACTGAACCATATTTACTTTCCATTACAGTAATGTCTATCTAATGAGACATAAATCTTTACCCAATGCATTGGAGGGAGATATAGGTCACACCCATCTCATAATGAAATTATTCTTACATGTTCCAAAAAACATAAATCATTCAGAATAGCATAACTCATGAAATAAAATGGGTTTCTTAAACATAAATTAGTCATAACATAATCCATAAAAAAATAAATGGATTTCATAAATATAATTACATCATAAACACAATCAAATCAAAGTAATAATAGGGATAAAAACATAACCCTATTCCATCTTATATGGAAAATAATTTTGATAAAACACTTGAGATTAATTGTTGAGGAAAATGTCCTTTATTCTTTATTTTATTACTAGTCTCAAAATGTCATGCAATTATAAAACAAAATAATTTAGTTCAAAATAAACATGAAATCGAGTAGAGGTAGAATAATGGAAATAATGTATTATGAATACATAAAAATCCATTTTTGATGTATAATTTAAAAAAACATTCTTCTCATACTCTTGCTGAAAAAGTAAAAAGTACCTCGTATGGAAAACGAAAGAAAGATTCCTTTCATACCATTTAATAAAAATTTACCAATAAAAAAGTAACTTTAAAAAATGTAGAATAATAAAAATAGTATTAAATATTATAGGAAGTTTGGATTTGAATTATAAATATACCTTAGTAAATACTTATGTGTAAACAATCTCAGATAATAATGAGATTGAAAAATTATCCCTTACCTTAGGTTTGATTTCATTCGTATGAGTCCAAAACTCCTATATAGTGGGTTTAAACATAATATTAACTTGTAAAAAATCATAATAATGTTTATGATATCATATATGATTCACTTATGACTTTATATTAACCGTTTATTTATCAACTCCATGTTAACGAAATATTTTGGGTATTAATATTTTTATTTATCATACGTGTTTAGAGTTTTTATTCTTGATATTATTACATAGATCAGGATTTAATTACATAAATAATGTAAAACATGATTTATATATTTTAAATAATCAGTGTCAAAATATATATAATATATAGATAAATAAAATGGAACACATCGTTCAGGGAGACGAAAGGTCGTACGTACGCATGAACGATGTTTCTATTTCCTTATTGAATTAAATGGAAGAAACTAAATGACATATATATATATATATACACACACACACACACATAAATACAGTATAATTATTATTTTATATATTTCATTATTATTTATGATATATACTTTATAATCATTCTTGAATGGTTAATGCGGAGAATGAATCTCATCACGTTGTGGAGACAGTAGGTCGTACATACACAAAAGCGACAATATCATTCACTTAATAGTTAAATGGTATAGAATTGGATGGTATATTAATTTTAAAGAATAATTATGATATTATATTCATTATTTAAATACATTATAATCATCATTATTCCCAACCAAATTAATTATTTCTATATAACAAATTACACCTCAGCGTGAAGATGGTAAGTCATACGTACGCACACATGGTGATATTGTTATTTGTAGGATGGATAAAAAGAGTTATAAGTTTCTAACATAATTATAATAACATATCATGATTTAGAATATACTTTATTTATTACTTATTTATAGGAGCAACATAAGAATAGAAATTATAATAAGAAATGATTTTTGAAAGGGGCGACAAAATAATTATCTCTTTTTCAAGTATGTATTTTTGATTTGCACAAAAGTTATCCCTTGGATGGATTTCATCCCAAAGTGTGGATACTAGGAGGAAGGTAGGGATTTTGGGAGATTATTTGATCAGATTTTGGTCGATCCAAATGGCATAAAATGTGTGAGTAAGTGGGTAGAGTGGCTTATTTTTATAAGAGGGGGGAGGGGCACTTTAGGAAAGTCTTAAAATATTAATGTATTATAAATTGATTTTTGGTTTATAATGGTACCAAACTAATTTATTTAGAATCTAAGATGTGTAAGAGTCTAAATACTCTTATCAAAAAAAATTATACATGTTTTTATTTTATTTTAAACATTATCATTTTGATTTATCCTTATATAATCTATTTAATTTTATTTGTGTTAATAATATTCAAAATATAAAATAGTTATAAATATTAACTTATGTGTTGTCAATTTTCTATTAATAGATAATTTATGTCATTTTAGACCATATAATTTTTTCTTTTTAATTTTTAAATATTTTTGTGAGTTTTAAATAATTTAATAATATGTTATTTTAATAAAATATCAATTGTGTCAATTTTGACACTATTATTTTATTTGACTTTTAATAAAATATCCATAAAATATAAATTCAAAATAAAAGTATTAATAAACTCCTAACATGTCATATTCACCTATAAAATTCGTGTTTCACAATAATTAGTTCGTATAATATTTATTTTAATTTTTTTGTCTCCATTTTTTTGATATTTCTATCAATAAAATAATTTCTACATCACCACTTTGTCATCATTAATGGTAATTATTTAGTGACAAAAAATTATTAATAAATTAAAATTTTGTATATAATTTCATTATAATTCTTTAGACTATTTATTTTTGATGTTTTCTGAGTTTTACCAATATATTCATATTATTATACTTATAAGATATAAGAGAGTGACATGTTGTCACTTTCTTTTGTTTTAATTATAATTACATCACATTGATGGAAAAAGGTCCATTAAATGAATAAATTCTTACCATTAGGTGATATTGGCCAACTTTAATTCATCCAATAATATTTTTTCAGGTGTTAGAATAATTTTATTATCTTTATCATATTTTTTCTTACACTTATTTACCCGATTCACCTTTAACTGTGGTAAACAAAAATTACCGTAGTTACTATTCATAATATACAAAACAATAAAAGTAACCTATTAAAATAATTTCGACCCACTGATTCCAAATATGGAATCCATTTTTCAAAATTCAAATCACATAAGTTTCATTAATTAATTTAAAATTAATTCTTGTTGTCAAAACCACAAAGCGAGATTTTAAGAAGTAAAAACTATCAAAAATGGACATGTGTTTATGTCCAATTTAAATGTGAAATTAAATCTAATGAAAAACATTGGATTATATTATAAAAATATAATCAAATTAAAATTTAAAACTAATTAAGAAGATAACTTAACTATATAAATAAATTAGATGAAAAGGCAGTTTTGAATTAAAATTGAGTATTTTTCACTATTCAATAAAATATGAATTTTATCCTAAAAATAAAAAACATTCAACAAAAGTAAATTTTGATCTCCAAATTCCAAAGAAGATTTTTTTTTAAATAGAATATATAAAAGTGTTAAAACTAGATTTAAACTTGGTACATCATCAAAAGGTAGCAAAACTACGTTTTTTGAAAAATACTTCTTTTACTCGAAAAAATGAATTTTTTGTTATATATTGTTCTAGAAAATACATAAGATGAATTTTAATGTTATATAGAATTAAAAAAATAATTAACACTATTCATAATGGCTTGTTTAAATCCCAATAAATAATAATATTTTAATAATATATTGTTGTTTAGTGAAACTCAGTATTGCATATAATGGCTGAAAATTATTTTTTTATTATGAAAACACTTTTAAGAAAAAAGTGAGAAACCAAGAAACATGAATTCAACATATTAAAACAACATACCATGCCCCAAAAGTTAGAAGTTCAAAAAACCAGATCAAACATCAAAGAAAAGCCCCTCCCATCACAAAAACATTAAGTTCAGTTTCCACCATTCAATTGCTGCACTGAAACTTGCAGCTCTTAACTTCATCTGGAGTAGTCTGATGAAAATATAGAATCAAGAACCCTTGAACAGTAGGACACAAGAAAACAACATACACTACGTTGAAAAACCAGCCCAACCGAAGCCATTTCCTGTTGACTTCAATTCCACAACATGAATAGCTTCAATGCCTCAGTGATAAACACAGTATGCTAAAAACACATCCAAAACCAATACCAATTTGCATCCAAGCTCCAAAATCCCTCACAAACAATCCAAAACCAACAATCAGGCCAATCATCATTTTTTTTGCTCCACCAGATCAGCATCCTAGTCTCCAGACGAAGCTAGAAGGAACCCTGACGACTCGGCGAGAAACCTCTGATCTCCCATCCGTGCAACCCCAAAAATGCGCAAACAAGGGAAAAATGAACCAACAAAGAGATGCATGGTTGATCTTGAGTGTAAGGAAAGCCAAGAATAGTGTTGTGTATGCTTCAAGACAATACAATGTTGTGTATATATCAAGATAATATTGGTTTAACGTACAACACAAGACATCAAATAAATTAAAAAGAATCTATCTCATAAAATATCGGGGTGTTACATAACTCTTTATTACACCAGCATACGCCCTAAGGGTAAAGTGTGTGATGTTGGTAGTTTTATGGGGTGGATTAGATAACATTGACATAGTGGTGATCTCCACTAACTTGAACTTCTCAAATAGGTGATTCCATTCAAGCGTCACTTATTGAAGAACTTCTAGGGATTGGTTAGGGAGAACCATAGTGACACTACCTCCCTCATGAGTTCCGTAAAATGGGATTCAAAAGGCATGAATCCACTAGTTAATGAAATACTTTATCCTTTATACATTAATTTTCATTTTTCATTACTACAAAAAAACACTAATTCTATTATTACCAACTATCATGTTGACCAATAGTCATATTGACCGATGGACATATTAACCGACAGTCAGGTTACTATTACCAATTGTCATATTATCTCTTATAAATACCTATTAATTTATTTTTACATTATTCACTAAATTTCATATCAAGGTTATTTTTTCTAAAATATTGATTGGTTTACTAATATTTAGTTTCTTTTGTTTAGTTATTTTCATGGGGGAATTGATTCAAGTGGATTGGTATGATCTAAATTTTCTTATTCTACTTTTATTATATTCTATTTTTATCCCATTGTAATATTAGCATTTAAAAATGTTTAATTGTTGAAAAATGTAATCATTTAAATTAATTAAAAAAATGGTTTTTCCTTTTATCTACATTTTATATTTATAATACTATATAATAATATAAAAAAATATTTATGAAACACAATACTATTAATAAATTATTTTTCATTACATTCATACCCCTCTAGAAAGTTCTTCCTCAAGCATTCAACTCCTTTTCTTGGTTGAGAAAATATTAGGGTACTCCTTACTCAATGTTTTCTCTTATTCCCATGACACCTATTCATATATATGGTTTCAACACAATAGATTGACAAGCTGAGTTTCCATTTTCATATAACTTTGTCTTTGTGGTCTAATATCTCCATCGAGTTCTCCTCATAGGATAGATCATGTTTCATTTTTACCATATATGGATTCAATACATTTGAGGGATCATGTATATACTTCATTAAGAGTGATACATGGAATACATAATGAACTTGAGCCATATTTAGTGTAATTTATAGCAAATTGGACACTTATCTTATATAGTAAATAATTTCAATAGGGCCAATGTATAGGCCTAAGATTCACTTTCATTCCAAATCTCATGATTCTATTACACGGTGATATTTTAAGGAAAACCTTGTCCACAACATAAAAAATCCAATTCCTTTTGATGGTTTTCAATATATACCTTTTTCCAAATCTGAAAAAAAAATTATATGTTGTTGGATGGAATGAACCTTTTCTATCATCTCACTCACAAGATCAGGCCTTGGTGTATTTCTCTCACCAAAATAAACCCAACAATTTTGAGTTTTACATATCTTCTCATGTAGAGCATCATATTGTGCCATTTAAATACTCGAGTGGAAGCTATTTTTTGTATGAGAACTCATATAATGTTAGTTTTTTATCACATGAACCTTTAAATTAAATTTGTCAAGTTTTCATTATTTCCTCAAGTGTATAAATAGTCCTTTAATATTGGTCATTAATATTGGGTGTAGGAAATACTAATATTCAGTTCAGTATTCATAGAACTCTAGAATATAGATTTTATCCTTCGATTATGATAAGAAATGATTTAATGTGAAACCCCATATATCCCCACCACTTACTTTATATATATCTTGGAATGTTTTTCAAGAGTGAAATCTTCCCATATAGCAATGAATCTGTAATTCTTAGTGAGTCGATCCACTATAACCCATATCATATTATTTTTTTATATGTCTTTTGTAGACCAGTGACAAATTCCATGGTGATATTATCCCACATCGATGATTTATAATTAGTGTTCTCAATACAATTTTAGGACATTTTCTCACCACTATAACTTGTTTGACATAATAAGACCTTATAGTGTAGTTATAAATCACCCTTTTCATATTTTCCCATAAATGATGATCAAAAAAGTCCCTATACATTTTAGTTCTTCAAGGATGTATATAGAATTTTGATCCATGATCAGCATACATCATATCGTTATTTATCTCTAGAATAGATGAAAAACATAACCTTGTATGAAATTTCAGTACACCTACATGATCAATAATGAACTCAAAAGACACCCCATTCTTCATTGTCTATATCTTCTTTTGTATTAATGGATCATCTCGTTGAGCTCTCTTGATCTTCCCTAGTAATGATGGTTGAGAAATCAGTTGGGATAAGATTAATTTTTTCCATTCCATTATAATTCCCATGTCCAACCATACAAGGTCCTTGATAAATTGATCTCCCTGAATCACCATCATTTATATCATGACATGTTCTTTCTTACTCAATGAATAAGTGACATTATTGGATCTATCGGGGTGATAATGTTTTTAATAGTCATAGTCTTTATGAAGGTCCCACCATCTCCCTAGTCTCATGTTAAATTCCTTTTGTGTGAATAAATGCTTCATGTTTTGGATTTATGTGTATATATCATGTTTCTCCCCATAAAGATAGTACCTCTATATCGTCAAATAAAAATTGAATACAGAAAACTCTGTGACATGGTTTATATATTCTTCTCATGAGTCTTTAAGTATCAAGATGCATAAGAAATTATCTTTTCATTTTTCATAAGGAAACACTCAATACCATTAAGGGATGCATTGATATTAATAAAAAATCTTCTCCAATATAGGGTAGATTTAGTAAAAGTGTACTAACTAGTCTCTTCTTTAGTTCAATAAAAAATTCATCACACTATTTTGTCAAGATAAAATTACATCCTTTTCTAGTAAACTTGGTAAGAGGATTAGGAATTTGTGAAAATGTTTTCAAAAACATTCTATAATCTCCTATTAACCAAAGGAAACCATGAATCTCAGTTATTGTTGTATGATGAGGACACTCGTCTACAACCTATCTTTTGGTAGGGTAAACTGAGATTCCTTCACTGGTTACAATGCAGCCCTGTAAAGAAACTTTTTGTAACCAAATTTCTTGTTTTATAAATTTCCCACACAACTTCATCTTCATAATTGTTTACTATATAACCCTTATATGATCCTCATTCTCACAAAAAAATTTAGAATATATCATAATATCATTAATGAAAACTACTATGTATTTATCAAGGTTTTACATAAAGAATATATTCATCAAATCCATAAATATGGAAGGATAATTAGAGAAGTTGAAGGGAATAACAAAAAACTAATAATTCCCACATCTTATTCTGAAGGTATTATTTTTTATATCATCACTCTTTAATCTCAATTGATGAAAATCATATTGGAGGACAATATTATAGAATAGTGGAGCCCATGAAGTTGGTGAAACAAATAATCAATCCTTTGGAAAGTGAATTTTTTATTCATGTTTATCCCATTAAGCTCTCTATAATCAACTCACAGAAGCATTTATTCATCATTACTATTTAAATATAAAACAAGTTCTACCTAATTGGACACTTGGCTAGATAAATATCTTCTCTAAATGATTATGATTTCATATATTTAATTCCTATAACTCTGTATTTTCAATTTTATATGGGGTCTTTGATATCCTCTTGGATACATGTATGAGTTAAATTGAGAACTATACTTATCTATCTAGGGATGGTCTATATAACTCATCATAAAATACGATAATTTATTCTTAAATTATGTGAACAATTTCTATCAATAAACCTTCATTTCCTTCTCCTTCTTTACTGATCATCTCCATAATAAATACTATGTGAGGTGCCTATAGAAAAATATCGGGTTGGGATATCAATCATTTGAAGATAACTATAAGTTTTTCATTTAATACTGTAGAAATTTTCTTTCTTTTATAGTTGATCTTAGCAGTATACTTTATGGGCTAGTCCATTGATCACACCACAATTCACTGTTTTATTTCACCGTTGTACCAATGTATTAAACTAGTTTTGTAATGAAAATTACATGTATAATTAAAATTTTTTAATCCATGTTTGATTCCATTATTTTTTTTACTAATTTTATTAAAAATGGAAATGTTACTTGTTTTTATAATTTTATTGTAGGTGGTTGTGATTTGGAGGACCATTGATAAAGTCCATGAAAAATGGTCCAATGTGCACATGATCCAAGCACACCAGTGGACTAAGGCACATACTAATACTAATATGTGCATTAAAATGGGAGGAATATTTTTTGAGTGATCCAAAATTTAATGATCTAAATTTCATATGAAGGAACTGAATCCCAATTCTTTCATTAAAATGCCTATACAAACTGATCTTTCCAACAAAACGAATCTGCATGGGGTCCAAACTTTGACTTCATATTTTAGCCATATCACTTATTATATTCTGTATCTATCTTCCAAAATTGACATGGAGGTATACAAGGTGTCGAGAAACAATATTTTAGTTTTTTACAAAGTGATTTATTACTGTTTGACTAGCCAAAACCATGGACGAAACGGATTCATGAAATCATGGTTCCCAAAAACCACTTCCCACTTTTCCTATAAATTGGCACCTAGGGCAGCCCATTTTTGAGTTTGACCAGGCGGCAAGGTGCTACCATTTTGGAGTCCCAAATTGGTCTTTTCATAATCTCTAGAAGTTCTGGAGGATATGATAATTACTTCTTCAACATCATCTTCTTCTTATCCTCCCTTGGATTTCTAAACACCTTGTGATCACCCAGGGAGGAACGTGATGTAATCCCGAGCTTCATGTTTGTATTATGTTGAATGATCTATTTAATTACATGTTGTGTTTTGTTTTTCTTCATCCTCATTTTTTATTTAATTGATTCATGTACTGTTATGTCTTTCTCAACTCATATGATCTTTTTGGGGGTACACTTTCATGTGATGTTTAACACACCGTTCATCACATCTTCTTCCCCCTCTCAATTGTAGTATTTTTGTGGTTCATATTGTTTAATTGAACTCAAAAAAAAACACTATCATGGACATGTACATTAAATTCATGGTAAAAAATTTAAATAACATTCAAACCTATGCAGTTCATCAAGTTCTTTTTGTGTTTCCTTAGTGAGTTTCGGTTATGAAGTCGTACACAAATCACCCAATCATCAGTGGTATCCGATGAGTCATTTTGTGTTTCCGACTGAACCATAGGAGGTATCCTAGTATAAAATCAGTAAAATTCTAGTTATAGGTGTTACAAACCAGGGTTTAAAGGATCATAACCCTATCTCTTGAAGTGATGAAGGATGATCATCATGAGATTTCCCTGGGTTGATAACACATAATTAATCTTGTTCATTTCTTCTTTGTTTTATCACTTTCATTTTCTATTGTCATATTTAATCATCAAACCCAATTTTTATTAAATCACATTCCCATCTTATTTTCATAATCAAAACCCTCTTTTTAAATTAATGATCTAAGGCTTCTTCTATAGATGACCTAGGTTTGCTACTATACTATAGAAATTCTAGTAAAAACTAAACAACTAATTTGACATGCTCAACAACACGATAAAATTTTGGTGTTGTTGCCAGGGAGGAAAAATATTTTTTTATTTATTTCATTTTTTTTGTATTTCTTAATTATTAATCCTTTCAATACCCCAACCTCATTTTATTATTTTTGTTTTGGGTTTTTGTTGTTATTTTTGTTTGATTTTGTGTGTTTTCTATCTCTATCTCTCTCTTATTTTCCCTCTCTCTCTCTCTCCATACCTATTCTTCTAAATTTCTCTATCTATAATTCTGCAATATAACATTGTATTCTCTAGTCACCCTTATTAAGTATTTTATCCATATTCAATAAAAAAACAAAAAATCTTCAGAACTTATTTGCATGACCCAGTTTGAAAAAGAAAAACTGCTTTAATTTGACCCTGAAATTAAAAAGAAACTTTACTAAAATATCATGGAATATAGAGTAGTTCAATCAATAAACCCTGATTAACCTCTTGTGGAACTTCATTTTGTCCTAAACCACACAAAAATTAAACCCAATCAAACCCCAGGAATCATGGCTGCAAATAACCGAAATTTAAAAGAACTGACCACCTCAGATGTGGAGTACCAACCTATGTACATCCAATATCTTGTGGAAGCATCCAACATTGAGTTGAGATCATGAATCATCCACCTTGTTCCTAAATTACATTTTATTCCTGATGAGTACCCTCATAAACACCTTAAGTATTTTCACATAGTGTGTTCCACCATGAAACCCCACAATGTATCTGAGGACCTAATTAAGATTAGGGCCTTCCTTTTCTCCCTTGATGGTGTAGGCAAAGACTAGATATACTATCTTCTTACCACAATTGGGGGATGGAATGACCTGAAGAGACTATTTTTAGAGAATTTATTCCCAGCCTCCCGAACTATGTTAATTAGGAAAAAAATTTGTGGCATTAGGCAATCATGAGGAGAGACCCTTCATGAATATTGGGAGAGATTAAAAAGAAATTATTCAAGATTCACCCACCAAAAAATTAGTGAAAACTGTTAATCCAATAAATCTATGTGGAAATTGTCCCCATGGATCGTGGAATGATAGATGTTGCAGCTGGTGGTTCCCTTGTTGATAAAACTCCTTTCACTGTGCGTGACTTAATAGACAACATGTCTCAAAATGCATAACAATTTGGAACACGAGAAATTGCACCAACCCAAGGAGTTCATGAGGTAAGTTATTCAGACCTATAATAAAAGGTATATAATAAAATGATTAGATTCATACCATTCTAAGGAAATTATCTCAAGCACAAGTTAACTCACACTTTACTTCTATTCTATTACATTATGGTATTTGTTCTGATAACACTCATTTTTCTGACCAGTGCCCACAACTTCAGGATTCATCTGAGTCTTGTGCAGCATTATTCCTAGGGCATCCTTTATATCAAAAACTTCTCTTCAATCAAGAACCATTTAGGCCGAATCCAAACCCCGGGTGGAAAGCACAACCATGATACCAATAAAGATGCAACCTGAGATACCCCAACAAAAAATTGGTATCAATATGGACAATTTATGTTGTCTTCTTATCGCTCAAATTCCCAAAATAATCATCCTCCTCCCAAATGTGAACCAAGTCTCGAGGACATGGTGTAGCAAATGGAATCCCAAAACCTCCAGTTCCAACAAACCACACAATGATCTATTCATGACATGCGATCCCAAGTGGGGAAATTAGCATACACCATCTTTGAGCTTAAGATAAAAGGTTCTCGATAACTACCATCCCAACCCATTTCCAATCCGAGGTACAAAGATAATGTATGTGAAGTTACACTTCATAGTGGTAAAGAAGTTTATCCTTCTACTAATTCTACGCAACATGCATGTCCCCTATTGAAAACACTCTTCCTCCACCCATAAAAGATTCCAATGAAGAAAAACAAAATTAAAAGTGTAATAAAATGAACAATCCATTCCTCTTTCTTTCCCCCAAAGACTCAAAATCTTAGAAAAAATATTATAATTAGATTGATACTGAAATAATGGATAAATTTAAAGAAGATCAAGTTAATATTATTTTATTAGATACAGTCAAGAAAATTTCTTGTTATGCCAAATTTCTTAAATAACATTACACCCATAGATGAAGGCTGAAGGGGAATGAGAGAGGAAACTTGGGGAGGAATGTATTGAACTTGATTCAACCAGAAATTCCAACTAAGTTCAAGGGTCGAGACACATTCATGATGCCTTGTACCATTGGGGAGACATTATTTTCATATTATATGTTAGATTTTGGAGCTTCCATTAATGTAATGTCTCACTCCATGTATACTTATCTATAGGTTTGAGAGCTTCAACCAACAGGAATTCCTGTGAAACTTGCAAACCGAATTACTACACATCCAACATGAGTGATTGAGGATGACCTTGTAAGAGTGAAGAATCTCATCTTCCCCACTAATTTATACATTCATGAGATGGAAGATACCTAAACACAAGGAAATTCCTCTCTCATACTTGGGAGGCCATTCCTCAAAATAGAAAAGACAATCATCAATGTTCACAACGGTATGATTTCCATGGAGTTTGGTGGAGAAAAGGTATGTTTTAACATATTTAAGGCTATGAAACACCCTGTTGAAGAGCACTCCACTCTTCCTATATATTCGATGGAAGTGCTCTCAAATGATGCACATACACACAATTCTCTCTTTAACCCATAATCTAATTCATTTTCTTCTTCTTCACCCTTGGATGATTTGAGTTATGATTTCAGTTTTGAGTGTTGTGTGGGTTTTAAAAAGTGTAAAGTTTGTGACTTAATTGATGAGTGTGTTCATTATGAGGTACCCATGACTGTCAATGATTCTGAAAATCTCATTTTAATAGATTCTCTATCTTTATAGAATAAACACGAGAAGATAGACAGTTTAATGGACCTCACTCCCCCTAAATCCCCTCCCTCATTCCACAAACCCCCGGTGATGGAATTAAAACAAATTCCATATAATTTAAAATATTCCTATCTTGAGGGTATTGACCAATTGCCCATCATTATTTCCAATATCCTCTCTCAACAACAGGAATCAAAACTGCTCAACCTTTTGAGAGAGTGTAAAAAGTAAATAGGATGGAAATTGGATGATATTCCCAGGATTAGCCCACCTATTTGTATTCATCATATACTTTTGGATGATGAGGCTAAGCCCATAATACAATCTCAGCGTCAGTTGAATCTCACTCTCCTTTAAGTGGTAAAATTGGAAGTTAGTAAATTACTTACTGCAGGGATCGTTTATCCAACATCTAATATTAAATGGGTTATCCTAGTTCAAATTTTTCCTAAAAACTAGAATAGAAATATTGTCTAATTAAAGTAATGAATTGGTTCCATTAGTTGTTTAAAACAGTTGACGAGTCTATTTTGACTACCATCGACTAAATCAAGGCATGCAGACGGACCACTTTCCTCAACCTTTCATTGACCAAATGTAAGAATGATTGGATGGTAAGTCCCATTATTTTTTCCTTGATGGATATTTGTGTTATTTTCAAATCCATATAGCCCATGAGGATCAAGAAAATACAACATTTACCTATCTATTTGGCGCATTTTCATACACAAGGATGCCTTTTTTCTTTGTAATTAACCTAGTTCTTTTTATAATTGTATGTTGAGTATTTTTTATAAGTAACTAGATAATTGCATGGAAGTTTTTATGAATGATTTCACAGATTATAGAACTTCCTTTGATAACTTTTTTTCTCACCTAGGTTCTATCCTCCGTCTTTTCATAGAAAAAGATCTTGTATTAAATTATGAGAAATCTCATTTCATGGTTGAATGAGGGATAGTTCATGGACATGTTTTTTCAAAATAATGAATTCAAGTGGATAAATCAAAATTTAAGTTAATTATGACCCTTGAATATACAAAATTATTTCATGAGGTGTGATATTTCTTGGGTCATTCTTGTTTTTACTGCTGATTCATTAAAGACTTCAGTAAGATAGCACTTCCCTTATCTCGGATATTACAAAAAAATTATGAGTTTTTGTTTGATAAAAATTGTGAGGATGCATTCAATTCACTAAAAAGGAGTCTCACATCACCTCTCATCATCCAACCACCATGGTGGGATCTCTCCTTTGAGATTATGTGTGATGCCTCTAACTTTGCAGTTGGGAAAGTTTTATCAAAACTGGTTGAGAAGGCTCCTTATGTCATTGTGTATGCCTCACTTACCCTTGACCTAGCCCTAGAAAACTACAAAACCACTGAAAATGAACTTTTTTCAATTGTGTTTTCCTTGGGAAAATTATTTTCATATCTTATCGGTTCAAAAAACGTTGTCTTCTCTGATCATGATGCCCTTCGTTTCCTCCTAATGAAACCTGAAGCCAAGCCACACCTCATTTGGTGGGTGCTCCTCCTCCAAGAGTTTGACTTTGAGATTCGTGACCAGAGAGGAGTGTAAAATGTGGTAGCTGACCACATTAGTAGAGCTTCCCCACCATTGGACCATCATGTTAACTCACCCCTCTCCATTGGTGAATTATTCCCTCATAAGAACATTTGTGATGTCGTCGACCTTACCCCTAGTATGAAGACATGTGAATTTTCTAGCAACAACTAGGGTCCCCACTAATTTTAGAACTTCACAATCCCATATACGTAAACATGATTCTTAGTGGTACATTTGGGATGACCTGTATTTGTGGAGAGTTTGAGGTGACCAAGTAGTTTTTTGGGGTGTCCCTGACCATGAGTTCACCTCTATTTTCACCTTCTACCACACAATGACCTATGGGGGCCACTTCGGCTCTCAACGTACATCTTGAAAGGTCCTTGAATCAGGAATTTATTGTCCAACATTGTATAGGGATTCCCATAGATTTTTCAAGTCATGTAGTCATTTCCAAATCACAAAGAATATCTCCAAGAGGAATGAAAATCCCCAACAACCCATGTTATTATGTTAATTATTCGATGCATGGGGCATTGACTTCATGGGACCTTTTCCAAATTAATTTGGATTTTTGTACATCTTATTGGATGTTGAATATGTATCTAAATGGGTGGAAGCAAAGGTCACCCAGACCGATGACTCTCGAGTGGTTGTTGAATTTGTGTGGTCATAAATTTTTAGTAGGTTTGGTTTACCTAGATTATTCATTAGTGATCAGGGTTCACATTTTTGAAATCGCAACATTAAAAAATATTATTCGTATGTATGGGTTTGATAATAAATTATGCACTGCATATCACCCCCAAACTAATGGAAAAGAAAAAACCTCAAATCAGTAAGTTAAGAGAATCCTGGATAAAATGGTACAACCCAATAGGAATGATTGGACTTTTCACTAAGATGATGCACTTTGTACATACTGTACAACATTTAAAACCCCAATCAGAATGTCACCATGCAGAGTTGTGTTTAAAAAGGATTGTTACCTCCCAGTAGAGGTAGAAAACTGTGCATATTGGGCTATTAAACAATGTAATATGAATCTTTCAGATGCAGGGGAGCATAGGAAGATTCAGATTCAATAGTTGGAAGAAATTTGACGTAATGCATATTAAAACTCCCAGATCTATAAAGACAAGACAAAGGCTATCCATGATAGCATGATTCATTAGTAGAAGTTTCATATTGGTGAGAAGGTTCTCATGTATAATTCCAGGATAAAGCTCCACCCAGGTAATCTTCATTCTCGATGGCTTGGTCCTTATACTATCACTGATGTTTACCCTTTTGGTGCAACACAGGTTTTACATGAAAAGAGTGGAAAAAGGATTACTGTCAATGGGTAGAAGCTCAAACACTTATATGAGGATTTTCTAAAGAATCTCATGGAGTAAATCCAAATGATAGATGTCACATATGATACCACTTAGCATATTATCCATTCTCTCTACCTTTATTTACATGTCTATTTTTTTAAAATACATTCATTGTGGACAATATAACTTTTAGGTGTGGGGGAGATTGAAATATAATTGTTAGGATTAAACCTAAAAATTAAAAAAGAAAAATGTGTTTTCATTTTTTATTTCATTATTTTGTATTTTTAGATAAAAATTGAACTTAAAAATAATATCAAAAATCATTTTTCATTATTGAGTCGATTGTGCTGAAAATTCCATTTTTTTAAAAAAAATGATTTTAAAATTAATGTTGATATGGACTCTTTTTCTAGAATTTGTATTTTTAAATCATTCTTTGGTGTTTAATGTATTTTTGAATCCCATGACTCATTAGCACTAACCAATATTTTTATCCCTTAATTGAGCGACATTCTAAGCCCTTTATTGCATATTCTTCCTTTCAATCGCGTTATTGAGAGTCTCGGGTCATGTATTGAAACTAGGACTTGACTTGATTCTGTTTGAATCCATAAGATTCTTGTAGGCAATATTCATGATAGAGGCAATGGTTCATTAAAAATACCTTTGTACAATTATCCTCTATTTTCGACCACCTTTACATTTTATCCTTCTTAAGCCTTAGAGACAATGAAATTCATGTTACGTAGCCACATTACAAGCTAATTTATCCATACCTACCCATATCTTATGTATATTATTGCTTTATTTTCATCAGGTTTGTGAGAGAGGGTGTTTCCTTGGGAATTCTGTGGAGAGAATAATTTTTATCGGTTGATATAAAGGGTTCCTACATTTTCCTTGGGCAATGGGTTCACAAGACATATTACATCCTTGTTTTACACATGTTTCCCTATTTATCTCCAAAAAAACTATACATTAAAAAAATAGTTCTATACATTGAAAAAAATAGAACAAAAGGAAAAAATGGATAAAAGAGGATATTTACTCATTATTATTCACTGCATAGTTGTGACCCACAAAAATGGACAATGGGGAGAGTGAGTTGGAGGTGATACACTTTGTGAGGGGTTGAGTGTGTACATTAATTGTAAACACTTGAATAAGTTTGACATGTTTTGTACATAATATATCAAACACTGTTCTTCTGCCTCATATTTTTAATCATTAAATCCTACCGACCCTTGAACCTTAGAACAACCAATTGGAAGTCCTCTTAAGTAGAACACTAGTTTCTGCTGGTAGAGAACTGAGAGTCTTGGAAAGAATATGGTAAGACCTCATGAACATTGGGAAAAGAGTATAAATCCACTTATTTATGTTTCTTGAGTGAAGAGGGAAAATTTTTAGGTGAGGTAGTTTGTGACATGTTTCATAGGTGAACAAATGAAGATGAACAAATATGAAGGTGAGAAAAGAAAATTGATAAGAAAATTGATTCTATAAACAAGACATGTTGAATTTCATTTCAAAATAATCTTGGATTTTTTCACACCTTTGATTTAGGAATAGGACATGCCAATGATATTATACCAGGAGTAAAAAAATTTAGGTGTGGGGGTGTGATCATACCACGATTCACTATTTTATTTCACCCTTAAATCAATGTATGAAACTGGTTTTGTATTGAAAATTACAAGTATAATAAAAAAATTTACACCATGTTTAATTAAATTATTTTGTGTTTAATTATATTAAGAAATAAAATGTTACTTGTTTTGATAATTATATTTTAGGTGAAGGTGATTTGGAGGACCCATGATGAAGTCCAAGAAAAATAGGCCAATCTGCACATGATCCAAGCACACTAGTGGACTAAAACGCATGCTTCTACTAAAACCTGCATTTAAATGGGCTTCAAATTTGTGTTATGATCCAATATTTAATGAAATAAATTTCATATGAATGAATCAAAGCCCAATTCGTTCATTAAGAGTCCCATAAGGACTGATATGTCTAACAAAACGAATCTACACGAGGTCAAAACTTTGAATCGGTATTTTAGCCATATATATTATTATATTCAATATCTAGCAAAAAAATATTCCATAGAGGTATACAAGGTGTTAGGAAACAACTATTTAGTTTTATCTAAAGTGATTTATGACTGGATGACCAGACCAAACCATGGACGAAGAGGATTCGTGAAATCTAGTTCCCAAAACAACTTCCCACTTTGCCTATAAATTGGCACCTTGGGCACCACATTTTAGAGTTCGAATAGGAGGTATGGTTCTACCATTTTGGATTCCCAAATTTGTCATTTAATCATCTCTAGAAGGTATGTAGTCTTTTATAATTTCTACTTCATTATATTCTTCTTCCTCCCCTCCCATGGATTTCTAAACCCCTTGTAATCACCTAGGGAGGAACATGATGTAGTCCTGAGCTTCATGTTTGTATTATGTTGAATGATCTTTTTCATTTCATATTGAATGTTGTTTTTCTTAATCCTCTCATCTTATATGATTGTGTTATGTACTGCTATTTAATTCTCAACTCATATGATCATGTTTGAGGGCACTCATTCATGTGATGTTTCACACACCATTCACCACTTCTTCTTCCCCCTCTCAATTGAAGTATTTTTGTGGTTAATATTGTTTAATTGAAATAAAATAAACACTATCATTACCATTTACTTTAAATTCATGGTAAAAAAATTAAATAACCTACAAACATGGAGAGTGCATCGAGCTCTTCGTGTGTTTCCTTGGTGAGTTTCAGTTATGAAGTCGAACACAAATCACCCAATCATCAATGGTATCTGGTGAATCATTTTGTATTTCCAACTGAACCCTTTGAGGTATCCTAGTATACACTCAGTAAAATTCTAGTTCTAGTTGTTACAAACCGGGGGTTAAAATATCATAACCCTATCTCTTGAAGCGATGAAGGATGAGCGCCATGAGATTTCACCGGGTTGATCACACTTAATTAATCTTGCTCATTCATTCTTTGTTTTATCACATTCATTTTCTATTGTCATATTTAATCATCAAACCCAAGTTTTAATAAATACCATTCCCCTTTTTTTCATATGAAAAACCCTCTTTTTAAATTAATGATCTAAGGCTCCGTTGAGAGATGACCTAGTGTTGTTACTATACTGCAGAAATTCTAGTAAAAACTAAACAACTCATTTGATGCGATTGAAAACACGGTCATTCATCCCTAGTATAGTTCCAAATTTCACATTGGGATTAACTAATATATTTGAGATGAAATTTTTCTTTCCAAAGTTTATACTATAGTTTCTATAAATCTTTAATTCTTAGATAACCCCTCTATGAGTCTTAACTAATAACTGTGATTTTAGTTTTTTTGGGTTTGATTCTACATTCCTTGAAAACTAGGATGAAATAAAGGAATGAATAAAACTATAATTAAACAAAGTAATTTCTATCCTTGAGATCAAAATGATTATACCTACAACCATATCATTTATAGAATCTATGATAGCCATTATGATCATGAAAACATGACCTTGATCCATTTTCCTATGATGTGATTGATGGTGTTTACCCTCTAATATAATCTAATTTAGAAAATTATTATAAAACATCCAATGTTATCCACAAAAGAAGCATTGAAAATTTGGTTGGGATTGAACCATATTCCCTATTTCATTTTCATTGTGGGGTTGATTATTTACCTAATTATGATAAATATTAGATATGTTTCCATCTCTTCATCACTTTTACCACATTCTACTCCCTTGCAAGAAGAACCTGAAATTGTTCTTCACACATTTGTTACACATGTACAGTTTCATTTTCTTTCCTCCACTTCCATGATCAAAATTATTCCCCGAGTTCAGCTCCATTTCTATCTTATTTTCTTTTTTTTTCTATGTTATCACTTAATCTAACCAGACCCTAATTCATCCTTCATATAAATACATTTGATATATCTATTGCTGTCATAATATCAATTTTCAAAACTCTTCCATATAAGGGGTCTAGGTCTGCTAAATAATCTATCAAACTTTCCCTTTGGATCTATAACAAAGGTAGTGTTGTATCATGAAATCATAGTAAAGTTCATTTAAAAGATTCTCACTGAATCATTTTACTTCCACTTCATGCCAACAAACCTATACCCAAGTGGTATAGGCTCCTGTTTGGAATCCAAAAGACCCAGGATCAAATCCAAGCAGGGATGAATTTTTGGGGGTACTATAACAAGAACCGTAGTAGGTACTGTAGTAGTATTGTTCACTAAGGGGTATATTGGGTCAAAAAATGGGCTTTCAAGCCTTATATTCAGACCACTTGGCCATGGGCCTTCGGGCTATGTAATGGGTCTCCCTCTACAAAGTCTTAAAGAGGACTTTGGTTTAAATAATAAATTGAGGCTTCGGTCCCAAACATTAAAAAAAATTAATTCCACTTCATCTCTAATAATCCCATCTACATTTTTGTATGCATTGAATGGGGAAAATATTTACAAAATATTCTTCCTTTAAACTCTTCCCACACAAAATAATTATCTCTCCTCTTGGGTTTGTGTTTTTAATCAATTTTTAGTATTGATCATCTTCTCCTTCTAAGAGGCATACTCATATGGTTAAATTCTCTACCATTTAACAAAAATGTATAGAAAATATATTTTCTATAGAAGAAATAGATCGTATAGTAATTAATGGATCGACATATCCACTAAAGAAGATGGCCATTGACTCATGAAGGACTCAAATGAAAATAATTCAATTAAATGTGAATCTGAATACTTAACATGATTTAATTTAATATTCATAACCTGATAAATTTGATTAATCGTCTTTATGAAGGTTTACATTCCATCTTCCATCATGTTAAGATGGTCATTAGTGAATCTTCCATTCCACTCATTTTTTATATGGTTCCTCCTACTTCCAACTATTTTTCGAGACAAAGAAAACTTATTAAAGAAACATGTTACATAAAAAATATTTTAATCATATATGGAGTTTATTTATTAAAAAATCATGCTTAAATATGATATACTTTAATCTCCCCTGATGATAATTACGTTTTCTATATATCCATCATTTTGGTCTATAAAAATCTTGTGATTAACAAAACATATGCCATGGGAGTGTGAAACTATGTGTGAAGCAAAGATCATTATCATGCCTGATGTGGCCTTATTTTTACACAGTTTTGCCACATCTTTTTATTTAATTTTTAATAATTTAATTAGTTAATTTTACACTTATTAATAAATAAGCACACATTTATATTTTTATAATGAAATTTATGAATTAATCAACTTTTAAAAAAAATATGTATTTTTAGTCTTTAAAATAAATAATTTAATCTAACCAACATATCTAATATAATTATTTATTAATTAGTTTTGTTAATTTTAATCTTCATAACTTTTTAATAATTTGATATTTATATTAAATAATCATTTAATCATATTATTTTTAAATTAGTTAACTAATTTTTTAATATTATAGTTAGATTAAAATAAATTAACATTATTAATTATTCTGTTTAATAACTTTATTAGTTTTTAATGTAAGATAAGAAGTTAAGTTTTAATTGAACAAAATAATGTGTTTTTAGTTTTATGTTTTCTTTTAGTTAGTTAATTAGTTAAATTTAGAATTTTAATACATTAATTTCCTTAGTATTTTAAATTAATGAAAGTAGTTAAAAATTTAAAATCCAGAACTGTCGGTAACTCATTTCTTACTTTTACAATTTTTCTATAGTTTTTGACTCACTAATACCCTATCGGTAAGTCATATACCATAGATAGTTCCACCCTTCTCACCCACCTACCGACAGTTGTATGTATCGATGACCATTTTAGTTTTAATTTTATTTTTATTTTTTTAATAGTTTATCAATTAAATTTATTAATCAAGGTATTAATCTAGTTTCAATTTATGTTGTTAAATTTATTTTAGATTTTAATTTTAGTTTTAGTTTTTATAGATCTACGTTTAAATTAAGTTAATATGTTAGTAATTTTAATTGATTTAAGTTTTAGTTTAAGGTTATTTAATTTAAATACATTTAAATATTCTTATTTATTAATTGATTATGTTAATTTTATTAATTGTTTCATTTTATTATTGCAGATTTAATTTTAAGGAATCGGTGCCATTGATACTGATATACCTCATCGATGCCAGTGAGGTCGACATTTTTATATATATATGCTACTGATACCGATGTGCATCAGCATCAGTTTCATGTTCCATCAACTTTGGCCTCTTTTCCCATAGGTGTCGGTCTCACCCTCCAAACTCCTCTCTATCGGTGCCACCATTCTTTAAAGGTGTCACCGATAATGATGTTCCCCATCGATGGCACTGATACCCTGTAATATTTTATATATATTCCCCTGATACCGATGTGAATCCACCAAAATTCTTATCTTTCTCATACTGATAGTACACCTTGGTACCCGGACCATCGACATCACTGATAACTGCCTCTCCACTACCATCGATGAAGCCTTTCCCCAGTTTTTCTATTGGCACACCATTTTCCCTTACATATTCTACTGATGCATTCAATGTCTCAATGTTCCATCGAGTCCCTGATCAGGGGAGGAGTGAGCTAGTGCTTCCACCATTGTGAGAAGAGGAGGAACTGAGCTGAAGATAAACTCGCCCTTACCGCGCCACTACTGGAGTTCCTCCGCACCGCGAGCTGATGTCCAGAAGAACCACCAGCATCCAAAGAGTTCAGCCCGCCGCTATCCTGGTCCTCAAGTCAGCACTATGACCAAGCAGCACAACTGTCCTGTTGACTAGAGAGTGATCCCATGGTTTAGGGTTCAAGGAAGAACCAGTATATTTTATCCCCCCTTTTTAGTGTGAATGAAGAAGGGGGGATATATTAAATAAAAAAATTAAATAATGAATAAGTTAAAATAAAAAATTATATAAATAAATAATTCACATTAATAATTAAATAAAGTGTAAAATATATTAATTAATTATATATTTTCTTAATCTAAAATATTAATTTTAACTATTAAATTAAAATAAATAAATATATAAATTTATAACATAAATTCTTAAATACTGAAATAAATAATTTTTTAATAAAAATTTGATAAAATAATGTAAATAAATTAATAATAATATAATTTTAAAATATAATAAATTAATATAAATAATTACTAAGAATGTTTATTATTATAGTTATCATATATTTATCTTAGTTATTTAAATTAATTATAAATTAAATAAATTAAATAAATAATAACATTTCTTCATCCTAAAATAATATTACAAGGTAATTAAAATAATAACTTTAATAATTATTAATTAATTTATGTTTATAATTTAGAGATAAATAACAATCATCAACTAAGCTATTTATGAATTAATAACAATTATCCTGTTAATAAGTAATGTAACTATAATATATTAATAATATTTATTTAATTATTTATTCATGTTTCTAACTGTTTTGTCTTGTACTATGTTGACAAGGTTCATACAGGTGACATAAACCCATCCATGTTCAACCAACCAACTGTTGCAGACTTAGTTACATGGGGTAATATAGAATGACATGTCATTTAGTAAAAAGTGCATGTGTGCAGAATTGTTATGAAATTCAAAACAATGTTAGTGGATGCAATTGGTGATTGTGAAGAAGATGACAGTAGGTTTAAAAACAGAGCAGTAGCATGAAGTGGGGGGGGCATATGAGACCTGACAGAATCCTTGGAGAGTTTGAAGTAGAGAAACCCTTGGAGCACTTCTCAGAGAACTATCCTTAGATATCTGAGAACCAGTTACAACAACGATTTGAGATAGGAGAGGGAGATATCTCCTATGATTTATTTTCAATTTCTAATAGTGTAATAGAATTATTTATTTTTCAAATATGATCAATATAGTTAGCTAAATAATCTAGTTAGGTGAATTTTCTAGTTCTACTGGTTATATCCATTCTTCCTTATCACTTTTCATATTAATTCATTCAGAATTAATCAGCGAGATCAGTTCTGAATTCATTCGTTCTCTTAATACCAATTTATTTCAATTTCCAATTAGATGATCATTCAGAGATATGTATCATGGATTTATTTTCTAAAACTTTTGATTCAAAAACCGTCAAAACTCACAACGATTTTGGTCTGTTGTCATTTTCCAATTTTAATCAGATAGTTGAACTTTATTAGAGTGGTGAACTCCAAGATTTCTCAACTTGAGTAACTTATCTCTTGGTGAATAAAATAAGTCATTAATGTTTTAGTGGTACATCACAATTAAAATTTAAGTGATTTAGAATTATTTCAAAACCAATATAATTAATAGAGTTTTTCCCCAGGCATTTCATTATGATTGTTTATCTTTCAGCATATTATATCTTAGTTTCTGATTTCTTTTAGACTATTTCCATTTTCAACATAGTTAGATAAAAAATCCAAAAAAATATATGTCTCTTTACTGCCTTAGAAAAATACAAAACCAAAATAAAATATAAATAGTAAAAAACTATAAAAAAGGATTTTTTACCGCACTTCTGACAACATTGGGGTGTTTTTAAGAAAATAAGAAATGTATGGGTCAATTTTACATTCCCTATGTGTTTGACCCTACTCTCCATGATACAATAGTTTGTAGGAAAACATAAATTCTAATATTTTACTCAATTTCAATGACGGTCTTATCATGTTTTTAAAACAATTTTTGGGGAAGGAACGAGCCATTATTTTTCTAAAAAAAATTCAAAAAAATCACATATAAAAAGACAAAAAAAATTGAAATTTTTGAAAACTGTTTAATTTTTTTAGTTCTGTCATTTTCTTTGTGTTACTATCTTGTTTTTATTATTATACATCAGTTAGATATTACTTTTGTTCCTATTTAGTTTTACTATTTGTTGTGTTGAACTGTTGTGTTGAACTCAATTGTTGTTACACATTTTAAGAGCACAAGAAGCTATGTTGTTAGTCTAGAGGCTCTGAACATAGAAATAGTCAAACATCTCAAAAATCAAAGAAAAAAGAAGATAAAATTTAAAATGGATAACATAGATGATTGATTCCCTAATAATAACATTCAAAACCATCCAAAACTCTTAGAAAATGAATAGCCCGGGATGAGGGAATTTTAACTCCCTCATGTTTCAAGAAATCCTTATTCCATTAGACTTAGTACTAGATTCAGAAAATATGAGTTGAAACAGTCCCACATATCACTGCTCCCTATATTCAATGTGCTCTCTAATGAGGACTCTCTATCCTTTATTAGGTATTTCAATAATACTATGCACCGGTTACCTCTTTTAGGACAATAAGAGAATGAGCTATGAATGAGAGTCTTTCCATTTTGCCAAAAAGGGAATGGTATGAATTGGTTTTTAAGTTTATATGAATACATTTTTTAAAACTTGGATCAAGTGTACAATTCCTTTACAATAAAATTCTATCCCCAAAGACTTAAAGGTGAATTGGGAACACAAATCTCTAGTTTTTATCAAGAGGATGTTGAATCTTTCCATGAAACTTTTGATAGATTTAAGGAACTTCTTAGAAAATGTTCACATCATCAACTCCCATCCCACCTTCTCATAGAAACCTTTTATGATGGGTTACCTTTCATTGAAAAAAAACCTAGTTGATCATGTTGCTGGGGGTAATTAGGATGTCAAAACAGATGAAGATTTGAGACAAATTTTTAACAATCTTGCACTGAACTCTCAAAATAAAAATTCAAGAAGAAAAAGTGTTAATAGAAATGTTAATGTTAACACTTGTTGAATGAATAAAACTCAATATCAACATGTTTAAATCAAAAAAAAACTTCAATCATTAATGAACCAGAATTAAAAACAAACTATTAATAAATTGGGTTATCAAAAAACCAATCAATCAATTAGAGAAAAATGTTCACAATGCAGAATGTTTGGTCATACTAAAAACATTTTTCCTAACTTTGAAATTACATCCCAACAACAAGAAAACTAAAATATTGTCAACTATGGTCCTAAAATTCATCCTAAAGAAGATCCTTTTTCTAAAATTTATAATCACGGCTATAGGAAACATCTAAACTTGTCCTGGAAAGTTCAAGGTTTAATTAAGCAATCCACTTCCCCTAATTACTCAAACCAACTAAGACCAAACTTTAAAAATAAAAAAGGGGTGAATCTTAAAATTATCAAGGAAACAATGAAAACCAAATGTCTTCTAATATGGATATAATTTTGAATAAAATTGTTTCTCAAGAAGAAAGATATATGAATCAACTGAATAAACAAGAAATAAAGTATTAAACTAATAAACTGCATAATGATGTTAGAATACAGAATATGGAAACTCCACTTGGCCAACTAGCTAGATATTTGACTTATAGGGATAAGGGTATGTTGTCTAGTAAAACTGAACTTAATCCTATGGAGAATTTCATGGTTGTTTTCACTAGGAGTGGGATGAATACTCAAACTATTGCTAGAAATGATTTTTAAAATTTCCCAAAATGAAAATCCTCATGAAACTGAAAAAAAAATCTATTTTGTTCACATTCAAGAAATTTATAGAAAATTCATGAAAATGAAGATAATCATAATTTTTCACCTGGAACCCATGCTAAAAACTTTTATAAGAATCAAAAGAATAATGGAGTATAAAAAGAAGATGAAGAGGTGAGGGAAATGCATACTATTCTAATTTTTTCCCCACCTATCCCTTTCCCTGAAAAACATAAACCTCAAAGAAATACTCGGGCTGAAATTCTTTAATTCCTTGGTCTCTTGTCTAAACTACAAGTGAACGTCCCATTCATGCAATCTTTGATAAAAATACCATCTTACTTTAAATATCTTAAAAAATTGTTTCTAATAAAAATAAACTTGAAGAATTTTCTACCTATAGCCTCACTGAAGAGTGTAGTGTTATGCTCCAAAAGAAAATCCCACCCAAATTGAAAGACCCAAGTAGTTCTGTCATTCCATACACCCTAGGAAATTCTGATCAGCTCTACTCTCTCTTTCAATTAGGTGCTGGTATCAAATTTCTCCCATAATCACAATTTCATCAGTTTGGGTTGGTTAATCTTCAACCCACCACAATCATATTGTAGTTAGATGAAAGATCTTTAAGTCATCCTGTGGGTAGGATATACGACTTGTTAGTTAGGTGGGGGTTGTTTTTACCTATATAATTCCTAATTTAGGATATAGAGTGTGATAAATATATTCCCATCATCTTGGGTAGGCCCTTCTTTTCCCCTAGTGGAGATATCATCGATGTGTCTAAAGGTCAACATATCTAAAAAATTGGACCAAAAAGAGTTTATTGTGTTAAAAAATGTCAAATGACCAACATTTTCTGAATAAGGATTAATGGTAGAGTTCTTAGAAGATGAAAACGCCATTGAAAACTCTAAGGAATCTGGAAAACAATCATTTTTTAAAGAAACTCATTTTGAAGCTAAAAATCCTTATTTTTTTGTTTCACAAGTTGAAAATTTGGCTCAAATAGTTAATATGGAATGTTTTCTAGATCTGGACAACTATCTAGTTTTTGCTGTAGGAGAGTCCTCTATTATTGAACATAGTAGATTTAGAGTAAAATTGAGGGTGACTATGTTGTCACCAACACTGCTGGACACTTTGATGATGTTGAGGGATAATTTTTTAGAAAACTTGATGATTCCTCTTTGATAAATCTATTAAGTTATAATCTAGAAAATATGGACAGGTGAGCTGTCCACCTTAGACAACAACACTGTTATCTCTAAATCTGAGCTAGAAATTGGAAATCATTCATTAGTTAATACACCTTTTAAGATGTATGTTGAAGACCATGGACCTCCTAAGCCTAAGAGTCTTCCTTTGAGTGTAGACCAACCCACTCATGAACTTAAACCACTTCCTGATCATCAGAAATATTCATTTCTGGGTGAGAATTACACATTTCATATTATAATATATTCTGATATTGATGATAATCAAGAATAAATATTTCTTAATGATATTAAAAAGTTCAAATCTACCCTAGGCTAATCCATAGTTGATATAAAAAATATTAGTCCCTCATTCTGCATGCACAAAATTCCTATGGAGCCAGATCATAATCCTAGGGAAGAGTGTCAAAGAAGACTAAATCCAAACATGAAAGAAGTTTTGAGAGAGGAAATGATCATGCTTCTGGACATTGGTGTCAAATATACCATTTCTGATAGCACTTGGGTTAGCCCTATCTAGGTTGTCCCTAAGAAGGGAGGTTTCACTGTTGTCAAAAAATAAGGGAATGAAGAGATATAAGATAGTAAAGCCACAAAATGGAGAGTCTGTATAGATTATAAGAATTTGAATATAGCCATAAGAAAAGACCATTTTCGAATTCCCTTCCTTGATCAGATGCGTGAGAGGCTTTCTAGGAATGAATTTATCTATATTCTGGATAAGAATATTTATTACAACCATATTACTGTTTCTCCAGAGGATCAGGAGAAGGCCACTTTCACATTCCCCTTTGGGACATTTGCTTACCGTAGAATTCCCTTCGGGTTTTTTGGAGCTCCAGCTACCTTTCAAAGGTGTATGATGGATATCTTTTCAGACATGATCGAGAGGATCATTGAGATGTTCATGGATGATTTCTTCACTGTGGGTAGTACTTTTGATACATTTTTAAGAATACTTGAGTTAGTTTTAGAAATATTCTTTGAAATCAACCTTGTTCTTAATTGGTAAATGTGTCAATGTATGGTAACATGAGGTATTGTTATTGGTCATAATGTGTGGAGGATAGGTCTAGAAGTTGATACTGCAAAGATAGATGTCATTCCAAAACTCCCATCTCCTAAAACTATAAAAGGTTGTTGAAGTTTTCTATTGAATTATAGTTTCTACTAGAGAATCATAAAATAATTTTACAAAAACAACTAATCCCTTGTGTTCTATACCTTTTAAGGATTCACCTTTCAATTATGATGAAAACTATTTGAAACCATTTAATCTGCTTAAAGAAAAAAAAACTACATCACCTATTATCGCTTCACCAGATTGGAAATTACCCTTTTATCTTATGTGTAATGCTAGTGATTTGTCTTTTGGTGCTGTTCTTGGGTAGAGGGGGGATAGGAAGGTTCATGTAGTGTATTATGATAGCAGGTTACTAGATGAGGCTCAAAGAAATTATACCACTACTGAGAAGGAATTATTTGTGGTTTTGTTTTCTATAGAGAAGTTTAGATAGTATCTTTTAGGATCTAATGTCATCATTTTCACTATCCATTCTTCTTGGAAGTATTTTCTGTCTAGGAAAGAAACAAAACCCAAGATGATTAGATGGATTCTGTTGTTGCAAGGGTTTGACATAGAAATAAGGGATAAATAGGGAGCTGAAAATTTAGTTGCTAATCACCTTTATAGGATTCCTCTTACCCATTCTAAAGATCCATGGGAGATCAATTCTTCTTTTCTTGATGAAAAACTACTCATAGTGTCAATCAAGCAGTCTGTATGGTATGCAGATTTTGCCAATTTCATGGAAGCAAGAGTCTTCCCCAAAGATGTTTCCAATAACTAAAGGAATAAATTTATTTCTGAGGTTATTTATTACCTTTATGATGACTCTTTTAATTTAGGAGGTGTCCTGATGGTAATCTTTGGAGGTGTGTGCCTAAGGAAGATATGCTGCCTATTTATCCCACCCTTTTAAGGATTCTAGATGTTTTGTGGTTAGTTGTGAAAAGTGTCAAAGATTGGGAAATGTTGGTATGAAACAAGAGTTACCCCAAAAGGTATTCTAGAAGTATAGATTTTTGATGTCTGGGGATTAGATTTCAAGGGCCCATTTCTATCATATCATGGGAATGAGTACATTTTAGTTACTATATATTATATTTCAAAGTAGGTTGAGGCAGTGGCACTGCCCAAGAATCAATCCAACTCTATAATAAAATTTGTCAAAAAGAACATCTTTTCAAGATTTGGAGTCCCAAAATCCATTATCACTAATAATGGAACACACTTTAAGAATTAAAAATTTAAGTCTTTGATGAAAAAATATGGAGGTGTTCATAAAACTGGAACACATTGTCATCCATAGTCTAGTGGTTAAGTGGAAATATCGAATAGATATATGAAATAGATTCTAGAAATAACTGTGAAAAATTCTAAGAAATACTGGTCTCTTAAATTGGATGAAGCTTTATGGGAATATATAACTGCATTCAAGACCCCAATAGGCATGTATCATAATAGCCTTTTGTTTGGTAAGTGTTTTTATTTTCCTGTGGAGTTGCAACATAAATCATATTGGAGAGTTAAGACTCTGAACTTTGATTCCAAGAGTGATGGTGAGAGAATATTTCTTCAACTGAGTGAGCTGGATGGGATTAGGATAGAGTCATATGATAATTCAAGAATATACAAAGAGTGGAATATAATCATTTATGATTCTATCATTCAAAATCGATAATTAAAACATTTACAGAAGGTCCTTACCTTTAACTCAATACTTAAACTCTTTCCTCAAAAACATATGTCCAAGTGGTCTGGACCTTTTACTGTTTTGAGTGTACTTAAGAATGGAGCTATTGAAATTTTAGGTGAGGAGAACAAACCTATGTTGGTTAATGGTCAAAGAGGGAAAATTTATTTTGAGGGACATCCAAATGGCTTGGTTGGATTCACTATGCTTAAGAATTGATTCTTAATAATATATGGATGAATACATTAAACATAGTGTTGTATGGGAGGCAACCCATGATTCTTTTTTATCTTTTTTGTTCTTTCATTTTTTGAATTTGAATAAAAATTCTGCAATCTCTATTTTTTTTGGAAATTTTTACTATTTCCTTGTTCTTGCCCCTGGTCCTTGTTTTCGGTGCTAGGATGCTACTTTTTTTCACAAGGGAGTGTAATTCCCATGATAGAGGATTAAAAATGCACTTTGATTCAGGGAAGTATTCTACTCTTTAGTCTGCTTTCATTTTTTATGCTCTTTCACTTTTATAAAAATTCATTGAAAAGTCAAAGTTTTACTACTGTCAGTGAGTCACTGACTCACCGATTCACCTAAGACACCGATACACAACTTTCGATGAATCATTAGTACTGTTGATGGTAAATTCCTAAACAACTACTTATGGTGAATCAGTGACTATTGTCTTTAAAAAATATTATACTCAATATGTTGCTACTTCAAAAATTCGTCTTGTATTAAATGTCCTCCACATGTCTTTCTACTGAAAATTCTACATGTGCCTCACTGCGGAAAACTGAATTTAATTGTTTTTAAGTTCACTTTACTTCTTGAACTTATGTGTGGGGGTACATGTAGGATGGAAATATATTGAATCTGCTTGTTTTTTGGGTTGTTTTAGCATGCATTCTTCTACTCTACTGAACATTTTATTGAACTCAATCTGTTAAACTACTATACCATTTTCACAGTGCACCCACTTGTTTCACATGTAATTGTTTGTTCTATACTAGAATATTTTTGTCACTACCTTCATGAAAAGAGCATGTGAACCTTCTGTTAGGTTAATTATTGTGGAAAACATATTTATGAACTTTAATGAGACCCTATACATGTCATAAATTCACTAAATTGAAAATTTGTTTTGAATTATAACTGCTAAAATTGTTCTTCTCCCCTATATAAATTAACTTTGGGGACAAAGTTGGATTTTATGTGTAGAGGAGGGGGTCAATTATTGACTATGCTAAAAGGTACATAATGAAAGAACATAAATTCCTACTGCAACATACAATATTTTGTTAAAAAAATGGTCAGTTTATTAATTCTTTCACTATTTTAGGCTTCACTATTTAATTCAAATGAGTCTTACCTTAGGATGATTCTTGACTGGAAGTTAAGACCGGATTTGAATATGATTTTATTAAGGGTGGATGATTTTTCAGGGAATAGGTTTAGTGGTTTTATGAAAATTTGGTTAGGTGTCTATTTTTTAGAGTGATGTAGATAACCTATTTGTGGAGTTATGATCATAGCTCTAGGAAGTAGAAGTTTGAAATCATTCTGAGAGGACTCGATTTCTTTTTAATTTATAAAAAGTAATTACCTTAGTGAACCAATTTAAATGGTTGTCATATAAATCTTTTGAAACAGGAGTAATTTGGGAATTTGGGATCCCATGGTGAATCTCTATGACCCTAAATTTTGGGTATCTTTCTGTTAACTGTAATCCCGTTGTACACTTTGAATAAGTGTACACGCACAGTGTTGATCACATGATATATGGCTTTGAAAAAATTAATATAAAGTGTCTATGTCCAAAAACAAGTTCATTAAGGTGTGGAGAATGATGAATTCCAAATGAAGAAGGGGATAATTTGTTTATATGGGAATCATTTAGTTTGTATCAATAAGGTGATTCACAAAAAATATATTTCTTGGAACCTAGGTGATGAGTCAAAGTAAAAAAGTTCATTTTGTTAGCTTTATAATTTCACAAATTTTTTTAACCTATTGTCACTCTTGAACTTATATCATAAATTTTATTTGAGATGAATCATTAAACCGAATCATATACGAGGCATGATATCTTCATTGATAGAAGGTTATTTTTTATCTTTATTATCCTTTGAGTATTTATTCTTGGCAAGACATATTTTGAGCATTTTATTTTTTGAGCATAAACAACATTTCCAGCCCTCATTTTTGAAAGTGCTGGACATGTTAGTTTTTGAGCTATAATATACACACATTACTGTTTCTCAAAGATATAAATCATGATATTGTTTAAGGACAAACAATGCTAAAGCATAGGGGGAATTTTATGTTGCCTTTTTTAATTATTTTCCATATATTTTTATTTAATTTTTAATGATTGAATATCTTAATTTTACACTTATTAATAGGGGTTAAATTCTTGACTAAGCTAAACTGTGCTTAATGAGAGCCCATCAATTCCTACTACAATATTTTGTAAAAAAAATAGTCAGTTTTTTTTAATTCTTTCACATTTTAGGCTTCACTATTTAATTCAAATGAGTCTTGCCTTAGGATGATGCTTGACTTGTAGTTAAGACCTTATTTGAATATTAATTTCATGAGGGTAGATGATTACTAAGTGAATATGTTTAGTGGTTTTATGAAAATTTGGTAAGGATTTTATTTTTGAGAGTGATATAGGTAACCTATTTGTGGAGTTATTATCATAGCTTTAGGAACAGGATGTTTGAATTCTTTCCTAGGGGCACATTTTCTTTTCAATTTATAAAAATTAATTTCCTAAGTAATACAATTTATATGGTTGTCATATAGATATTTTGAAATTGGAATAATTTGGGAATTTGGGATCGCACAGTGAATATCAGAGATCCAAGATGTATGGTGCATTTCTATTAACTATAAGCCCTCTGTATACTTTGAATAAGTGCACAAGCACAATGCTTAGCACATGATACATGGCTTGGGGAAAATTAAAATAAAGTGTCTAGGGTCAAAAACGAGTTCATTAAGATGAGGGGAATGATGAATGCCAGATAAATAAGGGAACAATTTGATTATATATGAACCATTTAGGTTGTATCAATAAGGTTATTCACAGAAAAATATTTATTTTTGGAACCTAGGTGAGGAGTCAAAGTACACTGTTTCTTTTTTTATGTTTATAATTCCAAACATTTTTAACCTATTATCTCTCTTGGATTTAGATCTTAAATTTTAATTGAGATGAATCATTGAGAAGAATCATATATGAGGTATGACATCTTCTTTGATAGATGATTATTTTCTCTCTTGATTGCCCTTTAATTATTTGTTCTAGGAAAGACATCTTTTAAGCAAATCATTTCTTGAGCCTAAACACAGTTTCCAGTCCGCTATTTTGAAAGTGCTGGACATGTTACTTTTTGAGCTGTAATATACACACTGTACTATTTCTCAAAGATAATAAAGCATGAGATATTTTGAGGAGAAACAATGATAATGTGTGGTGGAATTTCATGTGACCATATTTTTGCATAGTTTTTCCACATTATTTTATTTAATTTTTAATGATTTAATTAGTTAATTTTACAATTATTAATAAATAATCACACTTTTATATTTTAAAAATTAAATTTATTAATTAACCAACTTTTATAACAAATTACACACCATTTCCCTTCCATGTCCTACCGATGCTTTCAATGTCTCACCGTTCCACCGTGTCCCGAACAACCTTGACACATATGTCTCGCCCATACCTCCACCCTCTGCCCAGCCCATGACCACTCACTACCTTGGACAAATTAGCTTCTTCTTCAGGATGACAGCCTTACATCGCTACACCCAGGGCTCAACTAAATTCAACCAAGAAATAATACGAATTTATGTAGACCTCAAACTAGATCTATGCATCTACAATTGAGATGAAATAAATAAATTTTTTAACAAATTCGTAGAAGATGTATTGCAGGAACTCTCAGATCTTTAACCCTAGATCTTCTTGGGAATCCAATCGTCGTCGTGCCGCTTCCCAGGTAGAGGATTTGTCAAGAACTGAAGCCACCTAGAATCGCCTCCATCGTGATGCACCAGATCAGGGGAGGAGCGAGCCAGTGCTTCCACCGTTGCGAGCAGAGGAGCAAAGCTGAAGAAGCACTCAGCCATGCCACGCCACCACTGAAGTTCCTCCACACAGGGAGCTGATGTCCAGAAGAACCACCAACGTCCGAAGAGCTCATCCTACCGCTATACCGATCCTCAAGTCGCCGCCGTGCCCAAGCTACACCACCGTGCTATAGACTAGAGAGTGACGCCATAGTGTAGGGATCTAAGAAGAACCAGAAGATTTTCTCCCCCGTTTTCAGTGTGGATGAAGACAGGGGGATAAATTAAATAAAAAAATTATATAATGAATAAGTTAAAATAAAAAATATAATAATTAATTGTATAAATAATTAATTCACATTATTAATTAAATAAACAATAAAATATTGTAATTAATAACAAAGTATTTTAAACTAAAATATTAATTTTAACGATTAAATTATAATAAACTTATAAATAAATTTATTACATTAATTTTTTAAATAAAGAAATAATTACTTTTTTAATAAAAAATTGATTAAATAAAGTAAATAAATAAATAATAATTTAATTTTAAAATAAAATAAATTTATATAACCAATTACTAATATTATTTATTAATAAACTTGTCATATGTTAATCTTAGTTATTTAATCTAATTATAAATTTAAAAACATAATTAAATAATAACATTTTTTATCCTAAAATATTTTTATAAGGTAATTAGAATAATAAATTTAATAATTAATAATAAATTTATGTTTATAATTTAGAAATAAATGATAATCATCTACTAAGCTATTTATTTATTAATAAAAATTAACCTGCTAATATGTAATGAAACTATAAAATAATAATAATATATATTTAATTGTTTCTTCATGTTTCTAACTACTTTGTCTTGTACTGTGCTGAGTAGGTTAGTACAGTGACATAAACCCATCCAGGTTTTTCCAACTAACTGGTGCGGAGTTTGTTGCGTGGGGGATGGTAGAATGACCTATGGTTCAGTAAAAAGTGAACGTGTGCGGAAGCGCTGTGAAATTCAAAACTATGTCGGTGGATGCAATTAGTGACTGTGCAACATATGAATGTGAGTTTAAGAACAGTGGCATCAAAAAGGGGGGGGAGAGACCTATGGGACACAACAGAATCACTGGAGAGATTGGAGCAAAGCAACCCTGGGGCACTTCTCGGAGAACTGTTATTGGAGATCTGAGAACCAAGCGCAACAACGATTTGAGCTAGGAGTGGGAGATCTCTCCTTTGTTTTCTTTTCAATTCCTTATATTGTAATAGAATGATTTGTTTTTCAAATATGATCAAGATTGTTAGCTAAATATTCTAGTTCGGGAAAATTTCTAGTTCTACTGGTTATATCTCTTCTTCCTTATCACTTTTCATATTAATGCATTTAGAATTGATCGACGAGGTCAGTTATGAATTCATTCATTCGCTTAGTACCACTTGATTTCAATTTCCAATTCCATGATCTTTTGGCAAGATGTATCGTGGGATTATTTTCTAAAACTTTTGATTCAAAAATCTTTAGAACTCACACTGAGTTCGCTCTGTTTTCATTTTCAAATTTTAATATGACAGTTGAGATTTCTTAGAGTGGAAAATTCAAAGATTTCTCAAACTGAGTGACTTATTTCCTAGTGAAGGAAATAAGTCATTCCTTTTTCAGTGGTACATAATAATCAAAATTAATTGATTAGGAATTATTTAAAAAGAAATATAATAGAGTTTTTTCCCAGGCATTTCATTCTGATTGTTCATCTATCAGCATATTATATCTTAGTAGCTTATTGCTTTTACACTATTTCTTGTTTCAACATAGTTAGATAAAATACCCAAAAAAGGTTGTGTCTCTTTATTAACATATAAAAACACAAAACACAAATAAATTATAAAAAGTAAACAAACTACAAAAAATTAGAAAGTTTACCGCGCAGTTGACAACAGTGGGGTGTTTGTAAGAAAATTAGAAATGTTTTGGTCAATTTTACATTCCATGTGGGTTCGACCTTACTCTCAACTATACAGTAGTTTGTAGGAAAACATAAATTTTAAACTTTGACTTGATTTCAATGATCATTCTATCAATTCCCTAGTTCTTGATCAAGTATATCTTAATTTTGTTTCACGGGTTGTTACGCCTAGGTAAATCTTATTTAGAGCCGCATCCACTTGTAGTATATAGATGGGGATTTCATTGCATGTAAACCACTCGCTTAATACTTCACAGAAATTCTGGGTTCTTTTCCAATATTTAGACATATATCTTGGCCTCTTAATAAATTTTTCATGTCCTAATTTCCATAAATAACAAAATCATTTTATAATACAAACTATGGAATCCTTAATTTTATTAAAAAAATTAATTTCCTAGTACAAAGCTTAATAATACACAAGATCGTTTAAGGTTTTATTTCAAAATAATTAGGAACATAATACATGGAAAAATTCTAATAATCCAATTGATTAGATTTATCATAGGTTGGTCCTTTGTTAAATTTATTTTAAATCATATAATTGGTATGTAAATCAAAGGAAATGGGAGAGCATAAGATCCATAAGGTAAATAAATAAAGGACACATTTAGCATGAGATCATGAGGCATACCAATAAGGACATGAGTTGTAAAAATAGTGCATAATCATGGGAACATGAGGAATATCATTATAGAATGCATATGAATCAACATCATGGTAATAATTCTACATTATAATAATGCGACATTCATAAGAATATCACCATGTTTTGTCACCAATGTTTTATAAATCATAATTTCAAAGGTTATTCATCATGATATTGTTAAACATGTTATATATAGAGATTAAATTATTTACCTAATGAATTGGAGAACTATCATGGTTTAACATTCATATTTATTATTTCTTGTGATCCATATTTATCATAATTAATTATTTCATTAATAACCTAAGGTGAATACATTATAAGATTCATATAAAATCATTGATTACTAATGTGTTTAATGACTTCAACATACCACAATTTTTAACCTAGATAAAGGAAATGTGGGTTTCATTTTTTTAAATCCCCTAATAAATAAATTATGTTAATATTTATGTGATTACCCATTCACAATTAAATGGTTTGGGTATTCACAATATATGATTGTTTTGCACAAGATTTATATTTGAGAAATAAATCTAGTGCTGTGATGGGTCCAAAACATCGATTTATAAAAGGGTAAAATAATAGAGAAAAAAGGTCTTCGATTGATAGAAAATTATTTTTTCAATAATTTTATGATAAAATTCATAATAAAATAATTTAAAATAACCTTTAGAAGATGTTGTCAAAAAATAATTACTTTAATGTAAATGAAGATGAAGATAATTCCCTTACATTGAAGAGTTTCTCCACAAAACTATAGGATTGAACGTTGGGGGATTACCAGATTCTTAGGGGGTCTCTTTGGGATGAATAAATAGAATAAATTTATGGTTGTTGGATTTGGATTTAAAAAAATGTGGGAAATGGGTGGGTATTTATTGAAAAGGTGAAGGAATTGATTAATAATTTCCAAATATAGGTCTTTGAAATCTAGGTTGTGGAAAATAAAAAACCACTGGCATACCCACAGTTTTTGCTCATTTTTTGAACATTCGAGCCATATTTTTTATATCTTAATCCATTATAATGAACACCATTTTTTAAAACTTCTCTGGACACAAGAAATTAAAAATTCCATGAATTAATATTTTTAAAATGAAATATTCAATTATAGACTTTGGAAAGTCACTTATTGCTTTGAAAATAAATTTAAACATATTAAAATGTTTAAAATTTAAAAAATTTAAAATTTTAGGTCATTTATATTGTTTAAATAAATATTAAACCATTATTACATAAATATGAATTTGTAAAACATATCGATAACCCAAAACAATATTTTTACTATTCATTGATAAAAAAATATTTTATAAAATTATCAAAAAAAATTCCCAACCTAATTTTGACATGATTATTTAAAATATTAAATTATGTTTTCAAAATAATTTTTTAAAAATTAATCTTTTAAAAATAAATATTTTTTTGTAAATAATAGTATTTACTCCACATTCAAATTTCTAACAATTATAAAAATTTCACTACACTATTTTTTTAAATTATATTATAATTTTAATAAATAGTGTTATAAAAACGTTTTTGATAAAGATAAATAATATATTGAATAATTGAGTTTATAAAAAAATTTATATATTTCCCAAAAATATTATTACGTTTTATTTGTGTCCAAAAACCATTTTGTCAATTTCTTCTTATTTTCACATAAATTTTTTTTAAAAAATAATGAAAATGAGATTGATGAAATAAATATTTTATTTATACATTGTTGGTTACAATTTTATGACACTCTAATCTAGAAAAAACATATTATTACACTAATGTATGTCTTAGTGTTAAGGTGTGCGATGGTGGTAGATTCAGGGGTGGCAAGGATAAACTTTACCTAGTGATCTCCACTAAATTGAACCTCTCATATAATTGATTCTATTCATGACTCAATCATTGAATATCATCTTGGGATTGGCCTAGGGAAAACCTCAGGGTCACTACCTCCCTCTCGTGTTCTGAAAAATGAGCTTCGAAAGGCATGAATTTACCAGTTGAGGCCATCATTTCAATTTTCTGCATCAATTATCATTTGTCATTACTGCTTATAAACATTGATTCTATTATTAACAATAGTCATATTGACCAATGGAAATAATGATCAATGGTCATGTTACTATTCCCAATGTTCATGTTATCACTTAAAAATACCTATTCATTTCTTCATACATTATTCACTACAATTCCTATAAAGTTTATTTTTGTTTTTAAAAATGTTAGTTGGATTGCTAAAATTATGTTTCATATGTATAGTTTGGTTCATGGTGGTGATGATTCTAGAATATCAGTGTGATTGAAGAATTCATATTCTACATTTCTTATTTTCTATTTTTTTATCCCATTGTAATATTTTCCAATTTAATAGGACTAGCTTTTGACTGCTGTAATGATTTGAAATAATGAAATAAAGGTTTATTCCTTTTATCTAAGTTATATGTGTGTAATACTATATAATAACATAACACACATTTATTTAAGGACTACAATATCATGAATAAATTTATTTAATTTTCATTCTTCCCCCTTTATAAATTTCACCATCGAAATTTCTACTCATTTTTTCTATTTAGAAAAGATGAGGGTACTCCTTTTTTATTGTTTCCTCTGATTCCCACTTCGCCTCTCATATTCATGCATCCACCACAACACATTAACAAAGTTACTTGTCTTGTTTCATATAATATTGTCTCTATGGTCTAATATCTTCACATGATGCTCCTTATAAGATATATCATGTTCCAGTTGTACCACCTCCCGATTTAGTACATGTGATTGTGCATGTATGAACTTCCTTAAGATAGATAAATGGAATATATCATGAAATTGAGAGGTATTGGGTGGAATTATTAGATGATAGGCCAATGATCCTATTTGATCAAGGATTTTAAAGGGACCAATGTACCTTAAGCTAAAAATCACTTTATTTCCAAATATCATTAATAACTTCCATGGTGATATTCGATGGAAACAATTATCTCCAATTTCAAAATCTAATTCCCTTCAACAATTGTCTTAAATTATCTTCTACATACTCTAAGTAGTTCTAATAAGTGGTTGTATGGAATAAACCTTTTTTGTCATATCCTGCACAAGATCAGGCCCAATAATCTATCTCTCAAAAACCAATTCACAACAAGTTGAAGTTATACATCACTTTCTGTATAAAGCTTAATATGGAACTATTTGAAAACTATAGTGGATGTTTTTTTGTGTGATAACACTTTTAATGGGAGGTGTTGATCCTATCAACTACTAAATTTAATTGAGATTTTTTCAGCAAGTCCTCAAGTGTATGAATATTCCTTTTAGATTAGACATCAATTTGGGGGAGATATGTCATACTGAAATTCAATTTCTGAAAAATTAAATATGTTACCTTCATTGTGACGGTTGGCCTTACATACGCCTGAGTAACATTGTCATTATTCAATGACCATGACGGAAAAAAGATAAGTGTTATTGTGTCATTATAAAATGATAAATATATCAAAAATAACACTATATATATATATATCATTCTTGTGATGTGGTGATGGTAATGGAATCATATCAATTTGTGAGGTGGTAGTCTGCCGTACAACTGAACGGTTGTATCATATTTCAATGGAAAGTATGGTAATAAACCATATGATATATTAATTTTATAGAGTAATAAATATTTGATAAATATCATATATATATATATATAATAAATTCATCATCATAAACCTTTATGAGAGGAGATGATTCAAAACAAATTACATCGGTTCTCAATGCGGTTGCCTTCCACACACGCGAACGATGGTTATGATTCTAATTTCATGGAAGAGCATATGGATGTAGGTTATGGAATTAACACAATAATATCTATGTATATTTTATATACTAATTTTATTATATCATAATGATTAAAATTTATTTGAATTATATTGAAGAAGAGATAAAACAAAAATTCTCTGTTAAGGATGATACATCTTCTTCAGACCATGTCTTCATGATTATACGTAATGCCTACCTAGATTAAATTTATGATAAATTTAGGGCATCCTAGATATGGGAAGGGAAGTAATGAAGGGATATTTTCAGGGATTTTCTAAACCACGATATTATTTAATTTAGTAAATTGGAGGAGATGATATTTCCTTTTACAAGCAAGAAATAGTGGCATTTTTTAAATACCCAAAACTATTCAATAATGGGAACTCACTATCAAGCCATATAACAATGTGAGATTTTAAAATAAAAACATCATATTTGATAGACTTTAGGATAGACAACATGAATATTGTAAGGAATTATAATATCCCAAGACATTATGATATATTTAATTTTAAAAAAAATCTATATCTTCGATAGCTTGTGGTACATGAAACCCTGAGTCCAAATGAACCATAATATAGTGTACCATTTTAACCAATCCATTCAATTCTGGGGTACTAATATTATTAAATAAATAAATAACTTTATAAGGTTTACACGTAAATTCTATGGTTATCTATTGATTTTAAATAAAATAAGAACCATTTGAAATAGAAAGAAATGTTTTTTAATAAACTGTATTTTTTATAAAAGACGGAGTAGATTCAATTTGAAAAAATCATTTAAAATAATATTCATTAATCTTTTATAAAATTTATTATGTTAAAATTAAATTCATTTTTTAAATCATAATATCAAAATTATATTACTGCGAATTTTTGGGATTTTTCTAAAAAGTATCATTTTTATGAATAGTAAAAAATACTACATTTTATTGAAAACTATTACTTCATTTAAAATATTTATAAAGATAAAATATATTTTAAATTGATTTTAAAGAAATTTTATTTCAATTATATTCAAATATAACTAATTTAGGAAATTATAATCAATTATATAATGAATTTTGATATTAAAAATGTCAAAACTTATCTGAATTTTATATTTAGAAACCCACTTTCTCGTCATGCTTGTTGGTATAATGTTAAATTGGATTCCTCCAATTATTTTTATTGAATTTGGAGATATATATTCCAAATTTGGAATAATAATTATTTATATTATCTAATACGTTCTACTTAAAGTTTTACCATTTAAAAAATGATTAAAAAATTATTTATCACAATAAAGGTACAAACTGATTTACTAGGGGTTAAACTATGAATATATAGATTAAAGTGACCTACCAACATGTCCAACACCTATTTTAGGAAAAAATATCAACCCTATAATATTTAATGTACTATAATGACATATTTTTTTAGGCTCATGACATGATAAAAAAATCAGTTTAATTGATTATTTTCAAAAAGTCAATGAGTGTCCTCTCCCCCAGTTATAAAATCCCACCCCACTATACACTTACATAACCCATTGCTTAGCACAATAACTAAAAAAATAACTTATATAAATCCCTAACCTAATCATATAATTTTCTTATTTTGTCATAAATCCATCCCAGGAAGGCTTCTAGTAAAAACCAAATAATCTTTTACGAAGAAGATGTAACTTTTTTGAACGAGCATTTTTTTATTTCTTCCCCCACCTCAATAAATTATTATTTATACATTATCATATAATAAACCCATTATATATGATATAATGAAATATTTTCATTCTAATTTCCTGAACTATATTGATCTTATCTCCCCTCAAATAGAAAAAAACCATTGATCGTTTGTATGTTGGAGAACTACATTGCGAACCAACATAGTTTATCATCCATCACCGCTTCTTAGATATTGTTATAATAATTAAATTAAAGTATATTTATGATATTTTAAACTTTTATACATCAAACATTATAATATTACATTTACCTATTTACTTTCCATTCCCTGATTCATGTCATAACATCACTCATGTGTACGACATACATGCTAATTGTGAATTCTTATGATTTGTTCTTCACTTAAAATTTACATGAAAGGTAATGAGGATATATTTAATGAAAATATGTCATATTTATGACATAAATATTATTATATAATATATTATAATATATAATTTCTTATCTAACAACATGTTGGAAAATAATAATAGCACTCATGTGTACCATAGGCAACTGCCACATGAACCGATGTGATGTGTTTTTCATTTCTGTCTTCCATGGATCGTAATAAGGACAGATTTAAAAATATTATATATATATATATATGTATGTTTGTGATATATATGAAATCATAATTTTTATATAAGGGTGATATAATATTTACCATTCGTAGGTTCTATCAGTCGAGAAAATAGAAACACCATTCATGCATACATATGGCCTACCTTCTTCATGAATGGTGTTGTTAATTTTCTATCTCTGACATTAATGGACTACTATTAAAACTTATATAATTAATATATACTATATAAATATATATATATATCATTTTAAAATTCAATTAAATTATTTAACCGTGATAAAACCAAAAGGACCAAAGATACCAAACTAAAACATACGTGAAAAACAAAGAAGTTATTACCCAAAATGTAATGTCAACAAGGAATTGTTAATAAAAGTTCCTAAGTAAATAATATATGGAATTATATATATTTATTATTCTTTAATATATTTTAAATAATACTATATTTATTAAATTTTAGGTTTTAATGTTTACGATGGATGTAAATACTTACGGTAAGGTTTTCTCCTCTCATTGTTACATCCATGAGACATACACCATATTCACCACTTATTCCATTATGTGGTGTAAATACTACCGATTATTATATTCTATATCATTAATATATTTATCTTCATATAATTTATAGTTTTTTAAAATATATTTTTTACGAGGCTTACAATTCAAAATATACCAATGTGGTAAGGGTTTGTTTGGCAATCTCATAATTATTCGATACTGTTTTTTTGTCTCCCTTGGGATACTTAATTGATATTTTTATCATAAAATATATCTATATTCATATAATCAATTTATTCATTATATTTTTCAAATAATAGTATTGTTTCCATTATTTGGTACTTAAAATTATTGAGAAACTATTTTTAAGAAAATTTTACTTTACTTCACACTTCTGTTGAAAATACTTTTTCATAGAAATCCATATTTTCTAAATGAAAATTCAAAAATGTATTAAACTTTTCAAAATAACCTATTAAATACATTTTTACCCATTTTAACATATATATAGTTTTTGTAAAGGAATATTATTTTCCTTTTGAAAAAAAATCCTATTTGGATTTTACATAAAATTTGAAGGAATCATAGTTTTAATGTGTATGGATTGAAAGGAATTTTCTGCTTTCATAACCAATAAATATTTTCAATATTATTTTATAAGTTTCTAGGTTAAATTTATATGAAATTTATTTTGAAAATGTTTTTTAAAATTTATTTTTAAAATGAATTTAAAATTAAAAAGTTTATTTTCTCCCAAGAATGTTTTAATGAAATTTTTATGGTATTTGTATTCCTAAAAAATATCAACCTTTTATTATACATATGATACACAAGGGATATATTTTATTTACATCATCAAAATAATTTATTTGGATGGTTCATGATTAGTTTGATTATGGATGTTCTATTTTGAAATTATTCACCATATTACTTTGGATGGTTTATGCTTATGTTTATTGATTGGGGTATGTATTCACAGTTTGTATACTAGTTTTTCAATAAAAATGTATATGTTATTTGGGTTTCTCCATATTCATATAAGGAATTAATTGGAATTGTTATATGATGGTTGGTTCCTGGAATTATATATACCCTTGATGAATCACTCAGTCTCATGAGTTAAATCATTTGAAAAAATTAGATTGTTTTTACCTATAGTATCCAAACTATCTTGTGAAAGGCAATAAATGTGTATATATTTTGAATGGTATTCAATTAATTTTTATGATGTTTGAAATTATATATACGCTTAATATGAATTCCGTTATTGATGTTTAATGAGACTATTTAATTATTTAGAATATCCATGGACAAGATGTATATTTATTTGATTATTTATATAGAATTATTTGGTTATCATTTATTCCTGCCATATTATTCTCATGTTATTGATCATATTTCACGTGTTTAGGTTATTTAACATACCAAATTTATTATGAATTATATATTCATAATAGATTCTGTTGTACACTTACCCTTATTGAGCATCTTATATCACCCCAATCTTATGTTTTATTTTCCCCATGATATGAGGAAGTGGTTTTCGATTGATATGTAAGGATATATATTGATTAATAAGGTAATTCTCATAGAAAATATTCTTTTATATTTAATGGTTTCATATTCTAGTATGTATCTATTTTACCATGACTACTAAACTCTTTGGTATTTTGGTATATTATACCTTTTATAAATTTAAAATGAAATAATGTAGACAATAGCTCTAGCTTAGTTTATTCACAGTCATTATAGTTAGTATCATATCATGTTTAGTAGAATCCTAGGAAAAAAGATTTAGGGAAACACAAATTATTGAACTTAATCCTATGGAATACTTTTAGTATAAGTATAATTACGGGATAACATATTAATGTTATGGTAAGGTAGAAATTATGTGGGTTTCTTAGTAATACATCCAAGTCTGGTCACTAAAATTTTACATGGTTCTAGAAAAGATATATGTAAGAGTAATAACTCCGAAAAAAGCATGTCTAAAATGACTCGATCGTTTCTTGGTACATGATAAAGGTCCATATTATGAACTTATTTCGACACTAAGAGGGTATATTATATAGTTAATTATCATTTTCAATACAAACCATTATGAAATATTTGAAAATAATCCCAAAGAAACCATGTTTATGATTATAAAAAAAGCTATTCATAAAATTTTCAATTTATGATAAGTATATAACTTGTTTTGGGATTATACCTTATGTTTCATAATTTTATATTCTAATATAATTTGCCACATATTTTAGAAATGGAACCTATTGTATGTAATGAAAACTACATCAATTCACGTTAAGGAAAGGGTAAGAGTGATCATTTTATTGATGAGATTAATACAATCCTTAGATGGGAACTAGTCTCCCAAAAATTATCATCATACTAGGACATAGTATCACGTTGTATCATGATAGAGAATGAATTATCTATTAATTATTAATTTTAATGGAATAAATAGAAAAAGAGGATGGAAGATAAAAAATGGATTAAAGGAAGAGTGGAAAGAATGTTTTTCCCACTTGTGATAATTGTAGAAACAAACACCCTGTAACTTTTTTTAAAGTGAATGGGAGTTTTCTATAAGTGTGGAGATAAATAATATAATTATTTTGATTATAAGGGAAATAAATAAGTTTCTAGTGGAAAATCCCATAACTATAAGGTCACGGGTCAATAGATAAATTAATTCCCCATGTGTCATGTAAATATACCTCAAAAGAAGCTAAGTGATCAAGTTCAATATTTATTTGTTACCCTAGATGAAGTGTAATCATTAAAATGATTTTGTTTAGATTAAATAATAATGTTATTGTAGTATTTTATAAGTGATATCCTCATTATAAGAATCATGAAATGTATAAGGATTTTACTGTAGTGTTATTTCTTAATGATTTGAAAGAATATTTTGAATGGTGTATATGACCCATAAAGGTGACACAATAATGAATTTATATTTTTTTAAAACAAATTATGGAGGGAGGATAACCCTTAATATATTCCCAAATATGAGATAATGTTGTTTATTTTGGATATAGAAAGGATTAATATGGATAAATTAAATTATATATTATTGGTGACATTGAAATTGGTTAGTGATTTGATGGTTTATATTTCATTTACTGGATTTTGCTGCATGTTTTGATTTATTGAATATATTAAACCACCTGAGATTTTTTATTTAGAATAATGATTTTTCCTCAATTTTTTACAATGATCAAGGTATTAACATAATTGTAATGTGAAAATAAGAGAAACTTTATATTGTATAGGGGATATAATATTTATTTAGTGACCATACTTCAAAAAATTTTGACTTTGAAGTTGGACAAACATATTTTGGATGAGTCTTTTGGTTAATTCTTTAGGTAATAGATTACATTTAACATTTTTTTATTTCATAACTTGTTCTAACCATTTTTTTCTTAGAAAATATCTAGAAAAATAAGGAATGACTTGTCCTTTTTTATTAAACTAAGGATATGTCAATAATTAATTTTAGAACTTCGTGCATAAAAATTAATTTTTGGATTATCATTTCATGGAGTAAGAGATCAATTAGTAATTTATCAAATAAAAACCAAACGATTATAAAATTTTTATGAAATAAAAACATATAATATAAGTATAATTCCTTTTATTCTTATATAATAATAGAATTTCTCAACATTAGGAATAAGATACTAAAACAAAAATGTAATCCTACTACAATCATTTATAACAAATCAAGTGGTCCATTAAATCATCACACTTTTATGTTTTTAGGTCCTTAACTTTTCCTAGATCATCCACTTTATTGTGATAAATTATCTTTATCATTCTCTATAACTATCTATGTTTTTCTTCCATGTACATAGCTATAATTCCCATGAATGTTCAACAATTAGGACACCTAGTTATATGATTATTATATGTGAAATTTGTACATCCCATTATCTCTTATAAAGAAGATGTTTTATTAACCCTTATCCAAATGTGGTATTTTTGGAAGGTAATTTTCAAATGGAAAACCCTTGATTATTGAGACCAGGATTAAATTATGAGGACATAATTTATTTATGGGGGGTGTAATCCAACACCTAGAGATTTTAATATTTGAACATCATGTTAAATAGTTTATATGACATGAAGAACCAATATAATTAGAAAATATAACACCCTAATACATTATGATATATATTTTAAATAAATTCTATATCATTGATAACAATGGAACACGCAACCCCGAGTCAAAATGAACCATAATATAGATTGATTCTATAACCCAGATGTTAAATTAGTGGTTATAAATATTACTAAAATAAATAAATTTCACACATAAATTCAATGGTTATCTATTTATTTGAAATAAAATATGAACCATATGAAAGATAAATAAATGTTTTCTAAAAAGTTATATTTTTTTTATAAAAGACGGTTTAATCGTGCTTTGAAAGCACAATAAATATTTAATTATTAACAATTTTTTTAAATTTAATTGATAAAATTTACTTAATTTGTGGAACCATCATATCAAAATTATATTTGTGTAATTTTTTTTGAAAACATTTATTTTTTGATAAATAGTGAAACATAAATATTTTTATTGAAAATTTCATTTTCGTTTAAATAATTTGAAAAGATAAATCAATTTTTAAATTGGTTTTAAAGTAATGTTTGTTAAATTATATTACAATATAAATAATTTAGTTAAATTGAATAAATTTCATACTGATTTTTAATATTACAAAATTCTATACTTATGAGAATTTTATCTTCAGGAACTCTCTTTTTCATCGCATCTCTCAGTAACTTTTGAAATAGCATTATACCACATCAGTTAATTAAATTTTAAAAAAATTATTCTATATTTTGAATCATAATAATTTATATTATATAATATTTTCTACATAATATTTTACCATTATTAAAAGTAAAGTAGTAAAATTAAATTACCGTAGTTATGGTAATGATAGATTTATTTGGTGTTAAACCAGGAAGATAAGAGCTAAAATGAACTTTAAACATGTAAAAAACCTATTTTATAGCCATATTTAGACCCTATAATCTCTATGATTCTATAATTACCCATTTTGGAATCTTGGGAAATGATAAAATCGTTTTTGTAATTTATTATTTTCAAATATTCTATGTGTTCCCTCTACCCCGCTTATTGAATGCCACCCACTCTCCTCCCTTCTTCACACTTTCAAACCCATTGGTTTGGTCAATAATAAAACAAAAATAATTCTATAATTCCTATAACTCATCCTATATGACTTTGTTCTTGTAAATCCATCCAAGGAAGAATTTTGGTGCAAACCAGAAGATGTTCTCTAAATAAGAGGTAACGTTCTTCAATAGAATATTTTAATTTCTTCATTCACCTACATCAAATAAAATTTAAAATTTATCATATAATAACTTAATTATATCACATATACTAATATTTTTTATGTTAAGGTTACATAATATATATATCTCATCTTCCCTCAAATGGGAAATGAAATTGTCGATCATATGTATGGAGGACCACCACCTCACAAACTGACCTAGTTAATTTTTCCGTCACTGCTTCTCATTGATTAATATAAAGATGGATTTAAAGTATATATATTTACATATGATATTTTTAACATAACTGTACTTATATTATTTTTATATCACATATACCCATTTTAATTTCCTTTCCATAATGGATACAATAACATCCCTCGAGTGTACGACTGACTACCTCCTCACTAAGTGATGCAATTCGTTCTTTACTTTTGATTTACATCGGAGGTAATAAAGATAATTTTTAGTAAACTTATATATATATATGACCTAAAGATAATTATTTAAATACTATATCACTTCTAACTGTTTACCTTCTAACCCATCAAAAAACAATAACATTTCTTATACGTACAACATACTACCACTTCACGAACCAATGTGATGCGTTTTCATTTATATTTTACTTAGATGGTAATAAGGATAGATAAATCAAATGAATATGATATAAATATATATTATATGAAATAATAATGATTATGTTAGGTTGAAATATTATTTACTATTTTATCATTCCATCCATTGAGAAAATAGAATTTTTATTCACGCGTATGTATGGCCCCGTCTCCATGAACAATGTAGTTCATGTTTTTATATATAACTTTAATGTATTAATATAATACATATTTAATGAATATATATGATAATTATATCATGGTTAACATTATAGAAATGTTTTAACCATTATCAAAGTATAAGGACCAAAAATTCCGAACCAAAACATACATAAGAAACAAAGCAGTTATTACCCAAAAAGTAATCTTTACAATAAATTGTTAATAAAAATTAATAAGTAAATAATATATGGTAATATATATGTATTTTTATTAAATTGATATATAATAAACCTATATTTATCATATAGGAGTCTTAAATGTGTACAATCGATTTCACGACTTATGGTGAGGGTTTCTCCTCTATCTTTTATGTCTCTAAGATATACACAATATTCACCACTTATTCCTTTGCGTGGTGTATATAATATAAATTTGCATATTTTATGTCATTTATATATTTATATTCATATTATTAAATGTTTTAATTGATTATTTTTTAATAGATCTCACTATTAATAATTTATGAATGTGGTTAAGGGTTTTTCACAATCTCATCATTATTCGGGATTATTTTTTTAAGTATCCCTTTGGAGAATTATTTTATATATTTATCTTAAACTCAATATATTTTATATCTTTTTTTTCATAATTATTTTTTTCAATTAATATTTCCATTATTGCACTCTCTATTACTTAAAATTATTGATTACATTATTTTAGAAAATTTGACTTTATGAATCTCTTCAGTCAAAAATCCATTTTCATTAAAATCCATGTTTTCTAAAAAAGTTTTAAAAATGTGTTTAAAATTTTAATTTTTTTTTTCAATTATGATTTTTTTATAAATATTTTTAAGGTAATATTCATGTGGTTTTAAATGAAATTCTAATTTGGATTTTACCTGAAAAGTGAATGGAATCCATATTTTAATTTGTACTCCATAAACAAAATATTTTACCTTCATGGCAACTCATTGTTTTAAATCCTTTATTATAATTTTTTTAGTTTATTTTCAAATAAACATATTTTAATTTTTTAAAATTTAAAATTTAAAATTCATTTAAATGTAAAAAGGTTATTTTCCTCCAGATTATTTTAATTACATTTTAATGGTATTTCTATTCATAAATGACATATATCATTTATTATAAATAAGATACATTGGGGATATATTTTATTGATATCATCATTATTATTTATTTAGATAGTTAATCATCAGTTTGATAATGGATGTGATATTTTTATTTCATTCTCTAAGTTACTCTGTATGGTTTATGGTTATGTTTATTTATTAGAAAATATATTGACATTTCATTTTATAGTATTTCAATATGAATGTTTATATTGTTTATATAACTCCAATATCATATGAGGAATTAATTATAAATTGTATGTGATGGGTGGGGACTGGAATTATATATCCCCTCGATGCGTCAGTGGGTCTCATCTGACAAATCAGTTTGCCAAATGTGATAGATTTTTACCCATAGTATTTAAAATACCTTGTAAAAGTCCTTGAAATAAACTCTCTTGTAAAAGGTCATGACAATAGTTTAATGATGTTTCACATTATTAATACCCTAATTATGAATTTAGTTACTGATATTCCATGTGATTATTTGACTAGTCTGAATATCTATGGATAAGATTCAAGACCATGTGATTATTTATATGGTATTATTTGATTATAATTCATTCATGCCATATTATTCTCACATTATTTATTAAATGAAAATTTGTTTAGTTTTTTACCTAACAATATTTAATATTCCTTATTTATAAATAATAGATTATATTGTATGCTTACCCTTAGTGAACATATGATCTCACCTGTTTCTTATGTTTTATTTTCTCCATGAAACTGTGAAGTGTTTTTGGATTCATTTGAAAGGATAAAATATGAGGAATTTATGTGTTTAAATTAAACTATGTATCTACTTTACTAATGTAACACCCTGATATTTTGGTTATTTTTTTTCAAATTAATTTAATATTTTGATATTATTCATTTCACAGAACACTAAAAATATATTTTCACTAAGTGATAAATTCCTTTAACACAGAGAATACATTGTGTATGTTAAATGAAATCCCATATTGGCATATGTTGCATGAAACAATAAGGATAGAGTACATTACAGACAATATTGACCATCCTCGATGGCTTGCCTAACACACAAGACCAAGTGTTACCTAACTATAATATATTATTAAAAATATTATTATAATGAGATATAACCTATTTATTATGATGATGGATATGAATAGTATTCAATAAATTATTAAAATATGTGGGTTACAAAAAATACAATATTAATTCATAGGTTTCCAATTAATTATAAATGAATATGAAAACCGATTGAATATAATAGAAAATATCATTATAGTCACAAAGCTATTTAAACCTAGTAAATTAAATTAATTAAAATTGGTAAGTGATATTAATATAATAACTATTTTTTATATTCAATAAATTATTTTTTATATTTATCAAATAGATTCGATAGACGTAAGATAATAACAAACCCAATTTTATGAATAAAAACCTATATTTTTATTAAGGCATTTTTACCATTTTTAATGGAGAACCCATTTAAATCCCAATTTTGGAACTTTTATAGATTTAATATGTAAAAATAAATATTATATTTGGAATCAAAACATAACAATCAGGTTAGGATACATTTTTGGTATTTTTATTAAAGGATTTTTCTTTTAATGAAAAGTTAAAAATACTGGATTTTATCTCAAAAATGTGTTTTCATATTTTTTATTTATAAGGTTAAATTATATTTATTAAATGGTGTAATAGTTTAGTTAGATAATAATTTTACCAAAAAATAAAATTTATGTCATTGGAAACAATTCAAAATTGAAATTGGATCTAAAAACATAGAAATATTTTGATGGTTTTTACTTTTAAAACCAGTAGTGTCGTCCAAAGAATTAGAATAATTTTAAATTAATTTCAACCACTTTTGTGATTAGAATTGGAAAAACTGGATTCATTATTTGAAATAAATATTTTTTATAAGGTCTAATAAGGTCAAATTTGTTTATTACAAAAAATATTAGTGAATGTATTTAAAATTAATTACCTTCATGAAGAGAAAAATTAGGTTAATAAAGCACTAAACCTCAAATTTAAGACCCAAAACGACCTAGACATTTGTAAAACACCCTTTTTCTCTCCATATTTAGACCCTATAATCAATTTTATAGATCTTTTTACATTATTATATCCAATTTCAACATTAAAAACGTGAGTTTAATTCTCTCTTCAAATATTTACAAGAGTGTCACTCCTTATCCACTATAATAGGAAACCATCTCTACCCATTCCACACACCTCTCAAACATTTTCTGTTTAGAAAATATCTACAAAAATAGCCTCCAAAAAATCATACTTTTTACCTTGAAGTATCCCTTTGGGTAAAAATCCTCTGAAGGAATCCTTTTGGCACAAACCAAAAAGAGTTTCCCAATTTAGAGGTAATGTCTTCTCTCAAGCTCATTTCCTTTATTTTCCCTCTTCACCCCCTATGCTCCATTTATTAAATTATTTTTAAAAAACATAGTATAATACATATACTAGGATGTTATTATGCAATTATTTCTTCTTACAATTACACAAACCTCCATCTAATGGATATCAAATATACTGTTTCTGTGTACGATTAACTACTACCTCACGAAACGAGGATTGTTCATTTCTCCATTACCACAAATCATGGTGGCCATTATAACGTAAACTCTATTTATATATGTTTTATATGATCTCTATTATTCATTTAATATTATTTATTAATTTTTAAAACACATTCCTTTTTTAATTCCCATTTTTTATTAATACAATAATCTTGTTTGAGGGAGTGCAGACTATTGCCCCCTCAAAGTGATGTGATTCATTCACAAACCACATAGAATGTATGGGTTTTGTGAAATTATATGATATATATAACATATTAATTATAATTTAATATATATATATATATATATATTTCATTTATATAATTTCTTTCAGTACGTCAGTAAAAATAGAAATAGTGTTCATTCGTACCTACGACATTCCGTCTCCATGAACGGCGTATTCCACTTCGTAGTTCATTATTATATAGATTATTATAATATAAATATGATGGATATAAATTATATTTATATCATGATATAAATTATTTAATCATAAAATAAGTATAAGGACCTACGGTGTAACAAATTAAGAGAAAAGCGAAAAAAAAGAAAATATTACACGAAGTGAAACCATAACATATGATCATTAACAAGAGGGTAATATAAGGTCATAATAAAACCATATATTCTATTAGATATAATAATATTCTTCTATAAAATATTCATAATAAACCTATATTTATTATATAGGACTCTTGTATGAGTACAAAGAGAGTCTAGACACAAGGTAAGAGGATTTCATCTCACTTTTAATTTCCGTGAGATACATGTCAACATTGGAAATCATTCCTTTTTTGTGGTGTATGTACTACCCATTATTATGTTATATTTATATTATAATTAAATTTATGGGTATTCATATTTCCATTTTATGAACCTTCCTTCTTGGGGTTTATGTTTTAAAAGTTACCAGATCGGTAAAATAGTTTCGTATCAATTTGCCTTCATTGAGGATCATGTTTTTTTATGCACCTAAAATCTTTTTAGAGGTGTATATACTTCAATTTTACATGTAATATAATGAATATAATTCTTTTCATGATATATTAATCTTCAGATAATTTCATTTTCTTACATGGAGACTACGATCCCAAGTTATCAAGTCAGAAGATTTTTTAAGGCAATCTCATCACTGTTTGAGATTTTTTATGTTTATGATTCCTTTGATGAAATCTTATAATACATATTTCAAGAACACTCATGAGTTTCTTTATCCTCTGTTTTTTCAATATATCCTCATGTTTTAGTACCATTTTCCACCATTTTGTACTTGAGATAATATTTCTATGTAAAATATGATCATCTCTCTCTTCGGTTGAAAATATATTATACTCAAAAACCATATTTTCGAAAATGTTTTCAAAAATATTTTCAAAAGAACCATGAATATAATTTTTAAGGAAATTGTATTTAAAAAAAAATTGGTTTCAACGATTCCATTAGATTTTTTTAAATCTACTTTCAAAGAAAAAGGTTTTCAATAGGTTTTACATTATAAAAATAGTTTTCAAATAATTAAGAATATATTCCTCAAGAAATATTTTTGATAGATATTTCTAAAATATTTTACATATAATATGACATATGTTGATGTTACTCATTACCATATAGGAAATTTTCTAATGTTTTCATTCATATCCTTTCTACGAATTCTTTATGATTAATGTCAAGATATTTATGAAGATCATTTCCCTTTCATGGGTTACATATTTATGAAACCCGCTTCTTCTCATGGGTTATGCTTTTATGAAATGGTTATAAAACCTATATATTTTCTATAGGTTTAGATGTGATGAAATTTTAATCACACTCATTTCATTTCATGGGTAATAATTTGGTGTTTATAAAACCTTTGTATTTTTATGGGTCATGATATGATAAATGTTTTATTATCCTGTCGCACATGTATGAATGATTTTATTGTGAGATGGGTGGGACCTATATTTCTTTATAATTCATTGGGTAATTATTGATGACTTATGTGTATAAATATTATGAAAGAACCTGATTACATGTTCACAATTTTATTCATGGACCTCGTTGCATGTCCATAAGTTTATGTGTGAACCTGATTACATGTTCACAATGTTATGAGTGAAACTTATTATGTGTTCACAATGTTATGCATCAAACTGGTTTCATGTCCATAAGTTTATGTGTGGATCTGATTACATGAACACAATGTTATGCATGGATCTAGTTTCATTTCTATTTGGTAATGCGCGGACCTGATTATATTTTAACAATGTTATGCACGGGATTGGTTTCATATCTATAATGTTATATGTGAACATGATTACATGTTATAAATGTAATGTATGAACCTAGTTACATTTCAAAAAGTAGATTTTGGGGCCTGATTTACGGTCTTTATGTAAATGAGTGAACCTATTTATACTTATACATGTTCACAATGTTATAAACCAACATTCATGCCAAAAATTCCATGTCTTTTCTAATGTTTTGCTTCCTTGGCCTATGTTCATTATTTTATTATGATCCATGTCTTATGAACTTCCATTCTCTATTATGTTCTCTAATATGTATGGAATGATCATTAAATGTTATTCTCAAGTTCCATACCGTTTTGTTTATAATATGATTATGCATTTCCTTTATTTTCCCTTACTATGAATCTCATCTCACCCCTTTCTTATGTTTCCTTTCCCTATGGTATGAAGAAAATTTTTAGGAATATGTAATAAAGGAAAAGATATTTTTGGGATATTTTGAGGATCTTTCACGAGGATAGATGATTTTGTTTCTACGTTTCAAAATTTACTAAACTATTACAGCCCTTGGGCATGTATTTTTACAATGCACTAAATATTTATCTAAAATGATGTAATATCCGTGTATGTTAATACTCTTGTTGGCGCCAAAATTTGGAACAAAGAAGAGGCCCAAAGAAGGCCCTATTGACTGTCTCGTGAAGCCACTTCACGGAGTTCCTCAGCACCACAGCTGCTGCGAAGTACAAAGGTGGGATGCTTCGTGAACCCATTTGACGTTCACGAGGCCGCCGCGAAGCAGGGAGGTGGGATGCTCTGCAAACGCATTTGACATTCGTGAGCCTGCTGTGAAGCAACCGAGTTCCCCTTCACACCACGTCAACTCTGCTCCACGACGCCCCTTGAATATAAATACCGGGATCCCCCTGAGCCCAGATGAGGACAATCCAACCTTTCGGCTTCCAAGCTCCCGAATCGCGAATCATCCTTCCACTCTGCGAACCAAGAGATGTGTGAGGTACTTCTGATCCACGAAGTGCTTCCCCTCCATACCGTTTTGGTCCCATCTTCCAAGAGGGATGCCTTTCACAATGCCTAAGGGCCTTCACAAAGGAAGGGGATCCCCAAGGGGACCCAGGATATCACGGAGCGTTTATGATTTGCAAAACACCCTTCATGTAGATATGATCCACATGCTAAGGTAAGGACATTGTACTTTGCGAAGCACATTGCTTCCTAACACCCTGATTCATGAGGCACCTTTTCTCCGTGAGGCTGTGCTCCATGAATGACTTTCTACTTCACGAAGCACCCCCACATGCACATTTTCCCTATGTTTAGGTTAAGGCACCCCACTTCGTGAAGCACACCAATTTTCAAGTGCCCTCCGCCACGTGGAGCAATAGAGCTTTACAAGGCCCTTCCCTATGGAACCCTCTGCTTGGAAATTCCTTCTCTCGTGAAACCCTCCAGGTTTGCACAATTTGACTTCAAATTCCCTGGGACGACACCGCCCGTTGCGTTGCTTCACCTAATACTTCTTCGCATAGGCACGCTAACGAATATTGCTTCTTCACATAGCCACACTAATGTGGACCCCTCAATGGTTCGCTCTGCAATACCCCATCACCACGGCGTTGCTGATGCCTTCTCTCCCACAAGGAGCAGAGGGTACTGGTTATGTAAGTATTAGGGGTGTGGAGAAAACCCACCTCATCTGAGCTGCCGGATGTTAAACTGCCAAGCACCATCGTCCTCATCACATAACGTTAAATTGTGACATCACCACATGCCTCTCACGTGGGGTGCCCCCACCATGGACATTCTCCATGCCCCTGGTCTCCACAAGGGATGACATCCTCCTTATTGGAGTGATTTTTGTCCGTGGGGGAATGGCGTCCATATTGTGGTAACCCCTAGATTTCCTTCTAGGATGCAACATCCTTGCTCCTCCTTTGATCTCCGGTACCCAATGATAGCAGAGGGTGTGATAGGGAACATGGATCCTCCTTTCTTCGGTCCCAAATCCCTCTCCCACTTTGCTTTGTTTCCCTTGGTCCTCTATCCTGGAGTATGTCCCGACTTCTTGGGCTGTTCTACGCGTAAGCCCCTCTTCACTTCCCACGGATGCACCTTTCACGACGTGGTCGTCAGGCCTTTACTGCCTCTCGTTTCTCACATGGAGCATGACTCACGTGAGATTAGAGTAAGCATCGAACGTGAAATCACCCCATCCCGCATGACGTTAAACTATATTCTTTTTCACCCGAAATACGATGACTTTTGATCCATTGTAACGCATAGTACATAGGAAGCCTCCCGGAGGTTCAAGTCCAACACCCTAGGAAGCCTAGAGTGTAAGCCCCAACCCAACCCAAACTACGAGGACTTTGATCCATGTTAAGGCATGGTATGTAGGAAGCCTCCATGATGTTCAAGTCCACAACCCATTGGTCACTCTGACCCCCTTCACATCGGTTCACCAGCACTGGGCAACCTAGAGTGTAATCCCCAACCCAACCTGAACTACGAGGACTTTGATCCATGTTAAGGCATGGTACGTAGGAAGCCTCCCCGAGGTTCAAGACGAACAATCATTGGCCCCAACCATCTCTATGTCGGTGTGCCAAGCCCCTTTTCACCCAAAATATGAGGACTTTGATCTATGTTAAGGCACAATACATTGGAAGCCTCCTCGAGGTTCAAGCCCACCATCCATCGGACCCTAGGTCCACCTTCACGTCGGTTCACCGACACACCTTCTGAACTACGTGGTCTTTGATCCATGTCAAGGTATGGTACGTAGGACGCCTCCCTGAGGTTCAAGTCCAACACCTTGGGAAGCCTAGAGTGTAATCCCCAACCCAACCCAAACTACGAGGACTTGGATCTATGTTAAGGCATGGTACGTAGGAATCCCCCCTGAGGTTCAAGCCCACCATCCATCAGAACCCATGTCCACCTTCACATCGGTTCACCGACACCCCTTCTGAACTACGTGGTCTTTGATCCATGTCAAGGCATGGTACGTAGGACGCATCTGTGAGGTTCAAGTCCAACACCTTGGGCAGCCTAGAGTGTAAGCCCAACCCAACCCAAACTACGAGGACTTTGATCCATGTTAAGGCATGGTAAGTTGGAAGACTTCCCGAGGTTCAAGACCACCATCCATCAGACCCCAGGTCCACCTTCACATCGCTTCACCGACACCCTTTCCGATCTACGTGGTCTTTGATCCATGTCAAGGCATGGCACGTAGGAATCCTCCCCGATGTTCAAGTCGAACAATCATTGGCCCCGACCATCTCCGTGTCGGTGTGCCAAGCCCCTTTTCACCCAAACTATGAGGACATTGATCCATGCTAAGGCATGGTATGTAGGAAGCCTCCCCGAGGTTGAAGCCCACCATCCATCGGACCCCAGGTCCACCTTCACGTCAGTTCACTGACACCCCTTCTGAACTACGTGGTCTTTGATCGATGTCAAGGCATGGTACATAGGATGCCTCTATGAGGTTCAAGTCCAACACCCTGGGAAGCCTAGAGTGTAAGCCCTACACCACCCAAACTACGGGGACTTTGTTCCATGTCAAGGCATTGTACGTAGGAAGCCTCCACAAAGTTCAAGCCCACAACCCATTGGTCTCTCCGACCCCCATCACGTTGGTTTGACCCCATCCAGTGGTAAGCGTTGTGATCCCATTACAGCGGTAAGCTATTGTGACCCAATCCAGCAGTAAGCCATTGAAACCCTCAATTGGTGGAAATCCATCGTAAAATGAACTACATGGAATTTGATTCCCTGCCAAGGGGATACGTAGGAGGTCTCTTCAAGGATCAAGCCCAAAGTCACCATCACCCCATGACATTTCCATCCCATCTACCACCCACTTCGTTCCATCACTCCATCATCCATCCTGATTCTTACCCAGGCCACCAAATCCCAGTTGAATCATGCCACCCCATTCCCCACTCCCACTAGAATCATTCAAGAAGTCACCCAAGTGTTGGCCCCAATATCGGTATTCCCTCCAAGGGGGGTTCCTCTGTCTGATCCACTCTAGTCAGTGTTCCAATCTGCCCGATCCATCTCCGTGGGACATTAAACTTGTGGCATACCCTGTGTTAAACATAGGAAGCTGAGGAAAAACTCAGATACACGCCTATGGCATATGATTCCCCAAGTTTTATGTGGGATTCATTGGGCTTCCGCGCCCTTGAGAAGACCTATAACAAGGGACAGAAGACAGACACGCCAATCCCCCAACATCCAGACATGCCAGTGATTCCCCAACGTGACTACTCCCCTAACCGAAGGTTGCTTACCTAACCAGACCCATTGGAATGTCCTGACAAAAACAACGTAATTAACTGGTGTCCATGAAGATATGGAGTCGATAAGAGTTTCACGAACATCGTATTAAATCTATAAGGGAGACCCAAACTAGGTGACGAGTTCCAAGGAGGAATCCACAGAAGCAAGAACCGACATCCCATCATACCTTTTCGATCATGGAGAAGACGTCCCTGAATAATGAGCTGATGCCACCCACCTTTGGAAAGAGGGAATGCGGTGTAACAAAAAGCCGCCTCCCTCATCCCCGAACAAGGCAGATGCACGCGCCCCGGTGAAAGCATCAGAAACAGAAATGGTGAACCTGATGTGAAATTATTCTCCTCAATATGGAGATTAGTAGCGCTCGGGGAATCCATAGATTGACATGTCACCGGATCCAGCTATTCGGTGCTGGGTCTTGCCAAGAAAATAGCGGGCTTAGGGTGAAACTCACCCGGAGTTGGGGTAGTAGAACGTAGGACATCCTGTTCTGCAACGTTGTCCGCACAGATCCCTCTTATCGGCCACAGAAGACGGAACGACACTAGGGCACTGGTTTTCGATCTCTTTTCTAAGAAGTGTTAACGAGTTCATCTCCTTGCATTCAGAAACCAAGTTGTTGCATCCAGAGCCCGATCACCTACCCACCAGTGTAGGGGAAAGGAAAATATCGACACGGATACACCGCACAGTTCCACCTCTTCTATGACGGCCTCGACTGCCGTGACTGCTGGGTGCCTACGCCCCCTCTCCCCATCGGAAATTATCCAGCAAATGGTAATTAATGACATCATACGCAGGTATGAGGAGGAGGGGATCATACCCACCAGAGATATGTCCAGACTAGATCTCAAGGTGTCCACGCCTCTCCGTCATCGCCACCCTCGAGGGCTACGTAGGGAGCCCCTGCTCCCCACCCCAACATTCAATCGTTTTAGGAGCCTGTCCCCGGAGCGCCTTGATGAATCCCTGTAGTACGCTGATGAGGTGGGCGATGTCTGACCCAGCTCGTTCGGAGTTCCAATCTAGGGGCTCCCAATAAGGGCTCCCACCCGGCAGCGTCAGCGCCGTCGTCTGGTCCTGTCGGAGGAGCAGGTTAGCTATGCACCTACACTACCAACCCTGGCTCGTCCGACCTGACGCCAGCGTTGGGCATGAGGTGAGGAGGACTCCCACCAAGGGGCGTCAACATAGACAGCTACTGTGGCCTGAGACACCACCGAAGCATATCATCAAGTCCCTGTATACACCGACCATGGGCGCTTATATGCACAACCGGGATCGAGGCCCCAACCACCCCATGGGCAGGCTGGGTCGACTCTCCTGGTCGCAGGCATGAGCAGTGGTCGTCGTGAACCAACCCGCGGTGATGCCAACCCGTACAGAGTTCCTCCCTATACCACTACTATAGAGAGCGTGGGCCTTCCCCCGATCCGGGGCTTGACATGGAGGTCCACCCCATTCCACACCCAATCTGAAGGAAGGTCCTCCCCATGGTAGTGATGTTCGGTACAGAAGCCTCTCCCGCACCCATCACACTAGGTATGGAGTCCTTCCTCCTGCCCCCGACCGTCGATGTGGGGAAATTACCTATACGGTCCACCTCCAATGCGGGGATCCCCCCTACATCCTCTCCGCAGCTGGAGAAGGTCCTCCTCACCCCGGCCACCAGAGGGGTGAAGGCCAGCCTCGCTCCACCCGCCCCAAGCATAGAGGTCCTCCCCATGCTCTTGCCAGTTCCAGCGGAGGTTTTTCTCATTCTAGTGCTGTTCATGGAGTTCCTCCCCATGTCCTATTTGACATTTGTCTCGGTGATCCTTACACCTATGATCTCTCAGGTGGAAACCTTCTCCACCCCGGCACCAGTGCAGTAGAAGGACCCCTTGTCAGAAACTGGCCATGTCTCGAGGAACCACCCAGGGGAAGGAAGGTGGGTCGTCGCCACCACAAAAAGAATCTTGGGAAGGCCCGGATAGAGATCAAAATGGTCCACTTCTCAGAATCTAAAGTAGAGTACAACTCATCTCTAGAACTCTCCCCTCACTCATCTAAGTCAAGGACCGGGGCAGGGATGAGGCACATCAACCTGGTGCTCCCAGAATGTGAAGTCCACAGGATTCATGCTTCTCTTAGAAGGTTTATCCAGGAAGATGAAAGCCTGGCGACTCCGCAGGTTACAGTCATGCATTCACCACCACCATCCCCCCCTATCGCGACGTAGCGGCCCAGTCACTCCACTCTTTAGAGGACAACCCAAGAATAGGTGGCCAGTCAGCCCGTTCGCTGAATTCTCCACCGGCCAACCTGTCGTCCCATCGGTCTTCCTTAGTACCACTTCTAGTTCCTCAACCACCCCCATTTGGCGAGTGGGGAAATCAAGGGCCGGACCAAGAATTTGAGTCGAGGAGCTTTTGGAGCATTCTTATATCAGACCACATCTTTGATGAGTTATGGCCCGTGGCAGTGCAAGATTTCTGCATACCCAAGTCTCTCACCCCAGAGGAAGTTGAGTGTATTCGCTACACCCTCTGGGCGATGCATTTCAGTCTCCGTCATCATCACGTAGTTTATCCAAGGAGCCAAGAACATTTCAAAGACGTCAGCGAGCAATGTTGTCTAGTCGATCTTGCCTCACTCCTTGTGGCCCAATGCCCCGAGTCATCAGGTTGCCGTGAGGCCCTCCAGCAGCAATGCATTCAGAGTATCAAGGTACTCCGCAGAATTATCAGGGAGGCTAGCCCCCCCACCACATGCAAATCCATGGCTGAGGGAAGTATGAAACCCTCATCTTCATCCCTATCCGGCGACAGCCCGACTCGCTATGCGATATTGAGGACATGCCCCCAGGAAGGGTCACGGTCCACATGGCTGACGTAGTGGACAAGGAGGACAAGCTGGAGTTTCTCGTTGGAGACTTACCCCCTCAGGGTGTACTGCCAGTGTTGTACCCATCCTGGAGGATTACCCGTTAGCATAGGAACCTCCTAGTTCTCCCTGTTCCAACCGAGTCATTAGTACTCATCCAGAATGTTAGTAAGGGGAAAGAGCATGTCAGAGCTGTCAAGCACTCCGACCCGTCCACCTCGGGGTAGAAGACAGAGGAGGACCCCAAGAAGGCCACGTTACAATGGAAAATTTCTGAGCAGAAGATGTTGATCAAAAAACTCTTGGATGAACATGCTACAGAGCGACGACCCGACTACGGCGATCCTAGGCAGGTGCATAAAGGGAAGGGACAACTCCCTCCGGTGAGATGCCTCTGAGAAACCCTGATCATACCGCTCCTGCGGATAGGGGTGAAGCCCGAAATCATGGAAAGAGGGTGCAGTATGTCTCACCAAACCCTCCTGAACGACGGTACAATCCAAGGAATCCTACTAAGGTTCCCCCAGCTTCCCTATAGGTCACTCCATGATCTTTTGAGCCTCTCTACCATGTTGAAGAACCCAACAATGCACTCGTGGTTAGGGATCCCCATCAAGATAGTGACCCCCGCACGAATGATCCTATGGTGGCGCTCATAGCCCGCCTTGAGGCATTGGAAATGTGGTAGGTGGTGATCCCACCAGATGGAAAGCCATATCCGGCATGGGTGGATGACATGTCGGCGCCTCCAAGTTTCATGAATCCTACCTTCTCCCCCTTTAATGGGATAGGGGACCAGCCGCAACATATGCACCACTTCAACTCAAGGTGCGGGCCTATGTTGGGGACTCCAGCATAGTAGGAGGCTGCCAAGCTCCGCTCTTTTGTTCAAACACTAGAGGGGATGACATTCTTCTGGTATAGCCAACTCCCCATCAGATCTGTGACCAGATAAGAGGACCTTCGCAGACAGTTCCTCTAATAGTTCAGCTATACCACCTAGAAAACAATCATCGCCGACCTCTTCAAGTGCAAGCAAGGGCCTGATGAGTGAGTCGCTGACTTTATCACTCAGTGGAAGGGGCTCACATACTCCCTTGACATGCCACTGACTTAGGAGCAATTACTGACGATGTGTGTGGGGAATGTCAAGACAAAATTGGTTCCCTCCCTGATCACTCAGAACTATCCCGAAGGATTTAGACACTTCTCTGACAAGGCCCAGTGCCTCGAGGAAGCCCTACAACAGGCCATCCATGCACGTCTATTTCCCCCTGTAATCCTAGAAAGAAGAGCTTCCATAGCCAAGCCCACCGCGGTGGCCCAAATAGAATCCCCTATGAAACTAGAATTGCTACCAACAACACCGGCCCCATAGCCTCGCAGAGGCCCTCTACCTCAGGCACAACTTCCGGCTCAGCAACATCCTCAGAATTGGAAGGAAGCTCCGCGTAATGTGCCGCCACCACCCAGGAGGGACAATCAGGGTCCACCTCTTCGATAGGATCCTCCGGTCCCCCATCAGGGACATGCTCTAAGCGCCCCCTATCCAAAAATAAGACACCTGACATACTCGTTTGGTGAGAATCTGGTCCCTGGTTTCCTTCGTAGTGCCCTAAAGTTGGGGATTGTACGCTTACCCAAGTGTAGAAGTCCAGAAGAGGTGAATCTCACTGATCACCCAAACTACTGCCCCTATCATCGGATTTTGGGGAACACCCTCAAGCAGTGCTATGTGATTAAAGACTGGCTCCAAGACCAGGTCGATAACAACATAGTATGGTTGGGCCCGACCCCGACACAAGTGGCAGGTGTCTTTGTAGGATCAGATAGTGGTAGTGACAGTGAAGGCGAGTGGAAGCAGGTTTCTAGAAGCAGATCCCAGAAGTACGATGACTGGATGTTTCGTAAGACGATTTCTCATGCCCTTGGCATTATCCATGCACACCTAAATTAGCCAGAGCTATCAGAAGCTGCGGCCGCCACTTCTGCATCATCATCTCAGCCGGCCTCTTCCCAGAAGAGCAAGCATCGGAAGTGCAAGAAGAAGAAATGTGCTCCACCAATGCCATCATCGTCCCGTACTCTTGGAGACTTAATACCCCCTGATATGAGGATACCTCTCAGAATCCACCCAGTGGTGGATGATTCGTCAAGTGACAGTCAAGGGTACGCTTTGGTTAACACCGTTGAGTTGGTAACCCCCTATATGACTCCCGAAGAGGAGGAGCGCCAAGAGAACCTCCCCAATGTCCCAGCCGACGCCAGCGTCGAAGGAGATGCGGCTATATGGGTCATCGAGGTGCATCAGTTGGCACCTCCAACCAGGCTGTGCATGCCATTGAGACCAGACAGCAGGCCCAATGCAGAGCTCAGCACACACAACCTCTTCTTCCAGTGTCATCAAGACCGTCTCCACCACCATTTGTGCTAATGGATCAGGCATAACCACTTCAGTTGTACCACGACTAGCATCACCCCGCTACAGGCCAATCTCAGTCATCCGGTCCGCATTCGATAGCTACTCTTCAGGATTCGACTACTGGGTTTGCGAGATATGCCCAGTACCAGTCAGCCGCCGGTCTAGCCAGCAAGGCCCGCCATGCCTTCAATTGAAGAGCGGCTTCCTGCAAGTAGAAGTTCACACCTGGCGTAGAAGTACTATATCCTCAATCACCTCGATGGAATCCCAGTGAGGATTTGTATCCTTTAAGCCCTTCTCCCATCGCCATATATGTACGAGGCCCTCACTGATGCTTTAAGGAGCACCCATCAGTTTGAGACAGAGGTAGAAGATACAGAAGCCTTTCATGCAAAAGTAGTTGAGAATTCTAAATGCCAGACCATCATCTTGTTCTTAGGAGAAGATGAAGGCTATCCCATACAAGGGCATACTTTCCTGCTATACATCACCGGACAATTCAACAGTGTGGAGGTTTGCCGCTGTCTCATTGAAACTGGATTCAGGATCAAACTTATCCTGACATGGATGCTGCAGAAGATGGGGTTATCCGAAGATGACCTGACTCCCTCCGATTTAAGGATCCAGTGGTATGACAGGACATAACAGACCCCAGTAGGCAAGATCCGTCTGAGGATCCAGTTCAGTGGCCTAGTTGCCAGTACTGAATTTATGGTCGTCTCCCAGGACACCACGTATAATACATTGATGGGTAGACCATTGCTCCACCTACACACGACAGTCCCCTCATCATATTACTAATGCCTCAAGTACTCCATTAATGGTATAGTAGGAATACTCCAAGGTGATGTGTCTCCTTTCACCTATTGTGAATCCTGTTATCTAGATGCTGACTATTACAAGAGCAAGGATAAGTATATTCTGGAAAGTGAGGTTGAGCCCACCCCAGTCACAAGTGACCCCTGGGAAGGTCTGGATGATGCCTACATCTTCCTGATCCATCTATTGGAGGCCACGAACCCTGACATGGGGAAGTGCTTTTTCGTCTCGCATATAAGTGGAAGGAATATTCCCAAGTACAAGAGATGGTGGAAAATCACATCGTACTCCTACAAAAACCAGGATCGGGTGATCCCGAAACCTCTTACCCCCGTACGATATCGGGATGTCTGCCCCATGGGAATGGCAGTACGTCATACATGTCTGTTTCACCGGGCTGGAATTAACTGGCTCAAGCCAAATAGCCACTATTGCTTTGATGTTATCAAGCATGGCCCCTTTGGCCGAAGACCAGATGGGATTGGATTGAATGACTTCATTGCTATGGTCTCAATGTCACGTGAATCTCCTGATATGCTATCCACTACTATCCAGGCTGGTACCAGGCTCCTGTCAGGTTCTTCTAACCTAGGGGAATCTCCACCCACTGGTAATCCCTCCACCGCAAGCAAAGAATAGGATTTGGAGGATGCTCCCCCTGCCTTTGAAGAAGGCGTCTCTTCCACGGTTGATGAACTGGTATAGGTGAACCTTGGTAGCGAAGCAGATCCGAGACCCACATTGAACAGTGCCACCATATCCCCCGAGGAGTAGCAGCAGTGCGTGGAATTCCTTAAATAGCACTGTGATGTGTTTTCCTGGAGTTACGATGAGATGCTAGGACTAGACCCTTAGGTAGCCGTCCACCTCCTTATTCTCCCGACTAACCATCGCGGGTTCAAGAAGCCTCACAAAAAGATGCACCCTTCTCACGGTGCCATGGTCGAGGCCGAAGTTGACAAGCTTATCAAATCAAACTTCATCAAGGAGGTCTAGTACCTCAAGTGGTTACCCCACATCACGCCAGTCAGGATAAAGAACAGATAGATCAGAGTCTGCATCGACTTTCGAGATCTCAACCATCACTGTCCAAAGGATGATTTTCCCCTTCCAGTGACAGAATTGTCGATCGATGCTATGGATGGGTTCTAAGACCTCTTCTTCATGGATTGTTACTCTGCATATAATCATATCTAGATGGCCCCTGAGGATGAAGAGTCCACAACTTTTAGGGAGCCCCAAGGTACTTTCTGTTACAAAGTTATGCCATTCGGCTGGAAGAATGTAGGTTCCACTTATCAGCGGGCCATGCATCGCATATTCAAGACAATCCCCGAGACATTGGTGGAATGCTATGTGGATGATCTGGTGGTCAAATCTCGTCAGTGCTAGGACCATATCAAGGACCTTGATAAAGTATTCGTCTTCCTCCGTTCCTTCCACATGAAGATGAAACCATTGAAGTGTGTCTTTGGGGTCACCTCAAGGAAGTTTCTTGGATTTGTTGTCAGGTACCGAGGCATCGTGATTGACCCCGAAAATATCAGGGAAATCAGCCAGATGCCTCCCCCGAGCAATATCTGAGAGCTTCAAGGTTTTCAAAGCCACTTAGCCTACATACTTTGATTCATTGCGAATCTGGCTGGTATGTGTAATCCCTTTTCTTTCCTAATGATGAAAGACTCTGTCAATGAATGGGATGAAGAGTACCAGACCGCGTTCGAGGAAATCAAGCAGTATCTACTCCAGCCTCTGGTTATGATGCCACCTGCCTCTGGAAAGCCGCTAATCCTGTACATGACTGCCCTGGAACGATCTCTCGGTGCCCTTCTCACCCAGAAGAACAACGGGGGGACAAAAAAAAGTCTCTACTACCTCAGCCGCATGCTCCTCAATACAGAGACCAGATACTCCACTATCGAAAAGAGATGTCTTACACTGGTATTCTCCATACAGAAGTTGCCAAATTACCTACAACACCATGAGGTGCATTTGGTTTCTCAGGTAGACCCACTGAAGTACATTATGAACCGCCCCATGTTGACCGGCCGTCTAGCACGATGGACGGTAATTCTCCAGCAGTTTGACATCAGTTTTTTCACCCAGAAGGCCATTAAGGGACATGAATTGGGAGACTTCATAGCTTCACATCCAACCTCTGTAGACCAGTCCCTGGACCTTGATTTTCCCGATGAGGAAATCCTCTCGGTTGATCATGCCATCCCGTGTCGGCAGATGCACTTCGACGGTGCCTCTCAGATCCCCACCGGTATAAGGCTCAAGGATCCTAGTCTTAATAGAGTGGGCTTGGGTATCGTCTTCATTACCCCGGTGCAAGCCGTTATACATACTCATTCCTGTTGTCAGAAGGCTGTACCAATAACGAGGCAGAGTATCAGGCTCTGTTCACTGGCTTTGAGCTGGCCCTCGAGATCGATGTCCCCTATTTTCATGTGAAAGGGGATTCCAAACTAGTCACTAAGCAAATCAACGGTGACTACACTGTCAAGAATCCATAGCTCGTACCATTGTTGGAACATACCCTCCAGCTAATGGCCCAGTTCCCTTCTTGACCAGAGATTACCCATGTACCTCAGTCACAGAATGGTCGAGAAGATTCTTTGGCCGGCTTAGCTACATCACTTGCCGAGCCCGAGTAGGATGATATGATTATACACATGTCCCACCAGAGAGTCATTGCCCCTGCCAACCTAGAGTATGACGACGGCTTGCAGGTAAGCCATATTACTGCCGAAGCCGCCACGACAAGAACCCCAGGTTATTCAGATGAAGTGGTTGAAGGGACCCCCAACTGGAGATCCTCTTTTTTTGAGTATCTCCAAAATGGTTTCCTCCCAGCTGATCGGGTCGAGCGTGAGCGAATCCGACATTTTGCGATGCAGTTTACCCTCCAGAGTGGTCCCAGTCTTGAGAAGATCCTCTAAAAATGAGTGTTCTATGGTGTTCTCCTCCGTTGCATCCATGGATTCGAGATTCCAAAGGTCATGCAGAGGTTCATGTTGGATCCTGTGGCGCCCATCAGGCTAGGCCAAAACTGTCGCACCAGATCTGGAGACTAGGGTATTTTTGTCCCTCCATGATCTATGACTACATCGAGTTTTCCAAGAGGTTCCATGGGTTCCAAGTCCATGCTAACTTCCTGTATCAGCCGTTAGAACCTCTCCACTCCACCAAGTACTCTTGGCCATTTCTAGTGTGGGGACTCGATGTCGTGGGACCATACCCACCAGCCATAGCTCGCCAGTGCAGGTTCATCCTGACCGCCAAATATTTCTTTTCTAAGTGGGTAGAGGTAGTTCCGCTGAAGGAGGTCAACGACCTCTCTATTGTTGACTTCATGAGCTCTAATATAATACACCGATTTGGAGTCCCTCACGCCATCCTCACAGATAACGACACCAACATCCGAGCATCCGAGATGAAGAAGCTGTACGCCAAGTACAATATCCATTCAAACCACACCTCTCTCTATCATGCACAGGAAAATGGGAAGATCGAGGTGTTCAATAAAACCCTCTCTAACATTTTGCAAAAAATGGTTTTCCAGAAGAAGAAGAGTTGGCCGGACAAGATCCCCAATTACCTCTGGGCTTATCGGACGATGACTCGCAATTCCACCCTGGTGACTCCATATTCCTTGGTGTATGGGGATGAGGCTATCCTTCCCATTGAGATTCAGCTGCCTTTGTTACACACCACGGTCTATGACTAGCAGGCACCAAATAAGGTGGCTGAAATTTGTCTGGCTAAATTTGAAGCACTTGATGAGAATAGGCTCCATGCCCTGCACAATCTGGAAAGGCATCAGAATACGATTTCTAGATCTTTCAACAAGAAGGTTCGCCTCTACTCTTTTTTGCAAGGCGACCTGGTATTGGCCCTCAGAGCACCAATGATCCCTGGCAGGAAACCACCCATATTGGAGCCCAAATGGGAAGGACCTTACATAGTCCACAGGGTTTACCCCAATGGAGCATACTCCTTGGTGACCATGGATGGTGAGCGTATAACTCCTCCCACCAATTCCAAGTTCCTCAAGCAATACTTTGCTTGAGCCTAATGGTCCTACACGACCTTAAACCGGATGGTCCCGCATGACCTTAAACTGTCATGTCCTGCATGACTTTAAAATATGAATCGTTCTGCATGACGTTAAACTGCATTTTGAGAACTATGTATGGCTTGATTCCCATACGCATGGGATATGTAGGAACTCTCAGACGCTTAGTCTTGAGCCCAGCCCCGAACTCTTCTCTTTGACTATCCCCCTGTGTATAGCTTTCTTGGAGGATCCTTGCATGATATGGTGTAGTATTCTTTAGCCTCACTCATACAAGGATTATAATGGTCGCGCCACATGCCCACTTCCATTCTTCTATCCTCCCACATCTTCACCGCATGACGTTAAACTGCATGGACATAAAGAACTACGTATGGCATGATTCCCATACTCATGGGATACGTAGGAACGCCTAGAAATTTCATCTGTTGGCCCAGCCCAAACTCCAGAATCTTCCCCTTGAGTCAAGACGTGTGGTAGGGGTGAAAACTTTTACCCCAATTCACATCGATCTAACCTCGGTCCAGCCATACGTCCCACTCCCTGGAGACGTTCGCCTATTTCATAGATGGGTACAACTATGCTTCAACCACCTCCATGATTGGGACTCCATCATCTTCCCCATCCGGAAGGGCCCCTGAATGGTATGGATGCTAGGACTACTGGCTTTCTAACCACTTTGGGCTAACGCCCTCGAGGATGTTGAGCAAAAAGCCGATACAAGTCCCGCATTTCAAATATGGGCAGCGGTAGATGCTCATTTCTTGCTCCCGTTTCAGGTCACTATAGGGATACTGTGTTTTGAATATTGTCAATAGCTGTCCTGGATCATTAGGACCACCCAAGATGTCCCAAACATCGATTGTAGTGGTTCATTCTGCCCCGTTGTACCTCAAAGCGATGAAATCCCTTCGGGTGATGCCAACTATCAGGCCCCGTTTGATGGGGATAGCTGAGACCGGCACCTTGTTTCTCACTCCGAGCACTGATCACGTGGGATTTAGAGATGTGATGAGGCAATAACCGTACCAGAGGGCATATGGACTCCCATCTGAGGCACAGCCTCAGGCCCCTTGGCCTTTTTAGGCCCCCGACCTAGGTTCTCTCTTTTGGGATTATACAGTGTGGTGTGGGATTATGTACTCATTCATGTCGGGTTACTCGCCATGTCGTACACAACCCTATATGAGATGCCTCCTTGTCCTCACTACAAGATGTTAGACTGAAAGCTGGTCAGACCTTCCTGACTGAGGCCCAGCCTAAGGCCCCTTGGCCTTCTTAGGCCCCGACCCAAGTTCTTACCCAAAGTGTACGGTGTGGTGCGGGATTATGTCCTCATTCACGTCAGTATATTCGCCGTGCCGTACACCTCCCTTTTTTGGGGTATCTTACTCCTCTTCTTTGTCCTCACTGTAAGATGTTAAACTGAAAAATGGTCATGCCTTCCTGACAGAGGCCCAGCCTCAGGCCCCTTGGCCTTCTTGGGCCCCGACCCAAGTTCTTACCTAGAGTGTATAGTGTGGTGTGGGATTATGTCCTCATTCACATCAGTATATTCTTCGTGCCGTACACCTCCCTTGTTTGGGGTATCTTACTCCTCTTCTTCGTCCTCACTACAAGATGCTAAACTGCAAACTGGTCAGGCCTTCCTGACCGAGGCCCAGCCTCAGGCCCCGACCGAAGTTCTTACCCAGAGTGTACAGTGTGGTGTGGGATTATGTCCTCATTCACACCGGGTTGTTTGTTGTGTCATAAAACCCCCTCATTTAGGGTATCTTACCCCCGGGTTCATTTAAGAACTACGCGTGGCTTGATTCCCTTCCTTATGGGATACGTAGGACAACTAGAATGTCTAGACTTCGGGTCCAGCCCCATCTTCCAGAAATCTCCATTTTACCTTGGCCCCATTGCCTAACCTTCCTCGGGGAGGGGAATATATGGCATGGAATGCGATTATGTCCTTGTTCACGTCGGGCTTGTATCGACCACACCCTGCACCTCTCCCTCCTGGGAGTTATCTATCCCCTTACTCTATACTCATCCCTTCAAATCGGTTACTCTCAAGTTGAGCACCCTCATCGACCCTCTTCAGTGGTTCATCAATGTGCCTAAGGGTACTCTGGTTTAGCACCTAAAATGTTAGACTCTGCTCAGACATGCTTCTGCCCACTTTTCAGGCTTTGTGTTCCCCTTCATTAGGGCTTCCATCACCTTTCACACCCAAAGGGACCCCCAAGTGTCATGGAAAGCTATGCCTAAGGAATATCCTACCATTACGGGACAACATCCTCGAGGGTCATGGACAACAATCCGATACATATCCCACATTGTGAATATGGTTAGTGGTCTATGCTCATTTGTTGTTCCCATTTCAGGATAACGCAATATGGATACTGTGTTTCGAACATGGTCAACAGATACCCTTCATCGCCATGACAACCACTTTATGCCAAAAATTTCGGTTACATGACTCACATCCTTCTCCACCTCATCATGTCCAAGTAGAACTTTGAAACTATTGGTACTATTCCTCAGTGCGCATCTGCACTTTAGAAAACAAAATCAGCGACAGGGCGATCGTTCGGGGCTTCACCGATTTCCCCCCTTGCATGAATCTCATGTCTCACAAATACTATATCCAACCTTGTTTCCTACACCGAGTTCAACTCAAGTAGGCATAGGGATTGGGTCAAGGTCCGCCTTTACTTTGGATAGTCCTGCTTCTCTATGGTCCGAGTTCTAAGACACTAAACTAAGATCCTTTCATATTTCCCCTTTTAGAGAACTACGTGTGGCTTGATTCCCATCCTTATGGGATACATAGGACCACCCAGATGTCTCGTTTTGGTGTCCATCTCAGTTGGGAGCTAGTTTCTCCTGCCCCTTTTCCTCTTACACCTATTTGGGCCCCTTGGACCAAGGTTCCCCTCTCGGAATTTTGTACGGTGTGATATGGGATCATGTCCCCATTCACGCCAGTTATGTTTTATTGCACCGTACATATTCCCCACCTAGAATCGTATCTACTACATCTACACTGCATGATGTTAAAATGCATGCTTGGTCCTATCACATGACCCTAAACTGTGACATTATCATCATGGCCGCACGATGAAAAACGACATTGCATCGTGATGTCCTTACCCAAGGGGACACCATGTTTGGTATTGGGCACACACCGTAAAATTTGTCAATTCATGCTATGTCTTGATTCTTGTGGTGATTCCAGGGCATGATACCCTAGGCCCGTCTCTTCACAAAAAAAACCACTCACCTTAAAGGATAAAAACGATTTATCAAATACAACTTTTTTTTTGGTGCGAGGGCCATGCCTGCACACCCCATTTATCCCTAACACTGGTACCTTACCGTGCCACCTCAAGAACTACATGATGCTTGATCACCATCCTCATGGGGTATATAGGAACACATGTGCACTTTGACTTGGGCCCAACATAACTCTCGGTTTTTGGTCCCTTGACCTAAACTCTTCCCAGGGAACACGTGGTGGTCGGAACCCCAGGTTCCCATCCACGTCGGGTTTTTCAATTAACTCTCCATGAGTCTCCAATGTTTCCTACCATCCATTGTCTAAATTGTATGACCCTAAAATAAGATCTACTTCTGGGAAGGGACTCGAATCCACCTATCTAATACGTCTCGTTGATGTATTTAGATGCATTTTGAAAAATAACCCAAAGTGTGGAATTCTCATGGAGAAATTACCCTCGTTCCATGTCCAATCTTTGTGAGTTTTCTATTTGGATCCTAATCCTATTCCACATTCAAAAGGACCACCAGATGGCATGGATGCTGGGCCTAAGGGTTCTCCTACCATTTCAGGCCAACGTCCCCAAGGATCTTAGACAACATTTGCAATAGGTCATGTGTTTCGAACATGGTCAATGGTCAACCCTCATTTGTCTGTCCTCATTATAGGCTAACATGATGTGGATGCTACGTTTCCACCACAGTCAATAGTTATCCTCCATTTTCACGCCACCACCATTGTGATCCAGATTTCGAGCATTATGATTCACACATTTTCACTTCCTCATGTTCAAGTGGAATTCCGACATACTCGGCTTTACCTCTTCGCATGTCTAGGTGCACTACATGGATGTGTTAACATTATTGGGCCGACATTTACCGAGCATCCCTCCGCCCTGACATGTTTCTTCCTGTTTCGGGAAAGTCCCCCATTACTTCTTGTTTCCCACATTGAGAATAACTCACATGGGATTAGTAGTTTTAGTGGGATGTGCATCGGCACAGCTGGGCTTCTCATCGTCCCGCATGAAGTTAAACTGTGCTTACAAAACTATTTATGAATTGATTCTCATCCTCATGGGATACGTAGAGACACCCCAGTATTTTGCTTAGGGTCCAGCCCCATGAATCATGAGTCCTGTTTCTCCTCATTTCCATCCCCTGGCTTGACCCCTTTTGGGGAACCATGTAACTGTATCTTTTCCCTGAACATGTCTGGGATGCCCCAAAATGACATTGGGAAGCAGTGACTCCCTCTCCAGAGAGGTTCTTCCAAAAATAATGAATTATCCATGATCAGACTGATGCACCCATCTAGTGTGCTTCCACCACGACGGCGTAATTTCAAGAGTGTTGGATTCTATTCGAACAAACCATCAATCCACATTCCACGCTTTGTGTGACCCTTATTCAGACCCTCTTCCTCTTTCACGTCTGGAGGAACCCCCTAACAGTATGAATGCTCATCCTATTGAGCACCTATTATCCAGGGATAACGTTCCAGAAGACTAATGGATGACATTTGCGACAGGTCCTGTGTTTCAAACTTGGTCAACGGTTGACCCTCATATGTCTGTCCCCATTCTTGGCTAATACAATAAGAATAATAAGTTTTGAATGCGGTCAACAGTCAATCATTATTGTCACGTCACCCCCACAATTTTCTGAATCCTGGGTATCATGATTCACACCTCTCATTCTCATCTGTTCAGATTGATTCTAGCACCCCTAGCGTTACACCATTCGTGCACAAGAGCACGCTAGGAAAACAGTAATTCGGCTGTTCTGAGAGCTTCATTCTCCAGTCAGGTCCCTCCCATTTCCTCCAAGAAATCAGGACCGGTTGTTAAAACCCCGGAAGCCCAAGGCTTGGTTTGCACTCATACGTTTGGATGAGGTGATAAGGTTGCCACCCCTTATTTCTCACATCGGCCCATACCCAAGTGAGCTTAGGGAACGATCGCTGGACGCTCTGCGAACATCGCAAGGATGTAATAAACCAATATAAACAGCATAACTCATGCATGCTATGACATCAAACAATTAAATCATGAAAGTAAATTCGAGGGTTTATAATAAATACATTACCCGAGGGTCAACTTCTTCCATTGATGGGTTGACCTCATCAAAAGAGTGTAGAAGCTCTGCCACCCTCTGGCTGGTGGCGTCCAGGAGTTTTTGCCACTTGTTCAGCTCCCACTCCTCCTCTGCAGTGAGAGGGAGCAATCCGTTGACCACAATCTGGGCCCACTCGACGTCGGCCCAGATGGAAATAATCTCCTCAGAAGCTCGCTTTAGGCCCTCTTCGGCTTCCGCCAGCCGAGCTTTCAGCCGTGAGATGAGCTCTGATTGCGCATCGAGAGAAGTAGAATACTCATATTCCCGTGCTTGCAACCTTACGACCTCGTTTTTGGTCTCCCGGAGCCTCTTGATATTCACCACCTTCCTCCGCTGCCATCCCACACCGAGGAGACAGTCATACTCCCTAATCTTCTCCTCCATAAGATCTCAGATGAGCATGTGAGGGCGCTGGGCATCCACTCCCCCAGCACACAGTTCATGCAGTCACGAGTGAATTCTATCCATATCATCCAACCATAGGGATTGGGGGTGTTATTGATGAAGTGCATGATCTAGTTACATGATCGGAAACAGACTATTTTGTTGTCCTTCTTGTTAGAGGTCGTCTCTTCCCAATCACCGCGATTGGTAGGCTCGTATGCAGGGAATTCCCCCAAGAACTCCTCAGACGGGTCCACGTATGGAATTGGATCAGGCGTAGTGGGGGATAGACTATATGGTTGATCCTCATCATTAGATCCCACCTCTATAACCTCAGGCACAGTCCCACTGGCATCCCTACTAGCAATCTGGAGTGCTGCAGTTCAGGTCGGCCGGATGTCCACCTCTACGATTATTGGCATGCCTCTGGGAAAGGTGCTACCAGAAGTCCCTACCAACTTTTCCACAGTGGACCAGGCCAGTTGAAGGAATGTACACGCCAAAAAAGGGGATGTGAATGTCAGATAACTTGGTTAGGGGATGGTAATCGTGAATTCAGTAGAGGAGAATTACAAAGGTCAAATCCATAGTATCGCCCATGAGATGATGTCGTCGGAACCCCAAGATGCGGCCCCCGTATATGTTTGGAAGGTCTGGAGACTCCGGGGGAGCTACCTCGAGTGTCCCAACCCTGCCAGACGTGGAAGTTGATACAGCCACAGGTGTGGATCCCGAAGGTCCCGTGTCGGCACCCACTGAGGTGTGGGGACAAGGTCTATGCACAAGGTCCTCCTGTATAGTGTAGACGCTGATAAGGAATCCCAAGTAACCCAAGAGTAGACCCTAAAGAAGGGACTTGGGATTTTACCTCGAGGGCCTCCGCAAAATCTTCGAGATCCGAGGACCGATCACCAACTTCACCCTCCTCCAAAGGACTCTCTCTACCGGCCTCGTCTCCCCAGGAGGACTCGTCCGATTCCTCCAGTAGAGGTAAGTGCTCTCTCAGGTCAAGAGATGACAGTTTCGGAGGGACCATATGACCCAATAGCACCCTGAATCAGTCTATCATCAGGTGCATGGAACCAAGGAGTGGATAAAGTCCTCCATCTCGGCTATGTATTCCTCCACCTCCGCCTGGGAAACTACAAAACTAGCTCTAATAGGGCCAATCCCCAGCAAGTCCATCCTAAGGTGGTTAAGGTGCTGCCATAACTCAGATGGGCTGAGGAATTGCTGGTTGACTTACCAGATGTCCTAGACCTCCGGGAAGAAAACATTCTCTAGAAGGTATATATGGCACAACCGTTTCCCCAGGGCCTAAGTAGAAATCCTGCAGAACCCTCTCGGTGGCTACCCCTCCGGATGACTATGCTCTCCTGCGACCACCAGCTCCGCTTCCGTTGCCGGATCCACTACAACTACTCCCCCATAAACTGGTGTGGGCATCATCATTACAAGTGACCTGCCACTTTTGGGTGCCCTTGATGCCTTCCGGCCTCAGCCCTGAGGTCGGGGAAGCCCACCCTCACCGACTAGGAGAGTTGGCCACTTCAGTATCTCCCCTAGATAGGCCGTCTCCTAGCTCTGGGCATATTCTTTTAGCAGCCCAAGGATGGCGGTCGGCGGAGGCAGTATATTACACATCTTCCCGTATTCCCATGTGAACATGAGCCACATCTGCCTCATCACACATGGGTGCTCCTCGTGATGCACCTCTAAGTAAACTTGTGGGGTTAGTCATTGGAGGCACCAGATTTAACATGAAAACCAGTGTGGGGTGTATGGCTCAAAAATACGCTCGCAGTCCACCTTGTCCACCAAGACTCCACCTCAAAAGGCTAGGTGGTAGGCTCGGTGCTCTTCCGTTCCCTGACCATCATCTATGAAGGCCCCCTTAGGCAATGGGAATAGGTGGAAATTTAATTAATCCATCCTACACACCCAGTTCAGAATTGATGGTGCAGTCATCTTGGTCGGAAATATCCCCACAACATTCAGAATTGATGGGCGGAAGTTCGACCCTGGAGGCGAGATGGGGTTCAGATACTCATATATCCCCGTGATGTGTGCCGCCATCCACCCGTACAGGAGATGGAATGACCCTCATACCCTATGTGGCCTTTTCCCCTTGTTGATGTGCCACAACATTTTGTACAACTTGGTGAGAATCGGGATCCCTAGGTTGACCCGCCCTCCTGTCACAAATGTGGATTCCATGATGAATGTTCTTGGTCACACTCCCATGTTTGTATCCCTCATTGGAAGGATCCAACCACAGATGAGGGCTGCGATGAATGCCACCAGCCTGACTATTGGTTTTTTCTCAGTACTGATGCTGAACCCCCAGGTCTTCCACTGGATATTCTCCAACAGCCACCAGTATGTGTGTTCCTTGCTCTGGGCTCCCTTTGGGAAAGTTCTAGGCCTTGTTAGGAACTTCCTATTTTCTAGGAAATTCAGGAATTGCATGAACCACTGCCTGAAATGGACATCCCTCATGACCTCCTTGTCCTCCCCAGGCACAAGCTCCATCAATTCCATCACCAGACGTGGCATCTGCTCCAGATCCTCCCATACACCCATAGCCAATAGGAATTCTTTGTACATCACTCCAAGTATTGGGACCCCCCGAGATCTGAAGCACATCCCATAAGCTGATGGAGACCTCCTCGTGATGCAGTTGAAAGGTATTGGTCCCCGGTGACCATAGGCTCAACAGTTCCTGTATTAGCTGCTTAGGTTGGTAGATGTGAAACTGGGAAGCCCAAGCTGCCTCATACAGGCCCACTCTTCTCAGCTCCGCTCCAAACTCCTCACATGAGGCACCTACTCAGTAGGCCCAGGCCCAATCATCTGTGAAGTTTCCGCACTGGCGCATGTCCCAATCCTCGGACCACCCCTTCTTTGAGTTCCCCAGCATCACCTTAAGTATTGTTCAGTACAGGTCAGGGGACGTCTCCAGCTGCAATGCCTTCCCATTGACATTTTTAAGATGATTCTATAGGCAGTCGACAATGACAGGTGTAAAGTCCTCCCGAGCATGACCATTGGGCGCCCTGAACCATCGGTGCTGACACGACGTACTCCGGAACCAGTAAGCTGGCTCTTCCCTACTTGCTTCAGGGATAAAGACGTTATCCCTCAGCCAGAAGCCATACAAGTGAAACCTCCTACAAAATGGGCAGTTCTTCTGGCTCTCCGAAAGCAGATCCACCAATGAACTATGGTCTCAGTGGCTACGGACTAGCTCTCATAGCCCCAGACTATTTTCCATTTCATCCATCCGGGCAGCATCCGCAAGGACCTCATGGGCAACTTCTTGGTTGGCCATTCGGTTATGGAACATGGACGTTTTTTTGGTTGGTTAGCGAAGCTCATTTGCAAAGAGAGTTCGTGAAGACTGTATGCAGAGCGCTACCTAGGCGTTCAAATATGGATCGCAGAGTGCAAATGCATAGTCAAGGACTCGCTGTGCGCCACAGAGACATGATTCACAGAGAACACTCACGGATTATGTGGAGCTTCACAAATCGAGAGCGCAAAAGGACAAATTCATGGATAAGAGAAAGGGAAAAAGAGATGTTAGACCCCTATTTATAGGCGATAGCCTTCGGAGCTTCACAGCGCATCCAGTTCACCCAGAGCTTCACAGTGCGCTCAGCCCTCGAACTCCCTATCCGCCTCACGAGCCCTCTTCACGTTTCATCACCATGAATGGTCGAGTATTTTGGTGATTTTCCTCAGACTTCGACCCTTGATCTCTCTGCGACTCCAAGTCTTAGGGGGGGAATTTTTTGGTGCCAAAATTCGGGACAAAGAAGAGGCCCAAAGAAGGCCCCATTGACTGCCTCGTGAAGCCACTTCACAAAGTTCCTCAGCACTGTGGCCGCCACGAAGCATGGAGTTGGGACGCTCTGCAAACAAATTTGACGTTCACGAGGCCACCGCGAAGCATGGAGGCAGGATGCTCCATGAACGCATTTGACTTTTGTGAGCCCTTCACGAAGCAACTAAGTTCCCCTTCACACCACATCAGCTCTGCTCCACCGCGCCCCTTACCTATAAATACCGGGCTCCCCCTGAGCCCAGAGGAGGAAAATCCGACCTTTTGGCTTCCCACCTCCCGAATCGCAAAGCATCCTTTCACTCTGCGAACCATGAGCTATGTGAGGTAATTCTGCTCCATGAAGTGCCACCCCTCTGTTCCGTTCCAATCCCCTCTTCCGAGAGGGATTCCTTTTCCAAATCCTAGGGGCCTTTGTGAAGGAAGGGGATCCCCAATGGGAATCAGGCTGTCGCGGAGTGTTTATGATTCACAAAACACCCTTCATGAACACATGATCTACATTCTAAGGCAGGGTCACTATACTTCGCAAAGCACATTGCTTCCCGACACCCTGATTCATGAGGCACCTTTTCTCCACGAGGCTGTGCTCCGCGAATGCCTTTACACTTCGCAAAGCACATCCCATAGGCACCTTTTCCCTATGCTTAGGATAAGGCACCCCACTTCGCGGAGCACACCCCTTCTCAAGTGCCCTCCACCATGCGGAGAAACAGAGCTTCACATGGACCTTTCTTATGGACCCCTCTTCTTGGAAATTCCTTCTCCCATGTGACTCTCCAGGTTTGAACGATGTTACTTCAAAGTCCCCTGGAAGACACCGCCCGTTGCGTTGCTTTGCCTAATGCTTCTTCGCATAGGAACACTAACGGCTATTGATTCTTCGCATAGCCACGCTAACATGGACCCCTCAATGGTTCGCTCTGTGATACCCCCTCTCCACAGAGTTGTCGATGCCTTCTCTCCCACAAGGAGTAGAGGGTACCGGTTATGTAAGTCCTAGGGGTACAGAGAAAACCCACCTCGTCTGAGCAATAGGATGTTAAACTGCCAAGCACCATCATCCTACACACATGACGTTAAACTGTGACATCGCCCCGTGCCTCTCACGCAGGGTGCCCCCACCTTGGAAATTCTCCACGCCCCCTGGTCTCCATAGGGGATGATATCATCCTTATGGGACTGAAGTTTGTCTGCAGTGGAAGGGTGGCTATATTGGTGTAAGACCCTAGCTTTTCTTCTAGGAGGCAACATCCTTGCTCCTCCATTCATCTTTGGTCCGCAAGGCCAGTAGAGGTAATGATAGGGAACGAGGCTCCTCCTTTCTTCAATCCCAAATCCCTCTCCTGCTGTGTTTTTTCGCCCTTAGGCCTCCATCATGGAGTAAGTCCCGACTTCTTGGGCCACTAAGTGTGTAATCCCCTCTTCACTTCCCACAGATGCACATTTCGTGACATGGTCGTCAGGCCTTTGCTGCCTATTGTTTCTCACAACGAGAATGAATCACGTAGGCTTAGAGTAATCATCGACCATGAAATCACCCCGTCCTGCATGACGTTAAACTGCATTCCTTTTCACCCAAACTACGAGGACTTTGATCCATGTTAAGGCATGATACGCAGGACGCCTCTCTAAGGTTCAAGTCCAACACCCTGGGTAGCCTAGAGTGTAAGCCCCAACCCAACCCGAACTATGAGGACTTTGATCCATGTTAAGGCATGGTACGTAGGAAGCCTCCATGAGGTTTAAACCCACAACCCTTTGGTCGCTCCGACCCCCATCATGTTGGTTCACCAACACTGGGAATCCTAGAGTGTAATCCCCAACCCAACTCGAACTACGAGGACTTTGATCCATGTTAAGGCATGGTACGTAGGAAGCCTCCCTGAGGTTCAAGCCGAACAATCAGTGGCCCCGACCGTCTCCGTGTCTGTGTTCCAAGCCCCTTTTCACCCGAAATACGAGGACTTTGATCCATGATAAGGCATGGTATGTAGGAAGCCTCACCGAGGTTCAAGCCCACCATCAATCGGACCTGAGGTCCACCTTCAGGTCGGTTCACCGACACCCATTCGGAACTATGTGGTCTTTGATCCATGTCAAGGCATGGTACGTAGGACACCTACCCGAGGTTCAAGTCCAACACCTTGGGCAGCCTAGAGTGTAAGACCCAACCCAACCCGAACTATGAGGACTTTTATCCATGTTAAGGAATGGTACGTAGAAAGCCTCCCTGAGGTTCAAGCCCACCATCCATCGGACCCCAGGTCCACCTTCACGTTGGTTCACCGAAACCCCTTTTGAACTAAGTGGTCTTTGATCCATGTCAAGACATGGTACATAGAATTCCTCCCTGAGGTTCAAGTCCAACACCTTGGGCAGCCTAGAGTGTAATCCCCAACCCAACCCGAACTACGAAGACTTTGATCCATGTTAAGGCATGGTACGTAGGAAGCCTCACCGAGGTTCAAGACCACCATCCATCGGACCCCAGGTCTACCTTCACATCGGTTCACCGACACCCCTTCTAAACTACATGGCCTTTTATCCATGTGAAGGCATGGTATGTAGGAAGCCTCCCCGAGGTTCAAACCAAACAATCATTGGCCCTAAACGTCTCCGTGTCGGTGTTCTAAGCCCCATTTCACCTAAACTACGAGGACTTTGATCCATGTTAAGGCATGGTACACAGGAAGACTCCCCGAGGTTCAATCCCACCATCCATCTGACCCTAAGTCCACCTTAACGTCGGTTCACCAACACACCTTCTGAAATATGTGGTCTTTGATACATGTAAAGGCATAATACATAGGACGCCTCCCTGAGGTTCAAGTCCAACACCCTGGGCAACCTAGAGTGTAAGCCCCACACCACCCGAACTATGGGGACTTTGATCCATGTCAAGGCATGGTAAGTAAAAATCCTTCATGAGGTTCAAGCCCACCACCCATTGGTCGCTCTGACCCCCATCACGTTGGTTTGACCCCATCTAGTGGTAAGCGTTGTGATCCCATTCCGGCAGTAAGCCGTTGTGACCCAATCTAGAGGTTAGCCATTGAAACCCTCAATCGGCGGCAAGACGTCATAAAATGAACTACGTGGAATCTGATTCCCTGGCACGAGGATACGTAGGAGGTCTCCTAGAGGATCAATCCCAAAACCACCGTCACCCCATGACAGTTCCAACCCATATACCACCCAATTCATTCCATCGCTCCATTATCCATCATGATTCTTACCCAGGCCGCCACATCCCAGTGGAATCATTCCACCCCATTTCCCACTACCACTAGCCGCATTCGGGAAGACACCCAGGTGTTGTCCCCAACATCGATATTCCCTCCAGGGGGGGGGGGGGTTCCTCCGTCTGATCCACTCTAGTCGGTTTTCCGATCAGCCTGATCCGTCTCCATGGGATGTTAAATTTGCGGCATACCCTGTGTTAAACATAGGAAGATGGGGAAAACCTCAGATACATGCCCATTTCATATGATTCCCCGCATTTGATGTGGGATGCCTCAGGCTTCTGCACCCTCGAAAAGCCCTATAACAAGGGACATAAGACAGACAAGCCAATCCCCCAGCGTCCAGACACGCCAGTGATGCCCTAACGTGACTAATCTCCTAACCAAAGGTTGTTACCCTGACTGGACCCCTTGGAATGTCCTGACAGAAACAATGCAATTAACTGGTGTCCATGAAGATATGGCGCTAGGAAGAGTTTCACGAACGACGTATTAAGTCTATAAGGGAGACCCGAACTAGGTGATGAGTTCCGAGGATAAATCCATGGAAGGAAGAACCGAAATACCATCATCCTGTTTCAGTAAAAGAGAAGACGTCCCTAAATAAGGAGCTAATGCCACCTGCCTTTGGAAAGTGGGAATGCGGGGAAACAAAAAGCCGCGTCCTTCGTCCCCGAATGAGACGGATGCGCGCGCCCTGACGAATGCGTCAGAAAAAACTGTGTTACTATAGTTGCTATCAAAGGAAAGGTTTATTCAACCTTTGGAATCTTGGATGAGAGAAATTTAGTGATATCCCAAGGTATATTTTAAAGGATATATCTAGGGATGTCTCTAAGGATGAGTATAATGATGGGTCAACATTTAAGAAAATGTCCTGGAATTTTGGTAAAGGATAGAGTGAGTAGTTTCATAGAAATACATCCCTATCTGGATACTACTAGTATATTTGGCTATGTAAAAAAAGTACCTTGGGGTAACAACACTGACAAAAATGTTCTGGGCTTGACATAGTCTAATCTAGTACACAATAATATGTCTTGCTGCACATATGGTTTGACACTCCTAGGGGATATGATATGAGAATTTAAAAAATCCTCACGATACATAATGAATAATTTAGTTATAAGTTGTCTATGAATAACCAATGATAAACCTAAAGTGACATAGATTAATGATGGTTCAATAAATAAGGCAACCTATAAATTTTTTTCATGATTATTTGTCTATGTTATATGATATGAGTTTCGCACCCCATGCTTTCTGGTTTTAGTAATTGGAAAAAATATAAGGAACATGGTTAAAACTTAATGATTAAGATGTGGAATGTATGGGTATTATGAGTATCTATTTCCCAAGTTAAAATATCATAAAAATAATTAGGAAGGTGGTACGAGTATTATTTATACTTCGAAAGATAAATAGACTGCAAACTAAATGTGAAAGGTATGTGATGTTCTACTAGTATTGTTTATATAAGAATCATGATTGGAGTTAGTTTGAGTATCCTTGAGACATGATTCATATTTCATATTACATTAAATAGGTATTATGTTAAAATTTTATGAATCCTAAGTAATGGTTTAACAATAATGTTGGATGAATGAGGTAATTATGTTTTGAAATTCAGATATTATGTTATATAAATCATGAAATATATAAGTATTTTCAGTATAAGATTTGATTAAGGATTTAAAAGGATAATTTTAATGGTGATTAAGACTAATAAAAGTGACATTCTGATTAAGGTAATGTAACCCCTAATGTGATCAAGTTGTTGAAAAAATTGTATTTCGATTTGATAAAGAGATAATTGATTTGGATAATGTAAATTGGATAGCATTGATTACACTGGATCTGATTATTTATTTTTTAACATAGTGGTCAATTTCTTCATGTATTATGTTTAAAAATTCTTATATTTAAGTAATACATGCAATATAATTTGGAATATGGATGCACGCATGTATTCCAAAAGCATCCTTTTGACTTTTGTTCTAATGTATTGAAATTTAACCTTTCAAAAGGATAATAAGTTTAACCATTTATGGAATGTTTATGTTAATATTTGGATGACGTTAGTAAGATTAAAGTGTTATATATATATGAGGACTTATTCATATTTTATAACCTATGTAGTGTTGATAACTTATGACAAATGGGATGGCATATCATGGGTCTCATGATCTGTTAGTAATTTATGAATGAAAGGGTGACCTTCCTTTTAAGAGAAATATGTGAAGTAGATTAGAAAAATAAAAATCATTTCATTGGTTAGAAATCATGGAAGTATATATTTTCTTGAAAATTAATTGACTTTAGTAAAAATTATCTTCAAGAAAAAATTGTTTTCCTAGTATTTTAATTTACGAAGAATTAGAAGTCCCCTTAGTTGATCACATATTTATGGCTTTGTGATTATTAAATTTCTCCTATGATTTTTCTCTATCACTCTCCATTAGAACATGATGGTAATATTTCTCTTCCATAACCAAGTTTTCACTTTCATCCTATGTTATCTTATGTGGAAACACAGTTATATGTTACTTTTAGTAACAATTATGGTTCTAAATTTCCCTTTTAAGGTAATTATTGGTATCAATTTTTATTATGTGGGTTTCTATGAATAAATCGTTCATGTATTAAAAATTAAATAACCTAGATTAATTTCAAGGAAAAAAATCATTTTAAGGGGGTAGACTGCAAAACCCTGAGATTTTATGGAAATTTTGTTTCAAAATAACTTATTCTTTTGATATTTTTCATTTCACGAAACACTTACAATATATGTTCAATAAGTCAAACATTCATTTCAAAAGGATAAAACATGTTTTATGATACATGAAATACCAACGTGGATTATGTTTCATGAAACAATAAGGATAGAGTACATTACATGCATGACTGACCTTCTGCGATGGCTTGCGTAACACGCAAGATCAAGTGTTACCTAACTATAATATATTATTATAATGAGATATAATATAGCCATTATTTTTATGGGTTTGTAAATTATTTAATAAATTAATTTAATACATGGTTTAAAAAAATACAAGATGAATTTATAGGTTTCCAATTAATTATAAAAGAATTTGAAAACTAATTGAATATAATGTAATATATCCTTATAGTCACAAAGCTATTTAAACATAGTTAATAAAAATAATTACAATTGGTAAGTGATATTAATATAATAGATATATTATATATTCAATATTTTTTTTAAATATTTATCCAATATATTTTATAAATGTAAGACAAGAACAAACCCAATTTTATTCTTAAAAAGAATTTATTTTTATTCAGGCATTTTTTACCACCTTTAATTTGAGAGCCCATTTAAAATAAAATTTTTAGAAAAAAAAAATCCTTAATATGTAAATATAATATTTATAATTGGAAGAGAAACATAAAAATTAGGTTTGGATAATTTTTTGGAATTTCTATGAAGGGTTTCATCTATTAATGAATAGTTAAAAATACTAGATTAAATTACAAAAATGTTTTTTCATCACATTTATATATAAGGGTAATTTTTTTTAAAATTATTTAATAGTTTATTTAGATAAATTTTTTACCAATTAGTCCATTTTAGGTCATTTGAACAATGTTCACCTTGAAATTGGATTTAAAAATTTATAAAACCTTTGATTAGTTTTTCATTAAAACCCCATAGTGTCATCCCGATAACGGGATTAATTTTAAATTAATTTATGAAATTTATATTATTAGATTTTGGGAAAATGGATTCCATATCTGGAATAAGAATAATTTATAATTTCAAATAATTTTACCTTTCTTTTTACCATAAATATTTGTGAATGTAATTAAAATTAATTACATCGATTAAGAGAAAATTAGGTTAATAAAGTACTAACCATTAAATTTAAGACCCAAAACGACCTATAAACTTTCCAAAATCCAATTTTATGTCCATATTTAGACATTATAATAAAATTTATCTACCTTGGTCTATTACTGGATCTACTTGAAATATGAAAAATGTGTGTGGAATTCTCTCTTAAAAAATTTATAAGAGTGACACTCCTCCTCCACTATAAAAGGACCCACAAGTACCCATTCCTCACACATATAAAACCCTTTAAGTTCAGAAAATATCTACCCAAACAGCCTCCCAATAATAATACCTTCAACCTTGAAGCCTTCATTTGGGAAAAAAATCCTATCGAGGAATCATTTTGGCACAAACCAATATGAGTTACCTGATTTAGAGGTAACATCTTCTCTTATGCTCATTTCCTTTATTACCCTTGTTCACCACATCCAATCTGTTAATAAAAATCCTATGTAAAAAAGTATCCTAAATATACTAGTATATTTTTATGAAAAGGGTTTGACCGATACATACACACACCCCCATCTAATGGATATCGAACATATTGTTCCTATGTACGACGAACTACTACCTCACGAAACGATGATTGTTATTTTCTCCATTAAAACCAATGATGGTGGCCATTAGAATGAAAAATATATTTATATATTTCATATTTAATGTCTAATATGTATTTATACTTCTATGTTAATTTTTACAACATATATCCTTTTACTTCCCATTTGGTGTTAATACGATAATCTCGTTTGTGGCAGTGTGGACTACCGCCCCCTCAAAGCGATGTGATTCGTTCACACACCACATGGAATGTTTTAAGGATGGGTTAAGTGAAATTATATGATATATAAAATATATTAATATATTTATTCTACTGGAATAATTATATATATATATACATATATACATACATATGTATATAAATATATATGTCATTTAAACACTTTCTCTCAATATGAGAAAAAAACGGACGTTCACGCGCACAAACGACATACCGTCTCCATTAAGGTGTATTACATTTCACACATCATTATGATATAGAAGATTATAATATAAATATACTGAATATACATGATATTTATATCATGATTTGAATTCTTGAATCCTTATATAAGTATAAGGACCAATGATACAGCAAATTAAGACACATGCGAAAAACAAATCGAATATTACTAAAAGTGAAACCATAACATAGGATCATTACCAAGAAAGTAATATAGGGTACTAATCAAACCATATATGATAATATATATAATAATATTATTCTATAAAATATTTATAATAAACTTATATTTATTATATAGGATGTTTGTATGAGTATGGAGAGAGTCAAGACACAAGGAAACGAGATTTCATATCACTTTTAATTTCTGTGAGATACATGTTATGTTAGACACTATTTCCTTTTGTGTGGTTTATGTACATACTATGATTATTCTATATGTATATTATAATTAAATTTATGGGTATTCACATTTCAATTTTATGATCCTTCCTTCATGGGGTTTATGTTTCAAATGTTACCAAATCGGTAAAATAGTTTTGTCTCAATTTTCTTTCTTTGATACTCATGTTTTGTTATGCACCTAAAATCTTGTTTGAGGTGTATATACCTCCATTTTAAATTTTATATCATGCATATACTTCTGCTCATGATATATTAATCTTCATGTAATTTCATTTTCTTACATGGGGAGTATGATCCCAAGTTACCGAGTTATAAGAGTTTAATTAGGTAATCTCATCACTTTTCGAGATTATTTATGTTTATGATTCCTTTGATGAGATGTTATGATACATATCTCAAGAAAACTCATGAGTTTACTTATACTCTATTTTTTCAAGATATACTCATGTGTTATTTCTCATTTTCCTCCCTTTTTTACTTAAGATAATGGGTTTAAGTAAAATCTGACTATCTCTCTCTTCAGTTGGAAATCTATTATATTCAAAAACCATGTATTCAAAAATGGTTTCAAAAGTATTTTCAAAATATCCATGAATATACATTTCAAGGTAAAAGGTTATAAAATAAACTTTTTTTTAAAATATTCCATCATATGTTTTCATTGCTATTTTTAATAAAAAATGTTTTCAAAATGTTTTAAGTTATAAAAAGACGTTTTCAAAGAAGAAAGGATATTTTCCAAAAGAAATATTTTTAAAAGATATTTCAAAATATTTACAATATAAGATGAAATTATTTGATGTTACTTATACCCTAAAAGGACATGATCTAAAGGTTTCATTCATATCCTTCCTATAAATGGGTTATGCTTAATGGCATGGTCTTTATAAAGCTAGTTTTCCTTTTATGGGATACATATTTATAAAACCCGCTTATTTTCATGTGTTATGATTTGATGAAATGGTTGAGAAAACAATCTATTTTACATAGTTTTTTATTTGATTAAATGTTAATGACACCCCTTTCATTTCATGGGTTATGATTTGATGTTTATAAAAACTATGTCCTTTTATGGGTCATGATATGATGATTGTTTTATTATATTGTGGAACATGTATGAATGATTTTATTATGAAATGGTTCGGACCTATGTATCCCTCCAATACATTGGGTAACAATGGGTTTCTCGTGATATAAATGCTATGCATGAACCTGATTATATGTTCGTAATTTCATACATGGACCTAGTTGCATTTCCATAAGTTTATGCATGAACATGATTATATGTTCACAATGTTATGAGTGAACCTTATTTCATGTACAAAATATTATGCACAGACCTGGTTTCATGTCCATAAGTTTATGCATGGACCTAATTACAAGATCATAATTTTATGCATAGACCTAGTTTCATGTCCATTTTCTAATGCATGAACTTGATTACACGTTCACAATGTTATGCATGGACGTGGTCTCATGTTCATAAGGTTATGAATGAACCTGATTAAATGTTCAAAATATTATGCACGGACCTAGTTACATGTCCACAAGTAGTTGCAGGGTCCTTATTTCATGTCCCACCTAATGAGTGAACATGTTTCTACTCATTCAGGTTCACAACATTATAAAACATTGTACATTCTATAAAGTACATGTCATTTCCTATGTTATACTTCCTTGGAATATGTTGTTTATTTTCTTTTGATTCATTCCCTATGAATTTCCATTCTTTATTATGTTCTCTAATATGCAGTGCATGATCTTCAAATGTTATGCTCAAGTTTTACACCCTTTTGTTTATGTTATGCTTATGCATTTACTTTATTTACCCTTACTGAGCATCTGAGCTCACCCCTCTCTCATGTTTCCTTTCCCTATGATATGAAGAAAATATTTAGAAATAAGTAACAGTGGTGGAGATCTTTATGGGAGATATTGAAGATCTTTCATTAGGATAGCATATTTTTTCCCCATGTTTCCAAAGGCACTAAACTATTACGATCCTCAGGCATGTATTATTTCAATGTACTAAATATTAATAAAAAATTATGTAATATCCTTATATTTTAAGCCTGGGTTACTGTAACTAATACTACTAAAGTATTCTGCCCTTCGAGATATGCATCTTTGTATCTAGTTCTAATGTAATAAAGTATACACTGATATGGGTTAGAGGAGTCGATGTCATTATATTAAAAATTCCATCAAAATTGATAAATAATGAAGTGGATGGGTGATATGGTCTAAAAAAACTCTAACATTCAATATGACACATATTTTATACATGTTATTCCTTTTACTTCTATGGTTACACACTTTTACCATCTTATTTTTTCATGATGGAAAGTAGTTTTATTACTATTTTTTCTATTTACTATGACCATAATTAGATTTGACCACATTAAATAATAAAAATTATACTAATTCCAATCATTTAATCCCTTTTATAAAACATAATTTTCATAATTCAATAGAAAATAAATCTCACACATTGTTCAAAAAATGGGTTTTCAATTAAATCATTTTTCAGGTGATAAATGATATTATATTTACTCTATAAATAGAAATAATCATTATATTAAATTAAATTAATATAAAATAAATATCATATTCTAAATTAATTTAAATATTTTCTTACTGTTTTTTATTTTGAATAATTAAAATGGTTAATATTTATGAAAATAAAAAAAATTTGCAGAAAAATATTTTTTTAAATAAACATATAACAAAATCATGAAATTTTTTGATTCAAATGGACTAAATTAGATTATTAAAAATTAAATTGTTCATATTTCAAATTAATACCAAATAAAAAATATAATGGGACTTCAAATTTACTTAATTTAATGGAATGAAATTAAATTATTTGAAAATTCCATAATTTTCTTTATAACTGAAAAATAATTCATTTCAGAAAAATCCTGAAATTTCAAAAAACGTTAATTTTTATATAATTTTTGAAAAAATTATTTGAATTTTACTAAATAAATTTTATAAATGTTTTTTAAATTATTCATAACATTTTTTCACAGAATGAAAAAAAATCACTTTTGAGGATATAATATTTTTTATGAATAAAATCACAATACTGAAATATGTGTACTTATTTTTTATGATTTAAAAAATAAATTAATTTTTGTAAATCTTATAGATATAATTTTCATAATATGTTTATTCGTATTCATACCTCTAATTTTAATGTCTTGGTTATAACTTTTATATTTAAATAACAATATTTTAATTTTATATCGTGGTTCATTTAATTTCAATATTATGTGTCATATACCTTATCAAACATAATGTTATTTTAAAATCATTGGTTTTTACATTATAATAACTTTAAATAAATTTTTCCTATTAATTTGTTTTTTTAGAAATTAATGGTTTAACATTTGAGAATTCCTTTTAGAAAAACCCACATTATAAAAAAGTTTAATAATTATTCCTCTTAAAAAGAGACGAAAAGAAATATGATGGCCATCCCATAAATATGATTCAAAAATGGAAAAATTATTAGGAAGTGGATTGAGGAGAAAACTAATTCCCCATGGATAATAAAGAGTGATATATATAATTATCAGGATAATGATAATGACCACATATCTATAAATTAGTGATGGTTGAAAAAAAACTTGATTTAACAAATATGATCATAATAGAACAAATTTTCTGCGTTAATATTTTTTGGGGTGTTTCTTTAACATATAGATTTATAAATTAAGGGAACATAATTTTTTTACAAGTATAGTTTAATCTTTTAATCATTTTCAACACAATTTCATCTGTTTTTCACTAAAATCAGTATTCAAGTTGATTTTTTCATGCCTAATGAATAAAAAAGTATCTTTTAATGGATTAAATGATTCAATATAATGTTATCAAGGTATTCCAATTTTCTTTAGACATTAAACAAAAATAAAAATGGTTAGAATATGGTAATATAATTCCCAACTTGATTACACCTTCATATAAATATATGAATCCAATGGTTAATATAAATCATTCCCAAAATAAATAAACCAACATCCCAAATAACCTCAATGTTCAAAAATTATAATTATGTTCTATCCAAATATCCATTAACGTTAAATCATATGTTACACCTAAGGGTAATAAAAACATCAACCCAATGAAACATTTCCCAAAATATCATTAATCACTTGAAAATCCAAAAAATTTAAAAAGATTTTATCCTAAAAGAAGTTTCCCATAATCAACATAATATTTATCCATCATTTCGTTTATGTAAATTCAATGCCATACTGACAATTAAATCAAGTGTGACTATAAAAACTTGATCTTAGACCCTATTTTGTTTCAGGTCTCATGCCTTTTGGTCGAAGCTCAGGGTTGGGTCTCGGTTTAAATTTTTGAGGATTGACAGTTTTGGTGGGCTTCGGGCTGGTGCATGGGGACTGCATAGTTAGCTGTAACTGTGCAGTCAGCCTGAGAGAGTTTGTGATTTCCCACCACTTAAAATAAATAAATTTGATGAAAGGAAAATGAAAAAATAAAATAAATTGAAAATAATAATAATAATAATAATAACATTATTATGATTGTGATTATGATAATTATTTTTAAGATTATTATTCTTATTCTTATTATGGAAATTATTATTAGTATGTTATTGTTAATCTTAATATTATTTGGTTTTCAAAAACATTTAAACCCTAAGAACCCCCTATATTTCTTCCTCCCCCTCGAATTGCCCGATCCCCCTTCCCCTCTATCTAGTGGTCACCCGACCAGTGCCCCCCTCTCCTCCCTGTGCGACCTTGCTAGAATCCCCATTCTCCTCCCTACGTGACACAATCAATGACCTCCTCTTTAGTAGATGCTTCATTCGACAACTACGCCACCCTATGTTCTTATCTCATGATGCACTCCCTAACTCATGTGGCCTCTGGCTCATGTGTGACCACCCCAGCCAAACCTCTGGCAGAGTTCCCTGGCGCAACACCTCCTCCTCTGGCAGCGACTCCCCTATTGATTTTTCAATCCTATTTATTTTAATTTCTTAGTATTTTTTGGGTGGGATCATACCCTAATGTATGGGTTTTATGTTATGGTTTTGTTTCAATAAAATATAGTGTGTGTGGAGGGTCTTCAAGGCTCAGTTCTCCCTCCTCTAATACATTCATCACATTTTCACGCCAGTGAGGTAGTTGTTTCCACCCCTTTTTCATTTCTAAAGAAATTTATTAATGCTTCAGTTTTTTAAATTAATTTTTAAACTTGATTCACATGTTCATATTGTATGTGGTTAAATTGTCATTTTATTTTCACATTGGTATAAATTGTTAAACATAGTCTTTGAAATAATTATTTGATTATACATATGTAATTGTGCACCCATTGCGTTGATAAAATGTTATGTGTTTTTTAAAAGTGAAATGGGGCATTGTTTAAAATTTTCAACTTTGTTGTGTTTTGGGTAATTTTTATTTAGTTCATGAACATTGAAGGATGTGTGATTTGGTTGGATTTTATATCTTGATAATTGGGGTTGTGTTGTTTTAGAAAGAAAATGGTGTTTTTTAAATGGTTTGAGAAAGGGTTCTTATAGTTTAAAATGTTGTTTTTCAAAGTTTGACTTGTTTGACAATTGATATGTTCTTTGAGAGTGATTTTTATTCTTAATTTCCCATTTGGAACTATTCATTTAAAAATATTGTGTTCTTTAAACATTGTTTTTCTTAAATATTTTGTTGGGTTTTTAATAGTATCTTGATTCCTTTGTTAGACTTAATTTTATTTAAGGTATTCATGGTGTTTTTTATAATCATGGATTTATTGTAGGGATTTTCGATCTATTGGGATGGTGCACAAGAATATTAATAGGTATATATATGTCTTCTATGTGTATGTTCCATCATGGTGTTGGGAACACGAGAATCAGTTTGAGGATATATATATATATATATATATATATATATATATATATGGAATTGTGTGCATGCGAGCGGGCTACTACCTGAGTTAGAAATCAATGGCTTGGCTATCCTTTGAGGTAGGATTTCCCATGAACATTTCTTTTTTATTTAAGATCCATTAGTTTCATTATTTTCACACCCTCTTTGATTTATTGATATGAATATATGAGCCTTGGATTAGATTTTTTGGTGTGTGATTTGTGATCTAAGCCTTGTTTTGTGATAAATATAATTGTCTTAGTAAATAGGGAACACCAAGTGTTGGGTTAAATCTCTGGTTGGATTTTTTGGGTAATTTAGGATGTAAAATGCATGGTTTAGATTTATATATGTATTATAAAGATGAAAAATGTTTTTTGTGGTTCCTTATACTGGTTTCCATTGTAGTTTTAGTTTTTATAAAGATATAAAAGTTATTTTTTATGGTTTTATGGCTTGTGTCACCGATAAATATCACGTTTGGCACTTTTGTAAGAAATAGTTGGTTTTTATGGTTTAATGGAAACATTTTAAGAATTTTTTTCAATGGTCTTGAAATGGTAAATGGTGTGTTTACACCTCTTTTTGGAAGATAGGTTGTTTGTTTGATAAAAAGTTGTTTTGTGAAATTCATAATGGCCCATTTAGAAACTTTCAGAAATTGATAAAATTATTTATTGTGAAAACCTCCATTGGATGTTTCTCATTCCTTGCCTATGTATAATGGATAAGATTTCCTCACTGTGTAATTCTTCTAATCCATTATCGAGGTTCCTCGGTGGGAAATCTTTGGGTTCTATTTGTTTTAAGGAATGATATTGGTACATGGGGTGGCTCAAGGTGAAGTATGTTGTGAAGTATTGTTATTAAATATTTGTGATTGGATTCTATGTTTACATTGGATGGTGCACCCCCATTATATAGATGAGACATGGTATCTTGGAATATTGAGAGAAATATCAAAGAATGATTGCTGCACTGTTAGTGGATGTAATGACCAATGTCCCATAGTAAGTGGATATATCTGGGATTATTGCTACGGGATTGGACCCTTTAGTTTTTCATGTGTTAAGGTGGAAAATCATTTACGTTGTTTTTGATTTCATGATATGTTGCATACTACCAGGGATGGGGTATCATGTATTATAAAATTCTGGATTATTCTTGATCTCCTAGGTGCACTTATGTCAATTACTTCTTAGTTTCTTGTAGTAATGAATATTATACTTGTATATATATTTTCATTTCCCTTGTTATGTGAATAATATGGTTCTTGATTGTGTAGTGTTTACTTGGAAGTGATGTGTTGGTTTATAAAAGCTTGTGAAAAATGTTTTAAAGTCCATGTGTTTTATAATCTTTCATGCCATTAAAAAATAAAAGCATCACTTCCCTATAAATAATGTTAATGGAATAATAATAGAATGAAATTGGATTTGGAATATAATAAGGGAAATGAGATGTATTTTGTTTTTGGGTAGAATGACTAGAAAATCATACCTTGATATATTGGACTTCTAACTTTAAAATTGATGTTTCTTTTATTATAGAGGAACTGAATTGGGAATAGTTTATCGGCATATACTACTATGTTTTGAAACTCACACCTATAGTTTTATCTTTTTTTAGCTTCAGGTGCTGCATCTTTCTTGGTTTTTTTCACTGTAGTGAGATGTTGGTTTGAGGTCGGTAGTGACCTGTAGGTTCACATGGAGGTATATGCAGTTTTATTTTCATTCCACTACTAGTTTTTGTTTTCATTATTCAGTTTTTATTTATTTATTTATCATTAATTTATGGGATAAATCATTCCCACCTGTTTAATTTTGATGCATGGAACTAGTTGCCTGCCTGTGGGGATCAGAAATGGATTTTAGGCCATGCCATGGGCCATTTCAGGTGACTTGTTAAGGGTTGACCTGGGATGGTTCATGACAAAATGGCATCAGATGTAGGTTCTTGTTATTTGGGGAGTCTGGTAGTATGAGATTAGGATTATCAGGGCTCACAAGATAGGTCATGGGCTGGTGCTTGATCACCCCCACTGGTGATGAAACTGGAGTTACCAAGGGTAGTGTGAGAATTGAGTCCTTATCTGGTCTTGGTTTGATTGTTTTGGGATTGAGGGATCACAACGTAGGAAAGCTGGTGTCATGTCATGATCTCAAAATGAGTATTGACCCATGTTGAGTCTAAGTTCATGGTTTAATTACCTCATAATTTTTTATTCTTTCTTGGGACATGGATCACAACCATGTCGCCAAGTTATGCTTGACTATTAGTTCCTTATTCCAGTTGTTCGGTATAAGTTGTGATTTGGTGTGTTTTTTTGTGTAAGTGTGTTTTTTAAAATGAAAAGGAGTTTTGAAATGAAAATGTTTTCTTTAAAATGGATTTAAATTGGTGAAATGGGTTTTAATGGAAAAAGTGTTGGTTTGAATATTTAGTACCTATTTGGAATTGGTAAAGAAATGGTTTGGGTGTAACATTAGGTACTCATTATGAATGTTTTCACATGTGAGGGTGTGTATAGAGTTTTTATTTGTGTGGGTATGAATGGAGGCAGATAAACACATGTGAAATGCTTCATGTGGTTCCTTAGGTGTGTATTTGAAACTAAAGGCTTGACTTTGTTTTTCTAATATTATTTTAAATGGGGAAAATTATTTCAAAAATTATTTTTTGTTTTATGATGTGGGGTTTTTTTTGGTGAAAAATGGTTTTGGGTTTGGGAAGTAGCTTTTAAATGAGGTGGTTTTGAAAATTGAAAAGGAAATGGTATTTTGGAAAATGGGATTTTTGGTTGGGTTTGTCTGTGTTTGGATCGTGGCCCAGTTGTTTTAGCCAATATGGTCTTGTGGATATGATTTGGTTGGACTTTGATTTTTGGATTTGGGTATTGATGTTTCTCAAATAATTCCACCAAGAAAATTACAAAAAATTTCCAATGTGCCCTGCCGATTTTTTGGTTCTTATCAAATGTTTTATATCCTTCAAGGTAGTTGAGGTTCATTAGAGGTAGTAGAGTGGCTTGAGGAAGTAGATCATGTCTTTGGATTGTTGGGAACTCCTGAAGTTGTTAGAGTTAGTGATGTTTTGGGATTGATTAAGGGTCTGACCTTGGACTAGTGGGAGTTGGTTACCTCATCAAAAATGTAGTTTTGGATAAGGTGGGAAGTGATTAAAACCACTTTTGTATAATAATTTATAATTGAGGATGTGAAGTCAAGGAAGGCGGTAGAGCTGCGGGCAGTTCGGAAGGGCTAGCAGATTGTGACAACTTATGTTGATCACTTCAGAGAGTTGGTTTATTTCTCTATGGAGGTAGTTCTAGAGGATTAGTTAAAGGATCCACTTTTCATTTGGGGTATCTAATCAGATATCAGGGAAAAATTTCCTTTTTTATGGAGAATTTCAGTTTTTAATGATGGTGGATGAAGAATTTTATGCCAAATTGGTTCTTAGAATGAAGTTTGGGGTGACTGATAAACCATATCCTATTTTGTTCATAAAGGTTCCCCATCTAGTGAGAAATGCATGATAGAGGAACCTGTTACAAAGGAATTATCATCATTGGTTCTGACTTCAAGTTCATCAGACCACTTTCTAGTGTTCTATCAGTGTGGCCGGTCTGAGTATTCAAATCCATCTTATCGCATCCCTCTGAAGACCTTCTGTCATAGTGACTATTTGGGTCACCTTGAGAAGTTCTACATGAAGAGTTACTTGAAGAAGGGGTTATGACCAAGGGATTATCATACCTAACTATGTAGTAGGATATGTTTCAGCTATCACATCCCTAGCCATAGGTCTGAGGGTGAAGCTCACACATAGTCAGGAATCTCCAGAGGTGTGAAACACTAGTGTAGCATTGTGTTCTGTGTTTGGATTAGAATATTTAAAGTCCTCTCATTCTTTTTTTCTTATTCTGTTGATTTATTTCCATCGTTTCATGTTCATCATTTCCTTGGAAGACCATGAGGGGAATGTTCAATTTTAATCCAAGCAGTTGTGCCCGTCTGAATGTGGCTTTTTGAATCGTCCTTTTTTCCTTGAGTCTGTTTAACTCTAGTGTGTGTTTATCTCGATTTAGCTGCGATTGTTTGGAGATGTTTGTGTTTTGTGAAATTGATGGGCGGTGTTTTGGATTTTCTACTTGGGTTAAGTTCTTACCATGGGTTATCCTTAGTGTTGGGGTTATTTGGATTGGGGCGAGAGTTCCATGTTTTAGTGGTGGTGTTGTCTCTCTCGTTCTATGAAAAATTGGATGTGTTTGTGTTGGGAGCTTTAGATTGTTGTGAGAAATTATTAGTTCTGTTGGGGGTTTTATAAAGAGTTTCATTATTCTGGTTCCCTAGTATATTGGGCATCCTTAAAGTGGGATTTCCATTTAATTAATGGCTGTGTGACTTGGTTGTGTAGGATAAGGTGAACAAGTTCAATTTGGGGGATCCCTTGTTTACAGTTGTGGTGAGGGTGTTGTTTGGATAATGTGGAGTGGTTGAGTTATTTTTTGGTGTCCCAGTTTGATGGGTCACTCTGTAGTAGGTTTATTGTTTATGTAATGGTGAGGTTGGAAGGATTGTGAAGTTTCCAAGTTATTGTAATTCTAGTGGTGGGGAGAACCCTTTCATGTTATCCTCTCATTTTTAGAATTTTGTTTCTTTTTTATTGGTTTGGGGTGACCTATCAGAAGAAAGGTCACCCCGGGGTTCCTTGATTCTCCTGGTTGTGATCGGGAAAGGACTCAACATGATGTTATCCTTTGACTTAGAGACTTTTTGGGGAAGGAGTTGTCTTTTATGGGTAGAATTAACACACCCAAACATGGACCCTTTTTATTTTATCCCTTTTCAAGTCTCATACCTTTTGGACAAAGATCTTGTTTGGGTCCTGGTTGATTGTTTTTAGGATTTAGAATTTTGTTGGGATTTGGGTTGGTACATAGGCACCGTACATTTAGTGGTAGCCGTGCAGTTGGCCCAGGTGACTGTGTGGTCGGCCACCACATAAAATAAATAAATTTGATGAAAAAAACAAAAAAAAGTTAAATTAAAAATAAATAATAATAATAATAATATCATCATTATTATTATGAATAATATAATTACTATTACTATTATTATTATTTTTTAGAATGATGAGATCTGGTTAAAAGACCAAAGCAATTTTATTTGCAAAAAGAAAGGTTACATTAGTCGAAAAGACGAAATCAAATTACAATCTTTAACATGAAAAAGAATGAGGTTTTCTGGGAGCTCCTCCAGCCAGGTTATGTACTGAGCAACTCCTTTATTGTAGAGAGCATCCGCAACCATATTTTCTTCTCGATAAGTATGAGTTTCAATGTAGTTGACGTCATGAAGAGAGTAAAGACAATTCATCCAGTGCATAGTAAGCGGTCAAGCTAGATGAAACTCCCCCTTCCAAATAGCCCGCACTACAGTAGTAGAATCACTTTCAATCAACAAGTTTTTCTAGCCTTGGAGTAATGTGAAAGATATGGAATGAATCAAACTTAGCATCTCAGCTTCTAGAGAGGTTTTAGTACCATAACCTCCAAAAAATAACCCAATGATGTGACCAAGATGATTTCTGAAGAGGGCGCCACACCCAGCGGGTCCTGGATTTCCTTTAGAGGCTCCATACACATTGATTTTAGTCCAACCTGGAAGTGGAGGTCTCTAACAAACCTCAAAAGTGCATGTCAGTTTTATGAAAATGGCATCAACCTGAAGATGTCTTAGTATCATAAATTCTGCCATAAAGTTGTTGCAATTTCTTTTCTGAATCAATGCAGCTTCCCAAATAGAGATGAGAATTCTCATTTTACCTGTATTAATGTTCTATGAGAAATTATTGTGAAGAATTGTATTTCTATCATACCAAATCGCAAGAAGAAGCTCTGCAACCCCAGCAAGGAATAAGTTTCTAATTTGTTGTGAGTTATCCATAGCAACACAATGGTTAAGCTGATCATTGATAGAGTTATGAATTAGCCATATGCAATCAAAAGTGTCAAAAATATATTTCCAAAGAGAAGTGGCTATAGCACAAGATCGAAATAAGTGATTAGTATATTCTCTATGTTCATTACAAAAACGACATTTTGAACAAAGCTGAATTCCAAACATTTGAAGACAAGAGTTAGTGGGAACCCTATTGTAGGCGAGACGCCAAATAAGAGTGAATCTTGAGGGTTTAATCCAGGGTTTTTCAAAATATTTAATCCATTTTAGGTCATTTTCAGGGTTATGTAAAGAGTTATTATAGAACTTTTCGGAATTTAGAATCCTATTATGAGCAAGTTCCCAAATCAAGATATCACACGAGGTAGAAAAGTGGTAAGAATCAACAGTTTGAATAATATTTTCAGGAATGGTATCAATGTGAGAATTAATCACATTACTAATAGTTGAGTTGATGTTATCAGGGATATGGTCAGGGGGAGTCAAAGAGATAAGAGGAGCTCTAGTCCAGTTGTCCAACCAGAATCTCATGGAAGAGTTTATAGAGACCATCCATCTAGAGTTGTGCATAATATTGTCGTACGTGTTTCTAACAGAGGGCCAAAATGAAGAAGGCATGAAATTATTATTAGCTCTTTTCAATCTATCAATGAACCTATTTTTATGAAAGAAATCGAGGGGGTGTCATTGTGAATTAGGTTACATGTTAATCTTTCCTTAAGAGCCTCATTAAAGAGTTTAATGTTTTTAATGCCAAGGCCACCCATGTCTAATGGTTTACAACAATTATCCCAAGGCATAGTCACCAGTTTCCTATCCAAGGTGCTTCTTGTCCAAACAAAATGTTTAATGTGAATTTTTTTTATGAGACCAGAAGGCCAGTTATAGACCATCATTGAGTAAACCAGTTTGGAGACAATAACGAAATTGACAAGGCAGACTCTCCCCACTATGGAGAGAGATTTTCCTTTCCAAGATGAAAAATGATTAAGAATTTGGTCAGCAATGTTTGAGAAGTATCAAGATTTGGGTATACCCTAGAAAATGGGAACCCCAAGGTATTTGAAGGGAATGGTACCTTCTTTGATGTTAATATCATTGACAATACCATTTTCCTACAAGTTGGAACGTTTTTCCCAAAGTAGATGAAGGATTTATGCCATCCAATGAATTGACCTGAGACCTCCTCATAGTGAGTGAGAGCAGTTTTAAGAGTTCTGATGTTTCTTATATCACCCTTTAAAAATAGAATGAAGTCATCTGCATAAAGGAGGTGAGTGGGGGCATTTACATTTCTGTTAGCATAAATAGGTTTGAGCTTTTTTTAATCAACCAGGCGAGTGAGCATATGACTTAAATAGTCTTCTGCAATGGAAAAAAGAATTGCAGATAGGTGATCTAATTGTCTGACTCCTTTATAGAAATTGAAGTATCCTCTAGGAGACCCATTGATAAAGATGGAAACGTGAGCAGAATGGAATTGGGTTTTAATTCTAGATATGAAGACGTCATTGAAACCAAAACCATAAAGAAATTTGAAGATGAAATCCCAGTCCACTGTGTCAAAAGCATTCCTAATTTCTAGTTGAATGTAATTTTTTCCACCTCTATTTTTATTATTTAACACGTTAGTTCATTTAGAGGAAAGAAAAATACAATCTTGGAAGGATATCCCCTTGATAAATCCAAATTGGTTACATGAGATAATTTTATCAGTAATAGTTTTGAATCTATTACCAATCAGCTTGGTGATACTTTTATGGAGGGTTTTGATAAGAGTTATAGGATGAAAGAGATGAATTTCATAAGCATTATCAACTTTGGAAATCAATGCAAGAATTGGGTATTTAAACCATGAGATGACCTTACTTAAACATAATCTGTTCTAAAGGTTCATACCTCCCTGTCCGATACATTTTCCTTCAGATGTTATTTGTTTTATGTCCATGAAGTCTGTTTGGGTTTCCCCCTTCTTCCATTAAAAGGGGGTTTTATCATATAATAAAAAATTGAAGGTCTTCGGGCCGTTGGATGAACCATGAGGTAAAAATCCATTAGCAAAGAAAGATTTAACAAGCTTACAGACATCATCTTGGATGATATCCCAATATTTTTGATTTAATTCATTATTGAAACCATCAGGACCCGGGGCACTGTTAGGATTCAAACCAAAGACATTGTCTCTAATTTCATGATCAAGGGGAACACCAAGAAGAAAACTATAATCAACATCAGTTACAATTATCGGTATGATGTCATTAATGAGGTCCTTGTTCATGCTAGGACCATTGAATAAAGATTCAAAGTAGGAGACAACATGGTTAACAATATATTCTTATTTATCCAAAAGGTTATCTCCGTTTTTGAGGGAAGAAAGGGGTCTATTAGCTTTCTGAACTCTTTAAAAAGAGTTATAGAACTTGGTATTATGATCACCATTAGTTATCTATTTGATTTTAAAAGTTTGTTTATGAATGTTGTCTTTGAAGGTGAGAGGCGAATTAAGGTTCACAGTAATGTTAGTTTATTGATTGTGATCAGAAGCAAACTCTGAGTGGGTGTTATTGCTTTGAATTTGATGAAGCTCATTCTCAAGATAAAGGATATCATTATCAATTTGTTTTTATTTAATTGTGCACCAACCTTTGAGACTGTGTTTGAGATATTTTAATTTAATAGGACAAGAAAATTCATCATCGGAGTAAGGCGTAGAGGTCCAAAAATGATTGATGAGATTAGAACATTCAAGATATGAGAACCAAGCATTGTCGAATATAAAGGGGAGAGAGGGTTTCTGAGAATTGTAAGAAATGGTGACCAAGATAGGATGATGATCAGAATGAATTTTTGGTAGGGTGGTGCTATAAATGGGATCCCATATATCTAAATCATGGCCATTAGTAAAGGCTCTATTCAGTTTGCTCGCAACCACTCTATTGTAATGATTCTTGTACCAGGTGTATTTGGCACCACAAAGAGAAATTTCAGTAAGATTGGAGTTTTCAATAACACCCTTAAAATCCCTCATAGATAGACTTGAGTTAAGAGGGACAATTTTTTTCACTAGCTGAAAGAATAGAATTAAAATCACCCACAACAATCCAGGGGGAATGAATTTTTGATCGCAAAGAAGAGAGGTCATTCCAGAGTATCCTCCTATCTTGATATTTATTCTTGGTGTAGATAATGGAATAAAAGATATGGTAATTATCGATCATAAATTCACATGTGAAACTTTGATCAGTAATATGGAGAACATTATCATTAGATAGAGAGGAATGATCAAAAGTCCAAAGAGTATCAAAATTGTTATTGTTTTGACATGCACTGATGAAGGTGTGTCCAAAACGACAAAAATGAACTAATTCAGTGGAAAAGTTTATTTTAGGTTCAGAAATGGAAAAATTAAAGGCTTATAAATGTTTACCATTCTTTTTAAAATAATAAAGGTATTAAAGTTTGCAATACCTTGACAGTTCCAATATAAAATCTTCATTTATATCTGTGTTTGGAGTTAGAACTCCCTTTTTTCTTACTATCCATGCCTTTAGGACTATTTGATCTTCTAATAGTTTTTGACATATTAGGGCTTGTATTAGACCCTTTATTTCCTTTAGTATGATCTAAGAAGTTAGTGGTATCACCTAGCGATATAGATTGAGTGGCGATATCTTGGATGTTATTATTAGTAGGAGACGAAAAAGCAGTTCTAATATCCTTATTGCTACTAGCATCTAAAAATATATTATACAAAGTAGTATGATGAACATAAGTGATGTAGGTACCTAGTAAGGTGCACAGATTTTGAATACATATTTGGTTCTTCTCTTTTTCTGATGCCTCTGCAGCTGGTATCATGTATATGGATTCCTGGACCTACTATATGCTAGCAGGCTATGTATCTACATCTGTAGTGTTAGCGGATTCTAATTTTGAATGTGACTCCACTACTGGATAGATTTTATCTTTCATAACCAAGACAATTGGGGGAATATCCTTCATAGGAACCTAAATTGATATTGGGGATTCTTCTATAGAAGAAATGAAGTTTAGATCATTTAATACATTATCACTATCATGGATTGCGGTAACCACAATAGATTGTTTATTCATCTAAAAAATAGTGTGATTAAGGGAATAGTTATAGTGCTAACATTAATACTTGTGAAGTTTCAAATTTTTGGGAAAACAAGAGAATGGTTATTAGAATTAGATTCCTTTATCTTATTGAAATTCTTATTTCAGACCCCTAGTGTAACTGAGGTCTTCAAGGAGGGGTTGTCCATGGTTAGTCCATTTCCTAGAGTTGAGAGGGTAGGATCCTCATATATTTGCATAGTAGTTACACCTTGGAGTCCTGTTCCATGACTAAGTGAAGAAAAAACACTAAAAGAAATACCTTTTAGTTGAATAGGTGGAGGAAGATTTTCCCTCCTACCCAGGTTAGTGACACCCTTGTTGGAGTTAGAGCATGATACCTTCTCAATAACTTCTCTCTCCAGTTCCTGATTTGAAAGTTTGACAGTATCAAGAACCAGATTTTCCAATTCAGCTAGAAAATTTTAGTCCAAATTAAAATTTTCTTCCTCTTCAGAAACATCAGCCCAAGTGACACTTGAGTATTCACCTAAGAGTGTAAAATTGTGTGTTTTTTTACCCATACTTAAATTTTCTTCTTTTTTGGTATTTATATCATAGGGGATTTATCCTTCTTGTTTTTCTTAATTTATTTCCATTAATCTTAAATTTATGGGTTAACTTGTTTCCTAACCACCCTGAAATTAGAAATGTTAAGACCAATGATCTTACATAGATCATAGAATGGGGGCTTTCGTTCATATTCTATTCTGATTTTAGTTTTGTAATTCTTTGCATTGACGGTAATATAATTAGGAAATTTTGAATCAAGGATTATTTCAACCATCACCCTCACAAAAATCCCTAAGTTAGCATTTAACGTTCTATGATATATTTTGAGAGGGGTTCCTATACAGGAGACAATGTCATTTTAAATTTTAGATTCCAAAAGAACCAATTCAGATCATGAAGTCTAATCCAAACCTGTGCCATTGTGTTCCTAAATTAATGTGGGTTGAAAGCAAAGTCCCACTTAGATAATCTGAGAAAACCCACTCTCATATTCAAATTTCCAGTCCTCCAAACTCTATCAAGATCTTCTTTTGTTCTTAACAAAATATGATAGTACCCTTTTCCTATCAGTATCATACGTGGTTAAAATAGAATAAATTTCTTTAGAAATAAAAAGGTTTGTTAACACCTATTTTTGAACACATAACAATACATCATCACAAAGGGTTCCAAAATACATAGTCATAATCAAAGAATCATTTAAATGGATAAGGGTGTGTTAACACCTCTTTTTGAATAATGGACCATATGTTTGATAAAAAGCGTTTTTGTGAAATTTTTAATTACTTGCTTGGAAAGTTTGTGAAATTGATGAAAGTATTTATTATGAAATACTCTATTGGATGTTTCTCATGCCTTTTCTATATATAATGGATGGGTTTTCCTTATTGTGGAATCCTTTTGATCTGTTATCAGGGTTCCGTAGTGGGAACTCTTTTTGTTATATTTGTTTTAAGGAATGATATCAGTCCTTGGGGTGGCTCAAGGTGAAGCCTATTATGAAGTATTATTATTATATATTAGTGATTGGATGCTCAGTTGTCATTAGTTGTCTCAACCCCATTATAAACATGAGGTATGGGAACCATAAATATTAAGATAATTTTCTTAGAAAAATTGTTGCACTTGTAGTGGGCGTACTCAATAGTGGCCAATAGTAGGTGGATATATCTGTGTTTATTACAATGGGATTGGGACCCTCAGTTTGTAATGAGTTAGGGTGACTGAGAATTTCAGGATTTTTTGATTTCATCATGTGTGTAATGCTACTGGTGATGGGTTCTAATGTATTAGTACATTTTGGATTATTCATGATCTCCTAGGTTCACCTATGTCTATTACCTCTTAGTTTTTTTTGTAGTAATGATTTTTTACTTCTATATATATTTTCATTTCTCTTTTTAGGTGAAATTTTTAGTGCTTTGTTGTGTAGTGTTTACATGAATGTGATGTATTGGTTTCTAAATGTTTTGGAAAAAGTTTTTAATGTGAAAGTGTTTTAGAATATTTCATTTCATCAAAAAATGAAAACATCACCGCCATTTTAAAAGTGTTAAAGACACACTAATAGAATGAACTTGGATTTAGAAAAGAGTAAGGTAAATGAGGTTTATTCTGTTTCTGAGTAAAATGAGTAGAAAAGTATACTTTGATATATTGTAGTTCAAAATTGTAAATTGATGTTTCTTTTATTTTTAAAGAAGTGAATTGGGAATACTTTATCGGGCTAGCCTACAGAGTTTTAATACTCAAGACTATAGTTTAACTTTTTTTTAGCTTCAAGTGTTGTGTCTTGCTTGGATTAGATCTCTGTAGTGTGACGCTAGTTTAACGTTTGTGGTGACCCACTAGGTCACATGGAGGTATGTATAGTTTTATTTCCATTCTTCTTTTAGATTTTATTTTCCCAGTTCAGTTTCGATTAATTTATTTTTATTTTATGTATGGGTTAAATCATTCCCACTTGTTTAATTTTGATTCCTGGCACTAGTTTCCAACCCTTGGAGATTGGGAATGACCTTAGGGCCATGCCGCTGGCCGACATTAGTGATCGGTTCAGGGCCGACTCAGGCTAGTTCGTGATAGTACAAATGGTAGGAATTTCACCCTTATCACTATTCAATAGTTGGTTCTATCCCCGTGGCCATTCCAGATGTGATGAGTTATCACCCGATATACATGTTACCTATTTTAAATCTATATTAATATAATACATATAATGTTCTAAAAAAATATGATGAACATCCTAAAAATTAACTTAATCATCAAATAACTTTTTAACCTCTAAGGTTTTCAATGTTGATTATTTTTCCAACAAAAGAAAATATTCAGAATGAACTATTATTAGATTAACATCGATGATTATATTAACCCTAAATTTTATAAATAACTCTAAAAATATCTCCACACAATATAAAATAATTATTCATAAAATGACCTATTCACTTAGACATATACTAAACTAAAGGGTTGTATTCCAATAAATTTCTCCCCAAATATCCTTAACCAACAAAAACTCCCATCACATAATATATCAAAATCAGAATTTATACCTTTAAAACATATGATCATCCTTAGACTTATCAACACAATAAAAATTAGGTTTAACCCATATCTCATTGGGAGATCATAGGTTTCCATTGGTTTTATTCTATAATTATTTATAATGGTTCATAGAGAAATTGTTAATTGACCCATGAATATCCACTGAGAGTGTCAAACTGTGTTTCCAGTAAGTACACACTCACTGTGCATTTGAATAATATTTGATACATTCCCAACCAAATAATTTTGAGGATATTACGCCTTGATTAATTTATGGAAAACAATATCTAATTATAGTATCCAGAAATGGATGTATTTCTAGGAAATTATTATAATCTATTCATTACCATAACATTATTATATTATCCAATAAGTAGACTTATACTCATGGTCTTTACGAAGCTTCTATAATTGTAATCTACAAAACTAACTAAACTATCCTATGATCTCATATGAAGAGACTTACTTTTACACATGTGATTACATGATTTTTAACATAAATATACATTAAATAAAACTATATATCAAAAGGCCTAATGGATTTGGATGACTACATGAATAAAACATCATAGTGAGACTAAAAAAAAATACATTTTTTGATCCATCACGAGCTACTAAATTCCTTGATCTTTGAAAAGTACATATGAAAACCCATAGAATAACTAAAAGAAAGGTGTTGGATAAAAATCCTAGTAACGGAATATACTTTATAAAGAAATATAACATGTGAGTTATACATATAAAAGGATATTATAAAAGGGAAACCATATGAATAATCACAAAGGAGATAAACATTATGAAAATGGTATCATAAGATCATGTCAACATTGAAAATGTGGTAGTATCACAAACCATGACATAAACTTAAGTCAAGGCTAACTTTAATAACAATATGGTGGATAAAGTCTTATATTAGATCAGGTTTACTCCCATATCCCATACATGATGTCTCATGAGACTAAAGAGTTTACAATTGTATTAGTAAAATATCATGGAAAACCAATCATAACATGGTCAAGAACAAGTGTTCCACAAAATGGAAATCAATAAGAAGGAATAAACACAAGAATTACCCATGAAATGAAATTGGTTACATAATCCTATCTCATATCATAATCAAATGAAATTTCAAAAAAGAAGGTATTTGGGAAATGAACATAAGGCATGTATTACCTTGTTAATGGAGGGGTGAGTAAGATAGGTATATATGAGAGAGATATTTATATACACAATTTATAATAATTTGATAACACTAAATAAAATGGTACTATGAGTTAGAGAGATAAAGGTCACAATGAAAATAAAAATGGTAGTTTGGAGAGGTCCATTACACTCACATGAACAATAATTTATAGATATGAAAATATACATTCCATATAGAACCCTATTTAAAACGCATAGAACAATGGTAACTGTTATTTTTATATGAATAAAATGGGGAATATTATAAAGGATGTCAAATATCCAACAATGGTTATAATAGTAGGGAATTGTATTTTCACTATATACATTAAAATAGAACTTTTATTTTATCTTTTTTGAAGAAAGTCAAAATGTTCTGTATAAAATATATAAAAATATTCATTTTGAAAACTGTCGAAAATATTTAAAAAAGTGGGTTAGTTTTTCCTTTATAAATAAATTATTTCCATATAAATACATCGATAAAATAATTTTCAAAAAATATGGACATGGAATAATAATATTTTGAAAAAAATTCTTTAAAATATTTTTAATGAGGTTTTTAATGTAATGTTTCACTTACCTAAAACCATAAAAAGTTAAATTTTTAAATATATTTTAATGATAGTAAAGTATACTAAAAATTTAACTTAGAAAACATTGATGTATAAAAAAAAATTTTACATGAAAATTTATATGAACATGTAAATGAATGAAAAAATAGTTTAAAGGGAAACATTAATATAGGATATTTCGAAAAGGAAAGTCCATTACCACTTTGGTAATATTTGAATCATAAGCCCCATGAAATATTTACATAAAATTAAAAATTAAATATCATGAAAATAATTTTTTTCCTTATATTTAATTCCAAACGGGTAATATATACACCACAAAAAAGAAATATGTGGTGAAAAAGACATAAGTCTCCTAGAAATAAATGTGAATCTTGAAATCAGTTACCTTTGATTGACTCATCAAGTAGGCAATTTATCATCATGAATAATAAAATTATTATCATTATTTAATTTTATAAGAACATTTTTAGTTTTACTATTCATTTTATTTTATTTTATTTTTTACAATTTTATATAGATTTACATAATCAATTAAGTTTACATCATACATTTTAATGTTATTCGGTTCAAATATCCAAAATGAATTCAATGTGTTTATTATGGTAAAATACATAAATGTACCATTATCTAAAATATAAAAATCATGAAAAAATTATCATTTTTATACATAAATTATACTTTTAAAATCAACCATTAAATATACTTATTAAAAATGAATAATGTAACAATCATGGAGATGGTAGGTTTTACATACGCATTACTTACATTTCTATTTTCAACGATCACGATAGAAATAATGTATCTATCATTTTATCATTGAATAATTATCATTATATAATAATCAAAATATATTTTTTTTCAAATAAACATATATATAGAATCCATATTATGTGGTGATTGTAAATGAATCACATCACTTCGCTAGTCGGTAGTTCACTGTATGCACGAATAATGTTATCATTTTTTAATGGATTGAATGGTAAGAAATTATATATTATATTAAATTTTAATAATTATAATAATTTTATGAATATTATATATATATATATAAATACATCATCATAAAAATACGTGTTAGATGATGATGGAAGGAAAGTCACATTAGTTTGTGAGGTTCTTATCCACCGTACACACGAACGATGGTTTCATTTCCAATTTGATGGAATAGGAGATAGATGAAGGATATAAATGTAACATAATAACATATTTTTATACAGTAGATACTTATTTTATTATATAGGCGTGTTTTAATAGGAATTTATGAAGTAAGAATATGAAAAAAATGTCCAGTTCAGAATGATAAATCTTCTTTAGAACACCTCTTTAGGATTATACCTAAAGTGTCAGTAGATTAGACATCTTATTAATAAAAGGCCCATATGATGTGATAATTTAATTAGTGATGTTATTATATTGGTTATTTTCTGAACCAAATGGATTTTTATTTGTTTAAATGATATGAGAGGAGGTACCATTTTATAAGTGAGAAAGAGTGGCATTTATGTAAATACCCAACACTATTCAATAAGGGGAAGTCACACTCAATGAAAGTGACTAAAAAATTGATAAATGATGGATTTAAGAGATGATATGGTTGAGATACAAATCCACCATTTGAAAATATACATGTATTAATTTTTTTATTCCATTTACCTCTATGGCTACTCACTTTTACCATTTATGTTTTCCACTAAGTTAACAATTTTTTTATTACTTTTACTATTTATTATGACCAAAAATTATATTGAACATACTAAATAATATTAAATACTATTATTCCATATTTGGAACACATTTTATCAAATTCAAATCAATGAAGTGGTATAATTCTATTTAAAATATGAAAAACAAAACACGCCGAGACACAATTTAAAAAAATGCATTTTCAAGAAATAAATGATCTTATATAAAATCTATGACTAGAAATAATCATTACATGAATTTAAATTAACATAAAATATATATAATTTAAACATTTAATTTAAAATTTTCATTATTAGTGTTTATGATAATTAATTAAAATGTGTAATAAATATGCACTTAAAAACAGTTTAATAAAAAAAACTCATTTTTAAAATAAACATATACAAAAATCATCAAAATTGATGGTTAAAATGAACTTAATTAGATTAATATAAATAAAATGGTTTTTATTTAACATTAAAACAAAATTTATAAGATACTGGGACTTTAAAATTAATTTTTATATTGAAATAGATGATAATATTGGAAAAAAATGAAAATATTCACTATTCCCTAAAAAAATCATTTAAAAAACACAAAATTTCATATCAAGTTAATTCATATATGTTGATTTCAAAAATGAAGTTTATTTTTTAATTTTAATTATCTATAAGTTCTTAAATTAATACTAATATTTTATAAAAATCAATAAAAATAAAATATGAAGAAAACCTATTTCTTAAAAATAAAATTAATTTACTGAAATTAAATACATATTTATTATGAATTAATCAATAAATTTACATTATTTAAATCCTTTAGAGATATTTTTTATAATATGGTTATTCTTATTAACACCACTAATTTTAACAGCTGGTTTATGGTGGTCATGTTTAAATAATAAAATTTCCATTGTATATCATACTTCATTTCATTTTAGTGTTATTATTTTTAAACTCTATATAACATAGTGTGAATTTAAAATATTATGCTTTCATAGTATTTGAAACTTTGAGTGGTTGGAAGTGATCCCCTTTTACAAGTGAATAAAAGGACACTTTTTTGAACACCAATTATTTTTTAAAAATTGATTGACACTATTCAAGGATCATTGCTTCCAAAATCCTGAAATTATGGAGTAAAAGGTGAGATAGGGGGGATAATGAATGCACCAACCATATTCAAACATGTTCTAATCATGTGTCAATACTTTTACCACTTGTTTTCTAAATTTTATCAACTTGGAAACTAGTTTTTACCCTATTAGTGTATTTTTAATAAAAAATATAATTTAACCCTTACATTTTTTTATAAACAAAAATTTAGTCCTAAAATAGTCTAATTAAATTTAATGAAAAAAACAATTATTTTAAATAATTTAATACATGGAATATTTTTAGAAATTTGTTGTTTTTACCATTAAGAGTTATTAATCCGTTTCATATTGATTCAAACTTTTGTGAGTATAAATATATTTATATATTGGTTTATTCATAATATAATAGTCATTACTCAACATAGATTAATTTAATTTATTAGTTAAAAAATTACTCAGTGTCATTAATATAACTGTTTTACAAAAATAAATGTTTCCTTATTAGTGTGGTAGTTAAATATAATCCTAATGATCATACAAATATGTATAAAATTTAAAGCTAAATTATTACATAATATTATCTTACTTATATAAAATATAAATTATAATATTTTTTATTTATTTTGTCTTAGTGATGATTTCTAATTTTTATAATAAACGAATAGATATAGGTTTTACAGTAAAAAATTATTTAGGTTTCTACAAAATTAAGCATGGGTTTTATAAATTCAAAGAACATTTTTAAATGGTTAAATTTGATTTTATATATATATGTATTTATTTAGAAAAATTTTCTCAATTAAATTTAATTCATAAAATTGATTGATTAGAAAAATCAGAAATTTCTCACTATTCACCTAAAAATTAATTATTTTAAAAAAAATCTTAAAAATTCATATATATATATAATATCACTATTCTAAATAAATTAATGAAGTTAAAATTTTAAAATTAAAATAATAAAATTTATGAATTATTCGTTTAAATGAAAATTTAATATATAAATATAAAAATATTTTATAGGAAAAATCCTTTCTATCACTTCAATTGTTCCTAATCCAAATTTTTATTAATTTATTATTTATTACAATATTGTTATTTAATTTTTTTATATTCTTATTATAATTTTAATTTTATGTGATTAATTTTATTTTAGTGTTGTGTTATATTGGTGTTGTTTGTGAAACATGCTATCAAATTTAGTATTTATATAGAGTCTTGGTTCTTTATAGTAGCTTCATCCCATGCCCATGATGAACAAGCAACTATATCAAAATTACCAGTTGGATGGATAACACAACTTGTTATTAGTTTCCAATATTATTATGATTATTGTGTATTTTTGTATGTATTCACCCTATGGACATATTTCTACATCGATAGAGAAGGGATATTACCTCATAGTATATCCTTTAAATTCAACATTACTGATGAATTGACCATTCTAAAAAACTTTCATGGAGGTATCTTCCAGTAATGGATGGTCCTTGTCAATGTATTCTTCACAGTTCATAGTGTTGGAATGGATGGATAATTTAGTATCCCAAAATCATAGATGGGTAACCCATATGATATTAGATTATCTTGTAGGGCCTCCCCCATAAAATATGATTTATGTTATGATTTAAGATAAAAATATGACATGATGATATATCAACACAATTATCCATTCCATCTCCCCTAGAAATAGAATCTTATGCTACATGTTCTAGAGTCATTTGTCTATCGAATGGAAATGAAAAGGGGGTTAAATTAAATTATATTATTAGGTATATTGGAATTTCTTTCAAAATGTATCAAAGGAAATATCCTTTGAGATCATCATCTAATCCATGTGATTGACCACATGGGCAACGAGGTTGACCTCATGGATGATGAGAATCACCTTGTGGGAAACATCATATCATGTGATATATATAAAAGACCACACATACAATGAAGTCTCTTTGGGAAATATGAGGTTGACTATTCATAAGAAACTTCATGAAAGGTTTACTAACTATGGGTAGAGGGACTTTGGATTGAAAGATATATTCATTAGCTAGAGGTTTTCATGTGCTCGAAATTTGGGAGAAAATGTGAAAATAAAGGACCCCAAGCTATTAATTACAAGGGTCCCACTATATAGAGGAATATAAGAAGACTAATAGACATTTTGATACTTACACAGAATTATATCATTATCATTTTGAATGGGACTAATTTTGAGGCGTGGGTATTTTTGAATGCCATAAAATTTCAAAAAAGAGATTTGAGGTCTAAATAAGGTAATGAATATATCAAAGATATTTGTGAAGATTCTTTGGATGATATAAAGAGAAAAAGGGTACCATGGGGTCCCCAATACCATGTAGTTTCCACACCATATGGCATAACCATGTAATATCAGAGCTTCCATTTTTGCATGCTCTATGTGGTTTGACAAGGTTGTCACTATGAGTTTAGTTTCCTCACCATGTGGTCAAATAATGTAGTGTTAGAGTGTCCTTTTTGGATTCTCAGTGTGGTTTGGTTACACAGTCACCATGAGGTTGGGTTCCCCACTATATTTTCTAACCACATGATGTGGGAGAATATTTTATGGATACTCCACATGAACCAACCACACGATCTCCAAATGGTGTTGATCTCGCACCATTATGTCCAACTATGTGACTATGGAATATCCTTTGACATCATTTTTATAGATGTAATTCCCTTATTGAATGAATCAATATCATATTATTTAATGTAGATATATAAAACATATGTACTACTTTGGTTATTTTAGACCATTATAGCCTAAAAAATTTAAAAGGCTATTAAACATAATAATCATTACTAACATTTCTGGTATAAATTGATTTTATTTTTAACATATATTTAGGGTTATGATAATGTCTTAATGACATAGAATAAATTAGTGATGCCCTCATAAAGTAGGATCAGACCATATGAATCCCTTAATCAGATATTCTAAGGAGGAAAACATCTCTAGTTATTGTCCTTGACCAATCCCAAGATAATGTTTTATAACTAAATCATGAATGAAGAACTTTATAGGATAAGTTCAAGATTATTAAGATCACAACCCAAACCATTTATTTTGAACCACTGCAAGAAAATATCACCACTACATACCTTACCCTTAGGGTGCTTATTGGGGGTAATAAGGGGATGCGTATATACACCGTAACTGTAATATTTTTTATATTTTTCCATATAATTAATAAGTATATATTTTATTGGAAGTTATAGGAACACTCAAGTGGTAATGGCTCCCCGTAATCCTACATCAAACTCAGGTGGGAGAAAATTTCTGCATGTACTATAGTAGTATTATAACAGGTACTATTATTGAAAAGTAGCTTTATAACACTATAGCAGTGTGGATAATTTACAAGGATACCATCGAATCAATATTATTCATTCTAATTGGGATATTGGGCCACAAAAAATTGAATTCAGGTCACTGGACCTTTGGGTTCTCAAGGTGGGCAGGGCAGTCATCCTCCGGTGGCAGGATCAGGCACATGCAGACACTGTCATGAGTCCTTTGGACCCTGTAATTAGATCTATAAGACTTCGGACTAGGGGATATGTAATGGGTTACACTATTCACATAAGAAATATTTTCCATAGTTTAATTATATAAAAGAGTATTCAGCCTCAATTGTTTTTAAATTTTTTTATTAAATTTTTTATTATTACATTATACTGATTAATGAAATGGTTGATAAAAATTATATTATCATACAATGAAAAATAAATTTTATTTTGAGACATCTATAGTTTGAATCAAAAAAATGTTTTTATGAATTCATTTTTTTAAGATAAATGATAATTTAATAAAATTTATTATTAAATAATAATTAATAAATAAAAATTATAAAATGATTTTACGATGTCAAATATAAATTTTATATGGTTAGAAAAATATTATTATACAAAACTGAATGTTTCAAAAAATAAGGATTTATGATTCAAATGTATAGATCATCATATTTAGAGAACTATTTTTGAAAAGTAAAAATTATCTTTGATATCAACTTGTTTAAATTATCCAATGGTGAATTGTTTATAATTTTCTATGATAGTCTCATTTTTTGGGTAAAAATTTAATAGTATATAATTATTCAATATGTATCATGACATAATAAAAGTCTAAAATAGATGTAATAAATCATATAAAAGGTATATATGAAAAATATATGTCTCCCCATTAAAATAACGTGTTTTGGGGGATGTTGGATTATTTTTATAAATACATAATAAACCCTCCAAAACCTATATTATATTTTAATGTTTTAAAATAAATTCTTTGTAAACATGAATCACTCTAAAACACAAAATTTATTATTTTATTACTATCAGTTCTTAAAAATTTAAAATATTGAAAACCACTCACCTTTGGAAGAAACCATGGTAAAAAACAATGGAATGGTTTGTTGTTTGGATTACATTATCACATAGAGTTCAAATCCTCTGTTTGAAAATTAAAAATGTATTAACCTATATTTTTCTATATAAAACCATCTAAAATACAATTCATCATCACTAAATAACCTTGTAGAATGAAAATTGTTTCCCTTACCATCTATAGTCCTAACAATGTGCACATAATCTTTCAATATTCCCCTTCCATGATTTAAAATTCACCCTCTCAAGGTAAATAATTCTATCATTCTCCTCTAATTTGATGTAAACTCTTTATATTATGAATTTTGATTTTGAATCCTCCATGTAGGGATATGTTTTTATACATCCATATTATTATCCTTATGACATCTAATGGATAAATTTACCCTACAACTCTTGTTAAGTGAATCTATGAACCTTTATGTACCCTTGTTATGCTGCCAAAATTATCCTCTGATTTTCTAAGAAAAACATTAGTTTAATGAATACCCATACCTATTTACATTATAGTTTATTCACCAATATGTACTTCTCCCTCATTTATTATAGATTCATATGAATTTAAGACACCCTCCTTGATCTTGTGGTTGAAATTTATGAAATGAAATTTTATTTTTTATGATCTATGTGGCACAATTATCCGTGTAAAGAATATGAAAATGATGGGTACACCAATATAAGGATTCAATTCACTAGGTAGTGTCTTATTCTCATGGGATTCTATGTATGGTGCATGGTATATTATCCTAAAAAAATTATATTTTGTTTTCTCAGTGTTTATACTTGACTTATGCTTATGATTTATTTTTTTATTTGTTTTCACATTCTCATGTTTCGATTTTTTATCGTGTTATATCATGACTCATTATAGAAGATTATATATCCATCCCCATTATTTTACATTAATATGCCTCTCGGATCACAGGTTCTAATTCATATCATTCTATGATTTTTTATTACATTACTAGGATTTATAGCTCAACCCTTTCTTATATACATCCCCAGGTTATCCCATATAGTTTTAGAAGATCTCTAGAATATAAGTACATGTCATTGAGTTTCTAAAAAATTTTGTTATATCCATTGTAACTATTATTATTATAGATACCAAAATTTCCATATAAACTAAGATTCATATAATTTTGGTTCTTATTATGAATTACTTTATGTAATAAAACAATAATTAATGTGTAAATAAGATTTTGGTTTTCATAGTTGGTATAAAATAAAAGTCTACTTATTTTTTAGATTTGGATTATAAAATAATTGTGAAATCCATATAGATAAGAATAAAAAAAGGAAGACATACCTAAAATTTTCTAAATTATATAGATTGTGGTTTTCATGAAAATAAATCTTTTTCTAGATAATAAAAGTGGATGTGGCACTGGAAAAGATGTATCTAGGGGTAATAACCCAAAAAGGGTGCATTGAGATTCAACTCAATCATTAGTTGGTACATGAAATCATGAATTATTTTACTCTTAGTTTAACACTCCCATAGGATATTAAATGTTAAATTCACATGCTCATTATGAAACATTTTTAAGGAACCAAATATGACTATAATATTTTCTATTAGGAAATAGATCAAAAATATCATAGATTAAAACCGATAAATTCTTAGTTTATATAGGTCATATATGAGTTATATGATTAATGCTTATTCTTTCTAGTTTATGTGTTTAAAAAAATTCCTACCCTAAACTTTCCCTTAATTATAGTTAACCGATGGAAATAGGATAAATCATACCAATGACCAATCTAAGTGGCCATGTGATGACTACCCAAATGAGATTCCCAACCCGATGGGAGTAGGAATCATAAACATTATGTTAACAATTTTTCAATTGAATTGTACTTCAAATCAAAACATGAATTAGTATGAATTGAAAAATCCCCCTAATAATGAAAAGGTTTTAATTGAGACCATTAAGAAATAAAGGCCTCCAAAAATTATTGAATCATCTGACCCCTTAATCACAAATCTATGTATCAAACCATTTGGAAAGACCTTCTCCATTATTCAATTATACGAACCTGATAATTTCGTGTTGAATGTTTATGAACTCGATGTATAATTTGATTAATTGTAGATATTGATAAAAAATATGAATCCTGATTAGAATATTAAAGTGAAATAATTTAAGAAATTCAACAAAATGTTTTTTTGACAAATAATTTAATCAAAAATTATAAATTAAAATAAAGATGGAGTTTTTTAGCTTCTATTAAAAGGATTAAGAATCCATTATGAGTATGAAAAAAATAAAAAGACTTGAAAGATACTCCAATAACTTTTTCACCTCCCCCAAAAATAATGTTGACCGCTTCTTTGAATGGGTGATGCAGATTCTACAAAAATATTTCACAATTCATGACATTGATCGATACAAGTAAATTTCTTGATGGACCCCCAAAGTGTAAATTTAGATAAGTGAATCATAGAGGTCTTATAAGTATGTTGATAAAAAGTATAAAATTGATTTTAATCCTATTTGAGTGGTGGAAAAATATCATGGGGGGCTTAAATATTAACTTCCATATTTTAAAAAGTATGGGATGAAGTATCCAGAAATTTTTTTAAGGGGAATAAGGATATTCATTACATATGGTAAGGAAGGGAACCATGATAATGAATGTTTATGGGAGATTCCCCATCAATGTGGTAGAGGAAATAATTTATCTTTTCAACCCTCTACCTTTTGTCAATTGTTTATACTTCAAGGAATGTGTAAACTAAGAAAATATATTCCCCAAAAGAAAGATTATTTATGAAAGATAATGAAAAAAACCACCATGACCTAAGAGTAAGGTTGTTCTATTTCAATCTGAACTATTAGGGTAGATCCTATCAATGTATTTGTGATTTGTATGCTAGTTATTCTTTCAAGGATATAGAACACACATTATGATTCTAGTTCCACTTGTTATTTCATATCAAGAATGTTTATTATAACTATTAAAATTCCCCCTCAAAACAAGGAAGACAAGTTATATGTGAAGATAGTAAATGGGGTAATTATTTCACCCCATGTATACAACACCTTCCCTATCAAATTTTTTAGGATGAATTTTAAATTAAACCTCATGATGCTTATTTTAGATGAATTGAATTTTATTTTGGGAATGGATTTAATTTTCTTGTAAAAAACTAACCTAAATTGTTTATATAATGAATTTACCTTCTGTATCATGAATTACCCTCTGAATATTTTTCAAGTTAAAGGAAGATAATGAATCATATTTGGTTTCATCACCTCAATAATGGATATTATTGACTTATGAGAAAGTGTATCTATCTCAAATGATTAACGCAAAGGAAAATATCATAATTGAAGACATGATTATTTTGAGGTATTTGATTTATGTGTTCCCCAAATAATTACCCAGTCTCCCTCCAATCCATGAGTTTTGGTTATCAGTCAAGAATATACCTAAATCTTTTCCTATATCCATGATTCCATATAGAATGACCATTTTGACATTGAATATTTAAATATAAAACTATAAGAGAATCAACAAAAAGGGTTTATATTCCCAAGTGCTTTATCATGGGGTGTAATGATACTCTTCATCAAGAAGAAGAACGGGTCAATGTGGCTCTGCAATGATTATCCTAATTTCAATAAGATCATAATAAAGAATAATAATAATTTTCCATTGATTGATGAATTATTCTTTTAGATGTATACTGACTAATACATATACTTGGTAGATCCATTGTAAGGATATTATCAAGTAAAAGTGAAGTAAGAGGACATCCAAAAAATTGATTTCATATAAGGTACATGTAATTTGAGTTCGTAGTGATTCATTTTGGTCTCACTAATGCTCCAAAAATATTTCTAAACAGAATTAAAATATTCTTTAGAGTTTAACCTTAAACACTAGTTGTAGTCTTTATGGAAAACATTCTTATATACTCCAAAATCAAGGAGGAACATTAGGAGAACATAAATACTTTACTAAATATATTTTAGAAATAAAATTTTATGAAAATTATATTCAATGTGAGTTTTCGTTTGAATATGTGTCTTTCCTGGGGTATATTATCAATAAAAAAGTTATTCTTTGGATCCTTAAAGAAAAGATGAAATTTAATGATGGCCTAGACCAACATTTGTGATGAAATCCATAGTTTACTTTGATTAGCTGGTTATTATTGTCAATTTTTGAGGAAATTATTATGAATTTGAATCCCATTTACCAAGATTAATTATAAGGTATCTTTGTTTTTTTACTGATGAATTAGATGAGAGATTTAAAGAGTTAAAGAAGAGGCCAATCACTATACATATACCCACATTTCTCACTAGTGGGGATGGATTTGTGTTCTACAGTTATGCATATAAAAAGGGATGGGTGGTGTATTAATGAAATATAAAAATTAATATCCTATGACAACCTATAATCAAATATATATGTGAAAAACTACCCCAAACATAATCTAAAATTAGATACAGTAATATTCACATTAAAGACTTGGTGGAATTTTATCTAATGGTAGAAGTGTAACATATATATAGATTATAAAATCCTCTAGTATATTTTTTAAAAAAAGAGGTTAATATTCCCCAACTAAGGTGGATAAATATGATTAAGGGTTGTGATTGTTCAATCCATTACCACACGAGGAAGTTGAAGAAACCAGTATATTCTCTAAGAAGAAATGATTCTAAAATCTTATCCATGATGAGGATTAAAAGGGATCGAATCTTCATAAAAATTCAAAGGATGGAATTGGGAATAATAAAAGTATCTTCATCATATATTTATTATAAGACTTCTAAACCATCTATTTTTGAGATGATTAAGATGTCTCAAAAATATGATGAGAGGATATAGAAGAAGGTAGGAGATATTCTAGAGTTCAACTATGTTAATGATGGAGTTATAAGGTTTCTAACCATGATATATGCTCCATAAAAACCATAAAATAATAGTATGATTCTAGATGATATGAATAGCTCATTATTCTCTATTCATCCAAGAATAACTAAGATATATATATATTTGAGGAAAATATTATGATTGGATAACATGAATTGGTAGATTTTAGAATTTGTATCTTGGTGCTTGGTATACAAACAAGTTAAAGATAACCAATAATATTCTAAGGGTATGATGATACCATTACCCATAATAGTATGTAAATGAGAATATATAACCACCTACTTTTTATAGGAATTCAAAAAACACCTCAAGGCAACAATGCAATTTTGGTAGTAGCCCAACACCTTACAAAGTCAACAAATTTCATTACTGTCAAGAAATAGTTTTATCTCTATCAACCTTAAAAATTATACATTAAGTAAGTGGTAAGACATCCAGAGTGACAATATCCATTGTATCTAATAAATATCTAAGGCTAACCTTGTGGTTTTGGATAATCCTTTAGCAAATGCTGAATATAGAGATGAGTTAGAGTACTTCCTATCACTCTTTTTCAAATGGATAGTCTAAAAGGACCATTAAAATTCTAAAGGACAAGTTGAGATAATGTTCAATGGAATTCCAATGACTTTGGTATAAAAACTTATCCCTTATAAATTTTTTGTATAATAATAGTTTACATCTTATAATTCAAATGGATTCTTTTGTGGCTCTACGAGGGACTCTGTGTTGAACTCAAACAAGTTGGGATGAAGTAGAAGAGTGGAATCTTATGAAACCTAATATTTTCTAAGGTATAATAGGGATGGTTAAAACCATACAAAATCATATTAAATCCATGGTAAGTCAATATAATTTTTATGTACAGAATTTATGATGTGATCTAGAATTTTAGGATAGAGACAAAGTGTTCTTTCTTGTATTATCGTTGAATACATTACTAAGGTTTCGGATGTAGGGAAAGAATAGTAAAAGATACATCATCCCCTTTGAGATCCTTGACTACATAGGAGGTGTGGCCTATCAACCCACATATGAAATCTCAATCACATGATGTGTTCCAGGTAACCCTCTTGAGAAATTACATACCTAAACCCTTACATATTCTGAATCAAGATTTTATACCATTAGAGAATGATCTTTCACAAGAGGGTAGTCAGTGAAGATATTATCTCGAATAAAAAATATTATAAGAAATAAGAAAAATCTCATATTTTAAGTATTGCTATGGAATCAAAAGTTTGAGTAGGAAATGTGGTAATCCTAAGATGTGATGAAACTAATGTACCCTAATCTATTTTAGTGTATAAATTGATCAAAAAAAGGATGAAATTTCAAAAGGGGGAATAATATAATGAACTAAATTTTATAAATGAAATGACATTATTGAATGAATAAACAGATTATTACAAAATGTTGTTATAGATAAACCATACACAAATTTTCTTGTTTTAGGACGTTATAGGCTGTCAAATTAAAAAACCCATTAAAAATGATAACAATTTATTGTATAACCAATATAATATGATATGATAACAATTATATATTATGGGTTATGATAAATTCCAATTAATGAAAATGAATAATATGATTTCCTATACCATTAGGATCATACCATATGAATCCCAATTATTAGATCATATATGGTAGATATGAGCATTGTGATTTTCCCCTAAAAAAGTGAAATACAAGTCTTAATAATCAAATCATGAATTAAAACATTTATGAGAGAAGTTTAAGCTCATTGATACCATAGTTAAAACCATTTATGCCACACCACCTTATGAAAACCTCACCATTACTCACCTTACACTTATGTAATTTTCTACTGTAATAAAGGGTTATAAATATAGACCTTCACAATTTTAATTTTTATATTTCTCTATATTATTAATAATTGTGTCTTTTATTATTACTTTTTAATGAGTATTGAAGAAGTTTGAAAAATATATATTTTGATACAATGAAACACAAATTGTATTTTTGAGAGATTTATAGATTCAATCAATACACACTTTCTATAAAATAAATATATTTTTTAAATAAATTATATTTTAATAAAATATTATGAATAGACATTATTTTTTTAAATAAAAATTAAAATATTATTTTACAAAGTAAAATATATTTTTTATAATATCAGAAAACTATTATTGAAAAAATCAGTATTTTCTAATAAATTGGGATTTCTGATTTGAAAGTTTAAATTCAAATATTTACAGAAATATTTATATAAAATTAAAATTATTTTTTAAATTAGTACATATAAATTTTATAATTGTTACTTTTTCATAATTTTTTGATATAGTTGAATTTTTGGGTAAAAAAGTAAATACGGTATGTATTATGACATCATAAATGCCTAAAAGTGATGTAATAGATGAAATACATGGTATCCATGAAAAAATATATTATTCAATTTAAAATAGTGTATTTTAAAGCTAGTTTTATTCATTTTATAAAACCTTAATGAATCCTCCAAAAACAATATTATATTTTATTGTTTTGAAATCAATTCATTGTAAACCTGACTCACATTCACATCATTAAGTGTATTTTTTAGTGAAATCAATTAATAAAAAAGTAAAGTAACTAAAATCCCTCAACATTATATGAAAACATGATGAATAATAATTTAATTTTTGGTGATTTTTATTACTTTTTCATATAGGGTTTGAAACATATGTTATGAAATTAATAAAAAATTATCTTATCATTTTCTATATAAATCCCTCAGAAATCCCATTCCACTTCACTAAAAATACTTACATCATGCCATTAATCTAAAATTATCTCTCTTTAATACTCCAAAGGTTCTATAATCCATTTATAAATCCCATCACAAGCTTTTAAAATCACCCTCTCAAGGTAAGGGATCCTATCCTCCTCTCATTTCAAGTACATTCTTAATACTATACCAACTAATTTCAAATACTATATGTTTGATTTTTATACAACCATATTACTATCCATATGATTTGTATTTGATGATATACCACATCCACTCCCATTATACCATTTCATTATCCTCTATGTTCCCTCGTTATGCTGCTGAAATTATCACGTGAATATTCAGGAAAACCATTTTTTCATAGAATACCCATCCCCATTTCCACTCAATGGTATTCAACTATATTTTATTACAATTCACTAATTGGGGATTTCCATGTAGATAACAAAAAAAATTATATTCGAGTTAAAATTAATATTAGTAATTTTTATGTTTTATGATCCATGTGGCACACTTATGCGTGTGCATAATATAGAAACGATGGGTGCACCCAGATAACACTCCAATGAATTGGGTAATAATTTAATCTCATAAGATTCAATTTATAGTTAAAGGGAGGTTATCATAAGAACATGACGTAATATTTTCTTTGGTTGTATCATTTAATTATTATTATTATATTATGTTTTATGTTTTAACAAAATTCCCATGTTTTATTTATGTTATCATGTTATATCATGCCTCAAATATTTGATATTACACTTATCACACCTTACGTTAACTTGATATGACTCTTGGAACACATGTACTAATTTATCATAATATATTATTTTTTATTCATTTACTATGCTTCATAGCTCACCCCTTTCATATGTGCATCCTAAGGATATCCCATACAATTTTCGAAGATCCACGTAATATAAGCACATGTCATGGAGTTTCTAAATAAAGTTATTGTATCCCATGTTCAAGTTGTGATACTATGTAACTAAATTCCAAAAGTCAATATTATTGAAAATCATTTGGGTTGTATTAAGTTTCTTATTATATAATAAAACATCAATTAATGTGTAAATAAGATTTCAGATGTCCTATCCCACTTATAAAGTTTCAGCAATTTTGTTCTCCTGTCCACTCCATGGGAATGTGACATCACACTTGTGCCAACTTATTTTTGATAGGAAATGTCTCATTAATGTCTATACATACCCCACTCACTCATATAATATAGACAGGGACACACATCAGACATACACGAGACACATAGAGCCAATTGAGAGATGTGAGCAGGAGAAACGCCTCCAAATTCTAGTAATTCCTTCCATACAATCAACATGTAATAAAATATAAAAATTAACATGAAGAAATAATATCATCTATGCTAATGGTGGCTTATTTCTTGGAGTCCAGACCCACTAGTCCAACCACTCAAGTCCAACCACGTGAGGACATTCTCAAATTTTAGACCACAAAGTAGTGAGGGAAACCTTATGAAGGGAAAGCCAACCTCATAGAAGAGATTAATACCTCATATATTTTTATCTAACATCATATAATAAAGTAAATCCTTTAATAATTAAGGACGACCTTGTAGAGGAACATTCAACCATGTCAGATTTAGTACATGAGTTCCTCTTTGTGAGGCCCACAAAGTGGGATTAACCCATTTTTGAAATGGTTCTTCTTATTTAGGTAGCTAGTCATCCTTTGGATTTCAGCATCTTACTAATATTGTTAAAAATTATTTTATGGATTCCTTTAAAAAATTTCAAAACACTAATATGAAAACCTAATTCTCGATATATGTACACTAGATACAAATGATAAAGTAAATCACATAAGTGTTCACCCCTTTAATCATGGATTCCATTGGTAAAAGAAGGATCTAGATTATTGTCTTAGATTGGTAGTTTCCTTAGGGGATTATGGATCATAGATTCCATTTATAATTAGATTCCCTATTGTGAAGAACCTAGAATAGTCTTTCATTGATCAATGATGGATTTCTTCTCAATCCATCAAGCCTAGTCAAACATGGGATTCCTCTTTGAGTAATATTATATTCCTTATTTTGGATTATTGCTCTCTCCCTACCTTCAAATGTCACATAAACTATCATATTGTTGGGAGAATGTATGATGGGCATCCATTCAAGCATAAGACTCAAGATGATTCATATTAGAAATATTTCCCACTATCTAGGGAGATTTATTTTTTTAAGTTGCGGTTGTAGCCTATTATTATTATAAAATCAAAGACCTATTTTAATCTGTGTAGAGGGAGAACCATTACATAGACCATAGGCCCAAGGCCCAGTGGCCCATTAACATGGACTAAAGGTCTAGTGTAGTTTCATGTCTGTATCATATTTCATGTGTCACCAGATCTGCATCATGTCTACATCACTTCCCGTATCATAAATCCCTATGGGGGTTTCCAGGATATGAACCCGGTCTTTTGTATGAATGATTAAAGAGTTTACCACTAGGAACCACCCCAACTAAATATAGGTACATTTATCACAAGATTTTTCATAAATTGTAAGAACCAATTCTCCATTCATTTACATGAGCCACTTTTCAGTTTAGGAATCTTGGGGAAACCTCAAGGTATAATACACATTAGAATCTAATTGTGCAGTCTAATAAAATGTGATTGACCCTGTATCTCTTGTTTATTACATTGATCTTCACTCATATTATATTTTATATATGTGTTTATTGTTTAATTATTTTAATCTATTTTCCTCTGATCAGGGCCTCCTACTTGTCCTGATAACTCACTTATCTCCCTCTAGAATACCCATACGTATTAGCAGTGGACAATTTGTTTATTTTATCCGCTTTCATAACACAACATTCCTGAAACATAACAATAAAATTAATTTCCAAATTTATTAAAACACAATTCTAAACTTCTTATATGATACATTCACATGACCTTAATCTACATAAATAAAACATTATTGGATTTAATTTTTGTTTCAAATGGATATTTATAATTCCTTTTTAAGGTTAAAAACGAACTAAATAAATATTTTTTTCCACCCTTGTGGGGTGATATTCCACATGATTCCATATATGTCCTCCCATTAGTAAGCTCTATCCTAAAGGGATACAATTTCCCATTGTTTAAGGTAGTACACCCTATAGATTCTCCATATCAGGTTCTATCCTTAATAAAACAATTCCCCTACCTTGAGAGTCACATTCCCCATACTTAACATCATATTTACTTAGAAATGATGTATACCTAGAAACAACATTACTCACCTTGGTGGGACATATTTATACGAGGTAGTCCAATAAATCCTCACAAGGATATAATACCATTGAGAACAACCAGAAAATCCTACTTTGGAATAAGTACCACACTATCCTTTTCAAGGTAATTTTTTTTAAATGTACTTACCAAATAATGTTAAACTGCATTGGTTGATCATTATAACATGAAACTAAAATATGTTAGTCTAACTAAAATGGGTTTGATTCATTTTCATATAAGATATGTAAGAAACTATTCAATTATTCAATCCCACCTTTATAATATATGATGCCTTCCAGAATTCTGAAAAATATCTTGAGTGCCCTATTATAATACCTTAAACAATTACTCCTTAAAATTTCACATCCCGTGGTAAAAATAAAATATGGGGAACCTATGATACAAACATTTGTTCACATTGGTTAATGTTAGTGATTAATCATTAACATAGGGGTATCTAGTTATGTACTAGAAATCCGGGGAGTATTTATCAACATGAATTAAATCTATATGAGAGTCTCATAGTGGGAAAAAATTCCCCCTTCAAGGGTTTGATGATAAAAACTTCCAATCCACTCAACCAATGCATAACCTGATGCATCTTTGATAAGAACCCCAATGACCAACTACCTTTGTAATGAAGTTCCAAAATGAAATCTCCAATTGTAGATACATGATCCTTTGAGTCATTTTGGTCCAATGAATAACTCCCATTGAAACTAAAATGACAAAAATATTGTTTCCATTTAGAATATTTTATATCCATTCTCCCTTGATCATATTCATATGTTGATACATTCTATTTAAGGAGAAAAAATAAATTTCCTCCAAAATAGTTAACCTGTTTCACTACCTAACAATCATTCTTATGTTGTATATTCTCTTTATATTTTTCATAGAAGAGGTATAACTACATGGGATATTATTGTTTCTTTTATAACCATAATTACTATAAAAATTTTCACAGATAACACTTATAAATCATTTACCAAAAAATATACCTTTTTATAGGAATATATATGATGAGATGTTTCTGCTAAAAAATTTCTAATACCACTTATCCTTTAGGCTTCCAAACGCACACACATAATGCTTCTCAGCTTTCCATAGAAGTACTATTTTGATGAAAATGTTATTTAAGAGTATTCACATATTGGATATTCTAAATTCATTTACTTTCTCATATATTACATATTTGTACAATTATAGACTCCAATTTCTAATTCTTCATTACCAGGGATTCTGGATATTAGATGTTCCCATCCTCTCCTTAATCTCCCTGATCATCTAATACTTCTCATTCAATTAGGAAGTCACTTCAATAATGGAAGTTTCATCATTCTCGGATTATATTCTTTCTCAAATCATTGTTCTGAGTGTAATTAATCTTTCCATAAATTAGTTATCCATGGCTTTATAATTTAGGATATCTTAGGAAAGACCATGAACTGAATAACTTTATTCCTTCATCCAAGGTCCAGTTTTATTCATGAAAAGCTTCAGGGACGACTCCTTTCTTTAATTTACCTTTATTTTCAAAGTCTAAATCTTAAAAAAAAGCATGTTATACCGAATTTATGAATCCATATTAATCTTCCTCCTTTTTAGATTACTAGTAATATTCTCTATACCATTATGAACAAAAATTAGATTTTCCGTTTATTGATTATTTCATTTCTGCTTCAAAATCACCATAACTACTAATATTTATGGAAACACCACACTTTCACATCATTGAAATGATATTTTTATAGGAATATATATTAATATATTCAAATTTTATTACCTTGGATATGTATATCATCCTCTAAAAATGTTTCATCTTGTTCTTATTTTATCCTTGAGACATAATATATTTTTCATTCCGCTTATTATAGTTAGAAAATAGAGTTTCTTGGGAAATACACATTTTATGTGAAAACATTTAGTGTTCCATCATATTGTAGATTTATTCATTTGTGAAACACTTCAATTCCATTTTAACTAAGAAAATTGTTCCATGTTCATTTAATATTTCAAAAAATAACTACATGTAAGATCAGAAAAACAACTTCTTCTTACACAACTTCCCAAGATAATCTATGAAAATATTCCTATTATTATATGAACTCATTTTACATATTGGTAAATTTTGTACCATTTAATAATGGTTCTTTGATCATTCACCCCATTTGTGTAAGAAATATAAAACACTGTTACATCCCAAGATTTTATGAATTTTTTTTCAAATAAACTTATATGTTTTGTTAGATTTGATTATATGTAGCACTGAGTTTGACTTGTATTACATTTAACACTAAGTTTTCACCACCCTCAATTTAAAGTAAGTAACCCTTATTTTATGTATATAATGTTTTTGGATGAATATTGGGAGAGTTTGTAAAAACTTTTTTAATGTTTTTAGGGATTTTATAAAGGTTTATAGTTGGTTCATAGTTTCCAGAAACCATAAAAATCCATTAGAAAACTATGCACAATGAGGCATAGGATAAGGGGAAGGCACCCTGGTAGGCGAACGGTTTTATGAAATCGTGTGACCGACTAGCAGAAACCATTCAATATGAGACAGTGGTATTTTTTCAGGTTGGTGAATGGTTTTCTAAAAGTAAAATACATCCACATTAGGTTCCTCCTTGAGGCATTGGTTAGTGAATGGTTATCACACAATTTTCCTAATTGTGTGATTAACCAAGGATGATTTAAAAACAAGACCCATAAAAGGTGGATCTAGCTCAGGATCAACCGTTAACCCCCCATGTTTTCCCCAAACTAACCTAACTCGATATTTCTATATCTATAAGGCTAGATAACCCTTCTCCATCATTTTTAAAGTGATATAGTGGTGTTTCTTGGTGATTTGAAGCCTGAATCATTTTTTAATTCATCGTTTATGGTATTATTGCTTAGTTTTCCTTATATATACTTCACGCCCTATCTCAGTTTCATAGATCTAATTCCATTATGGATAGATCTAGTGTTTTGGATTCCAAATATTATTTGATTTTTAATTTTTGATTATATTGGAAGAGATCTAAGGTGGGTTTTTGGAGATTCAACCAGGTTTCATTGGCGTTTTAGTGAAATTCATTATTTTTTCCATAAATATTGAGTTAGGTGGATTAAATATCGAACCCTCTTGATAAAAATTGAAATATGGGTTTCAAATTGATTGTTTTGATTGAAATTGGTTGTGAAATTTTTATTAATTTCTTTTGTTACCCCTATTTGGTAAATGTTTATAGAATTATGGAAATTGAGTTTTTTTGGTAAGTAAATTTTCTAACTTTATTCCAAAATGATTATTCTAAAAGTATTTTTTGGTTTTGATTAATAAAAGTGTTTTCAATAAAATGTTGGTTTTATTGAAATTGTTTGATTAAAATGGTATAAATAAGAGTATGTTTGTATTGAAATGGTTGAAAGGGTTGTTTTTGCATTTGTTTTTCAAATAATGATCGTGTATGTTCATATGAATTTGAGATGGACAAGGGTATGAAGTCTCCCTAATCATTAGTGGGATTGATAAGTGTTAGGACTGTACCCTTCCAAAATGGTTCATTAAGTGATGGATTAATGAAAGGATGAATCAAAACTTGTGAGTATTGGGAGTCCTAGGTCGCATGATTGGTTGGATATGTGTATATGTGGAATGGAATAAGTTATTCCGAAATAGAAATTGTGGAATAGCTTAAACGTATTGTTTTTTTTTCATTCCATGAAAAAATGGGTTTTTTGGGAAAACTGTTTGGATGTGGTGATAGTTTTATATTCTTTTATAAATTTCATTAAATTGATTTATATAAATTATTTTATATAATTTTGATAACATGATCTGTCCTAGTCACATGATTATGGGATTACTTTTGGAAAATCCTACTATGATTCATTAATCATCCATTATTTGGAACATTGGTGCTATTGTAGATATCATCTATCGAGACCTAGGAAAAGTTAAAATATTATACGTCTCTAATGGTGAATATTGATACATAAGATGTATTGTGGAGTGAATCATGAAGCATATTGGAGCTCGGAGTTATGTAGTTTTCATTATGTTTTTTTGGTTTTCATATGCTGTTTACTTGGATGTCTTTAAGTCTTCCATTGTGGTACTCTATTGGATTTTAGTCTGATATAAATGGTATTAATATATTTTTTATAAATTTTTTACCATGCATCATGTTGTTGTATTTTTATGCCATGTTTAGTTGTTTTTTACATTAAAAAGGAAAATCATCCCCAACCTGTTAATAAAGCCCTTTGAATTTATTTCTATCCTTTAGCATCTTGGGGATGTATCTTGAGGCCATTTAATGTCCTTACACCTTCTCAAGACAATAAGTAGGGGTAGGATATTACATGTGGTATCAGCTTGTTCAGTACCTTCCAAACATGTGGTCTCCAGTTATATTTTTCTTGTACTTGATATTTATCCTGGTCTATTCTTTTTGTCTGGCTGGTAGAAAGGAGTAGGATCTTTGAGACATGAAATGTAGAGAAAGAAAGATATAACCAACTTTTTTAAGCAGAACATCAAGTCATCAAGGAGTTGTGAACATATATTTTTTTGGAGAAACTTCTAGGAATGGTAATCTCATTTTCATGGGTTTAGCCAATGATATGATAATGAAATGCATTATAAAAATGGATTCCCACTACCAGTGCATATTTCTTTTTGAGCAATGATATATGAATTTGGTGAAATTTATTTCTTTTTAAAAAATGTTGAAATTATTTTCAAATGAAATATTTTTAAAAAGAGTGTGGTTTTGGTATTTTGAAAATCATTTGATTTTCAAGAGAAAGTTGAATGTTTTCAAAAATGTATGAACATTGTAAAATATGAATTTTGGAAAGAATGGTGTGATAGTTGTGATGTGGTAGAACTTGAAATGTTAAGAATTCAGTAGATAGAGAGTGAGACTTTTGGAATTTGTTGTCTGTATAGAAAATGGAACCTGTTTGACATTGTAGGAATCAACTGGAAGAAGCTGTTGAGAATTTTTTTTCACTATAACCATAGGTGTACCAATAACTATTTTATAGCACTATACAATAGGAGGGATGAACCAAGGAAAGTGGATAATTCCACAAAATTTTATAAGAGATTCCACCCATATTTTAGGGTGATTTTGAATCAAAGAAATTATAGGTGTTACTAAATAGGATGAATCATATCTTCAATTTCATGGCATATCATCAAAGCTAATAGTCTAGTAGGCAATGTATATGCTTGAGGATATTACATGCCAGTTGTGTGATTTAGCTATTAAAGATAAATTAGACCAAGTTATTCTATGGGAGGATTTTGAATAACTATTCAGAAAAAATATATACTCACATGTTCATAAATTAAAGAATGATAGACTTATTCACCTTGGAGTGGGAAAATCATTCTTACATGGTGTATGATGCTAAACTCAAGAATCTAGTGCACTTTGAACCTGAATTTTCTTCTAGTGTATCCTTTGAGGCACACATCTTCATGTCAAGTTTTATGTATTAGATTCACTCGAAGATTGGTTTTCTTTGTATTACAGATTATATAGAGATATTCAATAGAGTATTGGTGGCAGGAAGGGACATCTTAGGACCTATGAATGGAGGAAGCATGTTGGTACCTATGAGAAATGGTGGGAACTCTGGTAGATACCCCAACCCTAGTAGCCTAGAGTTAGTGCATTAAATTAATAAATTTGAATATATACAAGACTCAAATCCTCAATGACCAATCATTTTAGTACATTTGGAATCTAGAATACATACATGAACATTACATTAAAAATTGGAAGGAAATATATCATAGAAATCACATTGGAAACACACATAAACTTCTAGATTTTCCATAAAAGTCAATCATAATATACATATTATTATCCTATGGAAACATAAAATATAATAAAGGAGTTACCTCAGATTCTCAATATTGTAAATAAATACAATAGAAGTTATAAATATAAACAATAAGGCATGGTGAATAACTAAAATCATGTTCCATTAAAAAATAATCATGAGAATAATATGGAAGAAATAAAAGCTGATAAAATAATTTCATATAAAATAATCACATGGGAATGAAACTTAACCACATATATTCTACTAGTTGAATAATCGTATGGGATATCATTTAATAATATCATTATAAGGGAATGCATAATGTCAAACATCATAAATATACTATAAAGTATTCATCCAAGACAACATACATAATGGTTAAAAACCCAATATAGTTTATCTCATGTGACCTACTAATGCATTGAGGAGATATAGAGGGCCCCACCCATCACTTACGAGGTCCCATCCATTCCTCATATGAAAGAGGTGAATCATAATCAACATATACATTCATATTGAAGTTAGCATATGAAATGTAAATAAGTTTCACAAAATAATAAACATAATCATAAACCATCCATAGTAATATGGAAAATGGAATCAAGATAGTATATCACCAGTAAAAATAACCACAAAAAATTAAATAAAACATGGTAGATGATATCATAAAATATTAATCCCAATTAAGCATAAGATTTAACAAATGGTTTTAAAATAGATGAACATACTCTAAAATCATCGAGGGATTATTGAGAGGAATTTTAATTTTACTTTGCAAAGAAGGGTTCTTTGGGAATTATTTTTGAATAAACTAGAAATAAACTACATTATTTTTTCAGGATAAATTTTTTTGATTTTTAGAAAAATATATTGGTGTCTTAAAAGGGATTACAGATATTTCTTGAAAATGGGTAAGAAATTGAGAAGTTCCCTTTAATTGTGTTTTCTTATCTAGAATAATCGGGAAGAGAACCTTATAAAACATGTATTTACCATAAAAGAAATATGAAATTATGAGATTAGAATATATAAAGAGAATTTAGAATAATTATTTAAAATGAATAAAAAATTAAATTGGTGTAAAGATATATAATTCATAACCCAAATGAAAAATGGATGATCGGGGAGAATCCAATTATTTAAGCCCAAAAGTGTTATTTACTTGAACTTAATTTCCTAGAATATGAAATCATATTCATTAATAAATTAATTTAGAACTTTTTATAGATTTACTTCATTTAATATAATTTTATTATGTTCATTTATGTTCTTTTTAATGATTTATAAGATATAGTTTTATCATTAAAGAGTGTTTGTTTCATTGGGGTTCATGATGAGTTTACCTGTATATGAGTATGAATGTTCCTGAAAAGTGGGAATAGATATCCAAAATTGAAGTTTTATGTTATTAATGAACATAAAGAATATTAAATGGTTATATAATTCATTTATTATTTGGGGTTAGTATGAATCATTAGACAATACATTAGTGATAATTGTTTAGATCATGTTTGCGGTTTTTCGATCATCAAAGAATAATTTTGATTTATTAAATAACATCATTAATATACAGTGGTTAAAAAATATTAAATAGGATTGAATACATATATTTTAATCCTTTTTAATGACAAAATTGGTTTTATAACCACACTTGAAGATGGAGTTGAAAAATAAAAACATGTCATCCTTGAAGGCAGTAAATTGGCACCTCATAGATGATGTTTTCATCTTTAAAATAAAAGGAAAAGGAAAAGATAATTGATGGTGTATTTTCCATTGACATAATAAAATTATATTATTTAAAATATATTAGAGAAATCATATCACTTTGTATAGGGGTGGTGAAGTAATGATAAGAAAATAAAATAAATTTAAAAGAAAATAAAATAAATGAAAGAGGATTTTTACCTCTTGAAGCCTCCTCATTGAGAACCTCCTTAAGGGGATCAGTTTTTGACTTTTGTTGAGAAAAAAGGCTCATAGATGTGGGGAATGGGCTTGGGAATATTATTGGATAGAAATTGTATGAGGCTCAAATCTTGGATGGGGTGACGATAAGTGGTGGTATTTATAGCGGAGGCGAGGGATGTTTTTTGGATATTTTATTCATTTGTTTATTATTTTGGCTCAAGACTATGAATAGTTTGATCATTATCAAAAAATATATTAAAATAATGAATGATAGTTACAGATTATGTGATTAAATCATCCCTATATCGTCTAGTAATCAATAATTCATGTTTTAAGCTTATACCACAAATTAATGTATTTCACAATTCACTAAAAATTCAACCATTGTAGAAAAATATCAAAAAATAACCCAATTTTTTTAAAAATGAATAATTAAAAAAGTATATAAATTCTATGAAAATAATTTTATAAATATGAGAAATTTAATTTTTAAATAAAACCATAATTTATATACAGAATAATGATTTTAAAATTATAACTGATTTTATAATACTTTGAAAAATTAATTAAGGTCTCATTAAATTATCTTATAATCATAAGAAAACAAATTAATAATTTATAAGTATATTTTATGAATATATTTTTTCTTTTAAATCATTATATTAATTATAAAATTTTATATAAATATTTACGGCTTATAAAAATATGAATAATTAATTTTCCATTTTAAAAATATTTATTTATGTATTTCAATATATAGATATATCTTATATTTATTTATAAGATACCGAAATTTTATTTATAGATTCATATGTGAGGTTACTATTCTATTGGTCTATTAACTATTCCTAAGGGTTGTTTTATTATTCAAAAGGTGAAGTTACCATTCCATTTTTATACGTTCTTTATCTTATAGAAATACCACTTATTTCATTCATTCATTATTTATAATGTTTTTAGTGTGTTCTATAAGTTATTTTAAGTGATTTATACTATATGAAGTTATTATAAGAATTGAAATTTCCTTGATAGAATTTTGGGTTGTTACATTCTCCCCTTCTAAAAAAATTTATCCTCCAAATTTCCAAAAAGTAACCTCATAAGAATATTTTGGTATTTATTTATCATAACATCTTATAGATCCCATGTCGCCTCTTCAATTTTATGATTTTTACAAAGTAACATTACAATCTGAGTCACTCTATTTCTCAACACCTACACTCTATTGTCTAGAATGTGGATATTTTCTTCACAATAAGATAAATAAGGTTCCAATTCAACTTCTTTAGAAGTGATAACATGCATTGGGTCTGGCGTGTACTTCCTTAATAGTGAGATGTGGAATATATCATGAACTTCAAAAAGGTTAGGTGGAATTTCCAACTGATAAGCTAAAAGTCCTATTATCTTTAGATTTTAAAAAGGCTTGATGAAACTAGGGATTAGTCTCCCTTTCTTACCAAACCATATGAAACCCTTCCATGGAGATCCTTTCAGAAAAATATGATCGCCCACTGGAAACTCCAAATCATTCATCTGGTTATCAGCATAGATTTTTTAATTACTTTTCAATTCATTGATATGAATTTGAATAGTCATTACCTTTGTTGTTTTTACTCCAAATTCTCAAGGACTACAAGCTTCCTTTTACCGACTTCATCCTAATAAGTTGGTGTACAACATCTCTTTCCATATAATGCTTCATATAGTTCAATTTGAAAACCTGAATAGAAACTATTATTGTTGGAAAACCATACTAAAGGTAAATAATGATCCCATATACCTTGAAATTCTAGTGAGAAAGATATTAACATGTATTCAAATGTCTTAATGGTCCTTTTAGAAATATAGTTAGTTTGAGGGTGATAAGTAGTTGTAAAATGAACCTCAGTATCCAAAGAATTCAAAAGAATATTCCATAATTTTGATGTAAATTATGGATCATGATCAGACACAATTCAAAGTGTCACTCCTTGAATTCTGACAACATTATTAATATAGAGTCGTGTGAGGTGATCTAGTGGAAATCCTCTTTTATAGAGAGGAAACACGCCGATTTTTTAAGTCGATCAAAAATCACCCATATTGCATCATTCATTCTTGGTGTTTTTGGTAATGTAGTGAAAAAATACACAGTGTTTTCATCCTATTTCCTTGTAAGAATAGGAATAGGTTGCATGACTCCTCTAGTATGTTTTCTTTCAGCCTTAACATGTTTATAGACTAACATCTTGATATATAATAAGTAATTTAACACCTCATATTATCCCACCAGATATGTTCCATAAAATCAATATACATCTTAGTGCTACTACGGTTTATATAGAAAATTGAGTTGTGGGAATCATCCAAAAACTCCCTTTTAGCTCGTGTATTGAGGGAACACAACTCCTCTTCCCAAATTTCAGAATTCTATCCTCAAACATGAATTCTTCCAAATTCCCATCATTATTAGAACTAATTTTCTTATGAAGATTCTCATCATTAGATTGATAACATTTAATCCTTTCTTATAATGACTGTTGGCCAACCAATTCAAAAAGTAATGATTTTTCACCTTCCTTAATAATTCCAATATTCATGATTATGAGATCCATGCACATAGGATCCCTATCAATCCTCATTTTTTTAAAAATCCATGATCCCTCCTCAATGAATTATATAGTTTATTCTACTTCCCTAGGTGGTAATGTATGGAAAAATCATAATCCTTGAGTAGCTCAAGCCATCTCCTTTGCATTATGTTGACTTCTTTCTATGAGAATATATATTTCAGGCTCTTGGGATCTGCATATATCCCATATATTTCAGTATATAGATAGTTTCTCCATATCATTGGAGAAAATATTATAGCCTCTAACTCAATATCATTATATATATTGTTCTTTTCATTAGTTTCTTGTTGCCTTGATTCATATGAAATAATTCTATCATTCAGTATAAGGACACAATCGAGTCTTTTCTATGATGAATCATTATAAATCACAAATCTGCCATTTCCCAATGGTAGAGTCAAGATCATATCACTCAATAATCTATAATCTTATTCATCAAAACATTCATCATATTATTATCTTCATATAAATTTATCCCCTTAACGAGTAAGCTTGGTTAATTGGTTAGCTAATTGAGAAAACATCTAAATGAAACACCGATAGTAATCGAAAATACCAATGAAACTATGTACATTTGTTATGTTTATTAGTATAGTCTATTCTAGACTAAATTTGTATTAATAAGTTCAACAGATATTCTCCCCATATAGACAATATGGCCAAGAAAATAAATGGTTTGAAGCTATAATTCACATTTTCTAAACATCCCATATAATTATTTTCTTATAAGAGTTTCCAAAAAAACCCATAATTAGTTCTCATGGTCCTCATAGATTTTGGAGTATATCAAGATATCATCAATAAATACCAAAAAATATCCATCAATCTTTTCATTAAACACTCTAACCATTAGATCCATAAAAACATATGGTGTATTTGTTAGTCCAAATGAAATTATTGTAAAGTCGTAAGGTCCATACCTAGTTCACAATTTTTTCTTTAGAATATCTTCCTTCCTCAAAAGAGATTGGTGATATCTAGATCGAAGTTAAATATTTTAAAAATATCGATCTATATGAATTTTATCAAATAAATCATCAATACAAGGAAGAGGACACTTGTTCTTCATTTTGATAGCATTAATTTCTCTATTCTCGATGAATAGCCTCGTCGATCCATATTTATTCTTGAAAAATAGAATAAGGGATCCCCATGGAGAAATATTAGGTATAATATATATCTTATTACTCACCTCCTATAGTTTTTTTTTCAGTTACCCTAATTCCACAGTGGGCATTCTATATGGAGTCATTCATTTTGGCTTGTGTTAGGGATTAAATAAATAGAAAACTGCAATTACCACTCTAGAGGATGTCTAGTTAAATCCTCTATAAATACATCAAATAATTCTTTATAAAAAGGTGCATATTCAATTCGAAGATTTCATTCTTGATCTATAGATGAGGTTTTTAATAGCTTCAAAATAATTTTATCTAAAAGAGCTACTTGAGGTGGATCCGAATATGACTCAGATGATGAGATTTCTACTTGAATGTTACGAGATTTATAACTTCCTCAGTAATCATACTTTCCTTATCATTTAAATAAATTTTCACATCATATTCTTAAATCCATTCCATACCAAGGATTATATCAAATTCAATCATTGGCACAATGACAAGGTTAGAAACTAAAGAATGTTTATGTGTCATAAAGGGGAGTGACTAATATATCATTGTTGCAATGAGACTTCCCTTATGATTTCTGACAGACAAATCCTTTATTAAATCATATGAGAAATATCTAATTTTCATTGTAAACTTAGAAGATATAAAATAATGTGATGATCCAGAATCAAATAAATAATTGTCTATGTTTGAGGAAACAATTAAAGTACCTACCACCACATCATTAGGAACATCAATCACATTAGTTGTGATCACATAATCTTGGCCATTATCCCTTAGACTTTTATAGGGAAAGTTTCCATGATGCATAGGAAAATCATTTGCATAATGTATCATATCTTTATAATTATAGCATTGATCATTGGTAGATTTCTTCTTTCCCTTAAAATAATGGGATTGGTGGCCTTTTTTTCCACTCATGAGACAAACAACCATTCCCTTCAAAAAAGTATCAGCGTGTTTCTTCCCACAATTATTGCAGGATGAAAATTCAACAATTCCCTCTATCCCATTTCCATTATTTCCTTTTGTATAGTGTTTAATAGCCCTCTTCTTCTCTATCTTCCCTTTAAAATCATAATCCTTATTGAATTATTTTTTTGTCTTGATAGAACATGAGACTATATCTTCCTATGATGAGAAATTTTGGGAGACTAATTCCCTTCAAAGGAATGTTTTTAACCTATAAAAGAATCTAGAAATATTTCTCTTTCGATTTTGCATGTCATCTGTAGAATGCCTTGATAAACTTGTAAACATTTCTTCATACTTTGAAAAATATTCGTCTTCATTTTTCCTCAGATTCAAGAATTTTCTCTCCATATCCGCTTGCTGTTTGCGAGGGAAATATTTTCCTTTGAAAACATCCTAAAAATACTTCCATTCCATGATTAATATTTCTTCTTCATCCTTCATGTTTTTAATTAATGACAACCGATTATTATGTTCTCCAGAGAGATGATAAATTTATATGATAACCTTCTCACTTTTGTCACTTCCTTGAGTTAGAAATAGCTTCTCTAAGGAACTTATCCACACTTCATCTACAAAAGGGTTTATAGTCCCACTGAATATTGGAGGTTGTTGTCACATAAAGCGGTCTAACATTATTACACCATATTAAGGATCAGGATGTTCCATACTGGTAAGGTTAATATTCAAAACCTGATTCACCTTTCGCAATATTGTTTTATGTTTCTAAAATCCAGTTTTAGCCCCATATCCAAGATCATAATATTGCATGGGATGAAAATCCCTACATGGAATATATGTGTTGATACAATTTCCATTCCATCCACTAGTTTTCAATTCTAAATAATGGAATACACTAAATTAGGTTATAAATCATAATACATAAATTTGAACTAGAAAATCACTTATTATAATGTGGAAATTTATGCATAGATAATATGATAATCATAATCATGGATTATTTGGGGACAAATTTAATTTTAAATCCCTCATAAATTTTTTTTATATAAATTTTGAATTATCCTAAGCATATCTCCGAGGAATGAAAAACCAGGTCCACAGTAAGGTCCATTGTCAGGTACTAGGTAACCCCTGTCAGGCCTAAGACACCTTGTTGGAGTTGTTACCCCTAGGTACATATGTTCCAAAACCACATCTACTTGTAGTATCTAGAAAGAGAATTTTTTCTTGGAATACCCACATAATATCTACCATGAAAAAATTCTAGTATTTTCTTCTATTTTTATGCTCAATGTCTATCTTAGGGTTATAATTCCTAATCTATGTTTTCTAAATATATTTTCCATGGTTTCTACTAAACATGATCTAATAGAAACTATAGAGACCCTTACCCCATTAACCCAGAGTCGGTGTCATACATTAATACATTGGTATAAATACAAGACTGAAATCTTCAAGGAATAATCTGTTTAGTTGTTTATTAATGCATATTACAAATGTGAACTTTACATTTCAACTTTCAAGGAAATACAACATATGAAATCCATTGTAAACACCCATAAAATCATAGATTATATATGCATGTCATTCATAATATTAATCTTCTCATCCCAGGGGAATATAAAACATAACAAATGGGTGATCCTAGATGACCATTAAGGGTAATCAATACAATATAGTCTATAAATATAAATAATAAGACATGGTGAATAACTAAAATCACATTCCATTAAAACAAAATCTTTAGAGTAATATAGAAGAAATAAAAGCTGATAAAATAGTTCCATATAGAATAATCGAATGAGAATGAAAATTAACCATGGATATTATAATATTCAAATAATCACATGGTATATCATTTACTAATATCATAATGAGGGATTTTATAGTGCCATACATCATAAATATAACATAAAGGCTTCGGCCAAGACACCACACATAATGGGTAAAAACCCAATAGAGTTTTTCTCATGAGAGATAATGATGCATCGAGGGGATATAGAGGTCCCCATCAATCACTTAGTATGTGAAATTCATTCCTCCTATGAAAGGGGTGAAACATAATCAACATATAAATTCATATTGAAAATAGTATATGAAATACAAATAATCATAAACCATCCAATGTAATATGGGGAACGGTATCAATATAGTAATTTCTTGGTAAAAATAATCATAAACAATTCAATAAAATATTGTAAATTATATCGTAGATGATTAACACTAATTAAGAATATGACTCAACCAAGGGTGTTGAAATAAATGAAAATACATTAAAATCATCGAGGAATTGTTGAGAGAAATACCCTTTTACATTGAAAGGAATAGTTCTTTTGGAAAAATATTTTCATAAAACCAAAAATTAAGTAAGTTGTATTTTAATGATAAATTTTTTTATTTTGTTAAAAATATTGGCGTCTTAAAATATATTATGGATGGTACTTGAAAATGAGTAAGAAATTGGGAATTTCCCTTTAACCGGGTTTTCTTATCAGGAAGAATTGAGAAGGGAACCTTGTAAAACATTTATTTCAAAAAAGTAATGATGAAATGATGATTTTGGAACATACAGAAATAATTTATATTAATTTTATAAAAATAATGAATAATTTAATTGGGTTAAAGAGAGAAAAATGTAACTTGAATGAAAAATGGAGGTTTGGGGATAATCCTTTACCTTATGTCCGAAAGTGTTCTGAACATGACCTTAATGTCATGGAAAATGAAATTATATTCATTAATAAATTAATTAAGAACTATTTATACATGTGTTTGATTTATTATAATTTTATTAATTTCATTTATGGTCTTTTTTATGGGTTATAAGTTATAGTTTTATCATTTGGAAGAATTTGTTTCCTTTGTTTTCATGATTAGTATACATGTATATGAATATAGAGGATCACATAAAATGAGAATAGATATACAGAATTAAATTTATATGTTATTAATTAACATACATAATATTAAATTGTTATATAATTAATTTGGTGATTTGGGGTGAGGATGAATCATTAGATAAGACATTAGTGATAATCATTTAGATTATTTTGGTTTTTTTTCAATCATCCAAAAGTTATTTTATTTTATTAATTAACATCATGTATATATAATGGTTACATAATTTAAATAGTCTTTAAAAATTATATTATATTTTAAATTAAAAATAAAAATTATTTTAGGACCATCCTTGAATGGGGAATTTCAAAACGAAAACACATTTTCCATGAAGGCGGTAAATCAACACCTCACATATGATGTTTTCATCATTAATATAAAAGGAAAAGGACAAGATAATTGATGATAGATTTTATATTAAAATAATAAAATTCTAGTATATAAAATATAATGGATTTATCATGTCATGTTGTACAAGGTAGGTGAGTGAAGGATAAGATAAGAAAATAATTTGAAAAGAAAATAAAAAAGAGGATTTTTATATCTTGAAGTCTCCTCCTACAGAACCTCCTTAAGGGGATTGGTTTTGGTATTCTACTAATACCATATGATCCTTGACATGGTGTAGTGGCTTGATAAGATAATTGGGTATAAATTGGGAAAGTATAAAATCTTGGAAGGTGTGAGCAGAAGAGGTGGTGAGGGGTGGTAATTATAATTGATGAGAGGGGTGTTTTTTTGAATATTTTAATCATTTCTTATTATTCTGGATCAAGGATATGAATATTTTGAGAATTATCACTAAATATATTTAAATAATGATTTTTTATATATTATAGGCTTATATCATCCATACATCATCCATGAATCAATAATTCATGTATTAAGCTTATATCGTAAATTACTGTATTTCACTCTTCACCAAAAAATCAACTATTTTAGAAAAATATAAAAAAATTCTACCAGTCCATTTTTTGATGTGTAAAATTCAAAAATGAAGTCTATTTTATGAAAAATAATTTTTTAAATATGATAATTTTAATTTTAAAATAAAATCATCATTTATTCGAAAAATACCATTTTTAAAATTACATTTCATTTTATATCACTTTGAAAAATTAGTTAAGGTCTCATAAAATAACCCTATAGTAATAATAAAACAGAATATTAATTTATGATTTTATTTTAAGTAAATATAATTTATTTTAATTAAATATATTAATTATTATAATGTAAATAAATATTTACGACTTATAAAAATACCAATACTTAATTTTTCAATTTTAAAATATTGTTGACTTATTCCAAGATATAGATATTGAATATTTTTATTTATAAGATACCCAAATTTTATTTATTATTTTATGGGAGAGGATACGATTCTATTGGCCATTTTACGCTTCCTAAGGGTCACATTAATATTCATAAGGTCAAGTTACTATTCCATTGGTATAGGTTATTTACCTTCTAGAAATACCTCTTAATTCATTCATTAATCATTTATTAAGTTTTTATTGTGTTATATAAGTTATTTAATGAGATTTATTCTATAAGAAATTATTATAAAAAGAAAAAATTCATTTATAGAATTATGAGTCATTACAAATCTAATGATGGGAAACAGTGGAAGAAGGACACCTATTTCCAAGGTAGGGGGATGATTTAGAATCAGACTACTGGATCAGTGAATCTTCTTACAAAACCAAAGCGCTAGGCTAGATGTTTTCAATGTGGTTCATTAAAACACAAGAGGAAATAGTGTAAGGAACCACCTAGAGAATTCCACAATTGCAATAAAATAGAGAATATTTAGTATTATTGTCGCAGTACTCTGAGGTCGGGTGTTCGAGACACTTCTCAGGTGTTACAGACATCGTATGATTCAATGGAACACAAGAATAAGAATCCATCTCATCAGAAAAATAGGGATATCAATTGTGATTTCTGGAATACCATGACTCCTCAGGCAGTGCAATCTCAACAAGACTATAAGGAACAAAGCATGGTGAGCAAGAAATTATATGGAGATGAACAGTTCATTGGGGATGATCAGTCTAGACTATCAACAGTGAGAGGTGTGATTATTTTGAATTCTACCCTTATTAAATATTTGTTTGATGTGTGTTCATCCCATACCATTATTTCTTCTCATGCCATTTATTTGATGAGTTTAACCATTGAGACGATTCCTTTTGTGTTAAAACTACAAAGTCCTCTTGGTCAATGAGAATGTCAATCCTTAGTGTGTAGAGCCTGCTCTATAACTATTAACGAAGAAAAGATATTATGGGAATTATATGTCATTTCAATGAATTTCTATGATATAATCATGGGTATGGATTGGATGACAACACTCAAGGCTCACATTGACAGTTACACTAGAATGATCAGTTTTACAACTAAAAATGGAATCGAGCATATCTTTTGAGGAGAATAGAATATAAAGGAATGTTCAATGGGATTTTTGGCACCAGTAGTTGGAACAATCTCATACAATTTGGTATCATTGAATTTTTAATCAATGTAAGATATTGAGGATAAAAATTTGCAAGCATCTATCAATTGGTTAATAGATTTCTTTCCCTAGAATTTATCATGGTTATCCCCTATAAGTGAAGTAGAAATTACAATTGATTTCCTTATAATGGAAAATCTTATTTCCATTCCATATTATTAGATGGAAGTAAAATAATTATGGTAATTGATATTGTAATTGGAATATTTGGAAAGCAAATGGTTCATTCGGCCGAGCACATCTCCTTGGAAATTACCGATCTCATTTGTCAAAAAGGTGGATATAAATCTTCAACTGTGTGTGAATTATCATAAGATTAACCAACATATGATAAAGGATAGGTATCCATTACCATGAATTTATGATCTATTCAATCACATGAGGGGATCTCAGTGGTTCTCTCAAATTTACTTTCAATAAGGATATCACCAATTGTGGGTTTAGAAGGAGGAAATTTCAAAGACAACTTTCAAGAGCATATATGGCCATTATGAATAAGTGGTAATGACTTTTGGTATTACAAATGAACTCATAGTCTTTATGTAATTTATGAATCAAATATTTCAATGATATGTGGATTATTTTGTAGTGGTTTTTGTGGATGACATATTGGTGTATTCAAAGACAGGGGTTGAGCATGATCATCATTTGGAAATAGTTTTGAGAATCATGTGGGTTCATCATCTATATTACAAACTATGGAAGTGTTATTTTTTGATACAATAGGTATGCTTCCATGTACACGTAATATTTTAAAGTGGTTTATCTATAGATATCATAAAGGTACAAGCTATTATCGCTTGGAAACCGCAAAAAATGTCTTTGAGATACACATTTTCTATGGTCTATATGGTTATTACCAATGTTTTGTTCATGATTTCTTAGGACTATCTTCACTTATGAAAACTCTAAAAATAAAAAATGTTTCATTCTTATGAATAGAGAAATTTTATAATTCCTTTTATGAGTTTGGGGTATTCCTTACATCAGCACCGATCTTTATTTTTCTAGAATCAGGAAAAGGGTACGTGATGGATTGTAATGCTTTGGGATATATGATGGGATGTGTCCTCATGTAGGGAGATCATGTTGTTTCATATCACTCAAGTCAGTAACAATTTTATGAAAAGAATTACCAATACAAAAATTGGAGGTAGCTACCATATTCCATGCTTTGAAGACGTAGTTTCATTACTAATGGTTTTGGGAAGAGCAGAAGCTTGCATAAGTGGACACCATATTAAAATTTCATTCAATAATCATTGCCTGAAACAAATAATGAGGATCTAGAACATAAAATTATAATTTTTTTATTTAAAATTTGAAGGAATAAATACTTTTCATTAGTTACTTTATTTGTTGGTTAATGCTGACCATATGAAAAGAACCTTTTGGAGTACCATCATTTTGTTGTGAGGATATAAGATAGAATCCCGCAAGCTGAGATCCACACATGCTTCTATGATCTCCAATAAACTATAATCGATCTCTAGGTTCTAGAACAGTGATTCAGATGTCTTGCATTGTTCATTATTGATCACCCATTCTTAAGTATTAAATAAATATCTCCCACACTTCTTGTTCATTTGAGGTAGTGAGATGGAGGAGTTGAGAGAGAATTCATTGTGTGAAAAAATTCATTATTCTAAATTTTTGGATTCACTACAAAATAGACATGGACACCTATTTATATAGTTGGGATTTACCTTAAAATATTATTTAATTTTATACCATCAATTAAATAACATTTATTACCTTTAATAAATATCATTACACATAATAACAATTATATAATAATTATTTTGTGGCGTACTAAAAATTTCACAATAAAAAATATTATTATATGATATCGTTAATTAATGATTGTCACTGGGCTTAGTCTTGGACTTTTTAAAATCCTCTAATATTTATTGAAAAAAGGAATAAATATTTTTCTCACAATCTAGTGAATAAATATTTATTAAAATATTAAAAATTCAAAAATTAAATATTTATTTAATTTATGTGATAAATATAGCTTGAATAAAATTATTCCTTATTCATGAGATTAATATTTATTCCATTAATTAAACTCAAATAGAATTTAATTGAGATAAATATAAACACTCAGTGTGTGTCCCTCTAATATTATTTCTCATTGGAATAATGTGATCTTTCCTAAAGTTTAATATTTTTGTCTAGTAAGGGGTCAATGAACCCAAGAGATAGGACTTAATGTCACAACGTTGAAAACCACATATGAATGCTCACTATGTAATATAATCCCCTTTTCACAATATCCCATCAATAAAGTTTTACATCCATGTCACAAACCTATATGCTTGATATGTCTTTCTTCAACTCTCTGAAAAAACACATCATTACACCATGGCCATTGAAATTAATGTGACGGTTCTATTCCAACCAAAGGGTCAAGATATCAGCTTGTATAATGATGGAAGGGACATGTCCTTCCTCAATATATTCATTAATTCCATGTCACTCACGATGTACACAATGTATCCAACTTCACCGTGAACTATTATTTTCATGGTTTATGAAATTAATCTAAGTACGTGAATTGAAACATGAATTAATAATAGTGTATAAGACTAAGTACCACCACACATGCTTGAATATCGAAATATCCGACGACACCAAAACGTGTAGAATTCTTTCTGGTGGGTTTTTTCTCACAACCTCTCACCTTAGAGATTACTAAGAGAGAACTTCAGGAGAATAAGCCTCACTTGCTAATGAGTACTCGCATTTGATAGTCTATGTAATATGTACCCCATAATCTTATGTTATCCAAACACATAAAATTATTTGATAATATCTTCATAGAAGATCAATGTTCTCATCATAGGTGAGAACTACTATAACTATATCAATGTGATGTATATACTGAAGGAAATTATTACATTAGAGTCATGTATAAGAACAAACAATATTTAATTATAAGGTTTATTAATATTAAATACATCAAATATTCATGAAATCATAGTAAAAATAGGTTTTCTTAGGACACCAACTCCAACAAACTTCCACTGGGACTAGAGCTAACTTCCTACGACCATCATTCTTCTAAACGTCACATGACAATCTTGTTTCTACTGAGTAAAGGCTTTAGTCAAGCGGTTTTCGAAATTGTATTTCATGGAAATAATTCACAAAAATCCTTGAACTCTATAATCAAAATCCATTAAGAGATAATAATTCCAATGTATGTTATTCATCCACTGATGTGACATTAGCTCATTTACAAGATCCACCTATATAGTATTATAAATATAGATTGTAATAAGATCTTTACTTTTAGGTACCACATCAAGCTTTTGGATTAAGTTTCACATCCATAATATTTCTTTATCTTCCTAAGAAGACATAATATAATCAGAATTTGTTGTAGAATCTACAACCACAACCTGAATTGATCTCTTCCAGGTCACAACACCTCCATTCAATGTGAAGATTTATCTTGTTTGTGACTTAATGTCATCAAGATCAGTTAGGAAACTTGAAATTTCATATCCATTGATGACTAGTTCCTCATATCCTATGTAAAAAATGAATATTGACTTATTATGCCTCATATAATTAAGGATAGTCTTGATTTCCATCCAATGGCGGTAACCTATATCATCTTTATATTTTCCTACCACACTTAATGCGTAGGAGACATCTAGCCTAGTATATAGCATAGTATACATGGCTAACCCAATAACTGATGTGTGTGGAATCCTTTTCATTCTATTTCTTTCCTCATGTGTCTGAGGAAACATTTTACGAGACGGATGAATTCCATGTGATGCTAAAAACAATCCACTCTTGGATGAGTCCATATTGAATATCTTCAGTATCTTATCAATGTATGTACACTGAAATAGGCTGAGAAACCTCTTGGAACTATAACTATGGATCTTGATCCCAAGAATATATGTTTCCTCTCCCAAGTTCTTCATAAAGAATAATTTATTCACCCACAACTTAATATACTTTATGGATAATATTTCATTTCAAATGACTAGTATGTCATCATCATATACTATTAGAAAAACCACTGCACTCCCACTAAACTTTTTCTAAACACACAACTCATATTCATTATTTGTGAAACCAAATTTTGTTATGGCATCATCAAAAAAAATGTTTAATGACCTGTATTCTTACATCAATCTAATAATGGATAATTAAAACTTGAATACATTTTTGGATTCCTTTTAAGTCCCAAACCCTTCGGGTTGTTTCATATTAACATATTCTTGATGGTTCCTATTAAGTAATGATATATTGAAATCCACTTTCCAAAACTCATAATCATAGAAATCATCAATGGTATGTATAATTTATATGTACTTAATCATTGGAACAGGTGAAAAAGTTTCATCATAGTGATAGTCATGATCTTGTTTAAACCCTTTTGCAACCTATCACGCCTTATAGGTACTGACTTTTCCTTCCATGTATTTTTTATTCTAGAATACCCATTTGAAACAAACATTATTTATGTCTACTAGAGTTTCTAACAAAATTAAGACTTGTTTTTGGTACATTGAATCCATTTCATAATTCAATGCTTCATTTCACATAGAAACACATGTGCCACCTACTACTTCTTTTTTGGCTAGAGGATAATTATTATCAAATAATGATGAATCAATATCCTTAGTGATTAGAAAAAAATATTTTTCTAGATCTATAACCTACATAGTACTCCTACATAGTAATTGTGTCTTTAGATTAGTTTCTTCTTCCACATGGCTTTATGGAATTTTTTATTGTGTTAACTATTGTGTATCTTGAGCCTTGAATTCATCAAAATATATCTCAATCCCACAATCCCTTTTAGATGTAGGATCCTCCTCATGAAATGTGGGATGTATTTCAACCAAAACCTTTTTGTGTGATGGATTATATAGGATGTATCTCTTTCTTTTTTTGGAAATCTTATAAAGATGCACTTTGTGCCTTAGAGTGCATGCTTGTTACCTGAAGAGGCCTTATAAAATGATTTGTAACCCCACAAATGTAAGTAAGACAACACAAGTTTCTTTCCAATCCATAATTGGTATGGCATACCATTTTTTGAATTAGTTTACACTCGGTTTAGTATGTATTATACTATTTGTAACATGTATCCCTAAAATGATAATGAAAGACTCACATGACTCATCATTGATCTCACCATGCCCAATAAGAAGTGGTTATATATTTCACTTAAAGAATTCTGCTGAGGTGTTTATGGAGGTCTGTTTTGAGGAAAAATCATGAACTCCCATATATAATCAATGAAGTCTAGAATAAGATATTTTACACAATGGTCTAAGATAATTTTCTTAATCTTATAACCAAGATGGTTCTGAACATCATTCTTGTATTATTTAATTTTTCAAAAGAATCTAACATATTCCTCATTAAGTATACATGTCTATATCTACTTAAATAATCTGTAAAAGTTAAAACTAATGAGTACCAAATTATTTATTCAACAGGAAATCATCCTCGCACATTGGCATGAACTAATTAAATAAGATCTTTATCCCTTTCACCATTCCCCCAAAATGGGGATTTGGTCATTTGTCCTTGTAATCATGCATGACATACACCAAGTGGATTTAATGGAAAAGAATCTAAATATACATCTCGATGTAATCCATTCAATAGATTTTCATTTACATGACCCAACTAGTGATTCCAATGTTTTGTGTGGTATCAGTTATATGAAGTAAAATCACTATCAATTATCCTTATTTAATTCATGTAATCAAACACATAAAGACTGTTATTTATATGTTTCTTACCATGAAAAACTCTATCTTTATAAAAGAACCAACATTGATTCCTAAATTTTAAAATAAATCCATTTGTATCAAGTATTGATACATAAATAATGACTTTTGTATTTGAAGACACATAACAACAACACTTTAAAACCAAGACCATTCTGGTTGCCAACATGAGGTGGTAGTCCTCAATAGCTATAACAGAAAGTTTAAGTCCATTGGATTCTTGAATATGTACCTATCCTCATCCAATCTTTCTAAATATACCTGGTTCATTCATTTTAATACATATGTGAGCTCAAAAAGATGTATCTAATAACCAATTTTTAGAAATTTATAAAATACACTAAAAAATAATCACTAGAAACTTCCCCTTTCTTCTTTGTCTAGGTGTTGTTTTTCTTCAAGTAGACCTTCTTTCCATATTTTAAATAGACAAAATCATTTTCCCTTGCTTTCCACTTGATCTTCCTCTTCTTGGAATGGCGTGAAGAATATTTTTACCTAAATATCTTCACATTCCATTTTCATTTGTTCTCAATAAGGATTGATGGTTTATCATGATTCATATCCTTATCCACCTAGAGAATACGAGGAAACAGATCTGGTATAAGTTTATCATTTTTTTTCATATTAAAATTCACAAAAAAGTGGAGAAGTTCTAAGGGAGTGATTCTAGAATGATACTGGTGCGGAGTTCTATAGGTACTTTAAACCCTAGAACCACTACATGCTCAATGTAGGTAATGACCTTGACTATGTGATTCCCAACTAGGGCACCCTCTATATGATTTCTTTGAAATAGTGGCTTAGAAATATCAAACCATTCTTTTCTAGATCTCTCCAAGTAAAGACTACGAAGGTTATCAATCATGTTATAAACATCTATGTTTTTGTGAGAATTCAATAGTTCACTAAAAATTGATTAAAGCACCAAACATTGAATATTGACAGCGTCGCTCAAATATTTTACATAGAAAATTAACTCTACAGTACCCTCCTCTTTAGCAGGTGGATTAGGAATCGAGGATTCTAGAACGTAATACTACCATTCATGGCTTATCACAACTCTAAGCCACCTAAACCACTTCTAAAAGTTACTACCAATTAAGATGTTATATTTATCTAGTCTTGATCATTTGGAAAATGTTGATGTTGAACATTTCATTTTATAATATAATTAAAATAGAATATTGTTTGTACTTTTCTTGATTATAAAATAAGTGAGATATAATAAATTAAATGTTTTTGTTTATTTATTTATAAAATCTCCCACAATGTTTTCAAGCCTCAGTAGCCCTCACCAATTAACTTAGAATGTCTACTTCCTTTATAATTCTATTGGAAAGGATTCCCATTACTTTTCATAATGATCGAGACTTTTTCCATGAAAACTGCAATAATGTAATTAGGTAGATGATCTTGGAAACTGTGGACTTTCAGATCCTTGATCTGTTGAGTGGATCCCTCTATCCTAAAATCCTAAGTTGGTTTTATTAAATACATGCCACCAAATTTGTATTTAACAGTCTTTGGCTATTTAAATCAATACAATTTTGGTTAATTCAACCCAAAAATATCATGATATCCCCTTGATAAATGTAAGTATCCATGCATTGGCCATGTACTACACTTAGTTATATAGTTTCATTCCCAATCAAGTAATGGAATTATTAGTCCGACTTAACATTTAATTGAGTGATTTTAATTTATTACGCACAAATTGTTATCTTGTTTTATCATTTACATGTCCTCTTAATATTATTAGATGTCCCATAATTAATTACTCATGTTGGATAAAACATTTACACATAATTCATTTTTTTTATTTTCTTTCTTTTCAAATTAATTCTTTTATTTTTTTAATCGAAGGATTATATCCATAAAATAAAACATTTCATAGACAATAATAATTAATTAATTAATGACCCATTCACGAGCTTTATCTAATGGTTTATTTAATGAGCATACATTAAATTAACCTTTGACATAGAAAAAATAACTCTTATTTCTAGTCTTGGAATGAGTTACGACATTACACATGTCCACTTATGTATTACTTGGGTTGACATCATTATGGTTCTATCTTAGACTGCCTGGACATGCCTCATGATTATCTATTAATTACATATATTTATTACTTCCATATGGGTTAGGGGAACCAAATGATTTGTTAATGGGGTTTACATAAATATCCTTGGACACATTGGTCCTACATGATAATGGAGGTAGGGATAACTCATAGACCATAATTTAATTTAATATTAAATAATTTAAACTAATGTTGCAAATTAAATAAAAATATCTAAAAAATACATAGGTTTTTGTCAAGCTCATAAACGGTAATACATGAAATGAATATGAAAAGGTAAATAGACATTATTCATTTCATTATTCAATCATTTATTATTTATAATAAAAACACTTTCATTAATGTATTATTTAATACCCTTTTATCCTAATGATCATCTCATCTTGTATGCAGATACCCATAATTAATGGAATTCATTGCAAGTAAATAAAAGAACCAATAATAACATATTAATTACAATAAATTAGTTGAGAATTTAAAATAATTTAAGCCCATTATTAAATTTCCAAACACACAACAGTGTGCCAATCTATAAAATAAGGTTTTAATGCGATATTTTTTAAATTTAATGTAATTTTAATTATTTCCATTAATGGTAGACTACATGAAATGTACATGAAGCTACATGCCATGTACTTTTGTTGTTGTATATCCAAGTCACATTCTTGGGGCATCGACATGTCAACTCAGCTAGAGTACATTGTATGTACATGCTAGTTTCACACCCTATATCGAATTTCCTTGTGCCAGGTTGGCCTTTTTAAAACACGATGTGCAATAAAATCACTATGTGTAATTAATTTTTCAATGCATATAGATACAATGAGCATGGGTATATGACATGTGTTCCAACCGAAAACTGTGTAATCTAGTTTTACCAACCAATAATTTGAAACTCCCTGGTAGAATCTCCAATCATTCTTCATTTTTCCTTAATCCTCTATGAAAGTGAAACACTAAACAAACATGATTAATATGTCGATAACATTTTAAATAAAATTAGCTTCAATAAAGATGAACGTGAAATGAAAATATAACCAAAAGTTCACCTAGATCAACAATAAAATAAATAAATATAAATTTAAACATGAAAACCTCTTATACTAAATGAGGGTTATGGGAACAGTAGAAGCATACAGTGGTGGGAAATATATTAAAATTTATATTAATAATCATTTCCAGAAACCAAGATCGATCTTATTTCATATCAAATTATAATTAATTAATTTGATATTTAATAAAATAAAAACATTGGATTAGGAACTTTCTTCATTGTAGAATTTTGATCATCCAAAAATACCCTTTCAGATTACCTTCATTGCATTGTGAGGATCCAAGGATAGAATCCCTTTGGGAGTGATCGACACAAGATCCTATGATCTTCGAGTAACGCCACTCAATCTTCTAGTGTTAGCATGTCGATTAGAATATCTTATGTAGTTCTTTCTTGATCACTCATTTTTCTATCTTTATGAAATTTCTCTTGTACCTCTCACTCTTGATAGACATAGAAAAGGGGGAGTTGAGAGAGAATTCATTATGTGTAGCAATTTCCTATTCTCAATTTTTGGATTCTCTACACAATAGGCATCACCGCCTATTTATAGAGTTGGGATTTACATTAAAATTTTATTTAATTTCATCATATCCATTAAATAACATTTATTACCTTTAATAAATCTCACGCCACATAATAATAATTTTATAACTATTATTTTTTGTCATGCACCAACTTGCACAATAATAAATATTATATAAAGGTCTTGTTAATTAATATTTGTCATCGGATTCGGTCTAAGTCCGTTTGAACTCCTCTAACATTTATTGAACTAAAAAATAAATATTTTATTCATAAATAGATAATTTATTCAAAAAATATAGTGAATAAATATTTTTCAAAATATTGAATCAAAAAATGTATTTTATGCCCTTGATAATGAATAAATATTTATTTAATTTATGTGCTCAATATAACTTAAATAAAATTATTTCTCGTACTTGAGAATAATATTTATTTGATTAATTAAACTCAAATATAATTTTAATTGAGATCAACAGAAACACATAGTGTGAGACCCATTAGGATTCTTTCACATTGTCATTATATGAACTCACCTAAAGATGAACATTACTGTCTAAAAATGTGTCAAGGAACCCAAGAGAAATAACTCAATATCACAACATCGACAACCACATATGATAACTGATTGTGCGATATAATCACTTTTTCACAATATCTTATCAAGAAATATTCATATCCTTACCACCAAACTATAGGATCAATGTCATTCTTTGACTCTCTGAAAGAAACACTTCATTACACCATGGCCATGGAATTTAATGTGACAGTTCTATTCTAGTAAATGGGTTGAGATATCAGCTTCTATAAATATGGATGGTAAAAATCCTTCCCAAACTTATTCATTAATGACATGTCACCCATGATGCACCCAACATATCCAACTTCTCCATTAAATTTTATCATCATGTTTTATGAAATACATCTATGTATGCTAATTGTAACATGAATTAATAATAATCTTAAATTATAAAGACCACCACAACTTCTCATTGATAAGAATATATGATGAAACCAAAAGATGTGTAATTCCAACTGGTGGGTTTATTCTCATAATATCTTATCATAGATATTACCATGTGTAAACTTCATTAGAAAAATCCGTTAGGTTAGAATAATAAAATGTAACACAAGAGGGGGTGAATTGTTTCTTTTAAAGAAACTTACACAATTTGGACTTTTGTTTCCCTCTACAATTTATAATGATAAGCAGCGTTTAGTTATTTAATGAGTATATGCAGCGGATAACCGAAATGAAGGAAAAAGCTTTTTATAGTGGTTTGAGATATAATGATCCACTTTTCCACTCCGCCAATTACCCTCTCTATGAGCACGATATATTTTACTAGAAAGGCCCTATTATAATAAGGCCATAAATCCACAACTGGGTACAAGAAGTTGAAACCAATACAAATAAGGTTAAAAAAGCATTCTGGTTCTTTAATAGGGAACTAGTTTTCCACATCTTAGATCAAGAAGCTGATACTCCACCAAAACTGATTCTGAGTAGTTGAAACTCCAACAACTCAAAATAGAATTTATTTGAAGACAGATCAAGTTGAACTTCACAGTTGCAGCATAAGAAATTGATAGTAGATAGATCTTCTTCTTTAATAATTGAAGTCTTCAAGAAGGAATAATTCTCAAGTGCTCCCAGTTGAAAAAATATATTCAAATAAATGTAGAAACAAATAGAAGTAGTAATATTACAACAATAAAAGATTAAACATGTATGTCTCTAATGTGTAACCTCTTTACAAATTGACCATTCATTGCAGCATCACTGTTAAACATGTTTACCAAAAATAAAATATTTTACTTGTATATCCCATATATTGAAATGATACACTAGTAGAATATATAAATTATATAGCCTACTTTAGAATTCCAGATCCACAAATGTTGCATGATAGATCACGAAAATTCATATTTGAATTGACCAAGGGAGTTGTTACTTCCCTTGATAAGAGAAAATATTTCCTCCATTAAATAATGTTCATTTAATCAATTATATCAATTTTAGAATCGGTTAAAAAATAACATTAAAATATCCTATAACTCTATAAATATAGTTTCATAAATTTCAGATAAAATTGTGAAATTAAATCCATTACATTGAAAATAAAAACGCAGGGTTTCTTCACAAAATGACAAAATACCAAACTTATATTTCAACTAGGTAGAATTAATTCTCCAAATGTATTTTTAAAATTTTAAGGTTGATAATAAAAGTATGTTTTATGAAAAATATGTTTGTGTCCTCAAATGTAGGGTTCCTTACATATATAGGGTTCATTAACCATACATTCGTTTCCTTAAAAATGTATGGTTCCATTCAAAAGTAAGGTTATTTATCCATACATTCCTTCCAACATGGGGTTGATGATCCATTTGCACCTTCTTCTACTGTAAGGATGAAAACAAATGAAAGTTCCATGATTCATACACACTATTTCAAACATAGTATTTATTCCTTATGTTACAATCTGAATGTATGGTATGAATAGTGTATCTAGAATACACTTAAGAGCATTTTGAACGCTTTAAGAAATGAACTGAGTGAATTAAAATATTGAACATAATTTCATAATAAATAAGTCAATTAATAATATTTTTTTGAAATACACTTAAAGTAATATAATTAGTAAAACAAACCAGGGTATTTTTGAGTATGAAAATCAATTAAGATTTATAGAGTATTGTCGTGACAATACATTCCCAAAAATATCCCCCTTTCTGATGATCACAAAACCTATAAATAAATAAAAAAATATATAATTTTTTTAAACATAATAAATGATAATATAAATTATTATTTTAATTTCAATGCTTTATCTCGATAAAAATATGTAAATTGAAATGTTGGGTTTACCCAAATTTCTCCCCTTTTGTGATATTAAAAAGAAAGTAATAAAAGTTTAACATACATTTAATGTTTCATGGAATAGTAAATTAATGTTAATAATGTACAATTTGGATAAATAATACAGTGACTCTAGAAATAAACACATAAAATAATAAAAATAATGCATATAAAATAAGAAGAACAAAGTAATTGTTTTTAATAAAAAATTTACATATATATTAGAGGTTTTGGATATAATGGAATGTTTAAATAGATAGTCTGGTGTAAGGGGAAATGATTTGGTCTGGTAAAGGTTTTTGTTTAGCCTAAATCACTTCAAAAACCACTTTTAGTTGTTCCATTTGAGCTTGTAGCTTGTTTGAAAGATTATCTCCTAACTTCATTATCAAAATTCTTGAATATTTAATGACTTTTAGATTCTTAATAAAAATAAATTTCAAAAAGTCATGAAGATTATCCTATGTTTTATAAAATGGATCTAACATATCACTAAGCTTATTTATCAGTAGCCTGATACCTGTTTCACTTGAATTGAGTTTCTGAAAAATATATATATGATTTTCCAACAGCTGTGATAAAGGTGCAATATTGCATAGAAGACTTTGAAGATTCTCATTTATATCTTCCATGGTATATGTGATAGCCTGAAATATTCTAATCGGGTTTGGTGAGGTTAAAGGGGTAGAGGTTGAATCATTGGACTGACTGATATAGAATTATCTTTAAGAACATTAAGCTTAGTATGAACAGACTCTAACTCTATCATTGGAGTAGATGAATCTTTCAAATCATCATAGGATTTTATGGAAGATTCTAGCTCATGTATAAGATTATAAATCTCTTTCTGAACCATATTAAACTTGATCACATGATCCTCAATCTCATTAATAAGGGAATAAAATGTCCCTTTATATGGATTATTTGATTGATCAAAAACTATGATAGCTATGCAATATACAGAGATTTTTTCCACACATTTCTCATTGGAACATGATTTTCCATCAAGAACTTCTATATTTTTTCCAGAGACAGATGTTGGGATCTCTAAGTAATGATCAATGTATGAGTTAGTCTGATGCTCAATAATCTTAGTTCCCTTGGTTACCGATCTCTTCATTTTCTGTTCTTCTTGATCATCTTCTTCCTAAACAACTAGTTGAGGAACATTTTAATATTCTCAAGCATGACTTTCTACTTGTTGATCCTCATCATGAACTGGTTCTTCCAAATGAACAGAATGAGTAGCTTTTTTAGATCCTCACACTAGTTCTATAGGCTGAGGTTCTTATCTCCTACATAGTTTCATAACAAGTTCCTCTTGAACTTCTTTTTCTTCTTCTTCATCATAAGGGTATTCTATGTCATCAAATCTTAATTTTATATTGGTATACTTAGAAACAACTTATGTTCTAGATTCTCCAACTTCTCCAATTCTTAATGCACATTGATTCCCCTAAGAAAAATATCAACAAATCTATTGGTCAACCGCACCAACTAGCATAAGCCTTCTTTTCTAAGTACTCCAATAAAAACCAATTTTTTTTAGCATCACAGTATTCACCAAACTTTTTTGATGACAATTATCTATAACATCAAAAAGATGAATCATGTTCTTCCTAAAAATAATTAGAGAATGTATCCTTCCATGAGGATAAAATGACATACTTACTTCTGATTGGAAACAATAATTTAGATAACTTAGCTTGTATATAAGAAAATTGAGTTTGATATCCTTAATGAAAAATATCATGATATACATATCTGGATACAAAATTTTCTTCATCTCAACTACAGTTTTAGAAAAAGTAGTTTGAATAAACCTAAGTAAATTTTATGATCTGCCTCAAGATCCTTAAAAAAAATTTCCTTATATTTTTCGATCCAAATAGAAATGACATAATATATTCATACTTGTAACGATTATTTCAAATTTATCTGAGATAAAAGTGGAAAACTACTTCATGATGGAATTTCATAATTTGAGCTATTTCTATTGAAGAAATTAAAAATTCCGTATCTTCTATCCATGATGATATCATATCTTCTGTTTCACCAAAATTAAACTGTAAAAATACTGTATAAGTGCTTCAGTTCTACCTTATAATGAAAATTAATATTCTCTTAACTGAATAGAAATTCAAATCATTGAAATTCTAGCATTTTTTTGAGCAGAATATTTGTTTCGTATAGTCATTCTAATTATACAACCTTTCCATGAGGAATATTTCTTGAGAAGACAACCTGACTCTTTGGATAACTGTGTTCACCTTCATCGGTCCACCTAGCATTTTATATTTCAATAAATCTAAATATTGAAGGCTTTCAGATTCTAGGGTTTACGATAAATATGAGGGTTTTGGAAGGTGAAACAGTTCAAAAATGAAAAGGTAAGATAAGTCGAAGGGTTTTCAGATAGGTAATGACATGATCTTATTGGTCATTCCAATTAAATAGGGTAATTATTTATTTTTAGATTATGAAAACACATGGCATGAAAATAAAAACAAAAAAAAATATTTAAGTAAATAAAATAAATACTGAATCTGATAGCAAAAATAAAATAAATAAATAAAACCATTTTAAAACAAATAAATTAAAATATATTAAAAAAATATAAATTAAAATAAATTAATAAATATTTATTTAAAATTAAATAAACCCAAACCCCCTTAATAAAATCAAAACCTCTAGTAGGAAGTGGTTTATTGAAAATTTTATCTAATTGATATTCGATATTAATAAATTCTAAATATAAATCTTTTTTAAGAACACAGTCTCTTAGAAAATGATGGTGTATATAAATGTGCTTAGTCCTAGAATAGATTATAGGATTTTTAAAAATATTTATATCACTAGTATTAGATTATAAAATAGGGATACTGTTAAAATGTAATCCAAATTCTAGTATATTATTTTTCATCCACAATACCTATGCACAACAACTTTCATCAGACACATATTCTGCTTCAACTGTAGACAAGAAAATGGATTGTTGTTTCGTACTCGACCGTGATACAAAGGATTTTTCTAAAAAGAGACAGATTCCAGAGGTTATTTTTTATCTAATTTATAACCTCCAAAATTATCATCTGAATATAAAATTAAATTAAAATCAGAATTATTTGGGTAAAGAAAAATATTGAAAAACTGTTCCTTTTAAATATCTTTTTTTAATATTAGTAAGATGGGATTATTTTGGATTTGACTAAAATATAGGGCATAATCATACCTAAAATATAATTTTGTGTCTTCCAGCAGTAAGATATAAGAAACTACCAATGATACCTTTATATAACTTTTTTTCAACTTGTTTTCTAGATTCATCCCAGTCATGTTTTATATTAGTATAAATATGATTTACATATTTATTTCTCTTCTCAAGTCTGAAATTTTTGAGTAAATCAATAATATATTTACTTTGATTAAATAAATTTCATAATCTTTTTGATACATATGAAGTCCCAAAAAGAAATTATTTCCTCTCATCATAGTCATTTAAAATTATTTTTTCATTAGTTTTAAAAAATTCTTACAAATAATTTTATCTGTTGAACCAAAAATTACATCATCAATATAAATTTCAACTAATAAAATATTAGAACAAATTGTTTTCTTAATAAGTATTGGATCATCCAATCAAATAGTAAATCCATATTTCAATATAAAAGAACATAATATTTCATACAAGGCTCTAGGTTCTTGTTTAATACTATAGAGAGCTTCAGTATATTAGAAAACAAAATTTGATTTTTGAGAATTTTTAAAACCAGGAGGTTGTTCAACATAAACATACTCCATTAAATATTCATTTGAAAATTAATATTTAACATCCATCTGATATAATTTAAAGTTCATATGGTATGAATAATCTAATAGAATTATAATATCTTCTAATCTAGCTACAGGGTCAAAGGTCTCATCATAATCTATACCATATTCTTAATTAAATCCTTTAGCAACTAATCAAGTTTCATTTTTGGTTATGATACCTTGATCATACTACTTATTTCTAAAGACCCACATCCTATAACTGGATAATTAGATTATCTTTTTACTAATTCCCAAACCTGATTCCTTCTGAATTGGTTTAGTTCTTTATTGCATTGCTAATATCCCACTCGCATCTTCTAAGGATTCTTCAATATACTTAGGTTCTAACTAATATATAAAGGTAGATAATTCCTCTAGATTTCCTAAATTTACAATAGTTATAATTTCTATATCTAGATCACTTAAAACAGTTTCTAGAGGATGGTTCTTTTGGGTTCTAGATTGTCTAGGAAAGACACTTTCAGGTTCTTCAGTGTCATTCTCTTTTTAACTAGACTGAATTTTATTAATATCATTTTCAAAATTAGTTTTAGGAGTTTCAAGTCTCATGTTATCAATTGAATCAGTAACTTCATTTGTTTGATCTTTCTCTTTAATGAAAGGGTCAGTTTCATCAAACTTCACCTTAATTGATTCTTCAAAAATCCATTAATATTTATTAAACACTTTATATGCTTTAGAAGTAGTAGAATATACTAAAAATATTCCTTCATCAGCTTTTAGAAAAAACTTACCATTATTATCCTTAGTATTCATGATATAAACCTTCCATCCAAAAACATTAAAGTACATTACATTTAGTTTTCTATTATTCCAAAGTTTATAGGGCTCCCTTTTGAAAACATGCCTCATTAAAACTCTATTCATTATATAGTAGGTTGTGCTTATAGATTCTACCAAAATATAGGTAGGAGTACTATACATGGTTAGAATATTCCTTTCCATTTAATGAATAATTCTATTTCTTCTTTCAACTATTTAATTTTTTTGATGTGTTCTTGGTGTAGAGAAGGTTCATTTAATACCCATATTTTAGAGAAAATAATTAAATTCATGATTCCGAAATTCTCTTCCATGATCACTTCTTAATGAAATTATATTAAAATCTTTTTCATTTTGAAATTTTTTTTCAAAAAATTTCAAAAACAGTGAATAATTAATTTATGAGTTTTAGAAAATATGCCCATGTAAATTGAAAATAATAATCAACTAAAACTTAAACATATAACTTACCAGCAAAACCTTATACTCTAGATGTTCCAAACTAATCCATATGGATAAGTTCTGATGGTTTAAATGTAGAATTTTTTTAATATATTTGAAAGACAATTTGTTATGTTTTCCAATTTAGCATGTATCGTAGAATCTATCATTATAAAATTTAAGACTAGGAAAATAAGAAATTAACTCTTTATTAGATAGGTTATGTAAATAATAAATATTACAATGACCAAGTCTCCAATTCATGATTCATGACTCATTTTTCTTAACATTTAAATAATTCAATTTTTATTTACGCAAGGAATTTAAATCCATGGTATAAACATTATTAGTTATAGGTGCTATAAATTTAAAATATTTATCTATTAAGACATATTAATAATTGTTATAAAAAACAACATAAAATCCATTATCACATATTTTAGAGATATTTATCTGATTGTGATTTAGCCCTTGCACATACAATATTTTGTTGATTGATATAATATTTGGATCTCCAAAAATTCCAACTCCAACAATATTTCCTTTTTCATTGTCAACAAAAGTGACTAAAAATTCATTCATTTGAGTTAGTGTACGAAAATTCATTGAGTCTACACTCATGTTACTGGAACAGCCACTACCCATATACTATATATCATTTTTCTTCCTGTCGACTTTTTCCTACAAATGTAATTTAACATGTGTTCATTTTGCAATCTATATCTTCTTGGGTATTATAGAGTTAGTTAGAAATGATCTGGGAATCCAGGTATGATTAATTTTTCCCTAATTCATACTACTTTATTCAAACAAACATTTAGATATATAATACTTTTTAATACAACTATCTTGTGTATTTCTCAAATAACAATTTTTAGTGACCAGACATTTTCTTCCAAAATAATAAAAGGCTTCATTTAAAAAATGGGCACAAAATAATATTTATATAATTTATATTTTCAACTTTTCCTCCAATTACAAATCCTTCTCTTTTAATGAAATTATTTACAAGAATTTCCTTCCAAAACATTATCCCCTTTGGTAAAAGTAATTGTGGTATTTTTATAATTTTCTACATGATCTTTCAATTCATTAATACTTTTTTCATAATAAATTCATTTTGTTGTAGATGAGTTTAATTTTGAAACTAAGCCTTTATATTGTTTTAGTTTAGTATCTCTTTTATATAAAATAGCATTATGAAAAATTTTCAATGATTTATGCTTCTTTAATGAAGAATCATATTTTTATTCTGACATAGCATAGTAAGAAGATAATTTATCACTCGAGAAACTACCAGTATAAGAATTAGATGAATAATAAGTTTTTACCTTTTCCTCCTCAACCATAAAGCACATGTTGGCTTCTAGTTTTTGTGTCTCTTTATCTGAATCATATTGTGAGGATTTACTGGATTCTTGAGAAACACTCCACATAGCCTTTATATCTCTTTTCCCCTTAAATTCATAGTCATCATTCTTTTGATACTTTCTATTTGTTTATTCTTTCATCATTTAGTTGGGGGAAATTAGGGATGATACGTACCAATTTCTTTCATTCCTTCCATCAAATTTCTCTATGTTCTTTTCCCTCATTCTTAAATGATTTAATAAAGATTCTTTTATTATTTTAAATTTTTTTGAACTTTTTCTAATTGCTAGTTGTATTCTATTTAATAATCCGAGTAATATAAATTTTTCTATTCTTTAACTTCTTTATTTTTTTCATCAGGTATACTTATGAGATGTTACATTTAGAGTATTATTTCATTTCTTCATTATAATTTTATGATCTTTAGATTCAACATGAATCTCAACATCATACATCATGAGTAACCCAATTAGTTATTTCATTATCATAACCTTCACAGGTGATGATTAAAGAATAACATTAGTTTTTCCATTCCATTTTGAATGTATTACTCAGAGTACATTCAAGTATTGATCAGATTGTTCTATGGGTTATTCTAGGGCATTAACATTATTGATAATTTCAACAAGCCTTTCATTCATCTGTGTGATGATTTATCCATAAAATATTATAAAGGCGTTAGATTTTATTTTAGAATTAACATACTTAATTAGTCTAACAATTTCTATTCCTTCATAGGTAACTGTAATAGTTTTCCACATCTCATAGGAAATAGGATATTCTGATACATGATTGAACTCATCTTGTCCATGACTGAAAATAATAACATTCATTTTTTTGAATTGATATCATATTCAGCTTCTGTTTCAGAAGTCCAAGTCTCTGGTTTGTAATAAATTTTATATGGAGTAGTGATTTTTGAATAGACCTTAAAGGAAAGCTTCTCCAAATATATAATCATTCAATATTTTTAACATATGTAGTTTTCTCCATTAAAGTATGGAGAAAGAACCATAAACAATAACTCACTTGGATCATTTATTTCTATCTACTTTGTATAGACCTTGTACTTTATTATAGAATTATCTCAAAATCTCTCATATTATACCAATTGTTAGGTTGGAATAATACAAAGCAACACAATAGTGGGTAAATTGTGTATTTTTAAGAAACATACATAATTATAACTTTTGAAACCCTTTGTGATTTATACGGATATTAAATGATTACTTCTGTAATGAGTACAACCAATATATAAATATAAAAAAGAACATAAATATATATAGTGGTTCGAGGAAAAAATATCCCCTAGTCCACTCTAACAATTACTCTCTCTATGAACTTGGTTAATTTCACTTGCAAGGTCCTATTATTTTAAGACCATAAATCCACACAGGATTATAGGAAGTGGAAACCATTTCAAATAAGGATAAACCAAGAGAAATTGTTCTTTAAAAGGAAACTTTTTTATCCATAGGTTAGATCAAGAAGCTGATACTCCACCACAATTGAGTCTGACAGGTTGTAAATCCAAAAAATCAAAAGATATTTATTTGAAGATGGATCAAGTTGATCTTCAAAATTACAACCGAAATAATTGATAATAGATGGAAATTCTTCTTTAGAAATGAAATTCTTCAATAAATAATAGTTATGATGTGATCCCAGTTTCAAAAAGATATTAGAATATATGTATCAACAAATAGTAGAAGTAATATTATAGTTATAAAATATTGAATATGCACGTCTCCAAAGTGTAGAATCTTCAGAATGGATCATTTGTTGAAGAATCATTGTTAAATATTTTTACCAAAAATAAAATATATTACTTTTATATTGTAACACCCCAAGGTTTTAAAAATAAATATAGAATACAATTTTATAATCTATCCCTTAAACATAACTTTGCCTCTTTCTATGTTTTGAATTTCAAAAAATGGTTATCTAGAGTTGTGTTCAGTAAGTATTTTGGAGTCTGATAAAACAAAATTGATTTAGGTGAATAGTAACATACCCTTATGAATAGTGATACGAATAGTAATATGACCCTAATGAATAGTAAATTTTATTATTATTTTATTTTCTTAAGGCTAGAAGATAATAACATCTTGGTTAATTTTTCATTGTGATAAAGAAGTAGTTGTAGAATTAGAACTGCTAATTTTTGAATTAATTATGCTTTTATTTAAAAGTTGAATTAATAATATTTAGATTTTTTTTTTCAAAAATGGACTTCATTTTTAAATTCTACATATTGAAAAATTGTTAGGGTAAATTTTTGGGATTTTTCTGAAATTCAAGAATTTTTTATGAATAGTAAAATACGATAAATTAAGATAAATGCTAAATACTTGATTTACTGCATCATAGGTGATGAAAGGATGATGTAAGGCCAATTTGTTCGAACTCACATGCCATTATTACTATTAGGGGTCACATGAAACAATACTATTGGTTTTCTTGAGGGAAATAATAAAATAATGAATTAAATATTCAAAAACCACTCCTCTCCTCTACTATAAAAACCCCTCACCACTCCCTCTTCTCTTCACTTTTCTAAGACTTGAATCTCCTCAAAGTTCTGCCCAAATACCCTTCCCTAGTCTCTCCCCATGTCCAAGAAGCTTCTGGTCTTTCCAAAAGACCAAAACCCCTTCCCATAAGGAGTTTCTCAAGGAGGTTATTTCAAGAGGTAAAGTACCCTTCTTTTTCATATGGTTTCATTTCAATTTTTCTTCTTTTGTTATCCTATCCTCACCTCCTCTATCCAAATGATCATGAAAACTCCCGTAACATCTATATACTGGATTTATATCATGTTAATGGATGAACCATCATAAATATTCTTACTCCCTCCGTTTTATTTTATAAATGAAATCGACATCCATGAGGTTCCGATTTATAACCTTCGTGGATGATGAAGATTATTTATTACATTTCTTCTTCATTACTGGACATGAAACCATATTCATAGTTTAACCAGACTATAATATATGTTTTTTAACCTAATTAATATTTAGTAACCAGAATATGTACATATAATTAAGTTATATGACAAAACTAGTTCATAATATCCCAAATACCGCCGAATAATTGAAGTGGTGGTCATCTAATGATTCATCCTCATTCCATGTAACCAAATGATATAAATGACAATTATAAATTCTTTATTTTCATTAATAATATGTAATTCCAATCCTGGATATTTATAACCATTCCACATGAACTTCATTACATAAAAACAAGTGAACCGAATATGAAAATAAAGGAAACAGACACTCCAGAATGACGAAATTGAATACAATAACTTGTCAGTAAATACATAAATGAGCTAACCAGAATTATGGAAAAATAAATAGCTATATAATAGGTTCTGAAATAAGTCATTAAAAATATAATTTCATATTCCAGAAGCTTAAGTACAAGAGCAGAATACGTTTGGAGTTACGATATGGGTTTTTCTACCTGAACTTCCATTTTCATTCGGGATACTTTCATTGTCTAATTACCTCAATGAAATTATTATGTATTGTAATTTACTCATCATATATTCTTTGTGAGTATAATATATATGTTTAAAAACCACAACCCTTCCATATTTTGTGGATAGTTACTCGTTTTAAAAGGAACTTTCAATGTTGTTTCCAAAATACAATCCCGATTCAAGGGAATTTCTCAAATTCATTCCTATTTTCAAGGGAATTTTATAATATATTTTTGGAAAACATTATGATTATAAAATAACTCATTTTGTTATGAAAATAATATCTTACTTCACTTCTGGTTTTATGCAAATATTTTTCTGAAATAACTCTTCTTTTCAAAATAAAAGAGTATTTATCTCCAGATTGCTTAATGATTTTATAAGAGTATTCTCGTCTGATTCAATACTCTTGTTTATTATTATGTATTGTTGGGGATAATAAATTATGATGTCATATACCATATTTTATTTAATGGTTTATGACTAACTATATTGCGGATGAACTATCCTAAAACCATTCACCATATTACTCGGAATGGTTAGTGTTTTGTGTTTAATGATTGGGGAAAGTTAGTAACATTTCATATGATAGTTTCATTATGAATATATATGTTGTCTATGTTTATCCCAGATCATATGAGGAATGCATTGACTTATTATGTGATGGGTGGGGCCCACTATACCTCCTCGATGCATTATTAGGTCTCTTGAGAAAAATAGACGTTGAATTGGTCGAGGCCTTTCCCAATGTGATATAGATTTTGGCCTAGGCCTTAATCAATAGATGTCTTGGATGAGGCCATGAAAAAATGATTCAGAATGTCCGCAATATGCAGTTCCCTTATTATGAAGCTAGTAATTGAAAGTTCTTGTGTTTATTCGACTTGTATAATACCCATGATTATGTTTTATTATGGCATTATTTACTCAATTAATTTTCTTTCCATAATGTGTTCATATTTATTATTAAAGGCATGTGTTTTCAATTATTCACCATGACTAATGTTTATATTATCTTCTACTATATTGCTTACTCTTATTGAGAATTTGAGATCACCCTTTCTTATGTTTCATTTTTCTCAGGATATGAAGAAGTAAATTATGAATGAAATGCAAGCATAATCTAGGAGACACGATGTTGCTAGTGGCATAAATTAGTGTTGGTTTTCCCTTCATGTTGTAATGATCAACTTATGTATATAACTTGTTTCCAATAATACTAAACTACTTTGTCTTTCGGGATTCATATTCCTTGTATCTATGCCAACTTAATCAAATAAGGCACCGACTCTGGGAAACTGGGGTCGGGTCCTTAAAGTTGGTATCAGAGGAAGTTTAGTAGAATACTTGGAAACTAGATTTAGAAAACATAGAATTAGGGAAGAGTCCCTAAGTTAGTATTTGAGGATATACACACAATAACATCCTAGTATTTTGGTAAGGAATATATTTTGTGGATCTTTCAAGAAATACATATTTGTCTGGATATGAGCAGGTAGAGGCGGCTCTGGCACAGATGTATCTAGGGGTAAAACCCGAAAAGGCCACTTTGAGCTAGAATTGAACAAGAACTGGTGCACAAAAACGGTATTTTCTACACTCTTGGTTACTAAACTCCCAAGGTATATGCTTAGGATATTTCACATTTTCTTTACAAGACATTATGAAGGAGTTTAATGTAAAATATTCCTCAAAGAAACCATATTTGTGAATATGGTATTATCCATGCATAGGATCTTAATTTTTCTGAGTATTTTTAAATTAATATTATACATTATGATTCATAACCTAATATAGTGTATTCCATTATCTAGATATGGCTCCTAGTGGACAGAATGGAAATCGCATGAATGCACGTGTCCCCTATAGGGATTTTCCTCCGATGCAAGACAATGATGTTGGTTCTGGTGCTGTGAATGGTGCTGAGAAACTCATAACTATACTGGGACAACATACTCATGTTATGAATAATAACCTTACCTGTATGGAGCATCCAGATCCACCACGTGGAGGAGCCATCCTAGATCACTTTATGCGACAACAGACTCCATCATTCATCGGGACTATAAACCCGTTTGTAGCAGAGTAGTGGATATGTTCCCTTGAGAAGATATTTCTCACTTTGGGATGTAATGAAAGAGAGAAGGTTGTCATGGTAGTATATCATCTATCAGGAGATGTGGATCAGTGGTGGTCATTAATCCAAAACACAAAGTTGGAGGAAGAGATAGAAGAGATGGAATAAAGGGATTTTAAGGAAATATTTTTAGAAAAATATTTTCCTCGTGAGCAGCGAGAAGATATGGAGAGAAAATTCTAGAATCTGAGGCAGAAGGAGGATGAAAATGTTTCCAAGTATGAAGCCAACTTCACAAGATTATAAAGACATTCAGTGGACTATATACGAAATACAAGGAGAAAAATTGATTGATTCGTTGATGGAATAAATCCATTCCTCTGGTGGGAACTGGTCTCCCAAAGTTTTTCATTATATGAGGATATAGTATCATGTTCCCTCAAGACAGAAAAAGAATTCTCTAAGTCTTACGACTTTAATGGAAATCAAGAAAATAAGAGGGCTGTTGAAAACCCTGGGAAAGGAAATAAGGAAACAATGAATAAGGGAAGAGTTTAATTTCCACCATGTGACAATTCTAGAAGGAAACACCCTGGTGCATGATTAAAAGGAAAAGGATTATGCTACAAATGTGGTCAGAAATGCCATCTTACTAGTGATTGCAAAGGGAAGAAGGAAGCTGATGATGTTAAATGATATAGTTGTCAGGAGAAGGTACACTATGCTAATGATTGTCCAAAGCTTCATGGAAATATGAAACAGAAAAGGCCAAGGGATCAGGGAAAATCTTATGCAATCAAAACTACAGAGGTTGAAGTTCCTAATGACGTGGTGGAAGGTACTTTAATTATTTATTCAAGTTTAGCCAATTCTTTATTTGATTCTGGATCATTGCATTGTTTCATATCTTCCCAGTTTTCTAAGAAAATTATATATTTCCAATTTGATTTAACAAGGTATTTGTTAGTCAAAACTCCTAAGGGAAGTATCATTGCTACAAAGTTCTATGAATCAGTTCCCATTAAGGCATATAAATGTCCTTTATCTGCTGATCTTATCATCATACCCATGATTGAATTTGATATAATCCTCAGTATGGATTGGATTTCTGACCATGATGCAAAAATTTATTATAAGAAGAAGGAGGTTATGATTTTTGATGAAGATGGTAAAGAACACCTTATCTTCAGACCTGAATCGTCACCACCTGATTCTTATCTAGATCCACCCCAGTTTCTCAACTAAATTCAATTATTGGGGAGGAAGAGAATGAAATAAATGTGGGTGAGGAAAGGAATGTTCAAATAGAGGATGTACTTATTATGAGAGAATATGTTGATGTGTTTCCAGAAGATTTACCTGGACATCCTCCAGAATGAGAAATTGAGTTTTCCATTGATTTAATTCCTGGTTCAAGGCCCATATAGAAGACCCCTTATATAATGGACACTATGCAATCAGTGGAACTAAGGAAACAACTATAGGAATTGAGTAATAAGGGATTTATCGACCCTAGTGTTTCTCCATGGGGAGCCCCTGTCCTTTTTGTTAAGAAAAAAGATAGATCTACGAGGTTATGTATCGACTAACGGGAGATCAAAGCTATAACAATAAAGAAAAAGTATCCCCTACCTCGCATTAATGATTTATTTGACCAAATGCATGGAGCTCAATACGTTTCAAAGATTTACCTTCGATCTGGATATCATAAGTTGAGTGTGAATAAGGAAGACATTCCAAAAACAGCGTTTCGAACTAGGTACGAGCATTACGAGTTTACATTAATGCCTTTTGGATTGACTAATGCACCCTCTATCTTCATGGATCTAATGAACATTGTTTTCAAGGAATATATAGATGATTTTGTAGTGGTATTTATTGATGATATCTTGGTATACTCCAAAAGCTACAGAGATCAATAAAATAACTTGCACATTATCCTGAAGACTCTTACAAGACATGAATTATATGGGAAGTTTAACAAGTGTGAATTCTGGCTTCAAGAGATTTATTTTCTTATCCATATTGTGTCTAAGGATGGAATCTTAGTTGATCCTACCAAGACAAAGGCAATCCAAGATTGGCCCACACCAACACACATAACTGAGGTATGCAGTTTTATTGGCTTAGCAGGTTATTATCGGCATTTCATACAGAATTTTTCCCGACTGGCTAACCTGCTAATGAAGATCACACGTAAATGGGTTAAAATTTATTTGGAAAAAAGATTATGAATAATGTTTCGAAGAACTAAAGAGAAGATTAGTCAATGATCCTATATTGACTCTACCATCGGGGAATTACTTGTTTGTTATTTATAGTGATGCTTCAAAGAAAGGAATTAGTTGTGTCCTTATGAAAAATGATAGGGTTGTTGCTTATGCATCACAAAAACTGAAAATTCATGAGCAAAAATATACTATTCATGATCTTTAGTTAGATGATGTAATGTTTTCTTTGAAGATATGGAGACATTATCTCTATGGTGAAAAATTTGAGATTTATACTGATCACAAGAGTTTGAAGTATATTTTATCACAGAAAAGAAAACAACATCAAGAAAATGAGATGGCTTGAACTGCTCAAGGATTATAATTGCATGATACACTACCATTCGGGGAAGGAAAATAAGGTGGCAGATGCTTTGAGCAGAAAGGATCATGGAGTTTTGAACAAGATGGGAGTTGAAAGGGATCCTATTTTCATATATCTAGTAAAGATGGATATGGGAATAACCATGGAAGGTGAAACATAAAATCTTTTTCAAATTGTTTCCAAACCATCTTTACTAGAAAGGATAAAAAGTTCTCAAGCTGATGATGAGGAGTTTCAAAAGAAGATTAAAGCTATGAATGATGGGAGATTGAGTGACTTCGTATATGAAGATGGAATTTTGAAATTTGGGAATTGACTTTGTTTTACCGATGTACCTGATCTAAAAAGGGAATTGTTGGATGATTTTCATAGATCCAATTTATCTATACACCCTGGTAGCACTAAGATGTATAGATATTGGAATGAAAATTTTTGGTGGGACAACATAAAGAGGGAGATTTCTGATTTTGTGTCAAGATGTATGGTTTGTCAACAAGTGAAAGATGGATGGGAACAGTCTGGAGGTGTATTGAAACCTCTTCCCATACCTGAGTGGAAATGGGATAATATCACAATGGACTTTTTCACGGGACTACCAAAGACTCCTAGAAGGAACGATGCAATATGGGTCATTGTTGATCATCTTACCAAGCAAGAACATTTTCTTTCTATAAGAGAAGATCTACCACTTGAACGTCTAGCAAGACTATATATTAATGAAGTTATGAGACTTTATGGAGTACCCCTATCGATTGTTTCTGATCGTGATCCATGTTTTACATCAAGATTCTGGAAAAGTCTTCAGAAGGCCCTAGATATTGATCTTTATTTGAGCACTGCCTACCACCCACAAACTGATGGAAAATCAGAACAGACTATTCAAACTTTGGAAGACATGTTGAGGTCTTGTTCACTTGATTTTCAAGGCATGTGGGATCAGTATTTACCTCTCGTAGAATTTTCTTACAACAATAGATTTCATTCAAATATAAAGATGGAACCATATGAAGCATTATATGGGAGGCGATGTCGTACACTGACTTGCTGGGATGATGTTTGTGAAAGAAAGATCGTGGGCCCAGAACTTGTTGAAGAAACAATGGAAAAGGTGAAGATTATCCAGAACCATATCAAAATATCTCAAAGTAAGCAAAAGAGCTATGCAGATAACCGAAGGAAGGATTTGGAGTTTCAAGAAGGTGATTATGTTTTCTTAAAGGTATCTCCATGGAAGGGTATTATACGATTCGGTAAGAAGGTAAAGTTAAATCCCAGGTACATCGGAACTTTTGAAATTCTAGACCGAATTGGAACCGTAGATTACCGTTTGGCAATGCCGCCAAGTCTCTCCAAGGTTCACAATGTGTTCCATGTGTCAATGTTAAGAGAGTACATGCCAGACCCAACACATGTACTCACTTATGAAGAAGTAGAACTTGAGCATGATTTATCTTACAGTGAAGAGCCTGTCAAGATTCGTGATACTAGAGAACAAGTATTGAGAAATCGGACGACTCGTCTGGTGAAGGTTCTATGGAGGAACCATAAGATGGAGGAAGAAACATGGGAGCCTGAGGAGATTATATTCAAGACATACCTGAATCTTTTTAGGTAATATTCTGTGAATTTTGAGGATGAAATTTTTGTAAGGAGGGGAGAATGTAACACCCCAAGGTTTTGAAAATAAATGTAGAATGCAATTTTATAATCTATCCCTAAACATAACTTTGCCTCTTTCTATGTTTTGAATTTTAAAAAATGGTCATATAGAGTTGTCTTCAATAAGTCATTTAGAGTCTGATAGAATAAACTTGATTTTTGGTGAATAGTAACATACCCTTATGAATAGTAATATGAATAGTAATATGACCCTAATGAATAGTAAATTTTATTATTATTTTATTTTCTCAAGGATAGAAGATAATTACATCTTGGTTAATTTTTCATTGTGATAAAGAAGTAGTTATAGAATTAGAACTGTTAATTTTTGAATTAAGAATGTTTTTAATTAAAAGTTAAATTAGTAATATTTAGAAAATTATTTTTCAAAAATAAACTTTATTTTTTAATTCTACACATCGAAAAAATTTTAGGGTAAATATTTTGGATTTTTCTGAAATTCAAGAATTTTTTATGAATAGTAAAATACGATAAAATACGATAAATGATAAATAATTGATTTACGGCATCATAGGTGATGCAAGGATGATGTAAGCCAACATGGTTCGAACTCACATGCCATTATTACTATTAGGGGTCAAGTGAAACTATACTATTGGTTGTACTGAGGGAAATAATAAAATAATGAATTAAATATTCAAAAATTACTCCTCTCCTCCACTATAAAAACCCCTCACCACTCCCTCTTCTATTCACTCCTATAAGCCTTTAATCTCCTCAATGCTCTGCCCAATTACCCTTCCCTTGTCTCTCCCCACGTATATGAAGCTTCTGGTCTTTCCAAAAGACCAAAACCCTTTCCCTTTAGGAGTTTCTCAAGGAGGTTATTTCAAGACGTAAAGTACCCTTCTTTTTCATTTGGTTTCATTTCAATTTATCTTCTTTTGTTTTCCTATCCTCAAATCCTCTATACAAATGATCATGATAACTCCCTAAACATCTATATACTGAATTTATATCATGTGAATGGAAGAACCATGATAAATATTATTACTCCCTCCCCTTTATTTTATAAATGAAATCGGCGTCCATGAGGTTCCGATTTATAACCTTCGTGGATGATGGAGTTTCTTTCTTCAATTTATTATTCATTACTAGTCATGAAACAATATTCATGGTTGAAACAGACTATAATATATGTGTTATAACCTAATTAATATTCATGAACCATAATATGTTCATATAATTATGTTATATGACAAAACTAGTTCAGAATATTCCAAATACCACCGAATAATTGAAGTGGTGGTCATTAATGATTCATCCTCATTCCATGTAACCAAATGATAGAAATGAACATTCTCAATTATTTATGTTAATTAATAATATATAATTCTAATCCTGGATATTTATAACCATTTCACATGAACATCATTACATAAAAACTAGTGAATTGAATATGAAAATAAAGGAAACAGACACTCCAGAACAATGAAATTCAATACAATAACTTGTCAATAAAGAAATAAATGAACTAACCAGAATTATCATAAACTAAATACATGTATAATAGGTTCTAAAATAATTTATTAACCAGTATAATTTCATATTCCATGAGCTTAATTACAAGAGAAGAATACGTTTGGAGTTAAGGTAAGGGTTTTTCCACCCGAACTTCCATTTTCATTCGGGATACTTTCATTATCAAATTACCTCAATGAAATTCTTAGGCATTGTTATGTAATCACCATATATTATGTGTGAGTATCAAATATATGTTTACAAACTAGAAACCTTCCTTAATTTATGGATAGATACATGTTTTAATAGGAACTTTCGAAGATGTTTCCAAAATACAAGCCCGATTCAAGGGAATTTCTCAAATTCTTTCCTATTTTCAAGGGCACTATATAATATGTTTTTGGAAACCATTATCATTATAAAATAACTCATTTTGTTATGAAAATACTATCTTACTTAACTTCTGGTTTTAGGAAAATATTTTTCCAAAATAACCCTTCTTTTAAAAATAAAAAAGTATTTATCTCCATATTGTTTAATGATTTTATAAGAGTATTCTCGTAGGATTCAATACTCTTGTTGATTCTTATGTATTTTTTGGGTTAATAATTTATGATTCCATATACCATATTTTATTTAATGGTTTATGACTAACTCTATTATGTATGAACTATCCTAAAACCATTCACCATATTACTCGTAATAGTTAGTGTTTTATGTTTAATGATTGGGGAAAGTTAGTAACATTTCATATGATTGTTTCAATATGAATATATATGTTGTTTATGTTTATCCTCACTCATATGAGGAATGCATTGGACTTATTATGTGAAGGGTGGGTACTGCTATAGCCCCTCGATGCATTGGTAGGTCTCTTGAGATAAATAGATGTTGAATTGGCCGAGGCCTTTCCCAATGTGATATAGATTTTGGCTGAGGCCTTAATCACTAGATGTCTTGGCCAAGGCCATGAAAAAATGATTCCGAATGTCCGGCATATGTAATTCCCTCATTATGATGCTATTAATTGAAATTTCATGTGGTTATTCGACTAGTAGAATACCCATGATTATGTTTTATTATGGCATTATTTACTCAGCTCATTTTCCTGCCATAATGTGTTCATATTTATTATTAAATGAATCTATTTTAAATTATTCACAATGTCTAATGTTTATATTATCTTCCGCTGTATTGTTTACTCTTACTGAGCATTTGAGATCACCTTTTCTTATGTTTCATTTTTCTTAGGATATGAAGAAGTAAATTATGAATGACATGAAAGTATAATCTAGGAGACATGATGTTGCTAGTGGAATAAATTAGTGTTGTTTTTACCTTCATGTTTTAATGATCAACTTATGTATGTAACTTGTTTCCAATAATACTAAACTACTTGGTCCTTCGGGATTCATATTCCTTGTATGTATGCCAACTTAATCAAATAAGGCACCGACTCCAGGAAACTGAGGTTGGGCCCTTACATATATCCAATATATTGAAATTATATAATGGTATAATATTTAAATTAGGGAGTCTACTATAGAATTCTAGATCCACAAAAGTCACCTGATAGATTGTGGAAATTAAAAAATAAATTGAACAGGGGAGTTATAAAATCCCTTGAGAACATGAATTATTTTCTCTATTAAATATGGTTATTTGAATCAATCATATAAATCATTGAATCAATTGAAAATGAGGTTTAAATATATATTGTAACTCTGTAAAGACTGTTTCATAAATCTCAGATAAAATTGCGAAATTATATCTCTGACATTGAAGAGTCAAATATAGGGTTCCTTCACAAAAAAACCAAATACTGAATGTTGAATTAAACAACGTATCATTGATTATCCAAATTTACGTTTCAAAATGTAATGTTTATCATAAAATTGAAATTGTTGAACAATACATTTTTCCCCAAATGTAGGGCTCCTTACTTACGTAGGGTTCTTTATTAACACTTTTTTTTCATAAAAATGTAAAGTTATATTCAAACATAAGGTTCTTTATCCATATGTTTCTTCCACAATAGGGTTGATGATCCACACACACATTCTTCCGATGTAAGTTTGAATAGAAACATAAGGTTCATGATGCATACGAATTTTTTCATGCATAGGATTTATTCCATACATTACGTTTTGAACATATGTTATGAGTAGTGTTTCCAGAATACACTTTAGAGCATTCTGAACAATTTAACAATTTTTTAGAGTGAATTAAAAGAATGAATATATTTCTATTATAAATAAGGAAATTAATAATAATTTATTTAAATACCCATAAAGTAATATCATTATTAAAACAAACATGAGTATTTTTGAGATAAAAATAAATTAAGATTTATATAGTATTATTAAGACAATACATGACCAACACAAGCCTCATATACTTATGAGTACTCACACCAGATAGTCTATGTACAATGTGTCCCATCATTTTAAATTATCCTACCATAGAACATAATTTGAGAATATTATCACAACACATCAAGGTTCTCATCATAGTAGGTAAATTCTATAACCTTATCAATTCGACATATAATCCAGGTCATTATTACATTAGAGTCCTGCCGAACAAAAAAATTGTAATAAGATGTTTTATTAAAATTAAATAAATATAAAATTCATATGATCAGCGTAAAAATAGTTGGTAATAGGATTCCACCTCCAATAATTACCTATTTGGGGTGTAATTTACTGTTTTTATAGATAATAAGATCTTGAAACATATTTTCTCACAAAATTATTTGAATATAAGACAAAGAATATAGATGGAGTACCTCCAAATTATTGAATTTGACATAATGTATACACAAGGATAAGAAGATTCAGTGGAAGATTCATTAAAAATAAATTCACATGCTCAGTTAGAAAAAGATACTTCAGATGAGTGTTTGTTGATATCGGTCCTAGATGACATGCAATTAGAATGTGAATATTGAGGTGAAGTTGCCAACTTTTTTCCTTGGTTATTGATTTTTTTGAGATGGTTAAATAGTCATATACATCCTATTCAAAATGTGTTTGGATGAGGTGAAAACTCAAAGGTGAGCAGAACATTGAGGGTTGGCGGCTAGATGGGAGTTTAGTGTTGTTGTTTAGAAATCGGTTGTTCATACCTATGTATTTTTATGAACAACTTATTCATGATTACCACAAATCAAGATGGTCTGTTCATCCTAGAATAAAAAATATGTATAATTAAATGGAAGCAAAGTTTTTTTGATTGGTATGAAAAGGATGGTGTCTTGGTTAGTTTCGAAATGCAAAACTTGTCAGCAAGTTTAGGCATAACATCAATGTCCAGCATGTATGTTACAAACATTACCAAATCCTATTTAGAAATGGGAGTAGATAGCTATTATCAAGGCTCCCAAGAACAATTCGGAAACACAATTCCATATTGGTGATAATAGATCAACTCACAAAGTCAGTCCATTTGATCCATATTTGCAAATCTCGCAGGGAGGTGGACTTTTAAAAAATCTATATAAGAGAAGTGTTAAAGAGGCATAGAATTGGAATTACTATAGTTTTGAACATATATATGAGGTTTTTGTATATTCTCTCAAAATACGTAATGAAATCCCTTGGAACTCATTTTATTATGAGTATGGTGTATCACCCTCAGATGGACGGTCAATCTAAATGGATGATAAAAATATTGGAAAACATGTTTTGGGCTTGTTTAATTGATTTTGGTGGCTCATGGGAAGACCACATGTCTTTTATGGAGTACTCATATAACAATAATTATCAATCCTCATTACATATGCCTCCTTTTGGAGAATTTTGTGGATTTATTTATCATTCTCTACTATTTTAGGTAGAAACATGTGAGACATAACTGGTTAGGCCGAGGCTTGTCTAGGAGAAAATGGAGAAGATTAAGTTGATCATAAAATGGATAAAAATGGCTTAGAGTCATCATAAATTTTATGTGGATCATCTTTAACAACCATTTTTATTCAATGTGAGTAATCTTCTGTTTTTTAAGATCTCTCCAAGGGATGGACATCGATGTTTTAGGAATCATGTCATCTTATCTCCTCGATTCATAGGCCCTTTTGAGATACTTGAATAAATTGTGGAGGTGGAATATCTATTAAAATTTATACCATGGTTCGGTGTTATGCATAATTTGTTCCATTTATCTCAGTTTAAAAAGTTTCATCCTAATCCCGACTATGTGATTTGAAGGGATCACATTGAACTATATCCAGAAGCTTTGACAGTTCATGTGTCAGTACATAATTTGGATAGGAAAGAAAAAGTTTTGGATAAAAAAAATAGTCTAGTGTGAGTTTTGTAGAAACATGGACAAATATAGGAAGAGGCTTGGGAACGGGAGAAGTAATATAAATAGAAATGGTAAAAAAAACTTTCAGATAAAAGATAGTTTTCCACTTTTGTAGGATGGAAAGGACAATGTTGGGGATAATGTATCACTCCTAGTTTCAGGTAAGTAACCCTTTATTAAGGTATTTAATGTATATAATGTGTTTGGGTGAAGTTTGGGAGGGTTTGGAAACCATTTGTAATGTTTTAGTGATTTTCTAATGGTGTACCTTTGGTGCACGGTTTGTGGAAACTATTAAACTCCTTTAGGAAAATGTGCACAATGAGGTAGAGGATAAGGGTAAGGTGAACGAGTAGGTTCATGATTTTTTCAAACTCTGTGGACACCTCGGTGAAACCATGCAATATGGGATAGTTGGATTTTGCACAATTGGTGCACATTTTTCTCACCATATGATCCAACCATGTGAGGTTCCTCTTTGAGATATTGTCTAGTGAATAATTAGCGCATGTTTTTCCTAATAATGTGAAAAACCATGCACAATTTAAAAATGAGATAAAAAAGTGGATCTAGGTTGGGATCAACCTTTAACCCCTTATTTTTTCCGTAAAAGACCCTAACTCAATATTTATCCCTCTATAAAGATTTTTAACCCTTCTCTATTTATTTATAAGTGATATGATGACATTTCCTAGTGTAGTGAAACCCATCTCTTATGGTAAGTAATTGTTTATGGTAGCTTTTCTTGGTTTTACATAGATCTACTTATCTCTCTCCCTTTTACTCTTATATGTAGTTCCATTATGGATATGTATAATGTTTTTTATGAAAAATATTATTATATTAGGATTTATTGATGATATAGGAAGAGATATAAGATGGATTTTTAGAGATTCAACATGATCTCATTGGCATTTTAGTGTCATTATTAATTTTTTCTCTATGTCCCAAGATAGATAGCTTCAATTTTGAATCTACTTTATATAATATGAGGGATTAGTTTCAAATTGATTGTTTTTATTTAAATTGTTGGTGAAATTATTGTGAATTTCTTATTGTAATCCTTATTTGGTAATAGTTTATAGAATTGTGTAAATTGGTTGTTTTGTGGAAAGTGAAATTGTTAACAAGATTTTAAAATTATGATTTTAAAATAATTGTTTTGTTATGATTCTTGGGAATTTGTTTTCAATAAAGGGTTGGTTTTAATGAAATGGTTTTAACAAAATGCTTTTATTGATTGGTTTTAAATAAAATAAAGGTTTTAATAAAATGGTTGAATGTTTTTTTTGCATTTGGTTTTTGGAATAATGGTTTTGTGTGTTCATGTGCATTTGGGATCGAAAAGGGTATGAAGTCTCCCCAATAAATAGTCTAATGAATAAAGGCCAAGAATTTCCCCCATAAAAATATCTTATTATGTGATGGATTAGAGAAAGAATGAATCACCACTCGCGTGTATAGTGAGGTCTAAATTTAATGCACGGTTGGATGTGTGGATATGTGAAATATAATTAGTTATGAACAAATAGAACTTTTTGAATGGTTTTAAAGTATTTTTTGGTAAATTTCCTTAGAAAAATAGATTTTTTGAAAAAAAAATTGATATGGAAATTGTTTTATATTCTATTATAAACTATTTTGAAGTTTTTTATATAAATTGTTTTATAAAAATGTGCTAACATGTTCTATCCTAGTGGCATGAGGAGCGATTTCATTTGGGGAAAGCCTTTGGAGTTTAATTACTCAATCCATCTTTCTAATTTTGGTGATTTTTTAGATATTGTTTATCAGGACATGGGAAAAGTTAAGGTATCACATTTATCTAGTGGGGCCTAGTGATACTAGGGATGTATTGTGGGGTGGATCATGGAGCATATTGGATCTTGGAGTTATGTAGTTGTCATTGAGTTTTGTTGGTTATCTTCTTATATTTAATTTGATGTTGTATAGTATTCCATAGTGGCACTATTTTTGATTTTAGTTCAATATAAATGGTATTAATTTAGTTTTTATTCATTTTTAGCATGCATCGTGTAATGGTATTTTGTTATTCCATCTTTGGTTGGTTGTTTTATAATCAAATGGAAAATCATCCCCCACATGTTAATGAATCCCATGGAGTTTAGTGTCAGCCTTTAAAGTCTTGGGGATGTATCTTAAGGCCAATTAATTTTCTTCTAAATTCTCAAGCCGATTAATAGGGGCGTGATGTTACAGAGTTTATATTATATTACATGCAACACGATTTGTAGATTTCAATACATGTGATATGGAGTTTGAACCAACTACAATATATTATTAATATTTTTTTAAACTCAGTTGTTATAACATAACCATTAAAATTAATAGGATGAATGTAATAACTTATTTTAATAATTAATTATAATATATTTTATAAGGAAAACATATTTATAAGAAGTAATTGGGGTTTAGAGATGTTTTTATATGTTTTGAATGTACTATTTTAAAAAATTGTGTTTATTAAAATGATTGAAAAAACATTAAAAGTAATTTTTTCATTTTTTTAAAAAATTATTTTCTAAATTGATATTAATTTTTAGCAACATTATGTAAAAATTCACTTACAGTGAAATTTTATGGTTTATTTGGAGAATATTGAGGTTTTAGTGAATAGTGAAAAATACCAATTTTTATAAAATTGTCATTTATTTTCAATAAATCAAGTTTTTTAATTAAAACAGTATGTTATAATGTAATATAATTATTATTTAGTTATTTTTAATCCACTTAATTACTTTTCAATCAACTTTATATTTGGGTTTAGTACAATTTTAGTTTTAGGTTTAAAAAACGGATTTTCCTGAAAAATGCTTTAAAATTCTTAATATATATTCATGTTAGTAAACAAAAATAATCCATAATTAGGAATTATTTAAATAAATATAAACATTACATTATAATATATATTAATTTATAAACATACAATGATTATTAAAGTACATATAGTTAATATTTAAAAATCTTGTTCTTGAAAAATACACTTCTCAAAAACCCACTTTTTCATCCCATCTATCGGTTTTGTATTATGTTTAATTTTTCAACTTATAGGAATTGAATTTGGTAAAATGGATTCCATATTTATAATCATAAATATTTATATTATCTAATAAGGTTTAATTAATTTTCCACTATAGTAAATAGTGAAAATAATAAAAAATATTTACCGTGGTTAGGGTAAAAATGGGTTTGCCGGGGGTTAAATTAAAATTTCAAGGGATAAAAATAACCCAAAAGATGTAAAATTATATTGGATGGAATTATTTTCATATTATTATTATAAATATATATTTTAGGGTTATTTTTAAGCTTTTTGAATGGAAAATACTTTGTCATTTAGGATTCATATGGGAAATTTCCAAGTAGTTTCCAATTGGATTTCTTTACCCTCTATAAAAGGACCTCTCCACTCACCTTTTATCTACAAAAAAATATTTTTTGGTTCATAAAATACCTAAATAAAACTATTATTCACTCCCATAATCACTTACTATATTCCTTACCCTCATTCTGAATATCTTCTACGAAGGATTTAGGTGTACACATAAAGGGGATCTCTTAAGAAGAGTTAATGCTCCTTAATGCATTATGGCTTTATTTCATCTTATTATTCCTTAAATTCCAATTACAACATGATCATAAAATAACCTATGTATATTAAATATATTTATATTTTTTTATATTAATGGAATTACTGAAATCATTTAACATTTCCCCCAAATTGGAAATGAAAGTGTCAATCAAGTGTACGGAAGACTACTGCCTTGAAAACTGATGTAATTTTTTATTCAACATGCCTCTCGCCGATGGGTATAATGATTATTTTAATATATTTATATTATATTTTAAAATAATTTAACTTATCTGAATGTAATATCATATAATACTTTTTTAGTTTCAATTTTTTGGGGACACAATATCATTGCTTGTGCGTATGGAGAACTACCACCTCACAGATCGATGCGATTTGTTCTCACTAATGATTTACATGGAAGTAACTGCGGATTTTTTTATAAGTATATGTGATATATATGAATTCATAATCATTTTTTAAAATTGAAAAATTATTTACTTTTCTTCTGTCCCATTCATTGAATGACAAAAATAGTGTTCATGTGTATGTATGGCATACTCACTCTATGAATGGTGAATTTTGTATTTCTATCCAAACATTTTATGAATGAATTTAAATATGTATATAATAAAAATATAATATATTAGTTCCAATTTTATAATTATGGATATTATGGAATGATAATCAAATTATATGGACCGTAAATAACACACACAAACATACATGATAAAAGTGAAGTAGTTATTCCCAAAAAATGATTTTAACCAGTAATTTTATAAAAATGGGAAGTAAAAGGGAACAATTAAGTGATATATATAGTATAATAGATATGAGTGAGGTTATATAATAGATTTATAATAATTTTATATCAATTATAATGAATATTTGAATGTGTGTGAAGGACGTTGAGACTTAAGGCAAGAGATTTTCATCTCACTTTTATTTTTTTGTGAGACACATGCCATTTTTTCATGACCTGCCTCTTCCAAGATAATGAAAGGGATGGAAAAGTGACCCAAACTCAGTATGAAGTAGAGATACTGACCCCCATGTACCACCTTGTGGCGACTAGAACCAAGGGTATATAATCTCAAATAAAAAATGGACGGCATTGCCCTTTTTATTTAACTAGACCAGGATATAAGATGGTAAATCCCAAGAAACCCCAAATACTGAAAGAAAAAGAAAAGCCAAAACCCATTCCCACATGAATTTTTATGTAAAACTTGTAAAAATGACAACAAACTCCAAAGTAAAGTACCAAAATAAAAGATAAAATACTATGCACCAACAACAACTAATCCTGACACCCAAGCTAAAAAGGTCCAATATGGTCCAAAAGTCCTCCTGGAAACCTGAAAAGAGTTTTATATATGTATGGTGAGAATAAAAGTATACTCAGTAGGGAAACTAATGCTACCCATACACAAGTGAATGAATATACTAATGTATCTTTGAGGAAATAATAGAACCTCAAAGCTCCTACTAAGGAATACTAACCAGCCTAGCCTCACCAAGGCATAATCACCATATAATACAAGTCAAGTTGAGTATTAGTATTGGCACATCGATATTTGGGTACCCCACACCACTTTCCCACTGGTTAACTACTCATCCCTAATGTCTAACGTCTTGATGCTACCACTCTTCCCACACGTAGTCCCACTGCCACAACTTTCCTGCACACACCTAGGCCTCAAACCACACACAATGCTACCCGTACACACCTGAGCCTCAACAACCACACCAATCGCTCAAAGACACATGGGTCTCATCTCGAAGACACATAGGAAAACAAACCTAGCCTGCAAAAACCTACACCTCTCATCCACAACAAACCCTTACCTGATAAATCTTGGACTATGGTAAGCCTCATGGAATTATAGCTTGCCCAGATACGCTCAAGTAGTAAGAACCTGAAAGAGGGTGCAAGGAAGTAAGTCAGTAACCAGCCATTCATCCTACCATCGGGATGTTGGAAAAACAACCCCTTAAAATGTTGGTGTTAAAAACATAGTTCTCAACATGGGTGTGGTGCATATAGAAATCACAAGAAACTATATTATGGTTATATAGGTAAATAACCACACGACCCAACCTATGAGTTTTCAAGCAAGAAACAAACCCACAATACCACCTTCGTTGCTACCACAATATGAAAAACCATACGAACAACCACAATAAAACAAAATCATGTCTTGTTTTCATTTAATCACTTTCCATTTATTAATTAAGGGGTTCCCATTATTTTTTTCCAGCACTACCGGAAAACTATCAACCACAAAGACACCAAAGAAACAAGAAAAAACAAACTCCAGTCTCACTTCACAGACCCCCAATCTTCCTATACACATATTCAACCATTTCCAACAACCATTCTTCAACATTATACCCCAAAATTCTTCTCTCACAACCCAGCTCTATATCCCCACTTCCCAAAAACTCCCAGATGCAGTCCCACTGCATATAAATTCATAACCACACCATAGTCCCACTGCCCGATGTCTCTCCATGACCATGACACAAAAAAGTCAGTTCCACTACCAACAAGATCATCTATTCCGCAATCAATTAGTTTCTCAAACTGGGAAACCAACACACCCCATGTACTACCCCATACATAGAGCCCACAACAACTACTATTTACCCATAAACCTACTATCCACACATACCACACCCTTCTCATGGAACTAACTCCTCTGTCCAACCTTGTACCCACAACTGTTCTCGCTACAGCAACACTACACAACCCACACAAGTTCACACAATTACATAGAACACAACACTCAGCCACACCTATCAACAGGATGTATATACATTCCTATTTAACAAGCACAAATTCTATAATTCCACTTAATTATAACTGGGGTGATCATATAATAGGCTTGATCTTGGGGCACCCATTTATTCAAAAAAGTGTATGTGATTAAGTAAATTTTAGGTTTAAAAGCATTTATTCAATAATCTCAATAGAAAATAACATCATTCATGTGCATGAAAAGACAAACAATGACCATGTTTTTCAGAAGGTAGTTGTCTATGATAACCACAACAAAATTAAATATAACAACAAAATAGTTGATCAACATCGAACCACTCTTTGCACATTGTTTTAGTTACCTACGTTATCTTTTGATCAACCTAGTTCTTATCAATTTCATGGTTTTAATAAAAGTTTCCATCCTAACTCAGAAGGATTAATTTCCATCCCCACTTAGTGTGACACACAAATAAAGAGAATCAAGAGAAATCATTACATGGATGATCAAAGGATCGAAGATCCTCCTTACACCAAGAACATGGTTCATGCGAGCTACACAGAAAGAACCCCAATAAAATTGAGTAGGAGAGCTCTAGCACATGCGCATGACTCATATAAGGAGTAAGGATCTAGGAACACTCATGGTAAATGAAAAATATACTAGGAAGTTAAGATCCTCACTTTGAAGATCCAGATCATATTTTAAAGGAATAGTGGTTTCCAAAAGTCTTTAGTTGTGGGATCGTGATCAAGATTATGTGGTTTAAGTATCTCAAATCACCTAATACATTAGGATATTTAATGAAATAATTAATAACCATTGAAATTTCCTTAAAATTATCAAATAATAATTTGAACTCTTTTTATGACAAATAAGAGGTTAGAGGGGAGAAACTAGGAAAATGTTGGAAATTAAAAAAAATTAGAAAAGGACGGGACAACGTTTGGTGAGACACAATAACAGTGACACCGGTTCGATGAGACACCGTAAGAAGTACCATTGTCTCAGTGTGTGATTGTGACAGTGCAACGGTGACAGTGCGACCATGATGGTGTCACCGTTTTTCTATGACTGTGACCTGTTCCATCGTAACAGTGCCACCATTTTTTAAACCATTTGGTGGAATCAGGTTTATGAAAAAATCCTGTGATAAGCCACAATAACCCCTAATAACACTACAAACACTATATTTTCACAATGGGTGGGCTCGGAAATACCAGTTTATTACATCAGATACCTCTCAAACTATTCTCATCCTAGAGAATTTATAACTAACCGGAAGTAAAGAAGTCCGAAAAACCATCTTTAAGATACCTCTCAGGAGTGAACCTCATTAACATCTATCTCCTGAAAAATTTGGGAAGCACTAAGGCTATACTACCGTAAGAAATCATACGAACACCCAAGGTCACACTATCCAGACACATGGATTAGGGAGATCCTTTTTCCATGTCAAGATACTTTCCATTTTGGGAAGCACTGACTTCCACAAAAATTTTTAATCACATCTACATTAATGCATCTTTATTAGGGATTAGGTTCTGCCCTCCCCATAGTTTATAACTTTTCACACAAAATCATAGAATAGGGAAACATATTATCATACAATAAACAAAGTAAACATTACATCATTAGAAAGGCACAAAACAAAACACAAGAGAAAAACATAGAACAACTCCAGGTACTGGGCACACATCTGTGCCTTCTGCTCCCAAGTACTCTCCTCAAGGCCACCATGCATCAACAACACATGAACCAAGGTAATGGTCCGTCCATGAATCACCTTCTCCTTACCATCCTAGATCCTTATTGGTCATTCTATGAATGAAGCGTCATCCTTGATATCCAACTCTCCCTAGTCAAAGGAGTGGGAGTCATAGTGTAGATACCGATGATGTTGAGAGACAAGGAAGATGTCGTGGATCCTTAACAATTGTGGTGGAAACTCCAACTGATATACAACCTCGCAACCTTGTTGTAACATCTCGAAATGAATGATGAACGAGGAGGGGAAATCTTTCTTCCTCTAATAAACCTCCACTATCGTTGCAAAGGGGAGACCTTTAGGAATAGGTGGTCCCCAACCTTAAATTACAATGATCTCCTCCTATGATCAGCATATAACTTATTCCGGTCCAGATTTTCCTTCATCCCCTCATGCACAAGATAAACCTTTTCTGTTGTTCTTTACACAACTCCTTGTCCAAGAAGGAATGATTCTCCTACCGCTGTCTTGCACATGGGTGAACGAGATGGTCTTCCATACAAGGCTTCAAACGGTGTCATGAAAATGGTAGAGTGATAGCTATTATTATAAGAAAAATCTACCAGGTAAAAGTGTCATACCCACGATCTTTAAAAGTACATAAAACATGTTCACATCATATCCTCCAACGTTTGGGTGGCCCTCTCGGTATACCCATCTATCTGAGGGTGGAATGTAGTGATAATGTGTAACTGAGTGCCAAAGGAATGCTAAAACCCCCTCCAAACTCACGAGGTAAACCATGTATCTCTATATAAGAATATGGATCTTGGAACTCCAAGAAGTCACACCACCTCATCCATATACCTCTTCTCTAAGGAATCTGCTACCCTTAACTCCTTAATTTCCAAGAAGTGGAATGATTTCTTTAATTGATCCACCACTACTGAGTTAGAATCATATCCCCCATGAGAACAGGGTAGCTCCATGATGAAATCCATTGAGATGTCGTCCCACTTCCACTTGGGAACATCCATGGGATGGAACAGATATCCCAAAACACGGTGCTCGACCTTCACCTACTGACACACTCGGCACCTTGACACAAAATCATCCACTACCCTCTTCACCATGGGCCACCTAATCTATTCCCTCAGGCCTTGGTACATCTTAGAGATGCATGGATTAACATCTAGGGGTGATATATGGAACTCACCGACAACTCCCTCGCACATTTCCACTAGAAAAACAACTTCCCATATAACAACATCTGATTCTGCCTATCCTCTGACTATCCCTCCAGAGCATCACCCTGGACAACATGATCACGCATCACTTCAGCTTCTGAGTCTCCCCAATGATACTCTTCTACCTTCCACTCCATGGAAGACTACACTGTCAACTAAAACAGAAATCCCCTTCCACTATCCTCCATTTCGTCCTGGCGCAAAGCGGCTAACTCCTCCATCGCCATCTAAGAATCCATGGATTTCTGAACTACCCCCTTCTGTGACATCCTGCTCAAGGTATTTAACTCCATGTTCCAATTTCCCAGGGTGTAAGAGATCTTGAAGTTGTAGTCTTAGACAAAATCCATCCACCTTCACTACCTCAAACTCAGGTCACATTGGGAAAAGATGTACCTCATGCTGTTGTGATCTATGAAGGCCACAAAGCACTCATTGATGAGGTAATGCTGCCAAAAATTCATTGTGAACATGACTGATTGAAGATCAAGATCATGGTTGGAAGAATTTTTTCGTGAGGACGTAATGTAATAGACCCATAAGATATCACTCCACGTTGATGGATCAACACACATCCCAATCCTAAGTAAGAAGTATCACAGAACACCTCAAACATCACTGTTTCCTTTGGAAACCTATGCACAAGGTTACTGACCAGGTTCCCCTATATATAGATGAATGCTTCCTAACACTTCTCCCTCCAAAACAATTCATGTTCCTTTATTCTCAAAGCTATAAATGGAGCCAAAAATCGAAAGAATCCAACTATGAACCTACGATAATCGTCTTCCAGACCCAAGAAACTACCAACCTCCTCCATATTCTTGGGTGCATCCCAAAAAATTACCACTTCGACCTTTGATGGGTCCACTACTATCCCTTGTTGAGACACTATGTTTCCGTGGATGTGTACCTCTCGCATACAAAAATTTCACTTGGGAAACATTCCATAGAGCTGGTGGTGTCGAAGGACCTCCAAGATAGTCCTTAGATTCCCAATGTGCTCTTCCTTTGACCTTCATTAGATCAGTATGTCGTCGATGAAAAAGATGTCGAACTGGTCTAGGTACTCATGGAAAACCAAGTTCATGATCCCTATGAACATGGATGGTGCATTTGTGACATCGAATGGAATGAACACGAACTCAAATTTCCCATACCTGCACCTTAAAGTAGTCTTTGAGATGTATCTCTCTTTTAACCTTAAATGGTGATATCCAGAACACATGTTGGTCTTAGAGAACCAACATGCCCCCTTTAACTGGTCTAAAAGGTTGTTGATCCTTGGAAGGGGGTAACAGTTCTTGACCATCACCTAATTCAGCCTTCGATAGTCTATGAAAAGTCTCAGGACACCTTCCTCCTTCTGTATGAACAATAATGGACCACCCTATGGCAACACATTTGTCCATATAAAACCCTTCTTCATTACATGGTCAACATTAATATGATAATCCCACAGCTCAAAAGGCATCATTAGATTGGGAGCCGTCGAAATTGGATGGGCACTGGGTCGTTAATCTATCCAAAATTCAATATCATATCGAGGGGGGTAGAGTCACAACCTCTTCAGGGAAGAATTATAAGAACTCAATGACAACTCCCGGAACATCCACCATCTCTATGTCTTCTGATTCCACTGACACCTCGACAAACAATGAAAGAAGGGTCTCCATAGGCTGGTTGCCCACCTGACAGCTCTGCTCACCCATGAATACTACATGTTGTCCCTCCATATCTGATAACATGACTCTTCTTTAAAAGTAGTCAATAATGGAGTAAAAATAAAACAACTAGTCAAGGAACAGGATGACATTGTGTGGCTGAATCTATAGAAGGAGAATATCCCCACTAGACTGATGTGGCCCCAATATCAGTCTATATCCTCAGCATACGTTAAGTAAACTGGTATCAACTCCAACTGGAATAATCAAAACTTGGGGTACAAGAATTATTTCTATGTCTAGACCCATGGAATGGACTAGAATAGGTGTAAAAAAGGAGTGTAAATCTCTTGAATAAAAAAAGCATATGGAAGGGTTCTAAATAGACTTCTAATGCCTCGAACAACCTCAGGCCCTGCTGGAACTGCTACCTCTGCGGCATGCAACTGCCCACGCCCAACTCCCCTACATCTCTGTTGTCGATCGCCTACCCAACCATGCCCTGTTAGAGATCCCTATGGATCATATTGAGGTTGGACTCCTTTGACACTTTCTACTCTCAGTGGAGCGGATGCTCGCTGCCCTTGCTGCTGGAAGGGCCTAGATGGAAACTGTTATTGCTGAGGCGAAAGCTGAACCTTCCCACCCCCACTAAATGCCGATCAAAATAGGAACTAGTTCCAAATATGTACATGGATTCGACATACAAATCACCATGGTATCGATCCCATAGTGAAAGGGTGAATACTTGGAGATCAGAAATGGAACTGCTACGACCTACTCCCCACTGGCCAGAACCTGGAAGGCCCTGATGCTGGAAACCTGCTACTGACTATTTTTCCCTTTGACAAACATGGATGGATCACCTCTCATAGGGCCTATCCTAGTTAGTGAATCCCCTATAATATCTCAACCTTTTTCTGAAATTCTATGTATATCGATAGTGTAAAGGGGGTAACAACATAATGAAGAGAAGGTTAGAGTGCCTTGTCCAAGAATCTCACCCATGAATCCTCACCCGAAAAGAGATTTGTAGAAAATCCTTGGAGATCCTTGAATTTGATCGATGTATTTTTCACCAATAGGCTCTCATTCTGGAGCGAGAGTATCTCCTACCTCATCTAAGTCTTCATTGTGGAAGAATGGAATTTATCCCAGAACTCCTTCTCAAAGTTAGCTCATGAAACCTCAGTCTCCTCCCTCTCCCTGAGGTAAAGCATCCACCACTAACATGCTGCTCCTCTCATCTGGATCACCTCCAGAGGAAACCAGTACACTGTCAGATCCCGAATCAAGCGGACTGAAATTACCAGCTCATCAATCCAAAATTTTGTCTCCATGACTAAGACGTTGCCCTAATAATTCCCTAGACACTGTTTCTAGAAGGAACAAAGTGTCCTCTTCCACTGGTCATCTTCCTCCTCTCAATCGGCCCTCTGCTGATCAACAAGGTCAACCTATCGGGCCAAAAAATCTCGTACCACACTTGGAAGATGTCAGGGTGCCATAAATAAAATGAAAACAAAGAACTCTTAAGCCCGAGTAGTGTAGAAAATTTCAATTAATTTTTTTCTTACTCTTTATTCGTTTTAAATTCCTAGAACACCCAAGATACACAAGAACTAAGGTAATTATGATGCATGTACCTTTCCTATGGTCTCTACCCAATAATCGGTGAATCATAACTTGGTCGTTCAGTAGGTCTAGAGTCCTTGCATCAGATCTTTAGGGGCCTTAAAATCCAATGTCCTAGCCGGTATTACTTATCCTATTTTGTATAAAAATATTTCATAACACTGTTGAACTACCTGCCCATGAAATCCTCACTGTTCCTAACTCTAAACCCCATCCTATCTCTCAAACACCCAAAACCAACCTCCCTATAATACCATTTTTTTCACAACCTTCCTTATTCAAGATGAGGGAAGGGATGAAAAGTTTGTCTGCCCTTCATTCCTCAGGATAAAAGAGAGATAATGACCCCTGATTCCGGCCTTCAATAGGCCCTGAGGTGGCGAATAACACCAAGGGTATAGATTCTCACACAAAAATGGATGGAATTACCCTTTTTATTTCACAATATCGAAATATAAGATGGTAAATCGTAAGAAACCCAAAATAATAAAAGAAAAGGTAAAGACAAAATACATTCCCACAAGCATGTTTAAGTAAAATAGTTACAATGTAGATTAAACATCAAAGTAATGTACCAAAATAAAGGAGAAAAGACTTAGAAACAAGAGAAAACAATCCTGACTCCCATGCTAGTAAGGTCCATCATGGTCCCCGAAGTCCTCCTAGAAACCTAAAAACCATTTTATTTACATAGGGTGATCAAACAAGTATACTTAGTAGGAAAACTAATGCTACCCATGAACATGTGGGGGAACATACTAATATACATTTGAGAAAATAGTAGAACTTAAAATCACTTACCATGGAATACCAACAATCCCAGCCTCACTAAGGCACACTCACCAAATAACACAAGTCAAGTAGCGTAATAGTATAAGCACATCAATATTTGGGTACCCCGCACCATGTTCCCACTAGTTAATTACTCATCCATAACAGTTGACGTCTTGTTGCTACCACTCTTCCCACATGGAATACCACTTCCACAACCCGCCCACATAGACCTAGGCCTTAAACCACATAGAATCACACTCGCACACACCTCGGCCTCAACTACCACACCACTCGCCTGTAGACACGAGATCCTCATCCTAAAGACTCTTGGGAAAACAATCCTGGACCACAAACACCAAAGCCTCTCATCCACAAAATACCATCACCAAATTTTTTTCTGACTATGGTAAGCCTCAAGACATTATAGACTCCCTAGATACGCTCGAGCGGTAAGAACCCGGATGAGAGTTCAAGGAAGTATGTCAGTAACTAGCTAACCATCCTCCCTTTTGAATGTTGGAAAAAACACCCTCTCCTGTGAAATGGAGGTGTTCGGAACATAGTTCTTATCAGGGGTGGGGTACATATAGAAATCACAATAAATTAAATTATGTATATATATATATAGGTAAAAAACCACTTGGCCCAACCTATGGGTTTCAAAACAAGTACCGACCCACACAACCACCTTTGCTGCTACCCCTATATGCACAACCATACGAACAACCACAATAAAACACAACCATATACTCTTCTTTATTTAATAAATTTTGATTTATTAATTAATGGGTTACCTTTATTTTGTTCCAGCACTTATGGGAAACTATCATCGACAACCACACCAAAATAACAAGAAAAACCAAATTGTAGTCCCACTGCCCAAACCCCAAATATTTTTAGACACTTGTTCAACTGTTTCCAACATAAATTCTTCCAAAATTATAACCCATAATTATTCTCATAGAACCCAGCTCCGCGGTGCCACTTCCAAACAACTCCTCGATATAGTCCCACTACATATAAATTCATACCCACACCACAGTACCACTTTGAGACGTCACTCCGCAACCATGACACATCAAAGTCAGTTAAACTTCCTACAACTTCATCCATTCGACAATAAATTAGTCTCTCAAATTGGGATACCAACATACCCCCTATACTACCCAGACACATAGCCCATAGTAACTACTATTTACCCACAACCATGCTATTCACGCATAACACACCCTTCTCAAGGAACCAACTATTTTGTCCAACCATGTACCCTCGGCTGTGCTCCCAACATTATCACTACACAACTCACAAAAGATCACATAATTCAACAGAACACATAACTCAGCCAAACCTGTTAATAAGATGTATATACATTTAGATTTAACCACCACAGGTTCATTAATTCCACTTAATTATAATCAGGGTGATCAAAGAACATGCTTGATCCGGGGGAATCCATTTATTCAACCATGTGTACGCGGTTAAGTAGATTTTAGGTTCAAAATAATTTATTCAAGCATCTCAATAGAATAGATAACCATTCATGAGAAATCAAAGAACACCAAAAACTATGATTATTATAATTCATATGGATATTATAACCATAAAAAATCAAATATAACAACAAAACAGGTGATCAACATCAAACTAATCTTTTCCCGTTATTTTATTTACCCATGTTGTCATTTGATCAAACGAATTATTATCTATTTATTATTTTAAAGAAAAGTTTCCATAAATCCCTCACAATGATTCATTATAATCCCCACCCCATGTGATTATAAAATAAAGAGAATCATGAAAAATACCCATACAAGGATGATCAAAGGATCGATGTTCCTCCTTGGGCCAAGAATAGGGGTCACGCGAGCAGCATAGGAAGAACCCCAAGAAAACAGAGCATGAGAGATTTAGAATAGGCGCATGGCTCATGTAGGGAATAAGGCTCTAGAAAAACCAAGGGTAAATAGAAAACATACTCGGAAGGGAAGATCCATTCTTTGAAGAGCCATATATTATTTTAAAGGAAGAATGGTTTCCTAAAGTCATTAATCATGGAATCATGATCAAGATCATTCAGTTTGAGTATCTCAAATTTCATGGGGAGCTAGGATATTGAATGATATAATTAATACCATTTGAAATGCCCATAAAATGAAAAAACAATAATTCAAACTCAAATTACATCAAATAAGATGTTAGATGGGAAATATTTAGGAAACATAGGAAAATAAAAAAAAATTGGCAAAGAGTGGGACATCGTTCGGCGGGACATAGTAACAGTGCCACTATAATGGTGCCATCAGTTTGGTGAGAAACTTTATGTGGTGACACCATCTTGGTGTGAGACCGTGATGGTGTGACCATGACCGGTGCCACCATAATGGTTCGACAATTTTTGGTTCCACTATTTCAGTGAAATTGTGTCCACTGCCACTATAACAATGTAACTGTAACAACACCACAATTCTAGAAAAACCATTTAAAGGAATTGAGTTTTTTTAAAACTCCATGGACAATCCATAGTGACCCATATGAATAGAACAACCACTATATTTTCACAAAGGAAGGGCTCATGATAACCGGTTTATACACATATGCACCAAGTATTTATTTGATGTGGTGTATATACTTCCCATGAATATATTTACTAACGCTTATACATAAATATATGGGGATTAAATATCAATTTTATGATCTCTATTTAATGGGGATTATGAATCAAATGTTACCAAAGTTTCAATGGTTTTATATTATAATATCATCACTTATCAAGATTGTTTATGATTGAGTCTCCATTTATAAAATCATATGATCTATATCACAAAAAATATCAGCTATTTTATTATCCTATATTTATTCGTAATATTTTTATGTTATTTTAATTTTTTACACCCTTTTTTACTTATTATATTGGAGAAATTGTTGTTAAAAAAATCAAACAATTTTTTTCTCTCTAATCAGAAATATTTTTTCTTCCAAAAACATGTTTTCAAAAAAATATTATATTATTGTCCTATTATTTTAAATAAAATTTTAACCATTCATTTCAATTTTTTTTAAATGTAATTTTTTTCACTTTCAAAAAAATACCATTTTGAATTTTACAGAAAATGTGAAATGATTCATTATTTTTAAAATGAACAAAATAAATAAATTTTCCCGCTGTTAAGTCTGCTCAATAATTTCAAGGTTCAGTTATAATAATTCAATGTTCTTTTAAATGAAAATGTTTTACATTATATTTTTTAAATTTTTGGATTTTATATAAATGATATCACAATGAAAATGATTTTTAAAACTTTTTATGTTTTAAAAAGTGTTTTCAAAGTGGAAAGGATATTTTATGTAATAAATGTCTAAAATGATTTTATAAGATTCCATTAAAACATTAAATGGGTGTTTTCAAGAAAAATTACTTCCTCAATATCTTTTGATTTTTTTTACTTATCACGGTGATTTTTAACGGAAGTTTATTTTCCGCAAGAATTTTTCTGTGTGTTCTTTCAAAATAATTTTCCATCTATGTCGCTATATGTTGATGCTACTTATGTTTTATTGAGAATATTATCCAATGATACCATCCATATTCTTTATATGGATGGTTTATGTTCATGATTATTGTGAAAATTTGTTCATGATTTTGGTGAAAATATATTCATGAACCCCATTCCATTTACATGAGTTATAAAGTGTTGAAATGATGAAATAATTATGAAACCTATCTATTTTCCAAGTGCTATGATATGCGAAAATGTGTATGAAAACCATATATTTTTATAGGTTATGATATAATTAATAATTTATGATATCATGGGACACATAATTATGATTTTCAATATTTTATGGGTGGGGCCTTTATCTCCCAATAACACATTACGTAAAGATTTATGTATCATGAGGTCAATAGGACTGGAATGTAGAGTGAACCCAATTCGGTAAGGGAATTTGTCCACTTTTATAGTCATGGGAGTTAACCTTTACTACAATGATGTTTTCGTGAGTTAAATCATTCAACTATGATATCCATTTCAGTGACCCTCGACAATTATTAAAAATTGTATCTATGGTTATGTATATGCCAAAATCCCATGTCAAATGCCAATGTTATGATCTCATGAATTATGTTCTTTGATTCATTTTTTATTTATGTCTTATTAACTACTAGTATTTATTCCATGAAATAATATTATGAAATTTGATATGTAGGGTATTATTTTGAAATGTTATTATCTTGTTCTCACACCTTTATGATCATGTTATGTTTACAATTATCACATGTTTACCCTTATTGGGCATTTAAGCTCACCATTTCATATATCCTCTTTACCTAGGATTAAAAAATGGTTTTATATATGATATTTCAAATAAGGCTTATAGTTATAAAAAACAATGAGTTTGGTGATATATTCCACTTACGAATCACTTGTTTCTGTATCCATTTTTCCAAAGACACAAAACTATTTTGATCATTGGTCTTGTATTTGTGTAATGTGTTGAATATTAAACTAAAAAGACTAATAATCTATATATTAAAATCCATGGTCATCATATATGGTATCACAGAAATGGGTTAGTAATCCTTTGGAAACTAGGATGAGATAAAATTAATGAGAAACATTAGGATAATAATAATTATATGTGAAAATTACAAGATAAGGAAATAAAGGAGTAATGTTTTCCAAGAAATACATCCTTTTATGTATACTAAAGTGGATATGGTTCAATAACATATGTAAATATGTGTAATAACTATGAAAAAAGAATCTTTGTCTTGACTTGAGAGTTGCGAGGTACAAGACTATTCTTAATTCACATATTCGCTATGAACCATTATAAAGGATTTGAATAGATCATGGATAAACAATGTTAAACCCTAAGGTGTCATATATTCAAATTTTATATACTATTATTCATTTTTATATGGTTTTCCACTATGATTAGTGTTAATCACATTATGAATTTTGGTTCAAGTCGATGGTCGGAGCCTAAAGGAACCATGTTAATGATGAATGCAATGGGCAATGCAATGATTTTATTCTAGAGAAACCTAATGTTATAGTATTTAGAAATAATAATATCATTGTTATGATGACAAAAAATTCTTAATATATGAATCATTATATACTTTCAAATGAGCAATATAGGGAACATTGATTTATTGATTCCTTAATGAGGAAACATCCGCCTTTTTTCAGTGGGTCTTACATCTAAAAAATGTTTTAAATTCTCTAGTGATCATATAACGAGAATCTAATTTTGGTATTATATAGTTTTGAAGGTGTGGTTGATCAATTGGTAGACTCCTATAAAAAATATAAAGAAATATGATGAAACCACCTCCATAGAATGGGATGATTTCAAGAGATTATTTCTTAATTTGTACATTCCTTTAATTCTTCCAAAAAATATTTATGAGGAGTATCGTGAGATAAAATAAAAGGTTCATGAAACCATTATGACCTGTGAATAAAATTTTACAAAATTTGGGAGATATGCTTAAGGTATTATCATCCAAATTGAATGTAAAGATGATCTTCTCTTTAGTGGATAAAAAATAATTCTACAAATAGTGTTTGGAATATAAGACATTAGTTGTTATGAATAAATTGTTTGATTTTAAATAAAGGAATAAATTATTGTGGGGGTTACACAACAATCTCATGTGTTATATAATAAGAGAAATACGAAATCTAAGGGAAATCGAAAAAATCATAGAGAGAATATGTTAAGCTTTCCTCTATGCTCAATGTGTTGAATGAAACATGGATGAATTTGTCTTATGGAGCATATCAAATGTTTTTATGTGTGGGAAGGATTTTCATTGTGAAATATACTTCCAATGATATAAGATATGTTTTTGTTAACTATTCAAATGGAAAGAGATCTTGATATAATGAACCACTAATACCCTAGTGTTTTAAGGGAAAGGTGTTTGGGAATTATGGAAACAAATACCCTAATCCAAGGGTTAATTTGGATTAAAATGCACAAAAAACTCTAAAGATAATGGAAAAAAGGTAAATATTTTTCAATCAAAATTGATGAATTGAATTGTGATAATTGGTTTACACTAATACTACCCTTCTTATTTGGGAATTTAATACTCTATTTTGTATGAATAAACCCTATGGAAAAAATATTTTTCATCCATTAGTAAAATTTCATGTGATGTTCTCTATTTAAATGGATTCTAAAATATTGAATTCACATTTTATATTTTAAAAATATAGTGATGAACGTAATAATCCAATGAAAATGTTTTTTATAATATAATAGCGTATATAATGAATAAATAGTGAATTAACATTTATAAGTGAATATGTATCCATGTAAAATTAACATAAGAGTTATGGAGACCATCATGGGTTTATGAGTTTAAGGTTTATCAAATTTTCAAAGTTATTAATAACCCTTTTGATGTTTTATATGATCCAAGTCCATCATGATTGAGTATATTTTGAGAGACATTTATGGAAATATAACCCATTGGTTTTGTATAAGTTTTAGTTAAGTAGTTATTTGTTGATGAATTCCTTTACAATTTGAGGACATATGATTAAAGGTACTGGTAACCATTAGGGTTTTCTTATATTTTATTTTGAGGTAATTATGGGTTATTTAAATTTTTTATATGTTAAAATAATTATATAGTTTTGGAAAAGATTACCCACATTCTTGGAAGAAACATAAAGCATCTAGAAAAGGGATGGGTCTTAAACCCACAACTGAAGGACTAAAAGGGTATAGATCATACCACTAGCCTATGGTAAATAGTATTTCTAATAGGAAAACATAAAGAGAGATATTTTCTTTTATATATCTCAGTGCTTATTTTGAATATAAGTTTAGTCCAAGAGAGAAAAGTATAAGGGGGTAATATAACCATTATCTATACAAGAATATAAATGGTGAAGCATTGACATGGATATTGTCATCAAACTCCCCAAAAAATATAATAGGAAGAATTCTATATGGGTTGTTGACGACCACCTTAAAAATTTTATACAGGTCTTTTCTACCAAAAAATATTTCTCTCTAGATTATATTTCATGGAGATGCATTAAGGAAGTTGTAAGGTTACATGGAGTACTGCATTCTATTATATGTGAATGAGACCATATTTTTACCTCAATGTTCTTGATAAGTCTTTAGTAAGATATGGATATAGAATTATATTATATCATAGTGTCTATATCTCAGACAAATAGAAAGTCGGAGAGAACAATTCAAACACTAGAGGATATACTGAGATCATGTTCTATGGATTTAAAAGGTGTTTGGGATCGACACCTTCCACTAGTTGATCTTTTATACCATAGTAGCCATCACATGAGAATTCAGATGGATCCTTATGAATCCCTCTATTTAAGGAAGTTTAAAACATCAAAATACTGGAATTAATTGGTAGAAAGAAATCTATTAGGATTTTTCCTAGCTAATGAAATGGTATAAATGGGAATATAACTTCATCAAAAAAGTAAGGGTAGCATAAAGTTAACAAAAATGTTATGCTGATAATCATTGACATGTACTATAATTTAAATTTATAGAGACATTTTTCCTATATAAGAAATAAGGAAAAACTGATTCCTATGAATATTGGTCCCATTGAAATTATTGATCATATTGGGATAGTAGCTTACTACATGGAACTTCCACTGAAACTATATTAGGTTCACTCTTTGTTTCATGTATGTCTCTTGAAAAATTACATACCTAATCCATCATATGTACTAAACTCAGTGGTCATACCACTGGAGTATGATCATTATTATAAGGAAAACCTGGTTGAGAATCTGGATTAGAAATAGAATGTGATTTAAAATAATTAATCTAACCTGATAAATGTTTTTTTGGAAACACCACACTCTTGAGAATGTTATGTATGTAATGAGTTAGTTGTATCCTCAGTTGTTAGTACCAATGTGAATAATTTCTTAGGAAAAGTTCATTTTAAGAGGGTAGAATGTAACATCTTGAGATTTTATGATTTGTTTTTCAAATTAATTAAAATGTTTTATTATCTTTCATTATTTGAAACACTTAGTTTTTTTTTCATTACCTGAAACACTAATTTTATCTTTCATTACAAGAAACACTAATCATAGCTTTCATTACACGAGACAATGAGTTTTAACGAACTATAGTATATTTTTAATATTATTATTTAAATGTGAACATTATATCCTAACCATTAAAAATAGCATGGTGAATTTTAATGAATAAATTTTAAATATTATGTATAAGTATTTTTATAAAGAAAACATATTGATAAAAAGCACATGTTTTTTAGAAAAGTGTTTATTTGTTTTGAAAATACTATTTCACAAAAAATGTTTTTATCTCATTTTTTGAACAAATAATAAAAATTTATTATTAAAATGTTCATAATATTTATTTCAATATATGAAATTAATTATTAAAATAATAATAATATATAAATAAAATTATGGTTAATTGGTTGTATTTTTTTAAAAAAATATCGATTTTTAATAAATAGTGGAAAATATTGGTTTTTCTAAATATATCATTTGTTTTCAATAAATTGAGCAATTTAAATTACCCATTATGTTTTAAAGTAAAAAAATTATTCCATAGTTTTATTTAACTCACATAATTACTTTTTTATGATTTTTTTGTATTTTAGTATAAGTATATTTTTGGGTTTAAAAATAATTTTTTCTGAAAATTATTTTAAAATGCAAAATGTTTCACCATTTGAATTAATTAAAAATAATTTATAATGAATAATTTTTTAGATGAATTTATAGATTATATATAATTAATTTTTAATTTAGATACATATTATTATTATTATTATATATTAAGTTAGTTTAAAATAATCTTGTTCTAGAAAAATACACTTCTCGAAAAACCTATTTTTTCATCGCATTTGTGGGTTTTGTTTTAAATTTAATTTGTAAAATTATTTGAATAGAATTTGTTAAGTTTTATTCCATAATTTTAATCATAATAAGTTTTATTATCTAATAAGATAAACACAATTTTTTACCATAATGAGTTTTTAAAAAATTAAAAATTTGTTTACCGTGGTTTTGGTAAAAATGGGTTTACCTGGATATTAAACTAAAATTATATGGGTTAAAAATGACATAAAACATGTATAAATCCTATTTTATGGCCATATATACATATTAGCTTTCCCAATATATATTATATATTCATTTGGGAACTTTTATAATGGGAAATACATTATCCTTTTGAATTCATTTAGTAAATTTCCAAGAAGTTTCCAAGTTGAATCATTTCCCCAAAAATAAAAGGACTTATCTCCTCCTATCCTCTATCAAAATATGTACCATTTGGTTCCAAATCTACCTACCCAAAAATATTCTTAAATTTTTTCCTCACATCCTAGAGGCCTTAGTTGGATTACAAAGCTCCCCAATAAGATTCTAGGTGCATTCTTAAAAAGGATCTCTCAAGAAGAGTAAAGCCCTTAACAATGAATTATCATTTTATTTCATCATCCACCACCTTAAATAAATATTAAAATATTAAAACTTAATATAAATATTATTATACATACACTGAATAGTATTTATTTTGATGTAATGACCTATATCCATTTACATTTCCTTGAAATTGTAAATGAAACCATCAATCGTCCACACGATAGACTACAGCCTCACGAACCAACGTAATTCATTTTCCAACCCCACTTATCATGGTTGGTTATAATGATGGATTTAATATATTTATATTATATTTTTTAAAAATATCATTTCTTACAATATAAAAACGCATATACATTTTTAATTTCCATTTGATGGGGGATACACTAATGTTCTTCATGTGTACGGTGGACTACCCCCTTGTGAAATCGATGTCATTAGTTCTCACTAATGATTTTTATGTAAGATAATAAATATAATGTTAATAAATATTATATATATATATTACTTCATATTTATTCTATAATATTGAATAATTAGTTACTTTTCGTTGATTACTTCTATCGAATGATAGAAACAATGTTTATGCATACATACGACCAAACATATCCACGAATACTGTAATCCAACTTTCTATCATTAAATTTTATGAATGAATTTATCTATTTATATAATGAATATTTATTATATTATTGTAATTTTTATCATTCTTGATTTTATGGTAAGATAATAAATGTAAGAGGTTTTAAAATACTAAACCAAAACATTCAGGAAAAAAACTAAGCACTTATTACCTGAAACATGATTTCAAAAAATAATTGATAATTAACGGGAAATAAAGGCAAATAAGAAAACCATATATGGAATGACAAATATTATTATGGTTATTTAATATATATATATATTAAACAAATATCTATTAAACATTAATTTATAACATTTAAGAAGGAATTTGAAACCTATGGTAAAGGATTTCCATCCCACTTTTATTTTCTATGAGACACAAGACACATTCACCATGCATTTAAATGACGTGGTGTATATAATACCCAAAAATGTATTTTATGACTTTTATACTGAAAAATAGGTGTATTATATATTCATCTGGGGATCTTTATTTAATTTTTATTATTATTCAAATGTTACCAATGTATTAATGGTTTTATGTTACAATCAAATCATTTATCAGGATTGTTTACGATTATGTTTCAAATAATGAAATATTATTTTCTAACACTAAATAATTACCATTATTTTTACTATACTTTACTTATTCATGATATTTTCAATTAATATTTCCATTTTTCACCCTTTTATACTTAATATATTTGATAAAATGTTTTTATAACAATACGACTTTATTTCTCTCTTCGGTCAGAAATCCTTTTTCTTACAAAACTAAGTTTTTTTTGAAAATAATATATTTTTATTCTATGTATTTTAGATAAATTAAAAACCATGTTTAATAATATTTTTAAATTTAAACTTAAAGTTTATTTTCAAATAATTATTTTCTAGCTTTTACAAAAAATGTAAAAATAATCTTTGTTTTTAACAAGCACGACATGAACAATATTTTCTACTATTAGGACCACTCAATGATTTTAATCATACATTGAATGTATGAAATGTTATTTTCAAATAAAAAATTTCCCATAATATTTGGGAAATGTTTATATTTTAAATAATTTTTTTTGTTGAAATGTATTTTGAAAATGCGTTATCTTTGATAATGTTTTTTCAAAATGGAAAGGATATATTAATCAAAAATTGTTTTGAATTATTTTCAATGATTATTTTATATTTTTAAATGTAATTTTCAACGAAATATATTTCCACCATATTTTATTAATTTATAGTTTTCTGAAGGTGATTTTCAAATAATGTTAATTTTCTATTATAAATGTTTTAAGCGATCTCTAAAAATCATTTTACATATGTGTTGATATCTTTTGATTTAACATAATCTTTATTGAGGATATAATCCAATGATACCATGCTTATTCATTTATCGTGGGTTTACATTGATGATTATAGTGAAATATTTCCATGAAACATATTTCTTCTCCATAGGTTATTCTATGATCAAATTATGAAATTATTATGAAAACTGCCTCCTTCCCACAGGTTATGATATAAGGAATTTCTTATGAAACACATGCATTTTTATTGTTTCTAATATGGTTAATGTATTTTGATATAGTGGAAATCATATTTGTGTTATTCATTATGTGATTGTTAGGGCCCATATCTCCCTAAAATTCATTGGGTAAATATTTATATCTCATGATATAGACATGACTAGAATGAAGAGTCAACCCAGTTTGGTAAGGGGATTTTTACACTATGATATTCTTTGGAGTGATCCTTGAATACTATGATGGTTTGGGGAGTAAAACCATTCCTCTATAATATCCTTTTTAGTTATCCTTGAATACTATTTAAATGTTTTTCTATTATTATCTATATGCCACAATTCCGTGTTACATGCCAATGTTATGATCTCATGGATTATGTTTTTGATTACATTATGACTCTTATATTATGAAAATATAATCATCATTCCATGACTCAATATTATTATCTTTAATATGTAGGATATTATTTTTCAAATGTTATGCTCTTATTATCATACACATATGTTCATGTATCTCCCTTTTTTACCCTTATTGGTAATCCTAGCTCATCTTTTCCTATGTCTCATTTCCCTAAGTGTTTCAGAATGGTATTATATATTATATTTCTAATAAGGGCGATAGTAATAAAGACCATAGAGGGAGATGGTAATTCTCACTTGCTTATGTAACCCTTTTTCCAATTAAACTCAACTATTATGATCATTGAGCAAGTATTTTTGTGGTGTATTTAATATTCATAGATTAATATGTAATATATACTTATTAAATTTCATGGTTTTCATAAACACAGTATAGTTTGAACACACAATTAGAACCACTAAGATTAAATTCCAATTTATATGTCACCATAGAACACTTAGAGGGGTGAAGTAGGGACAAGTTTTTTTAAATAACTGTAAAAAATATTTCACTAATAATTTTTTTATAATGTTATTGCATATGTGGAAACTATTTTACTATGATTATTTACGACACTACGACTCCTATTACTAAATAATATAAATTTTTAAAAAAGTAAATCATATTTTGGTATATGTATTTTATCTTGGTTCAAGTTAAATTGCCTATTCCAATTATAATGCTATCAATTTTGTTGTGATTCACAATATTATACTAGGATCACTAATATTTTGTGGATAAAATATATTCAAACCTTGATTAGGATTGATTTCATTTGAAGGTTTTGGGTTTAGATAACATTTATCCCAAGGCATTCCAAGATGAATGCCCAAAATTTATAGAATTTTAGGTATACCATATATTAATTACATGTAATTCCACTATGATTAGAAACACATGAGTCCTGTTGTTTTGGTCATATCCAGAGTTTATCCTCACTACTACCCTTATTTGGAATATTCTTCTTTAAGTTCAATTTTTTTATTCCTTTTAGATTCAGTATGGAGAACACCTTTCCAGTCCTTTGATATAGGATATTGTAGCACCACATATAGATCTCAACCACATTCATTATAAAATAATTTATTCAATACGAAAGAAGATCTTTTTCATTGACATACAAATATTTTCAAGGGATGATATATACTGATTTTTTTCTTCATTCTCATCCTATACTTTTATATAGTATGATAAGTTCATTAAATATTTTAGAATATAGAAACTACACCACTCAAAAATTCATAATAACCATGATATTCATGATCTATTCAACATTAAAAAATATTTATGAGTAAATAAAAATATATAGTATTTATAAAATTTCTAATAAAATCAACATGTCTGTTGTGTAAATAATGTAGCATGAATTTATTTCAAAATAATTTTAATTGAATTCCAAATATTTTGACTAGAATATTGGATGCAATTTAATAAAACATGCGTAAAGAGACATTTATGATTGGTTCATTTATATTATGAATCTATATATACTTTTCTATTTACTGAATCACCAATATCATGGAATATCCACAACACTACTACTTTTTTATGATTATTCGTGTAAACACCCATAAAAATGGTCATCTCCTTTAAAAAAAAGTGTGGTGATGTTATCCCCTAAAATAAGAACCCTTCAAAACAATTGAAACCATGATCACTTTTCATTTCATATTTTTCTTTAGAAAAACATAATATGAACCAATCCAAACAAAATGAATTCAGTGTGGGTTCAATGGAACGAGGTTCCTCAATCATATAGTTCCACCTCCCACTATGAATTTCCTCCATGGATAGCTCTATTCATATGGTAAACTTCATATTTCATAATGTAAGTCACATAAGACCAAAATTTTGACCACCATAACATGCTCACTCCCAGCTGGCAATTTTGGATACAACTGTAATACATAAGAATCAGCATGCAATGCTTCATTCCACTATTGGACATCATTATTTCATATAAGTAATATCCATATCCATTATGTAATTTAAAATATCATGGTTCTACCCATTTTCCCAACTTCTCCATCCATGAACACCTAATGCTCCACTACTCTTGCTTTGGGATACCTCATTTGGACAGGGATTAAGGACATTTAAAAAATCCATTCCCCATGATGTGCCTTCTATTGGATTTTGTTTTATAGTAAAAATAAAATGGTATTCAACTTCCTTTCTCTAATATACCTCTACTACATCACCATAATTCTCATGACCATTGGTTCTCAATGTTTAATTTCTTGACAATTATCAAATTATTATCTTTTGTTGTCACTACTCCAACACCAAGATCCACTTACCTCCAACTATTCTTTATCCTTGTCATGTCCATGTAATATCCTTGAAGAATTCTTTTAATGTTATGGTCTTCTTCAAATTATTTATAAATACTAAATCTCTAAAAAATTATTATTTTAAAAAAATTTGTTACACATCCTTTGGGTGAATTTTTTTTAATTATCACCCAACACCCTCTAATTAATCCTCTTTAATATCATATTCATATTTAAAATCTAACAATTTTCATTGAAACTTCATTCCATAATCATTTCATGAATTATAATTACTTTTAGGTGGATTTTATTTATTTTATTTTTTTTATTCACATTCAACATACCCATATTCCCTCCCATTACATTTCATAATAATTGATGAACTAGTTCCTATTAATATTTTTTCATTTATAGCTTACCGTCAGACCTCCCTTTATTTTACTTGAACTCTCATTCAAGAAGATATAAGAAATCATTACTCACTTTCTAATCATTATCTTTAACATCATGTACCTAAAACTTCTCATGGTATTTAAATTCAATTTACATCAATGGAAACTCATCATTTATTATTTTTTAACAAAAATTACATAACCCATAAAATATCTATATAGATCATCAAGTGATAGTTCCATGAAATTACATTTTTTAAATACAATATCCATTGGATTGAATAATGTTGGAAATCTCTATATGATATTCTTCAAAATAATTAAATCCTTTATCAAATCATTGATTCCATGGATAATTATAACAATTTCAATGAGGTAGATAATAAAATAAACAATGTTTTTAGTAGGCCTCATGGTAAAGTTCTCAAAATAGTTATTAAGAATATATAGCATCTCCTCAATCGATTTCTTATCACCCTCACCAATGTATTTAACATTATCTCAAAAATTCTTTGTATATTGATAACACATCACCTTCAACTAAATCCAATGAAACAATTAAGAATAAAAATGATTTCTGTTCATTTTTATCCCCATCAATTTTTTTCATATCCTATTTAGTAGTTTATTACACTATAGCTTCACCAATGTATATCCCATGAATAATTGTTGAGTAGACATCAATACCAAGAGAATATAAATTAAATCATGTTCTACCTTTAAAAATATGATAATTGTAGCAATTAAATAGTAAAAATCATTTATCATTCATATTTTTCTCCATAACAATATATTTTCACTAAACGGTTCACAAATGTTGAACATTTCGATTTGATACAACATGTTGTAACCCAAGGTCACAAAAATAAACCCTAAGAGAGGTTATGGGGTAATTAAGGATCTTAATGTTTCCCTATTATTTTTGAATGATTTAAACCCTGTCAATTCATATAAAATAAAACATGGAAACATCCATATAAATAAAAAAAATAAAAAATAAAAAATATAAATAAAAAATAAATGAACACCAATATTTTATGAGGTATACCTACACTGAGATAAAACCATAGAGAAAATTCCAATAATGTGTTTATATATGCCTATTTAAGACAAAATCACTTGTTATTGATTGAATTCATTAGGAAAATCTTAGCATTCATCTATGGGTCATGAACACTAATATATATTTTATTAGAGTACATTTTTTCACATCGTATTTGATAATTAAATGAAATTTAAATTCCAATATGAGATTTGATGGATGCCTTATTGAATTTTGATTAATATTATGATGATTTTCCAATTTATCGAATATATTTAATTTTTGTGTGTTTTGGGTGTCTAACGGAACAACTATTTTCAGTATTGATTTTATAAATAATTATAGAATACATTTTTAGTGATTAATTGTTAAAAATTATAGTTTCAAATCTATTTATATTTTTTTATTTTCGAGAAATAATTATTTTAGAATTGTAATTTTTTTATTTTGAAATTATTCTATTAGAATTCAATTTTTACTCTATTTTAAAAATTTGAAGGATTAATTTGGTGTTGGATGTTGAATTGTTTTTGATGCACAAATAAAAAATTTTAATTAATTTTATATATTTTTTCGATATGTTACATTTTGGTAGATATATCAAATGTAAGTGGAAATGATGCTTTTGGGTGGGAAAATCTACAAAGTAAAGAAAAGTGTTCAAGCCATGTGATCACAAAGAGGAGTGTCCAAGATACTATGAGACCAACTATTTACATACCACATGACGGGAATGAAGCATCCATATAAAGGGAGTATCCTCATCCTACCATTCCCAATACAATTATACTATTGTTGGCACTTACCACAATAAAAATAGAAGTGTTATTATTCCAAGAGAACTATGAGACTTCAAGTGGACCCAAACTATTGTGAGCCTAAACAAGCTCCCAAAAGAAAGAAATATCAACTAAACATGTTAATATATGATTGTTTAATTTACCATTGAAACCTCCAATCACCCATGGCCTAGTAATAAGTAATTTATTAATACTCCAAAGTCAAATCACTACTCACAATCTCAATTAATGGGGATAACCTATGTGACCTATGTGAGAACCCTAATGAAAGAGGGACAATAAATTCAAGGTGTAAGAAATAATTAATCCTCATACTGTCTATATAGTTTGAATAAATCAATATATGATTGTAAGATATTTAAATATCAAAATTTTAGAATTCATGAATAGAGGATATAGGGATTATTCTTGGATAAACCACTAATAGTTTTGTGTTCCATCACCAATATTATTATTAAAATAAAATGAGAGTAATAATAACATGAAAAATGCAACAAAAACTCTGGTTTGATGATTATAGGAACCCTTGGGTTGCGGTGAACATATCATCTCTTATAGACAGATGCACCCTATTATTCCGTCCTCCATCTCCATACATGTGATTGGGACATGCTTCCCTTCTAATGCACGCAACATGTCAAGAACATTCAAAACATTACGAGGGTACTTAAGATTGTTTAGATGGTCGAAAGGTGCACAATTCGATGATCGTGATTTTTTCCAAATCAGCATACCAGAATTTTTTATATTTAAATAAACACCCATGACCGGTTTCATATTTATTTGAGAATGAACATGATGAAAGAACTTTTCTATATTATAGTGCATAGGAAGATGATTATTACACTAGATTCACATGATAAGTTTAGAGAGTTGTTGAATGTGATGGGTTTTTTGACTTAAATCTTCTTTTGGGCTTCAAAGAAACATGATTGGGTCTCGAATATTTGGGCCTTGACGTATCTAGATGTAGTCCATGGCCTAAAGAGTTTGAGGGTTTGATGACATGGGTCACTGTTGATGGATATTCAATAGTGGAACATCGCCCATCATTCTACATCTTAATATTGTCATTTCCATCGTGGATTCAAGATCGAGTGTTCTTCCTTGATGAGATTTGGCTGGAACACTGGAAACACGATCATATAAGATTTCATCAACTGGAACATATGTTGCAGTGGAATGGTTTCTTAATTCTATTCCCATTCTGCATTGGATACTCTTATTTGGTACCCCTCAGTCAGATTCAGTTTTTCTACTCAATTAATTCATGATTGGGTTCAAATTCCATGGCTTTATCTACTACAGATCTGATTTTCTTTGTCAACTTTGTCGATAGTTACATGTGCTTCAAATTTTATTTTGTTTTAAAATTATTCTTAAAAGAGAAATCATATTATCATAAATTCTATATCAAATCCCAACATCATATTATGTATCTATAGTGGATCATGTCTTGGATTTCATTCAAATTACTTATGAGTTTTGATGATTAATAAATTAAATTTAGTGTAAAATTTTGTAGTGTCTCATGGTTTATTCTTCTTCAGGATTTTGATTTTTAAGATTGATTAGTATTTTAGCATTGATTGGTTTGGTTTCTATTAATTCCTTTGATATTTATGGGAACTATAGATAGTAGGGGAGTGGTTGATTCCACACATGGGTGATCTTTTTCCTTTTCCATTTTTTTGGTTACTTGATCAACCACATGAGGAATGGAGGGCACTAAAGCTTCATCAATTTTAAAAATTCTAGATTAAACTTCACAATGTAGTATTTTTAATCATATATATATTTTTTGTAATTAAGTAGTGAAATATATAAATCAATTAAACATCAATAATTTAGAATTTAAATAATTAATTCCAAAATCATTTCAGACATCAGTATCATATTTTTTCAAAACATGATTAGTGATTTCAAATCGCATACAAACATTTCAAATTGACATTTCACAAATAAAACCATATTTTTTAATAATAGTTTCATATTTAATTTTAAACTGAATTTGGGAATTTAATTTAATTATAAAATGAATAAAATAATCATAACTCAAAAACAAAATCCCATTAAAAAATTTAATTCCAAATTGAATCAAAAAATTTAAAATTTATTATTTATAAGAAAAATCTATTTCAATTTATATTTCAATAAAAATTTAATCATGAATTTTTTATTATCTCCAAAAATTAATAAATCATTGAAAATAATTAATATATCATTTTATCGATTGGATTCTGTATTCTATAAGTAACCCAAAAGAGAATTAATTACACAGTTTTTAATTAAAATAGGGGTTATTTTCCATTAATAATAGAAAAAAGTATTTATATTTTTGACTCTCATCACTCACTCACACTTAAAATATTGCATTTACAGAAAATTAAATAATTGGGTTGAATTTTTTAGAAAGAAAAAAATTGATGATGGTGTTTCCTAGATCTATATATACAAGAAAGAGGAAGAAATTCATAGGTTCATCCATTGTTTAAAATAACATGATTATTCATTTTTTATAATTCACTTTTCAATTAAATCTATTTAAAGTCTCATGTTAAAGATTGGATAAAATTAGAATGAAATCAAATCAATGTTCTAATAAGAATAACATCCTTTTTTCCCTCTTCCCTAAGTTTCTTAAACAAGAGTTCAATTTTCTACTCTATTGGTATAACCTAAAAGATTTTTTATAAGTAAATTTCTTACTTCTTAATTTAGGTAAAACACTCCCCTCATTTAAATGAATTAATTTTTTTTATTAATCACTTTATTTTTTTATTTTCCACATCCATGTATGTGAAGATTAATGATGTAAAATAACATATTGGATATATACAGAGCTTTTAGTCACAAACATAATTCCCAATGTCTAAGAGATTTCCCATTAAATTCTAATTTCCTCTTTACTCTAGCTTAATGGACTTATAGAAATTTATTTTGAGTTGACAACATAAGGTGTTATTTTTAAAAGTGGTCAAGTATCCTCTGAATATGTTAAAACATTCTAGTGACTTCAAGTTATAATTCTTATTTCATACATATATTCTCACTCACATTACCTTTCTGATTTCAAATACTAGATATCCATGATGGTGGTGAAAATCCCCTCACCATTCATCAAGTTTTTACCTTGTTAGAACCAAAGAAATTCAAAAACTAGGAATGAAATTTAAACTATGAAGGGATTCATTTGGCTCAAGGACTGTTTAAAAAATCAATACACCATAAAAATCTTTGTACAATATTTATAGAACCTTTTTTTTCTTCATAGGGAAAACTTATTTTAAAAAGTAGTAGAGTATCTTACATCCCAAAATACATAGTATTCTCCCCCAAACACATTCTTCAAAAATTTCCATTAAATTTTGATAATTATTTTATTCAAATGAAAATGGTTCAAAAAATCATCTAAATGATTTTTAATGATAGAGGAAACATGAGGTTCTTTATTTAATGGCAGTAGGGAAGATTTTAGACTCCAATATTGACTCTTTCAAAAATAATATTAGTAATGCTACACTTATTGACCATTTATATTGAAGGAGATTCATGAAAAAAATCCCTTTATCTCAACTACACCAATTATAAAAGTGATAGTTTTTATATAGGGTCCAGTACATTTGGACGGATGTTTACATGGCATAAGTTTCATAATTTTGGAAAAGAGAAACACTTTACGTCTAGTTTTGAATGATTTTTTCATGGATGTATATGGGTTTCTCCTTATTAAATAGGGAACTCTCATAGGTTCTCTTATCAACTCCTCAGGCCCCATCATATATAGATTTATCTATTATCCTACTTTTTTACTTCAGTCCTTCTAGTTATGTTGTACCATCTTCTCTAGAATCCTTTTTATCTCACTATTAAAAACATTGGCTAGACCCTAGGTTTGTGGGTGGTAGGAATTGGTTTTTCTATGATATAATATATATTTATTCATAAATACTTCTATATTCTTGTTTTATATGTTCATTACTTTTTTCACTTAATATTTCTTAAGGACCTAAAAAACCTCAAAAAATATTTTATTTTATAAATTCAAAAACAGCTTTGGAATCATAAGCTTGTGTGGGACTAGATTCAACCCACATAAAAATATATTACACATCTAACAAGATATATGAAAATTTAACGACACATGATATTGTCTAATGAAATCCAATCCAACTATATTAAATATTTCATATAAAAGTATAGGTTTTAGGGGAATGTCAGGTCTTTTCTAAATCCCACTAGAAAACTGGTAGTTTGGTAATTTCTTGAGAAATCATTGGAACCTTAACAAATAAAGGAAAAAATAATCCATATTCTAAAAAATCCTAACTATTCTTTGATTTCTAAAATTTCCTCCATAATTATGTTCATGGAAAGATGATTATACATGCTTAATATCTTCTCCAAAAATACATATCCTTATTACATGATCACTACATACCATTTAATGATATGGGAACTCCAAAACCTAAAATTTTGATTTAGATTTTAGTTTATTTGTTTTATTTGTAGAATATAAAGGTGGTACCTTTTATACAAAAAATAGATTAACTAAATTGGAAAACTAGGGGACTTTATTGGAATCATAAAGCTGATCACTAGGAATTGTGTCATCCAAATTTGTTTCTGATAGTGGATCTACCATGGAAGTGTGGGGAAGCCTACACATGTTTCCCACAACCAGATTCTAAAAACCAATATTTACCTTAATATCAATGTTTAGTTCTTGCTGTTGAAATATCCATCTCACCGTACTAAACTTTTCATCACCCTTATTGATCAATTACTTGAGTACAACATTATTAAAAGAAATAGTCATGTAACTTCCTAGAAAATAATATTGAATTATTATAAGGAAACTATAATAGAAAAATAATTATTCTCTGTTAATGTATATTTAATCTGAGTTGTGTCTAATGTTTAGGAAGCATAGGATACAACTTGTGACTATCCATCAATCTCCTAGGAGAGTAAAAATCCAATAGTTTTATTTGAAGCATCACATAACATCTGAAAGGATTGTTATTCATTTGGATTTAAAAAAATTGGGGAAGAGGTTAAGATCAATTTTACTTTATCAAAATTAGTCCTTATGAATCACGAATCAACAACTATGATAATTTACTAAGTAGGTCAGTAATGGGTAAATATATCTTTCTAAAGTCCTTAATAAAACTTTATAAAAATCTAGCATTCCCTAAAACTGGCCTAATGTAACTCATAGTGATGTGGTAAGGAAGTGTATATATGACATAAATTTTGGCCTTTTCCACTTCAATTAACTGTTTTTAAATCATATGGTCTAAAACATTTACTTTTTATACCATAAAATTTCATTTATCAAGATTCACAACCAAGTTTTCTCAACATATCTTTATAAGTTTTTTTCCATACTCCATATACAGCTTTTAAAACAAGTTCCATAAATAGTAATGACATTATGGAATACCTAAAACCAACATTCACTTAGGTATGAGAATAAACATACATAAAATCTAAAAGGTACCAAAGAAATTGAAAAGAATAAAATTCATTCTTAAAAAGAAAAATTTACCAAAGGGACATGTGATGTGGGTCTTGTATTGGACTTCCATAACTATTGGATCCTAAAACGCCCAAATAATATATCAAGGAAATAATTGTTACACTTCCTAGCTGGCCTCTCTAACATTTGTTATACATAGGGTATATAAAATATTTCTTTGTAGGTTACGTCATTTAATCTTCTATAGTTTCTGAAAACACTCCATGTATTCTATATTTTTGAATGCACTTCATTATTTTCATTATGTATGATTGTGAAGACTGTTTTCTTTAGGGATATTTGGATGGGACTCACCCACTAGGAGTTTGAAATGGGGTAAATTATTCCTTATTCTTACAGTCTTTCTACATATTTTTTCCTACATAAAAAAAGGTCAGGTTGAGCCTTCTTTGGGGATATCGCATTTGATTGGACTTATTTTACAAAAAAAATCCCAATGCATGCAGGTGGTATAGCTAATCCCTATAAATTCCCAAATTTTTTATTATCAATGTGAAAAGTTTTATTAATCAGAGTGACAACATTAAAGATAGGGAGAGATACCCATTAAAGGTGGCCTAAAATAATGAAAACCAAGGGCATCCACTAAAACAAAATAAGCACAATCAAGAGGTAAGGAACTCAAGGTAGAATAAATAATAATAGGATCACTATGATTTAGAATTGAATCCATGAAATCCATGACAAGATTTCCCTCATGTGATATGTTATTCAAGCATGCCTGTCAATTGTAATTGACGCATATTTGATTAAGATAAAAAATGGAATTAGGAGATTCTTTCTTTACCTTTAAGAAGTTTTAAATAATATAGTAGCTAGCTTCTATTTCGTTGAGGGGGATATTCATGGCATGAAAAATCTACATCCCTTTAGCCATCACCTTGGCCTCTATGATAAGTGATTCACCTTTCCCATAATAGTTTCTGAAATTAATTATTATAGAACTAGATGGATAATGGACAAGACCACCCCCTCTCAAGATACCAAGACTGAAAGATCCATTAATGTTGAGTTTAATCCATTTTCAGGATGGAACCATAGAACCTATCTACCTAGTGTAAAACTCCTCCAAGAAGTAGGAAAAATTCTACTACCATTAATGATCAACCTTGTGGATTTTTAATTATCACATTAATTCATGAGAATACCCATATCCAATTATAATAATCCATATCATGTCTATATAGCTAAACATGAGATTTTATCATCATCCGACCATGTATTCTTTCTGGATTTCTCAAATTGTCCAAATGTGAGACAAAATCCATATGGTTATCTCCTTCTTCTCGACACCATTATCCTCCACACCATGGAACCAGAAATGTACAAAATTATCACCATTATCATCCATTATAGTAGTACAAAAAATCTCACCGAAGCTACCACAAAATATAGTTGACAAATCACCATAAAAACCCAATTGATTAACTGAATTCTCCTTAGATGTCTATATTTATAAGAATGTGGACACCATGTTGATACCTCTACATCTGATCATGTTGTCCTTCGAAATAGACTGATTCTATATACACTACAAAAGGATGTTATATTTAATCATAAGTTATTTTCACAAAAAACGCTTGGAAACACCCACATCGGGGATTTCTTAAATAGACATTGGAAACACCTTGGAAGAAAATATCCCAAAAAATCACCAAAGAACACGAGTTTATCAGAATCCATGTAAATTTGATGTTATTAAAAACTACCCATTGATGTGATTCGAGCATGGTGTGAAGGAATCTTGTGAAGGCACTGGATTGAAAAGAAGGAATATTGGGGGTAGAAAATCCATGGAAGACAAGGGTCACACCCATAGAGTGTGGTTACAATTGATAATATCACGGTGTCCAACAATCCATCTAAATTGGATTTTCAATTCTGGTAGTTTTCCACATAACACCTGCAACATGATGGAGATCTTCCTTAATGTTCAGCCTATTTATCTGAAATTTTGTTTAAAAATTTCCAATAGATTTTGTTCTTGTTAGGGGTTTGATTTATTTTAAAATAATATAATATTTCTTATATTTTCTTTTTAAAAACATATATGGATATTGAATATATCAATTTTTATTCCTATTATGGGGCGTTTTATAGTGGTATTTCCAAATCCGTGTTCTCCCTGATGGAATATTGCACTTGTGAAGAAGATGTATAATAAGACCAATTGAGTAACTCATCAAAATAACATACATCAATTTATTTAGATTATTTTATAATCAAATTAATTTTCATATTATGATGATTCTTAAAAATATATACATAAAAACATAGGTCTTTCCAATGAATCTTCAAATATAATTATTATAAAAACAAATTCAATTTACTACCTTCATTAATTAGGTAATTCAAAAAAATTCAGGTAAAATCATATTTCTACTAATGTGGGTATTTCATTGAGGAATTTTTTTGGAAATCCTATATTCCTCACAATCATTAATGGATATAGTTCCTTTATTAATATTTATTATAGTTTTAAGAGTACTGAAGAATTCCCTACCTGGAATGATAGGAAAGATGCTTTAAAGTTTACTTCTTCCATATTGATAATATATAAGTGGGTAGGTAATTAAAATCATTGCACATGTACGAAGACATCTTTAAAAATTCATATTTTATAGGATGTGGATCAATTTTCATGTTTTATAACCCCTCAGGTGGGTTTTAGCTCTCCCACACGAAGAGAAGAATAAATTTAAAAGGTTGTTACATTTATTGTTTATCTTATGTCACATACTATGTTTGAGAACTATGCACTCATATGGTAAAAGAATAATTATATTACCTGAATCTTGAAATTTATTTAGAATTTATGGGGTAACATGTGTAGGAACATTCTCTTTTTTTTCTAAAAAATCTCTTTTTTTTTTCTCAAAAATCTCTTTTTTTTCTAGTGAATATGTATTTAATTAAATTTTCATACATTATAATTTCATGGATGGATTCTAGTAAAGGGATATGGAGCACCTATTTCTTGAATATTTCTAGAATTTACTATTTTCATGTATCCTCAATAGGTTTCATGGGTGGTTTTTTTCCTTTTATGGAAAGGCGGTGGGGTTGATTTGAGTCCTCCATTTTGCCTTATCATTTATATTTCCGCATAGTGGGTGTTTTCACATTTCAGTTAGCTTCCTTTTCCTAGGTAGATTCATTGTGTACAGTTGGTTTTTCACATACGAATCCCTCTTGATATGGTAATTCATCACTAATATCAGGAACTTTTGTAATGACCATAAATTTTATAATTAAAATTCCCCTTGTTGTTGAATTAAATTCCCTATTATGTATTACGGTTTTAGAAAATACTTTTACTTAGTTCATTTTATTATATTGTATTTAATTTAAAATACCATTAATCATATCAACCATTGATAATATATCCATTTGAACAGTGATCATATGATTTTTTAAATATAGGGTATTGAAAAATACAATTAACACATATAAGGATGTAATGACTTCAACTAGTAGAAGCATACCCTACGAAGACCATTTACCTGAACTTCTTAGGGAAATATCATCACTAGGATTTTCACTTGACCAAACCCAAGATATGATCCAATAACTTAATCACAAATGAGACGGTTTATTGGAGAAGTTCCAGCTTATCGAGATCATAACCCAAACCATGTATGTTGAACCACTACATTAAAGTCTCACTATCGCACAACTTACTCTAAAGGAGTTTTTTGGTGTAATAAAGTGATATGTATCAATACCCTAAAAATATGAATATGTATATTTTATTTTAAATGTTATAATTCTTATATTTACTTCTTATTTTTGCTACTTTACAAATGATTTTGATTTTAGTAGAATAAAATACAAATTTTTATTTTCCAAAAAACCATGTATTTCTCAATAAATGTTGATTCATATTTTAAAAGTTAAAATTATAATATCTAAATTTTTTTTAAATAATTTTTTTTTGGATTCCAAACATCAAAATTATAAAATGGTGAATTTTTCATAATTTTATAAGACAGTGGAATATTTTGGTAAATAATTAAATATTGTATCAATATACAGTGTTTATTATGAAATCATAATGAACCAAAGGATATATAATAAATAATATTAAGGGTATCCTAGAACAAATATATGTTTATCCTTTAATATAATATAATTCTATGTTTAGTTTACTGATTTTATAAAGCCTTCATAAATCCTCCAAAACCTTTTTTATATTTTAATGTTTTCAAATAATTTCTTTAAGGACATGACTCACTTCCACCTAATCAAGGATAATATTTTCATATATTCATCCCATGGAAACATAAAATAATAAAATCTACTCCCCTTTGGTATAAACCATTTTCAAAACCAATGGGAAGGATTGTGGTTTTGATTACCCTGTTATATAGATTACAAAACCTATGTTTGAGAAATAATAAATAACTCACCTATCTTTTCATATATATACTCAACCAGTATCAAAATTATCATCAATAAAATACCTTTTATCACTTACATAATCATCCTTCCACTCTATATAGTCCTCCCAATGTACCCACATGCTCTCAATAATATCCTCAATGCATTTGGTATCACCCACTCAATGTAATGGATCCTATCCTTCTCAACTTTATTCATCCATCCTCATTATCTTATGAATTTATTTTAGAATTTGTAATGATGAGATATGTTTTTCCATATCACCTTTACTCCCTTATGATGTATAAATTATGATATACCCCCTTTACTCCCATCATCCTCTCCCATGAACATTTATACACTCTCATTATGTTGTTGAATTTTCACTGCGATTTTTCATAACAAACACTTATTTAGTGAATACTCAATCCCATTTCCTATCAAGAGTGTTCACCATTAAGAACTTATATATATTTTATTGGGGAAAGTAGTGTATTTATTCCATAATCCTTGACCATGGAATAAAATGTTATGATAAATGATTCAATGTTTTATGATATATGTGGCACACTTTTGCATGTTAAAGAATTGAAATTGATGGGTGCACCCGAAATTATATAATTCTACATAAAATTGGATATTTTTATAGTCTCATGGGACATCATGTAAGGGATTAGTAAGTCAACCTAATAAATTAATGGACTTATTTCCACCATGATTTCTTGGAAGTTATCCTTAACCTATGTTTATGTTGTCATGTCTAAATTTGTTACCTCATTTCCTATTTCCCTTTTTTTATCATGTTATATCATGCCTCATAATTATTGTTTTTGATTCTCAACCCTTTTATATATCATTTATACAACTATTTTCTAGAAATTTATGGGCTAAGGCAGTGTATAGATGACAAAAATTGTAGACTTTTCCACCTCAATTCCATATTTTGAAATCATCTGGACAAAAACATTTCTTTTTTATACCATAAAATGTCATTTATCAAAATTTAGAACAATTTTTTCTCAATGAATAATTATAATTTTTTTTTCCAAACTCTCTAAAAAATATTAATAACAACATCCATAAGTAGTAATGTTATAAAAGAATAACTCTAACCTTCTTTCAATCTGGAAAGAGAAGAAACATACCCTAAAAAGTAAAAGGTACCGAGAAAAACGCCTAGACATAAATGAACCATTAGAAAGGAAATTTTACCAAAGGGACATGTGAAGGTGGACTTATTTTCATCATTTATAATGACAAGATCCTGAAAATACCCAAAAAATTTCCAAGAAAAATATTGTGACCCTTCCCAGCTATCCTCTTTGACATTTGGTCTACATAGGGTATATAGAAGTTGTCTTTGTAGGTTATTTGGTTCAATATCCTATAGTCGATGAAATATCTCCAAGTATTTTGGATTTTTAAATGCACTATTTAATTTTTTTTTAATTTTAGGATTTTTTAGCTGGTTTTATTTGGGACTATTTGGATGGGACTTTCCCATTGGGAGTATAAAATGGGGTATGTTATTCCTAATTCTAGTAGTATTTATACTTATTTCCCCCTAAATCCAGAAGGATCGGGTTGAGCCTTCTCTGGGGTTGTTTCACTAGTATGATCTTATTTTCCAAAACAAATCTATTAATGTGGTGATATATTTAATCCCTATAAATTTTTCTAATGTACATCCTTTTTCTCTATCATTTTTTTAAAAAAATTACAATAGTTAATGTTCTTGTTTGGGATTGGATTATTTGAAATTAATACTCGAAGACATTTATTTTCTTTTTAAAACTATATTTGGAGATAGAAAGCATCAATTTCAATTCCAGTTGTGGGGGTTATTATAGTTATGTTTCCAACTCTGTATTATTGATGTTTGAAACATGCACATGTAAACAAGAAGTATACGAAGTGGATTTGAGTAACCCATCAAAATAAATTTCATCAATTTATTTACATTATTTTAAAATCAACTTATTTTCTATATTGATATTATTTTAAAAATAAATACATCAGAAAATTAAACGGTATTCAAATATTCCACTAATATTATTATGTGACTAAAAATTTCCATTTAGTCCCTTGAAAAACATGGTAATTAAATTTTTTTCAAGGTAAATGCATATTTCTTCTCATGTGGGTATTTCATTAAGTCACATATGTTGAAATCCACTTTTCATTACAATAATTAATAGAATTGGTTCATTTTTTTAATATATATTGTTATTTTTACTTTATTGAGGAATGCAATACAAATAATGATGGGAGAGTGACCTTCAAATTTTCATTCTTCCATGTTGAGAATATAGAAGTTGAAAGGAAATGAAAATCAATGTACACATACCAATACATCTTCAAGAACACCTACTTTCTATGAAGTTTCTCTATTTTTTTGGTTTATAACCCCTCGAGTGGGGGTTTATATCCCCTAAATGTAGATAAGATTAAATATGATAAGTTATTACATTTATTTTTTCTATTAATTCACATAGTGTGTTGGAAAAATATGCATTCCTATGTTCAAGGGATAACTAAATTTCATATATAATAAAATTTCTTATAAATTTGTGGGTAAAAAGGGCACAAACATTATTATGTGGACTTATCTCTTCATTTCCTCAAAATATCATTCTCGTAATGTGAATTTCTTTGATTGCTTTTTTATATATTGAAATTTAACAAATGGATTCCAGTAAAGTGATATCGACCTCCACTTTCTTGAATATTTCTAGAAATTATTATTTAAATTCATCCTCACTAGTATTCACGGGTGATTTTTTAATATGAAAATGTGGTTGGGGTTGATTTGAGACCTCTATTTTTGATAAACATTTGTATTTCTTCATAGGTGGTGTCACTATGTGTGCTAAAACGTCTATTTTCTAGGTAGATTCATTGTGTATAGTGGGTTTTCTACTTATAATTCCCTCTTGATATGATTATTATTCACTAATATCAATCACATTGATTGTCATTAAAGTAATTGAAATAACATAACCCTTAGGGTTAGGAATATATTAAGTATGAAACTTATGAGAGCCTTGATTTTGTAAGCCATTGATTGAAACTATAATCTAAATACACTATATTGGAACATAATTTAATGTTGATCCATGGGTGTTGAGAGTAGTATTTTGAGAGGTGAGTGGTTCCACATGTTTTTTTTGATAAATCATTCATGGTGGGATCTTGATTCTACTTATATTGGTTTCTTGTATAGGTTAGGGAGCTACCTCATTGGAATGGTGGAGGTTGAAATGATGGTTGAAAACCCTGCTAGTTAGGTTCTATTTACTATTGTTGATTCTCATATCTAAATTGAGTATTAGTAAAATCCATAAATCCAGGGTATTTATTTTCTTTCTATTAGATCTGAATTTAGTACAATGCATCACAACTTTATATTCCTTCTACTTGAGGGAATCCATTAGTGAAGTGGTCTTGAGAGTTTCAATGTTGGATGAACCTTAGTGTAAGATCCCAACCTTTTACAGGTTTGTCTGAAGCATGTATACAGGTACACGTTTTTCTCATCATGATTATCTATCAATTTGGTTTTACCTTGTGGTGTGTTTGGTTTAATTTTGTGAAAAATTGAAGGAAATAATGTTGTGCACGGTTGGCGCATGTTTAGTAAAAATCATATTCCCCAACCCAGAAAAATGTGAAAGCTTGGATAGTGGGGAGTTGCATTTCATGTGCATGGTTTTTCAAACCATGCATCATAAAAGGAGAAACCATGAACTCCTAAAATAATAGGTGTGCGATTGGAACACGATTAGGGAAAACCATGTACCCCTACCAAAGAAACCATGAACTTTATTTTTTAAGGCCTAAAGATTAGTTTTTAATTCCCCAAAACTCACAAAACTCACCCATTTAGAACATAACTCGGAATATTATGAATTTTGACGATTTAAGTGATTTATGGAGGGATTCCAAGGTCTTCTAACCTTGGTTCATTGTGATTCAAAGATCAGATCAAAGATCTCATCCTCTCCCAATAATTTGAACTTATCTCGTTGCTTTCCCATTCACCATCCTTCATTCAGATGTTCTCTTAGTAGGATGTTATATTCCATTTTTATAGATCTAGATCTATATTTGGTGAATCTTGATATAGGTTTGTGGATCTAGATCTATAATTAAGTGAACCTGTTTTTTTATATCTATTTAGGGTTTTATATCCGAATCACGATCTACATCATTGTTCTACAGAATTATTTGGGGATTTTTATTGGGTGGTCATATTTATACGAATCAATGTAGGTAGTCTATTTTTCAATTATCAAAGAGTAGATATTAAATATGTGTATGTGATTATAGAAATTTCTAAGGTTATTATTATAATTGAAATTCTTAAATTGAATTAATTAATGCGTTCAATTAGTTAATTGGTGGAATTGGGGTTTTCATTGGGTAATGGAAATATGGAACTACGATAATTAATTGTTGAATTAATTATTGAATTATTTAATAATGGAATTTTGAATAGTTAATTGTTGGGTTAATTATCAAAATTTTGAATATTGAATTGAGGACAATTGATTTTTGAATTGTGAATTGAGAACAGTTAATCAAATAATTAACTATTATATGTTGAGTTTTTAAAATGGTTAATTAATTGTGGAATTGATTAACAGAAGAGATGAAATTAATTAATTATTGACTTAATTAATGGGAAATATGTGGTTAATTAATTGTTGAATTAATTAAAAGAATTATTTTTTAATTAATTATTGAATTAATTAATGGTCTTGGATTAATTAATTTAGGAATTAATTAAGGGAAATTGTGCTGGTTAATTTTCATAAGAGGATTAATGTTGATTAATCTTGGTAGATGTGAAAATGTGAAAGCATGTTAAAATAAAATACATGAAATATTTTGAATTTTTTTGATATATATGCATAGTTGATAAATGAGGTGCTAGACATGATGATCTATGCCAATGATATATATATATATATATATATGTATGTATTCATAGTTGATAAATGAGGTGATATACATGATGATCTATCCCAATGATATGTACACTTGGTTAATAAAATGGGTTCTAGATATGAAGATCTATGATAATGATATATATTTATTTTTGAGAATTGGGGTGATAAACATGAAGTTCTATGCACATGATATATATGCATGATTGATAAATGGGGTACCAGAATGGGCATTATACACCCAAAACAATTTCATTGGACTATAGTTCCCAGTGAACTTAATAATAAATATAAATAACATGGACAATGTAATCTCATATTACATAATGAAATTTTAGTAGAATATGTAACATAGTTCAGACCTGGGGCGAGTCAAAACATGTATTGAGGTGTGAGTGTCCTGGGAAACTAGTTGGTCTATGTGGTTTAGTAAAGATTTGATGATAACGTGATAACTGTTTTATTAGGCATTATAATTATTTCATTAAAAAAATGTATACAGTTTTTATTGGCTGGATTTATATTAGATAAAGTTGGCAGGTGGCCTATTAAGTTGTACTCAAACCCTACTTAGGCTACCAGATCGGTACCCAAATAGATTTCATGGATGCAGGATGGGTTAAGGGAAATGGCCCTATGTTAGATTACTGAGTAGGGATAGAGATTGGATGAGGGAACCAAACATGGTTCGAGATCCGGTAAGTAGTAATCAATTTCTTTATTTTCAGTTTTCTTTTTATAAACTTTATAATTACATTATCTTATCATGTTTTCATCTTTAGTGGGATATTGTATTTTCCTACATTGATTATCTTGAGATATTGGTATTTTTATGGGTGTATATATGATTCAAATATTTTTTTATTATTTCTTCAATTGTATTGCTTTGATAAAATAGGGTATAGTCTCCCCATGATTGGATTTTTTGACCCTTTCTACTAGTCATCAACCTCTAGTGTATGGGGAGGTGCTCAATAGGTCATTTGACCGAACAGTTCGGGGAATTAGTTTGTGGAACCTAGACCAAGATGTTAAAAAGTGGTATCAAAGTAGTTTTGTTTTCCTATTCTTTTATTTTACTATTCGGGAAATGTTAAAAAAGTGAAGAGGAAAGTTTGTCCATGGAAATGGGCTTGTGCATGGGAGTTGTAAATCCATGTGTGGGGGGAAAACCCTTGCACCCAGGGAGGGATTTCTATTATTGATTTTGTTATTACAATTTAATATTATTTCACATTGGGTGATGTACTTGTTGTGTTATGTAAATATTTGTTTTTTAGATTTTATGATAATTTACTCATTTTCTAGGATGGCACGAGAGTTGAGTATTCATTTATCATTATAATTAGTATAGATTATTTTTTTCATGCATTTTTTTAGGAATGTATGAGAAAACATGTTATTGGTAAGTTGTTAAACATTAATTGTTTTCCTTGTGAAAATTTAATTGAAAATGTTTCCTAATAAGAAATTGAGAATAGAAAAATGATTCAAAATGTGAATAAATGGGTTTCTAAATGATAAAATTGATATAAATTTTTTTACCCTTGTTAACTAGGACCTATGTGTAGGATGGTTAAGGGTAGTGATAGCACCTCAGTTTTGACTTCATGATGTGGTTTGGGGAAAATTCTTGTTATGACTTGTTGGGATGATTCCTCTTACATAAATGTGATAAGGTGGTTTTATTATTCATAAGGAATGTGTTTGGAATTATAGAGTTATTCCTCCATGATGATGCATGTTGAGAGAACGACATGAGGATATGTCTAGGGTTTCTTTACAATTATGGAACCTGAGGCACTGATAGTTCCATGTGAAAAATAAGGGGATCAGTTCTGAGATAATTTCACTCGCTTCATTAAATTCATGGAAAGAGACCTAGGGTGGGTTGTGAAGATCATATATGACCTAACTATGGAGTTTCATCTAAAGAACCCTTTAAATGTTACCTGGGAGGGTGGTCCTAAGGTAGCTGAGATCTGGGTTGAGTCCATCAAGAGGATACATGATAATTTGGAGACCATAGATATGAATATAGTTAAGGTGGATTCTTTTATACTAGGGGGATCAAGGAAGCACTGGTGGGACATTCGTGCATGAAACGGACAGGATAATGGTATTCTATAGAATGAATTTTTTGAGAATTTCCTCATTCACTTCTACTCAGATATACTGATATAGGAGTGAGTAGTAGAGATCACGTGGCTTACTCAGGAGAGAATGTCCATGATGGATAATGTTGGATGATTTATATATTTTTATTTCTTTTCTCCAACATTTCTGGTAGATGAGGATACATTAGAAGAAAAAAATTCAGGATGGAAATAAGTGTGAAATTAAGTCCCAGGTGAATATATTTAGTCTGAATAAGTTTTCAAAAGTGGTGAATCAGGATCTCATATCAAAGGGGAACCTATAGGAGGCTTCCAGTGGTGGACAAGTGGTTTCTTCTAAATTATCTATAGGTACTTTTTTCAAGAGTGGGAAGTGTCGTTACGAGAAATTTATCCATATGAGTGGGATGTAGAGTGGCCATCCTGGGGGATCAGTAACTTAGGATCTTACCAAAGTGAATTTCCACTAGTGTGGTATGTCAGGAAACTTATGGAAGAGAATTATCGAACAAACAGTGGAGTTCCGATATTATAGAATGATGGGAAATCTATAGTGTTTTTTTAACCCAAGACAACTAGTTAGTGATATAGGAGCTAAACAAAACTAGAGTGCTGGGAGGGGATCTTATACAAAAAATCAGTTTGGCAGATGGAGTTCTACTAGACGAGGTTGTAGAGGTATTGGACATGGTGCTTCTGGGAAGGAGTGACCACATTAGCAGATTGGTTCAACTCAGGGGAGTTAGACAACATCAAAAGGAAGAGGGGAAAGACCAGTTGCATGTGGTGAAGCCTACTCATGTGGATAGTGAGTCTGGACCATTGATTGAAGAGGTATAATTCTAGTAGCTTCTAAATTATCTAGTGCCTTATTTTATACTGGTACTTCTCATTGATTTATATCTAAAAAAATTAGTAAGGATTTGATCCTGGAATTGGAGTTTGTGAGCATGATAATGATGATAGATACACCATTTAGTGTACATTATAGATACATCTATTTGTGAAAGGGGTGTTCTCTCAAGATCTAGGATTACAATTTTTTATGGTATATCTATATTGATGATATGTCAGGCTCCGACCAAATTATGGGTATAGTCTAGCTAATCACATACCAAGATCAAATGGATTGTTTCCAGAAGAGTGGGATATATAGGAAGGCTGACCAGGTCCAATTACTAAACAATTGGGAGAGCTCACAACCCATGATGCTAGTTTATTATTGGATGATGGTGATACAATGTAGGATGTCTTTTCACTAATATAGGACTTATTTCAGGAAGTCTTTCTTGATGAATTCTTAGGGTTTCCACTTTATAGAGATATGAAATTTACCATTTGGGTCATGCTTGGGGTTGATCTGGTATCAATTACACCATATAGAATTGTTATTTCCATGAGGATAGATACCCTAGGAGGGGGGGGGGAGTGAATCAGGGTATGAAAATTTTAAAAAACTGCCCATTTTTATCTAGTTTTTTTAGAAAAAACCCTCTTCTCTCTCTCCTTCCCATTGCAGAGTATGAATGAATCATAAAGAACACACATGACACAACAATTTTACTTGGTCCACCCTCCCTTGGCAACGTCCAAAGAGTATACACCGGTGATGTGCCACTATACCAAATCCACTATAAGTGCACTATTGTTTACAGGTTTTAATAGAACTCACTATCCCTTCTGGTTTACAACCACTCACAATTTGAGAACTCACTGCTCTCTCAACTAAAGTAATCTCACTGCTTATTTAGAAGATCCACTCACAGTTTATTGACCATTAGGTATCTTCATTGTAACAAATGAATTCATCCTATGTTGTATGTAGATGTTCCATTGAATTCCAAATTTCAACCACTGATGAATACCCATTTTCCACTGATAACTGGGAAAAACACTTCGGAAATACCTTCACAAACCAACCTACTTTACGAAGCTCCAAATTTCACGGAGCTCAAACAAGAATTCGTGAAGTCCCTACCTCTTCGCGAATCACACACCTTCACAGAGATCACTGGCTAATGGAGTACCCTGCTTCACAGAGCTTAGACCATCGCAAATCTCAAGCCTTCGTAGAGCATAGGCCGTTACAGATCTCAAGCTGTCACAAAGCGACTTCCTTTTCGAATATCACTAATCCAATACAGAACACACCTCTTTCGCGGAGCTAGATTAGCTGCTATGAAGTTCCTTCTTTTGCGAAGCACACTACCTCTGGAAACCTCTTTCATGATTCGATAGCAACAAAATTTTTCTTGGAAAACTTTCTACATCTCTCTAGGGGGTTGATGACTATTTATAGGCGATTCCACTGACCCTCAAACCATCCGCATGAAGTCAGCGGCACGTCAGCTCAAATAGCGAAGATTCAAAATTTCCACTGAAATTCCCTCTATATATCTTAGCACCACAAAAATTTTCAGATCATGGAGCTCGTCATAATCATGGAGCATTCTGTCAATTTCTTCACACCGACGTCGAAAAACTTCGCTGCAATTCTCTTCAACTCCGCTGTTTGTGAAGCTCATCGTAATCACTAAGAACACTATCCACACTCATCATGTCTTGGTGAAATCCACATCAAGAATCCCATATTCATATAACTCATGCCTCTTCCATATTTTGAAGAGATCTTCAAGGAAATCCACATTTTGTGATGCTCACAAAATCCTAAATTTTGGACCCAAAAAATATGGCAAACATTGGAAAATGGCACCACATTGTATCTATTATTTTATAATGCCTCCATATCTTCTCATCATTTTTCATGGTTCTTTTACAACATGGATTGTCAAAAAAATATTTGGAACATGAAAATTCACCATGGAAACCTGCATTGTCAACAAACACAACCAACCCAAAAATGTTTCAATGTTACCTTGATGGATTTTTCCGAAAAACCTCCCCCTTTGGGTATGTTGAGAAAACTTCTCATAACGATTATCTAGACTTTGATACCTCACTAAGTTTCCTTCCATCATCCACCACTATTCACCTCCTGTGATTCAGATAGTGACCAAATATTCACTCACCACATACTATAATCCCACATGAGCAATGCTCGGCATAAGAAAGAAGAGTAATATGAAACGTTCATCAATGAATCACTTAATTACTGACTCCAATCATTGATACCACATTGATAAAAATTGTTTATTGCTGGAAAACATCTGACACCATTCTAACAACACTCTTCTTCTTTTATAATGATCCTCAGCTGTTGTGATATTAATTCTTTGATCAATCACTTTTAGCATCATCAAATTCAATACTCTCCCACTATCTCAATGCTCCACCTGTCCGCTTCTCCCCATGTATTTGACTAAGAAATTTTATCCCTATATTAGCCATAGTTTCTCCCCCTTGAGGTATCAATATTTCTCCCATTTTTTCAACAAACCCAAAGAGCACTCCTCTGTGGTCTGAGACATTAGAAAGAACACAGATTAACACATTAGATAAAAACAAACCATTCCTCGGGGAGGGGGGCAGGTACACACTTTTTCAAGTGAGGGGAGTCGAATGAACTCCCAAAGCCAGTCGATGCCTCTCAAAAGCGTACTTGGGTAAAGCATTTGTCAAAATGTCTACAACTTGTTGTTCTCTAGGAACATACTCTAAGTTCACGATTCCCTGCTCAACATTCTTCTTGATAAAATGATACTTTATCTCAATGTGCTTTGTCCTTGAGTGATGGAAGATATTTTTGTTAATATTTATAGAAAATGAGTTGTCTCACTGGATTCCAATCCAAGACTTCACTTCAACTCCCATATCATCAATTTATTTCTTATCCACAAAAACTGGGTGAATGATTGAGTGGAGGCAATATACATAGCTTCTATAGTTCACAATGAAACGAAATCTTAATTCTTGCTTAGCCATTAAATACAAAAACCAGCAAGATAGAAACAACATCCTTACATTGATTTATGGTCATCTGTTGAATCGGACCAATCTGCATCTGTATATCCCAACATCTCTTGTTGAGACTTGTAATTATACATCAAGTCGAAATCCATAGTTCCTTTAATATAATGAAGTATTATATTCACTGTAATAATATTTCTTTCCATGGGATTAATATGAAATCTCACAGCTTGGCATGTGGAGAATAAAATGTCAGGCCTTGTTATGGTCAAATATAGCAAGCTTCCTGTGATCTTCCTATATTCTCTGATATTAACTATATTGTCATCCTCATATTTGGATAGATTCATCTGGGTAGCAACCAGAGTCTTCATCTCCTTGGAATTTTCCATTCCAAATAGTCTCAGAACCTCCTTGGAATATTTGTATTAAGAAATTAATATTCCATTTGTTCCTTTTGTCACATGTAAACCAAGGAAAAAAGTCATCTTTCCAATTATTGACATTTCAAAGTCACTTTTCATGAATTTGGAAAACTGCCTGCACTGAGCTTCATCTGATCCGTCAAATATTATGTCATCGACATAAACCATCACCATCATCCTTTTATTACTATTGTTGTCAATTTAGAGATTGTATTGAACTCCACCACACTGGAAACCAAGCCTATTCAAGTACTGATCAGGCCTTTAGTACCATGCTCTTGGTGTTTGTTTCATCCCATAAAATGACTTCTTTAGTCGACAAACCTTGTTCTCATCCTTATGAATAAGAAAACCATCTATCTACTTGATATACACTTTTTACTCCAAAACCCCATTCTAAAATTCCGATTTTATATCCATCGGTAACACTTTGAACTTCCGTAGCACTATAATGGCTAGGAATAATCTGATTATATCAATCCTTGCAACTGGTTCATATGTCTCATTAACATCTATTCCATCTATCTGGGAGTATCCTTTGCACACTTTTTGTTCATTGTTTTGAATCACTGTTCCATCTTCATTCATCTGGTTTCGATAGACCCATTTAGTCCCGATGACATTTTTATCTACTGGCATCGAAACAATCTCCCATGTCTGATTCTTCTTAATCTGTTCTAGCTATTCATTCAGAGCCTGAAGGCAGTTTTTCATCTTCAATTGTAGCAGCAAGGAATTTAGGCTCATCCTCAGATAGGAATGATATCTTCTGTAGTGATTTCATTATTCTTGTCTGAACTAGAGCTGATTGATCACCAATGATATTCTTCTAGTGAATTTCAGATCAATTTTTGGCTTCTGTGCATATATAGATTTTACTTCCCCATGATTATCATCAGTATCATCTTCTGAATCAGCATCATACAATTTTTCTCCCCGGGTGTTGCTTTCATTTTCATCACTTTCATTAGAAATTTTTCACTGTGTTGTTGAATTCTCTCTTTATTCTCCACTACCATGACATCATTTCACTCAACTACTTTTCCTAGCCTTTTGTTAAATCATTTGTATGATTTTCTTTTTCTGGAGTAGCCAAGGAATATCCCCTGATCTCCACATGACTTATATTACCTACTTTTTTTCCTTATTGAGAATTTAGCACTTACATACAAAGATTAAAAAGTATTTTACTATTGGATTTTTTCTATACCACATCTCATATGGTGTATTTCATTCCTTTGGACAGAACAGAGCTCTGTTAGAAATGTAAACTGATGTCAACACTACTTCCTTCCAGATTCTCTTTGGTAGGTCTTATTCTATAACCATCATTCCAGACATTTTTTTGATGATTCGATTTCATCTTTCAACAACTTCATTGTGTTGGGGAGTTCTCACTAAGGAAACATGACACCTTATCCCGTGTTTCTTGAGATAGTCTTGCACCTGACTATTTGTTAATTCCATATCATTGTCAGTACGAAACTTCAAAATTTTCGATCCATGCAAACTTCATCACTCTCTTCAGTACGGGTTTAAGAATTTGAACACAATGTCTTTATGGGAAATAACAAATACCCATTCCATTCTGCTATAGTTATCAATGAAAAGAATGTAGTACCTATTTCTTTCAATTTATCTTGGTGTGATGGGCCCACAAACATCAGCATCCTCTAATTCGAGCACTCTTGTTGGATTCTTATCCTTTTCCTTATATGTATTTTTGATGAGCTTCCCTTATTGGAATGCATTGCACGTGTGAGTACGATCACATGACAGCTTAGGGAGGTCTCTTGCGGCATCACACATTACCAGATCATCCTGGGATGGTTGGCATAGATGACCAAGTCATTTAAGCCACAACTTGTTTTATTCATCTCTGGACTGAAAGCATATATCTTCTTCTCCACTTACCAGATAGATATTTCCCGTTGTTCCTTTTCCATATAGAACCACTTCCCCATCTATTACTTTGACGATACACATATTCATAGTAAAACATATAGAATATCCTATGTCACATAGTTGACTGATACTAAGAAAATTGTGACTGATTCCTTATACTACTATGACATTTGCACGTCTCATATCTTTTCCCCCAAACCTGGACTTTCATGAGCTAGTAATCTTTAAGACTTCATTTTTTTTTCTAAAATTAACAACTACTTCTTTGTCATATTTAATGCATGTAACACAATATTTATTACCTGTCATTTGAGATGTGCCACCACTGTCAAGGATCCACATGTAATAATGGTCTGATGCTTTAAAGGAAATTTCTACCACCACTATATTCTCATTATTTTTCTTCTTGGTCCATATTTTTTCCTCCACACTCAGTAAAGAATGATACTTTTTATATTTCTCAGAGTATGATATAATAGCTTCATCTTACAAAGCTGCAAATCTATTTTTCATTTTCAACTCACCTGTTGGTTCAATGATATGTTGATTGAAAACATTTTGATTATGCTTTGGAACATTCCTCTATATAGTTTATGTAGAATATCTAGCCATGTGGCCAAATCCTCCAAACCAAAAATAGTTTATTTCGAAATATATTCTAGAGAACCATTCTCTATATTGATTCCACTTTTGTTTTGGTGCCCTTAGATATCTCTTGGCTATGGAACACACATACTGTGAATGTCCCATATTTACACAACAGTAAAACCAGTTATAAGGTGCATTCCTTCATGTCACTTCTTCACAGCTATTTCCCCTCTGGGAACTCTAAATATTCTGATTCTTCTTTATCCCCAAATCAACCATCAATCTCGGAATGGGTGCTTGCGGTCTGACTTCAATTTTCATAGATTTTTGTTTTCGACCAAACCCCCCATCAGCCTTATCATATGAACATAACTGAGGATTCATTTCTTTTGAACCACTATGATCCACTTTTATATTCTAAGTTTTTTGAGTGATCCACTTTCCCGATTCCCCAGCAAGAGTCAAGAGTTTTCTTGATCCTTAAACATTTTCTGCAAGCTGACAACTTCTCCTTCAGGTTCTTCAATACACTTGATTTTATCTTCCCTTATGTTATTAATTCCATAGATCTTCCTTTTCTGTTCTTCATCTTTGAGTTTATATTCATCAACCATTTTTGAGCTCCCTGACCTAGAAGACTTTTGGTTTTCATTTTATTTTTTCAGCTCATACTTCTCTTCTTCCTGCTATTGCATCTAGAGTTTGGCATCATGTACCACCTTTTTGATTTTATTTTATTTATCTCGAAACATCTATCTCTTCAATATATTCTTCTAATTTAGCTTCCATGTCAACTCTTCCATCAACTTCATCTTCATCTTCATCGACATTGGTTTCATTATCTTTCTGATAACTATCGACAACTGCTACTAACACATTTTCTCAATGATCTATGCAGTTCTCTATCTCTTCAACCTCATCAACCTCAAAATCTTCTTGAACTATCACATTCTTTTGAAAGAATGTTATTCTTCTTAAATAAACTTCCCTTAAATAGTTTCTTTCCTTTCACATAGGCTGAAGGATTCTTCTTGTGACTTTATCTTTATTGACATCATCATCCTCTTCAAACTTTTTAGGGCACCTTGCCACAAGATTTCTATCCATTCAACATCAAAAACAAGAAATCAGATGTTTCCATTTAAAATTTCATTTTCCTCTTTGAAGGGTTGAGTAGTGGAATCACATCACCTCACATGTCTCTCCTTCTTCTATATAATCTTAAATGGTGAGATTCTTCATGGTCTTGAATGACACCTTTTTGAATTTCCCCTTTTTCACAGCATCGTTATCATTATTTCTCATTTCATTTGCAACAAGGGTCTTATGCAGGTTATCCAATGTTAGCTCTTTCGAGTATTTATCATCCAAAACTAAAACATTAATATCGAACTGATGTAGAAGTTTCCTCAAGATGCGCTTCACAATATTTATGTCTTCAATAACTTCTCCAAGACCTCGAATGTCTTCAACTAAATCATTTACCATGTAAAATAATGCATTAACATACTCATTAAGGTTCATTCTCAGAACTTCATAATTGTTCCACAACACTTGCAGCTTTGCCTCAATGACCTTCAAATCACCTTCATATATGTTCAATAGCTTTTCCCTTATAGTATGTAATTTTTTTCATGAAATCACCTTCGTATAGATAGAATTGGATAGGGATCCCCCTAGTGCATTGATTCCATTGGCGCCAACATCTAATTCTCTTCGCTTAGCTTCTGATAATGTACCACTCTTAATATTTGTTATTATTCCATGCATTGCTGCTGTGAACACATCCATTCCCAAAGATCAGAAGTAGTGTGGCATCTAATTCTTCCATATCTAAAAACTATTCCCATCGAAGATCAGAATCCCTTAGTGATTTGTGACCTCCATTTGAGAATGAAACAATGATATCAACCTTTCCCTCTGATACAAATTATTAGGCCCACTAGGCTAGATACCCTGAGGGGGGTGGGGGTGGGGGGTGGGGGGGGGGGTGGTGAATCAAGGTATGAAAAATTCAATCAACTTCCCCTTTGGATCTAGCTTTGTTGTTAGACAAAACCCTCCTCTATCTCTCTTTACCATTGTAGATTATGAATGAATCTTAAAGCACACATAGGGCACACCAATTATAATTGGTTCACCCTCACTAACCTACATCCAATAATCATACACCAGTGATGTGTCGGTTTACCAAATCCACTATAACTACACTACTATTTACAAGTTTTAAGAGGACTCACTATCCCTTCTCGTTTACAACCACTCACAATTTGACAACTCACTACTCTCTCAACTGAAGTGAGGTCACTATTTATTCAGAATATCCACTCATAATTTATAGACTTATATGTCTCTTCATTATTAGAAATGAATGCATACTCCACTATATGTAGATTCTCTATTGAAGACCAAATTTAATCCACTGATGAATACCCCTTTTCCACTGATCACTAAGAAACACTGTTTGGAAATACCTTTGCAAAGCACCCTACTTCACGAAGATCACAATTTCATGATGCTCAAAGAAGCCTTCGTGAAGTACCTACCTCTTCGTGAATCACACACATTCACAAAGCTCACCAGCTTGTGAAGCACACAACTTCTCATAGCTTAGACCTTCATAAATCTCAATCCTTCGCAAAGCTTAGTCCATCGCAGATATCAAGTCATCACAGAGAGACTTCCTTCATGATGCTCATTGAGCCAACAAGGAACACACCTCTTTCGCAGAGCTAGATTAGCCACTACGAAGCTCCTTCTTTTGAAAATCACACTACCTTCACAAAATTCCTTCATGATTCAAGTTTAAAAAAAAATTCTTGGAAAACTCTCTACTTCTCTTGAGGGGATGAAGGAATATTTATAAGAAATTCCACTGACCCTAGATCATTCCGCACAAAGTCAGTGCCACGTCAGCTCAAATCATAAAGCTCTGAAATTTTGACAAAAAAATCCCTTTATATCTCGAAGCACAAAAAATAATTTCAGATCATGGAACTCGTCGTAATCATGGAGCGTTCCGTTAATTTCTTCACACTGACATTTCAAAGCATCGCCGCAATGCTCTTCGCCTCTACTGTTTGTGAAGCTCATCGTAATCGTGAAGAACACTGTCCACATTCATTATGTCTTCATGAAATCCATATCAAGAATCCCATCTTCATGAAACTCATTCCATTTCCATATTTTTATGAGATTTTCATGTAAATCCATATTTCGTGATCCTCACCAAATCCCAAAATTTTGGAACCCAAAAAATTAGGAAAACACTAGGAAATGGCGCCACCTACTATCTGTTCTTTTCTACTACCTCCAGATCTTCTCTTCCTTTGTCATGGTTCTTTGTCAAAATGGATTTTCAACAATATATTTGGAACTTGAAAATTCACCATGGAAACCTGCATTGTCTACAAACACAACCAACCCAAAAATGATGCAATTGTACCTTGATGGATTTCCCCCAACAATAATGGTATTGAAATAGAATCACGAACGTAAGACTTAGCTATAGGAGTTGTAAGATAAGGGATTTATTCATACAAGTATGCCAACTTGGGTATCACATATGTTGTTTTCTAAGAAGGGCACAATGGATCTATGATTTTGTGTTGATTATTGGAAGTTTACCCATATCAATTTGAAGAACTAGTATCCTCTTTCGCATATCGATGATCTATTTGACTAGTTGGGAGGAGCTTCTGTGTTCTCAAATATAGACTTGAGATTGGGGAATCATCAACTGAGATTTTAGACATATAATATACCAAGAACTTATTTCAAAATTAGGTATGTCCTATACGAGTTCATCATAATTTTCATTTGGGTCGATAAATACAGCATCATTGTTTATGGACTTGTTGAATTTGATCTTTAATTCGTACATGGATCAGTTTATTGTGGTGTTTGTGGATGAAATCTTGTTATACTACAAGAAACATGATGATCATACCCAACATATTAACATCATCCATAGTACATTTAGATATCATCAGCTATACACCAATGTATCTAAGTGTCCGTTTTGGATCAATTAAGGACACTTATTGGGAAACATCATCTTAAAGAAAGGTCTTCCAGTGGATCCAGAGAAGGTTCATGTAGGGGTTTCTTGGTAGTAACCCAAGAATGTATTTGATATCCATAGATTTCAGGGATTATCTTTATATTATCAAGGATTCATCTAGGTATCATCCAATTTGGAAGCACCATTTTTATGCTTTAAAAAAAACGTGATAAAGTTTGATTAGTCAGAATCATGTGATAAGGCCTTCTAAGTGATGAATAAGAATTTGACATCGACACTGATCATGATCCTACCTGATCTAAGTGAGGATTATAAAGTGAATTGTGATGCTTCAGGGACCGAACATAGAGCTTTGTTTATTCAGGGAGATCAAGTTGTGGTATATGTGTCTCAACAATATAAGTAACATGAGAATAACTACCCTATGCATGAACTTGAGTTGCCATTAGTGGTTTATAACATAATGTTTTGGTGACATTATCTATTTGGAGAGAAGTTTATGGTGTGTACTAATCACAAGAACATAAGGAACATATTCTCGCAATGAGATTGAATCTTCAACAATAGAGATGGGTTGATTATATGCAATATTTCAAATTTTAATTGTAATATATGCTTGGGAAAGTAAATAGTGTGGCTGATGTGTTGAGAAAGAAAAATCATAATTAGATGGAAGATGAGTCAAATTCTTAGTGAAATATGATGGATTTACTAGCTGAGATACATTTGGGGGATTAGAAGAGTAAGTAACATATAACTCTAGTATCATTTTTAGTGGAGTCTATGATTTTGAGATGGATCTGAGATATTTTGTATGAGGATTTAGAGTGACTAACATTGAGATAAATCCTTGATGGTGGGGAGTCACCTTTCTATTAGAACCTATATGTGGATGAGATCATTTATGTTAGAAATAAGGTTGTTAATCCTATGAGCATTCAAGAGTATATCATGCGGGAATTTCAACCTTCAAAGTGGGAATTAAATCTAGGTGTGACCAAAGTTAACCATGACTTACAATGATAGTTTTGGTGGCCAGGCATGAAAAATGAGATATTTAGGTTCATGACACTATTCTGCACATGTTAGAAGGTGAAGGTAGAGAATCAAAGAACTGGAGGTTTTCTATAGCTGTTTCCCATTTTGGAATGGAAGCGGTATTACATGATAATGGTTTTTTTGGTATACCTTCAAAAAATGACAAGGAAGAATGATTCTATTTGGGTTATTGTGGATAGACTGATGAAAGTAGCACATTTAATGCATATACATGAGATAATATCAATGGAGCAGTTGGGAGATTTGTATGTTCATAAGATAGTTCGTCATTACGGAGTGCCATAGAATATAGTTTTAGATCCTGACTTAAATTTCACTTCACCCATGTGGAAAAGATTTCATAAGGCACCTGGTACATAGGAATTATTCGGTATGGCCTTCCACCCAAAGAAAAATAGACATTCAAGGTGTACTATACATGCACTTGAGGATATGATGCAGGTGTGTGTTCTTGAATTCAGTGGATCTTGGTAGAAATACCTATATTTTGTGGAGTTTTCCTATAAAAATATCTATCAATAAATGATAGAGATAGAATAATATGAAGAACTTTATGGTAAGACTTTTAGATCACCGTTATGATGGAAGGAGGAAGGTGAGTCTAGGCTATTGGGTCCAATTCTTGTGTAGGAGACATCGATGTAGGTACAACTGATTCAAAAATGCAATTCTATGGTTTAGAGTAGAAAAAAGGCATATGCTGATAGACATTGATGACCCCTATCATTTATAGAGGGTTATCATGTATTCCTTCAGGTGTCACCTACATTGGGTAACCACATGATACAGAGGCAGGGCATGTTGGTGGTCAGGTTCATTTGAACTTTTGTGGTTGTGGAGAGAATTGAGCCGGTTGTGTACTGATTGGATCTTACACAGACATCCAGTGCTATGCATGATGTTCTCCATGTTTCAAAACATCAGAAGTATCACCTTGAACTTTCTCATGTAATCGATCTAGATGACGTTGAGTGTGTAGTAGATGTGCCCTTTGAGGTGAATATGATACATGTGTTGGATCATAGTGGGAAAATGTTGTGGAGAAAGATGAAGACAATAATTTCTGTATTGTGGAAACATGGGAATGTGTAGGAGGAAACTTGGGAATGGGAATTAGATATGAGGGATCAATGGCCCAATCTTTTCAGCTCAAAATCATAGGGATGCTTGGGAGTGAAGCTCAAGGATGATCTGTTATAATGTGGGGATATTATGATCCTAACCTTTTTGGGCGTCATCTCAGGCATATTTATATGTACACTTTTCCCTCAGGATGAGTAATTTTTTATTGGGTTGTGCATTGGGGTCTGTCTGGGAGAATTTTGAGAAAAATTGAAGGTCAAAGCATTGTGTACGGTTGGTGCATGGTTAGTGAAAACTGTGCATCCCATCCCAGCAAACTATGCAATCATGGACAATGGGGAGTTTCCTGGCCAGCACACGGATTTTCAAACTGTGTTCCCTAAAATGAGAAATTTTGGACCACTAAAATAATAGGCCAACAATTGGAACATGGTTAGGAAAACCCATGCACCCCTACCTAGGAATTTGGGTAAAATACTTGTAGTGGCTTGAAAATTCAATTTTAATTCCCCCAAACCCCCAAAACTCATCCATTTAAACCCAAACTTGGACCATTATGATTTCTAAAAATTTTATGGAATTTTAGAGGGAATCAAAGGTCATTTTTTTTAGTTCATTTCAATTTAAACCCCATATTGAAGATTTTATCCTCTCCTTGTAAGTGGATCCGATCTCATTGCTTTCTCATTAATCCTCCTTCAATATAGAATTCTTTTTGTGCAATGATATATTATGTTTATCTAGTTATAGAAACAAATTTATTAAATCTAGATTGAGGCTTGTGTATCTAGATAAATAATTAATGGATACTATTTTGTTAATCTTTATTTAGGGGTTTAGATCTAGATCCTGGTCTACGTTGTTTTGGTGCTCATTGTTTTGGGGATTTTCATTGGGAAATTTCTCATCAATGAATAATCCTTGGGGGTATATTATTAAATTAAAAAATTAATGATATTAATTACATGTATGTGATTGTAGAAATTTATAGGATTATTTAAGAAATTAAAATTCCTAAATTAATTAATTAATGAAGTCAATTAATTAATTTAGGAAATTAGGGTTTTCATTGAGTAATGGAATTATGGAACTAAGATTATTAATTGATAAATAAATTTACATAGCATTTAACTGTGGAATTGTGGACGGTTAATTATTGGGATAATTATAGTAATATTGAATATTTAATTGGGGAAAATTAATTATTGAATTGTAAATTGAGAATAATTACTTGGTGAATTAATTATTAGATGTTGAGTTTGTGAAATGGTTAATTAATTATTGAATTGTTTACCAAAAGATATGTGAATAATTAATTAGTGAATTAATTAATGGGAATGATAGAGTTGATTAATTAATTAATTAATTATAGGAAATTGATACTATTAATTAATTATATAATTAATTAATTTATGAATTAATTAATGGATTTTGATTAATTAATTTATGAATTAATTAATGATTTTTTGGTGGTTAATTTTGATAAGAGGATTAATGTTGTTCAATTCTGGTTGACATATCAATGTGAAAACATGTTACAATGAGATACTTGTAATATTGTGATATGGTATGATATATATATTCATATGTTATAAATGAGGTGCTAGAAATGATGAACTACGCCAATGATGTAAATGAATAGTTGAGAAATGGGGTACTAGACATGATGATCTACACTAAGGATATACAAATATATATATATATATACAAACATATATATGCCTAGATGATAAATGCTGTTTTAGACATGACGATCTACAATAATGATATATCCATGGTTGATAAATAGGGCGATAGACATCGTGTTATAATCCAATGAAATATATGCATGGTTGAGAATTGTGGTTCCATACATGACATTATATGACCATGATATATATGCATGATTGATAAACAGGGCACTAGACATGGTGTTCTACACCAAAACATTTGGCATTTTTCAATGGCTCTATGTGTATATAATAATGAAATATAAGTGACATGGATAATGTTACCCCATGTACCATAATGAAATGCGAGTCGAATATGTAATATAGTTTAGAACTGAAATGTCCCGAAGTAGGTATTGAGGTATGGGAGTCCTAGGGAACCCATCGGTCTATGTGGTTTAATATTTATTAACTGATAATGTGATAAGTGTTTACTTATGCATTGTAATTATTTGTTTATAAAACCGCATACACTTGTTATTGATTTTATTTTTTTGAAATCATTGGTGGTGGACTACTGAGATATACTCACACCCAACTCAAGTTTCTTGATTGGTACCTGAATATATTTCATGGATGTTGGATAGGTTAAGGGAAAAGGCCTTGTGTTAGATTGCTGAGTTGGGATGGTGCTTGGATGAGGGAAGCAGACGTGGTTCGGGACCCCCATAGTAGTTATAAATGTCTTTATTTTTAGTTTTCTTTTTACACAATTATCACATACATTACCACAGAATGTTTTCTTATTTTGTTGTATATTTTATTTTTTGCATTGATTATCATGAAATATTTGTATTGTTTATGGTTATATATAAGTTTCCTCTACTATTTATTATTTTTGTGGGTGTATTAATCAGATAAAAGATGGTATAATCTCTACATGATCAACTTATCAGACCCTTGATACTAGTGGACAACCTCTGGTGTTTGGGGAGATGCACCTGAGGCCATGTAACCAACTGGATCAGGGAACCGGTGTGTAAAACCTGGGCTGGGATGTTACACTTGGTGGTGTGTGAGATAATGATTCCTAATCTTTTTTCACACATAGTTCTCCCACAATATAGGATAGTTCTTCAATTAATTTTTATATAAATGCATGTTAGATGTTTTAACTCATGAAATCCTTTTAATGGATATCTTTTATCTAATTGTTGAGAATTTTTGGGAGATCCAATAAATTGACTCTCTAACATTAGTGGGGGACTTTTCAATTAATTATCCTCTAAACGAATCATCTGGAATATTTTTTCATTATTCATCATCCATTGGTAAAATAATACCATGAAATGGTGATATTGAAATGGTTATTGTGGTTTGGAAGTTGTTAATCACTTAAATATTAACCAAAATTCATACAGAGTATCTCAACTTGGTTACCCAATACTATAGATTTAAATCCTTATCTAAGAGATCTATGAAGATGGGAAGTATTTCAAGAGGAATTCCTTTAAAATCCCATCTGATGTGGTAACATACCCCAACTAGAAGTTACATTTCTACTCCATAGAAACCCCTTAATAGTGATGTGAGAAAAATTCAAGCTCACTTGATCTTCTTATATACCTATGTCCATGAAATTAATTTAAACATCATAAAAATTATCATAAATTCTTATTAGGGTCTTATCCTATAATGAAATTAAACATTGGAAGGAGTTATCTCTTAACAGTTCTCAGTTTAAAAACATGTTGGTTATTATGTGATTTAATTTTATTGTCATTGTTTAAATTAGGGGCACAAATCTCTCTAAATGTTTGATTCAATTATATAAAACTGGTTTCCATGTTTTCAAATTATAAAGTATTTCTGGTGGAAGAATATGTGGATAAAGAGTTTGTTAATGTAACTGTGATAAATTGATCCTACTATTATTCTATGAATTTTAACTTTCTTAGTATATCAAGAACTATATGTGCAATTACTTGATCAAAACCAATAAGGTGAGATGATATGAATTTGGTAATTTGTAGAAATCACTTCATTTTAAAAAATATGGATAAATCTAAAATATTGGACTCCTCGACAATGACACCAATTTAGAGGAGAATCCTATCACATGGGGGTTCTGTAAAATATGTTCTGAACCCAAATAAATGCAGTGGTTGTGGGAGTTGGGTTGTCTCCCATATAGGATAATGTTATGTGTGTGTTTCCCTTCTATATCATGGGTTTTATTTCATAAAAAACAATAATTTAAAATGGATTAGTTATATGTTAAATTTTAAATGTAGTAACCTATCCTCAAATAATACTCTCATATTTCCATTTAAATCATTATCCTTATTTATGTTGTCCAATTTTCTCTCTAATCATGAGAAATACAACTTGATTATACCCGCATGGAACTTTTTGATTAACTAGAGTGACATTATAACCACACCAACATTCAATATCCCCTAGTCTAGTAATATGGTTTTTTAATTATACATAAGTCAACACACTAGTGTTGATCATAAGAAATATAGATGACCTAAGTGACCTATGTGTGAAATCTATTGATGAAGGTAAGGTAAATTATAATTTTATGTAATATGGAAAACTATTATTGATTACATAGATTGAATAAGTATAGAGATTAGAAAAGTATATTGAACAATATAATTTGAAAAAATAATGAATGGGGGATAGGGGGAATCTCTTCAGCTCATTCACTAATGTCTTAGTGTGACAAAACTGTGGTTATTTTAGGAAGAAAATGAGATAAAATAAAAAGATTAAAAATGTATCCACAAATATGGATTTATGATCACAATAACCCTTGCGATCTAGTGAAAAATGCTAATTTTATAGAGGACACTCCATGTTCTTCAATATTCCATCCATTATCATGTGATTAACTTGAGCTTCCCACCTAGCTCAGCCAACATGTCCACACCATTTCTAAAATTTTGAGCTAGCATTAGTTTCTTCCTATAGTTACTACATGCACAATCGATGGTCATGATTTTTCCAAATCGGTGAACTCAAATACTTTCTGTTAAAACATTCTTACCCCCTGAACAAATATGTGTTAATTCAAAAATTTCATTACTGGATTCAAGGGAATATTAAGATGAGTGTTTCCTTATCATAATGCTAGGGGTTTGGAGATATGATGCATGCACTGCGTTTGTGGAGTTATATCTTCTTCTGGTCCATAACAAAATTGTCTTGGGTCAATGATGTTGGCCTCATCTTATCCATATATGGGTCTTGGCACTAGAAATGGGCCAAGATAATGCTGGGTATGGCCTGGAATGAGGGTTAATTTCACCTTATTGTCTTTTATTTCATTATAATATTTTTTCCTATTTTTTATTTTTATTATTAGAAGAGTCCACAACTCAATTTATTCACTACTTCATCATCGTGATTTCATCTTGTTTGTTATTCATGTGTGCATGCCCATTCTCATAATTCAGATTCAAATGCTTCAATGACTTTTCATCAATAATGGAAATTCATGTCTGGGTTAGGTTTAATCCACATCATCAATTTTAGAGAATTTATATAGTGCATTGAGGTATTTTAGAGAGTAATAGTTGTGTGTATCTCTTCAAAATTACCATGAGTTCATTTGGGAAGATGAGTTCCATATCATTTTTAATCGTACCTTCCCATGAAATAAATCATACAATAATTTAATATATTGATTATTATTATTATTATTATTATTATTATTATTCAACCTCGGTACATGTCTCATTATCTTCTCTATCATCTAATTGGTACATGTAATTTCTTTAACCTGTGGCTCGGTGTTCCTGTCATATTCATCTCAACACATGGGGTGGTTTAGTAGTAGGTTCTATTCATTCATGGATTAGTTCAATGTGGTGAAATTGGATTCTCCATTATTTGTTGCAACACTAATTTTATTTTTTCATCCATAACAAGTTTTAGGGTTCAGTAGTATGTGTTCTTTAATGTGGCAGCACAACTCTAGAAGCTTCAACATTGGCACATTTATCCATAAGTTGACATATGATTCTAGTTACCACCCACATGGATTTGAGCTATGGTTATCAACATCAATAGGATTTCGCAGGAATGTATGAAATTTTATAGAGTGTTTAAAATTATAGGACCGAAAAACTTCTTTGATAAAAATAATATTTCACTTACCTCTATCCATTGTAAAAATCTGAAATGGTGGAATTATAAACAGAATACATTCAACACTCTACATAGGGATGTATATGGTTTATGTTTCCCTTCATCCTTTGAGTGTAAGGGGATTATATTTAAAGGGATTCTACAATGAATAACCCACCATAATTTACTCCATCCACAATGAGTATTAATGTATGGACATTGATTTCCATCAATGTAAAAAAATAAATTGTTTAAACTGAATTTAATACATAAATAAATAAATAATTTATAATGTATCGTATCAATATTTATAGGATATAATTTATTGACCCATTATTTATTACATTATTAATTAAATTTATGGACTATTTATTACATTCTCTCACTTGGTCAAAACTAATAAATGAGATTGAATTCAATCTCTCTCTTTAAAAATAATCCTGATATATGGATCATAGTAGTATTTCCTCCAAATAACAAGTATTTCATTCAATTTATGACAATAAATATTTTTATCTTAAAATAACAATACGAATAAATCTTAACCAAATGGTTTATTCTCCACATGAACAAAACATAACCATATGGTCTTTTCTGTAGTCCCAATAATATTTCTCAAGTAATGGTTGTGTACACTTAAAATAATGAGATAAATACTTAAATATATATATATATATATATTAATATAAAATTAAAAAAATTTACAATGTATAACTTAATCCCATACATATTAGATAATCGTAAAATTTAAATAGAGGTATTCCCATACTCAAAGGATCGACCATCATTAATTCGTTGATGATGTGCTGGATAAACACCTTTTTATCTTTAACATGATCACAATAATATAGGATTCGAGAGACAAGCCTATAATTCCTCTCAACAAATCCATATGAATCTGTAATCAAATTACATATGATGCATCAACCATATATTTAATGTCAAAACATTTGGAGAGAAGTTGCTTAAACCCATATAGAAAACCTTTATCAGTAGTGTCAAGTAAAATTCCATCTACATATAAAACAAGAAAAAATATTTTACTTCCACTATATTTCTGGTATATACACTGATACATAATGTTTTCTTCAAAACCAAATGAAGTTATTACATCCTAAAACGATAAATACCACTGTCAGGACTATTGTTTTAAACCATAGATCAACCTTTTGAGATTGCACACCAAATTCTAACCATTACTAGAGATTAATCCTTCAGGTTGTTTCATGAAAACCTTATCATATAGATTACCTTTCAGAAAAGAAGTTTTAACATTCATTTTCTATAATTAAAAATCATAATTATCTACTAATGATAATATAGTGAATAATAAATCCTTTTTTGTATATTGGAAAAATGTGGCAATATAATCGATCCCTTCCTTTTGAGTGAACCCTTTTTGAACTAGTCGGGCCTTATATCTTTCAATGTTTCCTAATGATTTTTTTGGTTTTTATAAACCAATTTTACATCCAATAGGTTTTAAAACAAACAAAAAATAAACAATGTCCCAAACATCATTACTCTTCTAGGAACTCCACTCCTCCACCATGGCACTAAACCACATTTTAACTCTTCATAACTCATGGCATGTTAATATGTTTTCTGATCAATTTTGACTCTAGTATTTTAGTCAGATTCTTATGGATTCACTATATAATCACTATAAATTTATGGATTTATCATCCTTGTGGATATTCTCAATGTTTTACCATTATTTCTTTAATGAATTTGTGTTTCAGCTGATCATTCGGGGGTTCCTAATTTCAGAATGATTTGATCCAAATGATGATTATCAACTATTTTTGGAATTCTATTTGATCGAAAATGAGGTTTATTGTGAAAAATTATCAATATATCACAATAGATAGAGGGTTTATCTTCTGAATGGTATTTATCATAATTTTTTTGATAATATCACTCCCACTAATCTAGACATTTAATTTTTGTTTTCATTTCTTGATTCAACAATTCCAGTGTTCAATGATGGACCGTAAAAACAATTTCTTTTAAACCTTTAAGAATATCTAATGAAGTATCCAACAATGGTCCTATGATCCAAATTAAATTTATGTGGATTATAAATATGAACTTCTTGAAGGTATCCCCAAATGTGTACATGTTTCATAGTCGGTTTCCAACCCATAAATAATTCAAAAAGTATTTTTGAAACTGGCCCTATTAGAACCTAATTCAAAAATTATGATGCAGATTTAAGTGAATCAATCCCCAAGAATTTATATAGTGTAGAGTTACTAATCATACATCATACAACATCCAATAATGTTTTGTTTCATCATTCAATTACTCTATTTTTTTCGGGTGAACAAGACATTGTGTATTGTTAAAATATTCCATTTTCTTGAAGAAACCTTGCAAATAGACCATGAAATTTTCCAACTGTAGTGTACCTCCCATAATATTCTCCACCTAGATCTGACCTCATGATCTTGATTTGTTTACCACATTGTTTCTAATCTTCATACTTAAGAATTCATTGGCGTCATGTGCTTCATTTTTGTTATGAAGCAAATAGAGATACATATTATGTGAATATTCATCAATGAATGAAATAAAAAAATTACTATATAAATCCATTTCTAACCTAAATATGTCTGTATGCATGATTTCTAATATGGATGAACTTTTATTTTCACTTTTCATGGAGGTATTGTTTTTATTTCCCATAATGAAATCCACACAGGTTTCAAAATTAGTGAAATCAGTAGAACTAAGTACCCCATTCTTAACTAATCATTGAATCATTTATTTAGATATATGACCTAATATATAGTGTCATAATATTGTAGATTTTTGTTTTTTTTGGAGCATTATCAATATATTGGTCTCTCCCATTTCTGACACAAGCCTTTCCTCCTCTTGAACACGAATACTCATTAATTCATTAATTGACAATTTATCATTACACGTGTTATAAGATATTTAAAATGTCCCATATTGATATGGAAGAGTGTTGAGAATATAATTCACTAGAAACAGTTTGGATATATCACCCTCATGATTCCTAAGTTGAGCTGCAATATCCATCGTCTGTATGATGTTTTCTCTCACACATTTCATTGTAGTGAGTCTCATAGATCAGAACTTCATGATTAATGTACCTTCTAATTCTTTATCTGAAGAGATGAAATTCTCATATTTAGATTTTATCAAGTTACGAACATTATTATGCTAATTTACAAAACTATGAATTCTAGAACATAATTTAGTTTTTATGAACATCATACTAAGATGGTTTGATCGCTCCCAATGTTCATAGAATGTTGTATCATCGAGTGTGAGATCATTATTAACTGTAGGTGGTTTGTCTTTCTGAATAGAATAATGAATTTCCATCGATATTAGATGAAAATGAATTATATACTTCCAAATTTTATAGTTGTCACACATTAAATCATAAATGTCAAAGTACGTATTAGGAAAACATAATGGTATAACTCCAAATTAAATAGACACTAATTAGTCCAAATTAAAAAAATTACATAGAAAATTATATCAACATGATTCTAAAAAAGAAAAAATTTCATGTGGGAGAAATTTAAATTTAAAAGATTTATGAAATTAATTCAGAATAATCAAGTAAATTCTTAAATTAATTGAATTATAATTTCATAATTCAACAAACCATACGGAAAAATATTAAATTTTAAATATTCATATTACCTATGGGAAAATTATGATATTAAAATTTAATATTTCATCAAATGAAAATATAATAAAAAATTCTAAACGATAAAATTTAATATATATTTTTGATATTTTATTTAATGTTATATATTTCAAATATATTTTTTATATGATTATGAATTATGTGGAAAAACCAATTTAATAAAGTGTAAAAAAAATCATAGAATTATCAATTTATAGTTTGATTCAAAAATTACTAAATTTTAATTTGATAATTGAACATACCATAAGACAAAATATTAAATTTTTAATATTAATAATACATATGGGAAATTTATTGAAATTTAACTTAATATTTCTCCCCTAAAAATATAATAAACATTCTAGTGGGATGAAATTTATAGTATTTTTCATATATCATTTAATGGGATTTAATGAATATATAATTTTTATTTAATTAAGAACTATATAGAAAAAATCCTAAAATTGGAAATTGATAATTTAATTCATAAACTATCAAATTATAATTTTATAACTCAACAAACCATATAATAAAATATTAAATTTTTAATTTATATAATACTTGTGGGTAAATTATAAAAATTAAATTTAATATATCATTTAATGAAAATATAATAAAAATCCATGTTGGAGAAAATTTATTATATTTTTAATGTATCTTTTAATTTTATTTAATTAATATTTACTTTTTATTTAATTATGAACATTGTGGAAAACCCCCTTTTTAAATAATTTTTTCAAAAATAAAAGAATTATCAATTGATAGTTTAATTCCTAAATTATAGAATTTTAATTTCCTAATTCAACAAACCATATGAAAAAATATTTAATTTTTAATATTCATAATATTTTTTTAGAAAATAAAGAAAATTAAATTTAATATTCCATTTAAGAAAATAAAGATATATAAATATATTTTTATTATTAAAATTTTGATAAGTGAATTTATTATTTAATATTATTTTACTGAATATGTAAATTTTAATTAATCATAAATTTTGTGGAGAATCCTAATTTAATAAAATATACCAAATATCATGACTTATGAATTTAGGATGTATAGAACATATTTAATTATCAAAAATTAAGAAATGAAGAGGATAATTGAAGACACGGAAAGGAATTATTTACAAAACTAAAAATTCAAAAGAGTTTTCTCTAAAACAAATCTTAGGAAGTTATATTACATGATATAGGTATAATACTCACTCTATTGCCAATTTTACTAAATTTTACAGAATGTTTAACATTTTAGGATCGGGAAATTTTGTGAAAAATAGAAAATTTCACTTACCTCTAGCCATTGTAAAAATTGGAAATGGTGGAATTAGAACCTGAATGCCTTCTATACTCTGCATGGGGGTGTAGATGATATATGTTTCCATTGATTGGTTGATTACATGGGGCTTATATTTATAGGGGATTTTACCATCAATAACCACCCACAATTTACTCCGTCGATACAGAGTATTAATGTATGGACATTGATTACCATAAATGTAATAAATAAATTGTTCAAAATGAATTTAATACATTAAATAAATATATAATTTATAACATCCATATATATAGATTATATAATTTAGTGGACCAATATTTATTCCATTATACATTAAATTGATGGACCATTTATTACATGGAACACATGTAGTACAGTCCTAGAAGATTCCATCATCCAAAAAGCAAGATGTGAAGGTGAAGGTTCTTCATTATACTTTTAGTCTGATGTAGGAAGATCTTCTCTATCACACCTCAGGCTAATTTGGTTCATCACCTTCCATGATTCATTCTTAGGGTCTACTCCAATAAATTTAATTGATTCTTATCATGTTGGGTTTTTCATCTTCATGCATATCTACTCATGTTTCAATTTTTCTTTGGTGTCATGAATCTTATTCATAGTGAAATTGAATTATATAGTATTCCATATCAAATAGAATCATCCAATTTTTTTAATAGTGGATCCTGTCTCAAATGTTGTTCTACCTGTTTCTGATATTTGGTAAACTGTAAATTGATTTTAGTATGAATGTCAATAGTGGGTCTATCATGTTTCTTATATAGGATGATGATTTTTAATATTTCATGGTGTTTTAGATTTAATAAGTATGTTTTAGATCCATTATTCTTCATTTGACATTTTTTAGTAGCTTCATCAATATATATCTTCCACATATAAGCATGATGATTTTTTAATTATCAAATGCTTAATTAATTACGAGGTGTGATTGATAAAAAAATTTATTTGTAGTTGATGGAGGTTGAATGTAGTTGTATGCTTCTTTTTTCAATTAGATTCATCGCTTTATGGGATTTAGAGTTTAGTTGATTGACCATGGAGAGAGATACGGTCAATTTCACAAGGAGGGAGACTCAGTATAGATGCATGCCTTTGGTATTTTTTGGCACCATAGACAGATGAGAATTGTCAATTTCACCATTTTGATTGATCGTTGTGTTTTTTATTTTTAGCTGGTTGCTTGACCACATGAGGAATGGAGGGTGTGTTTGCTTCATTACTTCATAAAATTATTGATTCTGCTTTAAAAAACAACGATCTTATTAAGAACAACTTTTTTTTAATTAATTATATATATAATAAAAATGATTAAACATCAAAAGTTTATCTTCTGAAAAATAAATTACAAAATCATATAAAATTAATTTTAATCAAAAAATTAAAAAAAATATTTTTAATTAAAGGATTATTTGTTTGAAATCATATAAAAAAATTCAATATTTTCATATTTCAAATAAAATCATAATTTTTTAGAACAATTTGAATTTTAATTTAAAAATTAATGTATGGATCTCAATTAATTTAAAAATTAATGGAATAAATAAAACAAAAAAACAAATCCTTTCAAAATTTTAATTTCAAAATGATTTTTTTAAATTCACAGTTTAATATAAGTATATATTTCAATTTTAACTTTTTTTTTCAAAATCTTGTAGGGATTTTCCATTATCTCTAAAAATGAATAAATCATTGAAAATAATAAAGTGATAAAATTATTTATTAAAGTAAAACTTCTCAAAATAAACAAAAAGTGGATTAATAAATAGGTTTTTTTATTAAATTTGGATGTATTTTCCTTTAATAACATACATTTTTTTGGATTTACAAAACTCATTAGTTTTCAACAATTATTCTTTCTACAAATATAGCTAGATTTATTAAGATGCTAACACACATATTGTCCATCACCCTTGACCATACTTATTTATTAAGTGCTCCAACATTAATCCCTTGGGAATGATAACAAATCTTATTTTCAAAAAATCAAAAATCAATCTATATGGATTTCTTATAATCTCCATGTCTGGATTTTGTGGACAATACACAACATAATTTTTATCCAATTTAGATATTGTTAAAAGAGTCAATATTTATTGTTTACACCGTAGTTAGAAGAACCATAACATAGAAATGCACATTGATGTATTACAGTGACACAAGAATATTTGAGGATTCCATGTTGAAGAGATGTGGCTCTTTAAAGAGGAATTTCAGAGTAATTTTCATGCAATAGAACTTTTGACCTATATAATCCATTAGAAAATTAGTCTAGGACACATTCCACATTGGTAAGAAGTTTTCCATGCCACAATAGAAAGGGATACGCCGTAATTCCCTTAAGTATGATATAGTTCACACCATAACAATTAATTTTTCAATATAGGGTCCAATTTAAATAAAATTAAAAAAACATGTTATATCTATTATTATAGTTGGCCACACTAAAATAAAAGTGGCTCTTCCGCGATGATGTGTCTACACCATAGTTAGTTTAGAGTGAGATGCGAATAGAGGGGAACCTACCTAGAATCATGTATAGTTAATGGATGAGTTACTATGTGAGAAGAGTGGATATAGTCAACTATTGGAATCCATGCGATAATGCACCTGACCACATTATATTGAAGTGAATAGTACATCATGGAATACCTGAAGACCCTCTAGATGTTCCAAAATTGGAAGTTCAATGTTAAAATACATTAGATCACAACACAACTAGGTATTTTTCATTTAGCTAGTAGTTTCTACTGAAATTAATGGTGGGGAGTTAATTCATCGACTCCTAGGTGTAGAAATCAGATTTAATGGACCCTTTTGAACCCATTAATTACACGAGACACAAAGCATGACCCAAGGAAAGGGGAGATTCAATCCCAACCAATTGATTGAATAGATAAAGAGGAATTATCTATAAAGTTTCCCATAATTTCTCTACATAAAAATTCATGAATGGAGAACTTGGTAAAGATCTGTTTTTTCGATGAAGAATAATGTGTTCTTCCAAAAGAGTGTATAGAAACATGAAGGATTGGTATTTTTGAAGATATTTCCAATGTGGAATAAGATGTCAGTTGTGCCTATAACAAAGTGAAGTTGTTCATGAGATTATAGAAACTAATGGATATTTTTCATCAATGTTTTCTTCATATAAGTGAAGAATAATCCTAGGAAGACATAAATATATAATTTACTCATACTCAAACATTCAATTGATGAATGTGATGCAGGGGAAATGACCAACATCTCCATAAACTATGAATGTGATCCTTTCTACCAGTAGTGATACAATGAAGGAACATTAAAGGGAGTAACCAACAATAATTAGTGAGTTGTCACTTAACACTATAATCTAGTGATCCTAGGCATGGTAGTGACCTATCCTGAACTACAATAAGACGTGATTTTCATAGTGATTGTTTTACATGTAAAATATAGATATAATCTCTAAGAATGTTTCTTACTGAGGGAAAACCGAGTAAAAAATCATGTACATATTTACATTATCTAGTCACACCAAAAAATATCAATAACCTAAAGAAAATTTTGATAAATAGAAATCCAAGTGACCCTCAATGTTAATAGGTCATGATCCTATAGGGTAAGTGAAATAGTTAACAGAGAAAGAGTTTTAATTATCTTAAAAATTGTATACATTGAGTCGCCCCTTGATGTTTAATATCATGCTAAGTACCCTATATAAACATAGTAGTATTTATATATATGGCTTACTTGTAGTGACCCAATGTTTTCATACAAGAAAATTATAATATTTTTATGAAAAGAAAATCCATCAGATATAACTCGAGATCCCAAGGATTAGTATCTTTGGAAAATCAGGGTCATATGTCACTTATACATAATAAAACATAAACATTTATTAAATACTAATTCATTATCCTCATAAAATATCTCATTTTATCCTTATTACACGTAATACAATGTAGTCATACATCAAATAAAGGGGTGATCTAAATGCCCAGTATCGGGAGGAATATAACTGAATGAATTGGAGACATGTATCAATAGTGCATGAGTGAGTATAATAATCCTTATCATTTCATAATAATATGATACTAATCATTATCATAAGGGAATCATTTTACAAGGTAATGGTATATGGGATCTTCACAATAAATAAACATTATAATATCGTTTCCTAATACGACATATTGTATGGAATAAAGCTAGCATCTTGTTCACCCATAACATATGCACATAAATCATAATAGCAAAATTGTGGACAAAGATAACATCATCTTCATGAATAATACATATAATATCATGAGATATATCATATTATAGAATTAATTGGAGTTATATATAATTATAGGATCACCTGTCACATCATAAAATGATGATAATCAAGAACACGACATGAGAAGAAAACATAAAACAATTGTAGTCATGATATAATCCCATATAGAGAATTGGCTTTGATAAATTCATAGTAAAAAAATTAATTTCAGGAATAAAATTTTGGTTTATGATATGAATAAGTGAAATAAAACATTGCCCTAAAACATTATCATTCAATAGTGGATAAGATGCAACTCATGAGGAGACAATGTGATGTTTTTTAACTCAAATACATTACGCAAAATATTTGTTAATGGATTATATTAAATTGTGAATGTGAAGGATCATGTATATAACTAAAAAGAGAATGGATGAATTTTATATGTGAATTTAAGCAAATTAAAATAACATCCATACAAAAAACAATGTGAAAGACGAGATAACCCAAAAAGAGGGAGTTCGGTTTGAGAACCCCCTTACCATAAATTTCTCTTTATTTCATTGTCTTTTATGCATCATTAATAATAAACATAATTACATTAAAATATTGAAGAAGAAGGGAATCATGTTAATTTTTTAACTATTTCTCAATTATAGAAATTGTATTAAATTCCTTAATTCCAATTGTTAAGGGTAAAAGATTTTGATATCACATTTTCTATAAAATATACATCCATGTTTAATTTTAGTGATCTATATTACATTTTATTTATTTATTATTTAGTAAAGATCCAAAAATATTTTAAGTACTTATATATATATATAATAATTTTTTATGATCATTTTTAATGATTGTGATGATTATAGATGTAACGCCCCGACCCAAGATAACCAGAGTCGGTGCGTTATTATATAACATTGGCATGATCACAAGGGATAAAATCCTGAAAGACCAATCATTTTAATATACTTGGAAGTACTAGATACAAACATAAGTTTTAAATTAAATTATCAAATAAAAAAACACTGTGTCTCCTTTTAACACATTCATCTCCATTAGACTATCCTGCAGGTCAGTCTTAATATACTTTTTCGCATCCTGGAAAAAATAAAACATGGAAAGGGGTGAGATGAGGTTCCCAGTAAGGATAAAAATATAACATAAACTTTTATAAATAAGTGTAAACATTTATGGGAATGTATAATACTAAAAATAAGCCTTTTAAACTAAAACATCAGCATAATATAGAAAAGATAAATCAAATAATTCCATTTACGTATTCACATGGATATTCTACTTGTAGAATAATCACATGTAATATCAACATCCAATTTCATAATGATAGAATGCATAATGCCAGACATCATAACCACATAGTCAAGGACTCATGCCAAGACAACAAATAATATTTTTTCAAGGCCTTGTGACAAGACACTAGTTTGACTCGTGATGCCTACTGATGTATCAAGGAGCTACAACAGGCTCCACCCATCACTTACAAAGTGCAATGCATTCCTCATATGAAAAGGTTGAAACATAACATAATCATTCGTATGAAAACTATCATACGAAATGTTAAAACTATAACCATAAACCATGAATGGTATAAAAAGAACACATCCATAGTCAAACATATCACACAACCTTCAATAAAATGTGAAATATTGTATCAAAATAAATCAACTTCAAACAAGTGTAAAATCCATCATAGGATGTTGACATAGATGAAATCAAAACCATTTTAGAGAAATATATCTTTCTATTTGGAAATCATTTAAAAGTCACATTATTATAAAATAATACATTAATTTTTAAAATATTCTTATAAGCTGGTAAGGGAAGCTCTGAAGGTGTTATAATGGTGGAAAATAGCCACACTCATCGTATAGGTTAAAAAAACATTATTTTCTTTAATCTTTTCAAAATTGTCATAAAGGACATTGTTCGGTAAAAGATTGAAATATTACTTTATAAAAATATTATAAAAAGTCAAAAAAAGGGTATAATCGACTTTAAACCATATTCTAGGAAGTTGTAAAAATGTTTTGAAATACATTTCTAAGAAATAAGGATATAGATGATAAAGAGGTACCAGTAGATACTCACGTATAAATAACCTCGGATAATGAAGAGATTGTAGAATTAACCCTTACCTTGTACTTTTCCATTATTTAGGGTAAATTAACCTTTTTTATAATAGTTATATCATTTTTATAAAATTATAAAAGAACCGTATACATAAATATCATATCATATATGATCCTCTAATATTGCTTTGTTAATAATATTTCTGTATTATCATCATTTTTGGTGTCAACTGATTCGTTTTACTTTATATGATTGGTTAAGTTAGCCATGTTTGTATTGGATATGATGTATTTTATTAATATCCATAATTTTATTATGTTCTTAAACATTATTTTTAATCATAAAATGAAAATTATTCTTGAATGGCTATAATGGGGAAAGAATTTTATCACATTCGTGGAGACGTTAATCCGTACATACAAACGAGTGAAAATATCATTCTATTGATGGTGAAATAAAATGTAATTGGATGGTATATCAAATATACATAATCCTTAACATGTTATATTTATTATTTATAATAGTTATACTCATTATTATACCCATCCAAATAATGAAGTGTTTGAATTACAAACTACACCACGATGTGGAGACCGTAAGCCTTACAACACACGTATGGTGACTTGTCATTCATAGGATGGATAGAATAATGAATAATGTTGTACCATATTTATAATAAAATCACATTATTTATAAGGTACTAGAGTTATTATTTTGTTATGGAAATAAGAATGAAAGAGGAAGTGTAAGAAGAAAAGAACTTCGAAAGAGGTGGTAAAATTATTACCTCTTCTTCGGGTGATTCCTTTTGCGTAGAATAAAAGGGCTCCATAGGTTGTCTTTTTGATCAACATAAGGCCTCTAGGAAGAAGTGAAAGTAGTTGGTAGAATATTTGAATATGGTTTGACCGAGCCAAATGGATTTGGAGGGTTGATTTTGAGAGAAGGGGAAGTACCCTTTTATAAGAGAGGTGGGGGTCACTTTTGGAAAAGTCTAAAATATTATTTCATTATACAATCATATTTGGTTTATAATGGCTAAAAATTTCTATTTCGAGGATATGGTAGGTATGGGTCGAAAAAATCTCAACCAATAGGTTTTAGACAGGTTTAGGTCACCTTATTAACCTTATCTTTTAGATTTAACTCTTAGTTAAATAGTTTATATTTTACCATGTATTCTTGTATTATTATAATAAATGGTTAATAAACATACTATAAAAAGCCATGATAACCCCAAGTGGTTAATTGATTATATATCCAACCTTATAAAATTCCTTTAGATGAACCGTAGATTTTTAGGAATACTATATCAATTAATAATATAGTTTTTTAAAAAAAACTCATTTATGTCAATTTTGAAAATATTTGGTATTCTGTTTTTATGAAAGTCATAAAATCTTTATAACTTAAAAAAAAGTTTTTTAATAAACCCTAACATGACATATTAACCTATAATTTTTTTTAATTCATCATAAGTCTAAATTTACATTTATTTGGATATTTATAATATCAATTATTTTAATCATTCATTAATAAGGTAATTACAACATCATCATTGTGTCATAAATAAATTTAATTATATAATGTCTAAAAATTACAAATAAAATAAAATTATGTATGAAATATTATTATATTTAAAATGAATATTTATATTAGAATTTATCTTATGCATAACCCTATATTAAAAATTGGTTAGTTATTAAAATTTCAATTTAACACTTTCAACTCTTCTTTAAATAAAATAATAATAAATGTAATAATCTAATCCATGTGGACCAAAAGGATCATATTTTATTCCTAAGGTTTATTTTTTGTAGAAATACACTTATCCAATAGAATTAGGACATGTATTGGGGTAATTATAATAAAATTTTGTAACTTTAATTACCCTATTTACTTTTAACCGTGGTAAATAAAAATTAAAAGTTACTATTCACAAAAATTATCTTCATCTTATTAAACTACATTATAATTACTGATTTCAACTGTGTCTCTCAGATTTTTGAAATTCAATTCATAGAAGTGGTAAAATTACATTTTAAGAAAACTTGCAAATGTGCCTAGAAGGTTGGTAAATGACGGTAAAAAGTTCAATAAAATTTTATATATCTAATATTATTATAAAATGACTACAATGAATTACATTGAACATATATAGGTATTATGTATCTATTTTTATGTAATATAAATTTAGATAAAATAACTAATTATTTATATAAAAAGTCGATTTAAAATAACAATGCAATGTTTTTCACTATTCATAAAAAATTGAACGTTTTTAGAAAAATCCAAAAAATTCACCCTATGCTAATTTTGATATTCTGAATCCAAAAATGAAGTCCATTTTGAAAAATAAAATTTATAAAATTTCAAAAAGTGGGTATTACTATTCATAACAGCTAGTTTGATTGGTCGTGGTGTGTTAGAACTCGAAGTTGTGTACATCGTAAGCAATTATATTATTCAAAGAGAAGCATACTGTGGAATCGTGGGGGGTTACATTCTACCCTCTTTCAAATAATTTTTTATCAAAATTTATAGAATATTACTACAAAAAAGGTTCAGTTGGTTCTTCATCATACATTTCTCGGGTTCCCTATTTGCCTCTTCTATATTATGGTTTCTCCATAGAACATTCACCAGATGAGTTGTCCAGTTTCTGAGCACTTGTTCACTAGTATCAAGAATCTTGACAAGATCTTCACAATAAGACAGATCAGGTTCCAATTATATTTCTTCATTGGTGATTACATGCGTAGGGTCAATAATTTTTTCCTTAAAATTGATATGTAGAACACATTATGAACTTTGGAGAGATATGGTGACATTTCCAAATGATAAGTTAAAACTCCGATTTGTTATAAAATTCAAAAGGACTGATGTACCTAGGACATAATTTTCCCTTCTTACTGAATCGTGTAACACCCTTCCATGGAGATACCTTCAAGAAAACATGATCTCCTAATTGAAATTCCAAATCTTTCCTTTGGTTATCAACATTAATCTTTTTCCTACTTTCTAATGCTTTGATGTGGGTTTGGATTGTTTTCACCTTTTCTATAGTTTCCTCAACAATTTCATGTCCTAGGAGTTTTCTTTCACCAATATCATCCCAAAAATTTGGTGTGCAACATATCTTTCTATATAATTCTTCATATAGTGCCATCTGAATAATTGAATGAATGATATTGTTATAGGAAAATTCAACCAGAGATAAATATTGATCCCACATACCATGAATGTCAGGTGAGAAAGATCTCAACATATCTTCAATGGTTTGAATAGTCCGTTCTAATTTTCCATCAGTTTGAGGGTGGTAGGTAGTGCCCAAAAGAAGTTCAATATCCAAGGTCTTCTGAAGACTTTTCTAGAATCTTGATATAAAACGGGGATCACGATCAGAAACAGTCAATAGGGGTACTCCATGATGTCTTACAACTTCATTAATATATAGTCTTTCTAAACATTCAAGTGGTAAATCTTCTCTTATAGTAATAAAATGTGCTGACTTGGTATGATGTTCAACAATGATTCATTTTTCATCATTCCTTCTATGAGTGTTTGGTATCCCCATGAAAAATTCCATTGTAATATCATCCCATTTCCACTAATGTATGGGAAGAGGATGCATAACGCCTCTAGGATATTGTCTTCCTGCCTTAACCTGTCGAAAAACCATACATCTTGACCAGGGCCAGCCCAGGCATTATCATTTCCCAAGACTGAAATTCTAAATGTTTCCATTCATGCATTAGAATTAAATAATATAAACAAATTTAAGATATATGCAAAAAAATTAATGAATATAGATCAATCATAAATTATCAAACTTAGCTACTTTCAGATTTTTGAATAGGTCAGTCACCTTCCATATAACTTAGGGTTACCAGCTTTATCTCCACCAAACATGAACTCAGAAATGAAGTCTTCAATCTTTAATAGTGTGTAGGTTCCTGTGAAACTCCCCTAATGACACAAATATGCGATAAAACTAGAGGAGGAATATATGATATGGCAGTGGCTCATCACAAAAAAAGGCAGAGAGTGGGTCACTGGGATTCCTGGTGGGGGAGGTGGCGGGTGGGAATGTGAAGGAGTGCAACAGAGGAAGGCATCAACACATAGTAGTGAAAGGGGTGCAGGGAGGAAGGATGAAGAGTGGCATTTATAGGGGGAAGTGAAGAGGGTGGTTGGGAGGTTGTGAGGAGGTCATAGATGTGGTGAAGAGGGAGGTAGGGAGGCGGTGTGGTGGTTGTGGAAGCGATGAAGATGGGAGGTGGGGAGGCACCAGAGGGATGTGTGGTGGTAAAGAAAACACTGGGATAGAATAGTGCTTTATGGTTAGGGTTGTGGAGGCTACGTGAGAGGAGAGGTGGCTCGTTGCCCTTTATTGGCTTGTTTTCCTAGCCTAGGGGATCGTTGGGCTTGCCCTTAGGCCGGGCCTGATCTTGACACATAATCAGCAATCTCCCTCTCCATGTTGTCCCACCAAAAATGTTCCTTCAAATCCCTACACATCTTAGTGCTACTAGGGTGTATAGAGAATTTTGAGTTATGAGCATCATCCAACGATTCCCTTTTTAGATCATGTATATCAGGAACACAAAGTCTTTTCCCAAATTTCAAAATTTCATCTTTGTATATGAAGTCAATCAATCTCCCATCATTCATAGCTTTAATTTTCTTTTGAAACTCCTCATCATTAGTCTGATAAATTTTTATCCTTTATAGTAATGTTTTATTGGAAACCATTTGAAAAAATTATTGATGTTTTACCTTACATGATTATTACCATATTTATATGTACTAGATCTATGAACATAGGATCCCTTTTAACTCTCATCTTATTCAAAACTAATTGATCCTTTCTTCTCTAAGCATCTTCCACCTTATTTGCCTTCCCCAGGAGGTAGTGTATAGTGCAATCAAATTCTATGAGTAGTTCAAGCCACCACCTTTGCCTCATGTTGTGTTCTTTGTATGAGAATATATACTTCAAACTCTTTTGATTGGTATATATCTCACATTTTTCACCATAGAGATAGTTTCTCTATATTTTAAAAGCAATGATCACATATCCCAACTCAATATCATGAGTAGGATAGTTTTTTTCATGAATTTTTAGCTGTCGCGATGGATAGGCAAAAACTCGATCTTTCTGAATAAGGGAACAACCAAGTCCTTTCTTTGAAGAATCATTATAAATAAAAAACCCATAAATCCCCAATGGTAGAGTCAAGATTGAAGCATTGAAAAATATTCTCTTCGGTTCTTCAAAACATTCTTCACACTCTTTTGTCCAAACAAATTTATCCCCTTTACATGTGATCTTGGTTAATGGGTTTTCCAATCAGGAAAAATTCTAGACAAAACACCGATAATAACCTGCTAAACCAATACAACTACGTACCTCAGTTATACTCTTCGATGTTGGACATTATTTTATTTCTCTTGTCTTAAAAGGGTCAACATATATTCCATCCTTAGAAACAATATGGCCATGAAAAAAATCTCTTGATGCCAGAATTCATACATGCTAAACTTCCAATATAATTCAATTCATCTAAGGGTTTTCATAATAGTTCCCAAGTGATTTTTATGATCTTTGTATCTTTTTGAGTATAAAATAATATCGTCAATAAATAATAAGAAAAAGTTACCAAGATATTCTTTGAAAACTTTATTCATTAGATCCATGAAAACAAAGGGTTTATTAGCCAGTCCAAAAGGTATTACTATAAACTCATAATGCCCATACCTCGTACGAAATATTGTCTTTGGAATGTATTCCTTATTTACACACAATTGATGATATCCAAATCAAAGGTCAATCTTTGAAAAATATTGAGCTCCATGAATTTTGATCGAATAAATCATCAATTTGAGGTAGGGGATACTTGTTCTTTATTGTTATAGCTTTGATCTTCCTATAGTCAATGCACAAACTCATAGATCTATCTTTCTTCTTCGAAAAATTAATAGGGGTTCCCCATGGAGAAACAGTAGGGTGAATAAATCTTTTATTACTCAATTCCTCTAGTTTATTATTTATTTACACTAATACTACATGGGCCACTCTATAAGGGGTATTCGATATAGGCCTTGAACAAGGAATTAAATCAATGGAGAACTCAATTTCTCATTTTGGAGGATGTCCAGGTAAATCCTCTAGAAACACATCAACATATTGTTGTACAATAGGTATGTCCCCTATTCAATCATTATTTCCTCAAATATAGTTATTTTATTCTCTTCCTCCCCAATAATTGAATTTAGTAGAGATATTGGGGGGTGGATCTCAATAAGAATCAGAAGGTGATGTTTTTGATCTATAGATAAGGTATTCCTTGTCATAATCAAAAATTGTAACATCTTTCCTACAATAAATTTTCACACCATGGTCCGAAAGCCAATCCATAACGAGGATTATATCATATTAAATCATGGGTATGTCAATGAGACTAGGAGATAAAGAACATTTATATGCCCTAATGGGAACTAATTCACAAAAAATTGTTGGAATGATACTTCCCTTAGAAGTTTTGAATGAAAAATCCCTTGTCAAATTGAATTGGAAATACCTAATTTTCATAGAAATATGGGAAGATATGAAACAATGAAATGATACAAAATCAAATAAAGCATTGGATAAACATCAAGAAACCATTAAATTATCTTCCACCAACTCTTTTGGAGCTACAAACTTAGCATTAGTGATCGTATAAGCTTGTCCTTTATCCCTTGGCCTTTTATGAGGTAATATTCATTGTCACTTAGAACACTCATTTTCTTAATGCCCCATTTCTCTAAAATTGTATCATTACACATTGATAGCCTCTTTCTTCTCCTTTTATTAATGAGATTGGTGATCTTTTTCAACACAATTGTAACAAAATCACATTCCCTTCAGGCAAGTACATGGGTGTTTCTTCCCACATTTACCGCAGGATGGAAATTCAAATTTTCTCATCTTCCCATTATTTTCATTTCTAGAGTGTTCAGAAGATCTCTTCTTCTCTTTCTTTGTTTTAAATTTGTAAGACTTTCCTTTTCTATCTTGATAGTACATGAAACAATATCTTCATATGATACAAAGTATTTTGAGACTAATGATCGATGAAGAAATGGTTTTAAATAATCAATGAATTGATCAATCTTACTCCTTGGGTTATGTATATAATCTAATGCATCCCTTACAAACCTTGTAATGTTAGCCTCATACTTTTCCACAATCTCATCTTCCTTTTGGCTCAAATTGAGAAATTATATTTTCATATCAGATCTATGGTCACATGGAAAGTTTTTTTCTAAGAAAATCTCTTTAAATTCCCTCCATTCCATATTTGATACTTCTTCATCCTTCTTTGTGTTTTGAATTAATGACCACCATTGATCTGCATCTCCTATGATGCGATAAACTTCCATTACAACTTTTTCCCTTTCGTTACTCCCCAAAGAATGAAATATTTTCTTCAAGGATCTTATTTAGGATTAGCTACAAATGTATTTGTAGTCCCATTAAATGTTGGTGGTTTTTTCCTCATGAAGCGGTCTAATATTGATCCTCTATGTTGGGGATCAGGGTTCTCTATATGGGTAAGGTTATTATTCATAACCTGGATGAGTTGTCCCAGTATCGTGATAAGCTGATCAGCACCAGTTTCATCACCATCTCTACTGTAATTATATTGAGTAGGTGGGAAATCCCTACATAGATTACATGCATTGATATGGTTTCCATTCCTTCCACTATGCACCATTTCTAAATAATGACATAAAATAGACTAGTTTATGAATCTCAATACATAATTCCAAATTATTAAAATACTTAACATAAATTGAATAGTTTATGGATATAATCCATAATCATAAAAATGATTTATTTGAGGGGGGTTTATACTAATTAATACTTCATAATGGTTTGTAATGAAAATGTAAATTATCCTAAGCATATCCCTAGGGAGTGTCATATCTAAGAGTGCAGCTAGGCCCATTTTTGTGTACCAGGATACCCCAAGTCAAGCCTGACACACCTTGTCGTAGTTTTCATGACTAGGTACATCTATTCCGGAGCCGCCTCTACCTGCTAGTATCCATACAGGGATGTATTTCTTGGAAAAATCACAAAATCTATACATTACCAAAATTCTAGGAAGTTCTTCTATACTAATCCTCAAAGTCTATCTTAGGGTAATTTTTTCTAATCATGGTTTTTCTAAATCTAGTTTCCAAGGATTGTACTAATCTTCCTCTGATACCAATTGTAATGCCCTGACCCTAGTTACCCAGATTCGGTGCATTATTACATAACCTTAGCATGATCACAAGGGATCAAATCTCGAAAGACTGATCAGTTTAGTAGCCTTGAAAGTTATATATATAAACACTAGTTTTACTTTACATTATTAAATGAAAAACAACAACATATTGTCTCCTTTTAACACATTCATCTTCCTTAGACTATACCTACAGGTCATTCATAATATACTTCTTCGTATCTAGGGAAAAATAAAACATAGAAGGCGGTGAGCTCAGGTGCCCAGTAAAGATAACAATATAGAGGAAACTTTCATTAATAAGCATAAAAATTTAAGGCATTGTATAAGAATAAAACACATGACTTTTAAACATAAAATTCATCATGATATGGAAAAGATAAAAAAAATAATTCCATTTATGTATTCACATGGATATTCTACTAGTCAAATAATCACATGTAACATTAATATCCAATTTCATAATGATGGAATGCATAATGCCTAACATCATAACCACATAGTCAAGGCCTTATTGAAATAATAAAAATAAGATTTTTTCAAGACCTTGTGCCAAGAAACTAGTTTGTATCATGATACCTATAGATGCATCGAGGAGCTATAGTGGGCTCCACTCATCACTTACTAAGTCCAACGTATTCTTTATATGAAAAGGTTGAAACATATCATAAACATTCGTATTAAAACTAGCATAAGAAATGTTTATACGTTAAACATAAACAATGAATGGTATAAAAATAACACATCCATAGTCAAACATATCAAAGAAACTTTAATATAATATGGATGATTGAATCATAATAAATCAATATCAAACAAGTGTAAAGTCCATTAAAGTATGTTGACATAGAAGAAATCAAAGCCATTTGATAGAAATATCTCTTTCTATTTTGAAACCATTTAAAAGTCACATAATCATAAAGGGAAACATTTATTTTGAAAATAGTTTTATAATATTGTAAGGGAAGCTTCTAAGGTGTTATAATGGCTGAAAATAGCCGCACTCTCTATATAAGTTGAAAAACATTATTTCTTTAATTTTGTCGACAAGGTCGTAAAGGACTTTATTTGGAAAATAATAGAAATATTCCTTTGTAAACATATTATAAAATTTAATACAAGGGTATAAATTAATTTAACCCATAGTCTAAGAAATAGAAAAAATTCTTTGAAATATATTTTTAAGAATCACAAATATGGATGATAAAGAGGTCCAAATAGATCCTCACATATAAACAACCTCGGATAATGAAGAGACTGTAGATTTAACCCTTACCTAGTTCATTTACTTGATTGAGGGTATGTTAACCTCCTATATAATATTTAAATAATTTTTATTAAATTATACATGAATAAAATACATAAATATGACATCAAATATGATCATCTAATATTTCTTTGTTAATCATATTTCAGTAGTATCATCATTTCAGGTGTTAAATGATTTGTTTTCCTTTATATGCTTGGTTATGTAAGAAATGTTTGTTATGGATATTATGTATTTGGTTAATATCCATAATTATATTAAGTTCTTAATAATTATTTTTAATTATAAAATGAGAATTATTCTTGAATGGTTATAATGGGGAATGAATTTCATCGTGTTCGTGGAGACGGTAGTCCGTACATGCGCTCGAGTGATAATATCATTCTAATGATGGTGAAATTGTATGTAATTGGATGTTATATCATATATACAGAATCATTTACATGTTATATTTATTATTTAATTTATTTATACTCATTATTATCTCCATCCAAATAATGAAGTGTTTGAATAACAAACTACACCACTACATGGAGACAGTAAGCTGTACTTACGCACGTATGATGACTCGTCATTCATACGATGGATAGAATAAGAAATATGGTTGTACCATATTTATAATAGCCTCATAGTATGAATAATTTATGTGATTTATTATTTTTATATGGAAACAAAAAATAAATAGGAAGTGGAAAAAGAAAGGAACTTTGAAAGAGGTGGTGAAATTATTACCTCTTCTTCGGGTGTTTCCTTTTGAGGTGATCAAAAGGGCTCCTTAGGTTAGCTTTATGTTCAACGTAAGGCCTATAAATAGATATAGGGGTAGTTGGGAGGATATTTGAGCAGGGTTTGGGTGCTCCAAATGGCTTTGGAGGTGTGATTTTGAGAGAAGGGGAAGTAACCTTTTATAAGATAGGTGAGGGTCACTTTAGGAAAAGCTTGAAATATTATTTTATTATACAATCATATTCACATTATAATGCCTCAAAAATGATTTATTTAAAGGATAAGATTGGGATGGGTAGAAAAAATCTCAAAAAATAGGTTTTAGATAGGTTTAGGTCAACTTATTAACCTTACCATATAGATATAACTCTTAGTTAAGTAATATAACTTTTACCATGTATTCTTGTATTATTATAATAAATGGTTAATAGACTTACTATAAAAATCCAAGAGAAACCCAAGTGGTTAATTATTAATATATCTAAATTTATCTTAGTTCTTTGGCCAAATAATATATTTTTAGGAATATTATATCAATTAATAATGTTGTAGTGTTTAAAAAAACACATTTATGTCAATTTTGACACTACTTGGTATTTTATTTTTGTGAAAGTTATAAAAAATTTATCACTTTGAACAAAATTTATTTAATAAACCCTAAATTAAAATATTAACCTATAAAATTTGTGGAATTCATCAGAAGTTTCAATTTACATTTATTTTGATATTTATAATATCAATTATTTTAATCTTTCATTAATAAGACAATTATTTCATAGTCATTGTGTTATAAATAAATTTAATTATTTAATGTCTAAAAATTACAGATAAAATAAAATTATGTGGGAAATATTTTTATATTTATAATGAATATTTATATTCTAATTTATCTTATATATAACCCTATATTAAAAATGGTTTAGTTATTAATCTTTGAATTTAACACTTTTAACTATTCTTTAAATAAAATAGAAATAAATGTCATAATATAATCTAAGTGGACCGAAATGATCATATTTTATTACTAAGGTTGATTTTGGTTGAAATATACTTATCCAATATAATTAGGACTTTTATTAAGGTAATAACAATATCATTTTTATCTTTAATTACCCTATTTACTTTTTACCGAGGAAAAAAACTCAAAAGTTACTATTCACCTCAAATTATTTTAAACTAATTGAACCCCATTTTACTTACTCATGACAACTGAGTCTCTTGGTTTTTCTAAATTCAATTCACAAAACCAGTAACATTACATTTTATACAAATTTGCTAATGCGCCTAGAAGGTGCGTAAAAGACGGTAAAAATATGAATAAAATTTTATATATCCAATATTATTATAAAATAACTCCAATGAATTACATATAACATATATAGGTCTTATGTATCTATTTTTACCTAATATAAATTTAAATAAAAATAATTAATTATTTAAATAAAAAGTCAGTTTAAACTATAACGTAGTGTTTTTCACTATTCATCAAAAATTGAATGTTTTCAGAAAAATAAAAAAAAATCACCGAAAGCTAATTTTGATATTCAAAATCCCAAAATGAAGTTATTTTTGAAAAATAGAATTAATAAAATTTCAAAAAGTGGGTATTAATATTCATAATGGCTAGATTGATTAGTCATGGTGTGTTAGAACTTGAAGTTCCATACTTCTGAAGATATTGTATTATTCAAAGAGAAGCATATCGTGGATGCTTGTGGTGTTATAATAGAGTTAAAAATTTCATCATGTGTGGTTAACCGACCATTGACGGGATATTTTCCAAAGAATAAGAATGTGAATAATAAAATATAAATACATCATAATTATAATCATTATAGTAGTTTAAAATAATTCATATAATTTCAACATACTTCTCAACTAATATTTGAATATATGGTTTTAAGGGAACTGAGATAAACTTAAGAGAAGAGGAAAAAGGGAAGTGGTGTTGATGAAAACATTCCTTCTTCTCTATGTTTCTTCTTTTCAAAGACAATAAACTCCTTATCTGATTAGAGTTTAGTTTCACTCGAAAATTCTTAAGGATGACAATTGGATTATGAGAGAGGATTTTGTTAGTTCCTTGTCTTTGGCATGTGAAAGATAAGGGATTTTACAAGGGAGGTTTGAGTTGTTATTTATACTTATAGAGAGAGTAATTTTAAGGAAAACATATTGAATAAATTATTATATCCAAGATAAACCATTAAATTGTAATACTATATGAAAATAATAAATATATTTGAATACAATTAAAGGATTTGAGAATTTTTAATCACTTTGAATCCCAAAAGTATTAGTTTAACTAAATGTAATGGAGAAAAAATGACACAGTATTTTCTTAATAGAAAATTTTATACTTTTGACTTTGGAAAGTTATATTTTGGCTTAAAACAAAATATTAGATTATTTTAATGATTGTTTTGTCAAAATAATATGTTTTTGGTCAAGAAAAAACATCAGGAATTGATTAGGTCATTATTACATCATGAATGATATAATTTTAAATATATTGGTAACATAACAAATGATTTTTTACTAGTCACCTAAAAATTGATGTTTTTTAGAATTCCAGTCATAAAATATTATGACGAGCCAAACCCAAAAAATACATTCATATTATAAAAATAATTTTATGTCATATTTAATTGAATATTTTAATATAAAATGACTGATTTTTAGGAAATACATTAAAATATATTATAGTAACAATGTGCATATATTTTTTTTAAGTTTTTTATATTGATAATTATTTTATGGAATTATAATATTTATATTTTATGAAGATAATAGTGATAAATATTATTTATCTTTCATTTTATAATTTTGAGGTAAATGTAATATTCTAACTATCAGACTAAAATTCCCAGTAGTCATGTTACTATTCATACTTTTACATTACTATTCCAATGGTCATATTACCTCTAATAAAAACCACTTCATTCCTTAATTAAAAATTTACCTCAATTATGATTAACTTTCTACATTTGTTATTCTAAAATTTATATAGGTTTACTAAAATTCTATTTCTTTACTATAATGGTCTTCATTGGGGTGATAATTCTAGTAGATTAGAATGAACGATGTTTTCCCATTATACTTCTTCTACTTAATTTTTTTATAATTTGTATCATTTTCATGGGTTTAGTTGATGGGTTATTTATTGATCTACATTAATGAAATAATTTTTTTTGTTTATTTATTTTCCTTATGTTTATAATTATATATAATACTACAGATAGTAATTCATGACACAAATATTATTTATAAATCCCAGGTCATTACATTCTCTAACCCCTCAAAAATTTCATCCCATGAAATTCAAATAGTATTCTTTGTAGAGAATATATAAGGGTACTTTTTCATTGTTTACGTGGGTTCCCATGTCACCTATTCATATTTATTATTTCACCACATAACATGGACATGGTGAGTTATCTAGTTGCATATAACATTGTCCCTACAGTACATGATCTTCATCGACTATTCCTCATAAGAGAGTCATCCTTTAGTTGTACCACCTTTTTATTCAATACATGTGAGGGATCTAGTATGTACTTCCTTATGGGAGATATGTTGTACACATCTTAAACATGATCCTTGTTTGGTATAAGTACTAGCCATTATGAAACGTCATCTATTTGACCGATGATATAAAATTACCCAATATACCTAGGGATAGTATTTCCCTTCATTCTTTTCCGAATGAATCTATTCCATTATGATATCTGAAAGAGAATTTGTTCACCATTTTCATACTAAATGTCCCTTCGTTGGTTGCTATAATATATCTTAAACCAACATTTAGCTCCGTTTATATGTTATTGGATTGTTTTATCACATTATATCATATTTTTCTCAAGATTGGGTCCATGCAACATTTGTTCGCAACATCATCTGAAAACGTAGAAGTTATACATTACATCACATAAATATATTAATATGGGTCCATTTTAATTCTCGAGTCGAAGTTTTTGTGGTATGATGGCTAACCCAATGGGAGATGTTAATCCCGTTAACATTTAAATTCCATTGAGCATACTCTCATCATGTCCTCATATTTTGGAATGGTCTATTCAAATTGGACCTATGTTTTTGTGTGACAGTACATTTTGAAATTCAATATAGTATTATTATCATGTTGAAGACATTAGAATACTAATGAAAAAGTATCATATAAAAAATAACCAATCACATTACTTAATTTGGATGTCTTCAAGAGACCAGTGACAAAGTGTATGGTGATTTTCTCCCATTTTCCTTATGGGTTTAAAAAATATTATTATCATTCCCTTGGAATTATACTACAAGAAAATAATTTACCAATATACCATGCACATTGAGGTGTTATTTTTTATATCATTAACCTTGTTGTCCGACCATAAGTACTCTCAAAGTTCATTATAGATCGTGGTATTCCCAGGATGGATAAAGACAATTGATATAAATGCATTATACAATTCCCCATTATTTGTATTAGGTGATTAAGAAAAAAATTCTAGTTCCAATATGAATTAAATTATCTTCATAGATGTGTAATTCATGAATCTTTCCCTCCATGACGAGTTTCACCTTCTTTTTATATTCTAGATCATTGCTTTCCACCTCATTGAGCATCGCATAGGTAGATGGTTGGAAAATATTTAATGAAATGTTGGAAGTATTCACTGCCAAGATGATTTCCAAACCTATCCATTGTATATCAATGATGATATAGTCTTTTTAAAATCATATCATGGATATTGGAATACATTAATTTATATATATATATATAATCATCTAACTTATTCTCCATTCCATGATAGTAGTTAATAGATCAATTGTAGTCCTTGACAATCTCAAACCACCTTCTTAGATCTATGTTCATCTATTTCTATGTTAATATATACTTTGGAAACATATGATATATATATATATATATGTCACACCTAAATGTATAGAGAGTTCCACCATTTAATGATATATAATATCACAACCTCTAATAGTTTATCATGTATTGGGTAGTTTTTCTCAAGGTTCTTCAAGTATCATAAAGATTATGGTATCACTTTAAAATTCTACATTAGTATAGAAACCATAACTTTATTTAAAGTATTAATGTACATCACAATCACTTATCCACTTTCTGGTAGTGTGATTACAAGCATAATTATTACTCCCATATTAATATCCTAAAAACATTCCACACATCCATCCATCTAGACATAATTTACACCTTTATATGTTAATGTAGTTAGTCGGAGATAAAATCATTATAATTTTCTGATGAATTTTTAGTAGTAACCATAAAATCAAGGAACACTTTAGATTCCCATGATACATGTGGTTTTGTAACATTCCTTATTTTCCACTATATTTGAAGGGTCCATAACAATTCTATCACTTGTGACCATGTTCCCCAAGAATGTGAATTTATGAATCCAAAATTCACTGTTGCTAAACATAACTTTCATTTTTTTACCTTTATAATGTATGGAACAAAAATCTTATATTCTTATAATTTTCCTCATTAATCTTCGATAAAATTTAAATATCATTTAAAAATACTACCTCAATTTTTTTTTTATAATATTTAGAATCTCTATTTATAAAATCCATTACGATTCTAAAGCAATTAGTAAGTCCTAAGGGAATCACTATGAAATAATAGTGTATTTACCTTGTATGGAAGGATGTGTTTGGAATATCTTCACTATCCTCTTATAGTTGATGAAATCTAGAATAAAGATCCACATTTGAGAAGCACTGAGATCATCAATATTGATAAAAAAGTCATTAATCCATGGAAGGATATACATTTCATTTATAGTGATCAGGTTGATCTCTTTATAATATATACATTTCCGCATTGATCTATCCATATTTTTGATAGGATCACTAGAACAGGCCAATGTGAATCACTAGGGTGGATGAACCCTTTTTCTAATTGCTCTTGCAGTTACTTATTTAACACCATTTGTTTGATCAGGGCCATCCTATAGGGGAATTTTGATATAGTAGGGGCACTGGTTATAAGATCTACTGAGAACTCTACCTCACCATATGGGGTATGGTAGAGTAACTCTTCCTGAAATACATCACTATATTCCTATAAAATGTGAATTTACTCTGGGTTGATATTGTCGTTCGACTTAATAATTTATTATATTTATGATTCTTCATTGTCTATTAGAACCCATGTTGTGGATTGGATTTCCAAATTATATCCTTGATAATCCTTTCATTTGTATAGGATTTTGGGATGATTGATAATATTGAACTGGATTTCATTTTCCTGACTGTTGATGTGATCTCTATATAATGAAATCCAATCCATTACTACTATATCATCATATTATACCAATGGAATGATTATGAGATAATATGGTAGAAACATCCCATATACACTAATAAAAGAATATTCCAACACATGGAATGAATTAATTACACATATAGGTGTTTTTAAAAATATATATACTTCAAGGTATCAAGGTTGTGATTAAATAGTTATAGAAAACATGAAATATATAAAATAATTCATAGAACCAGAATCAAATAAAACTTTCGCCATCCTGGAGTGAATTGGAAGTGTACATTATACAACTTTATTTTTATATCCCACCTCAATGGCAGTAATAGTATAATCTTTCCCGTAAACATTTTTCTATTTTAGTTTTTGAAATTGATTTTCCATGATGACCCATGGTTTAGTGCACCAAATAGAATAGTTCCCTTCCTCCTTACATTTGAATTATCAAACCATGGGTGGTACATTGGGAGGATCCTTCTTTTCCTCCATCACATTGGATGTCCTCTTTAGGTATCCTTAAGATTCCCGACTTTGGTGTCCTTCTCTAGCACACAAGATTAATTTACATGTCCCATGGATGTAATTCAAAATATTCTCCCTACCAAATCATTAATATGTTTGTATTTGGACCTTATTTCCACCATTTTTCATTCAATCGCTCAGCTTGAAACTCCATATTTCATTTCATATATCTAAAACCATGAGACTGTTCTACAAACTCCATATCTCCTTTGAGATCACATAGACCTACTTATTTAAAGCATCTGAAGTCATATTAAGCTAAATCTTTTCAGAGTAGTGGTTTTCAACCGCTAAAGAATCTATTTACTCTTCTATCATTGATTATAACAAAGCCTAAGGTGTATCTTTAAGGCATTGTGAATGTTTTATTTTAAATTTTGTTTGATTCACACTCTATTTTTTAGTCTAATAATTCTATATCCATCCTTAGTTTATGATTCATTGGATATAATTGATAATAAATAAATTCTTAATGTCTTCCAACTCCATTTATTTCATTTTATACTATGGATTGGTACTATTAATCAATACACACCATTGAGAAACTCCTCCATATAAACAATATATAACAAAGGTAAAATTCTCCTTATAATAGTGTCACACATAAATGATCTTCTCCATTTAGTTAACCCACAATTCCAAAAAAATTGATCAAAATATATACATAACATAATTTTCAATTTCTAGGTAAAGGATTTGGTGGAAAATATATTCTTTTTATGTGAATGTGGACATTCCACGTGGTTTGATATATTGTTTATAAGGTTATACAATTGGGTGAGCATCAGAATGATATTTTTAACCCCACCTTCAGTTGCATTGGGTATTTTACTTGGGTAACTGTTACATTTTATCTCAAATGGTTTGTTGGTATTGTTTCTCCAGTTTCACAACACATTATAAAATAGACTTATTTTTATCAAATAAATATGTGAGGAAAGCATGAATGCATGATTTATTTTCCAAAGTAAATTAACTCTAATTTCATATCTTATGGGATCATATTTTTTAAAATTTTTATAAAACGTTCCTACAAGGATCATATTATTGGTATTTTTTATAAATTTAGGAAGAATGGTTAGTTTAGTTATATAACTTCTAAAATGGTTTTTATAGATATTGTTATTATGTAAAGAATAACTTCAAAGAGTGTAAAAATAGGAGTTCCGTAAGGCCTCTTGGTCATGCACTAGGTGACAATCGAGTTAATACCCAATCCAGCATTTTTCGTTGTTATAACCCTTAGGTATTTCTATAGTTGAGCTACATCCACTTGTAGTATCTTGACTGGGATTTAATTTCTTAGAAACCATGTTATCTTATACATTACCAAAACATAGGATCTTTACCAGTACTTATACATATCCTTATGTTTTCATCTCACACATTTTATATTAATAATTTTCAAAAAAACTAAACCATTCCCTAATACCAACTATTGTGACACACAGTTTTCTTATATGACTACTTAATTTTTAGGATGGAAGACATACTTTTTATATAATCCATGATCCAATGGTTAAGTATCTTTATAAATTTAGGCTCATACATCACTTGTACATAATAAAACAAAGACATTATTTAAAACCATCTTATTTTACCTCAAAATTTTTATCACTCTCATTATTACATGTAATTGCCTAAAGATATATTTCAAAGAAATATGTAAGCTAAAAGCCTATTTAGGGGAGTAATATCAGAGGATGAATAAGAGGCATGAATCAGTAGTTTATGAGGGGGAATAATCATTATAATCATTTCATAAGAATAAGATCATCATAATAATAAAAAGGTATAAATTTAAAAAAGGAATGGAATAGAGAATATACATAATAACGAACCATCATAACATAGTGTTCAAATAGCTCACATATTTGTGAAAAAATCTTACATCATGTTTTCACATAACATATTCACAAAAATTATACCCTCATAATTTTGAATAAATATAAATCCATGTTCACACTGAGTACACATAATCTCATGAAATATATCACATTATATAATTATATAGAGGGTGATATAATTATATTCCCAACCATCATGATATAAATGCTCATAATCATGCATTCCACATATGAAGAGAACATATAATGATCATAGTCCGGAAATAAACCCAAGGAAATAAATTAGTTTCATAATGTATTTGAAAAAAATGCATACATTAATATCCTTTTAGTTTCCAAAAAGAATAATTGAATCATACTTTGGTATAATAAATCATCATTATTTAGTGGAGAAGTGGCAACTCGATAGGAGTCAATGCAATTTTTTTCTAAATGAAATCCTATTAAAAAATCATTGTGAATGGAATAGAAAACATTTTGAAAGTGTAGGAATAAGTATATCCTTGAAAAGGGATGTGAAGAAAAGTTGAAGGAAATTTTAAGACATTACAAGAAAACACATAATGAAAATAATTTAAAGGAATAGATAAATATAAAATAAGGATTTGTATTTGAGAATCCCCTTACCTTAAATCCCGATTTATTTTGTTTATTTTCCATATACTAAATAATAAATGAAGGTTTATTAAAAAATGGAACTATAAGTGAATTGTGTTACAACCCAATGTTTCATAGTATGTTATATCTTTAAATTAAGTCAATATCTTATAGTACACACAACACCGACTTGACTTGCGTTATACATAAGATTGTTTTTCTGCAAAACAACACATTAATATTATAATTATTCAAATAATATATTTATCTATCAATTATATATTGTGAAAATAATAGTAAAAAACAAATTTTTATTGTTATTTATAATGTTTTCACCTAAAAAACATATTTATAATGAAATGTATATGTTTTGTTAAAATAGTTATATATTTAGAAAACACTTTTCTTAAAAGAGCTACTTCTTATATCCAATTGTGAAAAATAATAAAATTAATATTAGACACTCTTAAAAAAGGATTTTAGTAAAATATACTTCATATTTGGATTTGGAATATCAAAAATAGCTTAGGGTGATTTTATGGTATATTTTTGAAAACATTCAATTTTTGATGAATAGTGAAAAACACTCCAATATTGTTTAAAACCTACTTTTTATTTAAATAACTATTTATTTTAATAAAATTTATTTTCGATCAAAATAGATACATAATACCTATATATGTTCAATGTAATACATTGGAGTCATTTTATACAAAATTTGATGTAAACAATTTTATTAAACATTTTAACGTCTTTTACCCACCTTATAGGGACATTTGCAAATTTGCATAAAACATAATTTTACCGAATTTGTGAATTGAATTTCAAAAATCCGAGAGACACGGTTGACATCAGTATGTAAAATTTTGTTCAATAGGATGAAAGTAATTTTTTTTGTAAACAATAACTTTTGAATTTTATTTACCCAGGTTAAAAGTAAATAGGGTAATTAATGGTAAAAATGATATTATAATTACCCTAACACATGTACTAATTCTATTGGATAAGTTTTTTTTAGACAGAATAAACCTTAGGAATAAAATATGTTCCTCTTTGATCCACATGGATTAGATTAGGACATTTATTAGGATTTTATATAAAGAATAGTTAAAAGTGTAAAATTCAAATTTGAATAACTAATTTTTTTTAATTAGGGTTATACATAAGATAAATTCGACTAAAAATATTCATTATAAATATAAAATTATTTCATAAATAATGGTATTTTATTTATAATTTTTAGACATTAAATTTTTAAATTTATTTATGATACTATGATGATGCAATATTTAGCTTATTAATAAAATATTAAAATAATTTATATTTTAAATATCCAAATAAATATAAATTTAGATTTTTGATTAATTAAAATAATATTATAGGTTAATATGACATGTTAGGATCAATTTAATGTTTTTAGTTCGAAGTAAACAAGTTTTATTGACTTTCAGAAATACCAAATACTAAATAGTGTCAAAATTGACATAAATGAGTTTTTAAAACAAATACAATATTATTAAATGATAAATATTCATAAAAATATATGGTAATACAAAAGGACTCATATAATGATATATATGTAATTAATGGACCACTTGTGGTTCTCTATGCTTTTTATAGTAATTTAATTAACCATTTATTATAATAATACAAGAATACATGGTAAAAGTTAAACTATTTAACGAAGAGTTAAATATGAAAGATAAGGTTAATATGGTGACATAAACATATCTAAACTTATTTGTTGAGATGATTTCGACCCATACCCATATTTTATTCTAATTAAATCTATTTTAATCCATTATAAACTGAATATAATTGTATAATAAATTAATATTTCAATCTTTTCCTAAAGTAACCCTCACCTGTCTAACAAAAGGGTACTTCCCCTTCTCTCAAATTTACTCATCCAATGCCACTTTTCTCATCCAAAACCTGATCAAATATCCTCCCAAATACCCTCAATGAAACCAAGATTCATTAAATTGATCTTTAATTCAACCTAAGGAGCCCTTTTGATCAAATCAAAAGGAAGTACCAGAATAAGAGGTAATAATTTTATCACCTCTTTGAAAGTTCTTTTTTATTCTTCCAATTCCTATTTCATTGATGTTTCCATACCAAAAGAATAACCATAGTACATTCTAAATATTTTTATGTTATTATAAATATGGTACAATCATATTCATTATTCTATCCTTGCTATGAATTTCAATGTCACCATACGTGCGTACGTACGACTTACCGTCTCCATGTCTTGGTGTAGTTTGTTATTCAACACTTCATTATTTGGATGAGTATAATAATGAGTATAATTGATGTAAATAATTATTATAACATTTTAATGATTCTGTATATATAATATAACATCCAATTAGATATGATTTTACCACCAATAGAACGATATCGTCGCTTGTACGTATGTACGGCTTATCGTATCCATGACGCGATGAGATTAATTTCCAAGTTCACCATTCAAATACGATTATAAAAATATATATTATTAATAAGTATGTAATATATGACATTATAATTCTACTAGAAATATATACATACCTACACATATATATATATACACACAGAAATATATTTCATTCACTTACATCTGTTCAATAAGATATGAAAATGGAAACAATCTTTATGCTTATGTACGACCTACTGTCTCCATAAACGGTGTTTTCCATTTCATATATCTATCTATTATATATATTTATATTTTAAATATATATTATAAAAAAATAATGTTTTATATTCTGGAGGCAATTAAATCATTATATAAGTTCTACGATCACGAATAAAAAGTTAAAACACGTATGATAAAGAGAACAATTATTACCCAAGATGTTATTTTAACATAAAAATTATTATTAAATGGGTAGTATAAATCCATAAATGAATCATGTATGATATCATAAATATGAATATGATTCTACTATAATTTAAAACATACTATGTTCATTATATAGAAGGTTAAATGTACCCTCGGCCAAAGGAAAGTACAAGGTAATAGTTATTTCCTCAATCTCATTTTTAACAGAGATTGTTTATCTGTATGTATATACTGGGAAATATTTATCATATATTTCCATGTTTCCTTATAATTATTTAAAAAGGAATATTTCAAGGTTTTAAGGAAGGGAATATTTAACTAGATCAACAATTCTAAATGTTTTTATAGATTTATTTTTCTAAATCTTTTTAATTAATGCCCCTGTTTTCAAAATGATTTTAAGGATTTATTTACATGGACATGATTGTTTTAAAGTGTTAATTTATTTAATAAGTTTCAAACTGTTATGGGATAATTTCATTCAAAAAATATCTTTTAAATTACTTCTTTTATAAATTACGAGACTTCAAAATGATTTCATGACATAGGGCATTTCTCTCAAAGAGTTTTATTGACTATTTTCAATTATGTCAACATCCTTTATTGAATATTATTTTTGATTGAAGTTGATTTACAATAATACAATCATCAATATTGTATTGAATGAGTTATGATATGTTTTACTATTGATGTGTTATTTTTATTCCATTCATGGTTTATGGTTAAAGTATTGACAATTTGTGTGCTAGTTTTAGTATGAATTTTTATATTATGTTTCACCCTTTTTCACATGAGTATTTCTTTGGACATAGTATGTAATGGGTGGGCCCCCTATAGTCCCTTGATGAATCAGAAGGTATCGTGAGACAAATTAGTGTCTTTGCACAAGGCCTTGAAATTTGTTTTTGTATTCTTGGCACGAGGCCTTAACTATGTGGTTATGACATCCGAAATTATGCATTCACTTGTTATGAAATTAGTTATTACATGTGATTATTCAAATAGTAGAATATCAATGTGCATGTTTATATGGTAATTTTTGATTTATTTTTTCCAAATTATGTTCATTTTTAGGTTTAAAATTCTATTGTTTTTATTATACATATTTCCAATAAATTTTATAGCTTTTTCTCAATTATTTACCCTTATTGAGCATTTGAGCTCACCCCTTTCTTATGTTTTGTTTTCCAAGGATTCAAAGATGTGTATTATGATTGATATTCATGGTTTATCTAGAGGAATAATGGTATTCTCGAAAAATTATTTATGTTGTTCTTTCTGCAATATAGTGTAATGTAATGTTCATGTATGCAATCTAATTTCCCAGACTGCTTAAATAATCGGTCCTTTATGACATAATCCCTTGTAATCATGCCAATGTTATGTAATAATTCACCGACTCTAGGTAACTAGGGCCAGATAGTTACAAATTATGTTAATTTTTTTCACTATTGATCAATTGTAATTATTGGATTATATTTCTTAAATCCCCTAGTTATTAATGATGCATTTCGATATCAAATTGTCTTTAAAATATCATATATTACATAAATTTAATGTTGTTGATTAATTTATATTTATAAATTATTAATATAAACTCTAGAATACTGGGTATAATAATATTTATACATTTATATAATGTAAATATTTTATGTTGATCCTACATAATGGTTGTGATTATTATAGTGTTTAAAATTTCTATAACAACCCAAACTCTTGAATATCAGAATTGTAGTTATTTTATTACATTAGAATAAGATGGAAATGTTATCACCCAACATGAAAAGATAATTTTTTTTATTTAATAAACTAGAAAAAACCACAATTTACTTATTGTTTTTGAAGTGTAAAAACATAGATAAATTAAATAATCTACATACATGAACATATTCAAATATTTCATCTTAATTACCTAGGGAATGGAAAATAGTGTAAGATCAAATTTTCAGAAATGGATATGTACAAAAAACATATATTGTGTAAATAAGGAATAAAAAATATGAAAAGGTAAATAACACAAAATAGAATTCAATTTAATTAATAAATTGATAATGAAAAGAAACCATGGATAATATCATTGCAAAAATCACATGGATAATAAAAATTATTGATTTCTAAATGAATGAAATTCATAATATTCGATGTCATGATCTTAAAAATCCTGATACATCTACCGCCAAGACATTTCTCCACGATAGTTTAAAACTATCAATAAGAACCCATTTAATTTGGACAACTTATTTGTCTCATGAGACTTGATAATTCATTGAGGGGATATCTATAATCGAGACCCTCTAGTAACTAAATGGACAAATATTTCCTCATATATTGAATGATAATTACAATTTATAAAAAAAATTCATTTCAATTTATGTTTGAATTTAACAATGAATATAAAATTTCATTATTACCCCATTTAATCAAATTATAAAACACAATATGTTGAAATGGTATATATTTTTGGAAATAATATTATCCATGATACAAATAATTTTTATATTTAATATAAAGATAATTTCTAATGAAAAATTATCTCAATAAAGTAAATATTACAATACAATTTAAACAACCAAAAAATAAATGATAGATGTATTTGAATTTATGAGAATTATATGTTTCATGAAAAAATGTAGCCTTTTGACAAATGGGTGAGAAAGATAAAAATAATCTTCTATAAAGAGATTTATTTTCAAAACTATTGAAATATTTTATAATAATGTAGTTATAAAAAAAGGGTTATTATGGTAGGATAATCCGTTAGCTTTGTATACATTAAAATAAAACATTAATTTTTACATTTTTGTAAAATAAGTTGAAAATGAACTTTTTTAAAAAAATTATAAATATTGATTTCATATTTTATCAAAATTAAAGGTTAATATAAAATTTCATAAATATATCATTTGAATAAACAAAAATGACTTTTGTAAAACTATTTTAAAAAAATATTGATATGGATGAAAAATACAATCAATCGAAAGGGAAATAAAACCACTTTTTATTTTAAACAGAAATGAAAAAATAGTAACATGAATTGAATTAATAATATTATTGAAAAAATATATATTAATTTAAAGTACCTCGTAGGGTTTTATATACACCACATAAAATTAAATCGGTACATAATTCCAAATATGTTTCAATGAAATGGAAATTGAGACCATATCCATTACCTCCCACTTCTCTATAGTTGAACAATATTTAAAATCCTATATAATGTTTTTAAATAAGATATTATTTAAAATATAGCTACATTAATATTAATAATATCATATGTGGTCCTCTTATAACAACTTCTAACCCCTTCAATAAAAATATTTCATCATTACCCTTGATTCAGATGTTGACTTTTTCATTCTCTCATACATGTTTTAATTGTATAATTTCAATTCATACACATTGTTCATGTTTACATAATATCCATAGTTGTATTCATGATAGAAATATCATATTTTTTAGTACATACATTTTAGAATCAGTCATTAAAAATGGTCATATAAAATGAATCACATCACATCGTGGAGATGATAAGCCATACAAACGCACGAGTGATGATACCATTTATAAATGGTTGAATGGGTAGGGAATTTGATGATTTATTAATATATTTCAGTAATTATCATTTCATAAGTATCATATATATTCATTAGTTCAATCATTATAACCATCCATGTAATAAGGTGATGAAAAACAATTTACACTACTACATGGAGACAATAAGTCGTACATACACACGCTTCATGCTTTTATTTTTGTAAGATATCTAAAAGGTGAAATATGGTTATACCACAATACAAATAACATCATACTATATATATGATAATAGATTTATTATTTTCATATGGGAATCACAAATCAATAGGATGTGTAATGAGAAATAGACTTGAGAGATTCGATAAAAAGAATTACATCTTCTTCGATAAAGCCTCTTTAGATTTTTTCTTAAGAGACATTGGGTAGGTATTTCGGGAAGAAAAAGACATAAAGTACATATATAAGTATGTTTTGAATAGGAATTTATAGATTTGGTCGAGCTATATAGCTCAATATAGTATAATTAATTGAGGGCAGATGTTCCCTTTTATAATAGGGGTGAGTGCCACTTTTAGAATTTCTTAAAATATTAAATTAATATATATTATTAGTGATATCGAAATGGATAATAATTTATTTATTTAAATGATATATTGAGGATGTGTCCAAAAAATATCATTAAAAAATGTTTTAAAAGTTTATTTGATGGTTTTACCCTTAAATGTTTGTTATAACCCTTCATTAACCCTTTTTTCATTTACCACAATAATAATGATTTTTACACTTAAGGTGTTAATATAGTAAATATAAAAGGAAAAAACGACACATAAATGGACCACAGTCAATTTATTAAACAATATAAAATTAAATTTTAAGAAGTTAACATTTTTATGATGTTTAAATCATTTAATAAAATATTATTTATTATAAAATAACACTAATTCCAATTTTAAAAATATTCAATTAATTTGAATTTTAAAACAATAACTCAACAATTTAAATAGAATAAAATGAATAAAAAAATCTTTAATATGTCATTATATCAAAATAAATCATTAGATGGTAAAAATCACTTAACCAATATTATCAGTTTTTTATTGTTAAAATCATTTTATTTATTTTTTATGACTTGAGGAAGCACTACATTAGTGTTTTATAAACATTTAAGGAAATTATTTCATAAATAAAAATTAAAATTAAATTACCATGATGAATATAAATCTGTTAACTTTCAAATGGATATTTAAAATTGAACATATTATCCATCTCACCTTTGTCAATAATATAAATATAATAAAATAACGAGAATGCCATTTTTTTACTTTTCATTGTATAAAATATTATTAAGGTTTAAATCATGGAAAACTTGAGAGAAAGTCCCTATATTCAATCTTTTATTGATTATGGACGAAATAAATCCGTCCAATAAAAATAAAGTAAGTTTTATGGATAATATTCAATCCTTATCATATTATTTTTATCCATAATTATTAGATTTAACCATTTTTTTGGTAACAAAAATTACCAAGGTTACAATTCATTATGAAAAAAATAAATGTGATATATTTTTAAAATTTGGACCTCCTAATTAAAAATATTTAAATATTTATTAAATATTCAATTCCTATATGTGGAATAAATTAATTTTAGATAAAAACAAAAAATGAAAAAAAAATATTTTTTTCAAAACAACCCCATTTAATATTTTAAAAGGGTTATATACCAAAATAAAAAATAAAATCAATTCCAATAAATGTAATTTGATTATTCATTCTAGGATATAAAAATTTTACTTTCAATAATTTTTAAAATAAAATAATATTTTATGAATTATTGAAACAAAAATATAGTTTTTAATAAAAGTAGTATTTTTTCAATATTCATTGGAAATTCTATCATTAAAAAAAACAAAACTCATCCTAATAATATTTTAAAATGATAATTTTAAAAATCTATTTTATTTTCTGAAACAAAGTTTTCTAAAATTTTAAAAAGTTAATTATATTTATTTTCTCATAGAAAGCAATACAAATCATTTTTTGAAGAAGACATATTTTTGAAGAATAAAATGAATTTATTAAAAATTGAGTGTTTATTTTCTATGGATTAATAATGAAATTTTTATTGAATATTAAATTCCTGTATATTTTGTAATATTCATTTTTCTATTTATATCATTCAATTCAAGGAATATGATATAAAATACATGTTTAAATAATAATATTTAATGGTTCTTTGAAGCTCAGTGTTGTTTGTTACATACACTATAAAAGAAAGAATTCTTTTAAAACTAGAGATATTACATTATACCATAATTTCATAATTTCAACCTCTAATGTTTTATAGATATTGTAACACTCCAAAACTCAAACCTCATGTATTGATAAGTTATGTTTACATTTTTTTTGAATAACTGAACCAAACTTATTTCTTAATGAGAAGGTAATAATATGGTTTTAATTTATATTAGAATGCAACTGAGTAAAACACCCAAAACGACACGAGAATTTTCATTTAAATAAAAACACCATAGTGTTTACAATACGTCGAGATCAAAAGAGTAAACTTCCCAACCAAATATACCAATTAAAAACACTATCATGATTATAGGAAGACCATTTAAAACAATAAGATCCCCAATAAATTAATATGGGTCCTTATAATCTGACATAAAAAACATAAGAATGGCCAAACCACTACGGCCACACTAAGCACCAATGGTATGACGTGCACCATCTTCTTTAAATCGCCTTGAATTTAGGACACCCTAAGGAAAGGTTTTATAAGGCAACAACCCGATCGTTGCCTTAGGTGACCATTATATTCCAACATCTATAATTATAGGCATTGTCCTTGTGGTGAAATAACTAAAAATGTCCAAGTACAACATAGTTTTCAAAAATTTATGAATTGGAGATTATAATATAACTTCTTTTTATGGAGAAATATTTTGTTTTGAAATACAGAATTTGAAACGATTTGCAAATATGCTAAATAGGTTCGAAAGATTTTTTATTTCCTAAAACTATGTTTAATATCTCATAGTTAAACTATGTTTATATTAAACTATGTTTTTGAATACTATAATATTAGTATAAAATATTTTGTCTGGGAATTTAAAATTTCTATTTATAACCTTGAATGTTAAAGCTTTAATATTTATAAACAATTTTGGTTATAGACAAGGTATAATAGGTATTCATTAGTTTTTTAGGATGGTTTCATAAAAAACAATTTGGGCCCTCAAGGGCCAGCCCTTTATGGTTAGACTAAGGGAGGAAGCTCATGCTAGGTGCCTGAACCTAGCCCTCAGCCCAAGCCAAGGCCGGCCCGAGTTTGGGCAGAGACTCCTCGAAGGGTGCACAAGAGCAGGAGCGCATGAGTGCGTTTCATGGGCGCAAGGTCGCTGTGGGTATGTGTACGCCAAGGCCAACGGGGGAAGTAGGAGCCTGTGTGTAAGGCCCCCTATGTGTGTAGTGTGTTTTCTGAACCATGGACAGGAGGCTTATGCTTATAAGGAAGCCACACACGCCTCCCCGATATGATGTGGGAGACATTTTTTCAGGTAAAACGTGATCATGGCCATTGGATCACAAAGCGCATGATCTAGGCCATTGATCTCGACCCCAAACTTGATCCTCAACAAACACAAATTTCACCGTGGTTCTCATGGTCCATTTGATCCGACGTGATCTAATCGTGGCCGTTCGAGGTTTTTAAAAAGCCATTTCAATCTCGGGCCGTTCGATCGGACTTGGATTTAATCTGAGCCAGTCATTACCTTTATAAACCGAAAACTCATCCCGACCTTTGAATCCAAGCCAGATATGATCCTGTCCATCCAATTTTCTCTTGGTTTTCTGATCGAAGCGTTGTCTTCTTCCCAAAAGTATGCCCGGAACCAGTAACCCTACACCCTATATCTCACCATTTTTCTTCTCCCATGATCGCCACTGGTCTCCCACCTTCACGTGGATTCCACAAGGGATTACTATTAGTTTTTTTAAGGCCACTTGGGCCTCGGATTTTATACACTTACATTAAATTATTCAGCATGGTTTATAAAAAAAACACACCAATGAAACTGCAGAACCTCTCGGTTCCTTTCTCACAAGCCTCTAGCGGACCTCAATAAGTCCTCCGAGTTTTCCAAGAATTCCCTGAGCCTCTCTTCCTTCTCAAGATAAGATAGGGGATTAATATTTGTCTTAATTTTTGGGTTTTAAGTTGTATGAATATATATGAATATATATTTTTAATATAACTATAATTCATCTTACAGTTTGTGGTTAATTCATTCTTTTCTCAAATAAGATTTGCAAGATCTTGAGTTACAGCGTATTAGTAGACCCTAAGCATGGACACCCCATGAAAATTTGTTTTATCCATTAAATACATAATCGGTTATATATATACATATGTACATAGAAATATATAAGTATAATATACACAACCCTCAGATTTTCATAAACTTCATATGAAAGATTAAAGATTTCTAAGTTTGAGATTCCAATTATTGACGAACTATGAAATCCATGGAATCATTTTTGTAAGGAAACTTTTATACTTGATCATGTATGTTCTTAAATATATAGTTATAATATATACATGCGGGTTTAAGCATTTCCTCAATATACTTTTAGTTCCTATTTTCGATAGTCTTGCAGGTGTTTAATAAGCATGTTAAGAGTCCCTTACGTATACTCATAATGTATAATCAGGTATGTGGGCACATGTGTGTATATATTCCATCTTTGATCCCCAATTGAATTTAATAATTTCCAAGGATTGCGAGGAAGATACAAAACTTGTGTTTTCAATTATTTTTTGCTTCGATTAAACACTACTTCTCAAGCACACCCCAATGAAATAATGTTTTACCCAACAGGATACCCTAAGTGTTGTTATTTTAAATGCTTTTCTTTCGATGTTCTTACTTCATGAGTATAAATATTGGAGGCATGAAACTTCATATTCACATGTATGAGTTACTCTCTATTATTTATATTAAATGATAAAGGTTATGGTTGAGTCTCACACATTCAAGTTTTAATATCTAATGTGTTAAACAATAGCTTATTTATAATAAATGTACGATGAAATGTAAAATTAACACCCCACACGATATGTTGGGTTTATCTTTTAATTTATTATGCACCCAGAAGAAAATTTCATTATGTAAATGGATTTTTTTTCAGGAACTATCATTTAATGGGGTAACAACATTCATTCATTACTGGTGTGTTCTAAATCAACATCACATGTGCAAATATTGTATACTATTTTATGCATGTCGTGGAGAAACATGCTGTCTAAATAGTAACTGTAATATTATGATTTAGTCCATTTCCAATTCCATTTTACTATTCATGAATTGGGCATGGAAGATGAATTTTTATTTTAACGCATTAAAAGTTTATTTCCATGGAAAGGTTTGTAAATATATGGGATTTTCAAACAAATTTTTCGTTATGAAAATTTATGAAGGGAAATTAGAATTTAAATATTCATAGTGGTATGGGACATTGTGATTAATGTGAAGTAAGTAACAAAATTGAATGAGACACTTGGTTTGATGTGTGATAAGTAATTTAATAAATCAATGTGGGATGTGAACTTTGATTTATAGATATGAGGAATGCATTGGACGTTGTATGTGATGGATGGGGCCCACTATAGCCCCTCGTTGCATCCGTAGGTCTCATGAGACAACTAGATGCGGAATTGGCCGAGGCCTTTCCCAATTATTGAGTTATGGATTTCGGCCAAGGCCTTAAAATTTAGACGTCTTAGCACGAGGCCATGACACAGTCTAGCATATGAACTTTCCTCATTATGACCATGTAAAGTAATTAACCAGAAGAATATTCGACTAGTAGAATATTCCTGGTTAAAGAAATTATGATCATGAGAATCGCAAGAAGTTTATGTATGACATATTATTTATGGAATATTTAGAGATTTTATGGCCAGAGTATGTATCACAATAGTAAAGGATGGAATTGAAGTTTTTTTTAAGCGCAGCTCTGATCATGCATTACACTTAGTTATTAATTTTGTACTTTCATTTTAAATTGAAATGGATTTTACTTTTTATTATGACTGAGAATTCCCATAATTGAATCATGATAATGTTAGTATGTTTTAAATTGTGCACTTATATCGCTTAGAAAGTTGTCACGGTATGTTTAATGTGTTACAAAATTTTAAAGAAAATGTTTTAATGAAATTTTAATGAATTTTTTCAAAAGATATTTTGGGTATAGTATGTTATTTTTAAAACCACTACTGGGCATTCATATTCTCAACCTTTTTTTTGAAATACAATTTTCAGGAATCAGTTTTTAGTAAAAGAAAAATTTTAGAAGAATTTGGTTTCTTAGAGCCTGAACCGAATTCAATCCTCTGTATGGCACCAACTCCTAGTACTCGGAGCTGGGGTTTGACTGTTGTTATCAGAGGGTTCAGTTCGGATAACTCTGGAAAACCAGAACTGAACAGTGGAAAACATACTTAAGCAATACTAATAATGATGTTTTCTTAATTTTCAGATGGAAAATAAAAGTACTAATCTTTTGTATCTTCACAATGTGTCCCTAGAAACTATAATTTCAATATCCAGCCATGAAAGTTATATAAACTATTCCCATATCCGTATGTCATGCAAAAATCTCTATGACATATCCTTTTCTCCTCGAGTACTTCAACTACAACGAAGATTGGGTTTGGATTACATCTTTATGATGCAAGCCCAGTTTCCATCCTACACATGACGTGGAAAATACCATGAGGTACTTTTTAGATGCTTCACCACAGTGGAAGAAATCCAATCCCTCACGACCTTCCAAGAAGCTACAGCAGCGGGAGACCTCCGTACAACATATATGTGTCAAGTCATGTCCTATGGCCATTTTGGTCAAGTAATGGACTTTGGAATCCTTAAGTACAAATCCTCCCATTCGATATACAAACAACAAGTACAAATGGACATCTCACAGTTGTACACCCCACATGTTAGACTCTGGAGACAACACAAGTGAACCCATGATATAGAACCAGATTTCTCAGGTTGTATATGGTTCTGAAAGATCGAAAGTTTTGAACTAGTTTTGGGGATTCATGTATTAGGGGACTGAGGAAACCATTAGCCTCTGTCTTTTTATGAATAAGTGGTGATATGAGAATGCAATTTGTTATATCTTATTTATTTTTTCTATCTTGTATGTGTTTAGGTATCTGAATAGGTTTCACTAATTGATACTTCATAATTAATTTTTAGATGGAAGGACAGACTCACATCCTATTTCTCCCTACTGATATACTAGAGACCATCTTTGTCAAAACCTGTGAAGAGGAGTACCTACCTTTCAAATATTTTTTAAAAAACATCCAATAAACTCTATAAAGTGTCAAGAAGCCCAGACATTCTCCATTCCTATCAGGAGAATGCCTACATATACCATAGAATAGCCACAGTACAGTTGTCCGAGTACAGGAGGAGAGGTAAATACCACGAAGGAATATTTCTATGCTTTACTCTGGGCCAGAACATCGTGGATAAAGAGATATTTCAAGAGGCTTCATTAGAGAGATACCTTTTTGTAGCTTACATGTACCAATTCTTCAGTTTTAGTTTATATGAAAATGCCCATGACTTAGATATTCTCAATCGAGAGTCAGTCCGGTGAATTATTCAAGAGATGGCTAATTTAGACATCTCCAAACTTTCCACCGCTCGGGAATCTCTATGGAGGCCTGAATGTACTATACATAGGATCAAACCTTTCTTATCAAAATTTATCTGAGACAGAGAAGCTGAAGAGTTGAACAAAAACTTTTGGAATTCACCTAGCCACACCGGAGGACCCTCTATGATGGAGGTTGTGGTGAAGATAAAAAAAGAGTCTTTCTCTTATGCATTTGTAAAAAGAATTGTGAGGACACAATTCCTCTTAGTGGGGAATGATTTAACACCCCAAAACTCAAACCTCATGTATTAATAAGTTATGTTTGAATTTTTTTTGAATAAGTGAACAAAACATATTTCTCATGAGAAGGTAATAACATGTTTTTAATTTATATTAGAATGAAACCGAGTAAAACACACAAAAGGACACAAGAATTTTTATTTAAATAAAAACACCATAGATTTTAAAATACACTGAGATAAAAAAAGTAAACATGCTAACCAAATATACCTATTAAAAACCCTATCAGAATTCTAGGGAGGCCACTAAAAACAACAAGAACCCCAAGAAAGTAATATGGGTCCTTATAATCTGACATAAAGAACATAAGAATATCCAAAGCCACTGTGACGACACTAACCACCAATAATATAATGTGCCCCATCTTCTTCAAATCGACTTGAATTTAGGACACCCTAAAGCAGGGTTTTATATGGATACAACCCGACCATTTCCTTAGGTGACTGTTGGATTCCAGCGACTATAATTATAGTTGTTGGCCTTGTGGTAAGATAACTAAAAATGTCCAAGTACATCATAGTTTTCAAAAATTTACAAATTGGAGATTATAAGATAACTGCTGTTTATGGTGAAATTTTTTGTTTTGAAATAAAGAATTTGAAACGATTTTAAAATATCCTAAATAGGTTGTACAGATTTTTCATTTCCTAAAAATATGATTAATATCTCATAGTTAAACTATTTTTAGATTAAACTAAGTTTTGGACTACTATAATATTAGTATAATAGATTTTATGTGGGTATTTCATATTTCTATTTATAACCTTGAATGTTAAATATTTAATGTTTATAAATAATTTTGGTAATAGAAAAGGTATAATTAAGTATTCCATAGTTTTTTTAGGATGGTTTCATAAAAACAAATTTGGACCCTCAAGGGATAGTCCTTTATGGCTGGGCTGAGGGAGGCCGCTCACGCTCGGTGGCTGAGCCTAGCCTTCAGCCCAAGCCAGGGCCGACTTGAGTTTTGGCATAGGTTCCCCGAAGGGTGCATGGGAGTAGGTGCGCATGAGTGTGAAGAATGGGCGCAAGGACACTATGGGTATGGGTAGGCCGAGCCCTGCGAGAGAAGCAGGAGCCCGTGTGTAAGGCCCCCTGTGTGTGTGCTATGTGTTTTTTGAACCGTGGACCAAAATCATAGGCTTATAAGGAAGCCGCGTGCATCTCCCCGATTTGATGTGGGACACATTTTTTTCGAGAGAAACGTGATCATGGACATTAGACCACAAAGCGCATGATATGAGCCATTGATCTCGACCCCTCACTTAACCCTCCGCAACCGCGAATTTCACCGCAATTTTTATGGGCCATTCAATCTGGCACGATCAAGTCTTATCCATTCAAGGTTTTTAAAACAATGCATCAATCTTGAGACGTCCGATCATACTAGGATTTAATTTGAGATGGTAATTACCTTTATAAACTATGAACGCATCCCAGCCTTTTAATCCAAGCCACATCTGTTCCTGGAAGTCTAATTTTCTACCAATTTTCTACTCGAGGTGATGTCTTTTTCCCCATGGCATGCCCTGAACCAGTAACCCTACACCCTATATCTCACTATTTTTTATTCTCCCATGATAGCCGCTGGTCTCCCTCCTACACGTGAATTCCACATGGTCTAACTATTAGTTTCTTAAGGCCACTTGGGCCTCAAATTCCATACACTTATATGAAATTATTCATCATGGTTTATAAAAAAACGCACAGAGGAATCTAGAGAACCTCTCAGTTCCTTGCACACAAGCCACTAGAGGACATGAACAAGTCCTCCGAGTTTTCTGGAATTTCCCAAGCATCTCTTCCTCCTCAAGATAATGTAAGGGATTAATCTTTGTCTTTCTTCTTGGGTTTTAAGTCGTATGAATATATATACATATATATTTATAATATAAATATATATCATCTTAGTATTTGGGGTTAATTCTTTCATTTCTCAAATAAGAGTTGCAAGATCTTGAGTTACGGTGTATTAGTAGACCCTAAGTATGGACACCCCATTAAAATTTGTTTTATTCCTTAAATACATATTCAATTATATATACACATATGTATATGGAAATATATAAGTATAATATATGAAACCCTAATATTTTCATAAACTTCATATGTCAGATTAAAGATTTCTAAGTTTGAGATTCAAAATTATTGAATAACTATGAAATCCATTGAATATGTTTTGTAAGGAAACTTTTATACTTGATCATGTATGCTCTTAAATATATAGTTATAATATATACCTGCGGTTTTAAGCATTTCCAAGTTATACTTTTAGTTCCTATTTTTGATAGTCTTGCAAGTGTTAAATAAGCATGGTAAGAGTCCCTTACGTATACTCATAATGTATAATTAGGTATGTGTGTACATGTGTGTATATATGCCATCTTTGATCCCCAATTGTATTTATAAATTTCCATGGTTTGCGAGGAAGATAAAAAACTCTTGTTTTGAAATATTTTTAGCTTTGAATAAACCCTAATTCTCAAGCACACCCCGTTGAATGAATGTTTTACCAAACATGAAACCCTAAGTATAGTTATTTTAAATTATTTTCTTTCAATGTTCTCAGTTCATGAGTATAAATATTGGAGGTGTGCAACTTAATATTCACATGTATGAGTTACTCTCCACTATTTATATTAAATGATAAAGGTTATGGTTGAGTCTCATACTTTCAATTTTTAGTATCTAATGTGTTAAAAAAAGCTTATTTACAATAAATGTATGAGGAAATGTGAAATTAACACCCCAAACAGAATTTTGGGTTTACATTTTTATTTATTATGCACTCAGAAGAAAATTTCATTAAGAAAATGGTAAAAATTGTTTTAGGAACTATAAATTTATGTGGTAACCTCATTCAATCATTTCTGGTGTGTTTTAAATCAAAATCACATGCACAAAGATTGTATACTAGTTTATGCATGTCAAGGAGAAACATGTTTTCTAAAATTTAACTGGCATATTTTGATGTAGCCCATTTCCAATTCCATTTATCTGTGCATGAATTTGTTATGAAATATGAATATGTATTTTAACGCATTAAAAGTTTATTTCCATGGAAATGTTTGTAAAGTTATGGGATAGTCAAAAAAATTGTTGGTTATGAAAATTTATGAAGGGAAATTAGAATTAAAATATTCATTGTGGTATGGGACACTGTGATTAATGTGAAGTGAGTAACCAAATTTAATGAGACACTTGGTTTGATATGTGATAAGTAATTTAATAAATAAAAGTGGGATGTGAACTTTGATTTAGAGATATAAGGAATGCATATGACGTAATATGTGAGGGGTGGGGCCTACTATAGCCCCTCAATGCATGGATAGGTCTCATGAGACAACTAGAAGAGGAATTGGCCGAGGCTTTCCAATTATTGAGTTATGGATTTTGGCCGAGGCCTTAATCATTAGATGTATTGGCACGAGGCCTTGACACAGTCCAACATATACACTTTCCTCATTATGACCATGTAAATTAATTAACCAGAATAATATTCAAATAATATAATATTCCTTATTAAATATCTTATTATTAGGAGAATATCAAGAAGTTTAAGTATGGAATATTATTTATGAAATATTCATAGATTTTATGGCCAGAGTATGTATCACAACAGTAAAGGATGGAATTGAAGTTATTATTTTAAGCGCCACTCTGATCATGCATTACACATAGTTATTAATTTTTTACTTGTATTATAACATGAAATGTATTTTACTTTTTATTCTAAATGAGCATTCCCATAATTGAATCATGATAATGTTAGTATGTTTTACATTGTGCATTAATATCCATTAGGCAATTGTCATGTATGTTTAATGTGTTACCACATTTTAAAGAAAATGTTTTATGGAAAATTTAATGAATGTTTTCAAAATTTATTTTTTGTATAGAATGTTATTTTTAAAACCCCTACTGAGAATTCGTATGCTCACCCTACATTTTTGAAATAAAATTTTCAGGAATCAGTTTTTAGTAGAAGAAACATTTTAGAAGAAGCTGGTTTCTCAAAGCCTAAACCGAATTTGATCCTCTGTGTGGCACCAGATCTAGGTATTCAGGAGCTAGGGTGTGATAGATATTATGTTTTAAACATATGAGGTTGATTCTTCTTCTTAACATCATGTAATTCCCATGTTTCTTCCTCTATATTATGAATTCTCCAAAAGTACGACTACTAGTAAATGTGTATTATTTCTTAATAAATGATCTTTATTGTAAATTATTTTGATAGGCTCTTCAAAGTATGCTATGTGAGGTTTTAGTTCAATGTATTCAGAGGTTAGTACATGTATTGGGTCTGAAATGTACATCCTTAGAAAATATATTTGGAAACAAATTTGTTCTTTATGGAGACTTTGGTGGAATTTCCAAATGGTATACCAAATATCAAATTATTTCTATAAATTCAAAAGTTTTCATGAATCTAGGGATCATTTTCCATTCCTTTTTTACATTATAACAAACTTATATAGAGACACTTTCAAGGATACATGATCTATCTCTCGAAACAATAAATCATTCTTTATTCTATACGTATGAATCTTTTGACCTCTTTGATCCTCTTTAACATGAGCCTGGATAGCCTTTACCATTATTGTTGTCTCATAAACAAGATCTATACCTACTTGTTTTTTCACCAACTTAATCTCAACATATTTGTGTATGAAATTTATAACCATAAAATTCTTCACTGGGAACCATTTGAATACTTGAATAGAATATATTATTATAGGTAAAATCTACCAGAGGTTAATATTTATATAAAATACCTTTAATATAGAGTGTGGATGACCTCAAAATGTCTTCTAATGTTTTAATACTTCTTTCAGACTTACAATATATTTATGTGTGATAAGTAATTCTTATATGAATCTCAGAATCCAGATCCTTCTAAATATTTTTCCTGAATTTTGATTTAAATCAAGAATCAAGATCGTAAAAAATTTAAATAGGTTCACAATGATGTCTTAAAACTTAATTAATATAGATTTTTGAAATTAGATTAGATGTAAATATTTTCTTATAGCAAGTAAATGTGTATATTTTGTAATATGATCACCAAAAACCCATATTTCATCATTCTTTATGCTTGTCATTGGCTATCTAGTGAATATTTCTCTAAAAATTTCATCCCATTTCCATATAATAATAGGTAGAGGTTGAAAGAATCCTCTATTATGTTGTCTCTTGGCCATCACCTATTGAAAAAACAGACATATTGATACATAATAAGAAATTTCCAACATCAGGTTGTCACACGAAAAATGTTTCTTCAAATCCATATACATCTTTATTCTACTAGGGTGTATAGTGAATTAGGATCTTCGAGAATCATACAAAAATTCACATTTTAGATTTGGTATGGATGAAACACATAAAATTTTTCTAAATTTTATAATTCCATCTTCAAAAAATAGGTCTTCCAATTTCCCCTTGTTATGATTGTAATTTTATTTTGAAAATTATCATCATCAGATTGAGAACACTTTATCATTTACAATTAATTTGGGTTTTCAGTCATTTTTTAAAAGTCATGATATCTACCCTTCCTTAATAATCTCCATATCCATATTTACTAGATCCATGAACATTGGACTCATCTAAATCCTCATAATAGTGAGGAAACTATGATCTTTCCATCTCATAGTATAGGCTAACTTATTTTCCATCCTTGGTTGGTACTGTATATAAAAATAAAAATCATTGACTAACATAATCCATTTACTTTTACTCATAGTACCCTATTTATGTTAAAATATATATTTCAAGCACTTATGGTTAGTTTATATCCCACACATTTAAATATATAGATAATGTCTCTATCACTTTAATGTAAAGAATATATCTTATAACCCAATATCATGGGTTGAAATGTTTTATTCATGAATCATTAACTATCCTGATTCATAGGTAAAAACATTATCATTTTTCATTAGGATACAACCATTTACTTTCTTTGATGCATCACTATATATCAAAAATATATCATTTCATACTGGTAGAGTCAAAATTAAATCATTCACAAATATTAAATTTAATTACTCAAACAAATATTTACATCACATTGTTTATATGATATTAACTCCATTATATGTAATATTGGTTAATGGGTTATACAACTGGGTGAATTTTTTAACAAACCGATAATAGTAACCAACAATAGAAAATGAAACTACATACCTCAGTTATTTTCATTTGTTTATTCCATTATTTAACATATTTTTGTATTTTTTAATGATCCCCTAATATTCTAACCTTGGAGAAAATATGACCAAGAAATGAATCATTATGAATCTATAATTCAAACTTGACATTTTCCCATAGATATTATTTATTCTAATTGTCTCAAGATTTATCCACATGTGACTCTCAGGATCATTGGAGCTTTTAAAGCATACGAATATATCATCAATAAATAAATCCAAAAAATAATCAAGATATCACTTCAATACCAAGTTCATTATATCTATAATACAGAGGGTTCAATATTCAATAAAAATTACATTATTGTAAACTCATAATGTTCAGACCTTAGTTAGAAATATTTTTGTGAAGTATCTACCTTCTTTCACACAATTAATTGTACATTGAATGAAGGTTAATCGAGGAAAAATATTGAGCTCCATGAATTTGATCAAATATTTTATCATTGTGATGTATATGATACATTTTATTTATCATAATAGAATTTAACTCCCTATAATCAATAAATAATCTCATAGATCCATCATTATTATTAACAAAAAGATCATGGCCTCACAATGGTTAAATACTAGGGTGTATAAATCCCTTATCACACAACTAAGGTAATTGTTTAGTAAAATTAACTAATTCTATAGTGGCCATTATATATTTTTTATTTGATATAGGTCTTTCATTAGTGATTAAATAAATTGTAAACACAACTTCCCATTTTGGTGGGTTTGTTGTAATTCCTCAAGTAATATATAGATGTATTCTTGAATAATCGATAAATCCTAAATTCATTGATTACATTTTTTATCCACAAATTATTTTTTATCTTATTCACCAATAATATCATTCCTAAGAGATACTATATGCTGGTCTAGATATGACCCAGGTGATGAAGTATCCTCTATGAAGATAGATAATTCCATACCATCATAATGAATCATAATTTCCATCTCTTTGAAAGTTATTTTGGAATCATATTTTGAAAGCTAGTACATACCAAGGATTATATAAATGAAAACCATAATTATGAGAAGGAAGAAAATAAATAGGGAATGTTTAGGTTCCAGAATGGGAACTTCCTGGCACATCCTTCTTACAAAATGATTTCCCCAAGGAGTTTTGACAAAAATCACCCTTATCAAGGTTCTTGGAAAATATCTAATTTTCATGGAAACCATGGATGATATAATAGAGTTATAGGATCCAGAATAAAATAATCAATTATAAAAATTTCAAGATATAATTAATTTACATGCTGTTACATATTTTGGAAATTTATCCTTAGGTGTAGTGATTGGATAAACATGGCCATCTTCCCCCATCCACTAATACGGTAAGTTCCCCTGATTCATGAGAAATTGGTTCTAATAATGAACAATTTATATATAGTTTAAGAAATTTATATCAGTTTTTTCTATCTTTAAATTCCATTCATTATCCCAATGAACCCTATATTTTCACTTAGAAAAAACTCACAATTCCTTCAAACATTTCCCAAGATGATTCTTTACACATTTTTCAAAGTTGAAATTTTCTCATTCTCCTCTTATTATTTTATGTGTTCCCTTTTACTTGGTGTTTATGTAACATCTTAATTTATTAGTTAACATTTTAACATATAGGATCTAGAAAATTCGTTCTCTTTTTTGACATCACATTATACAATTTCATCAAATGATGTTTTTTTGGAGAAATAAGATCCCTTAAATTATTTTAATTATGGCCTTCAAAAAAATGGATAGTCTTACTCTTTGGAATACATATATAATCCTTATAATACCCAAATAGTCTTATAAAGGTATCCCCATTCTCTATAACACTTTCTACATCCTTTTGTTTTAATCTAGTGTACTTTTTATTAATTTTAGTTCCTAGATCATGAGGGAAATATTTATTGATGAATATTACTTTAAAATATCTCCAATCCTTATGATATATTTCTTCGTCCTCCTTAGTATTCTAGAACGAATACACCACTCACCATCATTGCCTCTAAGAAAATTCACTAACAGTATAACCATTTCCCCTTCATCACATCCCAGGGTAAGAAATATCATTTAAAGAGACTTGATCTATTTTCTATCTACCACATGATTAACAGTTTCACTAAAATAATGTGGATTATGTCATGTGAAATATACCAATATTGGTGTATCATGCCCTAAACCATTATTTTTCTTTATATTTGGAAGTTTTCTTCACATAACTTGGGTCATATTCTCTAATATGGTCTGGATATACACATCTCCAACACCAATTTTATTGGATATCTCAGTAGGAAAATCCATACATCAACCATAGTTATTAATTATCTCTCTTCTATTATGCGCCATCGCTAAATAATTATACACACTGTGTCAGCTCATATCATCATGAATATTGAGAAACGAATTTAAAATCCCTATCATGGTAACATTTTTCTAATACTATAATGGATTATCATAATTCCCATGTTTAGATATGATTAATTAAATTCTTATTACCATGGTTTCCTCTAAATAACATATGATACCAATTATAACATACCCAACTATATAAGCCTTCAATTAGTATTTATTTTATTACATTGAAATAAGATATAATGGATCTCATCCCAAAGGAAAAACTAATTTATTAGGCTTTAAGAAACTAGATACAACTATACATTCCTTATTATATTTTCAATATGAAAACATAGTGAAAGTAAATAATATGCTACCTTGAACTATTCAATGATTTAATCTTCATATCTAGAAGAAAAGAAAAAAACAAGGGTAAGCTCAAATGATTATTATGGGTTATGGAAATTGGAATCCATAATTAGTAAATAAGGCATAATCAAAATGGAAAGGAAAATAACTTGAAAAATAATTCCAATTAATAAATAACATGAGATTGAAATGAATCCATGGATAATATAAATGAGAAAATATCATGGATAATAATAATATATAATTTACCAATGAATGAAATTCATAATATTTGATGTCATGATTGTAGCCATCATGGCACCCTTATCATTAAGACCTTTCACCAATACAATTTAAAACTGTGGGTAAAAATCCATTTAATTTGGATAACTGATTTGTATAATGAGTCTTTTCAATGTATTGAGGGTAAATATATAACTGAGACCCACCTATAATTACATATAATAAATAATTCACAATATATTGAATGATTAGTTAAATTTATAAACAATATTATTTATCAAGAAATGTCTTTATTGAATAAAGAATACAAAATATCAATATTTCCCCAGTAATTAAATTAATAAAATATTGTATATAGAAATGGTAAACAGTTTAGGAAATAGTCATTTTCATGATATAATGTATTTTAATATATAATATAAATTTAATTTCCAACAAAAAATGATCCCAAGAAAGTAATTATTTCAACAGAAAGTAAACAACCAAAAAAAATGAATGGAAACTTTCAATTTATTATAAATATAGGTTTAGTTGTAAAATTATGTCTTTTGAAAAAGCTAATGAAAAATTATAACCTTATTTTTTAAATAGTTTTCTTAGAAAAACAATGAAAATATTTTAGAAGAAGCTAAATAGAATAAAATTTTTATAGTGGTGTGATAATCCATAAATGTTGTATACGATAAAACAAAACAATCATTTTGAATTTTTATAAAAAGTGTTAAAAATGAAATTTTTGGAAAACATTATAAATATTCAATTCATATTTAGTATTAGGTAAATATGTGTTTAAAATTTCCAAAATAAATAATTTTAGTAAATAATAATTATTTTTTTAAAACTATTTTGAAAAAATATGGATATAAAATAAAAATATAACCGATCCAAAGAGAAATAAAACCTCGTTTTATTTTAAACATTTATCCAGAAAGAGTGAATTGAATTGAATTAATAATCATTGTGAATAAAAATATATTCCTACTAAATACATCTATGGGATGTATATACACTGCATAGAAGTAAATAGGTAGATAATATCAAATATGTCTCAAGGAAGTGGAAATCGAGATGAAATCCCTTACCTCACAATTTCTTTTTGTTGAACATACTTTAACCTAATGTATAATAGATTTAATTTATTATTAATTTAAAATAGAACAATATTAATAATTATAATATTATATATTATCTTCTTATAACATCCCACCACCCATTCATTAAAAGTTTTTCATTATTAGCCATGTTCCAAATATTAACTACTCTGTTTTTTCATGCATGTTTTAATTCTGTGGTTTTGGTTCATACATGTTATTCATTGTTCCATAATCTATAGAAATGATATTCAAGATATAAATATAATATTTTTTTTATAGATAAATTTCATAATCACTATTCAAATGTGGACATATAAATTGAAACCCATCTCATTATAGAGACGATAAGTCATACGTACGCATAAGCAACTGTATCATATTTAAATGGTTCAAAGGGAAATAAAACAGATGATATATTAATTTAACAAAGTTAATATAATTTCATATGTATCGGATAAATAATTTACATATATTATAATAACCATCCATGTAATGTGGTGATGAAAAACAAATAAAACCTCTATGGTTAAAAGATATTCCATATGTACGCATGCACAATGCTTTATGTTTTTTTATAGGATTGATAATTGTTTAATATGGTTATCCCATAATCTTAATAAATTATCAGTACATATATGATACTAGATTTATTACTTTATGATGGGATAAACAAATCAATAGGTAGTAGAAGAATAAATAAACAAGAAAGAGTTGGTAAAAAGGACTGGCTCTTCTTCATTAGAGCCTCTTTAGATATTCACTTAAGGGACCAAGGGTGGGCCTTCTAGGAAGACAATATAACAACCCTTCTCTTTATTACACATTTAAGCATGATTTATTACACAAACTTGAAATTTATACCAGTATGAGGATCAAGAGGTCTAGTGTCTTGGAAAATTATGAACATTACATAACAACTTAAAACACAACATCTTTCTTGAAAAAATCTTTTACATGACAACAAAATTACTTTGTACTTAACATTTCATGGGATAACCTATGGACATTCATAAGAAAATGGTGAGATATAAAGCCTGGTAGGGGAGTAAACAACACATAACATTAAGAATATAGTACATGTTAGGAAATATGCATTTCAATGGAGCACAAGAGAAACATGAACATAAAAGACTGATATAGCATGATTATCATCACATGGAAATGAGGAAATAACATTTATCCGGATATTAGAATGATCTAAGGCTCATTTCACAAGGAACATGAGTAAACCATCATCTCACTTAAATTAGCATGATTAAACCCTCGTTTAACTTGAATTTTAATGAGTAAAACCTCATTTCACTTGACGTATGATGATACTAATCCTTACCCAATTTATTGGAGCACTATCATGGGTCAGCCTTTATAAACATTTTATTTCAGGCATAAGTGTGCCACATAGATCATACAACACAGATTTATTAAACATCATAATTTATTACATGAATAAGAGATGAAAAAAGCATAAATATAAGTCCTCAATCAAAAATCACATGTGCATAAAGTTGAATACCCTTGTGAAGTTCCCAGATCAGTGTGAATCACTGAGAGGGGGAGGGGGTGAATCAGTGATCCCTTAAAACTTTTTACTAATTGATTCTTTATCAATTAAACCTCTATGGCTGGTTAAAGCCTCGATCCACTCTTCTTGTATCTCTCACCTTTCCACGAATGATGCAGTAAATGTAAAGGCACTAGACACAAGGATTTACAAGGTTCGACACCAAAGGCCTACATCCTTGCCATGTTGGTTATACACCCCAACATGGTTTCTTCCATTATAATCTGTTAGTATTACAATGGTCGATACAGAGTCCCACTGTATCTCTCCTCAGTCCCACAGGAGGGTCTTTATACTGCGTCCCACAGTGTTACCAGAGTCCCACTGGCCTGCTCCAGAATCCCACTGAAGACTTCTTCCACCCTGAGTCTCACAGGGTCTTCTCCGGGCTCCTCGAGTCACACGAGTTGCTCTTCTTCTCTTTAAGCTTCTTCAAGTATCTTCAGCAGTCTGGGATAAAGACTGCTGGCCTTGCTCTGTACCTCTGATCACTTGAGTTGATCAGGTCTTCTCGTCTTGCTCAGGATTTATCTCCTTCTTCTAAGGATGACCTGGCTTCTCTCTTCAAGAATCTTCAACAGCCTCTGATAAGGTCTGTTGATCTTGCTCACAACTTCTGATCACTTCTGTTGATCAGGGTCTTCTCAATTACTGAAAAACTCAGACAAACAATATCATTCACTTCAGTCTGGCTCAGTCTCACTTCACATCAACTTCATGCACTGAATGCATGGAATCACAATATCTTCAAGATCTCCTGGTCTTGGACTCCTCAAATGCATACAAGCAGATTCAGACTTGTTCACGTGTGCACGTGCATGCATGCAAGCATGCACTTCCCTCTTTCTTCTCTTGGTGCAATAAACTCACAAAGGGTGTAGTATCTTTAAGCACACACCAGCTTCTCACTTCTTCACACACTTTATTCAATTTGATTACACACTTGAATGTGTGTCATTCTTTAGTGTGGATGTCCTCTTCCTTAAACTTCTAAATGCGTATACTTTGTACACACCTAGGTTCGGCCTTCTTTGTTACTTGTTCAAGTACACATAAATTGTTCTTTGTTTTGCACACAATTGAATTGGGCCTCTTCCCACTTCTTGTTGCACACCCTTAACCCGTAGGTTGTTCTTCAATTTTGAACACACAAAATGTGTCTTCACTTGATGCACACACAAGGCATGAAAGCCTCGGGTCCTCTTCTCCACTTGGCACACACACAAGGTGCAATCCTTCCTTGCACTTAGCACACACACAACCTTCTTCTGTTTTTGCACACACAATTTGTTCTTTTAATTTGTTCTTCAAAGTGTGCACACACAAGGCACTAAAAGCCTCGGGTTCTCCCTCTTTGCACAAGCCACTGCCCGTAGGTGTTCTTGTCTTCTTGGCACACAAGCACAAAGGCTCGGCCTCTCAATGTTCACACACGAGGCACTGCCTCGGTCTTCACTTCCTCTTCAAGGCGCGCAGGTGCTTGGTTTGGCCTCTCCTCTACTCCATTGTCGCGCAGGTGCACAAGGCACAAGAGCCGTGCAAGGCCTCGAGTGCAAGGCACCTCAACCACGGGGCGCGCAAGTGCTACAGCCCCGGGTACTTCCTGCCGCGCAAAGGGAAGGCGCGCAGGGGACTCCTCCAACCTCTTTCGTGCAGGTATGCACAAAAGGAACACAGCCGCGCAAGTGGGTTGCGCGGGGCTTCAGCTTCGCGAGGCACAAAGTGCTCCGCGGGACTTCGGGTTTTCAATAAAGGATCAACAAACTTCTAAGAGGGCTCAGGCTCTCTTTTTATAGGCAAAGGAATGCCTCAAAACATCCACGTGGGATAAATCTCAAATCCCCGAAGTATTCGGATCTTCAAGATTTTTTCAAATCTTGAACTTTCTCCTCGGTTCTCCGCGGGTTCTTCTCTTTTTATTTTTCTCTATGTGCATGCGACTTAGAACGCATGCACGGCCTCTTCTCTTCCAATCCATGCAATGGTATAAACCCTTCACGTCCTCGACAGCGTTGCTTGCCTCGGCCGAACTCCAATTTCTCCATATATTGCATGCAAGCCACTTTTTATGCATGGTCGTGTTCGTAAGGGCGAGACGAGCTCAATGGAGCCTTCGGTTTGTTTGGAGGTGGCCAGAAACTCGATTTGGCTTGCTCGGAGGGCACCTGGTTCGTTGGTGGCTGCGGGAATGCTCGGGGAGGCCTCAGCATGGCTCAAGGAAGGAGACGGACGGGGAGCCGTCAGATCAGGCAATCAAATAACCTTGGACGGCCTGGATCAGATCGCGAATGGCGCGATGCATCGGGCGGCCGAGATCTGCCGCGCGATCACTCGGACGGCCCAGATGCGCTCCCGGTGAATTTTTCCGCGTCCCACATCGAAACGCCTCGCGGAATTTCCGCGGTATAACAACCAAGCGCTGCCGGCCTCCCTTCAGTTTCACTTCTCCCCTCTCGGTGCCGCCCCGCACCGAGTTCTCTCTGCGGGCGCGCTCTGCGCCCACCTCTGCTCCCTTCGGGCGCGCCGCTGGCGCCCACTATGCACTGCTTGACACTCGCGGGTGCGCTCATGCGCCCCTACCGCGCTCCTGCGGGCGTGCCCCAGAGGCCTATGCGGTGTCTTGGGTGCGTCCTGCCACCCTGGGCTCGCCCCACGGGCTCCCCCATGTGTGTGGTGCCTAGCGCCCATGCCTTGGGGTTGAACCCTCAAGGTGCCCATGGCTGGCCATATTTTTTGGCAAAGGCATGAATAAGACTTTGTCAAATACAAAGTTCTCCTATGAGTATAAGCCAAATTCCAAGTGACATTCAAGCCATTTCTTCTCCACTTCTTCTATTCTTCTTCTTAAGAATTCCATTATTTCTCCTCATATGATCTCCACTTAGGATATGGAATTCAAAAGGTTCATCTTCATCAACCGAACTCCTGAATCACTTATAATCTTCAATGTTCTTCATTGATCCAAGCAGAGATCAAGTTGGATCAACTTCTAATTCACATGCACTAAGTGATAGTGCATGGACTTCTTCAGCTCACTTCATCCACTTAGGAGGTGTGGATGGATCATCTTCATCTCTTAATGCATTGTATTAACAATGCGTGGTCTTCTAACATTGTTGTGACATTGTATCCACTTGATACAAGTTCTTGGAACTTAAAGATCAGTTCAACAATCGTCTGATTTGCATAGAGAATGTTTCAACCACAACATCCTATGTCACTTAGTGAATCTCCTAAGTGACATGCCTCTAAGTACCATGGTCATTCTCCATTCATCACCGTCACCATCACAACCTTTGTCATACACATATTGAAACTCCTTGACATCCATCCATTCATTCCTTGACAACAACATACCTCATTGACAACAAATGCAACACAGTGCACTTCAATCTCCCCCTTTGTATTTGTTGGAAATACACTATAGCACATATGAATGGGTCAATATGTGTGCCAATATTTCTCCCCCTTATTGGAAACCAAATGCAAAGGTGTGGTGTGGTTCTCTGTCAAAAATCTCTTCCTCCCTTTGAAAAGTATTTTCTTGAAAAACACTGAGAGAGGGATGATGTCACATGTTCTCTTTAGCAAAGAACCTTTAGTAAATCAACTCTAAGTCTACTTGGGCTAAACCGGTGTAGAAAAAAATAGTGATGTAACCAAGGTACTCAATGATGTCCAACATTCACTATACATGTGAGATCATGCTTCAGGAGTTTGAAAATTTTCAGATATAACAATAATTTTCTAGATCCTGCACATACTCCACAAAACTCATTAGAAAGTTTAGTGCATAGATAAAGCTCCCCCTTTCATCCATTTGTCTTCAATCCATACTCCCCCTTAATTGACAAGATAAACTCAATTAAGAAACAAGGTATGAAAGTATGATTGGAATACCTTTACTTTTCTCAAGATGGTATTAAATCTCAGAATCCCATCTTCTACAGATTGGCTCCCCCTCAAGGGGTGCACTCCATTCTGTCCAAACCATCCTCCAGTTGAGAATGATCATCATCTTCAATTCCCTGTAATGTTAGCACATGTAAATACAAGTGATTAGGGAATAAGATGGAACCTCCTTGGTTCATCAATGTGAACAACAAGGTTGAGAAGATTCTCTCAACCGAGATGTCCCATTTTCACCATTCTTCACACTTGCACATTTGATCTTCAATGATGATTGTGCTGGTGTGGATCTCAACACCTCTTTAACTTCTTTGTGTGTGACTCGTATATTTCTAGGTGCCTTATGATCACTAGAGTATCCTGGTGCAATCTTAATTCTTTTGAAGAATACCTTCTGAGCTGGAATGAATATCATGCATTTATCACTAGTATGTCCTGCTTGATTGCACCTCACACACAGAACTTGATCTTCATGTGAAATCTTTTTCTTTCCTTTTGCCTTAGCAATTGCCAGAACATCATCTTTAGCTCTTTGTAGATCTTTGGCAAGTTGCAACTGATTAGGACATATGACTAGTAAGTCACTTGGAAGTGTGGCCTCAGTTCTGGAAGTTCCACATGGTTCTTTTGATGCTTTCAAGCTACCTTTCTTAGGCAACTTGTTTTCAATCAATCCCTTCTGCTTCTTCTGGATTGATTGTCTTTTTGAGTCCAGTCTGCCTCAATTGAATTTCATGGCTTGTTTACAAAGATCCATGATATGTCCTTTCTTTCCACAGTAGAAGCATGTTTTCTTCTTGGTGGTCCTTCTGGATGCATCACCCTTCTTGGATTTAGACTCCAAGGACTTCTCTTCCTTTTTCAACATCTTCTTGGGAGTATTGTCACCTTTCTTCTGTTTGCTTCCCAAGGTTTCTTTCTAAGCCAGGTTCTGTGATCTTTTCTTCTTTTGAGCTCTGGATACAGTTGGAGATTGACATGTATCTTTTTGACCACTTTTGCAATCATCCCAGATGTTGTCAAGTAATCCAAATCTATTTGCAGTAAACAGATGTCTCTGGACATGTGGATGCTGCTTATTTTCCTCTGGCTTGCTCCCCCTTGGCATGGGCTTCCTTTGTGCTTTTACATTCAGTGGATTGTACCAACAATCCTTTGCACAGTGCCCATACTTATTACAACACCAACACTGACCCACAAATCTTGACTTTTTGATTCCTTCTGATTGTAGGGTACTTGTCTTGAATTGTTGTGTTGTTTCAGGAGAGCATTCTTTCTTCACTGTCTTCATCCATACTTGTTTGGATTCATTCTTCCATCCTGCACTTTTAGTAGAAACACTTTTAGAAGCACGAGTACAAGATGGTATGGATGGTACCTTCTTTTTAGAAGTTGTTGCCCTTTTATTAGAGGATGTCTTTCTTTTAGAATCATCCTGCTCAATGCATACTTGAGTAGCAACATTTCTCATTTCAGCTGACTGGGAGGCTTTGGCTTTGGGTGATTGCTGATTTTTCAATATCACCTATAGTTCTAAGCATTTCATGTTAAGGGAGTTCTTCTCATCCTCAACAGTTCTTAGCTTTCCTTCCCAATTCTCCACCAGTTTCTTTATCTGTTCTTCATGCACCTTATTCATTTCAAGCAATTAGTTGTCAAGCTCCTTCACCATTTTGACTTTGTCTTCAAGTTGAGCATCTCTGACATTCATTGAAACTTTGTGCCTCTTTTCCAGTGCATGGAAAACTTCTTTGATCATTATCATAAAGATTTATTTCTCAGAAAGGCTTCTTTGCAATTCTTCAGCAGTGTCTTCATATCTTTCATTGCAAAGAGAAACGGTTTCATCTTTAGCCTTCACCAGCTTTTTGAGAGTGTTGGTTATGCCAACCCTTTTTTCCAATTGGACTTCCAGAGAATTGGCTTCATCTTCTAGCTGTAATTTTTCTTCTTGAATATCAAGGAGGCCTGTAGCTATACACATTGCCACTTCCTTGGGGACTGTCTTCTGAAGATATTTGATTGCATTTAGAAGATCATTGTTCCTTCCATCTTCATCACAGCTAGAGCAGGCTTCATCAGACGAATGATAAAAGGAATTGTCATCTGATGTGACTTTCACATTTCTTTCCATAGAAGGAGTTTCTCTGATTGCAACAACCTTCTTACTCGTCTTCTTTGCCTGTTTCTTCTTTCTATTTTTCTGAGTCTTGGCAGATATCTCCATTTGAGGCTGGTCACTCATTTCCTCAAATCTGCACTCCATAAAGACTCCCTTGGATCTTTTAGAGGTAACCTCCCTCTGATACCAATTGAAGTGCCCAGATCAGTGTGAATCATTGAGAGGGGGAGGGGGTGAATCAGTGATCCCTTAAAACTTTTTACTAATTGATTCTTTATCAATTAAACCTCTATGGCTGGTTAAAGCCTCGATCCACTCTTCTTGTATCTCTCACCTTTCCACGAATGATGCAGTAAATGTAAAGGCACTGGACTCAAGGATTTACAAGGTTCGACACCAAAGTCCTACGTCCTTGCCATGTTGGTTATACACCCCAACATGGTTTCTTCCATTATAATCTGTTAGTATTACAATGGTCGATACAGAGTCCCACTGTATCTCTCCTGAGTCCCACAGGAGGGTCTTTATACTGCGTCCCACAGTGTTACCAGAGTCCCACTGGCCTGCTCCAGAATCCCACTGAAGACTTCTTCCACCCTGAGTCTCACAGGGTCTTCTCCGGGCTCCTCGAGTCACACGAGTAGCTCTTCTTCTCTTTAAGCTTCTTCAAGTATCCTCAGCAGTCTGGGATAAAGACTGCTGGCCTTGCTCTGTACCTCTGATCACTTGAGTTGATCAGGTCTTCTCATCTTGCTCAGGATTTATCTCCTTCTTCTAAGGATGACCTGGCTTCTCTCTTCAAGAATCTTCAACAGCCTCTGATAAGGTCTGTTGATCTTTCTCACAACTTCTGATCACTTCTGTTGATCAGGGTCTTCTCAATTACTGAAAAACTCAGACAAACAATATCATTCACTTCAGTCTGGCTCAGTCTCACTTCACATCAACTTCATGCACTGAATGCATGTCATCACAATATCTTCAAGATCTCCTGGTCTTGGACTCCTCAAATGCACACAAGCAGATTCAGACTTGTTCACGTGTGCACGTGCATGCATGCAAGCATGCACTTCCCTCTTTCTTCTCTTGGTGCAATAAACTCACAAAGGGTGTAGTATCTTTAAGCACACACCAGCTTCTCACTTCTTCACACACTTTATTCAATTTTCTTACACACTTGAATGTGTGTTATACTTTAGTGTGGATGTCCTCTTCCTTAAACTTCTAAATGCGTATACTTTGTACACACCTAGGTTCGGCCTTCTTTGTTACTTGTTCAAGTACACATAAATTGTTCTTTGTTTTTCACACACTTGACTTGGGCCTCTTCCCGCTTCTTGTTGCGCACCCTTAACCCGTAGTTTGTTCTTCAATTTTGCACACACAAAATGTGTCTTCACTTGATGCACAGACAAGGCATGAATGCCTCGGGTCCTCTTCTCCACCTGGCACACACACAAGGTGAAATCCTTCCTTGCACTTAGCACACAAACAACCTTCTTCTGTTTTTGCACACACAATTTGTTCTTTTAATTTGTTCTTCAAAGTGTGCACACACAAGGCACTAAAAGCCTCGGGTTCTCCCTCTTTGCACAAGCCACTGCCCGTAGGTGTTCTTGTCTTCTTGGCACACAAGCACAAAGGCTCGACCTTCTCAATGTTCACACACGAGGCACTGCCTCGGTCTTCACTTCCTCTTCATGGCGCGCAGGTGCTTGGTTTGGCCTCTCCTCTACTCCATTGTCGCGCAGGTGCACAAGGCACAAGATCCGTGCAAGGCCTCGAGTGCAAGGAACCTCAACCACGGGGCGCGCAAGTGCTACTGCCCCGGGTACTTCCTGCCGCACAAAGGGAAGGCACGCAGGGGACTCCTCCAACCTATTTCGTGCAGGTATGCACAAAAGGAACACAGCCACGCAAGTGGGTTGCGCGGGGCTTCAGCTTCGCGATGCACAAAGTGCTCCGCGGGACTTCGGGTTTTCAATAAAGGATCAGCAAACTTCTAAGAGGGCTCGGGCTCTCTTTTTATAGGCAAAGGAATGCCTCAAAACATCCGCGTGGGATAAATCTCAAATCCCCGATGTATTCGGATCTTCAAGATTTTTTCAAATCTTGAACTTTCTCCTCGGTTCTCCTCGGGTTCTTCTCTTTTTATTTTTCTCTACGTGCATGCGACTTACAATGCATGCACGACCTCTTCTCTTCCAATCCATGCAAAGGTATAAACCCTTCACGGCCTCGGCAGCGTTGCTTGCCTCAGCCGAACTCCAATTTCTCCATATATTGCATGCAAGCCACTTTTTATGCATGGTCGTGTTCGTAAGGGTGAGACGAGCTCAATGGAGCCTTCGGTTTGTTCAGAGGTGGCCGGAAACTCGATTTGGCTTGCTCAGAGGGCGCCTGGTTCGTTGGTGGCTACGGGAATGCTTGGGGAGGCCTCGGCATGGCTCAAGGAAGGAGACGGACGGGGAGCCGTCGGATCAGGCGATCAAATAACCTTGGACGACATGGATCAGATCGTGAATGGCGCGATGCATCGGGCGGCCGAGATCTGCCGCGCGATCACTCGGACGGCCAGGATGCTCTCCCGGTGAATTTTTCGGCATCCCACATCGAAACGCCTCGCGGAATTTCCGCGGTATAACAACCAAGAGCTGCCGGCCTCCCTTCAGTTGCACTTCTCCCCTCTCGGTGCCGCCCCGCACCGAGTTCTCTCTGCGGGCGCGCTCTGCGCCCACCTCTGCTCCCTTCGGGCGCGCCGCTGGCGCCCACTATGCACTGCTTGACACTTGCGGGTGCGCTCATGCGCCCCTACCGCGCTCCTGCGGGCGTGCCCCAGACGCCTATGCGGTGTCTTGGGTGCGTCCTGCCACCCTGGGCTCGCCCCACGGGTTCCCCCATGTGTGTGGTGCCTAGCGCCCATGCCTTGGGGTTGAACCCTCAAGGTGCCCATGGCTGGCCATATTTTTTGGCAAAGGCATGAATAAGACTTTGTCAAATACAAAGTTCTCTTATGAGTATAAGCCAAATGGCAAGTGCCATTCAAGCCATTTCTTCTCCACTTCTTCTATTCTTCTTCTTAAGAATTCCATTATTTCTCCTCATATGATCTTCACTTAGGATATGGAATTCAAAAGGTTCATCTTCATCAACCGAACTCTTGAATCACTTATAATCTTCAATGTTCTTCATTGATCTAAGCAGAGATCAAGTTGGATCAACTTCTAATTCACATGCACTAAGTGATAGTGCATGGACTTCTTCAGCTCACTTCATCCACTTAGGAGGTGTGGATGGATCATCTTCATCTCTTCATGCTTTGTCTTAACAATGCATGGTCTTCTAACATTGTTGTGACATTGTATCCACTTGATACAAGTTCTTGGAACTTAAAGATTAGTTCAACAATCGTCTGATTTTCATAGAGAATGTTTCAACCACAACATCCTATGTCACTTAGTGAATCTCCTAAGTGACATGCCTCTAAGTACCATGGTCATTCTCCATTCATCACCATCACCATCACAACCTTTGTCATACACATATTGAAACTCCTTAACATCCATCCATTCATTCCTTGACAACAATATACCTCATTGACAACAAATGCAACACAGTGCACTTCACCTTGATAGAGAAATGATTATGGTATTAACTTACATGACAATTTTAGCATGGAATGTTTTGTGTAACTTTGGAAGTATAACGACATCGAATAGAAATTGTAAAATCAGTTAATGAGAGATAAAGGGGTCTGTCATAATTTAAACACAAAATGGACAGTAATGGGTTCATGTAACATAATATCCTAACATGTATAATGGAATTTAGATGCATAATATAAAATATATTCTTCAATATAAATGAGAAGAGAGAAATTCCTTACCGAATTTCGGCATGGTAACGAGTGTATATGGGAAGAATTAATGAGATATAAAGATATATCTTATCATGTAAACATAAGTAGGTATGTATGGGGAGCTGTGGAATCATACCCCAACATTTATAATTTCAAATAAAAGGGTCTAACAACATAAATAAATTTGGACAAAATGAGAAAGGAAGAAATCCCTTACTTGGAAGTGTGATCCCAAAGGATTAGGAGAGGCTTGAGAGATTCCTATTGGGATATTGGAGAGCCTTTAGAGGATTATATAGAGGGTAGGGAAGATTAGGCATGTTATCCAAGGGTTTTTAGTGAAGAAAAGTTGTAGCATGGGTGGGTTTATATTGGAAAAAGGAGGGGAAGCCTTTAATATTACATACACTTAGATTTTAGAATCTATATAATTAAATATATAAAACCAAAAAACAACACATGGTTTTTCCAATTGTTTTTGACAAAGGTGAGTTGAAAAAATTATTTTATAAGGCCAATGGACAAACATATTAAAATATTTGGATTTCTTATGTGGATGTGAGTCACACTCTCAAGGAAATCATTTTAAAAATTTAAAATATTTTATAAGTCTTAGAGGGTCCACTAAGGCAGCATAAAATTAATCAAAAAAATATAAAATCACATTATTTTAATGGTAAAACATATAGTGTCCGAAAAAACCTTTTATTGTATTTTATTACATCACTATTGGGACATTATGATGACATAAAACACATTATATATTTAAATGATATTTAATTTTAACCAAAACAATTCGACTATCTTAGAAAATTATGAAACATTCACCATCTGATAATTTCAACATCCTAAATCCAAAAATTATATTCATTTTTTATAAATAATTTTATCAATAAATGAATTTTTACTTTTAAAATAAAAACTGACATTTGTCAAAAATTCATGGGTTTAAAAAAAACCTTTCAAACCATTATAAAAATTACAATTGTATTCATAAAAATTATATGATCATGTATATTTAATAAAATGTGATTTTGTAATAATATTTTTTAAAATTATTATTTAATTAAAAAATCCATTAATTCATCAAAAATAGATTTCTTAATTGTATATTAACTAAAAATACTATTTGTTCATTAAAACCAATTTACAAAGTAACAATAGTCAAATGAATGCATATTAATTATTCCTTAAAAACTAATTCAAATAATCATAGTTCTTGGGTATTGTTACATAATTCCTTATTACACCTACATTAGATCTAAGGGTAATGTGTTTTATGGTCATAGACTCTTGGGGTGACTCAGAGAACATCCCTCGGGTGGTAAACTCTATTAACATCCACTTCTCCCATAGGTGGTTCCATTCAAGATCAACGTGTTAATGATCAACATGGGATTGGTCAAGAGTGAATCCCAATGAAAATACATCCTTTCCGAGATACAACAAATGGGACTCATAAGGATCAATTATACTTGATGGGGCAATCGCTTCCTTTGTCAGAGTAAATTGGATTTGTTAAAACCCTATATTTGTACAAATCATGTGATCAGTGTTTAATGGCTATATTAGCAACGAGAAAATTCATAATGGTATTTTCAAATCAAAAAACATAAAACCAATGAATGGATTATGTTTTATAAAACCATTTTATGTAATAAGACATTTAATTAGATCAAGAATAATTTTCATTAATAAAATTGTGGGTTGTTACAATCTTCCCCCCTTAAGAAATTTCACCCTAAAGAATTCCTTTTCCCACACTAAAACAGATGAGGGTAACTCTGCTTCATCACTTCATCTAATACCAAAGATTACTATTCAAACTTTTTGTTTCTCCACAACACCTTAACAAGGGGCATTGTCTATTTTTTGTAGAACTTTTTTCATACAATCTAATATTTTCACCGGGTTTTCTTCATAGGAGATGTAATTTTCCTATGGTACCACATCTAAATTGAGTATGTGTAATGGATCAGGTATGTACATATTCAAGAGTGATACATGGAATACATCATGTACATAAGAAAGGATCGGTGGTAGTGATAATAAGTAGGATACTACTCCTATGCGATCACTGATCTCAAAAGGTCCAATGTACCTTGGACTAAGATTTACATTATTCCCAAATCTCATAACACTCGTCCATGGGCTTATGTCGAGGAATACCATGTCTCCAACATCAAACTCTAGGTCTCATCAATGATTATTAGCATAGCTATTTTCTGAACTTTTAGTAGATTTAATGTGCTGTTGGATGGTCTAAACCTTCTCCACATTTTATTCATCCATTTCTGGACCTTGGAGTTTTCTCTCCCAAAATTCATCACAACATGTCGGGGTTCTTCACCTCTTCCCATAAAGGGCATAATATGATGAAATTTGGATTCTTGAGTGGAAAATATTATTATAAGAGAACACAACCAGAGGAATATGTTGATCCCATCTTCCTTTTGAATTCCATTGAGCATTCTCCACACGTCCTCAAATTTTTCGATAGTCTGCTCAAATTGGCCATTAGTTTGAGGATGATAACCCTTACTGAATTTTAGCTCAGTATTTCGAGCGTGTTGGTGACTTTTCCAAAACATAGAGGTAGATATTTGATATCGATAAGATATAATCTATATAGGTACTCCATGAATCCTTTCCACATCACTGATTTATATATGTGCCATTTTATCCAATGAGAAATATACTCGAATTGTAATGAAGTGTGAAGTCATTGTAAGATGATCCACAAAAAACTAGATAGAATTGTTTCCTTTATATGTCTTCTAAAATATAGTGAAAAAGTACATGGTGATGTTCTCTCATTTCCATGTTGCACCCCCCAACTTGAGTTTTTCTAGTCTCGAGCAAAATATATCTCAACAATATGAGATTTGGATTTCCTTTTCCAAAAACATTCTAATACACAATGATCACCAAAAACCCTTATACCAAACAATCCTAAAACCCATCAAAATATTTTAATACAAGATAGTTTCATTAGAAGATCCCAATCCCAAGACCATTCCTTTGTTCAAATTCATTGTCATATTTCATCCAATATCAATTAAGTATGAGGATGTGTTGTGCATCACAATAGACATGGGGGTTCATCTTTATTCAAGGTGGAAATGATGGAAGCTCTAGGTGGAATCATATTTCAATATTAATATGAGTATTCAATTTTTTTTTTGTAGTGTATTTTTTTTGGTTTTTTTTAAATTTTTCCATGGTAATTGAAATTGCACTTGAAAGAGTCAACCCCTGTAGCGAGACTTTTCCGATGACTCCCAGGCTCAATGAACTTAGGGAACCAAGTGAATACCACTTACTCAGGCATCATCTCAAGTTAACTCAGTCAAAAAAAAAATTCAAATTACCAAAAATAGAGATAAAATTAGTAACTCTGGGCCATACAAATATCAAGTCACGATCCCCAAGTGTCGAAAGCCACGCTTAAGGTCATTTCATTGCTCTACGCGCAAATTTATTATTATTTTTAACTTTTTTTGAATACTCAAATTAAACTAAAATGATCACCAAACCTATGCTATTTATTTGGGGGACCCCATGAACTCAAACTAATACCCCATTATCCAAAAGACTTGCATTGTGATTTTTGCTATTTCGATGAAAATATAAATGATGAAATATCACATTGGACAACCACACTTTCCAAAATCTATTCTCATGAAATTATACAAGGATTAAAATAAGAACCAGGGAATGATAAATTATTTTATATTCAGTTTCAAAGTATGAAATGTGTATTACCATGTTCAAAGTTAAAATAATTTTTCCTTCCATTTACACAATTTTTTTTCTTTTCAAATCATTCATTTTTTTGACACAAAAGCATTTTTTTATTTTATCTTCCCCCCAACATAAAATAACATTGTCCCCAGTGTTTAAAGAAAATAAAATTTAGAAGGGGGTATAGGTAGAGAATGAAAGTTCAAAAAGGAAATTGAAAATGTGGATCATGGAATGAAGTCACCTGGTGGTTGAAGTTGAAATTTTTGATGCTCCCTTTTAATCCTTTGATATCCAAGTCACTTGCAGAGTTACCTAGTAGAAAAAGGATAAATAAAACAAACAAAACCAAACAAGACAATATATATATTTATATAATAAATAATGTAAAATATAAGTATATATATATAAATTATAGAATAAGTAATCAGAAAAAGTTGTAGGTCAGTGGTAAGCGCACGCCCCTGTCTCCCTTTGGTCCTGAGTTCGAATCCCTACGGCTTCGCCTGTTGTGACGGGGTTTGACCCACGACCCATGACATGTCCCTTTTTATTATTACTATTATTTTTTTGTTTATTATTTTTATTTTTATTTTAACCTACAAAAACATTAAAATAAAACAAACTGATGATATATTGTCTTCTTTTTAAATTTCTGGGTAAGGCATTACTCAAGGATCACACCACATGACATGGATGAATATGGTGCTCCTCTTTCATACCCATCCATACTCATAATAGAAGAACAGGTCAACAATCTATTTTTTTAAATACCTAAAATGATTAATTAATCCTATTTAAAATATAATGTTGATTAAAACAACAAAATGATAAGAAACTTGAAAACCATGGGTTCCCTCCCATGCAACGCTTTGTTTAACGTCGTTAGCCCGACATGAACCCCCTAACTTACCCAATACCAACTTTCAACATTTTAAGGACCACATTTTTCACTAATTCAACTAGTTTGAGATTGATTCTATGTTTATAATTTTTTTCATTAACAAACCTATACTCTAAAATGAGTGGGTAAATCCAAGGAATATCAGAAATGATGGATCTAGTTACTTCTCTAGTGTTTCCTAAGACATCAATAATAATTCCTACATTTTATTTTTCAATATAAGCATGAATTCCAACTAAAAGGTCATGGTTATACCCTATGAATGGATACTTGAGTGGGTAAGGAAGGATAATAATTTTGAGCTTGGTTTGGATAGGACATTCAAAAACAGGTTGAGATTTTAAATCCAACTGAATTTATTTTTCAAAATTTCTCAATAGAATTGTTTCCTTTTGAATAGAATATTCATCAAAAAAATTGGAAAGATCAATTTTATGAATGGGTATCGACTCAATGTTTTTGATTTCTCTCAATGGTTCAATGGTTGGTGTTTTTGAAAATTCATCAATGGAGTTATACTTAGGAGACTCAATCCATGATGTCAAATTCTCCTCTTTTGAATCCAAATAGTCAATTTACTCATGATTTAAAGACCCATAAACAATTCCTTGATCCTCTCCATCTTCCCCAAATCCAAAGTTTTTCTCTTCAGTAAATTCATGAGAGGTTTGTGGGAAACTAGACACATCACAGAAGGTTATGGAAGGGGCAGTTTGTGTAGGGATGGGTTCCTCACAATTTTTAATGCTTTGTAGTTCTAACCTCAATGATGAAACCTCAAAATTAATTATCTTCATTTGTTGACACAATTTTTCAAGTAATGGATGTGGATTAGGATGGATAAGGGGTTGAGACAGATGGTCTATTCCAGGAGGATAACTATGTTGTTGGAATTCCATAGGAAGATGTTCAAAGTGGATTTGTGGGGATTGAAACTCATTATATTTTGGAATTTTTGTGGACAATAGGAGTTAAAACATTGTGTCTCAATTTATTTTTGGTTATCCCACCAGTAGAAACTAGGATGCTCATAGTACGTCACACTTGGTGTGGGGTGATCAGTGTAGGGAGAGGTTCCCCATGTTTGGGCTTGTTCAATATTGATTTATATAGGTGTGAGGGGGTGAGAATAGAGAAGAGGGATGAAAAAAAGGATGATAGTGTCTATGATAACTTACTTATGTTCCCAGAAATTGTGCCAAAATTTGATTCTTGCTCAAATTTACCCAAGAGATGAAGGTAGAATGGTCCTTGTAGTTTAGCTTGGGTTATTGAATCCTCCGAGACCTAAGAAGAAACCTATAGACACGTAAATTCTATGGATTTTTTTTGGCTATGAAGTGGCCAATTGGGTTGGTTCTAGATGGGTTTAAGGTATCACTAAAAATTTTATGTTAATTCAAATTAAGGTAATGAGTTGATCCAATGTTATCACTCGGAGTGGATTGGAAGAATTCTTTTTTAATGATTTCAATTTCTTATAATTGAGATGGGTTAATTTAAGAAGATAAAACATAATAATCACTTATTGGTTTAATGCCTACACAACCTAATACTAATAACCCATAAAATTGAAGTATCAAAGCATTGATCACTCTAAGGTAAAGGTTCGTATTAGCACTTGAAATGTGTGACCTTAAATTCAATAAGGATGAAGATGTTTTAAAATCATCAAAAAAATATCTCATTTAAAAGAAGTGAATAGACATTAATGGAGAGAGAAATAACATCCAATCCAGCCCCTTGATACTCCCTTGGATCTACCAATATAAAATTTATCCCTCCATTGATGACATGTCTTCAACGGAAGCGGGAAGTAGACTTACGAGGGTGGAATTGAAGAAGTAAAAAAAACAACAACAAAAATCGATCACTCCACCGTTGTGTGATAAATATCACAAATTATGGTGTGAATGAATTCACACATTGAACCAAAAGTATCAACGTGAAGTGTAGAACAATAGAATAAGAGTATAAGAAGAACTTTTATTAAGAAACTAGGATGAATTAAAACAACTTACATGTGAAGGAAGAACGTTACAAAGAGAAACTGGAAGCATAACATTAAGATGAAAAAAAATCTCAAAGATGATAAACTCCTCAACCACTACTACCTTAAATAGTCATTTTGGAAGCCTTTGGTCGATCCTCCAAATGTACAAAGCATTCCACTTGATTATGGTAGGTCTAGGGTGGTGGAAAGCTTGTGGAACTTGGAATTTTCCACATTTGACCCGAGGTGGAAGCCAACTTTCATCCACCGAACAGAAGCGCTTGGAAGACCTTATATATGGACGAATCAGAGTAGTCCATAAAATAAGAAAAATGATCTCCTGATGGTTTCTAACCTCCTGTAAAAAATGAGACCATTTGGAGTTGTAAATTGGGGGATATGATTAGATTAGTGGGCTATTTTTCTGGGCCGCAGAATCTGGCCCATAATTTTATCTCTAATTTGGTCTGCCTAAATAACCACAATGGATGCCGAATTCACACTAGATCATGAAGACTTATTTGTTCCTATATATGTCTTAGATAATCCAAAAAAAATTGGGCTTCATTGGGTTTGTGTGTTGGGCCCCACATTCTCATCAGTAGTCTGGTGTCCAATCTACCTTCTCTATAATTGCTTCCATTCATATCCAAATATATCCATCATACTTTATGAATCCTACATTGATCCCTGAATGGAAAATGTTCATATTTAAGTTTATATACAGTTCTCAAAATATCAAATTGAAATATGGATAATTATATTCCTTCAAATCAGATGAATTATTGGGTACTTTAAATAATGTTAAAAAATTTACCACATAATAGTGCAGTTTAAGAAGGTATTACAATCATAATGTGAAATGATTTTTAAAGTGTAAAATGAACTAAAATGGTGTTTATGAATAATAAATGACATGAATATTATGTATATTAACATTAAATATTATCCTCATTTAGTGGCTAATCAGTATGGGTAAGGGATACATCATCCCCTTGGACTTCTGCCTCTTATTCTTCACTTTCTAACATACTAGGAACATAGATGTATACTCATAAATATTCTTCTACATGTTATCCCACCAATAATGATCTCTAAGATCTCAATACATCATTCTGTTTCCTGGATTAATGGAGGAATTTTAATGATGTGAATCATCCAAAAGATATTTCTTTGACTCAGGATTTGAAGGAACACACAGTCTTGACCCAAATCTCGCCATTCTTTCTTCATTAACATTGAACTATGAGGATTTCCCTTTTCTGATAGTTTCCACTTTTTTAATAATTCCCACATCATCCATTTGATCATCTTTTAACCTTACCAAAAGAGATTATTGAGCAATAATTTATGAATAAATTAATTATGTTACCTTCTTTATGATTCCCATGTCCATATTTATCAAATATTAGAATATTATATCCTTTTTAATTCCCATGAATGATAGAATTTCTTTGTCCTTTATACAAAGAGAATTCACCACCACATTCTCTTTCCTAGGGTGGTAATGGAATAAGAATTTATAGACTCTGATTAGATCAAACCATCTTCAATGGCACATGTTAAACTATTCCTATGTGAATATATACTTGAGGATTTTGTGATCCGTATATATTTCACACTACTCACTGAAGAGGTAATGCTGCCAAATTTTCAAAGAGAAGATTACTGCAGCCAACTCTAGATTCTTGTGTTGGATAATTTTTCTTATGAACAATTAATTTCATTGAAGCACAAGTAATAAATTTTTCATATTTCATCAACGCACAAGAAATACCCTTCTTCTAAGCATAATTGAATACCAAAAAATGTTCACCACATGTGGGTACTGTGAGAATGAGAATAGTGATGAGCCTCCTTTTCAAATCCATGAATGTATCCTTGTATTCGTCACTCCAATAAAGCATGACAGCCTTCCTAGTTATCTTGGTAAGAGGGTTGGAAAATCGTGAGATATTTCTCACAAATCAGGGATAATATACAGATAACCCTAGGAAGCTATGAATATCAGTGACAGATGTTGGCATTATCCATCCTTCAATTGTTTTTTCCTTGGAGGGATCCCCAGATATCGCATTTCTTGTGATGATATGACCCAAGAATGTGACTTCCTTCAACCAAAACTCTCACATTCTATAATTTTCATAGAGCTTCTCCTTCTACAAGGTCTCAAGTGCAGTACATAGATGTCCTCATGCTCCACCTTGGTTTCAGAGTATATTAGAATATCATCTATAAAGACTAATTTTTTTTTTCAATGTAATCTCTAAAGACTCTATTAATTATTTCCATAAGGATTTCTGGAGCATTAGTGAGTCTGAAAGGCATTACTATGATTTCATTGTTCCAGTACCTTATACGAAAATTAGTGTTTATGATATCCTCCTTCTTCACCCTTACTTGGTAATATCTGATTGCAAATCCACCTTATAAATGTATTGTGCCCCAAAAATCTGATCGAACAAGTCAAAAATTCGGGGAAGAGGATACATGTTATTTATCATGATTTTTGTGAGCTCATGATAATCAATGCAATGGCGCATTGACCCATACTTCTTCTTGACTAATATGACTGATGTAACCCATGGTGAGGAACTTGGGCATATAAACCCTTTATCTATATTATCTTGTAGTTGTTTATTTAGCTCCTCATGCTCTACAACAACCATTATATACGGTATCTTGGATATTGATAAATCCCTAGGTATAAGATCAATTGAGAATTCATCATAACTTCTAGAATGAAGACCATCCAATTTCTCAGGGAATACTTTAGTGAATTCTATCACAATAGGCATGTAATCAAGGATAGTTGATTCCTTAAAATCAATCATCTGAGCAATAAACACATTTTCCTATTTTAGTAATATCTACAATTGAGATGATGGTTCTAAAGAAGATTCATCCTCCTCCTTTCACTTGTATAGAATCAGGGGTCAATTATCCATATGGAGAGTGATTTATCTCTCACAAAAATTTATGTTTTCTATTTAGAGGGAAAGCCAATCCATGCCAAGAATTTCATAAAATTACACTATAGGGATTATTATGAGGTTCTCCAGGAAGTTCAATCCAAAAATTGTGACAAGTGAGGATTTATATTCGGGGGATGCAGTGATTGCCCCATTTACCATTCTAGACAACATCTCTACTTCCATGATTTGAGGTGGTGATGTGACTGTTCTACTAAACTTTTGGGATATAAAAGAATGCATAAACCCAGAATCAAAAAGTAAATTCACAATTATTCAATAAATAACTAGAATACATGTCACCACATCATTGTTGGGGTTCCCCTCAGTGGTAGTGATGGAAACAAATGCGCTCACTACGTTGGAGGTTGTTGGATGCCTCTGAAAACCCTTGGCTTTGGACACTAGTTTGAAAAGTTCTCTGGTTCTTTGCATTTGAATCAATGAACAATGCATTTTTGGTCAAACAGAGTGTTCCTCTCTTCTATCATAGATTAAGATTTTTCCTATCGGTAGTTAATGGCTAGGCACCCTTCTCTTCCACGCCTAAAGAATTTCCACATCCCCTTCAGGAAATTTTCAGGGTTCATATTTCCACACCTTTGGGAAGTGGGGAAATGGAATATCTTATCACTATTGGATTTAACCATCAGACCACTAGAATTAATGTCCTATTTTTTTTTCTTTTTATCCCCATGATTCCCCTGAGATTTGATGATCTCTATTTAGAAATTGAGGGCACATCGGAAATTTCTTCATAGGTATCAAAGTCATGGATCGCCATGGATTTCCATAGGCTAGGTTTTATCCCACCAAAGAAGAAGTCAACCATACATTCGAGGGTAATGAAAATTCCAGGGTAATATCATAAAAGATTTGTGATGTTTTCATTGTACGCTCTGATGGATTCGTCATATTTTTTCTTGAGGGAAATTAATTCATTTTCTATCTTATGTTGGAGGGTGCGAGGAAAATATTTATTGGAAAACATTTCATGTAAATCCTTCCATTCCAACGCCTCAATATCTTCCTTAGGTTTTATATTTTTTTATCAATTTTCACCATTGACTAGCATCACTCTCTATATGATATGAATCCGGAAGAACCTTCTCTTTTTCAGAACATTGAATGATGGAGAAGTTATTGTCAATGGAATTTATCCATTGTTCGACGATTGAGGGTTCAGATGATCCATTACAAGAAGGAGGCCTTTGTCTCATTATTTTATTGATTATGAAATGTTATTTCTTATGGGGGGTTGAACATTACTCTTGACCCATTTTTTGATTCAAAACATGAGTTAATTGAGAGAGTATCGTGACCAAGATTATGATTCCCCCTTCCATCAGATTGGACATCTAATTTGAGCAGTCATCACATTGATATTCACATAGGATGTTAGCAGGAGACCTCAAATTACCATCCATTGGATGGAATAAAAGGAAAATTAGGGGTTGCATATAAAAATGAATACAAATACAAATATGGATAACTTATAAATTACATTTATTTTCTTAGCTTATGAATTTATAGGATTAAATCTATGTTATTCATGATCTACTTCCCAACATATATTCATAGGGTCATTTTTTGTTTATTCCCTTAATAATGGTTCATAATAAGCATATTAATTTCCCAAACACAACAAAAAAATTGTCATTTAGCGGCGGTTTGGTTGCGGTGGTTCTAGGAACCGCCGCTAAACCTTTTTTAAAAAAGGATTCCCGGGGGTTTATATTAAAACGCCACGAAATAATTTTTTTTACCTGTCCCAACCCTTCCCCCTCCTCTTTCTCGACTGCTCCATCCCCCGCTTCCCCCGCGACCCCGGCCCCTCGCGACCTGGGCCCCCCGCGACCCCGGCTTCCCCGTGACCTCGGGGACCCCGCGACCCCGACCACCACGCGACCTCGGTGACCCCAGCCCCCCGCGACCCCGGCGACCCCACGACCCTAGCGACCCTGCTTCCCCGACGACCTATACGAACCCTGGGGTTTTATTTATAAGTCTTTTCTTATTTTGATATTAGTTATTTCTTTATTATTATTGTTTCTTATAATAAATTGTAATTTGTATAGATGTTTATGAATCTTAAATGTTGAACTGGGTTCATTGAAAGGGTAATATAAATTTTATTATCACATCCTAATAGTAATGGAAACTGCACTTCAACTTTTAAATCTTCTATTTGAGTCTTAATCCACATATGTTGTCTTAAATCATGGGTGGAAGGAATATATTAAATTTCAATAGTGCTCATGTTTACAGAATTACACTTATCTAAATGCCAAAAGAACATATTTATCCATGAAAGAATGCTCCACCAGATTTCGATTTACTATTATCAACCATCATTCCCAATTTGCATCTAAATAACCAGACAAATCATGATTCCATTTTATTTCATATTTCAATTCATAGTTCAAAGTTTCATTTATTTATTTATGTATTCTCTTTCCATCCCTAAAATGAGACACTTTTGAAGCACTTTGATACCAATCACGAAGAGTAACAATATACATAATATCTGGTCTTGAAGCTTTTAAGTATAGTAGACTACTAATAAGATTCTATAATTCCCTTACATCCACATTCGTTCCTTATTGATCCTTATACAATTTTGTACCTACTAAAATAGGTGTAAAAGTTGGATTCAAAACATCAATTCTAAAAATATTCATCATTTTGTTAGAATAATTATCTAGATATAAAATTATACAATACTTTCTTTGAGATATTTTTAATTGAAGAAAGTATCTCATCTCACCAAGAATATGCATTTTGAAATTATTTTTCATTTATTTATAGAGCTCTTAAAAAACACATTCTTTATTTCTAGAAAAAATAATATCATCTATATAAACAATAACAATGAGAAAAATCTCATTGTTATCTATGATGTAGAGATTTATATCCACTCTTCCTTTCTTGAATTTCAATTTGATCAAGAATGTGTTAATAATAGATTAGAGGGATCTTTTAGATTTATTTATACCATATAAGTCCTTATTTAACCTAAAAAATATAATCTTCACTAAGAAAGAAATCGTAGGGTTGTTCAATATAGAGTTTGTCTTTCAATTCATCACTAAGGAAGGATGCCAAGAAATTTATTTCAAAGATCTTTCAATGGATTTATACTAAAAAGTAATGAATATTTATTATGGTTTCAAGTCTTGAAACTGGTGAAAATGTCTCATCAAAGATAACTCTTCCAACCTATGAATAGCCTTGACACAATAATCCTGATTTATTTTTTCACAACTTCCCCTTTTTCATTCATTTTTGTTTCAAAGACCCACTTTATTCTGATAATATTATTCCTTTTGGGCTTGGGTTATAACACCAAAGTATCATTCTTTTCTATTTGATCTATCTATCTCTCTCTTCAACATTTCTATTTCATTTTGTCTTGCACACTTCTTGGTTAAACATGAGGGAACAATGATATATGAGAGGTTTTTTTAAAAGTTATTCTAGTTTGAATTTATTTTCCATGATCTCCAATGGTATTTAGAACCAGAAAATGAATATTAATCCATGGATAAAGTGAACAATATTATTATTAATTACTTAATTTTTCTTAATAAACCCCTTTAACTTGAAATCCCTCTGAATATTCAACATTTTCTGAAACATCACCTTGTTTTTTCAGAAAAATATATTCATCATCATCACTTATGGAACATTATTATTCTTGAGAGTTTAAATTAATTTTGTGTTCTGTCACTTTCACATGAACAGAATCAACAATATTTTTTATTTTTTTTATAACATTGATATTATCTTACATTTGGTGGATAACCATGGAAGATATCATCTGCACCATTTCTTTCTAACTTGCCTATATTTTCACCTTTAACATTTATTTCAAAAGTTCTTCCAAAAACTCTTAGATAATTCAACCGTGTATATTTCTTGTAATAAACCTCATATAATGACATATTACAGTCTATTCTATAATGAAAATGATTTTAATATAAACCATTTATCCAATGGATTGTCTCTGGAAATAATGATATGTGTCATGCTCTAATGACATAGTTTGTGTCAGCTCGTCAAGCACTTTATTCTATCATTTAGTCACAACATTCATTATGTCTGTTTGATGCACTTATTTAATGAGGGATAACAAGTTTCTTATAGGATTAAAATATTCCAATTGTATACTCAACACAATTATATGTTAAAATATTGTTTAAAGAGTAACCACCCTTCGCCTTCTTAACCTTTGAGTTCGGCTTTCCCGAAGTTTCTCTACTACGGAAAACCGATGAGGGATGTCCCAACCGCTTGAAAACAGAGCAGAAATCCATCCAATTATCATAAACAACCTTCTGTTTTCACTTGTACTCCTCACCGATGGTAATCCATATAAACTCAAATGTCAGTCGAGACACATCCAATTCAACACATATTCAGGGGTTAACAGGATGACACACAGCCGCAGTATGATTATCAGAACAAAGAAACCTTCCTATCATATTACCGATCAACTGAAGAGTGGAAAGGTTTTGGAAAGGCAGCGGAAGTTTAGGTAAACTGACCCAAACTTCCATTAATGAAGACTCGTGCTTCATATGAAGATCGAAAGTCCAGCGAAGGTGAATGAAACTCATCCCGTTGAAGCTTCACGGTGCTCTAGACCATGCCTAAATGAGGTCCACCTCCGATTCAAAGTGGATCATAATATGGTGGCTGTCAAGAAAACCAACCACTACCGGTTCCTGCAGATCCCAAGAACCAAATACGAACATATCAAAAGCATCAACGGAAGGTCGTCTAAGCTTGAATCGAGCAAACAGCGTGAGGTTTAGAAGTTACGAAGACTCCAAGAACTCCGAGTTTTAGATTTAAAGGTTAGGGTAACCATAGAGGAGTTCCGGTGCTTTAGGGAAAATGGAAACATTTGGAAAAGGAGTGCTGAAATATTATTTATTTTTAGGAATCTCTTGATCAATAAGATTACCTGATCCTTGATTTAGCATATTATTGATGGTTTTCATGAGTTGGATGGATTCCTTGTTCAATTCCTTCAATTATGATCTATGAGTGGTGAGAGTGGTATATTGACTATTTTTAGATTTAATTACTTGTCTCAGCATGTCTTTCATAGAAGGCTCTTGTATTTTTCCATAATGGTAGATTTTATAAGGTTTTAAATATTATCTTTGGAATGGAGGTGTTTTAAAGGACTTTTGATAAGCATGTTGGAATACTTGCTGTAATGGTGGCCTCTGTTGTTGTTGGTTCACATCTACAAATTGTTTGGAGGAAAAATATTTTCATCCATATTTTCTAATTGGTTGGTTCTAGAGTTTCCACCAGGGGCTCATCTTTATTATATTATATTTCTGTAATGTTACACTATTTTACATATGAATCTCTTTATCTATTTAGTAGTAACTATATGTTTTAATTATTTTTATTATTGTTTAGGCACATTGTGATATACATGGATAAAAGCTGGATCACATTACCGAGGAACACACCTCAGTATGTTAAGGGTTTGAATGAGTTTTTAGATTTTTCAATTTCTAATTGACCCGTTGAAGGGAGAATAAAATGTCCATGTCCTAAATGTAAATTTAGAACATGGTTTAAGAGAGATGAGGTTTATGAACATTTAATACTGAAGCAATTCCCTGTTCAATATTTGTGTTGGATTTGGCATGGAGAATCGAACGTTACAGAAAGATTGATCACTGATGTTAATCCACAGAATGAGGTCCCAAGTTCATCGACAATGGAAAATGAAATGAAAAAACTCATAAATGATGCATTCGTCACTGCAAGACACCACTATCAGCATCAAAACATATCAGAACAACCAGAAGAGGGTGCTATAAATTGCAACGTGACAAGTGAATTTTTTGAGACTGTAACACAGGCAGATCAAGATTGTAACATATCATTGGATCCTCCTCTTGATTCTGTGGAGACAAATGTAAGAGAAAAATTCACTGAGGAAAATGTGTTTCATGATTTAGTTGATGATGGAAATAAAGAGTTGTATAGTGGGTGTTTGAAATATTCAAATCATTCATTTATGCTAAAGTTGTACCATATCAAATGTCTATGTGCAATTACAAATAAGGAAATGTCTATGATGTTGGAATTGATTCGTGATGCATTTCCTGAAGCAAAAATCACAGAATATTTTTATGATATGAAAAAAGTTGTTAACAAGCATGGTTTGAATTATACAAAAATACATGCATGTCCCAATGATTGTATGCTTTATTTGGTAGAGGATTTAAGTAGACATAATTACAAAAAATGTTTTTCTTCTAGATGGTAGGAAAAGGGTGATGTTGGAAGTCTGAATGAACATAATTTAATGGATAAGATGAAAAGGAACACACCTACAAAGGTTTTGCGTTACTTTCCTTTGAAGCCTCAATTGCAAAGATTATTCATGTCATCGAAAACTGCTGAATACATGAAGTGGCATTCTGTATATAATAACAATGATGGGTTAATGAGATATCCATGAGATTCTCAATCGTGGAAGACATTTGATTCATTAAATCTCGATTTATTAGCTGATCCTGGGAATGTTCGTTTGGGATTGGATGCCGATGGATTCAACCCATTTGGGACTTTGAGTACCAGTTATAGCATATGGCCAATTGTTTTGATCCCTTATAATCTGCCTCCTTGGATGTGTATGAAACAAACAACTTTTATCCTTTCGATGATTATTCCTGGAAAAAAAATTCCAGGAAATGATATTGATGTATACTTGAAGCCTTTTATTGAAGAATTGTAGGAGTTATGGAGCAACGATGTTGAGACATTTGATGCTTCTTCTAAAACAATGTTCAAAATGCATCATGCTTTAATGTAGACCATTAGTGACTTACCTGGGCTTGGGAATTTATCTGGTTGGAACACTTACACGGGTTTGTCCTGTCCCATTTGTAACTTTGATTTTTAGCCCAAATGGCTACCTCACTGTAGAAAATGGTTCTTCTTGTGTCATCAAAGATTCCTCCATGCATCTCATAGATTTCGGCTGAACAGATCAAAATTTAATGGTTACATTGATCGTAGACCACCTCCAAAGTTGTTAACTGGTTCTGAAATTTTGACATAGCTTGAAAATGTTGAAACAGAAATTGGGAAGGTTCATCATTTGAATGAGAGCGGAAAACGGGTCCGAAGTGCATCGTCAATCGAAACTGAAACGCAACAATGGAAGAAAAAAAGTATATTCTTCAAACTTCTGTATTGGGAATTTAATTTGTTGCGGCATCATCTTAATGTGATGCATATTTAGAAGAATATCAGTGACAATTTGATATTCACATTTCTTAATGAGAATGGAAAGTCAAAGGATCATCTCAACGCTCGCAAAGACTTACAAGCAATGAACATAAAACGTGATCTCTGGTCAGGTGAGAATGAAAAGTATCCTCTGACATTTTTTTCAATGAAAAATAGGGATAAAGATACATTCCTTCTAATGTTAATGAATTTTAAGGTATTTGATGGGTATTCAAGTAACATCTCGCTATGTGTTGACTTGAATAATCGTAAGTTGCATGGATTGAAAAGTAACGATTCATATATTTTGTTACAACGGTTACTACCATTGGCATTGCGTACATTATTACCTGAAAAAATTACTGTTGTTGTACTCCAATTCGGCACATTTTTTAGACAACTATGTGAGAAATCTCTACATCCATTTCAGCTTGAGAACCTCCAGGATAGGTTTGTATTGACCCTTTGTGCAATGGAGATGATCTTTCCTTCGTCTTTTTTTACTGTAATGATGCATTTAACTGTGCATTTGGTTGAAGAAGCTAAATTAGGAGGCCCCGTTCATTATCGATGGATGTATCCAATTGAGAGGTACTTTATTTATATGTTTTCTAGTTAAGTAAACAATTTTTGGTACTTAATTAAATTTATAATTATGTTTATTTTATTTCACAGATATCTTGGTCATTTGAAATAAAATGTGAGAAATAAAGCTCAACCATCAGGCTCTATTGTTGAAGGATATTTGGATGAGGAGTGTATGACCTTTTTTTCATGATACTTGGATGATATTGGGACAATATTTAATTGAGTTGGACGTGTTGAAGACACATCAACTCAATCTCAAATACATCAGAAATCAAAAATATTTCCTGCAATTGGCCGATCAGTTGGGAGGACCACAAATGTGACATTGACTGAATTGGAATTATTACAGGCACATAGATATGTGCTACTAAATAGTTAAATTGCAGATCCATTTATTAAAGAATTTAGGATACAAAAAAAGATACGAATGAGAGGCCGAACATGAAATGAGAAAGATATAACGAAAGCTGTTAATAAAGAGCTTATAGAATGGTTTACACGATGTGTAAGTTCATAAATATTGCAATAAATACGAATATTAGTTTGACACATACATTTTGTAAATCTAATAAAGTATATTTATTTTTTTAGATCATGAATACTGATACTCGAGCAGAGGTGTCAAAAGATTTGAAGTTTCTTGCTAGAGGTCCTCTAAAACACGTTATAATGTTTGACGCTTATAATGTGAATGGCTTTAGATTTTGTATAGTCGATCGAGAAGTGGGTTTGAAAACACAGAATAGTGGTATATTTACATTTTATGAAGTGGAATACTATGGAACAGTGCATGATATTATTGAATTAAACTACCATAGACATTTTTCTGTTGTTTTACTCAAATACAAATGGGTCGATTTTATTAGAGGTGTTAAAAGAGATTCTTTGCAATTTACTTCTGTGAACTTCTCTCGCTTGATGGATGTTGGTGATCATGAACCGCATGATCCATATATCTTAGAATCATAAGAAAAAATGGTATATTATGTGAATGATGTTGCTGATGAAGGGTGGAGTGTAGTTGCTCACGTAATACAAAGAGATTTGTATGATACGGGTGATGAAGTGGAAAATTTGACCTCTGAAATGGAAGTTAATTAGAAACATGAAGCAAGATTATTTGTCCATCATGATATTGAAAATATTAGTCTAGCAAGGTTGAATGACGTGGATGAAGCAATGGAGCAGGAAACTGAAATGATTTAAGGGGAAAATGATTGTATGTACAATTATTTATTTATTCAGCAACCACTTGTTTCATTTTTGCAGTCATTCATTATCATTGTTATATATATTTTGTCTGTTAGTTCTACACATCTATTATCATTTTTAATTTCATTTCCTACATAATTTTTTTGAAATATTTATTCTGAACTTAATTTTATTTGATTAAATGATAGGATTGCCAAGGAAGAAGTGCTATTCTATTCCATATTGTTCCGAGGCAGTTGAAGATCCATCTGGCTCCCTCCCCACGACATTTGAGGCACCCGCTACCTACACTCCTGCACCATCTCCCCCTGCACCATCTCTCACACCATCTTTGGATTTCCCATTAGAGGGTGATTCGTCAACTCCCCCTTCAGGAGCCTCAGCAGTGGAGCAGCGACACGCCCATTCCAGTTCATCACTGGCGTACTGGACCGTCACTGTCATAGGTACAAATTTTAATTAAATAAATTTTTTTCATTTTGTTTATACTAATTTTTTTCTCATTAAAGATGAAAAAAATAAAACTGTGGAGAAAAACATAAAAAGTGAAGATGTTTGGAATATGACTAGTGAAAAGATAGTCATACTGTTTGATTCTTATGGGGTCCTGACGGATGACGCCGCGGAGTTACTTGGCCAGATTCTAGGCTAGCTACCAGCAGAGCCCGTTTCCCTTCCTATTTGATATGATGATTGGAGACATATGCCTCCAAGCTGGAAAAATGATGTTTTTGATTCTCAAATAAAGGTAAATTTATTACATTATGGTTTAATTGAATGTCATGTTACTAATATGTTCAAAATGAATTTTTGTATATAGATGTTATTCCACTTTACAGTTGCTGATGTGATAGCACAGAAGTGGACGTTGAAAAATCTAGGTAATAAATGGAAAGTTTTCAAATTGATATTGTGGTGTGATGTAAACTATTCCTCGTTGACTGTGCAACAAATGTATGAGAAGCTACCCAGTGGGGTACCGAAAGAACAGTGTAAAGTTTTTGTTGACAGACAACGTGATGGGAAGTAGATGGTATTGAAATATATATTATTATATTATCCTCATTTTAAATTTATACATGTATATGAAGAGAAAATGGAATTGAATACATTACTATAAAATTGAAATTTATTTATTTCAGGATCTCTCAATAAAGAATGCTTCAAACTGGGCTAAGCAAGTCATCCCTCACACTGTGGGCTCAAAATTTTTTTCTAGAAGCCGAACGACATTGTTAATCATTTAATTAGTTTAAATATTTATAAGATGGTATTACTTGTTTAATATATTGAATTTTTTATTTATCTTTGCTTAATTAAGTCACAGAGTTTAGGGCACGAAGAATCTCAAACTGAACTGTGGTTGGATATTCACAAGAAATCATATGGAAGTTTTGTTAATGATCCTACTAAAGAAGTTAGAGTATGATATCAATTTTTTATTATAATAACTTATTTTCAGTTTTTACTATGTTAATATATATTGATATTTGATTTATAGGTAAAAATTAAAGAACTATGAGATGCCAATCCTGCACAGTCCTACTCAATCTCCCAGGATGACCCAGTTGCTAAAGTCCTTGGGAAGGAGCATCCTGGTAGAGTGCGCAGGATGGGTTTGGGACCCATACCATCTGAGGTTTTTAGAAGGCCACTAGGGATGGAAGCTGCATCTACTCCTAGATTTATTCAGCCCATATATGGATATTCTCAGAAAGAGATTGTTTCTCTACGAAACACAGTTCACTAGTATGGGGATCAGATATTTTCTTTGCAGAAAGAGCTGATTTAAATACGTTAGTATATGAGAAAACATGCCCCCAGTGGTAGTGCATCGACTGGTGGTATGTAGGTAAATCACAAAAAATAAAAAATATTTAGTTTTCTAACTTTTATTGGTTTTAAGTTTTAATATAAATATGCAACCGTGTTTAATTTTCAATATAATGTTCTTACAGATGACAACAGAAAGTGGTGATGAAGGTGGAAAGGGTGACGATGCATCATCGGACCATGAGTAGTTGTATTTTTCATGTTTTTAACAAATATGGGAACAATTGGTTTGTATATGTATCTTTTGTGGCACATAGTTTCCACCAAACATTGTCATGTCCTAAAATTTCCTTGATTTCTCATGTTTCCTTTTATGAGTTTTACTGATTTCTGAGGTTTCTTTTTATGTCTTGATTTCTCGAGTGTGGTATACATCATTCCATTTAGGCCTGTGTTTGAATTGGTAGTCAAGATTTTGGATGACTAGGAGTTAAACCCATTGTTGATGTGTTGAAAAAATTGGGTCATTTCACATGTTATAATATTTTTAATTTGAACTAAGTAATATTCTCTTATGTTGAGATGGTTTTACTATTTTTTAGTGGTGAGGGGGTAGTGGATTCATAAAGATCTATTGGTTTTATAGAATACACTTTTCCATACATAATTATATGTTTCTTTATATTATATATGTATTCTCGAGTGTTAGATGTTGTTTTTTTATGACAATGGTTTGATGATTCTCAAGTGTGACACTGAGTGAGTGAAGGACTGGTGTAAACCATAAATATAAACTGTTGGGGTGTGTTTTTTGTAATCTATATTAATGAATTCTGTTTTATTTTTTGAATGATCATTTATTTTGAAGACAAAAATACCATTTAAATGCATGAAATGGAGTTGTTTTGAATAGTTTAATAGTTAGGGTGCAATTTAAGCATGAATATAACTAGTATGATTCAGAGAATTTTTCCCATAAATTAAGTATTAGGGACTAACTTTTTTATTGAAGAATCCTGAGGAGACTTATTAGGGATTATAATAGTTGTGGTGGAATTTTTCTAATGACTTGGATTCTAAGGTTTTGTCAGCATATGTGAAATTTGATTTTTTTAGTTCTACAATCAGGTATTCTTGGAGAATTTTGTCACGAAATATGATTTCAAATGTTATAAAATCACTATGATATGTTTTTTGGAAATGATTTGATACCTGAATGGCATCTTTAATCCATGTTGGGTGATGGAGTAGGGCTTAGGAGTCCCTTTATGGAGGTGGGTGTGAACTTAGGATTTTTTATGATAGGATGGTGGGTGTTTAATTATTTACAAAAGTGGAGGAAGAACCATAATTGAAAACTCTTATATTGGTCTTAAAATGTAAAAGTAACCATTTAATGGGTAGGTGTGAAATAGAAAATAATCATGCATGCACATACCTAAGTAAATAAGTAAGGTTCATATTTTTTGAAATTTTTTCCATGTCTGATATGTTTTGGTTACCCTATATATATTGGGGTGGTCCTGTATGATATATAAATGTACTATAGTATTTAATGGACCTTCCATTAATAATAATAATATAATTGTTAAAGTCACAATGAATATATAATGGTAAAAACATAATATATAAAGGGAACATCTTTAACAAAGGGTGATTTGTAAGGGTCATCTGGTTCACCATAGTTTATATATAGTGGTCAATCTATTCTAGAAAAATTGTAATGTCCTCAATGTATAAAATTCACCCTATAATTGTAATGTTCACTCTCCTATGTAAGACTAAGAATATGGATATGTTATGTAATACATAATGTTTTTCCTAGGTCACTTAGTATATGTAAGGATCATTTAAAAAACTTACGATTCAGAAAATGGTAAAGTGTATGGACATGAAAAATTTACTCTTGGTTACCCAATATTATATAAACGTCACTAACATTGTCAAAATATTTGTGCATAAGATTAAGAATTTGGTACATAATAGTCATCCACTTATTCTAAAAAATTTATCATTTCTTGATCTATAGTATGATATATAGAAATCAACATGGGAATTCATAATGGTTAAAATAGGTAATATGAAAAGTTCATGCAGATACATAATGATAATGCGTAAAGGATACAAACATTGTGATTAATTATGGTTTGTTTCATCATTTATGTTACAATTATTTTATAATTCCATGGTACTTCTTTTATTTCACATTCCATTGACATTAATATCACTAAATAAGGGTATGATATAAACTCCACTAAAGAATGAATGAATTGAGTTGATGTAATGGGTGTTTTGTTTTACTTGTTTAATGAAGATTAAAAGAGGAAAATTTCGAAATGATATGTAGGGTTTATAGATCTATGAAACTTCATGAGTTATTTTTTATTCTTTAATGATGTGGGTTAAATTTATGGGTATGACAGAGTAAGGAATTTTTTATTTGTATACTAGATATTTGGATGCATATTAAAGCTTTTTTGCACCACTTTTCTCTAGCATTTATGTTTTGGGGGATCAGTGGTAAGTAATTATTTGGTTTTATAGAGTGGGATCTATTACCCCTGGTTAGGATATATGACTTTTATTATGGGGTTAGATATATTCCACTTGCTGATTTTGGTATGTTAATGGTATAATCTGTGTAGATATGAAAATATATGGCATTTCTGTTTTGATTTTTCTTTTAGGGAAGTGGTGCAGTGGAAGCAATTTTTTTTCTGGGCTACATTTCGTGGAGGTTTAAACAACTGCTAAACGGTGAAAACCGCCGCGAAAAATAAGAAAAATACATTTAGCGGCAGTTTTAATCGCCTCTATATAGTTTCCCAGAGGTTCTCATTTCGTGGCGGTTTTGGTGACTTTAGCTATGGTTTTACGAGCCCTGGATTTCGGTTTATTCGCGGCGGTTATAACCGTCGTGAATAAACCGAAATCCAGGGCTCCTAAAAACCGCCACTCAACTCAGTAAAACCTCCGTGAAATGAGGCAGCTATGACGCTTTCCAGAAACCGCCTCGAACCGGAAATAACCACCACAAATAGATTGCCGACACCATATTAGGAAGCAGTTTCTGTATACCGCCGCCAAACCCTTTAGCGGCGGTTTAAACCTCTGCCAAACGCAGAAAAAATCACCGCTAAGAGGCGGTTCTCTTGTAGTGAAATCATATCCCCCGATTGTGTAATAACCATGAGTGCAACATTTCTTATTGTCATGCACCAGTTCCCATTCAAGTCTAGATCAAATCGTTGTTTTTGAGTTTTACCCCTAGATACTTCTATGCCAGATTTGCCTCTACTTGTTTGTATCTACATAGGGATGTCTTTTCTTGATAAACCACATACATTATGCTCACTAAAATTTAGGTATGTTTTTATTATGTTTAGCCTTATCCCTAAGGATTTCACTAGGGTTTTAAAATCATAATACCAAAAACTACTAAACCTCTATCTGATACAAACTATTAAAACCCAACTATTTATTACACATTTAAGCATTATATATTACATAAACATGAACTTAAGACAACTATGAGGGTCAAGATGTCAAGTGTCTTGGGAAATTAGGAACACTACAACACAACTTATAACACAACATCTTTATTGAAAACGTTTTTTACATGACCACAACACTTCTTCGTACTTAGAATTGCATGGGATAACCCGATGACATGCATAATAAAAGGGTGAGCTATAAAGCCCAATAAGGGAGTAAACAAGGCATAAAATGAAAAATATATTAAATGTTAGGAAATAGGTATATTAATGGATCACAAGAGAAACACGTAAAAAAAGGCATTATATATGATGATTATTATAACATAGAAATTTTGAAACAACATTTAACATGATATTAGCATGATCCAAGGATCATTGCACAAGGAGAACATGTAAACCCTCATTGCACTAGAATTAGAGTGAGTAAACCTTCATTTCACTTGAATTAGAAATATTAAAACCTCATTGCACTTGACGTATCATGATACAAATCTTTACCCGATGCATTGGAGCTCTATTAGGGTGAACCCTTTATAAACATTTCATTTCATGCATAAGTGTTTCATATATATCATACAACATGGATTCATTAAACCTCATAATTTATTCCAAAAATAGGAGATGTGGAATACATAAATTTAAGTCCTCAATATACAAAAACATGTGCATAAAGGTGAATAGCCTTGATAGAGAAATGAGTATGGTATTCAATTACACAACAATTTTGGCATTGAAATTTTGGTGTACCTTCAGTAGCATAACGCATCAAATAGAAATTGTTAAATCTATTGATGAGAGATAAAGGAGTCCCTAATAGTTTTTACATATAAAAAAATAATAGGTTCATGGAACATAATATCCCAAAATATGTAATGTAATTTAGATGAATAATATAATATAATTTCTTGAATGTAAATGAGAAGAGAGAAATTCCTTACTGAATTTCGGCATGGTAGTGGGTGTACATGGGAGGCATTAATGAGAGAGAAAGAGGTCTCTCATCATTCAAACATAAGGAGGGAAGTATGGGGAGGTGATTTTTGGTTGGAGTAGATTAATCAAGAGGAGAGGGGTGAATTTAGTAACTCTAAAAATTTCTGTAAAAAGTATTTCTAAAATGTTTTTCCCAAAGATTAAATACAACCCAGTTAATCAAGGTTATACTGTTATAAGAGTTTGACTGTTTAAGTAACTTCTTAGAAGATTGAGTAATTCTTTGTAATCTTAATATTTGTTATTAATATTACATTTTATGATATTCTACTAAGACAAGCCTATTATAACTTATTTCCAAGACTAACTACCAAAGTGAAATTAAGGATTTCTGAATTACATAGTAATGTAATAAAACAGTGTAGACTAATTTAAGTAGCACAGAGGATATGAAACAAGTGGTTTAGTCTCAAGCCAAGACCTAATCCACTCAACTTGGTGATCACCTGCTAATAAGCAGTTTATATAAATAAAAATTGATCCACAACATGGATCAGGGTTAAGAGTAGTACACAGAATGTCCAGGTCACACAGGGACCTCTTCCACAGTTTTCATGGGAACAAAATACCAGGCCACGCATGGACCTCTTCCCCACTTATCCGTGGGTATACACAAGAGTAAAATAATGGTTGAGTAAGGATATCTTTTATCCTTTTTTTAATGTAGGAGACAAATTTTGTTGTTCTATAGGTACACACTCTTCTCGAAAGGTAATAAATATATTGAAAATAGAGAAGAAATATGGAGATGACTATAGAAGTGCTCTGAGTATTAGTCTTTATAGCTTTGGAATTCTTGAGATGAAGTAGATGCAGATCATGAGTCCTCATCTATAAAACAAAGTGTCACGATTCAACTTTTGTTCTTCGTGAGGTTCAAAAGAGTGAAGAGGTTCTCTAAGATTCAAATATGATTTGTGTGTTATTCAGTAGTGTCAAGTTGTATGTAGTAGGCATTTTTCTTTTTGAAACTCACTCTAAGTCTGTTATTCGATATATTTCTCATGTCCTTGTTTTTCTTTCTGTATCGTGTTCATTGATTATTGGCCACACTTTGCCTTTATCTTGAAATGCATGTGTTGGATCAGACATGTTGCATGTATTCTGTACCTCGTACCTCATACTATCTGATGATATGTGTACAAAGAAACATTAATTATTTCAAAGCATTAAAATCATCAAATATGACTGTTAGAAATTAAATTTAAAGATGAAAAAATAGTTTAAGAAATGGTGTCACATTAAGTCAAGGAAATAATGTCTCTATTTCACAGTGTCTAGATTGATCATGGTGTCTGAGTGTCACGATGTCTTGTTTACAGTGTCTCATGGTCACAGTGTCTTGTTCATGGTGTCTTTTTCATGGTGTCTCGTATTCACAGTGTCTTGTTCACGGTGTCTCGTCGTCACGGTGTCTTGTTCACGGTGCCTTGTTCACGGTGTCTTGTGGTCACGATGTATTGTTCACGATGTGTTGTTCATGGTGTCTTGTGGTCATGGTGTCTTGGCCACAGTTTCTGATTCACAGTGTCTACTTCATGGTGTCTGATCCTTCACAGTGTCTGGAATCATGATGCCATAAAGACATAACTAGTTAAAGACTCACGGTGTCTCATACTTTTCAATGTAACTATGTTCAGACATAAGCAATGATGATAATAGAAGGGATTAGACATAAGAATTTGTCAAAGAAGGTATTATGAAAGTAGTTCAAGGATAGTACTAAGTAATCTGAATGTACATAAATTATGATCTTGAATGTCTCTTCTTAATGCCTGAGAATACATCAAACATTAATACACACGATTTGATGTAATTTATAGGACTTAACTAGGTTGAATAAGATTTGTGATCATTAAATCAAGATTAATACATGAGGATTCCAACAACCCCCCCCCCCTTTTGATGACCAAGAATCATGTAAAGTTAAAGTGTATATTGGATTCAATTATAGAGATAAATGGATAACAAATAGAAATTTCTCCCCCATTTGGGATTATAAGAAAGATGGAATCAGAGAAGTCAAAAATTCGCATTCCATTAATATCAAACAAGGTTCAGTAAAAAACAAAAGAGTAATACAAATGCAATAGCATCCCTATCAAAATGGACTAACCATGGTTCTTCTTCAGGGGTTGGAATTTTCTTTTCCTTTGGTAGTAGCATAAGAGGAGGACATAGAAGAAGAGGTCAAGGTAGAAGAAGGCAGTGAGGTGGTTGATAAAGAGGGTAAATGAAGGCCTTAAAAGAATGAGGGATCCCAAGTAAGAGTAGTAGAATATATAGGTAGTTGTTGATCAAGAATCACAGGCCTGATCTGACTTAGTTCTTGGCTGACATACATAGTGGTTGAGGCTAGGGCAGAGGTGAGGGTAGGAAGCCCAGGTTTGAGAGGTGTAGCTACTAGAGCAACAATGGCTATACTCTAGACATAAATATATGGCCTCAGAAGTTTGATGAAATCTATAATGATATCTCCACCATACTGCGTGGCTTTCTCAAAATCATCATTGTTCTCTATAAACTTGTCCAACAATCGAGTAAACTCTATGAGCTTCTAGACTTGGGTCTTGAAATCTTGGGTCACAGGAGGAATCCAAAGATTTTCTACAAGATACTTGAAATGGTATGTCATATCAGTCTTGGAGAAGATTTTGTTGAAGTAGAAATCCACTTTCTTGGTAATCTCTAGCTGAGCATCATTAGAAATTTTGGAGTGGATTTTCACTAGGTCTAGAACTCTATCATTGTTCTTGAAAACTTCAGATAGAGAAGATGTATTGAAACCATTGATTACATTCTGAAGCTCTTATTTGACTAATGTTCTGAGAATATCACTGTCCAAGGAGGGTTTAGAGGATTGACATGATACTTTAAATCCATTGACAGTTGTGGTCAGATATTTGAGTTGATTTAGCACCTTCTGAAGACACCATGTATACTCATCAGTGAGTTTATTAAGATTGAAAACAAGCCCTCTCATTTCCTTAAAAAAATTTTGTTCCATTAAGCGATATTTTCATCTATGGAAGCTAGATAAGGTTGAATCTGAGACACAACAACTAGTGGGTTTTGAGGAGCAACAGGTTCTATGAGAGGAGCAACAGGCTCATATCTCAAATGTAGCTCTCTCTACATGTCTTCAACCATACTTCTTAGGGTCTTCATGATTAGCCACTAAATGAGGCTAATATTCATTAGTAATATATATAATATTCATGTTCTTTATTATTCATAAACACCATTTTAGTGCAATTTACACTTTGAACATCATTTCACATTATGATTGTAGTACCTTCTTAAAATGCACTATTATGTGGTACATTTTTGAACATCATTTAAAGTACCAAATGATTCATCTGATTATACATATTTTCATTTGATAATTGATCTACACTCCAATATGAACATGTTTCATTCAGGGATCAATGAAAAATTCATGGAAGGTGATGTAGATATTTGGCAATGAAAGGAAGCAATTCTAGAGAAGGCAGATTGGACACCATCCCACTGATGAGACTGTTGTGCCTACCATACAGGCCCACTTAATCCCAACTTTCGTGGGATGATAGAAGACATGAACAGGAACAAATCACTATTCAGGAGTTAATGCTAAGTCGGCCTCCATGTTGGTCATTTAGGCGGCCCAATGTAGAGGTAAAATTCTGGGCCAGATTCTGTGGCTCAGACAAACAGTCCACTAATTTGATCTTATCTCGGAATCCACACATCCAAATGGTCCCATGTTTTACAGGCTGTTAGAAGACATACGTACCTCCATTTTCTTCTGCTATGGCCCACCCTGATTCGGACTTATAGAAGGTCTTCCAGACGCGTCTGTTCGGTGAAGGAAAGCTGGCTGCCACCTCGGGTCAAATGTGGAAAAGTTCAAATTCCACAAGCTTTCTACCACCTATGGCCTACCAAAATTAATTGAGATTCTTTGTACTGTTGGATGATCCACCCAAGGCTCTCAAAATGCCTATTTAAGGCAGTGGTGGTGAAGGAGTTGAAAATCGTGGATGCTTTGTTCAATTGTAATGTTATGCTGCATTTTTGTTGCCTCAAATTTGTCTTTCACATATAAGTTGTTCAATTCACTTTAGTTTCTTAATAAAAGTTCTTCTTATACTCTTTTTCTGTTGTTCTTCATATCACTTTGATACCGTTGGATCAAGGTGTGAATTTATTCACACCAACCCTTGTGAAATTATTCACACAACGGTGGAGTGATCATTTTATTTTTGTTGTTTTCTTTACTTATCCATTTCCTCCCTCATGAGTCTACTTTCCGCTTCCATTTAAAACCATGAGATCAATGAAGGGCTAACCCACTTATGAGTTGATCCAAGGGAGTAGCAAGGGTCTGGATTGGATGTTATTTATCACCTAATTAATGTATAATCACTTCTTTAATTTGGATTTTTATTTGATGATTTTTAAACTCCATCGTCCTTGTTGAATTTAAGGCCACACACTTCAAGTACTAATACGAACCTTTACCTTGAAGTGATCAAAACTTTGATCCTTCAAGTGTATAGGTGATTAGTATTAAAGGGTGTAGGCATTAAACCAGTAAGTGATGATGTTGTTTTATCTCCTTAAATGAACCCATCTCAAATTTAAGAAATTGAAATCATTACAAAGGAAATACGTCCAATCCACCCCGAGCGATAACCTAGGATCAACTCATTATTTTAAATTGAATTCACTTAAGTCAATTAGATATCTTTAAAACCCATCCAAAATCAATCCAAGTTGGCCACTTCATATCCGAAAATAGTCCATATAATGTACATGTCTATAAGTTTCTTCTTAGGTCTCTGTGGATTCGATAACCCAAGCTAAACTACAAGGACCGTCTTACCTTCTTCTCTTGGGTAAATTTGAGCGAGAATCAAATTTTGGCGCCGTTTCCGGGGACCTAAGTAAGTTATCTTAGACACTATCATTCTTTTTTTTCATCCCACTTATCTCATCTCATCCCCAATTTCATTCCTATGGAAAACCCTTTTGAACAAATCCAAACATGGGGAACCTCTCCCCACTTTGATCACTCAACCCCTTGTACGATGTACAATGACCATCCTAATTCATAATTGTGGGATCATCAACATCCTACTGAACCACAATGTTTTTATTCATATGATCCACAATACATTCCAACATATTATGAGTTCCAATCCCAACAAGGCCAATCTGAACATCCTCCTATGGAATTCCAACAACATAGTTATCCTCCTGGAATAGACCATATGTCTCAAACCCTTGACCATCATGATCCACAACCATTACTTGAAAAACTTTTTCAACAAATGGAGATAATGAAATTTGAGGTTTCATCATTGAGGTTAGAACTACAAAGCATTAAAACTTGTGAGGAACCCATCCCTACACAAACTGTCCCTTCCATAACCTTATGTGAAGTGTCTAGTTTCACACAAACCCCACATGAATTTATTGAAGAACAAACCTTTGGATTTGGGATAGATGAAGAGGATCAAGGAAATTTTTAAGGGACTTTAAATCAGGAGGAAATTAACTTTTTGGATTCAAAAGAGGAGAATTTGATATCATGGATTGAGTCTCCTAAGTATAACTCCATTGATGAATTTTCAAAAACACTAACCTTTGAACCATTGGGAGAAATCATAAACTTTGAGTCCATATCCATTCCAAACACTGATCTTTCCAATTTTGTGGTTGAATCTTCTATTCAAAAGGAACCAATTTTGTTGAGAAATTTGGAAAATGAAACTGAGTTGGATTCAAAATATCAACTTGTGTCTAAATGTCCTATCCAAACCGAGCCCAAAATTATTGTCCTTCCCTCCTCACTAAATAATACCTTCATGAGGTATAATAATTACCTTTCAATTGAAACTCATTCTTCTCTTGAAACCAAAAAAGTTGTAATGGTCATTTATGTCTTAGGAAAGACTACAGAGGAAACTGGATCTACCATTTTTTGATATTCCTTGGATTTTACCACTCATTTTAGAACATAGATTTTCACACAACAAAAATTATAAAAAAAGAATCAATCTCAATCTAGTGGACATGGAGAAATATGGGGTCCTTAAAATGTTAAAAATTGGTATTGGATAAGTTGGGGAGTTCAAGTCGAGCTAACGACATTAAACAAAGCACTGTATGGGAGGCAACCCATGGTTTTTAAGTTTCCTATAATTTTGTTGTTTTAATAAAATTTATATTTTAATTAATCATTTTTAAATAAAAAAAAAATATAGACTGTTGACATGTTCTTCTATTATGAGTATGGATGGGTATGAAAGAGGAGCTCCATATTCATCTGTGTCACGTGGTGTGATCCTTGAGTAATACCTTACCCAGAAATTTAAAAAGAAGACAATGTATCATCAGTTTATTTTATTTTATATATATACGTATATTGTACTTATATATATATACTATTTGTTTTTTTCCTTTTTCTACTAAGGTAACTCTGCAAGCGACATTGATATCAAAGGACTAAATTGGAGCTGCAAGAACTTCAGCTTCAACCACCAGGTGATTTCATTCCATGACCCTCATTTTCAATTTCCTTTTTGAACTTTCATTCTCTACCTCTACCCCTTCTAAATTTTATTTTCTTCAAACACTGGGGACAATGTTGTTTTAAGTTGGGGGGAGAGATAAAATAAAAAAAATGCTTTTGTGTCAAAAAAAATGACTGATTTGAAAAAAAAATTAAATGGAAGGAAAAATTCCTTTAACTTTAAACATGGTAATACACATTTCACACTTTGAAACTGAATATAAAATAATTTAGCATACCCTGATTCTGATTTCAATCCTTGTATAATTTCATGAGCATTGAGTTTGGAAAGTGTGGTTGTGTAATGTGATATTTCATCGTTTATATTTTCATCCAAATAAAAAAAAGATCACAATGCACATCCCTTGGATAGCGGGTATTAGTTTGAGTTCATGGGGTCCCCTAAATAAATAGCATAGGTTTGGTGATCATTTTAGTTTAATATGAGTATTCAAAAAAAATATTAAAAATATTAAAAAAAATTGCGCGTAGAGCAATGAAATGACCTAATGTGTGGCTTTCGGCACTTGGGGATCGTGACTCCATAGTTTTCTGGCCCAGAGTTAGTAATTTTATCTCTATTTTTGGTAATTTGAATTTTTTTTTGACTGAGTTAGCTCGAGATGATGCCCGAGTATGTGGGCTTCACATGGTGCCCTAAGGTCTTTGAGCCTGGGAGTAATCGGCAAAGTCTTGCTACAGGGGTTGACTCTTTTGAGTGCAACTTCAATTACCATGGAAAAATTGCAAAAACAAAAACAAACAAAAACAAACAAAAACCAAAAAATTATACAAAAAAATTAATACTCATCTTAATATTGAAATGTGATTCCACCTAGCGCTTCCATAATTTCCCCCTTGGATAAAGATGAACCCCCATGTCTATTGTGATGCACAACACATCCTCATACTTAATTGATATTGGATGAAATATGGAAATGAATTTGAACAAAGGAATGGGCTTTGGATTGGGATCTGATTATGAAACTATCTCATATTAAAATATTTTGATGGGTTTCATGATTGTTTGGTATAAGGTTTTTTGGTGATCATTGTGTATTAAAATGTTTTTGGAAAAGGGAATTCGAATTTCATTTTGTTGAGATATATTTTGCTCGGGACTAGCAAAACTCAAGTTGGGGGGTGTTATTAGCCACTAAATGAGGCTAATATTCATTGGTAATATATATAATATTCATGTTCTTTATTATTCATGAACACCATTTTAGTGCATTTTACACTTTGAACATCATTTCACATTATGATTGTAATACCTTCTTAAAATAAACTATTATGTGGTACATTTTTGAACATCATTTAAAGTACCAAATGATTCATCTGATTATACATATTTTGATTTTATAATTTATCTACACTCCAATATGAACATGTTTCATTCAGGGATCAATGGAGAATTCATGGAAGGTGATGTAGATATTTGGCAATGAAAGGAAGCAATTCTAGAGAAGGCAGATTGGACACCATCCCACTTATGAGACTGTTGTGCCTACCATACAGGCCCAATTAATCCCAAATTACGTCTAATGATAGAAGACATGTATAGGAATAAATCAATCTTCATGAGTTAATGCTAAGTCGGCCTCCATGTTGGTCATTTAGGCGGCCCAAGTTAGAGATAAAAGTCTGGGCCATATTCTGTAGCCCAGAACAACAATACTCTAATTTGATCATATATCGCCATCCACAACTCCAAATGGGACCAAATTTTACAGGCGGTTAGAAGACATACGGACCTCCATTTTCCTCTGGTATGTCCCACACTGATTCGGACTCCTAGAAGGTCTTCCAGACGCGTCTGTTCGGTGAAGGAAAGCTGGATGCCACCTCTGGTCAAATGTGGAAAAGTTCAAATTCCACAAGATTTCCACCACCTATGGCCTACCAAAATTAATTGAGATGCTTTGTACTGTTGGAGGCTCGACCCAAGGCTCCCAAAATGCCTATTTAAGGCAGTGGTGGTGAAGGAGTTGAAAATCTTGGATGCTTTGTTCAATTGTAATGTTATGCTGCATTTTTGTTGCCTCAAATTTGTCTTTCACATGTAAGTTGTTCAATTCACTTTAGTTTCTTAATAAAAGTTCTTCTTCTACTCTTATTATGTTGTTCTTCATATCACTTTGATATCGTTGGATCAAGGTGTGCATTTATTCACACCAACCCTTGTGAAATTATTCACACAACGGTGGAGTGATCATTTTATTTTTGTTGTTTTCTTTACTTCTCCTTTTTCTCCCTCATGAGTCTACTTTACACTTCCATTGAAACCATGAGATCAATGGAAGGATAACCCACTTATGGGTTGATCCAAGGGAGTAGCAAGGGGATGGATTGGATGTTATTTATCACCTAATTAATGTATAATCACTTCTTTAATTGGTATTTTTATTTGACGATTTTTAAACTCCATCGTCCTTGTTGAATTTAAGGCCACACACTTCAAGTACTAATATGAACCTTTACCTTGAAGTGATCAAAACTTTGATCCTTCAAGTGTATAGGTGATTAGAATTAAAGGGTGTAGGAATTAAACCAGTAAGTGATGATGTTGTTTTATCTCCTTAAATGAGCCCATCTCAAATTTAATAAATTGAAATCATTAAAAAGGAAATACGTCCAATCCACCCCGAGCGATAACCTAGGATGAACTCATTCTTTTAAATTTAATTCACTTAATTCAATTAGATATCTTTAAAACCCATCCAAAATCAATCCACGTTGGACACTTCATAGCCGAAAACAGTCCGTAGAATGTACGTGTCTATAGGTTTCTTCTTAGGTCTCTGTGGATTCGATAACCCAAGCTAAACTACAAGGACCGTCTTACCTTCTTCTCTTGGGTAAATTTGAGTGAGAATCACTTCACTTCATTACTGAGCAACTTATTTTCAACTCTTACTTGTTGAATCTCATGAACCATCTTAGGTTCTATTTTCCAAATAATATTCTCCAATAATAGTGAGGCATGTCTCTCACTTAAATTGGTCATAGGAAGAGGTTGGGTATTCATGAGTTTCACATCTCCAGATAAAAGGGTAACACCGAATTCTTTCAGATCATCCTTACTCACAAAAGATGGTTGTTAAGATAAAGGTTTAGGAGTAAGGACTGGTACAGGATCAAGTTCCTTCTCAGATGCGATATTGGAGATTGATATCAACTGAAATATAGAGGAAAGATCATGTTCGGTTGCTGTAACCTACTGTGAGTCATCCACATCATAGAAACTGGGAAACTTATACTGAGTGTCTACAAGACTTGAATCAGTTGGATGTGAAGCTTCTATAGATTTGATATTTGGGGTTTTCTCCCCCTAAATAGGTGCCTCTTTATTAGGATCGAGAGGATTATGATCTCGGTCTAATTCCACAGTTTCAGATCTAATTCCCTCATTAATTTCCTATATAGCCAGCTGAAAAGATAGCTCTATCCGTTCTACAGCTGAAGGGATGATTTTAGTAACATATTGTTCCACTGATATTTCCTCAAGATTTACCTCTTTCAAAATAAGTAGCTCTTCCACTATAGGCTCTTCCATGGCATGCTTTTCATATTCTTTGACAACTGATTCTCTTTCTGCCTCAGGTTGAGTTTCTAGATTAACAGTTTCTTTAGGAGTGGGAACTTCTTCCTCAAGAACTTCTGGAGGAACAGTAGTCATGTCTTCTTCAATAGATTTTTCTAGGTGGCACTACAACCTCTCCTTCATCTTCTTTATGATACTCGTCAATCTCAACTAGTTCCAAACCAGGATCAGAAATATCTCTTGGTCTTGAGGGATGGTCCACCAGATTGAATTTCTCATAAATTCTATCATTGTCTTCCACCCATTCCTTTTTTTGAGGATTATAGTTTACTGTCATTCTTTTGATAGTGGATTTTGAGAGACAATACTCATAGTCCTTAATCACTTCCTCATTAGCTCCAACCATACCTTTGGCCAGAAGCATGGATGAGATTAACAGAGAGTAAAATAGTGATGTTGACTTGGATGTGAATTTGATCAGCTCACACATATGATGAATGATATACTTCAACAGGTTAATGTTATGCCCATTTTTCATAAGGTGGATCAAAAACACATCTTGATATTTTAAAACAGTAAAATCAGCTTTTCTAGGACTAACCAATTTCTATATAAACTTAAACAGAATCCTTGATTCTCCATCTAATTCAGCAGCAATGGCTCTCCTCTGGGATTCATTTTAAGTTCAGGTTTTTAGGGAATCTTCTAAGTCAAAGAATTTGGTTGAAGGTGGAGGTCCTCTATGATAATACTCATAGATTCCTTCATGACGTATCCTAAGGCATGCATCCCATAATTTCAAAGAGAATGAGCATCTCTGGCCATTGACCCACCTTCTTAGAACATAACTATCACCAGAATCAAAAGAGAACTATACGTACTAGTAAAACTGAGCCACTAACTTAGGGTAGATGGGTCTATCTTCCTTAGATAACCATTCTAACCAGCCTTTATTTTCTAAAACTTTCAATACCAAAGACTTACTAGACAGACGTCATTTTGTGAAAATCTCTTTCTCAGGTAAAAAAATACAGTTTACCAGATTTTGATTTAAAGGTCCTTTGTGTGTTAGCTTAGGTGCAATGTTATTCTTCTTAGAGCTTCACTTATCAGGTTTCGATGATGAAGGATGTTTCATTCTTGGCATTCACTAAAGTTTCCAGTGAGAGAAGGGTTTCAGGGATGAAGAAGGGATCGAAATGAGTATGTAGAAGAAAACCATGAGTGAATAATTGACTGATAAATTTTTTATTTTATCATTTAGGGATACAAAATGTCACAAAAATAAAAACACCAGAAAATAAGGAAGGGAAAATAATAATTACCGTGATATGGGTTTTTTAGAAAAAAATATAACTAATTTTTATGGTGAGACCGTGTCTGGTCATTATGGTGAGATAGTAAACACATGTTACTGTGAGACAGTGAATGAACTTCATGGTGAGCATTATTGTGATACAGTAATTGTCAGACAGTAATCACATAATACTAACTGTGAGACTGTAAACATGAACTTTATGGTGAGACAGTAAAAATTAGAGATAATAACAGAGTAACCATAATCATTAAATATTAATGAATAAAATAGTATGATATCAAATAGTAAGACCTAAAACAGTAACAAGTAAGGTATCTATTTGAGATTTATCATGACTAGTTCATGTATGATGTAGTATATTCTCTCATAATTTAATGGTTCGGTGAATATATCATCATGTTGATATTCAGTACTAATGAATTCCAATGTGGTATCAACTTTTTGATAATGATCTCTCAAAAAGTGATGTCTTACATCAATGTGCTTCGTCCTAGAATGTGAAACATGATTTTTTGAGATGTTAATAGCACTTGGGTTGTCACAATTTATAGGTACATGTCTGAATTGATATCCATAATCTAGTAATGTATGTTTCATCCACAAAATTTGTGCACAACAACTGCCAGCAGCTATGTACTCAGCTTCTGCAGTAGATAATGCAACAGAATTCTGTTTCTTACTATACCATGATACTAGTTATTTTTTTAAAAGGTGAAATGTTCTAGAGGTTCCTTTTCTATCTAACTTACAACCACTGAAGTCAGCATCAGAATAACTCAATAATTCAAATTATTGTCATATATGATAAAATAGTCATAGATTGGGTGTATTCTTGAAGTACTTGAAAATTTTCTTTACAACATTTAAATGTTATTCCTTAGGGTTTTCTTGAAAACGAGCACACATACACACACTAAACACAAGGTCAGGCTGACTAGCAGTTAAGTAGAGTAAACTTCCAATCAATCCTCTATAAGTGGTTTGATCAACAGATTTTCCATCTTCATCAAGATCCAACTTACAAGTGGTAATCATGGGAGTGCCACTACTTTTAGTAAAATCCAATACAAAACATTTCAGAAGATCATTAGAATATTTACTTTGAGTTAAAAAAATTCCATCATTACATTGTCAAATATGGAATCCAAAAAACAATTTTACTTCACCCATTAAACTCATTTCAAATTCATTTTGCATCATTTTATAAAAATAAACACTTAAATAATTCTTCGAATATCCAAAAATAATTTCATCTACATAGATTTGAACAACTAAAACATCATTAGAAATTCATTTTATAAAAAGGGTAGGATCAACTGTTCCTTTTGTAAAACCATTGTAAATAAGAAAAGTACTCAATCTATCATACCAAGAACTTGGAGCTTACTTTAAACCATATAATGCTTTTGACAGTTTAAAGATATGATTTGGAAAATAAGGATTTGTAAATCCAGGTGGTTGTTCAAAAAAAATCCAATGCTATACACCCATTTAATAATTCAATCTTAACATCCATTTTGTATAATTTTAAATTCAGATGTGCAGCATAGGAAAGCAGGACTCTGATGGATTCAAGTCTGGCCACAGGTGCAAAGGTCTCCTAATAGTCAATTCCTTCTTCTTGACTATAGCCTTATGAAACTAATCTAGCCTTGTTTCTAACTATGTTACCAACATCATCTACCTTATTTCTAAACACACATTTAGTGACTGTGGTAAAAGTGTCCTTGGGTCTTTCAACAAGTATCCAAACATTGTTCCTTTCAAACAGATTAACTTCTTCTTTCATATCCATCACCCAATATTAATCATTGATAGAATCAATAATGTTTTTAGGTTCCAATTGTGACAATAAGACTTGATGTTCAACCTGATTTCTAAGAGAAGCTCTAGTTTGAGTACCTTTGTCTAAGTATCCTACAACAACATCTAAGGGGTGGTTTTTAAGGGTTCTAACAGTTCTAGAAAAAATAGGGACTAGTAATTTTAGGTTCATCCATAGATTTAGGTTCATTGTGACTTGATTCTAAGCAATTTCCAGAGTTGGAAGTTTTCACAGATTCTTTCACAAAAGCATTTGAAGGTTTTGAATTGATGTTCAGATTTGATACATCATCCTCTAGATTCTCTAGGATAGTTTTAGGCTCTTGTGGATCCCTTTCATCAAATTTTACATGAAAAAATTCTTCCACACAATTAGTTCTATTATTGAACAATCTATAGGCTTTACTAGACATGGAATATCCTAAAAAGACACCTTCATCACTTTTGGATGCCAATTTTTCAAGATTGTCTTTAGTATTAAGAATATAGACTTTGCAACCAAACACATTAAAGTAGCTAACCTTGGGTTTTCTATCGTTCCATAATTCGTATGGGGTCCTCTTAAGAATAGGTCTGATCAACACTCTATTGATTATGTAGCCCACTATATTGACAGCTTCAGCCCAAAAATAAATAGGTAGGTCATACTCACTAAGAATTGTTCTAGAAATCTCTTGCAGGGTTCTATTTCTTCTCTCTACAACTCTATTTTGCTGAGGTGTTCTAGGGGCAGAGAAATTGTGACTATAACCATTTTGTGAGCAAAAGGATTCAAACTCTTGATTTTCAAACTCACGTCCATGATCACTTCTTAATGATTTAATTATAGGTCCACTAAGATTTTCTACAGACTTGGCATACTTAGTAAAATAAGAGCAGACTTTACTTTTTTGATCCAAAAAGAAGGTCCAACTATATCTAGAAAAGTCATATACAAGAACATAAAGATAGTTTTTCCAATTTAATCTAGAAACTCTAGATGGTCTAAACAAATCCATGTGAACTATTTTGATAGGTTGATAAGTTGACACTTATTTTTTGGTTTGAAAGAAACTTTGTGTTGTTTTCCCTTTTTATAGGGATTACACACTTTTTCATTTGGTAACTCAAGTTTGGGTAAGTGTTTAACTTGGATTTTTTTAGATATCTTTATAAGGGAGGGAACATTACAGTGTCCTAGTATCCTATGATAAAGCCATGATTATTTATGAAATACACTTAAGTATGAAGCATTTTGAGAATCTAAAGAATCAAAATTAACAGAATAAACATTTTAATTTCTTAATGTAGTAAATACTAATTCATATTTATAATTAAAGACATTACAAGCATCATTTTCAAATCTAACATGAAATCCATCATCACATAATTGTGAGATACTAAGCACATTGTATTTTAAACCATCAACAAAAAGTACTTTAGAAATTAAAACTGATTTAGAGTTACTGATTTGTCCAAGGCCAATAATCTTTCCCTTGGAATTTTCACCAAATGTGACATGTCCTCAATTTACTTTTATCAGGTTCTTGAAGCATGTGTATTCTCCTGTCATGTGACTTGAACATCCACTGTCCAAGTACCATAGACTTTTGCAGGATCTCTTTAAGCAGACTTCCTTCAAAAATATTAATCAAAAATAGATTTTGGAACCCATACTTGTTTGGGTCCAGTAATATTAGTAATAATCACTTTAGGAACCCAAATTTGCCATATAGGTTTCCTATAAGTATTGTGTAAAGTATTTGAAAAATAAACTGTATTTTTTCTACTAAAACATGAAACTGTAAAATATGTATTATGGATTTAATTAGTTGATTTAAGTCCATAATTGGAAGTAAAACTGTACGTCCTATATTTTGAAACAAAATTTGTTCTACTGAGGTTTCTTTTACTAGGTTGATAACCAATTCAAATGTTTTATTTTAGGGAAATTTTTTTTCCTAACCTTTGGGTAAGGGTATTTTTCCCATTAGTAAACTTTTCTAGGTCACTCATTAATTTCTCATTAGATATTTTTAATTCATTGTTTTCTTTGAGCAGTTGATCATTTTTCTCCTTTTTAGTTGGGAGTTTAGATTTAACAGTTATGGTAAGAGCATGTTGTTTCTTTAATGATTTATATTTGTCTTTTAATTCATTTAATGTTTCCTCAAGTATGTTACAGTATTCAAAAATTTATTCATTAGTCATTTTTTCAGAGTCACTTTCATCTTTAGAATAATATGAGTTATGTACAGAAGAGTCCAATGTTACCTTATATGTGTTTTTCATAAAACACATATTGGATTTGTTATCATGTTAATCATGTGATGTCTTTGAGTCGCTTGAACTATCCGTAGAAGCACTCTAGGTTGCTTTCATTGCCTTTTCATATCTCCTGTCCTTGTCCTCATATTTCTTTTTGAACATGAGCTTTGGACAGTCATCCTTTAGATGTCCTTTGTGCTTACATTCATAGTAGAAAATTTCATCAGTTTTGTCACTTCTTTTCTAGTCCTTCCAGTTTCCTTATTTTTCATATTTTCCCTTGAAGATAGGCTTTCTGAAAAATTTCTTGTTTTTGTAAAATCTTTCGAATCTTCTGGATAGTTGAGACATCTCCTCATCACTGTCAGATGATGATTATTCACTGGTGGATCTTTCTAAAGAATCTTCCAGTTTCCATTTGCCTTTGTTCTTAGAGGTGGTGGTATTGAATGAAATAGATTTACTCTTTGGTTCATCCTCCTCTTTATTGACTTTCAGTTCTTCCTTATACATCATCACTTTCCCAATGAGTTATTTTACTGGTAGTTTGTTGATGTCGCACAATTCTCTAATAGAGATAGAGGTTCCCCTCCATCTGTCTGGTAGACATATAAGGATTATCAGGATCTGTTCCTTGGCAGTGACTTCACTTCCAAGAGAAATCATTGTGTTAACAATCTCATTGAACCTATGATACATGTTAAAAATAGGTTCATCGGGTTTAATTTTAAATTTTTTATATTTGATGGTATAAGTATTAAGTATCATTTTTTTACACTAGATGTTCCTTCATGTGAGACAGACTGGGTATCCCAAATTTCATGGGCAGTCTTACAAGCAGAAATTCAATTAAACTCTTCATCTCCTAAAGAGCAATATAAAGCATTCATAACATTGCAGTTGTTATTGTAGGAAGTTTTGTTAGGTTTATCCCATCTGATTCTATCAGTAGTAGGAATTTTGTACTCATCTATAATGGATGACCAAATTTCAAAACTCATACTCTCTAAATGAATTTTCATTTTAATATTCCATTGAGTATAATTGGTTCCATTAAATAATGGTGGTATGTTGGTTGAATCACCTTCCAATCTGTTATCCATATTAAATTATTACTTTAAAAGAGTTAGAAATTTATAATTAACATAAATTTACAGATCTTTAAAGTACAACTACAATCACAGTGGAATTAGATTACACAGAGTCTTAATAAACAACCTCTATTACCAAATGTTGTTCAGAGTAGATTACTCAAGAGGGGAGGGGTGAATTGAGTAACTATAAAAATTTCTGTAAAAGGTATTTCTAAAAAGGCTTCCCCAAAGATTAAATACAGCCCAGTTAATCAAGGTTATACTATTATAAGAGTTTTATTGTTTCAGTAACTTCTTTAAAAATTGATTAATTCTTATTAATCTTAATTTGTGTTATTAATATAATTTTTGAAGTTATTCTACTAAGACAATCCTATTATAACTTCTTTCAAAGAAGAACTATCAATGTGAAATTAGAGATTTCTGAATTATATAGTAAAGAAATAAAACAGATTAGACTAATTTAAGCAGCACAACGAATATGAAACAAGTGGTTCAGTCTCAAGCCTAGACCTAATCCACTCCACTTGGTGATCACCTACCACCATAAAGTTTATATAAATAAAATTTGATCCAAACCCTAGATTGGGGTTAACAATAGTACACAGACTGTCCAGGTCACACATGGACCTCTTCCACAGTTTTCATGGGAATGAAAGACCTGGCCACATAGGGACCTCTTCCACACTAATCCGTGGGTATAAAATTTATTAAAATAATGTTTGAGTAAGGATATATTGTATCCTTCAGTTTAATGCTTGAGACAGAGTGTGTTATTCTACAGGTACACAGTCTTCTCGAAAGGTAATAAATAGATACACAATAGAGCATAAATATGGATATGGGTTTAAAAGTGCTCTGAGTGTTAGTCTTTGCAGCTTTGGAATTCTTGAGATGAATCAGATGAAGATATCGAGTCCTCCTATGTAAAATAGAGGGTCAAGATTTATCTTGTGTTCTTCATGTGGTTCAATAGAGCAAAGATGTTCTCTAAGCTTCAAATATGCTTCATGTGCTCTTTAGTAGTGTCGAGTTGTATATAATAGGCCTTTTTCTTTTTGAAACATGCTCTAACTGTGTTCTTCGATATATTGCTCACAACTTTGTTTTTTTTCGTATCGCACTCATTGATTCTTGGCCACACTTCACTTTTATCTTGTAATTCATGTGTTGGAGCTGATAGGTTGCATGTATTCTGCACCTCGTACCTCGTACGGTCTGATGATATGTCAAAAAAGAAACATTAATTATTTGAGTGCATTAATATCTTCAAATATGGCTATTACAAATGAAATTGAAAGGCGAAAAAATATTTTTGGAAATGGTGTCACCGTAAGTCTTGGAAACGATGTCTCTTTTTCATGGTGTCTAGATTGATCACGGTGTCTGAGTGTCATGGTGTCTTGTTCACGACGTCTCGTGGTCACGGTGTCTTGTTCATAGTGTCTTGTTCACAGTGTCTTGTGGTCATGGTGTCTTGTACACTGTGTCTTTTTTCACGGTGTCTCGTGGTCATGGTGTCTTGTTCACGGTGTCTGCCTCATGGTGTCTTCTTCACGGTGTCTGATCCTTCATGGTGTCTTGCTTCATGGTGCTAGAAATACATAACCAGTGGTAGACTAACAGTGTCTTAGAATTTTCAAAGTAACTGTGTTTAGACTTAAACTATGATAATAATAGAATGGATTAGACTTAAGAATTTTTCAAATAAGGTATTATGAGAGTAGATCCAGGATAGTAGTAAGTAAACTGAATGTTGTGTAATTAAGATCTTGAATGGCTCTTCTTAAAGCATGAGAATACTTTAAACATTAATACACATGATTTGATATAATTTACAAGAGTTAACTAGGTTGAATAAGATTTGTGATCATTAAAATATGATTTACACATGAGGAGTCCAACAATGATAAATCATACCCCAACATTTTTAATTGAAAATAAAAGGGTATAACAACATAAAGAAATTTGGAAAAAATGAGAAAGGAAGAAGTACCTTACATGGAAGTGTGATCCCAAAGGCTTGGGAGAGGCTTAATATAGGCTTATTGGGATCTTGAGGCACCTTGGGAGGATTTTAGAGAGTGTAGGGTAGAGTAGGGACGTGATACAAGGGTTTTTATTGAAGACAAGTGGGAGAATGATTTGGTTTATATAGAAAAAGAGAGGTAAGTTCTTTAATATTTCACACACTTAGGTTTTGGAATCTATAAAATTAAATATAAAAAAGCACAAAACAACCCATGGTTTTGGGCCATGGGTTTTTAAAAATGGGAGTGGAAAAAATTATTTTATAAGCCCAAAGAAAAAACATATTAAAGTATTAGGCTTTCTTATGTGGAGGTGAGTCACACTCTCAATGAAATCATTTAAAAAAAGATAATATTTTTTATAAGTCTTGAAGGGTCCACCAAGGCACCATAAAAGTAATAAAAAAAATATAAAATCACATTATTTTGAAGGTAAAACATATATAGGCTGAAAAAAACTTTTATAGTATTTTATTTCATCACTACTGGGTCATTATGATGTCCTTGAACACATTATATATTTAAACGGTATTTACTTTTTACCCAGAAAAATTTGACTATCTCGGAAAATTATCATAAATTCACCATTAGATAATTTCCATGTCCTGAATACAAAAATAATATTCATATTATCTAAATAACCTTCTCAATATTTGAATTCTTAATTTTAAAATAATAATCCACATTTATAAAAAAATTATGCGTTTTGACAAAAACACCTTTCAAACCTCAAAAACATTACAATTATATTCATAAAAATTTTACTATCATTTATATTTAATAAAATTATATTAAATAAAAATATTTTATTAAAATATTATTTAATTAAAAATCCATTAATTTATCAAAATATATTTCTTAATTGAATAATAACTAAAAATATTATTTGTTCTTTAAAAACAATTTACAATGTAACAATAATAAAATGAATGCATATTCTTTATTCATTACAAAACTAATGCACATAATAATAGTGCTAGGGTCTTGTTACATAACCCCTTATAACACCCATATAAGACCTAAGGGTCTGGTGTGCGATGGTGGCAGACTCTTGGGGTGGCTCAGATAACATCGCAGGGATTATAATCTCTATTAACATCCTGTTCTCCATTAGACGGTTCCGTTCAAGCTTAACGTGTTGAAGCTCAGCTTAGGCTCGGTCAAGAGTGAAGCCCAGTGACACGACCTCATTTCCGAGCTCTGAAAAATGGTTATCATAAGGGGAAATTCTACTGTATGAGGCCATCGATTCCTTTGTATGAGTGAATTGGATTTGGAAAAGCCCTATATATATATACTAATCATGTGATCACTGTTCAATAGCTATATTAGAAATGGTATCAATTCCTAATGGTATTTTAAAATTCAAAAAACATAAAATGATGTATGTTCATATGTTTTATATAACCATTTTACATAATTAGATATTTAATTAGTTGAACAGAAATTTTCATTAATAAATGTTTGGCTCGTTACCGACCTGATAACCAAAACATGTATATGTATGATTGTAAGAGGAATTGATAGTTGTTTGTTGAGATAGATGGCTCAAGGTGGTGTAAATAAATGAGGAAGGAGGTTCCCTTTTTTAATTGAGGTGAGAGACACCTTTAGACTATCATAAAATATTAAATTAATACAATGTAATTCTAATGTACAAATGGATCTAAATTTATTTATTATGAATTATGATGAGTATGAGTCAAAATCCTTCTATGTAATAAATTTCAGATTATTTTAGGTGAAGGTTTTACCTTTATCTTGTTGTATTAAACAACCATAAACCCTTTTATCACATACCATGGTTAAATTATTTTTTAGTATTAAGGGGTTAAAATAGTCAGTTTAAATAGGAAAAGAGTCCTTATATGGGACATGGTAGATTTCATAATCCTTATCACATTAACTTCGCTGATGATAACACTTTATTTAATTTTAAATCATTTAGTAAAATATTATTTATTATAAAATTACATTAATATAAATTTTGAAACTATTCATTTAATTTGAGGCTTAAAACTGAAGTACTATAACACCCCAACCCTAGTTACCCAGATTTGGTGAATTATTACATAACATTGGCATGATAACAATGGATCATATCTTGAATGACCGATTAGTTTAGTATCCTTGGAAGTACTAGATACATACATAATTTTTACATTACATTATGAAATTAAAAACACAAAATTTTGTCTCGTTTAAACGCAATTATATCCCATAGCCTATACCTATAGGTCAATCATAATATACTTCTTCAAATCCTAGATAAGTAAATCATAATGGGGTGAGCTCAGATGCATAATAGAGATAACTATATAGTAGAAACATTCATAAATAAGCATAAACATTGAAGGAAATGTGTAAGACTAAAACACAATCCTTTTAAAATTAAACATCACCATAATATGGAAAAGATAAATAAAATAATTCCATTTACTTATTCAAATTGATATTCTACTAGTTTAATAATCATATGTAATATCGATTGCTAATTTCATAATGATGGAATTCATAATGTCATACATCATAACTGCATAGTCAAGGCCTCGTGCCAAGACTACAAATAAGATTTTGTCAAGGCCATTTTCCAAGCCACTAGTTTGTCTAATTATACCTACCAATGCATCGAGGAGCTATAGCGGGCTCCACCCATCACTTACTAAGATCAATTCATTCCTCATATGAAATGGTTGAAACATAAAATAAACATTTGTATAAAAACTAGCATAAGAAATGTTAATATGTTAACCATAAACATTGAATGGTATAAAAATAAAACGTCCATAGTAAAAAATGTCACAAAACCTTCAATACAATATGGAAGATTGTATAATAATAAATAAACATCAAACAAGTTTAAAATCCATCAAAGTATTTTGACATAGATGAAATAAAAACTATTTGAGAGAAATATCTCTTTATATTTTGAAATCATTTAAAAGTCACATAATTATAAAATAAAACATTTATTTTGAAAATATTCTTTTAATCTTGTAAGGGTAGGTTGAAGATGTTATAATGGTGGAAAATATCTACACCCACCATATACGTTAAAAAACATTCTTACATAAATTTGTCGAATTGGTCATAATGTACCTTGTTTGGAAAATGACGGAAACATTACTTTCAAAACATTTTTTAAAGAGTCAGAAAAGGGTATAAATGAATTTTACCCACATTCTACTAAATAGTAAATTTTTTTGTAATTTTTTTTATGAAATACGGATGTGGATGATAAAGAGTTCCCAGTAGAAACTCACATATTAACAACCTCATATAATGAACAGATTATAGAATTAACCCTTAACATGATCTTTTCCTTCTCCAAGGGTACATTAACATCAATTATAATAGTTAAATAAATGTTATTAAATTATACAAGAACTATTTACATAAATATGATATTATATATGATCTTATAATATTGTTTTGTTAATAATATTTTAGTAGTATCCTTGTTTCGGGTGTTAACTGATTCATTTTAATTTATATGTTTTTCTATGTAAGTCATGCTTGTTATCGATAGGATGTATTTAATTCATATATATAATGACATTAAGTTCTAAAACATTATTTTTATTCATAAAATTAATATTATACTTTAATGGTTACGATGGGAAACAAATCTCATCGCGTTCGTGGACACGGTAATCTGTACGTACGCACGAGTGAAAATACCATTATATTGATGGTGAAATCATGTTTAATTGGATGGTATATCATATATACAAAATCATTAACATGTTATATTTATTATTTAAATCGATTATACTCATTATTATAACTATCCAATTAATGAATTGTTGAATAACAAACTACACCACAACATGGAGACGGTAAACCGTACGTACACATGTATGGTGACTTTTTCATTCATAAGATGGATAGAATAATGCATATCTTTGTACCAAATTTATAATAACATAATATTATGTAGAATGTACTAGAGTTATTATTTTGGTAGTGAAACAATGATGAAGGAGGAAGAGGAAGAAGAAAATAACTCTGAAAGAGGTGATGAAATTATTACCTCTTCTTCGTGTTCTTCCGTATGATTTGATCAAAAGGGATCCTAAGGTAAACTTTATGACCAATATCAGTATTCTATGATTAATTTATGTTATTTAGGAAGATATTTGAGGAGGATTTGGATGATATAAATGGAATTGGAGGTGTGATTTTGAGAGAAGGAGAAGTAACCTTTTATAAGAGAGGTGAGGGTTATTTTAGGAAAAGCTTGAAATATTAATTTATTGCACAATCATATTCGGTTGATAATTGTTACAATAGTATTTATTTCTAGGCTATGTTGGGAATGGGTAGAAAAAATCTCAAACAATAGGTTTTAGATAGGTTTAGGGAACAATATTAACCTTATCTTCTAGACTTAACTCTTAGTTAAATAGTTTAACTTTTATCATGTATTCTTGTATTATTATAATAAATGGTTAATAAACGTACTATAAAAAATCCAAAAGAACCCCAAGTGGTTAATTATTGAAATATATAACCTTATCTAAGTCTTTTTCCATAACTGTATTTTTTTAGGAATATTATATCAATTAATTATATAGTATTTGTTTTAAAAACTCATTTATATTAATTTTGACACTAGTATTTGGTTTTTGTGAAAGTAAACAAAAATTAATTACTTTGAAAAATAGAAATTATATCAATTCTAACAAGTCATATTAACCTATAAAATTATTGGAATACATCAAAAGTATCAATTTACATTTATTTGGATATTTATAATATCAATTATTTTAAACTTTCATTAATAAGGTAATTACTACATCATCATTGTGTCAAGAAATAAATTTAATTATTTAATGTCTAAAAATTATAAATAAAAAACTATTATGTAGGAAATAATTTTACTTTTCTAATGAATATTTATAGTCAAATTTATCTTAGGTATAACCCATGTTTTAGTTGTGAAAATTTGTATTTAACACTTTTGACCCTTCTTTCAATAAAATAATAATAAAAGTTCTAATCTAATACAAATGGATCAAAGTGGATAATATTTTATTTAAAAGGATTATTTTGGTCGAAATACACTTATCCAATAGAATTAGGACACATGTTAGGGTAATTATAATATCATTTTTACCTTTAATTAGCATTTTAACTTTTAACCATGGTAAATAAAATTCAAAAGGTAATATTCACCAAAAAATTATTTTCCTTCCATTGAAACACATTTTTATTAGAGATGTCATCCATGTCTCTTGGATTTTTAAAATTAGATTAATAGAATTGGTAAAAGTACATGTTATGCAAATTTGTAAATGTGCTAGGAAGGTGGATATAAGACGTTAAAAAGTTTAATAAAATTTTATACATCTAATTTTTTTATAAAATGACTCCAATGAATTACATTTAACTTAAATAGGTATTATGTATTAATTTTGACAAAAAATAAATTTAAATAAAATAATTAATTATTTAGATGAAAAGTTCTTTTTAAACAATAACATAGTGTTTTTCATTATTCGTAAAAAATTGACAGTTTTCAAACAATTACAATATTTCACCCTAATATAATTTTTATATTATGAATCCAAAAATTATTCTAATTTTACCAAATAAAAATTATAGATGTTTCATTAATTAATCTAAAATTAATTTCTATTGTCAAAACCATAAAGTAGGGTTTGAGAAGTAAAATCTATGCAAAGATTGATATGTGTTTCTGTCCAATTTAAATGTAAAATTACTTACAAAGACCTGAATTATATTAAATGTTACAAATATAATCTAATGATACTTTAAACCCACCCCAATTTATAATTTAACACTAGAAATTATTTTGATTAAAAAGATGTTTTTAATTAAAATTTAGTATTTTTCATTATTCATCAAAATATGAAAGTTATCAGAAAAGTTCCAAAAATATAACCAAAATAAATTTTTATGTCCTATTTATAAATAAGAATTTTATTTTGTTATATTGAGTATATAAAAGTGTCAAATATTGGATTTAAAAAGTTTTCACCCTTAAAAGGCGTTAAAATTGCATTTTTGAAACACTTATTTTATCTGAAAAGATTGTATTTGTCCATATATTATGTCAAAGAAACACAAAAGTTAAATTTTATAATTATATAGGATATATATAAAATTCAAATTTTGGTTAATACTATTCAAAAACTATTTTTAAATGGATTTTTTGATAGGTCATGATGCGCTTGAACTCGGCGTTGTGTGTAGCATAAGCTATTGAATTATTTTAAAGAGATAACGTACTATGAAATCTCAGGGTGTTACATTCTCCCCAACATTAATAAATTTTTTCCTTGCAATTTGAAATTTTTATTCAAAAATAAATGTTTGAAAATACAAAATACATTTGTGGATAACTCAAATTGGAAACAGGGTTACTGAAATTCAGTCTTAATTAGAAGAAAAAAGAAATGAACAAGTCACCAAAAAATTAGGGTTTTGAATAGGATAAAATTGGTGTAAATTATTGAAACATAATTAGATAAAAAATGTAAATATTTATAGGTATATATTTAGGTCATCCCTCACAAACAAGTGAACAATAAATAGAAAATCGAGGGCCTCAAATCCATAAATATATCATTAGTTTAACAAAAAATAAGGTATTAAGATAACACCTTTTTGGTTTTAATATCCTTTACCTAAATATTAAAAATTAATTTCTTCATTAAATAAAAATAATACTTGACATTTATAGTTCCATCCATTAAAAATTTCAACCACAAACTCATCTTTCTCTCCCAAAGAAAATACAATTCAAAAATATTATATTAAACCTAATCGTATAGGGTTTAAAAAAATGAAATTAAAATTCATCTGCCATACCATTTTAAAAAAAACTACATTATACAAACTAGGAAATCACGTAGGCTAGGGGTAGGTGGTGCATCCTTGTCACCATTCATTTGCGGGGTCAAGTCTCACGACTTTCCGGACGTGATGAGTTATCGCCCGACCTTTGGGTTTTTTTATATAAAAAAATCAAAAAATATTCTTAAGAAATGTATTAACCTTAAACTGTAGTATCCAATTTCCAACATAATCCATTTTAATCTTTAGACTTGTCTAAAATACTTGTGTCCAAACTCATAGTCTAGAAATACAAGCTAGGTCACCATAACATAATGAAGAACTCTTTTTTCCACATAATAACATGTGAGTACCTTAATCATGTATTCTCTTAAAACATGGAAACACCATGAATTACCATAAAACCTTATTGATTACATTAATGCTCCCTTATTCCTTATATAATACTAGATATATTCCTTATATCCAAAAATTTTGAATACTCAAACAATGATGAAATAAAAAAACCATTAATCAGTTCCATGGTAGTCAAGAATATCCAATATAATTTATCCAAATCAACCATCTCTTATTCCAAAATCAAAACCTCAGTATCAAAACCATATTATGGTTTATCATTCCTTCCACCATGTACTTTCCAAAAAATTTAACTTTTTATTGAGTCACTTTTATTAGTACCATATAATCTTAAATCCTCAATGAAATAGTACTACAGTACAATCCTTATTTATTTCAATAATTCATATAACTTATACATAATTAATAGAATACTAAAATGACATAATTCTTTAATAACAACAAAATAACACTAATCGTTCCTCTTCATATGCAGTAGTATCATAACTTGATTATTATCAGATATCATTATTTGGGTTATACTCTGATGATTGGGACATTGATTCACGTAGAGACCCAACTCCTTTCAGATGAAGAATTATACATTTGAAACCTTTTTCTTACACTTATAATCATGAACTCAGTGTCATTTTTCTCCACAAATATAACAAAATTCCATTTCCTTCATGCATTTACCAAGGTGATTCTTTCCACAGTTATCACATGTGGGAAAATCCTTCTTTCTCTTCCTCCCTTTATCCATCTTTTTCTCTTCCATCATCTTCTTCTCTTGTTTCTCTTCAATTCCATATGAATTAGAGAATTAATTACTTATATTATTAAAAAATTATTCTATTTCATCATATTATGAGAATACATGGTAAAATATTTCCCTTTTAAATGATAGCTTAAGACCATGAAAGATATGATCTTTATAACTCTTTGGATCATGTGTATTGCTAGAGTTCCCATTCCTTCTATTGGGAACTTTTCTCAATGGAGACATACACTAGGTTAGATCATACCATACTCTATAATCCAAGAACTAGAAAAATTCTAAATATTAATTTAATATTTTCACACATCTATTACCATAATCATAAAACTGGTTTTCTTACTGGCATATTTACTCATATATCCTTCATAATGGTTTGTAAATAAATTGTCAATTTACTTAAGCATATCCCCTAGGAGTTTCATAACCAAAAGTGTAGAAAGGTCCATTGTCATGTACCAGGATACCCCAGGTCCCACCCAAAACCCCTTGTCAATGTTTTCACTCCTAGGTACATCTGTGATAGATCCGCCTCTATCTGCTCGTATCCAGACATGGATGTATTTTATTGGAAAATCCACATAATATGTACACTACAATTTTTTTGGATGTTGTTCTATACTAATCTTTAAAGTCTATCCTAGGTTAATGATCTCTAATCAGAGTTTTTCTAAATCTACTTTCCAAGGTTTGTACTAAAATTCATATGATACCAACTGTAATGCATCAACCCTAGTTACCCAGAGTTGGTACATCATTACATAACATTGGCATGATCACAAGGGATCATGTCCTAAAACACTGATCAGTTTAGTAGCCTTGGAAGTAATAGATACATATAAAAGTTTTTCATTACATTTGGAAATTTAAATAAAAAACATTTTTTATCCTTTGAAAACACTTATAACCCATAGCCTATCCCTATAGATCAATCATAATATAATTCTTCACATCCTAGGAAAAATAAAAAATTAGAAGGGAGTGAGGTCAGATTCTTATTAAGGATAATAATATAGCGGTAATGTTAATAAATTATAATAAACATTGAAGGAAATGTATAATACTAAAACATAGGCCTTTTAGAATAAAACTTCATCATAATATGGAAATGTTAAATAAAATAATTCCATTTACATATTCACATATATATTCTACTTGTAGAATAATCACATATAATATCAATAGCTAATTTCATAATGGTAGAATGCATAATTCCAGACATCATAACCAAATAGTCAAAGCCTCATGCCAAGACTACAAATAAATTTTTTTCAAGGCCTTGTGCCAAGACACTAGTTTGTGTAATGAGACATATAGATTTATCGAGGAGCTATAGCGGGCTCCACCCGTCACTTACTAAGTCCAATGAATTCGTCATATGAAAAGGTGGAAATATAACAAAAACAATTGTATTAACACTAGCATACGAAATGTTAATTCTTTAACCATAAACCATGAATGGAAGAAAAATAACACATCCATAGTCAAAAATATCACAAAACCTTAAATAAAATATTAAGGATTGTATCATTATAAATCAACTTCAAAAAATGTAAAATCCATCAAAGGATGTTGATATAGATGAAATGAATACTATTTAAGAGAAATATCTCTTTATATTTTGAAACAATTAAAAAGTCACATAATTATGAAATAAAATATTTATTTTTAAAATATTCTTATAAGCTTGAAAGGGAATCTTGAAAATGTTATAACATCATAAAATATCCACACCGGACGTGTACGTTAAAAAAATTCTTACCTTAATTTATTAAAAAGGTCATTAAGTACCTTGTTTGGAAAATGGTGAAAAGATTCCTTTACAAAAATTTTAAAAAAAGTCAAAAAGGGTATAAATAACATTAACCCATATTATAAGAAATAGTAAAAGTGTTTTGAAATACATTTTTAAGTAAAACGAATGTGGATGATAAAGAGGTTCTGGTAGATACTCATGTCTAAACAACCTCGGATAATGAAGAGATTATAGAAATAACTCTTACCCTGTACTTTTACTTGGTCAAGGGTATGTTAACCTCTTGTATAATAGTGAAATAATTGTTATTAAATTATACAAGAACCATATACATAAATATGATATTATATATGATCTTCTAATATTGTTTTTTAATAACATTTTAGTAGTATCAATTTTGGGTGTTAACTTATTCATTTTCCTTTATATTTTGTTAAATAATTCATGTATTTTATTGATATGATATATTTTATTCATGTCCATAATTATATTTTGTTTTTAGACATTATATTTATTCATAAAAGGAAAATTATTCTTGAATGGTTATGATTGGGAATGAATCTCATCGCGTTTGTGGAGACAGTAATCCGTACGTACACATGAGCGATAATACCATTATATTAAGGGAGAAATAGTATGTAATTGGATGTTATATCATATATACATAATCATTAAAATTTTTTATTTTTTATTTAAATTAATTATACTCATTATTATACCCATACAAATAATTAAGTGTTCAATAACAAACTACACCACGACATGGAGACCGTAAGCCGTACGTATGCATGTATGGTGACTTTGTCATTCATAGGATGGATATAATAATGAATATAGATGTACCATATTTATAATAACATCATAGCATATATATGTTACTAAAGATAATTTTTTGGTATGAAAACAACAAAGAAAGAGGATGTAAAAGAATAAAAGAACATTGAAAGATGTGATGAAATTATCACCTCTTCTTCGGGTTCTTCCTTTTAATTTGATCAAAATGGCACATTAGGTAAGATTTATAAAAAATGTAAGAACTATAGTTTGAATTGAGGGTAGTTTGGAAGATATTTTTGAAGGGGTTGGCCGAGAAAAATGGCTTTGGAGGTGTGATTGTGAGAGAAGGGGAAGTAACCTTTTATAAGAGAGGTGAGGGTCACAATAAGAAAATTTTCAAATATTAATTTATTATACAATCATATTTTATTTATAATGGCCCCAAAATGATTTATTTAGAGGCTAGGGAGGGTATGGGTCTAAATAATCTAAACCAATAGGTTTTATATAGGTTTAGGTCACCATATTAACCTTATCTTTTAGACATAACTCTTAGTAAAATAGTTTATCTTATACCACATATTCTTGTATTATTATAATAAATAGTTAATAAACATACTATAAAAATAGAATATAACCCAAAGTGGATCATTATTGAAATAAATAACCTTATATATTCCCTTTGGATGATCCTTATTTTATTGGAATGTTATATCAATTAATAATATAGTATTTTTCTAAAAACTCATTTTTGTCAATCTTGACACTATTTAGTATTAGGTTTTTTTGAAAGTCAAAAAAAGAAGATTACTTTGAAAAAAATAAATTAAATGAATCCTAACATGTATTATTAACATATAAAATTAGAGTAATGTATTAAAAGACTAAATTTACATTTATTTGGCTGTTTATAATATCAATTATTTTAATCTTTCATTAAAAAGTTTATTACTGCATCATTATTGTGTCATAAATAAATTTAATTATTTAATGTCTAAAATATATAAATAAAATACCATTATGTAGGAAATAATTTAAAATTTCTAATAAATATTTATATTTGAATTTATCTTATGTATAAACCTATATTAAAAATGTTTTAGTTATGAAAAATTGAATTTAACACTTTTAACTCTTATTTAAATAAAATAATAACAAAAGTCATAATCTAATCCAAGTGGATAAAAGAGGATCATATTTTTATTTTTAATGTTCATTTTGTTCTAAATACACTTATCTAATATAATTAGAAATTTTTTATGGTAATTATAATTTCATTTTTACATTTAATTACCATATTTACTTCTAACTGTGGTAAATAATATTCAAAAGTTTATTTAAAAATAATTATTTTCTTCCCATTAAACCAAATTTTATATACTTATGTCAACTGTGTCTCTTTTATTTTTGAAATTAAATTCATTGAAGCGGTAAAATTATGTTTTATGCAAATTTGTAAATGTACCTAGATGGTGGGTAAAAGATGTTAAAATGATCAATACAATTTTATACATATAATATTATTATAAAATGACACAAATTAATTATGTTTAAATTATATAGTAATTATGTATATATTTTTAACTAAAATAAATTTAAATAAAATGTAGAATTATTTATATAAAATGTATGTTTTAAACAATAACGCAGTGTTTTTCACTATTCATCAAAAAATGAATGTTTTTAGAAAAATAACAAAAATCCACCCAAAGATAATTTTGATATTTTGAATCCAAAAATGATGTCTATTTTTCAAAATTGAAATCGTATAATTTTAATTAACTAATCTAAAATTAATTCCCGTTGTCAAAACCAAAAAGCGGTTTTTTGAGAAGTAAAAATTATCAAAAGATTGATATGTGTTTATGTCAAATTTAAATGTAAAATTACTTTGAAAAACCTACATTATATTTAATAACAAAAACATAATCCAATGATACTTTAAAATGACTCACATTTAAAATTTAATACCTGAAATTATTTTGATTAAAAAATTTGTTTTTAATTATAATTTACTATTTTTCACTATTCATCAAAATACTAAAGCTATGAGAAAAGTACCAAAAATTTAACCATACTAGTTTTCATATGTCCCATTTCTATAGAAGAATTTTATTTTTTCAAATTTAATATATAATAGTGTAAAATTTTTGATTTAAAAAGGGTGCTCTATTTAAATACAGTCAAATTTCATTTTTTTAGACACTTATTTTATCTGCAAAAATTGAATTTGTTCATATATTATGTCTAAGAAACACAAAATATGATTGTTAAAATTTTATGGGATATATATGAAATTAAAAATTTGGTTAATATTATTCATAAAATCTTTTTAAATATCAATTTTGAATGGTTGTGATGTGCTTGAACTCGGTGTGGCGTGGAGCGCAAGTTATTGAATTGCGTTAAAGAGATATCGTACTATGAAATCATAGATGTTATAAATACAACAATGTAATTAAAATAAAATGATTCCAAAACACATGAATATATCATTATACACTATTAATATTGTGATACACTAACAATTTTTCAAATAATATTATATTTAGTGTTTTTAAATTCATTTTATTGATTTTTTTAATGATTGCACAAGAACTGACTCAGTGTTGCATAAGAATTTAAGGTAATTATATCATCACATAAATTTTGAAATAAATTAACATGATGAAAATAAATTATTTAAATTTAAAATTTATAGTTATAACCAAACATACATTCTCCTTTTTCCTATATTAAAATTTTAATATTAATAAAACAAAGAGAATGGAATTTTTGTTTTTTCATTGCATAAAATAATATAGAGGTTAATAACGTGACCAAATGTAGAAAAAAGGTATATATTATAATAGTGTATGATTATGGAAGAAAAATATTTATCCAATAAAATTAAAGCAAGTGATATTTTGTTCTTATTTAATTATTTTTAACCTTAATTAATTGAATTCTACTTTATGGTGGTAAAAAAAATTTCTATAGTTAATATTCATATTGAAAAAAATAAAGGTGAAATATTAAAAAAATTTGGAACTATTGATTCAAAATATGGAATCCATTTTTAATGATACAATCCCTATAAGTGGTAGAAATTAATTTAAGATAAAAACTCAGAATGCAATGAAAATTATTTTTTTAGAAAAATGTATTTTTTTGTTTAAAAATGTTTATATTCCAAATTAAATAATAACATTTATTCCTATAAATTTCATTGTACTATAAATTTTATAATAGAAGTAATTTGAATTTTAATTCATCTTAAAATAAAATAATATTTTTAAATTATTCAAACAAAAATATAGGTTTCAATTAAAAGTATTATTTTTCAATATTCAATAGAAAATCAATAATTTACGATAAATTGAAAAAATTATTCCTAAAATAATATTTATTTTATAAATTAAAAATTTTAGTTCATTTTATAAAATCATTTTTTTAAATGTGTTAAAAATTAGTTTAATTTCATTTCTCCTAATAATAAATTAAAATAATTTTTTGGGGAAAACATATTTTTGAAAAATAAAATGACTTTACTAAACTTTTAGTGTTCATTTCAAAAGAATTAATAAATAAATTGTTTTTTAATATAGCTTTCATATATGTTTCATAATTTGGTAATTTATTTTCAAATCCACAAATTAAATGGCTATGTTATAATAGTCTTATTTATATAAATATATTTTGTTGTTAGTTTATGATTAGTGTTGCATGTGGTATACATTATTAGACATAGATTTATTTTAAAACACAAGATATTATAACAACCTCATTGGAGGTTAACTTACCATTGATGGAACCTTTTCTAACGAAGAGATAATAGAAGTATGAATTATTAATATATCATTAATATAATCAACTTAGTATGTTAACATTATTTATATAATGTCAATATACTATTAAATTAATATTATAATATTTTTAGTTTAAAGGAATGTATAAAAATCAATGAGAAGTGTAAATTGGGATGAGAAGTTGATGAAAACATACCCTCTTCTCCGTGTTGTGTATTTTCTTAGGCCCTGAACACCTTGAGTGCATAGAGTTGAGTGGTATGAGAATGTACCTAATGATTCTAAGGGGATTAAGAGAGGTGATCTAGGTAGACCCTTCTCTTTGTAAAGTGTGAGTTAAGTGGTTTTCTAAGGGATGGGTGATGGGTTATTTATAATTGAGGGGAGGGGTATTTTAGGAAAAATCTATTGAACAAATTATTATATCAAAGGTAAACCTTTCAATAGTAATAATTTGGAAAATAAGAAATATATTTTAATAAAATAATATTATTTGAGGACTTCTTAGTCAAATTAAAATCTTAATTTATTATTTTATTGAAAATTAGAGTAGAAAGAAGATGAAAAAAATATTATTTCAATGGAATAATTTAGACTGTAGACATTGGAAAATATTTTGTATATTTTGAAAACATGTTTATTATATTTAGTTGACTCTTGTATCAAATTATATATTTTTTAAGTCAATATTTTCTGTCTAGAATTGATTAGTTCATTATTATATCATGAATGATGTAATTTAAAATACATAGGTTATGGAAAAACTAAGTCTTTACTATTCTTCTAAAAATTGAAGTATTTTAGAAAATTACAAGTAAACAAACCTTAGTCAACTTTGACATTCCAATTCCAAAAAATGAAATTCATTTTATAAAATATTTTTCTAACATTAGTAATTTTAATTTTTAATATTTTTTTGATTTTTATGAAATTCATTAAAATAAAATTTACTAAAAATGTGTTAAAATTTGAACTAAGTTTTTATTATTGATATTTATTTATTATAATTTTAAAATTTATATTTTTTTAAATTACCCATGATAAATATTACAAATATTATATTTATTATTTTGAGGTCAAATTATTATTCTATCAAATATGTTACTATTCCCAATGATCATATTACAATTCATAATGGTCATATTACTATTCAAATGGTCACATTATTATTCCAATATTCATATACCCCCTATAAATTCTACTTTATTCCTTTATTTGATATTCATATTAATTTCCTTCAATGTTTTATATTTTTCTTTTCAAAAATTTCATTTGGATTAATAATATTCCCCTTCATTTCAATAGTATTGTTCATCGGGGTGATAATTATTACAAATTGGAATGATCCATGTTTTTCCATTCTACTTTTTCTATTTAATATTTTTTCCAATTGTAGTATTTGGAATTTTCTTATTTTTAGTTTCTTACTAATGTAAGGATCTCCAATAATGAAAAAAGTGTTTTTAGTTTCTTTATGTATTGTATGTGTATAATGATATATAATATAACACACATTTATCCAGAAAGAAAATATAATTTAGAAATAATGGTATGGTACATGATGTCAACATATCTATATGTAAATTTATGTCTTTATATTATTATGTACATGCATATATAAGAAAACATTGTAGCATTACATTATCAAATAAAACATGGTTTTGTGAAATTGTTTCCTGGCTTCCAAATACATTATAAACTGAGGTTCTAAAATGTATGTTTATAAAAGAATGTTTGAGGCCTTTTTGAGACATTTATATAGGGTATTGATTCCCACTTTGGGTTTTTAATGGAGTTTATTATATAATTATTTTCATTCAAAATAATTACTAATTTCCAATGATAAGTCCTTTGTATAACTTTTTAATGGGTTCTTTTGAAATGTGAGAACCAACATCAAATCCCTCTATATTCAAAGGATGGGTTTTTCATGGGTGATTTATGTAGATTGGAATAACCTATATGTTAACTTATTTTGACATGAAATTTTGATGTTATAGGTGTATTGTAACTTCCCATTACCTTGATTGAGTATGTTTTCCATTTCTCTATGTTCCATTTTGGTTAGATATGTTTATTTGGGTTTACTACAGACCGAAGAATAGGTACACATCTTGTACCTGAATTAGATGTTGTGTATTTGGTACTGGTTACAAATCATGGACTGGGAGATCATGTCATGAATGAGGAGATCATGATGTGAGCTGGTACACATCGTGTACATTGTGTACATGTAATTTAGGGGTTAAATAGAATATTTTTATCCCAAGATAATGGGTTTTTTGGTGTACATATCCAGTGTCTCCAACATGTCGTGTCTCGGCCCACACCCAGGTTAAAGTCACACATTTGGAACTTTTACTCGGTCTATACATTACAGACTTCATTTCTCTCGACCCGAGGATTCTCCTAGGAAATTTTCAGAGGATCTTGTCCTTCTGGATTGATCTGATCATCTTCAGATCTTCATTGCATCTATAGTGCATCCCTCGAGATCTATTATGAGATCTTTTCTTGAAGGTCGTTCCTTGGATAGTAGTGGTGAAGCAGACGTTCATTCTCAGGGTATGTGGGATTTATTTTATATGTCAACCTCTTATAATCTATTTTTAATAAATAATTTGAAGTGATGGTTTTATTTTAGGGCCTTAATTGAAGGTTTTATTGGGTTTTGATGCTTTTGGATTCCATTGTGTGCATGTGTGATACAAACATTGAGGTAGCAGGTTCCATAACTAGCCTATTATACTGATCATGGTTGATATTGATTTATAAATTGATTTATGAAATTGGTGTTATTGTATATTTTTGTTGAAAAGCAATTTTAAAGAATAAAGGGGGTTCCCATAGATTTTTGATAAATTGTTTGTGGAATGGTTTTGAATGGTTTTCAAAACATTAAAATTGAATTGTTAAATTGATAACATGGGTTACTTTGGGTACTTAGGTGGAAGGTTTATCTAGAGGCCATCGACCATTTATTTGTGATTATCAAGAGGGTTTGTCTTGGATATTTCCTCGTTTTCCTAGGCCTATTGTTCTAGGGAATCAAAATTGGCATTTTGGGGGGATTACTCTTGGTATTTCCCTCTACACCGTAGGCCCGTTGTTCTAGGATCCGTTTTGTACACATTATTATTATGGTATGAGTATTCTACTAACCATACTTATAGTATTCGTTGGTGATGTGATACCTGGGATTTTGTTTTGTATTGATCGGATTTATGATTTAGACATGATATGCATGTTTATGCTTGTGGAAAATGTTATGGAAAAACATGATAGAAAACTGATATACCTAATTTTTAAAGAACTGTGAAAAATAAATGTTTTCCATGTTTTGGCTAAATCTACTTTACTGCTTATCATTCCATGTATTATTTTTAAAATGAGAATACATGATTTATTATACAATCACTTTTTTATAAAACACCTTGGTGGGATCCTACTGAGCCTATTAGCTCACACCCTATGCTCTTATTTGGTGGTGTGTAGACCATTTTTTGTCTTCAAGTGTAGGTAAAGGCAAGGAAATATAGTGACATAGTGAGGTTTATGCCAGCTGGGATGGGTAGTTGGTGGTGAGATAGTTGGAGTTTGTTCATGAAATCATTAGAGTAGTTGTTTGGTTTTGAGTCCCTTGCCATCAGACTTGTATTTTGGAGTTTTTAGATATTGTATCCGTTGACCTGTTTCTGATTTTTTACTTATAGTTATGGAATATATATTTGTTTTTCTTCCATTGTTCCTTTCTTGTTCTATATATGTATGTCATTTGGTCATTCAGGTTGTACTAAATTGTTCCATCAGTTTTGTCATTTGAGGCCCAGGTACATGTTGCCAGCCCATGGGGATCAGGAACGCCCTTTAGTTATTTGATAGATTAGATTAGATGATGAGTTTGAGGGCCACCCAGGTTGGTTCATTACAACTTGTTATCAGAGGATGGTATGTCCTTGGGAATCTTTTTTTGGGACTTCTGTTAGACTGTAGATAGGACTGTCAGAACTTGAGAGGTATGATGTGATGAGTGTCTGGCGATCTCTTTTCGTAACGAGACTCAAGTTACCTTTGGATGTAGGGATATGAAACTCTAGTGTTGTTTTTTTATTTTAAAATATTAGTTTCTACTTATGGTTTTTCTAGTTTGAATTGAGATTTGTTCTGTGTCTTATCATTCTTCTGTTTCAGTGTGCACCAGTATGCCTGCAAGACATCTTCTACAGGTTCCTCCAGAAGGTGCAGTTGATGCACCTCAAGGGAATCCACCAATTGATTAGAATCTCATCAAGATGATCATATGAGAAGGTCGTTATGTTGATTAAGATGTTTCTTGAGTTCAAAATACTGTGGTTGAGGTACATCTAGGAGATGGAGGGAAATGAGATCAATCACGGTAGTTCTTGCACAAGAATCCACCATTATTTAAAGGGACGACTGAACATCAATAGGATGAGGATTGGATGAATAGGATTAATAAAATCTTCAACATCCTAGAGTCACCTAATAATATCAAGGTGAAGTTCATAACGTTCAGACTCAAGGGTTCCAAAAAGTGTTGGTGGGACTCTGTGGTCCAGGAAGACAGATATATGGTCTTGGATTGGAAGGGTTTCAAAACTCTATTCTTTCAGTAGTTATTTCCAGCATCTCTGATGTTAGAAAAATAACTAGAGTTCCTATCACTGTATCAAGGAGAGATTTTAGTGTTGGTATACACCAACTGGTTTGTATATCTTGTCTTTTTTGCTCCAGAGATGGTAAAGAATAACCAACTGAAGGTACAGAAGTACCTGTAGGGATTGCGACCAGATATTATATTCCAAGTGCTCACGTTAAATATTTTTACCTATGAAGAAATAGTGGACATAAAAATTATGGAATATATGGACATGGAAGTCAAGGTTGTCATTACATACTCTTCTCTTCCAACAGGTGATACCTTCAGTGGTGTACATGGGAATAAGAGTAAGTGGCAGGACTATCACAGGAGTGGTGGAGGTGGGTCTTAGTAGCGAACCTTTTCCACATAGTCTGTTGCATCTGGCACTGTGCCTCTGAATTGGTACTAGTGTGGAAAGGTGGTCACACCAGACGTTCTTGTCCAATTCCCATGAAGACATGAAATAGCTATGGATCTGATGGTCATCTACAACGTTTCTGTCAGGATATGAATACGCCTCATTATGGTCGGGGTTCATCGGCTCCAAAGGCTACTGTGGTGTAGTCAGAAGCATCAAATATTATAGGGCTCCAGCAACAAGACTCAAGAGTGTAGCATTTACATTCATTACATGAGTGTCTAATGGATGTTGATGTAGGTCTAACAGTAGTTAGAGGTACGATCCTTATTGTAGCATTAGTATGTACTTATTTGTTGGATATTGGTTCCCCCACTCATTTATATCTGCATGTTTTTTTTATATGCTGAAACTTATAATGGAATATTCTCTTCACAATGGAGTAAGCGACCACTCTTGGAATGAGGAATGTGTAGGGGTTCCAGTGTCCTTGTTCGTTCACAATAGCTGACATAGTGTTGGTTTTGGATTTTCTCATTCTTGATCTGTATGTACTTAACGTCATCATCAATATGGATTTTATTGTCCCTCATCAAGATGAGGTTCATTTTTATCATCGACGTGTTTTGTTTCTTATGGCTAAGGGGAGCTCTTTTGTGTTTAAGGGAGTGTGGAACCCAAATTCAGGTCATGGAGGACCATCCCTCCCATAGCTCAGGAGTTTTCCTATTGCAGTTGCATTTGATCCCAATGATGTTTCTTCTGTTAAGGGTATTCCTGTTGTTGTTCAAGATTTTCTTGATGTTTTTCCAAACGACTTCCCCAGTTTCCTTAGAGGGAGAGTTATAGGTGGAGTTCACGATAGACCGGGTGCCACATACATATCTGATATCGACGGCTTATTATCTTATGGCATCTAAATATTTGAAATAGATCTAGATTTAGTTGGACGAGCTATTATAGAAGTGTTTTCTCAGCCCTAATGTTTCTCCTTGGTCATAGACAATGACCTTTTTCCAATAAAGTGGATGGTTGCTTTGATTATATCTGGTCTATCAGATGTTGAACCAGGTAACAATTATTAATAAATATCCTTTTCCTTCTGTGGATGATTTGTTTGATCAGTTGAAGGGAGAAAAGTGGTTGTCAAAGATTTATTTTTAATCAGGTTATCATCAGATCATATTCTGTGAGTATGATATACCAAATATGGCCTTTAAGAGAAGGTATGGTCATTATGAACATCTTCTAATGCCTTTTGGTTTGACTAACACTCCAACAGTTTTATGGCCTTGAGGAATCAGATATTTCACTATTATCTTGAAACTTTTTTTTGTAGTGATTGTGGATGATATTCTGGTTTATTCAAAGCACAAGAGTGAGCATGATCACCATATGTGTTTGGTTCTGGAGATTCTATGAAATCAACATTTGTATGGAAATTTTCAAAATTCAGTTTCTGGATTTGATAAGTGATGTTCTTGGGGAATAGAATTTCTGAACATGTCTTCTCAGTTGATCTAGGGAAGATAAATGTTATTTGTCTTGGAATAAACCACAAAATATATAAAAGATACGTAGCATCCTTGGACTTTTTGTATACTACCAAAGATTCGTCAAGGATTTATCTAAGATGGCATCAACTTTGACTACTCTTACCAAGAAGGTAGTGAAATTCTCATCAGATGCAATGTGTTAGACTTCCAATAATGAGATGAAATGACATTTGACATCCACCCACGTTTTGATCATACTTGAGCTTGGTAAGGGGTACGTGGTGTTCTGTGATGCATCTGGTTCTATTTTGGGATGTGAACTGATGCAGGATGGTCATGTGGTAGCTTATGGCTCTCATCAGCTCTGACATCATGAGAAGAACTACCCCAATCATGATTTAGAGCTTCCTCCAGTGATCCATGCACTTAAATGTTGGTGACACTATCTTTTTTTGGGATAATTTCATAGAACTCTATGATTATAAGATACTGAGATATATCTTTTCCTAGAAGGACTTGAATCATAGATTGAGGTAATTGATAAAATACCTTCAGACATTTGACTTCAACACTACTTACACCCCATGGAAATGGAATTCTATTGAAAACACAGTAAGCTAAAAGGCAATATCACATGTTGATCAGGAATTGAAGGAAGAGTGGACTCTTATGAGGATTTTCACTCAGTTGCACATGGATGATAAGGAGGTTTTTTTGGGATGGTTCTGACCAGTTTTCAATTATTAACAAATCTCTTGGTGTCTATCTTTAAAATTCGGCAGCAGGATGATGAATTTTAGAAGATTTGGGAAATTCTTTATGGTGGGTAGACAATTATTGGTTGGTATCCTTATCCATATGGAATACAGTACATCAGAAATAGAGTTGTCATCCCAATATCTATTAGAATTTGTTTTGTTTGATTATCATAGATCATCATGGGCTATTCATCCTGGCACTACAAATATGTATTACAACATGAGAAGATGATTCTGGTGGCTGGGTATGATGCGTGACATTGCAGATTATATGTCCCGCTGTTACACCTACCAACAGATAATGGTATATTACTCAAAACCTTATATATTTCTTCATCCTCTTCTAGTGTTGGTTATGAAGGGGGATGAGGTGTCCATGTATTATTTTGTTGGGTTACCCTGGAAAAGCTAAGGGAAAAATGCTATATGGGTCTGTGTTGATCGGTTGAAGAAGTCTTCTCACTTTATTCTGATCAAAGACACCACTAGAGATGAAGATATAGGAAATATGTATGTTAAAGAGATCACGATATTGCGCAGAAGACCTTCGGTTGTTGTTTCATATAGGGATCCTAGCTTTACCTCAAGGTTCTGGAGGAGTCTTCAAGAGGAAATGGGGAATCATGTCAAGTTGAGAACAACTGACCATCAATAGTAAGATGGACAGATGATGTTTGTAATTCATGTACTAGATGATATGATTCATGTCTGTGTCTTGGTTTTCGGTAGATAACAGGATTAAGATCTGGGACTATTTGAGTTTGTTTATAACAACAGTTACCAGTCATCAATCAGAATGGATCCTTTTGGGGCAGTTTTTTTGTTCCTTGAAACTTGTGTTCTAGATTTAAGAATCACTATTTCCAAGCGGATTCCATTGGATTTATTCATGGAACCGGAAACATCCAAAAGTTAATTATCCAAAAGAGGACTTTCTTTCCAAAGGCAGTCATTCATTATGTTTTGAACTTTACGAAACATTAGAACGTTCATTGGTCTAGAGGATGGGAGGTCAGACTCATCAAACCATTTTTGTGGGGAATTATTTTCTACTCTGGGACTCTCTTTGTAAAATTAAAATATTTTCATGAATCCTTATTAATTCACCAAGTATATCATAAGAATCCATTGGAATTTTCAATCACTTATTACCATGCATAAAATTTTAGAATCATCAGTATGAATTCAAGGTTCTTCATCAATTAAAACATCTATATGTATTCACGGTTTTCCATCAATGTTATCCTCTAATATAATGATTAGAGATTCTTTTAATCATCATTACGATGAAACATGTTTTTATAACACTCAATGGGGCACTCTGGAATTTATTGTCATCCAGGGAGAAAAAAGTTTTTTTAATCATGGGATCATGCTCATAAAATGAGATACCTACATATCATTGTGAAATGAATCAGAACCCTCGTAGTTCGGTGCCGCATAGTAGGACACATTGTACCTTTTAGGGTTATGGGATAATGACCTCTATGTGGAAGGTGTTTAGTTGAAACTTATTGTGGGACTTATGCTGAAGTAGCCTAAGGAACTTGGAAGGGATATGGGTTTCTAATTAAGATCAGTCCCAGTTGGGAATATGGCCCAAAGAGAATAGAGTTGATTTGAAGTGTTGGCTGTGAACCTCAAAGAAGCTTCATACATATCCCATATGGATGGGAATCAAATCCCACGTTGTTTGATAAATCTCATAGGAGATTATATTCATCTGAGAGAGATGAGTTTGGGATTACTTACTGAAAAAGAATTCCCCCATTATTTGATGATTGAATTTGGGGATTATTTCCTAAGGAGGATGCCCAAATTGGGGGAATCAGGGTTGGATTTCTGAGGAGGATATCCAATGATCCCGAGCTCTGAAAGAGCATCCTACATATCCTGATATGAATAGGAATCAGAGTTCTCATAGTTACTTGGAATGAGTGTTTGTGCATATGTTGTAACCATCACATATCTCTAAGACCATGTGATTCATTCTCAGTGGGAGAAACAAGAGGATGTGAAATATTCAACAATGACACTTTACAGTTTTCCTCCTCCACTGATGGAAGAGGGCGCATCAACCATGGAAGAGGGCGCATCAACCATGGAAGAGGGCGAGGTGATGAGACATCCCTCTATTCTATTTATATTGGACAAGTGTTCAATATAAGGAGGAAGGGATGAAGGTGAGGGGATTATACCAGGATGGCTTCCCTGAAATTGGTTCTGGTAGGGGAGGGAGACATCACCTATACTTGCATGGAATAGAAAGTGCGAAGTGTACCTTCCCTACCGGAGACCTGAGGTTTCGGGTCACCTCTATGAGAAGGGCCAGGCCGGTAACCAACCATCCTCCAAACCCGGAACTTCCCAACAATGTTTCTTGGAAAAAAGTCCATATGATTATTGATATACAAACCCACAAACATCCCATGAATCCTAACCACATTGTGAAAAAATGTGGGAAACCACTGACTATGGAAATACAAACCCAAATTGGTGACACGCTGATGTGCCTTACCCAAAGGTTTGAGAATTCATGAGGTTTTGGTGGAGGCATCAACTTAGCCTCTTTCAGATAAGGGAACCAAGGAAGGAGATACCCTCCCATGGTTGTCTTTAAATAATGATACCTGATTTGGTCTCATAGGTACCTCATGCAAGTATGCCATATAGGTACCCCATGTTGCTGTATCGCGATTGTATGGAATGAAAGTGAACCGCGTAGGTATACCATGTAGGTGAGGTGCGCAGGTATACCGCGTAGGTAAAGCACACAGATATACCGCGTAGATATAAATGATGACTGAAGAATTTGATGAACTTCAAAACATGTCTGTCCAATTTTAATTATCTATTCTCTTGTGGTTTAGAGAGTAACCTGAGTCAATTTGAGAGATCTAGGAAAAAGAGCTACGTAATGGGAGCTTCATAGAATCATTCACTTATTTTCAGTCCTGAAATGGGGAGCCCAAGGGCTCTATTTATAGGCACAAATGGGCCTGGTCGAAGAGATGTTTTCCCACACAGGTACTTCACGCAGCTCCACCGTATAGGTTCTCTACATAGGGACATAAAGAATCTCCCGGTGCAGAGGATAACATCATAGGTTGGCTGCATAGCTTGGTGGCGTAGCTTGGCTATGTAGCTCGATGAAGCTACATCATCGCAAAGTGCTTTGGGAGTATTATGGATTTTCCTTTATACTATTTGAATCATTCTTTGGTATTTTAAATATCCATAGGTTGTCTATCTTTTTGGTTACTTTCTGAAGTAGTGTCAACAAAAGCCCCCCCTCAGGATTGGATCCGAAATATAAAAATAGGGTCAAGTCCTTAGGTGAATGTTTGGGAAAAAAGATAAGGATAGATTAATGAATAACACAGTTTTGTCACGTAAGTACTTCACGTACATATTTCACATAGGTACAGTGCACATTCATGACGCGTAAGTCTTATGTTTCCTATAACTGGGTCTCAACCTTTCATGATTTTTTCATCACCTGTTCTTTCTCCAAAATTTAGAGCTCTCATTGTGTAGCTCATTCGCCCTGCTACATTGCATTGTGCTCTCACGTAATTCTCTTGAAATTTCATCAAGGTAAAATTATTTACATGATGGAGCTACACAAAAAGGACTTCAATGATGGATTTGCACTAGGATCCTTGTCGAAGGGCCTACGCGACTGACCTCATCGAAGGACCATGTCAAAGGACCTTGTTGAAGGACCTTGTCGAAGGACCTACATGAACAGTGTCCATTTCCAAAAATATTCACTTCCTTATTTAAAATATGGCATTGAAGCTGGGTAATTATTTTTGAAGGAAAAAATGAATCATTTGATGACCCATACTGAAGAAGGTAAGGCTCTCCAAAATGAAATGATGAAGATCTTCAGGCCATACTATTATGACATTGTTGAGAGTACTCTTCCTGGACTATTGAAGGGTCTAATTCCATACCAGCGTGACTATCCACAAAGTCCATACTTACCCCTGTACATGCATGGGCTTTTTCAAGACTCCCATGTCCCATCTATTAAGAAGTACTTTCCAAAGAATTGGATTTTTTAGTATTCCAATTGTAACTGAATGAATATTAGTAAAAGGGGGGTTCTGATACAAGAATACATGATCCCTATTAGTTGCATCATTCATCACAGTGGCTGCACTCCTGATATGAAAGATCATGTTGTAGTGACAAGACCAAATTTTTAGGATTCCACTTTTAGGGATTCTCAAACAGATAAATCTTATGGTTGGAAATGATTTTGGGACCTTCATTCTGGAGGGTGTGTAAAACTCGAGTGGTTGTGGGCATTTTGGGTACATCGGACTTGTGATAAATTCAGGAAAGAGTTTCCAGACGTTCTTATTTAGAAAGCTGTCTGGATGGGGCAAACTTATGTTTACCAAAATTTATTCATTCGTGAATTACTAAGATGATGGAGTCCACAAATGGATTCCGTTAATTTGAAGCATGGTGAAGATGGTATTAGTCTCTGGGACATTAAAAAAATAGTTGTTATTCCCATTCATGGGAAAATGTAAGATGAATTCATCCCGCGAGAAACAATATGGGGTGATGTTACTAGAACACCACCGTTGTCCCATGAATTACTCGAGATAACAAAGAATTTACCCAAGGATAAGAAAGATATCCATGTTAGAGTGTGGATGGAAGCCTTCTTAGAACCAAAAATCGAGAAAGGTCTAACTTGTGGACGTCCTACCATTTTTCCTTCTGCAGATAACTGAGGTAGTTCAGGCACATATTGTCCTACACTGGAAAGATGCGATTATAATCACTGGGTCTATAAAGTAAAATCTGATATAGATGAAAAACTACACTTAGTTGCCTTTATTTCTATGTGGATAAGTGTTTATTTTCTTCCAGTCCATGAATTCGAAGGTGGTGTAAGATCTGGGACTTTTTTCATTGCAGATAAATTGGTATAGGGGATGTATAGTGGGCTATAAATCTCTATATTAGCACGAATTTACCATCTCCTGCTGCATTTATACAATGGGAGGGCTCCATTTAGTATTGCAGGGCCCTTCCAATTGTTGTGGGGATGGATTGTAGCAGAATTTTCTTCATACACTGTGTTGAATTCAGTTAGAGTTCCCAATGATCGATTTAATCCATTTTTACAGAATGTTTCTAGTATTCATCCCCTAGGCTTAAGACTTGACATGGTGTTGAAGGCATTGAATGCCTTAGGGGAATTTATCTTCTTTCCTTTTAGTGACCAACCAACTGGAACATTTATTGATGACGGTAAAGAAAATAATTATGAGCTTTGATCTTATATGATGACATTCAGGGATGGCATATTATCAACTAGGCTTGATGGTGAAATTATCTGCGAGGCTTATGTCCCCTATAGGTTTGATCGTCAATTCAAATGTCTTCAACAATCATGCAATTTTCCACCCACATATGTCAGACATGAGAGGAACCCAATGGTAGCACAACAATTATTGATTCTAACAGCTTTTGAGGTATCCAAATTGTCAATTACATTACCTCCACTAGATGCATCGATTGGATTGGAAGCTAGATATGCCAAATATTGGGTTTCTTCATATCCCCAAGGGGCTCTGACAAAAGGAATATATCGAGTGGAAGCTACAACGACTGTTGGACGTGGAAATCGTGGCATGAAATACAAGGCTCGAGATGATACAGAAGTGTCAAATGTTTTAGATCCCTCAAAACGTCTTCGTAGGAAGTGCACCAGGAAGACCAAGGTCAGAGAAGCAATATCTTCAATGTCAAGGCGATCAAGTTGCCGCCATCAAATAGTGGTCCCTAATCCATCTGTTGAACTTTATAAAGAAAGGAGGGCTGAATAAATTTCCCTATCAGAAGGTGAAGCATCCCGTCCACAGTCAACCATACGAAGATTTAATTATGTGTGACCTTCAGCCATTCATCATTGGGAAATTATAATCCATGATCTTAGGGATGCATGGGCATTCCTCCAGCATGGCATTCGAATACCAGATATGGGTGATATCAAGGAACCTTCTTATTGCAATCTGGACAATAACTTGGCTGAAGTACAGAAGTATATTGAGGAGCTGGAGGATTTTATTTATGCAACCGATGAATGAATCCTAACCTCTAAACGAGTATCTAATATACTAGACTTAGGAGTCTGTGAAGGGGTAATTATCGACTCTGAGGAGGAGAGGGATATTTTTGTTAATAATGGGAATGAATTTCCATTTTTCTATTGTATCAACTCTGATTTATCATTTATCATCATTAATCTTGAGAAAAATATATTTATGCAGCTTGAATGTAGAGAAGAAAGATCTGGACTAGTTCTCGAATCACCCAAGCATGATCCTGCATGCTCTCCTATGAATGAAACAAATGATCCTCCCAAGTCTCTAGAACATTCTCCAGGTGAAAGAATCATGACTGGGGTAATGGAGACAGATAATCCTCAACCATTACCTCAAGTTTCCCCTACTAGGAGGAGTATTTCAATCTCTCCCCATGCTTTTGAACAAAAACACAAGAGAGAAATTAGATTGATTTGAAGTGCTCTCTGAAGGATTATGCCTTTATAAGATCCTAGGGCATAAAACTTGCTAAATATATTCTGGTAAACATATATTACCTCTTGTAGGATCTATGTCTCTCTCTTCAATCAAGGGATTACGAGCTGATGCTTCAAGACCAGAAAAAGAAGCCCCAGTGGAAACCTCAGTTCATACTAGTGGATCTTCAATTTTTGTTGGTAAATCGTCAAAAGATTCAGCTATACCTGCTCTTGGATCTGTTGAGAGAGAGGAAATCCATGATAAGATTAAACACATTCCCCGATTACTTTTTTCAAAGGATCCTGAAAATAATCAAGACTGATATTCGAATTGCTTCAGAAGAAATGAATGAAGATCTAGGGAAATATTAAACCAATGCTGATGTTAACCCAAACCCGAAAAGATCTGATGCTGGTATACTAATTGAAGAGTAAACAGAACAAAATGTCTGCATAGCCAATTTGGGTATCAACCAACATTTGTTGGATACCTTAAATGGTGAGGATGCTGTAACATTTTAGGCTATATACACTGAAATGACGGACACCATTAATTCGAATATTGATATTCCAGGTTCTATTAAGGAGTTTGGAGAATTTCATGAGGAATTGTAAGGACGTAAGTCCCTATTCTGGCATTTTCCATCCATAATTTGCTCTTAAACTTGATTATTTATATCAAAATTCACCTTATGCAGCTTTATCTGCAGAAAATGTCACAAAGGATCTTTAAGAATAAGGTATTACATATTATCCTTCTGCTGGGTTTGGAGAAATACCTACAGAGGATCCTTCTCAAAATAACAGAGTTGATAATACATGGGATGAATCGAATCAAGTAGCTGACTTGTCATTGGGTAAATATAATCATCTGTCTGAATCATATTTGCTTACTCTATTTGAAACTAATAACGATCTTGATTTATCATTTAGGGTTATTAGCTCCTAGATCAGAAGGTGATGATTCTACTGCCCCAAGAGAAGCAGAACAAGGTAGCTCTTTAAGTGACTTGTTTCCATAGTACATTTTACCTCATGGTAGTGACTCAGATTCAGACTTATAGATGAAATATGCTCTTGGTATTTCACGTAAAAAGACATGTCAGCATATCTAGAGAGTAATTGTTGTAAATACTTTAGATGAATTGTCGTCCCATTTTTCATAACTCCCAACATTATTCTGTGTATTGGGATTTGGGGGATTTTATTTTCGGCCAGTCTATGATTCCATGAAAGAGGCTATTCATCGATGAGAGTAGAAGCATAATCTGCAATAGGATTTTGAAGAGGCTAAACGATGCATAAATATTGAGAATGTTCAAGCTGTAGTAATTGAGGCGGAGGAAAATAATAACAAGAAATCACTCGAGATTATCCATCAAATCAAAGTAGCCACGAAGTATTTTTTATCTCTTCAACAACAATATGATGATGTTCATAACAAGATTGAGCAATTGAATCAGACATTAGGAGAAACCCAATTAGAGGTGATAACTTCCATTTCAACTACTAAGGAAGCACTTCATCAGGCAGAGGAGGATGGAGTTTTTCAACTATCTCAACTTTAACAGGCAGCTGATAGAGCTTATGAAGCAGTCCAACAAATGAAAAGTCATATTGAGAGTTTATTATGAAACATGATAGAGATGATCCATTTTGTGGATAGCCCTCTATTTTCATATGAATGAATGAATTTTTTTTAATCATAAAAATCTTCATTCTTATCTTTTCATGATTGCAATATGAAAAGTAAATGATGATAAAGATTCTTTATGTTAAACAATCTTTACTATAATAGAAATGAAGTGCTCAAAATTTTTCCTATTATGCCAAGAGACCTAATAAACATAACTTTACTATTGATAGGGTTATATAGAAAACACCACAAGTTTATTATCTTTTGACCTCCCTTTTTTATTGCTCAATGTCACCTAAATCATACAAAAAAATGTATATTTAGTGATCTAGGACTCAACTTTAGTTTAGAGTTCCCTTTGTAGGTTCTCAATCTAATGAGTACCGAGTCTTTTGTTATTGGCCATTTAGAGTCATGCATGTTAGACTATAAAGGGAGAATATTTAGGGTCAAAAATATCTTTGACCGTAAATGTAACGCCCCGACCCCAGCTACCCAGAGTCGGTGCATTAATTACATAACATTGGCATGATCACGAGAAAGATCAAGTCTCGAAAGACCGATTAGTTTAGTAGCCTTGGAATAACTAGATACATCCATAGATTTTTACATTACATCATAAAAAAAAACATCTTGTCTTTATATCCCCCATACTATCCCTGCAGGTCATTCATAAATTACTTCTTCATAATCCTGGAAAAAAAATAAAACATTGAAAGGGGTGAGCTCGGATGCTCAGTAAGGATAACATTATAGCAGAAGCTTTCATAAATAAGCATAAACACTTAAGGCAATTTATAACTAAAACAAAAGCCTTTTAAACTTGAACTTCAGCATAAAATGGCAAAGGTAAAATGAAATAATGCCATTTACTTACTCACATGGATATTCTACTAGTCGAATGATCACATGCAATATCAATAACCACTTTCATAATGATGGAATGCATAATGCCAGACTATCATAACCACATAGCCAAGGCCTCGTGCCAAGACTACAAATAAGATTTTGCCAAGGCCTTGTGCCAAGACACTAGTTTGTCTCATGAGACCTACCGATGCATCGAGGAGCTATAGCGGGCTCCACCCGTCACTTATTAAGTCCAATGCATTCCCATATGAAAAGGTTTAAACATAACGTAAACATTCGTATTAAACTAGCATACGAAATGTCAATACTTTCACCACAAACCATGAATGGTATAAAAATAGCACATCCACAGTCAAACATAATTCATTCGATACAATATGGAAGATTGTATTGTATCACATTAACCTCAATCAATAATAATGAAGGATGTTGACATAGATGAAAATAATCATCAAAACTATTTGAGAGAAATATCCCCCTTTTCTTGAAAACATTTAAAAGTCGCACTATTTGTCAAGAAGCCGTTTAAAAGTATATTTTTGAATCAAAGTGTCCCATACCACTTTGAAACTTTTAAAAGGAGTTTTAATTTTAAAACTTTAATGTCCATATAAATAAATCCTTAAAACCATTTTTTAAAATATGGACATTAATGAGCATGATTTAGAAGAATAATTCTTTAAAACATTTTAAAATGGTATTTTGGTTAGAGTTTCTAACCAAAAGAGAGACACTTGAATACAAATAATTGAGGTAATCAAAACATTGTAATATCATGAGAATAAAGGAATTCATGATATACTATGTCAAAGTACATTATATACACCACATAGAAGTGATTTGGTGTATATCATCAAAGAAGTCTCAATGGAATGTAAATTGAGATGAAATTTCTCGAAAAGGTTGTATCCTTAGGTTAAGGATAAATTAATGACATAATTATGTGTGACAAATATAAATACACTAAATATGATTGGATATTCAGTGTAAAACAATCAAAGGACATTCACACATATTCTTGTAAAAACAATACCAACGAATTGGATGTTTAACTCAACAAATGGAGAATGAGTTAAAATTACTCTTATCAAATTCATATCAATGACTTGAGAATTACCAATGGAGTGATTATGTGTATCAAACTTCTATCCACAGGAAGGGGAGTGGAAATTATGACATAATCAAATGAATAGTGATTCCACACATAATCTTGGGGTAATATAATCAATGAAATATGTGTAAAGCCAAATGAGTGGAAATTGAAATCTCAAATTCCCTTATCGATTAGGTAACTTACGAAACATACACCCATGAAAGAAGTATCATACCATGATGATGTAAATACCCATAAATTAAAGTATATTACACAATGAATACGATCATGGGCAGTACACATACACCACATGCAATAATTAAGTGGTGATCAATGGAATTCTCACGGAATTAAAAGTGAGATAAGAAAACCCTTACATTGTACTTTTTCCTTGGTCGATGGTAGGTTTACCTCCTGTATAATGGTGAAATAATTGTTATTGAATAATAAAAGAATCATTTACTTTAATATGATATCATATATGATCTTTTATCATTGATTTGTTAATAATATTTTAGAATTATCGTCATTTCGGGTGTTAACGGGTTCATTTTACTTTATATTCTTTGTTATGTGAGACATATTCTTTATTAATTGGATGTATATTATTCATATCCAGAATGGTATCAAGTTCTTAAACATCATTTTTAAATCATCAAATGATAATTATACTTGAATGGATACGATGGAGAATGAATCTCATCGCGTTCGTGGAGACGGTAGTCCGTACGTACGCACGAACGCTACTTCCATTTAATTTTTATTTTAAAAGAATCGAATCCAAATTATACATAGGTATATTAATATTCCAGTATAATATAATATTTTATATATGTTTCTTAAGTTTATTTACACCATCCTTTATACGTTCCATGTGTGGTATGAACGAGTCATATCATTTTAAGGGGGCGGTAGTCCGCACTTCCTCAAATGAAATTATCGTATGTATATACAACATGAAACGAATAATGGTATGAAATAAAATGGAATTACAGAAGCTTATATATAAAATATATATCATTAATATCATATTTAATTACAGTGCCATCCTAATGGCCACCATGAGAGGCGGTAAGATGTATTTGAACAATCATCGTTTCGTGAGGCGTTAGTTTGCCATCCACAGAAACATTATGTTCATCATCCATTAGATGGAGTTGTGTGAATGTGTAGTTTGAATCCTTCTTATAACCACATCCTAGTATATTGAGGATACTGTTGTTGTTACAAAATAAGGGAAATAAAAAGATTTTGGGGGTTGGAGAAGCAAAATAAATGAAAATACTTTAAGAGAAATTGTTACCTTTAATTTAGGTAACTCACTTTGGTTGGAACCAAAGGACTTCTTGAAATCCTTTCTGCCTAAGGGAAAGCTTCAAGGAGGAGGAGAGGGATGTGGGGAGATTAGTTGGGCAGAGTTTGGACGAGCCAAGTGGCTTGAGAGGTGTGAGGAAAAGAGAAGGAGGAGTGCCCTTTTATAAGAGGGGTGAGGGGCACTTTTGGAAAAGCTAGAAATATTAATTTATAATAAATTCATATTCGGTTTCCAAAGGCTCCAAAGTTGACTATTCAAAGGATGAGGTGGGGATAGGTCGAAAACAACTCATCCAATAGAATTTAGACAGGTTTGGGTACTTATATTAACCTTATCTTTAAGTATTAACTCTAAGTTAATTAGTTTCACTTTTACAATGTCTCTTTGTATTTTTATATAATATGGTTAATAAACTTACTATATACATCCAAGAGACCCCCAAGTGGTCCATTAATGATTAACCTATAATAATATAAGTCTCTTGGCCGAACCTTAGATTTTTAGGAATTTAATATCAATTAATAATATAATATTTGTTTTAAGAACTCTTTTATGTCAATTTTGACACTATTCAATAGTTGATTTTTGTGAAACTCATAACAGATTGATTACTTCGAACAAAGTCAATTAAATCAATCCTAATATATCATATTATCCTAGAAAATTAGTGTAATTCATTAAAAGTTTCATATTATATTTATTTGGGTATTTATAATATCAATTATGTTAATTTTTTACTATTTTAGTAATTACTGCATCATCTTTGTGTCATAAATAAAATAAATTATTTAATGTCTAAAAATTATAAATAAAATATCATTATGTAGAAAATATTTTTATCTTTCTAATTAATATTTATAATCTAAAATCCAACATATATAACCCTATGTAACAATTGTTGTTCTAAAAGATATATGCTTGTGTCATTTTTGTATTCATTTTAACTAAATTAAAATAAAGTGTCATTATCACTTACAAGTGGATCCATGGGGTCCCAAAATAGACCCAAAGATTCCCATGGTCGACCATGTATCAACCAATAGGGTTAAGACACGTTTTAGGGTAATTTAGTATTATTATAATATTATTTTTTTTAACCCTTATTTACCGGATTTACCCTTAACCATGGTAAATAAAATATTTACCGCAGTAATTATTCAAAATGTCTAAAAATAAAAGTTACCTATTTACACAATTTTAACATCCTGATTCCAAATATGGAATCCATTTTCCTAAATTCAAAACACAGAAGTGGCAGAAATTAATTTAAAATTAAATCCCGCTGTCAAAACAAAAAGCGTGTTTTTAAGAGATAATAACTATCAAAAGATTGACACTCGTTTATGTTCGGTTTAATTGTAAAATTATGTCCAATGACCAACATTATATTAAATGGTAAAAATATATTCTAAATATACTTTAAAACCACTCAAATTCATAATTTATCACTATTAATTATTTTGATTAAAAAAGTTGTTTTTAATTAAAATTTAGTAATTTTCACTATTCATCAAAATATAAAAGTTATCCGAAAAGTACCAAAATTTCACCCTAGGATAATTTCGATATTCCGAATCCAAAAATGAAGTCCATTTTTAAATATAAAATATATATAATTTCAAAAATTAGGTATTACTATTCATAACGGCTAGTTTGATTGGTTGTGGTGTGTGTTAAAACTCAAGGTTGCGTACAACACACGCTACTGTATTATTCAAAGAAAGCGTACCGTGGAAGCTTGGGATGTTTCATTTTAAATTTTTGATGTCCCCATTTTGTCAAAAAGTTTAAAATATAGTATTTAAAAAGGGTTCACTATTAAAGTTGATAAAAGTGCGATACTGAAAATGAATTTGTTCTTGCATTATATCTAAGAAACTCATAATATGGATTCTAAAATTATAAGGATTATATAAACATTAAAATTTATCTAATACTATTCATAACCTCTTTTGAACGGCTTGTTTGGTAAGTCATGGTGTGCTTGAACATGGTGTTGCATGTAGTGAAAGTTATTGAATTATTTTGAAGAAATAACACACTATGAAATCTTGGGGTGTTACATTCTCCCCTCCTTCAATAAATTGCGTCCTCGCAATTTGAAATTGTTCTTCGAAAATAAAAGGTTGAAAATAGATAATATATTTGTGGGAAAACCCACATCGGAAATTGGGTTACTAAAATCTAGTCTTAATATGAGAAAAAGAGAAATCAAAGGGTCACCACCAAATTATGATCTCGATTAGGAGAACATTGGTGGCAACTAGAGACATATAATTGGAGGAAAAACGTAAATATTTATAGGTGGTGATTGAGGTCATCAATCACAAACAAGTGTAAAATTGAGGTCCTTATAATCATCAATCTATGATGATTTGAAATACCATCGGTTCAACAAAACATAGGGTATTAGGATAACACAATTTTTGATGTTTCAAAATATCTTAGTTGAAATCCCACATCGAAAAATGAATTAATGAGGCCTCTATTTAAAATAAAGAGTCGAAAGTATGAAGATTACCGAAAATAACACATACTAGGGTTCCATGAAGGAAAATATGGATATGGAGGAGAAATCTAACCATCAATTATCTGATGGAGAGTGGTAGAGAACATGGCTATGAAAAGGCCAAAAATCTCAAAGCCATAAATTTGTGATGATTTAAGGTACCATCTAGGACAACATTTTTGTTCTATGTTTCTTTTATTAATGTTGGGGAATTTATTTATGAGATTGGGTAAGAACATTATGAGATATACTTAAATTTTAAGTAGATTTTCATTCTTTAATAAATTTCCACCACTAACTCAATTTTTTTTTAAACGATGAGTATTCAAGAAAACTTGGTCACACTGGAAGAGCTAGAATAAACTTCTATAGAATCACATGATCCATGCAGGATAAACCATATATTAATCAAAACCAAAATGGTTAGTGAATGATCTAATGATCCCCCAAAAGGATATTCATTGAGATAAATATGCACTAATCTTAATTTCTAAAATTAAACCAACAATACCCCAAAGTTAAATAGATACCATTCAATAACCAATTGTCCTTAAAATACTTTAATATAATCCAAACTAATATTGAAACCCAAAACATAGAAGAATTTGATTATGTAGTCTCCCATGTTACATTGTATCTCCAAATTACATCAAATACTCTTAAAGTCACATACTTAAAAGTAATCATCACATATTCTCTGTTATAGGTTAATCATTTCCATAAATAACCCAAATCACTATAAATCAACAAAAAAAATGTAGATAAAAATCCACCATTACTCTATAAATGAAACCTCATTGTATTATATTTTCCTTGGGCATATAGTGTTCCTAACAAAACGAACATCTTCCAAAATAACATTTATCACTTAATCACCAAATCATTTTCCTATACCAAGGGTATTCATTTGATAAGACATAAGAACCCAAATCATCTTATTATTGATCAATAAAATCATTTAACAAAAACAAATAGTCACACTAACCAGGGACTTCACGTAGTCCAGTGGTAGGCGATAAATCCCAATCGCACTTTGGTTGTGGGTTCGATTCCCACAGCTTTGTCCGACGCGATGGGTTGTCACACGGTCTACGTGTTGTCCTTTTTCAAAAACTATATTTTATAATATTACCAAAATAAATTCCTCAAAATAACATAATTTAACCACAAATGTTATATCATACTTTGCATTTTCATCCCAAATTATAATAACATATCATTTTCTCAAACCCCAATGATCATATAAAACCAAATGGTTATTTATACCTATATCCACAAGATAAGAGATAATTATTCCTCAAATATCATTCTCACATGGAAAACTGAGGGGTTACAAATACAAAAGAAAATTATTCCAAAGTAAACCCATCAATAAAGAGCACTAACACTTTTATACATTTCACCATCCATTTATTTCCACATAGGTTCTTCATCATATGTTCCTCGGGTTCCCACATTGCCTCTTCCATCTTATGATTTATCCATAGATCTTTTACCAGACGAGTCATCCGATTTCTCAACACTTGATCTTTGGTATGAAGAATTCTGATAGGCTCTCCACAATAAGATAGATCTGGTTCCAGTTATAATTCTTCATAGGTGAGTACATGCGTTGGGTCAGGCATGTATTTTGTCACTAGAGATATGTGGATCACAACATGATCTCTGGAGAGACTAGGCGGATTTTCCTTTTGGTAGAATGCGTTCATGTGTCACAATGGTACCTCAGGAATTTTTCCAAATCATCTACTTCCTTTACCCAAAAACTCCTCATCCATTTTGGATTATATCGATGGAAGCATCGATGCATCATAAAAAAATAGGTATTTCTTATATATAATTTGGAGACATCGTCTTTAACATGTTTTTTTAGGAAAATTCTCACTGATTCATCTTCAAATATTTTAAAATAAGGTTTTGGTAAATCAATTTTCGTATATCCCAAAAGACATAAATATATAATTTGATACATATAGGCTGCTCGAAGGTCTCCCTCTTCTGCGGCATCTAGAAAATCATTTAGTGCATCGTAATTTTGAGATAAAGTAAATAATTTGAAAAGACCCTGATGGTACTTCCCACGCTTAGCGTGGTAAGAAAGTTGAGAGCGCAACATTATCCCACAGTCGGTACTTGATCCTTGAAAGAATCGTGCAATGCTAGAGGTATTGGATGTCTCATAAAGTTGTTTGCATGTAACTTGGACATTTGAAAAAGTTTCAACATCGTCTGTGCATGACTTCTGGATAATAATTGTAAGTAGTTCTTCAGGAAGAGAGAGAAGAGTTGTTCGTGATCTTGCTCCCTCCATGTTTCAACTAAAAAAATAAAATACAATTAGGTTTTTTGAATACTTATCTAATAGGAAAAAAAAGACATAATAGGATATTCTTGTAATTGAACAATATATCTTAACTTTGGGTACCCTATGTTAAAATCTACATTATCCGCTATCTATTTGCCGACATATATTCTTAGGGGCATTTTTTGTATTCCCTTAATAATGGTTTATACTAATCTTGTGAATTTACCAAAGAATATCCCCCGGGAGTGTCGTAACCAAGAGTGCAGCAAGGCCCGTTGTCGTGTACCAGTTCCCGTTCGAGTCTAGCTCAAAGCGGTGTTTTCGGATTTTACCCCTAGGTACATCTGTGCCAGAGCCACCTCTACCTGCTCGTATCCAGACAGGGATGTATTTCTTGGAAAACTCACAAAATCATTACAATACCAAAATTCTAGGAAGTTCTTCTATACTAATCCTCAAAGTTCATCTTAGGTCTACGTGCTCTAATCAGAGTTTATCTAAATCTAGCTTCCAAGGTTTGTACTAAACTTCCTCTGATACCAACTGTAACGCCCCGACCCCAGCTACCCAGAGTCGGTGCATTAATTACATAACATTGACATGATCACGAGAAAGATCAAGTCTCGAAAGACCGATTAGTTTAGTAGCCTTGGAATAACTAGATACATCCATAGATTTTTACATTACATCATAAAAAAAAACATCTTGTCTTTATATCCCCTCATACTATCCCTGCAGGTCATTCATAAATTACTTCTTCATAATCCTGGAAAAAAAATAAAACATTGAAAGGGGTGAGCTCGGATGCTCAGTAAGGATAACATTATAGCAGAAGCTTTCATAAATAAGCATAAACACTTAAGGCAATTTATAACTAAAACAAAAGCCTTTTAAACTTGAACTTCAGCATAAAATGGCAAAGGTAAAATGAAATAATGCCATTTACTTACTCACATGGATATTCTACTAGTCGAATGATCACATGCAATATCAATAACCACTTTCATAATGATGGAATGCATAATGCCAGACTATCATAACCACATAGCCAAGGCCTCGTGCCAAGACTACAAATAAGATTTTGCCAAGGCCTTGTGCCAAGACACTAGTTTGTCTCATGAGACCTACCGATGCATCGAGGAGCTATAGCGGGCTCCACCCGTCACTTATTAAGTCCAATGCATTCCCATATGAAAAGGTTTAAACATAACGTAAACATTCGTATTAAACTAGCATACGAAATGTCAATACTTTCACCACAAACCATGAATGGTATAAAAATAGCACATCCACAGTCAAACATAATTCATTCGATACAATATGGAAGATTGTATTGTATCACATTAACCTCAATCAATAATAATGAAGGATGTTGACATAGATGAAAATAATCATCAAAACTATTTGAGAGAAATATCCCCCTTTTCTTGAAAACATTTAAAAGTCGCACTATTTGTCAAGAAGTCGTTTAAAAGTATATTTTTGAATCAAAGTGTCCCATACCACTTTGAAACTTTTAAAAGGAGTTTTAATTTTAAAACTTTAATGTCCATATAAATAAATCCTTAAAACCATTTTTTAAAATATGGACATTAATGAGCATGATTTAGAAGAATAATTCTTTAAAACATTTTAAAATGGTATTTTGGTTAGAGTTTCTAACCAAAAGAGAGACACTTGAATACAAATAATTGAGGTAATCAAAACATTGTAATATCATGAGAATAAAGGAATTCATGATATACTATGTCAAAGTACATTATATACACCACATAGAAGTGATTTGGTGTATATCATCAAAGAAGTCTCAATGGAATGTAAATTGAGATGAAATTTCTCGAAAAGGTTGTATCCTTAGGTTAAGGATAAATTAATGACATAATTATGTGTGACAAATATAAATACACTAAATATGATTGGATATTCAGTGTAAAACAATCAAAGGACATTCACACATATTCTTGTAAAAACAATACCAACGAATTGGATGTTTAACTCAACAAATGGAGAATGAGTTAAAATTACTCTTATCAAATTCATATCAATGACTTGAGAATTACCAATGGAGTGATTATGTGTATCAAACTTCTATCCACAGGAAGGGGAGTGGAAATTATGACATAATCAAATGAATAGTGATTCCACACATAATCTTGGGGTAATATAATCAATGAAATATGTGTAAAGCCAAATGAGTGGAAATTGAAATCTCAAATTCCCTTATCGATTAGGTAACTTACGAAACATACACCCATGAAAGAAGTATCATACCATGATGATGTAAATACCCATAAATTAAAGTATATTACACAATGAATACGATCATGGGCAGTACACATACACCACATGCAATAATTAAGTGGTGATCAATGGAATTCTCACGGAATTAAAAGTGAGATAAGAAAACCCTTACATTGTACTTTTTCCTTGGTCGATGGTAGGTTTACCTCCTGTATAATGGTGAAATAATTGTTATTGAATAATAAAAGAATCATTTACTTTAATATGATATCATATATGATCTTTTATCATTGATTTGTTAATAATATTTTAGAATTATCGTCATTTCGGGTGTTAACGGGTTCATTTTACTTTATATTCTTTGTTATGTGAGACATATTCGTTATTAATTGGATGTATATTATTCATATCCAGAATGGTATCAAGTTCTTAAACATCATTTTTAAATCATAAAATGATAATTATACTTGAATGGATACGATGGAGAATGAATCTCATCGCGTTCGTGGAGACGGTAGTCCGTACGTACGCACGAACGCTACTTCCATTTAATTTTTATTTTAAAAGAATCGAATCCAAATTATACATAGGTATATTACTATTCCAGTATAATATAATATTTTATATATGTTTCTTAAGTTTATTTACACCATCCTTTATACGTTCCATGTGTGGTATGAACGAGTCATATCATTTTAAGGGGGCGGTAGTCCGCACTTCCTCAAACGAAATTATCGTATGTATATACAACATGAAACGAATAATGGTATGAAATAAAATGGAATTACAGAAGCTTATATATAAAATATATATCATTAATATCATATTTAATTACAGTGCCATCCTAATGGCCACCATGAGAGGCGGTAAGATGTATTTGAACAATCATCGTTTCGTGAGGCGTTAGTTTGCCATCCACAGAAACATTATGTTCATCATCCATTAGATGGAGTTGTGTGAATGTGTAGTTTGAATCCTTCTTATAACCACATCCTAGTATATTGAGGATACTGTTGTTGTTACAAAATAAGGGAAATAAAAAGATTTTGGGGGTTGGAGAAGCAAAATAAATGAAAATACTTTAAGAGAAATTGTTACCTTTAATTTAGGTAACTCACTTTGGTTGGAACCAAAGGACTTCTTGAAATGCTTTCTGCCTAAGGGAAAGCTTCAAGGAGGAGGAGAGGGATGTGGGGAGATTAGTTGGGTAGAGTTTGGACGAGCCAAGTGGCTTGAGAGGTGTGAGGAAAAGAGAAGGAGGAGTGCCCTTTTATAAGAGGGGTGAGGGGCACTTTTGGAAAAGCTAGAAATATTAATTTATAATAAATTCATATTCGGTTTCCAAAGGCTCCAAAGTTGACTATTCAAAGGATGAGGTGGGGATAGGTCGAAAACAACTCATCCAATAGAATTTAGACAGGTTTGGGTACTTATATTAACCTTATCTTTAAGTATTAACTCTAAGTTAATTAGTTTCACTTTTACAATGTCTCTTTGTATTTTTATATAATATGGTTAATAAACTTACTATATACATCCAAGAGACCCCCAAGTGGTCCATTAATGATTAACCTATAATAATATAAGTCTCTTGGCCGAACCTTAGATTTTTAGGAATTTAATATCAATTAATAATATAATATTTGTTTTAAGAACTCTTTTATGTCAATTTTGACACTATTCAATAGTTGATTTTTGTGAAACTCATAACAGATTGATTACTTCGAACAAAGTCAATTAAATCAATACTAATATATCATATTATCCTAGAAAATTAGTGTAATTCATTAAAAGTTTCATATTATATTTATTTGGGTATTTATAATATCAATTATGTTAATTTTTTACTATTTTAGTAATTACTGCATCATCTTTGTGTCATAAATAAAATAAATTATTTAATGTCTAAAAATTATAAATAAAATATCATTATGTAGAAAATCTTTTTATCTTTCTAATGAATATTTATAATCTAAAATCCAACATATATAACCCTATGTAACAATTGTTGTTCTAAAAGATATATGCTTGTGTCATTTTTGTATTCATTTTAACTAAATTAAAATAAAGTGTCATTATCACTTACAAGTGGATCCATGGGGTCCCCAAATAGACCCAAAGATTCCCATGGTCGACCATGTATCAACCAATAGGGTTAAGACACGTTTTAGGGTAATTTAGTATTATTATAATATAATTTTTTTAACCCTTATTTACCGGATTTACCCTTAACCATGGTAAATAAAATATTTACCGCAGTAATTATTCAAAATGTCTAAAAATAAAAGTTACCTATTTACACAATTTTAACATCCTGATTCCAAATATGGAATCCATTTTCCTAAATTCAAAACACAGAAGTGGCAGAAATTAATTTAAAATTAAATCCCGCTGTCAAAACAAAAAGCGTGTTTTTAAGAGATAATAACTATCAAAAGATTGACACTCGTTTATGTTCGGTTTAATTGTAAAATTATGTCCAATGACCAACATTATATTAAATGGTAAAAATATATTCTAAATATACTTTAAAACCACTCAAATTCATAATTTATCACTATTAATTATTTTGATTAAAAAAGTTGTTTTTAATTAAAATTTAGTAATTTTCACTATTCATCAAAATATAAAAGTTATCCGAAAAGTACCAAAATTTCACCCTAGGATAATTTCGATATTCCGAATCCAAAAATGAAGTCCATTTTTAAATATAAAATATATATAATTTCAAAAATTAGGTATTACTATTCATAACGGCTAGTTTGATTGGTTGTGGTGTGTGTTAAAACTCAAGGTTGCGTACAACACACGCTACTGTATTATTCAAAGAAAGCGTACCGTGGAAGCTTGGGATGTTTCATTTTAAATTTTTGATGTCCCCATTTTGTCAAAAAGTTTAAAATATAGTATTTAAAAAGGGTTCACTATTAAAGTTGATAAAAGTGCGATACTGAAAATGAATTTGTTCTTGCATTATATCTAAGAAACTCATAATATGGATTCTAAAATTATAAGGATTATATAAACATTAAAATTTATCTAATACTATTCATAACCTCTTTTGAACGGCTTTTTTGGTAAGTCATGGTGTGCTTGAACATGGTGTTGCATGTAGTGAAAGTTATTGAATTATTTTGAAGAAATAACACACTATGAAATCTTGGGGTGTTACAGTAAATTTTGAAATTAGATCCCAAACAAAACTCTATGTCTAAGAATTGCTTTAACATTCTTTAAACATTTCTAAGGGGAATATTGAGTCTTGATTTTTTTATGGTCATCAAATCTAAAAGCTGTATCAACATAAGGGGTTTCTTTCATGGGAATTATGTTACCATTATTTAACAAACTTGTTATGGGGGCCATGCTATGCAGGGTCAATAGGGGCGTATGCTGCATAGCCAAATAGTGGAATCTTTTGGCTGACATGCCTCTTATGTAGGATATTTATGCAAGCCCACCCAAGGGCACATGCTACATAGACAAGAAAAAGAGTTCATTAGTAATTTAATATTTTCCACCGATAGATTTGAGGGAAATAAGATTTGTGTTACTTAAGACCATAGTAGGTGGTTTTGCCATGGAAATGAATTTTAAGAATGAAAAAGGGTTATTTTAGACCAACATAAATCATGAATAGGAAAAGCATTTTTTATAAAAATTTTTTGCATGAGTAATGGTTAAAAAAATTATCAGGACAAGAAATTTTTGATATCATACTTTGCAGTTTTATGTCATGCAGTGAGGAAATTGGTACTGTGCAGTTTTAAGTCATGCGGTGAGGACATTGTGGCTTTAATTTATGGTCTTTATCTCTGACGAAAATTTTGAAACTCTCCCAATTTCTTGATAATTTTTGTGGAAATATACTATCATATTCAAGTATGAAAGGGAAAATTGTAAACTATGATTTGAGAATTTCTAAAACCGAGGAATGGTATGGGAAAAGGTCTAGAAGCATTAGATGAAGTCTCTTCTAGGAGCAAAGTTATCATTACTTGAAAAACCCATTATGAGTGTTGTATTATGCAGGGCCAATTTGGGTTGATGCTGCATAGCCAAATAGTGGTGTCTTTTGACTGACATTCCTGTTATGTAGGCAACTTATGCAAGGCTGCCAAAGGGCACATGCTACATAGTCAAGAAAAAGTGCTCTAAGATGTTTGACATTCTACTGCTAAAAGTATAAGAATGTTTATGGAGATTCATATTTTTTGTATCATAGAGTTTGGATTATGGAGAAAGGTACATGAATATGGAAAGGGTATTTCCAACAAAGAGTGTCCAAATAATTGGAAGAATAAGACTTTTATGAAGATATGATCCAAACGTAAAAGATATGGTGTCTGTAGTTTTAGGTCATATAACTAGGACCAGAAATGGAAACAATATATGGTGTGTGTCCAAGTGATTTCAAGGTTATTCCCTAGTGCATCAAACACATGGTGAAGGAAATGTGTAAACCATGGTCTTGAAGATTTTCATATTGTGATAAATATAATGAGACAAGTATACTTGAATGACTATTTTGAAGCACATATTCTTATATATTATCATCAATGTTTGAAGGGGTCAAAGTTACTATAACCAAGAATGAAATTACCATTATTTGGAAAACCTTTTATGAGGTCTATATTATGTAGGGCCAACTAGGTCACATGCTGAATAGCTAACTAATGGAATCTTTTGGCTGACAGGACTGTTAGGTAGGAAAATTATGCATGGCCGACTAAGGTCACATGATTCATAGTCAGGAAAAAGAGCTCTTTAAATATTAGCAAATTTGTCATCAAAATGGATACTTTCTTTGTTTCCTTTCACTGAATATGGTGATGTGTAGTTTTAAGTCATGTAGTAAAAACATTATACTATGACGTTTCAAGTCATGCGATATGGAAATTATACTATGCAGTTTTAATTCATGCATTAAGGACATTATTAACCCCATAAGATATTAAAATACCTTATATAAGGACACCATTTACTGAATTCCTAATCCCATGTGAGCTATGCTCGGTGTGAGAAACAAGGAGCAGTAAGGGTTTCTTTTATAATGAAGAGGTGATGAAAATGAAGAATAGGGGTATTAGATTTTCATTCAGTGTAACCTCATGTGGTAAGGATGAAAATAAACTGATATGAAGTAAAATTCATACTGTAACTAGATTAAGGGATAAAAACTAAGTGTCACTATATGTCTTGTTGGGGAAAGAATCATTCCATACATAGTTTTTTTAAACATTCCCTATAAAGATTTAATCTTTATACAAGAAATAATGGGGGGTTTTTTATTGTGGCTGGACCCAAGATTTGAGATCTAGGAATCTCTACGTATCTCAAAAAATATGAGAATCAAGCCATACATAGTTCTTTAAACAATCATTCCACATGCTAAGTTTGACATGAGGAATAGGGTCTTTTGATACATTCTGAGAGAACAATAAATGTTAATACATGAAATGGTATAACGATGAAATCATATATATTAAGGAAAAAATCTATATAGATCTCATTCATATACAATAGGAGAAAAGAAAATAAGAAGACTGTGTGTTTGTGGTTGGGCCCTGAATTGGAGATTCAGGCATCTATACATATCTCATTGAAAATGAGAATCAAGCCATACATAGTTCTAGAAACTTGGCCTCTATGCAGGCCTGACATCAACATAGGAAAGAGAGGGAATCATGTACTACAAATAAGTAGTGATGACATTAATGAGGTTTGCTTATGGAATCTTCTAATGATAAATTGAGAAACCATTAGTTGTACATATGATGTCATGTAGTTTAACTTCATGAAACAAGGACGAAGATACTATGCAATTTAACATCATTAAGCCTAGACACTTATGGTTGTTATGCAGTTTAATGTCTTGAAAATAGGACATTGGTTGTTGTGTAGTTTTAATTCATGCAAAAAGACATTGTACTATTAATTTTAAAGTCTTATAGTAAAAAATAATGTGTTTGTTATAAAGTTTAATGTATTGCAACTAAGACATGGGGGATTTGCAGTTTTATGTCTTTCCGTGAGGACTAATGTGGTTGTTATGTAGTTTAATTCTATCAACCAGGACATGGGGCTATGTAGTTTTAAGTCATGCAATGAGGACTAATGTGTATAATTACACAATTTATTTCTTCAACAATCTCACATTAGTTGGAGATGTAATGAGCTCTCCAACCATTGAGATTAAAGCATAGGCTCCATTTGAATACACCTTATATATGGAATAAGGTCCTTCCCATTTTGGTTCAAGTTTGGGAGGTTTTTTCCTAGTATCATTTGAGTCCTAAGGACCAATACCAATTCTCCTTGTAGAAATGAATGAAGGAAAACTTTCTTATTAAAATATCATGCTATTTTATTCTGATATGCTTCTAGATGATGCAATGTATGCATTATTTTCTCATCTAATCGTTCCAACTCATTAAACCACTTCTGAGATCTTTTATATGTGGGAAAATGATCACAAATTTCAACTCTAAGTAAAGGAAATTGTATTTCAATTGAAAAAACCTCTTCAGTTCCATATATCAATGAATAAGGAGTTGCTTGGGTAGTAGTACAGGTGGTTTTCTGATAAGTCCATAAAGCATTCAAAAGTTTATTAGGCCATGATTTCTTCTCTTTATCCTCCATCTTCTGGAGTATATTTGATAGGGTTTTGTTGAAAGCCTCTATCTGTCCATTGGTCATTGCATGATAGCGAGATGAATGGTTGGATTTGATATTATATTTCTGATATAACCTTTTTACTTCAACAGAACAAAAATTTGTGTCATTGTATGTCAAAATAGTATGAGGGACGCCAAATATGGTTATGATATTAGTTTTGACAAAACTAATGATGCTTTTGGATCTGAATTCCTTGAGAGGTATTGCCTCATACCATTTAGAGTAGAAATATATATCAGTGAGAATATACTTGAACTTCTTAGTCGTGGCTGGTGGATAAGGCCCTACTATATCAATTCTCCATGTGGAAAATGGCCAGGACTATTTATCTATATGTAGAACTTTGGGGATTGATGAATGAAGTTGGGATGCACTTTAAAGGGATGAAATTTTTTACTGATGTCTATACACTCCTGTGTTATTGAAGGAAAAAAGTATCCAAGCCTTCAGATCTGATCAGAGAGTCTATGCCCAGATTGGTGGGCACCAAAAGTTCCTGAATGAGCTTCTTTCATAACAGTTAGGGTCTCTTCTCCATTAATACATCTGAATAGAATTCCATCAAATCCTCTCTTGTAAATGATCTTTTGGTGGTCTAATCTATCTTAAAGAATATAATTATCCTCTCATCATCGGATCTGCTCTTTCTCATCCCTATTTTGTGGAAGTTCCCCATTTTGAAGATATTTCATGATGGATGTTCTCTATCCCATGGTATGACCATATGGTTCAGAAATAGGGAAATTTTAATTAATTTCCTCCATTCTAGTTTGAAAAAAAGGAAAGACCACACGTCTATGGGTTATACTGATAACTGTCACTTCCCGATTGGGATCTACCAAGGTTTTAGCTGCATTATACAATGGATATACTTTGGCTTCTTGTGATCGCAGGACATAGGACAATGTCGGCTCTGAGGGAAATTTAGCAATTAACTCTATGATGAAATCACATTAAGGGATTAACTCTTCTTTTCTAATAGAATAGTATTCATTGATTTGTTTTATTACCAATTCTGAATCGCCTTTTACCTTTAAATGATCTATTTGCACCTGAAGGGCCAATTCCAAACCTACGATGAGAGTTTGATATTCTGATTCATTGTTGGTACCACCTTCCGATAATAGGAAAGAATAAGCCAATACTTCCTTTCTGGGGAAATAAAAACTATTCCTAATTCAATCTTATTGAGTTTAGGATTTTCTAGTCTCTTCTCTGTTGGACTTCATGAAGCACCATCAAAATACATTTCCCATGTTTGGGAAATATCTTGAATAGAGAAGACCTCTTAATAAGGAAGTTCAGTATTAAATGATGCGTCTTCTGCAGATGGGTGCTCAACAAAGAAATCATCAAGATCTTGGCCTTTTATTGCCTTTTGAGGCACAAATTGGATATCAAACTATTGAAAAATAATCGCACACCGTGCTAGAAGTTTTGTAAGCATAGGAGGACTGAGGATAAATTTGAGCAGGTTATTACAAGATACAAATTATACCTCATGATGTTGTAGGTAATGTCACAATTTCTGAACAACAAAGATTAATTCCATCCTGCACTTCCCAATACATTAATACTGAGTTTACACATCATTCATAGTGCGACTGAGATAATAATGATTTTTTTTCATTTCTAGCAACCTTTTTTTGGGCGTGGAAGGCACCTAGTGATCGCTCTAAAGCTGTCACATTGAGAATGAGTTGTCTTCTTTCAACAGGAGGCGTCAATACTGGTGGACTAAAGAGTTATTTATTGAGTATATCAAATACTTCTTGGGAATCCTCTGTCCATTGATATGTAACTCTTTTCTTCATTAATCTAGTGAAAGGTAAACATTTTCCTGCCAAATTGATGACAAAGCGCCGAATATTGGCCAAATGTCCCGGAAGTCCTCTCAATTGTTTCAAATTTCTAGGAGGTGACATACCAAGGATTGATTTTGTTTTCTCAGGATAAACTTCGATACCACGATGACATAAAACGAAGCTGAGGAATTTTCATGAGGTTACTCGGAAGGAACATTTTAAGGGGTTCATCATCATATTATGTTGCCAAAGTATGCGAAATATGGTTTCCAAATCAGCTAATTGATTGGAACATTGTTTGGATTTGACTACCAAATCATCCACATAACATTAAACACATTTTCCTATGAAGGGTTTGAAGATATGGTGCATGGCACGTTGGTATGTCGCGTTTGCATTATTTAAGCCAAAGGTCATTACCCGATAGCAAAACACACCCTGAGGATCTATAAAGGCTGTAGATTCTTCATCATCTGGAGCCATTCAAATTTCATTATACCTAGAATATCCATCCATGGAGGAAAGATCTTCATATCCAGCAGTTGCATTAATTATAAGTTCTATAATCGGGACTGGAAAATCATCTTTAGGGAAATTCCAGTTAAGATATCTGAAATCAATGCAGACTTTAAGTTGCCCATTCTTCTTTTTCACTACAACAATATTGTCCATTCATTTAGGATAATGAACTTCCCTTTCAATATTATCCTTTATAAGCTTATCAACTTCAACTTCAATTTTAGAGGCATGAGTTGGGTGTGTTCTCTTTACTGCTTTCTTGAACCCATAATGTTCTTTTGGAAAACCCAAATGATTGGTGGATATATCAAGATTAATACCTTGTATTTCCGTATAATTACAAGAAAATATATCTCGATTTTTCTTTAGAAAGGCAGTATACACCTCTTACTCCTCAGAGGTCATGGACACAATAATTAAGGTGGTGTGTAGATCTTCTCTTGTACCCAGATTTATTTCTCTGAGATCATCCATGATGGTAGAAACACCTTATTCAAATGTTGGAGGAGCATCCCTGAGATCTTCCTCTTCTTTTTCATTATGTGTTACCTCTTATGTTTCCATTTTCATGGTATATGACAAGGAAAAACTCCCACAGTTAGGGGAGGAGTCATTATTTGAACATCTCAAATAATAATCCACCGTATAAGACCCTACTGATGAAAAAGGGTCTTTCTATGGTAAAGAGGGATTGATGGATTGAGAATAAACATATTTGTCTCCCTCTAATATTGATATTATTTATTCTATTTTGATTGATGAAGTAGAGGCTCATTGTAGTTCAGTAGATGAAATAAAAACATCTCCATTCAAGCTTCCATCATTGCTGGGAGTATCAATAATTTCTCAAATGTTATTAGGCTTAATTTCCGAAATTGACATTATGGGAATTATTGGACGAGTGAATGGATTCAGATTTACTCTTTCAACTTGATTGATGGGAAACAAAAAATATGCACTCAAATGCATGAATGGAATTGCTGGAATCTTTTCTAATCTATTCGAAGCATTAACTCTAGTTATATCCTAGGTCAAGGACTTTTTTCCTTTTGTGTGATAAAACTCTACCTCAATGTATTTATATTCCCATGTTTTTAATGGATCCTTTTCACCATACAATGTTCTGATTTGACCATTGAAACTGTATTTCATTCATTGGTGGTATGATGAAGGTATGGTTGCATGATGATGCAACCAAGACCTTCAAAGTAGAATATTAAAGGATGTGTAATGGAGAACAACCATGAAATCTGAATAAAACACAAGCTCTCCAAACTAAGTTCTGAGTGTAATTTTTCCTAGAGGTTCTTGTTCATTCTTTTCATATCCTTGAAACATTTATGTCGAAGGAGATAAGTCAGATTTAGTCAGGCCCAATCAATGAAGTGTATGAACGAGAATGAGTTTGACCCTGAAGCCATTATCAATGAAGTCTCATTAGATATCCATTTCGTTGAACTTTCCAGACAGATACAAAGGTCATATGTGTCCATGTACCACATGGTCTTCATCTTCATCTGTAAAAGATATGACTTCATGAAATTCTTCAGAATCATTCTCTATACAGTAAACCTCAGCAGCAACAACTTCGGTTTCAAATTCTTGAGAACTTAACAAGGCCTCAATGAGTGCTTCTCGAAGATCTTTTGACAGATTCAAAGCATCCAAAATTGATAACATGGCTGGTACTTGGGCCAATTGTTTCAAGAAATCATAATTTTGGTCCAATGGTCTGCGTTTCCCAGCATGGAGATGTGGTTTTGCAGGTGATTTGGAAGTTGATACTTCTGTTGTAGATGTATTCTATGTTGAAACAGAAGTGGGAAATACCATTGACTTTGGTAAATTAGACTGACTAAATATATTTATCCGCAGAGAATAAGATGGTGTAGCTTCTAATTGGTCATCCAGAATAATTGTGCTAGAACTAGAATTATTTTTCATGGAAGAAACTCCTTGTTCTTTTTGAGCTCACAAAAGGGCTCTTCCACAAGTTTCTGCCACATATATGGTTTGAGCAGGGGTAGAGTTAAAATGATTTTTTTGGAATTCCCACATATTCCCATGTATCCTTGACCTTGGCCTCTTCCTCTAGTTCCCCAATTAGGCTTAATGAATTCCAGCTCAATAAAATTAGAATCACCATTCATAAGGATATGATAAATGGATGACATTAATGGAACAAAAGATCAATTCATCATCTAATGAGGATTCTTCCTTATAATTTATTTCTATATGTACCATTTGGAGGGGCGGGGTCTGTAATTTTGAAACCTTTGGCATAAAATTTTCCAGCGTTAAGGACAACTTTGGCCTGGATGCGAGCTCGTCTTTTTATGACTGTTATTTATCCTTATGACAATTTTTTTTAAGGAATGATCTTTTGATGATGATGTTTTTTCTGTGACATGAGTGGTAGAAGATACAATTGGTTGTTTCAACTTTGTTCCTAAAATATCATGAGTCTAGTTGATCATTTTCCTGATCATCCTATCATCATATTATTGCACATTTTTTACTTTTAACCTCTTTACATTATCCCTCTTCCTCTGGATTAGTGGTAGTAACACATGATACTTGAGCTAATGAACTTTTCAATTTCACTTGTCCAGAGTCTACCATCATCTACAGAAGGTCTTTAAAAAAAAGAACTCCTGAATGGGGTGTCCCAACACCTAATTAAAGGGACAATAATTCATACAATCTTCATATCCATCTTTATTTGGATTATTCGGCCTCAGAAACTAAACCAATTTTTTTTCTAAGGCTAAGATAAAGTATCCAGGAACTAGATCATTCCAAAAAAAATATATTTTTTTCTTTAATTCCTCAAACTGTTTCCACCTTTGATCTCTTTGATCATCTGGATAAGGTGGTCATTTATGCTAATGCTCAAGAAGTGGAGCCCTTCGGTATGATGAAGGTCTTAAAGTAGAAGCAGGTACAGGTGCTGTTTGAGTGTAACTATAGCAGCATCTTCCTTTCCTATTATCCTTCCTAGAACTGATGTAATTACATGAGGTTTAGCCTTAGTATCTATAATTGATTATTTAATCTGCTAAGAAATTGAAGTAAGGTCTCGAAACCCTCCGGTGTATTTCACATGGATAAATGGTGTGCGTAATTCATCATGCATATTTGCTACACAGATTGGAAGAAAATCTTCTTGATGGAGTGCTAAACTTAAGGAATATGTTAATACCTTCCAGTGAGCAATGAAATCCAAAACTATTTCATTTTACCTTTGTTTACAATTGGTAATATCAAAAACTGTCGTCTTTGGTATTGTTGAGCTAATTTGAAGAAGTAATTTCTAACAGAAATCATCTCACCCTGTAATTGATCGAGATTGCAAACTTGTATAATAGACAAAAGATATTCATTGTAATAAATACACAAAACACCTAAGCCTAACTACTTATTGTTGTTGAGATGTTCCCATCATAGGATTACAATGAGAAACAAAGTGTGTTAAATGTTGTTCTAGAGCTCCAGAACCATTAAAAATTGGGAATGTGGTATTCAAAAAATTTTATGGGGAGGAATTTCATCTACCGATTCAGGCTAATCTCTCTTTTCCAGATGAAATGGTGCACGTCATTCCTCCATAGATTCTAACTGAGTCTTTAATGCCTCAATTTTATTCATAAATATTTGGGGGAATATCCAGATGAGTTGGATTCTATGCTGGCATTGCAACAGGAACTTGAGCTGGTGCAATGACTGGTAAGACCATTGATTATGGTGCTGATATCTATCTTGAATAACCCATGGAAACAGTTCTATCAAGATGTATATGATCTTATCTTAATTGTGTACCCAACAGAGGGAATTCATTATCTGCATTTGTAGTTACTACAAATCCCCTCTGCTGAGGAGCTCCTACGGGATTTGCAAGTTGAGGAGTTGGCTGGGGAGTTTGTTTAGCATAAATTCTATTTCGAAGCAACTATGTATTGAATATTTTCAACTCCTTAATTTCCTCTTCTTTCTGTGAAAATATAAGGCCCCAGCCTTAAACCTTACTTAATATTGACTGAAATGAATAATTCACATTGAGGATCTTTTCAGGTTTAGAGTTTTAGAGAATTAGAACATAACTATTACATCTCAAAAGATTACAAAGTATACACTTCTACTAAGTTTCCATAATAAAAAAAACTCTTAAAAGAAACATGTCTAGTTCCATGTTTTATATAGCATGACATTCCCTTGATCCCATCCTTGACCTTATTACACATTAAGACCTGTGAAAAACATTTCAAAAAAACTTGGGGTGAGCATAAAAATCTTAGTAAGGGATACAGAAAGAATGAAAACTGTTAGTTTTTCAAACATCAAGTAAACCAAGTATACTCTATCAAAGTAATACCTTCACCTTCATGAAGTAGTAAAAAATCTTCACTAAATAAAGTATCATAACTTACCTTTTTGTAACCAAAGGATTACCATAAAACCCATATAAAGAACACATAACATATATAAAGGTAACTTGGGACATAAACATACTTAAGTGGAATAACCATACGGTCGACTTCCACACATATAACTTAATGGAATAGCCATACGGCCAATTTCCATACATACTTAATGGAATAGCCATACAGCCGACTTCCATACCCAATGAATTGGAGGTTATAAGGTAACCACCCGTCCTGGTATTCACGGCACCACCCGTCATATGGTTTATAACGTAACCACCCATTAAAATGTCCAAGTACCAATATAAAATCATAAAACATAAAACCAATATAAAGGAATGATAACATTTCCACATTTCAATCAGAATATATCATTTAAATATATTGACATAATAGAATCCTTTATCAAAACCATTTTCAATACCAAAATACATAAAAGAGTATATGGTATTTATTTTATTTTAAAAAAACATTACGGCTTGTTGAGGAAGCCAAAGACCAAATAATACTCACGGTGGCGGAAAAGGTCGTAGTCACCGCGTACGTTAAAAAAAACATTCCTTTTTGTCGTTTATTAAAAAGCTTCGTAGAAAAAGATTCCTTTTGTATAAAAGTAAAATTCAAAGGGGTTTATACACCGTATAAAAGAAAGTTGTGTATAAAACTAAATATTCCTCAATGAAAGGAGATTGAGACGAAGTCCCTTACAAAGACGGTATCCTTGGTTTAAGGATAAATCAATTGCATAATTATGTGTGACAAATGAATACACCAAATATAAGTGGATATTAAGTGTAAAACAATCAGAGGTTATTCACACATATTCATAGAACGATATATTCAAGGAGTACAAGTTTATCCCAAAGAATCAAATTTGGGCTAAGAATTTCCCTTGCAAAAATTTTACCGCCTAACGGCGTCACTTCAAAAATTCAGAAAATGAGTTGATGAGAGATAAAAAGGGAATATCATCACTTGGATATAAAATTTACATCAATCAGGATATAAAAGAACATATCCCAACATAATATTATGTGAATTAAAAGACATAACAAACGAAGTCTTTTAAAAAGTGGAGGGTGAAAGGTTCCCTTACCGACTTGGGTAACTTTCGAAAAGTACACCCCATTGAAGAAGTGTCATACAATGAATATGTAAATACCCAAAAATGGAATTATATTACAAAAGGAGTGTAATAGTGGGAAGTACATAAACCACTCAATGGAAAATGTGGAAAATGTAGCATAAATCTCACGGGAATAAAAGTGAGATGAAAAATCTCTTACGAAAACTCGGCAGCCTAACGACGCCACTTAAAACATCCAAAATGGATTGATGAGAGGAAATAGGGTCTCTCATCACATCAACATAATGTTTACAGAAAGAGGAATATAAAAGAACATCCCCCAACATAACAAATAGGAGCTTAAAAGAAGTGACATAAAGGAGAGTACTTTAAAAGAAAGAGAGAGGTTAGATCTCTTACGAAAATTCGACAGCCTATCGGCGCCACTCAAAACTTCTAAAATGGATTGATGAAAGAGAATAGGGTCTCTCATAACATGAAAATAAATATTACAGTAATATTATTATAAAATAACATTCCAATAACAATAAAGATGAGCTTTAAAAGGAATGACATAAAAGAGTGTACTTAAAAAGAAAGAGAGGAGTAGGATCCCTTACCTCGTATCTGACTTGACCCGACCGTTCTTTAATATCCTGAATAATAAACATGAGTTAATCTCTACTTGCTTAAGAACCTTTTCAAGTTAATTATTCCTTTTATACCATGTTATGAATATCATGTAATCATTTAAGTTAATAATGTTCATTTTGTCGGTATTTGGTTCTTAAGTCAAAAATAGACTTCTTACACTTACATGTTGTTAATTTGGTCAAAGGTTCATTATATACAGAATGATATTAATGATTTGGATAACATATATAACATATATATTCATCATATTCATGTATTTATAATATTACATCACATTTAGAGGTAAGAAATGAAATGCACCGTTCATGGAGACGGTAAGTCGTACGTACGCATGAACGCTACTTCCATTTCTATTTCGTATTTTCTGGAATGGAATCATAATGATATAAGAGTATATTATAATTCCAGTATAATAACATATATAATATCATTAACTTTATCCTTTACACATCCCACATATGGTATTAATGAATCAAATCACTTTCAGGGGGCGGTAGTCCGCACTTCCTAAAATGAAGATATCGTGTTTACCCATAATGGAAACAATAATGGTATTCCATAAATGAAAAATACCGAAGCTTAAGGAACGAATAAAAATATTATATATCATATATAAAAATAGTGACATCATAATGGCCACCTTTTAAGGTGTTAAATGAGTATTGAACAATCATCGTTTCGGGAGGCAGAATTTCGCCATCCACGGAAACCGTATGTTCTTTAACCATTTGATGTAGTTGTGTGAGAGTGTAGCTAGAATAAATCTTAATGACAACCATGTATGTCGGATTTTTGAAAGTCAAAACACAATGATGGCAAAATTTCATTTAAACGGAAAATCATTTTTTATAAGTACCACTTAGTGGTTTCACTATTCATCAAAAATTGAAGTTTTTCAGAAAATTACCAAAAATTCACCCTAATCTATATTTGATATTACGAATTCAAAAATGAAGTCTATTTTAAAAAATTCAAAACATATAATTCACATTAATTAATTTAATAATTAATTCCCGCTGTCAGAGCAAATAGCGTGTTTTTATGAAACAATAAGTATCAAAAGATTGACACTAGTTTAAGTCCGATTTCAAAGTGAAATTAATTCCAACAACCACTATTGGATTTAATGGTAAAAATATTTTCTAATTTCACTTTAAAACCAATTAAAAAGATAATATAATCATATAAATAAATTAGATTAAAAATAGGTTTTGAATTAAAATACAACATTTTACACTATTCATTAAAAATGAACTTTATCGGAAAGGTACCAAAAATTTACACAAAGTAAATTTTGATGTCCCAATTCTAAATAAGAGTTATTTTTGGTCCAATATAATTTATAAGATTGATCAAAACTATATTTAATGACGGTTCTCCGTCAAAAGGTGATAAGTTAACCCTTAGTGAAAATTAGGGTATAAATGCCAAAAATTGAACTCTTTCCGTATTTTAAGCCTTTATCTTTTATAGGGTAAATGTAAAAACATTTAAAAACATATATAATCATATTTTAGTTATTTCTATCCATTCCCTCCATTACTACGGCTACTTGTTAACTAACATTTAAAATAATATTATTTTATTACTTGTGTGCAATGTAAGTTTTCAAAGAAACTTAGCGTTGCGTATCGAGTACGCTATCGAACATAGAAACCCCTTTTAATTAAAATTAATATTTCATTAGTAAATATTAATAAATATGAAAATTCTTTATTCTTTAATTACCTGGGATGTTACATCATTCCCCCCTTTTGGGAATTGCATCCTCTCAATTTTATTCACTTTTCAAAATAAGTGGGGGTATTTATCCCTCATAGCATTTTCAGATTCCCACGTTGCCTCTTCAATCACATGGTTTTTCCACAAAACCTTTACCTGATGAATCACCTTATTCCGTAACACCTGCTCCCTATGGTCAAGAATCTGGACTGGTTGTTCTTCATAAGATAGGTTCTCCTCCAGCTGAACTACCTCTGGACTCAAAACATGAGATTGATCTGGCATATACTTCCTCAACATTGAAACATGAAAAACATTGTGTACCTGAGATAAACTCGGAGGTAAAGCCACTCGGTAAGCAACTGATCCAACTTTCTCCAGAATTTCATATGGTCCAATAATCCTTGGACTCAACTTTCCTTTCTTACCAAATCTCATCACACTTTTTCAAGGAGAAACCTTGAGAAAAACATGATCACCTACCTCGAAAGATAGATCCTTCCTCCAGTTATCCGGATAACTCTTCTGCCTGCTCTGAGCTGTTCTCATGTGCTTTTGAATCAACTGAACTTTTTCTGCCATCTCTTCTACCAATTATGGTCCCATCAGCTTCCTTTCACCCACTTCATCCCAAAATGCTGGAGTTCGACACCGCTTCCCATATAATGCCTCAAATGGTGCCATCTGTATACTGGAATGAAAGCTGTTATTATAAGAAAACTCAACCAAAGAAAGATGTTGGTCCCAACTTCCCTAATAATCCATCGAACAAGCTCGTAGCATATCCTCCAAGGTCTGAATTGTTCGTTCTGACTGCCCATCTGATTGAGGATGAAAAGCTGTACTAAAATTTAATTCAGTACCCAACGACTTCTGAAAGCCTTTCCAAAAGTTAGATGTGAACCTGGGATCACGATCAGATACAATGTAGAGAGGAACTCCATGTGACCTGACTATCTCTTTAAGATACAAACGGGAAAGTTGATCTAGGGAAAAAGTATCTCGTATAGCAAGAAAATGAGCAGATTTAGTCAAGCGATCAACAATAACCCATATTGCATTATTACCTCTAGATGTCCTTGGTAATCCCACAACAGAGTCCATGGATATGTTTTCCCATTTCCACTCTGGCACTAGTAAAGGCTGAAGAATCCCTTTCGGTAACTGCCGCTCTGCTTTAACCTGCTGACAAGTCAGACACTATATAGTAAAATCAGCAATATCTCTTTTCATTCCATCCCACCAGTAATACTCCCGCAGATCTCTGTACATCTTAGTACTGCCAGGATGAACTGAAAACGGGGAACTATGAGCCTCACATAACAACTCATTCTTCAACTGTGAATCACAAGGCACACATAATCTCTTCCCAAACCTCAAAACACAATCATTATCAATGTTGAATTCAGGCAACTTACCTTTTTGAACCAGCTCTACCTTTTTCTTCAACTCACTGTCTCGCTTCTGTGCTTGCTTGATTCTGTCTGATAGAGAATATTTCACTGATACCTGAAACAAAATAGAAGAACATGCTGTACCAACAACTTCTATTCCAATGTTCATCAAATCTTTAACCAAAGGATCACATTCCAAACGCAACATTGCTAATGAAGCATTACTTTTTCGACTCAAAGCATCAGCCACTTTATTTACTTTTCCCGGATGGTAATGAATTGTACAATCATAATCCTTGATTAATTCCAGCCATCTACTCTGTCTCATGTTCAATTCTTTCTGAGTGAATATATACTTTAAACTTTTGTGATCAGTATATATTTCACACTTTACTCCATACAAATGATGCCTCCAAATTTTTAAAGCAAAGACAACAACAGCTAATTCCAAATCATGTGTAGGGTAATTTACCTCATGAGTTTTCAACTGTCGTGAAGCATAAGCAATTACCTGATCATTCTGCATAAGGACATAGCCAAGTCCCTTCAACGAAGCATCACTGTATATAACAAAGTCACCATTCCTGGAAGGAAGTGCCAAAACTGGAGCATTCACCAATCTTCTCTTCAACTCCTGAAAACAATCATCACATTCTTTTGTCCAGATGAACTTAACACCCTTACGAATTAGCTTAGTCATTGGACTAGATAACCATGAAAATTTTTCAACAAACCTTCGGTAGTAACCTGCCAAACCAAGAAAACTACGGATCTCGGTTACATTTGTGGGTCTTAGCCATTCTTCAACAACTTTTGTTTTAGTAGGATCAACAGTTATGCCATCTTTTGAAACAATGTGACCTAGGAAAGAAATTTCTTGTAACCAAAACTCACACTTGCTGAATTTTCCATATAGTTTCCTTTCTTTTAAGGTTTGCAAGATAACCCTTAAATGACTTTCATGCTCCTCTTTACTTTTAGAAAACACCAAAATATCATTGATGAAAACAACCACAAACTTATCCAAGAACTCATGGAAAATTCTATTCATAAGGTCCATGAATACAGCAGGTGCATTGGTTAACCCAAAAGGCATAACTACAAATTTATAATGGCCATATCTAGTACGGAACGCAGTCTTCGGAACGTCTGCTTCTTTTACTTTCAACTGATGGTACCCCGACCTCAAGTCAATCTTCGAAAAATACTGAGCTCCCTGGATCTGATCAAACAAATCATCGATATGAGGCAAAGGATACTTGTTCTTAACATTAATATTAGTAAAGGCTCTATAATCAATGCAAAGTATCATTGATCCATATTTCTTTTTAACAAACAAGACAGGAGCACCCCATGGTGATATGCTAGGTCGAATGAAACCTTTATCTAATAACTCCTGCAATTGTTTCTTTAACACTAAAAGTTCAACTTGATCCATTCGATAAGGGGGTTTTGAAATTGTCTTGGAATCCAGAACTAAGTCAACAGTAAATTCAACTTCCCGATCATGAATAATACTAGGAAACCCATCAAGAAAAACATCAAGATACTCATTTACCACTGGCACATCATTAATCTGAACAGTTCCTTTATTTTCAACAATATGTGCAAGGTAACATTCATTTCCATCTTTTACTAGTTTCTCAACTTCATGATATGTTATCAAAATAAAGGGTTCATTCTTGTACACAAACTGAAAATCTTTCTGAAAAGAATCCATTTTAGCTCTACAGTCAATCTTAGCATGATAAACAGAAATCCAATCCATGCCCAAAATAACATCAAACTCTACTAGAGGAAAAACAATAAGGTTTGCTGGTAGATTCTTTCCACACACAAGGATAAGAAGGTTCTTATAATTCCTTTTTGTCTCAATGTTCCCTCCGGGTGTTTTTACCATAAGTTCAGGATTCATATCTTGATATGGAATTTCCAATTTACTAGAAAACTTCTCAGAAATGAAAGAGTGTGTAGACCCTGAATCAAACAACACATTGGCATAATCTGAACAAACAAATAGTGTACCTGATACCACTTCATTCGATGGCCCAACATCTGTTGAAGTTGTTACAAAGGATTTCACCACCCCTTTCTGCTTGTAGTCTGGCTGCATTCCCCCAGTTGAGTTCTTCGTTGGACACTCATTTGCATAATGACCCATTTCATAACACTTAAAACATCTTACCATTAGCTTTTCATTTCCTGCTTGATCATCTTCCTTACAGTTACGAGCAATATGACCAGACTTACCACACCGAAAGCACTTACCAGACTTGGATAAACATTCTCCAGGATGCATTTTACCACACTTCTCACAGGATGGATATTTGGTTTTCTTACCTCCTTGCTTCTTTGATGAATTCTTCCCCTTTGCCTGCCAACTAGACCTCTTATTCTGTTGTTTTTCATAGAACACCTGATCATCGGAAAACTCCATTTCCACCTTCTCCGCACATCGAAAAAAAATTTCATAACTTTTGAACTCACGAGAAGCTAAAGCCCTTCGATACTTTGGATTTAACCCTGAGTAAAAATGGTTTATTTTACTATCAAGATCTCGTATGAAGTTCGGAGCATACATTTCCAATCGAGTGAACTTTGCTTCATAAGCAGCCACTGAATCATCCTCCTGCCTCAATTCTAGGAACTGTTTTTCCATCCTAAGATGAACCACCTTAGGAAAATATTTCTCAAGAAACATACCTTCGAATTCGTCCCAGTGAAGATCCTCAATCTCTTCACTATCCCTGATATTTTTCACCATCGACCACCACTGATCAGCTTCACCTTCAAAACGGTAAACAACAAGACTAACCTTTTGATGTTCTAAACACCCCATGACATCAAATATCTTCTCCAGTGCTTTAATCCACCCTTCATCTTGCATAGGGTCAGATGATCCTATGAATGATGGGGGATGTTGCCTCATGAAATGTTACACCACTGACATGTTCCTCTGCGGTTAATCTGGCTGATCTCGTGCATGGATACCACCACCATTTATAGCCTGAGTCAACTGTGCCATCACTACAACAAACAGTTCAGTTCCGATTCTGACCATCTCAGGTTGCCGATTTGGAAGGTTTTCTTCCTCCTGATGTCGTCCCAACATAGTTGCTTTGTTTCTTCTGCGGAAAACCATTCTGAACACAGAAATATCTTAGGAGAAGCAACATGATAATCTGTAAATGCTATATCATTTCAATCATATTATAATTTAACACTTTTCTAACTCCTAAAGTTGTCTAAACCGACCTTTGATACCAACTATAAGGCCTCAGCCTTAAACCTTACTTAATTTTGAATTAAATGAATAATTCACATTGAGGATCTTTTCAGGTTTAGAGTTTTAGAGAATTAGAACATAACTATTACATCTCAAAAGATTACAAAGTATACACTTCTAATAAGTTTCCATAATAAAAAAAACTCTTAAAAGAAACATGTCTAGTTCCATGTTTTATATAGCATGACATTCCCTTGATCCCAACCTTGACCTTATTCCACATTAAGTCCTGTGAAAAACATTTCAAAAAAACATGGGGTGAGCATAAAAAGCTCAGAAAGTGATACACAAAGAATGAAAACTGTTAGTTTTTCTAACATCAAGTAAACCAAGTATACTCTCTCAAAGTAATACCTTCACCTTCATGAAGTAGTAAAAACTCTTCACTGAATAAAGTATCATAACTTACCTTTTTGTAACCAAAGGATTACCATAAAACCCATATAAAGAACACATAACATATATAAATGTAACATGGGACATAAACATACTTAAGTGGAATATCCATACGGTCGACTTCCACACATATCACTTAATGGAATAGCCATACGGCCAATTTCCATACATACTTAATGGAATGGACATACGACCGACTTCCATACCCAATGCATTGGAGGTTATAACATAACCACCCGTCCTGGTATTCACGACACCACCCGTCATATGGTTTATAACGTAACCACCCTTTAAAATGTCCAAGTACCAATATAAAATCATAAAACATAAAACCAATATAAAGGAATGATAACATTTCCACATTTCAATCACAATATATCATTTAAATATATTGACATAATAGAATCCTTTATCAAAACCATTTTCAATACAAAAATACATAAAAGAGTATATGGTATTTATTTTATTTTAAAAAAACATTACGGCTTGTTGAGGAATCCAAAGACCAAATAATACTCACGGCGGCAGAAAAGGTCGTTGTCACCGCGTACGTTAAAAAAACATTCCTTTTTGTCGTTTAGTAAAACGCTTCGTAGAAAAAGATTCCTTTTGTATAAAAGTAGAAGTCAAAGGGGTTTATACACCGTATAAAATAAAGTTGTGTATAAAACGAAATATGCCTCAATGAAAGGAGATTGAGACGAAGTCCCTTACAAAGACAATATCCTTAGTTTAAGGATAAATCAATTGCATAATTATGTGTGACAAACGAATACACCAAATATAAGTGGATATTAAGTGTAAAACAATCAGAGGTTATTCACACATATTCATAGAACGATATATTCAAGGAGTACAAGTTTATCCCAAAGAATCAAATTTGGGCTAAGAAGTTCCCTTGCAAAAATTTGACCGCCTAACGGCGTCACTTCAAAAATTCAGAAAATGAGTTGATGAGAGATAAAAAGGGAATATCATCACTTGGACATAAAATTTACATCAAACAGGATATAGAATAACATATCCCAACATAATAGTATGTGAATTAAAAGACATAACAAACGAAGTCTTTTAAAAAGAGGAGGGTGAAAGGTTCCCTTACCGACTTGGGTAACTTTCGAAAAGTACACCCCATTGAAGAAGTGTCATACAATGAATATGTAAATACCCATAAATGGAATTATATTACAAATGAGTGTAATAGTGGGTAGTACATAAACCAATTAATGGAAATTGTGGCAAATGTAGCATAAATCTCACGGGAATAAAATTGAGATGAAAAATCTCTTATGAAAACTCGGCAGCCTAACGGCGCCACTTAAAACTTCCAAAATGGATTTATGGGAGGAAATAGGCTCTCTAATCACATCAACATAATGTTTACAGAAAGAAGAATATAAAAGAACATCCCCCAACATAACAAATAGGAGCTTAAAAGAAGTGACATAAAGGAGAGTACTTTAAAAGAAAGAGAGAGGTTAGATCTCTTACAAAAATTCGACAGCCTATCAGCGCCACTCAAAACTTCCAAAATGGATTGATGAGAGAGAATAGGGTCTCTCATCACATGAACATAAAAATTACCGTAATATTAATATAAAAGAACATCCCAATAACAATAAATATGATCTTTAAAAGGAATGACATAAAAGAGTGTACTTAAAAAGAAAGAGAGGAGTAGCATCCCTTACCTCGTATCCGACTTGACCCGACCGTTCTTTAATCTCCTGAATAATAAACTTGAGTTAATATCTACTTGCGTAAGAACCTTTTCATGTTCATTATTCCTTTTATACCATGTTATGAACATCATGTAATCATTTAAGTTAATAATGTTCATTTTTTCGTTATTTGGTTCTTAAGTCAAAAATAGACTTCTTACACTTACATGTTGTTAATTTGGTCAAAGGTTCGTTATATCCAGAATGATATTAATGATTTCGATAAAATATATATCATATATATTCATCATATACATCTATTTATAATATTACATCACATTTAGAGGTAAGAAATGAAATGCACCGTTCATGGAGACGGTAAGCCGTACGTACGCATGAACGCTACTTCCATTTCTATTTCGTATTTTCTGGAATGGAATCATAATGATATAAGAGTATATTATAATTCCAGTATAATAACATATGTAATATCATTAAATTTATCCTTTACACATCCCACATATGGTATTAAGGAATCAAATCACTTTCAGGGGGCGGTAGTCCGCACTTCCGAAAATGAAGATATCGTGTTTACCCATAATGGAAACAATAATGGTATGCCATAAATGAAAAATACAGAAGCTTAAGGAAATAATAAAAATATTATATATCATATATAAAAATAGTGACATCATAATGGCCACCTTTGAGGTGTTAAATGAGTATTGAACAATCATCGTTTCGGGAGGCAGAATTTCGCCATCCACGGAAACCGTATGTTCTTTAACCATTTGATGTAGTTGTGTGAGAGTGTAGCTCGAATAAATCTTATAAAAACATACTAGTATATTGAAGATACTGGTGTTGTTACAAAAGGAGTAAATAAAAAGATTTTAGGGTGTTGGAGAATCAAAATAAAACAAATGAACATGAGAAAATGAATTACCTTTAAAAGTGTAACTTCTTTTTGATTTGAGCCTAAAGGCTTCCTTTGAAAGGATTCTGCCCAAAGGGAATTCTATCGGATGAGGATAGGGATGTGTAGAGAGTAAATGGGAAGGGGATGGCCGAGACAAAGGCTTGAGGAGTGTGTGAAATGAGGTAGAGGTGGGGGCCTTTTATAAGAGGAGAGGAGGGGCACTTTTGGAAATCATGAAACTATTATTTTATTTTCAAAAGTGTTTCGAATTTCTAAGGTCCCACATTGATATAATTCGAGGATAAGGTGATAAGGGTTCGAAATATTCCCATCCAATAGGTTTTGGAGATGTGTAGGTTTTAGATATTACATTATCTTTCCATTTTATTAAAATCGTTAAATAATGAAGTCATCGCTGCATCATCATGATGTCATAAATAATTTAATTTATTTAAATTATAAAAATTATATAAAAATTACTATGATGTAGGAAAGACTTTTAGCTTTCCAATGGCTATTTATAATCAAAGATATGATCTTTATAACCCCATGTAAAAATTGTTTTCGTAAAATATTTTATGTTTGTGTCATTTTTACTTTTACATTAAATAAAAAGTTATTTATGTCATTTCCCAACCAAAGTGGCTCCATGGGGTCCCCAAGTTGAACCATGGCTTGTCGTGGTCGGCCATGACAGATCCAATGAGGGTAGGACATGTGTAAATCTCATCTCATATTATTAAAACATTATTTTTACCTTAAACTACACTAATTACCACTAATCGCGATTAAAAACTTAATAAGTTACTATTCACCAAAAAATTATTTTAATCTCATTGAACCACATTTTTCTTCTTAATGACAACCATGTATGTCAAATTTTTGAAAATCAAAACACAATTATATCAAAATTTCATTTAAACGGAAAATCAGTTTTTATAAGTACCACTTAGTGGTTTCACTATTCATCAAAAATTGATGTTTTTCAGAAAATTACCAAAAATTCACCCTAAGATATATTTGATATTACGAATTGAAAAATGAAGTCTATTTTACAAAATTCAAAACATATAAGTCAAATTAATTAATTTAATAATTAATTCCCACTGTCAGAGCAAATAGCGTGTTTTTATGAAACAATAAGTATCAAAAGATTGACACTAGTTTAAGTCCGATTTCAAAGTGAAATTAATTCCAACAAGCACTATTGGATTTAATGGTAAAAATATTTTCTAATTTCACTTTAAAACCAATTCAAAAGATAATCTAATCATATAAATAAATTATATTAAAAAGTGGTTTTGAATTAAAATACAACATTTTACACTATTCATTAAAAAATGAACTTTATCGGAAAGGTACCAAAAATTTACCCAAAGTAAATTTTGATGTCCCAATTCTAAAGAAGAGTTATTTTTGGTCCAATAGAATTTATAAGATTGATCAAAACTATATTTAATGACGGTTCGCCGTCAAAAGGTGATAAGTGAACCCTTAGTGAAAATTAGGGTATAAATGCCTAAAATTGAACTCTTTCCGTATTTTAAGCCTTTATCTTTTATTGGGTAAATGTAAAAACATTTAAAAACATTTATAATCATATTTTAGTTATTTCTATCCATTCCCGCCAGTACTACGACTACTTGTTAACTAACATTTAAAATAATATTATTTTATTACTTGTGTGCAACGTAAGTTTTCAAAGAAACTCATCGTTGCGTATCGAGTACGCTATCGAATGTAGAAACCGCTTTTAATTAAAATTAATATTTAATTTGTAAATATTAATAAATATGAAAATTCATTATTCTTTAATTACCTAGGATGTTACAGAAAATCTCTCTTCAAGTGAAAGAGATCGACCCTCTCCATTGGAAAAGGGAGGTGCAATCGTACTTTTTTCTTTTCCCATTGTTAGATGCCTTTCGGAGTGGGGGGAGTTGGTTATTTGAAGCGATGCCTAGATTGTGGGTAAGCCACTAATTTAAAGTATGGACACCTTCTTCATTTTCCTCAGTGTGTACCGTATTGTGGAAAAGTACCTCATCTTCTAATTCCCCTGAACTGGACTTAATTTCTGGAGGATCTTCTGCATTGGTATTGATAACATTCACTGACGCATAACACATTAATGGAATTCTGTTAGTGTTTCTGGTAGATCAACTCCCTTTTTTTCCTTCATGAAACTCATTTCTTCAATATGAAGAATTCCCTAGAACTATTTTGTGGACAGTAACATGAAGTGAATCATTGGATAGTTCCACTATACGCTTTCCTTGTGGCTTCTTCCCTAATCGTGAGAAAACTATCTTCCGTTGAGGAGGGGATTGTAGATGTGAAAAAGGGATCAGCATTGGGGGATGGGGTTGATCCTGTTATTCTTATTCAAATATTTGAACATTGTTTAATGAATTTTAAGTTTTCATTAAATATTCCCCCATCCTAGAAAGATGGAGTGATTCTTGAACTTATATATCTGAAATTCATGCAACTGCTCTTATGATTTTGCAGATTTTGGTTCAGACATTAGCTCGGTGCATCATCCGACAATTACGTAAATCACATATTTGAGAATATCACTGTGCTATTCTAGACATTTGCATCCTCTAATGTCTGACATCATTTAAATGGGACAACTTCTCAAGATTCTTAGAGTCTTGATGTAGAATTAGTTCAACAACATCTTTTCTTTGGGCCTGATCTTGAGGAGAACTGGTTGAGGCCTGTTCTTGAGAATACATTTGATTACATACAAAACCTATTGACCATGGCCAGCCATGGGAAATAACATTGCATGAGACCACTTTTGGTGGACTTTTCTAATTTTGGAGTGAAGTGAAATGCAATTATCCATATGCACCCTGTCCTCTAATGAGAAAATTCAATGGGTATTTAGAAATTAATTGGTGTAGCCTCTTCAAAATATTGATACATGCACACTAAAGGGTTCTTTATTTTTTTTCAACCCTTGGATGTTGGGAAACTAAAAGAGATGCCAACTCAATTCGGTGATGTAACCCTCCTTTTACCTTTATATGATTTTGATATTCATCATATGGTAATACTTTAGTTTTCAAATGAAGAATAGTTTTCCATAAGTTGAGATGAATGTCGTGAATGCAATCTTCTGTTATCAATTCTAGAATATCAAAATGAGAATTTCTAATGGCCAAAACATGACTGGTATTTCTCTTTTAGCAAATTGTTTCCTCCTATTAAACACATCTTCATCATCTTTCACTAGAGGTTTATCCACTTGGTTTAACCAATGTGAATGATCTGTATTAGAGGATAAATGAACCAAGGGAGGTTCAGAGAATGATCATTCCCTTAAGATATCTTTTGACTGAGAAAGTGTTTCACCCGTTAATGAAAAGGCATCAGAAATGACTGGCCTTGTGTTTGAAAGTGCCTCGAGATAGGAGGGATTTATTGTTGCTACATTTTCAATTATAAAATTGTTTTGAAAATGTGAAATAGTAATATGGATTGGACTTTTGTAGTGAATTCCATCATGGGGAGGATCACCATGATGGATTACAATAAGGGATAAATATTCTTTCTCCTTGGTCTTCTAGCCACACGAAGGGTTGCCGTGGATCTCATCCAAACATAGACACTCTGGATTGACCGAATTTTTACAAAGCAAGCCTTCCAGATGATTTGTTTAATGAGAAACTTCATAATTACAACTACAACTCCCAAAATATGGTAATGAAAGGGTAGGATATTGAGCAGCAATAGATAAATGTATGAGGGCTTCAATAACTCTATCATTAAGAGGAGCTGAATCAAAGATTGACTCTTGATTTTCCAACTGTATTTAGTGAGATTTATTTTTGGATGTTCTATTATTCCTAGTTGGGGCCACATGATGGGAGAAGTGGTTATAATGGGAAGGTTTATGTTCCAACCTTGAAATAGTTACTGGAACGGACCGATTAACTCCAAGTGGAAAGGGTGTTTGCTTCTGATCCTGTTGTCCATATGAAATAGGGAAAAATTCCCCATGACCCTCTTGGACTGGAACATAGGTATATATCTACTCCGGGCTGACATACTGATGTGTCATCCCATGTGTTGGGACATATTTATATGTGTATTTTCCCAATACTTCCGAAGTAGTTAAAATATCCTGACATGCTTCTAGAATATTGGCAGGGATATGCATCTGTCGTTTCACCATTGATAAGATATTTTTGTTGACTTCAGCAGTTGGAACATGAATATACATCCATTATGTATTTGGAGTAGGTGTATGTTCCTGCTCCTGTCCTCCTTTTCATGTCAATGGATATTGAAATTACTCAAGCATAGGGGTAGAGAGTTGGGTCTGGCCCAAAGTTGTCATCGGAGCTTTTCGACTGACTTTTTGAGTGCTACCTAAAAAGATTGTTGGCAGGATTGATGAAAATTGGTAGGTGAATGTGCATGATGGATATTTTTCGTAATGTATGTTTGAAGATCTTCCTTCTATACTGGAATACGAGACTACTAATAGAATTGGTTATTGTAAACAGGTGTATGTTCTTGTTTACCAGTTTCCACCATAATAGATTGTCAGGCCTCTTTAAATGTAGTCAGATGAGAATGATGACTGGATGATAACATGTGAGCAGGTTTATGTGCTTGTTCATGATAAACCACTGGATTTATCTGGTGGGATTGGTGGCTTGCTATCAGATGATCCTACTGAGCAAAAAAATTAGAACGGACAAGTGTATGTGCACACTTGTTGTTTGTCATCAACTTTGGTTGATGGACTTCTTTAGAAGAGGAAGAGGTGAGAACCTACTCCCTATTGAACAGACGTTTTCCCTGGAAGTTTTTATTGTGTGCCCGGGTCTGAGAGACCTGAGCCAAACGTCTAGAGGCAGTACCCCCATCATGTTGGGGATTCACTACCGCATGATTCTGGCAGCAATTGCTGGTGGTATTCCTTGAGAAGGACTCTTGAATTCTTGAATTGAGTCCTTGAGTGACCTCTTGATCCACCTACATGTAGTATGTGAGATATTGATTATTGCGTTCCAGGGATAAAGACCCAAAATGGTTAGAGACGGTGCTTGGCACTGTTTCAATCCTAATAATTGGTCATTGTTGGCCAGATTATCGAGGATTACTATTGACCTGGAGGGCCTGTCGAGTAGCCTCTAATGTCAGGATTATACCGTGCTAGCGATATTCCTTCACCAACACATTAGACTTCCAGAATTGAAGATTCTGGGTTGGTGATAACATCCTTCCTGTGGATGGAGATCCATCTTGAGAAGTAGTCGAGAAGTTCATAGATGTTGTCTTGGAGAAAGTCATTCTTTGGTTTGAAGGGAGTTCTGTGAAAAACTGAGAACAATGACAAACTTTATTAATGCAACATCCTTTTATATGGATACATGCATGATTAATTCATTTTTCTACCCTTCATTTATCAATTTACAGGGGTCGATCATGTGGGTAAAATTATTAACTTGGGTAAGGATTCACGTCGGGTTCACCATTTTTGTTTTGTTGTTCCTTGAAACCTGTTTTCTATATTTAAGAATCACTATTTTCAAGTGGATTCCATTGGATTTATTCATGGAACTGGAAACTTTAAATAGTTCTTTATCCAAAAGGGGACCTTATTTCCAAAGGCAGGTGTTTGTTAAATTTTGAACTTTATGAAACATAAGAACGTGCATTGGTCGAGAGGATGGGTGGTCGGACTCATCACACCCTTTTTAGGGGGAATTATTGTCTACTCTGGGACTCTCTTTTTAAAATTAAAATATTTTCATGAATCCTTATTAATTCAACATGTATATCATAAGTATCCATTGGAATTTTCAATCACTTATTAACATGCATAAAATTTTAGAATCATCATTATGCATTCATGGTTCATCATCAATGGAAACATCTATATGTATTAGAGGTTTTCCATCGATGGTATCCGCAAATATACCGATTAGATATTCTTTCATCATCATTATGATGATACTAGTCTATAAGACACTCAGTTGGGCACACATGAATTTATGTTCATCTAGGGAGATTAAATTTTGTTTTAATCTTGGGATCATGCTCATAAAATGTGCACCTATGTATCCTTGTGAAAGGAATCATAATCCTCGTAGTTTAGTTCCTATTAGTAGGAAACATCATTCCTTTTTAAAGTGATGTAATAAGGACCCTTAAGTGGAAGGTACTTAGTTGAAACTTAGTGTGAGACTTATGCTGAAGCAGCCCAAGGAACATGAAAGGGATATGGGTTTCCTAGCAAGATCAGACCCTATAGGGAATATGGACCAAATAGAATAGGGTTGATTTGAAGTTTTGGGATTGAACTTAAAGGACTCTTCCTACATATCCCATATGGATTGGAATTAAAGCGCACGTAGTTTGGTTAATATCAATAGAGAGTATATTCTTATGAGAGAGATGATTTTGGGATTACTTCCTAAAAAAGGATGCCTCCATGATTTGAGGATTGAATTTGGGGCTTATTTCCAAAGGAGGATGACCAAATTGGGAAAATTAGGGTTGGATATCTGAGGAGGATATCTAATGTGCTCAGGCTATGATAGAGCTTCCTACGTATCCTGTTTTGAACAGGAATTAGAGTTCTCATAGTTCTTTGCAATGAGTGTTTGTGCATATGTTGTAACTGTCACATATCTCTAAGTCCATGTGAGTCATGCTCGGTGTGAGAAACAAGAGGATGTGAAAGATTCAACAATGACACTTCACACTTTTCCTCCTCCTCTAATGGAAGAGGGCGCATCGACCGTGGAACAAGGTGAGGTGACGAGCCTTCCCTCTATTCTATTTACATTGGACAAGGGTTCAATTTATGGAGGAAGGGATGAAGGTGAGGGGATTATACCAAGATGGTTGCCCTGAAATTTGTTCTGGTAGGGTAGGGAGACTTATCTTATACATGCGTGGAATAGAAATTGCGAAGTGTACCTTTCCTACAAGATACCTGAGGTTCTGGGTTGCCTCTTTGAGAAGGGCAAGGCCAGTAACCAACCATCCTCCAAACCGGGAACTTCCCAACACTATTTCGGGGAGAAAAGTCCATGTGACTATGGATATTCAAACCCAAAAACATCCCATTAATTTTAACCCCATTCTGAAAAAAATGTGGGAAACCTCTGACTGTGGAAATACAAACCCAAATTGGAGACACACTGATGTGCCTTACCCAAAGGTTTGGGAAGTCAGGAGGTTTTGGTGGAGGCTTCAAGTTAGCCCCTTTTAGATATGGGAACCAAGGAAGGAGATACCCTACTAGGGATGGATTTAATGAAGGATACATGAGCTGGTCACATAGGTACCATGAGCAAGTATTCCATGTAGGTACCCTGCATTGCTTTATCACGCAGGTATGGCATGAAAATGAACCGTACAGGTATACCGTGTAGGTGAGGTGTGTAGGTATACCACGCAAGTAATTCACACAGATAGACTGCGTAGATATAAATATAGACTAAAGAATGTGAAGAACTTCAAAATATGCCTATCCCATTTTAATTATCTCTTCTATAACAGTTTAGAGAGTCACCTAAGACAATTCCAGAGATCCAGGTGAAAGAGCTACGTAATGGGAGATTTTGAGAATCGTTCACTTTTTTCAGTCATGAAATGGGGTGCCCAAGGGCTCTATTTATAGGCACAAATGTGCCTTGTCGAAGAGATGTTTTCCCGCATAGGTACTTCGTGTAGCTCCAATGTGCAGGGGCTCTGCATAGGGATATAAAACATCTCCTGGTGCAGAGGTCAGTCGCATAGGTCGGCCGCGTAGCTCGGTGAAGGTACATCATCTAGAATCGCTTTGGGAGTATTATGGATTTTTCCTTTTTACTCTTTTAATATTTCTTTGGGATTTGAAATATCCAAAGGTTTTCGATCTTTTTTGTTACTTTCTCATGTAGTGTCAACAGTGGTGTTATATGGTCTCCCGTGCAGACCACCTATTTCTTGGGAATAGGTGGGCGATGCAGCTTTGGTTAGACCGAGTCTGGTTCAGGAGGCCCTGATAAAGATTAATGATGTGTGATGGAATTTGGTTATAGCCTAGAGTCGACATAAATCATATGCATATTGGAATCGTCTTCTTTTGAAACTTTCCGTTGGTGACGGTGTTTTCTTTAATTTTTCTCCTCAGTTGGGTCACCATTGACTTGGAAAACATGGAATGTTAGCTCTAAGATATGTTGGACCATTTGAGATCACTGAGCTGCTTGGCTAGTTTGCTTATTGATTAGCATTTCCATCTCAGTGGACTGACATTCATGATGATTTCCACATATCACAGCTCAAGAAGTATCACGCTGACCCATCTCATGTTATAGGTTGGGAAGAAATTGAGTTGGAGCCAGAAGTTTCTATTTTAGAGAAACCAGTTGAGATCGTTTACTGTTAGACAAAGTTCTTACATGGGAAATCCATTCCATTGGTTGTAGTTATATTGAAAAAAGGATTAGATTCTCATGAGACATGGGGACATGAGTCGTTGATGAGGTTGAAGTGGCCTCAACTTTTTCCAAGGATTACATATTCCACATGACTTCTCTGGGATATAAATTCCTTATGCTGGGGAAATTATAAAATCATGTTACCTTGATTGGGTATGTTTTCCCCTTTTCTAAGTTCCCTTCTGGTTTTTAAAATCCTTAGAAATGTTTTTCTGGGTTTACTGCAGACTGCAGAATAGGTACACACTGTGTACCTGAAGTACACATTGTGTACAAGGTGTTGTATGTGAATCGTGGACTGGGAGATCATGTGTTTAATGGAGAGATCATGATGTGAGCTTGAACATGTCGTGTACCTAGTGTAAACGTCGTGTATGGGTTAAATAATAGATTTTTATCCGAAGAGGATGGGGTTTTCGACATACTTATCCTACATGGACTACACGTAGTGACCAAAGGGTACACGTCATGACTCTCCCTAAACCAAGGTTAATGTCATGCATTTGGAACTTTCTCTCAGTCTATTATTTCCATAATTCATTTCAATTGATCCTAGGCTACTCCTAGGTGATTTTTAGAGGCACCCCTTTTTCGAGATTGATCCAATTGTCTTCGGATTTTTGTTGCATCTACGGTGCGTCTCTCTTGAGCCGTTGTGAGATCTTGTCTCGAAGGCCATTCCATTGCCAGTTTCGGTGAAGCAAACATTATTCCTCAAGGTATATGGGACGTCCTCTATATTCAAACCACTTTTATTCTATTTTGAATCAATCCTTTGAGGCACAGGTTGGATTATAGGGCCTTCTTTGAAGGTGTAGTTGGGTTTTGTTGCTTTTGCATTTTTTTGTGGGGGTGTGTGACTTGAACATTGAGTTAGGTGGTTCCATATATAGCATATTATAATGATCCTATTTCCTAATGCATTATAAATTAATTTATGAAATTGTTGTGATTGATTGTGTGTGTTGAAAAAGGGTTTTGAATGAAAAATACGGTTTCCCTGGATTTTTATAAATTGATTGTGAAATGGTTTTGAATGGTTTTCAAAACATTGATATTGAATTGTGAAATTGAGCACATGGGTTACCTTGGGTACTTAGGTGGATGTTTTATCTTGAGGAAACTATTCATTACTTTGTGATTATCAAGGAGTTTTGTACTGGAAATTTCCTCTGTTTCCTAGGATTATTTTTCTAGGGGACCGATATTGACATTGGGGGGGGGGGGTGATTACTCTTGGGGTTTTCCTATCCTTACTAGACTCAATGTTTTAGGATCATATTAGTGCACTTTATTATTCTTTTACAAGTAGTCCGGTTCTTAGACCTGTAGTATTACTTGGTGATGTGATACCCATGATTTTGTTTTTTATTTAATGGATTTCGGAGTTATCCTTGATATGCATGTTTGTCCTTGTGGAAAATGGTATGAAAAAATCTACTTGAAAAATGATATAAATACTTTTTTTAGAACTGTGGAAAATGGAAAATTTACCATGTTTTTGATAAAACTTCTTTACTTCTTATGATTCTGTGTTATATTTTAAAAATGATCATACAAGACTTTTTATACGTTGACTTGTTAGGGAAGTCCTAGGTGGGAACCTACTGGTACTGTTACCTCCCACCCCACGCACTGCTTTATTGGTGCTAAGACCTTTGATTTTATTCCAGTATAAGGAATGGTAAGGCACCGTATTGAGGTGGTGAGGTTCATGTCAGTTGGGATGGGTAGCTGGTGGTGAGATGGTTGTTGTTCATCCATTCCATCATTGGAGTAGCTATTTGGTTTTGAGTCCCTTACAGTCAGACTTGTCTTTTAGAGTTATTAACCACTATTTCTGTTGTTCTGTTTCTATTTTTTTCTTATAGTTATGACATATATATTTTTTAGTCTTATACTATTCCTTTATTATTCTATATATGTATTCCATGTGGTTTTTTAGGTTGGGTGAAATAATTGCCTCAGTTTTTTTCTTTGATGCTCGGGTGCTTGTCTCCAACCCATGGGGATTGGGAATGCCCTTCAGGTATATGACAGATCAGGTCAGGTTCTAGGATTGAGGGAAAATCATGTCAGTTCATTACATGTATTCAGTACCTCACCTCCTAAATCTGTTATCACCATGTGATCATAGGAAACTTATTGAGGGGTAAGAGACATTTCTATCTAGTCCCAATGTAAAATATCAGGTAACTTTTAAATAATAATTTTTCATATTTATTAATATTTAGGAATTATATTTTACCTTAAAGGGACTCTATGATCGATTTCATACCCAATACAAAAATAATTTGTTTCTCCAAAATCTAATGCTGCACACAAGTCTAACTTATACCAAAAAATAATATATTATTAACATTATTTTTTAAAGTTGTAGTTATTTCATAACCATTAGAATAGAAAGAATGATTCATATTAACTAAATTAATAAAATTGGGTTTATAAATGTTTATATAATGATTTATTTTTTGTAAAATTAATTATAGATGAAAATAGAAACCAATTGAATATAAAAGAATCATCTTTCAGAAAAAAACTATTTAAATGAAAACAATCGAGTTAATGAAATAATAAAATCACAAATGCTGGACTAATTAAATAAATATATATGTGATATATACGATGTAAATTTTAAAATTAAACATATATGTTATCTACGCATTATATAAGATCAAATTCATTTTTTCAGGTAAATGAATTATTTTTCAAAAAATGTAGTTTTACAACCTTCTGATGGAAAACCACTCTTAAATATGGTTTTCATTAGTTTTTTATGTTATATTTGACAAAATATACATCTTATTTCGAATTAGGATATATAAATATTCTTTGTTCTAATTTTTGGTATTTTTAGAGTTAAATTTATATTTTAATGAATAATACAAAATACTACATTTCTAATTCAGACTTCTTTTTCATCTAATTTTTTATATTGTTACATTATCTATTTACATGGTTTGATGGTGTCATTGAATAATTTTTTGATTAGTTAATCCAATTTAGTTCACTACACGATTATTTAAATTAATATTATGTTGAAAAACTATGTGAAATTTTGAACGTTGTACTTTAAGAACCTGTTTTCTCATTCTCCCAATGGGATTAATTTTTAAATAATTTTTTCCTATTATATTTGTTGAATTTATAAAAATAGAAATCATATTAAAAATCATAAGTTTCAAATTATATAAATAGGTCCCTTTTATATTTGGATATTACAAATAGTAACTTTAGTAATTATTTTTATTACCACGGTTAAAGTATAATCTTGTAATTAAAGATAATAATAATATTATTATAATTTGAAACCACCGTAACACATTTCATAATTTAATTAGAAAAGTTTCTTCCAAAAATTAACATCCTATGGATTACTTTAGTACCACTGGGAGACACTTTCATGACTTTAATGCATTTATAATATTATATTCAATGAATAGTCATTTTTGTTACACATTTGCTATTAAAAAAGTAAATTGTTTTAATATGGAGTTATATAGGATATCTATTCGACTATAAATAGTATTTATAAATATAAAATTATTTCCTATATCATGGTACTTTATTTATAATTTTTATGAATTAAATAACTAAATTTAATTGTGACACAAAGATGATGGTGTAATAGATTTATTAAAGAACGAGTAAAATAAATGGTATAAATAATATTAAAATAAAACTAATTTGATATATTTGATGCCATCCAAGAATTTTATGTATTACTAGGAGATGTTTTTATTATTTTAATGTTGGTTTTCTAAATAAATTAGGTTGTTATGAGTTTTTTAAAAATTCAAGTATTAATAGTGTCAAAATTGACATAATTCATAACTTAAAATATAAAATATATATTTAAATGATATAAAATTTATAAAAATCCATAAATTGAAAAAACAATGTTTATATAACTCCAAAAATATCGTAAATGTCTCATTAATTGGTCATTTTCCATGATTTAGTAATTATTTTAGCTATCAATGTTTAAGTTACTAGACAAAACAGTACGAGTTAAAAAGGATAAAAGAAAAATATATGGATCGAAAAATATTAAAAACATTATAAAATTTTAATTGTATAATGTTTATTAGACCCAAAATAATCATATATTATAAATGAATTAGTTTTTAACCATTGGGAATCTGAATTGAATTCATATTAGTGTAATACTTTTAATAATTCCATGGGTGCCCCTCTCCTCTCCTCTAAAAGACACCCATTCCTCTTTATTCATTACACTTAGAAAACCAGTTGGTTCAGACAATATATTTGAAAAACCATTCCTACAGTCTAGCCTCACATTATTTAGACATTATTTTATGTATAACACCATACGTATAGGTGATAAGGTAGTCTTTAAAGGGGATCAACTGATAAAGAGGTATCATTTTTATTTAAGTGTTTCTATTTTATTTCTTCTTAGAATTACATAAAATATCCTCCAAAAAATGATTATATAATAACTCCATTTTCCTCTATTATGTTTATATCATAACATAAATCTTTCTCCAATTTCATCAAATGGAAAATACAAATTTCATTCATGTGTACGACAGACTACCGACTTACGAACTGTTATAGTTTCATATTTCATTTCCTTCTATCAAAAATATTTATATAGATTAAATTAATGTTTATATATAATTTTCAAGAAATATTTATCATTATTAGATAATAATATATCCATTATATTCTTACTTTATATTCACAAAAAAATGATAACATCATTCGGGTGTACATGTGAACTTTTACCTCCACGAAGCTATGCGAATCTTTTTTATTCATCACATCACTTGTATGATATATATATATATAATTATATTTAAATTATTATTATTATGTTAATAATATTATGATAATTATGTAAATTAAAATTATAAATCAATGAAAAATTAAAACGTTACTCATGCACACGTATAATCTACCGCCTCCATGATTATAATGTTGTTCATTTTTCATTACCCGAATTAATGGTTTGATTTAAAAGTATAATGGATATATAAAAGTGATTCTTATTCAATAAATATTATTTTTGAGATGATGTACTTATGACCACATTGACTATTGACATCATTAAAAGTTCATTTTCGACTAAAGTACTGAATATCGACAAAATGACTAATATGAATTTGAATAATTATTAAATTACAATAACATGATAATAATTGATATAAAATGTATAATAAATATGAAAAATGTTCTCAAGAAATTATAAATTATCCTATTTTTATTATTCATGATGATAAAGAATGTACAATATGATTTAGACTCGAGGTAAGGGACTTCATCTCAATATCCATTCCTTGAGACATTTCTTGATAACATGCACATTTATTCTTTTATAAGGTATATATAAAGACACTATGACATTTCATATCCATATTGGATCTATAATAATGTTATTTAATTTTTTGGTAAATGTATTAATTCATAGATATTAATATTTAAATGTCCAATTAGGTTTGGGACACCTTAAATTTTTAAATATTTAATTACCAATTATTTTTCCACATGATATTAATTGACATATTTATTATAATCATATAAAATAATTTTAATATTTTTTTTATATTTTTAATTTGATTTAATGGTTTTAAAATCTAATCTTTTATGTTTTTTAAAAGGAAGTTTTTAAAAAATGACAAAATGAATTTATTTTTTAATGTATATGGTGACAAAAACATCTCCACCAATGTAATAATTATTTAATAATTGTATTTTTTTACAACTCTTATTGTTTTTAAAAGGAAAAGAAATCCATTTTTTCTTTTTGGGGTATCTTGGTATTGAAATGGGGTTCTTAAATGAAAATGGAGTTTTTATATGGAAATGTTTTTCATATGCAATTAGAAGATGTTTTCAAAAGGGTATTGTGGTAAAAGAGTTTTATTCATGAAGTGGTACTTGATCATTATATGAAATATGTGAGCGCAATATAGCTTATACGAAGGGTTTAGCCACCTTATAGGTTATAGGGGATCCCAACATATCTTATATGACGGTTTGAACCCTAGTGTAGCTCACAAGTGAGCCCATTATAACTTATATGAAGGGTTTCACCCCATTATCGCTCACGGGAGAGCTCGATATAGCTTATAAGAAGGGTGATAACCATTATAGATCTTCAATTCATTTGGTAATAAAAGTATTAGATGTTGGACATATATTTATTCCAATTTAAAGGGGTTTGAATGAGTTTTATGTATATTATTCTCTAATTCACATAAAAGAGTTTTAATTTCATGCTCGTGGTTTTAGTATTTTTCATTGAGAAAAAAGTATGAGTGTTATTCATGAGAACATGTTTTTTTATCAACTCAAATAAGATTAAAAGGGTTACCATGTTTTAAATAGACTAATGGATTTATTTATTTTTATGTCCCTTTCTGGGATTTTTGTGCTCATCCCACCTTTTTAAATGTTTTCATACGATTTAAGGGAGAATAGAGTCAATGATAGAATCATGGAAATGTTATGATGATTAAACATGAAAAGAAACCATTTTTATTTTTAAAAATATTTCTGTTATTGAAGAAATAAATACTACTGTAAGTATCCACTTATGTTTCTATTATTTTTTATGAAATAGTTTTGCGATAATTATCTAAAGCGCTAAACCAAAAAATAAACTCACTATGAATTCTTGACTTAACTGAAGATTATGTAATGTATAAGGTTGGGGCCTTATAGTTCGTATCAAATGTCAGTTTAGAAAACTTTACAGGTTTGGATGGTTTTAACTTCTTTCCTTTAGAGGATTTTACCTTGTGGTTAAGTTAAAATGATGTATCATTTCAAGATTACCTTATTGATTCATCTAAAGTATATCTATTCAGAATGGTTTTCCGAAGAGGAAATAAAAAAGTAGTAATGTAAAGGCATCAAGAGGAAAAATACCATTCAAATCAACATTATGAGGTTGTTATAATCTGAAATGAATAGTTTGTTACACTAATGGAAATGTTGAATCAGTCTATAAATTGTGGGGGTATCCATTTAAAATATCATCTAGACCAACCATTGAGGTATATGTCTGTAGTGGAAAATTCTATGAGGAAACTTACCCCATCATTCAATGGATCATCTGACCATGTGGTAGTTTCCAAATGGATAAATACCCAGGTAATGGTATTTGAAGTCATGTGATATTTGGAACGTCAAAATGAAACTCTTTACATATATAGTTTTGAAGGTAAAGATGATCGATGTTGGTCAATGGTTAGGAATTATGGAGAGAAAAATGATCTTGATGTCATTGAAAGGGGCGATTTTAAGGACATTTTCTATGAGAAATATATCCCTAAGGTTTTTTTCCTTAGTATGGAGACATAATTCATGGAATTAAAGAAAATGGATGATGATTCAGTTTCTATGTATGAAGTGAACTTCACAAGATTGGACAAGTATGATCCAAATTTTATTTGAGACACTAAAAGAATAATTAATAGATTTTACACATGATTGACACCAGGGATACAAAGAGCTCTGGTCTCTCAAGAATATAAAAGTTATGAAAAAGTGGTTCGTTGTGTTGAGAATGTTGAAATTGAGTTTATCAAAAATTACATGACATGATATGATAAGATTAAGAAATGGTCAATGTGTTAGTAAATGTATAAGTAACCAACTACGAATTCTAGATGTAATCATAAAACCTGTTCCAGGTGTGGTAAAATACATTTTGGGGAATGTATGTCATGATCTGGAAAGTGTTACTGGTGTGGTAAGTTTGGCCACAAGGTTCATGACTTGAAGAAAAAGGGTTCTAAATAGTCCAATAATGAGATAATAGATATCCAATATACCGTAATATGCTTTAGCTACAATGAGTTGGGACATTATGTAAATAATTGTCTAAAGTTAATTACCTCGGGAGGAGATCATTAGGATCTGAAACAAAAAGTTCCAGAAAAATCATTTGATTCTACTACAGTTGATGTTGTTATATGGGGTGATGTTATGGAATCTCCTAAGAGCTCTGTATTTTTCGAAGGATAACCATATGTTCAAGGTTTTATACACACATTTAGAGGTTTTATGTGATGTTATAATAAGTTATTAAGGACCATTCTAGGAGATGTTTTATGGGTTTATTTTTATGTAAATATTTTGTTTAATGAGAAAGTATACCTTTAATTTTTTACCACAATTTTAATATATTCATATCCTTTTATGGTTTGTGATGTATAACTTTCCACTTACTATGTTCTCTATCACTCTCTATTAGCCTTTGAGAGTTAGTTTTATCATCCATGTTCATGTTTTCCAACATGGAACCCTAGTATATTATATCTCAGGTGACATTTTTTAACTCACTTTCTTTCATTTAAAATAGAATATTTTCTAACTCTTTTTCTGATGAGATATTTCAATAAAGTAATTTTGAAAATTAATACCCTATTTACCAAGCCCAAATTTAAAATAGCGAGGATGCAATTGTGAAAAGGGGGAATGATACAACATCCTAGGTTATTATAGAATAATACCCTTTCACATTTATTAATATTTATCAATTATATTATATATTAAAGGGTATATATGTAAAATAGAATACCCAAAACTCAATAACGTTTTTCTCCAAAATCTTACATTACACACAAGTCTGAGTTATACCGAAATATAATATCTTATTAATATCATAATTTTATGTTATAGTTATGTCATAGCCATTAGTAGGACATGAATGAATGATATTATCTAAATTATGAAAATAGTGGTTACACATGTTTTTCTAATTATCCATTTGTTATAAAATTAATTAGAAATGAAAATAAAAACTAATTGAATATATAAGATGCGTTTTTTTTCTGAAAAAACTATTTAAATGGAAATAAGTGAGTTTATAAAATAATAAAATCTCTATTTATATATTTCATTATAGAAATATATATGTTATATATTCAATTTAATTTTAAAAATTCAAGTTATATGTTTTTTAGACATGATATAAGAACAAATACAAATTTTCGGATAAAAGAAAGATTTAAAAAAAATCAGTTTACCGCCTTTTGATAGAGAACCCCTTTTAAATTTGTTTTTTTCACTTTAATATGTTAAATTTGTAAAAATAAACATATTATTTTAAATTGTGACATCAAAATATCATTTGGTATAATTTTTCGTATTAGTCTACTTAAATTCATTTTTTAATGAATAGGGAAAAAATACTGCATTTTTAATTTAAACTGTTATTTCTTCTAATTTATTTAAATTTTTATGTTATCCATTTAGAAGGTTTTATGGTATAAAAATATGAATTTATTATAATTTAATCTATTTTAGTTCATTATATAATTTTTTAAATTACAATTAAATACAAAAACTATGTGAACTTTTGAATGTTTTACTTTAAAAGCCCATTTTCTCATTCTGTCAAGGGGATTAATTTTTAATTAATTTAATCCTATTATGTGTTTTGAATTTTAAAAAATTGGATTCCTTATTTTTAGTGATATATTCCAAATTATGTAAATAAGTTATTTTTATTTTTGGACATCATGAATATTAACATTAGTAATTATTTTTATTATCATGATTAAAGGTAAATCGGGTAATTAAAGGTAATAATAATATTATATTAATATAAAACTACCCTAAAACACGTTCTAAATTAAATACATGAGATTATTTAGATCATGAACATCCTTGGGTCTATTTTTTGACCACTTAGAATCACTTGGATGAATGAAACACATTTACAATATTATATTCATTGAATAGTCATTTTGGAAACACTTTTAAAAAAAAGGTAATGTATTTTAATATTAAGTTATACATTGGATCTCTTTGAAAATGAATAGTCTATATAAAAATAACATGATTAACTATATCATGGTAATTTATTTATGATTTTGAGGAATTAAATAATTAAATTTAATTGTTTCACAAAGATAATGCAATAATACATTTATTGAAGAAATAATCAAATAATTGATATTATTAACATTAAAATAAATAAAATTTTATATATTTGATTCCATATACGAGTATTATGAATTCCTATGACATGTTAGTGTTGAGATAATATAGGTTTTTCTAAAAAATCAAGTTGTTATGATTTTTGAAAAAAAATCATGTAAACAATTCTGTCAAAATTGAAATAATTCATAACTTAAAATATAAAATATATAATTATATGATATAAAAAATATAAAAATAATATATTTTCCCATAAATATTATAGAAGTCCAAAAATGTTTTTAATGACTCATTTATTGGTTTTTTGGAATGACTTAGTAATTATTTTAACTCTCTTATTGTACGTTACTTGATAAAACAGTAAGAGTTAAAAAGGTTAAAACAAAAGGATAAGTTTTAATAAATACTAAAAAGTTGTATATTTTTAATAGGATTATTATTATTAGAAACCAAATCATCTTATCATTGAAATAAATCAGTTTTGGTCCATTTGGAATCGAAATTGAATTTATTTTAATTTAATACCTTTAATAATTCAATGGGTGTCGCTCCCCTCTCCTATAAAAATGCAGACATTACTCTCTATTACATACACTTCAAAAACAATTTTGTTTGGAAATTATTTTACTAAAACACTTACTATAAAATTTCCCCACATTCTTGAGGACCTATTTTAGGCAGAACACCCTCTAAGAGGTGTTAAAGTGTTCTTCAAAGGTGATCAACTGAAGAAGATGTATCATATTTATTTAAGTATTTCTATTTTATTTCTTCTTCCACTTCTTAAAATCTCCTCCATCCATGATGATATAATAACTCAAATATAAAAAATATTCTAAGATGATATTTTTTTAATATCATCACCTAAATCCATCACTAATTTCATCAGATGGGAAATGAAAATTTCATCCGTGTGTATGGTAGACTACTACCTACTGAATCGATGTAGTTCATTTGTCATTACCTTATCTCAATACTGGTAATAATGGTTGAATTATTGTTTATTTTTTTATTTAAATATTTATCATTATTGTATAATAATATATCATTTATGTTCTTACCATCCTTGTACATATAAATGACAACACCATTCATGCGTACGTGTGAACTATCACCTCCATGAAGTGATGTGAATCGTTTGTATTCACACCTGACTTTTATTATATATATAAGTTTATTTAAATTATAATTATCATTTCAATAATATAATTATCATTCTAGAAATATAAAAATATAATTACCTCATTTTCATGATGATCAATGAAAAATTGAAACTTTACTCATGCGTACATATGGCCTACTATCTCCATGATTATACCGTTGTTCATTTTTCATTTCCCTAATTAATGGTTTATTTAAAAGTATAATATATGTATAAAATTTATCCTTATTTCATTAATATTATTCTAGAGATGATGGACTTATGAACATAAAAACTATTTACATCATACCAAGTTCATTTTCGACTAATGTACCAAATATCAACAAAATGTACGATATTAATTTAAATGATTATATAATTATTATAACTAGATTATTAGTGATATAAATGGAATAACGAACATGAGAAATTTTCCCAAGAAATTATAAGTTTACCTATTTTTAGTATTCACAAAGATAAATAACACAAGGGATGATTCGTACTCGAGGTAATGGACTTCATCTTAATGTCAATTTACTAAGTATTTTTTGGATAATCTACACCTTTATTCTTTTATAAGGTATATATTTAGCCACAATGACATTTTATATACATATTTTATGTATAATAATTTTTTTTAATGTTTTGTTAAATTTATTAATTCATATATAATAATATTTAAATGCTCAATGTTGTATGGGACACCTTGAACGTTAAAATATTTAATTACCAAATATTTTTTTTCATGATATTAAATTTTGATATATATTAAATGGATATAAAAATATTTTAAAAGACATTTTTTTATATTTTAAATTTTATTCAATGTTTTTTAAAATTAGTCTTTTTATGTGTTTTATATGGATCATTTCGATAAACGAAAAAAGGAATGTTTTTTAACGTATACGACGAAAAAAAATTCTCCACTATCATAACCGTTATTTGATACATAGATTATTCAATAAGACATAATGTTTTTAAAAGAAAAAGACATCCCATATTCCTATTTTTGGTATCTTGATATTGAAAATTGGTTCTTAAATGAAAATGATACTTTTATAAGGAAATTTTTTTCATTAGGGATTAGAATAAGTTTTCAAAAGGTATTTGTGATAAATGTGTTTTAATCGTGAAATATTACTTGAGTATTATTTGAATTAGGTGAGCCCGATATAGATTATACTACGGGTTGAGCCCCATTATATCTCATAGGTGAGCCTGACACAGCATATACAAAGGGTTGATCCACATTGTATCCCATAGTTTATCCTGTTATATCTTATATGATGGGATGAGACACATTATAGCTCATAGGTGGGACCAATATAGCTTATACGAAGGGTGACCCCCATTATAGATCTAAAATTCATTGGGTAATAATAATATTGGATGTTAGCCATAAGGTTATTCAAATTAAAAGGGATTTTAAAGGATTTTATGTATATGATTATCTAGGTTATCTAAAAGAGTTTTAATTTCATGCTTTTGGTTTTAGTATTTTTCTTCGAAAAAAAGTACGAGTGTAATTCATGTGAAATTTTTTTCACTCATCTGATCAAAGAACATGAAATTTGTTACCAATTTTTAACTAGACTAATGGTTTTACTTATCTTTATGTCTCTTACTGAGATTTTTGTGATCATCACATGTTTTTATATGTTTTGATAGGATTTAATGGAGAATAGAGGAAAGTATTGAATCAAGGAAACATTATGATAAATAAACATCAAAAGATACCATGTTTATTTTTAAAAGTTTTTCTGTTATGGAATAAATGGATAAATATATATGTGTCAATTTTTATTTCTATAGTTTTGTTATATAATAGTTATGGCCTCATTCTCTAATTCTATAAACCTGAAAAGGTCATAAATTATAATTCTTGACTTAACTCAAGATTATATAATATTTGAGGCAGGGGCTTTATACACGATGAGAAGAACTAGATATCATATGGTGTTAGAGAATAAAGGGTGTTTTGAAATTTTTGAGGCTAATAGAGTTCACCTAGGTAGGTCAGGGACTTAGGACTTCATTGATAGTCCAATGGAAGGTACTAATATGATTGCATCTAGTGTGTACTCACATGATTGTTTGGAATTTACCCTGATTATGTATGATTTACCTTTTTATAATATTTTATTATGGTTATATTTTAAAAAAATAACTTACAGTTTTGTCACATTATTCTCCTGTAATCATTATTATGTCATGTTCATGATATTATGAACATTTTTTTACTTATGTGGTGATGTCACCATTTTTATTTGTGTTGAAGTTTTTCTAGTTGAGTTGGGAGTTTTCTATAAAATATATATTGAATTATGAAATTATGTTGTTAAAGGAAATGTTAATGCCAATATTTTAAATGATTCTTTAAAAACATTTTTTAATTTAAAGGGTTAGTTTTCACAAAATGATCAAGGAATGTTCTTCATAATTATAAAAAATCAATTTCTAGTTATATTATCAAACTAGTGTCTATATTCTATCTTGGTAAATGAAATGCATAGACTCTATGGTGCTTACCTACTAAGCTATTTATGGGTACATTCAACTTGTTACACTCACTACCATTAAAACTGAGCTAATTTTACAGTTCTGGTTCTACCTATGGATCACTCTTGGAGTAAGATATTATTATTGCTTGATGGTGACCTCATAGGTAACATAGAGATAGTGTTTCGTATATAGGGGTTTATCTTATTATTTGGATACATCATAGAATATATCTTTATATTTTTAGATATGTTTTTTGTTTGTTTTTTGTTCAGTTGGATATTTATTTTGATATTATATTTTTGGTCTATTTAGGTTTGGTTTGTTAATTATTTATGTTCATGGAACTCTAATTCTTATATTAGTAATACCGGTCTTTTGATTGGAAGCTTATGCTACTTATTTTTGTAATTAGATGAAATTATCCCCAAAAATTGTAATTAATGACTCAAAAACTTTTAGTCATCCAATGGAGGATCTAAGGCTCTCCTTAGATATCTCAATATCTAGATCAAGTATCCAATATATTAAAAGCTCATAATTTCCAGTGATAATCATATTCTTCTTAATTTACCTCTAAAGATACCCATGTGAAGGTTGAATTTTAAAAATAAAGGCATTTGAATTTAACAATAAATTAAATTTTAATGAAATTAGAATGAAGTGGGTTCAATAAAGGATTATCTGTGAGAGATGGCTCATATTTTAATTTATTCTCATTACATAGTTGCTCCAAGATTTGGGTTATTGGGGATAGAGGAAGGTAGTGGATGTCCTTCAATATTTTATAAAATTAAACCAAATTAGTGGAATATTCATTAAATTATAGGGGTAGGAGGATGGGTTATGGTTTATCCACTTCAATGATGGGTCCATCACATGGAATTTAAATATAAAAAAAATCAAACAACTATTGTTCTAAATCATATTGGCCTCCTAAATCAACATTAACTAGAAACTCATATTACTTAACATCATATGGTCATTTTATAGATCTGTTAGAGGTCATTAACTTGATAATTTCATCCTCACCTGTATCCTAAATTTTAAAAGTTAGATGACTATGATTTTCTTATTCTTTTTCTTAAGCCACTTTTTGATAATCTATATATGAGAGGAAAGATTAAAAAATTCCCATTTGTATCCTCCCATTATCTATCATTTTGAAAAGATTCTCTTCTTTAACTTTTAATAAAACGTTTCTTATAGAATCATAAAATTATTTCTACAAGGGAAGAATAAAAAATCACTATAAAAATACCTATTTTACCTCAAAAATACGTTTATTCAATGAAACTAATATTTCAAAAATTTTTGATTTTTTTATTTTGAGTTTTTATGAAAAATAACAGGCTCCAGAATTTTTTTCCTCCCTTATAATAATACGAAATTGATATAAAAAGATGTTTGTGGAGCCCTAATCAATATTTTCTTATTTACCTAAGCATGCACCACAGTGTCAAACTGTGGGTGGATCTCTAGAAGAGGTCACTGACAAACACTGAATTCTTATTATCACCATTGATAAACTATCTAATTTAATACTAAATGATATATAAATATAATGTGGGTTGTAGGTTTATGTTTTATAATAATATGAAATTATAAATGGTAAAAATAAATAACTTAGTGAGGGAAATTAAAACATAATAGGGAGTTTATAGACATGTAGTCATTATTCATTTAAAAAATACACTTTTCAATATTATTTTATATATACCAATTATGACCTATCACACTGTAACCTCCAATGAAAATTTTCATTATCCTATACAATACCTATGCTTACAAAATATTCTCCCCCACATCATAACCACAATGCAACTTTATCATATAGACCACTATATCAATGAAGGAGAAGAATACTACTAATGGAGAAGATGGAAACAATAGTATAGAAAATGGAGTGACTAATCAATGAAATAAATTTAACCTCTATTGAATTTATAAAAATAGAATAAAGAGATGCATCGAAGTGAAATAACTTAATCATACCCAACTAAATTCCATCAAACAATAGGTTTTGATAGTTCTCTATTTGAACAGAGATATAAAATATTTACGGGGGAAAATAAAAAATAAAAAAAATTAGGTGATAAGAGAGAAATGATTATAATTTATCCTAAAAATGAATAAATATTCTATAAATAAAAATAACATCCCAATATAATAAAAACATAAAACCAATTAAAAGGATATGGATGTACAGATATTTGTGGATGAGGGGTGGCTCATGTTTTCTCATAATCATTCATTTTAAATTTGGTTTCTCATTAGACCATTAAATGGATGTGTCATGGCATTTGGTCTTCAATGATGTTATTAATTTATATATTATATTCCATGTCACCAAATTTCATGGTTCTCATACATGTTTATAAAATTTTAGGACTAGATTATTAGATAAATTATTTCTTGACATGAAGTATTTTTTAATTTTTATTCATCAGTTTATAATGAATTTACATTTATAAAAATGAATCATTCTCAAGAAGACACATTAAATTATATTTTCCCCATAAATATTTATTTATTCCATTATAATATAAATCATAGTAACTAACTTATTTCAACATATGAAACATAATCGAAACCCATCAAAACGATTAGAGGACATTGAGGCCCATATTTTGTGATTAATTTGGACCTCATATTATTGAAATCAACATTTGTTTTAGTTTAATGAAATGAATCCCAATGGGAATAAAATTATAAAAGTGTATTTTAAATTTACATTAGTGTATAAAATTGTATTTTTTAAATAAAATGTTAATATATGAATAAAAATTTAAAACATCTTTATAATAAAACCTAAATTATTCAAAAAAATTTAAAATTTGACAATTATATTTAAAATAAAAAAAATTTAGGACTAATATATTGATTTACATAAATAAAATTATTAAAATATAAGTTTTATTAGATAAAATTTTCATATGGTTTCCTTTCATATCCAAGGCATAAAAAATATTTATTTTTTGTATAAAAAACCACTTATATTACTTTTTTAAATAACATCATTAGATGCTACATTTAATTTTCAATGTAATTACTATGTTATTCACTATCAAATAAAACCTCTTAATGAATAAATTTTATTTGGCAGTTGTCAGTAAAGATATCTAATATTTAATAAAATTATTCTAAAGATTCTACATCAATAGAAGTATAGTCAATACTATTACTTAGTCAAATAATTTTGATTAATCTTGTGATTTTATTTTTATCATACCTTAAATTTGTTTTGATAAACTCCACCACTTTATGTTCTCTCATAAAAAGAATATAACTCATCCTGTAATGATCTTCAATGGAAGAAAAAAACAACTTTATCTATATGTTTTGGTATATTTCATTTTTTCACATAAATTGGTATGATCCATGTAATGAAAATTAGATTGCCTCTTTTTTATTTTTTAATACGAAATCATTACTATCATTCCACATAATAAATTATCACAAATCTTGTCTGTGTCCCACTAAAAAATGTAATATCAATCATGGACTCTACCCTTTGAGAGAACAATTATAACTCGTTAATGAATATATCCAATACTTAAATGCCGTAAACTAATAAATTCTTTTATAATAATAAGGAATTTTTTATTATTAGTGAATTGAAATAAGATTATATTTGTTCTCCATCCCTTAATGATAAATTTTCTATCCATTATTTTAATTAGAAATCCCATCTGATTGAATCTAACATCATATTATAATTAGTACTATTAACATACATTGAATAAATTTCATTAAATTCCATCCATACAAATAACTTCTATAATCATCAATTCATTTCAAAAAATGAATATATTTCGAATTCTTTTTTTATGAAAAGATCAAATATTTCTTTAAATCTGTAGCTCAATTAACATATCCCATCAGGTTCACCAAATAGTTTATGTTCCATGTCATTTAGGATGAATATCATCTTTTAACATTCAACATGTTGTTATTACTCCTCACATTAAGAATTTTTTTCCTAGATATAATTCTCAATATTTCTTTTTTATTTATTTAATACTGTAGATTTTTTTTGCAAAATTTTGGTCTCCCTAAATTATTTTATTCATGTGCATATTAGTATTTTTCATCCTCTTCTAAAATAATGCATTTATTTTGTAAGGAAATTATTTTCATTATTCTCACATATATCCTCCTTGAACATACATAAAAAACATTTTTATTCCTTAATTTTCTAACATCAATAACTTTACATCTAAATATAATGAAACAAAAACAATACAAAGTAGGGTTTCATTATTTTAGTTGAATAATATATTCTCATTATCCTCAAATATATTTTAAATTATTCTCCTTTTTAAAAAAATTCAACATCCTCTTAATAATTAATCACGTCACTTATGTATCCATATAATTTAATTATTATCATAATGAATATTGTAACCCCAAAAATCAAACTATTTATATAATTTTATGAAATTATTTTCTTTAAAACACCAACACATTTTAAAATTATCACCAAACTTTTATTTTCCATTCTATATAGCATGTGTTTCCCACACATTTGATGATTTTTTATAAAACATATAATTTATTTACCAATTTTTTGGGCAATTTACCATTTAATTATTTCTTTACAATACACATGCCACTTTGATACCATTATTATTTTTTCTATATCATAGATCATTATAATCTACAAATTCTACTTTAAATCCTTTTTTTCATTTCATTTTTTTCCATCTCAACATCATGACAACATCATATTATTTATCAATATGTTATTTATGATAACTTATAAAAGAATTATGATCATAAATTAACATTCCTTGTTTTGTAATTTTCTTCTTGAAATTAAACATTTTTACAAGATTTTCTCAAGAAGAAATACTTTCTATAATTCCCTTAAACAAATGATTAATTTTATTTTTGATCTAGTAATAATAATCTAAAGAATAACTAAAAAATACACCAATCTTTGTGGTTTTATTCCCATATAAATCAAGATCCTCAAGGTCACCTTAAAGATTCACATTGTGAATGAGAACTATATATAGTTGGATCTTCTTACTCAATTTCAGGTTTTAATATTTTTAAGACACTATCATTTCATCATCTAAATCTGAATTAAAATATATATTCTATACTTGGGAAAAAATATATTATTCACCCTCTTACTTATTTTAAATGTTAATTTTCTCAAAATTTGTCTGATTTTTTTTAGTTTTTAATTTTTTTCTAATTGGGAAACTTTTGTTATAGTTTTTTATAAAACCAGACCCTATTAATCACTTTTTTGAATCCTATTCTCCAATTATTGATTTATGTGACCTTTACACACTAAAATAAACACAATAGTAACTTTCTCTCAAATATTCCATTTTCATGTTTGAATTTTATCATTATATTCTATAATAATTCTTTACTTACACCCTCATTTTTCTGAACACATTCCACAATATCAGTCTTCTCCATTGATATAGATGAAATGTCAAGGTATTAATGGATTCATATCCCGTTTTTACATTATAATAATCTCATATATGAATAATGATATTTATAAATTATTGACATGGGGATTTAAATGGTTTCTTTTCTACAATTTAAAAACCGTTGGATTGTACAAGGTTGTAAATTATCATATGATTATATTTGCTATCCCAATATTTTTTATTCCCTCACTATGTTTGTAAATATAACTAATAACTTCAACAGTTCTATTTAAGAAACCATCGATATTTTTATTTGTTTATTTATTTAATACATAAAATATTATATAAAATAATTGTAATTATTCATTATATTCATAGTTTTATACTCTATCTGTATAAGTAATTTTATCCCCAATTGTCAAAATAATGTGAAATTCATAAATCACATGTAATTTTTTCTAAATATATCTACATATAATGAATTTTAGGATTTTTAATAATTTTTGGGTAAATTGTTTTTTATATCAATTGATGATTACATTATGGGATTAGTCAAAAGAATTTGGTATATAACAATGAATGAAATAAAAACCCATAGAGATTATTGTAGTGATATCATCTATTCTTTTGAATCTAGTAGTTATACAGATAAAAAATATAACTCATTTCCAATTTAAAATATTCTCTTTATCAACAACAAATGTATGATAGATTCACCAAAAAGAAAACTTTTCTCTAATAACACTAATTATTATCATATTCCCAAAATCTCCCTAGTAGTGGGGATTAAATTTTCGATTACTTCGTTAAAATATTGAATGGATTACATTATCATATATAAATGAAAATAATGGTCCTAAAAATTACAATTAAAATTAAAAAATATTACAAGTATGAAAATTAAATGCACAATCATAATGAATTTCTTTTAACAATGGGATAATCCATAGAGAGTAGACCTGTAATGAGAAGATGCACAAAAAATACCATTACACACTATATGTTATTAAATTTTTTATTTTAGTCCCAATATGTTACTAAGGGATACTTCCTCTTTCTTTGAATTTATTCAGTACATTAAATATGGGGATGAAAGAATAATTAACATGCTGGTCTCTTAAAAAGAAATATTTGAAAGATGTTTAGAAAATAATTTATAATGGGGTCTTCCCCATTAATCTACATCCATCAAGATCAGACCCATATCATCAATGAAATATATCATAGTTGTAATGTCTCTCTATGAATTATAAATGTAGTAATTTTGTTCAAAAAATAATTACTTTTTATTCATTGTAATTTTTTCATTTAAATATATTCAATTGTTCCAAAATTTATTATCTTATATATACCATTAGTATGTTTTTAATTAGACCATAATTTCATACCTTATAAAAAATTAATGTCACTAATATAATCCATGTAATGTATATAATTTAAAACTTATGAAAATAAAAATATTTTAAAATTTCAACTAATTAGTGCATTGAAATGTATAAGGATGGAATGATTTAATTTCAGGTTATATCTTAGTCCCAACAATTATGATATTCATTATTAATCTGTAAAATTTACATGGCCAATATCTCAACATATTTAAAACAAAAAAAATTATAGCATGATACATTCTGTACTAAAACAATCTCCATTTATGCATTTAGTTAAATCAACTTATTAAAACCTTGAAATATTACTTTGACAACTAGTTCTAAACTAATATTTTATCACAATATGCTCTATTATTTTAGATACGCATGTTATGAAGCAATTCTTACTTATCAAAAACAGAAAATCTATTAAATAGTATTGTTATGATGTAATGTTTTTATATTATGTAATGATATGAACACATATCCTATTTTATTCATATATGTCTCATACTATTATGTAATCATATAAAATCATAAAATACTAATATTAAATCCATAATTTTCTAAAATTGAAACCTAAAACCTATTTCTTGATTAGTATGGTCATGTTGGGATTTTTTTCTACTCCATAAAATCATCAATGAAACTCTTATTTACTTTATCAAAATTATGTACCTCTTAAATTTTTTTAAAATATATCTAAAAAATATCCATTTCTAATAAATTGTAAAAAATTTGTTTATATTATATGAATATCTATAATTATATATCTCCAATTTAAATTTTCTTTAGGTTACCATCTTAAATTATATAATTATTTATCATGATTTTATTTTTTTAAAATTATTCTTGAGGAAAAAATATCACAACTCATTGATTTCACATGTAAAATATCTAAGTGTGACTGAATAATCAAAGTATCATGATTGGATTTAATCCTTGAATGAGGGATTGAATTATATTGTAAGGGAAAAAAATTGAGTAGTTAGTTTTTATGATAATAAATATGAATTTTGTTTAAAAAACTAGGGGACTCATGAAAATATAAAAGATACTAGAGAAGTTATGAGAAACAATTCAAGGATTGTATGATAAGTGTGTTAAAAAAATTATAATGAATATAATTTTATGAGAAATATTTCCTAATTTCAATTAATAAACACAGAATGATATTTTTTAAACCTATCCAATAATGAAATATGTATTTGTAAATTGATGTTAAATCATAATTTCTTAAAGGATATCATAAAGAGGAAGTGTACATTGAGAAACCCAAAGGACATGATCATGGACATAATGCATGATGTGTTTTTAGGTTGAATAATTCATTTCATAGGTTATAAATAACTCTAAGAGAATTTTATTCAATGATTTACTCGTGAAAAAATCGATATATTTCATGAATGGAATAAAAGAAAATAAAATCTATATTATTGAACTAAAAATGGGTTACTTTTTTTTATTGTTTATTTTAGTGGAATTATATTTTTAATAGATGAATAAATTTTCTGTTAGAAATTTATAACTCAAATTAATGAGACATTATATATATTAATTCTAAGAACAGTTAGATACTTCTTGTGTCTTTATATTTATAAACAAATAGATCATATCAATCATTTATAAGAGTAACATGTATATGAAATGTTAAATATGTTGGTAATTGAGGATTAAAATCTAGTTTATACATTATTTTAAATGGGAAAACAAATATATAAAATGATGAATATGGAAATTAGTTTTATCAAAACTAGTTTTAGAAACATATATGGAGTTTTCAAACTGACGTATTTGAGACTGAATGATTCATATGTTATTACATTGTGTGTAATGTATATAAATATTCCTAAGGAATATAATTTCAGAGTAGTTATGGGGATTATATTTTATATCAATATATCAATATATTATGTTTGGAAATTTATCAATAACAGAAATCTTTATCTATTTTGTTATGATAACATGAATTCAATTAAATGAATTGATGATTGGAAGTCTATGCCCAGTATGGTAGTTTTCCTTAGAGAAACATTTGTAACATGGAATACTGAGATATATAATTTTTTTACTTCGATTAAAAAATTGAAATATATTACCAATAATTAGAAAAAAATTCATGTAATTTTGAGATATATTTATCTAGAAAATATCAAATTAGAAGAAAATTTACCCCTCTAGGTGGATTGTGATAATAAAAGTGCACAAATCATTCATGAAATCCATCATAACTGACATACATGAATAAATTTGATACAAAGTATAATTTCATCATTAAAAATTTTATAAAGGATTTTTGAAGATCAATGATGTTTTTAAAGTGGAATGAATGATAAATATTATTACCAACCCACTGAATAGAAATGTGTATCATAAATTTTTATTGACTAGGGGAGTTTATAATAAATATTAATAAGGATAATGAATTATGTTTCTTTCCCAGACTAATGCGGCTCTCTCGACTCAGGCGACTCTAGGGTTTCTCGGTAATCTTGAATCAGGTGGCAATGGAGGATTCTTTTCTGAATCCTGAGAGATTAAACTCGCAGAAGAATGTTAGCGGAGGCACGGATGGACTTGACTCAAGAAAAACTGATAATATCAAAGGAAATACGCCCGGGGGCAGGGAAGGTAAGCCTTTGTTTTCTCTTTTTAAAGGCTCATATGCAAGCACTAGGAGAAAAGGTTTGATTGCTCATGTCAAAGAAGACTCGTCTATGATTACTGAGAGACTAGAATTAGGAGCTCACTCCATTATCACGAGGCTTATTCTTCCTAAGGGATCTAAACCCTAGAAGATGGAATATCTAAACCAAAGACTCTCAGAGATATGGGGTTTAAATTCTTGGCAATGCATATCCCTGGGGAAGGGTTTCTATCATATTCTTTTTCCTTCAGAGGAGCTAAAACTAAGAGCATGGGGTTTTGGATCAATTTCTTTCAAACCTGGAGCTCTGTACATCCGAGAGTGGGATCGCAGCTTCAATCCAACATAGATTGGTAATTCTAAAGCACAGGTTTGGATAAAAGTTTTTGGTTTAAATTGGATTTTGTGGAATCCTAGGGTTTTATATGATATAGCTCTTGCTATTGGGGTCCCAATTAGAATGGATAGGGAAACTGAAATTTCCAGATATGGACATTATACCACATGTCTTGTAGAAGTTGATCTATGTACCTCTTTAATTGATAAAGTCTGCTTATCAACTGATGATGAAGAATTGGAATTGAAAATTGAATATGAAAGTTTCCCAAAATTTTGCTTGGACTGTAAGGCCATAGGCCTTGATAATTCAAACTGCAGAAGACAATTGATATTCATGAACTATTCTAGCCGAGGGTATGATTCTAAATCATGCCATAAATCTGAAAAGGAAAAGCAGGAACATGGCCAGGTGACTATTCTAACAGAGAAGACACTAAGGGCACAAAGTGTCTCTACAGATAGTAATGGTAGGGTGCCTAATGCTCAAGCTAAACAATCCTGGTCTGATATTGTGAAGGAGGGAAAAGAGACTCCACCTAGCTCAAGTACAGACCCTGATAAGCCTGACTCATTCCCGGGTCCCTGGCTAATGCTGATGCTGCTCTTCAATCTGTTTCTGTTAACGGAAATGAATCTCTGACTGCTTTTCATGCTGATTTTGAAATTAGACATACACTAGAATGACCTACTGCTATGACTAGTTCAGATCAGGATATGAATTTAAATGTTTATGCTCAACCTTCTTTGGTTCAAAGCAATGAAGTTATAGCTGCAACTCATTCTGATTCTGGAAATGTTTCTGTTTAGACATCTTTCAATGCTATTGAATGTGACACTGATTTGAAGGTACATGTACAAACTGAGCCTCAAATTGAGGATGAAATATTGAAGCATGATTATGTGCTGGAGAACTCACCTTCTGACTTGAGTGGGTGTTTTAAAACTTGTGAAGCTACTGCTTCACCTGGACTTCCTGAAAGGGATGACTCTACTTCTCTTTCTCTGGCACCATCAATCTCTGGACCTTTTGTAGTGGCTGGTGAAGACTCAGTCACTCCGTCTAATGAAGTGGTTTAAAATACCTCGGTCACTCTAGCGGGGAAGGTGAGTAACACCTTGAAGGAATCCTCTATTATCTCTACACTGGATGTGCAGGAGATAGGACAGAAAACAGATAAACCAAGAAAAGGGCACCAAAAAGATGGAGATGATGAAGGTACTTGGCAACAATTCTGAACCAGAAGTCTTAAAAGGGAAGGAAAATAGGCCTTGAAGACGAAGGAGGAGGTGCAATTGACAGCTCAGATGAAGATGTGGAAACATTGATACAGCAAGCTAAGGAGCTTGAAGTCCACTATACGAGAGGAAGAGGTCGAAGGCGTATCAGTGCCAAAACATGGAACAGATGGAGAGAGAAAGAAAGATTAATTGCTGACAAGATAAGGAAAAATATTGGTTCACTGGGACAGGGAACTTGATGTATTGTCCTACATATTGACTTTGATGTTCCCCTTTGACTTTCTTTTAATATAATATTTTGGGGCCTAGCCCCTTACTTTTAAAAAAAGGAATTATGTTTCTTTCCCATATGCAACCTATTCATTAGTTTATTACATTGGATTTTATGCCTAAGAACAAAATTTTTTAGTACATGATTTAATGCTTTTACTATTAAAGATCTTCACTCATCACATAATGAAGGTTCATTTGTAGGACAAAATTATGTGGTAATTTACTAATCAGATGTTTTGAAATAAATGGTTACAGTAGTTCCCCAATATTATTAGAACCTAAAGAAAAAACAACATTATTCATAAATATAGTTGTATAGTAGGATGATATTTTCTGATGAGAGACAAAAATATAGGTTATCAGAGGTAGGAGGCTCATAAGTCATCGAGACACCTTATCATACAGTTAGACCCAGAAAATATCCTAAATAAAATGTTATGAGAACATAACCATCAATTGGGAATCCTTATTTCATTTAATTTCCCTATATAAAGACATACATAATGATACTCAGACTTTAATATTATCATTAATTGATATCATGACCCATATATTTTTATGTATTCATGAATACAACGATGAAATTTTTATATGATGAGGTATGATATGTTTGTTGTATCATGAGTGATATTATATGAATAGATAAAAAGAGAGAGGATTTATTCCCTTTTCCCAAGAGTAAATTTCAAATATTAGGCCAGTTGATCGGAATGGAACTGCCTGCATAAAACAATGTACATGGTGTGCAGTCAGCGAGTCCATTTCTAGAAAGACGACGAAATACACATTGATCATATTAGATGATGACACTAAAATTCAACATTCAGGATTAGATATATTGTGATAAATGGAATATATTTCATGATAAGAATTCATATGAGGTTTGATATTATTTTAATGTTAACATCATTATTTTTGGGTGACATAGCGCATTGACAGGTTCTAACCATGGAATTTAGGTGTAATTCCTAATGCCATTAAAAAATAGGCCTAGAGGGTCATAAACTAAGTCTATCCACAATTTCAATTAAATTTACTTAAGCAATTTAGTATGTTATAATAAATAATATTTATTCCAGTTTGTATGATCTGAATATTTTAAATCAAAAATATATCAGAAATAATAATTAAGATAAATAGTAAAAACAAATCTTATTTTTTTATTTTATCAAATATAATATGTATTACATTTATCATAGAACAATTATGTGACATTTATTTATTTAATAGTTAGTATTCCAAGATCAATAAATATTGAAAAAAGAAATATAAATGAGTATTGGTCTAATTGGAAATGATATAATTGATATTGATATTTTATTAATTCATTTTTTCTGTCAGGATAATAATAATAATAATAATAATAATATTATTATTATTATTATTATTGGACATGAGGCCAATTAAAAATAGTTAAAATTATAAAGGGATTGTGTAAGATTTTCCAACCCTACACTGGATAAAATAAATATCTAATTTTATCACTTTCCCAATTAACTCTTGATTTACAGAATGGATAAGAGAGACCCACTAAATACATAGAGATATAATTCCATATATATTGAACACAATATATCATATTCCAATATTAAGATAATAAATGATCTTGCAGAGCTCTTCCTCCATGATAATAACTCTTCAGTGATCAACAATGAAAAAAGAAACTAATCCGGGTCACCTATGCTAGCAATAAGAAATTAAATAAAAATGTTCCAAGATTTTGGTGCATATATAGTTTACAACTACTGAAATTTTAATCTAGGATCCTAAAATTTAATGACTATTCCATGAGTTATTCTCAATAAAATCATCAACAAAGAGAGAATTAATATCTTAGGTAATTCTATAAATGTTAATAGATTAATTATAAATTACATAAGAAGATCATTTACACAACATGTACATATAGAATAAACATAGTGTACTATTTTTTACAACTGTATCAGGTCAGATACAAAAAAATCAGATCTATTATTTGAATAGATTAGATAATCATGTAGATCTATATGGACAGGCACACAACATATTGAACTAAAGACACTATAAGACATGTACATGCTGCGTATTATCGGGTTTCTCGCGACTGAGAACATGGATTTTCCCAAGAATGTCCTGTATCAAATACATGACATGTGAATAGGAATACCATTGAAAATGGAGGTCACATTCCATGTATGTTTGAAAAAATCACAGTGTACATCATGTTTTTCTATATAGGGAATGTGCCCTGTCTCAAGGCATGTGTTGGAGACATGGAAAAAGGGAAAGTACACATCACGTACTTTTTACATCTCTTATAGTATGCTACTATCCTTGTTCCCAATTTTTCAAGGAAAAAAATTAAATATATAATCAATCATATTCACATGAGTTTTTTTGTGTCATTGATTTGAAAATTACATGACATATCCTAGAATTGATAATTATATATTAAATACATTGTTTCATGAAACTTGGATAATCACACAATGTTTTTAACAAGTAAAATTGTGTAATTCATTAGATTTAAATGATAAATATTTTAATTAGAATCATATAAGATGTTGTGTTTTTAGATTCTAGGATATCATAAAGATAAATATAAATAATTGAAAAAATTCACAGAATTTTATCTTACATAAATAAAGAATTGATGTAATTGATAACTAAATTGAAAATGTATTCTCAATACTTGATGTGTGGATGATCATGCAATTAGACCAACCCTTAATAAGGGATTAGTTTTTTTAATTTATTAAAATATATTATGTGTTTCATCCCCACTCATTATTATGTCGGGGCATGTGTTCCCATGGATTTATTTATGTATATCTCATATTTCAAAATCCATTGGATCCCCTCACATCAGTTTGAGTAAAATCATATGTTTGAATAAGGTTATCAAGTGAGTGTATTCAGTATTAGTCAAGGAGATAAGGAAATAAATCAACACAATATAGAGGAATAATTGAGGAACAATATAATAATGAACAAGCTATGGTTCATGGTGTTTTCCCTTATGTTGGAGGGTTCATTTATCATTTACTAGATTAAATAACCAATATACAATCTTATGATCATTCCACTTATATTTTATATTTACTATATGAATGGTTAATTTTTTACATTTGATTATAATATGTTATCACCTAATATATTTTTTATCAAGCATGCTATCTAGAATAATATATAACTCATCTATCAAGAATGGTAAATAAATTATGTAAAATCCACTTAATATTAAAAAGAATGTGATAAAATAAAATGATATAATATGCATATGGGTAAAAATACCTCAATTAAAATATTATATTAGTATATAAATCTACCACATAAGTCATAAATTACCATATAGGTCAATGTGCATTACCAGCCCATGTTTGGGTGATTTCAATTATCGATGAATTTCAAAAAAAATGTTTTTGGTTGACCTAAATTGGTTCAAAATAATTGTTGAATTCCTAATTAGGAATTATTGTAACAAAAAGGAATTATTGAGGAAATCATTAAAATATGATTTTAGGATAGTGGATTCCACTGAAAATATAATCGCACAATGAGGTAATGCAATATTCACTTTAAGACTACATAAAACCCTTAAAATAAATGGTTTTTTCAAGTATATGTTACATGATGGGAATATGAATCCTTTCCATTTGAATATATATGTGAAAATATTTTCAAAAACTGATAGTGAGTGTTCTTGGGTTTCAAAAACTAGTATGAGGTTAATGAAAATTTATTTGATTTAATTTGTTAATCTAATTTTTTAATCAATACAAGTTCCAATTATCTACTATTAATTTGTTTAAAATATAAAATTAGACAACTTGAAAAATAAAAATGTGATCCGTACTAGATAATGATTGCATTCACTAATGTGAATTCCTATGAATGGAATAGGTGATTTAACATTATACTATGCAATGAATATAGATTTTATGATCTAGGATCCCCACTTATAGAGTATCATTCCAATAAAGCTAATTAAGAAGAAACATCTATATATCTGAAGCATGTGGATGATGTAATGGATGTATAATTTTTCATGTTACCCTCTATGTCCAATATGCATTTATATAAATATGAGCATATGGATATGTATAAAATAGTTTCTTAACTTTGGGATCACTTTCTAGAGAAGGCGAGATCAATGAGATATGAGATCTTGAATGCATTGTTTATGGGAAAGCATGTAGTTTCTATACTAGACAGGCCTCATGTGGTCAATATTATTGGTTACATTAAATACATAAGAATCTTGTGTTTTAACATAACTGATGAGTTTCTCAAAAATATCATTATATTATTAGTAACCAAAAACACCTCAAATTTATTAGGGATTCAAAATATGAGAAATATAAAGAATACAATATCATAACTACTTACACATATTCACCACGTTTATAAATACATGGGGATTGGAAAACCCATTTTACTTATAGTGAATAAGAATAAGAGGAACATGGAGAAGGGGTGAAAAAAATTTCCAAGTATAAAGGCCCACAACACCTTCCTTCCATCAATAAGAAGATGATAAAGAGGAATGAAAATAAATAACGTGTTGGAAGATTTTTGTTAGGAAATAATGGTCACTTGAAGAGGAATTATATAAAACCAAATAAGCATGGGGAACCTCCAGGAGAATTCATTATTGAGTGTAAGATTTCTTTATCTACATGTTGGGTATTAGATACTAAATGTGGTGATCTCATTTGTATCCAAATAAAAAATCAATGTATAATTTAGAATGTTGGAAGATGTGATGTGGATCTACATGTAACAACTGGAACTAATAATATCACAAACAACAAACCTTAACATGGTCATCGGTTCCTGACCCTCAATGTACAACCAGTTTTCCCATAAACATGTGGTCCCCTTTTGGGTCACACCCCCATGCCTGAACGGATCATCTAACTAATGAATGTCCCCACAGGCTAATACATGTTTTTTCAAGAGTGCTTTTTCATCACTCTCACACATGCTGGGAAATATCCTAGAAGGTCACCCATCCTAATCACTATTACAAGCTAAGATCACTTAATTTGTGATTTCTAATCACGTAGGATCCTAAAAGGAAATTATCACCATATTCACATGAGTCATATAAATTAGTCATTTATCGCTTTATTATTCTAATTTGTCACATTATCTCCCCATTTTGAGAAAACAGTCCTCATTGTGGAACCTGTATCTTAACTCTAGTAGTTCCACCATATATAATATTGGGTTCCTACTCTAATACCAACTATAAGGAACATGCCGTAATATAACAACACAAACAATTTATGGTATGTTCCTCTTAAATACTTTCTATTCATTAGATATCCTATATTCCATGAAGCACTAAGTCTTTTTTGAAACAAAATATTATTGGAAAATGTTATAAGGTATCCATTAAACATAAAATTTCCACTTCTATGTTTTGAATTTCAAAAAACGGTTATGTAGAGTTGTGACCAGTAAGTCATTTGAAGTCTGATAAAACAAACTTGATTTTTTGATGAATAGTATCATACCCTTATTAATGGTAATATGAATAGTAATATGACCCTTATAAATAGTAAATAATGATAATATTTAATTTTCCTAAGGTAATAAGATAATGAGAGATTAATTAAATTGTCAATGTGTTATAGAACTACTTATACCTTTAAAATTGTTATTTTTTGAATCAACTATGATTTTATTTAAAAATAATAATAAAAATACATAGAAAGTTATTTTCAAAAAATAGAGTCTATTTTGTAATTCTTCACATCAAAAAATGGTTCTGGTGAATTATTGGGTTTTTTCAAAAATACTTGAATTTTTTTTGAATGGTAAAAATAAAATTTTGAGTTTTTTGTAACTTAGTGACATCATAATGAAGTAATAATTAAATTTAAAAATCTGGTATACATTTTTACAGTAACGTATGACATTATGTGTCCCATGTTGCTAAAACCATGGGCAAATACCATGAGCAAGCCCACGTTTTTGAAAAAACCACTTATGAAGTGTCCCTTTTAATTAATAAAAAACCCTCTCTTAATTACTATAAATACCCACTCACCCACTTAATTTTATTTCATTCCAAACACATTATCCCTGAATATTTTGTAGTATTACCTTCCTATGAGTCCCATTGTGTCCTCAAACCACTAAGGTCCCAACCATGATGTTTTGGGAGTTACTGTACAAGGTGAAATAATCAACCACTCATCTCTTTTCTTAAAGCTTTCATTTTATGATTTATATTTTATTTTAAATTGGATTATGTTTTTATATTTAATTTCATATTCCACTTAAATAACATATTATTTAATTATAAAGAGATTACCCTTTCTCTAATCAAACTATTTTATTAAAATTTAAGTGACGTCGTTAGGCTTCTGAATTTTCGTAAGAGATTTCTCAATTAATCTTCTATTTTGAGTTCCTTTATTTCTACTTCATTCCTGACCTAAAATCATCCAAATTATATGATAATTATATTAACTTACATTAACTTGAATTATATTAATCTAATGGAATATTTCATCATCATATCTCTTGTCCCCCTCCACTTATACTAAAAATTAAAACACGGTCGGAGATGTGTTAATTTATCACATTCAAGGACAACAGGTTCTTAATTTTCATTACCATCTTCAATTATGGTCATGAAACCATTTTTATAGTTGAACCAGATCATAATATATGTACTTAATCTCAATAATGTTCTGTAATACCTACACACTCAGAATATGGAATAATAATACCAAACAAGGTCATTGTGCACAAAACCGCCAAGCTAAATCCAAGCATTTATCAATAACTTTTATCTAATGTTTCATCCTCAAGTATATAAACCAAAATCATTATAAGATCATTTATAAATCTTTAATGTAACTAATAATATATATTAACAATTCTGGATATTTAACAACATTTCAAATGAACATTCGTTTAGGAATACCAGTAAAGAAATCATGAAAACCAAGGAACAAAATGCTTCCAAAACAATAAAATTGAACCTCTTAAACCCATAAAAGTGCCATGAATGAGCATAATAAGGTTATAATAAATCAATTACATGTATATGAGGTTCTTAAATTATTAATTAATGAATCTAAATGTTATTATTTAAGTCATTAAAACAAATCAAGAACACACTCGAGCCTAAGGTAAGGGTTTTCTTTATCTCACTTTTAATTCTGTGAGATTTCCATAGTTCGCCACTTCATTCTTGTATGTTCTATATGTGTACTTAGATATGATATATACTATAATTTGTATCTTTATATTCATGGTATTATGTGATTCATTTAGTGATTATTGACTTTTGGTTATATGATTCAATTGATTACAATATGGTAGGCGACTTTGTCTGAATTTCTATTTCATTGAGACCTACTTGGTATTATGCACCTAATATTTCTTATATGGTGTATCTACTGCCCATTTGAGATCATAATTAATTTGAAATTATAATTCTAGAAAATATCCATTTTCAAGTATCATGGATATTACTATTTCCTTAAGTCGTATATCATTTCACATAAGGTGTTAATTTGGAATGTTGTTTTAACTATAGAAATATTGATGAATTCATATTCTCTACTCAATACGGATATTGAGAAGGCCAATTGAACTTGAATTAAATCTATGTATAAAAAATATTGGGACTTGAAGTGGTGGGTATGGTCTGCTATAACCCCTCGATGCATTTGTAGGTATCATGAGACAAATCAGTTGGCGATATACCCTTCGAGTTCGTTTCCAAAAATCAGACCGGTTTCTACCAATAGAACTAAACAATTTTAAAGGTATTATGGTATCATGTGCCAGATACATTATGTCCAATTATTAAGCATTCTATTTATTCATATTATATTATTACTATCCATGAAGTTTTCACTATGTCAAAATCAATGTATGAAGTTTCATTCTTAGTTTATTAATGGCATGAGTTTTACATTTAATCACTATTCCATATTCACTATGACAAATTGTTTATGATTAAGTTATTATTTATTCATTCTTCCACTATTTTTAACCCTTGATGAGTGTTTGATCTCAGCCTTTTCATTTTTTTTTACCTTCAATAGGTTATTAAGAGGATATCATTTACTGAGTTAATGTGGACGCGGTTTTTAGTTTTTGTTATGTTTTGTATTTTGTAACCTTTTACAATGTAATTTGAGTTACTTATATGAATCTAGTTTCTTAAAGACTACTAAACTTGTCATTACTTTTGGATTTAATTCCTTCTAAACATTATAATATAACATGTAATGCACCGGCTCCGGTCTAGAGGGGTCGGGGTGTTACAGTTGGTATCAAAGAAAGTTTAGTATGAAACAAAGAAACTAGAGTAGGAAATGTATAATAGGGAACAAATACATAATGTACTATTTGAGGATAGACATAAAAGAATGCCCTTATATTTTTGTGAGGAATATATTATGTGAATCTTTCTAGAAAATAAATCCCCATCTGGATTTGAGCAGGTAGAGGTGGCTCTGGAACAGATGTACCAAGGAGTGAAAGCTCCGACAAGGAGTTTCGGGCTTGACACGGGGTATCTTGGTACACGATAATGGGCCTTGCTACACTCTTGGTAATGACACTCCCGAGGGAAATGCTTAGGATAATTCATATTTTCTTTACAATCCATTATGAAGGATTGAAATGTAAATTATTTCTGAAAAAAACCATTTTTCTTATTATGGGAGTAGCCTTGTGTTGGATCTCAATTTATGATATGTATTTTGTTATGTTATGATTTTGCATTCTGATTCATAACCTAATCTAGTGTGTTCCATTATTTATAAATGGAATCTAATGGAAGAAGGGGAATCAATGTGCATGGGAAATGTAGGGATATCCCCACTAAGCAAGTCAACACAGTCTATGTTGGAGTAGATCAGATCATGAACATATTGGGACAACTTACCAAGGTTATAATGAATAACCATTCCACACTTCTGTTGGATCATTTCATGCAGCATAAGACTCAATCATTCAGTGGTACTAATAATCTTGTGGTTGATGATCAATAGATCAAGTCCCTTTAAAATATATTCATGGCATTAAGTTGTAATGAAAATGAAAAGGTAGTACTGGAAGTATATTGTCTCAAGGGCAAGGCTGATCCATAATGTCCCTTTATTCATAATACCATAGAGGAATAAGAAATATAAGATATGGAAAGGAGGACTTTTAAGGAAATATTCATCAAGAAATATTTCCCTCATGAGAAATGAACCGAAATGTAGAGGAAATTACTTGTCTTAATGCATAGGGAAGAAGACAGTGTTGCAGAGTATGAGGATACCATCACAAGGATAGCCAGTGTTAGGTCCACTAGGATAGATACCCTAAGAGGGAGGGGGTGAATTAGGGCATGAAAGATTAAAACAACTGTCCCTTTTGATCTTTTTTGGATGTTAGACAAAACCCTCTTATCTCTCCTACCTGAGGCAAAGTATGAGAAAACTTTAAAGCATGCACAGGACACATCGATTTTTACTTGGTTCACCCTCATTGGGCTACGCCCAAGGAGTAAACACTGGCAGTGTGCCGATGTACCAATTCCACTATAAGCGCACTGCTGTTTACATGTTCGAAGCAGACTCACTGTCCCTCCTGGTTTACAACCACTCACAATTTAAGAACTCACGGCTCTCTCAATTGAAGTGAGCTCATAGATTCTTCAGAAGATCCACTCACAGTTTATAGACCTTTAGGTATCTTCATTTAAATGAAAGCATGCATCCTCAAATGTTTATAAATGCTCTGTTGAAGTCCAAATTTCACCCGTAGATGAATCTGACTTTGCACCGAGTGTACCAGACAACCCCAATTTTTACGCACAGCCCTTACGACACCTTGCGCGCAATTCCTTTGACTTGCACAAAATACAATTTTCATGCAACAACTTTCTTACATGAAATATTTTCTTTTTATACATAGCATGGAAACTACCTTGCACGCAATTCCTTCTCTTTTGCATGAAATCCACTTTTCGCGGAACACCACTTTTACGCACCAACGACAAATATATGTGCAGCCTTAGCTTTTCACGCAACACCTGACTTTATGCACAAACTTAAAGTTTACGCATACCTCCCTTTCAAAATTAAATTTCGCGCACCAGAGCTCGAGTATTCTCTATGTCTTGAACACTACCGAATGGAGGGGGGTCACTTCATATTTATAGGCAAAATCGATCCCGCAAGAAAAACCCTCCTTGAGCGCGTAATTCACTTTGCGCGCAAAAAAAAATCTTCCACCCAACACCATTTTTCACGAAATACTCCAAAATTTCACGCACCTCATGAATTTTCCAATTTTCAAGCATCGGACCACGAAACATCTCTTGCGTGAAATACTTCATCCCTCTATTTCTCTAAACCTGTTGTTTTCCGCGCATCCTGCTGTTTTCCGCGCGCCACTTAAATTTTTCGCGTATCTCGCTAATTTTTCGTGCCACACATTATTTTCCCACGCACCTATTTCCTTTTGCGTGCCACACCCTTTTCCAAAAATATATCTCTTTATTTTCCGATTTTCAGGCCCAAAAATTTGGCAAACACTATAAAACGGCGCCACCTTGTATCTGCTATTTTTGCACTGCCTCTAGATTATCTGTTCCTTTGTCGAGGTTATTCAATCAATCATTGATTTCTGAATGCATCCCTTGAACCCAACAAATCACCATTTGAACCCCCTTTGTCGACACACTCATACATCATGGTCTTCTTTGTCAATAAACATAACATGGAGGCCCACTTTGTCAACAAACCCAATCACCTCAAAAAATGATTCAATGATGCTTCGATGGATTTTTTACCAACATCCATGAATGGCGTAGATTACATACATGATTCTAATAGAAATAATGATCATTTCTTTAAAGTTCTTAATACATGTCTTCAAAGGGCACTGGCTTCTCAAACATTTTTATCAGATGATGAAATTGGTTCAAGTGCCATCAAAATAAAGAAGAAATTTTCTAGATCAAATTTGTTCAAGGGGAACCAAGATAAAAAGACGTACTCTAATAACAAAGGAAAAGGTGAATCACCAATGAAGAATAAGGGAACAATAAAATTCCCATTATTTGAGAACTATGGAAAGAATAATCTCGGGAAATTCTTGAAAGGACTGGGATTCTGATATAAGTGTCGAAGAAAGGGGCATCTATGTAATGAATTCATGGGGAAGAAACAATTTTATGATGTTTAATGCAACAATTGTAATGAGATGGGACACTATGAAAATGAGTATCCAAATATCCAAGGAAACTTGTCTCAGAAAATTCCAAGAGAGCAAGGGAGAGATTATGCAATTATAAAAGCAGAGGATGATGTTCCTAATGATGTGGTGGCTGGTACTTCAATTGATTCCTCAAACCTAGATAAAACATTCTTTGATTTTGGATCATCACATTCATTTATATCATCAAAGATTTCCATCAAAATTAGACATGTTGAATTTGATTAAATAATAGAGTTTCTAGTCAAAATATCTAGGGGATGCATCAGTACAACAAAGGCATGTCAACTATTTCCCCTCATGACACAAAAACCTGCATTAGTTTCTAACCTTATACTCATACCAATGACTTAATTTGATATAATTATTACTTTTAATTGGCTGTCAAACTATGATGCGATGATTTATTGTAAGAAAAATGAAGTTAATTTTTTTGGAAATGGTGTAGAATCTTTTATCATTAGAGCAGAAACCTCACCATTTGATTCTTATATAGACCAACCCCCAACGACTCTACTGAATGCAATTACGGGAGACGAAGAGAACCCAATATCTATGGGTGAGGAAAGAAATATTAAAATTGATTTTTTTTATATAGTTCAAGAATTCATTAATGTATTTTTAGAGTATTTACCAAGATATCCTATAGAGAGGAAAATTGAGTATTCTATTGACTTAATTCTTGGTGCAAGACCTATATCAAAGACCCCCTATAGATTAGCCACTGTGAAGTTAGTGGAGATAAAGAAAAAACTAAGGGAGTTGAGTGAAAAAAGATTTATTCAACCTAGTGTTTCTCCAGGGGATCCTCAGTCCTGTTTGTCAAGAAGAAAGATAGATCCATGAGGGTATGCATATATTACAAGGAAATCAATGATATTACAATAAAGAATAAGTATCATATGACTTATATTGATGATTTATTTGATCAACTTCATAGAGGTCAATAATTTTCAAAGATTGACCTTTGATCTGGATATCATCTACTACATGTGAGGAAGGAAGATATTTTGAAGACAACATTTCGAATCAGGTATGGGAATTATGAGTTTACAGTGATGCATTTTGGACAAGCTAATTCACCCTCTTTTTTCATGGATTTAATGAATATCGTTTTCAAGGAATATCTTGATAATATTGTTGTGGTATTCATCGATAATATCTTGGTATACTCAAAAATCTATGAAGAACATGAGGATCACTTGCAGATTATTCTAAAAACACTTAGAAGAAATGGATTATATGGGATGTTTATAAAGTTTGAATTATAGCTTCAATCTGTTTATTTTCAATTTTATATTGTCTCTAAGAAAGGAATCCTAGTTAATCCCTCAAATACAAAGGAAATCCAAGATTGGCCCATGCCAACAAACCTAATAGAGGTACACAGTTTTATTAGATTTTCAGGTTACTATCGATATTTCTTTCAGAATTTTTCTCAACCGGCTAACCCGCTAAACAATCTCACATGTAAAAGAGTTATGTTTGTGTGGAAAAAAGAATGCACATAATGCTTGGATGAATTGAAAAGAATATAGGTCAATTCTACAATTTTGACTCTTTCATCTGGAAGTGATGGATTTGTAATATATAGTGATGCATCAATGAATGGAATGTTTTGTATTCTTATGAAAAAATGGTAATGTTATTGCATACATATCATGGAAGTTGAAGAATCATGAGAAAAATTTTACAACACATGATCTTGAGTTAGAAACTATAATCCATGCTCTGAAAATTGCGAGACATTATCTTTACAATGAAAAATGTGAGATATACACAGATCACAAGACAGTGAAATAAATTTTAACACAAAAAGAACTCAACATGTGGAAAAAGAGATGGCTCGATTTACTCAAAAATTATGAATTTTCAATACACTACCACCAAAGAAAGACAAATAAGTCGACAGATGCATTAAGCATGAATGATCACGAACTTCTGACTCAAATAAGGATCGAGAGAGATCCTATATGCATTGATATACTAAAGATGGATATGGGAATTTTTAAGTAAGGGGAAACAACATTCATCTTTCAAATGATTGCTAAACCATATTTATAGGAGAAGATAAAAAAGATCTCAATAAGTTGGTGAAAATATACAAAATAAAATCATTGTTGTTAAGGATTAGATATTGGTGGACATCTTGTATGAGGAAGGAGTTATGAAGTTTGGGAAGAGTTTATGTGTTACATCAGTACATGAGATAAAAAGAGAACTGTTAGATGATGATCAAAGCTCAAATTTCTCTATACACCCGGGTAGCACAAAGATGTATAGAGATCTTAAGGAATATTTTTTTTGGGATAATATGAAGTGGGAAATTGCTGACTACGTCTCAATGTGTCTAGATTATCAAGATGTGAAGGTAGAGAGACAACATCCTAGTGGAATGATGAAACCTCAACCTATTCCTATATGGAAGTGGGATAACATTACGATGGATTTTTTCACCGGACTACTAAGTAAATCTAAAAGGGATGATGAAATATGGGTAATTATTGATATTCTCACAAAATCAGCTGATTTCCTTCCTATAAGAGAGGATTTACCACTTGAGCTCTTAGAAAGACTTTATATAAATGAAGTTTAAAACATTATGGTGGAACTCTATAGATTGTGTCAGATTGAGATCCCCAGTTTACATCAATGTTTTGGAAAATTTTCCAGAAGTATTTGAATTTTGATCTTCGTATGAGTACATATTATCACCCACAAATTGATGGATGGTCTGAAAATACTATTCAAACTCTAGAAGACATGTTGAGTTCATGCTCTCTAGAAATTCATGGTATGTGGGATCAATAATTTCCTTTGGGGGAATTTTCCTACAACAATAGTTTCCATTATATTATTCAAATGGCTCCATATAAAGCATTATATTCAAAGAGATGTCAAAATCCAACTTGTTTGGATGAAGTTGGTGAGAGGAAACTTATAAGACCATAACTTATTGAAGAGACCACAGTAATGGTGAAGACAATCGAAGCCCATATTAATGCAGCCTAAAGTAGGTAGAAAAATTATTCTAACAACTAGGGAAAGGATATGGAATTCCAAATGGAAGATCAAGTCATTCTGAAAGTATCTCCATGGAAGGGTGTCTAAAGGATTGGTAAGAAAGGGAAACTGAGCCCTAGGTACATCAGAGCATTGGAAATTATTGAAAGAATCAGTGTCGTTGCTTACCGTTTAGAAATTTCCCCAAGTATCACAGAATCCCATGATGTATTCCATGTGTCATTGATGAAGAAATACATGCTAGACCCAATTCATGTACTCAGCTATGAAGAAATAGAACTGGAACCTGATTTTTCATACTGTGAAGAGCCTATCGGGATCCCTGACACATGGGAGAAGGTATTGAGAAACCGGATGACCCATATAGTAAGGGTTCTTTGGAAAAACTAGTTTAGGGAGTAAGCACCATGGAAACCTGAGGATATTATGATGAAGAACCACATACATCTTTTTAGTGGGATTTATGCATAAAATTTTGAGGACGAAATTTCTATAGGAGGTAATAATATAACACCCCAAACATTATATGGTATGTTCATCTTAAATATTTTATATCCATTAGATATACCATATTGTATAATCAGATATGTATTTTTCAAAACAAAATATTATAGGAGAAAGTTATAAGCTATCCATTAAACATAAATTTAGACTTCTATGTTTTGAATTTTGAAAAACTGTTATCTAGAGTTGTGACCAGTAAGTCTTTTGGAGTCTGAAAGAACCAACTTGATTTTTGGAGGAATAGTAACATACCCTAATGAATAGTAATATTAAGAGTATTATGACCATTATAAATAGTAAATAATTATAATATTTTATTTTAATTAGGTAATAAGATAATTAGATCTTAATTAATTTTTCAAAGTGATATAGAACTAATTATACCTTTAAAATTGTTATTTTTTGAATTAACTATGATTTTATATAAAAAATAAATTAAAAATACATAGGAAAATATTTTCAAAAAATGGAGATGACTTTTTAATTCTAAACATTGAAAAACGGCTATGGTGAATTTTTTGGGATTTTTCTAAAAAACATGAATTTTTCACGAATAGTAAAAGCAGAGTTTTGAGTTTTCGGTAGCTTAATGACATCATAATGATGAAATAATTAAATATAAAAGTCTTGTCTACTTCTATATATTATATTATTACATGAGGTGTCACAATTTTCTAAAACCATTGGAAAATACTATGGGCAAGCACATGGTTTTTCAAAAACCACTAATGAGGTGTCCCTTTTAACTAATAAAAACTCCCTCTTAATTACTATAAATACCCACTAAATACTACGTTTTCATTCATTAAAAACTCATTATCCTCTATGATAGGGTACTAATACATACCTAGTAGTCTTACCAAGGTGTCCTAAAATCCATAGGGTCTAAACATTCATGTTTAGGGAGTTACTCTACAAGGTAAGAGAATCAACCGCCCTTCTCTTTTCTTAAAACTTTTATTTTATGTTTTATCTTTTATTTTCAATTCTATTTTGTTGGGATATTTCATTCCATATTACCCTTAATTACCATATTATTTAATAGTGATGAGTTAACCACTTTCTATCATCAATCAATTTTATTCAATTTTAATTGATGTTGTTAGGCTCCTGAATTTTCGTAAGAGATTTCTCAAATTTTCTTCTATTTTGAGTTCATTTCTTTCTACTTATTTCCTCACCTCACTTCTTCCAAATGATATGATAATTAAAATACCTTAAATGATCTGGAATTATATAATTCTAATTTAATATTTCATTATAATCTCTTTTCCCCCCACCTATTATACTTAAAATCGAAACACCGTCTGAGATGTGTTAATTTATCACATTCAAGGATGACAGGTTCTTAATTTTCATTACCATCTTAAATTATGGCCATGAAACTATTTTTATGGTGTAAATAGATAATAATATATTTATTTAATCACATTAATGTTTTTTAATCCCTACACACTCATAATATGGAATAATAAAACAAAACCAGTTCATTGTGCACAAAACCGCCAAGCTAAATCCAAGCGTTTATCAATAACTTTTAACTAATGATTCATTCTTAAGTATATAAAAAAGAATAATTATAAGATCATTTAGATATATTTCATGTCACTTATAATATATATTAAAAATTCTGGATGTTTAAACACATTTCATGCGAACTTCCATTCATCAATATAAGTAAACAAATCATTAAAAACCAAGGAAGAAAATGCTCCCAAAATAATAAAATTGAACCTCCTAAACCCATATAAGGGCAATTATTGAACCTAATAATGTTATAATAAATCAATTACATGTATAGGAGGTTCTGGAATTATTAATTAATTAATCTAAATTTTATTATTTAGGTCATTAAAACAAATGAAGAATGTACTCGAGCATAAGGTAATGGGATTCTTATCTCACTTTTAATTTTCTTAGATTTCCATTGTTCGCCACTTAATTCTTGTATGGGGTAAACATGTACTTCCATAAGATATATAATATCCATATTATCTTTATATTCATGGTATTATGTGACTAATTTAGTTATTATTGACTTTTGGTCATATGATTCAATTGATTTCAATATGGTAGGTGACTTTGTCTGAATTTCCATTTCATTGAGATCTACTTGGTATTGTGCACCTAATATTTCTTATGTGATGTATATAATAACCATTTTAGATCATATTTAATTTGAAATTATAATTCTTTTAAATATCCATTTTCTTTTAGCATGGATATTACTATTTCATTAAGCTGTATACCATTTCACATACGATGTTAATTTGGAAAGTTGTTTTAACTATGGAAATATTAATGAATCTGTATTCTCTACTCTATACAGATATTGAGAAGGAAAATTGATCATGTATTAAATTTATGTATAATGAATTTTTTTTACTTTTAGTGGAATGTGGGGTCCACTATAGCCCCTAAATGCATCAGTAGGTCTCATGGGACAAATCAGTTGGCGACAAACCCTTTGAGTTTGTTTCAACAAATCAGACGGGTTTCTACCCACAAAACTAAACTATTTACACATTATTTTGGTGTCATGTGCCAAATACATGAAGTAAAATAATTATTAATTCACTGTATTCATTATTAATTATTACTATACATGAGGTTTTTACTATTCCAAAATCTATGTATGCAGTTTCATTCTTAGTTTATTAATGGCATGAGTTTTTCATTTATTCACCATGTCACATTGACTATGTCAAATTGTTTATGATTCAATTATTATTTATTCAGGATTACACTATTTGTAACACTTATTTATCATTTTATCTCACCCCTTTATTTTGTTTACCTTCAATAGGTGATGAAGATGAGATCATTTATTGAGTTGTTGTGGATGCAGTTTTTAGTTTTTGTTATGTTTTGTATTTTGTAACCATTTACAATGTAATTTGAGTTACATCTATGTATCTAGTTTATTTAGGACTACTAAAATTATCATTCCATTGGGATTTCTTACCTTATATCCTTTCCTATATAACAGTTAATGCACTTTCTCCAGTATTGAGGGGTTGGGGTGTTACACTTTAACATTACATAGTCTAGTGATTTTAAACTAAAAATATATTTCTTTCAATAAAAAATACCTTTTATGTTTAGAGTTTTAGATAATCATGAAAAGCAATTACCTAGTATATCTATATATTATAAGTGGATACTTATACAAAATATCCATTTCTTCTATAAAACAAAATTCTTTAAAATAATTCAGGTTTCCTCTTCATAAAAAATCGTCAAAATTTTCCCCTTTATCCCATCGTTATCTCAAGAACCCCACCCCATTAAATCTCATGAATAACAATATAAAACATGGTATTAGCATAAAATATCAGTAAGGTACATAAATTAAAGAAAACCAATAGTCTAGTGAAGACCCATGAAAAGATTTTCGTTATAACATACCTTTTTACCTAGGAAACGAAATCCTCTTTTTACAAAATAACTATATCTTACATTTTAAAAATCATTCAATTGTCAATAAAACTCAATATCTTGGATATAAAATTACATTAGGTAACTTGAAACATATTTTACCATATTAATAGTATAAATTTAGTAACAAATATGGATAACCTCCAACTCTAGAGTACATAATGTTTTGTAGGACATAATGTGACCTGCCATCTTTAGAGTATCATTAAACCACCCATCATTGGTTTATCATGTAACCACCAATCATTAGTTAATCACATAACCATGCATAACTAGTTTATCATGTAACCAACCATCATCATAAAAAATTCACATGAAACATAACATAAACATAAATAATGAAATATTTCACCATAAATGAACTCTTTAATGAAAACAGTCATATAATTTTGAAATCACTCATTTAGAAAAAATGAACACAGACAAAGAAAAATATTTTATTTGAATGTAACCATATAAAATTTTACTAAAATTTAAAAATATTAAAGTGAAATAAAATTTGGATACATCATTCATTCCATATATGTAATAAAAACATTCTTTTTGAAAAGGGAATAATAAAAATGGGTTTTTAAAAGAATTTCCCTTAAAAATATCATATCATTGAAGTGATAATTAATCAAATGAATCGATTGTGTGTATATGATGTAAATAAAAATAAAAAATTGTAAATAAAAATTAATATATTAAATTTTTCTTTTACTCAAAATACTATCATGACATAATCAAGAAGTAATGGTTTGACCCAAAAAATGGAAATTGGGTTATGAATTCCCTTACCTCATGTTGAACTTCCTACAAATATGTTCAAACCTACTGTATAATGGTTTAATGAATGTTATTAATTTATTAAAGAACAATATTCTTATTTATAATACATTATATAATACTTTAATAACATCTTACCATACTTTCATTAGTAATACTTTATTATTTTCATCATTTCAAGTGTGTTCGATTCATGGTTTTATGATTGGTTCATTTGTGTATAAATATGGATTTTCAATTCAATTGAAAAAATTACTACAGATGTGGAATGAAATTATATTAATAAAATTATAACATTATAAATTGTCCAATATATAATTTTTTACTTCGTATATGTAGATGATCCATTTGATGAAAATTAAACGATAAATTTCTAGTTGGTTTTTGCGGTCTTTGAAGTTTTTCTGAACATCCCAAAATAGTTTAATTATTTTTAATATTATGTTTATATTATAGCTCCTAAATATGATATATCTTATTATTTACATATTAAAATACTATTTAATGAGAATAATACTTTTATGACCAACCTTTAAGGTGGTAATAGAAAATGAATAATCATTATTCATATAGATAGTAAATCGCCATTATCTAGAATATGGTTTCATTTCATTTAATAAGAGGATATGATAAGTGAAATTCTTATGATATATTAAATTAGATAAATAAAATATAGTATATAAATTATTATAGACTTATCATTACATAAATTATGGAATATGTGAGGAGAGAATATAAGAATAAATAAAATTAATAGAGATAGTTTGAGAAAATTACCTCCCAAATATCACCTCCTTGAATGATTTATTAACATTGGAATTGGACTTTGGTGACCCTAGAATCTATTGGATGTGGTAAGATTGGCTAGTATAGGGTTTAGAAGAGAATCTAGGACATTAACTATAATATCCTAGGTAAAAAAAGAAATAATACAATTTCTTTTTAATTAATATTTTGTGAATTAAATATTAATTTTACATTAAAGGGGTTTCTATGTTTGATGGTGTACCAGATATGCAACACCAGTTTCTTTGAAATCTTACATTGCCTAATAATACTATAATATTATTGTTTTAAATGGTAGTTAAAGCCTAGCTATTGTATGGGAATGAATGAATAGAACTAACAACAATATGATTATACATGTTTGTTAAATATTTTTTCATTTATCCAATAAATTTGAGAGGCATAAAATTTGAATTAATCTAATTTTATGCAGAAATGCTCTAATATTCTGTTAAAGGTCGATTTACCATCTTTTAATGGATAACACTCTTTAAATATATTTGTTGACACTTTTATATGATCTATTTGACAAAATAATTTTTTTTAGAATCAGGACTTCAAAATTCCCTTTGGGTAAATTTTTGGTATTTTTGTGATAAAATTCAATTTTTGACGAATAGTGGAAAATACTCCATTTTAATTCAAAACTACCTTTTAATATAATTTATTTATATGGTTAGATTATATTTTTTATTTTTTTAAAGTGTAATTAGATTATATTTTTATCTTTAATTCAATTTTGGTTATTGTAATTAATTTCACTTTGAAATTGGACATAAACAAGTGTTAGTCTTTTGATAGTTAATATTTCTTAAAAAACGCTTTCTGTATTGACAACAGGAATTAATTTTAAATTTATTAATGAAAAATATTTTTATTTAATTTCATAAAATATACATTGTTTTTGAATTCAGAATATCAAATATAGAATAGGGTGAATTTTTGGTATTTTTCTAAAAAACATCAATTTTTTATGAATAGTGAATACACAGAGAAGTAGTTAAAAAGCGGACTTTTTCATTTAAATGAAATTTTACCACTTCTGTGAATTAAATTTCTAAAATTTTACATACATGGTTGTTATTATTAAGCAATATATGACTCAATAAGATTAAAATAATTTTTGGTGAATAGTATCTTTTGACTTTTCTTTACTACCGTTAAAGGTAAATATGGTAATTCAAGGTAATAATAATATAATAAAATTACCTTAACACTTATCCTAACCTTATTGGATGAGTCATGACCTACCATGTGCATCCTTTGGTTGATTTTGGGACCCCATGGAGCCACATAAGTGTGATAATGACACATTATTTTAATTAACTTAAAGTAAAGGAAAAAAGGATATAAACAAATATCTTTTTGTAAATTAAATTTTAAATAGGGTTATATAAGTTATATCTTTGACTATAAATATTATTTTTAATTCTAAACAATTTCCTACATCATGTATTTTTTTAATAATTTTTAGAAATCAAATAAATAATATAATTTATGACAGAATAATGATGTATTGTTTACCTCATTAATAAATGATTTAAATAAATAATTTTATAAAGAATAAAGAAATATCAAAAACATATCCAATTCTTATTGGATGATTTTATTTCGACCATTAGTCATCTTATCTTCGACTTTAATTAGTTTTGGACTTTTTGAAACCAAAAATCATTATATAATAAAATAATATTTGTACACTTTCTTAAAGAGCCACTCCTCCCCCTTATAAAAAGACCTCACCTATAACCAATACCTCAAACATATCAAGCCCCTTGTCTTGTCAAAAATCTACCCCAATAAACACCCAAGATCCCTCTATTCCACCTTGAAGTCATACCATAGCCAAAATGCACTTCGAAAATCCTTTTTGATTCACACCAAAGGGAGTTACCCGGATTAAAGGAAACGATTTCTCTTAAATTATTTTCTTTTATTTTACTTCTCCAACCCCTAAAATCTTTTTATCCCTTTATTTTTATAACAAAATCAGTATCCTCAATATTCTAGGATGTTATTATGAGAAATATTCGAAATACACATACACACACCTCTATCAAACTGGTAAAAGCGTACTTTTTCTTTGGATGGAACATTAAAGCCTCACGAAATGATGATTGTTCAATTATCTCTTACTGCCTCTCAGGGTGAACATTAAGATGGAATTATATTTTTATACGATACATATTATTTTTATGTTTTCTTTATTCTTATGTAATTTTCATTTATATCATAATTTTATGGTTTCCATTATGGGTAAACATGATAATTTCATTATTAGAAGTGCAGATAGTCGCCCCCTCAAAGTGATATGACTCATTAATTCCATATGAGGGACGTATAAAGGATGGATTTAATGATATTATATAATATATTAGACTATAATTAAAACATACCTATGAATCATTATGTTTTAATTCCATTAAAATAATAAATAGAAATGAAAGTAGCGTTCATGTGTACATACGGCTTACCGTCTCCATGAACGGTGCATTTCATTTCTTACCTCCAAATGTTTTGTAATATTATGAATACATATATATAATGGATATATATGATATTTAAATCATTATTATTATTATGGAGATAATGTAATTTTGACCACATGAAAAACTTGTAATTATAAGAAGTTCATTTTTAACTCAAGTACCAAATATCGACAAAACGACCGTTATTAACTTAAATGATTAAATAATTTTTATAACATTGAAATATGTGATATAAAAGGAATAATAAACTTGAAAAAGGTTCTTAAGAAAGTAGAAATTTACTTTATCTAATTATTCAGGAGATTAAATAACGAACAAGTCATTTCAGACACAAGGTAGGGGACTTCATCTCAATCTCTTTTCATTGAGGCATATTTTTTAGACACAACTTTATTTTATATATTGTATAAAACCCTTTGAGTTTTACTGTTATTTAAAAGGATTATTTTCTCTACTAATCATTTTACCAAATGAAAAAATAATGTTTCTTTTAATGTATGCTGTGACAATGACCTTTTCCACTACCACGAGTATTATTTTATCCTTTGGCTTCCTTAACAAGACATAATGTTTTTAAAAGGAAAATAAATACCATATAATCTATTGCGTATTTTTGTATTGAAAATGGTTTGGATAATGGATTTGTTATTTCAATGTATTTAAATGATATATTGTGATTGAAATGTGGAAATGTTATCTTTACTTTATATTTGTTTTATGTGTTATGAATATGTTATTGTTCTTGGGCATTGTTACGTATTCAGGTGGTTCTGTGCTAATCCTTGGGTGGTTGAGCCTGAGATAGCTCTCCAATGTATTGAGTAACAATACAGAGGTAAACATGAATGTTTCTCCTAAGAGATTTAGTGAGTATATTGTGATGGGTATTCCAAATGTAACTCCCTACGTTGCGGTGATAAGTACGATAAGGATTCCACAAGTGACCTTTATGATTTATGTTTTCTATGTGTTATTAAAAAATATTATGATTTCCTGAGGTATGTTATGAAATGATGAACTAATGTTTTCTTTCTTTATTTTTTAACCCTTACTAATATTTTTCTGCTCATACCACTTTTTGAAAGGTTATTCATAGGACTTAAAGATGTATAGGGTCAGGGATGAGATCAAGGAAAAGTCATGAATGTAAAACATGGAACTAGACATGACTATTTTTTTAAAGAGTTTCTATTATTTGAAAAAAATGGACACTGAGTAGAAGTGTCTACTTTATAATTCTTGAGATATAATGCAATAGTTTTGGCCTAATTCTCTAAAACTATAAACCTGAAAAGATCCTCAATGTTAATTATTTATTTAATTCAATATTATGTAAAGTTTTAAGGTCAGGTCCTTATATTTGGTATCAGAGGTTGGTTTATATAACTTTAGGAGTTAGGGTATTGTTAAATTCATATATATAAATTAATTTATGTTAATATTGAAATGATAGAATTTACAGATTACCATGTTTCTTTGCCAAATATATTTTTGTGATCAGAATGGTTATTTGTAGAGGAAATATGAAAGCTATGATGGGATGATCAAAGAAGGAAGACAACCTTCCAAATCAGTAACCTAAGATAGTCAGAATCGAAACTGAACAGTGTTTTTTGTAGTGATGGCTCAGTTGACTCAGGTGATAAATGGTGGTTGTTTATTGATGATATTTTGGTTTAATCTAAAAGCAAATAGGATCATGAATTTATTTTAAGGGTTGTCTTGTAAACCATAAAAGAAAAGAAACCGTAAGGGAAATTCAGAAAGTGTGAGTTTTGGTTACAACAAATTTCATTCCATGGTCAATTTTTTTAAAACATTGGCTTAACTTATGATCCTTCAAAAATAAAAGTTGTTGAAGAATGGACAAGACCCACAAATATAACTGATATTCATTGTTCTCTTGATTTGGAAGGTTATTAGAGGAGGATTGTTGAAAATTTTTCACGGTTATCTAGTCCAATGACTAAGTTAACTCAAAAAGGTTTTAAGTTCATCTGGACAACAGAATGTGATGATTGTTTTCTGGAATTGAAAAAATGTCTGGTGAATGATCCTATTTTTGCACTACCTTCCCGATATGGTGACTTTGATATCAACCATAATGCTTCATTGTAAGTAATTGGTTGTGTCCTTATACAGAATGATCAGGTAATTTCTTATGTTTCATGTCAGTTGAAACCTCATGACTTAAATTACCCTACAAATGATTTAGAATTAGCTGATGTTGTTTTTTCTTTAAAAATTTGAATGCATGGAATTAATCAACTATTATGATTGCACTATCCATTTCCATCTGCGAAAAGTAAATAGTGTGGCTGATGCTTTGAGTCAAAATAGTAATGCTACATTAACTTTTCTATGTTTGGAATGAGATCCTTTGGTTTTTGATTTGATGAACTATGACATAAAAGTTGTTGGCGCAGGAAATTCTTCAGTTTTGTTTTTGGCCTCAGTGAAATCATCTCTCACAGATGGAATTAAAAAATTTTAGAAGGAAGACAGTGAGTGGCAGAAAAAGTTCAGTTGATTCAGAAGCACATGAGAATATCTTAGAGCTGGAAGAAAAGTTATGCGGATAATCGGAGGAAGGATCATTCTTTTGAGGTAGGTGATCATGTCTTTCTCAAAGTTTCTCCATGGAAAAGTTTGATGCATTTTGGTAAGAAGGGAAAGTTGAGTATGAGGATTAATAGACCTTATAGAATCCTAGAGAAAGTTGGATTAGTTGCGTACAGAGAGGATTTACCTCCATGTTTGTCCCAAGTACATAATGTTTTTCAAGTTTCAATTTTGATAAAGTATTTTCAACATCCATCTCATGTTTTAAGCCTAGAGGTAGTTCAGTTGGAAGAGAATATTTCTTATAAGGAACAACCATTCCAGATTCTTGACCGAAGAGAGCTAGTATTGCGGAATAAGGTAATTCACTAGGTAAAGGTTTTGTGAAAAAACCATATGGTTGAAGATGTAATGTGGGAATCTGAAAATGCTATGAGGGATAAATACCCACATTTATTTGATAAGAGAATAAATTTGAGAGTACAAAATTTCCAAAAGGGGGGAAGTTTGTAACATCCCAGGTAAATAATGAAATAAAACATTTGCATTTTAATTAAAATTTTGTAAAATTAATATTAATTTTACTTTAAAGGGGTTGTTATGTTCAATGGCTTACCCGATATGCAACAATGGTTTCTTTGAAGTCTAACGTTGCACAATAATAATATGATAATATTATTTTAAATGGTAGTTAATGCCTAGATGTTGTATTGGTAGGAATGAACAGAACTAACTACAACATGATTATAAATGTTTGTTAAATGTTTTTACATTTATCCAATAAAAGTTAGAGGATTAAAATGTGAAATAATCTAATTTTAAGCACAAATTCTCTAATATTCTTTAAAATGTCGTTTTACCGCCTTTTAATGGAGACTCTATTTAAATCTACTTTTGGTAACTTTTGTAGGTTCTATTTGACAAAATAAAATTCTTCATTAGAATTGGGGCATCAAAATTCACTTTGGGTAAAATTTTGGTACTTTTCTGATAAAATTCAATTTTTGATGAATAGTGGAAAATACAATATTTTAATTCCAAACTGCATTTTAATCTAAGGTATTTATATGGTTATATTATCTTTTAAATTGGTTTTAATGTTTAATTAGATTAAATTTTTACCATTAAATCCAACTATGGTCATTTCAATTAATTTCACTTTGAAATTAGACATAAACAAGTTTCAATCTTTTGATAGTTAATATTTCTTAAAAACACGCTTTTTGTTTTGACAATGGGAATTAATTTTAAAATAATTAATGCAACTTCTATGTGTTTAATTTGGTAAAATAGACATTGTTTTTGAATTTGGTATATAAAATATATCTTAGGCTGAATTGTTTGTATTTTTCTGTAAAACATCAATATTTGATGAATAGTGAAAACACAGAGTAGTAGTTAAAAAGCTAACATTTTCATTTAAATGAAATTTTACCACTTCTGTGAATTTAATTTTTAAAATCCGATATACATGGTTGTTATTAGTATGTAAAATGTGGTTCAATAAGATGAAAATATTTTTTTAGTGAATTGTAACTTTTGACTTTTATTTAATGCGGTTAAATGTAAATAGGGTAATTCAATGCAAAAATAATATAATAATAAAATAAAATTACCTTAAAACTTGTCCTAACCTTACCGGATGAGTCATGGCCGACCATGGGAATCCTTGAGGGGATTTTGGGACCCCATAGAGCCACTTAAGAGTGATAATGACTCTTTATTTTAATTAACATAAAGTAAAGGCAAAAATGACATAAAAAATATCTTATAGTAAATTAATTTTTCCATATGGTTACATAAGTTATATCTTTGACTATAAATATTATTTTTAAAGCTAAATAGATTTACTAAATCTTGGTAATTGTTTTATAACATTTAGAAATCAAATAAATACAATTATTTATTACACAAAAATGATACAATGTTTAACTCATTAATAAATGATTTAAATAAATAATATTATAAAGATTAAAACAATATTCAAATCCTATTCAATTTTTATTATATGACCTTATTTCGACCTTGAGTCATCGTATCTTCGTCTTTGATTAGTTTTGGACCTTTAGAAACCGAAAATAATTATATAATAAAATAATATTTTCACAAATTCATAAAATGTCCCTCCTCCCCTTATAAAAATCCCTCACATCTATCCCATTCCTCACACTTCTCAAGCCCCTTGTCTCATACAAACCCTGCCCAAATAAACTCTCAAGATTCCCTATCTTCCACCTAAAAGTCAGATGATACTTCAAGAAGTCCTTTTGGTTCAAACAAAGGGAGTTACCCGAATTAAAGCTAGCATTTTCTCTTAAATTCTATTCTTTTATTTTACTTCTCCAACCCCTAAACTATTTTAATTCATTTTTTTATAAAAAAAACATTATACTAAATATAATATGATTTTTTATGATATGTATTCAAACTAAACTTACACACACCACCATATAATGGATAAAGAACATACTGTTTCTATGGATGGAAAATTAACGCATCACGAAACAATGATTGTTCAATTATCTCCTACCACCTATCACGGTGGCCATTAAAATTTGAGTATATTTATATAAGATACATATTATATCTATTTTTTATGATTATTTATTTTTCATTTATATCCTACCTTTAGGGTTTCCATTATGAGTAAATATGATAATTTCATTTTTGGAAGTGCGGACTACCACCCCTCAATGTGATATGACTCGTTAATGCCATATATGGGATGCATAAATGATGGAGTTAATGATATTATATATTATATTATACCTTAATTGTAATATATATATATATATATATGTATCATTATGTTTTAATTCCCTTAAAATAATAAATAGAAATGAAAGTAGCGTTCATGTGTACGTATGGATTACCGTCTCCATGAACGGTACATTTAATTTCGTACCTCTAAAAGTTATGTAATATGATAAATACATATGTATACAGTATATATATGATATTTAAATAATGAATATAATTTTTGAGATAATTTATTTTTGGCCACATGAACAACTTGTAATTATAAGAAGTTCATTTATTAATCAAGTACCAAATATTAACAAAACGACCTTTATTAACTTAAATGATTTCATAATGTTTATAACAGGGTAATATGTGATATTAAAGGAATAAAAAAATTTAAAAAGGTTCTTAATCAAGTATAAATTAAATTATCTTTATTATTCAGGAGATTAAAGAATGAACGACTCATGTCAGACATTAGGTATATTTTGTTTTATACACAACTTTCTTTAATATGATGTATAAACCCCTTTGACATTTACTTTTATTCAAAACGAATCTTTTCTCTTCTAATCGTTTTACTAAATGAAAAAATGTTGTTTCTTTTAACATACTTGATGACAATGACCTTTCCCATCGCTATGAGTATTATTTGATCTTTTGGATTCCTGAAAAAGTCGTAATGTTTTTAAAAGGAAAATAAATACCATATACTCGGTTACATATTTTGGTATTGAAAATGGTTTTGATAATTGATTTGTTATGTCAATATATTTAAATGAAATGTTGTGATTGAAATGTGGAAATGTTATCTTTCCTTTATATTTTTTATGGGTAATGAATATTTTATGGTTCTTGGGCATTGATATGTATACAAGTGGTTCTGTGATAAACCTAGGGTGGGTGAGCATAATATAGCTCTCCAATGCATTGCGTAATGTGACAGTGGTAAACGTGAATATTTATCCTAAGATATTTAGGGAATATACTATGACAGGTATTCCAAATGTAACTCTTTATGTAGCTGTGATAGCTACAATGTAATTATGATATGGATGCCACAAATTAAATTTATGATTTCTGTTTTCTATGTGTTATTCACAAATCTTATTATTTCTTGAGGTATGTTAAAGAGCTTATGTTATGTATGTAATAATGAACTAAAGTTTTCTTTCATGGTTTTATAACCCTTACTGAACTTTTTATGCTAATCCCATGTTTGGAAATGTTTTTCAAAAGACTTAGAGATGAATAGTGTCAAGTGTGGGATCAAAGAAAAGTCATGTTGTCTAAAACATGGAACTAGACATCAATTTTTCAAGAGTTTTTATTTTGTGAAAAAATGGAAACTGAGTAGAAGTTCCTACATTGTAATTCTTGAGATGCAACGGAATAGTTATGGCCAGATTCTCTAAAACTCTAAACATAAAAATATCCTCAATGTCAATTATTCAATTAATTTAGTTTTATTTAATGTTTTAAGTCTAGGTCCTTATATTTTCATCTAGTGAGGAGAAAGGGTGTGGTGAGGAGTGGTATTTATACTTGAGGAGGGGTGGTTTAAGGTGATTAAATAATTCTTGTTTTATATCTAAATCCAACCACATTGGGTTGAATTAATTAAAATGAATTATATTGATAATTAATGTTGTAAATTCACATAAATGTTAATAAATACCCCAAACATAAATTATGTTTTTGAGTTTATAATTATTTTATTATTTTACCTTTTAACTTTATCCAATTTCATTAATTTACCTATATTACAATAAATATTTCTTTTTTCCATGATATATTTTTTATGAATATAAATTAAAATGGCAATAAAAACTAATTTTGATGGTATGATTCCTAAAATAGAACACATTTTATGAAATTGACTTCATATATTTTTTAAAATTAACATTAAAATTAACCCCACATATAAAATGGGAAAACAGGTTTTTGAAAGTGAAAAGGTTCAAATGTTTAAAAAGTTTTTAAATCTAATTACAATATGAAATTGATTAAAATGAAAAAAATTGTATTAATAGATGTATAATTGAAAAAATTTTACTTCAAAACATATTTAAAATATAATTTTCATTATAAAATATTTAGATGCAAATCATCTTTCAAATAAAATTTTTTATTTTCACTATTCATAAAAAAATAAAACCTTTCAAACAAATATAAAAATTTCACCATAAGATAATTTTGATATTACAATTTTATAAAAATATTTTATTTCTAATATTTAGTTTTAACGAAGGTGTTTTATTAAAAATAGGTTTCAGAAAAATATAACTTTTATGATGGAATTTGGATTTCTTTTAATCTAAATTATACAAAACATATTGGATGAATTTTGAAAAAATTTATTTAATATATAAAATATAAATTTCATTAATAACATTCACTAAGTGTGATTAATTTAATTTAAAATTTCTTATAAATTTGAAAACAAATTATGATATCGATACCTAACTTGGAACAGTACGAGCTACTAATGGAGAATGGTTGGCTTCTTTAGCCATTAGATACTACCATCTCACCTTGACAACAACATTGGTGTTGATTTTCTAAAATATTTATTATTTTATTAGTTTTACCAAAACATTATTTCTATTTTTTTCATAAAAATGGAAGGATTTATTTTTAGAAATGGAAATAACATTTGTTACATTAATAATGATATCATATGTTATGTTATGGAATAATTAAATAATTTTATTTTTGTATGATATTATTAAATAAAATAATTTAAATTGATAAAGAAACAAATACATATGAATCATATGAAACATTTTTTTGAATCAATTTCTTTTTCATGTAAATTAGAATTACTTGAAAAAGCTCTTCTAAAATGGTTAATTAGACTATTTGTATCTTAATCCACTTCAAAAATGTCATTCATGTTTACAGGATAAGAAAAATAGAACACCATTCAGGGGCCAAGGAGAAAGGGCCATAGAGATTTTGGATTCGGTACACACTAATGTGTGTGGACAATTTCATGTATAATCTTGCGGTGGATTATCAGACATTATTACAGTTTACCGAAGACTTGACTAGGTATGGTCATATTCACTTAATGAGGTACATCACTGAATATTTTATGAAATTAAATGATTTCAAGAATGAGGTTGAGAAATTACTTGGTATGAAGATAAATAAACTTTTATTGGATCAAGGTAGTGAATTATTAAACATCACTTTATTGAAATTCGGAGATAATGAGATATTATCTCAAATCCATATACATTAAATATCATAGTGGAATGATGATAATGAAAGGTAGAATCATACTTTAATAGACATGGTGAGGTGGATGACGAGTCACACAAGAATTCCATTATACTTTTTGGGATTTGAATTATAGATGACATTATACATACTAAACCTGGTACCAACTAAAGAGGGAAATAGTATTCCCATTAAATTATGGTGTGGAAAGGAACACATTTTTCACAAATTCAAGCATAAATTTGTGTGGTGTTTGTTAATATATCTCAGCCAAAAAAATGACACCCCAAATTGTGAGGCAGTAAACACAGAACATGAACTCCAGTAGCAGCCTCCAGTAGCTCCTTCAGTAGCTTCTGAGGGTATTGTTGTTGGGGGTGTACCAAGTGGATCGAGGGATGGGAATTAATCGGTGTGTGAGTTAATTAGGCCTGACCAGAATCCAGTGGGTGAGTCTGAAGAACAGCCTGACAGGGTCGTCGACTTGGTGGCTCCTCAAATGGGGGATGAGGGAGTTTCCACGCTTCATGGAAGGGCTTATTATGCAGAGGTGATGAGCTTAGGTGGAGGGGTCACAGGTTCTAAGACACTAGAGTAGGCTAGAAAGCATCTGGTAGCAGTCAAGGGAATCCCTATTGAGGGTGAAGGTATTGAGTTGGCAAAACGGTTTGATGCTTTGGGCATTGAGGATCCTGCCCAATCTGTTGGAAATGACTTGGTCAGAATCTCCACGGATGAAGAGTCGGCTTCAGAGAGAGAGTCCAGTGATGAATGATCTAGCCACATTGATGGTGATATAGAGGATGGGGACTAGGGGTGAAGGTTCCCTAGTCCAAGATAGAGCAAGAATAAAAGGGTTAAATGGAAAGAGAAAAAGGGCTATTATCATTTACCTTTACCAATGGAGACTACATCGACAAAGAAGTCGAAGAGAAAGTTGAAGGATTACGTCCCACAATCCCCCAAGGTGGCCTGCAAGCAACGAGAGGTGGCTGGTAATCCTTTAGACTTTCTCATGATCTCAGAGGAGGTTATGTTGGAAACAGAACCGATAATCAAAGCTTCCAATGAGGAGACAGAAAGAATGATGGCAAAGAATTTTAAGGCTAACACCAATGATGAGCAGACCGAATGGATTGACAAGAAGGACTTGATTCTGGTTTGAGGGTTCAAAAATGGAAAGATCAATGTAGAGGAGTACATCCAGTCGTGGGGGAAGATGGAATTCAGGTTTGAAGACCTTTTTATGGAGAAACCAGACATTCAGGTAAGTACTTTATCATGGAAGTTGTTTCATGAGATTAAAACGGGTAGGCTGCAATTTCATCTCAATGACTTTGTCCACTATTTTAGTGTTTGACTGGGTTTCTCAATTTTTCCCTTAAATGTGTTCGATAATAAAAAAATTTAAGTTTGAAGTGAAGTAGAACATCCCTGAGGGAGAGATTAAGAGAAAGACCGATTTTTATGGTATTGATGCTCAAGATACATAGGATGTGGTACATTAATTTATTTTAGAAGAACCCATGGATGACATTATTCCAAAATAACAAGTACCACATAAGAGTGCTAGAGAGATAATATTACTATAAATATATGGTTTTCTAGTCACCGATGGCTTTGAATCATTATTGGTTTACAATGAAAATTCTCTCTCCTACATGGAGGTAGTGGAGAGATCATATGATGTGATATGGAAAGAAGCCATGCATTCTCAGATTAATTCCCTGTATGAAAACTATGTTTGTGTCTGGATCGATCCTCCATATGATGTAAAATTATTTGGTAGTAAATGGTTATTCAAGAGAAAACTAGAAATAGTAGGTAAAGTAAATACTTATAATGGAAAGATAGTTCCCAAAGGATTTAGATTTAAGAACCCGGGTTTTCAAACAAGTATGGATCTTTTATGGTATGGTCTAATTCATCCTTTTGGACCTATGTTGGATTCATAATGGGTTATTGGAGGTTTTATGGGTTTCTAGGGCTTCTTCGGAACTCAAAACACCGCTTTTAGGGAAAATAGGGCCTGGAACACGGTATATAGTAAATTGTGTTGGTATTGTGCCCGGTTAGGCAAAACTGAGTAGATGATGAATTATCGGACAAAAATATTTCACACAGTTGGCACATGGTCATGCAGCCTAACCATGAGAAACAACCCTTTCTCTAGGAAACCTTGCACGGTTTGAGCTCGATTTATCAAACCGTGCAGACAAACCATGCACATTCTATTTTTCTGGGTAAAAATTCCATATTGCACATAATGATCTAATTAACTTCCCTCTTCCACTATAATATATAATCCCACAATATAAACCTATTTCTCTGTCAATTTGGGGCTTATTGATGATCTAAATAAGGGATCAATAGATCTCCTTCATTTGGGATCTGATTGAACTTTCGATCATCATGTTGGATTCACACCGGTATATACTCGAGTCCTCTTGAGTCATTCTTCTTCTCCCTTTCTATCAACCTAGATTTCATGGTGCAAGAAGTTTTCTCTTTTTCTTAGATCTACTCTGATCCAATCCAAATCAAGGTTCTATATTGGAGGAAGAGAGTCATTCAAGCCTATAGTGGGTGGTATATAACTCATCCCTATGATTTATTGATTTTAGAATATTCATGTGGGCCCCACCGATTTCATATGGGGACATTGGTTAAATTTATATACCATGTTTATACACATTAGAACCATATGGTTATTCTCAATCCAAATATATTAATATTTTTTAGTGGTTAAACCCACAAGTTTATTACATCAATTTCAAAGGTTATTCCATATTTGGTTTTTAAGTGTTTTGACATATTTAATCCATTGTTCGTGTGTGCCTTTCCTTGAACATTATAATAGAAAGATTTCTTATATTAAAGGGATTGTTTATAATTTTAATTTCATAATGGGAAGTACCATGTATTCTCACCACCTGACCCGCCTATGGTAAGTGATTCAATTTGAAAAATTAATTTGATATGTTAATTGGAAAGTCTACTAGGTATATGAATTGAACAAAAATGTAAATGAGAAGTTGTTGTCTGTCCATTGTACCCCTGGTCGTGTTGATGGGAGGTATTGGATTTAATATTAATGAATTAATATTCCTTAAATGGATTTAACAAGGGGTTTCATGCTACATGGCCCTATCAAACTAATAAATGGAAAGGATAGAACGAAATGAACATAATGATTAATTATGACTTGATTAAATGGTTTCATGCTACTTGTCCCTGTTAGACTAATGAAAGGAAAGGATTGTAAAAAATTAACTTAATGATTAATTATGACTGGATTATAGGGTTTCATGCTACTTTTCCTTATCACACTAATTAAAGGAAGGACTTAAACCTTATGATATTTTATATGACATAATTATAAAAATTGGAATGGCAGACTTGAGCTCAACTTGGATTCCTAAGTGAATTCTTTGAGAACTCGGGGACCCATTCTGAATTCAAGGATGTGTTTCTTAGTTTGAGACCCACCTAGAACCCTATCCTTGCTCACATGGATGTCTGATATGACACTATTGGGTCCCCTCTTCAATTATTACTATAGGATGACTTGGATAAAATCCTTGGGTAACAAAATTCATGGGAAACACTCCTTGGACCCAGCGTTGACAAGTAGATTCCATGGTAAAAGCCCATCAGACTCAGTATTTTCTTATCCCCATTTTACCTAGGATTCGTTCCTTGGATTCGGTAGGCATCTCATTGGGAAATGGCTTGTACTGTGCTCCTAGGATTACAATCATACCCCTTAACCAAACTCAGATATTGCATAGTTATCATCCCTTGAGAATTATATTTCATCAGTTATTACCTTAGTACATTATTATTAAATATCCCCACAGGTTTCCTTGTTACATCTTGGAACCTGTACTATTATTTTCAAGTGTCTTATTGGGGAATTGGTAACAATAAAGTAATGAATTGGTTGCATGTTCATACACCAGCTGAGGGGAAGAAAAAGGTACTAGGGTATTTAGTTACATTTTACTACTTTACATTATATATACATGCTTGGATAATGATATATTCCATTACATGAGCCCGATGTTATAGAAACCATTGGTGGTGTCCCACTAAGATTTATCTCACACCATCTTTGTGATCAGTTTGGTACCCCAAGTAGATTACATAACTCTAGGTGTTGATAATGGGAAGCACGCGACTTCAAATACTTGATTGTTTTCTATTTAGTTTGGAGATTAATAGTAGAGGGTTGTGTTAGATCTAGGGATGCTTGGGATAGTCTTTTTTTCCTTTGTGCATTGTGGAACATGTTATGCCTACTATCTTATATCCATGTTTTCCATTTTTCAAGTGACATAAAATATCATCATCAATACTTGAATGTTATTTTAGTTATTCATTCGGTATTATCTATGTTATCTATTACTCTTGTCTTATTCCACTATTTAGATATATCAATTCCAATATTTATTTACCTATGTCTTATCCATACATTACATTACACTCTGCTAATAAAGGAATAATCTCCCAACAGACATACTCTAGTCCCTCACTGCTAGTCAGCATCGTCTAGATTTTGGGAGATGCGCTTGAGGTCATGCGGCCCACTGGGATTGGTGCATCGATTAAGTGGCATTTGGGTCCATGAAATCACAAAGTTGTATCATAAGAAAAATTTCTTTCTTTATTTACTATTGTGAGATATTTGATTAGAGATTAAGAATGTGTGGGACTTCTTCATATGTTTTTCTTGGGCATTGCGAACCCATGTTCGGGATAAAAACCAAGTTTCCAAAAATTATAATTTTTTTCTACTTTTTCCTATTACAGTTGATGTTATTTCACCGTTGGGGGATGAACATTTTGTGTGGAGTTGTTGATTATTACTATGTATGAGTAATTTCTTTCATCCTTGGCCCAATGATATGAGGGAAACGAGCATTGTTACATGCATAATTACAGGAACCTAGAATTCACATGTCATGCATATTTCAATGCCATATAGGTTCATTTAATTTCTTTTTTATTTCATGATAAGCATGTTATTGTTGTGTGATGTTGTGATAGTTAAATTTTAAATGTGTTAATTTTTTATGCGATTGAGTGATTTCCTATCTCACTTCATGATGTGTATGGGATCTTATGGGTTGGGATGAGTTATTTACCGAGTCGAGCTATTATGATATAAATAAATGGGTTTCATTTTTTTTGATATGTATATGGGCATTGATTCATCTGAAATGGACATCCATTATAAAGTAAATCATGAAATCTAATATAAAATGGTTACATATCCATATCCCAACCTCTCATGTTTTGAAAGGTAAAAGAGTGAAACTTGTAATTAAATGTAAAAACGAATTGATACCTATACATGATCACTTACTGATACATAGCTATCTAAGTTGATATTTGGGTTAGTATGCTTTGGGTAGTGATTTTATTGAGTTTAGCTTCTTATGGTGACGTTATCTTTATGCTTATTCTTGTTCTGAAGCATGTGATTGGCTATTGTAGACCAATGACCCCATGAAATCTATGTGTCTTACACTAGGAAGGTGGTGATGAACATGATCTAGACATGGTGGGACCTGAGCTGCCAGTCTTACCTCCAAAAGTTCCACTTAAGACACCAACTACTTTACTTGAGTTGGGCACTGACATCGAGGTTCGTGATACTTTCCTATGTCTGATGCAGTCCATGCATGGTGCTCCATGACTTGCACCTATGATGGATGATTTGACTCATGAAGTACAATAGTGGAATCCGATTACCTTCTCAAGGGATTATAGTTCACATGCTCTTATGTCTTGGCTAGAGGCCATGCTGTCTATCTTTGAGGATCTGGAAACGTGTCCAGAGCATTGAGTCAAGATTTCTATATACATGCTTTAGGAGACATCTAAGAATTGGTGAGATGTGGTTACCTATGCTGGTCAACATCAAGGAATGATATGGGTTGAGTTCAGAACTATTTTCTATGATCAGCACTTTCTTTACACACATAGAGCTAAAAAAATCCATAGAGTTTATGACCCCTAAGTAGGGTAATATGTCACTGATGTAATATTCAATGCATTTAATTGAGTTACTATTCTTTTTTATGCTTCAAGCTGCTTAAAATCTTTCACATGATAGAGTTTTTGAGGATGGGATTTTGTAGGTTATCTGTACATAAGTGAATGTATTTTTATTCCTACCTTTTCAGCAATAGTTGAGCAGGCTCTTATCACTGAGTGCGACCTGAGGGACAAAAATAGTATCGAGTTTGAAGGATGATAGCCACACATGCTAGTAGTCCTTCCGGTGGTAAGAAATATTCTCTGGAGTTTTATATTTAGGTAAGTGATAGCCAGAGTATCCCTTCAGATAACTCAGTGGTGTGTCATTAGTGTGGATGACAGGGGCATAAGAAGCCTCATTGTAAAAAAGACCTAATAGAGTGTTGGGCTTGCAGCTGTATCAGACATCTTCCTTTCATCTGGAGGACCCTTCCACCAGATTCTAATGGGAAATGATCAGCACCGGATCCACCATTATGAGAGAGATATTTTGCACCACCTCAGGCGGGGAGTTCGAATAACACTGGTAGGTTAGCACGAGGAGGGGGTCGTGGCTGAGGAAGTGAGAACCCTGATCACTTACAGGGCTATCAGTGCATTTTTGACCATGGTAGTCCATATGTTTCATAGGGTCGTGGTTTAAGTCAGTTTCATGCACTTCATTTGATAACCACAAATCAGATTACTAGACCATCTATAGTATGATGTACTATTCTACTAGCCTCTACTATTATATCTTCTTCATTTAATATAGATGATTCAAAATCTTTTATTTCTATATCTATGTCATAGAATTTTGGACTTGAGATACAATATTACTATGTTGTAATGATGCTTGAAACACCATTTGGGATACAGACAGAGGGCATATGAAAATCCCCTTGAGGTAGAAGTTACCCATTTATATGGAACTTCTTTTTCCTCAAGATGAGGGGCCTTAGTGTCATATTCAGAATGGATAGGTTTGTTCATTATTATGCTTTTGTAGACTGCTATCACCAAAAATTATCTTTTACATCACCAGAAGGAAACAATTATCTACACATGTGTGAGTGATATTTCTAGGCGGCTAGAGCTAGACAAAAGAATCATGGGCTAAGTGGAGTTACCACCCATATTTCCAATATCATTATGGAAGATTGGGGTTTATATCATGCTGATTTACCTCAAGTAGTAGATCGTTTCAGGTACATTGTTCGCAATAACATTTTTGTCTTACTTTGTGATAGAGTGATATAATTTATGATTGAGCTTCTTCCAAGGGAAGCTCTAGTGTCCATTATACCATATAGGATGGAACCTACTATGATTCATGATATTCATCCCAATCTAGTGTATTTAGAGTCCAAATGATTTATATAGAGCATCATATCATCTTGGGTTTAATGACCTGAAATTTTGAATAAATTTTGTTTACTAACTTTGTGTGTTATTTTATTTTATAATCTACAAAACTATTTCATTTAATAAATTGAGTATAATTAAAATGAGACCGTTGGGTTTTGACTGTTATATGACCGTTGGTCAATATAGTCATTGGAAACTAAATGTTTTGATTATTGTCTATAAATACAAGTGATCTTGATTAATTAATATAGAAAGAAGATTCGTTGGACGCATCCAGTAGTCTCGGGCCGATCAAAGCCCATATGACGGAACTCAGGAAGGAGGTAACACCTTTGGGCTTTGCTCTGGACCAAACCCAATCCGAACATCATCGTGTGAAGCTGGAACGGAATTGCCTTCGTGAGAAGATCAAGCTGATAGAAATCACTACTTGGGAAATGCTGGCTGAGCCGCCCCAAGATTCTATCACCCTAGCACACCTTACTCTTAGGTCCTATGGTGGTGTTATAAGGGACTATGTAATGAGACCACAACTTCCTTGTGTGATCCTTTAATTTAATTAAAAATTGTGATTTCTACTTATGTTGAAGTTTGTGAATTTTCAAATGTTCGCATAAATATAGTAAGCATATTATTGATGAATTTTAGAAAAAGTATATCTTCAAATGTTTATGTAAACATTAAATAATTAATAATGTGTAATGATTTTTAAAAAATGGTCTTCTATAGTTATGTTCAGTAAGAAATTTATAGTCTAATAAGATCAACGTAATTTTGATGAATAGTATATTATGAATAGTGATTTAACACTTATGATTAGTAATGTGACCAAATGGATTAAGTAAATTCAATTTGGAAATTATTAATATAATTTAGGCACGTTGATTAAGTAATGCGATTCAATAAAATAGGTAAAGAACTTTTTCAGAAACTATTGTTTAAGTATTAGTTTTTTTCGAGTGTATAGTGTTTTTTATTTAAAATTAAATTAAAAATATTTATAAAAATATTTTTATAAAATGGAGTTCATTTTTGAAATCAGAGCATCGATATTTGGTTAAGGTGAATTTTTGGGATATTTCTAAAAACTTTAATTTTCGGTTAATAGTGTTTTTATTTAAAAAATAAATTAAAAATATTTAGAAAATTATTTTCATAAAATGGAGTTCATTTTTGAAATGAGATAATCAATATTTGGTTAAGGTAAATATTTGGGATTTTCTAGAGGAATTTGAATTTTCGTTGAATAGTGAAAATAAAGTTTTTGAGTTTCAGGTGTTTAATGATATCATTAAGGATGTAATAATTATGAAATAATTCTGGTCGACTTATTAATAGTAAGATATGGTATGAGGTATCCCAGGTGGCCAATACCAAGGGAAAATACCATGGGTAAGCCCATGGTTTTTCCAATACCACCGATGAGGTGTCCCTTGGCAATTAATGCGTTGTCCCCTCACTTATTCTATAAATACCAAGCCATTACATCGTTCATTTCATTTCCAAATCCTCCCCAAGGAATTTATGGTATCTTTACCTCCGAAGGAGTCCTCCCAAGGTTCCCTCATGCTTCCCAAGGTCCCAAACTTCAAGATTTCAATGTTATTCTTCAAGGTAAGGGATTTGTTCTCCCTCCTCTTTTAAGTCATGACTTCCTTTATGATGTGTCTTAAAATTTCCATCTCTTTATGTTGAGGGTATGTTATTACATGTTATCATTTCTTTCCATTTCATGTATAATTATCTAGAGACTTTCTCCGCTCTCATCAATTATTTTCTGAATTTTTAAGTGATGCTGTTAGGAGGCTGAATTTTTCGTAAAAGAAGTCACATCTTCTATTTTCTTTAACGTTTCATTTTTCATGTGGTATGTCATTCAAATATCTATACCATGACATTATTCAGTACACATACTGTATTATGAGTTATTTATTAGTGGGATACCCTTGTCCTCTCTCTTTTCAATGTTTTCTAAAACCATGTTATTTAGCCGTTATGCTGCAGAAATTTTGACTCAAAATTTTTATCTCTTTCTGTCATGAAATTCTATTGTGTATTTATGTTAATACCCATAATTATTTCATTTCCATGGGTGTTCATAAATATATAATTATGATATATTTTATTCTTTAATTTACACACATAAAACCCTCACTCCGTTTCCATGGGTTATAAATGGCATAATGATCTTATTTTTAAGCTTTTTCTAAACATCACGATTTTGACATGAAACCCATTTCTTTGATTCCATTTGGGTTATTTATGAAATGATTGATTATGATCTATATTGATCACATGAATGTAAAGAGGTATTAAGGGTGCACTCTGATAGCGCTCTAATTCATTGGGTAAATAATTAATCTCTAGAGATGACAAGTTTTATGATAACTTGATGAATAACCTTTGTAATTGTTCTGACACCTTGGGGATGGACCTTGGTGATATGTTCGTGAATGTCTAAATGAAATGTTGTAGCCATATATTCAAGTTATTTTCCAAGTTATTTTCTTTATGATATGCCTATTATTCTATTTATCATGTCTTCATGTCTTTATTCATGTTCTTATTGATATCACAAGTACATTGACTTCCTTGTTTACCCTTACTGGGCCTTCTGATCACCCTTTCCTTTGATGTCTGTCTCCAGGATATGAGATGTAGTAAATGTACATAGGATGAACCTATGATGAATCCATACAAGTGGTTTAGAAGAATATTTTATATTGTTCTCATTTATTATGTTCCTTATTTCCAAGACACTAGACTTTAAATATCATCTGTTTGTAAAATGTAATGAAATTTTATGTAATAAAAAGGCAGGATTCTATAGTTGTTATCAAAGGATAGTATAGTTATTTGTGGAAATTAGGATATGAAAACTTTAGAAAGAGCCCTATATAAAAGTTTAAATATAGGAAATCTTCTTGGTATTTTGATGAGTATTGAGTAAGTGGTTTATCAAGAAAATACATCCCAATCTGGATAAGAGCAGGTAGAGGTGGCTCTCACACAGATGTACATAGGGATAAAACAAGAAAACACCTCTTTGACCTAGAATCGAATGGGAACTGGTACACGACAATGGGCCTTGCTGCACTCTTGGTTACGACACTCCCAAGGTATATGTTTGGTTAATCACAAGCTTTTTATGAATCATTATGAAGGAATTATAGAAAAATGTAATTTTACAAGCATGATGTTTTATGAAATTAAATATTTTATTTAAAACATTCATAAATGACATAAGTTTATCACGAAGGATTTATTGTTTTAGAAAATGTCCCCATAATCTATGAATACATTGACATATTTCCTAAGGAGTTACCCGAACCTCCCCCAGAAAGAGAGGTAGAGTTCTCCATTAAATTGTTACCTGGATATCATCCGATGTCAAATATCCCCTATAGGATGGAAAATGTAGAGCTATAGGGATTAAAGAAACAACGCCATGATCTTTTGGATAATGGGTTTATTCGACCAAATGTATCTCCCTGGGGAGAACCGGTTCTCTTTGTGAAGAAGGATGGATCAATGCAGCTATGCATTGATTATACAGAAATGAATGGGAACACAGTGAAGAACAAATACTCTCTTCCAAGAATTGATGGCTTATTTGACCAACTTCGTGAGGCTCAATTCTTCTATAAGATTGATCTTCATTCTGGTTATCATCAATTGAGGGGGAAGAATGATGATATTCTAAAAACTACCTTCCAATCAAGATAGGGGCATTATGAGTTTGTTGTTATACCATTCGGACTGACTAATGCACCTGCTATTTTTATGGATCAAGAATAAGTTGATTTTGGAAACTTATATTTTATCAAATGGATATCCTTTGTATAGGAAAATTATTTAGTGATTAAATGATAATGCTTATTTTGGACAATGTTTTCTCTTTTGGAGTACTATATGCATAAGGGAAATTAAATACTACATGATTCAAATTGAGGAGGAATGATTGAATTTTTTTTGTAATAATTTATGTATTTGTTGTGGAAATATGGTGATTTGGGTTATCTTTGGAAAATGATGAACCTATCATAGAGAATATGTGAATTGGTTAATTACACTTTAGTATGAGACATTAATAGTAGTCGATGTTATTTGGAGATAAATGTTAAGATTTATTGGGGAAGACTATGTGATTAAATCCTTGTATGTTTTGGGTTCCAATCTTAGTTTGGATTATTCTGATGAATTTTAAGGATTATTATGCATTGAATGGTCTTTCTGGAACATTATGTACTTTTTGTTGAATTTTGGAGATTAATAGTCATATTTTGTTTTATAAAGTATTATCCTTTTTGGGGATTATATGATCTCATACTAACCATTCTATTTTTAGTTGATGCATAAAGATAAGGGAAAATACAGTTATTCTTTTGTGGATTATGTGATTCTCTAGAAGATTATTCTTGTGCTTTTGATGAGACCAAGTCTTTTTGAATGCTCATTATTTGGAGAAAAGATTAGTCTTGGTAGAAACTTATTAAGGGATGAAACTCTACTTGAAGGTAATTATATTTCCTTATGTTTTTATTCTATGTAGTAAATGAATTTCTCACAATTATGAAAAGGAACGTAAAACAAAAACATTTTTGGTTTACGTTTCCAACTGGGTAATCAATGATCGTTTAACACATCATAAGTTTGTAATCTTCTTATGGTTAATTTTCTCCTAATCATGTTTTATATCACTCTCCATCAGAGCTTGACCCTTTGTTTTCTCTTCCATATCCATGTTTTCCTACATGGAATCCTAGTATGGGTTAACTCGGGTGACCTTTGTACTTCCCTTTCTTCCTTTTAATGTAATAGTTTTACTGAATCTTTTTCCGTTGTGGGACTTTCAATGAAATTTCCAAGCCCAATTTTAAAATTGCGAGGACGCAATTTCTTAAGGGGGGAAGAATATAACGACCATAAATTTTGAATAAATTTGGTTTCCTAACATTGTGTGTTATTTTATTTTATACACAAAAAACTATTTCATTTAATAAAAAGAGTATAATTAAAATGAGACTATTGGGTTTCGACTGTTATATGACCGTTTTTAAATATAACTTTTGAAAACTAAATGTTGCGATTATTGTCTATAAATATAAGTGATCTTGATTAACTAATAAAGAATGAAGATTCGATGGCCCCATCCAGTAGTCTCGGGATGATCGAAGCCCATCTGATGGAACACGGGAAGGAGGTAGCACCTTTGGGCTTTTCTCTGGATAAAAACCAAGCCGAACTTCATCATGTGTAGCTAGAACGGAATCGCCTTTGCGAGAAGTACGAGCTGATAGAAATCACTACTCAAGCAATGTTGGTCGAGCCGCCCCAAGATTCTATCACTCTAGCACACCTTACTCTTAGTTCATATACTGGTGTTATAAGGGGAAATGTAACGAGACTTTAACTGCCTTGTGTAGTCCTTCGATTTAAATAAAAATTGTGATTTCTTCTTATGTGGATGTTTGTGAATTTTCAAATGTCCGGATAAATATAGTATGCATATTATTGATGAACTTTAGAAAAAGGATATTTTAAAATAATTATTTAAACCTTAAATAATTAATAATGTGTAATGATTTTCAAAAAATGGTCTTCTATAGTTATGTTCAGTAAAAAATTTAGAGTCTAATAAGATCGACATAATTTTTGATGAATAGTAAATTATGAATAGTGACATTATGATTATGATTAGTAATGTGACCAAATGGATTAAGTAACTTCACTTAAGAAATTAGTAATATAATTTTGGAACCTTGATTAAGTAATGTGATTCAACAAAATAGGTAAATAACTTTTTCAGAAATTATAGGTTAAGTATTAGTTTTCTTCGAGTGAATAGTGTTTTTTTATTTAAAAATTAAAATAAAAATATTGAGAAAATTATTTTCATAAAATGGAGTTTATTTTGGAAATAAGAGCATCAATATTTGGTTAAGATGAATTTTTGGGATTTTTCTTAAAGAGTTGAATTTTCGGTGAATAGTGTTTTACTTTATAAATTAAATTAAAAATATTTAAAAAATTATTTTCATAAAATGGAGTTCATTTTTGAAATCAGAGCACCAATATTTGGTGAAGGTGAATTTTTGGGATTTTTCTGAGTAAGTTGAATTTTCGGTGAATAGTGAAAATACAGTTTTTGAGTTTTGGGTGTTTAATGACATCATTAAGGATGTAATAATTATGTAATAATTCTGGTAGACTTAGGAATAGTAATAAAAGGTATGAGGTGTCCCAAGTGGCCAATACCATGGGAAAATACCATGGGAAAGCCCATGGTTTTTCCAATTCCACCGATGAAGTGGCCATGGAAAATTAATGTTTGTCCCCTCACTTCTCCTATAAATACAAAGCCATTAAGTCATTAATTTCATTTAAAAATCCTCCCCCAACGAAGTTCTGGTCTCTTTACCTCCCAAGGAGTCCTTCCAAGGTGTCGTCAAGCCTCCCAAGGTCCTGACCTTCAAGCTTTCGATGTAACTCTTCAAGGTAAGGGATCCTTTCACCCTCCTCTTTTAAGTAATGACTTCCTTTATGATGTGTCTTATAATTTACATCTCTTTATGTTGAGGGTATGTTTTTATATGTTCTCATTTCTGTCCATTTCATGTGAAATTAATGATAGACCTTCTTTGCTCTCTTCAATTTTTTTTTCTGAATTTTTATGCGAAGCTGTTTGGCTGCCGAATTTTTCGTAAAATAAGTCGAATCTTCTCTTTTCTTTCATGTTTCCTTTTTCATGTGGTGTGTAATTAAAATATCCATACCATGATCTTAATCAGTACCCATATTTTATTATGATTTATTTATGAGTGGGTGACCCTTGTATCCTCTCTTTTCAATGTATTCTAAAACCATGTTATATAGCCGTTATGCTGCAGAAATTTCATCTCAAAATTTCTCTCTTTCTCTCAAGAGATTCTATTGTTTATTTATGTTAATACCCAGACTTATTTTGTTTCCATGGGTGTTCATAAATATATAAAGCTGATATATTTGATTGTAGGATTGACACACATACACAAGTGATAAAACATAAATTAATGTCGTTTTTTAATTTTTTACGTCTGTTTTAAACCGATGTCTATAAAGGCGACGATAAAAATATGATTTTCAGCATCTGTTTTTCAAAAACCAACGCCGAAAATAATTTTGATAAGAGTTTCAGCATCGGTTTTACATAAAACTAATGTCGAAACTAATTTTAGATAGGATTTTCAACGTCGGTTTTATCTAAAACCGACGCCGAAAGAGGTTCGACTGAGTTTTCGGCCTTGGTTTTATCTAAAACCAAAGTTGAAAGGTGGTTCGACAGGGTGTTCATCGTCAGTTTTAGATAAAACCGACACTGGAGACCTGGTGTTCGACATCGGTTTTATCTAAAACCAACGCCGAAGACCTGGTCAAACCACATTTCGACATCAGTTTTAGAGAAAACCGACGCCGAAGTTCATTTTTTTAAACTTTCAGCGTCAGTTATTTAATGAACCAATGCCATAAATAAAAAAAATTATAAAATAATTACAATTCAACTTCTAAAAAAATCAATACCCATGTAAAACTAACTCAATATAAAAAAACAATTAAACAGTATTTATCATCCAATGCCTCGTATAACTTCAATGCTTATATCTAGTTAATCAAAACAATTATCTATACATTGTTATTATAAAGTAAAATTAAAATACACTTACCTATAATCAATGACGTCAAGAAATTTTGTGACATTTTCAAGTCCCATGACTCCATCATTTATGACATGCTCATTGTTGGTTATTGTTGAAGCATTCATTTGATTATTAGTAGGTTCAAACACATAATATATCAAAAGAGTTAGGTTTTTGAATCTATATGCATTACTATTTATAATTATTAGAATATACTTACCTCAAATATTAATAAGACATAACAAATAGTTCGCAAAAGTAAATTGATTATGGGTCATGTCAGATAGGGAATAAGTCTGTGAATCATTGAATACCTACAATAATATTGAAAGATATGAAATTAAAAAATAGAATAATATGGTAGAAAATATACAAAAAAATTAATACAACTAACCTTATGAAAATCATTAGTTTCCCCAGTTGTGATTATTTCATACATGAATCATAGAATATAATAACCACATTCAACATGTCCATTTTGACAATGACACTGTAGTTATAAAACATTTAACAAAAAAAACAATATATAACAAAAATAAAAAAAATAATTACTTGTACTTCCACATATTTTATTTTCATTGGATTCTTTTCTGACATGTATTCCTTGTTAAAATGTTTCCATGAACTTCATTTTTTTATATATGAACTAAAAATAGTTGTCTAAATAATGAAAATTAAACATAATGAGCTTATAAAAAATAAAAAAAAACTTACCTTCTTAATAAGTTGGAAAATGGTTTACGCACGCTGCCTAATAAAGAGAAAACCCAATATAAGGTGCATTCACTTGGGAAAAATACGCCTAACATACAATTCCCCCTACAGTATATAAAATTTCACAATTAATGATATTATAATGATCATTATTTCATAATTATGTTGATGTTCTTACTTATCACGAAATAAAAAAAACCAGCACCGAATCTTTGTCTGTGTTAATCTATCGGATAAGAATTGAAATCTTTCACGATTCTTCACATGTTTGGCTTCCAAAGAAATGTACTCTGGTTCTATAAAGCTACAAATTCCCGTTGTTTCCTTTTTTAAAATAATCTTATGTAGATAAATAATTTAAAAATAAAATATAGTTAGTCAATTACATAATAATCTTTTATTAATGAAATAGAAATTACAACATCAATTTAATTACAGGGAAAACAACTGCACCACACTATGCGTGATCTCTTCAAAACTAACTAAATTCATGATATATTCATTCATTAATTTCAATACTTAATTTCTTCCACATATATCGGGCGTCATCCGAAACTCAGAGATAAAATTAAAGGAATAATAGGACTCAGAAAATCTTTTTAACCCATAAGAAATATTAGAAGTATCTACAACCAACTGTTCCTGAACATTTTTTTTTCATTTGTGCAGTTTTTTTTTCTTTTAGATATTCCTATATAAGTTAAATGTTAGAAAACATTATAATTAATTTTGAATCATTTGTAATTAATATTAAAAAAACACATACCTCATGTGAAATATAATGAAGAAGGGAGGTTGGCCTAAGTAAAAAATGGCCCATACATTACCTAACATTGGTGATCACCACAGTAGGAAGTGGTAGTAGAGCAATAGGATCTATAACAACAAGTACTGATACTCTAACCTAACCCATCTACAAAGGCTAATGATGTACCGAGTCCCCCAAAAAATGCACCTGTCCTAACGAAACAATATGTACATGAGGATCTCCCGCAAACAACTCACAAAATAAGGCTTGATCTGATGGAGGAGGTGGAGGCTCAAAGTAAGCAGGTGGGGAAGGATAGTCTGAATGAGGAGGATGAGAAACCAAAAAAAATGAAAAAGTTATATTAGTGGTTAAAATTTATAAAATATAAAAATTGATTAAAATAAAATAATATACCTCGAAAGGTTGCACAGACGGGGCATGGTAAGCAGATGGGGCAGGGTAGTCCGGGTGAGTAGGCTGAGAATTATGAAAAATGAAAAAGTTATATTAGTGTTTATAATTTATAAAATAGAAAAATTGATGACAAATAAATAATATAACTCGAAAGGATGCGTAGATGGGGCGGGGTAAGCAGATGGGGTAGGGTAGTCCCGGTGAGTAGACTGGGATGGATGAAAAATGAAAAAATTATATTAGTGATTATAATTTATAAAATAGAAAAATTGATGAAAAATAAATAATATAACTTGGAAGGCTGCGTAGACTGTGATTGTCTTGACATGTGTTCTAATAAAGCCTTCTGTACTACTGCTTGAATTTGACCACCCATAGAGTGTTTCATATCTTTCAGCTCTTATTTTAAGGTTTCTATTTCTGGGTATTTTGATTGCTTACTCTTACCAAAAACCTTCCGAATACTAACACCTGCCTGATATCCTCTAACACAGCCAGGGTGTTCTACCTTTCCCAAAGCAGTGGCTAGGATGTCCATCCTACCCTCAGAGATAAAAGATCTCTATGTATCTTTCTCCTGAAGATCATCCTGAAATGAAAAATAAAAAAGTTATATTAGTCTTTATAAATTATAAAATAGAAATTTTTTTAACAAATAAATAATATTTACTTACAATTATATCATCCACTTGATGATCTTACTCTATAATATATTGTTCATTTCTTCTTCTTCTTGATCGTTTCCATTACTCATGGTGAGTGTGAGGATATGGAGGACCAAACTGGACCTCTTCTGAACCACTACTTGATCGAGATCTTAATGCTTCAAATTTTTTTCAATCATTTTCTGCTCCAAATACAAATACCCTCCATGTGATAAAGTACGAGGGTATATTTTTTCAACTAGATCTCCTGATGAGATCTCCTGGAGGCCGGTTATATAAAAATCAACTACTAAGTAATATGAAAAATATAGAATAAATTTAAAAATATAAAACAATTACCATACCTGAAATTTCTCTTCCTGACATCTATCAATAAATCGCTTCCATGTTTCTTCATCTATATACGAATAATTAAGAAATGGGCTTTCAAATCATCTCTTTCCAAAAACATAATTTCTTGTTAGTTTTGTTTTAAATTCTCTCCATCGAACCGCCGCTAAAGAGAGATGTCTTTTCTTAATTTCTTTGGTTTCCTCAAAATTGAATGTCACTTGTAATTGAATAAATTAAATATGTCATTTAAAATATATAATATTCAAAAAATGAGATAAAATAAATAAATTGTAATATTATACTCTCATGGCCTGCCAACGCTGTTGCATCACCGTCCTATCCACGGAATTCCAATCAAGATATAAAATATTAATCCTACAATGGCTCTGCATCGCTATATAACTGACAAACTGAACTGTATTTGGGCCAACTACATTATTATTATCATCAAAACAGATGTGTACTTTTTCATCATCCTGAGAATGTGATAGACTTGGTAAACTTGTAATACCACATTTACCAAATTGAGAACTTTATTTTTGAGTAGTAATAGGAGAAGTCACCTCCGTCGAGGACACATCAGTAGTCCTGCAATTTTTTTTTGTAAATTAAGAGTTTTATTTCATTAAATAAGTATATTACTGAATAATTAATAATATGTAAAAATAGATATACATCAGTAACTGATCCTCTTGATATGTATCTGACATTTCTACTACAATGTGTAATGAAATTTTCTTTACCTACTTATCATTAAAAAACTGAATAATTAGAAACAAGGAAGAAAAAAATAAGTAAGTAAAAATAGAGGCATGCATTTTTAAGTTTAAAAAATGGAATAAAAATATACATATTTACCAGAAAAATTAGGAGACTAACTTGTTGTTTTCCCACATGCCTTCAACGTGATCAGTATGTACTGCATGCACTATGTCTGTCTTATACTCATTGTAATCATCTGGAAATTCGTAATAGATGAATAAGGCTAATGTAAATCACTAACATCAAGAGAATCATCCTCATCACCCAAATGGTATCTTTTTCCTTTCAAAAAAACTGACCACTGATCATTCGACAGATCAATGACATAAAATACTTGTTTTTCATGTGTCGCCATGATAAATGGTTCCTCATTGTAATTAAATCTTTTTAAATCAACCAGTTTAAACCCATATTCATCATGTTTCACTCCACTATTATTATCAACCCAATTACACATAAAAACATTGACTCGAAATTTATTCTAATCAATTTCCCATAGGTCTTCAATAACTCCAAAATATGACATTGATGCAAAAATTGGGGTTTTATCTTTGGCACTCGAAAAATTCACTGCTTCAGCGAAAACCATCACACCACTATTCTGAACGGTACTCTTGTCATCCAGGTTTCTTGTGTAAAATATGTGGCCCTTGATTTTAAAACCAGGCCATGTGATCACATTAAGAGATGGCCCCCCTACTAACCACTACAATGTTTCAGATACAGATATATCTAGGGTGACATTCTTTTTAAACCATGAAACAAATTTCTTATTATGCTCAATCATCAACCACTTTTCATTTATTTTCTGATATCGTAACTTTAATTCAGAAATATGTGAGGATATATATGGTTGAACCTCATCTGTATTGTTCAAAAAGTATATATGTGCCTGCATCACTTCATCACGTGGAATGAACTTTACCTTTAACCCTCAAATCCATCAACCTTCACCATCAACTATCATATATTGAGATATAGGGAGACCAATATGCTCTACCTCATTTAAATAATTAGTACATAATTCAATCACCTATTTTGATACATATTTTTGAACAATAGAGGCATCTGGTTGATAAGGATTTTTAACATATCCTTTCAAAAGTTTCATATATCTTTCAAAAGGATACATCCATCTTAAATAAATAGGCCCACATATTCTTATCTCATGCACCAAATGAATCAATAGATGAACCATTATATCAAAAAATGTGGGTGGGAAATACATTTAGATTTGAAAAGAATAAGAGTTTCTTCATTATCCAACACATCTAACAAAATTGGATCAACGAATTTACTAAAAATGGATTTGAAGAAATTATATAACATGATGATAGTCTTTCTAACAGCTGTCGGAAATATACCACACAGTACTACTGGTATAATTTGTTTCATCAACACATGGAAATCATGAGATTTCATACCTATTAATTTAAAATACTTCAATTACACAAAATCATTCACATTCGATGAAAAGCCACTGGGTACTTTAATACCATGAAGACACTGACAGAAATTCATCTTTTCAATCTTGCTTTATGTGTGACAAGACATAGGTAAATATGTTCTGTTTCCTTTCATAGCGGGAGCTAACTCTAAACGTATTCTCATTAATATCAAGTCCAATCTAGCATGAAAATACATCTTTTTTATTTCCTTTTATGTCTAACAATGTTCCAATCAAACTATCACATATTCTTTTCTCAACACGCATAACATCAATGTTATGTTTTATCTCTAAAAATCTCCAATAAGGTAGTTTGAAAAAAATAGACTGCTACTTCCAGAAATTTTTTTGAAAACCAGAACTTCTTCTCTTTCAAAATGTTGAATCAATATCTTTCACTATATCATATTATTCTTCAGCTGACAATGGTTGACGGGGAAGGTTGTATTCTTGTAAACCATTAAATTATTTTCTTAATCTACAATAAGGATGATCAATTCACAAAAATCATTGATGTCCCATGTACACTTTCTTTCTTTCATTCTGAAATTGATAATATGATGTTTGTTCTTCACAAATTTGAAATGCTTTTTGTCCCTTAACACTATATCCAGATAAGTTTCAATATTCAGAAATTTTGTTTATAGTGAACATTATCATAACAGGAAAAATAAAATAATATTTCTTTTATGCATCGAAAACTTTAACACCTTCCTCCCATAGCAGTTTCAAATCATCAGTCAATGGTGTAAGATACACATCAATATCATTTCCCGGTTGTTTTGGTCGAGAAATCATCAAGCTCATCATAACATATTTTTTCTTCATACATAGAAGTGGGGACAAGTTATAAACTAAAAGAAAACAGGCCATGAACTATGTTGGATACTGAGGCTCCGATATGGATTCATTCCATCAGTACACAATCCCATTCTGAGATTTCTAACCTAACTTCCAAAATCATGAAATTATTTATCAAAACTATTCCATTGTGGTGAAGTAGCTGGGTGATGTAAGTTACCATCATAGATGCACTCATCTGAATTCCATCTTAAACTTTTTTCATCAATTGATTTTTCAAATAGATGCTTCAAATGAGGAATTATTGGAAGGTACCAAATTTATTTAGCGAGAGTTTTGATTCTAGTACTTAAAAATAAATCAGAATTGAATTATCAGGATAGTATGCAAAAAATATTGGATGATATCATTGGAAAGTAAAATATTGATTTTTCATGACATTACATGACATCACCTGAGAATGAATCTGAGTTGACTTTCCCATCTATCTTATAGCGTGATGTCCTACATGTAGGAAAACTTGATAAATGTTTATTTTATTTCCTATACAATACACAATCATTGGGGAAAGCAAATATATTTTTATACCCCAATCCCATTGGGCATAATATTTTCTTCACCTTATAATTAGAATCTGGAAGCCCGTTGCCTTCTAGAAGTAGCTCTTTTAAAAGCACAAGTAAACTAGAGAAACTTTTATCATTCCACCCATTTTTTATTTTAAGTTAACTAATCTCAAAATTGCTGATAACACTGTTTATTTACAATAACCTGGGTATAATGGTTTCTCAGAATCTCCTTACAATCATTCAACAATTGGTGTTTTTTCGATGGTTTCAACACCTAAATCATGAATTAATTATTCATCACGATCCTCTACCTCATTATGAATATCATCATCAACATTGGATGTTGAATTTTCAGTTAATTCACCATGAAAGATCCAACATGTATAATTAAGGCTATAACCATCACAAATGAGATGATCCTTGATTTCTCTAGAGTTTAAATTTCTCATATTTACACACTTCACACATGGATAGAAAATCAAATAAATATTTTGAAGATGTCCTTTAGAAAATTCCAAAAAATTATCAACTCCTTTTTCATATTCACTAGTGGTTCTTCGTAAATGAATCCAATTATGATCCATTAATACCTAATATCACAATATAATTGACGAATATATTAAAACATATAAACAGTTAAATATCTATCAGATAAATTTAAAAAAAACATATTTAATAAAAACTATTGATAATCAGATAAAAGACATCAGATATGAAACATGTCTACAAATAGAGTAAACAGTTTATTTTTATATTATATACATGTGTGTTATATTGATATTATAATTTAATTATAATATCAATATTTTAAAATTTATTAGTTCATTTTACATAGTTGTTGCATTATTTCGATGTTCCATGTGTCAAAAATATTGAAGAGTACATTAATTTAAAGGATGCAGAAAGTGTATTGGGTGAAATTTGATTGGATTCAATGTAAAAAATATACTTTGTTGATAGGATATTTAACAATGTCTAATGAAAGAATATTTAACCATGTATTAACACATTTAAAATAAAATATAAACTAATAATTAATGAAAATCAATAAAAAAATTGAATGATAAATGATTTATCTACAAAATTTAAAAAAACATACAAAATTTGAATTTCAACCCGAATTGAGATCATCAATCCAAACTGGGCTCAATATAAGGACTTTGAAAAACAAACACTACAAAATCTAAACCAACAATGATAATAAAAACCAAACATAATGATAAAAAACAACTAAAATCGAACCAATATTGAAAATCGTGTAAAATAGTGTTATTCAAGAAGAAATAAACAATGGAAGATGAAACAAGAGATAAAAATAAAGAATGCAAACCCAAAATCTTGAAAACAGAACAAAACCTTTAACAATGGCCTTCTAAGATCACAAATGAGATTTGAAGGTTGTTGGGAGTCCAAGGCGCTGCAACGGGTTTTGATTTCGACGATCCAACAAAATGAGGGTTTCGGACCCCGAGTAATTTTAAAAGACTTTCAGCGTTGAATTTTAAACAAATTGATGCCGAAAATTTAAAAAAAACATTCGATGTCGGTTATTCTCAAAACCGACGCTGATAAGCCTTTTTTTATTTTCAGCATCGATTTTGGAGAAATTTGACGCCGAAACTATACCTTATGGTGTCAGTTTTCAGGAAAACCGACAGAAAATAGTTTTTATTTTATTTTTAGCATCAGTTTTCCTCAAAAATGACGCCAATTGTTTTTATTATTGGTGTCAGTATTCTTCAAAATTGACGCAAAAACCTTTTTTTAAATTTTCCGCGTCTGTTTCGTGAAAACCGACGCGAAATATCATCGAATAATTGTTGTTGGTGTCAGTTTTACTAAAAACTGACACCATAAATTTCCCTCACATACTATTGGAGTCAGTTTTCAAAAAAGTGACTTTATTAAGTTGACGTTAAATCCTATATTTCCACTAGTGATATAACCCTTACTCCCTTTCTATGGGTTATAAATGATATAATGATCTTATTTTTAATCTTTTTTTAAACATCACGATTTTGACATGAAACCCATTTCTTTGATTCCATTTGTGTTATTTATGAAATTTTTGATTATGATCTATGTGGATCACAGGAAAGTAAATACATATTAAGGGTTCGCCCTGATAGTTCTCTAATGCATTGGGTAATGAATTAATCTCTGGAGATGACAAGTTTTACGATACCTTGGTGAATAACCTTGGTAATTTTTATGACACCTTAGGGATGGACCTTGGTGATATGTTCATGAATATCTAAATGAAATGTTGTATACACATATTCATGTTATGTTCCAAGTCTTTTCTTTATGATATGCCTATTCATCCGTTTCTCAAGTCTTCATGTCTTTATTCAAGTTCTTATTGATATCACAAGTACATTGACTTCCTTGTTTACCCTTACTGGGCCTTCTGCTCACCCTTTCCTTTGATGTCGGTCTCCAGGATATGAGATGTAGTAAATGTACATAGGATGAACCTATGATGAATCCTTACAAGTGGTTTAGAATAATTTTATATGTCATTCTCATGTATTATGTTCCTGATTTGCAAGACACTGGACTTTAAAAATCCTCTGTATGTAAAATGTAATGAAATGTTATGTAATAAAAAGGCGAAATGCCATATTGGGATTCTCCTTTGATTTTCCCCAAGAACGAGGATGAGACATTATATCTATGAGTGTATTACCGACAATTGAACTAACTTATGGTCAAGATCTGTTACCCACTTCCTTTAATAGATGATATCTTCTACTAGCTCAAAGGAGCTAGAGACTTCTCCATGATCGACCAGAGATCAATCTCTCATCAGGTGCGAGTTAGGACATTATACATACCTCATAAAACATTCCATAGTAGGTATGGTATGTATGAATACCTTTTTAGGACATTTGGTCATATGAATGCGCCTGCCATTTTCATTGATCTAATGGATAGGCTTTTCCATCACTATTTCTATTCTTTTGTTGTTGTCTTTGTGGTTGACATCATAGTGTATTCTCAGACTCATAGAAAAACATTTTAAGATCATTCTATTTACACTGAGAGAGCATAATCAATACACAAATATTACTAAGTGACACTTATGGATCAAAAAAGTTCACTTCATGGGTAATATTGTCTCAGAATCATGAGTCTCTGTTGACCCAGAAAAGGTTAGTGTTGTACTTTCCTAAAAGCATCCCAAGAACGTGATTGATATCAAAAGTTTCTTAGGGATTTAGGTATATTAAATGAGTATCATACAATAATTTTCACAACATTCATCACCTCTTATAGCTCTTAAAAATAAATATTTCTTGTTTACGAGGTCATAAGCATGTGACAAAGACTTTCAGGAGCTGAAATAGAGGCTTGTCTCTGCACCTATTATGATTCTACCCGAGCCTAAAAAGGATATATCATATTCTATGATGCATTGGGTGTTAACTAGGAGTACTATTGATACATGAGGGAAAAGTTGTTGCATATGGATCTCAGTAGTTGATGCCTCATGAGAGAAATTACTTGACACACAACATTGAGATAACAACAGTTTTCTATGACTTACGTTTCTATATATATTATCTATTGGGAAGGAAATTTGTGGTGTACACATACCACAAGATCTATAAATATATATTTTTTATTAATACGTTAACCTCATACCATGGATATGGGTTAAATATCTTCAATCCATTGACATTTCGATTTCCTATATACTTGGATAGGGAAATGTAGTCACTGATGTGCTGAGTTGGAAAACTAGAACACATTTCGTACAGGAAGCCACTAATGAATGGAAATTAATGGCCCTATTTTCTTAACTTCATTTTGATTTTTGTGACAGTCACGACTAGTCTTACCTCTCAGCCTTGACAGTCACCTCATCCCTACTGTAGAAGGCGAAGAGTAGTATGTTTTTTGATCATGAAGTCTTGTTTCTCTATGAGAATATATCAGGTGATAACCCAACCCTGTATTGGTTTGTGGAAATATATTATGTACTGTATCTATGTGGATGTATATTGGTTCCTATAGACATGTGATAGGAGTTGATGAAAGATTCCAATTCTTCTTAGTGGTCAGTTCATCCAGGTATCTCGAAGATGTATTGAGTTATGAGATGCTGGTATTGGTGGGATTGAATGAAATGCCATATTGAAGGATTTATCACTAGGTGTTCCAATTATAAGTAGGTGAAGGATGATAACTAGAGACCTTCAGGCTTTTTATAGCCGATTCCAGTCCAAAAATGGAAATGAGAAGATGTTTCTATGGATTTCGTAGTCAGATTACCAAGATCACCATGTTTTGGTGATTGTATATGGGTATTCACTGACCATCTAACAAAACTAACCCACTTCATACCAATTTGGGTGACTTTATTAGTTAATGAACTAGGAAGTCTATATGTATATGAGATTATACGATTACATGTAGTTATACATACAATCATTTTAGATAGGGTTTCTAACTTCACATCACTGTTCTGGTAGGGATTGTAGAAGGCAATGGGAACATAGGTGCTTCTATGCATAGATTTTCACCCTCAAACCGATGGACAATATGAACTAAAAATACATATTCTATAGGATACACTATGATAATGTGTCCTTGATTTTGGCGGTTCTTGGGATAAGAATATCCCTATATTCAAGTTCGCCTATAATAACATCATTCATGTGACGATTTAGATGGATCTGTTTGATGCCTTTTTTGATAGGCCATACCACTCTTCCCTGTGCTAGCTAGAGGTATTTGAAGCAGCCCTACTAGTTCATCGCCTTATTTAGGAGACATTGAAGTAGGTTTAGCTAATTAGGATGTGTATTAATACTACGTAGTCTAGATAGAAATATTATTCCAATCATTGTGGAATACATCTAGAGTTAGATACTGGGGATCATATTTTCCTTTAGGTATTTCAAATCTAGGGCATACACAGTTACAAAATTAAGGAATGTTTTCAACTCATTATTTAGGATTGTTTGGGATTCTAGAGAGTGTCAGACCAGTCTCTTATTAGTTTCTATTAACTTAGAGGTGTCATTCCCATGAATGATGTATTTCATGTTTCACAACTTCTCCAATATCATGTAGATCCATCTCATACCGTTTATCCCAAGGAATTTGAGTTATATGCAGATGATACCCTTGAGGAATATCCAGTACGCTTCATTGAGAAGATCACAAAGCCTCTCTGAGGCTGGTCTATCCCTCTGTTTTGGGTGTTTTGGTAGCAAGGCCTCATGCAGGATGAGACCTGAAAGTGGGAGGTTGATGTAAATTCCCAATGACCAGAGTTTTTCTTAGACAATGTTTCCTCACCCTTGGAAGGTAAACTATAGGATAAGTTATTTTAAGGGGGAAGACTATAAGAACTAATTTTTTTAATCTGGTGTTGATCCTTTAATTTATGGAACAATTATTTATTTTTGTCCTATGTTGGATTCCTAAGGGGTTAATGAAGGTTCTGTGGGTTTTTAGGGCTTCTTAGGAGCTCAGAACAGATCTTTTTTTGAAAAAAAAACCAGGGCCTAGCACATGGTTTATAATATACCGTTAAGGTATTTCACATTGTTAGGGAAAACTGTGAAGAAATTAGATTATTATACAGAACTATTTCACATGGTTGGCGGACAACCATGTAGCCTCACCATGAAAAATTCTGCTTGCTCTAAAAACCCTCCATGGTTTGTGCATGGTTTGTCAAACCGTGAAAAAAAACCACGCATAGGCTATTTTTCTGGGTAAAACATCCAAATATCCCTTAGTGATCTAATTAACCTCCTTCTTCCTCGAAAATCTAAAAACCATTAAGATTATCCTATATTTCTCTCAATTTGGTGCTTTTTTAAGATTTAAAAAATGGATAAAGAGATCTCCTTCATCCAAGATCACACTGAGCATTCATTCATTACATTGGGTGCACAACGGTATTTACTTGATTCCTTGTGATCCGTTCTTCTTCTCTCTTTCTCTCGACCTAGATATCCTGGTTTGAGATTTTTTCCTTCATTTTCATAGAACTAATCCTATCTGAACCAAATCAAGGGTTGATACCAGAGGAGGGCTGTCATACAATCTGGTTGGTCTAAAAGGAATTCATAAAGTTCGTTGATTTTGGAATATTCGTGTGGACCCCGCTAATTTTATCGGGTACCATTTTTTAAATTTATATTCCATGAATATATTAGATATAACTATTTGGTTATGATCACAAAAAATATATGATTAATTTTTAGGGGTTACAACCACAACTCCACTCCTTCCATGTTGTAGGTTATTCCATATTTGTTTTTAAACATTTTGACATATTCTAGCCATCGTTCGAGTGTGCATTTTTTTTGACTATTCTAATGGAAAGCCTTCTTATATTAAATTTCTTTTATAAATTTTGAATTACATAATGGAAAGTACCATGTATGCTCTACAATTTACCCACCTAAGATAATTCCTTCAATTTTAAAATTAAATGTGATAGCTGAATGGGAAGTAAACATTCTTTTGAATAGGAATTAGTTGTAAATGAGAAGAGGATTCGTGTCTATAGCACCCCTTTCCTGTTCATGGAGGGTAACCGAGTGAATCTTAATTAATGAATATGCTATAAATGAATTTAACAAAGGGATTTATGCTACTTGGCCTTATCACACTAATGAAAGGAAAGACATAAAACAAATGAAGTTCATGATTAATTGTGACTTGATTAAATGGATGCATACTACTCAGCCATATCATAGTAATAAAAGGAAAGGATCAAACCAAATAAACATAATAATTAATTATGACTTGATTAAATGGATGCATGCTACGTTGCCTTGTCACACTAATGAAAGGGAAGGCTTGAACTTTATGAAATATTATATGACTTCATTATCAAAATAGGAATGGATTATTCAATATTTCATTGGATTCTAGATTTAATTCCTTCACCATTCGAGGACGCATTCTGAATTGAATGATGGTTAGCTTAGTTTGAGATCCACCTAAATCCATGTCCTTATCTCTCTTGGATGCCTGGTATAATTCTGTTGGTCCCCCCATCATTTAGTACCGTAGGATTCCTTGGATACACTCCATGGGTCCCATAATGACTTGGATACACTCCTTGGATCCAACATTGATAGTTAGGTTCCATGGTTAAAGCCCATTAGGCCCATTCTTTTCCTCACCCTGTTTTACCTTAGATGGAATCCTTGGAGTTGGTAGGCATCTCAATGTTGAATTCCTTTGACTATTCTCCTTGTATTACACTCTTAACCTCTATCTAGACTTTGATACTAATGAGTTAGTGAACCTTGAGGATTATGTTTCCTTGGTTATTACCATGGAACTTCATTATTTAATATCACAACAGGTTTCCTTGTTACATCTCGGAACATTTACTATTTTTAACAAGTGACTTTTTGATAAAATGGTAACAAGAAGGTAATGAATTGGTTACATGATAAGACACCAGCTGAGGGATAAAGCAGGTACATGGTTATTTAGTTACATTGTGCTACTTTATATTACATATACATTCCTGCAAACCATTATATTCCATTACATGGTCCAGATGTTATGGAAACCATTGGTGGTGGCCCACTATGATTTATATCACATCCTCTCCAAGTATTGTTTGGTATCCAGAGTAAATTAAAAGACTACAGTTGTTGATAAAGGGTTGAACACGACTTCAAATACATGATTTCCTGCTGTTTAGGTTGGAGCTTGATAGTAGAGGATCATGTTGGATATCATGATTCTTTGGATAGTCTTTTGTTTTCCTTTTCTCTTTGTGGAATATGTTATGTATTTCGTCTTGTATCCATGTTTTCTAGTTTTCTAGTGACATAACATATCATCATCAATACTTAAATGTTATTCCATTTATTAAGTCATTATTATCCATGTTATCTATTACTTTTGCCATCTTCTACTATTTTAATATATCCATTCTGCTATTTATTTACTTATATCTAATTCATCTGATGTGCTACACGCCACAAATGAGGTCATTGTCCCCCCACATAAGTATTATAGCCCCTCTCTACTATTCAGTAGCCTCTGATGTTCGGGTTGAAGCGCTTGAGGCCATGTGGCCCATCATGCTGGGGGAACCTATTAAGTGTCATCTTGGTCCAGCACGTCACATTACAAAAAATCATATAATTTAAAATGATGAAAACATTTACAATATTTTCATGTTTAAATATAGAAAAATTTTGTTTACCATGAAAAATTACCCTCACAATGATATTTTAAAGATTTATTTCAATACTAATTTCCATAATGGGAACCCTTTGGAGGATGTATATAGGAAAGAATCAGGAATGCATTATGTATTTAAGAAATTACAAACTATTATAAATGTGGAAAAGAACCATTTATGGATTAAAAAATCATCCATGTTATTTAAAATTTGATTATATTAATCTATAAAATAAATTGGTTTCATTAATAATTAATGCCATCCATGTATTTATATGTTGTTTAGTTGGAGTAATGTTGTTTTCATGTTATTATATATTGATGAACTATAAAATTGGAAAAACATATACCAACCTTATAAGGGGTCAAGGCATGGTTGAGAAATATCTTCTTTATAAAGGACATATGCGAAGCATTCAACATTCTTTGGATTAGGATCATGTGTGATAGTTCCATCAGGCTACTTACCTTAGACAAAGAATAGATATTGAATAGATACTGAATAGGTTAAGTATATAACCATCCAATAGGGTATTATTTCCACTATCACAAAGTATGAATCTTTCCCGGAAAATGATTTCTTGGACAAAAGAGAATAAATAAGATCGAATATGATTTTAATACATGATCTATCATGTATTTAATGTTAAATATGGGTCTTGATGTTACCATTATTTTATTCATGGTAGGAATATATGGAGATGATCTAAGTGAACATCATTGGGATATTGTTAAGGTTATCCTTATGTATCTAAGGAATACAAAGGATGTATTCCTAGAAATTAGAGAATATTATTATCTATAAATATAGATTTATATAGATTCTTGGATTTAAACTGATAATAATGACAATAATTCATGGATAGGATATGTCTATTATATCAATGGAGGGGCTGAGAGCTGGAAGAGTTCAATGGAGGTAGTTTTCACTAATTCTATAGTGAGATATGAGTTTATTTCGGTTTATGATGCAACCATGAAAGTAATCTATATTCATAAATTTTTCCAATGTCTTTATGTGGTTAGTAATAGTCAAGACCATATCATAGTTTATTGTGCTAACACTGTAGTGGTGTCTCTCTCTAAAGATTCGAGGTCACATTGAGGGGAAACACATACATCATAAGTTTCATATATTGAGACACCTTATTATGGTGTTCAACCATGTTAATCTCTATGATCTGAGTTTAAGATAAAGACATGTTAATAGGATATCCACATTTCCTCATTTCATTGGATGTACCTATCTATGAATTTATGTATAGATATTTGAAATTTAACATTTACATTAATGAATCACATGACTCGCATAAATTGAAGTATTTATGAGAACTCTGATAACATATGTTTTCGGTGAGGTAGTATATTTTGGGTAAGTCATGATTGATAATTAATTAATTAATAATTTGAGAATATATTTATCCCTTCAATCCGTAGTTGGAAGTTCATATCATATTCCCTTTGATGGGAATGAAAATTCATGGATAAATACATGTACATGTTTTATGGTGGGTGAGTTCATTTGTGTATATAAAAGGAAAGATACATTGAGCATATAGTTTGATGATACGAGAAAGTAGCATTCTTGATTATAGATATCATGATAAAGGGTCCATATTACATGGTAATCATTAATATGAGGATGGATGTCATTATGATATTAACTTATTTCATTATGTGTGGATGGGTGTGTTTCTAGATGCTATCCTTGTACATTATGTGTAATTTCTAATACGAATGAGAAAGATCCCTAGAATTTCACACACTAAGTGTATCCACAATCTCAGTTATGTTCATGTAATAAATTATAAATTTTAAAATAAATAATGGTTATCAGAGTTTGGACGATCAAAATAATTTAAATCACAACTTATTAGAAAGGATAAGTGAGTTAAATAATAATAAAAAATGTTTTTTCAATTTTGAAAAATATAATATTTATTACATTTATCATAGAATAATGGAGTGACATTAATTTATTTAAAAATTTCTTTTGAAGCATCAATAAATATTTACCATGGAAGGAGGATTGAAAATAATGGCCCAATTAGAAATGATATAATTGATATTTATATATTACTAAATCATCGTACAAGTCAAGAAATTATTATTATTATTATTATTATTATTGGATATGGGGTTAATTAAAAATAATTAAATTGGTTATGGTCTTCTATGAAAAGTTTTAAATTTAAACCAAATATAAGAAATATCCAATTATATATATTTTCCAATTAACTATTGATTTTCACAATAGATATGAGAGATACTCTATCAAACCATAAAGAGTGAATTATAGAGATCTATAACACCATCTCTCTTCCTTCTATATCAATCTAATAATAGATTATAAAGAGCTCTCCCCCCCGAAGAAGAATTATTTTGCGACTAACCATGAAAAATGAAAGTGATTTTGGATTATCCATGCTAGAGCATAGTGATTCAAGGATAAAGTTTGAATAAATTCTAATAGGATTATACACATGGATCTTGCATAATAATGATTGTTCAATGAGATCTAATCAACCGATTATTTAATGAATTGAAAATTACAAGCTGATGTATTCAACAAATATCTATAGACTAATTAAGAAATACATGTATATATCCTTCACTTTTGGTTATAGAATTTTAATATAGTGAAGTAATCTACTATTAATGATGGAAATGATTATTTTATCGTGTAAAGTGACAAATAAGAATTATTTAAGACAAAAATATGAGTTGGCCATACCATCAAAGGGAACTTCCACTATGCTCATAACCTACATATTATTCCAATAAGTAAAAAGAACATACACATAAATCAAATGAGATAGTTTTATCATTCCCTGGATAAATCTATTATTTTGTGGGTTTGTTAATTTAGATGTATTTTTAATCAAGGGAAAGTATTTAGTTCATCGTACATATGTGTTTTTTTGTGTGATGTTTATATTTTTGCATATATATTTAGATTTATGTGTGAACTATTCTAATATATGTTCTATATATGAGTATTTTAATACATATATAAAGTGTAAAGATAAAACATCAATAATATGGTCAATGATAGGATATTTGAGGTGTAGTTTGGAAGTGAATGTTACTTACTCTTATAGACAACTATGTGATTGTAATAAATTATTGTTGTTTCAAATACTATGTTCACACATATGTTCTTGTAATATTTTAATAATTTAATATTTTGAATTTTATAAAATATTATGTTTAGTGGTCGACAGAAAATCCAATTTGGGATATTATCAAAACCAAAAAAGAGGATTGAGGTGTTTTATGTTCACTAAGAGTTATTTTCATATAAGAGGAAATTTATTTATTTTTGGAGATGAAGTGGATATTATTGTAGATATTTTTGGGTTTTATTTTTTTCTTAACACATCATTCAGGATTAATATTAGAAAATTATAGATGTTTCGAATGAGGATAAGATCATTTATATGTTTTCAAGTTCTTGGAAGATGATTTAAGTTTAAGTGTGGTGTTTGAATTGGTTTTGATTGTATGTTTTATAGACATAAAATTTTGTCATCCAAACTGTAATATGGTGTACATCATAGAAAAATAAAAAATAAATTTCAATGAAAAGTGGTGTTATATTTTTCATGTTCAAGTTCAAAACTCAAATTGATAATTTTAAAGAAAAAAAATAATGTTTTATGGATATATTTTATGATGAATATAAAAAATTCCCCTTGAATTGGGGTTAAATGATTTAGATTTGGCTTCAGGATGAGGAATGAAAAATCACCAAGGCATTATTCTCCTATGAATTCAACATGTTTATGGTCAATGATAGTGGAATTTATAGACATATTAATTGTGTGCATTCCATAGTATTGTTTCTATAATGGGAATAATTTTCTTAATGAACATACCATAATTTATTTTCATTTACTTTTATTTATAAATAGTTTCAAAGGCATATAGTGGTTTTAGAAATTTATTTCACTATAGACCCACCATGCTATTGTCTATTTGAATGTCTATATTCAATTGAATATTATAATATGTATATATGTTTACCATATTACTGACAAAATTTAGATGGTAAATATATCTTTATCAATTTATAGGTTAATCAAATCCGAATCATTGTTGAAGAGAATATATTTGTGTGGATAACTATATATATTGATTATGTTATGATGTTTGGAATTAAAAATTAATAATAAAGTTAAATATTTTTTTTTGTTTAGATTTAGTTTGTGGCATGATTTTATGGGAAAGAATTATGAATTGAGTAGTTATAACAGGAATACACCTACAGAACTGAAAATTGAGGTTCATTTTTCTTTCAAAAAATTTATTGAGGAATCCTTATAATATGGTGATTGATAACATAATGAAAGAGAATATGTGGTGTTATTTTTGGTATGTATTGCATTGAGTTTCCATTATGTATTTTTATTATTAATAATTCATTTTAAATATAATGCATTATAGCTAATGAAGAAGTAATATGTTAGGTGTTGTTGAATAAGTTCTCATTCACTGAATTTTATAGTTTTAATGTTTAAAGAGTGGAATATATTAAATACTCTTTTAATAATAGATTTATAACTTAATTGTAACAACCTAGTGTTTTTAGTAAAATTTGTTTCCTGAATAAATGTGTGTTATATTATATTTTATTATATTATACTAATAAAAAAATCCGGAAATGAATAATTTTTTTCATTAACAAATAAAATTGCATTAATTAGAAATGAAACAAATTAAAAATCCAAACATTAGAACTGGATAAAATAATATTAAATAGAAAAGCTAAAATAGGAAAAATATGGATCACTATAATCAACTAGAATCATCACCCCACTGAAAACAATATAAAAAATAACAAATTATTAATAAACCAAACAACATTATATGAAATGGAAATACAGAACCTTGAGAGCAATTGATTTGAATATTGAGTGAAATAGTAGAGTTGTATATATTGGAAGTAATGTGACTGTTAGAATAGTAATGTAACTATTAGGAATAGTTACTTAACTGTTGGAATAGTAATTTTACCTCAAATAATAAATTTTAATATTTATCATGATTAACTTAAGTAAAAATAAATTTTAGAATTCCATAAAAAATAAGTATCATTATTAAGAAACTCAAATAAAATATAGGCACATTTTTAATAAACTATATTATAAAGTATTATGAAAAAATAATTATTTTTATATAAACATTTCAAATAATATAATCTAGATATTTATTTTGATAAAATGAATATCATTTTTGAAATCAGCACATCAAAATTATTCATGGATGTTTTTTGGAAATTTTCTGAAATACTTCAATTTTCGGGTGAATAATAAAAATAAAATTTTGAACATAATAAGCATAACTCAAATTAAAAAATTTCTGATTTAATGGTTAGATAATTCTTTATATAACATTAAATTCTACCATGGTATAATTAATTTCATTAATGGTTCCTTAAAATACAATAATGTCAATTTACAAACCTAAAAATAACTTTCCAAATCCTAAAGTCAAAATTGATTGTTCAAAATAATGATTTTTTTCTTTTTAATTTTGTTTTTAATAAAAAAATGAATTAGAATTATAAAGAGTATTTAAAGTCTTAAAAAAATTACATTATATTAATATATGATTTATAACTTCAAAAATTCACTTTTATTAGTTTCACCATTGATATATTATTTTATTCTATTTTTTATTCTAAAAACACCTCTATACTCAAGTATAAATAATCCCTCTCCCTCCCATTGGAAAACCACTCCTACCATCCATTAAAAATCCCATTATCTACCCAAATCCTACATTATAATCGTATTATAATCTATATTTATGTTTTTGATAAATACAACTATAATAACCAAGGATTTATAGTGTCGTACACAAGAAGCTACACCAAAAAGAGAGTAAGTCTTAGTTAACTCTTCCATCCTGTCTTCTTATCTTACTATTTTTTACCCTCTATATTTAATAACCATATACTAAAAAATTTATTACAAATTAAGATAAAATTATATTAATGATGTTACCTGATATAATTATCATATTTATGAAAAATAGAAATGCCATAGTTCCTTTTCCATCCTTTTTGACAATGTCCAGTTAAAGGATTATTCACCACCTACAGAGAAATTTTTAAAACCATTCTTATAAAAACATTCATGGATGGATATTATGAATTATATATAAAATAAAAATCTATTTAATTTTATGTGTTCTATGATTTTGGGATAAATTATACTAATATATAAATAAATTTTCATTAAATATAAAAATCATTTAAAAAGTGTTTTTAAATGGCCATAATTAACTTCTAGATCATTGTTTTAATAAATATATATTTATTATTCAGGGTGTGAAAAGTAAAAAAATTATGTATAAATTATCTTAAGGGGATTCTCAAACCCAAATCCATTTCCTTGGGTGTTCCCTCTTTCTCAAAAATCTCGGTATGGATATTGATTTAATTTTCCATAAATATAATTTAATTATTATTCCCTTTTAATTTTTAAGATATAAATGTTTCGAACATGGTTTTATGGCAACTACATAGTTTTATTCCAATATAACTCTTCCTTTAAAAACTACTCTCTCCTTCTCTAGGAATTTTTTCTTCTTCAATCTAGACAGTTGCTTATTATACCAAGTATGTTTTGCCTTTTTTATTTTGGAGCCCAAATGTTTATTCCAGAATGTATGATTTTTGAAATTCTTAGGAAAACCATTCCGTTTCATGAGTTATTTTATGATTGATGTATATTATATATGGAATGCATGATTATGTAAATTTTATGATGTGACTAGTGTGCCCAAAATTATATATCCCTCTAATGCATTGGGTAATGTGATGTATCTCTTGAGATAATGTGAAATATGTTTGAACATGATGATAGATTTATTCACAATGATGTTGTTATTATTATGCACAAATATTATTCATGGGAATGATGTTATCTTTCTTCAGAAATATGTGCAGTATTTGACCACTACAACATGATGTTTAATTGTAATGGTTTTCCATATTCCATGCCTTTATAAAATTTTTCCTCTTGTGATTATGACTATGATAGTATTATTTTGTTATGATGATGATGATTATGCTCACCCATGTCATATTTATTCATATTCTTTTTATAGTCTTATTGGGATTTTATCTTGTCCCTTTCATCAATGTATAACCTCAGGTGATTACTTTTACTAAGGAAAATATAAGGTACACAAAGAATCTAGAAAGAAGGAATTAAATATATTTTTTTTATTATCTAAAAGATAAGTAAGATATTAATTTTCATAGGACATTAAACCATTTGATCGAAGATATGTAACACCATTATGGTTTTTATCTTTAAAATGATGTAATTGTATTTTAAGAAAAATATAGGGCCTCTATAGTTGGTATCATAGCACAATTTAGTTAATTTTTGAATTATGATTAGAAACAATTAGTGAAACCCTTAGGATAAGTCAATAATGAAAGCTCAGGATATGATGAAAATCGGTCCTAAAATAAACACATCTTAATAAAGAGAAAACTAAATTCAATATTAACAATGTATTATTATATAAATGAGAATGAATCACAACACACATGTCTGCATCCACCATTGGGTCACAATATTCAATGGTCATGGAAGACCACATTATATCCATTTCCATGACCAATTTATTTAAAAACACATCTTCCTCTTGATTTTCCTCCCTATATGCATGAGAGACATCCATATTGAGATGGGTATCCTCAATAAGATACTAAAACCAAAGAGGTAAAATTATCCAATCCATAAACTGAGTTCTTATATTTAAGGCCATCACAATGATTTCAGAGTCATATTCAATCCACATTAATGTTTAATTATATTGGAAAAAATATCAAATTTCATGAACAATAACTAGAATCTCAATTTTATAGGCCATTGAAATTCTAGTAAAATGATAAAAGAACCATTTTACAAATATAGGATGTTGGCAATGACACCACCACCGCCTCAGGGACCAGACAAGTCAGAAGAAGCCCCATCATCATTAATATTGAAATATGGAGTAATTAGAGGGATCCACCAGAGGTATTTAACTATTTTGGGAATCTTAGGACTACTTGAATCTCTCAATAACCTGATAATATTCATATCATGGAAAATATATGACATACCTTCAGTTTGTATCACTGAATCTGTATGGAACTCCATGTGTAATACCATCATGAACATGTGAACATTGGGTTGATTTCCATCAAAGAGTTTCTGATTTCTTGCATTCCATATAAATGAAATGACCAAAGAAACTTATTTGAAGAAAAGATTCAGAATATGCTCTTTGAAGTCCACAATGAATAGGTTTTCTATGAGTCATCGAGCAGCAGATGCCTTTTAATAATTAGGAAAAATAGCATGCTGATGTAATCCCATCAGACATGGGAAAAGTCTCATAATAAGGATATATAGCATGAATACTCCTCAACCAGGAAGCATAGAATGAGGATAGATTCAAGGGGATGCCCATAATTGTTTTTGCAATCCTATATGGGTAAACTATGCTTCTAGATCCTCTACAACATGAGAAACATGGAAGGCTGAATGAAGCACTTATTAAACTACATTAACCACGTCAGTGAACGATTTCCACCAATACATTCCATCTTATAAAACTCCTTGGTGTTAAATTTGCCTTGCCTGTTGGTATTCCATATTATGCTGTAATAATCCATAAATTTATAGATTTGGATGTCAAGGATGATTAGATAAGGATGAATTCTAACAAATATGGAGATTTGTGATTGTATATTCTCAATTGACATGTGACAAGCTTGAGGGGGAAAGTTTCTGATATATTATAGTGGGTTTTCAAGCAAGGTGGTAGTCTAATATTTACGTTGCGAACCCATACTCACAATCCAATTTGTGTCATACTTGATTTTTGATAAAGGAGTGTTTGATGGAATCCCAGATAGAGAATGGAAGGTAATGTATGTAGCCATGTAAAAGCTTACCATTTAACCTATTCAATAAGAAATCATTGGTGGTATCACAAGATATTAGGCTCCAAGTGAATTTCCCAATTAGGCCATCATTAAATACCTTATGATCATTAATTCTAAGACCTCCCAAATTAGTGTGTTTAATGCAGTCCTTCCCTGAAACGTTGATCATATTCTTCTCATGAAATAATCCAGTCTATATAATGATTATAATAATCCCTTGCAGCTCCTTTATAAGACTCCTATGATAACTATATAGTGAAAAAGAGTAGAAAAATTTAGATGTAATCATAGAGTTGAAAAGGAACATCCTTGCAGCTTGGGACATGTATTTTCTTTTCCATCTAGCCATTTGATTAACAATGCCTAATCGTACGAATTAAAAGTATTTTCTCTTCACCTTTACCCAAAATATAGGAAAACCAAGATAATTAAATGGTAGTGAGCTTCTATTAACACCATGATAATTAATTACAGTTTTTTTCTTACTAATACAAAATCTATCACTAAAATAAATGAAGTATTTGTTCCAAATTATTTTCATGTCCTATAAATTCCTCATAATGAGAAATAGAGAACTTAACAGAAGCTATAATTTTACTTATATCCAGAATGAGTATTATGATTTTGTCCTCATAAAAAATGTGATAATGAAAATGATCATTTCTACCAGCTCCAATTTTCTTGGTGAGGCTAAGTTAATCCATCTCATTAATGCATCTGCTCATGTAATCCTGAGCAATGGAAAAAAGAATCCCTAAAAGTGGATCCCCTTATCTCACACCTCTAGAGGATTGAAAATAGCCTCTAGGTGCTCCATTAAAAAGAATATATAGCCTAGAAATGTTGAGAATGATTTTGAAAAGATTAATGAAATATTTTGAAAATCCACACCTTCGGAGAACATCATAAAGGAAAATCCAATGAAATGTATCTAAATCCTAGGATATATCTATTTTGAGTGTGAATTTACAATCCATAATTTTTCTTCTCATTAAACTAACACCTTATGAAGCAATAAAAAATGTTGAATTTTTCTTCCAAGGACAAATTTGAATCGATTTATAAAGATATGGTCTTTTAGAATATTTCCCATCCAATTCATAAGGATATAAGTAATAATATTAGTAATTGTATACCCAAGGTAAATTGGTCTGAAATATTTGACATCAAGTGTAATATCCTTTTTTATCAAGTAATTGAATCATTAAATTTCCCTATAAGGAATGTTGGATTTAGTGAAGAAATCAATGATTTTTTGAGTAATATCATCTTGTAATATGTCCCAATAAAACATGAAGAATTTGTACATAAATCCATCAGGGCTGGGAGTGATTTCCATGTAGAGGTAGAAGAATATTTTCTTAACTTCATTCTTATATGGTGCCGTTAAAATAGTTTGATTATAATGATCCTCAATGAAATGAGTGATATTATCAACCATTTTATGTGTATTATCTAGCACATTGTTTGAGTAGAGTCCCTTAAAGTGCTCTATAGTTTCTTGTGCAATTTCATTTTTAGAGGTGTAGGTCCTTCCATTTATTCAAATAACCTTATTCTCCACTACACCCCCTTCTATTTATGCAATATTTGGAATAAATTGTAACTCTGATCCCTACATTTATGCCATTTTAAAATTAGTTGTTTTTTCCCAGTATTTCGTTGGTAGATTAGAAGGCCAACAATCCTATTATTCATTTTTATCTCACCAGGAGATTGCACATTCAGATGTTGATTTATGATATGAATGTGAGAAATATGTTCCTCAACCTATTTAATGTCATCCTCTAGGCTAGAAAATGAGTTTTACCCCATTCAATATGTAGTGTCTTGGTGAACTTATGATTACCAACATGATTCTGAAAGGGGCTTCCAATTGGATTATGTTTCCATGCATCAATGAAAGTCTCCCTATAACTATGAACAAAAAGAGATCCATTATTAAATATTAATGGATGATGTGTGGACCTTTTCATGTGTGTTTAAACATACATAATCATTGGATTCTGATCATAATGATTATTCAGAAGTGTGAACCATGAGATTCTAGTCACATCAGTCTTGTCATTCTTCTGAATGAATCATCTGCCATGATTACTTGCTTTTCTTACATGAATAGTATATCCACTCCATGTAAAATTATCACATGAAATAGGAACCTCATTAATATTTCAGTAGTAAATAGAAGAAGAGAATTCCAATGGGGAAGTGTAGTGGAAGCTATATTCAGTTTTTCCTTAGGTTTTAGAATTGTGTTGAAGCATCCAAGGATCACCATTTATATATTTTTTTTTTCATAAGTTGATTGAATATCTGGACAAAATTCTATTTTCCTGATATATGATGTGTTATAGAATATAAATGAGATTGATAAATCATATCCTAGAATTTTACAATAGATTGGAACACTCTGATATTCTTAATATATGATCTATTTAGAATAGATTCCTTCATTAACACCTAAAAGTGATCAATGCTGGAGGTATGAATGTTTTCAGAACTAAACATATATTCAATATATTCCTACTTGAACCCTTTCCATTTGGACAAATGAATCTTATCTTTAGAAATTCCAATGAGAAATGGATTTTAGGCCATACCAAAGTGTCCAATGGCTTTGGTCGTTAAGGATTTACCTAGACCATGGCAGTTTGAGTAAAATATAGTCATTTTTAAGGGTATTTCCCCTTTTGGGGGTCCTGACTGTTGTTCCATTTTCACCCGACCCTTACTTTTTTTCCCTTTTCTCATTTTCATCTTCCCCTTTGATTTTTTATCCATTATAGTGTCACTTTAGTCCCTAGAGCCTATACATCCATCCTCATTATTTGGGGATCAATATTTTACACAGTTATATGTGTGTATTCAATGTTACTACACCAAAAAACACCATTCAAAGGTGTGAATTTATGAGAAGAATGTGTCAGTGGATCATACCTCTCTATGGGTTTACTTTTCCTAGAAATTCTAGAAGAAGTCACCTGTGAAAACCCCCCTCTAGGTCATCGTGTTCAGGTTTGTCAAAGTTTTTTTGTAACCCTCCCCAGATCATTCTGAGTGATCCTTCAAAGCCACATCATGGGATGGGTTAATAGGTTGAGTTCCATCCAATGATGAGATATGATTCTCATACATTATCTTCTATTAATGAGAGCTGGGCAATCAGATACATGTAGAATCACTCACCACCTACTCCACATATGGAAAATGATGTACAACCCAAGGGACCACATCAGATTGTAGTAGGAACTTATTTACAGCCCCATCACTGTTGGTATCCCTAGAGAAAACAGCCACAAATTCTATCACATGAGAGGGGGATTCATCAAGGAACTTCTTATCATTTGAGCGATGTGACGCATCATCCACCACCCTGGAAGTCACAACATCAGTACATTTCAAATCATCCTATCTGGTTCCCTCCCTGGATAAAGAAATACTAGATTTACTGTAACCATCATTCTGAATGGAACCAACATGCATGAAAATATCCAAAGAAGGCATCACATTTTCTCCAATTATAATAGCCTCAGTTGGTTTTATATTGGATACGATTTCTCTAGGTACTTGATTTCTAGGAGATGATTTTCCAATGTCCAAATTGCCAGTTCCTTTTTATTATACACCTTTGGGGATAACCAAACTAATTTGGGATTGAAATGGTGGAGGCTTCCCTTCCTCTTTATACACAGTCATATTATGCCCCTTAATTTTTCAAAAAATGCACCCAACATCCCTTTTACATTCAGCTAGAATATGACCAAAATATTTGTAGTTAATGCATAATTTTGGTTTCCTTTCACATTGAATGCCATGTTTGATGGTATCCTCTCATCATGTAATCACAAAATCATCTACTATGGTATTTTACATGTCAAATTCTACTATGATCCTAGTGTTGTGTCCAATTTATATATTATTAGATTATATGTCAATTATAATGAGGTTTCTAACTAAGGATTATATGTCCCAAAAGATCCTTGGGTGTCAGTAAATCTAATTAGGCATAATTATATGGATCCAAACCTATACAAAGTTGTGCTAGAAAATATCTAGATTAAAGTTCTTATCCCATTCCTAAATTCTGAGAAACCCATGTTTCAATGTAATTGATCCAATGCTTCAGGTGTTCCTCTTACAATCATAAGAGGGGAACATGACATGATAATAACCTCTACCCATGATAGTCATCCTCTAGTATTAAAATCTCCATACATCCAAATTTTATCATGTGATTTCATGAAATTTCCATGTTCGTTATCCTTTAGAAACCAACACCCATGCAATGAAAAAATTCCGGCATTGGTTGACTCGCTATTCAATGACATCCAAATTAAAAAATACATGTGTAATACGACCTTTCAAAATAACTATTCTATGAAGATTTATGTCAAAATTTGTAAAAGATTTGGAGGTGGTATATTCAACCACCTCAAAAATGTTTTTATGTGGGAAAATGGTAGAACCAGATCCATACTTCACCGATATGTGTTAGTTCTCAAGTTTAAAAAGCTCATTATGACCTACATATTCATCTTGCTTTTGGACGTATGAAGCTTTATCAGGATTCTAATACTCTGTGTATAACAACCCTGATATTTATTAAAAACGTAAACATAATTTATTACATAAAACTATTCACTTGATAAGACATAGACAATTGGTAGGTCTAGTGTATTTGGGGCTTAGGAACATTACATAACAACATAAAACATGAAATACACATCTTTATTGAAAACTTATTTTACATGACCATACATATTCCGTCGTACTTAGCATTACATGGGATAACCTAAGGTCATGTATAAGAATAGGGTGATCTATAAAGATCTGTAATGGAGTAAACAAGGCATATCATGATTAATACAATACATGTTAGGAAATAGGCATATCAATGGATCATAAGTGAAACGTGAACTTAAAGGCTTGATATATCATGATCATAACATGGAAATATGGAAACAACATGTAACATGATATTAGAATTAGCCAAGTATTATTACACATGGAGCACGAGTAAACCCTCATTGCACCTTAATTATCATGAGTAAACCCTCATTGCACTTGACATATCCTGATACTAAACTTTACCCAATGCATTGGAGGAGTATCAGGGTGCATCCTTCTTAATCATTTCATTTAATGTATAAGTGTTCCACTTGGATAATATAACATGAATTCATTAAACATCATCATTTATTCCATGAAAATGGAATTTATAATTCATAAATCAAACTCTATAATAAATATGTAAATGTGCATATAGATGAATATCCTTTGTAGAGAAATGGGCATGGTATTCACTACACGATGACTTTGGCTTGGAAAATCACTATACAATTTTGGCAGCATAATGGTGTGAAATAAGAATTCATAAAAATATTTTATGACATTGAAATGGGTTACCCATAATATTTAAATGAAATGGACTGTAATTGGGTCATATAGATACATGTACCATCATATGTAATGGAATTTAGAATCCTATTACCAAAGAATTGCTTGAATGTAAATTAGGAGAGGGAAATCCCATACGTAATTACTGCATGGTAACAGGTGTACATGGGAGGAATTAATGAGATACAAAGGGATATCTCAACATTAAAACATAAGGATAGAAGTATAGGGGAGGAGAAAAATCATACCCTAACATTTTTAATTGAAAAATGGTTATAGAAACATAATGAAATTGAGACAAAAATTAGAAAGGAAGAAATCCCTTACATGGAAATGTAATCCCAAAGGATTCAGAGAGGCTTATTAGGATCTTGGACCACCTTGAGAGGATTCTAAAGAGAGTAGAGAAGAGGTTTTGTGAGATCCAATGGTTTTGAGTGAAGAGGAAGTGGGAGCTTGGATGAGTATATATAGGAAGAGAGAGGGAATTGTTTATTATTTAGGTTTTGGACACTACACATTAAACTAATCAAAACCACAATTCATAAAATGTTTTTCCCCATGGGTGTTTCCAATTATGAGTGGAAAACATTTGTTTATATGGGTAATGGACGAAATTATTAAAATATTGGGCTTGTTTATTTGGAGGATAGTCACACTCTAAGGAAATCAATTTAAAAAGATAAAATGTTTTATAAGTATTAAAGGGTACACTATGGCACCATAAAATTAATCAAAAAAAATATAAAATTACATTATTTTAAGTATAAAAAGATATATTGGCCGATCATATCATTTATTTTATTTTATTACATCACTATTGGGTCATTATAATGTCATAAAACACATTATATATTTAAATGATATTTAATTTTTTCTCAAAAATTCGACTATCTTAGAAAATTACAAAAAAGTTACCACTGGATAATTTCCACATCCTAATTCCAAATATAATATTCATTTTATCTAAATAATTTTTAAATTTTTAAATTTTTACTTTTAAATTAAAAATTGATATTTATCGAAAATTTATGGGTTTTGAAAAAGCGACTTTCAAACCGTAATAAAAATTATTATTGTACTTATAAAAATTATACGATCATTTATATTTAATAAAAATTAATTTATAAATAATATTTTATTAAAATATTATTTAATTCAAAAATCCATTAATTCAACAAAACAGATTTCTTAATTGAATATTAACTAAAAATACTATTTTTGGTTTAAAATCCATTTGCAAAGTAACAAATATAAAATTAATATATATTGTTTTTTTATATACAAAAATAATCACATAATCATAGTGTTAAGGTATTGTTACATAACCCCTTATAAAACAATCATAATACATAAGGTTAAGGTGTGTGATGGTGACTGACTCTCAGGGTGGCTCAGATAACATCACTGAGGTTGTAATCTGTATCAACATTCACTTCTCCCGTAGGCAGTTCGTTTCAAGCATAACATGTTGTAGATTGGATTGGGCTTGGTCAAGATTTAAGCCCAGTGATTCTACCTCATTTTTGCGCTCTGAAAAATGTTCTTCGTATCGAGAAATCCTACTGGATGTGGACATCACTTCCTTTTTCTGAGTAAATTGGATTTTTTAAAGTCCTATATTTATACTAGTCATGTGATCATTGTTCAATGACTATATTAGCAATGGTAAAAATTAATAACTGTAACATAAAATGAAGGAATCTCATATTTTATATAACCATTTTACATAATAAGACATTTAATTAGATCAAGAGGAATTTTCGTTAATAAAAGTATGGGTCATTACAATCATCCCTTGTTAAGAATTTTTTCCCTCAAAATTTCCTTTTCCCAGACTAAAACAGATGTGGGTAACTCTTCTTCACAATTTCCTCAGATTATAATGTGGCCTCTTCAAGCCTGTGGTTTTTCCACAACACCTTGATGAGGGGCATTTCCATTTTTCATAGAAAATTTTCCCTACAATCTAAGATCATCACTGAATTCTATTCATCGGAGAGGTTATTCTCCAATGGTACCACCTCTGGATTGATTACATGTGATGGGTCAGTTATGTACTTCCTCAAGAGTGTTACATGGAATACATCATGTACTTGAGATAGGTTCAGTGGGAGTGCTAGTCGATAGACCACTGCTTCAATGTGTTCAAGAATCTCAAAAGGGTCGATGTACCTTGGAATAAGCTTTCCCTTCTTCCCAAATCTCATAACCCTATTCCATGGTGATATGTAGATTAGTACCACGTCTCTGACATCAAACTCATAGGCTCAATGATTATTATCAGCATAGTTCTTTTTTCAACTATGGGTAGATTTAAGGTCCATTTGTATGGTCTTATCCTTCTCCACCATTTCTTTAATGATTTCTGGACCTAAGAGTTTTCGCTCACCAAATTCATCCCAACCTGAAGGTGTTTTTCACCTCTTCCAATAATGGGCATGATAAGTATCCCTTTGGATGCCATAGTAGAAAATTTTATTGTAAGAGAACTCAACCAAAGTAAGATGTTGATAAAATCCTCCTTTAAAGTCCATTGATCATTCTCTCATCATTTCCTCAAGTGTTTGGATTGTCCACTTAGATTGGACATAAGTTTGAGGATGATAAGTTGTACTAACGTTCAGCTCAGTATTCAGATCATGTTGAAGAATCATCCAAAACAAAGGGGTATATTTTGGATCTCTATTTAATATAATAGAGAGTGGTACTCCATGTAGCCTTAACACATCTCTGATATATATATATATATATACTAGTTGATCTGATGATAAATCCTCTCGAATGGCAATGAAGTGTGCAGTCTTTTTAAGACAATCCACAACAACCTAGATAGCATTGTTTCCTTTGGATATATTTAGAAGTCCAGTGACAAAGTCTGTGGTGATGTTCTCCAATTTCCATACTGGTATGGGTAATGGTTGCATCATCCCCATAGAATTATGCCTCTTATCCTTCAATTGTTGACATACCAGGCACATTGATGCATACTCAGTGATCTCCTACTTCATGTAATCCCACCAATAATGCTCTCAGAGATCTTGATATTTTTTTTTGTTTCCTGGGTGAATGGAGAAATACAAATTATGTTCAAGATATAAAAGTTCTTTCTTCAACTCCAGACAAGAAGGAACTCATATCCTTTTACAAAATATCACAATTCCTTCTTCATTAACATTGAAATCCAAGGATTTCCATTTTTGATAGTTTTTACTCTCTTCTAAATTCCCACATCATCCTTCTGAGCATCCTTCGACCTTTACAAAAGAGATGGTTGAGAAGTCATTATTGAAAGGATTGATGATATTAACTTCTTTATGATCATCATTTCCATCTTCATCAAATCTAAGAATATTGGATCCTTTTAAATTGTAATCAATGATAGAATCACTAGGGACTTTATACTTAGAGCATCTGCCACCTTGTTCACTTTCCCAGGGTGGAAATGGATTGAGTGTTCATAGTCTTTTATCAGTTGTAACCATCATCATTGGAGCATGTTCAAATCTTTCTATGTGAACATATACAAGAGACTTTTGTGATCAATATATATTTTATACTTCTCCCCAAAGATTTAATGATGGAAAATTTTGAACGTGAATATTACAACAACCAACTATAGATGATGTGTTGGATAGTTTTTCTTAGGAACATTCAATTTAATTGAATAAAAGGCAATGAATTTTTCATTTTACATCAACACACATCCTATGCCCCTCTTCAAAGCATAACCAAATACCAAAAGAAGTTATCCACTTATGGGTAGTGTGAGAAAAGGTGTAGTGATAAGACTTATTTTCAACTCCTTGAAGATATTTTCACATTAATCACTCCAAGGAATCATGACCCACTTTTGGGTTAGCTTGGTAAGAGGGTTTGACAGTTGTGAGAAATTTCTCACATATCCGCGATAATATCCTGCTAACCCCAAGAAGCTATAGATATCCATCACCGATGTTGGCCTCATCCATCCCTCAATCACGTCTATCTTGGAAGGATCCACAGATATCCCATTGCTTGTTATGATATGACCCAGTAATGAGACCTCTGTCAACCCAAAATCACACTTGTTTTACTTTTCATAGAGATTATCCTTTAGAAAGTTCTCTAATACAGTGTTTAGATGATTCTAATGCTCCTCCGTGGTTTGGGAGAATATTGGAATATCTTCTATAAATACTACCAAAAAATTTTCAAGGAAATATCTAAAGTCTTTATTCATCATTTTTGTGAAGATTTCCAGAGCATTAGTGAGTACAAAAAATTTACTATGAATTCATATGGTCGTATCTTGTACAAAAAGCAGTGCTGGGGATATTCTTCTTCTTCAACCATACATGATAATATCCTGACTGTATATCCACCTTGGATTATATTCTGCTTCACATAGATGATCAAACAAGTCAACAAATCATGGTATAAGATACTTTTCATTTATCATGATTTTTTTGAGCTCACGATAATCAATCTAAAGGTGCATTGATCCATCCTTGTTCTGGAAAAAGTGGATAGGTGCACTCCATGGTGAAGGACTTGGTCCAATAAACCCTTTATACATATTCTCCATTAGTTGTTTATTAAGCTACACAAGATCCACAATATCTATTCTATATGGATTCTTGGATATGGAAAACACCCCATTTATAATATCAATTTAGAATTCAACACCTCTTCTAGGAGAAAGACCAGGCAATTCTTCGGGAAACAATTCAGTGAATTCCCTCACCACAGGAATGTCTTCAATGATGGTTACTTGCTTAGGCCCAATCATCTGAGAAAGATATGTTTTCTCATTGGAAAATAATATCAACGCTTGAGATGATGGGTCTTAATAAGATTCATCATCGTCACTACACTTGTGCAGAATCGGGTGTTGATTCCCCATATGTGGAGTAATTTTTCTCCCCCAAAAATTTAGATTGGATCTATATAGGGAAAGCCAATCCAAGAAATGAATTTCATCAAATTCCATGAGAGAGAGTATGAACAAGCTCTCTGGGATGTTTAATCCACAAATTATGATAGGGGAGGAGTTATATTCATGGGATCAATGATTTCCCCATTTTTCGTTCTCACTAACATCATTACTTCCATGATTTATGGCAGTGTTGGGATTATTCTACTAAAATTTCAGGATATAAAAGAATGAATATAATAAATGTTAAAATTTACATTCACTATTATTTAATGAATAACTATCATAACTATCACCACTTCATTTTCAGGGTTCACTTCTGCAGTAGTGATGGAAAAATCTCACACTTTCATCCTTGGAGGTTGTTGGTTTCCCCAAAAAACCCTTGTATTTGGTCACTGTTTTTCAAAGTGCCCTGGTTATTTTTAGTTTAAGTAATGAACAATGTGTTGAGGGTTGAACAATGCATTTCTATCATCTGTCACTACTGTGGGTTTTCATATTAGCAGTTAATGGCCAGGTGACCTTATCTTCCACACCTAAATCATTTCATCGTCCCCTTTAGAAAATTTTCTGTGTTCTTCTTTCCACACCTTTGGAAATTAGGGTTCTAGATTTTTGTAGCACCCTTGGATTTATCCATTGGACCACCAAAATTAAATTCCATCTTACGCATCTTATCCCAGTGATACCCTTGAAATTCCCTAATCTCCATTTCTATATTAAGGGAACATCGATCAAAATCCTTATATATCTCGAAGTCACAGATCGCTAGATATTTCTATAGGCCCGGTTTTATCCACCCAAAGAAGAAGTCAAGATTTCATTTGGGGTAACAACAAAGATGGAGGCATATCATGCAAGCCTTATGATGTTTGCTTCAGATGCTCTGATATATTCACCATTTTTTTTCTTGAGGTAAAAGAAGTCTTTTTACATCTTATATCAGAGAGTGCAGGGAAAATATTTATTGAAAAACATTTTTCAGAAATCATTCCATTACAACACCTCAATCTCCTCCTCAAAATTTTTATTTTTGATCAATCTCCACCATTAATTATCTTCACACTCCATACAATAAGCATCCTGAAGAACCTTCTCTTATTTGGAACATTAAAGGATGGAGAAGATATTTTAAATGGAGTTGATCAATTGTTTGGAAATTGAGAGATCAGATGATCCATTAAAAGTATGAGGCCTTTGCCTCATGAAGATCTTGATTGTGACATATAAATTCTTAGTGGGGTTGAACATTCCTCTTGACCTATGTTTATATTCAAAACTTGAGTTAACTAAGATAGTATTGTGAGAATGTTTGTGATTCCCACTCACATTGGATTTGGCATCTTATTAGAAGAGTCATCACACTGATCTTTAGATTGTTTCTTTGCCCGAGTCCTCCTATTAACAGACCATGGATGGAATAAAATTAATGTTAAGGGTAACACATAAAGGATAATATAAAGAAAAAAATGGATAACTTATAAATTACTAAACATTTGAATTTTTAAGCTTCTATCTATTTTTTCCATGTTATAATTTACAACATATATTCTTAGGGGAATTTTTCTATTCCCAGTAAAATGGTTTGTACTAAGATTATGAATTTAGAAATGTATATCCCATGGGAGTGTCGTAACCAATAGTGCATCAAGGCTCATTTTCGTGCACCATTTCCCATTTGAGTCTAGATTAAAGCAGTGTTTTTGAGTTTCACCCCTAGATACATCTATGCTAGAGCCACCTCGACCTGCTCATATCCAGATAGGGATGTATTTTCTTGATAAACCAATTAATCAATACTCACCATACATTAGAAAATTTTCTATTATACTTAATCCTATCCCTAAGGATTTAACTAGGGTTTTCTAATCCTAATCCTAAAAATAACTAAACCTATCCTCTGATACCAACTATAATAACCCTACACTTTATTACACACTTAAACACAATTTATTACATAAAAATATTCACTTGAAAAAACATATATGATCAATATTTGTAGTGTCTTTGGGGCTTAGTAACATTACATAACAACTTAAAACAAGAAATACACATCATTATTGGAAATATCTTTTACATGACCGTACACATTCATTCATACTTAGCATTGCATGAGATAAGATAAGGACATGCATAAGAAAAGGGTTTGCTATAAATCATTATAAGGGAGTAAAAAAGTCATAACATGAAGAATACACTACATGTTAAAAAATAGGCCTATCAATGGAGCATAAGAAAAACATTAACATAAAGGCACGATATAACATGATACTAACATGGAAATGTGGCAACAACATTTATCATGATATTAGAATGAGCCAAGGCTCATTGCATTTTGAGCATGATTAAACCCTCATTATACATGAATTATCATGATTAATCCCTCATTGAACAAGACGTATCATGATACTAATCTTTATCCAATGCATTGGAGTGCTATCAGGGCACATCCATCTTAATCATTTCATTTCATGCATAAGTGCGCCACGTGGATCATATAACATGGATAAATTAAACATAATAATTTATTCCATGATAAAACACTATGTAATTAAAAAATGAAACTCTATAATAAATAAGTAAATGGGAATAAAGGTGAATACCCTTGATAGAGAAATGTGCATGGTATTCAATACACAATGACTTTGGATGGGAACATCGTTGTGAAATTCCAACAGTATAACGGCAAGACATAAGAATTATTAAAAGTGGTTGATGAGAGAGAAAGGGATATATCATCATATTTAAAAGAGATGGATAGTAAGGGGGTCATATAGATACCTATACCAACATATTTAATGAAATTTAGATTCATATTACAAAATAATTTCTTGAATGTAAATGAGGAGAGAAAAATACCTTACGGAATTTTGGTAATGTAACAGGTGTACATTGGAGGAATTAATGAGAGATAAAGGGGTGTCTCATCATTACAACATTAGAAAGTTAGGATAAGGGAGGTGAGTAATCATAACATTTCATTTGTAATTAAAAAACAAGTGTATAACAACATAATGAAATTACGATGGAATTGATAAAGGAAGAAATCCATTACTTGGAAGTATGATCCCAAAGGCTTAGGAGAGGCTCGAGAGAGGGTTATTGGGAGATTTTTATGACTTGGGAGGATTATAGAGAGAAGGAAAGATTCTGGTCTAGCTCCAAATGTTTTTAATGAAGAGGAAGTGGGATCTTGGGTGGGTTTATAAAGAAAAAGAGAGGGAATTCTTTATTATTTAGGTTTTGGATACTACACATTAAACTAATCAAAATCACAAACCATCCCTTAGTTTATGGCAATGGGTTTCTCCAAAGGGGATTGAATACAATTAGTTTATATTTTCAATGTATTATCTTATAAAAATATTAGGTTTTTACAGTGGAGGTGAGTCACACATTCAAGGAAATCAATTTAAAAAGTAATAATGTTTTATAAGTCATAGAGGGTGCACTAAGGAAACATAAAATTAATCAAAAAAAATAATATCACATTATTTTAAATATAAAAATTATATAAGTGGAAAATATCATTTATAGTATTTTATTAAAACACTATTGGGTCATTATGATGTCATAAACACATTATATATTTAAATGGTATTTAATTTTTATCCAAAAATTCGACTCGCTCAGAAAATTATGAAAATTGTGCCATTGGATAATTTTGATGTCCTGATTATAAAAATAATATTCATTTTATATAAATAATTTTATAAATATGTGAATTTTTACTTTTAAAATAAAAAACCAACATTTATATAAAAATCATGGGTTCTGAAAAAAAGGCTTTCAAACCTTAATAAAAATTAAAATTTTATTCATAAAAATTCTATGATCATTTATATTTAATAAAAAATAATTTATTAATAATATTTTATTTAAATATTATTTAATTCAAAAATACATTAATTCATCAAAATAAATTTATTAATTTAATTTTAAATAAAAATACTATTTGTGCATTAAAATCTATTTACAAAGTAAAAATAATGAAATGAATGTATATTCTTTATTATATACAAAAATAGTGCACACAATCATAGTGCTACGGTCTATTTACATAACCCCTTTATAACACCACGATAAGACCTAAGGGTTAGGTGTGCGATGGTGATAGACTCTTGGGTTGGCTCAGATAACATCGCTAAGGTGGTAATCTCTGTAAACATCCACTTTCCTGTGGGTGGTTCTATTCAAGATTAACTTGGTAATGCTTAGCTTGGGATTGGTCAAGAGAGAAGCTCAGTGAAGCTACCTCCATTCTAAGATCCGACAAATGAGCTTCGTATACAGTAATTTTACTGGATGAGGCCATCACTTCCTTTCTCAAAGTAAATTTGATTTTTAATAGCCCTATATCTATATTAATCAGGTATTCACTATTCAACGGTTATATTAGCAATTGTGACAATTCATAATGGTAAAATAAAACCAAGTAAGTGCATATTTTATATAACCATTTTACATAATAAGAAAATTAATTAGATCAAGAGAAATTTTCATTAATAAATGTTTGGGTTGTTACACTGTGTCCCCATGATTGAACGATATAGTTTTCACCCCATTCACTCCTTATTTCCCTTGATCCTCCATCTCCTCTTATAATATGTATAGTCTACCTCTTCTCCCATAAGACTAAGTATAAATAAATATATAAGAAGATCAGATTAATTTTTTTAATTAAGGGATCCCAAAAGATTTTCCTTTATAGTTAATTGTAAATATTAATAAATTATATATTAATGGTTTATTGACTTATGTTTTTTTCAAACCTATTCTATTTGAGGAAATGGTTTCCACATGGAGAAACCTTTCAAAAAACCCATGTGAGGGAAAATGCAATGATTTTTTAAACGAAATACCCAATGTTATATGAGGTAGAGTTCAAAACTATATGGAAATACTTACCCAGCTATCTTTGGTTTTTAATAATAACTTGAATCATGTGGAATATCCACCTTTACCCAATAGCGATCAACAATCCATTGAGTCATTTATATGAAAATGAACACTGATTTTTAGTTCAACATCCAATCCACTTTTCATGGAATAGTAGTTTAACACAATTAAAAATATCTTTTTTGTGATCCATTATTCTATGAAGTTGAACACACCTCTTGCAGTTTTTTATTTAGATGAATAAGCTAATCAGTGGAGGGAATTGATAAAGAACACTGAGACAAAGGATGAAACAAAAGATATGGAGTGGGAAGACAATGAAAAATATTTATTACCAATTATTTACCACAAACTCTTCAAATAAGGATAGAGAAATAATTCATAGAGTTGATCAAAAACAAAGGTGGATATTTCACAGATTATGAAGAAAACATCACAAGGCTTTCAGGATATGCCTCATGTTTTATCATAAAAAGTTATATCAAAATAGATTGATTCTTTTGTGGATTAAAAACACACCTTCTAAAGGATCTAGAAATCCGATACATTGTGAATTTTGAAGAAATGTTTCAATGTGATCTCAATGTAGAGATGATGTCCAAGGAATGATCCCATTCTTAAAGAGATAATAATATAAGAAAATAAATTCAAGTTGGTTTGTCAAATAAAAAAGGGGGAATGAGGATCCAACTACCCAGATGTAAAAAATGTGGGAAGAACCATCATAAGAAATCTATCAAATGGATGGGGAAATTATAAAAGTGTGGGAGAGAAGGCCACCAATCCCATGAATGTTGATGAGATAGGAATAATCCATCCAACATGATAAAATAATGTAAGGACCCTCATTATTCACCACCCATGGTTAAATGCTTAAATTGATGGGAGAAAGGTCACTACAGAAGAAAGTTCCATAAAACTCATGTCTTTTAGTGTAATAAATGTCAGAAATCACCAAATAAAAATGAGAAAGGGAAAGATTGTTCCATATCTATTGCTGATGTGGATAATGTAAATAAAGTAATACAATGTACATTTCTTATTCAATCAATAATAGAAAATTATTATTTTTTATTTTAGTTATACTCATTTCGTTATATCATGTCTGATTTCTAAAACTATTGAATCATTTCCCCAAAAACATTTATGTATATATATCTATAAGGACACATTGTATTTCAATCCTTGCAACATATGTTTTGGAATATTATCATATTGGTGTATCTGGGAAAACTCATTCTAGAAAATCGCGTAATGCTTTGCTTGGTGTAATTTAACTCTATAGTAGGCATGGATGGGATTACATTTTATATATGACACATCAACTATCGGGAAAAGTAAATATATTTTCATATTATGAGTTATCCAATGCTCCTCTATAAATGAAAATAAGATATTTAACTTCTTTGGGAATATCCCTCAACGGTGTGGGTGTTAATACCTTTTGATGCAGCATGACTTTCTCAAATGGTTGAGTCAAAGGAGGGAATAAACCTAGATGAAATTCTCATTATTAGGTAATACATTGATGTATTTACCAAATAGTTACCCAAACTTCCCCTGGATAATGAGGTAGAGTTCTCAATAGATCTCATACCTAGAGCTAATCCAATCTCAAAATACCCCAATACGATGGCCCTGGTCAAATTGTAAGTGTTAAATAAGTTGTTGTAAGATAATTTAGACAAAGGTTTCATATGCCATAGTGCATCACCTTGGGGTGCGCTAGTTCCCTTTATCAATAAGAATGATGGATCAAAGTGGATATTTATTGATTACAGAGAACTCAAAAAATGAACCATAAAGAACAAGTATCATCTTCCAGGTATTGATTAATTCTTCGATAAACTAAGAGGATATCATTACTTCTAAAAGGTGGATCTTCATTCTGGATATAATCTGCTAAAGGTGAAGAAGAAATATATTTAGAAGTCTTCTTTCTAAACATGGTATGGTCACTATGATTTTACAGCGATCCCCTCTTAACTTACTAATTCCCCTAAATCATCATCAATTTTATGAATAGAGTTTTTAGAGACTACCTATAATATTATTTGGTTTTTTAATTAATGATAATATCATTTACTCCGTGTGAATGGAGGAACATGATGAGCATATAAGGATTGTGATGGTGATATTAAGGAAGGAAAAAATTTATTCTATGTTCAAAAAGTGTGACTTCTGAATGTTGTATGAAAAATTCACGGGGAACATGATCACAAGGGATGGAATTTATATGGACCCTTCAGAGACAATGTTTATTCAGGAATGGCCCAGACTTACAAGTTTCATATAAATCCATAGTTTTCTTGGATGTTTTGTGTACTATCAATGTTTTTTGAGAAATATCTCATGATTTTCTATGACACTAACCAATTTTACATAGAATTGGGTAAATTGGGTCTGGATGGGAGAATGTGATGGAAGATTAAAAGATATATTGGAAATGAAAACAAATTTACTTGCACTAACTTTACCAACAAGTGGGGAACATTGTTTTATATTATTTGGTTCTTCCAAGATAGGCTAGGTTAGTGTACTCTTGAAAAATTGTAAATAGATAGCCTATGATTCAGAATAGTTGATGATCCTTGAGTAGAATTAACTGAAACCTGATCCAGAGTTATAAAAAAATTTAATGGAGTAATGCAATGAAAGCTATAAGAGTTCCATATCAATGATGATGGTTGGATTCAGTTTTGAATGAGGATTTTTCTGCATACATCACCTAAGATAAATAAGGATCTTTGGATAATTCACATAGCTCAACTTTATACATATATCATGGAATCACCATGATGTAAAATGGTCTTTGAGAACACTTCCAGTGGGATAACATGAAGAATTATATTGTAGAATATATCTCATGGTGTTTGGTATGGTAGTAAGTTAATGTAGGGTGATTGAAGCCCAAGTAGATGACGGAACCATTTCCTATACCCACATGGAAATGGGATAATGTCACTATAGACTATTTTCACTAGTCTCCTTAGTACATCCAAAGGAAACAATTGCAAATTGGTTTTTGCGGATAGAATCAAAACATCATCCCACTTTATCGCTATTCGGGAAGAAAATTCTCTTGAATAATATGCTATGAAATTTGTGATGGTTATGGGGAGGTTGCATAGGGTTCAACTTTCGATCATCAATGATCATGATCTAAGGTTAAACTCTAAATTCTAGATCAGTATTAAAAATACATTGAGTGCTGAATTGAATTTTAGTATGGTGTATCTCCCATAAACAAATTGATAATTTGAAAGGACTCTTCAGATTCATAATGAAATCCTACGATCCTCTTCAATGTAATTCAAAGGTGGATAGATTAGCATCTCTCATTGGTTGAGTTATCAAATAACAAAAGATTCCACTCGAGTAATCAAATGGATACATATAATTATCTACATGGAAAGTGATGTTGAACTTATACTTGTTGGGATGAAGTTGGGGAATGAACGAAACATGGACTTGATCTAGTGTAAGATATGACAGAGATTGTTCAATCCATCCAAAATTATATGAAATATACTCAATTTCGACCAAATATATATGTGAAAAAGCATTGTGGGGACTTAGAGTTTGATACTGGAGATAAATTCTACCATTTAATATAACAATGGAAGATATTTATATAGTTTGGGAAGAAATCGAAACTTAACCCATGGTACATTGGCCCCTTTCAAATCCTTGATTTCATAGGATCAGGGGCCTCTTGGCTTACAATTCCACCAAGTATGGATCAAATTCATTATGTATTCCACATATCACTCCTAAGGAAGTATATACCTGACCAGTCACATGTACTAAATCTTGAGGTGGTACAACAAGAGAATTACCTCTCATACAAAGATCAGTCGGTGGAAATCATCGACCCTAGAGAAAATGGTCTATGCAACATGGTAACTCACATTGTTAATTTATTGTGGAGGAATAATACATATGAAGAGGTGACTTGGGAACTAGAGGTAACAATTAAAAATTTGTACCCTCAACTATTTTCAATTAAGAATATGAGTTAAAACATTGTTGATGAAATTTATAAAGGGGGTAAGGATGTAATGACCTTATTTTTAGGGAAAACATTTTTCCTGAATAAATATGTGTTTTATTATATTATATTATGTTATATAATATTATATTATATAATATTATATTATATTATATAATATAATATTATATTATATTAACCTCCAATCTTATTTTTTGATTTTCAGAATAACCACTTTTAAAAGACGTAATGTGACTCTTGGAATAGTAATGTAACAATTAGGAATACTAACATGACTGTTGGAAAAGTAATTATACCTCAAATGATAAATTTTAATATTTATAATTATTAATTTATGTAATTATAAATTTTATAATGCTAAAAAATAAGTATTGTGGTTGAGAAACTCAAATAAAATATAAGCTCATTTTTGATACACTACATTTTAAAGTATTTTGTAAAACTCAATTTTTTTTGTATTAAAAATATAAATTAAGTAATTTATAAATTTATTTGGATATAATTAATATCATTTTTGAAATCATAACATTGAAAATATCCAAGGGTGATTTTATGACAATTTTCTGAAATATTTCAATTTTCAGGTGCATAGTGCAAATAAAGTTTTTCCCATAACTGATGTAACTTAAATTACATAATTCATGATCTAATGGTGACATAATCATTTATATAAAATTAAAATTTTCACTAATTTATTTAATTCTATAATTGGTTCCTTAAAATACAATAAACTAAACTTTCAAAACTAAAAAGAACATTCCAAAAAAATGTCAAAAGTGAATCTGTAAAAAAATAGTTTTTCATTCATTCTTATTTTATTTTCAATAAAATATTGAATTAGAATTATAATGAGTATTTAAATTATTAAACTTATTATATAATTTTAATATATTATTTATAATGTCAAAAATTCATTGTTACATGTTTTACATTCAGTATAGTATTTTATTTACTTTTTTATTCTAAAAATACCTCTCTCAAGTATAAATAAACCCTCCCCCTCCACTTAGTAAACCACTCATAACTTCCATTCCAAATCCCAATATCTTACCAAATAATCCCTATTAATCATGTTAGAATCAAATTGTATGTTTTATAGAAATACAACTCCAATCACTAAGTGGTTATGGTGTCTTACAGAAGATGGTACACCAAAGTTAGAGTAAGTCTATATTAACTCTTCCCTCTATTATTCTTCTATTTATTTTTTACCCTCATACGTTAAAAAAATATTCTAAAAAAATTATTATATTTTATTTTAGAATTATATTAAATTATTTTAACCCATTTTAATTATCATATTTATGATAAAGATAAATGTCATACTTTCCTTTCCCTCTATCTCAACAATATCCTATTAATGGTCTGTTAACCACCTATGTGGAAATTGTCAAGAAAATTATTATGAAAAACTTCAGAGATATATATTCTAAATTATATATAATATAAAAATATATGTAATTTCTTATATTTTATTATTTTGGATATAATTATACTAATTAATAAATTACATTTAAGAAAATAAAAAAGTTATTGAAAAATGGAAATTTTTAGGCAAAACATGATATCAAAATGATTTAATTTCATCAATGGAAATTATGAAATATAATACTCTGACTATAATTGATAATATTTTTTATAGATTAGAATAATTCAATTCTGGATAATTATTTTAATAAAAATATGATTATTTTTATGGAGGAGAAAAAGTAATGAAATTAAGTGAAAATTAATGTAAATGGATTATAAAACCAAACAACATTTCCTTAGGTTTTCACTATTTCTCAATAATTTTAGTAAGTATATAAACTCAATTTCTTATAAATATACTTTTATTATTCTTCATTTTTCATTTTGAGGATATACATGTTTCAATATTTTTTCTATGACAAGTATAAATATTTTTCTTAAAGAAATATTCATTACAAAGTACTTCTCGCCTCCTCTTAATAATGTTTCTTATTCTCTCAAGATTAATGATTCTTATAAAAATTATGTTTTCTCATTTTCATTTGGGAACCCCAAAGTTTATTCATGAATTTATTTTTTATTCCTTTCTTATGAAACCTATTACTTTTCATGGGTTATTATATGTTTGATATACATTATACATTGAATGAATGATTATGTAAATGTTTTAATGTGTGGGTGGGACCAAAATTATATATCCCTATAAAGAATTTGGTAATGTACTGTATCACATGAGATAATTGTCTATATTAACGAACATAATGCTATATTGTTTCAAAATGATGATTTTATTATTTTTCACATATGTTATGTGTGTACATGATGAAAGCTTTGTTCACAACTATGTGTGGTATTTTACCACTAAGACATGATGTTTCATTTTTATGAATTTACACATTCTTTTTATTTATCTAATGTTTCATCTCATGAATGTTTGGGTGATCATATTCATATGATTTTATGATGATGATTATTCTCACCCACCTTATATTGATCTATATTCTTATTTATCCACATACTAGGATTTTAGATCACCCCTTTCATTGATTTATGTCCACAAGTGATTACTTGTACTAAGTAGAATGGAAGGGATTAAAATAATCTTGAGAATAAGGGATTAAATATTGTTTATGTTTTAATATGTAAAAGTTTTGTATGAGCATAATTTTCCCAATACAGTAAACCATTTTATCCTGGATATGTAATACTATTATGTTGTTTATCTTTAAAATGATGTAATAGTCATCTAAGATAAAGGTAGGGTCGCTACATTAATATTTCAGATAGAATATATTAATTTTAATATAGAATTAAGTGGTATTTATTTGATTGATAACATTGTATGTAGTATGGGACATTTATATTCATACTAAACAATTGATAAATAATTCTTATTATATCCCACTACATTATAGTTGAGGATTATTTGGAAATAGATGATATATTGTAATTAAAATGAAATGGAAATTTGTTTTGAATGACAAAATTTTTAAATCATATTATTATATTAAATCACATATATATAAAAATTAAATCATTGATAAAAAATTTATTATCCCCCTAATCTTTAGTTTTGATGATACAAATTCGAGGAATTTTATTTATTATCTTATTTGGAAAATAAAGATGAATAGTGAAAAATATTAAATGATTTATATTTAGTGATCTACCACTCCCACAGAATTCATGGGTATAAAATCACTATAATTGGTGGTATTGACTCTATCAGAAGACATGATGTTTCCTATTTATGAATTTCCACATTCTATATATTTATATAATTTTTTCTCTCATGAATATGATTATGATCATAGGAACATGTTATGATAATGTTGATTATTCTCACCAATGTTATATTGGTCCATATTATTATTTATCTAGTTAGTAGGATTTTAGATCACCCCATTCATTGATTTATATCCATAGGTGATTACTTGTAGTTAGGGGAATACATGGGATGCTATGAAGCTTGAGAATAATGGATTAAATAATGATTATGTTTTTATATGTAAATGTTATGTATGAGCCTAATTTTCCAATGAAACTAAACCATTTGATCCTAGATATGTAAGATTTTAATTTTGTTTATCTTTAGAATGATGTAATATTCAAGTAAGAAAAAGGTAGTGCTACTACTTTATAATTTAGATAGAATATCATAATTTTAATATATAATGATGTTTTATTTTTTTTTGATTGATAAAATAGTACATATTAGGAGAAATCTATATTCATACTAAATAATGGATAAATAATGATTATTATATCCCACTGCATTATAGTTATGGATTGTTTGGAAATAGATGATATGTTTCAATTCAAATTACATAGACATTTATTTTGAATGATGAAACTCTTATATCACTTTATTCTATTAAATAACATATATATATAAATTAAATCATTGATTATAAATTTATTAGCCAAAAAATGATTATTTTTCATGATGAAAATTCAAGGCCAATTTTATTATTATCTTATTTGGAAAATAAGGTTGGTTAGTGAAAAATATTAAATGATTTATATTTTGAGATCAACCACTCCCCTTAAATTTAGGGGGTGAGAACTCACTATAATTGGTGGAATTGATTCTATATTAATGGAAGTGTTTTTTCAAAGTATGAAATGTCACAATGGGATGGGTGACCAAAATATCTAGTAATGAATAAATATAAGATTTCGAGAGATGGGATAATCCTTGTGTTCTAAATGAGGACCATTATGAGGATTGACTTTCGAATATGATTTTGAAAAAATATATAAGGAAAGTATCATAATAATTTGTAATGACTATGTTAAAAGAAGAGTAAATATTTCTTCTCATATTATTTTGGTAATATAAACTAGTAAAATGTTAAATATGTTGAAGATGTAATAATACTAGGAAGGACACAATGTTAAACACATTAAAAAATGTATTAGCATCCTTTATAATTATAATGGGATACTAATCAATCCAATTAATATTCATTGGACAGAAAAAATTGTAAAATACTTATTGATGTACTAATGACATGATTTTGATATATGAAGATAAGAATAATTCATTATAAAGGGATTACAAAGATAATTCCCCAATCATTTACAAAAATTATAATTTACAATAAGTATTTTTTATGTACCAAGGATATTTTTCCTGTACACATAATGATTTATTCCTCAAAAATAATTATTAATAATTAGGGTACATGTACTCAACTCCTTCACATAAAAAATTATATAAACTTTTTCTTAAATAATTTTTAACTATTTCAAGAAACTATAATTTTTTATTTCCAGAATCTAAGATCATATTTAAATCAATACAAGGCCTTCTTAAACTTACACAATACGGTTCCATAATAATTAGGATTTAAAAAATTGGGATTATAAATACAAATTTCATCACCACTATCTCCATTTTGGATGGAATATGTTATATCCATCAAAATGTTTTTATAATGAATTTATGACATAACCAAAAAATAACCAATTAGTTTCATGTCTTGTGAAAGGAGAGAATTTTTCTTTACATTATACTCCTTCCACTTGTTAATTTCCTTTTAAAATTAATCTTCATATATTCCTTATGATATCTCTTTATTGATTGAGTTTATTTGAAAACACCAATTTAGTTCATATTACTTTATTTTTAACAAATCTCAAAACAAGATCCCATGTGTTATTTTTATCCATTTTGTGAAATAAACATTAATTTCATCTATCAAATAATTTTGATTGAATTATTCTCAAAATAATTGAGGATTAAAACATGATATGAGGTCCATTTTTTCAATGATCAACCTTTTTCGTTTTAGACCAAGATTCAATTATCTTCTCATGATATTATCTAAATAAATTTTTTTATTACTTCCAAAATGTTAAACTTTTTCTTCTCCCAATACATTCATAAATACTATGTTTATCAGAATTTACCTCATCTCTAACATGGTCACAAAAATTTTCTTTTCACTAACCATGCCTGATATTATGATGTTAGTTTTTTATGTCATTATCATTTTCTTGACCATTTGCTTTTAGGATGTTTTTACTATCAATGAATATAACATATTGGAAATCAAAAATAATAATTATTCATTTATTCCAACACATATAACTTCTTTCATTTCAGGAATATCCCTAGAAATTGACTTTTATATCATTTACATCAAACTTATGAAAATACTTGTTCTTGATCTATATTAAGAGTGCACTGCCAAACAATATAAATTATTTTAGATAAGGATTATTTTTTAGCCCAATTTGTATGGAGTATTTTATGATTCAGATTTCAATGAAATTTGTTCTAAAGATTCAGAACTCTACTAAAAGAATATGTCCCAATAAAATTAGTATGTTTATATTTCGAAAGTATAATTCATCCCATTAAAAAAAATCATTGAACAAATCAATTTTTATTAGTACTGTAGAGATAAATATACATGTTTTCTATTATATATTTATCTAGGAAGGAATCAATGTAATTTATTATTAACTCTATTCTAGGATACATTATGTTTTATAAATACATAATAATACCATTATTGGTTATCAATTTACTTCACAAGATCACCATACATTAAAAATGTGAAATACGCTATAACCAATATATAATGTGTTTATAAATCATTGTTAAATTTATAGAAAATATCCTAAGATATTATTTTCCATGATTAATAACAACCAGAAATTTAATGGCCGAATAACCATTCCCATTATAGTGTATATATGGTTTAAATGGAATAAAACATAATTTGTGCGGGATTCATTATCCTACACAATGTGCCCAAATATTATTATTTAACATAGGGAGAGAAATAGAGTTTTGAACATTAATAAGTATCAATAAAATATTCAAACTCACTACAAAGTCATGGTAGTTGTTTTTATATGGTCATTGGGATTATATTTGACATGGCATGCATTAACTTGTACGTTATGACTTAATGCGTGTATTAACCAGACCTCTCATACAAATGACACGACCATTACATGAATGAAATCCCGATTGTAAGATAAATGGCATCACATAATTTATGATATTTAACATATTGTATAATCCGGTGTAATCTATATAGAACCCTACTACAATAGGAATATCATTATTGTGAAAAATGAATCATGACTTGTGATTCATGTCACAAACATTCCACCTAGACATGTAATATTACTGGCCAATTTTTTATGATTTCATATGTTGTATGGTATGATAAATTATAACATATAATGATGGAATAAACACTTATAGTGTTCTAAAATTTAAATCAACGGTAAATTGTTATTTCATGGGCAGTCACATGATAAGACTGTATTGTAAATAATTATTTACATCATATGGTTATATATATATGTGTGTGTAAGGGGTTTAGGGATTTTTTCCTTCAGTAAACCAGTTGTGTTAAAACCAAAAATTGTTCAATCCATTTTACATTATATTGTATCGTATACAACTACATATAAAATTAAATAAAAAACTATTAGATATCCTAGAAAACACTTTGGAATAATATAATTAACATCAATAAGTATAACACGATATGTAATACCCAAGGAATACATATCTATCATAATTTTGGATTAACTATAAAACAATAAATGTGCATCTCTTTTAGTAAAATACATTCCCTATTTAGTCATCCACAACAAGTTTCCCCATGGTCCTGTATAGGGTTAACACTAAATATTAATCACTTGATCCATATCTGTAATCATTGATCAACTTCTAAAAAAGGTTCAATGTTACTCATGATATAAAGTGATATGTGGTGATCCAAATAAAACAAATACACATCTATCATTTGTCCACTATATGTATCTATTTCTATTATGTACTCTCATATATATCATTTCTCCCAAACATTAAGTGACGTTGAAAAAAAATTAATGTAAGTCCCATATAACAAATGCTTACATTCTCAACTCTTCAAGTACTGACTATCCTAGTAAATGAATATAGATGACATAATTTAAATATATTAATGAGGTCATCAAATTCCCTATAACAAAATATATAACTAAAAAATATTTACCATTAATGCCTGGATTCACAATTCCACTTATATTAATATTAGAGGCAAGAGTTTATTCTCATCATATATAAAGACATGTCCCATCATGTTTGATCTCAAAAACATGGCATGATAAACAACATACCCAACCACCCCTTTATTATCTAATCTATAATTTATTTAATAAGAAAAGTATAAATGAATGAATATTTTCATGCTTAGTATCACTCTAACCTTGGGTAGCGGGGACCTAATATGAACCATTCAACTATAGTACAGTATAGGAATAACATGTGACACTCTATGAGCTATACCTAGTGGGTAATTGATCAAAAAAAATATATTTTGTTATTCATGATCATATTATATATCTCATACAAGAATCTTTCTCACACTAACTAAATCACATCATCAGAACCTATAAAACTGTATAAAAAACATCAATAATGCGTAATCCTAATGTCAAATATTGAGTTATCAAATATCATTACATTTTTTGAAATCTATATATCTATATACATTTATACAAGGAATATGAAATAATTATGAGATAATTATTTACTATTATATGATACAATTACATTCTTAAAATATTTTTAAGAATATTTAACGAAACCAAACCCTAAGAATTTTATATCATATAATATATAATAAGGTTCCATATAATCCTTATGTTTTCTATAAATTCTATGGTTATGTTATATTTTTATAGTTATATTTAATTACTACAACATATTTATTAGTCCTTATGATAATTCCCTACCACTAAAATCATTAGTGGGGGACATCTTTGAAAAATATCATGCTGGAATTATAGTGATATTTATGAATCATAGTTTTAAAAACGAAATCTATAAAGATATTCAAACTACATAACTCTAAAATACCAAATGTTATGATGTCAAAATCTATTTTCTTCTAAGAGATATTTATATAAAATATATCATCATTATTGTAACATATTCAATTAAACAATTTCATTGAATAGTAATGTAACTATTTAAATTACTATTCTCTATAACACCCTAAAATACATTAGGATAATGTCAGAGTCGCATTTTTTACTAGAATATTCATTTTAGAAATTGGGATAATCACTTTATATAAGGCCCCAGCCTTAAACCATACTTAATCTTGAGTTATTACAAGATTACACATTGAGGATCTTTTCGGGTTTAGAGTTTTAGAGAATTAGATCATAAAACTTGCATTACATTCCATATTTAAACAAAGTGGTTACATAAAGATAGTATTCTTCATTCCCACCAATGGAAATATATTTGAAATAAAACATGGATTATTTCTTGACACTTCCTTGACACTATCATCATATCATGTACCTTTTCCTTGACCTATGAAAAACATTTCAAAAAAACATGGGATGAGCATAAAAAGCTCAGTGAGGGATATAAAAATATGGAAAGGAAACATGGGTACATATATACATAAGAATGAAATCATACTTTACCCATAAAACATATTCACATTAACATACCTCATCAAATAATGAATAAATCATAGAAATCATAAGACATAAAGTTAACTTGAGGCATTCATAGCATCCTTACGTAGGGAGTAACCCTCTTGGTTACGTTTGGAATACCCATCACAGTATATTCCCTAAATCTCTTCGGAGAAACCTTAACGTTTCACTCCTTCACGTTACCCAATGCATTGGATAGCTATATTGGGCTCACCCGCCCTTAGTTTATCACGGAACCACCCGTCTTCATAATAATTCCCAAGAACCTCAACATAATCGTATCACATAAAACATGCATAAAGGAAACATAACATTTTCACCTTTCAATCACAAGATATCAATACAAAACATTGATATAAAAACATTATGATAACCATTTTCAATAACAAAATAAAAGAAAAGTAAAACATGGTATTTATTTTTCTTTTAAAAAGAAGGTATGGCTTGTAGAGGAAGCCGAAACTCAAATAATGGTCACGGCGGCGGAGAAGTCGTTGTCGCCGCATACGTACGACAAAAACATTCCCTTTTGTCGTTTAGTAAACGCTTTGTATAAAAAATATTCCTTTTGAATAAATGTAAAAGTCAAAGGGGTTTATACACCATATAAAGGAAGGTTGTGTATAAAACAAAATATGCCTCAATGAAAGGAGATTGAGACGAAGTCCCATACCTCTGGTCCGACTTGACTCGGTCATTCTTTAATCTCCTGAATAATAAACTTGAGTTAATTTATACTTCTTTAAGAACCTTTTTCAAGTTAATTATTCCTTTTATATCACTTATTTCCATGTCATGAACACTATGTAATTATTTAAGTTAATAACTGTCGTTTTAACGATCATTGGTACTTGAGTCAAAAATAAACCCTTTATAATTACATGTTGTTCATGTATCCATTATATCCAGAATTATAATCATTATGTATATATCATATATATCCAGTATATACATGCATTTATAATATTACATAATCATTTAGAGGTAAGAAATGAAATCCACCGTTCATGGAGACGGTAAGCCGTACGTACGCATGAACGCTACTTTCATTTCTATTTCATATTTTATAGAATGGAATCATAATTATATAAAGGTATATTATAATTATAGTATAATATCATATATAACATCATAGTTACATCCTTTATACGTCCCATATATGGTATTTAACGAATCAAATCACTTTGAGGGGGCGGTAGTCCGCACTTCCTTAAATGAAGATATCGTGTTTACCAATAATGGAAACCATAAAGGTATGACCAAAAAGAAAAAAACAGAAGCTTAAGGAAAACATAAACATATTATATATCATATATAAATATAGTGACATCTTAATGGCCACCTTTTAAGGTGTTAAAAGAATGTTGAACAATCATCATTTCGGGGGGCATAAATTCGCCATCCACGGAAACAGTATGTTCGTTAACCATTATATGTAGGTGAGTGTAAGTGTAGCTCGAATCCTTTTTATAAAAACATCCTAGTATATTGAGGATACTGGAGTTGTTACAAAAGAAAATAATAAAATGATTTTAGGGGGTTGGAGAAGCAAAATAAAACAAAAGGACTCAAAAGAAGACATTACCTTAAAATCGGGTAACTCCCTTTGGTTTGAGCTCAAAGGCTTCCTTGGGAAGACTTCTGCCCAATTTGAGGCTTCAAGGAGTAAGAGAGGGATGTGGAGAGACAAAATGGGCAGGGGTTGGCTGATCCAAAGGCTTTGGGAGTGTGGGTAAGGAGGTATAGTTGGGGGCCTTTTATAAGAGGAGAGGAGGGGCACTCTTGGAAAGTAAAGATATGTTACTTTATTTTAAAATGAGTTTCAGATTCAAAAGGTCCCAGATTGATATAACTCGAGTATAAGGTGATAAGGGTTCGAAATAAACTCATCCAATTGGTTTTTTCCATGTTTAGGTCTTATAGTTTACATTATCTTTCCATTTTATTTAAATCGTTAAATAATGAGGTCATCGCTGCATCATCATGATGTCATAAATAATTTAATTTATTTAATGTATAAAAATTAAAAAAAAATACTATGATGTATGAAATCTTTTTATATTTCTAAAGAATACTTATATTAAAAAATTGGACTTGTATAACCCCATGTAAATGTTTTTTTAGTAAAATAACTCATGTTTGTGTCATTTTTACTTTAACATTAAATAAAAAGTTATTTATGTCATTTCCCAACCAAAGTGGATCCATGGGGTCCCCAAGTTGACCCATGGATTGTCTTGGTCGGCCATGAAACATACAATGAGGGTAGGACATGTGTCAAGCTCATCTTATACTATTAAAACATTATTTTTACCTTAAACTACACTAATTGCCACTAATCGCGATTAAAAACATAAAAGTTACTATTCACCAAAAAATTATTTTGATCCCATTGAACCACATTTTACTTCTTAATGACAACCATGTCTGTCGGATTTTTGAAATTCAAAACACAATGATGGAAAAATTTCATTTAAACGGAAAAATCAGTTTTTATAAGTACCACTTAGTGGTTTCACTATTCATCAAAAATTGAAGTTTTTCAGCAAATTACCAAAAATTCACCCTAAGCTATATTTGATATTACGAATTCAAAATGAAGTCAATTTTAAAAAATTCAAAACATATAAGTCACATTAATTAATTTAATAATCAATTCCCGCTGTCATGACAAATAGCGTGTTTTTATGAAACAATAAGTATCAAAAGATTGACACTAGTTTAAGCCCGATTTCAGAGTGAAATTGATTCCAATGACCACCATTGGAATAAATGGTAAAAATATATTCTAATTCCACTTCAAATTCAAATTCAAAAGATAATCTAGTACTATAAATAAATTAGATTAAAAATCAGTTTTGATGTAAAATGCAGTATTTTTCACTATTCATTAAAAAAATGAACATTGTCAGAAAAATACCAAAAATTTATCCAATGTAAAATTCAATGTCCCAATCATAATGAATATGTTTATTTTGACAAATATAGATTATAAAATTTTCAAAATATTGATTTAAAAGGGGTTTTCCATCAAAAGGCTGTAAAACAATCTTTTAAGAATATTAGTGTATTCCATGCTTAAGATTGGATTTATTTTCATTTTAAGCCTCTAAAACACTATCTTAATCATTAATATACATAGATAAAAATATATATTATTAATTACTTACTTGGGATGTTACATCCTTCCCCCCTTTAGAAAATTGCGTCCCCGAAATTTATTTACTTATCAAATAAATGGGGGTACTTATCCCTCATTGCATTTTCAGATTCCCATGTTGCCTCTTCCATCATGTGGTTTTTCCACAAAACCTTTACATTCTTAATCACCTTATTCCGTAACACCTGCTCCATGTGGTCAAGAATCTAGACCGATTGTTCCTCATAAGATAGGTTCTCTTCCAGCTGAACTACCTCTGGACTCAAAACATGAGATGGATCTGGCATATACTTTCTCAACATCGAAACGTGAAAAACATTGTGTACCTGAGATAAACTCGGAGGTAAAGCCACCCGGTATGCAACTGATCCAAATCTCTCCATAATTTCACATGGTCCAATAAAACTTGGACTCAAATTTCCTTTCTTACCAAATCTCATCACACTTTTCCAAGGAGAAACCTTGAGAAAAACATGATCACCTACCTCGAAAGATAGATCCTTCCTCCGGTTATCTGCATAACTCTTCTGCCTGCTCTGAGCTATTCTCATGTGCTTCTGAATCAGCTGAACTTTTTCTGCCATCTCTTCTACCAATTCTGGTCCCATCAACTTCCTTTCACCCACTTCATCCCAGAAAGCTGGAGTTCGACACCGCTTCCCATATAATGCCTGAAATGGTGCCATCTGTATACTGGAATGAAAACTGTTATTATATGAAAATTCAACCAAAGAAAGATGTTGGTCCCAACATCCCTGATAATCCATAGAGCAAGAACGTAGCATATCCTCCAATGTTTTAATTTTTCATTCTAACTGCCCATCTGATTGAGGATGAAAAGAAGTACTAAAATTTAATTCAGTACCCAACAACTTCTGAAGGCCTTTCCAAAAGTTAGAAGTGAACCTGGGATCACGATCAGATACAATGGAGAGAGGAACTCCATGTAACCTGACTATCTCTTTAAGATACAAACGGGAGAGTTGATCTAGGGAAAAAGTATCTCATATGGCAAGGAAATGACCAGATTTAGTCAAGCAATCAACAATAACCCAGATTGCATTATTACCTCGAGATGTCTTCGGTAATCCCACAACAAAGTCCATGGATATATTCTCTCATTTCCACTCTGGCACTGGTAAAGGCTGAAGCATCCTTTTCGGTAACTGCCACTCTTCTTTAACCTGTTGACATGTCAAACACTTCATTGTAAAATCAGCAATATCTCTTTTCATTCCATCCCACCAGTAATACTCCTACAGATCTCTATACATCTTAGTACTGCCAGGATGAACTGAAAACGGAGAACTATGAGCTTCACATAACAACTCTCTCTTCAACTGTGAATCATAAGGCACACACAATCTCTTCCAAAATCTCAAAACGCAATCATTATCAATGTTTAATTCAGGCAACTTACCTTTCTGAACCAGCTATACCTTTTTCTGCAACTCACTGTCTTGCTTCTGTGCTTGCTTGATTCTATCTGATAGAGATGATCTCACTGATACCTGAAACAAAACAGAAGAACTTCCTGCACCCACAACTTCTATGCCAAAGTTCATAAAATCCTTAACCAAAGGATCATGTTCCAAACACAACATTGCTAATGAAGCATTAATTTTTAGACTCAAAGAATCAGCCACTTTATTTGCTTTTCTCGGATGGTAATGAATTTTCCAATCATAATCCTTGATTAATTCTAGCCATCTCCTTTGTCTCATGTTCAATTCATTCTGAGTGAATATATACATTAAACTTTTGTGATGGGTATATATTTCACACTTTACTCCATACAAACGATGCCTCCAAATTTTTAAAGCAAAAACAACAACAACTAATTCCAAATCATGTGTAGGGTAATTTAACTCATGAGTTTTCAACTGTCATGAAGCATAAGAAATTACCTGATCATTCTGCATTAAGACACAACCAAGTCCTTTCAATGAATCATCACTGTAGATAACAAACTCACCATTCCTGGAAGGTAGTGCCAAAACTGGAGAATTCACCATTCTTCTTTTCAATTCCTGAAAACAATCATCACATTCTTTTGTCAAGATAAACTTAACACCCTTTCGAGTTAGCTTAGTCATTGGACTAGATAACCGTGAAAAATTTCTAACAAACCTTCGGTAATAGCCTGCCAAACCAAGGAAGCTACGAATCTCAGTTACATTTGTGGGTCTTGGCCAGTCTTCCACAACTTTTGTTTTTGCAGGATCAACAGTTATCCCATCTTTAGAAACAATGTTACCAAGGAAAGAAATTTGTTGCAACCAAAACTCACACTTGCTGAATTTCCCATACAATTTCTTTTATTTTAAGGTTTGCAATATAACCATTAAATGTCTTTCATGCTCTTCTTTACTTTTAGAAAACACCAAAATATCATCAATAAAAACCACCACAAACTTATCCAAGAACTCATGGAAAATTCTATTCATTAAGTCCATGAATACAACAGGTGCATTGGTTAGCCCAAAAGGCATTACTACAAATTCATAGTGGCCATATCTTGTACGGAACGCGGTCTTCAGAACATCTTCTTCCTTTACCTTCAGCTGTTGGTACCCCGATCTCAAGTCAGTCTTTGAAAAATACTGAGCGCCCTGGAGCTGATCAAACAAATCATCGATATGAGGAAAATGATATTTGTTTTTAATAGTGATATTATTCAAGGCTCTATAATCAATGAAAATTCTCATTGAACAATCTTTCTTTTTAACAAACAAGACAGGAGCACCCCATGTTGATGTGCTAGGTCGAATGAAACCTTTCTCTAATAAATCTTGAAATTTCTCCTTCAACTCTAAAAGTTCAATTTGAGCCATTCGATAAGGGGGTTTTTAAATTGGCCTAGCATCAGAAACTAAGTAAACCGTAAATTCAAATTCCCTATCTGGTATTATTCCAGGAAACTCATCAGGAAAAACATCAGGATACTCATTCACCACTGGCACATCATTAATCTGAACGGTTCCTTTATTTTCAACGATGTGTGCAAGGTAACATTCATTTCCATCTTTTACAAGTTTCTCGTCCTCTTGATAAGTTATCAATATTAAGGGTTCATTCTTGTACACAAACTGAAAGTCTTTCTGAAAAGGAACTTCTTTAGCTCTACAGTCAGTCTTAGCATGGTAAATAGAGACCCAATCCATACCCAGGATAACATCAAACTCTACTAGAGGTAGAATAATAAGGTTTTCAAGTAGGTTCTTTCCACAGATAAGGATAGGAAGATTATAATAAATTCTTGTTGCCTCAACATTTCCCCCAGGTGTTTTTACCATAAGTTCAGGAGTCATTTCTTGAGATGGTATTCCCATTTTACTAGAAAAGGTTTCAGAGATGAAAAAATGTGTAGACCCTGAATCAAACAACACACTGGAATAATCTGAAAAAACAAAAAAAGTACCTGATACAACTTCATTTGATGGCCCGACATCTGCTAAAGTAGTTGCAAAGGATTTCACCACCCCTTTCTGCTTGTAGTCTAACTGCTTCCCATCACTCAAGCTCTTTGTCAGACACTCGTTTTCATAGTGACCCATCTCATTGCACTTATAACATTTCACTAACTGTAAATCAAATTTGGTCTTACCTTCACCTTGATATTTATCAGTCCAATCACGAGCCTTATGTCCCATCTTACCACATCCATAGAACTTTACAGAATTCAGAAGACATTCCCCAGCATGCCTTTTGCCACATTTATCACAAACTGGAAACTTTGTTTTCTTACCATCAGACTTTTTTGAAGAATTCTTACCTTTCTCCTACCACCTCGGTCTCTTCTTCTGTTGGTTCTTATAGAACACTTGATCATCGGCAAACTCCATTTCCACCTTCTTAGCACATCGAACAAGCTTTTCATAACTTTTAAACTCACAAGAAGCTAATGCCCTTCGATATTTTGGCTTTAATCCTGAGTAAAAACGATTTATTTTACTATCAAGGTCTCGGATAAACATTGGAGCATACCTTGCCAATCGAGTGAACCTTTCTTCATAGGTAGCCATTGAGTCTTCCTCTTGCCTCAATTCCAAGAATTGATTTTCCATCCTAAGTCGAACATCCTTAGGAAAATACTTCTCAAGAAACATAACTTTGAATTCATCCTAGTCAAGAGCATCAATCTCATCGGCGTCCCTGATATGTTTAACCATAGACCACCACTGATCTGCCTCACCCTCCAAACTGTAAATAGCAAGACTAAACTTTTGATTGTCTGAACACCCCATAACATAAAAATTATTCTCCAGTGCTTTAATCCACCCTTAAGCTAGCACAGGGTTAGATGATCCTCTGAATGATGGGGGATGTTGCCTCATGAAATGTTCCACCACTGACATGTTCCTCTGCGTTTGATCTGGCTGATCTCGTGTATGGATACCACCGCCATTTATCGCTTGAGTCAACTGCGCCATTACTGCAACAAACTGTTCAGTTCCAATTCCGACCATCTCAGGATGCTGATTCAGAAGGTTATTTCCTTCTATATGCCTTCCTAGCACTGATTCCCTGTTTCCTCTGTGGAAAACCATTCTGAACAAACATGTCTTAGATGAAGCAACATGGTAATATTCAAATACTATATCACTTCAATTTGACCATAAACAAATATTTTTGGATAATCATTTAATAGAATTATAACTCCTAAAGTTATCTAAACCGACCTCTGATACAAACTATAAGGCCCCAGCCTTAAACCTTACTTAATCTTGAGTTATTACAAGATTACACATTGAGTATCTTTTCAGGTTTAGAGTTTTAGAGAATTAGATCATAAAACTTGCATTACATTCCACATATAAACAAAGTGGTTACATAAAGATAGTATTCTTCATTCCAATCAATGGAAAAATATTTAAAATAAAACATTGATTATTTCTTGACACTTCCTTGACACTATCATCATATCATGTATCTTTCCCTTGACCTGTGAAAAACATTTCAAAAAAAAACATGGGATGAGCATAAAAAGCTCAGTAAGGGATATAAAAATATGGAAAGGAAACATGGGTACATGTATACATAAGAATGAAATCATACTTTACCCATAAAACAAATGCACTTTAACATACCTCATCAAATCATGAATAAATCCTAGAAATCATAAGACATAAAGGTAACCCGAGGCATTCATAACATCCTTACGTAGGGAGTAACCCTCTTGGTTACGTTTGGAATACCCATCACAGTATATTCCCTAAATCTCTTCGGAGAAACCTTAACGTTTCTCTCCTTCGCGTTACCCAATGCATTGGATAGCTATATCAGGCTCACCCACCCTTAGTTTATCACGGAACCACCCGTCTTCATAATAATGCCCAAGAACCTCAACATATTCGTATCACATAAAACATGCATAAAAGAAACATAACATTTCCACCTTTCAATCACGAGATATCAATACAACACATTGATATAAAAACATTATGAAAACCATTTTCAATACCAAAATTAAAGAAAAGTAAAACATGGTATTTATTTTTCTTTTAAAAAGAAGGTATGGCTTATAGAGGAAGCTGAAACTCAAATAATGGTCACGGCGGCGGAGAAGTCGTTGTCGCCGCATACGTACGAAAAAAACACTCCCTTTTGTCGTTTAGTAAACGCTTCGTATAAAAAATATTCCTTTTGAATAAATGTAAAAGTCAAAGGGGTTTATACACCATATAAAATAAGGTTGTGTATAAAACAAAATATGCCTCAATGAAAGGAGATTGAGACGAAGTCCCATACCTCGGGTCCGATTTGACTCGGTCGTTCTTTAATCTCATGAATAATAAACTTGAGTTAATTTCTACTTCTTTAAGAACCTTTTTCAAGTTCATTATTCCTTTTATATCACTTATTGCCATTTCATGAACACTATGTAATTATTTAAGTTAATAACGGTTGTTTTAACGCTCATTGGTACTTGAGTCAAAAATAAACCCTTTATAATTACATGTTGTTCATGTATCCATTATATACAGAATTATAATATTTATGTATATATAATATATATCCAGTATATACATGCATTAATAATATTACATAATCATTTAGAGGTAAGAAATGAAATGCACCGTTCATGGAGACGGTAAGCCGTACGTACGCATGAACGCTACTTTCATTTATATTTCATATTTTATAGAATGGAATCATAATGATATAAAGGTATATTATAATTCTAGTATAATATCATATATAATATCATAGTTCCATCCTTTATACGTCCCACATATGGTATTTAACGAATCAAATCACTTTGAGGGGGCGGTAGTCTGCACTTCCTTAAAAGAAGATATCGCGTTTACCCATAATGGAAACCATAAAGGTATGACCAAAAAGAAAAAAACAGAAGCTTAAGGAAAACATAAACATATTATATATCATATATAAATATAGTGACATCTTAATGTCCACCTTTTAAGGAGTTGAAAGAATGTTGAACAATCATCATTTCGGGAGGCATAAATTCGCCATCCACGGAAATAGTATGTTCTTTAACCATTAGATATAGGTGTGTGTAAGTGTAGATCGAATAATTATTATTACAACATACTAGTATATTGAGGATACTGGAGTTGTTACAAAAGAAAATAATAAAAAGAGTTTAGGGGGTTGGAGAAGCAAAATAAAACAAAAGGACTCAAAAGAAGACATTACCTTAAAATCGGGTAACTCCCTTTGGTTTGAGCTCAAAGGATTCCTTGGGAAAACTTCTGCCCAAAGTGAGGCTTCAAGGAGTAAGAGAGGGATGGGGAGAGACAAAATGGGATGGTGTTGGCCGAGCCAAAGGCTTTGGGAGTGTGGGTAAGGAGGTAGAGGTGGGGGCCTTTTATAAGAGGAGAGGAGGGGCACTCTTGGAAAGTAAAGATAAGTTACTTTATTTTAAAATGAGTTTCGGATTCAAAAGGTCCCACATTGATATAATTCAAGGATAAGGTGATAAGAGTTCTAAATACAACAATACAAATGGTTTTGGCAATGTGTAGGTCTTAGATTTTACATTATATTTCCATTTTATTTAAATAGTTAAATAATGAGGTCATCGCTGCATCATCATGATGTCATAAATAATTTAATTTATTTAATGAATAAAAATTATAAAAAAATACAATTATGTAGGAAATGGTTTTAGATTTCTAATTAATATTTATAGTCAAAACTATGACTTGTATAACCCCATCTAAAAATTGTTTTAGTAAAAAAACTCATGTTTGTGTCATTTTTACTTTAACATTAAATAAAAAGTTATTTATGTCATTTTCCAACCAAAGAGGCTCCATGGGGTCCCCAAGTTGACCCACGGCTTGAATGGGTTGGCCATGACACATCCAATGAGGTTAGTACATGTGTCAAGCTCATCTCATACTATTAAAACATTATTTTTACCTTAAACTACACTAATTACCACTAATCGCGATTAAAAACATAAAAGTTATTATTCACCGAAAAATTATTTTAATCCTATTGAACCACATTTTACTTCTTAATGACAACCATGTGTGTCGGATTTTTGAAATTAAAAACACAATGATGGCAAAATATCATTTAAACGGAAAAATCAGTTTTTATAAGTACCACTTAGTGGTTTCACTGTTCATCAAAAAATGCTGTTTTCAGAAAATTACCAAAAATTCACCGTAAGCTATATTTGATATTCCAAATTCAAAAATGAAGTCTATTTTACATAATTCAAAACATATAAGTCACATTAATTAATTTAATAATCAAATCCCGCTGTCATGACAAATAGCATGTTTTTATGAAACAATAAGTATCAAAAGATTGACACTAGTTTAAGTCTGATTTCAAAGTGAAATTGATTCCAATGACCACTATTGGATTAAATGGTAAAAATATATTCTAATTCCACTTCAAAAAAATTCAAAATATAATCTAATCATATAAATAAATTAGATTAAAAAGCAGTTTTGATGTAAAATGCAGTATTTTTCACTATTCATTAAAAAATGAACATTGTCAGAAAATACCATAAATTTATCCAATGTAAAATTCAATATCCCAATCATAATTAATATGTTTATTTTGACAAATATAGATTATAAAATTGTCAAAATATTGATTTAAAAAGGGTTTTCCATCAAAAGGGAGTAAAATAATCTTTTATGAATATTAGTGTATTCCATGCTTAAGATTGGATTTATTTTCATTTTAAGCCTCGAAAACACTATCTTAATCATTAATAGACATAGATAAAAATATCTATTATTCATTACTTACTTGGGATGTTAAACTTTATATAGTAAACAAACATAAATATTTACATTTACCCTTAAGGTCACGTATTTTAAACACTATAAGATTTAAGTGAAAATCATCTTAACTTTATATGAGTACAATCTTTTATTTTTTAAATTTTATCATCTCTTTATTCAAATATACACACCCCAGCCTCATAGTCATGATATTTTATTCATAATACCTTTCTATGATACAAATATGTTTTGTTTTGAGAAAATATAATATTCTTTTAGTATGAATATTAGACAATTAAACAACAAAATCTAAATTTAAAAAGGTTTTCTATGCGTTTTAACTATTTCAATATAAAAAAGACTAATTATCAAAATATTCCACTTATTAGTGGTCGGAGAATATTCCATATTATTATAAAAATACTATTGTAATATTTAATCTTGGATTAATCAATTTTATTTTTTTATCTTATTGAATACTTATTATTGAATATAATGAATCATAAACCATGTGTTTAGAATTAATAATCTCTTTCAATTGATCATAACTATTATAAAAGAGAAACTTCTATTGTCACATAAGAGAAATGATATAAATATAGAAACCCATTACCATGATTTATCTTGGTTTATTTTTCATTCAAATCATATAAGATTAAACTCTTGTTTTATCTCATGAATGTAAACTATAAGGTCATTCAATTATTTCCTTGATTTTGAATTCTGGTATATTTAACACATTTTTATGTATATTTTTAGTAACATATATAGTTCAAAAATAAAACATTTATTTATATTTCCACGATACCTAACATGTACATTCTATGGAGTTTTCTAAACATATACCTATATTATAAAATATTCCATTCTATATAATCATTACAACTCCTTCCTCAACAAAAATTTAAGTTTCAATGACAATTTCTTGTTATAATAAGATACATCATCAGAATCTCCCAAAAATGTCTTCGTTTTTTGAGCTATTACCAACATGTACCAAACATAGAACATTGAAATTACATAACCTTTTCATTTTTTTCAAAACTTGAGAATTTTAGGTACACTTCAGATGAATTCATTTTTCTTGTCAAAACATTTCAATGGATTACAATATGATTAATTCCTTGTAAAGAATAATCCATTTTATTCTCTCCATGTAATTTTATATATCATGTCATATTGAATATATGATTTTAGACTAAATAAATATGCAATATTAGATTTCAAACCATCAAAAACCCTAGTTAACCATTATATTATTTTCACAATAATCTATATCCAACTATTTAACAAATTCCACACTGGGTCACTTAAGTCCTTTTACTCTAAATCATATATTTTTTCCTAACTTAAGAACCCTTTATAAGTAATTAGTCATAGATATTTCTAATATTGTTATTTTTATTACAAAATAATAATCTTATTACTAATATCAGTGATGATGGATCTATTATCCAAAATATATATTTAATCATATAATTATCATGTTTTCTTACCATATTATAGGTATTTTTTATTAAACAGGCTCCCTGTAAAGTTATATCCTCTTTTAAAATAATAAAATCTATTTGTTGTCCAGGATCCATATTCTATCCTAAGATAAACTAACTTGTTAACCTAAATAATCCTTTACTATATCTAGTAGATAAAATATGTCAATCAAATCATATTATACACTTTAATATTCGAGTGCAAGACCCATTTTCGAATCCACCATAAGGATAAAAAAACTAAGTTCCTCATGTATCATAATAGTTAGGGTTTTCCATTTAATTTAAACCCAAAGAAATATTTATGAATATGATAATAAATAATAATCTGGGGGATTCTATATTTATAATGAAATACATGTTAGATACTCTTGAACAATAATTAAATTCATTCCTTACATAATATAATCTAGGGGAATCCATCATAATATTGTAAAACCGTGTCGAATGATCAACATCCTAACAACTATAAATTTGGAGGGAATATAAAACTAATTATATTTAATGAGTTTTAATATCACAATATTATCTCATGTTATTTCCTTTATGTATGAATGATTTTAATAGTTTATTTTTTTTAATCCTATTCCCTCCACAAAATAATTATGTTCAATCCATATTGATTATTAACTATTTAATGAAACCGTACTATGTATTACTCCTATAAAATCAGAATCTATAAATATCCATTAATATCTCGATGCATCTCATGAAAGCAATACATGGAATCTTATTATAAATTATTATAATTTCACGTGATTGAAAATATCTACAAGTACAAGACAGGATCCATAGACAGTCAACCACCTCCTTTCTAGAAAAAGTCATAAGCCACTTGGAAAGAGGGAAGTCGGACAACAATTCCTTCAATTAAGGGAAACATTACTCAAATGAAATCCAATTCAAGAAAACATCACTAACTAATATGTATAAAATAGACTAATAGCTAAAATCAATAAAATAACTATTGTTATAAACTAATCTCAAAAGTTTCGAAAACCAAATTCTTTGTAATTATATTAATCAATCATAAATTTCTATATGGTGACTATGTAGTTTTTTATAAAAGTTAAACTAAACAATAAACATATTCATAACATAAAAAACATTTATAACTATACTTAATGTTCGGATTAAGAACTAAATAAATGATCATTTCAAATACTTTAAACTAATATAAATACCTCTGGATAGTTCATAAAGCAAATGATTAAAAACAAACATCATCAAAATTATAACATTTTTAAATATTGTTCTTCCATGACTCTAAACCAAAAAAATATTTATATCCCTTCCCAAATATGTTCATTTTATTTTATTTATTATAATAAAATTTAATTTAATTAGATATTATTTTTTATAAATTAATAAAATTTTACAAACAAGTCATTATTATATAAACTATTAAGATTATATATATATCATTATCTTTACATTATTTACACGTTTTATTAAATTAAACATCAAAATAATTATAATTTGGTTCAAATAATGACCTAAATAAGGCCCCTTAATCTGAAATACTAAAGTTATATTGTATGAACTATTATTAATCTTTAAATAAAAAATACATTATTAATAAACATTTATTTTTTAATTTATAAACATTTTATAAATTAACCATTATTATTTATAAGTAGACACTTTATTTATATTTCACTATTAATGTTGTATAATTTTGTAAAAGGTATTAAATATTAACTCCGACTATGTAGAAAATATTTATTAATAAATGTTTCATAAAAATTAATTTGAATAATTATAAATTAATTATAAAAATTAATTTATAAAATCATTAAAAATAAATTAATGTTCCCTAAATAAATTCTACTTATTAATTATCATCACATTATAAATATCGAATTGAATACTTAATTGAAAATAGTGAAAAAAATTATCAATTATTTTAGACCATTAAACGAATCATAGAGTACAATTGATTTGGTAGACAATAATAAATTCCATTAACTATATGTTATGACCAATAGTTGAATCAATGATAATGATATAAAAGTTGTGGGTTGTCATTCATATTCAGCTACTAACATTTTATTCCTTGGTTGTGATATGTCATTTCTTTTATTATGATATGTAGTGATGTTGTACTTATGACTTGAGACATTGTTCTTAAAAAACAATATTTTGAAATTATATTTTTTTGCATGTAATATTCATACACTATGACTTGTAAAATATCAATGGGATCTAACTTTGTATTTAATTTTGATAACCCCTATTGTGTACCATGGTATAAATTCTAAAATAAAATTAGCTAGTTATATTATATGACTAGAAGATGATATAATATATGATATATACTTTCATCAATTTAAAAACGATATCAAAAATCAATATACATTGGTTTATCTAATACTAATGTTGGTATCCTGAATGGTTTATTAAAAAAACAATATTACTATAGAATGTGATAAAATTCCATCCCGATATCTCTATGCATTGAAAATCTAAAATATATTATAAATTCTAAATGATGAACATGTAATTAATCATTAACAATACACTGAATTTCAGATGATATTATCATCCATGATTGATTATATTCACTACTGGAATGATATAATAAAACATACCTTTTTGTAATATTCATTGGTTAGACTAAGTCACACATCACGAGAGTGAGATTCTATATCCCCCCTTTTTCTAGTATATCTAGATACAATGTAGGTTAAATATGATAGTTTTAGGTATCTATAATTCTCAACTAATCTTCCTCAAAAAATACCATCACATGGTAGTGGATTTTTAAGACCTTGAGTATCCTCCTCAGTTTGTCATGTAATAACTAATATATTATGTGTTAATTCATGTGTCATCCATAACTCTTAGTAAACACATACACTCATTTTTAGAATGAACTCTCAATTATGAAATAATATATAACTCTTCATTTATGATATCCATTGTCTATTATAATAGTTCATAATATATTTTTCATCATCCCACTTTAAATATATCATTTTAGTGCCATTTAAATCAAAATTCATGATTAATGGAAGTATAATACTTCCTCTTTATTTAATATCACTGGACAATCAATGATTATAATCCATTATATCAACTAATATATCAAATCATTGAATATCACATATGACTAGCACTCAGGGTCATATGTGACTTTATGTCATCATAAACAATGATCAGATGAGTAGTCATCTAATATTTCTCTATCATAAATAAATACATACATCTTATGGTTATTTATATATGAGATCTTTAGGGCATGTTTTCTTCACTCCATTACATCGTCTATTGTTGACATTGAAATATATTCTCCCAATTCCTTATCATATTTTCTTTAATTTTTTTTTACATATTTATAGATTTATATTTATTCTTATTAAACATGAAATATATTATATAAGTGAAATATTTGAAAAATGTGATAAAATAAATACCACGATTTATATATAGATTTTTGACCCGTCCACATAAATCCTAATTCATAAGCTGATGTGGTATGATGGACTTAGAATTTATCAACATGTAACATCTTATAACTGTTTATTACTTATGGAATGCCTCAGATATTAGATGATCAATCCTCTATAGTTGTTGTAAATATCTCACAACAACATCCATTGAAAATCATCTCACTTTTTTTTATCTAATATGTTTATACCTTTAGAACCATAACATATTTTCACCATTAGTAATCAAATATAATGAGTTACCAAGGTCACAAAATTTGGAATACATTACAACCTATTCCGTATATAATAAAAATAATTCCAAATATTTTGTTCCTTATATGATACATGGATTATTTTAGAAGATATATTCATTAAAATGAAAATAATTTTGGATAACAATATGTTTATTATTTACACATCCATTTAAAAATTGATCATCATTTTTCTCCAACATCCAATATACTAATTTCTCTTATATATTCCTATAATTTTTAAGGAACAATGAATTAAAAAGGTAATTGGTCTTCGTTTATTTTTCAAATGAATATCTAGATTTTAATTTCACCTATTAAATGTGAATAATTACAAAAATCATGTTTCTATGGTTTATTATTTACATATAGTTTTATAGAAATTTTAACTAAAATAGAATTTTCTTTTAATATTACTTTTCTATCTTTCTTATATTTTCTTTCATTATGAAACTATAATTGAAGAATAGTCATGAACTCTCATGAATAGTGAAACATTTAGTCACATATTACCAAAATATCATCCCACAAATAAAATTTTTCTATGGAAAATGATTTGAAAAACCTTTACCAATAACTATCATCATCACAAAATTATCATTTATCTTATAGAACATACTTCTATTTCATTCAGAGTTGCTTCCCCTAAATTTATTTCATATCTCAGGGAGTTAAATTTTATTTCAAAATTTGATGGATTGATGATTGAATATTACACAATACTAATAATAGGAATTAACCTTGATCATTTATACCAATATTAATCATATCTAGGATATGATTTTATATGTAAAGCAATACATGAATCATTTAATTTCATCTATGCGGGGAACCATTTATCCATATGTTACTCTTTAAATCCATATATATCTTTGGGTAATCATGTTTCTTTATAGAATAAGTTTCTATAGGTATGTTTTAAACTTTCAGGTTATGTAGTGAAAGAGTTACTTCTCAATTTATAAGTATATGATTTTAGTATTCTTTTTTGACAACACTCTCAGTAGTCTAAGATGATATATATTTGGCAACTAAAAGAAGGTTTAAATCCTAATTTATCTTACTCATAATTTTGTTATCTTCATGAAACCATTTTTCTGTATTAAATGACTTATATTATTTATAAAAATATTTCAATTCAAGGTATTTATCTATTTTACAACAGTATAAAACTTTCAACTAGATATTTTTTTCCAAAAAATTAAGAACCTTCATTTATTATGATTTTCATTACAAACAGTATTCCTTTCACATACCTTCATTATAATAGAGAATAATTCCTATATTTTGGGTTTTGTTAAAAAATATTTATGTTCGTTTTTCAATATATTTTACATGGATAGTTTTTCACCAAAATCACCCTCATTACTTAAGTTATCCTCTAATCATTTAAAATTATTCATAGGGTTCTGAACATTTCTATAACATATTATTTCATTGATTTCTATTATTAGTTTAGATCATTTATTATTTTCCCACTATAATCTTACATTGCATTGAGGTTATCCTTTTCTTATCTTCATATATTGTTTGTTTCCATTGAACTACTACCCTATTTGTTTCTGTGAGGTTTTTCTCCCTGATCATCATCATTATACTATACACCTTTAATTAATGGAACATTTATCATCATATTCCTAATTTTTCCATACATAAAACATTATAGGTTGATAATAACATTTTACACTTCTTTTCTATTATAATAGTTTCTTATGATATGCCACATTATCCCCTTATAATCTTCCTCATTCTCTTCAACATTTTTTTATTAATCAATGTCATTATAGTTTTATTTTAAGAATTATTGCGTCATCATTGAAAAAAAATGATTTCAATTCCATGTTTGTATTTTTAATTTACCAATTGTTTCCTTAATAATATTCATCACATAATATATTTGATTCATTATGATATTTATCATCTCTATCTTTGACACAGATACCATTAGAATCATGCATGTTGGGGAAGTTTTTCTTCAACTTCTTTATGATAGTTGAATATTCTAGAGTGTCTCCTTATACTCTTATGTTTTTGGTGATATATTTCACAATTCAAGAATAATTTCATCAAATACTATTCCAAATCATAAATTTATTCTTTTATTCCATTACTTCCACATTTTTGTGAAGAATTATTTTGTGTCCATTCCATGTTTCCTTAGTAGTTTGAAGACCCACTACCACATATATAAAATTTCAGGGAAGGACATAAGAATGCAATTACTCACCTTAGCATAAATATGAAACTTTTTTTTATCAATAACTATCATTGAATAATATTTTTAATTTTTTTTAATCTCATATTAGTAGCATAAATTAATCCATGATCATTGAATGGAATGACTTTTACAGTCAAAGGACTTTAAGAGCTATTTCATCACAAATTGACCCGACAACAAATCTGGCCAGTTTCTTTTAGTCAGATCCATGTTTCTTAACTTCAATGCGTGAACAAGGGTAAGTAATATTGAAATCAGCCAATGGAACTTCTTCCCCTACTCATCTATTGTTTGTTTTCAACACAAGATCCCTTGTTGTTCGGTATACTCCCCTTGCACTCACAACTTCACCTTCACTTCTACACACACTGGTTCTCAGACACTCCACTTCACCACCCCCAACTATTTTTTCTTTTCATTGTGTTAGTGTTTTTGTTTAGTTTATTTTTTTTAAATTGCCAAACACAACATGAGGCCTCCCTGTGGTTCGAACCTGTCTTGACATAGTCCTAAGTAGTATGTAGGTTATAAATTATAGTTTTTCACTTGTTCCCAATGATGTGTGGTCATGAAAATTTTGTTGACGTAGCCGGGGAGGCTTGGGGAGATAAAAAAACCAAACAGAAAATTCACATATAAAAAATACACTATCAAAAACAAAAAACTACAAAAAGAAAATTGAAATTCAAAAAAAATATGTGAACCTACTACATGAAAACCAGGTCTAATATTGAATAATTAGTACCTAGTAATCCTAAATGGATAAACACTTTAATGAAGTGAAAAAGAACAGTGACAAGGTCAAAATAGAAGAAAACAGAAATGAAAACATGAATAATCCACTTATTGAGAATTTGAACCAACCTGGAATGATGAACCCAACTTGGGATGAGATAGCTGAGAGGCATAGTTTGAGGGAGTTCTTTCTACCATCAGTGTCTAGTAACCCTTCATGCATTAGACTCTCTCCTAGGTATAGGAATTACGATATCATTAAATCTATGCTTAGTCAGCTGCCCACCTTCAATTGAATGCCTAGTGAAGACTCTCTTGACATCATTAGAGCCTTCTATTGTAGTGTCCAGTAGCTACCAATTAGGGGTTTCACTGAGCAAGAGCTAAAACTGAGAGTGTTCCCTTTCTTCCTCAAGGGCAATGCAAGGTCTGGGTTTCAATAGTTAGACGAATAAACCTTTGTCACCAGGGATCATGTTTACAATGATTTCACAATTAAATTCTATCCTAGGAGGTTGAACTCTAAGATTAGGCACAAAATTACTGGATTCCATTAGGATGAAGTAGAACTATTTCATGAAGCCTGAGATAGGTTTAGATGTTTTCTTAGGCAGTGTACAAACCATCAATGTTCACCCCAATTTCTCATGGACACTTTCTACAATGTTCTCACCCCTTACCACCAAACCTTAGTGGATCAGTCTTCTGGGGGAGACTTTAGTGATAGGGTTGCTGAGGAGCTCAAACAGATCATTAACACTTTAGCTCAAAATTCCCAGCATAAATTCTCTAGGAGGAGAACCATTGTGAGAAACGAAACTGCCCCTGCTCCTCAAGCTGAAGCCCAAGCTACTGGGTTATTTAATGATAAATCATATCAAACCCTTAAGGAGCAGTGCCACCACTATGGAATGTATGGCCATTCTCAAAATTTTTGTCCAAACATCGATATGCTTGTCAAGCCTCATGAGAGTGCCAGCTTTGTTGGCTATGGACCTCTGGTGCATCCTAGGGATGATCCTTTTTTCTGACACCTACAATTAGGGTTATAGGAACCATCTGAGCCTTTCATGGATGGAGCAGGGAGTCCTCCAACCTAATACCCCTCCTGGATTCCAGCAGCCTACTAGGCAGCAATTCCAACCCAAAACTCAACCTAAGGCTGAGTCAACCAACTCAAAATGTGTGGAGAGAGATATGTTACATCAATTGATAGGGATGTTTGATGAAAAAAGAAAAAAAAAGATTATGATAATGTTCAAATGGATGCTAGAATGAAGAACATGGAAATTGAAATGGGGTAGTTGGATAGGGATTCTAGTAATAGAGAAATGGGTAGGCTGTCTGGCACCACTGTAACCAATCCTAGGGAGAATTATATGGATGTGACCACCACAAGTGGTATCCATACTCACAAGAGACTTGGAAAGAACCCAAAAATTATGAAAATGAGAAAAATGGATGAAGCTGGAACCTCATATCTGAAAGAACCTGAATCTAGATAACTGGACATCACCATTGAAATCTATCTAGTTCATGCTATTCCAACTCAAAAACCCAAAATAAATTTCTTAAGAAACCAAGACAATAATGGGAAGAAAATTTTAGAAGAAGAAGCTGTAATGATGCCCCCAATTATGAGGAATGTTTCCCCTAAAATCCCATTTCCACAAGGAATTAAGAAAAAAATTCATGATTATGAATTGTTGAAATTTTTGAAAGTGGTTAAAAAGACAAACAATGATATCCCATTCTTGGAAGCATTGATTCAAAGACCTTCATATCTAAAATCACTCAAGAAAATCTATTCAAACAACAATACATTGGAATAATTTTCCACCTATAGCTTAACAGAGGATAATAGTATAGTCTTATAGAATAGGATACCTCCTAAGCTTCAGGACCCAGGAAGCTTTGTCATCCCTTGCACTTTTGGGGATAGTGGTGGTATGCTCAACTGTTTCTGTGATCCGGGTGCTAGTATTAATTTGATTCCACTGTAACTTTTTCAGCACATGAAATTTGGAGTAATCCAACCCACCACTGTTGTGTTACAGCTTGCTGATAGGTCCATTACTCATCCAGTGGTTAGGGTCGATGATCTGTTAGTGGGAGTAGGAAAACTATTTTTGCTTGTGACTTTATTATCCTTGATATAGAGTATGACCAGGAGGTTCCTATCATTCTAGGTAGGATCTTCTTCGCCACAGGGGGAGCTGTGATAGATGTGTCAAAGGGGAAAGTGATTTTTAATATTGGAGAACAGAAATAAGAATTCAATGTGTTTATGAAAATCCCATAACCCACCCACCCATTCTCCCCAAAATATGAGATGTTAGTTTCTGAGAGTAGTATTGATAAGGATGAGGAATAGTTTCTGAGAATGATATATGAAATCAATAGTGAACCTGAAATCCAAACTGCCTCTGTCATGGGGATCATCTCAAGTAAGGGGAGAGAATTTATTGAAGACTACAAGGGATAATTATTGGGGAACCTAGACGAGTTTGTTTTGGAGCACATTCTTACCGCAAGAGAGGAGTCTATGTTTGAAGAGATATCTTTTGGAAGCTCTAGAACTGAGGAAAAATATTTTTTTACTGCATTATTCAAGAGGTAGCATGATGACCTTGGGCCGGCCAGGCCCAAGTGTCTTCCCTCAAGCCAGTCACCACCCACACTTGAACTCAATCCCCTCCCTGCCCATCTCAAATATTCCATTTTAGAAGATAGCTCCACCCTTCCTGTTATCATTTCATCCAACCTGGAGGTGAGTCAAGAGCAAAATCTTCTTGGTGTTTTGATGAAATACAAGTCAGTCATAGGCTGGTCAATTGCTGATATCAAGAGGATAAGTCCAGCCTTATGTCTGCATAAAATTCCCATGGAACCTAAGTGTATGTCTAGAGTAGAAGCCCAAAGGAGACTCAACCCAAACATAAAAGAAGTTGTGAGAGAAGAAGTGAATAGGTTACTTGATGTTGGAATTTTTTTTCCAATTTCTGATATCCCCTCGGTCAATCCTATTTTGGTGGTACCCAAAAAGAGTGGTGTGACAGTGGTCACTAATTAAAAGAATGAGCAAATCCAAAAAAGAGTTGTGAATAAGTGGAGAGTCTGTATAGACTACAGAAAATTGAATGCTACCATAATAAAGGATCACTTTATGATGCCATTTTTTGATCAAATAATAGAGAAATTAGAAGAAAATGAATACATAATCTTTCTTGATGGTTATTCTGGTTATAACTAGATTGCCATTCAACCCGAGGACCAAGAGAAAACAACCTTCACCTGTCCATTTGGATCATTTGCTTACTAGAGGACTCTCTTTGGCTTGTGTGGTTCTTCTGCCACATTTCAAAGGTGTATTATAGAAATTTTTTCAGACATTATTGAAAGGATAGTTGAAGTGTTTATTTATGATTTTTTTGTTGTGGGAAATAACTTTGACAACACTCTAAAAAACATGAACTAGTGTTAGAAAGGTGCTAAGAGACCAACTTAATATTAAACTGGGAAAAGTTCCAATTCATGGAAACTGAAGGTATTGTTTTGGGACATAAAGTTTCTATGAAGGGGATAGTGGTTGATAATGCTAAAATTGAGGTCATACAAAAGTTTCCCCACCTGAAAGATGTAAAAGGAATCAGATTTTTTTTGGGTCATGCTGGGTTCTACAGGAGGTTCATTAAGCACTATTCTAAGATTACTAGACCACTGTACTCCCTTCTAGTTAAAGAAACACCCTTTTTCTTCGATGAGACATGTCTAGAGGCCTTTAATCTGATCCAGGAGAAGTTTACTACTTCACTTGTAATCATTGCCCTTGACTGGAATCTTCCTTTTGAGGTTATGTTTTATTCTAGTGAATTTTCAGTATGATCAGTGTTAGGAAAGAAGATGGATAAGAAATTACATATTATTTACTATTCGTGCAAGATTCTAGATGATGCCCTAATGAATTATTCTACCATGGAAAAGGAGTTGGTTTCTGTGATGTTTTCTTTGGAAAATTTTAGGCAGTACTTAATTGGATCAAGAATAATAATTTTCATAGATCATTGAACCATAAAGTATTTTCTGGCTAAAAAGGACTCAGATCCCATAATCATGAGATGTACCTTGCAGTTACAAGAGTTTTATTTAGTGAATAAGGGTAATAAAAAGGCTGATAATGTAGTTGTAGATCACTTGTCCCGATTACCCAATTCCCCAAGTAATAAACCAAAAGAGATCAATACTTCTTTCCCTGATGAACAATTGTTTGCTGACTATGTACATCAGTCTTCTTGGTTTGCAGACCATGACAACTGTTTGGTAGCTGGAGTCATGCCCAAGGATCTCTCACACAACCAAAGTAAGAGGTTTATATCTGAACTGAAATATTATTTTTTGGATGACCCTCTTCTCTTTAGGAGGTGTGCTGATGGGATTCTGAGAAGATGTGTGGTTGAGGATGATATTTCTTCCATACATGAGAGTTTCCATTCATCACCTTGGGGTGGACACCATGGAGGATAAACGACTTCTCAAAAGGTCCTATAGGATGGTTTCTACTGGACAACATTGTTTAAAGATTCTAGAAGTCTGGTTATTGGCTGTGAAAAATGTCAAATGTTTGGAAATGTTGGAAGAAGACAGGAATTACCCAAATTTTTTTTTTTCTGGAGGTTGAAATAGTTGATGTGCAGGGCTTGTAATTCATGGGACCATTCTCATTCTATTATGGGAAAGAATACATTTTGGTTGATGTGGACTACGTGTCCAAGTGTGTTGAGGCAGTAGCTCTTCCTCAAAATTTAGCTGCTAGTGTAGTGAAATTCATCAAGAAAAACATGTTTTCCGTATTTTGTGTTCCTTGAGCATTCATCATTGATAATAAGACTCAATTCATGAATTATAATTTGAAAGGTTTAATGGAAAAGTATGGGTGATCACATCGGACAGACCCTGCTTACCACCCACAGTCCAGTGGTAAAGTAGAAGTTTCAAACAGAGAGCTCAAATAGATATTAGAGAAAATAGTTTCCAACTCTAGGAAGGTCTGGTCAAGGAAGTTGAATGAGGCCCTTTGGGCCTATAGAACTGATTATAAGACTCTTATAGGGATGTCACCATATAGGCTACTCTTGGAAAAAGCATGCCAACTACCTATTGAGTTACAACAGGGATCTTATTGGGCAGTGAAGGCACTTAACTTTGATTTTATGTATGATGGTGAGAGAAGACTGTTAGAGCTGAGTGAGCAGAAGGAGATTCGAATAGAGTCTTATGAGAATGCTGAAATTTACAAAGAAAGAAAATAGGATTTTCATTACTCAATCATTCAAAATAGAAATTTCAAGGTTGGTGAGGGAGTCCTGATTTACACCTCTAGATTGAAGTTGTTTTTAGGAAATTTAAAGACCAAATGGTCAGAACCCTTTACTATTGTTTGAGTCTTGGTTAATGGGTCTATTAAGCTAGTTGGAGAAGAGAATCGACCTTTCTTAGTTAATGGTCAAAGAATAAAGCACTTCTTTGAAGGGAAAACAAAGGGCTTGGATTCCATATCTCTGTTAGACGAATTAACTGATTCATGTCTAACTGAGGACTATAAACTCATTGTTGCATGGGAAATAACCCATGGAAGATTATTTTCTTCCCTTTTATTTTTGTTCATTAATAAAGATAATCCCTACTGCTTGTTCTCCAGTTCAATTTCTTACCTACTTATTGGTGCTTCATGATCTGTTGTTGTTTTAGAGAGAGTTGTTGCTGCCAAAAATGTGGCCAAGAAACCCCATGGGAGCAATTCACTACATCATATGGATAACATTTATCTCTACAAACTCCCTTGAGTAAATTATATTGAAATTAAAACTTTGGAAATCTTAGTTTACTTATTTTAACATGTAGGTTAATGAATAAGAGTAACAACCCACTTATGATGATGAGGATCTGTTGATGGAAGCCACTGTTAAAGGCCCAATAATTCAGGGAAGTGTTATTCTACCCTTTTTCACTTTTAATTACTTGCTTAATAATCACTGTCACCTACGTGTGGGTGTCTTCCCACTAATTTGTTAAAACTCTTAGATTTTTCTTTCTGTCATGTGTGTTTATCTGCTAGTATCGAGGGAGATGAAAAAATATTTTGAGCTTATTTGTGAAACATGTGTGCACCCACTGCTTTCAATTTCATTTTGTTGCTGCAAATTACTGTTCATCATTCTTGTAATTAAATGTTATTGATAAAATATTTTTTATTCTCACAATGATTCAAGGAATGAAAATTTTAGGAATATAAATACACTTGGTTGCTGGTGATGGTTGGTGTGGTAGGATTCTTCTATTTTTGTTGGATTGTTGCTTTATTTTCTTTCACTTTTTGTGTGGAAAGGGAGATTTCAAACATCAATGAAACCCCTCTATATCCTTTTTTGATGAAATGCTTATAAATTTTGAACTTCCACTCCCTTCCACCTTATAATTCAACATTGGGGAAAATGTTAGGTTTTATGTGTGGGGGAGAGGGGTCATTCTAGTGTCATGTATAATTTCCCCTTCTTGAACTTGAAGAACCTGAAGTTGTTTTTTTTAAATGGTCAATTGTTTTTCAAAATTCTCAGAATTCCTTCAAAAAAATATAATTCTTTCATTACATGCCGGTAATTGGAGGTTCATTGGTACTTAAATTATGTCCTATTTAGTGGATAACTATTTGCTGGTTGTTGATAGAGACATGTAGTCAGAAATTGTTAAGCATGAATGATTGTTGGGTCCAATTGTTCATTGTCTCTATGGACCTTTATATTTTGGAACTGAGGATGGGAGTGTGACTGGATAGGTTTTGTGGAATGAGGATCATGACTTAGTGTAACATGATCTTCTCACTGGAACCCAGGTGACTCACATTTTTATAAAATTATATTCAATCACTTTAGGAAGTCAACTCGATTGATTATTAATTAAGTCCTTTGTAACTGGAGTAAAATGGGAAATGGGATCCCACGGTGAGGATCTAAGACAAGGTGAACTGGGTGCATTTTTGTGAATAAATAAATCCAATTTCAATCTTAATAAGTGCTATGCACAGTGGTCTGCACATGAAATATGTGTGGGAAAAATTAAAATAAAGTGCCCTTGTCAAAAATGAACTCATTAAGGTGGGGGGAAGTTTGAACCCTGATAAAGAAGGGAGAAATTGAGTTGGTTAATGTTCATCTGAGTTGATTCAATAAAGTGATGAAAATGATGGACATTAATTTCTGGAACTTGGAGGAAGGTGAGAATGGAAGGTGCCCTTGGTTAAGTTTTTAATTCTACTTCATCTAACCTCTCAACATTCCTTGAATTTGAACATGAATTGAAAGGTGATGTAGGATAGTTAATGAGTACACATAAGAGGCATGAAGTACTTGACAATGTATGAACCTGTTATGCTTTTGACTTCCACTGGGTATTTGAATCTAGGCAGGATACTATTTTTTAATACCTTTGGATATCCTGAATCACTGGTGATTTTGATTATCTTGATGTTTAAATTCAATCATGCACTTTTTGAATGGAAACTCACAAATCATATATTTATTTTAAAGTCAAAGGCATGTGCTTGTTGGAGGAAAAACAAAATTTTAAGTGTGGGGGAGTTTTATGTGGCATTGTTTTCACACTCTTTGCCATATCCTTTTTATATTTTTATTGAATTTTTTATTTTAAAATCTTGTTTTTTATTAAATAATTGATAATTAATGTGATTTTGTACTTTTTTGTGTAAAATAATCAATTTTATTTTAAATCAATTGTTTTTAATATTCATTATTTTATTTTTTAAATAATTCTTTAATTTACTTAATTCTTTTGAATTTGACTTTTATTTTTTACTCTTTTATTTTTACCATTTTTCATTCAAGTTAGTTTATTAATTTATTAATTTAATTAACTAATTCTTTATTATTTAAATTGTAAATAAATAACTCATTTTGGTTTTTAGTCTTTTAATAATTTAATTAGTTTTAACAATTTAATTTTATTCAATTAATATTTCTTATTATTTAATTCACTTTATTAATTGGATAATTAATTGGTTAAATAGTTTAAGTAACAATATTATTTTAATTTGTTTTAAATTATTTTATTAAACCCAAATAAATTAATTTTTCTAAATAATGTATAATTAATTTTATTATTTAACACTACCTTATTTTATTTTTTTGATTGATTTATTAATTTATTTTTTAGTTTTATTAAATTATTAATTTATTTATTTTGTTCTATTTATTTTTCAGGTACTCACGGTGGCACATCCCACCATTTTCACCCCTCGTTTCCACCATATCGATCACGATGAGACCGTGAGCATCACTCATGGTGCCACCGGTTCCATTACCCACCGTATCCCCCACTTTACTGTCTGACATAAACCATGAGGGTCACTCACGGTGAGACCGTGAGCAACATTCACGGTGCCCACCTCACTGTCCCCCATTCCTACAACTGTTTCACAAATGCGGTCTCACAGTTTTCCACTTCCTGTTTCACCACTACAGCCCCACCGTTTTTCTTCCTCACTCACCACCTCACCTATCCATGACTCGCCATTTTATCTCCACCTTGAAACCAACCAGAAGCATCAAAAACATTGAAACAAATGAAAACCATTAAATCAATCACACACGAACCTGAATCATTCAGAGCGGTGGTAGATAGAAATATCATCTCAGCAAACAAATCCGTCGTAATATAAATGCAGTTAAAACTCAGATTTTCATATCAAAATAAAATAAAATTCCACAAATTAGATCTAGATAACTCGCTAGACCTCGTTCTCCCCGCCTTTCTCCTACCTCGCATCCATCTCCCCTCCATTGTTGACCTATCCTTGACAGCCGCTTCCCCATCCCAAAGCCACCTGATCGCCTTCCCTGTCCACCCCCTACTCCCTGGAAAAACCCCTAGCCACACCGAGAACCTTATCTCCATACCACTGAAACCTCTCCTCGTATCTCACCCAATGCCGTGAACCACCTAAAGCCCGCACCACCACCTGCTCCAATCTCCCCAACCACTTCACCACTACACCCGTTTCTCCACAGTCGGAACCCGCTGCTGCACCACCGTCGCTCCCTCCTCTATCCCTCTCCCCCAAATTTGCCGCTGCTCCCTGATTCGCCTCATGTCTCCTCTATATCCACGCCGCATGAACCCTACTCCCCCTTTCTCCTTTTTCATTTCATTTTTATATTATTATTTTTGTTTACATAATAATAATTATTTATATAATACAATATATAATATACATAACGTATAATACTTATATATATATATATATATAATATCAATTACTTTTGTTTAATAATAAGTAAATATTAATAAATGAATATAATACTTATTAAAACATATATATTAATAATAATATTAATTATTATATATATATGTATATATATTAGTAAGTATTTTTAGTAACTAATCTAAGTAATAATATTAGTATATAGTCATTTAGTTTTCATTTTTTTTGTTTAATGTATTTTGTGTTTTCTATTGTTTAGTGCAGGGGGAGCTGCTCATGGAGGGGGTAATAACAAGAAGCTGTTTTGGCGTTAACTATAGTGTTCGTTTTTAAAAAAAAAGGTGGGGTGGGATACACTTATAGAGAGTTCACTAAAAATCTGGTGACGTGCACATAAAAGCCTACCACATGGATTTTTGGATTTGTAGAGAGAAGATTGTAGCTCGAAATGTGGTCGTACATAGTTGTTATCTTCAAAAGTGGTTAAACAGTTAATTTAGATTACATAAATTCAGAAATGATAATATAATAACATGAGATATCAAGATCTATATTAGAAACAAAAAATAACCTATTTATTGAACTCTCTTTATTTTTTTCAAAGGCTGAAGGGATTTGACACTGCTATCGATTATACAAATACCTTCATTGTGGTCTCCTATAACATGAAAAACATCATCTACATTGGGACCACTATGAAATGATTTTGACTTACCACTGAAAGGATCATCCTCAACTGAATTTTCATCAGACCCTTCAGTAGTTTTGGACTATAATAGAATAACCGACTAATTTTGGTTTGCGGGATTTAGAACCCAAAATACCTGTACTTCTTGTGATTCCATTATAAAATGTTTGTCTTTGTACCCTTCATTACTAAAATCAACTTTATCAAATCCCAATCCATCTATTTTAACACCATTGTTGTTATTAACCGGTTTTCATTGAAAAATGTGCATTTGGAATGTCGTATAATCCAACTCCCATATTTGTTTGATAATTCCAAAGTATGACATATTCACATAAACGGGATTTCTTCCCATACTAATAGAAACATGAATCGCTTCGGCCACAAGTGTATCTCCACTATTTTTCATGGTATTATCTTCATCATATAAATCTGTATTGAATGTATAACAATTAATTACATAAAAATTGTAGGATAATATATACACACTTGGTCCGGTGGCTAGCCATCATTGTCGTTCCAAAATTGAATTTTGATGTTCCACTATCTCCTTAAAAATATAGTCCCAAAAACATCCTATAAATTGGTGATTATGTGTATTTTATATCCAATTTTCATCCTTTGATGGATTCAACTACTTAGGAATTTCTTTGTGGGTTTCACTATATAGAGAAATCTCCCAAATATTATGAAAAACACAAAGGTGGGCCTATTCCAGATCTGTAATATTGTTTTTCACAACATATCTTCCTTAAATTCCCTCACCCTCAATGTGTCCAGTGTGACGAGATTTCAGGAGACCAATGCTATCAACATCAGATAAGTATTCAGTACAGTAATCAATGGATTCCTGAAAAATATATCACTCCACAATACAACCCTGAACCAGACCTCGTTTTTTGACATACTCTTTCAAAATCTTCATATACCATTCAACGGGGTACATCCAACTATAGTGAACATGAAAAAAAATTTGAATCTCTCTCACCAAGGGAACAATCAAATGAACCATCATATCAAAGAATGATGGCAGGAAGAACATTTCTAATTCAAATAATATGATGATAGTTCCTCTTTCCATAGTTGGCAATTTCACAGGGTCTAATACTTTGCTGCATATAGATTTGTAAAAGAAACAATGTTTGGATAACGTATGATGAACATTCTTGGGGAAAATTCAATGTAAAACTCTAGGAATTAAATCTTTCTTCAAAACATCACAGTCATGTGATTTCAAACCTTTTAACTTCAAATAAATAATTAACACAATGTTCTTGATATTTTATGAATACCCCTATGGAACCTTTAAATCATTAAATAAGTTCCCAAACTGATATCTCCCCTCCTTGGAAAAAGTGTATGTAGCTGGAGGAAGAAGCATTTGATTTTCACCCTTCACTGGAGGAAACTCTTATCGTATTCCCATATCAAACATGTCCAACATTGCATTAATTACATCATTTTTTTGCTAGGGGAATTTAGCAATGTTCTTATAACACTATCACATACATTTTTTTCCACATGAATCACATCAAGAAAATGTCTAATGTATAGACTATTCGAGTACGGTAATTCAAAAAAAATATCTCTTTGTCCTACCAATCTTTGTATGGGTTTTCTAAAAGGGTTTACCAAAAACAGTGTTCACATCTTTTACATTCTCAAACAGTTGATCACCTATTAGTGGAGATGGTGTTGAGTGTTGGTTTGAAAATCCATTGAATGATGTCATCCAAGTCCGGTACTTATGCTGATGAGGTAAAAATCTATGATATCCTAGAAATATAGATTTCGATGAATGTTTCAACCTAATTGATTCTGTATCTTTTTCTCACAATGGAAACCCTTGTCTTCCTTCAATTATCTCTCCTGAAAAATTTCCATAAGCCAAGAAATCATTTATTGTCCCATAAAACATCACTATCAACATGAAGTATTCACTTTTATAAGCATCATACAACATTACACCTGAATCCCACAATAACATCAAATCCTAGATCAAAGGAAAAAATAATCATCAATATCATTACCTGGTTGTTTTTCTCCTAATATAAGCATAGAAAACAAGATGAATTTCTGTCTAATGCATAACCAGCGTGGTAAGTTATAATTTACCAACATAATATGCCATCTACTATGATTTCTAGTTTGAAAACCAAAAGAATTCACTCCATCTATAGATAACGGAAGATGAATGTTTATCGGCTCATTTCCAAATTCAGGATACTCATGATCAATTATCTTCCATTGAGGAGAGTCGGCCGGGTGATGTAATTTCTCATATTTATTTCTTTTCTCTGCATTCCATGACAATTGTCTTGCAGTTTCTTCACATCCATGAAGATGCCTAAACCTTGGAATGACTGCAAAGTACCATACAACCTTCGTAGGGCTGGATTCATCATTCTTGTATCGGAAAGATCCACAATTTGGGAATTATGTAAGTGATGTCTTCTCCTTTAGAAACAATATAGTCTTTTGGGCATGCATGTATTCTTTTATAAAATCATACCCATCGAGCGTAGAATTCTTTTAGCTTCATATGTCTAGCTTGGGAGCTCATTATCTTTCGGGAGCATGTCATTCAAGAGAGCAGATAGTTCCGTAAAACTGACATCACTATATTTGTTGCATACTTTCAATTTATACCACTTTAGTAGAGATGAAAGTGCAATATATTTAGTGCAACCATCATACAATGGCATCTTTTTACCACTCTTTAACTTCTCAAACAATTTTGGGTAATCACGGAGTTCACCTTCAACTGTCCTTGTCATTTCCTCAATACGATCTTCATCATCATTGGCATCTGCAATCACATCCTTTATACGGTCTTCTTAATTATCCATATTTTTAATCATTGATGATCTATAAAACACAATTTTATCCCAGCTAGTAGCTACATTCACTTTTTCTCCGTGTTTATTCCAACATTTATAACTCTGATCTATTCTGTGACATATGAAATGTTCTTCTAACTCCTCTAGAGTAATTAGTCTAGAATAAAACAACGTAATCACGAACAAAGGATTTAAGAAGGATATTTTTTCTAATTCTTTGGAAACATGTTGAACTCTTTCACTCCATTATCATACTCTATAGTCAAATGATTAGCATCCTTCTAATTTTTATTCATATCAATCCTATTTGAATCTGAAATATTATTACATATGATTCAAATACACAAAACAAGACTTCCAAATAGAGTATAAGAGAACCATGTATAAAAATATAAATTAATAGAGCCTAAAAATTTCCAATAATGATTTGAAAATCAACCAAACCAGGATAGACCCCCCATCAAAATCAACATACATTCCAGCCCCCTTACCAATAGTTCTAGCACCAACCACCCCTGCAGCAAAACTGTAAACATCATTTTAACCACCCCTACCATCTACCTCATTTATAATAAAATATTCACAATAAACATCCCAAAACTAGTGACCAAAATCAAATAAAATGGAAACAAGTATACAATATTGATGATAAATCTAATATAGTAGATATGTTTCAAAGCACATGACCTTTAGATTAAAAAAATTCCCATCCATTTACGTAAAATAGAAAAATGATTCATTTTTTACTTATGAATCATTAAATTTGGACAAAATCACTAACCAACTCAATAAAATTCATATTTCCACAGGAATTTTAAGGCAAACAGAGATAAATAATTTCATTGAAAATAATTCAACTGAATCTTTTAGTATCAATTGAAAGAGGGTATTGGTTAATAAAGGGATGAGGTCAATAACTTGGGACATAATAATTCCTAGACTCAAAAACCAAAATCCACACATCCCGAAATTTTATCAACTAAAACATGACCATCTGACTTAATAAAACTACACCATAATGAATATTATCATAAGAACAAAAGAAAATGAATGAGGATGAGTGGAGAAATCATCAAATATCAAATATGTGAAGCCGATACACTAACCTCGTTGAAAGGAATCACAAACACTTGAAGTAGTGTTCACGGGAAGTAGGGTCCTGTGGGGAGGAGGAGAGGTAGGGTTCATGAGGAGGAGAATCCGAGGAAGGGGTTCGAGTGGAAGGATAAGGAGTAGGGATATCGGCGGTGGAGTAGGGTATAGGAGGAAGAGTAGGGCTAGCGGTAGCGGGATAGGTAATTGGCGGTAGATTAGGGTTAGAAGAAATGGAGTAGGGCATCGTTGGCAGAGTGGTAGTAGTGGCGGAGAGGCAGCGGTGGTTGAGTGGAAGCGGCGTGGAAGAGAAGATCGAGGGGGGGGGGTGTAGTCTCAGGGGTATAGTCCCACGAGAGCTTAAGGGTGTGATAAACAGAGGGAACTTTTCACCATATTTTATAAAACAGGACTATGGTTTTATCAGCTCTAGAACAGCACTGGTAAAGGATCCCTTTACTAGTACTAAAATTTTAGTGATGACAAAGGTGCGTTTGTGAACACTTTTCCAGCACTAATAAAATGTGACATTATCCGTGCTTTTCTAGCATTAATAATTATTCGCTTTATCAACACTAGAAAAGCACTACTAAACTGACCCTTTATCATTGATTTTAATTAGCACTGATAAATATTTACCTTTATAAGTGCTTTTTTCATAGTGCTGATAAAAGGTGGCACTTCCCTTGCCCATTTTTATTGTTGTGTCACTAATGTCATACTAGTTCATGATGATTCATCGACCATTATTGAACTAAAATTTTATTGAACAGATCCACCGAATGTTGTATTTTCACTATACTTAATGATATAACCTGTTATTTACAAGAATATTCATGATAATGTTGTACTTTAGGTGAATATGCTTCTTCCTTTCCTGAAATGCATCATTTTATGAAAAATTCATTCAACTATAATTGTAAAAAAATAACACTTGGCCACATTAACTTAATTCAATAAACATGAACAAAATTATATACTAGAACAACTATTTCACTTATTGTACTGCAACTACACAAATTACTTTCATCTTACATAGAGTAAAAATTATATAAATACATGAAATAAAATAGATAGAAGTTATTTCATAGGGGAGTAAAAAATAATATGTTAAATTTTTTGTGTCAAAGTCTCCATTTATGTATTTATAATCAAATCATTGGAGAAAATATTCATACCATAAATTTAGAGAATAAATTTCCCACATTTTAATTTATCAGATGATCCACTTAATGGAGTCTATGTATTTCCTTATGTGTTTTGACATAATAAAACATAAAACATCCACTTGAAAAGTAATTATCATATGAGTACATGATATTGAATATATCAATCTTCCAACTGATGATGCTAATAAAATATTTTCTATGTAACAACTATATTAATTCATTTCTCATGTCCTTGGTTAGAGAGATTGATGTTTTTGGAGAAAGGATTCAACATGGTATTACATTGGTTCTATCTAAAACATTTAATGACATTATTGATTCAATAGTTTCTATTCCCATTTTTTTGATACTTACATTACCTTATTTTTAAATTATTTTTTAACTTGATTTACTATTAAAATTCTAATCATCTATTCACTGATAAATATGTTATTATCTATTAACTTATTTTTTTAACTATTTTATATTTTATTCAATGTTAGTTGTCATTTTTTGTTTTATATTTAATATTCTAAATTTTCTAACATTTTATGTTATAACTAGATATTGTATTGATCTTTCATTATTATTATTTTAATATTTTTTTATTATACCATGAGATATAATAATCATAATTATTTTCCTTATATTTTTTAGAAAGATATAATGTTTATCCATGTTTTAATTAAATATAGTAATGGGTTTTTTTTAATTATCAATTTTTTCATGAGTTTCTGAGGTTTCCTGGGTATACAATAGATTTTCAGATTTTAGTTAGCTTATTTTTTAATGAGAACATGAGTTACATCAATCAAAATTGTATGAAAAATGTTGGAATGAATATATAAAAGGTCAATATACATTTTACTAAAATAAAAGGAAGGTTGAATCGGTCAACATAGTACTATAAAAATATACCAAACTTACTATATTGTTTTTTAGTTCAACAGTTTTAGATAATGAGTGAAACAATTGCATTAATTATTTATAGATATATAGAAGCTGTATTGAGGTTTTAATTGATCTATTGAAAATATTATGATATTATCTAAATATAAGTAAATATAACTAGTAGTAGGACCATCAATTTATATTGTCTGTATATTGACCAATTTATTAGTATCAATCTAGCATAGATTCACTCTTTTGAGGAAATACAATTATGAAAATAACCATACATAGAGTTTTTTCATAATGGAATGCCTTCAAATATATACATCTCTGTAGCAAGTTCATGTCCATAAATTTTGTTATGTGGTGGATTTTATTTCATCTATTGTTTTACATAATGAATTCACACACATGGAGGTAGACATTTACACATGTAATCTATATTTGGTGAATTCATTTATAATGTGATTCACATGAATTTTGTTACATGAAGATTTAATCATGGGATGAAACCCATATCATTGATTTTGTTACTAAAATATAAAAAACTAAACATAAGATTGCCAAATATATGTATATGATCTTTTATTGATCTAATTCAAAGCATAAATAAGAATTAAAAATTCCATATTGCATTCATATAGGATGGACAACACAACTATATTATTTGAAAATGTAAGATGAACTTTATTTTCACCTACAACCTAATGAAAATCACATACAATAATCGTTTCATTTTAGGAACTCATAAAAAACATATTTTAGATTAAAAATAAAAATACCCTCTATATACATGGATTTATGCTGTATGAATATGAAATATATTAGTGAAACACATTTCACATGTCGTGTTGAAAAAAAATAAATTGATACCAAGTGTTGTAATCAATGTTCTTTCTATATAATTCAAAAAATTCATACATGGGATAAAGAACAACACATTAAGGATCAATATAATTTAGGTTGTTAAATTCAAATGAAATAATATGAAACCTGCACATAAAATCTTAATCACTATAGTATGTGATATGCAGGTCTTCAAATAATGTTGCATTACAACCTAAATTGGAAATCATATTTGGATAATATATTTTCAAAGGAGATGTTTACCATTTCTATTTCTACAGGGAGTATCAAATCCTAATTATTCTATATTATTATTCAATATGATTAAACATTGAAACAAAGAAGGATTTTAAGACAAATTGTTTTCAAGGAATTATAGTTGTATCAAAGTGAGCATTTTAATATAAGGTAATGTTTGTCAATTCATCTATTTTCAATGAGATAATTTTCGGATAAAATATTAATATCTTTTTTAACATATTTTTTCCTGAGGTAAATTTGTAGTAAGAGGACACAATTTATTATGGATGAATTTGGGTTTGTAATTTGAGTACTATTTTCTATTTATTAAAAAAGAGATAAACCCTTTAATGGGTGGATATATATATATATATATATATCAATATAAGAAGAATAAAAAGTTTATATAAGTGAATTGTGTTGATCAATGAAATATGGAGAAAATAAATAATTATTTTATGCCACATTTGATCTTCACATCTGATGTTTGATATATTTGGATGAAAGATTCCAATTAATATTTGTATCATATATTATCTCACTATTCTATGGAAGAAGAAGAAATAATCTATTCTATGTGAAACTTTTAAAATATTACCTTTGATGTTTTGATTCTTAAAAGATGATAAAAAATACTATATGAATATTTCATATCTATTTTTCAAATACTATTCAATGGAAATAAGGATTAATAATTAATCATTTGTAACATTCTTATATTATCATTTAGTTATAATAAATAATGAAACCAATATTATTATTGAATATTTATTGGCTGATGTTGTTCTTTTTTTAAGAACATTATAATATGTTATTTATAAGACAACTTCTTGATGTATTCACACACTAATTTCTACATTACTTATCATTCTCTAAGTGTCAACTTTGTATACTCAGTCATGGTTTGTGGACTATCGGTTTCTCATATTAAGCTACCAAGGTTATTTAAAAAATAATAGAAAGTACTTATAAATTCCTTATTATAATGTGTTAAATGAGTACATATAATTATTATGGTGGATGGATAAAAGGAAAATATTAGTAAATCACTATGTTCATGAAGAGAGTGTTAGTTGAGTGGATATAGAGATTATTATTGCTCAAAACACTGGATAATGCAGTGTCCTATGTTTTATTTTCATTATAAATTTTCATCTCATATGATTAAATTAAATTTTTATTTAGTAATTAGGAACGTTTTCAAAATTAACATGTTTTTAACGGAACTCAAATTACCCCTTCTTGAGTCTTCATCAACTCACGTAAGGACAAAAATTTGTATCGGAGTAGAGGATATATTTATAGAGATCATTATATACATACTAATATTTGTTACTTTCCAAAACATTTGGTATCTTCCATGACTCAATTTTTAATATTTTTTAATATTTCATTAGGCATTATCAATCTTGAGGAGATTATCATTTGATAAATACTTATTTCAATAGAAGATATTTAAGAAGGTGTGTCTTTGAACCGTGCTCCTTATTTTATTGGTAGTAAATATTGGTGTTGGAAATCTTGGATGATTATGTATTTGAATAATCTTGGATTGACTGTTTAGTTAAAGTACATAAAACCACATAAATTTTAATATTATAGAACCTAATACATGAAATTAATCTCAATAATAAAACTAAAAATTGAACAAAATGGCTATGCATACTATTATATAAAGTTGAATATTGGATGGGTTCAACTGTGTATTCTAGTATTCTACAAGAAATGAATTGTGGTAGACCATTTTTATTTTTGATGAAGGAAACTATAATTTCTAAAAACTAATTTAAAATACCAAAAATCTTATATTTGATATTTTTATGAGGTTTGATGTAAAAATAATTATTCTAATGAATGGATTGATAACCAATATAGTTATTGATGTTACTATATTGGGGACACCTTTTCCAAAATATAAAAATCTATTAAAGGTAGTTATTGTTTTACCCATTAAGTGGAATGTAATTTATACTTATATTAGGTTATCATACCTCATTAATGATTTGAAGATCAATGACTTTGTTGGAACCTTAATTATGTGAACATCTGAGATTAATTTTGAGAAAAAAATCATATTTTTATTAAATAGGGGAATGTTTTTTTATAAAAGGACCAATAGAAGAATATTTTGATTCTAATATTATAAGTTATGGATAAAATTTTGACTTATATAGGATTTCAAAAAAAATTGGAAAATTTATATAAAATTTTAATTGAAAAAGTAATGAAAAATGAAAATAATGATTTTATGGGATATGAATGAGGAAAGGATGGTAATTTAATACCCGACTGCTATCAACTGAATACTCAACATGAAACCAAGTACAACATAAAAGTGAAGAAATTAGGGAAAGGTACATGGATTGATTTTAAAGATTCAAGTGATTATTCTAATTCCAATTGTGATGTTGATCACAAAAAAAAAAGAAAACATTATGTCTTATGGAACAAGATACGGATGTGAAATATTTTTTTCATTCTAAATTATATTTCATTAAATCTATCCTTTAAAGAAATTAATGATTTGTTTGGTTTATAAAAACATTAATTAATTAGATAAAAAACATATATCTTTTAATAAATCCTACAATACTGTTTTTTTGAGAAATTATCTAAAAAAATTTATAATTTGAGATTAATTTTTAGTGATAAATATTATTAATTGAATGGAAATAAAATCTATTATTTTTTAGGTGAAGTAAAATATTTGAAGAATATTTATTGTTTTTTATTAAGGGTTTATTAATAAAATAATTTTATTGAATGAATAAAATAAATAAATAAATATTTGGTATTTATAAAAATATTGTAAGGAATAATATGTATAAAAAAATTTCTAAAAAGATATAGTAATAAATGAATGTCCACTATTAATTTATTTCACTATGCTCTGTTAGTTTTTTATTCCAATGGCTTCTACGTTAAATGTAAATATTTTTTTATCTTAATAAATCTTATGTTTCTAAAGACTTATCTCATATATGGGATATAATTTCTTCCACTTGTAAAATGATTTTATTTTCCAAAACATTTGATAACAAAATTTCCATATCTAAATGTACATGGGTACCAAAAAGGACATGGGTTTGATTTTCTATAGGACTATTCCAAATGAATTAAAATTAATAACTTGAATTGCATGATCAATTATTGAATATAGTCAAAAAGGAAAAATCCATTGAGTTGGATCTATAGAAATTAATGAAGGGTTTTGATTCTAATATAATTTTAATATTTGGTTTATATACACAGAATTTTGTATATAGGGGAAAAACTCTAAATGTTTTATTATTTTTTCTTATTTGTTTTTACTTTAATGTGTCAAAATTTCCCAAACTATTAAAATTCATTTAACTATTTAATGTTATGATCATATGGAAAACATGCATGTATTATAAGGACTTATTTAATGGTATTTTTAAATTTGGAAAATTGAAGGTTTATATCTTCCTTGTAAGAATATATTTAATGTTTTATCAAATGAATTAATTTCTTGTGCTGAAATTATACTTTCATATAATAAACGATTTTATTTTAGGTTATATAAACTTTCTTTTTGTTTATATTTAAACCGAATTTAAAATTGTTTGAAAATAATTTATTTTTTTCTTTTCCAATGTTTTTATAAATCATTGAAAATACTTTCACATCTTTTTTAGCTCCTTGTATTTATTATTTACACAAGTGATGATCCCATTTTTAAAATAATTACTATTTTATTATTTTAAAGTTGTTTAAAATGAATATTAATATCTTAAAGGGGTTCTTTTATAGTTATTATATATTTAAATTTGTACACCATTTTAGGGAGAGATTAATTGGATTTAAAAACAATTGTTTTACAAGTTTTTTATTAATACTGAGATTGTTTTAAGTCTGTTTTTTTAAAAAAAAAATTACTAACTCATCTTAGAATCTTGTGATAATAATATAATATTTTGAAATATTATGATTATATTATTATAAAACTTCTTTTGTATAAAAATCAGGTCTATTTTCATTATTAAAGAGGGAAAATGTGTTTTTTATATTATATATATAAAACTATTTTATATTGTTGTTGTTGTTATATGTAATTTATGATATGAGTTTATATTTACATTGAAAATTCTTTCATACAAAACTTGTAATTATTTTCAAACACATGTTACTGGCCGACATGGATTTTCTACATAAAAATTAAATTAAACTCTATTGTGATTGATGTTCTAAGTAAATATGTACTTTTAAAGAATATTTTATTTTAAATACTACCAATTTAATTTTTTTGTGTATCTATATGAACTTGGCCAACACGTCTTTACATTTCCCATTTTTATTGTTAAAAGGGGATATTTTATTTGATATGATAGGATTTTGTAATTATCAAAAATCAAGAGAATATTGTCTAGATTATTGGAGTTGTTATTTGTGTTTTGATAATTTCATAACTCACATTTTTTATGGTTTACATTATTTACTCGAAAATTGCTAATAATCTCTTCACTGCTCAATCTGTTTTTATATATCAATTAATTTTTTCACTATTATATATTCTATTAAATTTTAGTTATGGTTTAATTTTTTTATTTATTTATCAATATAGATTTTCTTAAATTTTATGTTTGAGTTAGATATTGTATGGTATTTTTATTATTATCAGATATCAATATTTTGATTATATATTTATCAATAATTATCAGAATACTATGATGCCTATTTTTAAAAAATAATAAGTGGATTATCTATGTTATCCTCATATTTATTGAAGTATTAATTAGTAATTTTTTATTCAAAATTTTTACCTAATTTTTTCTAAGGTTTTTTTATAAATATTCTTATTACATCATAGTGACCTTAAATTTTTTGGAGATAACATGAGTTACATACCTCAAAATTTTCATAACATATCAGAATGGATACGCTAGAAGATTATCAAAGTTACATTAAAATAAGAGGAGGGATCAATGTTTTTCTTAGAAATAAAATATTTTACTGATGTTATATTATTTTGTTAGTTCTATAGTTTCAAGATTATGTGTAATATTTCTGTCTTGATGATTTATCAATCTATATAAGTCATACTGTGGTGTTCATTGACACATTTGAATTATTTTGATATTATATAAATATATATTAGTAGGAAAAAATTGAATATTATATTTTACGGTCTTTAAAGGTTACCGAAACAACTAGTATCATGTCGGTATAGATTCTATTATGTGGGGAATACTAGTTATGTAAATTTACATACATTATGTCTTCAAATACATGATATACCCTTGCATGTATTAAACGATGTGAAAATTTCAATTTCAAAAATTAAATTATTGGATTTAGTTACTTGAATTATCTTACACAATTAATTTTTATATGGGGAGGGTACCCTTATGTGGGTAATCGATTTTGGTGAATTTATTTTTTTAGAGATTCAAATTAATTTTATTATGGTATGATTTTACTACATGTCATAATCTACTTTGACGTGTCTTTTTCTACCAAAAAAATAAATAGAAAATTTCAATATATTTGTACTATAGTTGGTTTCAATAAGAATCTAAGTGGGGGTACTAAATAAAATAACCATATCACTTTCATAGGATACAAAAGAGACCTCATCATATGAACCTAGATTTGGAGTTCTTTTTTGGCATAGAACCAGATGAAACTCAAAAAACCAGTCGCAGAAAGGAAATATACGTACTCTCTATATACACAAATTCATTTTTCAAGAATATACATTACTCTCTCACATTTTATTAAGAAGGTAAATGGTTCGATTAGGAGAGTAGTGGTCATTATGCTATCATAAGAGTTCATGTAATTCATACATGTGCACAAGAACGTTGTAAGATGAATTAATCAGAAAAAGTATTTGAAATGAGTCTCAGATATGTTGAAACTGCCACATGAAGCATGCATTACTATAGTTTTTGATATGCATGTCCCATGGACACACTACTATATAAACTAAATTGGAAAGTAGGTTTGGATATGATATTTTCAAACGGTATGTTTAACATTTGTATATCCCTAGGCATGATTGACCATTTAGAGGGGGGGGTGAATTTGTAATTTAATTTTACGAATTATTATACTTTGAATTCACCCTCTTGAACTTATTAAGGATCACGATCATCTTAGTGATATCTTGTAATCACAAATCATATAGAAAAATGGTAACAGATATCACATCATATAGTACTTAGAAGGTTTGGTAAAAATACACACTCCTTGTCATTTTGGTTATTCCCCCAAAAAAAATGAATTCTCCAATAAAATCATTTTATCAATTAAAATGGATAAAATAATATAAAATTGAATCTCATGTTCTAAATGAAAACAATATTATCTTTTTACTACATCATAATATTTTTCCTGAATCAACACTGTCATATTATTGAGTCACACTAGAGTCATCTCCTACTTCCCGCACTAACTATGAGTCTTATCCATCTCTGGCTCTAACCAAGAGTCTCTGTATTCATCCAGATCCAACTGAAATACATCCATTACATTCATCTCCAACTACATGAATAATTTACTCCTCTAAGGTGGATACACATTAGGATGATATCTTGATCTTCCAACATGATCTTTATGATTCACACTAGCTTGTTTACACTATAAATACATGATCATCTTTCATAGTATTTCATAGATATTATGATAATTTGAATGTGATTAGTTTCCTCAATGCATCAATTCTTCTGCTTGTATGCTTCCTTATTCTATTATAAAGTCATAATATCAATAAGATGTTTACAAGAGATTCATACAATATTTAAATTCCACTTCTTGGATTAATTGAATGGATATTCTCAACGTATAAACCCTAGACCATATATAATTTTCCCTTTATCATTTAATGTGATTCTCATAAAGATATGTTCCTACCACTTCAGTTAAACCTAATTATATCGTCTGTGCATGTAAATTGTCAAACATAGTGCATACACTGTAATTTTTTTGTTTATTGCCTCATTCAATTTTTCACTTTCATGTTGGGGAGGATGTTCATATGGTGTATTTCATTTATTCTCACTGAAACCTCTTGCATTCATTTTATCTCATTTATTTATATGTATATATATTTCATGAAATTCCTTCATAATGGAGATTCTTTAAAAACACAAAAGTAAATAATTTGATCACATGTTTTTGTCATGAATTTAGATCTGGAAAACCATGGAGGCATTATGTAATATGTTCATCATGAAACCACTTAGTGCTTGATTCACAAGTCTACAGTATGTGTATATCATCCCAACTTTTATTACATAACTTTCACTTCATTTATAAGATAAAAACAACATAATAGAGATACAAATCCTGGATAAAAATTTTTAGTGTCATGGGAAAATTAGGATCATACATAACATAACCATAATAAAACATAAACATTTAATTAAATCATTTATCTTTATTATGAATAAGATAACATTATCCTCAGTACATGTAATCTCATGAGGATATATATTAAATAAAGGGGTGAACTAAAATCCCAATAATAGGATGAATAAGGAACATGAATCAATATATAATGAGTGATCATAATCATCATCATCATAACATAAGAATAGAATCATCAGTAGCATCATAAGTTAGAAAATGAATAATTTCCTGGAATGTGGAAATGCATAAAAATTAAACATCATGTCTTAGTAGTCAAAACTACACATTGTTTGGAATAAATCTAAAATCATATTAATGCATAACAAAAGTGGATAACCATAAAATCATCATTGTTAACAAAACTCACATGATGTTCAAGCATATTACAAATTATATCATGAGATACATCACATTACCCATTGAATTGGAGGGTTATAAAATTCTGTTCCCATCTATCACATCATATAGTCATGAATGAATCCATGGAATGGAATGGTTTTCATTAAGATTTCATCAATCATGATTTAATGAATAAAATATGTGTCCCAAAATGGGAAATGGAAAAAAATATTTCATATAAGAATCATAATTCATGATGTAGAAACAATCCATGAGTCAAGATGTGTTCTTAAAATCAATGCTCTTTCGGAAAATATTTATATTCATCATAAAACCAAGTTTGAGACATGTATATCCCTAAAAATAAAAAGGAATACTAATGATATTTTATTTAAGAAATATTAATGTATTATTCATACCAAATATGTAGTGAATTAGGGATAACCCAAAGTAAATGAGTTGGGTCTGAGAATCTCTTTATGTTATTTCTGAATTTGTTGTACACTTGTACTTAATCTTCTCTTGAATGTTGCCTCCTTGAGAACCTCCTTAAGAAAATTGGGTTTGGTATTTTGTTGAGAACAACAATGCACGGACATGAGGAAGAGGATTTCGAAGAAAATTAGGCATAATATTGACATGATACAAGGCTTAAAAGGTGTGAGGAGAAGGGGTGGTATTTCAAGGGGGAGGAGAGGGGTTTTTTTATTATTATATTCTTTAGCTTATTATTTTGGCAAAAGAATATCAATAGTGTTTATCTATATAACTAAATACAATAAATAGAGAATGAGAGTTTTGGATAATGGGGATTTAAAATAGCCATACATCAACAAAGAATACAAAATTCATTCATGTATCTTATACCGTAAATTACTGTATTTCACTATTCATCATGAATTCCACTATTTTAAAAAAATCCTAAATAATAACCCTAACCATTTTCTGATGTACATATTTCATAAATGGGCTCCATTTTACGAAAATAGTTTTATAAATATGATAAATTTTAATTTTAATTAAAATATTTCATTATAAAAAAATTCAGATTTTAATATTATAATTTATTTTATGACATGTGGAAAAATTAATTAAGGTCTCATATAAATATATTATAATTATAAAAAAAATAAAATGATAATTTATGAATATAGTTTAAGAAAATAAATTTTATTTTTAGTCATTATATTAATTATAAAATTGTAAATAAATATTAATGTTTTATAAAAATACTAACACAAATTTATCATTTTTAAAACATTTATTTTCTTATTCAATGATATAATTCTATCTTATTTTCATTTTAAGATACCTAAATTTTATTTGTACTTTTAGAGGTGTTTCTACTATTATAATGACCAGATTACTATTGTTAATGGTAATATTACTATTCTAATGGTATGTTTATTATTCCAACATTATAGATTCCTTAATTTCAATAAATAATGATTACTTAATTCTTTATTTATGACAGTAATGTTTTTATTGGGTTCTCTATTTGATTTATGTGTTTTATGACATAATTATAGAAAGGGAAATTCCATTGATAAAATTTCAGGTCATTACATTCTTTCGCGTAATGAAATTCCATACTTGAAATTTCATTTTACATATTCTGGTGAAAAAAGAGATGATATTTATCCTTCATTGCATCCTCTAGTCCCAATTGCATATATTCATTCTTATGGTTTCTCCATACTACCTTTACCAAGTGATTGGTCTTGTTATGTAGAACCTTTTCCCTCAAGTAAAATGCCTTCAATGACTAATCCCCATAAGAGATATTTTTTTCCAGACATAAAACTACCGAGTCAGTATATGGGATGGATTTGGTAGGTACTTACTCGGGAGGGATATGCAGAATACATCATTCACTTAAAGCAGGGTTGGTGAAAGTCAAAATTGATAGGCCATTTCTCATAAGTGATTCAGGATCTCAAAGGGGGCAATGTATGATGGGCTAAGCTTCAATTTCTTTCAAAAGTGCATGAATCTCTTTTATGCCAATATATGAAGGAAAACATTTGTCTCCAACATTAAAATCTAAGTGTCTTTGTTGATTTTCAGTATAGGTCTTCTTCTTACACTAAGTAAATTTTATATGTTGTTGTATGGATTGAACCATCTCATTAAACAATATTATAAGACTTGGTACAAGTAGGTTTCATTCATTAACTTCATCCCAAAAGTCATAGTTCTACATTGTTTCCCATACAGAGCTTCATATTGATACATATGAATACGTGCATGGATGTAATTTTTTATGAGAAATTATATAAAGGGATATGTTAATCCCATACAACTTTTAATTCTATTGAATAAGCACATAGAATTACCTTGATTATATGAATATCCATTTCATATTTCCCAACAATTTGGGGGTGATTGGACATGCTGAAATCCAATTCCATACTCAATGAATGTTGAAGAATTCTCTAGAATTTATATGTAAACCTTGGATCATAATCAGATACGATTAAAAGTGGAACCCCATGCAGCCTCACCAATTCCTTCACACATATCTTGTGAATTAGTTCAACAGAGAAATCTTCCGGAATAAAAATGTAGTGAGTTGTTTTGGTGAGTCGATACACCACAACCCATATCACATTATTTAATTGGGTTGTTTTTGGATGACCAGTGACAAAATCTATAGTGACGTTCTCCAATTTCCTCATGGTTATAGGTAATGTTTTCATCATCCTTTTGGACTTATGTCACTTATAATTATCTTGATGATATACTAAACGTTATGAGATATAATCTATAATATTTTTCTTTATTTTCTCCTACCGTAAGTTCTCTCAATGATCATGGTACATCTTGGTACTTCCATAATGGATAGAGAAAGATGAGCTATGTGCATTATTCAATAGATCCTTCTTTATCTTTGGTGAAAAAGTCACACCAAGCCTCATTCCAAACTGAATCACGCCATCATCATTGATGTTTATATCATGTCAAATAATTTATTTTACTATTATACCCTTATTTTTAAGCTCTAGATTATCCCACTGTGACCCCTAAATTTTATATTAGTTAAATGGTTGGGCAATAATTTGGGAAATATTGGATGCATTACTTGCCATTATGATTTAAAAATCCATCCTTTACCTATCCATGACGATAAGTTCTTTCTTATTTCACATCACGGATAAGGTAATAGGTTAATTTCTTCTAAGATCATCAGCTACCTTATTTGACATTCCTGGATGGTAATGAATAGAGTAATCCTAATTCTTGATTGTCTCTAGCCAAATTATTTGACTCATGTTGAATTCCTTCTATGAAACTATATAATTTAGACTATATTTATCATTATATATGTCATACTTCTCATAATAGAGGCAGTGATTCTATATTTTCAAAGAAACAATCATAAATTCTTGCTCCATATCATGTGATGGGTAGTTCTGCTCATGGATATTAAACTTCTGTGAGTTGTAGGCTATAACATTATCATCATAAATTAATACATATACCAAGAACATTTTTTAATTATCAATTTATATCATAAAACCTTCTCCACTTTTTAGTAGTGTGAGTACAGGTGTAATTATTAGCCACTTCCTGGGCTCATTGATGCTTTCCAAACATTATTCTATTGATTCATACTTTTCCCCTTTCTGTGTTATATCAGTTAGTATTCTAGAAAATCAGAATATATTTCTCAAAAAATGTTGGTAGCACCGTACTAAGTCAATAAAACTATGAATCTCCATGTAAATAGTTGTCCTAAGCCATATTTCAATTGGCTTAGTTTTTTTCGGGTCCAAAAAGATTCCCCCAATTGTGATCATGTTCAGAAACGTTGTGTCTTTCTGAATCCCAAAGTCACACTTGATGAACTAGGCATACAATTTATCCTTAATTAATGTCAGTATCAGAATAATTAGATGTTCTTCATATTCCACCTTGATCTTGTAGTAATTGAGAATATATCCAATAAATAATACCAAAAAAATTCATGTAAGTTTCTAAAGACTCTATTTATCATATATATGAGGATTATAGGGAATTTAGTTGGTCTAAAAGGAATCACAAGGAACTCATCATTCTCATACCTTGTATGGAAATTAGTTTAATGAATATCTTCATTCTTCACCTTCAGTAGATGATATCAAGAATGATGATCCACCTTTGAGAGGTAATAATATAACCATATATGATCAAAAAATTCATCAATACTTGAAAAAGGATACTTGTTTTTATATGGTTACCTTATTAAGATACTGATAATCAATACACATCCCCATTAATGTATCATTTTTCTTTATGAAGAGCACGGGTACACCCAAAGCTGATGCAATGGGGTGTATGAATCCTTTCACGAAATTTTATTGAAATGATTCTATAAACACACTTGTCCAATAAAGGCTATAATATAGGTACATTTTGAGATAGGAGTGGCTCTAGGTATAAGTTATATTGAAAAATATACCCAATAATCTGAGGAAAGGCCAAGAAAATTTTCAGGAAATACATATTTGTATTCCTTTACAATGGGAATTTATCCAGGTGTACCCCTTCCTTTGACTAAACCATTTGAGTGAGGTATTCTTCTTCATAGGCCATACAAACCCACACCATTGAGGGATTTTTGGAAATAGATTTATGGTCTTCCTCTTCTTTGTAGACGATCAAGGGATGGTTCAGAATATAAAATGATATTTCCTTTTACTAATAGTGGATGTGTGATCTATATAATGATATCCATTATATTTTGATCATAACAAGTAATTCCACCAAGGGATGTATTATGATATTTGAAGGCATAATCTTCCATTATATGCTAGTCGGACTAGAGTCCAGCACTTGGGTTGCAATGATCGCACCACTTGGTGTTTTTATGGATATATCTACTTCAAGGTATCAGTGATTTTTTTAATAGTTCTAGAAATCATATAGGATATTATGGTATTAATAGAACAAAAATAAATTAATATTATTTCAGTTCATGAGTGAATATGAAGTGTAACTTATATGACATCATTTAATTACTCCACTTCAGTAAGAGTGGTTTAATAAGAATTCCATTTCTCCTTTCTCTTTTGTGACTGCTAAACCCGATTACCATCAAGGACTCATTGTTTAGATAACTATCTTTTATAGTTCCCCTTTCCCTACAATTTAATTATTGAACCATTGGATGTTCATTTGGAGGTTCCCTCCATTTATCCACCATTTAAGTTATATTTTTCATTTCAATTTGACATTCATGAGAATGGTGGCCTTCTATCCCACAACTGGATCATTTCCCCATTCCTCTAAGGTAGTTCCCATGATGATTCTTCCCGCATTTTTAACATGTGGGTGTTTGGAGCCTCTTTCCTCTTTTTCTATTTGACCCAGATGTTTGAAACTCCATTCTTCTCTTTTTATCGCGATAATCATGGAACCATTCTCCAGACATCATATCAACTTTGATAGACCATCTGACCACATATTCATAATTACCCCAAGTCATAAATAGATATATTTTTTTTAAATATGTCGTTGTAAACCACTAATGAATCTATCAATTTTTATATCATTGATGATAAAAACCATAGTTATATCATGAAATCCTTGTGAAGTTTTCTTCATAATTGGTGAAAAATTATCCTTCCTTTGTTTCATGTTTATATGTTCTCTCAGCATCTTTGTGTGAAGATATTGAGGAACATACATGTTAATTAATATTTTCATAAAGTACTCTAACTCCATATATTCTATTTCAACCTCTATATTGGTGTTCATTATCAATTAAAATTGTTGATAAAAGTATCTATCTAATTAACAGATGGATAGACTCACCTTCTCCTTCTCATAATTGTGTAGCATAGAGATGATATTCTCTATTATGTTAACCCACTATTCATAGACAAGTGGATAGAAAGATGCACTAAATGGTGGTGGTCTTTTCCTCATAATGGAATAAATGGATAGTTTCTCCTTCTTTGGTGATAGATTAAATTCCACATGTTTTAGGTTAATATTTTTATCCCAAGACAAATGGGTAAGAATTTCCATGATTTTTTTAACTTCATCACCCAAGGCATTACGGATATCATCGAGAAATCATTTCATCAACCCTCACACGGGTTGTTGTCCTAGATTCTCATGGTACCCCCATTTTTCTAAAATAAAAAACTTTCCAAATACACTTATGTAAAAAAATCTTGAATATTTAATTTATTCATTTTACAACTTAACTCTAAAGGAATATATTCTAGGATCCTATTATTTATAATTTCAAAAAAATATTCTTGGATGTTTATATAAAATTATTCATATCCTATTGGTTTTCACTAATATTATCTAACATTAATTCCCAAATTATATGAAACGTGATCTTATACAAACTACAATTGACCTAATTTTCTTAAATAACTATTACATTATTTATATGATAAATAGCATAATAGAGATACAAATCTAGGATCAAAAGGTTTAGTTCATTGGTAAGATTTGGATCATGCAATAATTAGATATAATAAAACATAAAAATTTATTTAAAGCCATAATTTTTATCCTTAAAAATTCCATATTATCCTTTGTAAAATTAATCACATGAGGATATAAATCAATGAACTTAGTGAGCTAAAATCCCAGTAATAGGATGAATAAGAAACATAAATCAAGATTTCATGAGGTAATGTAATTGCCAACATCATAACATAAGAATAATACAATCATAAATATAATAAGGGAAACAATGGATAATGCAATAGAATATGGGAATGAATAAAAATGAAACATCATGTCTTAGTATTAAAATACCACACATAGTTGTGAACATAACTAGCATATTTTTTATGAATAACCTATGTGAAAAATTATAACATATAAAATATGAAACAATCTACCATCATGTTCACCCATATTACATATTACTTCATGAGATACATCACACTAATCAATGAATTATAGGGATATATAATTATATACACACCCATAACATCATTATATTTAGAAAATCATTCATGTCACAGAAAACATATTACAATCATAGTTGTGTATTATCCCATGGGAAGTAACTATTATCAAAAGGATTTCATTAATCATGGTTTCATGAATAAACTTGGGATTCCCAAAATGAAGGGGGAAAAATACCTTTGGTATCATAACCATCATTATTGAAGAATAAACAACTCAATAAGAGTCAAGATGTGTTTTGTAAAGAATATTTTGTTTTAGAAAATATATGTATTTCTCAAAAACCAAATTGGAAACATGTATATCCCAAAAGATTAAAAGGTAATAACAATGAAATTATATTTAAGGAACATTAAAGTAGTATTCCTATGAAATATTTAGTTAAAGAGGGATAAGACAAAGAAAAGTATATGGGTTTGAGAATCCCCTTTCCTTATATGTGAATGCGTTCTCTATTAGTATCCTCTTGAATGTTGTCTCCTTGAGAACCTCCTTAAGGTACATGGGTTTGATTTTACTTGAGACCAATGGATCATGGGTATGGGAAAGAGGACTTGGAATGGATATGGGTATAATATTGATAATATACAATTCTTATAAGGTGTGAGGAGAAGGGGTGATGAGTGCTGATATTTATAGGGGCAGAGGGGTGTTTTTTGTTTATTATCTTCATTGGTTTATTATTTTGGATCAAAATTGTTAATAGTATTGATGCATATGACAAAATAAAATAAATATTCAAGTATAGTTTGATATAATGGCTTCTTACATCAGCTATACATCATCCATGACTCAAAAAATCTTGTATTTAGCTTATACCATAAATTAAAAAATTCTACTATTCATTAAAAATTAAACTACATTACAAAAAACCAAAAAATTAACCCCAGGAATTTTTCAATGTTAATATTTCAAAATGGAATTCATTTTATGAAAATAATTTCTTTAATATGAGATAATTATTTTTTTAATAAAATATTCATTCATTCAAAAAATACTATTTTTAATATTTTAATTTATTTTATGATCCATTCAAAAGTTAACTAATTTCTCATAAAATTATATTATAATTATAATAAAGAAAAATATTAATGTGTAAATCTATTTAATAATAATAAATTTTCCTTTTAATAATTATATTAATTATAAAATTATAAATAAACATTGACATTTAAAAAAAATACTATCAATTAATTTTTCATTATTAAAACATATATTTACTTATAAAATGATATAATTATATTATATTTTCATTTATAGGGCACCTAAATTATATATATATTTTTATAGGAGAAGTTATTATTCTAACGACCATATTACTATTCCTAATGGGCATATTACTATTCTAATGTTATTGGTTTTTTAATATCTATCAATACTACTTATTTAATTATAAATTTATGAGAATAATGTTTTTATTGGATTCTGTATGTGTTGTATGTGTTTTATGACATAATTATAAATAGGGAAACCCCATTGATAAAATTTTGGGTTGTTACACTATGGGATATTCCCTTATTCACATAGTCAGTAATACTTATGAAAATTTCCTCATGATTCAACATTAAGAGGTTATCTATTATTTAAAAAATTAGAGACTATGGAGAATTTCATCAACTATCTCAGCAACACTTATTCTCCTTTTATAGGCATGTCCCCACCACCTTATCCTTGCATTTATTTCAACATATATTGACCAAAATTAATTTCAATTCAAGATATATGCCAATATCTTTGAAGATCATGACATCTAAAATTTTTATGTGTGCTTCACTCTTTTAATCATTGTGACACTGATAATAATGGATTTTTTTCTTATGTGAATAATCCCTCACATTCATGTGAAAAATGTCACATGACTTAGAAATGTTCAAGATCAAACTCATCTAGGAATTCAATACCATTCTACAACTACAATTTCATTTAATGAAATATTGTTCTTCAAATTATCGCATGCATAGATGTCATTTATTAACATCATGATATTATGACAATTATGAATCCTTCCCATATGCTCGGCATGTTATTAGAATCTTGTTTTGATACATCAGAGTTTTGGCCTGATGTTTGGCATACTAGAACACTTGGAAATGGGCTAGAGGAAAACCGTTACCCCAACCATAATTGGATTTACCAAATAAAAAATTTCTTGGAACTCATGTTGTTTTGTGTAACATATTTTTTACATTAATATTAACTATATCTGTTGATGTATCATATAGAAATCATGCATCATTTACATAAATTTAATGTGTAAATTTATAGCACAATGCCCTCATGAAGACAAAAATATATTTACATCGACAATAAACTACACATGCCTCACGATATGTTTTGTACCTACTATGTCCCACAAGAAACCTAGTATAATATCTTTCTCTCTCTCTATTGAGAAAACTCCTAAAAGAATACACAACGGCCTATTTACTCACCCACCATGCATGTTGTCCTTATCAATTCCCTTGAAATTTGTTGAAATATTATCCCAAAATACCTTGGTTGGTCTTATCATAGGCTAGATTGTGAGGACGACCATTATTTTATATTAAATCCACCAAATAAAACCACTATGATTATTCTAATTATTCAATTGATAAAAACACCTATCTCCATATTCCACTACAAATATTCTTCTTTTAAAATGTAAATTAATTTTAAAAATATTTATATTAAATTCCTTTCATGGTCATATTCAACTATATGTAATTGATTCCTTTTTAAAATATAAAAATTATTTTTCACATTTATATATATAATTATTTATTCATGAAATCCAATTCCAATAAATGAATCCAAAAAAAATTATCTAAGAATTACCACATCATCTTCAACTCACCAAACTCATATTGACACATCACAGAGATAAAATTCAATATAGGTCCCAAAAATCTCCCCCTTTTATATTATTTTCAATTTCACTTCTCATCTTTTCAAATTCATTATGTGTGTTCAAAAAAAATTTCCCCTTATTTAAAATCATAATGAAAATGATAATTGTAGAGGGTCACCTTTTATTTTTTCCTTTCAGGAATTTGAGATTATCTTCTTATTTTTCTCAGCGAAGGATGATATAAAATGTTTTTCCTATCTAGGATACTTTAGTGAGTCTACTCTAAAACATCTTGGGATAACCCAATCTTGAAAAAAATAGAGATAAAACCAAGGTTTTATATATTTTTCATAAATTACCATATATGTGAAACATGATTTGAAATTATTATTTCTCATTTAATTGGTTGAAAATAAATATATTCCTCAAATAAATGGAAATTTATTCATACACATGAATAAACACATCAAATAGTTCAGGTGGAAACAGGTAAATCCCTCTTTGAATCATACTATCATCAATCAAAAAAACCCTCATAATTTATATAATAAAAAAATTGGAATGAGGGACTAAATATTGATAGGTATAGCAAACACATTAGGTTTGTAATATATCATGTATTTACAGATTAATTGTAATTTTGTAAAATTAAATATTATACAAAAGGACGGACCCCTAAGGGATGATCATTTTTCATCAATTTCATGTAAGTTACAAGAAGCCATGACTTACAGTCAATTCATGCTGTCAATACATGGAAACATAAAATATCTCCTCAAATTATTCTTATGTTGGCTCAAATCACATAAAATTATATGTAATAAAGGGGAAACATTTTATTTTTCAAAAGAAAAATTCAGTCCATGAACAACCTCTCAACTCGGGATATTTTTTTCTCCCAATCTATGTCAACTTTTAATTAAAATTGTGTAGAAGATATTTCCCACCTCACCTTTTGTATCCAGTATGTTTCCTTTATCTTTGTAAACATTTTTTCTTTATATAATATATTTTCTAAAAATAGGAACTCTTTATTGACATTCATAATATTTAAAAAAAATTCAATTTACTTACCACTGTTTTTCTTCTGAATCCTTTTCCCTCTCACCCCATATAGGATATATTTTGGTAGTCTTGTAATGCATTTATCATCTATGTGATCCTTCTAATTGCATCTTACAAAAACATCTTATATTACCTCATTTCAATCATCACATGGAAGCATGGATGAATCTATAGTCTCAAAAATTATATTTTTGGATAACATTTTTTTTAACGGTATTATTGTAGATATCATCTCTCAAGAAACACTTTTTACCTTATTTTATTCTCTGTGTTTCAATTTTTGTGGTATTATCTTCAAATTTTTAGATTGTTTGGGTATTTTTGGTACATACCATCATTCATCATAATTGTGACCACTTGTATTATAATATTTATTAAAAATATTAAAGCACTCTAATACATTGTTTTTATATTGATTACTTTTCAGAGGATTACTTTTCTCTAGTGCATGTATTCTCTTTTATTCATATTTGGTCCCAATAAATTTAGGCCTTACGTTATTTTCATGAATGTTAATATCATACTAGCACCCCAATTCCATGTGACCAAACAGTCAGTAACACCCACAATAGCTAGGGAATATCCTTTTCCTTTTGTCTGGTGTACACTATCTAGATTTCATATTTTATGGAACATTTTATTTTTTATTGGAATATACACTCTTTTAGACACTTTTTGGAGAACTTATATTCAAAAATATTTCTTATCCACCCCTGATATGGTGGGTTTATAATCATATTTTACCTTCCATACTTTTTTTGTGTTTGTTTTAAAACCTATACCATCATTTGAAAAAATGTTAGTAAATTGGATAGTTTATGGGATATGGGATACCTTATTCCTCAAGGATTTTTTTTAATAGAGAAGGATCTCATGTTTTTCTTGAATTCATGATCCATAATAAAAAGTTGTGTAGTAAAATATTTTTTCATGAACTAAGGGAAATTACAGCTAGCGGGGATTAATATTTCTTCAATTTCACATCTAGCTATAAACACTTCATATTAACAGAGTTATTCCTATCATTAACTAATCTCATATTTTCTTCCCACTGATACATTATTTTATTGTTTTGTTCTTCACTCATTTATCATTATTATTATAAATAATTTTTAATTTCCTTGCCGTTGTTTTCATTATATACTATTTGAGTATATTTGACAACCATAGATATTTTTTTTCATCATTTTATGTTCATAGAATGCTTCTAGAAAGAGAGTCTCAAAGAAGAATTTATCAAAAATGTTTATTTGTACTTCATCAGTAAAATCATCATACCAATCCTTTAAAGGAGAAGTTATTTCATACAATAAATTCACATGTATTATAAGAGTGTTTAATATCCAATACATTTTAACAAATTCCTCTTCCATGGAATTAGAAAATTATTCCAGCTATAATGTTTCATTCTGAATATACTTGAATCCTCAAACAATGAAATTTAAAACTTGTTAGGAAAGTTTCTTAAAATATTCTTTGTATTAAAATATGTATAATTATTTGATATATCATCATCATAGCTTGATTAGGCATGGCCATGATAATCATAATCAATATAATTTTTGTAACATATACAACTTTTATTAGCTTTAGTTTGTGGTGTCTCTATATTTACTATAAAATTTATCTGTATCTCCCTTCCCTATCATTTATTTTTATTCTATTGTTTCATGAAAAAAATATCCATATGATTTAGATCACTTATTTCCTAAAATATACACTTCATAAGGAGTCACCTAGATCATTAGAGGGGACCAATGATATAATACCACTTTTATATTTTAATGATTTATTAAGAATATAGAGGAGGTTAAAGAATGGTTTTAATTTAAGAATTATTTTATATTTATTCCTACTTATTCAACAGGATAAAGTTACTGATAAAGTTAGTGATATCTCAAAACCTCTTCTCATATGCACCATTGATGAGAGAGAGAAAAACACACTATATATACAAGGTTTGGTTTAAATACCTACTCCTTTCAATGTTGGTTATCCCTCCCACCATGTATTATCCACTACAATCATATTATCAATTACAATTATCAATATAGAATCACACTGTATCTTACAATTAGAATCCCCAAAAGATGATCTTTATACTAAATCATGTAGTATGAAAATAATCCACACTATCCTACTTTCGATTCAATATTGTGTATTCTCTAACTTCTATCTCCAAAATAAAGGATTCTATAGCTTCATCTCCAACAAATAGATTCCTTAGGATTCCAGATCCATTAGTAATACTTCCACTAATTTCAACCCAAACTGAATGTATTATTCATTTCTATTGTATTGATGCAATGTTGGATGTCCTCTTGATCTTCCTCCATGAGCTTATTTCATCACACTTGCTCAATTACACTTCAAGTTCCATTTCAACTTTTCTGGTCTAGCTCAAATATTTCAATAACCCATATTTTATTAGTTTCCTTAGAGAAACAATGCTCAATATTGTAATCCTTCTTCTTCTTTGTTTAAATAATGGTCCTTAATACGACGTGTGTATTAAATGAAAACAATACCTTAATTCTACTTCATGCATGAATTACATGGATCTACTAAAAATATAAACCCTATAACATGTAAAAAAAATTATGGTATTTAATATGATTATCATCAAGGATTATTCCTCATATTTTAGTTTAAGTAAATTATTTTCTCAATAATTTATTCATTATCTTACTCAATGCACACAATGTCATTTTATGTTCACCACATTATGTAATTCATCAATTCTATATAAGGTTAAATGTTCCTATGATATGTTTCTGTTAAGATCACATACAGCTCATGCATTCATGATATCTCATGCGTGCATATTGGATATAGATTTCATGTACATTTTTTATTATTATTTTTTACCGGTGCTTCTTCAAGTAATTCATCCATACCCATAAGGGTAGATGTTTTTTCCCAAAGGCCAGCACTGACTTCATGTAAACCACATTATTTCTCAATGTTATTCTTATGAAATCAAGTAAATAATATGTTTCTCTATTTACATGACACACTTATGTTTCACTAACCTAAGATGATTTTCAAATTTAGTTATTCACAAAACGCCATGGTGTTTGATTAAAAAATTTATATGTTTCATGATATTCCCCTAATCACTTAGGCAAAAAGTCTCACAAAAGTCTTCCTAATGAAATAAGGTTTCATGGGGCTCGATATTAGTTGAAAAAAGAGCCTCTTGAGAATTAAAACTTTCTCTCGGTCACACTGGTTTTACTTTTAGAGGTATGTACCCACCATCATATCTTCACATTTTAGGTCACATCGAATCCTTGGATATAACTCCATGCCAAGGATGATATTAATGTCCCAAAAGATAATGGGATTTAAAATTCTATTCTTGTTTCCTTCTTTAGATCCTTAGGATGCTGATTATTGTGGTGGCTCTTATTAGATTTCATAACACTCACACATATGTGACAACGATCATGTTACTCATCATTTTTTAATCTCAAACTGAACTATGAAATCAAGAGCCTTTTGAAACCAAGATTTCAATCATCTGAAAATTATTCTTCATGTTGTTTTCTAGCGTGTAATATATATACTATGCATGATGTCAAAACTATTTAAAATCACTATCAATAGTTTTTAATGATATCAATAGAATGGATTGATCCATCAGAGTTTTGGTATGATATATTGTATATTTGAAAACTCAGATGAGGGATGGATGAAAACAATGACACAAACCATAATCAGATAACCCAAATAAAAACGATTGGGAAACACATATTGTTTCAAAAACATATTTAATAGGTGAAAAATACCCACATCGAATTCAATACAACATAATTATGGTGAACCATTTATCCATGCATAATAAATATATCCATTTCACAACAATCTTGAGTATATAGCATGTAATCAACTCCTACAATACATTACACATGCCATATGGGTTGTTCCACACTTATACTTTCCCACCAACTTGTAAGAACAAGAATTATCATCAGAGAAGAGTCATGTGGGACTATATATTGTCCCACCCACTCAGCCACCATGTGTTACGGTCCTAGATAGCTCCCTTTCACATGGTTAACCTCTTGTCCAGTCATTCCATGGTTTATCTTTTAATTGGGTGGATTGTGTGTTTTCCAATATTTTTTAGTAATTATACAAAAGAATGAATAATTGAATATTCAAATTACATAATTCAAAAAATAACCCTATATCTATATTCCTCCTCAAATATTCTTCATGTAAAATGTAAATAAATTTTACATACCCATTTATTTAATTCTTTTCGAGGACTTTTGAAGCTTGTTGTAATAGATTCCTTTGAATAACTTCACAAAAAATCATCACATTTAAATGGGTAATTATATAATCATAACATCCAATTCCATTAAATGAATATATAATAATTATCCAAGCTTCACCACATCATCATAAACTAAAATAACATATACTAACATATCATTTACAACAATCTCATCATTGGGCTCAAAACTGTGCCTATTTTTATGGTAATAATGGAAGCTTCATTATTCATGAACATAAACCCATTTTAAAAATTTGTGCTTCCTTTATAAAATTAATTTCATTATGAAAAAACTGAACAAGTATATGGATTTTAAAAACTTCTAGCATAAAACCTAATGTCTGTTTTTTCACATCATAATTTTTTATCATTAGTACTCAACAACTTTTTCTTTTATGGAAATTCATCTTTAGATGATTTTACAAATCACAAAGTAAATGTATGACAAGAAATTTTGTATCACCTTATAAGCCATCATGGTCAACTTCTTTAATCATGCATAAGATGATAGCTTTCAGTTAGGAAAATAGAAAAACTTCTATAATATCATCAAGAATTTCACCTCAAGAACATATAGCTTCATGATCACCCTTAACTAAAAAAATTAGTTAATGGGTTGAAATTCAATGCAACATATTGAATAATTATATATAGTGGGTTCTTAAAAAAAATTATAATAATTTTATTATTTAATAATCAAATCATAAAACATTTTTACATATGAAAAAATCATAGGAACCCAATATTATTAAACACACGTTACTATAAATACCCACACAGATATAATGCTTCAATTTTAGTCCAAATGAGTTTCCCAATCCATTAAAATGAATTCTTTATATGCCACAGGATTGATCCAACCTCAAGGAATTGATATTTTTTATAAAAAAATCATTCCATTAAAAAATAGCATAAAACTAATTTTCAAAATTATTTCCAAGATTCATTTCATTTTTGAATCCATAGATACCCTATTCACTCTTTATTATTATTTTTTAAAATATAGAAAAAACATCAGTGTAATGAAAAACATTTTTTTCTTGGTAATCAGGTGAAATGTTACATAAATAAAAAAAAGTAATATAATGTTGGAAGAAGGTTATTTTTATTGAAGTGTATAATCATTATGTTACACATTCAATATGGTAAAATTTATAATTTCCATTTATGTATGGGAAGGATATGGAATTGGAAATGGTGATAAATTTTCTTATGAATTTGATAATCAACTCTGAAATAAATTTTTATATTTAAGGTTCACTGCATAGAGGAAATAGAGTATCATAGGAATCAAGAAAATATAGTTTATGGGTCCTAGAAATAGAATGTAGAATACCATGGGTGAATTTAAAATAAAATTTGAAAGAAAAAATGTGAGAACAATTTAAAAAAACTCATTTTATATAAAAGGATATCTATTTATAATTTTACAATGATATATGAACATATACCAACATGGAGGTCTCATTAATGAACCAATTTATATGATAGGCTTCATGACACATACCCTAATATCTCGCACCATGTTGATTCTAATTTATAGAAGATGCCCAATAATATTAGAGTCCCCTAACATCATAAATATCATCCATCATTAGGAATCCATGAATTTGTTTCAACCAACAACCCCAAATCCTAGGGGTGAATCCTATTGAAGTTGTTCACTTATCAATTCATGAACCACTATCTGTGATGCAAGATGCTGGTTTTTACTAATGGTGAGAAAGAAAACATGGTTTGAGAGAACTCAGAGTTAGAGGATTAGAACTGTTTTAAAAACGTAGAGATTTCTAATTGATCTGGTTGGGTAGATTAGTTATTAGGGATATTCCCATTCTCTCAGGCCACTCAGGGTAATAGGGAGGCCTAACACTTTTTTCACCAACCCCTATGCTAGAAATTTGATATATTGGACCCCCTAACAGAATATATATTAATATAAATAATAATGGGTTGGGTAGTTCTGGAGTAATGAGGGATGGTGGTCTTGTGCACAATAATAAATGTTTCATGGATATTTATTACAAAGAATTTATTTTTAAGGGAGACTATCTCCAAGATGAATAAAATGTGGTCATTTTTTGTCTTGATTTGTGCAACATGGAAAACATTGGGCTTAATGTGGTGGAGGTGGAATTGTTGGTGATTTTCAACTCATTGAATAGATATATCCCAACTCCCTAGACAATTTCATACTATATAAACAAGTTAAAAATTCTTGATCCATGGAGGTATGGAAATTATCCATACCTAGAGAGAGGGGGAAAATATTTCTGTCTATATTACTTCTAGGGATCCCATAAATAACTACTTCTATTTCTTCCCCATCTTGGGGTACTTTCCCAAGAGAGGATTGACATTGTAATCAGTGATTATCTTGGGATACATTAATTCAGCCCCCATAACATTATAGACCTCTACCTAGTTCCAGGTTATAGGACTAGGTTTCCCTTTAGAAATAAAATAAATTGTGATGATGTTGTGTATATCATCATAAACACCCATCACTTCATAATAAAATATCCTACCAACCAAAATCATACCATTAACCAAAATATTCTTATTATGAAAGGTTATTTTACATGATTTCTATTTTTATTTCTATTTCAAAAAAACTATAATTGTCTCCCATATATTCTTTTTTGTCATTTATAATTTTATACTTCAAGGCATAGTCTTTAGAACATGACCTAAAAAAGATTTATCCCATTCAATGTCACATAACCTTAAAATATTTGAAATTATTCTGAATAACATGAAATAATAATCCTAATTTCATTATAATAGTCTCTATTTTATACTATCATTAACATTCGAGGTAAAATTTTTATAACCCATGATACATTAAATAATATATTAAATTGAATTTTATGCCCTCGTTATATATTTTTAAGAAGCATGATATATTAATTATTGATTAATATTACTCCCTTCTTTAATGTATTTTAACTTAGGGACATGATTTCATGAAGAGGTATTGTTCCCTTATTTTAGGGATTTAAATAATTAGGTCTAAATATATGTATTGTTATTATAACCTTATTACATGTTAATAAATTTTATAAAACATAATAAAAAAATATGTGTTTTTATTTTGACTAATTTGGATACATAGAAATACTCCATGAGGGTCAATGTAATCAAACAAAAAACACCTTTTCCATTCAAAATTTTAAAGCAACCCTACAATTCATTATATGATTTTTAAAATATTCCCTGTTGTATTGATTAAAAAATGTTTAGTTTTATTATAGCATTTATAAAAATTACAAGGTATACTTGATCAATTGTGTTTTATCTACTGAGGTGGAATGAAATGTAATTAACTAATATCTAAATGGGTTGTTTTTGGATGTATTATATGAACATTTCCTAAAACTATAAGAGTGTCTCGTTGTAAGAATTTAGGCAATTTTTTTGATGAATTGGGACTATGTCCCACAAATTAATATATATGTTTTTTATAATTCAACAACATGATGGAAAATTTTTGAACGAAACAAAAAATGATTCACCATTAACAAACTGACTATGTAATCATTTAAATTTATTTGTTGTATTTCAAAAAAAATGTGATTGTTTTTTGTAGATATGAAATATAAAAAAATATAGGAAAGTGAGGAATGATGAATCATAGGGGCCTACATCAGTTTGGCAGTAGCATGAATGTGATCAAGGAATTTACATCCTAGAAAAACTATATTGTGATCCACTACAAGTATTTCTCTACTACTACTTCTACCACGGTTATTGGGAACCCACTTCTATCTACCCAGTATAGAGACTCTATTTTAATGTGGTTACCATTAGGGAAGATGATTATATATTTAAAGGATTCATCAACGTACATCATAATCTGAGGATGGGCATGGTTCCTCTAATGCCACCAAGTATACTACTCTATAGAAGATGATAAAGGGGATGTGTCCCTAATTTTAATCTAAATAAACTTGAACTGTCTCTATTTAGATCATTATTTTTTTTTTCTACCGATTTATGGAGGAGGAGAATTCGGTACACATATAGGTCATTTTACAGGAGACTCCATGAAGGGATCTTGCAAAATACATCTAATACTAATACTATATAGACTAATCCATTCTGAGGTTGGATAAAAAGGCTCCCACCATAACCATTATATCTAAATAAATAAGGAAAAGTATTTAGGGACAATTAATCCCTTAACATGAAGAGAATATAATACCTTTACAATTATTGAATCCCCAAATATTTCCTGTAATATTCGAATAGTACACCAATGAAAAATATCTATCACACTTGGATAGAGGCCACAACCGCCCAACAAATATACATTGGTAACACCTCCAACGAATTCCTATATCTTAAGGGGATCCATCCTTCATTAATTTTATAAAAAAAGTCATACATCGATGTCCTCCCCTCGATTGATAGATTATATTCCATGGAGGTTCTACCCATGAATATACAACAGCCAACCACAATATAGGTCTTCCCTATAATGGTATTTCAATCAACTATTGAAGAAGAACTCCCCATGATGATATATCATACTACCACATTTGATTATATCAATATGATAATTTCATCAACAATTGTACTCATTCCCATTAAAAAGATAATCCAAATTTAATTCCTCCCCATTTTTAATTCAATTACCTTGTAGTTTGTTTATCTTAAATTAAATTATACCCATAGAGTAAAGTGAATTAGGGTATTCAAATTCAAAATTACTCCTATTAATGATCCATTACCTTATTTTATAGAAACATATCTCTCTTCCTCACTGATTCTAAATGTAATAAAAGAGCACGACTGAAGAAATTTTCATTTTTAACCCTCACTAGGATATATCCAGGGATATTTTAATAGTTATGTGTCGATATACCAAAATTTAGTATGTTCCCCTCCTAGACACTTTTACAGTGAATACAATGTCAATATTGATTTAGAACTTCACCCTATGAATGCTAAAAATACACATTTATAAGAATGGATCATTGAAAAAACAAGTATGAAAATTTAGTATCACATGTCATGTCAAAAAAACAATCCACACTTTGTTAGTGTTAAAATAATATTCATATTCCTTATATTGATGACCTAAATTTTATCATTTTATTTATTTATCCTACTATATTAATGTGAGACCAAACCTCCCTATTTTCGAATATAGATCTTCATGGAATATCCTCTCAATTCTATTACTCACATTCTCACAGCTATATCTATAACATTATTCTATAACTAATGTTATATAATTTAAGGCTAAGAATAGTTCATGCTTTTTCATAACCCTCTTTGATTATGAAACCATACTTTATTCATTAATGGATGGTAACCTGCAATGAAAATAAATATCTCATAAAAAATAATTCTCTAGCATCACAAACCCCTTTGACAAACATCACTAAAATTGTGATAATATTATTTTTTGTAATTCCCAGACCCCAGTTACCCAGAGTTGGTGCATTATTACATAACATTTTCATGATCACAAAAGATCAAGTCTCAAAAGACCGATTAGTTTAGTATCCTTAGAAACACTAGATACATTCATAAGTCTTACATTACATGATAAAGTAAAAAAACTAAATCAATATAGTATCCATAGTCCACACTAATATCCCCTCATACTATCCCTGTAGGTCATTCATAAAATACTTCTTCACATCCTGTGAAAAATAAAACATAGAAAGAGGTGAGCTTAGATTCTCAGTAAGGATAACAATATAGCAGAATCATTCATAAATAAGCATAAACATTTAAGGCAATGTATAACTAAAACAAAATCCTTTTTAACTTGAACTTCAACATAATATGGAAAATATTAAATGAAATAATTCCATTACTTATTCACATAAACATAATAAATATCAATAACCACTTTCATAATGATGGAATGCATAATGCCAGACTATCATAACCACATAGTCAAGGCCTTGTGCCAAGAATACAAATAAGATTTGGTCAGGGCCTTGTTCCAAGACACTAGTTTGTCTCATGTGACCTACCGATGCATCGAGGATCTATAGAGGTCTCTACCCGTAACCTACTAAGTCCAATGCATTCCTCATATGAACAGGTTTAAACATAACATTAACATTCGTATTAAAAATAGAATATGAAATGTCAATACTTTATCCATAAACCATGAATGGTATAAAAATAACACATCCATAGTCAAACATATCACAAAACCTTCAATACTATATGAAAGTTTTGTATCATAATAAATCAACTTCAAATAAGCTTAAAATCCATCAAAGGATGATGACACAGATGAAATCAAAACTATTTGAGAGAAATATATCTTTTTTTTAAATAATTTTAAAGTCACATAATTATAAAAGAAACCATTTACTTTGGAAATATTCTTATAGGATTGTAAGGGAAGCTTAGATGTTTTTATAATGGTGGAAAATAGTTGCACCTTCTGTATAAGTTAAAAAAAGACATTCATACCTTAATTTTGTCGAAAAGTATAAAAAGAACCTTTTTTCGAAAACGATGGAACGATTCCTTAATAAACATCTTATAGAAAGTAAAACAAGGGTATAAATGACTTTAACCCATATTCTATAAAATAGTAAGAATGTTTTGAAATACATTTTTAAGAAACATGGATGTGGGTGATAAAGAGGTCCAAATAGATAATTATATATAAACAACCTCAAGTAATGTGGAGATTGTGAAATTAACCCTTAACATGTACTTTTCCTTGGTCGAGGGTAGGTTAAAGTCCTTTATAATGGTGAAATAATTGTTATTAAATTATACAAGAATCATATACATTAATATGATATCATATAAGATCTTTTAACATTGCTTTGTTAATAATATTTTAGTATTATCATTGTTTTGTGTGTTAACAGATTCGTTTTCCTTTATATTCATTATTATGTGAGTCATATTCGTTATGGATGAGATGTATCATATTCATATACAGAATTATATCAAGTATTTAAGAATTATTTTTAATCATATAATGAAAATTAGTCTTGAATGGATACGATGGGGAATGAATCTCATCGCGTTGGTGAAGACGGTAATCCATACGTACGCACAAGCAAAAATATCATTCTTTTGATATTAAAATAATATATTATTGGATGGTATATTATATATACAGAATCATTATAATGTTATATTTATTATTTATAGCTATTACACATCATTATAATACCCATCCAAATAATAATGTATTGAATATCAATTACACCACGACGTGGAGACGGTAAGCCGTACATACGCACGTATGGTGACATGTTATTCAAAGGATTGATAGAATAATGAATTTGGATGTACCATATTTATAATAACATCACATTATATATAATATACTGGAGTTATTATTTTAGAATGGAAACAAAAAAGAAAAATGAAGTGGAAGAAGAAAGGAAGTTGAAATAGGTGGTGATATATTTACCTCTTCTACGGTTTCTTCCTTTTGATTTGATCAAAATGGATCCATATAATGGCTTTAGGACTAAATTAAGGCCTATATGATTAATTTAGTAAAGTTTATATTGTATTTTGGTGGAGTTTGTCTGAGCTAAATGGATTTGAAGGTGTGAATTAACGAGAAGGGGGAGTGCCCATTTTATAAGAGGGGTGAGGGGAACCTTAGGGAAAGCTAGAAATAATATTTTATAATAAAATAATTTTCGATTTCTAATGTCTAAAAAAGGGATTATTTAATGGATAAGGTGGGGAGGGGTCTAAAACCACTCAAGAAATAGGTTTTATACAGGTTTGAGTCACTATATTAACTTTATCTTTTAGATTTTACTCGTAGTTAAATAGTTTGACATTTACCTTGTATCTTTGTATATTTATATTTTATAATTAATAAACTTAATATATACTTAAAAGAGACCCCAAAGTGGTTACTTAATGATAAAACTATCATTATATAAGTCCTTTTTCCTATCCTTAGATTTTTAAGAATATAATATCAATTAATAATATAATATTTGTTTAAAAAACTCTTTTATGTCAATTTTAACACTATTGGGTATTTAGTTTTTTCTAAAGTCATAACATCATTATTACTTCTAAAAGATTTCATCTAACCAATCCTAATATGTCATATTAACCTATAAAATTATTGTAACTCATAAAAACTCTCAAATTACATTTATCTGGATATTTATAATATCAATTAGTTTATTATTTTATTAATTAGGTAATTATTGTATCATCATTGTTTAATAAATAAATTAAATGATTTAATGTTTAAAAAATATAAATAAAATACCATTATGTAGTAAATCGTTTTATCTTTCTAATTAATATTTATAGTCGAATATATCTTATATATAACCCTATATTAAAAACGTTTTATTTATTAAACATTGATTTTAACTCTTTTAACTCTTCTTTGAATTAAATAATAATAAATGTCCTAATCTAATCCAAGTGGACCACAGAGGTTCATATATTATTCCTAAGGTTGTTTTTGGTCGAAATATAATTATACAATAGAATTAGGACATTTTTTATGGTAATAATAATATCATTTTTACCCTTAATTACCATATTTACTTTTAACCGTATTAAATAAAAGTAAAAAGTTACTATTTATAAAAAATAATTTTCATCTTATTGAACCACATTTTACTTAATTATATCACCAATGACTCTCGGATATTCGAAATTTCACTCACAGAATCTGTAAAATTGTGTTTTATTTGAATTAGCAAATTTCCCTAGAAGGTGAGTAAAAGATGCTGAAAAGTTCAATAAACTTTTTATTTATCTAAAATTTTTATAAACACACTCCAATGAATTACATTGAACTTATATAGGTATTATGTATCTATTTTGACCTAAAATAAATTTATATAAAATAAAAAATTATTTAAATAAAAAATTCGGATTTAAACTATAACTCAGTGCTTTTCACTATTCATAAAAAATTGATAATTTTCAGAAAAATACCAAAAAATCACCCTAAGCTAATTTTGATATTCCGAATCCAAAAATTATGTCCATTATGAAAGATAAAATTTATAAAAATTCAAAAATTGGCTATTACTATTCATAACGGAAACTTTGATTGGTCGCGGTGTGTTTGAACTCGAAGTTGCGTACAACACACACTATTGTATTATTCAAAGAGAAGCGTACCGTGGAATCTTGGGGTGTTACATTCTCCCATCCTTCAAATAATTTCTTCCTTGAAATTTCTAGAATACTACCTCATGAAAAGACTCAGGTGGTTCCTCATCATATGTTCCTCGGGTTCCCACGTTGCCTCTTCTTTCTTATGGTTTTTCTCCATAGAACATTAACCAGACAAGTCATATGGTTTCTCCGCACTTGATCTCTTATATCAATAATCTTGACATGCTATTCTCAATAAGACAGACCAGGTTCCAGTTCTAATTCCTCATAGGTGAGTACATGCGTTGGGTCAGGCATATATTTTCTCAACAGTGACATGTGGAACACATCGTGAACATTGGAGAGACATGGTGGCATTGCTAAATGGTAAGCTACAGCCCCAATTCATTCTAAAATTTCGAAAGGTCTTATATACTTGGGACTCAATTTTCCCTTCTTACAGAAATGTATAACATCCTTCCATGGAGATACCTTCAAGAAAACATGATCTCCTACCTGAAATTCCAAATCATTCCTTCAGTTATCGGCATATCTCTTCTGCCTACTTTGAGATGCTATGATGTGGGTTTGGATTACCTTCACCTTTTCCATAATTTCCACAAAAAGTTATAGTCCTATGAGTTTTCTTTCACCAACATCATCCCAACAGGTTGTTGTGTGACATCTCTTTCCATATAACACTTCATATGGTGCCATCTGAATACTTTAATGGAAGCTATTATTATAGGAAAATTCTACTAGAGGTAAATATTGATCCCACATACCTTGAAAGTCAAGTGAGCATGATCTCAACATGTCTTCTAAGGTTCTAATAGTCCATTTTTATTGTCCATCAGTTTGGGGGTGGTAAGCTGTGCTCAAACGAAGCTCAATATCTAGGGATTTCTGAAGAATTTTCCAGAATCTTGATGGAAAACGTGGATCATGATCAGAACCAATCGATAGGGGTACTCCATCAAGTCGCAAAACTTCATCAATATATAATCTTGTTAGACATTCAAGTTTTAAATCTTACCTTATAGAAAGACAATGTGTTGACTTGGTAAGACGATCAACAATGACCCATATTGCATCGTTCCTTCTAGGGGTCTTTGGTAGTCCCATGACAATGTCCATCCTAATATTATCCCATTTCCACTCCGGTATGGGGAGAGGTTGCATGACTCCTCTAGGCTGTTTCCTTATATCATTCATTTGTTGAAAAACCATACATCATGACACAAAATCAGAAATTTCCCTCTTCATGTTGTCCCACAAAAAATGTTCCTTCAAATATCTATACATTTTAGTGCTCTCAGGGTGTATAGAAAAATTGAAACTATGAGCATCATCCAACAATTCTCTTTTTAGATCAGGTATATTGGGAACACAAAGTCTCTTCCCAAATCTCAAAATTCTATCTTCATTCACAAAGTCACTCAATCTCCCATCATTCATAGCTTTAATCTTCTTTTGAAACTCTTCATCATCAGTCTAAGAACTCTTTATCCTTCTTAGTAAAGATGTTTTAGCAACCATCTGAAAAAGAATTGATGTTTCACCTTCCATGGTTATTCCCATTTCCATCTATACTATATCCATGAGAATAGGATCCCTTTAAACTCTCATATTGTGAAAAACTCCATGATCCTTTCTACTCAAAGCATCTTCCACCTTGTTTTACTTCCTCAGGTGGTAGTGTATCGTGCAATCATAATCCTTGAGTTGTTCAAGCCATCTCGTTTGCCTCATGGTGAGTTCTATCTGTGAGAAAATATACTTCAAACTCTTGTGATCAGTATAAATATAACATTTTTCACCATAGAGATAGTTTCTCCAAATCATCAAAGCAATGATTACATCTACTAACTCAAGATCATGAGTAGGATAGTTTTTCTCATGAATTTTCAACTGTCGTGATGCATAGGCAATAACCCTATCATTCTGTATAAGGAAAAAACCAAGTCCTTTCTTCGATGCATCACTATAAATAATGAACCCATCACTCCCTGATGGTAGAGTGAATATAGGAGAATTGAATAATCTTCTCTTTAGTTCTTCAAAACATTTTTCACACTCTTTTTTCCAAACAAATTTAACCCCTCTACGCGTGAGCTTTGTTAAAGGGTTAGCCAACTGGGGAAAATTCTAGACGAAACATCGATAATAACCTGCTAAACCAATAAAAATGTGTACCTCCCTTATACTTGTAGGTGATGGCCATTCATGAATTTCCTTAGTCTTTGAAGGATCAACAAAGATCCCATCCTTAGAGACAATATGGCCAAGAAAAGAAATCTCCTGAAGCCAGAAATCACCATTTGTAAACTTCCCATATAATTCATGTCTTCTAAGTGTCTTCAAGATAATGTGCAAGTGATTTTCATGATCTTCGTAGATTTTGGAGCATACCAAGATATCATCAATAAATACCAGTACAAAGGTATCGAGTTATTCATTGAAAAAAGTATTCATTAGATCCATGAAGACAGAGGGTGTATTAGTCAATCCAAAAGGCATTACTGTATACTCATAATTCCTGTACCTGGTTCGAAATGTTGTCTTCAGAATGTCTTCCTTCTTTACACACAACTGATGATATCCAGATCGAAGGTCAATCTTTCAAAAGTATGGAGCTCTATGAATTTGGTCGAATAAATCATCAATGCGAGGTAAGGGATACTTGTTCTTTATTGTTATAGCATTCAACTCCCTATAATCAATGCACAACCTCATAGATCCATATTTCTTCTTGACAAAAAGGACAGGGGCTCCCCATGGCAAAACAATATGGTGAATAAATCCTTTATTACTCAATCCATCTAGTTATTTCTTTAGTTCCACTAATTCCATAGTTGAAATTCTATAAGGGGTCTTTGATATATGCCTTGAACCAGAAATTAAGTCAATGGAAAACTCAATTTCCCGTTCCGTAGGATGTCGAGGTAAATCTTCCGAAAACACATCAACATATTCATTCACAATAGGTACACCCTCAATTTGAACATTCCATTCCTCACCCATAGTTATTTAATTCTCTTCCTCCACAATAATTGAATTTAGTTGAGCTACTGGGGGTGGATATAGATGAGAATCAGGTGGTGATGATTCTGATATAAAGATAAGGTGTTCTTTATCATCATCATCAAAAATCATAACCTCCTTCTTCTAACAATAAATTTTTACATCATGGTCTGAAAGCCAATTCATAACGAGGATTATATCAAATTCAATCATGGGTATGACGATGAGATCAGCAGATAAAGAACATTTATGTGCTCTAATGGGGACTGATTCACAAAACTTTGTTGCAATGATACTTACCTTGGGAGTTTTAACTGACAACTCCATTGTTAAATCAAATTGGAAGTATCTATTTTTTTTAGAAAATAGAGAAGATATGAAATAATGTGACGATCCAGAATCAAATAATGCATGTTCTAAACTTGAGGAAACCATTAAGTTACCTGCCACCACGTCTTTCGGAGCATTTACCTCAGCAGTAGTGATTGAATAAGCTTGGCCTTGATCCCTTCTCCTTTTCTGAGGTATGTTCCCTTGAAACATAGGACATACATTTTCATAATGTCCCATATCCCTATATTCGCAGCATTGAACATCGGTATCTTCTTTCTTCCCTTTTCAATCAAGAGCTTGGTGGACTTTTTCACCACACTTGTAACAGACTCCAATTCCCTTAAAGCAAGTACTGGGGTGTTTCTTACCACATTTACTATAGGATAGATATTCAACTTTTCCATTCTTCTCCTTATTTCCATTTCTACAGTGATCAACAGATCTCTTCTTCTCTTTCCTTGCTTTAAAGTCATAAGACTAAGATAATTATTATTCTATCTTGATATCGCATGAGACAATATCTTCATATGACGATAAGTATTACAAGACTAATGATCTATGGAGAAATGATTTTGACCCATCAAAGAAACGATCAATCTTACTTATTGGGTTATGTATATAATCTATAACATACCTCACTAACCTTGTAAAGTTAGCCTCATATTTTTCGAAATTCTCATCCTCCTTTTGCCCCAGACTCAGAAATTGTCTTTCCATATCTAATCGTTGGTCACAAGGAAATTATTTTTCTAGGAAAATCTCTTCAAACACCCTCCATTACATATTTGATACTTCATCATCATCCTTAGTGTTTGGAATCAATGACAACCATTGATCAGCATGTCCAGTGAGGCGGTAAACTGCCATGATAACATTTTCCCTTTACTTACTCCCCAAGGCAACAAATATTTTCTCTAAGGAATTTATCCATTGCTCAGTTACTAATGGATTTGTACACCCATTTAATGTTGGTGTTTGTTGCCTCATGAAGTGACCTAACATTGATCCTCCGCGATGTGGATCTGGGTGCCCCATACGGGTAAGGTTATTATTCATAACATGAGCGAGTTTTCCCAGTATGGTGATAAGTTGATCAACACCTGTGGTATCACCAGCTCCACTATAATTATTTTGAGCATGAGGGAAATACCTACATGGAGTGAGTGCATTTATACGGTTCCCATTCCTTCTTAAAATGTGCCATTTCTAAAAAATGGCATAAACTAGATTAGTTTATGAATCGAAATTCATAATTCCGAACTTGTAAAATACATAACATAAATTGAACAGTTAATGGATATAATCCATAATCACATAAAATGTTTTCTTTAAGGAATTATATACTCATAAACCCTTCATAATGGTTTATAAAGAAAATGAGAATTATCCTAAGAATATTTGTAACGCCCCGACCCCAGTTACCTAGAGTCGGTGAATTATTACATAACATTGGCATGATCACAAGAAAGATCAAATCTCGAAAGACCGACTGGTTTAGTAGCCTTGGAAACAATAGATATATTCATAATGTTTTACATTACATCATAAAGTGAAAAACTACAACAATAACATATTGTCTCCATAGTCCACACTATTCTCCCCTCATAATATCCCTAAAGCTTATTGATAATTTACTTCTTCACATCCTGGGAAAAAAAAATAGTAAAGGGGTGAGCTCAAATGCCCAGTAAGGATAACAATATAGTAGAAACATTCATAAATAAGAATAACCATTTAATTTAGTGTATAACTAAAACAAAAGCCTTTTAAACTTGAACTTCAACATAGTATGGAAAAAATAAAATGAAATAATTCCATTTACTTATTCACATGGATATTCTACTAATCGAATAATCAAATGAAATATCAATAACCACTTTCATAATGATGGAATGCATAATGCCAGACTATCATAACCACATAGCCAAGGCCTCGTGCCAAGACTACAAATACGATTTTTCCAAGGCCTTGTGCCAAGACACTAGTTTGTCTCATGAGACATACCGATGCATCGAGGAGCTATAGCGGGCTCCCCCTATCATATATTAAGTCCAATGCATTCCCATATGAAAATGTTTAAATATAACATAAACATTCGTATTAAAACTAGCATACGAAATGTCAATACTTTCACCATAAACCATGAATGGTATAAAAATAGAACATCCACAAAGAAACATATCACAAAACCTTCAATACAATATAGAAGTTTTGTATCATAATAAATCAAATTCAAATAAGCGTAAAATCCATCAAAGGATGTTGACATAGATGAAATGAAAACTCTTTTTAGATAAATATCTCTTTCTATTTTGAAATCATTTATAAGTCATATATTTATAAAATAAAAAATTTTCTTTGAAAATATTCTTATAAGATTGTAAGGGAAGCTTCGACAATTTTATAACTGTGGAAAATAGCCGCACCCACCGTATAAGTTTAAAAAACATTCTTACCTTAATTCTGTCGAAAAGGTTAAAAAGTACCTTGTTTGGAAAATGACGGAAAGATTCCTTTATAACCCACTAATAAAAGTCAACAAGGGTATAAATGAATTTAAACCATATTCTAGTAAATAGTAAAAATGTTTTGAAATACATTTTTAAGAAACATGGATGTGGATGATAATGAAGATCCCAGTAGATTATTACGTATAAACAACCTCGGATAATGAAGAGATTGCGAAATAAACCCTTACCTTGTACTTTTCCTTGGTTGGGGGTAGGTTAACCTCCTGTATAATGGTGAGATAATTGTTATTAATTTATACAAGAATCATATACATTAATTTGATACCATATATGATCTTTTAACATTGATTTTCTAATAATATCTTAGTATTATCGTTGTTTCAGGTCTTAACTTACTCGTTTTATTTTATATGTTTTGTTACGTAAGCCATGTTTGTTATTGATACATTGTATCATAATCATATCCAGAATGATATAAAGTCCTTAAATACTATTATTAATCATAAAATGAGAATTATAATTGAATGGATACGATGGACAATGAACCTCATCGCGTTCGTGGAGACGGTAGTCCGTACGTACGCACGAGCGACAATATCATTCTTTTGATATTAAAATAATATATAATTGGATGGTATATCATATATAAAGAATCATTATCATGTTATATTTATTATTTATATGAGTTAAACATCATTATTATACCCATCCAAATAATAATTTATTGAATAACAATTACACCACGACGTGGAGACGGTAAGCCGTACGTACGCACGTATGGTTACATGTTATTCAAAGGATGGATATAATAATGAATATGGTTGTACCATATTTATAATAACATCACATTATATATAAGTTATTGGAGTTATTATTTTAGAATGGTAATAACAAATGAAGAAGAAGTGGAATAAGAAAGGAACTTGGAAAAGGGTGGTGAAATCATTACCTCTTCTTCGGGTTCTTCCTTTTGATTTGATCAAAAGGGCTCTTAGGTTGGCTTTCTGACTAAAGGAAGGACTCTAGGATGAAGTGATCTAATTTTAGAGAGTATTTGGGCAGAGTTTTTCTGAACCAAAAGGCTTTTAAGGTGTGAATTAAAGAGAAGGGGGAGTGCCATTTTATAAGAGGGGTGAGGGGAACCTTTGGAAAAGCAAGAAATATTATTTTATAATAAATTCATATTCGGTTTCTAATGGCTCCAAAGAGTATTATTTAAATTTTAAGGTGGGGAAAGGTCTAAAACCACTCAACCAATAGAATTTAGACAGGTTTCGGTCATTATACTAACCTTATCTTTAAGTATTAACTCTTAGTTAATTAGTTTCACTTTTACAATGTCTCATTGTATTTTTATATTATATGGTTAATAAACATATTATATACATCAAATAGACCCCCAAGTGGTCCATTAATGATACACCTATCATGATATAAGTCTCTTGTCCGAACCTTAGATTTTTAGTAATTTAATATCAATTAATAATATAATATTTGTTTTAAAAACTCTTTTATGTCAATTTTGACACTATTTAATAATTGATTTTTGTAAAACTCATAACAGAATGATTACCTTTAACAAAGTTAATTAAATCATTAATAACATGTCATATTAACCTATAAAATTAGTTTAATTCATAAAAGGTCTCAAATTATATTTATTTGGGTATCTACAATATCAATCATTTTAATTTTTTACTATTCTGGTAATTACTGCATCACCATTGTGTCATAAATAAATTAAATTATTTAATGTCTAAAAATTATAAATAAAATACCATTATGTAGGAAATATTGTTAGATTTATAATGAATATTTATAGTCGAAAATCAAACATATATAATCCTATGTAAAAAATTTTTTTCTAAAAGATATATGCTTGTGTCATTTTTGTATCCATTTTAACTTAACTAAAATAAAGTGTCCTTATCACTTACAAGTGGCACCATGGGGTCCAAAATAGAACCAAATATGACCATGGTCGGACATGTATCAACCAATAAGGTTAGGACACGTTTTAGGGTAATTTTTTATTATTATAATATTATTTTTTTAACCCTTATTTACCGGATTTACCCTTTAACCATGGTAAAAAAAATATTTATCGAAGTAATTATTAAAAATGTATAAAAGTAAAACATTCCTATTTATACAATTTGAACATCCTGATTCCAAATATGGAATCCATTTTTCCAAATTCAAAACACAGAAGTGGCAGAAATTAATTTAAAATTAATTCTCGTTGTCAAAACAAAAAGCGTGTTTTTAAGATATAATAATTATCAAAAGATTGATACTTGTTTATGTTTGGTGTAATTGTGAAATTATGTCCAATGACCAATATTGTATTAAATGGTAAAAATATATTCTAAATATACTTTAAAATCACTCAAATTCATAATTTATCACTATTGATTATTTTGATTTAAAAAGTTGTATTTAATTAAAATTTAGTAATTTTCACTATTCATCAAAATATTAAAGTTATCCGAAAAGTACCAAAATTTCATATTAGGCTATATTCGATACTCCGAATCGAAAAATGAAGTCCATTTTGAGAGGTAAAATCTATAAAATTTTAAAAAGTAGTTATTATTATTCATAACGTCTAGTTTGATCGGTTGTGGTGTGTGTTAGAACTCGATGTTGCGTACAACACATGCTATTGCATTATTCAAAGAGAAGCGTATTGTAAAAGCTTGGGGTGTTACATTCTTCCCTCCTTCAAATAATTTCATCCTAGAAATTTCTAGAATACTACCGCATGAAAAGACTCGGGTGGTTCTTCATCATAAGTTCCTCGGGTTCCCACGTTGCCTCTTCCATCTTATGGTTTGTCCACAAAACTTTTACCAGACGCATTGTCCGGTTTCTCAGTACATGTTCTCTCGTATCAATAATCTTGACGGGTTCTTCGCAATAAGACAGATCGGGTTCGAGTTCTAATTCCTCATAGGTGAGTACATGCATTGGGTCAGGCTTGTATTTCCTCAACAGAGATACGTGGAATACATCGTAATCTTTGGAGAGACTTGGCGGAATTGCCAATCGGTAAGCTACATCCCCAATTCATTCTATAATTTCTAAATGTCCGATGTACCTGGGAACCAATTTACCTTTCTTACCAAAACGTATGACTCCCTTCCATGGAGATGCCTTCAGGAAAACATGATCACCGACTTGAAATTCCAAATCCTTCCTTCGATTACCAGCATAGCTCTTCTACCTACTTTGAGCTACTTTGATGTGATTTTGGATTACCTTCACCTTTTCCATTGATTCCTCCACCAGTTCTGGGCCTATAAGTTTTCTTTCCCCAAAGTCATCCCAACAGGTTGGTGTACGACATCTCTTTCTGTATAACGCTTCATATGTTGGGATCTGAATACTCGAATGGAATCTATTGTTATAGGAAAATTATACCAGAGGTAAATATTGATCCCACATACCCTGAAAGTCAAGTGAGCAGGATCTCAACATGTCTTCTAAGGTTTGAATAGTTCGTTATGATTGTCCTTCTGTTTGAGGGTGGTAGGCAGTGATCAAAATGAAGTTCAGTATCCAAGGCTTTCTGAAGACTTTTCTAGAATCTTGAAGTAAAACAGGGATCACGATCAGAAACATTCGATAGGGGTACTCCATGAAGTCTCACAACTTCATCAATATATAGTCTTGCTAGACGTTCCAGTGGTAGATCTTCTCTTATAGCAAGAAAATTTGCTGACTTGGTAAGACGATCAATAATGACCCATATTGCATCGTTCCTTCTAGGAGTCTTTGGTAGCCCCATGACAAATTCCATAGTAATATTGTCCCATTTCCACTCTGGTATGGGAAGAGGTTGCATGACTCTTCCTGGATGTTTCCTTCCAGCATTCACTTGTTGAAAAACCATACATCTCGACAAAAATCAGAAATCTCCCTCTTCATGTTGTCCCCCCAAAAATGTTCCTTCAAATCTCTATACATTTTGGTGCTCCTAGGGTGTATAGAGAAATTGGAACTATGAGCATCATCCAACAATTCCCTTTTTAGATCAGGTATATCGGGAACACAAATTCTCTTCCCGAATTTCAAAATTCCATCTTCATACACAAAGTCTCTCAATCTCCCATCATTCACAGCTTTAATCTTCTTTTGAAAATCTTCATCATGGTTCTGATAAATCTTAATCCTTTATAGTAAAGATGGTTTGGCAACCATTTGAAATAGAATTGATGTTTCACCTTCCCTAGTTATTCTCATGTCCATCTTCACTAGATCCATGAAAATTGGATCCCTTTCAATTCTCATATTGTTTAAAACTCCATGGTCATTTCTGCTCAAAGCATCTTCCACCTTGTTTGCCTTCCCCGGGTGGTAGTGTATCATGCAATCATAATCCTTGAGTAATTAAAGCCATCTCCTTTGCCTCATGTTGAGTTCTTTTTGTGAGAAAATATACTTCAAACTCTTGTGATTAGTATAAGCCTCACATTTTTCACCATAGAGGTAGTGCCTCTATATCTTCAAATCAAAGATCACAGCTGCTAACTCAAGATCATGATTAGGATAGTTTTGCTCATGAATTTTCAACTGTCGTGATGCATAGGCAATTACCCTATCATTCTGCATAAGGACACAACCAAGTCCTTTCTTCGATGCATCACTATAAATAACGAATCCATCATTCCCTGATGGTAGAGTTAATATAGGAGCATTGACTAATATTCTATTCAGTTCTTATAAAAATTCATCACACTCTTTTTTCCAAACAAATTTAACCCCTTTACGTGTGAGCTTCGTTAATGGGTTATCCAATCGAGAAAAATTCTAGACGAAACGTCGATAATAAGCTGCCAAACCAATAAAACTGCATACCTCAGTTATACTCGTAGGTGCTGGCCATTCATTGATTGCCTTGGTCTTAGAAGGATAAACAAAGATTACATCTTTAGAGACAATATGGCCAAGAATAGAAATCTCATGAAGCCAGAATTCACACTTTCTAAACTTCCCATATAATTCATGTCTTCTCAGAGTCTTCAAGATAATGTGCAAGTGAACTTCATGGTCTTCGTATCTTTTGGGGTATACCAAGATATCATCAATAAATACCACCAAAAATTCATTGAGATATTCCTTGAAAACTCTATTCATCATATCCACGAATACAGAGGGTGCATTAGTCAATCCGAAAGGCATTACAGTAAACTAGTAATTCTCATACCTGGTTCAAAATGCTGTCTTCGGAATGTCTTCCTTCTTCACACACAACTGATGGTATCCAGATCGAAGGTCAATCTTTGAAAATTATTGAGCTCCATGCAGTTTTTCATATAAATCATCATTGCGAGGTAGGGGATATTTGTTCTTTATTTTTATAGCATTGATCTCCCTATAGTCGATACATAACCTCATAGATCCATCTTTTTTGAACAAAAAGAATAGGGGCTCCCCATGGAGAAAAATTAGGGAAAATAAATCCTTTATTACTCAATTCCTCTAGTTGTTTCTCTAGTTCAACTAATTCTACAGTGGCTATTCTATAAGGGATCTTCGATATAGGCCTTGATCCAAGAATTAAATCAATGGAAAACTCAGCTTCTCGTTCTGGAGGATGTCCAGGTAAATCTTCCGGAAATACATCTACATATTCTTTCACAATAGGTACATACTCTATTTGAACATTCCTTTCCTCACCCACAGTCATTTCATTCTCATCCTCCCCAATAATTGAATTTAGTTGAGCTACTGGGGGTGGATCTAGATAAGAATTAGGTGGTGACGATTCTGCTCTACAGATAAGGTGTTCCTTATCATCATCATCAAAAATCGTAACCTCATTCTTCTTACAATAAATCTTTACATCATAGTCCGAAAGCCAATCCATACTGAGGATTATATCAAAATCAATCATCAGTATGATGATGAGATCAGAAGATAAAGAACATTAATGTGCTCTAATGGGGACTGATTCACAAAACTTTGTTGAAATGATACTTCCCTTATGATTTTTAAATGAAAAATCCCTCGTTAAATCAAATTGGAAATATCTAATTTTCTTAGAAAACTGGGAAGATATAAAACAATGCGATGATCCAGAATCAAATAATGCATTTACTAAACTTGGGGAAACCATTAAATTACCTGCCACCACGTCTTTTGGAGCTTATACCTCAACAGTAGTGATAACAAAAGATTGGCCTTGATCCTTGGCCTTTTCTGAGGTAATTTCCCCTGAAGAATAGGACATTCATTTTCATAATGTCCCATATCCCTGCAATTGTAGAACTAAACATTGGTAACTTCCTTCTTCCCTTTGCAATCACGAGCTTGGTGGCCTTTTTCACCACATTTTTAACAGACCCCCATTCCCTTCAAGCAAGTACCAGGGTGTTTCTTCCCAAATTTACCACAGGATGGATATTCAACCTTTCCCTTCATCCCCTTATTTCCATTCCCAGATTTATCAGAAGATCTCTTCGTCTCTTGCTTTGCTTTAAAGTCATAAGACTTAGAAATTATTTTTCTGTCTTGATAGCACATGAGACAATGTCTTAGTACGACGAGAAGGATTGTGAGACTGATGCTCGACGTAGAAATGGTTTTAACCCATCAAAGAAACGATCAATCTTAATTCTTGGGTTACGTATATAATATCCATCCTACCTTGATAACCTTGTAAAGTTAGCCTCATACTTTGCGACATTCTCATCCTCCTTTTGTCTCAGACTCATAAATTGCCCTTCCATATCTGCTCGATGGTCACGAGGAAAGTATTTTTCTAAAAACAGATCTTTGAACTCCCTCTATTCCATATTTGATACTTCATCATCTTCTTTTGTTTTTTTAATCAATGACCACCATTGACCAGCATCTGCAGTGAGGCGGTAAACTGCCATGATAACTTTTTCCCTTTCACTACTCCCCAAAGCCTGAAATATTTTCTCTAGGGAATTTATCCATTGCTCAGATACTAAAAGATTTGTACTCCCATTGAACGTTGGTGTTTGTTGCCTCATGAATCGATCTAACATTGATCCTACACACTGCGGATCAGGGTACTCCATACGGGAAAGGTTATTATTCATAACCTGAGTGAGTTGTCCCAGTATGGTGATTAGCTGATCGGCACCAGTTGCATCACCAGCTCCGCTATAATTATCTTGAGCAGGAGGGAAATCCCTACATGGAGTGCATGCATTGATACGGTTTCCATTTCATCCACTAGGCGCCATTTTTAAAAAAATGGCATAAACTAGATCAGTTTATGAATCATAATACATAATTCCATACTTATAAAACACTTGACATAAATTGAACTATTTATGGATATAATCCATAATCATAAAAATGTTTTCTTTGAGGAAGTATATACACATAAACCATTCATAATGCATTGTAAAGAAAATGAGAGTTATCCTAAGCATATCCCCCGGGAGTGTCATAACCAAGAGTGCAGCAAGGCCCGTTGTCGTGCACCAGTTCCCGTTCGAGTCTAGCTCAAAGTGGTGTTTTCGGGTTTTACCCCTAGGTACATCTGTGCCAGACCCGCCTCTACCTACTCGTATCCAGACAGGGATGTATTGCTCGGAAAACTCACAAAATCTCTACAATACCAAAATTCTAGGATATTATTATATACTAATCCTCAAAGTCCATATTAAATCTATGTGCTCTAATTAGAGTTTATCTAAATCTAGCTTCCAAGGTTTGTACTAAACTTCCTCTGATACCAACTGTAACTCCCCGACCCCAGTTACCTAGAGTCGGTGCATTATTACATAACATTGGCATGATCACAAGAAAGATCAAATATCAAAAGACCGATTGGTTTAGTAGCCTTGGAAACACTAGATATATTCATAAAGTTTTAAATTACATCATAAATTGAAAAACTACTTCAACAACATATTGTCTCCATAGTCCACACTATTATCCCCTCATAATATCCCTGCTGGTCATTCATAATTTACTTCTTCACATCCTGGAAAAAATAAAACATAGAAAAGGGGTGAGCTCAAATGCCCAGTAAAGATAATAATATAGCGGAAACTTTTATAAACAAGAATAAACATTTAAGGCAGTAAATAAATAAAACAAAAGCCTTTTATACTTGAACTTCAACATAGTATGGAAAAAATAAAATGAAATAATTCCATTTACTTATTCACATGGATATTCTACTAATCGAATAATCACATGCAATATCAATAACCACTTTCATAATGATGGAATGCATAACGCAAGACTATCATAACCACATAGCCAAGGCCTCGTGCTAAGAATACAAATAATATTTTGCCAAGGCCTTGTGCCAAGACACTAGTTTGTCTCATGAGACCTACTTATGCATCTAGGAGCTATAGCGGGCTCGACCCATCACATATTAAGTCCAATGCATTCCCATATGAAAAGGTTTAAACATAACAAAAACATTTGTATTAAAACTAGCATACGAAATGTCAATATTTTCACCATAAACCATGAATGGTATAAAAGTAGCACATCCACAGTCAAACATATCACAAAACCTTCAATACAATATAGAATCTTTTTATCATAATAAATCACCTTCAAATAAGCGTAAAATCCATCAAAGGATGTTGAGATAGATGAAATCAAAACTCTTTTTAGAGAAATATCTCTTTCTATTTTGAAATAATTTAAGAGTCATATATTTATAAAATAAAACATTTTCATTGAAAATATTCTTATAATCTTGTATGGGAAGCTTCAAAGATTTTATAACGGTGGAAAATAGTCGCACCCGCCGTATAAGTAAAAAAAACATTCATACCTTAATTCTGTCGAAAAGGTTAAAAAGCACCTTGTTTGGAAAATGATGGAAAGATTCCTTTATAAACCACTTATAAAAGTCAACAAGGGTATAAATTAATTTAAACCATATTATACTAAATAGTAAAAATGTTTGAAATAAATTTTAAAGAAACATGGATGTGGATGATAAAGATGATCCCAGTAGATTATTACGTATAAACAACCTCGGATAATAAAGAGATTGCGAAATAAACACTTACCTTGTACTTTTCCTTGGTTGGGGGTAGTTTAACCTCCTGTATAATGGTGAAATAATTGTTATTAAATTATACAATAATCATATACATTAATATGATATCATATATGATCTTTTAACATTGATTTGTTAATAATATCTTAGTATTATCGTTGTTTCGGGTGTTAACTTACTCATTTCATTTTATATGTTTTGTTATGTAAGACATGTTTGTCATGGATAGTTTGTATCTTAATCATATCCATAATTATATCAAGTCCCTATATACTATTATTAATCATCAAATGAGAATTATACTTGAATGGATACGATGGAGAATGAATCTCATCGCGTTCGTGGAGACGATAGTCCGTACGTAGGCACGACCGACAATATCATTCTTTTGATATTAAAATAATATATAATTGGATGTTATATCATATATACATAATAATTATCATGTTATATTTATTATTTACATGAGTTAAACATTATTATTATACCCATCCAAATAATAATTTATTGAATAGCAATTACACCATGATGTGGAGACTGTAAGTCGTACGTACGCACGTATGGTGACATTTTATTAAAAGGATGGATAGAATACTGAATATCGTTGTACCATATTTATAATAACATCGAATTATATATAATATAATATAGTTATTATTTTATAATGGTAATAAAAAAGAAAGAATAAGTGGAAGAAGAAAGGAACTTGGAAAAGGGTGGTGAAACCATTACATCTTCTTCGGGTTCTTCCTTTTGATTTGATCAAAAGGGCTCTTAGGTTGGCGTTCTGACTAAAGGAAGGCCTCTAGGATGAACTGAGGGAAGTTGAGAGAGTATTTGGTCAGAGTTTGGATGAACCAAAAGGCTTTTATGGTGAGAATTAAAGAGAAGGGGGAGTTCCCTTTTATAAGAGGGGTGAGGGGCACCTTTGGAAAAGCTAGACATATTATTTTATAATAAATTCATATTCTATTTTATAATGGCTCCAAAGTGTATTATTTAAATTTTAAGGTTGGTATAGGTCGAAAACCACTCAACCAATATAATTTATACAGGTTTGGGTCATTATACTAACCATACCTTTAAGTATTAACTCTTAGTTAATTAGTTTCACTTTTACAATGTCTCTTTGTATTTTCATATTATATTGTTAATAAACATACTATATACATCTAAAAGACCCCCAAGTGGTACATTAATGATAACCCTATAATGATATAAGTCTCTTGGATGAACCTTATATTTTTAGGAATTTAATATCAATTAATAATATAATATTTGTTTTAAAAACTCTTTTATGTCAATTTTGAAACTATTCAATAATTGATTTTTTTTTTGAAAATCATAACAGAATGATTACTTCAAAAAAAGTTAATTAAATAATTCCTAACATTCCATATTAACCTATAAAATTAGTGTAATTCATAAAAAGTCTCAAATTATATTTATTTTGGTATCTACAATATCAATCATTTTAATTTTTCAGTATTATGGTAATTACTGCATCACCATTGTGTCATAAATAAATTAAATTATATAATGTTTAAAAATTATAAATAAATTACCATTCTCTAGGAAATCGCATTGTCTTTATAATGAATATTTATAGTATAAAATCCAACATATATAACCCTAGGTAAAATTGTTTTTCTAAAAGATATATGCATGTGTCATTTTTGTATTCATTTTAACATAATTAAAATAAAGTGTCCCTATCACTTACAAGTGGCACCATGGGGTCCAAAATCGACCCAAAGATGCTCATGGTCGGAAATGTATCAACCAACAAGTTTAGGACATGTTTTAGGGTAATTTGGTATTATTATAATATTATTTGTTTAACTCTTATTTACCGGATTTTCCCTTTAAACATGGTAAATAAAATATTACCGAAGTAATTATTCAAAATGTCTAAAAATAAAAGTTACCTATTTACATAATTTAAACATCCTGATTCCAAATATGGAATCCATTTTTTCAAATTCAAAACACATAAATGGCAGAAATTAATTTAAAATTAATTCCCGTTGTCAAAACAAAAAAGCGTGTTTTTAAGATATAATAACTATCAAAAGATTGATACTTGTTTATGTTCGGTTTAATTGTGAAATTATGTCCAATGACCAAAATTGTATTAAATGGTAAAAATATATTCTAAATATACTTTAAAACCACTCAAATTAATAATTTATCACTATTAATTCTTTTGATTAAAAAGTTGTTTTTAATTAAAATTTAGTAATTTTCACTATTCATCAAAATATTAATGTTATCCGAAAACTACCAAAATTTTACCTTAGGATAAATTCGATACTCCGAATCCAAAAATGAATGTCATTTTGAGAGATAAAATCTCTAAAATTTTAATGATTAGGTATTACTATTCATAACTGCAAGTTTGATCGGTTGTGGTGTGTGTTAGAACTCGGTGTTGCATACAACACACGCTATGGCATTATTCAAAGAGAAGCGTACCGTAGAAGCTTGGGGTGTTACAATATCCCCCAGGAGTGTCGTAACCAAGAGTGCAGCACAAACCATTGTTGTGTACAAAGATACCCCGGGTCAAGCCCGAAACTCATTGTCAAAGTTTTCACTCCTAGGTACATTTGTGCCAAAGTTGCCTCTACCTGCGTGTATCCAGACAGGGATGTATTGCTCAGAAAACAAACAAAATCACTAAAATGCCACAATTCTATGATTTTATTCAATACTAATCCTCAAAATTCATCATTGGGTTATGTGCTCTAATCAATTTTTATCTAAATCTAGTTTCTAAGGTTTTTACTAAACATCCTATGATACAAACAGTAGCGCCCTGACCCCAGTTACCCAGAGTCGGTGCATTATTAAATAACATTGTCTTGATCCCAAAAGATCTAGTCTCTAAAGACCGATTAGTTTAGTTGCCTTGGAAACACTAGATACTTTCATAAGTATTACATTACATGATAAGGTGAAAAACTCAAACAACATATTTTCGATAGTCCACACTCATATCCCCTCAGAATATCCCGGTAGGTCAGTCATAAAATATGACTTCACATCATGGGAAAAATAAAACATAGAAAGGGGTGAGATAAGATGCTCAGTAAGGATAACAATATAGCGGAAACTTTCACAAATAAGCATAAACATTTAATTCAATGTTTAAATAAAACAAAATCCTTTTAAACATCATCTTCAGCATAATATGGAAAAAATAAAAAGAAATAATTCCATTTTACTTTTTCAAATGGATATTCTACTAGTCGAATAATCACATTAAATATCAATAACCACTTTCATAACGATGGAATGCATAATTCCAGACTATCATAACCACATAGTAAAGGACTTGTTCCAAGAATACAAATAAGATTTTTTCATGGCCTTGTGCCAAGACACTAGTTTGTCTCATGAGACCTACCAATGCATCAAGGAGCTATAACGGGATCCACCCGTCACTTACTAAGTCCAATGCATTTTTCATATGAACAGTTTTAAACATAACATAAATATTCGTATTAAAACTAGCATATGAAAGGTCAATACTTAATCCATAAACAATTAATGGTATAAAAATAACACATACACAATCAAAAATATCACAAAACCTTCAATACTATATGGAAGATTTGTATCATAATAAATCAACTTCAAATAAGCTTAAAATCCATCAAAGGATGTTGACCTAGATGAAATCAAAACTATTTGAGAGAAATATCTATTTTTTTATATCATTTAAAAGACACATAATTATAAAAGAAAACATTTACTTTGCAAATATTATTATAGGCTTGTAAGGGAAGCTTCGAGGATTTTATAAAGGCGGAAAATAGCCACACCCGCCGTATAAGTTAAAAAAAGACATTCATACCTTAATTTTGTCGAAAAGGTTAAAAACAACCTTCTTTGGAAAACGAAAGAAAGATTCATTTATAAAAATATTATAAAAAGTAAAAATGGGTATAAATGACATTCACCCATAGTCTATAAAATAGTAATAATGTTTTGAAATATAGTTTTATGAAACATGGATGTGGATGATAAAGAGGTCCCAGTAGATAATTACATATAAACAACGTCGGATAATGAAGAGATTGTGAAATTAACCATTACCATGTACTTCTCATTAGTCAATGGTAGGTTAAACTCACGTATAATGGAGAAATAAGTGTTATTAAATTATACAATAATCATATAAATTAATATGATATCATATATGATCTATTAACATTGCTTAGTCAATAATATTTTAGTATTATCATTGTTTCTGGTGTTAACAGATTCATTTTCCTTTATATTCTTTGTTATTTGAGTCATATTTGTTATAGATGAGATGTATATTATTAATATAAAGAATTTTTTCTAGTCTTTAAACATTATTTTTAATCGTCTAATGAAAATTACTCTTGAATGGATACGATGGGGGAATGAATCTCATCGCGTTCGTCGAGACGGTAATCCATACGTACACACAAGTGAAAATATCATTCTTTTGATCTTAAAATAATATATAATTGGATGGTATATCCTATATAAAGAATCATTATCATGTTATATTTATTATTTGAATGAATTACACATCATTATTACACCCATCCAAATAATAATGTATTGAATAACAATTACCCCACGACGTGGAGACGGTAAGCCGTATATATGCACGTATGGTGACATGTTATTCAAAGGATGGATAGAATAATTAATTTGGTTGTACCATATTTATAATAACATAACTTTTTATAGAAAATAAATGTGTTATTATTTTATAATGGAAACAACAAAGAAAAAGGAAGTGGAAGAAGAAAGGAATTTGAAAGTGGTGGTGTGATATTTACCTCTTCTTCGGGTTCATCTTTTTAATTTGATCAAAACGGATCCATAGGATGGCTTTATGACTAAAGGAGGGCCTCTATGATAATGTTATAATAGTTGAGAGGGTATTTGGGTAGAGTTTGGCCAATAAAAATGGATTTGAATTTTTGAATTAGTGGGGAGGGGTATTTACCTTTTATAAGAGGGGTAAGGGGAACCTTAGGAAAAGCTAGAAATATTATTTTATAATAAAATAACTTTCGGTTTCTAATGGCTCAAAAAGGGATTATATAAAGTACAAGGTGGGGATGAGTGGATAACCACTCAACCAATAGGTTTTAGATAGGTTTGGGTTACTATATTAAATTTATTATTTAGATTTAACTCTTAGTAAAATAGTTTGACATTTACCATGTATCTTGGTATGTTTATATTATATAGTTAATAAACATAATTTATACTTCCTAGAAACCCCCAAGTGGATTATTAATGATACACCTATCATTATATATTTCCTTTGGCCAAACAATAGATTTTTAAGAATATAATATCAATTAATAATATAATATTTGTTTTAAAAACTCTTTTATGTCAATTTTGACAGTATTGGGTATTTTGTTCTTGCTAAATTCATAACAGCATTATTACTTCGAAACCAATTCAAATAACAAATCATAATATGTAATATTAACCTAGAAATTGAGAGAAATACATATAATGTCTCAAATTAAATTTATTTGGATATTTATAATATCAATTATTTTATTATTTTATTAATTAGGTAATTACTCCATAATCATTGTGTCATAAATAAATTAAATTTTTTAATGTCTAAAAACTATAAATAAATACCATTATGTTGGAAATAGTTTTATCTTTTTTATTAATATCTATAGTCGAAGTTATCTTATGTATAACCCTATATTATTAATGTTTTAGTTATTAAACCTAGATTTTAACTCTTTTAATTCTTCTTTGAATTAAATAATAATAAATATCCTAATCTAATCCAAGTGGACCAAAAAGGTTCATATTTTATTCCAATTGTTTATTATGTTCGAATTATACTTATCCAATAGAATTAGGACAAGTGTTAGGGTAATAATTATATCATTTAACCCTTAATTACCCTATTTAATTTTAACCGTGGTAAATAAAAGTAAAAAGTTATTAATCACAAAAAATATTTTCATCTTATTGAACCAAATTTTACTTACTGATGTCAACTGTGTCACTTGGATTTTTGAAATTCCACCCACATAATCTGTAAAATTATGTTTATGTGAATTTTCAAATTTCTCTAGGAGGTGAGTAAAAGACAGTGAAAAGTTCAATAAAATATTTATGTATCTAAAATTATTATAGACTGACTCCAATGAATTAAATTGAACTTATATAGGTATTATGTATCTATTTTGACCTAAAATAAATTTAAACAAAATAAATAATTATTTAAATAAAAAATTCGGTTTAAAACTATAACTACGTGTTTTTCACTATTCATCAAAATTTGAATTTTTTCATAAAATTACCAAAAATTCACCCTAAGATAATTTCGATATTCTGAATCCAAAAATGAAGTTTATTTTGAATGATAAAATTTAAAAAATTTCAAAAATTCGGTATTACTATTCATAATGACTACTTTGATTGGTCGTAGTGTGTTAGAACTCGAAGTTGCATAAAACAAACGCTATTGTATTATTCAAAGAGAAGCATACCATGGAAGCTTGGGGTTTTGCATAAATTGAATAAACACTAAACTACAACCTAAACTCTAATGATTTAATAATTAAAAATGAAATAAATTAAATAAAATTCATAATGATAATGTAATAAAGCTCTATATTCTTTTAAATGTTTTGAGAATATTACTATTTTTTCTTCCAAAAATTTATAAAGGTAATTTTTGTATATTTTTAGTTTTCATATAATTTTTTAATGAATTATTGTAACATTTACTGTATGTGTTAGGCCCAAGTTGTGTTTTGGTTTTATTTTCTAACAATAAATTACTATGTTTATGGAATAAAGTATGTTGGGAAATTTGATGGATGCGAATCTGGATTGAAGAAATATTTTAATTGAATCTAAAAGTTTACTGATAGAATGTCAAATGTTTCTAGAAATCATATTCAATATCATAATCATGAATAAGTTTGTTAGAGAAATGTTTTTCTACTAAATAAGAAGATGTAAAAAAACTCACATCACTTTTTATTTGGTAAAATTTGGACTGTCCATTGTATTATGAGAATTGGGCTCAAAATTCATGTAAATTTCCATTGTATTTGGGGGAAGCTGCCTATAATAAAAGTTTCTTCAGATTAAAATATAATTTTAAATGAAAAGATCTATCTTATTGAGAATGTATGTTGCTCAAAGTAAATGGTTACCATATTCACCCTTAATTTAGTATGACAGGTGAAATCGTAATGGTTATGAATTAGAGTCACATGACTATGATAAATATAATGTGACTATGCTTTGCAGATATTTGACTTTTCATAAATCATAAGTATACTATGAATATTATGATACAAGCTTAAAAGAAGAAAGATTATGGGAATGAGATACTTCGAATCATATTCAGATTGATCGGATTTGGATGGAAAGCTAAAAGTGGTGCTGAAAATCATGTTCAACCTGATTGTATTCAAGCTAAGAAGGAATGAGAGATGTTTCTGGATGATTGGGAGATTATAATTCTTTAAATTGTAAGAGAAATACTCTATAATCTTATCATCAACATATTCAGAGGAATGAGCTTTAGAGGTGAAATTTGTTGAAGTCATCGTAATGGGGTCCTTAGATTCATAAAGGCTGAGAATTTTTATGGGAAATTTGTTGCTTTGTCAATTGGATCAAGAACCATCATCATCGGTGAAAGAATTTATTATGATCAATGAACTAAAAGAAAAGAAAAAAATAAGATCAACAATGTAGTAGACTATTTAAATGAGGTTGAATTTCTTTTTTTGACATTCATGTTGTAAAAGGAAAGAGAACAAGAAGAAGATTTGTATTTTAACTGAATAAATGAAATTGGCAAATAACTGAGACGAATGTATTGTTGAGAGGGATATTGAAAGTAAATGAATTTTTCTTTTCAATTAGTATAAATAAATTGTGTTTACGAAATCATATTGAGCTAATTAGAATCATGAAACTTAAATCGGATTATAAAATCACATCTGGAGTGGTGACTGAAACAAAATTCTGAGGAAGAGATAAAGTTTGAAATAGATTCTAGAAGGATAGAGATGATTTTAGAAGAGTTGATGAGGTCACGATTCACCATAAATTCTAGGAAACATGAAAATTAGGGATATTTTGGAGATCAGAAATGTTTGGGGGATTCTTGTGAAAATCTCTCATGAGTCACCTATAAATTCGAGAGTACTTAGTATTTTTCTGATAGAGGTACTATTAATTAGAGAAGATAGAGAAACTACAAAGTTTAAGGGAGATAAAGGGTTTTCCATATTGAAAAATTGTTGAATAGGTATTCAAAAAATTATTAATAGGAGAATAGAAAATATTACAACAATATTCAGCTGATCATCATATTTAGTGATCATCATTTCTAGTTGTTTATTATATTCCTTTTTTCCATATATTTTGTTGGTCTTTGAATATGGCTGGATAATTGAATCGATAATTCCGTATATGTATTTTTAGAATAAGGATTAAGGAATTTAGAACAACAATAATTGTAATATAGAAATTTCTACATCAATCATATTAGGAAATTCGATATAAAGATCGGAGTGGGAAGATAAAATTGGGTAATCCAACCTAGAGAATCAGAGTGAGAATATCAGACTAGAAAATCATATTTTAATTCTATATCAATGTCCTTAAAGTTCATACCATCTTCTGGGCAATAAATTGAATAATTATATTTCATAAAATAAATTTGTAGAAATTGAAAAGAAGAACATGAAATTTGAATTATTACAAAAACATTGTTTTACAATATTTGTGTTAAGAGTTTGCACACAAAATTTTTGATTGGGTTCAAAATTCCACATGAGTGATAGGATATATCCTACATATTTTATTCCACCAAAATGATTTATTTCTTGTGGATTGTGTGGTATTTGATCAATTACAAACCATAGCAAGGATGTAGCTCTTCTTATTAAATAACGATCCTTGTAAATACTTATGTTCCTTTAGACGTGTGTTTAAATTGTTTTCAGTAGAGAATGAAATATTTAACAGGAGGAGAAGGTTGTTTCAAGGAAATATAAAATTAAATATATCACTGATTTATCCCCTCCCACTCTCAGTGATACAATCATTCATACAGGATGTTTTCAAGTTATTCTAGAGGGTAGGTTCCCTTCACTAATTCATTGATGATGGAGAATTTTTACTCTATGAATAGTAAAGATATTTATGTTTTTGATGAAAATAATTATCATATATGGAAAGATAGAATGTTTCCATATCTTTTTTCTATTGGATATTATGTTCTCGAAGCTGTAATATATAGGTTTCCTCTGATTAATTTTAAAGAACCTCTTACATATGTTGTTAAAAAGAATATCGAGAATGATGGAAGGGGAAATAATTATTTATTGTTATCACTTTTTGAATGTGAATTACTAAGGGTGAATGGTTTTCCCCATCCAAAGGAATATGGGATAAATTGAAAAACATATTCAATAAAAATAAAAATTTAAAGAAGGAAAAACTACAAATCATGAGATTTAAGTCTGAAGATATTAAGTTGTGTGAATACAAATTAATTAGGGAATTTCTTACCATAGTAAATGAAATTATGAGAACTATTAGATTTGCAAATGAATATTTAGAAAATTATACTATTGTTGAAAATATCTTGATAATTTTTTCAAAACAGTTTAATGCCATGGTTTCTTCATTGGATGATAGTTATCCAAAAATATTATATCAAGATTATTTACATAGTACACTCATTACTTATTAAATGAGAAGTTAGAATCATTAAAAAGGGAAATAATGTTGGTAGAAAAATGTCTTTAAAGGCCTCTAAGAAAGAATAGATACAGAATATGCATGGATAAGAAGAATATGGGGATTTTGATTCTTGAAATAAGGTATGTTAGATTCGTGAGGACATTTTATCCTTGTTTACTAAAAATGTGTAAACTGGAACAGGAAGGTATAAAGGGAAACATTCCTTAAATTTTTCTTATGTGCAGCCATTGGAATTTTTTTTCTAATTGACCTCAAAGAGGTAATGAAGATGAAATTAAAGAAGAAGAAATAAGATTAAGAAGATCATGGAAGAAAAAGGAACATAAAAAATATTCTATTCCAAGAGGAAAGATAAGATTTTCACCAAATCCAAAAGGGGATAATTTTTGAATAAGAATGATGATCATATGGAGGTTACAAATAATGTTAAAGAGAACTTGTTTATTTCTACTGTTAATGAGGAATTTTCTTCTAGAAGAAAAAGTATTTGTTTCAAAGAATAAAAAAGTGAATATGAATAAAAAAATTCTATTTTATATGGTATTGATAATAATTTTATAGAAATAGTGGATGATTAATAATTTAGAAGAAGTAGTTTTGAAGAAGAAGAGAACCAACTTAAACATCATTTGGAAGAAAAGTTGAAATAATTTATGAGAAGGATTAGAAGGATATAAAATAAAATAAAAAATTGGAAGATTAATGCTCCTCAAAAATAAATAAAGAATGTTTTACTGATGATAATTTAAGGTTGGTGAAATATATTTATGAATTTATGAAATCTCATTAGGAAGTAAAAAATGAAAATAAGAATATGGTGGATTAGATGAAGGAAAAAAGAAAGAGTTGGATTTTTTCAAACAAAAAAATTATAAAGATTTTGATTATGTTACAAGTTTAAAGAACTCTATCAATGACGTTGGTGAAAGTTTTCAAAATGGGAAACTTTATAAGGTCAAATAAGTATCCTTAAAAGTGTGAGAAAAAGGATGGAATTGTTTCTGAAAAGAAGAAATATGAGAAATTTATATATGTTGCGAAGACCAAAAACGTTGGGAATTATAATGTTTCAAAATAATTTGAATCCAAAAATATTTAGAATAGAATTTAATACAATTAAGGTGAAGAGAATAAGGGGAATCTGATTGATAATAGAAAGGTCATTTGCTCAAAAACAATATGAAGGATGCAGAGACAGGTATTCACAATTCTAGTCTGTATTTATGTTTCAAAGGAAAATAATTTTTCTATAGCCACTATTGGTATTGTGGTGGATTACAAGATATGAAAAATATATATTTTTTCAACCAACAACATTATTATTATTCCATACGTTATGGAAGAAAATCTTTGAGGGGGATTCAATTCTCTAAAAAAAAGAAATATGAAAAGATTGTTCGAAGGAAACCTGGGATGGAAGGTGTGATTGTTGAAAACCGTTTCCAACCTTTTTAAAGTATTTTTGAAATATGTAAGAACCCTATAACTCCTACTAAAGGATGTCTTGTATTTTTACTATCACAAAAAAAGTTTCTAAACAATTATTAGAAGTTGGATGCCTTTTATGTTATTAAAAAAAGACATGCTATGTCCGAAAACAAAGAGTTCTTAGTTATCTATCCAGAACACATTGACATGGATAAATTTTGAGAGGATTAAAAAGAATCAGTAAAAGAGGATGGGAATAAAGATATTTATAATGATATACAAGGTGTTGACAAAATGGTATCAACATATTATGTCTTTGGGAAAGAGAGATATAATATCAAAAGTTGTTTAACTGTATTTCAAAAAGAAAAGAACCGCATGATAAAAATGATTCAACATTATTGTAAAAAAGGATTTTATTAAATATGAAAAAAGTTCCAAATCGACATTAAAAGATTATACAGATAAGAAAAATGTTGTTACAAAACTACTGAATTATGAACAGAAGGAAAAAATCATGTCAAATAAAAAATCCAAATAAAAAAGAAGAATTCAAGATTGAGAGAGGACTATAAGTATGATTATTGTATCTAAGAAACAATTCCAGATCCTCTTTATTCCCAAATTTGTATTTTTACTAAAAATTAGGTAATTGATGGAGTCGAAATAAAGAAGGTGAAATTGATGAGTCTCTAACTATTATATCAAAAGAAAGTAATGATTCTATGAAAAATAAAATTTGTTGAAAAGTTGATTTTATAAACATGAACATTATGATATGTTTATTGAGATAGATTAAGGTTATTTTTAAACAAATTATTTCTAGGATTTCCCCCAATAATGATAATTTAGGAAGAAACATGAAAATGGTATTACATAAATGTTGTGTTATGGACAACATTGATCAACATGATTATACACTCTTTTTTTCTACACAAGGTTCTCCCATGTAGACATACATTTGTCAAGATATAGGTTATTTTTTTTATGAAAATCATGTGATACATATGTTGAAGAGAAGTGTCATGTTTTGGAGATGAAAAGTTGCAACCTCTGGAAATGAGATCATTTGGGAAAAATTTCATAATGGTTTCATTTAGTTTGTTTGTCAATAAGAGGGAGAGAAAAAAAATGAGGAGAAAAAAGAAATGGAGGGAATAAAAAGAGGGAAAAAATACCACTTATTTATTTCAAGTGGTTGAAGTGGTTGAATTGGGTATTGATAAAAAATACAAAGGGGGAGATTGTTAGGCCAAGGTTTGGTCTTTGATGTATTTTTTGTCAATAAGTCAATATGTTGAAGTAGGAAATTATGTTGAGAATGATGATGGATGGGAATAAATATTGAAGAATGTTTTCAATCGGATCTTGATGTTTGTTTATATAATTTCAAAAGATGCTAGTAATCATATTCACCATCATAATCTAGAATATGTTTTTTGGTGATTAGTTTTTATAATAAATAAGAAGAAGAAAATAAAATTCACATCACTTTGTATTTGGTAAAACATAGACCAACCATTGTATTTAGAGAATCATACTCACAATGATTATAAAGGTCCATCATATTTTGGAGAATATGGATGAAGAAAAGTTTCATTAGATTCACAATGATTCTTAAATGAAAAGATCATGTTTATTAAGAATGTATCTTGCGGAATGTAAAGGGTCATCAGATTCACCATGAATTTGTAATGTAAGGTGAAATAATAATGGTGGTTAATTGGAGTATGCATGATAATGATAAATCAAATGTGATGATGCCTTTCTGATCATGAATTTCTCAAACCGGTAAGTAAGCTATGAAACTTATGAAGGAAGATTGATGGAAGAATGCGTAAGTTAATGAGATGATTCCAATCGTCTTCATATTTATTGGATATAGATTTTAATAGAAAATGGGTGATGAAGATCATATTTTTGATGAGAAGGAACTAAAGTGGTTCTTGGGGGATTGGAAGTAAATATTATTTTAATTTCAATAAAAATACTATAGCATTCTATCTTAATTTTATCTAAAGGAATGGGATTTGAAGAATGATGTTGTTAAAGCAATCATAATGAGATCATCAGATTCATAAATACGAAGAACATTTGTGAAAAATGTGTTGTTTATTCACTTCAGTTAAGAACCATCTGAATAAAATGAAGAATGTCTTCAGACCAATGAATGAAAACAAAATAAAATATTAAGATAAAAAAATGTAGTAAACCATTTAAAAGGTGTTGAATTTATTTTATTGATGTTCAAGTAGGTCAAGAAAATAGATAAAGAATAATATTTTTATTTCATCTGAATCAAGATTATAGCTAAAGAAATAATATATATGTGTTGTCAAGAGGGATATTGAATTTAAAAGAAGTTTTATTTTCAATAGGTAAAGATCAATCTTATTGAAGAAATAATATTGAGCTAACTGGAATTGCAAAATCGAAATAGGATTGGAAAATTAGACCCAAACCATTGATTGGAAAACAAAATCCGATAAATATAAGAATTCTGAATAAGATTAGAGAATGATTGAGAAGATTTGAAAAGAGTTGAAAAGGTCATGATTCACCCTAAATTCCAAGAAACATAAAAAATATGTAAATTTGGATAATCAAGAATGTTTTGGGGATTCCCACCAAAACCACTCATGTGTCACCTATATTAGGTAAAAGTAATTTTTACTCTTTCTGATTGAGGTACTATTCATGAGAGAAGAGTGTTAAGCTCTGAAGATTAAGGGAGATAAAGAGTTTTTTGTATTAAACATTTTTTTGAAGATGTTATCGATAGAGAAAGGGTGAAAGGAGAAGAGACAATATTTCCACATTATTTAGTTGATCATCATATTCATTAATCATCATATTAATCTATGTATAATATTCTACTTTTCATTGTATTTGTATGGTCATTATATAGGGAAAGATAATTAGATTAGGAATTCCGTATTGTGGTTTCTAGACTGAGGAAGAAATAATTCATAATTGTTTCAATCATATTCTGGTACGAGAAACATCTGTCATATTGGGAAATTAGATTTAATGATATGAGTAAGAAGATCTAATTGGGAAAATGAATATGGATAATTGATGTGAGAATATCAGACTGGACAATCATATTTTAATTATATATTAATGTCTTTTATGATCATATCATATTCTCGGTAAGAAATTGAAGACTTCTATTTCAAAGAATACATTTGTTGAAATATAAATGTAGCACTGGTAACCTAAGTTGTTACACAAAAAACGTTTTACCCTCTTTGTTCTTACAGAGTTCATACACACATTTAGATTATCATAAAATTGATACAAGTGTGAATGGTTATATACTAGACATTTTATTCCACAAAAAAATTTCTTTCTAGTAGAGTGTGTGTTATTGGATCATTTTCAAACCATACCCAGGATATAGATATTCATATTGGATAGTGATCCTTGTAAATACTTGTGTTCCTTGGGATGTGTGTTTGAATTGTATTCATCATGGAATGAAATATTTAACAGGTGGAGAAGGATGTTTTAGAAAATCATAAATGAAAAAATATTTATAATTCACCATCCCCCTCTCAATGATACAATCATCCTGATTAGGCACTATCAGTATGGATCATTTTGATTTTTTACCATTGAAAAATAATATTTTTATCAAAGAATACTTAACAAAAATTTTCCAAAAATAATATCCATTATTTATTATCAATAAATTTTTATTAGTTTTCATGATTTTTCAAAGAATACCACATTCCTTGTCTTCTATAAAATTTTCTTTTTTAAGAGTTTTTTTAAAATATGATATGTATCCATAGTTTTATGGGATATAGGAAAGTGATTTTACTTATGGATTAAAATTATTTCCCTAGTTTTTCTTTTGCGGAAACTTTATATGAATAAAAATGTTTTTTCACGATATTGTACATAAGAATTAATAATGATGACATATTAACCAGATATTGTTGTTGATTAGAGGTAAGCCTGAAATATCTATTTAATGCATTGGGTAATGATCTGTCATCGAATGTGAAAAATGAGGAGATAACATGGTTGGTTACTTGAATTATCTGTACATTTTTTTCAAATATGGTTTAAACATGAGTGAACCCATGTTATGAATATGATTCTCCATAATAATTGTTTTAATCCTTTAAATTATTTTCTTAAAAATATTCTAATTTCTTGAGGTAAGAAAAATTTATGAAATAATTAAGGTGAAAGGTTTATTTTTCAATGAAATGTTTTCATGAGAACTTATGTTCCTCCTGATTCCTTCAAGGTTGAAATAATTTTCAAATGGAATTGAAATGATTTAGTTGAGAAAATTTTTATTTTCTCACGTGAATATGAATTACTTATGTGATTAATGTTTTATTTTGAAAAGGGTAAACATAATCATGGGATTTAATATTTCACTAGTCTAATGGAATTCAATTATTTTTATATCCCTTATTGGGATCTTTTTTTCTCATCCCACTTTTTGAAACGGTTTTCATTGGACTTAAGGATGTGTATGTATTATAACATGTTCAATAGTTACATATATTAAATGGAGAAAAAATTAATAAGTTAAAAAGGATTGTAAAGGTAGGAAACTATTTTTATTGGAAAATAATTTACATTTAGAGGATTTTTTCACAGGGTTAAATAATGGTTTTTCTAATTCTCTAAAACACTAATCCTAAAATATCTTGGTAATGTATGAAAGTGAAACCATTTTTTATATCATATAATTATTAATTGATTATTTTATTTTTCATCATACTTATACTACCAAGGGGTAGGGGTTGTATATGAAATAAATAAATATACAATATATCTTACATAATAAATAATAATGGAAACTACATTGACTTAGAAATATCTGACACTATCATGTGCAAAGACATGAAGCTACCCCCACAGTGGTCTATGGTTCAAAAAATCATAAAACAAATCATGTTATATATTTAATAAATTAATAAATTATCTATTAAATAATATTATTATATTTTAATTTCCATGATTAATATTATAATATCTTAATCCATGTGGATTTAGAAACTAAAATTTCATACATATATTATTGAATTTGGAATCATAATCGGTGATGACCAGGAACCAACCTCAATATTATATTAGTTATATTTATTATTTTATAATTTCTAAGTATTCTAGGAATTATCATAATATTAAAAATTAATGATGCAGCTTTTAAATAGATTCGAAGTACATAAAATGGTGGAAAACTACTTATTTATTATCCAGCCTTATAAACATTTAATAAAAATACCATGAATAAATATGCATCAATGATAAAACTCAACTATTAAATTTTCATGATTTCCCAATTTCATTCCCACACAATTTAGTAGACTGCAATCTATCTCATAAATTTCCATCTCAACTATCACTTCATCCCATGGATCGCAGTCTATTTCGCAACATAATACTAACCACAAATATTTCCATGGGATCTAACCCATTTCTTATAAAATCATTAAAACAATACATGGTTATCAATCAGTCACCTCAATGGAATAATTACCATATGTAATATATACAAATTAAATTCATTCCACACAAAAAAATCCATTGATTCTATGGAATCGGGTTTTGGGAGCAAGTTGGATGAAGGAGTTTTGAGGTTTCTTTAAGTTGTTAATAAGAAATTTGGTTGGTTTTCTTCTTAAGGAAACAATGGTTTGTTGAGTGGATATAGAGTCTCTTTTATTGTTTTTACATAAAGTCACATCACTTTGATAAAACAATACAATAATTTAAAAATGAAATTTTTTCAATGGATAGAGGAGAATAAATGAATATTTATAGACAAAGTCTATCAGATAAATGTTTCTAGATAACGATTCATCGGATAGATTTTTTCGTGAAGACATAATCTAGAAATGATTTAATGATCCCAGGTCCCAATATTTATGAATTTCGATAAATATTACCTTACTAACTTGGGTAATGTACAAGATAAATTCAATTATATTGAAAGGGGGAGAAAATCCTTTGTGTGAACAATTATTATTTTATAAATATCTATGATGTTCTATGGATAATGAATTTTCATTTGGAATAAATGTTATGTATTTTACCATATAGAAGTTGGATTGAGTAATGATCATGTTAGAGGTCTGAGATTTTTTTATGTTGTTGAGGGTTGAATATTTATCAGAAATAAATTTTTAGAGTTTTTTTTATAATAAGAATGTTTGTTAAAATAAAAAATATAAGTTTCTATAGAATTAAATATGGAAAAGATCATGAAGTGGTATTTTTACAATGGTATTGGTAGAATTTGTGATATTTTTAGAAAGATGAATGTTTTCTTCCATTCATTGGGTGAATTTATAATGTAATGATTTAGAAGGATGATCAAATAGATATTTATAAGTAATTAAACATAAGGTTTGGGTTAAAGTACATTAGATGGATGTTTTCATACAATGTTCATAGGATATGGTTTTCAATGTAAGGGGAAAAGATTAACATTTTAGATGAAATTCATCGAATGGAGGATCATTAGAAGGAAGTGATGTGATGATTTTTTATTGGACTGGTGAATGTTTCAAGTAGTACCATTTCGAATATATTCATCAAAGCTCATAAATATATTAAATGTAATAATGCAGAGATAGTCTCTCAATGATCTCAAAAACATGAATGAAGATTGTGATAAAAAATATTTTTTTAAAGAAGTTTGAAATGTTCATGGATAATAGAGATTTCAAGTGTGCATGAGTTTTAAAGTTTATTTCTCTCAAAAGTGGGAAATTTATTTTGATTCCCTCTTTTTCTATATCAATCTCACCCAAATAAGCACTTCTTCGTACAACTAAAATAGTAATGGCACTATTTACACATGAAGAAGTTAGGTGAAGAACTACATAATGGGAAATTTAATTGGATGTAACATTGTGAAGAATCATCAGAAATGAAAATACAGGATAAATATTTATCATTAGTAGATATCAGACTAGAAATGTGAAAAAATGTTTAGATAAAGAGTTTGTATAGGTAGCTACTAAACAATTCGGATTTTCATCTGTCTAACAGCAAATTGATTTTCATATCATGTTTGATTAGAAAAACTCTATGCATAGGTGAAAATATTGATTGAGCGTAAGAAAGGTGTATTAGATTATAAAAAGGAACTGGATAGAATTTAATGTATGGATAACTAGATAGAGAATAGAATGAAAAGTGGATGAATGAATGTTTTATAAGTACAAGGAGTAAGTTATTCCATGTAGCTTTGAAATAAAGTGAAGAATTTTTTTTCATGATGTGAAGGTTTTATGGAAGTATAAGTAGAATAGTAAAACACACTAAATCATGTTGGTGAATGTTTCTAACAGATTATTCAAAATCATTGTTATAGCATTATATATAAAGAGATCACATGCACTATTTTATAATTATAGTTTTAATGAAGTGTAAGTATTTTCCATCCTTATTGTAACCACATTGAAAGGATTTTATTCTAGTTGATTTTTTGGTATTTGATTATTTCTAAACCATTCCAAGTTCTAGAAACTAATATTAACTAATAAAAATTATAAGTATATGTTTTTTTATGGTCATGATTGGGTTGTTTTTTCACTAAAGTACTATCTATTTAATAATAGGTGGTGGTTCTTTCATAATAAAGAAATTATAAAAGGAAAAGACATTAGATTCACACCCTCCCCTATCAGTGATCACATAGATGTCAATTGGTTCTTATTAGTGGTGTAAGAGGGAAGGTTTCCCTTATATTATCTTTTTTTATGTTGAAAGAAGTAAAAAATTTGATATGAATATTTAGAATTTTGTGAATAGTAAGGGGATTCTTATTTATGATGGAAAAAACAATCATATATAGAAAGAATCAATATTTCCTTATATTATGTGTCTTGGATATGGTGTTATTAAAGGTATGATATTCCCTCCTCATGATGTGGATATTCCCCTAAAAGCTTTTGATAAGAAAAACGTGGATAATGATGTGAGATTTATAAAAGGGAAACATCCCTCACTCTCGATAAGAGAGTTTTATAGAGTTAAAGGATATAGATTATAAAAATATATCTAGGAAAATATAAAAAACAAATATAAATTAAATAAAGGGGTAAACAATGATAAGTTTTAAATATGGAAGAAGGAGTTTAAATATATTATTATGGATGACTATGAATATGTTGGAGACTTATTTACATGGTTGTATGATATTAAATGTAACATAAGATTTATTGGTGAGAATTTGGAATTTTCAAAAATTGTTGAAATCATATTATGAAATATCCATTGTAAGATTGATTCAAAAGTATAATTATTGGAATATAGAGATCATTAAACTCAATATATAAATGATCTACATAGGACTCAAATCAAATAATAAATGAGAATAATTTAGGAAAAGTAAAGAAAAGTTGATTGGGAATTAACTACAAATATGCCGAAAAAAGAATATATAAGAAAGTCCCTAAAGATGATTTCTGTATATTTTTCGATCAATTTATGTTCTTGTGTACTAAAAATGAGAAAAAAGGCATAGTAATATACAAGGGTAAGTTACCACTGAAATAATTTAGCTGAAGTGCTATTGGACACGTTGCTTCACATTTTCCATAAATAATTGTAAATGAATAAAGTGATGAAGAAGATAGGAATTTAATAATATAACTTATGAATAAGGCAGAAAAATCCAATTTTATTCTTAGGGGAAGGATAAAACATTCTCTAAATCTAAAAGGAAAACATTTATCTCTAAGTGATATAAATAATATAATATATAAGAAGAAGATGAAGACATCATTGACGATGTTTCTAAAAAAAAGTCCCATTATAAAATTAATTGAATAAAAGTTCAGCATTGATAAAATCAGAAGGTCTAAATAATTAGCAGATCAACTGGAGTTTATGTTGAATATAGAGATAAATAATATCTTGAATATATAGTAATACTTGAAAATGAGAAAAAGAAGTTGAGTAATGTTAATCATACAAAAAATAATCAAGAATATTATATTGAAGAATAATCCAAGATTCTAAAATATATTTTTGATATGAAGTTGTTTGTTTATAAAAATAAGATCCTCAATTTAAATCTAGATGAAAATTTAAATATTAAGGAAATATATATAGAGAATGTTCAATAAAAAAACTCTTATACTGGGTAAGGAATTTAAAACATGTAAAACTAATTTACAAAAGATGGTGAATTTTATTAGATGTCTAAACCTCGAGAAATTAAAAAAAATATCATCCAAAGTTACTATGAAAGATAATATTATTCGAAAGAAATATAAATTTTAGAAAACGATTTATGTTTACAATACATCAAATTATATATCCAAATATGCTACTCCTAGTGTTTCTATTGAGTCTATGAAGGTGTCTAAGATGATGATTAAAATATTATAAGATAACAAAAACATTTGCAGTTCAATAATGTTTTTAAATTCCAAGGTAATAAAGTTCATGGAAAATCAGTACAAATATCTTTACAGTATTTAAGTTATAAGGGAAACATCATTTTTATGGTTACTATTTGTATTGTGGTGTATTTTAACATACATAGAATATTTTTTGGTTTAATCATCAACATTTCAGTGAATCTAGGATAAACTATAAGACGATTATGAGGGGGATTTAACCCACTCAATGAATGAAACTTGAGACAATTAGCCTAAAGATTTAAAATAGATCTATACCCAAGGAGACTATTTTTAAATATTTTAATAACATAGAAATATTGAAAAAGTACTTCTCATAATATTTCAAGATAAATAATGTTTATAAAACAAATATAAAAATATATATTTTATGAAATAAGAAAGGAAAATAAAAATCCTTACATTTTTAAATGATGCGCAAATCTACAAAAAGATAGTTTCATTGGATATTATATAGGGGTGTTCTGACCATATTATAGGTGATTTGAAGTTTTTGAATAATTTAAAAGATTTTAAAGAAGGTGCGGTGACATTTGTCAATGATGGCTCAATAATAATTCATGTCATTGGATTTTCGATCATCAGATAAGAAAATTTGAAATCCAAAATATCCTTATATGTTGATTGGACGAAGCGCAATTTTTTTTATTTGTTTCACATCTTTTTTATGATGGTAATAATGTTATTTTCATGATATATGGGTTTGTTATAAATATAATAGAAATGGGAAAGGTGTAATTAGAGTAAAACAAACCAAGGGAACTTATTTCATCTTGATGATATAAAAAGTTTATGCTATTTGAGAATTGGGGAAATAAATTAGTTATGATATAAAAGGCTGGGAAATATGTGTTATTGGAATATAAGAAATCAAAAAGAAGAGAGATTTTTTTTTTGATTTTCTTAAAAAAACATAAAATAGATATTGGTGTTGTTATATTTTTTAGAAAGGGAAGATTTCAAAATCAGTTCATATGAAATTTCAGATACGTTCAACTCATCCTTCATAACTAATTCACATTAATATATGTGGGCCAATGAAAAATAAATAAACACATGAAGATAAGTACATTATTTCTTCTAATTATTGATTTAGACCCATTGCATGTATAATGTTTTTGAAACAAAAATTATGGGCCCTTAAAATGTTTAAGAGTTCAAGGAGATGTGAAGAAAAATAATGTGGATATTATATGATGAATATGTGTGATGGTAATAGTGAAATATATAAAACTAGGGTGTTTGGAGATTAGATTTAAAAACATTATATTTAGAACGAGTTTCATGAACCATAAACACTAGATAAAGAACAATTACTGAAAGAAGAATTAGATGTTTGGAAGATATGGTAGAGATATGTTGGTAGAACTATATATTTATCAATATATTTGGATGCGGGCTATTACCATAATACTCTATGTTCAGAATCAATGTTTCTATAGGAAAAAATATTATATGTCTTCTTAGGAGATGTATTACAATGAAACTGCATGTATGAAGATATTCAATATTAATAACATTATAAATGTTAATGGTTGAAATATTGTTATTTTTTATCATAAAGGTGTTGATCAAATATTTATTTGCTACCCTTCTAATATAATAGGACACATATGTTAAAATAATGAAATGGTAAATATTTTCTATTTTATAGGTACGAATTTTCTTCAACAAGTTTATTAAAAATTTTCATAGAAATTTGATGATAGAGAAGAAAAATAATACCAATTGGTTTCTATTGAAAAATGTAAAAAATTTATAATTATTATATCAACATTGAAACAAATCGAGATAAGAAACAAATTTATACATCTAATTATATTCAAAGGAAGTAATTAGAAGATAAAAACCTCATTGGTGGTAAATGAAAAAAAAAATTCAAACTCGAAAAACATGAAGGTTTGTTTCACATACTAATTTATATTCACAAATTGAAGAAAAGGATTTTTGTGAAGTTTAATAGCATCAAGAGTAGCTTTATTATATTAATGATGATCATAATCAAATAGAGAATCATTATACATGGGAACTTTTTATTAAAATAAAAAATAATAATGTGATTTGTACGAAGTTGGTGATTCAAAACAAGTTGAATGAGAAAGTTGATGTGATAATGAATAAAGCACGACTAGTTTTTAAAGGATACTCGGAAAATAAAAGGTATTAACAATGATGGAAATTTTCTCCTATGAAAAAATTAGAAAAAATTAGAAACAATCATTATATTACTACAAAATGAAGATAAATTATTTTATATGTGGTTGTTATATTGATTTTTTTTAAAATTAATTGTACGAATAAGTTTATATTTTTCAATTTCATGGATTTTTGATTGGGAGGGAATAGTATTATGTGTGAAATTTGATGATGATATTTTATTGGTTGATGTAAGCTCTGAGATAATGGAATTCATAATTGGAAAATTTCTTACATAAGTTAAACTATATTAAATGTAGATTTTATAGTAGCCTCTAAATAATATAAAATGAAGAGGTTTTCCTCATTTTGATAGATTATGTTGATCAAATCATCTTTTTTGGGAATGATAAAAAACCTGTGAAAAAATTTTGTTGTTGATGGAGAAGTTATTGGAAATATCCACCCTGGAAGAAATGATACATTTTCTCAAATTAAAAATCTTATAAAAGAATCACTATATTTTCCTATCACAAAATAATTATGCTGAAGAAATTCTAAGGATGTTTGGAGTGAAGATTCAATGAATGTTTTCAAATGAGGGAGAAACAAATATGGGTGATCCATAAGAGTTTAAGAAGCTTGTTGGTTGTTTGTTACGTTTAATAAATATAAGGCTAGATTTTGTGCATGTTGTTACTTTGTGCGACATATATAAAATTTCTATAAAAGTATGTAAACTATGGAAAAAAATTTAATTCTCAAATATATCAAAGGAATATTTTATTTTCATATAAAATATAAAATATTAGTGATGATTGATATATTTGGTTATATATATGCAGATTAGGTAGGATGTTTTGATGTTAAAAGATATATATTTGGTGGATTTTTCTTTTTTAGAGAATTTAGTGTTAGTTGGAATATAATGAAACAATGTTTAGTAACTCTCATCATGAATTAAGCTTAGTATGTGGATTCCAATTAACCATTTAGACAAATTATATTGATTAATACTAAATGAGATGATATGTTTGTAAAAGTGAAGTTACCCCTACGATTTCAGTGTGAAAATCAAAGTGATATAATCCTCACTAAAGAAACAATGCACAATTCTCATTAAAATAATATTAATATCCAATATCGATTTATTATAGAGCATGTGGAAAATGTTAAACTGAAGATGTATTTTATTCCTACAATAGTCAGAGTTGATGATATATTAACTAAACCCATTTTGAAGGAAAATTTTCATAAACTGAGATTGAATATTAGTGTACACCCTCCGCCATTTCAATGTTACGGAATGTGTATCATACCCTCTATAATCTTGTATTTGTATAGTTTATTAGATAGGGAGAAAGAAGATGGATCATAAATTTATCCATTGATATTTTAATAACCATTTAATAATGGAATATATTGCAGATGAGTTTTTAAAGAGGGTAATATATAATTGAAACACATGTGAACTATTTTAAAAGTGTATTGATGTGTATATAGGATGAATTATTCTTTAATTAAATTTTTTTGAAGGAATTAATTGAATGAAAATTTTTAATTAAGAAATGTTAGAATAAGATTCTTATGTCACTTCTTATAGAAAAACTGACATTGTTGTTCAAGTATTATTATTTACTACATTGATTTCACTCATGTAGGATTATAATTATTGGATAATTAATCTATATATAATGTTTAAAAATTTCAAAGATTTATCTTTCTTATTGGAAAACATTATCCAATGGGGGATTGTTTGGGATCAAGTTTGCTGATGGAGTTTTGAGGTTTCTATAATTTATTAAGAAGATGTTTAACTGGACTTATTATTAGGAGAGAGATTGTTTTATTAATTAATGGATATTTTATTTTGTTGAACTTACATAAAATCACATAACATTTAGTATAAATTCCATCAAAGGACCAAAATAAATTTTTTTAATTGATAGAGGAGAATATATGGAATTTTCTATATTAAGTTGATTAGATGAATATTTCCATATAAAGATTAATTTGATAGAGTTTTCAGTTATTAATTAAATTTAGTGATGATTTTATGATCTCATGTTTCTACTTTCATGAGTTATAAATATCTCTTGGAACTGGAATTAGTAAAAAGGAGAAAGAAATTGAAGGTGAATGGTTGAAAAAATTATTTTTGGGAACAAAATTTATTCTACAAATATATATGAATTTAACCAGAAAAATCATTTTTAGGAATAAGAAATGTTTTGAAGTTTATGGTGATATGGTTTGGGTGAGTAAATTTCATGTTATATGTTTAAGAATTTTTATTGTTTCAATGGTTTGATGATTTATCAGAAAAAAATATGTAATGTCAATTATTAAGAAGAAATCTTATTGAAATTAAAAAGAGAAGTCTCTTGAGAATGGAATTAGAAAAAGATCATAAAATGGGATTTTTACAATGGTATTAGTTGAAGTTGTGAGGTTTTCAAAAATAATAATGCTTTGTTTTGTTCCTTCTTATAATTTAAGAATTGAAGATGCCTAAGGATGATTGGATAGAAATTTAAAAGCCAGCAAACAAAAGGTTTTGTTTGAAGGTCATCAGATTAATATTTCCATATAGTGTTCAGAGGATAAAGGTTACCATATAAAAGAAATGGATAAAGATTTTTAATGAATTTATTTATAGAAATGATAATTAGATGAAAGTGAATCTAAAATGTTTCACCAGACCGATGAATGACTCAAATAGTACATATTCAAAGATCTCTGCAAAAATATCATAATGATATTAAGTGACTCCACTAATCTAGTCATTAAAAGTTCCTAATATCAAGGAGTAAAATCATAATACTCACTTTGTTTTATGTATTTTTGGAGAAGTTTATGTATTCTAGATATTTAAAGAGTGTGAGGGTTTAAAATTTTATTTTTCTCGATACTTGGAAAATTAATTTGGATTCACGCTTTCGTTTCCATAAGCGCACCAAAAAAAGGAGTTGTTCATACAACTCAAATGGTGATGAAACAAAAAAAATGGGAATAAGAAAGGATAATCATTGTAGTATTGGAAAATATATTGGAGAGAACATTTTGAAGAATCATCAGAAAAATGATTACCAAATAGATATTTCTCATTATTTGTTATTTGAAGAATGATGTGTAGTTACAATCAAATGAAGTGTTCGCGGAATCATCATTCAAATATTTATAAGTTTAATCAGTCAGAAAACCAATATAATTTCATATCATAATTGATCAGATATACTTTTTGAATAGGTAAGAAAATGAATAATTCATAATTATGTTATATCAGTTTTTATTAGCCACCATACTGAGTTTATGAGATGGATTTCCAGATAAAAAAACATAGGGAATAGTAAATGGATGGAAGTTTTGTATAGAAGATCAAGAATAAATTTATTTCCTGCTTCTTCAAAATAAAGTGAAGATGTTTTTTGAAGAATTTAATGTGTAGGAGTACATGAATCTTAGTGACAATATACTGAATCATAATTTTGAAGGTTTCTAATAGTTATTAAAAAATACTTTTTAAATATTTATCTATGTAAATCGAACATGAATTATGATTTGATTATAGTAAATTGAAAGTATAAGGATATTCCATTTTTATTGTAACCAATTCCAAAGGAATGTTTTCTAGTGGATTAAGTGGTATTGGATTATTTTAATATTATTCAAAGGATTGTCTATACTTGTTGAGTAGTTAAACTTGTAAATACTTGTGTTTCTATAGTTGTGCAGGGGTGTTATTTTCTAAAAAATAATATCCATTTAATTGGAAGAAAAAATTGTTTCTAAATAATGAAATTATAAAAAAAAGATCAATTATAAACCCCCTCCCCCTCTCAGTGATTACACATATCTTGATTATTCCTTATTAAATGGATGTCATGTCTCCTCCACTCAATGATTGGATAATTCATCCCAAAGCATATTCATTGCCAAAATGATATTTTAATTACCTTTTCAATTAACTAGGTTATTGTAAATCGTTTTCTGGAGTTGTGAAACATGAAAGTGGTAGATTATAGTAACTACAATCAATGTAAGATGTTTGAGGCATTAATTAAATATTTGTAAATTCAAATATGATTCTTAGTTATTATTTTAAATACACTTTCTTATAAATTGAATCATTTTTCTACTTTACATTTTTATAAATTTCATTTAATTAAACCATCCGAAATAGTATCAACAAAAACAACCAAAAAAATATCATGATGTATACTACATATCAAGAGGTAACCAAAAGATACTTAAGACACAAATGATCATACAAAAACCAAACCATTAACTAAATCTCTAACATGAAATATTATTTATCCATATATGTGACAATGCTCCAATTTAAAATATTCATAAACAAAATTATATAACAATTCACATAAAAAATAATAAATAAATACACTACATGATGGGATACTATCATCATTCTTATAGATTCCATGGTTTAAAGTAAAATCTTTAATTCTTCATTCTAGTATTATTCTTCTCATTCATAAATAAATACAAAAATTAATAATTAAAATTATACATGTACAATATGTAATAATAACGTATTTATTTCATTCACCAGATTAAATTATTCCACTATTTTCTAATTCCATGTTATATAATGATATTCACAAACCTACATGAAATTATTGAAATATTAAATAATATATATATATCATTTTATCATCCATTTTTTACATCTCTTAAATAAATTTCTATAGTATCAAATATTAGTAGTCGACTACAAACATATTTATTTTTTCAATCTATTACATTGATTTCAATGTTGTGAATCAATAAAATTCAACTAGAATGATATAATTTATAATCCTCTCAAATTTTTTATTTTAAGGATCATGATATAATATTAATGAAAATATAGTGCATGTCAATATTATATAGTTTTAATTTTATTAGTTCCCAAATAACATGAAATGATAACATTCATTCTTAATAAAACAATTTTATCTTTTATTTATTTTTAGAGTTTTCTAGATTACTAAATAATAATTATTCATCTAATTATCCATTTCTCAATTTCATTAATAATTTATAAATTATTAACTTCTATAATGTCAGATAATTATATTTATATAATTCAATCTAATGCAAGTTAAATTCAAACATTTATAATTGAAAGAGAAGTTTTTATGTCCCCTACATAAATAAGGTTCACATGCTTCAGCTCCAAAATGGATGTGAGATAATGTGAGGACATAATAGTTCATGATATTATAGAGATACTGATAGAAATTTATAGAGGCTTTATGAACTAGAATAGTGATGCTCCAGACAACTAGGACTCAAAGGAAGACAAAAAATTAATGGGAAGATATATCTATATATTTAAGAAGATAACCAGTATTTTTTCAATATTTTTGAAAAAACTTCTCTTTTCTTATCTGTTAAATTCCTATTAAAATAATTTTTAATTTAATTCCCTTTCACATAACATTTAAAATTCCTCAATTTAATTAAATTAAATTTTTGATTTATATATCGTCAAGATAGATATCAACACCATTAATTTTTGTGATTATTTTTAATAAACATTTGATAACGGTTTTGTAGTTATGAAATATGATATAAAATTTGATTTTATAGTTTTAAGATGATACAATTATGAATATATTACATGTTTCATAAGGGTAATTAATTTTTACATTTTGTATCCAGGTTCAGAGTGTCATTTTTTGTTAGTATAGACTCATGTTATTATTTGTAATTTTACCCTACAACATTAGTCAAAAATTTAGTGTTAACATGATGTGGTGAATGTCCTTTAATGTGATAAGTAAATCATAACATAACTTTAGGGATAAGAATAGATATAATTTTCCCCATAGGATTAGATGGAAACCACAAACTAACCATTCATGAGATATATAGACATTGCACTAACTTAATGTAGATAATTATGTACCATTATGCAACTATATAAAAACATTCCTAAAATTTATAGAAATAACAAAATAAGGAAGCTACCCTTACCAAGGAGAATAAATATACCACTTAAAGGTAACCATATATACCATTATATAGTGAAATAATCTTATGTAAGGGTATAATATTTTTTGAAATTTTTTACTTTTTATTATAATTATTTTAAGAAATCAAGATTTGATTAATTATTAACTTGAAAATTATAAATTAAATTATTAAATAGTTGAATCACTTAAAAAACTCCAAATTTAAAAAACCACATTTAACAAAATATTTAACTTCATTTAAAAAAGTTATAAACCATTTGGAAAATTTTAAATATCATTAAAAAAATATGAACACTTTCCCAACCCACCAAAAACCGTAGAAAGAGACAATGTAAGGACTAGAGAAAAACTTGTACCCTTATCGAAATAAATAGGGTATAATCCTTCAATATTATTAGTAAAGATACCAAAGATTATCCAAATAATATCCCACAATAGACTTATACCATGTGTGTATTTTTTATCAATAGTTGTTCGCCGAGTGAAGATATAATTAAAACCTAACCAACCTTTTTAGGGCTATTACCCATAGTTTCATCTTAGCTAAATCTTGTATAAACATATTTTTATATAAAAAGTCATTTCATTTCAAGGAAATAATTCATTCTTTAATTTACCAAAAAGATAAAATATTTATAGATATAAGAATGTTATAGCCTTATAACAGCTTATGAAGGAAATATAATAAGAGGTAATTGAGATATCTCATTGATCCCTTAAGGTGTATTACATCATGAGAGGGTGATTATGGAGAATCAATGTATATAATTTTAAAATAATTATTACTTATATGAATATCATGTTCACTCACCATGAAGAACACTTAAATTTCTACAATATATCATCTGAATTGGCATTGAAATCAATAAATAAAATGAAATATTTCACTTGGTTCACCTATACTAGGCTAGTCCAAGGAGAATGCAAGACAATATGTCTATGTACTAAATACATTATAGCTCACTATTTTTCATGTACAATTTAAATTAGTATCACAGACCCTCCTGGTTCACTGGCATAACAAATCGGAGAAAAAATTTCACTCCTTCAATATGGAACTCACTACTTTATCTATTGAATCTTTTGTTCATCACAAGAATAGAATGTAGACATGCACCAAAAAATGGTATTTCTCTTCATCATAGATAATGTGGACATCCAGTGAGAATGGAACTCCCAGAATAATACCTTCTTAAAAAATTAAACTTCCTTATAGTATCTCTAGAAACCATCTAAAATTATACTTATGATGTTTTTACCTTTATATCCCTCAATCATAGGTTTCAAATTCATTTATATTTTTGAATTAAATAACTCCCTTAGAAAATATTCATCTTCCAAAATGATGATCCATTAAACACGGAAAATCATTCCTTTAGAGCCCCACTTTTTTTTCATTGGATTTTAATTCATTATTATACATGATCATAAACAAACCTACATTTAATGTTGTTGGCCTCAATTAATGGAAAACCACATATGTTCATGTATATCTTGGTTGTTTGGTATCTCATAATTTTCTACAATAATCATGTATGGTTACTATAATTTTGTGCCACCTTGAAAAATTATCAAATCCACACATCCACATATCAAAAACATATATAGTAAAACCCAAAACTCTATTGTTGATGTAGCTAAATGTGGTGGATGAGTATATATATAAAGTTTCTCACATAGCCAATGTTGCTACGTAATCAAATCATATAGTTGTAATTTACATGTACCTAATTTTCTCACCTAGTCATTTATTCTACATTTCTAATTGTCTCACACACCCATTAAGTCCATGTACCATATTTTCGCACACAACATTTTTGGCCCAATATCTACCCATACGTAGGAATTTCAATGTTTCCATACTAAATCATTGTCAACAAACCCAACACAGAAAAACTACCCTTGGGATTTTGGACAACAACCTACTCCTTTGACCTTGTATAAAATATATCTGAATTATCTAAGATATTATGCATCATTCATTGAAAAAAACCAGTTTCAATATTAGTATTAATGATCCACAGATCACCATTATTAATCCCATGTGAGCTAAGCTCAGTGTGATAAACAAGAATACAATGAATATGTTTTCCACAACTATATACCATGAATAAAAAAAGAAACAATAATTATTCCCCTAAATTGGAAAAATTAAAATTCATCCCCTTTACACACATTTGCCACTCTTTTCCAAATGCACATCGACATTTCTCCCACATTGAAAATGAACTCAGAGAGATTGGTTCTCTACAAAATATTGTAAGAGGGACTGAAATCCCATAATTTGGAGTAAGAAAACATACCTTGATCATAAAATAAATAATGGAGAGTGGGAATATATATTGTAATCATTTAATTAGATGGAGTAGATTATACATCAATAGTGACATGAGTCCTCTCAGTCAAATATTTGGGTATCAACTTTTTTATGATACCTGCTACATGATCTTGTTTTTACAAAAACTCCAAAACCACAACTCCATGCTCCACCATTTCCTTAATGAAATGATATTTGATCTCTATTTTCTCATTCCATGTATTTTGGATAATATTGTTTCAAATATTGATCTCACTAGAGTTTTCCGACTTTTTTGGAATATGATAAATCACTTTGAAACCCACATCATCAGATTATTGTTTCTTCCATAACAATAGGGTGTATACTTGAATGGTACCAATGTGCTCAGCCTACATGGTGCTCTAGGATATCCACTCCTTCTTCCTTATTTTATATTAAATAAATGAACTACCAAGATAAAAATCACAACTAATAGTTTATTTCTGATCATATAATAATCCATCCCAATAAATGTCTATAAATCCTACAAAATAATGTTGTGCATTATTGTGATATAACAACCCATAATTTATCAAATTATGAATATATAAAAGTATCATTTTAAGAGATTAAATTTCACCCTCATTAGGATCACTCTTAAAGTTAGAATCACGATAAGTAGTAAGTAAAATATCTTGTCAAGATGAATTCAAATATAATGAAATCCCACCTATTTATATACAAGTAGTTACATATTCCTTATTACCCTACACGTATTTAGAATATTATCTGTTGGAGTTTCAATGGACCTAAAATAATCCTTATTGAATCTTATTAAAACAACCTTGGATATTTATTTTTTGAGATAAATAACCCTTGCACTCATTGAATAACCATCAATCCATGGAAAAATAATATTTCACTAATTAATGACATCTAGAATTTTCAGTTCATGGGTTCTAAAAACCTTTTGTATTGGTTACCTACCAAGCCTCCAAAAATTATATCATTATTATAGATATCCTACATAAACCTCTACTCATTATCGATATTGATATAGAAGTAATGGGAAACTCCTGTATGAAAAAATATCCCTTTTATACACTGATCTAACATAGAGAACCATGATTTTGGTGCTTGTTTGCGGATATACAAGCTTTATTCATTGGAAATACTTTTCCTTTATCGTCATAAATGAAATACACATCTTTTTGATCAATGTATAATTACTATTCAATGAAAAAATTCAAGATGAATGATTTTATATCCATTTGATATACATTTTAACCCTTCTGAATCCCCATGTCATTGAATAATCAGGCATTTTCAAGTCGTGATACAAGTTCTTATGTCTCATAAACATAAATTCTAACAATTTCGTAATAACATAGTATATTCTTTATTATAAATTACATTTTATTAATAATTAAGTTTATTTTGAAACACCCACTAGTTTTTTATGGAATTATTATAACTTATCCAAAGACTAACTTTCCATGTTTCATTTTGTCTTTTTGGCCATGCTCTTCATCCTTAGACTTCACCCAACTTTCATCACAAACATATTATTTGAAACATTTTGTTTTTTAAAATGATTAAAGGATATCCCCTAATGAGACTTCACTATTATAGTTTGGACATGTCACTTCTAGAATCAAACAATTTTTCTTTTAGTGATTATATCCCTGCTTATTTTTTTCTGTAATCTAGATTAAATCTATACACGATCTTTATATTTGGAATATTTACCAGAATTCCATTCATTCCTTGTAACCCCACTAGAGTTTAAAGCTTATTCATTATATTAAAACCCTATAAATGTTTTAGTTATAACATAATATATGTTCTTCTCTTGCTATGAATTTCCCACTTTCAACCACCATGAAATCATTTCCCTCAATTATAATTTTCAATTCATTGATTGTAACACATATAAGATTAAATTTTGATGAGTATTAAAGAAATATTCCTTCACTTCCTAGATCATAATACTTTCTTTTATTCTCCACATTTAGGATATGACACATTCTTTTAAATTCTTATATGTACTTGAGTGTAGGCTAATATACATAAAAAATTTCATATAGATTTCTCCCTTAATTATCACATAAAAAATATCTACTAGAGATGTATACTTCTACAAGACTATCTTCTTTAAGTATATTTCTAGAAGGAACTTATAAACCAATATAGTTTGAGATACGTTGTTTATTATGTGACTTCTTCATTCCAATCCCCCATTTTTTGGGGGTTTTCTCATAGCCAAAACATGGTATTGACTTCCATGTTTCTATAGATATTCTTTAACGTGATGATTTGTAAATTCAGTATAATTATCAGTTAAAAATATCTAAATCTTAGTATGAATATTCTTTTTATCTTTTTTATGATATATATAGATACATCTATACACCTATGTATTGTTCTCAATAATCATAATCTATTCCATTATTCTGAAATAATTCACATGCTACCTTACTCCAACTATCTCTTTAGGTGATACTAGCCATAGAACATCCATTTTCACTAGCTCAAGGAGCCTTAATTCCTTCATCTTCAAGTTATTATAATAATTTTGTATAGTAAACCCATTTTGACCTAAATCACATATGTGTGTGTGATCATATGTTATATGGGGAATACACAATTATATATTTCTGTTTAATGATTTCCATTTAGTTGTTTGGTTCAAATGGCCATTCTGACTATTCTATTGAATGTTCTCTTCCTCCCTGCATAACATGATGTTATTGTACTTAGTGAAAAGATATAAAGTTTCCCTGGTTGTTCTTCACTATTGGATAATGGAACCATCATTATCCTTGATATTAAAAACATTTTCATTGATATCTTACACCTTTCTGTGGTCACATAATTGGATGACATTGAAGACATTGTTACATAACCCATTAAATAATATAACATTAGTCAACTATAGTAACTTTACAAAATTTATGGCCTTTTAATAATGAAAGCTCATAATACCCTAATAATTATTTAAATGAATGACACAATATTTATTGTGCTTAAATATCACAATGTGTCCTTTGATTCTTGTCTTATTATATGTGAATCTACTATCTAATACCCATGAGCTCAACATATCCATTTACCTAAAGAAATTATCAACCATATGAGCCTCCTATAAACTCCCTTTTATCACCCATGTTTGTGAGGAGCATTACATCTCAAAAATTGATTATATAAAGAAATTTTCTTCATTAAAAAATGAAAATGTTTTTTTTTGTGTTCCAATGCATTTGGATAAAGGTTCCAACATTTTATATATTTCACTTCATGGAATTTATGATGAAAACTTTATTTCATTTTACATAAAACAATTATATAAAAATATTATCCATCAAAAAAATAGTGATGAAAAATTAAGTTTTCTTGTTTGGATTGGTGTTGCTCTCGAAAGGACCTCCTAGAAATATAATACTCATAGTCGGTGTGTCAAAAATATATGTAGAAAAACCATATTACTCTTGAGGCATTGTAAATTTTATTTTCCCATATTGTTAGTTTCCATTCTAGGGACATTTATTTATACCTTGGTCCAAGGAGTCAATTTTTGTGGTTTTCAAAATACCATAGATACACCTTTATCATTGAACCACTAAACATGAGGAACATATAACTGTTATTTATTACAAATTCCACTCATTTGAATTAATGATGATACATTTGCATTTTTTTCATTATTCCAAGTGTCAATTTTTTTCCTGATCATCACACTTTTGATTCCAATTCATGACTTCTTCTTATAGATCCGAAATTATCATCAGTTTTTCAATGATATTTTAATCCAAACACTCATTGATCTGGGTTTGTTCTAAAATTTAAATTTTTGTTCTACATCATTCCCTGAATTTACATAATTTTAAAATTATTTTCTTCAATATTAGACATTGGATATAACTTTAAATGTTTATTGTTTTCATGAATAGTTTTGAATCATGGACCACATTATTTAAATTCTTAGTCTTTTCCCTCAAAAAATCATATTCATCAAGGTATTCCTCAATTTATTCCTCTAAATCAATACTTCTAACAACTTTTTCAATCACAACATCACTATTATCAATTAATGAATTATTTTAAATACCCATCGACCCACCTTCATCCTTCCATATTTATCTTCTTTTACTTAAGTTTATCTAGTACTATCTTATTCTTTAGAAATGAAATTTTGTATTTTGAAATGCTTACACTAATAATTCTTTCCTCATTACTTTGTTATATTCTTGGGATATTTTTATTCATTACCACATTCCTTAAAATATTTGGGCTATTTTTCCTCCTTATGTGGAACCATTCCAAATTTTAAGCTATGAAGAGGAATCTTACCCATAAAATACATCTTCATATCATTAAATATAAGGATAGAATTGACACAACCTTATCAACATCATCATCTTTATGAAACCCTCAATTGATAGATTCTATATGGAATAAATAGCCACATTCTAAGGAATGTTCTTCATTATTGACTTATTATATTCATTTCTATTATCATAGACCTCAAGAGTACTATGAAAACTGGAAGAGGAAATATATTTATAATATTTTCCTTTGAGAATGTAATAATTTTCATTGGACCAAGGAGGAATTTTTATTTTATATGATTCTCTTTAAAGTATTCTTATCTTTGAAATATTGACCAGGGCATCATATATCTTTATCAATAACATTTATACGATAGAAGTAGGAATCAATTGTATTATATGAGTTCATTCTAAATTATTTATATTTGTTCCACAAAACCTATAGAATTGCGTCTTGGACCTTCAATCCTCCATCAAAATTCTTGAATATCTTACCATATAGCATTAGAGGTTTTGTTAGTCATTACATTTTTATGAAAGAGATTATAAAGTGAACTTCCCAATAAATTTAGGTCATTGTAATATATATATAATTCTAGATGATCTATCTCCATCGAGGATCTTATTTTAATATTTGCAATGATTCCAAAAATATCCAATGCATAAATGTCCACTCACATTAATCTGAAATAATATTGAAACCTAATTTTACAAAAATGTAAATTACTACATTGAAATATGGTTATAATTTTTAATTGAAAATGTTTTCATGCTTCCAAGAGAGAAAATATAACCACCCTGGTACCAAATTTAAGAATATTAAAGAGGATTACACTCTGATAGTTGGTGAATCATGGTATAAAAGTCTAACACAATTATTCCCTGTATTTATATCTTTTTCTCTCACCACTCAGAATGATTTAATTTCTCTCTACCATTCCTCTCAATGAGTGATAAAAGAAGTAAATTACATGAGATATTTTATTTGGTTCACCCATATTGGTCTTGTCTATGGAGAATGCATGAAAATGTGTTTGTGCACCTGACACACTAAAGAATAGTGATTTAAAGTACAATTCAGGGAGGAATAAATAACCTTAATATAACAATTAGAGAAATCACTATCATCCTTCAATGGGGAACTTAATAATCCATCTATTGAATCAATTATTTTGATAACAATAGGATTCAAACATGCACTAATAATGGTGTTTCTATTCATAATATATAATATTGAATTTTAGTAAGAATTGGACTCTAAGAATTAAATCTTATTTAACCTTAAACCTTTCATATGAGATCTAGAATAGCCCTCTAAAATGATGAATTTGATGTTCTTCCTTTTTTTTCTCACTCTGTTAGGTTGTAGATGCATGTATGTTTCTATATAAAACATCACAATGTGAAAATATCCATATTCTAGAATGAAAATTCATAAAACACAAAAAGAAAAGTCTCCAATTCCCCAAAATTGTGATCTGGAGCTTATAAGTTTTAATGATTTGTGATCGTAAAAAAACCACCATAAAATTAGGATGTACATAAATTTACATATAACCACACATTTTAATGCATCTTATGGTTGTTATATATCCCAAAATTTCCTCCTATAATCACACATGTTAACTATGGAATTTTTACTAAATGGAATAAATCTCAATGACAAGAATCCACAGATCCAAAATCTATTTTTTCAATTCCATAGACCTGATTTTCAATGTAGAAAAATATAAAGGATGATCACATAGAATAAGCGTCTTATATATCAAATGTTGCTTTGTAGTAGATTGATGTAGTTGTTCTAGACATGTTACTACTTTTCTCACATATTTATTTGATTCATGTAATTAATATACTCACTTTTTTATTTTGTCCATGTACTGGATTTCACATGTTTCCATTTTGATCCAGCGTCTACCCATACAATGGGATTCAAAACCTTTCATAAAAAATCCTTATTAACAAACACTAACCAACCAATGGGATTTTTTTCAACATAATATAACAAAAAATTTATAATAATTAAGGTTAATATTATTCCTTACTAAAATGAAAAAATGACATTTTGGAAAAATAAAAGCAGGGGGATTTTTTGGAAACCATACTATAAAACATATTGTCGTAAAGGTTGAGAGGAACTCCTTAGGACCATATAAACTCCTTGAAGTCTCTATTGATAGGGACTGAAAAAACTAATTAATATTTATGGATTTATATTGAAGATGAATGTTAGAATGAGTTTGTATTTATAACAAAATATGAAGATTTTATTATTAATTATTAGCATCCAAAAAAGATTTTATTTACTAACCTTCATGATAATACTCCACCAAATAGCTTGTTTTAGAAACAACACCAAACTAAGACAAAACAAAAATACATTAAAAAATCAAATTATATAATATTTTCATTAAATTCGACGGTATAAATATAAGTAAATATATTTTGAAAAATAATAATAAAATGGAAAATATGGCATCATGTAGTAGAATCCTTCCTTATGAATCTCTTTTATTCGAACTATTATGAGATTTATCTTCTTTAGGGTTTTCCATAAACCTAGACCAAGATGATCTAGAATAATTGCGACTTGAGAAAAATTATTTTTTGGATAATTTTAAGCCTCATTGAAATCATGAAATTATCTACACTTACTAAATCGCCACTTTTAAAACCAACAGTGCGTATATTATCCTTTGGTCCTATATAATGATTGTAATGGTGTTTGTATGTAGAAGTTTGAATTATATAAATATTAAATATACTTTTTAAATTTTAAATTTCCAATAAAATTACTCAATATATTTTTTTCTACAAGTATGTGGATAGAATTAAATTAAATCTTATTAAAAAATTAATCGATCATAATAAATATGAACTAAAATCATTTAAGATATATTTTAACAAAAAAATGTTTTTATTATGAATTTTTTTCTTAAGAAAATAAAATTTTCACTTTTAATGTATTATTTTAAACTTTTATGTTTAAAAAAAATATATAAACACTCAACTAAAATTAGTAAGAAACATGAAGTAATATTACGTTTACCTAATAATTTATAAAGATGACATTAATTTAAACAACAACTTCATAACCATATAAATTATTTTCTCACTTAAAATTTAAATTTCTAATATTTTTAAAATTATTTTTATAAAAACAATTCAATTTTGGAATCATCATTACAATATTATATTCAAATTAATTTTGGGTTCTTTTCTAAAAAATATTATTTTTAAGTGAATAATTAAAAATACGATTTTTACAAATTTCATTGTCTTTATAACGTCATTATCATATAATAATAGAATAATATTTAGGAATCCATTTTCTTGATCAATGATTTATTTGATAATTAAAATTAAAAATTTTAAAAAATATATTTTTTATAAAATTATATCAAATATTTTTGAACATAAATTATATTATTCTATAAAATTGTTTTAATACATTATATATTTATTATTTCCTATTTAATATTTTCCAATTTTATATATTCTATATAATAAAATGGATTTTTTACTTTTAATCAAGAGGACTAAAATATGTAATATTGTATATTTTATTTGTATTCATAAATATACATTACTTAAGAAAAAATTAGTTTCCACAATAGAATATAGAATGGTAAATGGGTTAAATATAATGGGTAAGAGTCCTATAACATGTTAAAATATATTCCCACTTTATTATTTTGAGGGACTTCTTCACCTTACAACATCCCCTATCCATTGTTGTTGTCTTTTTTTATCCATAATCCTTGATTAGTTACACTTTTATAAAAAAATACGATTGTTGTCACTTATAATAGGCTCCATTCACTACCCTACTTTTCCTCATAGCATAATCCCATTAGTTAAACAAAATTATAATAAAATCTCTCTATAACATTAATATACATTTCATATAGTGTTTTCTAAAAAATACCAACCCTCAAATATTTAATCTAATTTTAAATGGCGTTATTCCAAGTAACAAGGTAATGATTCCCAAATCACATTTTTTTTATTTCTATTTCATTAAGTATTTATATTCAACCACAAATTATATTATACCATAAAAATATATAAAATAATTAAATTAAATATAATACTGTGATATTATATTTATGTATCAATCATTATCTTCATTTCTTCCTTCCTTATAAAAAATGAACACATCGTTTATTCATATGTGCAGACTAAGACCTCCAGGAAGAAAGTGTTTTATTTTTCATCGGTGCTTTACAATGATGGATAAAAATGGATATTTAGTGAATAACTATAATTTTTTAAACATGAATAATATTCTTAAATGATATATCAATTTCAATCTTCTTTCAGATCTAAGGGAAAAAAGTCGTCATCTTTGGGTACATACAGACTACCGTCTCTATGAAGCAACATATTTCATATTTCATCATTACCCTACATGGATGAATATAAAAATGTAAATAATTAACTAAAATGATTTTGATGAAATTATTAATTTTATATAACTTTTATATTAATATTCCAACCCTTCGAAATACAACACCTTTTGTTTGTAAAAATATCAAAATAAGCCCATAAGAGACATCGTATTCATGAATAATGACTAAAACACCCCTATAATTGAATTATAAATTTATAAATAAATGAAAATTATATATTTTTATAACTTTTATATTAATTTAATGATGGAATTGATATCAAATAATAGGAATCGACCTCAATATTTTAAATCATGCTTGGAATAATGAAAATTGATATCAACCAATGATGAAAATAATCTATATCTAAATGGTAAACTAATTTTAAATGATTATAATTGTAAACTATATAGGGTAATAGATATAAATATGGTTCGTTAAAAGGTTATTAAAGTGGTCATATTTTTTTTTTTGGATTTTAAAGTGCCTTTGTTGGAGTCCAATAGAAAATTTAAGGGGTTTCCCCGACTTAACTTCTGTTCTAGATTCATAACTATTACTATTTGACTATGGTTTTAAATATATTTTTCTTATATGATATGATTATGTTATATTTCCATTCCAAATTATATAATAAGGAATTATATTTTTTACATGAATTACATCTTTATTAATTGATTTATTTCTATATACAATTTGATAATGTTATGAATAATTCTCATCCTCTCCAAATAATCTCTTTCTCTTCCATATATATATTCACTCTTCTTACTAATGCACTCATTTAATAGTGTAAAGTATAAATAATTATTATTTATTTTGTTCTTCAAATTTATCATTACTACATTTTAAATAGAATATTTAATACAATTTTTTCAATCTCTTTTTTAATGAGGATATTTTTAATGTTGAAAGGGATTTTCTTTTCAGGATTTTATATTCTATCTTATAATCAAAATTACCATTAAGTAACTATTATTATTTTTTATAGATGAATTGTAGAAATTTATTATTAAATAATGGTTGAACAATTATTCCTGAAAATGAATAAAAATGAATTCTTTAATGGCGACTCATAACATTGTCTCTTTATAATATTGAATATAGATGTTTTTGAATGTCCTCTTTTGTGACTCACTTCCATTTTTCATATATTTTAAAATAATCAATATAATATATAGTGAAGTTTTGATAATACAATATAAATATCATTATGAAAATCATATATTGGGATATTGGTGTTTTGGTATCAATTGATCTAATTCTATATTTTATTTTTTGTCATACCATTATGGAAATGTTATGAAACTAATTTATTTACATGGGATCATCGTGATATAATGAATAATTTATTTCATATAACACAGATACATATATAAATTGATAGGTGGTGTACTATTTCACCCTACAATGTATTTGTTAAAAATTTATATCTCATGAGATAATAAATAATGGACATTATAGGATAATTCAATATATATTGCATGGGCATAATTGGTTTGGTCTCAAATTAAATCATGTGCATAATGGGATTTTCCCAAACATAAAGTGCTAGAGTTATGGGTTACATCACCAAAAAAATGAAAGTATCATGGGATTTCTAAAAATTTATGACTTATTATTTTTATATTTGTATTGAATTTTTATGATATTTTGCTATCTAATTTTATGCTTCCATGAATCATGATTTTTGTTTTCTGCTTCTAATTAATGTTATAATTATTATGCTTATAATTTGAGCTTTTTAATCTAAATATTATATATTTTGATCCTTGATTCTTGGAAAAGTTTTATTATTTCCATTTATGTTCCTAGGATCTTTTAATCAGATATTACTTCTATATCCTTATCTTCTCTGCTATTTATGATCTAATTTTTATGATTATTTGATATATTTTCCCTAAATTAGAGTTTAAGCTTACCACTTTATTATATTTCCATTCCCAATGTCAGGAAGTTGAGTATAACTTATGAGAATTATAGAATGGATCAAGTGTGGTTCATTTATTGAGAAATGTTTACAAGGATTTTAAAATAAGTTTCATTTGTAGTTGATCCTCAATAATAGTAAATATATGGTTTTTAAGATTGTGAGATTATTTTTTAGATGTAATGTATAACTTATCTAAATTATGTCAAATAAATATATGATTACATTGGTTCACCCAAGTTGTTTTTAAGGAAACAATTAATTATTTTTTGGTTTTATAATTTTGGTGGATTGTGTTGGTATTTTTTGGGATTAGGATGAGAGAACATTAGTGAAAACAGTAGGGATAAGTCTATGTATATGATTTTATCCTGAATTTTAGGTAATGTAGAGTTTTTTCGTTTTGTATAAAAATAGGTGGATTCATTCTCTATCATAGATTCACCGAGGGGTAATATCATTCAAATAGGATGCTTGGTTATTAACACAATTATCACTTACTTCATGAATATATTAGCATAACAAAAAACATCATTCAATAATTCAAGTGGATATTATTTTCTCATACACATGATCTTTAAAAACCATTAAGACTAATTTGAACAAATTTTTATGATATTGTTTTAGAACCTATTAATAAATATATAATGAATAACCTTGATTGAAACCAATAAATTTGTAAATGAGCGTACATATGTAATTTTAGATTTATTACTTTTATCGTAATATTTTTCCTTTTTATAACAACATCCAATATAGAATTATTATCTATAATATTACTCTATTATATTAAATGGATGAAATTATAAGGATCAATGTTATCAATGGGTATCATAGACAATATAGTAATTTTTTCAATGAAAAAATTAATGAGAAGAGAGATAGAGTGGGAATCCTTATGGGTATTCCATAGAAGCTATCATCAATATTGATTACTAACATGGACATAATTGTATTTAAAAACATATCAATGAAGAGAATAAGAGTGTTTCATAGAAGATCAAGTGATAATTACATTGGATGAAGGAAAATTCAATTTTCTTCATGTAATAAAATATGAGAAGAAGTACCAAGTGAAATATTCTAAAGGAAGTGGGAAAGGATATGTGTGTGGAAATGGAGGGTGTAAAGTAAATAATTACTAAGGAAAATTTATTTGTTCAGTTAACAAAATTAATGAAAATAATTTTAATCTTATGTTACCATTAATAGTTTAATATCATAACTGTGGGAAGCTTAGGAACAATCCATGTTTATTCCATAATTCATGGGATGACAAGGATGAAATACATTTGTAACCTCCACAAATAAGGTAAAATGAATGAAATTTTATGATAACTACCATTGATATGGATCATGATAATTAAGAAACATGTATCCACTAATCGATAGTTGTTCATGTCAAGTTAGATTTTGATTTTAAACACCCTAGTTTATGTAGGAATTTTTCTATTTTCATTATGTAACTGCCATGATGATTTTATTATCCATGATAACTTTTAGTTTTGTCATTATTATATCACCAGCTGATAATTATGGGAATGTTCCTTAGGGAAATATTATTAATTCTTCCATTAAATGAATTTGATTTTATTTTTGATGTGGAATGTATATATTCCTTTCGACTCCATATAAATTGACCAAATAAGGAAACCACATTTCAAATTTCAAATCATCATGTGATAAAATATTAGTGAAAGGTTGATTATGAACCATAAAGGAAATCTATTTTTATTACAGGATTCATTATACCTAATAATGAGATCTATTTTTCTCAAATTATTCTATAAGAACTCAATGTTATAGATTATTATATCCTAAAAAATATGTGTACCTTAAGTTTATAATGTCAATAACCACACACACCCATATATATATATTATCTAGAGTCGTGTATAAATTTTAGATAAGCTTATCTATTTTCACTAGTATGTTATAATTAAAACTGCATTGAAATATATTTTTTAAGGTGTGATAATGTAACGACCTAGATTTTTAGTATTAATTTCTCTTTAAATAAATACAATACAGATTATATTTTTTCACATGAAACACCAAAGTAAAATTACACTATGATACATTAAAATAAATTTTATCATTATAATACAATTGTTAAATTATTTCTTACAATTAGAAGTTGTTGTATTATGAAATCTATATAGAAAAAAAAAACAAAACAGAATTTAAGTGCAGAAGTCCTCCTTGTGGAGCTCATTTTTTCAAGCTTGGAAGGGATGGAGCTTCTCTATGGTTTTACATTGAATGATCCCAAGAAAAACTCTATCACCTCTGGGATAAAAGAAATTATTTATAAGATAAATGTAAGCTTGTCGTAATTCCATCAAGATCTGTTCAGGCATAACTCATGGAAATCACTCAGATATATCATACCACAATGTCTTATGTAGAAACCATAATAGGGTATTCAAGTGCAGTCAAAATTATATAAATATTACATAAATCATACAAATTTGTAATTTAAATAGAATTTAATATATAATAATCATTGTAAAAATATATTCACGAAATTTAATTAATGATGGTAAATAATTACTAAATCTTAAATCATTATGAATAAATTCATTTAAAATATATTTTTACTGAGTAGTATTTTTTAAAATATTATATATATTTTCTTAAGAAAATAAATTTATTTATATTTAAAACTTATTATAAATAATAATAATTTAAATCAAATATATAAAAAATCATTTCACTTTTACTAATAAATATGAAATAAGATTAAGAGGACATAATGATTGTTAAACATCACTTTTTGTGAAAATATTATATTTACAATATAAATTATGTTCTTGAACAAGAAATAAATAAATTAAATTTATATAATTAAATTGATAAAATGGATGTCAATTTTTGATTCAATATAAAAATATTATATATGGATGAATTTTTGGGATTTTTCTAAAGAACAAATTTTATACAAATATTGAAAAATATCAATTATACAAATACTATGATTTTTATGAAATCATTATGATATTTGATTAAGATAAGAGTTATGAAACCATAAAATTTATAAAATATTTATTTTATAAGTGAAACTATACAATTAAAAAATTACGTTTAATCTAAAAATCAATATTTGATATTATTTCTCAAAAAAATGTTTAAATGTATTGTACAACTGTTATTTTGGAATTAATTTTTACCAATGATTGAAATTATAACTAGAAAAATATATTTCATATATGAAATTATATGTTTTAAATTTTATAATATGTTACATTATATATTTAGTAATAAAAAATTACTTCGAAAAATATTAGTTATCATGGAAAAAGTAAAATTGTAGAATGGATAAATAAATGGGGGAATACCTAAAATATGTTAAAAACATATACCCAAAGGAATTATTGATTCCTTTTTAGGCCTTAAAACTCAATATTCATTATTCTCAACATTTTATCCACTTTCCTTTAATAGATCACCATTTATTACAAAAATTTCACTCCAATCATTTACAAAAGGAGCCCTTCTCCACCACACTTCTCTTCACACCAAAATACCATTAGGTCTCCCAATATATACCATTATCCCACCAAAAAACACTTATACATATAATTTATGTTTTATTATCCTAAAAATACCACCCCTAAAACACTTTATCTAATTTTTAATGTGTAACTCGATGGGGTAAGTTAAAACATCCAAAATTAGTCATTTTCATTTCAATCTCTATAATAATTTATCTTATTGTAAAATTATTGTTTTACTATCCTAAACTAATAATGTAATTTCCACTAGTATACTAATGTGATATTATATTGATGTGATAATCATTGGTTAACTTTTTTCAGAACCTCACCCCTAAAGGTACCCTTGATGAGTCGATAATAAGAGTAGAGAGATATTAATACCAAAATCCATCCACCAATAGGTCATGGGTTGTAACAACTATAAAGGTTATATCATAAAAACATATGGGAGTAATTACAGTCTATAAAAAACATAAGGAATGTGATATAAGATAAAACCAAGAATAAAATCATACTTAAAAATATGTAAAAGGATCATAATACAAGCATGTAACAAACTGGATAATAGGAAATTAAATAACAAGTACAAAAATGAAATCCACAGTTGTGACTTCAAATCCCAAATAGCTTCTGAACAACACCATGAGCTATTAATGTCTATCCCACTCACCAAACTTCTACTATATACTAAAAAATAGTTATATAGATCTATGGTGGTCATAATAGGTATACTCATCAGGATCCTCACTAGTGACTCTCGTAAAAAACATCACTAAAGTATACTAAATTCTAGTTAATAGATAATAGATTCTATCTCATCACAAAATCACCTATAATATGTTCAAATCCTCAACAAGGATCTCTCATCATGTATCGTATACAGTTAGATGTGTAATATCTAGAAGAATATCAAATGATGGTATCTCGTAACAAATTCCCCATTAGTTTTATACTTTAACATTGTGTCAAACATCATGATCCATCTCTCTCCAAAATAATAATTTTTCCTAAAAAACCTGGGATACTATAACATAGCATCCACCTTATGCAACAAATCATCTCTTCATCAACATTAAAATCTCCATAAAATGACTGAGTTGTTATCCAAGATCCAATATAACTAATATAAAATGAATTACTACTCTTTTTATTATAGACCATATAAATATTTTCTATATTGATCCTTTGGATACTATATATGAAGATATATGTGTGCATGAAACAAACAATAATCCATTACATCCCTCCACACACATGTATGGGGGGTGGTAACCACCGTGAATGAAATTACATATTACTACCAAGAGAAGAGAATAAGGAAGTATGGGTTATACATCCATCTATTCCTCACCAACTAGGATTTTTGGGAAAACACCCCCCAATCCACTAGGTGTTATTCATCCAACAAAAAATTGTGGGGGTGTCATATAAAGTCAAAAGGCATACGAAATTTAGATATAGACCATAAGATACACTATGGAAAACTACCTGCCCTTAACATTAACTACAATTATCATCTATCAAAAATCCAACTGCCACAATAAATGACTAGATATACTATAAGTACACAAACATTTAGATAAATTTTATTTAATTAATTCATCCATTAAACATTTTGTATTACACTATTATCAACCAATTCCATTTCCCATAAGGAATAAAATGACCTCTTCCAAGGTTTCAAAAAAAAATTATCCTCCTTTCACAATTCTATAAAGCTACAAACCCTTGGGTTAAACAATATATTATTCATTAATATTCCATATATTCAGTTACCCTAGGACCCATACTAAGATACCATAAAAGATTCATAAACCATGAATTTACACCTACGTTAAGAAACGTGGAAAAGAAAGAAGAAACATACAACCTGACCATACAACCTTTAAGATTATTCATAAATGAGAAAGAATCTCTTATTTGAAAAAAAACAATTTGAAATCCCAACTTTATCTTTTTTTATCTATCATAGTTCCCTAAATATCACCACCATGAATATCACCATCCATCCATCCATCATACACACGAACAAGTTCTACAAACATAGTAATCCCCATCCATAATCCAGTAGTTATCATCCATCCTAGGAATACATCATGTCACACCGAAATTCTATTCATTGAGAGAAAGAAGAATGAAAAAAAGAAACAAAAAATTGTTACCAAGGAATCTATGATCTAAAAACCAACAAATTTATCCTTCATAAGCAAACGGTCCCATTTGAACCTTAAAAACTATCTTTATCAAACCAATAAATTTTTATCATCATTAATTTACTGATTCATTTATCATAGGTTGCATACATTGGATTACAAAAGCATTAGATATCAATGGATATATGTTATTTACATATTCTTTATACATAAATTTTATTTCCAAAAAATATAAGCATAAATTATAAGAACTAAAATTTACTCTTTATTATTTTTAATAAGAATTACCAATCTTACATTATTTATTCAATTTATAAGAATAAAAAACATACTAAACCCTAGAATATAAATTGATTTCACACTATCTAGAAAACAAGTTTTTGAACCATTTTCACAATATAAACACATGTGATCACTACAACCAAAAGGATGTAATTATTTAATGAGGCTTTACTATTTATTAAGGTAAATTCCACCATTACCTAAAGATAGAATGTGTGATAATTTTATGATGTCACATAAAAAAATCTATAAAATGAATCACCTACATCAATTTATAATTTCAATGTTCTCTAATCAAGAACATATGATTGAGGGTCAAACACCATTGAAACTCAAAAAATATTCTCCAAAAACTATCACCATCAAGACACAATTATCCATACTCAGATCTCAGCTCCAAATGGAGGGTTTGGAACAAAAAAACATCCTGAAAAAGAAAAGAATAGAAAAATATAAGGGAGAGGGAAAGGTAAATTGAACTAAGGGTTATCTATCCAATATAATCCATGTGTTTTAATATTCATGTTTTAGTTCATAGGGTTATAATGGATGTAGAGATAATATTTACTCATTGGAAGTTTCCATCAATAGAGCCACATCCTGAGAAAATGACAGAAAAATTCTTAAGGTTCATCTAGATAATTTAAAAATTATCGAACTTACAAGAGAGGATATGTTATTGGTAAATGGTGGAAAGAAAAAATATTAATCACGTTAAATACCAAAGAAAATTCACTTGGTTCCCCCATTCAATCAGTAGTGATTCTTGAAGTGTGAAGGACATTTTGGATACTCAATTTCTAGCTTAAATGTCACCATGTACATGGTGTTCCTTAACTTGCTAGCCCAACACAACATAAACTGGGTTGTGTTGACAAATTATTGGGTGTTTTCCCTCATCAAAACCTCCAACAAGATCATGGGGGGTTTATGTGGTTATGGACTACATGATCCCTCATATGGATATAAACAAATGGGACACACATTTTACCAATCTTTTTGGAAAAACCCTTTCACATAGGGCCTCGCCAAGGGAAAAAAGGCCAAAATAATGGCATCCACCAGCATGTGGTGTCCATTTGATTAGCCAGAACACTTCTCTAGTATACTAATCACTTATAAAATCCCTCTAAACAACACCAATCCTTTAAAAGTACACATGAATTGTCATTGGGAAACCACGTGCTCAAATAAGATATTTATTTAATAATTATTATTCTAAAATATTTAAAACTAAGAACAAAGAAAAGGTAATGGAAGAGGGGAATATAGACAACCACTTAGTGAGATACCTCTTAAAAATATCTACATCACAGGATCACAAAAATCTTACTTAGTGGATTAATGTGAATAATGAAACATGAAAATACCATGATATATACCAATCCAATATGACAAAGAGGACAATCAAGAAATCATGGAAGACAGAACCATTTCATAATTCATATAGATGAAAAAATCTAAAATAATCTTTAAAAAATATTAATTATGAAACAATCAAATAAGGATGTTGAGCTTTTATATATGACTCAAATTCACAAATACTATCATCCCCAAAACCTTTTCTTTGTAAGACACATACTAATTGATTAGAACAAAAATGAAACACCTTCTCCTAGTAGTCCTAAATCTCCTCAGGTTTCTCTTCCAAGGTTGCCTCATCATTAATGTTAATATCACCCCAATCAATGATGTGTGACTCACCATGAAAATAGTAGATAATATATGACATAATAAATAAATCAAGGATCTAGTTTATTTTTAGGGAAAGCGTTATCTAGTATGTGAGACAACTGATACACCTACACCATGAAAGGCCCAACAAAATTGGAGAAATATTTCTCACACAACCAAACCTTCACTCCCCACAAAGAGGATTTTCCTTAAAGAAAAACTATATTTATTATTGAACTCAGGATTTATCTTCATATGTTTTTCATATGAATTATGATGATCATGTATTTTATTCATCATCTTGATAATCACATGATCTATCTATGTCATGGTTTGAACTGGTTCCCAAATAAGGATTACAGACTATCCAACCATAGTCCAGCACAACATAAAAGAGAAATTTATTCCATAAAATGCTTCAAATGATGAGACACCAATGGTGGAGTAGAAACTGTTATTTTATGAAAACATGTCCAAAGGAAGGTTCCTTGCCCATAAACCACTATAATCGTGGACAAAATCATGTAACATTTATTAAATATTCTATATTGTTTTTCCTATCTGATCATTCGTTTGTGGATAAAAAATAGTGTTGAGACCCAAATGAGAGCCAAAATCTATTTAAGACATCCTTACACCATATAGGAAAATATGGAATGAAGATCAGAGATAATAATCATCAGGAATTCATGGAGCCTCATCACCTCCTCTCGATACTACCTTGACTACACCTCGACTAAGCTCAACTCATTTTTTACTAAGAAGTGAATTGATTTTGTAAAATTGTAAACTATCACCCATATAACATAATAACGTCCATTATAATTAAAAAATATTAAATAATCTGATCAAATTTTCCTCCCACATCCACTAATGAACATCTATCCATTCTATGTTGTAATTTAACCATGATACAAATAGCGAAGTGATGGATGATTGATAAATGATAAAAATAACTCAATAAATATGGAAAACAGGGAGGACACTCACTGTAATCGATATAAACATCATAAAAATTCATGAAAGTGAATAATGAAAATTAATTAAATCCCATTAAGCTCAGTCAAACCACCATTCCCTCCCCAAAACTAATGTCGAGGTTAGTTTTCCATTTTCAATGGTTTTGAGAAGAGAACATAGTGGAAGAACCACATAAATTGAAAACGAGATAAAGTAGGAATGAAAAAGAGGAAAAAACTAATATATATTAAAATTATAAATAATTAATAATTAAACTAATCACCTTATCGCATGGAAAATGGATACCCCTTGGTATGGGTGTGGAGGTAAAAATATATAGATATTGGGGTGTAAAATTTGTATCTCTAAATATATCCAGTAGAAGTTATCACATGTAATTCATATCTAATGGATTAATTTGTAAATTATCCCTCCTCTAATGTTTTTTTATTATGTCGGGTATGTGTGGACACAAAATCTATGCTTGATTGGACATGGTATTATGTTTTATAGTTGAATTATTGAAGAACATTATTCAATCCTAGTGTCTATTTAAATTCTAAATCTCAATATTCCCTTCAATTTTTGGAATTGAATTAGTATAATCAATCATGGATATAGTTAATGAACCTGTTCCCCAATCCCATTTCATTCTTTATTACAAATTTGATATTATTTAGGTCATCCATTTTATTGATATGGTTCCATATTTAAAAGTTATCAAATATATGGATTAATTTTGAGGCTTGGATTGTGAGTTGGTTTTGGGAATCCAATATTTGGATTGATCTTTTACTCTAATTGAATGAAATGATTCCCAACAAAAATTGAATCCTAAAAAAATGAAATTAACCACTTCAACTACTGTATAAAATGATATGATAGGAAAATATAATAAAATTATAAAAGTTTAAAAATCCAAAAATAGGATATTTTATGTATTAATCTCAAATTACTACTGAAATATAGAAATAAGATAAGTGGCTATAAAATAACTATTTTATGGGATTATAGCCTCTAAACATTAGAAAAATGTGATTGAATATATTATATTCATCAACTGTTGTGGGTGAACTGTCGATCTCATAGGGAACCACCTCATACATCATGAAAGGAAAAAAACGATTTCCTTGAAATAATACTTACTGTTAGTCATTCAAAAACCATCCATTGAGGGTATCCCTGAATAAAAATTGATCTTTCTATACCTTCCCCATTAGAATCACCGATCTGGGTCTCCTATACATGATTCACTTAGGATTACTAGATAGTCTTAAGAAAATGGAGTCCCCTATAGATAACTTATCCCATATGAAGATGAATCATAAAGAGATATCCTATCACTCTCCAAGAATCTACAGATCCACACATTGATTGACTGTTTGACATCTTTCTTAGTTCTTCGACAATAAAATTAAATTTTCCAATTGTAACAAAATATATAAATCCTAATCGTTAAATAATTCCCACAACATTCATTGTCACAAGTTAAAGTCATTCTCGGAAAATACATACGTCAGTATTTTTTGATAGGTTAAAACCATAAAGAATTCATTGATGAAATAGTATATCCAAAACATCAATAAAAAATGTTAGCTCAATATCATGGGTGATGTATTTATATTAATGGCTTCTTAACTGCAAATACCCTTAAAACCCCTCTCTACTACATCAAGACACTACCAAATCAAAGATGTGAATGATCAAAGAATTCCTCAAACAATACTCTCTTTTATAGAAAATTAAGGAGAAGGGTGATAAGAAAATTCTCCATCATATCCTAGAATGTATCCTGATATTAGATATTCCACAATGACTCATAGTCCATTATTTTGAAGGATATAATAGGAGTCCATATAGAAGAAAAATAATGTATAAACCTTTTACAATAACCTATATATATAAGGAAACTTCACATATCTAAAATAGTATCAAGGGATAACTGAGAAACAACCACCTAGATCTTCAAAAGATCCATATATATGTTATATTTAGCCATGAAAGTCTCTAGTAAATGAACTTCACAAGGCCAAAAATCATAGGTTTTTGTCTTACTAAATAGATATTGATTGGGAAAGACACCAAAAACATCATATAGACTCTTTGTGTGATCCTCTTTAGGCATGGAGTACCCAAGTATGTCATCGATTTAAACAACCATAAATTCTCATAAAACTGCATTCATCAGTCCCATGACCACATCTAGATCATTCATCACACCAAATGGCATCAAAGTGAGCTCATACCTTCTATAAAGAATTTGGAAAGTCATATTTTATATATCATTATCCACAACCCAAATATAATGATATACTCACTACATATCAACTTTCTAGAACAAACTATCTCCCTTTAGATGATCAAATAAATCATCAATCCATTTAAGAGGGTAGGTATTATCCCTATTCATCTAATTTAGGTGATGATAGTCAATATACAGATGTAGAATACCATCATCTATCCGTATAAACAAAACAAGAGCAACCCAAAGGTGACATGATCTACCAAATAAAACCTCACTATAAATTTCATCAACCAATATATTCTACTCCTACAACATATAAGGAAATATTCTATATAGATAAATTGAGAATAGTTAAGCACTCGATTATAGATCTGTCCCAAACATGATATCTCTTATAGGGGGTGGGACACAACCTTTTGTGAAATGAAATTGGTATAATATTTAGTAACGTTAGAAACCACCATTTATAGAACCACCGATGAACTCAGAATCAACTCATCCATAAAGGAAGTAAAGGATTGAACACACATCTAATCATTTTTTTGGGTATCTCTCACCAATGAAAATGGTAGACGCTTCGTCAGCATCATTAAACACAATTTTCCTCCTGATAAAATCCATAATAGCCAGCACCGAATATTTCTAGTCCATATCAAATATTATTTCATATAGATTTATCCCCAAGAATAAGATGTCACCGTAAGAGTGGTGCTACCCAATAACTAGGTCATAGTCTTTGTATAATTCATATAGGATAACTCAACATCAAATTAAATTCATCAATACTAATGGAACTGCATGTATCTCTACCTTAAGTCCCAAACTATGAACCATGATTGCTGATATAAAAGAGTGTATATCTAATAAATAAATCAATTCATGAACCAGAGTAGAAAAGAAGAAAAGAGTACATAAAAATATGTCAATCTCATTTGGTTATGGAAAATCTAGATCTTGTAATTGAAAATGGCATATCCCATGTTCATTTGTTTCCCTTTAAGGATAAAGATCATCACATGTTTGTCATATACATACCCTATATCCCTCTACTAATAAAATTTTGGAACACCTTACTACTACTACCTTAGGTGATACTTATATAGTGGAGGAACCTGAAGTGGAACACCACAAAAGATTAGGTCACTCTCACCACTGATGACCATGGAATCGACAAGGAAAAAAAGATATTTTGGAAGGGGACAGAGAGACACTACCTCTGTATAAACAATAATAATAGGGTTAGGACCTACCCACATTTATCATTAAAATATTATATCTTACAAACTGTGAATCCTAGACCACATATATGATATATGTAATAACATAATTACTCCCTTATCATGATAATAGTGTAATTTCAAGAATAATACCAACCTCCTTGGTAATTTCCAGCACCATTATATATGTTGGTATCATAAATAGGGTGACATGGGGAGAGATATCTAGTATTAATGTCTCCTAAAAATGGCTCCCCAACCCTCCTCATCCTAAAATAGTTCTAAATCACTTCAAATAAGGTTTCTAAAATAGATCTCAAACTCATAAACACTGGAACTCCCCTATTAGAGGGTCAATAACACATATAGACTGGACAAATTTTCTACCAAATAAAGAAAAAAACACAAAAATGATCTCAAGACACCTCTTATGAAATTAATGGCTCTTCAAAATCCTTGAGGAACAAGACCCACCACCTTCTAGCTGTCACATGAAACAGTTCACAAACAATGAAACCATGATCAAATCTTCATGTAAGGACTAAGATAAAGGCTATTTCTACTCCCCAAGCATTCTTATGTAACTAGTTCTAAAATATAACCCTAAAATTATATCAATATATGGAACTAAAACAATTGTAGTTTCTTCCTCTAAGTGTATTCTTTATTAACCACAACATTTTATCAATCTTATTTCATATCCAGAAAAACTTCATCAGTGTGAACCTATCATGGACATCAACCTGGCACTAGGATTGCACAATAAAAAATTGATTAGGTCTCCTAAACCGATAATATGTAATATTTATGATTAATTATTTAATTAAGGTTCAAACTAAGCCCATGGTATACCCATTTCCAATACAAGAGTAGACAAGTATGATCCATGATGCATTTCTACGCCTCTAACCTAAAACCATCATAAATTTTCATAGAAGAATTAGATAACATGATGGTCTTTCTTTTGGATCATAATGGTCAGAAATACCCATTTCCTAGTCAATATTTCCTGACTAAATTGATTATTAATATCAGCTGATAGTGCATCCCTATAAAACCATGCATTTCCCAGCAGTATGTACCTCCAAACATCAGAACATTCCCTAACATGTCTCATATACCACTATTTCTGGACCCCCCCAGTGTTACACCTACTATGATGGAAATGATAGAAGATAGATAAATATTTTAAGAGATCACCTATAATTGGAAAAATATTAGTGACAAGCACCATACGTATATTATACGCACATATGATATGTGTTACCCTCTAAGATGAACATGAAGAAAAAGAGATGAGATAACACCAAAAAAATAGTCATCCTCATAAAAAAGTAAAGAGATAAAAATATATACATGGAATGGCCTGAAATTTGAACAACTATAAAATAAACTAAAAGTATAAAAGGGAAATCCTTAACAGCAACCTCAATTCCCAAAAATATCATAAACAACACTATATGATTTTAATATCTAGATTGATCCCCAACTGTCCTTAGTGGACATATAAATAGTTATATAGATGTATGGCGAACGTGACTTGTAGACTAAGTAGGATACTCCCTGGATCCTCTCATGAAAAATATTAGGAAATCATAGTAAAACCTAGTGAATAAATAAGATAAGATTACTCCTCACCTAATAATCTATGCTAAGTTCCTTGAATAATCATGGATCTTTCACGAGGTATCATATTCAATTAGTAATATAATATCTTATAAAATTTCAATGTCAGCTACAACACTATAGTTTTTCCATTGGATTTCCGCTCTACCTCAACATCACACATCCTAAGACATCACCCTTTAAAATAATAAGTCTACCCAAAAATAATTGGGTAACTATAATATATGTGCATCTCCTATATCATATCATATTGTAATAAACATCCACATCTCCAAATTTTAATTGAGATTCTCTCTAGGATACACCAAAACCAATGGGTCATGTAATATACCTCAATTCATTACATCTTGTATACATTATATCTATATTGATCCATATGATACTATATTTGGAGAAGCATGAATGTGGAAATAACCACAATAAATTACATTCTACAAATAAAATGTATGGTGAATGTTAACTATCATGCATAATAGTACATTATACGATCAGGAGAAGATAGTATGGAAAGAAGGGGTAGTCAACCATTCATTCCTCACTAACAGGGATATTGGGGACAACATCCCCAAGAGTCCACTGGGTGTCGGTCACCCTATAGAAATGGGTGGGGTGGCATATAAAATTAAAAAACATTTATAATATAGATATATATCACAAATAAAAGTATGTGAGACTACTTATCCTAAACCAAAATGGTTGTTATCATCTCCTAGACACTCGATTTCCCCTACTATAGAGTAGATATCCTATCACCACACAAATATTTCATGAAAATTCAATTTTTTAATTATTCTATTAAAAAATTGCAAACACATGATTTTCAACCAATTCCATACCCTCAAGGAGTAAACTGACCTCTTATATGGTTTCTCAACAATTTTCATCATTGAAAAATTCTAACATGATCCAACTTCATTGGTTAATACAATTATTATTCATTAGCATACTATTATTATACACGCCCCAAGACTCATCCTATGATACAATAAATTATTTATAAACCATTCAATTCTAACTACATTAAGTAGTAGGGAAACAAATGAATAAAAAAATCATACCCATATAGTGTTTTAAGATATTCATGAATAATAAATCATCACAAAATTCATCACAACAAACAATAGTAAATCCTTGATCTGAACCATTATATCAATCATTGTGCCGTCACCAACACAACCATGCATATCATCATCCATCATGTCATCACAGGTTACAACATATTCCACAAACCTAGGAATCCCTACCCATTTCTTATAAACCATTACATATCCCATGTTAACATTACATTAAATAGTATGGATCCTCATCCATAAAAAAACACTAGGTAGAAGGAAATAAAAAAAATAGTTAACATGGCATCTAGGCCCTAAAACCATTGCATCCAACCTACATATAAAACTAACCCAATCGACCCTAAACTATTATATTTATCATATAACCAATTTTTTATCATCTTGAATTAAGCCATTCGTTTATCCCAACTTTCATCCACCAAAAACTATGGAATCAGTTATCAATAGGTACAATTTATTTAAACATGCTTCATGTATCACATTGATGCCCCTCAAATATAAGGAAGAATAATAACCATTAAACGTGAATCGTTATTACTTATCAAACAATAATTACTATCATTATAATCATTGTCCAAATTCCAGGTATAACATATATTGATCTATTAGAAGTTGGAACAAATATTCAACTATTGAATGACTGACACTTATTAAGATGGTACTCTTTGGTATATGGAGTCTGTTGAAAGAAAGATTCAAATACTGATGGAGGGATAATTATTTAGAATATTTCACAATATTTTATTTTTATTACATACTTAATGTATAATGATTGATTTGCGTGTTCTCCCTCTATATGTTTGGGGTGGACCCTTTATTTTGTACGATGATTTTAGGTAGTTGACATGTTGTTCCAGACAGGTCAAATGCAATATATTATAATTGTTTGATCAAAACCCAAATTATTTAGATATTTTTCTGATATTGAATTCATTTATATATGAATCCTTGTGGAATAATGTTTTATTTACTTAGGGGTGGATAAAATTTGAGGTTAAAAGGTTTATTTTGATGGATTCAAGGACTCATGATGTGGTTGGAATTTTGTGTGATGATTTTAGCATGTTTGAAATTATTTGTATTGTGTCATACACCTTTTTATATTTTTTGACGAAATTGATTTTCTACATGAGAGGATATGTTGTTGGATTAATGTTCTTTGTTTTATTCTATAATCAGTTAGATAATGGATAGTTGTTTGTACAGAGTCATATTGACTGTTTGTTTTGGAATGGATATTAGTTCCCCTAAGGCATTATTGTTTAATTATACAATATGTACATTTATCATCACATATTATTATCACGTGAGGGAGAAGGATATTTCATATTTTTAAATTGATAAATGTTGAAAGATGGATTTGTTGTGCTTTAACTAATCATTTCCTTTCTCTGTACATTGTACTTTCTCATAAATCATTATGTGTCAACTATCAATTTCTTGATGGTTTAAGTTCATTACTTCTCGGGCATCCCTTATAAATATTTATTTCCATAATAATGATTGTAGAGGTATGAGTTGGATGAACAAATCATGTCTCACTTCGGGTGAAAAATATATGATAAATCATAACATAAACAAATATAGCACACTATATAGAAAATCAAGAGGGACACTATTATAACGTCCTAGACACATGTGATCGCTAAAAAACCAATTTACTCCATTATTATAGTTTCATATTCATTATGTTTAATTTTAAAATTATCTAAAGAGATAAAGGATGATAACATCATGATTTCACATAAAAACAATGAGAAGAAATGAATACTCTACCTCAATTTAGATGTTAAATACTCTTCGAGTATGAAATGGTGACCAAGGGTCAACCACAATCTAAACCAATTGAAGAATAAATAGAAAAAATCTACATCAAGATGCTATTAACCACACCTAGATCTTAGACCAAATTAAAGGGTTTTTTAAAGTAAACATTCAAGGGAAAAAATATAAGATGAATAAGGGAGAAGGAAAACTACCCCAAACCAAGGGTGATCCATCCTCTATAATCCAAGGGTTAATATAAAAAAAATGATTTGATCACAGGGAACAAATTGAGGTATAACTAAAACATACCTAGTGATAATTTCCATTAACCGAGTATTAGTGTGGGAAAAAAATCCAACCATTCCCTGGGTTCATATGGAGAATCTTTAAATCAAAGTAACACCCAATAGAGGAGTGTTGATCATTTAATATAGGGAAAAATGAAATAAAAACTCATTCAATTCCCTTCATAACATTCCAAGTGTTCCCCCTTTGAACCATTCAGGATCCATAAATATAATTATCTATTTCCAATTCTAAAATTTCATCTCAAAATTCACTGTCCTTCACAAAAAATTTGGTGTTCATGAAAGCACAAGCCTAGAACATCATCTTCTGGGGAATGATGTCAAACTATTAGGAATGTAACCTCACCATGGACTCCACCATGGGAGTTGTGAGGTTTCTATGTTCCTGGACCATAGTATCTCTATTAGTTCTCTAAATCCATGGACATGTCCTCATCTTCCAATTATGGATGGACCGTTTCACCCAATGACTCACTAGGGAAAAAATGTCTAGCACTACACCCTCTACCTGGGAGTATTGGCCCTCTAATTGCACATAACCGTAAATTTATCCTCTCAAACACCTCTAAACTCCCTCAAAATACCCATAATTCATGAAAATTAAAATTTTGTGTCTTTAATAAATCATAAACTCACAACCTTCCTCCATTATAATTACAAGAATGAAAACATTGTTCATTCAAACATATAGACTACCACCTAGATAATTTTTTTTTAATAATAACCTTAAATTGACAATTAATTAGTAGAATTTAGTAAATAAATATGATATTTAAAACATTATTCTGATTCTACAAATATAAACATGTTTCTCCCTTCTTTATGGTCTATGTAAATCAAAAATGTCATCTCGGTGTACTCGTGAACTACAACATCCATGGAGAAACAAGTATATTTTTTCACTTGGATGATTATAATAATGATTTTAATGAATTAAAATGTCATTTATAACATGATTTTTGTGAATTTAATTTTATATTAATAATTAACATGTTATCAATATACTAGATTTTTTTTCATAAAAGTTTACAGAAACAAGATCATCATCGACTCCTTATTTTTGAACCATGTTTAAAAATGTCATTAAATGAAATTATAAATTTATAAAAAATTATAATGATTCATATATAGTACCATATGAAATATATAAATGATGAAATTGGTATCAAATAGAATGAAATGATATCTACATATTTATGCATGTGAAAACCAATCAAAATTTCTAAAATATAATGATAAAAATAAACAACAACTGACTAATAAATGTATAATTATTTATTATAATTAAATATCATATAGAGTAATAGATATTAATTATATTTTAAAATAGTAAACTAATATTTTAATGATTATTATATATGAATTTTATGACCATTTTTAAAATTATAGAGAAAAGGATAGGGGTTTTCATTACCCATCTTCTTTTCATGATTCATAATTTTTCTTCTTTGACTATGGTTTTACAAAAACAATTCTTCTACCATATGATCATATTATATTTTCTTTCCTCAATATTTTCTTTGGAATTATTTTTCCATATAAAATACATCTTCTCTAGTGGATTTTTTTATTAATAAAATTTGATTATGATGGGAATAATTATCATGCTCTCTAAATGAGCTCTTTCGCATCAATACCCATATTTACTCTTCCAACCAATGTTTAAATTTATTATTGTGAAATAAAAATAAGCATTATTTCTCTTGATCATAAAATTTCTACTTTGCACTTTCAAAATGGGTGATGTATCACTATTATTATGATTTATGTTTTAATCAGGGTGTTTTTAATATTTATAAGGTTTTTCCATTCAAAATAATATATTTTATCATCCCCCACACATTTACATCAGAAAAAACCCTAGGTTTATTAAATATTTTCTATTGTGATACATTTTTAAATAATTTCTGAATAAAAATTCATGAAAATTTCTAAAACATTATCTTATTTAAAGTAATTCATAACTTTATCTACTTATTAAAATGATAAAAAATGGTTTTTAAAGACCATTTTTATGTTTAGATTCTAATTTACTCTATAAATATAGAGGGTCTATTTAGTATAGAGCCATGTTTTAGGAATCACCATATAAATTTATTTATGAAATAATTCTATTCTAGGAATGAATTTTTCATATCAACCAATCTAATTCTTGAATTCATTTTATGTGATACCATTTATAAATTTTCCAAACACAATTTTATTTCCATGTTTTCTTATGTTATGATAAATGGTTTAATTAATATTGTACATAGAAATTTATGGATGTTGATGGTTAGGGTCATACATCACACTCCAATGTGTTGGTTATGGAATTATATCTCAATAGATAATATTTTGTGTCTATCACGGGTTTGTTCACAACACAAATCATGAGAATCATGGGTTTGATCACAGATTAGTGTGTGTGAATCAAGTAGGGGTAATGATTATTTATTAACTAGAGATCGATATTATATGATTTCTTTTTTATATTTTTAGTTTCAAAAATCTCTCAATGAAAGATATTTTTAAATTTTTAGATATTTTATTTTAATATATGAGGATATAGATGATGGTTCCAAAACATTATGATGAAATTTTTTATGATGTGGTAAAATAAATTATCATTGAAGGTGTAATTTTCGTGTGGGTGGTCTTAATTATTTGATTGATATTTTTCTTATTAATCCGTAAAAATTATAAATATGGTGTATTGTGATGGTGTTATCCTAGAAAATATAAATTTAAATCCTGAAATTGTAAATTGGTAATATGTGTTGACCCACTCCTTATAATTACTATTTTTGCATCCATGATTTAAAAAATAACCATTGGGTTTAACAAGTTTATCATGATGGGTGAAAAATATGATCACCTTGGTGATTAATTTTAATTTATTTTATGTTATGTGATAGGGTGAGAGAATCAAATCCCATTAAAATTTTAGGATAAGTTAGTATATTATCTTGATAAATGTAAGAAATTTTGTGATAATATTCATAATGAACTAATTTTTACTATTAAAATATTATGATTCCCCCCCTAACCGTGTTAATTAATTTGGAGTTAGGGATAAATAGATTATAAATATATCATTGCAGATGACATAGGTTATGAAAAATAATATCACTCACAAAGAGTGTAATGTTGATCCACAAAATAGTTTTACTATATTGGACCAATTAAGGTGACAAAAACCTCCATTATTTAATTGAACTAATAATACATTGGTAGTTTAACAGTGGATCAAGAGAGTAGAGAAGATATTTCTTGCATAGGAAATTATAGAGTGGTTAAAATTTTCATTGTGGTCCATCATTTGAGGGGAGAAGTGAACCAATGGTGTTCACTATATAAAAAAATGAAGATGAGATCATGTTCATGTAATGAGGAAAATTTAATGAGGTATTATCTTAAAAACCAATCCTTGTAAGAATAGAATTGAAACAGAAAGAATGTTTTCCAATCATAAAATAACGGGGAGGAAAATGTTAATGAATATGAGGCTAAATTTATATACGTATATTGGAATTATAAGGACTATGTATATAGACTAAAAAGAAAGAGTGGTCATTTATTTTATGGGTTAATGTATATCCTTTTAAGTCAATTGGTCTCTTATTACATTTCTTTTAAAGTGGATATGGTCACATGTTCCATTAATATAGAAAAGGTTTCTCAATGATGTATTTATTCAATGGAAATCTATATAAGAATAAGTTGGCTATGAATCATGGGAAGAATACCACATCCAAGGGGGGAAATGGGTGGATGGTATTTTTCACATGTGATAATTGTGGGATGAAACAGTGTGGATCATATAGAAATGAAATGATAGTTTGATACGAGTATAAAGAAAATGTATGTATATATCATAAGTTATAGAGAAAGGTATAAGTAATTGATTTTCAATGTTTTAACTATAGGGTAAAGGAACATTATGTTAACCAATTCCCAAAACCACAATAAAATTTAAAAAAATACTAAGGGAGAAAGGCTATTCTTATACAATTACCACAGTTGAGGTTGTAGTTCATAATGATATAATGGATGTTAATTACTTTATTACCTCAATGTTAGATAATATGTTATTTTATTTCATATGTTCACATTTGTTTATATCTTCCATGTTTAAAAAAATTATATAGTTCCTCAACACCCATGTAAGGTAGTTCTCAATTAATACACCCCGTGGGAATCTTACGGAAACAAAATGTGTCATGTTGTTCCAATTATGATACATAGGTGTACCCTATTTACAAAATTGGTGATTATACGTGTGGTATGATTTAATATAACTATTGATATAGAGTGGATTTTAAATTATAATGAAAAAAAATTATTTCCTAGAGAATTATATTATGATTTGTAAAAGTGAGATAAAAACTCTTACCATTTGTGGGGAAACATCATCAACTAAATAATGTCAGGATCCTCCCCTATATCTCTCCTTAATGAAATATTGTGTAATTAATAAGATATATTGTTAACTAAAGATGTGAAATATATCATAAAAATAGAATATGTGCCCACAATATTAACATTAATTGACGTTTTTCTCGATAAATTACATTTTCTTCCACCAGAGTGTGAAGTTTAGTTATCCATTTAAATCATTCCTAATTCAAGACCTATATCTAAAACACTATATTAAATAGGACTATTGGTGTTTATAGTGATAAATAAAATGAGGAAATAGTTGAGTGAAAAGGGATTTATACACCCGATAATTTCACCATAGAGAGGCCCATTTTATTCATGAAAAATAATAATGAGACTATGAGACTTTTTGTGGATTATATAGAGATCAATGTAACTAATTTAAAGAATATGTTTCCCTAAACACACATTGATGACTTATTTTATCATCTTATTGGACCCCAATATGTTTTGAATATCTATCTTTTATTTGGTTACATTCATGTAATGGAAAATAAAGATGACACACTAATTAATACACATTGAACAAGGTATAGAAAATATTAATTAATGGTAATTACTCTTGGATTGAAAAATTCACCATCAATATTTATAATTATAAATAATAAAGTATTCAATTGGAAAATTGTTAAATTTGTGGTTATATTCATTGATAATTTCTCGATATAGTATATGATATAAGAAGATAATTATATTAATACGTAAATAATTATTGAGATGATTTGAAAAATAAAATTATATATGTGGAAGAATATTAATTTCAAATTTTCGAAAAATGATGTTTCTTTTCGTGGCCATACTGTCTTAAAAGATAGAATATCTTTTGACCCATTTAAGGTAATGGTTGTTAATTAATGATTTATAACTATGAACATAACAGAGATACAACATTTATTGGGATTATCATTTAACTATTACGAGTTTTTTGAATATTTTGACATGTCAGTCAATCTGTTGACCAAGTTAAGATGTAAGGGGTCAAATTAACATGGACAATATAATATGAGAAATGTTTTGAAGAGATGAATAAGATAAAAATTATTTCACTATAACTAACTCTACCACTAGGAAAGGAAGGATTTATAATATATTATAATGCATCAAATAAATGACTTTGGTTAATCTATAAACATAAATATTGTTAAATTTATTATGAGTCATGGTAATTGAAATTCCATGAAAAAATATCGAGATCATGACCTAGATCTATAATTTATAAAATTTTATTCAAAAATATAGAGACACTAGATCTATAATGAAATATGAAATATATATAAATTGAAGACATGAGTTTGATGGATATTTTCTCTTAAAATAAAATTAACATGAGGAAAACAAGACGATTTGAAATACTGAAGGACTAGGATTCTTAATTCATAACATCCTTAGAAGGAAAAATAGGTTTCAAATGCATTGAGTAGGAGGGTACATGGAGATCTGGATAGGATGATGATTAAAAAAGAACCTATAAACAATGAGCTATTAAAAAAATATATGGAAATCACAATTAAATGGGCACAATCATTCCTTTTCCAAGAAATTGTAAAAGCATCATTACTAGAAAAGATATAAATGTCCTACCAATATGAAGAGAAGTTAGATATGAATATTATGTTAGTTAATTAAGGGAAATTGAAGGAATATTTTTTATAAATATGGAGCGTGGATGTTTTTAAAGAGGTTATGTGTTCCATCTATACCAATGTTTTAAATGGAATTGGTAGATGATTCACATAGCTCAAATTTTTCTCTACACCACATTATAACAAAATGGTATATAGATTTCACATTAAATTTCTTGTTAGATTATAGAAATTGAGAAATTGTAGACTATATTCCAAGATGCTTAGTATTTCATTTGGTAGAATCTAAAAGAAATATCATTAATGAGTCATCCAACCTCATCCTATACCTATATGGATGATGGTGAATGCTAAAATAGACTATTTTACTTGACATAAAAATAATCCAAGGAATAATTCTATTATTTGGGTTATCATTGATTATTTTTCTAATGATTCTGATTTTATATTAATAAGAGATGATATATCCCTTAATAACTTTACCCAACTCTATATCAATGAAATAGTAAGGCTTTAGGGGGAACCATTATCTATTATATCTAATCATGACACTTGGTTGATATTTAAATTCTAGAATTATATTTAAATAACTCTCAACATTGAGATAAAATTTTTCACCACTTATTATCCATTGATTTATGGGTGTTTTAAAAGGACTATCCTGACTTTTGATTACATTTTGAGATCATTTTCTCTTGACTTATAGGTTATTTAGGATTAGTATCTACCTATTTTAGAATTTATATACAATAATATTTTCCAATAAAGAATCCATATGGCCTATATAAATCACTGTATAGGAAAATCTGTTATATCCAACATATAGGGATGAACATATAGAAATAAATTTTTTCCACCCAAAGTAGGTATAGAGTAAATTTTTAATTTATAAACTATTCAATATTATATTAAATTACTCGAGATATAGAAAAATATAAATGATCATATTAAATGGAAAAAAGTGGAATTTCATGTCTAGGATCATGTATTATATAAGGTTTCACAATAGAGGGGAGTTGAAAGATTTAGTAAAAAGTGGATGTTAAGTCATAGGTATATTGGGACTTTTGAAATACTTTAATGTGTTGGATTAGTAGAGCATTGATTGGTTATGCCACCCAACCATTCTAAATCACATGACATATTCCTAGTTTCATTACTAAGAAAATACATGTCAGATCCAATCCATGTTCTCATATATAAGGGAATAGAGTTTGAGTCCTGATTTTCATATAATAAATAACCTATCAAGTTTCTTGACACTCAAATAGTAAGTATTTTAGAATCAAAAAACTTGATTTTTTTAATTTTTATTAGAGAAATAAAAAATAAGAAGATGGAACAAAGGATCTTGAAAATTTTATATGGAAGGAGCATCCTTATTTTTTCAATAGCTGATATATACACAAAATTCAAGGAGAAAATTATTTAAGTGGGGGACAATCTGACACCCAAGCCCCTACTATATCAAGTAAGAATAATATCCTGAACTATCACACAATATTAACTCTAAAGAGACTTCATTAATAATTATATTTAACTTTTTAATTTCCAATTATTATAATTTTATTTTCAGACGAAATAAACTACATTTTTTAATCTTTTATAAAGATACTTTCTAAGGATTATTTTTGTGGGTTTTTTTCTAAAAAAATTCTTTTACTCACACAAATGATAATACTATTATTTAATTAATTTATAACTTTTATATTATAATATATTTTTTAGAGTTAGTATTTATGAATTATTTAACTATTTTAATCTTACTATTAGTTTTTTAAAATATATTATTTAGGATAAATATTAATTACCTTGGTAAAACTAAAATGGTGGTTTTAAAAGAATTAAATTTTATCTAATTAAATAAGATTACCCCACTTTAAAATATGACTCAATTATGTTTTTTAAATGAAAAATATATATATACTCATTCAAGTTATGATTAATAAAAAATAATAATAAAATTCATTTTATTTATAAATATGTTTTTATATAAAAATGTTTTTCTTACATATTTTGTTATGATTTAAAAGATAATTTTCGCATGTTTATAAATTTAAGTAGGATAAATGGATCTTAATTTGAGATTCATCTAGTTGAAATTTTGTAATAAGGGCCATATTATAATTTAATTAATCAAATAATAATGATGGTTAATTTTTTAAACAAGATTAATAAAGATGAAATTGGTAAATAAGGTATCTAAAATAGGTAATGAATAAAAAGTCACATACACATTCTAGAAACTCTTTTTTAGGTTTGAAATTCATACCCAAATTCCTTACATGACATTTCTCCACCTAATTCACCAAACTCTTTGAACCCTACTAACACCCATGTGATTTCATTCATATCCTTACCTATTTTTAGATTCCATAAAAAATATAATCATTTCACCAATAAAAAGAGTTAACTTACTCCAATTATCTCATCCCACTCCACCCCAAATAATTTATCAGGATGTTCCATTACCTCTCCCTATATAAATCCTTCTAGGGAGTTCCAATTTTTCTAAGGAGTCATTGGATGATTTTAGAACAACTTATTAAATTAAGGGCTTACAGGCCTTCTATTTCCTTCTTATTTGAAATATTTTTTCTATACATCCATTTAAAAAATTATTTATTTTTATTTTAAGGTATTATCTGTCATTAAATATGTTGTTAATGTGAGACTACTTATCCAATCTCATTGTATCCTTTATCATTTGGAGGTATTATTCCAATATATGGGATGTCATTCAACCCATTTCATTTTCAATTACAAGCCGTTTTTAATTTCAACTTACAAATAATTAAATTAAATTAACACTAAATTCATATATAGAAAATGATATCTCTTCACATTAAATCATTTTTATATTAAATCATAATTCCCAGAAATCATAAATTTTTTCAAAGTATAGAGTGTATGGTTTTTGTATTAATGAAATCATTGTCAAGATACAAGAAAGTGGATATGTTTACTATATAGTTTCACCGATTTGTAGTCACCCGGAAAATGGTTGATTGAATCATTGACTCAACCATCACACTACTACAATTTGATTTGTCCCTAGACTACACACCTAGCTATAAACTATTGGGGGATTTGTATAAAATACGTCCAAAATGATTATGAACCTTGATGGTAGATTTCACAGACCATTGCTAAGGTATAACACAAGTGAAAACTATCAAACATAATTATTATCATCTATTTATAACCGAAGACATTGAAAGTAACACTACCTATTACTTTATCATTATTTTTTTAATTGAGGTACTTCCATTTATCTTGCTAATTCCACGTTGTATCTATATTGATTATGTATTATTTAACCACCCAACTTTTATAAATGGGTTATGGTCATGTTATCCCTCTTATTGAAATTGGGAATGTATTGGTTTTTATGTCTTAATTCAAATGTAGTTGATTATTATAATGTTGACTATTTATTTTTTATCCATCACATTATTTCTCCAGATAAGTTAAGAATCTGTTGTCCCTTATATTAACATGAGGAAAAGTATTAGTGTTCCCTATATTGTAAATAACAAAAAAATCCATTATAAATATTGTTTACAATTTATTGATCCATTTTCTCATATGATAAAAGAATATGACATAAACATGGTACTAGTGGGGCCTGGTATTATATATCCTCTTGATGCATTGGTATATCTCATATGAAACACATGTTTCAATGTCATGGATTACACAATCCCAGAAAAAGATCTTTCAAAAAATGGGAATATCATGACGTATAAGAGAATTATGTCATTACTTATCATACACAATATTCTATTAGAAATTATTCATTTCATCACTATGGAAACAGTTATTATTATCCATGTGATTTGTTTATTTTAATTTCTAATTTTTGATAATTTATATTCTTGTTTTTAGTTGATTAAGGATTTGTGTTGTTTTTTTATTCCTTCTTTATCAAATGTTCCATATTTATGTTATGATAGCTTCTTTTATATGGTATCCCATATCGAGCATATGATCTCACCCTTATTTGTTTTCCTTTCCATAGGAAAACAAGATTAGAAATATGTGTAATTTTTTGGGATATTATGGAATGTGTAATAATTTTCCCATTAATTTCCATTCTATATCTTGTGTTTTCAAATTTAATATATGTAGGAATCTTGTCTTCTAGGAAAACTAAGTTTGGGTATCCATTGGAAACTATTATATTATAAAATAATAATTTGATATAATAATAAACTCTTAGATATTAGGTTTTAATTTTTAGATAAATTGTTATAGTTATGAATATGATTATTATGTATGCGTTTAATTATATTAAACAAATTAATCAACACATTTGGTTCATGTGTAGAATGGGTCGGGAATAATGTAGTGATTTTCATCTCAAATTACCCTCTTTGAGACATGTTGGTATTACGAATCTAATTTCATTTATGTGGTACATATTCTACCTATTTGAGATAACATATCATTAATTATATTTTAATAAAAGCTTTTGATGTTAAATTAAAATCCATACGCTTTAATGAATTTTTTATTAATATTTTACTTATATCGTAAAGGTTCTTTATCTCATACATTAATTTCTTGAGACATGTTTATATTACACACCATGTTTTCCATTAAATAGTTTATTAACTACCTATAGATCTATCATTATAAAAAAAATCTATTAATTTAAAATACCAATTAAAATAATTTTCATTTCATTAAATAGATTTTGACTAATTTTATACCCTAGTTATAAGTATTTTCAGTGACATAATTATAATTCATTGAGTGACACTGGTTTTTCATGTTCTTATTTCATATATGTTAGGAAAATTTTATGATTTTATTATATTTTGTGTTAATTTCTATATTAACGTTTCTCACACATTAAAATCCATATTAAAATATATTATAATTCAAAGAGTGTGTTTCTTTAAAAGGATATTGATAACTCAATCATCCATTATGATATTTATAATGTTTATTCGTGAACATATTTTTTTTTGGCATTGTTTCTACCACCAAAATAATTTATTACATCATAATTTCTATACCTCTAAAGTGAAATAACATATTTTGATAAAAATTAATGATTTTATTCACTATAAAATTTGATTTGGAATATAGGTATTTTGAAAATAATATAAATACATTTTCCTTTTACATTCATATGTTTTATCTTCTTATCCTCATTTATCCATTATAAAATTTATATCCTCTCGAGGATATATTATAAGAGATTATTCTTAAATATAATGGTTTTTATATTTTTATATGTTCTCATTACACTATTTCATATATTACGTATGAAATAGACATGTAAATTTTTATTTTTTATCAATTATTGTTATTTTTTTAAATGATTTTTTTATGTTTATGCTCATGTTCACTTTCTCATTTAAAAAAGTATTTACTGAAATGTTTTTTATGATTAATGTTGTGTCCTGTCATATATTTATTTATAATTTGGATAATTATTCTATTATAATCATAAAATTTGATTATTTATCCCTTTTTTATATTTTTTGAAGAATTATTTTTGTGAGGGTGACATTAATTCATATCTACACCCTTCTTTATTTCCTTTTTCAATATGGATATGTTATTTTACCACCATACACATTCTTTATTAATATTCCACATGATCATGTTATTAAAGAATTTATATAACCTTATACTAATTACTATATTCTATGTGAATATTTGATTTTGAAATACTAAAATTAGAGGATGATCACTTTGAATGATAGTTTATTTTTTATTGGATGTATTGAAAATATTTATTCTTATTGATAAATGATGAAAGTTGATTATTTATTGAAATTAAAAAAATTCATTATATAGATAAACCTTTTTAAATCATTTATATTTTCTATATGGATTGGTATAAAATATCTTTTGGCACTTATTTGGAAAACATTATACATAATAAAGTGATTGGTGGGTCCCGACATTATATATCCCATAGCTGCATCCAAATTTCTCATGAGACAAAATATCTTGGGTTTTAGGGTATACATATCCCCATATCCATATAATGTATTGTTACACGATTTTGATTATATGCCTTTGATATTAGGAATTTTTTATTACATTATTATGATACCCTTATTACTAAAAACCATGTTTTCATTTATTATCATGTATATAGGTATATCCAAGATTCAGTTGATTATAGAATAATTTGGATTATTTATTCCTACAAAAATATTTATACGAGGCTTATGTTATTTCAAACCATTAAATATATACTTACCTTACTGAGGGTTTGATCTCATCGCTATCTTATGTTTCCATTACATAGGTTTTGAAGAAAATTATTACAAATGACAAGTTTATAAGGATGGAATGTGTAAAAGAATTCATGGGGGATATATAAGACTCGTTATGGATTAAGTGGTTTCATATATCATACCAAAAATTATTCTTTTACAGTGATCAACTGATTTATTATTATTTTGGGTAATTATATAATTATATAAACATGAAAACGTTATTGGGATGTAAGATAATAGATAATAATTATTTATTTTTTAATTAAGGATGGTCACATCCATGAAATTGGATTTGTATCAATGTGAGTATATAAAGCATGCATTTATGGAGCAAGACTCAGGAGTGTGGGTTTGGGGTGACACATTCCCACTATCATAATAACACCCAATGAAGGGGTGAAATGTGTAAACAAATTCCCCTTCAGCGTTGTTTATGCTATATGGTCACTTAGAGGACCATATTGAGTCTAGTTATTTTATTTATGAGGAGGATATGCATGATAGTATATGGATTATTTTCTATTGTTTAGACAAATGTAAACATATGTATATATAATATGGTGAGGAACCTTTGATATTTTATTATCAAATTTCCATGGATAAGACCAATGTGACACATGCTTTGTATATCAATAAAGAGATGAATTCAATGGAGGTTTATTATTATTGTTCATGTACGAGTAAATCCATAGTATTTAGTTTCGTAAATATATTTAGGGTCTCAATAGTGATTGATTTCAATATAGTGAAGAAATTTTAGGATAGTGTTATGATAATTCACCATTGGGAGGAAATACAAAGTGGATCGCTATATCATGATGAGGATCTAAATTAGAGTTGATTTATTTATATTATGGAGTAAGTATATGGGGTTTACATTATAGATGAATGAATTTAGTTCTAGTTGATTTTTTTAAGACAAACTTATGGATTTATTTATCTAGAATGGGAAGGAATTAAATGGTAGTTGACTATTTCATGGAGAATACCTTGATGATTATTATTCAATTTTTAATTGGTAGTCCCAATATAATCTATAATTCAGGTAGAGTTCATATATTCTGGTGGAATATTTAATGAGGTGGGAATCCATATTGGTTACCATCATCACATGGTTGAAAACAATTTTTATTCATTTATTCTATATAAAAATACCCCTGTTATTATTGTCTTTGTCAATTGGAGGAGCTCTATGATGGAAGACATCATTATGTGGAGGACATACAAAAATTTTATTTTATTTTTCAATGTGACAACATAAAATATGTTGATTTCATTATGAGGAGGACCTCCGTGGATAATACTTTTTTTGTGTAATAACTTCATGGTGCTTAAATTCAATGCGGGGTGAACCTCCATAGTGATTTTATTCATTTTTTCAAGGATCTTTATAGTAGTTGAATTAATTGTATGGGGGATCCATTACAGTTAAATTTATCATTGGGGATAGTTTTAAGAAAATAATATATATGAGTACATAGATATTTTTATAGTATAAAAATAAAGGTGAAGACCTTTATAGAAGAATCAAATTATCATTATAATTTCATGGTATAATGAATTATCAAATTTTATAGATGTTAAATAGTTTCCATCAAGAGGATTTTGATTTATTCCATAATGGTTATAATTTATATTTTTATTTAATAATTGGCTATTACATATTGAACATTTTAACCTTATTATTGGTCATTAATTCTCTAATAGGTCACTTTATATTAATAAATATTAATTTTCATCATTTAATGTTATAGTGTTCTTAGGAGAGCTATAAATTAAATTACAATAAAAAGTGTGTAAATTATTTTCATGTTATTTGTAAATCATGGTTAAAATTTTAGGTGGTTTTATTCTTTTTAGAATACATTTTTATGTCTATCATTTAATTTCTACCATTATTTGTTGATAAAGTGATATTCTGTAGATGTAATGAATGACTATTTACATGCATTATGGGATTGTCAGCATAGTAAAATTTCATAATATTTAAAGGTAATGGTTATTTTTTAGATTGAATTTGACCTGAACATAATATGTTTTCAAGATATATTTTCACCTTTAACAATAGAGTTAAATTTTTAAATCCTTTTCATAATTGGATTTTATTTTGGATAATTATATTTATGAAGATACCACACCCTAATGAACAATGTTATTCCATTATAAAGATTATATCTATTGATTATTTATAATTAAATAACCTTTTAATTTATATCTACAATGATGATATATAAATATATTTTTTGACACTATCAAACAATTTTGTGAATGAATTAAAGGGAAATTATTTGAGTCATGATCAAATAAAGATTAGAACAACCTAAAGAGATCTTATTGAATAATTTAACATGAGGAAGATGAGAAATGTTTTTTTAAATATCTTGAAGAATTTTAATAAGTAAATTATTATTTAATTACATAGAGACATATTCTACAATAAAATAAATTTACCCCCAATTGAAAAATTATTATAAGGATCAGATAAATAATAATATAGTCATCTAGATCATGAAGAAAATGCCAATCACAACACCAATGAAGGTGTGGATATTTTTTTTATTTATGAGTATAAAATTTGTTCATAGATATTTATAGTGATCCATTATATTATAAAATTTTAGTATGATTATAATTTTCTAAACCAATATAGAATGTAATCCCATTTTAATTTTTTATATAAAGCGTGATAATAAATTTTTATAAATAAGCAGGTCATTATTTAATGCTTTGTGGATATAACCTAACAACTGTTGAAAAATTCATTTTCTTAAGTGATATGTTATTATTTCATATATATATTGTGATTAAGAGGTACATATTATTATTAACTATTGATTGATAATGTTTGAGAAAGAAATTTATAATTAATATAACCTAATGCAATTCCTTCTTAGAATATCACTCATATGTTGGAAGAATAAGGGAAATCAAAAACCTTAATTAAAATCATATATTACATTAAATATAAAAATAATTATTACATGTTTTATTCCCCCTAAAATTATATGATAGTAGTAATTTAAAAAAAATCAATTATGATCCTCGACTAACACAACATTCAAATAAGTATATATCAAATCCAACACTATTTTAAATAACTATACATATATTGGTTTATGATTTTCATAAATATAATTGTGGTAAATAATGTTTTTTTAACACACACATGAAATTATTTTGGGTAATTATATGTTAATTTTTAGTGACTCAATTTATTGTGATATGTTTTCAAAATCCTTCTAAATAATGGTGATGTCATGTAATTACTCAATGGTAATATCATAAAACCAACTAGATTTTTATTAAGGTTATACAAAACTTAAATATTCAATTCTACAAGTACCCTATAAAATATAAAAAAGATTTTAGGATTAAACCATTATAATCGTTTGATGAATTCATTAAAATGTTAATATTCATGTTGAGATATGTGTGGACTAGGTGAGATACTTTTATATTTTAAAATATTGAATTATGTAGAACATTGTTTTCCTCTCCACAACAATGTACTGTTATTAATAATTGATGAATAATATACCAACACAATGTCACTATATGAATTGTAAATCATGCCCATTGCATATGTGATGAGGATAAATTAATATGATCAGATAGGAAATGACATGTATATGTTTATAGAATTATTGTTGATAAAGTATACCATAGTTGAGGATAATAAATGTGTGAATAATGTTATTTAGATAATATAATTTCTATCAATAAATATTAAAATATTAAAATAAAAACTAAGAGGAATGATTCCATTTTCATGGATACTATATTGAATGGTTAGGAACCGTAATATAACATTTCACATCAAATTTTAAGGGAATGTGGTGGGGGGTCAATTAATGGTTAACTTGTTTATGGTTGTGAATAGAATGTGGAACACAATATATAATTTAATCAAAACAAAGAGCTATATTTTTTATTGGGAAACAATAAATAATAGATGTATGTAAAAGTTAAGAAGTTTAATTTTCACTGATTTTTACCTCAACTTTGAATTAGATGTTACACATGAAATGACCTAAATTTGTAGATATAAAACAAAAATTTAGAAAATATTGGTTGATGTAATGAATCTCTAGATGAAGAAATACAAAGGGAATATTTTTTTTGAAGTATTATTTCTAAAATATGAAATTTCATAAGTCATATAATGTGTATAAGTTTATTAATATAATGAGAAAAGTAAAAAATTATACTAAAATCCTTTATTGTCTTACCAATATAGTAAGATGATATGTTAAATATATTTATCTGTGAGAAAGGTTGGTACATTCAATGAAGTTAATGTTCAAAATTCAGTATAAATATAGGGATCTTAAAATTAAATATTGTAGTTTTATTACATGAGTTATTTTGAATTTTATGTACATAAATTGAGATCCTTCAATGGTGGTAAATCATTTCATTCTATAAAAATAATATTCGAATGACGTTAAAAAATTATTGATACTTTATACTAATAAGAATCCTATCAATGATTAACAAAGAAAGTAACTAATAAATCCAATGAATAGGATTTATTTGGTTGAGATCAAAATGATCATTGGGACACCAATTAAAACACAAAATAATACGCATGAAATTACATGCAATTATTATATTAACACGGGGAACTAATAAAATCTGTAATATAAATATAATATTTTCTTTAAGGAATACGATAATATGATAAATGAATAGATAATGTAATACTATTACTATATTATTTGTGGAATCTATTATTAAATATGATGGTTATAGACCTAATACCATGTATACTCCTTTATAATGGAAAAGGAATGTTCTTATGGAAATATTATATGGTGAAATAATGTTGCTGATGGAGATATCATGAATGATAATAACATGAGATATATGTTTTTTATAATAATAAGAATAACCATAATATTTTTTGGAAAAAATAAATATCTATCAAAAATAGATATGAAAATATATGTTTTTATATAAACTATTGGGTTTAAAAATGATTTACTTTTGGATATACATATAAAATAAAATTAATATATCTAATCATTGAATTATAAAAACATTTATTACTTCCTATTTGATGAAAAATATGAATCTATTAATGGATATTAATTATTAAATGGATGGAGTCATAAAAAATGTTGTGACAATGACATGATTATTATAGGATGTGGGAAAACCTTAAATTATACAATGTAAATGATCATAAAGGATGTCATGTTTATGGAAGGTCAATGTCACAATATGGAACCTAATATAGAAGAATAAGTATTTTTTATTAGAATAAAAAAATTTAACATGTTATGTTAAGAATGAATATTAAATATTAGCAATAAAACATTGTAAATAATAGAAAAACATGGAGGTGTATTGGATACTCCAAATCTTACATTTGATCAAATTTATGAATGAATTTTAAGGATCCATATCATTCCCAAATGAATTTAGACCCATTATGGTATTCTGTTCATGAGACCCCATTATAGGTAAATTGGTACATTTACCTAAGATGATGACCTCTATAAAATTATAAGATGGTTTCATTAATTCTAAGGTGTGTTGTTTAACCATGTGTCTTAACTAAAATTTAATTTGTAGTTAGAATAGAATACAAAAATATTAAATAAATTATAAAAATAGTAATTTTATATTTATACCCACATGTTTTGAAATTAAATTATTATATCTCTTAAAAAGATCATTATAAGGGAATACTCACACAATGGTTGTGTCTGAAATTGGAGTCTTGCTATAGAAGATCTATATTTTTTATTCACATTGTTTCTTAGAGTCCAGCCTATCATTTTCAAGTGATTAAATAAAAAAATTATATTAAATTAATTAATTTATGTTTATTTAACCCTAATAATTACTTTATTTAGACCACAATAATTAAATCTATCAATGGTTATCCACAATATGTAGAAAACTACATGAATTATAGGGTGGTAGAGGGGTATGAAATTAGTTTTTCTAATATCGAATCAAAGAGAAAAAATATTTAATTCAATGATGATGAATGATATCATTGATTCTATAGTGAATATGAGCATTCTTCAACCATGATAAATCTATTCATGACATGGTGCTTTGTAATATCATTTTCCTCTAATTTGTGTTGTTTAATTCATTATAATTGGCGGTTATAATCTATGTGATATGGATTTGTGGAATATCAATGGATTATTCAATCATTGAAGAAAAAAAAATGTTATTTTCATGTTCATTGTGAACCTTATTTTTCATTAGTTATCATACATTTTTATTAATGGTGGTGGCATTTGATAAAGAGTGTGATGAATTATCCTCAATATCTCCTCTATTATCTTTAATTACCCCCAATCTCTCTCTTCACTACATGAAAATCACTCAATGGACAGGGATTATAACCATGGATAACGGTAATATCTGTTGTTTAGGGAACCACACCTCATATTGGAATGAAAATAGGTCTAGGGATATAAACATGGTTTACAACTATGGATATAGGGATATATCCACGGTTTTCACTATGGCATTAGACCCATAGACATCATTTGGAATCGTGGCTATAGATTATTCCATTTAATGTACTAATACTCTATGAAAATGTGGCTATAGGTTTAGTACCATGCTAGAAACCATTGAATTAGACCTATATCTGTGGTTTCCATGATGGCACCAGAGTCATATCCGTGTTTTAAAACTGTGGCTATAGCTAGAACTTTCTTGAAAAAAAATCAAGGAATCTTAGAATGAAAAAAGATTATCATTGGGTTACGTAAGTTCATTTATAATGGAGAAAAAAAATATTGATATTTTTGAACATATAATCCATTTGTGTGATTACATCAATGGTAAAAATAATCCTTAATGATATATAATTTCACTCTACAAGAACCATATTATCCATTTCAATGCTCTCGTCATGACTAAAATGACATGTGCCTCCATTCACCCAAGCCATTTGGAATCCTTGCTTTATTATAGCCTTCTTGAGCCAACCCAAAATCCCTTGTTGGATGTGTTCTTGAAATATTTCCCTCTTTAGTGAATTTTACATATCATTCCACAACAATATGAACAAAATCGTCAGAATTATTCATTTCATCTCTACTAATGCATGAATAAAAAAATTATTTACTCAAGTTACAATGAAATGGGTGGGAGGGTATTGAAATAATAGAATAACTGAATAAATTCCCTAAAAAACAGTAGAAATTCACTTCTAGTAGATAAAACATCTAATGCACAAGACAATTCAGGGTAATATCGTTGATAATAAAAGGTATTAAAATAATGAACCTAATGTTTCCCATAATGTATGTGTCCAATCCATATTGAAATTATAAATCAGTTGTAACCATGGTTTTTTTTGACGAACCAAAACAAAATGATGATGTAAAATAATTTATTTTTCCACATCCAAAAACAAAAATCCAACTCAAAAGAATTATAGAAACTTATAATGTGAATTAGTTTTACTATAATTTTGGGGTTTTATAACCAGTAGTAATGAGATGGTTGAACCACCAAATCTCTTTAAATGGATACATGTATACCAGAAACATCATGGGTAATCTCATTAATCACATGCCCTAGCTCAGTACCAACATAATGTAAAATATGTTACAATGCATCAATGTGATAAATCACTTTAATGATAATGACAGTACATGTGAATGTGAAACATCATTAGATCATTGAAATTTAAAGTTACAATAATAACCACAAAGTGAATGAATTATCTCTAATATTATGTAGGCCAACCTGAATTGGAAAATAATAATGTGAAATCTTTTGACACAAAGAATATTATTTTATTTATATAAAATAACATCAATGGTAAATTTCTACATTCACCATGCTTTCAAATCATATTCCATGGGTTTATTGTAAATATATCCTTATTTTCAATTTGAACTTTTTTCATGTTTAGTAATATATGGTGTTATATAGTTTATGTATCATTATCTGACATATAAATACATGAAAAAGTTTTATAAGTGGTATATATTCATTTACATTTCTTCCTCCCCACTAATATTTTTTTATCTCCCTAATTCAGTTCATCATTTAAGTGAAACTGTTTTAGAAGATAAAAAACAATCTTTATTTTTTCTAACTACTAATCATAAGCGAAAAATTCTATAAATTTTTTTCCAAAAGTGGTGTCAAAAGAACTGTAAGAAAAAACATGTGAAGATGAGATATCAAAAAATACATAATCATAATAGTTTCATGGTTTAAATGTAGACCCGTGCCACTCCCATATAGCTGGGACTAACATTATTACAATTTCAACATGAAATTGAATTAGTTTCAGGAATATTAAATTAGAAAACATTGGTACATACATGTGTGATGGAGATAGAGTGATAAATAAATAATAAAGAATATCATTCATCAATGAAATTATAAGATTACCACAAACATTGTGGAACAAGAAAACCACCCCAAATATCAACTATAATTAAAGAAACTCGTCCAATAACAAAACAACAAAAATAATATTTCATAATTGATTTGATGAATGGGTGACATATTTTTGGGAACACTGAAAATTTTAGTCTTATAAACTTATTAAAATATACCTAATTAATATAAGATTTGTTAATTTCTGGAATCCCTAATTACGAGAAACATTTGAAATTTCAGGAAAGAAAAAAATGTTACTTCTTGTAGATCACTCGCTAAATTCTAAAACCCATATTCAAATATTATCCAAGGGTATTCATATTGTAATTATAAAATTTAAACATTGGGTTTCCCCTATAATATATCTATAGTAAAATACAATGCACATCACTAAATGCACTATGTAGAATAAAAAAACATCATTGAACATAAATTACTCAGATAAACCCAAGTCTTAGTGTGGTATAGGTAAAATGGTTAACAAAATCATATAATTGTTGAAATATTATTTCTAATAAGAATATCCACACTTCATACATAAAATATTGGTTTAATAATAAGTATTAATTATCAATAATAGATACCATTTTAAAAATAGTCTTTTATCAAGAAAATACCTTCTGGAAAATATAGTATTTATGAAAGGTAATTTATTGAGACAATAACAAAAGCATCATATAAAATATATACCTACTCAGATCGATCATATTAGTTGTTCAATAATATTCCTATTTGAATAAATAACATAAAAAGCCAGTTTTTAAAGAAAATATATTCCTACTTGAATTGATCATATTACAGTGTAAAGAACATGTCTACTTTAATATATAAATAACATAAGATAGTTGTTTTAAACAAGTATTATTAAACATATTAGTAAAAAAATGATGTTTTACAATGTGAAAAAATTCTAAAAATGCACTTGTTGGAGGAGGAGGGTGGTATATTTTTAGAATGTGTTATTTTTAACATATAATAAATTATATTTTAATAAAATAAATTATAAAATATAATATCGTAATTGGAAATTCCAAGAGGAATAGATACCTTAAGATGTTGAAAATCTGGAATATATCATGTTGGGAGAATATGATGGTGTAAAATTTAACCAATATAATTTATAGATGAAAATATATCTAAAATAATTTTAATTTTAGTTATTAAATATTTTTTCAACTGCATAATTCATTTTCATAAATATATTAGTAAATCCCATTACATAATTTTATTGGAAAAAGTGAATAACTCATATGAGTAAACTGTATACATATATGTGTAAACTGTATTCATATTGTATAGGAATAATAAAGAATTAAACTGTATAGAAATGATGTGTATAATCTACATGAATGATGTGTACAATCTATAGGAATAATGTGGGTATCATAATATTATATCCACAAATTAATCTTCTGATACATTATCATAATTAAATCTTTATAAAAAGAAAGTGTGAATTTGAGATAATGTTGTGATATCTATTCGTGATTAAAATAGAATAAAATATATAAGTAATAAAATTTTAATAAATACACCCACTAATACCAAACACATAAAAACAAAACATACTTTACTGGTATATCCATATTTTTCTATGGTTGTATTCGATAATGCAAGACCCTATTTCTTTTCTGAAAATTTTGAGTGGAAAAAGAAAAATGAATTTTTAAAAACAAATATTCAAAAATATGTGTAGTCATTTTCACCAAAAAGTTTAAATGATTCAAAGATAAAATATGAAACAGCTAACTGGATAAGAATAATAAAAGATTCAATGTTTTAAAAATACTATAGAACAGAAAAATAGAGGACACTGAGTCTTATAAAACCTAGATATTAAGAGAAAATCTTCCTTCATCACCTAAATTATTTTAATCTTGACCACAATTTCTCTTAATAACAGCCTAGAAACAAATATCAACAAAATATGTAAGCTATTATATTCTTGGGAAGAAACTGAAAGATAAACCTACTACCAAGATCACACCTTTTAAGTGTTGATACACTTCTACACCCATATTCATGGAATCATTGAACATATATGCTCTATAATTTAGAATCATGAACTCATAGAGCATATGAAAATTTGGCACGAACATTGCAGGACACATATTCATGGAAAATTGATTAAAAACTCCTTTATCACCTAAATTTCAAGCTTATTTCCATCACGGGTGTAACACCCATATATTTTATGAGAAATATATTTATTTTTTATGTCTTATGTTATATGCAAAAGCAAAGGAATATTTCACTATAGACAACATTGGCTTGGCTTGCTTTACACGCAAGAGCAACCTTCCTCGATAGCTTGCGTTGTATGCAATACAGAGTTTCACTAAAAAATAATATATTATTATAATATTATGAACTAGACATTATGAATAGTATTAACTGAATTTTGATTTTTATAACATTATAATTCATCTTACACATTTTCTAGAATGAGGTATGAAAACAAAACCAATTTTTCATATAAAAGAATTATTTTTTAAAAAGTGCAGTTTTACCGTCTTTTGATGGTGCATCCATTTTAAATCTAATTTTTGAAAAGTTTATAAGTTAAATTTTACAAAATAATCTACTTATTTTGAATCTGTATATAAAAATTTACATTGGATAAATTTTTGATACTTTTCTGATAACATTCATATTTTGATGAATAGTAAAAATACGCAAAAGTTTTCTTAAAAACAACTTTTTTCATCAAGATAATTTATATGGTTAAATGATAAAATTTAAGTATTTTAAATTTTAAATATAATATATATTTTTACCATTTAGTATAATTTATGTCGTTACCATTAATTTTACGTTGAATTCATAGGTAAAAACATTTCAATCTTTGACAATGTTTTAACTTTTAAAACCCATTTTATTAACAACATGATTAATTTTAAATTAATTACTAAAACTTCTGTGTTTTTAATATTGAAAAATGAATTCTATATTGGGATTCAATGGGTAGAAATTATGTTAATAGGTTACATTTATTTTTTGTCATTATTAATAGTAACTAAGTTAATTTTTATTTATTACAGTTAAAGGTAAATCGGGTAATTAAGTGTAAAACTAAGATTATAAAATTACCCTACCACCTGCCAAAATTCTTTTGGATGAATCAAAGTCGACCAATATCACTTAAGGGTCGGCATAGATTCGTTTCATGGACATTTTACCATGAAAATGATAAAATTATTATTAAAATGAAATAAAGTGACAACATGTCACTCTCTTATATCGTATAAGTGTAATAATTTTAATTTATTGATAAACATCATAAAACATCGAATATAAAATTATCCACATCATCATAATTTATTTATAATTTTTAGGGATTAAATAATTATTATTAATGATGACACTATAGTGATGTAGAAATTATTATATTGATTGAAATATCGAATAAATGGTTTTAAAAATATTAAAATATATATTATATGAAACAATTAATGTTCTCCACAAATTTTATAGATTAATATGATATATTGGGAATATATTAAATATTTTCGTTCAAATATATTCTCTGTGTGGATTTTATTTAAATTCAAATAAATGAATAGTTTCCAAATTGACACTATTGTTATTTTATAAAAATAACATATTATAAAATTGTTTAAAAATCACAAAAATATTTCAAAATTATAATTTAAAATTTATATGGTCGAAAATTTCATAAATTATCCAATTATGGAAAATTAAAAACACATAATTAATTATTTATAAAAATTTAAAACATAGAATATTATTACCACACACAAATTAAATAGATTAAATAAGGATAAATCATGTTGATATGGTTTTAAATATATTACCAACATTTCTAATATTTATTGGTTGATGATATTACAAACCTATCTCATCTCATATTTGAATTGAGTCATTTTTTGAGGTTTTTAAGTGGGGTTTGAATTTATTATAAATTAATATTTTTAATGTTTCCAAAGGTGGCCCTCTCCTACCTTATGAAAGAGAACCTCCTCCATCTTCTCTTCACAACATTTTGATCCTTCTAGCTCAGACAAAACCTGTCCATTTCTCTTATCCACACCCCTATAAACATACAAGAGGTTTTGATCTTCTTCAAAGACCATATTTAGTGCCCTAAGAAAAGGTTTAAAAGTGGTGCATCAAAGAAGAGGTAATATCCTTTTCTGATTATTTCAAATTTATTCCTTCTTCTACATGCTCTTATTTATTTTTTTCATTATAAATTATTAACATCAGTATCACTCATATACTAATATTCTATTACAAATATAAAAAAACCCTATTTCACCTTCTATCTATCCTATGGAAAATAAAATCACCACGCGTGTGTATATACATAATACTGTCTTCATGTCACAGTGTAATCTGTTTTCCACTACCACCTTACATGGATGGGTATTATGGGGTAAAGAATATATATATATATATGATTATTAAAACATGATACTAATTCAGATATATTCTATCACCCACTCCAATACCATTCAACAATTATGGGAATGTTATCGTCGCTCATGCGTATGTACAACTTTCCCTCTCCACGGGGCAAGGTGATTCGTTCTACATGATCTTCATTAAACCATGATTATATAAATGAATTGAATGAATAAATATGATATATATTGTACTAATACCATTATTTAAATGATATAAATATAACCTAAAATAGAAATATTATCACGACCCGTCCTCGGGGCCCGTGCCGTGACTACCCCAAGCCCGCCTTCCATAGGTCAGGGGCTGGAGACTAGCACGAAAGGCGTAAATCCCGATAACTGGGAAGTAATTGCCTTTATAAAAGTATCAAAACACCACAGAGTACATGTGGAAGGAAAACACTAAGTAAAAAAAGGAAGTGCTTAAAAGTAAATGGGTCATAATACAAACCCAATCAAAAGTACATCTACAACTAAAAGAAGGTACAACAAGGACAACAGCTGGAAGAAAGGAAGAAGATCATGGGTCGTCCTCCTTGGTTCCTACCTGAAAGGTATGTACAGATAGCACAACTTCTGGATCGTCCACCACGGATCCTACCTGAAGGGTAGGTACAGATAGCGCAGCTCCTGGATCGTCCACCACAGATCCTACCTGAAGGGTAGGTACAGATAGCCTCCACAACGCTCTCGCCCATCAACCTTCTCCGAGTGTCGCCTCGTCGTGATGTCCACCACTGGATACTGTCTCATCGTGAGGTCCACCTCCGAGTACCGTCCGGTCCTCGAACACTCAGTCTCCGTCTGCGTTGTCCGTCGTCTGCAACCAACATAATGAGGTGCGGGCATAGCCCATGCAGGGGTGAGTATAACGATACTCAGTAGGGACCCTGAGACCCTCAAGGTCTCACTAAATCCAATAAGGATAACCACAAAAAAGATCTCAACAGATAACCTCTACTTAGGTAGATGCCCATACATATACCCATGTTATCAAGTAACCCATCTAAATCATGAGGGAACACACGGATTATAAAATCAACGGATAACCACTAACCAGGTATATGCCTATACATATACCTAAGTTATCAAGTAACCCATCTCAATCATGAGGAAACACAAAGATTATAGACTCAGATCAACTAGGATTTTATTCATGATGTCAAAACAATGGCTGCTAGAGAACTCCTCCTCTGTCGAGTACAGTGGTCCTGCCGCTACAACCAAGCGTGTCGAACTCCTCCTCGGTCGAGTACAGTGGCCTACCGCTACAACCAAGCGCACCCCACTAACCTTGGACTTTTGTAGTACTCCACCTGTCGAGTACTGTGGTCATAGTGCTACAAACAAGAGCTTCCCACCATGGGTATGCCACTACAACCAAGCGCTCCCCCTCATAGGCTCCATAGGTACTCCTTCTATTGAGTATCATGGGTCTGCCGCTACAACCAGGTGCTCATCTGTCATGGGTTTTCCGCTACAACCAAGCGCTCCCCCTCATAGCCTCCAGAGGTACTTCTTCTGTTGAGTACCGTAGGCCTACCACTACTACCAAGCGCTCCTCTGCTGTGGGTATTCCGCTACAACCAAGCGCTCCACACTGGGCTATCCGAAACACACCGAGTCGATAGATCAGCAGTCGTCAAGTCTCAGCCAGCTACTAGGTCTCTGCAGTCTGCTAGCTCGTCACCCGGAGGGTCCGCTCCACGAGCTACTGGTCGATACTCCATGTATCACAAAGTTCCACGGAGAAGTATTTCAATGGACCGCCTCGTCATAGGGGTCTCAACACAACAGACGGCGCGTCAATCGGACGGTCGGTCTGTGAGTTACTAGCCTTTTCGTACCAGGGGCCCGGTTGGTTTTGTGTGCGAACCAACCCGGCCGTATCTAGACTGTACCCCAAACTCTCATAGGGTATGCTCATAGGGACTGTTTCTCAACGTTATCACCAACACCGCTGACGGTTCGTCAAACGGACATCCGGTCTGAAAGTTATCAGCTTTTCCGTTCCAGCGGCTCGGTTGTATTTCGGGTACAATCCAACTCGGCCATTATCCAAATACATCCAAAACTCAGGAGAAGCATTCTAAAAGTTTCATCTCAATAATAGGAATCCAACAATGTCGATGGCACGTCAATCAGACGTCCGGAGCTCGAGATATAAGCATTTCCGCTCCGAGGGCCTGGTTGGTTTCGTATCTGAACCAACCCGGTCGTACTCAAAGTTCTCCGAAACCTTGAGTGTAATATACCGAAACGACCATCTCGATCCAAGGATCGCATTGCAGCTGAAGGTGCGTCGATCGGAGGTCTACAACCCACGTTATGGGCAAAAGACCGTTGGAGGTCCGGTATTAGGGGGTTCGGGCCCGGTCCAACCCGGCCCGGTACCCCCGGGGTCGGCCCGAACAGGGTCGATCCGACTCGAGTCCAAGTCCGGCCTAGCTGGCACGGCGCGGCCCGGCCCAGGCGCTGGCCCAGCGGCTGCGCAAAGTGGTGCTGCTCCCTTGAATGAATCCACGGCCCCATGTGGGGGCCGCCCCTTACCAACGGACGCGGCCGAGTGCCGCTTCCCGCTTCCTTTGGTCCCACGCGGTCATGGGACCAGCGGCCTGCCGCCGGCGCCACCGAGGCGCGCCACCGGAGTTTTCTGTGGACCACTGGACGCGTTCCGGTGGTCCGTTTTGCTCGCCGCCTTCGCCAACGGTCCTCCCGGGACCCGAACTTCACTACAGAGGCTTCAAAATTACCTTTCGGCCCCGTTTGTCTTCACCAATCAATCCGCGCACAACGATCAACCAGTGGAGTCTTCAATCGCCTCCGTGACCCCGACTCCGGCCTCGGTTTTGTTCGGCCTCAACGGCGCGGCACAACGCTGTCGCGCTCCTTCGTCTCATTCCTTATTGATTTTGCGTGTTGCCGTTGCACCACGCCGCCTTCGTTTGTGCCACAACGAACAAAACAACAAAGGGGGAGGAGAGTCGTTCGTGTTCGTGTGGTCCGACCTCCTCCCGTTAAGTTGATAACAAGCGGCCCAAAAGATAAAGAACGACCAAGGATTTTTCACGAACAAAAGAAATCAACCCCAATAGTTTTCCCCACAAATAAATATTCCCAACCTGCAGAAGAAAACATTCTCGGATCAACATGAGAATGAGTTGATCCGAGTTCTTTGTTTTAGAAGGAAAGAACCACGGGAATATAAACATACACAAATTTAAGCCCTACCTCAAGCATAGTCTTCGAACGGGGTTGTCTCAGAAAGGGACATCGTGGAAGAACGGTGTCTCCCTTCCTTTGACGCGAAAAGGAAGAACGAGGTGATGCACGTCGGGTCGTCGATCTCTGAGGGAGGAGTCTCTCACCGTCATCCGTCATCGAAGGACGGCGCGTTATTCGTGTTCTTCGCGTTCTTCGACGAAGAAAATGAAGATATACAAGCCTCCCCTTTTTATCCCAAGCCTCTCACGACCCAACCAATTTAATAAAATAAGATTTGTCTTATTTCATTACTCAAGCCAATGCTTTGAATTTCAAAGATAATTGAAATGATCAATTAATGAATTAATTGAGGATTTTAAGCCGCCCAATTAATGAGGCGTTTATTATCCAGATTAAACTCAAGGGTTGACTTCATTAAGAAGGGGGGGTGCGGGTGTGTTACTTAATTGAAGGAGGGGGTTTAGGAAGAAAAGAAATGGTGGGGCTCGTGTGGGCCCCACCTCACAAATATCCTACCAAGTGGGTAGGATATTGTGGGTCCCACATAATCCACTTAACTTAGGTTAAGAAAAATAAAATAAAAATCGGTTGCACCACTTTTATTTTATTCCTTAACTTAACCCCAAAAATTTTAAAAAAACACACTCGAGCAAATTAAACTCTAGAAAAGGTGTTTCTAAGCAATTACCGGTGTTGTGTTTCCATCGGTGCCCTCAGAATTCGATTCTGAGCACCGGTTCAAAAGATAGAGAAACCCGCTCGTTCGTTCACTGAACATACCCGAGCTAAACTTCAGAAAATGATTCCGGGCACACCGGGCCTCGTAATCAGGCATCGTCAGAAGCTGCGTTCTTGTTAAATCCCAAAGAAAATTAAGAAAAAATTTCCCTTGAATTTTACGGGTCTTTACATTTCTCCCACCTCAGGGATTTACGTCCCCGTAAAGCTTTAACACAATCTAGGGATACCAAAGCGGTACTGAGCACGCATCTGAGCCTTCCACTCAAATGTGCTCGCCTGGAGGTTCTCGTACTACCAGTGAAAGTGCACCCGAGAAATCAACCGTCCTCTTAGGATCTGGTCCTGTTGGTCCTCGATCCCCACCGGAACCTCTGTGAGGGTTACCCCATCGCCCAAGTCCAGATCCTCATAGTCGATGAAAAGCGAAGGGTTGAGCTCGTATTTCCTCAGTTGAGATACATGGAAGTCATCGTGCACCTAGTGCAACTGAGGTGGGTGGGTCAAGCGGTAAACCACTTCACTTACCCTGCTGAGGACCTAGAGAGGTCCGTTGAACCTCGGAGATAACTTGTCTCCTCGACCACATCTCTGTAACTCACGTCGAGGTGAGACTCAAAGGGAAACGTGGTCGCCATCCTCGAACTCTAGTGGTCTCCGCCTCCTGTCAGCATATGAATTTTGCCGGCTCTGAGCTGTCCTCATCCGCTCTTGGATGACTTGGACCTTTTTGGTCTTATAAGAGCTTCTAAGACTTCTTCTTTGCCGATAAGAGAAATCTGGTCTCATCCCCTGGATGAATCACGTTTATCGCCTAATACAGTCAATCTCAACATGGAAGATACTAATCCATACCAAGGATGACGTCGTAAGGACTCCACACTACTACCAAGAGATCCAACCATTACTCTAGCCTCCAAGGGTTGAGTCACACTGTCGGCATCAGTGTGTGGTCACTGGGTCTCCTCCAGTAGGTATCTCAATGTGAGGGTCAAGTCAATGGTTTTTAAACCGGAACCTCTTAGTAACAACATAAAGAGAGGATTGGAAGGTAAACACCATAAGAAAGGTGTCTTTTATTACTGAAAATCAAAGTAAAAAGACACAAAACATCTACAAACAAACATCAACCAAGCTAGAAGAAAAATGAACAAAAGTCTCCAGGTCTAGAGCTAGTCCCACTCCTATCCATCTTCTCTCGGAGCTCCATGATCATAGGCCTTTGCTTCCTGAAGCTGAGCTCTCCAACATCCACATGTTCCCTGTGGTCGGGGTGGACCTCCAGGTGGTGGTGGTGGCAACACCTGGAAGCGTCGTCCACCTCCAACTGCACGGTCAGCTCTCCTGCGATGGTCTCCTACTCCATGCGGTCCGCCTCGATCGAACCTCTGCCTCTGCCTGGGAGGTCTTTCATTCATTAGTTGGTCATCTGTATGGTGGGTCAGACAGTCACGAGTCATGTGACCAACCCCGCCGCAGGAGTAACATTGTCTGCTCATGGTAAGTCATTGTCCACCCCGGGTGCCTTGGAAAAACGATCTGGTGTCATGCGGTCGACCACCTGTAGGACTAGTCCTCTTGGAACTCTACATCATCTGTCTACTACCCGCTGCAGAAGACTCTTCCGCAAGCCAGCTAGTGGTGGGTCCTACTGCTGGACACTGCTCAGCAATGAAACTCTCCACTAAGAGGGCTCGCTCTAACACCCCTGTCTGTGTCAGAATGCTGTGAGAAACAACTGAAGCTCTGATCTCTCACCTGAGCCCCTGCTCGAAGGTTCGGGCGCTGAAGAATGGGTCTCGTACCATGTCCGTGAAATAGTGCGAGAGATCAGTAAACCTCATCGCGTACTGGGCTACTGTTATGCTGCCCTGCCGCAGCTGTAGTAGCTCCAAGATGCACACCGCACGGAGGGTGGCTGGGACAAACTCTGAGCGGAAAAGGATCTCAAATTCCGTCCAAAGGGGAGATGCCTCGTCATGCACCTACAGCATCAAGCTCCAACATCTGCCTGCTGCTGCGTGCAGGAGGCTCACTGCGAGGATCACCATGAGATCAGCTAATGTCTCCGATAACCTGAAAACTCATACAACTACCTCCAGCCAATCCTTGGCTGCCTGAGGGTCCATCTCCCCACGGAACCTGGACAGTCACTGACGCTGAAACTCATGCAGTGCACTAAGGCATCGTGCACCGTCAGCGGTTGGGGCTGGTAGCATCGGTGGCTCGACGAGTAAAGGTACCGCTGGTCTGCTGTCGAAGGGCCCTGTACCGAGGCCTCATCGCTCGGTGGGCTGTCGTCCTGCACAATTCTCAGAACCGTAGCTGGTTGCTGTCGTGGGGCCATCCTGAAAAGAAATAGGTCTGCCACAGTCAAACAGTATACCCGGTGAGCTGACACAAAGTAGTCAAAAAGAAAACTTGAAATGCACATGCAATCAATGTTTTCGTGCATTAAGTCGGAAATCAGAAGTCAGTGTCCTGGTGTACGGATACGTCGGCCGCCGCACCAACACTGGACTCCCTGGACTGATAACCACACTCAATACTCTTAACACTATTGCTTCACATAGAAAAAGATCAGAGTCCTGAGTTCTACGATAGAACCGAACTCCTCTGATACCAATTTGCCACGACCCATCCTCAGGGTCTGTGCTGCGACTACCCCAAGCTCGCCTTCCATAGGACAGGGGTTAGCGACTAGCACCCAAGGCGTAAATCTCGATAACTGGGAAGGAATTTCCTTTATAATAGTAACAAAACACCACAGAGTACAAGTGGAAGGAAAACACTAAGTACAAAAAGGAAGTTCTTAAAAGTAAATGGGCCATAATACAAACCCAATCAAAAGTACAGCTACAACTGAAAGAAGGTACAACAAGGACAACAACTAGAAGAAAGGATGAAGCTCCTAGTTCGTCCTCCTCGGTTCCTACCAGAAGGGTAGGTACAGATAGCCTAGCTCCTGGATCGTCCACCACGGATCCAACCTGAAGGGTAGGTACAGATAGCGCAGCTCCTGGATCGTCCACCACGGATCCTACCTGAAGGGTAGGTATAGATAGCCTCCACAACGCTCTCGCCCGTCAACCTTCTCCGAGTGTCGACTCATCGTGAAGTCCACCACTGGATACTGTCTCATCCTGAGGTCCACCTCCGGGTACCGTCCAGTCCTCAAACACTCGGTCTCTGTCTGCGCTGCCCGTCGTCTGCAACCAACACAATGAGGTGTGGGCATAGCCCATTCAGGGGTGAGTATAATGATACTCAGTAGGGATCCCGAGAACCTCAAGGTCTCACTAAATACAACAAGGATAACCACAAAGAAGATCTCAACAGATAACCTCTACTTAGGTACATGCCCATATATATACCCAAGTTATCAAGTAACCCATCTCAATCATTAGGGAACACAAGGATTATGAAATCAACGAATAACTTCTACCTAGGAATATGCCCATACATATACCTAAGTTATCAAGTAACCCATCTCAATCATGAGGAAACACAACGATTATAGACTCAGCTCAACCAAGATTTTATTCATGATGTCAAAACCATGGCTGCTGGAGAACTCATCCTCTATCGAGAACAGTGGTCCTGTCACTACAACCAAGCACGCCGAACTCCTCCTCTGTCGAGTACAGTGGCCTACCGCTACAACCAAGAATGCCCCTATAACCTTGGACTACTATAGTACTCCACCTATGGAGTACTGTGGACCTGCTGCTATAACCAAGAGCTTCCCACCATGGGTATGGAGCTACAACCAAGCGCTCCCCCTCAGAGGCTCCAGAGGTACCCCTTCGGTTGAGTACCGTGGGTCTGCCGCTACAACCAAGCGCTCCCCCTCACAGACTCCAGAGGTACTCCTTATGTTGTGTACCATGGGTCTGCCGCTAGTACCAAGCGCTCCTCTGCCGTGGGTCTTCCGCTACAACCAAGCGCTCTCTACTTGGCTATCCAAAACACACCGAGTCGATAGATCAGTAGTCGTCAAGTCTCAGCCAACTACTAGGTCTCTGCACTCTGCTAGCTCGTCACCAGGAGGGTCCGCTCCACGAGCTACTGGTCGAAACACCAAGTATCACAAAGTTCCATGGAGAAGTATTTCAAAAGACTGCCTCGTCATAGGGGTCTCAACACAACAGACACCACGTCAATCGGACGCTCGGTCTGTGAGTTACTAGCCTTTTCTTCCCAGGGGCCCGGTTGGTTTCGTGTGCGAACCAACCCGGCCGTATCTCGACTGTACCCCAAACTCTCATAGGGTATGATCATAGGGACCATTTCTCAACGTGATCACCAACGCTGCAGACGGTTCGTCAAACGGACGTCCGGTCTGAAAGTTATCAGCTTTTCCGTTCCAGGGGCCCAGTTGGATTTCAGGTACAATCCAACTCGGACATTAACCAACTGCATCCAAAACTTAGGAGAAGCATTCTAAATGTTTCATCTCAGCAAGAGGAATCCAACAAAGTCAACGGCACGTCAATCGGATGTCCGGAGCTCGAGATATAAGCGTTTTCGCTCCGAGGGCCCAGTTGGTTTCGTATCCAAACCAAACCGGTCGTACTCAAGGTTCTCCAAAACCTTGAGTTTAATATACTAAAATGACCATCTCGATCCAAGGATCGCATCGCAGCTGACGGTGCGTCGATCAGAGGTATGCAGCCCAAGGTATGAGAAAAATACCGTGAGAGGTCCGGTATTAGGGGGTTCGGGCCCGGTCCGGCCCGGTCCGACCCGGCCCGATACCCCCTAGGTCGGCCCAAACTGGGTGACCCGAACCTGGTCTGGGTCCGGGCCGACTGGCGCGGCGCGGCCCGGCCTAGCGGTCTGGTCGGGCGGCTCGGCCGGCGCGCTGGCGCTGGCCAAGCGGCCGTGCAAAAGGGCGCCGCCCACTTGAATGAATCCACGACCCCGCGTGGGGGCCACCCCTTGCCAACGGAGGCGGCCGAGCACTGTGTCCCACCTTCTTTGGTCTTGCGTGGTCACGGGACCAGCGGCCTGCCACCGGCACCGCCATGCCGGTGAGGCGCGCCGGCGGAGTTTCCCACGGACCACCAGACACGCTCTGGTGGTCCGTTTTGCTCACCGCCTTCGCCAACAGTCCTCCTGGGACATGACCTTCACTGTGGAGGCTTCCAAATTACCTTGAAGCCCTATTTGTCATCGGCCATCAATCCGCACACAACGGTCAACCAGCGGTGTCTTTAATCGCCTTTGTGGCCCCAACTCCGGTCGCGGTTTCGTTCGGCCTCAACGGCGCTGCGCGACGGCGCCGCGCTCCTTTGTTGCATTCCTTCTTGTTTCTGCGCGGTGCTGTTGCACCGCACTGCCTTCATTCGTGCCGCAATGAACAAAACAACAAAGGGGGAGGAGCATCAGCCATGTTCGTGCGGTCCGACCTCCTCCCGTAAAGTTGATAACAAGCGGCCTAAAAGACAAAGAACGACCAAGGATTTTTCACGAACAAAAGAAATCAACACCAAAAGTTTTCCCCGCAAATAAATATTCCCAACCCGCAAAAGAAAACATTCACGGATCAACTTCAGAATGAGTTTATCTGAGTTCTTTGTTTTAGAAGGAAAAAACCACGGGAATATGAACTTACACAAATTTAACCCCTACCTCGAGCGTAGTTGTCGAACGGGGTTGTCGCGGAAAGGGACGTCACAGAAGAACAGTGTCTCCCTTCCTTTAACGCGGAAAGGAAGAACAAGGTGGTGTGCATTGGGTCTTCGATCTTCGAGGGAGGTGTCTCTCACCATCGTCCGTCGTTGGAGGTCGGCGCGTTCTTTGGGTTCTTCGCATTCTTCGCGTTCTTCGACGAAGAAGATGAAGATCTACAAGCCTCCCCTTTTTCTCCAAATCCTCTCACGACCCAACCACTTTAATAAAATAAGAGTTTTCATATTTTATTACTCAAGACAATGCTTTTAATTTCAAAAATAATAGAAACGATCAATTAATGAATTAATTGAGGAGTTTATACCGCCCAATTAATGAGGCATTTATTATCCAGATTAAACGCAAGGGTTGACTTCATTAAGAAGGGGGGGGGTACGGGTGTGTTACTTAATTAAAGAAGGGGGTTTAGGAAGAAAAGAAATGGTGGGGCTCATGTGGGGCCCACCTCAAAAATATCCTACCAAGTGGGTAGGATATTGTGGGTCCCATATCATCCACTTAACTTAGGTTAAGAAAAATAAAATAAAAATCGGTTGCACCACTTTTATTTTATTCCTTAACTTAACCACAAAAATTAAAAAAAAAACACCCGAGCAAACGCAACTCTGGAAAAGGTGTTTCTAAGCAATTACCGGCGATGTGACTCCATCGGTTCCCTCGTAATTTGATTCCGAGAACCGGTTCAGAAGTTAGAGAAACTCGCTCGTTCGTTCACTGAACGTACCCGAACTAAACTTCGGAAAAAGATTCTGGGCACCTCGGGCCTCAAAATAAGGTGCCGTCAAAAACTGCGTTCTTTTAAAATCCCAAAGAAAATTAAGAAAAAATTTCCCTTCAATTTTACGGGTCTTTACAAATATAAACTTATCCGACAATACATATGTATGAAAATAAATCAATTAATACCCAAACAAAGGGAACAATCAAATGTTACTAACAAACTGGTGAAAATATGATCATAAATGTTATCATAAAGAAATTTTGATTCTTTAATAGATCGGTAACATTATTTAAATCATTATACAGGAGGTTCGGATACATACAAAGCATATCGGAACTAAGGTAAGGGAAAATCTCACAATCTCAATTTTTATCTGAGATAGTTTATACTTTGGTATTTACTGGGTTTATATTTATCATCCATGTCCATGTTTTCTAAAAATGTTTTCATTTATGTTTAATGTCCTTTCTACCAATTTTTTACTTTCACTACATGGTATGTACGAAATCTTTCTTTTGTTTACCATACAAGTTACTTTTTGAATTTTTCGTTAATTGTACTAGGAGAATGTTTTTTTAACTTATACGACATGAAGGGATTTTTACGGTTTCATAACACCTTATTTCCATGAAGCATCGTATATAATATTTCATGATTATTTTCTACAAAAAACCATTTCTTTTAAAATTTTATTTTATTTTGAGGAAAAATGATTTTGAAGAAGAAAGGATATGTTTCTCAAGAACTGAGTTCAAGTGTTTTATCAAAATTATTTTCCATCTAATATGATATAGGGTTAGGTTTATGTCTATATTATTACATTGATTTGATTATGTTATGATAGAATTATTTGTATGAAGTCCTTTATCATATATGGATTATGTTATGATGGCATGATGTTTAAGAATCCCATTTTTATTACATGGGTTATGCTATGATGTATGATTTAGGATTTTGTGGAACACATATGAATGGTTTCATTATGAGATGGGTGTGACCTATATCTCCCTCCAATGCATTGTGTAAATATTTATATCTCCTGAGATAGACATGGCTGTAATGGAAAGTAAATTTGGTTTAGTGATACAGGACTGGAATGAGGAGTGGACTCGGTTTAGTAATGGAATTTGTCTGCTATGGTGGTCTTGTAAATGAGTATTCATTAATATGAAATGATTTTCTATGATTATGTGTGTATGCCACAATGTTTCATGTTTTATGTTATGATTATTGGTATTACATTTCAATACTATGATTTATCCCAATTCATGGTATTATGATCTCTTTTTCATGTTAAAATTTTCAAAATGATATGTTCATATGAATATGATATGATTATATTTCCTTTTTTACCCTTACTAAGCATTTGAGCTCAAACCTTTGTTTGTTTTCTTTTCCCTAGGTTAGTAAGTAGGGTATTAGGTAGGATATTCCAAAAAGGACTCTAGATATGATGAAATAAACAGGAGACAATGTAGATGATTTATAAACCAGTTGTTTATGTTTCCAAGTTTCTAAAGACACTATACCTATATGGTCCTATCTTGGTTTTGTTATATGTTGTAATAAGTATGATTTAATTATGAAGTATTAACAATGTATGAAAATTATGGGTTGTTAGAGTTGGTATCAGAGAAAAGGTATAGTTAACCTTTGGAAACTAGGATGTGAATGCCTTAGTAAAAACCCAAAGGGTATGTCATGCATAGAACACAATCTTAGTGTTTTAGATATGGCCATGAATAACCTATGATAAGACCTAAAGTTTGAAATTTTATTACTGATTTTGTGGTTTTACTGTTGTATTTAGTGTTGCTCACACTGTGCTTCTTGGTTTTAGTCAATGGCTATAACCTGATGGAACCATGTTAATGATGAATATGACATGAAATGCATTGATTTCCCCCCTGATCAACCAAACTTAATTGGAGCTGGAATAAAAAATCTTGTATCCATGCTCACATAACATTCTCAAGCTATGAATCATGCAAGACTTCCAAAGGAGCAATGGAAGGAGAAAAATTCTATGGAATTCTTCATGAGGCAACGTCCACCTTCATTCAGCGGTCTTCTGATCCATTAGTGCTTGAACAATGGATCAGTGCCACTGAAAAGATATTTTTAGTTTTACAATGTTTTGAACATGATAAATTTATCTTAACAGTATATTGTTTGGAAGTTGAAGCTGATCCATGGTGGAGTCTTATCAAGAATACGAGGCAAAGAGACGAAATTGAGTCCATGGAATGGGACGAGTTCAAGAACTTATTTTTCAATAAGTACTTCCATCGTATTTTTCGAACAAAGATGTTGAAGGAGTTTCTAGAACTAAAGAAAAAGGATGATGAATCTATTGGTACCTACGAAGAAAATTTTACAAGACTTGCAAGTTACGCTTCCAGATTTATTATCCAACCTGAGAGTAAGATCGATCGATTCTTTAGTGGCATAAAACCAAGTCTTCGATGGGCGTTAGATATAAGGGACTTCAATATCTATAAGGATATTGTTCTATGTGCTCTCAAGGTTGATATGGAGATTGGAGTAACCCATTACTCATATGGTTTGGATAAGAATAGGAAAATGGAATTCAATGGAATATATAAAGATCACACTGAAAAGAAGATGACTTTTCCCTTATTCTCAAAGTGTGGAAAGAATCATGGAGGGAATTTTCATAAAGGGACAAGTAAATATTTTAAATGTAGAAAAGAAGCTCATCGGGCAATTGAATGTTGAAGTAATATGAATATGAGGTCTAATGATGTGAACAAAGAAAGGGATACATATAATGCACCTCCTCCACATCATTGTTACAAGTGAATGGAAATGGGGGCATTGTGTTAATCAATTCCCTAATCCAAGGGTTGTTGATGATGATCGACATCAACAAAATATTAAGTCCAAAGACAAAGGAATGCCACATGAAATTTCTATCATCAATGTGGAGTACGATAACGAAGTGGTGAAAGGTACACATACCATCCACTCTAAAGTAGAAATTGATTTATTTGATTCTGCATCCACCCACTCTTTTATTTTTGAATAATTTTCTAAGGGTATCATTGTACTACCTCATAAATTAGATACTGAGTTAGCTGTGACAACTCTTAATGGCACAATGATCGCATCAAAAGTTTACAATTTTTCTCTGATTGAAGTTTGTGGGAAAGTACTTCCTGCAAATCTTGTGATCCTTCCTATAGTAGAATTTTAGGTGATTCTTGGAATGGATTGGATTTCTTTATATGGATCTCATATCAATTACCAAATAAGGGATGTCAAATTTCATATTCCTGATCAATCTATGATCATTTATTGATGCAAGGATGAATATAACATTCCAGTGGAAATTTATTCCATCATATGGGTCTTGATTCTAATAAAAGACCGTTATTTTTCTCAAATGTTTAGTGAGAAATTAATGATTAAGAATATACCCATTGTATAGGAATTTGATGATGTCTTTCCAGAGGAATTGCCAGTTCTTCCACCAGATCGTGAAGTTGAGTTTTCAATAGAACTCATACCAGGTGTTATGCCCATTTCAAAGAAACCTTATAGAATGGCCCCAATTGAGTTGTAGGAATTGAAGAAGAAACTCAAATAGAATCATGATAAGGGATTCATACCCCCTAGTGAATCACCATGGGGAGAACCTATTCTGTTTATTAAGAAGAAAGATGGATCAATGAGACTTTGCATTGATTATTGAGAACTTAACAAGATCACTATCAAGAAAAAATAACCTCTCCCACACATTGAATACTTATTTGGCCAACTACGGGGAGCTCAATACTTTTCCAAGATTGATCTCCGTTCATGGTATTATCAATTAATGGTAAAAAAGAGGATATACCAAAGATGGATTTCCGTACAAGGTATGGACACTATGAATTTATACTGATGCCTTTTTGTCTTACTAATGCCCCTGCTATCTTCATGGATCTAATGAATAGATTCTTTAGAGACTATCTTGATCTGTTTGCGGTAGTATTTATAGATGATATTCTTCTATATTCAAAGAGCAAGGAATAACATGAAGATCACTTGAGAATTTTCTTGAATACCTTGAAAAAGGAGAAGCTTTATCCCAAATTTACCAAGTGTGAATTTTGGCTTTAAAAGGTTTCATTTTTGGGTCACATAATCTCAATAGAGGGGATATCTGTGGATCCAGCAAAAATGGCGGTTATTGAAAGATGTTCAAGGAAAACAAAAATAACTGAAATCCGATGTTTTTTTGGTTTTTCTGGGTATTATAAACGTTTCGTGGAAGATTTTTCAATATTATCTAACCCTGTCACCAAATTGACTTAGAAATGAGTTATGTTTTTTTTGGGCAGAGGAATTTGAAGAGAATTTCAAATTGTTAAAAAGAATGATAACTATTGGACATGTTCTCACACTTCCTTGTAGTATAGAAAGTTTTTTATCTACGGTGATGCATCCAAGAAAGGTTTGGGGTGTGTTCTCATGAAAAATGATATGGTGATAGCTTATGCCTCACAACAGTTGAGAATCAATGATAAAAATTACCCAACTCATGATTTGGAGTTAGCCACGATAATATATGCATTAAAGATTTTGAGGCATTATCTTTATGGTGAAAGGTTTAATATTTATAATGATCATAGAAGTTTAAATTATATTTTCACACAAAAGGAGCTTAATATGCATCAAATAAGATATTTGGATCTAATTAAGTATTATGACTTCTCTATACATTACAAAACTGGGAAAGCAAACAATGTGGCAGACATGTTAAGTCAACAAGACCATGCTAGTATATCCCTGATGAGGATAAAAAAAGATCTAATATTTTGGGATAAGCAAATGATGGTTCTTTTAATTTTAATTAAATGGGAGATATCTTATCTTTCTCAAATTAATGTTCAACCATCTATAAAAGTGAAGATTAAAGAGGCATAGAAGGAGGATGTTGGGAAAACAAATAATGTGAGAAATGTTACTGAATTCAACCTTGATTGGGATGAGATAATAAGGTTCAGGAACCATGTCCATATTCCTCCCACACAAGATTTAAAGAAGTATTTGCTGGATGAGGTTCAGATTTCTTCATTATCTATTCATCCGAGAAGTACAAATATGTACAAGGACATAAAATATTACTTTTGGTGGGATTTCATGAAAAGAGATATCGTGGAATATGTCTCTTGATGCTTGGTTTGTTAGCAAGTTAAACCTGAGAGATAGATGTCTAAGGGGATGTTAAAACCATTACCCATACCAGAATGGAAATGGGAAAACATCACTGTGGACTTTTCCATCGGACTTCCCAAAACATCCAAATGTAATAATGCTATCTTGGTTATAGTTGATCGTCTTACGAAGTCAGCACACTTCATTGCTATTATAGAAGATTTATCTCTTGATCATCATGCTAGGATATATGTAAAGGAAGTGGTAAGATTTCATTGAGTACCACTTTCCATTATATCTTATCAGGATCTGAGGTTTACCTCGATGTTCTGGATAAGTCTTCAGCATGCTCTGGATACAGATTTATGTTTCATCATTACCTATCATCCTCAAACAAATGGTCAGTCTAAGAGGACAATTCAAACTTTGTAAGACATGTTGAGAGCTTGGTCTATAGATTTTAAAGGTTCTTGGGATCAACCCCTACCATTGGTGGAATTTTCTTATAATAATAGAATTCACTCCTATATTTAGATGGCTCCTTATGAAGCTCTCTATAGAAGGAAATGTAGAACTCCAACTTGTTGGGATGAAGTTGGGGAAAGAAAGCTATTAGTACCTGATCTTGTTGATGAGATGGTAGAAAAGGTCATATATATTCAATAATACATAAGAGAAGCTCAGATTCAACAAAAAATGTTATGCCCACAACTGAAGAAAAGACCTAGAGTTTGAAGTGGGTGATAAAGTGTTCTTACGAATATCTTCTTGGAAGAGAGTAATAAGATTTGGAATGAAGGGAAAGCTGAGCCCTAGGTATGTCGGTCCTTTCGAAATACTGGATCTTATTGGAAAGGTAGCTTACCGATTGGCACTTCCACCAAATCTCTCTCAAGTTCAGGATGTGTTCTATGTATCTCTCCTGAGAAATTACATACCCGATCCTTCAAATGTACTAAGCTCAGATGTTGTACCGCTAGAGAAAGATATTTCTTATGAAGAATAGTTGATAGAGATTCTGGATCGAAGAAAAAATGTTCTATGAAACAAGAACACTCTCTTGGTTAATGTTTTATTGATGAACCACCAATTAGAATAAGCTACATAGGAACTTGAGGATATGACGAGGGAGAGGTATCCTCCTCAGTTTGTTAAGAAGGGACAAATTCTGAGGGAAAAATTCATTTTAAGTAGGGTAGAATGTAACACCCTGAGATTTTATGAGAAATATATTTTTTTATGTCTTATGTTATATGCAACACGAAAAAAATCGTTCACTACACACAACACTAGCTTGGCTTGCGTTACATGAAATAGCAACATTCCTTGACAGCTTGCGTTGTACGCAATACTGAGTTTCACTAAAAATGATATATTTTTATAATATTATGAACTAGCCGTTATGAATAGTATTAACTGAATTTTGAATTCTATAATATTATAATTCACCACACACATTTTATAGAATGAGGTATGAAAACAAAATCAATTATTCGGATAAAAGAAGTATTTTTAAAAAATGTAGTTCTACCACCTTTTGATGGCGCACCCATTTTGAATCATATTTTTTACAAGTTTATAAGTTCAATTTTACAAAATAAGCTTCCTCTTTTGAATCAAGATATAAAATGTACATTGGATAAATTTTTGAGACTTTTCTAATAACTTTCATATTTTGATGAATAGTAATAATACAGTAAATCTTTCTTAAAGAAAACCTTTTACATCAAGATAATTTATATGGTTAAATGATAAAATTTAATTGTTTTAATGTATAAATAAAATATATTTTTACCAATTAATATAATGTATGTCATTACCATTAATTTTATATTGAATTCATAGGTAAAAACATTTCAATCTTTTCCGAGGTTTTAACTTTTAAAACTCGTTTTATTAACAACGAGATTAATTTTAAATTTATTAATGCAACTTCTGTTTTTTGAATTTTTAAAAATTGATTCCATATTTGGATTCAGTGGGTCAAAATTATGTTAATAGGTTACATTTATTTTGTTGATATTATTAATAGTATCTACGGTAATTTTTATTTACTAGAGTTAAAGGTAAATTGGGTAATTAAGGGTAAATATAAGATTATAGAATTACCCTACCACCTTAAAAAATTCTATTGGATTAATAAAAGTCTAACTATATCACCTAAGGGTCGGAATAGATTCGTTTCATGGACTTTTGACCATGAAAATGATAAAATTATTATTAAAACTAAAGAAAGTGACAACACGTCACTCATTTATATCCAATAAGTGTAATAATTTTAATTTAGTGATAAACATCATTAAACTTCAAATTTAAATTGTCTACATAAATCTAATAAAATTATATACATAATAAGGAATTATTTATAATTTTTAGGGATTAAATAATTATCATTAATGAATACACAATAGTGATGTAGAAATTATTTTACCGATTGAAATATGAAATAAATGGTTTAAAAATATTAAAATAAATATTATATGAACTAATTAATGTTCTAAAAAAAAATTCTAGAGAAATATAAAATATTAGTAATCTATTAAATATTTTGGTTCGAATATATTCTCGGTGTGGATTTTATTTAAATGCAAATAAATGAATAGTGTCAAAATTGACACTATTGTTATTTTATAAAAATAACATATTATAAAATTGATTAAAAATATCAAAAATATTTAAAATCTATAAATTAAAATTTATATGGTCTAAAATGTCATAAAGTATCCAATTATAGACAATTCCCAACACATAATTTATTATTTACAATAATTTAAAACATAAAATATTATTACGACAAATAAAATTAAATAGATTAAATAATGATAAATCAACTTGATAAGGTTTAAAATAAATTTCCAACACGTCTAAATTTTATTTTTTTATGAGATTACAACCCTATCACATCTCATCTTCGAATTGAGTAATTTTTTGAAGTTTTTATGCGGGTTTTGAATTTATTATAAATTAGTATTTTTTATGTTTCCAAAGGTGCCCCTCTCCTCCCTTATAAAAGGGCTCCTCCTCGCTCTCCTCTTGACAAAATTTTTAGCCTTCATTCTCACCCAAAACCTATAAATTTATCTTCTACACTTCCCTAGAAACATACTAGAGGTCCGGTTCTTCTTCAAAGACCAACTTTAGTGCCCTAAGAGGAGGTTTAGAAGAGGCGTGTAAAAGAAGAGGTAATAACTTTTACCGATTCTTTCAAATTTATTTCTTCTTATATTTACACTTCATTATTTTTTTCATTATAAAGTAATAAAATCAGTATCAATCATATACTGATATTTTATTATAAATATTAAACAACCCTATTTTATCATCTATCCATCCTACGGAAAATGATATCATCGTGCGTGCGTACGTATGGAAAACCGTTTCCACGTAGTGGTGTAATCTATTTTCCACCAACATCATACTTCGATGGGAATAATAGTATAAAGAATAACTATATATAATTATTATAACATGATACAAATTATGATACATTCTATCATCCACTCCAATACCATTCAATAATTATGGTAACGATATCATCGCTCGTGCCTACGTACGGCTAACCGTCTCCACAGTGTGATGTGATTCGTTCTACATGATCTTCATTAAACCATGATAATATAAACAAATTGAATTAATAAATATCATATATTTTATACTAATAAAATTATTTAAATGATATAACTATAACCTCAAAATATGAATATGAACAGATCCAACAAAACATAAGTATGAAAATAAATAAATTAATACCCAAACAACGAGTAACAATGAAATGTTACTAACAAACAGATGAAAATATGATCATAAATGTTATCCTAAAAATAATTATGATTATTTAATAGATCTGTAACATTATTTAAATCATTATACAGGAGGTTTGGATATAAAAAAATCATATCGGACTTAAGGAAATTGAAAATCTCGCAATCTCAATTTTTTCGAGATTGTTTATACTTCGGTGTTTACTGGGGTTATATTTATCATCCATGTCCATGTTTTCTAAAAATGTTTTCAAGTATGTTTATAGTCTTTTTTACAAATTTTTTACTTTCACTACAAGGGATGTAAGGAATCTTTATTTCGTTTACCATACGGGGTACTTTTTTACTTTTCTGGAAAAAGTACGAGGATAATGTTTGTTTTATAACTTATACGACATGATTGTATTTTTACAGTTTCATGATGACTTATTTCCATGAAGATTCCAACGAATGAGTTAATGATTATTTTCAACAAAAATCCATTTCTTTTAAAATTTTATTTCATTTTATTAAAATAAATTGTTTTTAAAGAAGAAAGGATATTTTCGTCAAGAACTGAGTTCAAGTGTTTTATCAATATTATTTTCCAACTAAGATGATATAGGGTTAGGTTAGTATACCTATTATTACATTGATTTGATTATGTTATGATGTAATTTTTTTATGAAGTATTTTATCTTATATGGATTCTGTTATGATTTCCTGTTGTTTAAGAATCCCAGTTTAATTACATGGGTTATTCTATGATGTATGATTTATGATTTTGTGGCAGACATAAGAATGGTTCCATTATGAGATGGGTGGGACCTATATCTCCCTAAAATGTATTGGGTAATGATTTAAACCTCATGATATAGACATGGATGGAACGACTAGTTTATCCGGTTTAGTGATACAGGACTGGAACGAGGAGTGAACTCGGATCAGTAATGGACTTTGTCCGCTATGATGGTCTTGGAAATGAGTATTGACTAATATGAAATGATTTTCTATGATTATGTGTGTATGAAAAAATGTTTCATGTTTTATGTTATGATTATTCAGATTACATTTCACTACTATGATTTATCCCATGTCATGATATAATGATCTTTTTTGCAGGTTAAGATTTTCAAAATGTTATGTTCTTATGAATATGATATGATTGATATTTCCTTTGTTTACCCTTATTGATCATTTTAGCTCAAACTTTTTTATATTTTATTATCCCTAAGTCGGGAAGAAGAGTATTAAGTAGGATATGTCAAAAGGGACACTAGATATGATGAAATAAACGGGAGACAATATAGATGATTTATGAACCAATTGTTTATATTTCCCAGTTTCTAAAGACGCTATACATATACGGTCCTATCATTGTTTTGTTATATGTTGTAATAAGTATTCTTCAATTATGATGTTTTAACAAAGTATGTAAAGTATGGGTCATTAGAATGGGAACCCCCATTAATGAATTGAATATAGGTAAACGAATAACTACGGTTTTATTTATTGGAAGATTATCAATGTGATGTACAATAAAGTCACATAAGATGAATGAGTAGGAAAAGGTGAAAAAATATAACTTAAAAATGAAGTGAGTTTACCATGTAATGAGGTATATTGTTCACACCATAACTAGCTTTAATAACAGAAAGGGACACTACTATTATGGATTTACACCTAGATGGAACCAACATATAATGGAGATTGGCTTAAAAATATTAAAAAAACTCAAAGAGACTAAACTAGTTATTATCAAATGAATTACTATATTACAATTATTCAAAAACATAACAGTCCAAAAAAGGTTATAGTAAACATATTATAATTATCACTACATACACACTCCAATAATACCATTTGAGTTCTTCAAAAATAATATCAAACCTTAAAATCCCTTTTTTCTGAAAAGAACTTGTTAGAACATTATCGTACTATCGGGTTGTTCATACATTGGGTCGAGGGAATTTTAGAGCCCACCCTAACTAAAAAGATTGGGTCAGTCACCTAATTTATTAGAATTCATCTTAGCCCAACCCAACCCATTGGGGTTGGGTTACTTTGTGCATGGCCAAATCCCCCCCCCCCCCCCAATCCCCATGAAGCAGCCCCCACCCCCAGCCCCCTACAACACCCCCTTCCACCCATCCCCACTATCCAAGAAGCACCCCCACCCCACCCCCTACAACAACCCACTAGGCAAAAATAACCAAGATTCATATTTATTTTAACTCTAATCACGTCTTTAGAATCATTATTCTTAATTTTCATCATAAGTATAAGTTCTAGAAACTCAGATTTCTGAAATTATTTTTTTCAATTTTTTCAATTCATTGGTTTTCTAGTCCATGAATTCAAGGTGAACTCCTCTTAAATTCAATGGTTAGATCACACAAAATTTGATGTTTTTGTGATGTTTATAACACTTAATATGATATTTTGAATCATCACAATTCATTTCATTTATTATATATTAAATATAGAAACATGAATTTTTAGTCTAATTTGTTCTATAAATTTTACTTTATCTTGATGGTTACACAGACTAAAATCATCCAAAGGAAAAGTATGTGATTCTTAAAAAACTTTATATTCACACTTATGAAGGTTCAAAGATGTAAAATAAATAAATGAATTATGTATTCATATAATTTTAGAATTATTATTAATACGAAAAGTATTGTTTTTATGAAAATACATTTGATGGTAACACAAGCCAAGATGATTCTTACACATCTCTTCGAGATGGATATACAAGACAAACTTCATGCTTATGCAGCTCAAGATGATGCCTAAGTAGCCACAGGATGACGAAAACACAAATTATGAATGATTCTTACACATCCAAGTCATTTCAATTTTTTTAATTTCCCAAAGATAGATGATTCTTACCCAGAAAAAACCCATCCCTTTCACTATATTACCTTCAAATATGTTCATACCCTTTTTTAAAGTAACTAGTGCTTTTAAAAACCTTCATCCAAGAGTCTTTCAATATTGATTTTTGTTTCCAATATTGTAGTTAATTCTTATGTGGATTCTTCAAAGCTCTATAACATTAATCTCTCATTTAAACAAGTTATTACATTAGTTATTAATAAATCAAAATTTGTATACATTAACTAGCACCTTATAATGTTTTAAAACAATTGTAGATAGAAGAGGAATACTTCCATCAGATATTTTCATTATTTATCACGAATATAATTTCAAAAACAAATCCACATTTTATGGGATTTCTAATAAAACCCCATCACCATCATTCTACAACTATGTAAGTATATACCCATGGAAAATGAACTATATTAAATAATATATAGTGTATAAAATTACATAGAGTGAATGAATAAAAAATTAAACCAATGGATAATGGTTGAAGAATATGTTGGATTCTAAAATAGTTAGATCAAATTCCCTAAAAGATGAGGTAGATAAATATCATGTGAAAATAGAAAGATTAGTGTCAATGATTATTCTTCTTGAGGATAAAATGATGATGTATAGTGAGTATAGAAGAATAATAAATGTATCAAACAATGGTTTCTAATACATCAATTCTCTGAATGTAGGATTTTCCCTCTCTCTCTCTTTTAATTAAATAGAGGGTCACTAAAATAATAATTGTTTATGGTGATGATAGGGTATTTTAGTGTATCTGGTAGAGAAGAAATGAGGTTTATGAAGATTAGGGTAAAATGGGACAATGGAACCTAGCTTGAAGGGGGTTGGCATGAGAGAGATCAAGAAACTGTGGAATCATTAAATATATGAGACAATGGGTTCCAGCAGTAGTTGATGAATATATTTGGAGATTTATTAAGGGTATCAAAGACATCAATCCATGATATGGTTTATGTGAATGTGTTTCATAAGTATACAACTGGTGTGAATCATCACATGCGGGTTACATTGGTGATATTTAAGCACGAGGTATGAAGAAATTAAAATTAATAATAAATAAAAACCATTATAAATGGAATATCAAAAAATATATTGGGGTGTTGGTGTCCTTGGTGGACATGTTGTTGGAGGAACTTAATGGTGTTTAGAATAGATAGTAGTGGGAGGAGCACAAATTTTGATAGAATATTCCATCAGGGTCTACATATCCATTTATTTTATTATAATTCCTCATTATATTTGGGGTGTATATTTTCACAATTTTTTTATTGATTTTGTAATGTTTAAAATTGTGGATTATATTGGTTTTCTCAGACATGTGTTTTATATAATTGTTTTGATTCAATATATTTCCTTTTAGTTTTGAAGGTTATTTTATATATTAAATATTTCTTATAAGTTTATTTAGGATAAGGCATCCCATATTTTGTGTTTTTCCTACTTAGTAATTTTCATGTTCCCCTGATCTATTTTTGGTGGTCATAGTGTAGAACTCTCGGCATACTAGTGGCCTGAGAGGGGACCCAGGTGTTACGGTTATGTCATAGTTGTATCATAAAAGGTTTTTCTGTTGATAGAGTTTATATTTAGGTGTGATGGAGTAAATAAACTAAAATATATTTAGGTGCATAAGGTTTATCTTTTATTATATAGAATCCAATGATGTAATTATAGCTAAATTGTCTATTAATCATAAATCTGATTACCTGCTTAATGACTAAGTACATTGAAGCACCATTTTTCGGGAAAAAATAATTTTTTCTATGTCATGTTACAATGGGTCATTGATTTCCATCTCATTCCTGAGTCATTACTCCAAATATTTATTTTTTATTTTGGTTCACCATTTTAATCTCTAGAGGCCACTATGTAAATATATGACAATATTATAATGATGGGTAATTAAGTAATTGTTCCTCTAGTTGAGCCTCTTTTCATCAACCAACAATGAAATGAGAAATCTATTCCGGGGACCACTACCACATTCCCATTTATTTTAAATAATTCCTTATGTTTTTTATTATTATTTGTTTGGTACCACCAACCTATGTTATCTATGATTTTTTGAGCATAAATATCTTCATTATTAACTCAATTGATGCGTGATACCCTCATATGTTGTTTATAATTTTATGATGAGTGAGATATTCTTCATAAAACCAATTTCTATTATCTACCATCATTTATGTTTTTTGATATGATGAGATGTTGGTTGTCCATTATGCTTCTAATTGGATGAAGAGTAATTATTTTTCAAGATCGATTAAGATATATCATTAACCAATAATCTTGGTTAGTATCTCAACTTATAAAACCCCAAGCTTCTATGGTATGTTACCCTTTGAATAATGCAATAGCTTGTGTTGTACACAACTTGTTGTTTTAACACACCATGACCTATCAAACAAGCAGTTATGAATAGTAATACCCACTTTTTGAAATTATTAAAAATTTATTTTTAAAATGGAATTAATTTTTGGATTCAGAATATAAAATTAGCTTAGGGTGAATTTTTGATATTTTTTTGAAAACTTTCAATTTTGGATGAATAGTGAAAACACTACATTATTGTTTAAAACCAACTTTTTATTTAAATAATTAGCTATTTTATATAAATTTATATTAGGTAAAAATAAATACATAATACCTATTTTCTTCAATGTAATTCATTTGAGTCATTTTATAATAATATTTGATATATAAAATTTTATTGAACTTTTTATTGTCTTTTACCCACCTTTAGGCGCATTTGAAGATTTGCATAAAACATAACTGTACTGATTCTATAAATTGAATTTACAAAATTCTAGAGACATGGTTGACTTCATTAGGTAAAATGTGGTTCAATAAGGTGAAAATAATTTTTGTAGAATAGTAACTTTTGACTTTTATTTACCACGGTTGAAAGTAAATAGGGTAATTAATGGTAAAAATTGTTATTATAATTTCCATAAACCATGTCCTAATTATATTGTATAAGTTTATTTAGACCAAAATCAACCTTAGGAATAAAATATGATCCTTCTGGTCGACTTGGATTAGATTAGTACATTTATTATTATTTTATTAAAAGAAGAGTTAAAAGTGTAAAATTCAATGTTTTATAACTAAACCTTAATATATGGTTATACATAAGATAAATTCAAATATAAAAATTCATTAGAAAGATAAAATGATTTCATACATAATGTTATTTTATTTTAAATTTTTAGACATTAACTAATTATATTTGTTGATAACACAATGATGATGTAGTAATAACCTTATAAATGAATGATTAAAATTATTGATATTATAAATATACAAATAAATATAAATTTAGACTTCAAATAAGATAAAATAATTTTATATGTTAATATGACATTTTAGGGTTTATTAAATAAATTAGTTTTAAGTGATAAAGTTTTTTTGACTTTCAAAAAAACAAAAATACTAAATAGTGTCAAAATTGACATAAATGTGCTTTTAAAAAATATACTATATTTTTAATTGATATAATATTCTTATAAATATAAGGTTCTTACAAAGGACTTATATTAAGTTAGATATATCAATAGTGAACCACTTTGTGTTCACTTGGATTTTAATATTAAGTTTATAAACCATTTATTATAATAATAACACAAGAATACATGGTAAAAGTTAAACTATTTAACTGAGAGTTAAATTTAAAGGATAAGGTTAATAATGTGACTCAAAACCTGTCTAAAACCTATTGTTGGAAAATATTTCGACCCATACCTACCTTAGCCGAGAAATAATTATTTTTTGAGCCATTATAAAGTGAATATGATTGTATAAAAAATAATATTTCAAGCTTTTCCTAAAGTGACCCGCATCTCTCTTATAAAAGGGCACTTCCCTTTCTCTCAAAATGACACCTCCAAAGCCATTTGTCTTGGACAAACCCTTCTTAAATATCCTACCAGCTACCCTCAATTATATTTATAGACCATAATTTGATCTAAAATCTAACCTAATGAGCCCTTTTGATCAACTCAAAAGGAAACACCCGAAGAAGAGGCAATAATTTTACCACCTCTTTCAATGTTCTTTTCTTCTTCCACTTCCTCATTACTTGTTGTTTCCATAAAAAAATAACTATAGAATCTTATACATACTTTTATGTTATTATAAATATGGTACAACCATATTCATTATTCTATCCATCCTATGAATTACAAGTCACCATATATGCGTGTGTACAGCTTACCGTCTCCACGTCGTGGTGTAGTTTGTCATTCAAACACTTCATTATTTGTATGGTTACAATAATGAGTATAACTGATGTAAATAACAAATATAAAATGTTAAGGATAAATTATATATGATATACCATACAATTACATATGATTTAAACATCAATAGAATGATATTTGCGCTCGTGCATACGTACGGATTACCGTCTCCACGAACACGTTGAAATTCATTCCCCATTATAACCATTCAAGAATAATTTTCTTTTTATGATTAAAAATCATGTTTATGTCCTTAATATAATTCAATATATGAATCAAATACATGATATTCATAACAAACATGTCTTATTTAACCAAGCATAAAAAAGAAAAATGAATCAGTTATCACTCGAAACGATGACACTACAGAAATATTATTGATAATGCATTATTAGAGGATCATATATGATATCATATTAAAGTATGATGTTCTTGAATAATTTAATAACAACGATTTAAATATTATACAGGAGGTTAACATACCCTCGATCATGGAAAAAGTACAAGGTAATGGTTAATTCTACAATCTATTCATTATCTAAGGTTGTTTATATGTGAGTATCTACTGGGACCTCATTATCATCCACAGCTGTGTTTCTTAAAAATGTATTTCAAAACATTTTTACTATTTCCTAGACTATGGTTTAAATTCATTTATACCATTATTTGACTTTTTATGATATTTTTATAATGTAATCATTCCATCGTTCTCCAAACAAGGTCCTTAAGACATTTTTGACAAAATTAAGGAATGATTTTTTAAAAAATTATAAGGTGGGTGTAGCTATTTTCCTTCATTGTTACACCTTATAATCTTAATTTACAAAATTATAAAAATATATTCAAAATAAATGTTTTCTTTAAAAATTACAGGACATTTAAATGACTTAAAATTTTAATGAAATATTTCTCTCAAAAAGATTTGATTTCATCTATGTCAATATCCTTTAATGGATTTTACACTAGATCAAAGTGTATTTATTATGATACAATCTTCCATATTGTATTGAAGGTTTTTTGATATGTTTGACTGTGGATGTCTTATTTTTATATCATTCATGGTTTATGGTTAATGTATTAACATTATGTATGCCAATTTTAATAACAATGCTTATATTATGTTTCATCCTTTTCATATGAGGAATGCACTGGACCTAATAAGTGATGGGTGGAGATCTCTATAGCTCCTCGATTCATCGGTATGTCTCATGAAACAAACTAGTGTCTTGGAACAACACCTTGACAAAATCATATTTTTAATCTTTCCACAAGGCCTTGAAAATGTGGTTATGATGTCCGACATTATGCATTCCATCATTATAAAATTGGATATTGATATTACAAGTTATTATTAAACTAGTAGAATATCCATGTAAATACGTAAATGGAATTATTTGATTTATATTTTCCATATTATTATTAAGATTAAGTTTAAAATTCTTGTGTTTTAGTCTTATAAATTTTTTTAAATGTTTATGCTTATTTATTAAAGTTTCTGCTATATTGTTATCCCTACTGAGCAACAGAGATCACCCCTATCTATGTTTTATTTTTCCTAAGATGTGAAGATGAATATTATTACTAACCTATAGGGATAGTCTTTGGGAGATGAATGTGTTAAAAGGAGACACAATTTTGTTGTTTTTCATTTCATAATGTAATGTAAAACTTATGTTTGTTTCTAGTACTTCCAAGGATACTAAACTAACTGGTCTTTTAGCATTTGATCCCTTGTGATCATGAAAATGTTATTTAATAATGCACCGACTACGGGTAATTATGATGGGGGCATTATAGTTGGTATCAGAGAAGTTTAGTACAAATCATGGAAAATATATTTAGAAAAACTATGATTAGAGAACATTACCCTAATATATACTTTTTGGATTAGTATATAAGAACATACTTTAATATTAGTAATGTAGAGATTTTGTGAGTTTTCCATGCAATACATCTCCATCTGGATACGAGAAGGTAGAGGTGGCTCTGAAACAGATGTAAGTAAGAGTAAAAACTCTAATAAGGAGTTTCAATCTTAACTCAGGGTATCCTAGTACATGACAACCAACCTTGCAACACTCTTGGTTATGATACTCCTAGGTGGATGTTCTTAGGATAATTGAAATTTTCATTTCAAACCATTATGGATGATTTTTGAGTATATACCTCCTTAAAGAAAACATTTTTAGGATTATGGATTATATCCATAAACTATTCAATTTATGTGAAGTGTTTTACAAGTTTGTAATTAAGTATTGTGATTCCTAAACTAATCTAGGGTATGCCATTGCTTATAAATGGTGCCTAGTAGAAGGAATGTAAACCATATCAATACATGTAATCCATGTTGGTATTTCCCTCTTACTCAAGATAATTATAGTGGAGATGGTGATGAAATTGGTGCTGATCAGCTTATCATCATACTATGAAAACTCACTCAGGTTATGATAAATAACCTTACCCATATGGAGCACCCTAATCAAAAACTATGAGGATCAATGTCATACCGCTTCATGAGGAAACAACCACCAACAATAAATGGTACTACAAATCCATTTGTAGCTGAGAAATGGATAAGTTACTTAGAGAAAATATTTCATGATTTGGGGAGTTGCGAAAGGGATAAAAGTTGTAATGGAAGGTTATCACCTCACAAGAGATGCAGATCAATGGTGGACATAAATTAAAAACACAAAGGAGGATGAAGATTCATCAAATATGGAATGGAGGGGGTTCAAATATCTTTTCATAGAAAAATAATTTCCACGTGACCATTAAGCGGATATGGAAAGACAATTTCTGAGTCTGAGGAAAAAGGAGGATGGGAATGTGGCAAAGTATGAGGCTAACATTACAAGGATGGCATGGAATGTAGAAGATTATATATGTAACCGAAGGAGTAAGATTGATCAATTCATTTATGGGTTAAATCCATTTCTTCATTGAGCATTAGTCTCACAATACTTCTCATTGTACGAAGATATTGTCTAATATGCTATCAATACAGAAAAGGAATTCTCTAAGTATTACAAATTTAAAGCAAAGCAAGAGAAGAATAGATCAGTTTCACACTATTGAAATGAAAATAAGGGGACGAAGGGAAAATTTAAATTTCAATCATGCGGTAAATGTGGGAAGAAACGCCCCAGTACTTGCCTGAAGGGAATGGGAGATTGTTACAAGTGTGTTGAAAATGGCCACCAAGCTCGTGATTGCAAGGGAAAGAAAGTGGATTTCAATGTTGAATTATACAATTTTAGAGAAATGGGTAATTATGCAAATTAATTGCTTTAGCGCCAAGTAAAATTACCCTAGAAAATGCCAAGGGAGAAAGGACAAGATTATGAGATCATTACTGCTGATGTTAAAGCTCTAAAAGACATGGTGGAAGGTAATTTAATGGTTTACTCATGTTTATCCAATGCTTTATTTGATTCTGGAAAATCACATTGTTTCATATCTTCACATTTTGCTATGAAAATTAGGTATTTTCAATTTGATTTGACAAGGGATTTGTCAGTGAAAACTCCAAATGGTAGTATCATTTCAACAAGGTTTTGTGAATTACTTCCTATTAGGGAATAGAAATGTTCTTTATCTACAGATCTCATCATCATACCCATGATTGAATTTGATATAATCCTTTGTATGGATTGGCTTTTGAACCATGATGCGAAAATTTATTGTAAGATGAAGGATGTTACAATTTTCGATTATGATAAGGAATACCTTATCATTAAAGTAGAAACATCACAATCTGATTCTTATATAGTTCCACCACCAGTAGATCCACTAAATGAAATTATGGTGGAGGAAGATAATGAAATAACTATGGGTGAGGAAAAGAATGTTCAAATATAGGAGGTACTTATTGTACAAGAATATGTTTTTGTGTTTCCAGAGGATTTACCTGGGCATCCTTTAGAATGAGAAATTGAGGTTTCCATTGATTTAATTCTGGTTCATGGCCTATGTCAAAGACCTGTTATTGAATAGACACTTTTTAAATAGTGGAACTAATGAGAAAACTACATGAATTGAGTAATCAAGGATTTATTCACCCTATTGTTTCGCCATTGGGATCCCATGTTCTTTTTGTTAAGAAAAAAATATTTATCTATGAGGTTTTGCATTGACTACAGGGAGGTCTTTGCTATAAAAATAAATAAAAATTATCACTACCTTGTATTGATGATTTATTCGATCAACTTCTGGGATGCCAATATTTTATAAAGATTGACCTTCGATCTGGATATCATCAGTTGTGTGTGAAGTAGGAAGACATTCTGAAGATAGTATTTCATACCAGGTATGGGCATTACAAGTTTACAACAATACCTTTGGGACTGAATAATGCACCCTTTATTTTCGTGGATCTAATGAATATATATTTCAAAGAATATCTTGATGAATTTGTAATATTATTTAGTGACGATATTTTGGTATACACAAAAAGCTACAAAGATCATGACAATCACTTGCACACTATTCTGAAAACCCTCAGAAGAAATGAATTATATTGGATGTTTATCATGTGTGAATTCTGGATTTAGGAAATTTATTTTCATGGACATATTGACTCTATATATGGAATCTATATTGATCCTTCTATGAAAATAAAAATACAGAAATGTCCCGCACTGACGAGTATAACTTGGGTATGCAGTTTTATTGATTTAGAAGGTTATTATCGGCGTTTAGTCCTGAATTCTACACAATTGGAAAACCTATTAACCAGGCTCACACGTAAAGGGTTTAAATTTGTTTGGACGATAGAGTGTGAAAAATATTTTGAAGAACTAAAGAGAAGATTATTCTTTATCCTATCTTGACTCTACCATCAGTGAATAATAGGTTTGTTATTTATTGTGATTATTTAAATAAAGGACTTGGTTGTGTCCTTATGTGGAATGACATAGTAATATCCTATGCATCGCGATAGCTAAAAATTAATTAAAAAAACTATCCTAATCATGATCTTGATTTAGAAGCTATAATCCTTTCTTTGAAGATATGCAGACACTATCTCTATAGAGAAAAATGTGAGATATATACTGATCTAAAGAGTTTGAAGTATATTTTCTCACAGAAAGAATTCAACATGAGGCAAAGACGATGGCATGAACTACTCAGAGATTATGATTTCACTATACAATACCACCTAGGGAAGGAAAATAAGGAAGAAAGATGCTTTGAACAAAAAGGATCATGGTGTTTTGAACAAGATGAGAGTTGAAAGGGATCCTATGTTCATGGATCTAATAGTGATGGATGTGGGAATAATCATGTAAGGTGAAACATCAATATTTTTTCAAATGGTTTCCAATCCAACTTTACTATAAAGGATAATAAGTTCTTAGACTGGTGATGAGGAGTTTAAAAATAAAATTAAAGTTGTGAATGATGATAGATTGAATGACTTCGTAAATGAAGATGGAATTTTGAAATTTGGTAAGAGACTCTATGTTCTTAATATAACTGATCTAAAAAGGGAAGTTTTTGATGATTCTCATAGCTCTAATTTCACTATACACCCTAGTAGCCCAAAGAAGTATATAGATTTGAAGGATCATTTTTGGTGGGACAACACGAAGAGGGAGATTGCTGATTATGTGTCAAGACGTATGGTTTGTCAACATGATAAGGCTGTAAGACAACATCCTAGAGGAGTCATGAAACCTCTTCCCATATCGGAGTGGAAATGGGATGATATTACGATGGACTTTATCATGAGGCTACCAAATACTTTTATAATGAATAATGAAATATGGGTTATTGTAGACTGTCTTACCAAGTCAGCACATTTTCTTTCTATAAGAGAAGATTTACCACATGAACATTTAGTAAGACTATATATTAACGAAGTTGTAAGACTTTTTGAAGTACCCATATGTATTGCTTCTAATCGTGATTCATGTTTTACATCAAGATTCAGGAAAAGACTTCAGAAGGACATGGATACTGAACTTTATTTAAGCACTACCCACCACTGTCAAACTGATGGACAATCAAAACGGAATATTCAAACCTTAGAAGACATGTTGAAATCTTACTCACTTGATTTCCAATGTATGTGGGATCAATATTGTCCTCTTGTAGAATTTTCTTATGACAATAGCTTCCATTAAAGTATACATATGGCACCATATGAAGTGCTATATGAAAAGAGATGTCACACACCAACTTATTGGGATGATTTCCATGAAAAAAAACTTGTAGGCCCATGACTTGATGAAGAAACAATGGAAAAGTTGAAGGCTATACAAACCCACATCAAAGAAGCTCAAATTAGTTAAAAGATCTATACTGATAACCAAATGAACGATTTGGAATATCAAGTAAGAGATCATGTTTTCTTGAAGTTATCTCCATGGAAGGGTGTTATACGATTCGGTAAGATTTTGATACTCTAGAATGAATTTGAGTTGTAGATTATCGCTTGGAAGTACCACTATGTCTCCCCAAAGATCATGATGTGTTCCACATATCACTGTTAAGAAAATATATGCTTGACCGAACACATGTGCTCACCTATGAACAAATAGTAATGGAACATGATCTGTCCTATTGTGAAGATCCTTTCAAGATTCTTGATACCAACGAACAAGTACTGAGAAACCAAAAGACTCATCTTGATAATTTTCTACAGAGAAACCATAAGATGGAAGAGACAACATGGGAACCTGATGAAATTATGATTTAGAACCACCCAAATATTTTTATTTTTTAATATTCTAGAATTTCATTGATGAAATTATTTTAAGGAGGGTAGAATGTAACATCCCAAGATTACATGGTATGTTTCCCTTTGAAAAATGCAATAGCTTTCCTTGTACGCAACATGGAGTCTTAACACACCACGACTAATCAAACTATCCGTTATGAATATTAATACACACTTTTTCAAATTTGATAAATTTTATTTTTGAAAATGGACTTCATTTTTGTAATCAGAATATCATAATTAGTTTTGGGTGAAATTTCAGTATTTTTCTGAAAAATTTCAATTTCTGATGAAATGAAAAATATTGTGTTATTGTTTAAAAACAAATTTTTATTTAAATAATTAGTTATTTTATTTAAATTTATATTATGTTAAAAAAAGATACATAATACCTATATATGTTCAATTTAATTCATTGGATTCATTTTATAATATTATATATATATATATATATATATATAATTTTATTGATTTTTTTACCGTCTTTTGTCCACCTTATAGGCGCATTTGAAAATTTTCATGAAATGTATTTTTAAAACTTATGTGAATTGAATTTAAAAAATCCAAGAGACGCGGTTGACGTTAGTAGTTAAAATGTTGTTTAATAAGATGAAACCAATTTTTGGGGAGTGGTACCTTTTGACTTTTATTTACAACGGTTAAAAGTAAATATGGTAATTAATGGAACAATATGATATTATAATTACCCTAAAACATGTCCTAATTATATTGGATATGATTATTTTAACCTAAATCAACCATAGGAGTAAAATATATTCCTTTTAGTAAGATTAGGATATTTATTATTATTTTATTTAAAAAAGAGTTAAAAGTGTTAAATTCAATGTTTAATAACTAAAACATTTTTTATATAGGGATATACATATGATAAATTCAAATAAAAATATTCATTAGAAATCTAATAATGTTTCCTACATAATGGTATTTTATTTTTAATTTGTATACATTAAATAATTAAATTAATTTATGAAAAAATAATGATTCAGTAATTACCTTATTAATGAATGATTAAAATAATTGAAATTATAAATATCCAAATAAATGTAAATTGAAATTTCTGATAAATTACATTAATTTTATAGTTTAATATGACAAGTTATAGTTTATTATATAAACTTCTTCAAAGTGATAAAGTTGTTATAACGTTCTGAAAAATAAAATATCAAATACTTTGAAAATTGGAATAACAATGTTTTTAAAAACAAAACTCTATTATTAATTGATATAATATTCATAAAAATCTAAGGGTTTTCTAAATGACATAGACAAATTTATATATAGAAATAAGGAGCCTCTTGGGGTTCTCTTGGATTTTTATTGCATGTTTATTAATCATTTATTATAGTAATACAAGAATATGTGGTAAAAGTTAAACTATTTTGACTAAGAGTTAAATATAAAATATAAGGTTAATAAGGTGCCATAAACCTTTCTAAAACCTATTTTTTCAGAGGATTTTGAACCATACCAACATTAACCTTAAAATAAATCGTTTTTGTACCATTATAACCTGAATATGATTGTATAGTAAAATAATATTTCAAGATTTTCCTAAAGTTACCCTCATCACTCTTATAAAAGGGTACATCCCCTTCTCTCAAAATCACACCACCAAAGCCATTTTTCTCAGCCAACCACTATTCCAACATCTTCCCAACTACCCTCAAATATACCTAGGGGCCATAAATTGATCATAAATCCACCCTATGGAGCCTTTTTGATCGACTCAAAAAGAAACACCCAAAGCAGATGTAATAATTTCACCACCTCTTTCAATGTTCTTTTGGTCTTCCACTTCCTATTTCTTTTTTGTTTCAATACCAAATTAATAACACCTTTACCTTATGAATAATTTAATGTGATTATAAATATCGAAAACCTATATTCATTATTCTATCCATCCTATGAATGACAAGTCACCATATGTGCGTACGTACGGCTTACTGTCTCTACGTCGTGGTGTAAATTGTTATTCAAACACTACATTATTCGGAAGTGTAAAATAATGAGTATAATAGATGTAAATAATAAATATAACATGTTAATTACTCTATATATATGATATTCTATCCAATTACATATGATTTTAACATCCATAGAATGATATTGTCGCTTGTACGTACGTACGGATTACGATCTCCACGAACGTGATGAAATTCGTTACCCATCATAACTATTCAAGAATAATTTTCATTTTATGATTAAAAATCATGTTTAAGAACTTAATATCATTCTTGATATGAATAAAACACATGATATCCATAAAAAACATGGCTTATATATCCATGTATATAAAGGAAAACAAATAAGCTAACACATGAAATGATGATACAACTGAAATATTATTAACAAAGAAATATTAGAAGATCATATATGATATCATATTTCTGTATGTGGTTCTTTGTAATTTAATAATAATTTTTTAACTATTATACAGGATTTAAACATACCCTAAATCATGGAAAAGTACCAGGTAACTGTTCATTCTATAGTCTCTTCATTATCTGAGGTTGTTTATACGTGAGTATCTACTAGGACCCCTTTATTATACACATCCCTGTTTCTTAAAAAAGTATTTCAAAACATATTTACTATTTTCTAGAGTATGGGTTAAAATAATTTATACCCTTGTTTAAATTTTTATGAGATGTTTGTGAAGGAATAATTCTGTCATTTTCCAAACAAGGTCCTTCAGGACCTCTTCGACAAAATTAAAGAAAGAATGTTTTTTAACTTATAAGGTGGGTGCAGCTATTTTCTAACATTGTGACACCTTAGAAGCTTCCCATACATGATTATAAGAATAATTTAAAAAAATTCTTTTAAAATTATAGGACTTTTAAAGGATTTAAAAATAGAAAGAAATATTTCTCCAAAATTGATTTTATTTCATCAATGTCCACATCCTTTGATGGATTTTACATTTGTTTGAATTTTATTTATTATGATACAATCTTCTATATCGTATTGAAGTTTTTGTGATATTTTTTACTATGGATGTGTTATTTTTATACCATTCATGGTTTATGGTTAATGTATTAACATTATATATTCTAGTTTTAATTCAAATGTTTATGTTATGTTTCAACCTTTTCATACGAGGAATGCATTGGACTTAGTAAGTGACGGGTGGAGCCCGCTATAGCACCTCGATGCATCAGAAGGTCTGATGAGAAAAATTATTGTCTTGGTACAAGACGTTGAAAAAATATTATTTTTAGTCTTTGCATGAGGCCTTGACTATGTGGTTATGATGTCGGACATTATGCATTCCATCATTATGAAATTGGTAATTGATATTACATATGGTTATTCAACTTGTAGAATATACATGTGAATACATAAATGAAATTATTTGATTTATCTTTTCCATATTATGTTGAAGTTTAAGATTAAGAGGATTTTGTTTTAGTTTTATACAGTGCCTTAAATTTTTATGCTTATTTATTAAAGTTTTCACTATATTTTTATCCTTACTGGGAACCTGAGCTCACCCCATTCTATGTTTTATTTTTCCTAGGATGTGAAGAAGTAAATTATGACTGGCCTACAAGGATATTCCAAGGGAGATGAATGTGTTAAAAAGAGACACACTATTTTTCTATTTCATTTTATAATGTAATATAAAAATTATGTTTGTATCTAGTGCTTCCAAGGATACTAAACTAATCGGTCATTCAGGATTTGATCCCTTGTGATAAAGATAATGTTATGTAATAATGAACAGACTCTGGGTAACTAGGGTTAGGGTGTTACACCTCTCTTTATATTTTTTCACGATTATTTATGCATTGAATGGTATTTTCTGAAAGGTGGGATGAAACTACTAGCAATTGAATATGTTGGATTAATTTCAATGATTGGGGTGGGTCTATTAATTAGGCGACAAAGGATCTTCTAGAATCCGGGAATCTTATTTCAATATGTTTTATATGTTCACTGACTAGATGATGATTCAAACATCGATCTACCTATAAGACATCGTGACCAAATAGTGGATTATGTTTACACAAATAACATGATGGTAATTCTCTGGTATTTATAGAGTTTAATTTATTTTCTTTTATAATGTCTTATTTGATTATTATATACCACATATAGAGTGGAATTACCATTTCTTTGTATGAATCATGGCCATATGGCCATGTGAAATCTTCATTGGACAATATCGAGGGCAGGTTTTTTAGCTCGATGGGTCAATTTAATACTCAAAGTGAGAATGGTTAAAATGTTGATGTTTTTTATATGATTACATTTATATAAATACCCCCAATAGAAAAAATATAAATATAGGGGATTATTATTTCAATAAACCATATCATTGGGGGAAGTCAGAGATGGAATCTACATTGATCCACTCCAATTAACACCTCCCTTTAGAGTTAAAGTCAAGCATTGAGTAGTGATAATGAGAGCAATGAATGGAAGAACATCATATATGGTTATGGTTTGGCATTAGTGGGTGATGTTCTTGGTGTGATTCATGTCCTTTCATCAGGAATCCTCTTACTATATGGAACAAACATGAGATATTTTTCGCATATCATATTTTCTAGAGTTGATGATTATTGAGGGACCCATAACCCAGCACCCATCAGTAAGGTATTTTTCTATAGTGTCAACCATTAGCTTCTAACTTCTACTGATATGTTTGGTTCATCTATAACTAAGAAACATGTATTTCATTAGATTCCATCATGGTAGAGAATATATTCAATGTTACTAATCAGGATTTGAACTATGTAATCATGACTGTATTCACAGTTTATTAGATAATTATAGGTTCATCCCCAATATTGGGTTACGTCCCATCAAACATGGAAGGTGTAGTTCACCCTTGGAATTTATGTCTCAACTCCCATTATATTATCAACATGGATTATTTGTGATGATTACAGAAATGATATATTTTCACAAAGAAAAAGTTGATCGGTAAACATATTCTCTCAAAACATTAGGCATGACTAGCCCATTATTTTTAGATAATATTAATGGCCTTGTATTCTAAGGATGATGATCAAATACTACATAAGAAAACGATGACTTCCCTTATAGATTTTAATGACATGTGTTGTTTCAGGGTAGTACTTATTTATTATTTGAGGTACTTCTCTTATCTAACCAAGAGTGTTATAATTGGAAAGTAAAGTCATGTATTCTGTGATCAAGATTCATATAGTAATTTGGACCTTTTCAAGATTATAGTCATGGTAAGATGTTTTATGGATTTAGTGCTACAATATAATTTTAGTTGATATATCTAGAAATGTAAAATGATTCCATGTGATGGAGGAGATGCATGATCTTCTAGAATCATGATAAGGACTCTTCTGTAGGGACCTTCACACTCTTTACTTGTGTATGAGAGGCCCCTAAAGTTATTTTCATATAAATTGTTATTTGTGACTTGATATTCTTGGGAGATAATTTTTGGGGGGTTTCTTGATGTTATAGAACACGTTTACTAATTTTCTAGATTTATAGTTATTTTCAATTAATGTTCATAGTAGATATTAGGATCAAAATCCTTAGTGTATACTATCCAAGTGGTTTGATATCTTTGTTGTGGTGTACTAAGTATATAATTGGAAGCATTACTATAAAATTTGAACACTACTATGTGGTGTAAGAAACAATTTTCACAAGTGGCTTTGGATTTTAGTTTACCAAGAATTGTTTTTGTCTTGGGGTTTGAGGCTAATAGAGAAGGGTCATCCAAATGGTGAGAACAATCAACATAAGAATTTGGATGAATGGGACACCTGATGGGAAGTTGTGTGGTGATAGGAGTGTTTATGATCTTGGTGTTGATCATTACATTCACATTAAAAGCTTTTATAAAACATTAATGTGAAACTACATGATATACTCAATAGTGAATAAGAATCCTATTGAGGTCTGATATGTGAATGGTGGATTCTTATGATTTTTCTTTCAAGGAATAAGTCAATGTAGGATTTAGTTTAAAGGCTAGATAAATTAGTGTTTATTCCATATATGAATATAGAGATATAGAAACTAACATGGGATAAGGATAGATTCTTATTTTTCAATACTTATAGTGTCATTGTAAAATTTTGAAGAGCACTAAATGGTTGTGTGGTGTGAATTATCTTCCCCCATTAAAACCCATCTAAAATGATCATTAAAGGTTTTTATTGGAGAAATCTAACCGATGTAATCTATCCAATGGATAATGTTTTATTGGGTGTCGGTAGTACATGTTTGTGTAACATCATATGTTGTTCAACAACCCTTATATGAAAAAAAAATAATTAGTATTTAGTATTTGAATGATTTGGTTATATTAGATTTTATTTTCAATTAAAATTAATTAATTATGATGATCTACAGACAATTCCCTTTATGATTAATGATGATTATTTTAGGAGGGGATGTTGGGTGATATAAACTTCTAGATCATTGAATTCAATTGGATAAAAAAATATTTTGATGGTGAGAGTTTCATGGGAAATGATATCTTAATTGATTAGTTTTTTTGGATCTCAAGTTGATACATTTGTTTTGGATGAAAATGATATAATGTTTTATTATAGAGACCCTAATTTTTATAAAAAGAGTATTACATCATTTTAATGATAAAAAACATAAAAAAATTTAGACAAGTAGGATCCAAATATTTAGTGTCTTGAAAAAATTTGGATCACACATAACCTTTTCAAAATAAAACATAAAAAATTATTTTATTCATTCTACTCTATATTCTTAGTGGTCCTTATGTTCCCCTCAGTATAGCTATTTACCCAAGGATATACATCAAAATAAGTGGTGATCTAAGATCCCAATAAGGGGATGAATAAGAAATGAAAACATGGGTGAGAATAATCAGCATCATCCTAATACCATAATCATAATCATCAGTGAAATCATTATATAAGGGCATGTAATATAGAAATTCATAAATATTAGACGCCATATTTTAGTGGTTAACCACCACACATAGTTGTGAACAAAGAATGATTTATTTTCAGGCATATTTCACATTATCTCAGGAGATTCATCAAATTAACCAATTAATTATAGAGATATATATTTCCAATAGAACCCATAACATCAAAACATTTACATGCCCTATATAATTTCGGGTTTACCTGTCACATCATAGTATTTACACTATCATACATGCCACATAGACTGAATATCAATATTGGTCATAAAATAATCCATGGAATGTAATGGGTTTCATTTCATAAGAATACATTCATGAATAAATTTTTGTTTTAAAAAATAAATAGATAATAAAATTATTTTTATAAGAATTATCAATCTTGATAGAATAATAAACTATCTCAAGAGATATAAAATGTGAGTTTATATAAAGAGGAGTTCTTTTCAAAAATAATTTCCTTCATCAAAAACCATTTTGGATGAATATATATGCTAAAAATAATATAGAAGGAACATTAAATTATACTTATATTAAATTGAAGGAATATTCATACTTAAAATGGAGTGAATTAGGGGATTCCCAAAGAAAAAGAGTTGGGTTTGATAACCCCATAACATTATGTCTGAGTGCATTCATCACTTTAATATCCTATATAATAAAATTAAAATCCTAAATTTAAAAATAAATGACCACTTATAATTTTATTTTATTTATTATTTTTTTATTAAGTTCATTTATAGACTTTTAGATGAGTTATAGAGTTCAATTCCATCATTCTTGAGTGTTATCTTTGTTGTTCTTCATGATCAGTTCACATGAATATGTGTTTGGAAGTGTAAGTATAATGGGTATAATTCTATAGAGTAGAAACTACATGTTTTTAATGAACATACTGAGTTCTAAATGAATAAATATATCATTTGGTTATATGGTTTATGGATTAATACTTTGATAAAATGTTATTGATAATCATTTAGATTGTTTTAGCGGTTTTTTCAAAAATCACAAAATAGTTTTGTTCCATTATTTATCACTGTGTATATAAGATAGATCGAGAAAAAAAATTCAATTACTTAAATTTTAAATTGTTTACAAACCATTGTAGTGGTTTTATTAATTTCATTTAATTTCTTAAAGGAATATTAAAATACGTCATCCTCAATTTTTTTAAATGGACACATCATGGGAGATGATTTAATTTTTTGAATAAAAGATAAAGGGAAAAGATTTTGATTAAGGATATTACATTGAAATGATATAATTCTAGTATATAAATGATATGGAAGTTATCATGAACATTTGGATAGAGTATGGGACGAGATAATAAGAATCAAATTAAACAAAAATAATGAGATTATACATCTTGAAATCTCCTCTTTGAGAACATCATTAAGGCACATAGATTTTGTCTTTTTTGTTTAGACTAGAACCAACAGGATGTGGGTAAGGGACATAGAATGAAATATGAGATGATTTTGGACAAGGATCAAAGCTTGGATGGTATGAGGATATTTAGTGGTGATGGGTGGTGTTTATAGTTGAGGAGAAGGGTGTATTCCAATTATTTTAATCTTTAACTTATTATTTTGGGCATATACTATGAATAGTTCATGAATTATCATTAAATATATTAAAATAATTATTTTGGTTCTATATTATCGTGATTAAATTAAAAATGACTCAAGGAATAGTGTATTTTACTTGTAATGTATATATATACTGTAAATTACCCGATTTTACGATTCACAAAAAAATATCTATTTTAGAAAAAAAATTCACCCAAACAATTTTTCAATGTGTGTAATTTCAAAATTAAATCCATTTTATGAAAATAATTTTTTGTATATGAGAAATTTAATTTTAAATTAAAATAAACATTTATTAAAAACAATATAATTTAAAAATTTTAAATTATTTTATGAATCATTGAGAAATTAATTGACGTCTCATAAAATTTTCCTATAATGATAAGACCTAAAAATAATAATTTATTAATACATTTTATGAAAATAAATTTTTTTAACACATTATATTATTATAAAATTGGAAATAAATGTTTTGAATTATAGAAATATTGATACTTAATTTACCATTTTTATAATATTTATTTACTTATTTCATGATATAAATATATTATATTTTCATTTATATGATGCCCGCATTTTATTTATAATTTAAAAGGTGAATTTACAATTCTATTTTATGTATTATTATTCCTAAGGGTCGTAAAACTATTCCAAAGGTCAAGTTATTATTCCATCAATAATGGTTCCATAATTTCTGATAAATCCTATAATTTAATTCAATAATTATTTATAGGGTTTTTATAGTGGTATAGATGAGATTTTATGTAATTTATACTATATTAAATAATTATTATAAGGGATAAATTCCATTGATAAAAGTTTGTATCATTACATTTTATCCCCTTTTTTAAATTTCTCCCTTAAAATTTTGTTTTACATAAATAGGTGATTGTACTTCTCCTTCACCGCCTCCTCTATTTCCAAAGTCACTTATTCATACATATGGTTCCTCCAAAACACTTTGAAATTGTGGGTTATCTTGTCGTGTAGACCCTTATCTCTATGATCTAGAATCTTTACTAGTTACTCCTTATAAAATATATCATCCTCCAGCTATACCGCCATTTAGTTTAGTACATGTGTGGGATCTGTTATGTAACTTTCTTAGGAAATATACATGGAACACAATATGAATTTGAGCCATACTTGGTGGAAGTTTAATTCGACAGGGCACTTCTCCATTATGATAAACAATATCAAAGGGTTCAATATACCTTGGGATATACTTCCCTTTATTTCAAAACCATATGAATCTATTTCATGGTGATATTTGAAGGAAGAACTTATCAACAACATTGAACTCCAAATGCCTTAAATGGTTGTCGCATATCTCTTTTTTCAACTATGAGTATCATTGATAGGTTGTTTTATGGATTGAATCATCTATGTCATCTCTTACACAAGATCAGGTCTAAGTAGCTTTTGTTCCCCATCTATATTCCAAGAGGATGGAGTTTTACATATCATTCCACACAAAGCATTATATGGATATATATAACTACTCATGTGGAATATATTTTTCTATGATAACTCAAAAAATGGGATATATTGATCTCTTCCACATTTAAAATCCCTTTAGGGGGCTCTTAGTAATTCCTCGAGTGTATGAATAATTTTTTCATATTGGCCATCATTTTGGGGGTGATAGGTCATACTAAAATTCAATTTAGTGCTCAAAGAATGATAAATACTCCACGAAAATTTAGATGTTGAACTTAGATCATGATTAGATACAATAGAGAGTACATCCACATATAGTCACACCACTTCTTTCACATATATCTTCGTAATTTTGTTAAGTGACATATCCTCTGGAATAGTGATAAAGTTGATAGTCTTGGTGACTTGGTCCAACATAACCCATAACACACTGTTTCCTTTGAATATATTTCTGATACCAGTGAAAAATTACATAGATAAATTATCCCATTTTCACATGCATATAGGAAATGGCTGAACCATCCCATTGGACCTCTATCACTCTACGTTATCTTGCTGACATATCACGCACCTTGATGTATAATCCACAATCTCCTTCATCATGTTATCCCACCAAAAGTGATCTCTAAGACTGCAGTACATCTTGGTACTCCTCAGATGGATAGATAAATTTAATTTAGTTGAATTATTCAATATATTATTATTTATCCTAAGTGATGAAGGAACAAAAGACTTGTTCCAAACAAAATCACACCATCATCATTGACATGGATCTCTTGCAGCTTCCATTCCATTATTCCATTTACCTTATTTTGAATCTATGGATCATCAATTGTGCCTCCTTCATATTCTCTTGGATAGATTTTTGGGAAATAATTTGTGTATGGTATGATGTATTCCTTACCTTCATGATTGAAAAATACATCCATTTCATATCTATGATGATATGGTCTTTCTATACCTCACAACAAGGATATAGTAGTATATTATTTTCTACTATGAGAATCAGCTACCTTTTTTCCATTATAGCATGATAGTGAATAGAGAATTCATTATCCTTGATTAGATCTAAACATATCCTTTGAGGAATGTTGAAATTTTTTGTGGAAATATAAATTTTAGTCTCTTATGATTGGTATATATGTGAAACTTCTCACTATTGAGGTAGTGTTTTTATATTTTCAAGGTAAAAATCACTCCTACTAGATCCTGATCATGCATAGGGTAGTTATGCTAATGAATATTCAACTATCATGAGGCATCGGCTATCAATTTATCATTTCTCATTAGTAAACAACCTAATCATTTCATTGAAGCATCACTGTATATCACAAATAAAATTCCACTTTTCATTAATGTTAGTACAAGTGTAGTGGTTAGATTCTTATTTATCTCCTTGAGGCTTTCCTCACATTCTACTATCCAAACATATTTTACCCCATTTATCGTCAACTTAGTTATCAAGAATGAAAATCATGAGAAATTATTCACAAAACAACATTAGTACCCTAATAATCAAAGAAAATTATGGATTTCTATGACACTAGAGGGTCTTGTACACTCAACAGTTTCCTTTATTTAGGGGTCTATATAAATTCACCAACTTGTGTTGACATGTGCCAAGAATAAAACTTACTGCGTCTGAAAGTCACACCTGCGGAACTAGGCCTAAAATTTATCCACCCTTACTATTTCAGTATAATACTTATATATTCCCAATCTTCCTCATTACTCTTGGATTAAATTTTGTAATCATCCATATACACTTCCACAAATTTTTCATTGTAGTTTCTAATGAACCTATTCATAAAATCCATGAATACCGTAGGGGAATTAGTAAGTATGAATTGAATTACTATTGATATATAATTCTAATACATTGTATGGATGCCAATATTCTAAATATATTCTATATTCACATTTAGATACTAATGTCTATAACGAAGATCCTCCTTTGAGAAGTACTATGTTCCTCTCAACTAATCAAAACATTCATCAATAGTTGGAAGAGGATACTTGTTCTTTATGGTGATCATGTTGAGTTACCAATAACTGATACAAAACCTCATTAACCCATCCTTATTCTTGAAAAAATATCTTGATCTCCCAATGGTGATGCAATTGAGAGTATAAAACCCTTTTCAAAATTCCCTTGCATCTCTTTCTTTAACACCTCTAGTTCAATCGGGACCATCTTGTAGGGTATTTTGAGATAGGTGTAGCTTCATGTAAGAGTTATATTAAGAACTCTACATCATGATCTAGATGAAGTCTGGGTAACTCTTTAGGAAATACATCACCGTATTCCCTCACAATTGGAATTTCCTATAGGATGATACCCTCTGTTGACAAAACCATTTGAGTGAGGTATTCTTTGTTAAAGGGGATCAACACTTACACAATTGAATCCTTTTCCAAAGGAGATTCATAATCTTCCTTGCATTTATAGGGGATCATGTGATGGTTAAAAATATGAAATGATATTTAATTTTCCAAAAAAAGTTAGGTTTTCACTATATTGAGAGAGAAAATTCATCCCCATTATAACCTCTAATTACACAAAGGGAAGTATCAAGAGATTTTTTATGAGTATATTCCCACAAAGGACAATAGGAGAGGAGTCCAACACTTGGGTTTAAATTATCACACCCAAATGTGTTTTTAAAGACATATCAACTTCAAGGTTTTAAGGCATGGATTCAATAGTTGTAGAAAAAGTAAAATATATAAAGGATTTTTTAGAACCAGAATCAAATAATACATATAACATTATTTATTAAATAGGATGTGTCTATTAAAAGGAATTATATTATTAATCCACATCAATAGTAGTGATAGTATAATCCTTCCCTTACACTTTGTATTTTGTGGCTAGAGACCCTGATTACCCATGATGAATGAAGGTTTAGTGCATTGGATTGAATAGTGACCTTGCTCCCTATAGTTGTAGCATTAAACCATTGGTGGTTCCCTCATTTCCACCATTATATCAGCCAACTTATTTATTTCTCTTTGAAATTATAGATCTTGGGGGCCTTCTATCCCAAGATTGTAGCATTTCCCCATCTATTTGAGGTAGTTCTCATGATGCTTATTCCAATATTTTAACATGTGAATGGGTGGGATTTTTTCACCATTTTAATGAGATTATCCATTTTGAAACTCAATATTTCATTTCTTATTACCATAAAATTGGGAAAATTAACCAAAATCTATATCCACATTTTGATCGCATCAAAAAGAAATATCTTCATAACTCCAAATTTCCTAAATTTCTATTTAATTTCAAAGGTGTGGATTTAGCCCACTAAATAACCTATCAATTTTTTTATCATTTTTGATAAAAAAAAACCCAAAGCATACTTTTCAAGACATGGGAAATTTTCTTCATATACTATGATAGATTCACCTTTATTTTCTGGTTCTCTATTAATTATCTCTCCATATTTGTTGGAAGAGTTTTAGGGAAATACTTTTTATAAAACATTATCATAAAGTCTTCCAACCTCATATCTTTAATTACATCCTTCAGTTTGGTGTTCTTAATCAAAAACCACTATTGGTAGACCTATCCATCTAGATAGTAATGTGCCAGAGTCTCCTTCTCCATCTCATAATATTTAAGCACAAAAATGATCTTCTCTACTAAGTTCATCCATTATTCTATCATTAGTGAATAAGTAGATCCACTAAATATTGATGGTAATTTTGGTATAAATTACTCTGAATCAAGTTGATCCCTCTTAGGTGGAGAGGGTTTTAGAAATTTTGTTTAGGTTGTTGTTCATTTCATGAGACATATTCGTAATAATCTCCATGAAATTTATATCTCCAGTTCCCAAGGAACTAGGGACGTTAGTCAGAAAATTCCTACATTTTCCCTCATAAGGGTTATTGTCCTGGTTTCTCTTGGTTCCCACAAATTTAAAAAATAGAAAAAGATAAAAAAAAATAAGTTAATAAGTAATTAATAATTTATCCATTTTTTAAAATAACTATAAAAGAATATATTGTGGGATCACTATGTTTAAAAAATCTACTTGTCTTCTTACATATACATTGTCTAGTACTAATGGTTTTCACTAAGGTTCTGTAATATTAATTCCCAAATTACCTAAACCATTCACTAATACCAAATATATTGACCTTGATTTTTATTAAATGATTATTACATAATTTTAATGATAAAAAACATTATATAATTAGAAAACTAGGATCCAAAGGATTACAGTCTTGGGAAAATTCATACCATACGTACCATTTAAAAAATGAAACAAACAATTTTTTTTTATTTCTTTCTTCTCTAGATTCGTAGTGGAGCTTCTATTCTACTTAGTAAATGTATTCACTTGATGATATACATCAAAAGAATGGATGAGCTAAAATCCCAATAATAGGATGATGAAGATACATGAAACATGGGTGTGCATAATCATAATCATAACATCAACATCATAATCATTATTTGATGCATGAAATAATGTCATGAAATTTTAAAATTTATTAATATGAAACATCATGTCTTAATGGTTAAACACCACACATAGTTGACAATGAATATAGAATCATGTTCATACATATTTCGTACTATCTCATTATATTTATAACATTAACTAGTGCATTGGATCCCTATATAATTACGGGTGAACCCATCACATCCTAACATTTTCATGCTCTATATAATTCTAGGACCATCTGTCACATCATTATAATTACACTATCATTACACATAGAATGAATATAAGTAGAGTATATAAAATAACTAATGGAAGGTAATGGGTTTAATCTAATAAGAATACATTCATTAATAAACTTTTTGGTTCATTAATAATGTTATAATAACATTATTGGTATAATAATCATCAGTCTTAAGAGAATAATAAGTAATTTCAATAGAAGGAAGTTGTATGTTTTTATAAAGAATAAATATCTTTGGAAAAATCATTACATTTTTTATAAAACAAGATTGGAAGAATGCATAACCTATAAAAGAAAGGGGATTTAAAAATAAATGATATTTGAGGAAAAGTGATGGAAAATCCATTCTAATAATGGAGTCAAATAGGGAAACCCCAAAGAAGGAGAGTTGCATTCGAGAATCCCCTAATATTATGTCCAAGTTATTTCTTCACATTAATATCCTATATAATCAAATTAAATTCATTAATTAAGAAATTTGGAAACTCTTATACATTTATTTTATTTACTATAGGTTTATTAATATCATTTATATCCTTTTATATGAGTTATAGAGTTCAATTCCATCATTTTGGAGTGTTCATTTTAATTTTTTTCAGGATCGGTTCACTTGAATATGAGTTTAATAGTTTATGTAGAATTGGAATAATATTCTATAATTGAAATTATATGTTATTAATAAACATAAATTGTTTTAAATGGTTATATATATATATATATATCATTTTTTAAAATGTTATTTTGATGAATCATTAGATAGAATGTTGGTGATAATAATTTATATTTTTGGGAGGTTTTTTAAACATCACAAGATAGTTTTTTTACATTATTTATTATTGTGAATATAAGTTAGTTTCAAAAAATAAAATAGGTTATTACAAAAATTTATTAGTATTTAAAAAAATTAGTTGTTTTACGGATATCCTTGAATATTTTAATGTAAAATGAAACACATCATCCATGATGTCGGTAAATTGACACATCACAGGTGATGATATAATTTTTAGAATAATAGAGAGAGAGAAAGAAATAAGTTTCATGATGGATATTCCACTAACATGGTATAATCTTGGTATATAAAATATTTTTAAGTTACCATCAACATTTGAATATGGGATGTTATGTGATAAAAATAAAATAAAAATAAATTAAATTGAAATAGAAAGATGATGTTATGACTGGAATTCTCTTCCTTGAGAACTTCCTTAGGACACCTATGATTGGTCTTTTATTGATACACTAACCTCCTTTACATGGGGATGAGGCTTGGGAATATATTTGGGAATGATTTGTAAAATCATGTAAGATTCTTTGGTTTGAGGAGAATAGTTGGTGAGGGTAGTATTTATAGGGGAGGAGAGGGGTGTTTTCCAACTATTTTATTCATTATATTATTATTTGGCTCAAGACTATGAATAATTTTATAATTATCAATAAATATATTAACATAATTAATATATTTTCTATATTATGGTGATTAAATTTTAAATTACTCAAGTAATAGTTTATTTAACTCATAATGTATATATACTGTAAATTACTTTATTTTACTATTAACAAAAAAATTAATTATTTAAAAAAAATTAATACATAATTATTTTTCAATGAATAGAATTCAAAAATGAACCCCATTTTATGAAAATAATTTTCAATATATGATAAACATACATTTTCATTCAATTCCTTATTTATTTTAAAAATATAAATTTTAAAATTTTATCTGATTTTATAACACATTGAAAAAAAATAAAGGTCTCATTAAATTATCCTATAATCATAAGACATAAAAATATTAATTTATGAAGAAATGTTATTTTAAATCATTGTATTAATTATAAAATTATAAATAAGTCCTTATGATGTTTATGAATAATGAGTCTTAATTTATCATTTTTAAAATATTTATTTACTTATTTCCTGATATAAATATATTATATTTTCATTTATAAGATACCTAAATTTTATTTATAAATTAAAATGTAATGTTAATATTTTATTTGATGGATTACTATTCCTAAGGTTCTTATCACTATTCCAAATGTCATGTTACTATACTATCAATATTGGTTCCTTAATTTCTAATAAATCCTCTTATTTCAATCATTATTAATTTGGAATGTTTTTATAATGACCTCCTTTGTGATTTTATGATATTTATACTATATGAAATCATTATTATAAGGTATAAATTCAATTGATAAAATAGTGGGTCATTACAAGGATGAATTTAGTGAATGAGAACTTTCCTTAAAAAACATAGCGATGTTTGACATATTGTTTTTTTGAAACCACTCTAGGTGTAAAACTATACATTTCCCAAAGAATATAACCTAGAAAAATTATATTATTGTTCCATTATTTATGTGGTGTGATGCTTTCATTGAGAGTAACTATAATGGAATTTAATGTACGCTTGGACTATTAAAAAATTATATAAATTATAATAATATTATTTTTTAATTGGTACATAGATACATCATAATGAAAAACATATATATCTTAAGGAATACATCAAATTGGAAAATTGAAACCATGGTAGTTTATATAATTGAGTTTGTGCCCAAGGAGCTCTATATTTTTGTAGTTTTATTAATATAGTTAGTGTCGTACAACCATGTAATTTGTACATTATATATATTTTATATTAAAATACTTGAGTATTCATAAGATATCATACATTGATTTATATTTTTTTTAAAAATAATGTGATAATGTTTTGTAATATCTATCTCATTAAAAAAGGCTATAGTAGTTCATCACTCTGATGAGATCCTTAATGTTCCAAGATGATACTATTGAATATTATTATACTATAATATATCATTATATGATTGGAAACATGATATGATGGTTGTTAGGTGCGTGTACTTGAATTAATATGAGGCTTTATCTCATAAATGTTAACATTGGTAAACTCTAAGTTGGCATCTTATGACAATAGATCCGCCAATAGAAATTTCTCATATTTATGTGTCATTGGATATTATTATCTCTGAGTGTGTATAATTTTCCATATACATTATTATTCTTATTAAGACAACTCATGACTTGAAAACATTGATTTATTTTCATATACCATGATGAAATATTTCATGGGGATGTTTGGTATGTTGGTCACTTCACAACTGAGGTGTTATGAATAATAAAGTTGAGGAAATATTTCTAACTTCAATTATTATGAAACATGATATCTCGGTTAAATGATTGAGAAAAAATAGTAACATTAAATTTCATGGGTACAATGGAATGATGAGTTTATTTTAAATAGTTGTAGAATGAAATATCAAGTATATCAGTTGATCACACAATTTTTCAGCCAGTTGGATGAGATATCATAACATAAGGATTATATAATACAGTGATAATTTGTATATGGTTGATGTCATTGTGAAATATCCACTTCAACTATTGCTGCCTTGGCCTGTCGCTAGGTAGTAATCTGGGAATTTAGAAATGCCCACCTAATGCCATTGAGGAAGAAGCCTATAAGGCCATACAAAAAGAGTTTTATTTATTCAAATTTAAATATTATTTATATTTAATAGTGGAAATAAATATAATTCTCAAAACCAAGATGTAATATATATTCAGAGATTATTAAATGATCACAAATATTAAATAAATATTTATTTTCAAGGTAATTGATTAATTATGTGAATATATAATATTTATTTATCTCATATTATCCAAAATTTAATAAATAGTTATTTATTAATTAATAAAAAAATTAGTACGTGAATATCAAAATAAGTATTAAATTATCAAAATTAGGATTATAATATTTTTAATGGATTGTATAATGTCTATCCATTATTATACTCAAGGTAATAATAATTAGGTATTAATTAATAATTTGTTTCATTATGGGAATATTAAAATAAATATTTTTTTCATCAGATAATGGATATAATAATTCTTTATGATATTGATTTTGAAATTCAAAAAATGTGATCAAGGATTAGCAGACCTAGTTTTTGGTCTTATGATTTATATTTATTTACCAGAATGTATGTCATAATTATCTTTATTTGGTTTAGCACACACCATGGAATAAAATATTTTCATTATTTTACGTGGTGCAATGCACTTTTTTGGTTTTACGTATTATTGAGGGATTTTGTTGAATTAATTAATTTTAACACTAAATACATGTCTATAAATATTAAATATTGAGAATTCTATATAGGTTATCCATTATCAATATTTTTCTCCCATAGAATTTTCTATCAAAAAGTTCATCTCTAGAGGTTTCTCACACGCTTAAGAGAGTCTCTCTTCATTGTATATTCCTCTAATTTCTGAAATTTCAATATATAGTCCTTCTATACTGAAGGGAACATTTTTATGATCAAGGTAGTGACATATGATTATCGGTAAAACCATGCTAGCACACAAGAACTAAAAATGTCTTTCTGAGATCAAAAGAGCACATGTGGATCACCAATGGATGTGCACTACATTTTGTCCTCGTTAACACAACAAAAATACAACTAAATGACGTTCTGATGAGAAGTTCCTATATAAAAGAAAGAACTCATGATTCACGAAATTCTTCATGATATAAAATTAATTATAAAATATCTTGAATAATTTCCTCTTCATTCAGGAAAAAAATTCTTTTCAGCATTCTTTTTTAACAATTTATTGGTTCATGTGTTCATTTTATGTACACTGTGAATGATTAATTGAATACTAAAAAAATCCATGTTTCGATAAGGACAATCGTTTCTTCCTATGAATTGAGAACCATCATGTGGTATTAGGGAGGAAACATTAATTTAAAAAAAATTACTTATTATTGATCCTTTTTATATTTTAATGTTCGTTTCATTTCAAGAAATGTGTTCTTTAAATATGAATATTGAGATATCTTCTTGTCATATTAACATTCATCTACTATAACAAAAATTATTCAATAATATATGAATAACATCTGATGAACGATCCAATGGAGGAACATGGTTTTCATTGTTATATGGAATGTGACTCGCAAAAATGAAATGTAACCCCACAATATTGGTAGTGCGGTATATGAACAATGTATAAATAATTTACATGTAGTTTAATTAGTACACATTTAGTTCAATTAAAAGACACTCAATGTAATTAATTTAAAAATGGTGTAATTAATTCACACACCCTGTAATTAATTAACATGCATTGTGATTAAAATATACACAGAGTAATTTGTGCATAGGTGGGGTATTTAATATGCACATGATGTGATTATTATACACATAGCGTAATTAATTTACTAGTTGAATAATTAATTCTCATTCAACTTAATTAATATACATATTGTATAATTAATTCACATTTCATGTAGATAATATACATGTGGTGAAATTAAATCTACATGGAATTATTAATTTATACTCAATTACATTTAATATAGGCCATGAGTATTCATACTCCATGTAAATTAATATAAAAATAAATTAAATTCATTCATTTATTCATTAAACATCATCAATAAAAGTTTGTGAGCCATTAATTTTATATTGAACATCAGTTGATATGATTTATATTATATTATATCTCATTTAATTTCATGTCAAATAAGGATATACAATTCTTATATAGAAGTTTCATACTGTATACACCAAGTTAATTTAGTCCAAAAATGCATCATAGTTTTCATGTGTTTCATATTTCATTTTATAGATAATACCCTCCATGAAATTGTGTTATATAGCATGAATTTCATATACCATATGATTACATTGTATGCAATAAAGGTTATGTTGTACAGATTAGACAGGAAAACATAGTGTTTCTTCTATGTACAAGATGATTAGTTAGTTAATAATAAATTAAATTAATTTATTTAATTTACATATAATAATATGAAAAGTTTATCAATGGGATTATTGGACATAGAATTAGTAAAAATGAATCAATTATTTAATCAGATAATTATTTGGGCTAATTAATCCTTATTTTATCTTAATAAAATTTTGAATAAAAATAAATAATGTTTGGATATATTAAATGGAAATTAATTTCACTATTGGAAGATCATGATCTTAGACTAACCTATGTATGTGTATGGTTTTTTAAACTAATTATTGCTTGGGGTTTATGTAGTTATTTCACAAAATTAAATATAGGGCATGTGAGTCATCACTCCCCCATTATTATGAATGGGTATGCATGAAAAATTTCTTATTTTATATAAAACCCGAAATTCTTGTTCCAGTCACCTATGAGTGAAGTAAAATCATAGTAAGGATTGAGCTCCCACGAACAAGGAGTTGGTTTGTGTAAATAACCATACTCTATTAACATAAAATTGTTGGTTACATTATCACATTATCACTATATATATGGAATAATATCCCAAATAATTGAATAGTTTATTAGTCATGGTAAACTATATGCATTCATAATTCCCAAATTACATTGGAGTTATAAAATTCAACATTATAATTTATTCGAGAACACCATTTTCCCTGTTATGATGACCTTGTATACAAACAACAATAAACTTCTTGGATTCCAATGGAAATGAAACATAAGATATGGGTGAGGTAAATTTCCGTGTAAGGTTATGCATAAAACATAATCAATCATGAATAAAGAAGACATAATATATATGGAATTTTATATAACTGAAACACATTCCATTTAATAAATAACATCACCATAATATGGTAGGAATAAACAACGATCAAATAATTCCATCTAAACTATCCCATGATCATGAAACTTATCCATCTATGTTTTAACAAATTGAATAATCGCTTAGAAATAAATAACTAATCTAATAATGAGGGAATTCATAATGATAGAAATCAATAACATACCATCAAGGCCATGTTCCAAGTCATCTTACAAAATTGGAATTTGTTGCGGACAAAAACCCATTCTAGTTTGCCTCATGAAACCTACTGAGGCATCAAGGGGATATAGTGGTCTATATTCATTAATTATTATATACAATGAATTTCTCATATGTGTGATGTCAAACATAATAATTATAAAAATCGATTTTAAAAAACATCTATATTATAGGTTAGTAATTACCCTAATTAATAAAAATAATCCTAAATCATTCATAGTAATATATAAAATGGTGTCAAACATTTGTATCCACAGTCAAACTGATCATAAACCATCCAGAGAAATAATGATGACGGTTTCATTTCCATATATCCTCAGTAGAGTATAAGTTGAATAAGGTTTGTTGGATTTTTTTAATAGAAATCCCATAAAAAGTTCACTAAGATCATTCTTGATGGAAAAACCTTTTCTAATTGATAATCATAAATTTAAAAATAAAATTTCATAAAATATTTTAAAAACCCATTTCATTGAAATTTTCCTTGTAATTTTAAAAAGTATGATTCAATGAAATAATAATGGGTAATTCTGAACATGTCCTATAATTTAAAAAAAATATATTCACACTATTGTAAAAAGAATCTATCTCAAAAAATGATAGGAAATTTAATTTAAAACATTTTTAAGAATTAAAAAATTGGTATAATGTACATTCAACAATAAATTGATAATATTAAAAAAATTTAAACATTTTTAGAAAACATATATTTTGAGAAAAGGGATTTTTGACCAAAGAGATAAATAAAGTTAGTTATTCTTAAAGAAGATTTTCTATTCATTTTAAGTACCAAAGTCTGCAAAAATAGTACTATTACCTGAAAGGTTCATTTTTTTATAATAGGAGAATAAAGTTTTTTGGGTTTTAGATAAAATATCCAAAAATTCCCCCTTGGTAAGCATAAACATAAAAAAAATGAATAGTGGTTAGATTGTGGAATAAACCCGTTTAACATGTCCAGAACTCTAATATTTTGGAATTAAAAAATAATTAATTTATTCAATATCCATATTTATATTTATATTATCATATATGGTCATTTTATATATATTTTTTACTTGTTCATCAATAATAATTCATTATCAATATTTCTTCGAGTATTTATTAGCTCATTCTATCATTCATATTTTTTTGTGAATGCTTCAGATAATTAACACATGATATAGATCCACTATCTACAAAATGAAATCAATGTTATAAATATCTTTTATTATTATACACATTTTTAGAATCATAATTGAGATTTAAATATGGAGATTTATCACGTCGCATCGTATGGATGGTAGGTTATATGTAAACATGATTGACGTTATGATTTCCATAACGAGTGAAAGGGTAAGAAAGTAGATGGTATATTAATTTTAAAGAATAAATATCATTCATATAAATTAAAATGACCCCAACACTAGTATTCTGGATCTAGAATATATTTTACTACATTTTCATAGATACAAAGGATTTATCCCTAAAGGACCAAGAAGTATAGTATTCTTGGAAAACTAGATATATACATTATACCTATTTTAAATTGGGAATAAAAAAATTACTACATAATTTTATTCTCATAATATCACCTCCCCTATAGCATATCCTTTTATATCATTTATAGTTTACATCCAAGATTGTATTGGAAAAGAAACCACATAATGGGTGATATCCACTGCTTAGTAAGAGTAACTATACAACGTATTCTAACATGAATAAATAAACATAATCAATACGATATAGTTAATAACCAAAAAAACATTCCATTTTAATTACTTTACTATCATGATAAGATAATGAATAATAAATATGGAAAGGTAAATAAAATAAAACACTTTATATTTAATTAGTAATTGATAATGAAATAAATCAAGAGATAATATCATATATAAAATATCATGGATACTAATAATAACTAAATTCTAAATTTTTTGGAATTCATATCTCCATCATATGATACTACTACCGTCAATACCTTCTTTATGACAATTAATATTAGATGGGTTGAAACCCATTTAGCTGAGGCTTTCCAACTCATTCATCTCATGTGACTACTGCCGCATTGATGAGATATAAAGGGCCCCAACCATTACTTATTAATGTTACAATAATTACTCAAATATATAATGATATATATAATTCAGGATTCAATATTCCTTATAATCAAATATTCATATTGATTAATGGATACATATTAATAAATATTTCCCAATTTCATCAAAATACATTAAAATTAAACATAATATGTAGAAACAGAATTCATTTTATGAAATGAAAATATCTATATTGAAATAATATGGTTATTCAATAGAATTTTTTAATGAAAAATGATCATAATAATGTGATTGTTTAAAATGAAGGTAAATAATCACCAGTGAGATTGTACAATACATTATTTACCTCTTAGTAACATTAAATTAAATTCCCCTAGTATGAAATAATTATAATTGATATAAAACATTAAATGAAAAATGAATTATACATGATAGTACATGTCAAAGGGGTTGTATATACCCAACATAAAAGTGAATTGGTTCATAAAAAAATAAAAGTATCAATGGAATGTAAATTGAGACGAAATAACTGACCTTACGCTTCATTTTGGTTGAACATTATTTAAAACAATATAAAATAGTTTTAATAATTTTATTAATTTATTAAAAAAAACTAGTTTCATATAATAATATCATATATTATCCATTTTAAACATTTTAAACCATTTATTAATAATATTTCATTGATTTCACTATTTCATGTTTTAATTAACTTATTTCCTCAAATGTTTTTTATCCTGAAAGTTCTCATTCATGAACATATGATACAGCTAAATAATTTTCAAAATTTAAATAATGATATAAAAATCATATATATACATTATATCCATCATCATAACCAACTATAAGGGTTTTGATGAAAAATATGTCATGTCGGTTCATGTGGCTGTAGTCCACTGTACATACGATTGACATTATCATTTTCCATTTGAGGGAATATAAGATGGATATATGTAATTAATTTAACATAAAAAATATATTTATATGTATTATAATAATTGTTTTAAAATTTTTGGCTTAAATAACAATTGAATGTGGTGGATAAAGAAATTTTATAAAAACACTCATTGAAGAATCTTACCACTTCTTCAGGGAACACTATTTGGTATTTACTAAATACTTTTATTGGATGGTTTTATGTATAAATCATACATCGACGTAGAGGGGAGGGAATTTTGGAATTTTTTTTGTTGTTAATGGGTGAGAAAATTTTCAATGGATGTATGAATAGGAGAGGATTTGCGGTTTCATTTTAAAAGTGAGGTGAGCGACATACTTGTAATATTATGAAAAGGGTTTGTTGTACGTAATGTTTACCTACCACAATGATCTAATAATGAAAATAACATAATAATAGAAGTTATTTCATCAAAATATTTTTATAAAACGGGTTTTGGACATGTTTGTTGTCATTTCCACACCTTATCATTTAAGTTCAACCACTAAGTAAACTCGTTTTTACATTAATCACTATAATTAATTTTAACTGTTTTCACAAATCACTTTGGTAAAAAATTAAGTTCATATTATTAAATAATGTAAATTATTATGATTAAAAATATTAAATCCATTTTTTCACATTAAAATCACATAATTGTAAAAAATTAATTTAAAAATAATCCGGCCGACATGATGAGAAAGAAGGTTCCTAAGTGAAAATGTTCAAATATTTAAAATGTTTTTCTGACAAAAATAAATTTTAAATTGATTATAATGATTTAAATTTTATTAATTTACATATAATTGAACTAATTTTACTTTAATACCAAATTTTTATATATTTAATCTTTATAAATAATTTAAATACAAATATTGTTTTCAATAAAAAGTAGTATTTTTCACTAATCATCAAAAAATGTTTTTTTTCATTAAAATAAAAAAAATTAAAAACAAGATAATTTTTATATTATTAATTAAAAACTAAAATTAATTATATTATATTAAAATTATAAAATTTTTGTAAAATATTTTTAAATTTTTCTTGTGAAGCACGGCTAAGCCTCTTTTTAGAAAAATTGTTTTTCCGAAAACATTTCTTTTTCATTCAAATGGTTATTATTTTCATTTATAATCAATTTATTGATAATAAATTTATTTTATATATATGTACACCATATAATATTATAATTTACATATTACTATTCATATAACCCAGTCAAATGTCTATGTTATAAAGCATTATATCTCATTTAAACATAGTGTTTCTTGGATTGAAATCTATCAAATAAAATGACTCTTTTAAAGAGAAATATATTTTTAAATCATGAGTTTATATATCCTTACCTCCTATAAAACATTATTACTTGAACATTAATGTAAATTAGCATCTAAACATATTAGGATAGTTTTTATTTATAGAATCTTCTATTTCCCTCGTCGCATCATCCATTTTTTGATTTCTCAAAATCACCATTACCAGAAGAGTCATCTGATTACATAATACTTTCTCTCTAATATCATGAATCTAAATGTTATAATCATAGAAAGATATATAAGTTTCCAATTACCCATAATTATAGGTTATCACATGAATTTTTTTATATCATGTGTTTCCTTAACAATGATATACGGTACACATCATGTACTTTTGAAATACATGGTGGCATTGCTAACTAGTATTCCATGATGCCAATTCCTTCCTTAATTTTAAAGAGACAGTTATTCTTGGGGGGAAATTTACCTTTCTTAATTAATCTCATAATTTTCTTCCATGGATAATGTTTCTTGAAAATTTCATTTCCTACTTGAAATTCAAAATCATTCATAATGTTATCAGCATAAATATTTTTCTTACTTTGCGCTAATTTAATGTGAGCTCTAATAGCATTTAATTTTGTTTTTGTCTCATCAAAATGTTTTAAACCTATCTGATTCCTTACACTGACTTCATCCTATAATGTTGGGTAATTAAATCTATTTCCCTATAATTCTTCATAAAATGCACTTTGAAAACTCCAATGGAAACTATTATTATAGGAAAACACTACACATACATTGAAAGTTATTTGAACAAGACCTCAACATGTATTCTATTTTTTTTATGGTAATTTTTTATTGTACATTATATTGAGGGTGGTGGGTAATGATGAAATGAATTTTAGTATTAAGAGACTTCTAAATAGTCTTCAAAATTTTGATGTAGAGTAAGGATCATGATTAGACATGATCGAAAGTTGTGGTCTATGAAGTCATACAAAATCACTAATATAGATCCTTGTGATTCTTACAAGATTTAAATATTATTATATGGTAGGAAAATGTGTATATTGGGTTAGGAAATCAATAAAAACCAACATTTTATCATTCTTAATAAGAGTGTTCGGGTAGTCATGTAAAAAATTACATAGTAATATCATCCAATTTTCATATTGGAATAGGAAGTGGTTTCATGACTCCTCTAGTATGTTGTCCCACAAAATTCACATGTTTTCAATGAAATCATCTGGACCCCAAATCCATAATTTCTTACTTCTTGTTATCCCACCAAAAATGATCCCTCAAATCTTTATAAATCATTATGCTATTAGGGTGTGTAGAGAAGTTCCATCTATGAGAATTATCCAACAATTCCCATATTTATATCAATTATAGATGGAATAAATAACAACTTCAAAAAAATTAGAACACCATTTTCACAAACAATGTCTTCTAGATTCCCCTCATTCATGGATAAATTTTTTTCCAAAAACTATCATCATAATATTAACATATATTTAGATTATCTAGTATTAATGGTTTGGAAAACATTTAAAAAAATGAGTTATGTCTATCTTTTCTCAATTATTTGCATATCCATATTTACTCAATCCATTAACATAATATTCCTTCCAATCCTCATTTGGGTCATAACTCCATTATCCTTCATGATCAAATAATCAACTACATTATTTTCCTTCCCGGGGTGGTAGTTTATTAAGAAATAACAATCTTTGAGTTTCTTTATCCATTTCCTTTTCCACATGTTGATATATTTATAGGAAAATATTTATAATAGAATATTATTATTATTGTATATCTCACATATTTGACCATATAGGAATTTACTTAATATAATTAATGAAAATATCAGAGTTTCCAACTAAAGATAAAGGGTTGGATAGTTTTGTTCGTTATTCCTCAGTTTCCTTGACATATATGAAATAAAATTATAATTTTACATTAGGAAACAACTAATACCCTTCATTGATGTGTCACTGTATATTAAAAATCCATCACTTTCTAAAGGTAGTGTCAAAATATAAGCATTGATTAATCTCTTCAACAATTATTCAAAATAGTATTCACATTCCTTTTTCATTATGAACAAAAATATTTTATTTCTATTCTTCAATAATAGGATATATAATAATGAAATTTTTTGAACCAATTACAGATAGTAACCTACCAAACCATTAAAACTACATACCTCCACTATGTTCTTTGGTGTAGTCCATTCTTGAACTACCATTGTCATTTTAGGATCAAATGAGATCTGTTTCTTAGAGATAATATGGCCATGAATTGAAATTTCCTAAAATAAGAATTCATAGTTTATAAATTTCTAATATAACCCTTTTCTCTTTAGACTCTCATAAATGATCTACAAGTCGTTATCTTGATCCTCATAAAATTTAGAATACACCAAGATATCATCAATAAATACTATTAAAAAATTATCTATATATTACATGATTACTATGTTCATTATATCCATAATAAAAAAGGGTGCAATAGTCAATCCAAATAGCATTATTGTAAACTTTTAATGCCATTACCTCATTTGAAATGATGTATTTCAAATAACATCATTCTTTACACATAATTGATGACACCAATAATAAAGGTCAATATTTGACAAATATGTGGATTTATAAAGTTGATCAAAAAAGTCATCAACATGAGGAAGGGGTTACTTATTCATTATTTTAATATCATTTATTTCATTATAATCAATCCACAACCTCATAGATCCATATTTCTTTTTAATAAATAGAACAAGGTATCCCCATAGTGAAATACTAAGGATAATAAATCACTTAACAAAAAAATCCTCTAGTAGTTTCTTCAGATATAATAATTTCATATTTCACAATATATAAGGATTATTTGAATTAGGATAGAGGCTGTAGCTTATGGAAAGAGGGAACGGTTTGTCCCACCAACTCCACCTGAACGACACGATAATCCTCGGGACCCATATTAGGTTCTCCCAGCAGCTCTGTAGGTCATCCTTCCAGTCGCGCCATGACCCGCTGGGCCTTCTTATGATGTTGGAAAACCTGAAAACACATTGGTGGTCAGGGACCCTCGTCCCAGTAGAAATTTATGCTCAGATGATCCAATGGGGGTGCTCATTGATCCAATCGAGGTGTCAAAAACTCGATATGTGGCAATCTTGTCTGATGGAAAGCCATATTTGGTAAGGGTGGATGATATTACATCACCTTTGGGTTTCAAAAACACCATTGTTTCCCATTTTAATAGGATGGGAGACCCACTGTAGCATCTGGCCCACTTCATCAAAAGGATTGGGCCCATGATGGGAACTCTGGCACAACCGGAGACCAACAAAATTCGGTGTTTCGTACAGGCATTGGAAGGGCCTGCGTTTATCTAGTATAGCCAGCTACCCATTTGGTCAGTCGCCGGTTGGGATGATCTCTGTAGACAGTTCCTTTACCATTTCTGTGTTACCCCTTTGAAGTAGAGTATTATATACATGTTCAGGAGTAAGTAGAGGCTTGACAAGAACATACCGGATTTTTTCTCCTGGTGGAAATGCCTCACCTATTCCATGGATGATGGCTACATTTTTTTGATCCACTAATTGGAAGCTATGACCCTAGATCTGGGAAAATGTTTTTTGTTTCTGTAACCAGGGGAATAAACATTCCCATGTCTAGGGGATTCCCAAAGATCACCTCGTATTCCTACGCGGATCGGGCTCGAGTGATCCTAGAGCCCCCTACTCTCATATGCTATCTGAATGTCCGCACCATGGCAAGAAAAATATGTCATAATTTCTTATTTTTCCAGTCCGGGATAAACCAGATCAAGATGATGCGCCATTATTACTTATATATCATCATGCGTGGCCCCTCGGGCCGGAGACCAAGTGGGACCTGATTGACAGCTTTCATCGCTATGGTTTCAGCAGTATAAAAATCTCCCGATAAAGTGTCTACCACCGCTTAGGCTGGTGCCAGCATACCATAAGAATTTTTTGACTCATAGGAATATCCTACCACCAAGAATCACTCCTCCATAAGTGTATATTATGATTTGGAAGATGCACCTCCTGCTTTGGAAAAGGGTGTCTCTGCCACAGTCGATGAACTGGTACAGGTGATCCTTAGTAGCAAGACGGATCTGAAAAACACATTGATATTTTATATTATGTCTATCGAAGAAAAAAAGAAGTATGTGGACTTCCTAAATCAATAAGATGATGTATTTTCCAAGATTTATGATGAAATGCTAGGACTGGATCCTCAAGTCTCCATCCACCGCCTCAGTCTTGCAGAAAATCACTACAGTTTCAAACAGCCTCCCATTATGATTTACCCTTCTCACAGTGCCATGATCAAGTCCAGCGTTGATAAGATCATTATATCCAATTATTCCAAGGAGTATAAGTACCCCACATGGTTATATAAAATTTTTCCCATCAGGAATAAGAATGGATAAATCAAAGTCTACATCAACTTCCAAGATCTCAACTGTCACTATCTGAATGATGATTTTCTCCTTCCAGTGATGGAGATTTTGGTTGATGTCACCATTGGGTTCTAGGCTATCTCCTTCATGGATGGGTATTTTGGGTGTATCGAAATTCTAATGGCCCATGTGGATGAGGAGTATACATCATTTAAGGCACCAAAAAGTAATTTCTACTACCAGTTAATGCCCTTCTATCTTAGGAATGCTGGTGTCGCCTATCACTATTCCATTCATCGCATATTTAAGCCTATACATGGTACATTGGTGTAATTATATGTGGAAGACCTGGTGGTCAAATCTCGCTAGTATATGGACCATCTCAAAGACCTTGAGAATGTGTTCAGCTTCCTCCGTTCTCTCCATCTGAAGATGAACCCTTTAAAGAGTGCCTTTGAGGTCACCTCCAGAAACATTATCGGCTTTATTGTTTGATATAGAGTCATAGAGTTCGATCCCAAGAAAATTAAGGCCATCAATCAGATGTATCCTCCGAGCAACATTTGGGAGCTCTGAGTCATTCAAGGCCACATATCCTACATTAGCCGATTCATTGTGAATTTGGCCAGAAAATGTAAGACCTTTTCTCAGATTATGTTGAAAGAAATTTTTTATTAGTGGGATGAGTAATTTCAGACTGATTTCAAGGAAATAAAGGAGTACCTATTACATCTTTTGGTCAGATGCAACCCATTTCTGTTAAGCTGGTGGTCCCTTATGTGACCGCCCTGGAATGATCCCTCAGTACCCTTCTCACCAAGATGAACATTGATGGAATGGATAATAGTATCTATTATCTTATCCATATGTTCCTCAACACGAAGACTAGATACTCCTCTTCTGAGAAAATATGCCTTGAACTGGTATTCACAGTGCAGAAATTGCGACATTACTTGTAGCACACTGAGATACAGTTAGTGTCTCAAGTGGATCCACTGATATACATCCTGAACTCCCCCATTATGACAGGTCGTTTAGATCAGTGGGAAGTTATCCTTCAACAGTACAACATCAGGTTCGTCCCCCAAAAGGCTATTAAGGGGAAGGCATTGGCAGACTTCCTTTCCGCCCATCCATCTCCTACGGACTAGTCTCTGGATCTTGATTTTCCCGATGAAGAAATGCTCTCGGTAGACCAAGCCATTACATGTTAGAAAATTTACTATGATGGTGATTCCATATGTCCTACTTGAAGAAGACTTAACAACCCTCGACTCAACTGAGTGAGCCTAGGTATTTTCTTCATTTTTCTAGGACAATCCATTCTTCCATATTAATTTCTATTGTCAGAAGGTTGTACCAATAATGAGGTAGAGTATCAGGATCTCATTACAGTCCTCGAGATAGACCTATTGATCCTTGTTCCTCACATTCATGAGAAGGGGACTCTAATCTTATCATTCAGAAAATAGACCGTGACTTTGTCATTAGAAAGCCAGATCTCGTACTACTATTAGAACGTACCTGCCTATTGATGGGTTAGTTCTAGTCTCATCCAAATGTTACCCATGTCCATCAATCCTATAACGGTCGAGCTAACTCCATGGACAATCTAGCTGCATCTCCTCCAAATCCTGATTAGGATGATTTGATTATTCACGTGGAACACCGGAGATTTATCACCCCCATCACTCTAGACAATAATGATATTCCGAAAGTAAACCACCTTACCACCAGTACCTCAACGTTATCCCCCCAGGTCCCCCTAATGTAGTGGTGGAAGTGACTCTTTACTGGAGGACCCTCTTTATTGAGTACCTCCAACATGGTAATCTCATAGAAGATTGAGCCAACCATGAACAAATCCAGCATTGTACATTACATTTTACCCTCTAGAGTGGTCCCAGTCTTGAGCATATCCTCAAGAAGTGCATGTTTGATGGGATTATCCTTTTTTTCATTCAAGGGGGTGAGATCTCTCAGGTCATGTAGGTGGTTCATTACAGTTCTTGTGGAGCTCATCAAACTAGGCCGAAGCTATCTCACAAGATCCGGAGGTTGGGGAGTTTTTCTTCGTCCATGATCCTTGACTATATTGAGTTTTCTAAGAGGTTCCATGCTTGAAATATTCTTGATAATTTGGTGCATATGCCGCTTAATATTCTCCATACTACCAATTACTTTTTTCCCTTTGCAGTCTGGGGACTCGATGTCATGGGACCATATCCACCGGTGACCACTCTCCATGGCATTTTAATACTGATCACTATATATTTATTTTCTAAGTGGGAGAAGGAAATTATGCTCAAGGAGGTCAAATCCAATTCTATCGATGAATTTGTGAGCTCCAACATCATCTACGGGTTAAGAGTCCCTCATGCCATCCCCACCGATAATGGAACTAACTTCCAGGCAGCCGATTTAAAGATATTTTATTCCATGTACAACATTCGTTCTAAACATACCTCCCTCTATCACATGCATGCAAATGGGAAGATTGAGATGTTCAACATAACCATCTCTAACATCCTACAGAAAATGTTTCGTTCGGACAAGAAACGTTGGCTAGAAAAACTTCCCAATGCCCTCTAGTCCTATTGTACGATGACTCACAATTCAACCTAGGTGACCCCATACTCCATGGTGTATGGGAAAAAATTCATCCGGCCCATTGAGATTAATTTTCCTTCATTATGAACAGTTTTCTACGATCAGTAAGTTCTATATAATGTAGTTGAAGTCCAAATATCTGAATTGGAAGCACTCGATGAGCATAGGATTTGTGACCTAAACAATGTAGAAAGGTATTAGAACAAGATAACTAGAGCATCCAATAGGAAAGTTCATCCCCACTCTTTCTTACATGGTGACATGGTGTTGTCTCTAAGAAAGTTGATTATGGCTGGTAGGAAACCACCAAAGATGGATCCCAAATGGGATGTACCTTACATCATTCACAAGGTTTTCCCCAATGACATGTACTCCTAGGTTACCATGGATGGTGAGCATATAACTCCTCCCTCAAATGCCCAATTCCTCAAGTAGTATTTTTCCTGAGTGAGTTACGTCCCCACATGACCGTAAAATGTTACACCATGCATGACTTTAAAAATATTGGTTGCCCCACATGAAAGCAAACTACAAGATGGTATGATCTCTATGACTTTAAACTAAGATATCCTCATATCCATCGTTCTGCAGGACATTAAACTACACCTTTCAGAACTATGTATGTCTTGATTATCATCATCATGGGATAAGTAATAATGATTGAACTCCTCGTCTTAGAGCCTAGCCCCACAACTCTTCTATTTAACTACCCCTGGGTGTAGTTCTCTTGGAGGATCCCGCATGGTGTAGTATAGAATTATTTTGACCCTATTCATGTCGGGATTATGATGATCTCACCATGTGACCCTCCTCATTCTTATATCCTCCTATGTCCTCACTGCAAGACTTTAAACTACATGGTCCTTTCAGAACTATGTGTGGCTTGATTCCCATCCTCATGGGATAGGTAGGAACGCCCGGACATTTCATCCATTAGCCCAGCTCCAAAATATAGGATCTCCCCTTGGGTCGAAACACAAGGTGTGGTGCAGGTTTTTTCCCACATTCACGTCGAGTTCATCTGTACTGCACTATATATCCCTCTCCCTGAAGATCTCCATCTCTTTTCTCATCCCGTATGATGTTAAACTGCATAGCCACAATCATGCTTTAAAAATTCTCTTTATTTGGGTCTTAATCATCTCTCATATCCAAAAGGACCCCAGAACGCAAAGGATGCTAGGATCTTGGGATATTTTACCATTTCTGGTCAATGTCCTTGAGGATCTCGAAAAAAAATTAATACAAGTCTCGAGTTGAAAATATGGTGACCAGTCGATGCACATCTGTTGTTCCAGGTCAAATAATGTGGAAGCTGTGTTTTGATTTCTATCAAAAGCCATCCTCCATCGTTGTCACAACCCCTATAGGTCCCAAGAATTGTGTGTAGTGATTCATCTGGTCCTTCTATACCTTCAAAGAGAAGACTTCATTAGGAAAGAGTGTTAGTCTTGTGGTTCTACCTTTATATGTTAGGGAGAGTATGATCCCATTCTTTATTTTCCACACCGAGCATTGATCACGTCGGCTTAGGAGCTTTGGTAAGGAAATACTGGCATAATAGTTCATATATCTATGGTCCGATCCATGTGACCTTAATTTATGATCATCATTGTCTTTGCCATAAGACATTAAACCGCAAACTGGCTGTGACTTTCCATCTATGGCTGATCCTCTGGTCCCTCGCCCTTTTCGGGCCCCTATCTCATGTTATCACTTAGGATTGTGCGGTGTGGTGTGGACTTCGTGTCCTCATTCTTGTCAGGATATTTATACCATGCCACATAATGCCTCTTGAGATACTCCCCTATATTCATCCTTATAGAAAGATGTTAAACTATACAGCTCCCATCATGCTTTACATGTCCCATCATTTTGGTTTCTACAATTTCATACATCTGAAGGGACCTCCGAACTTCATGGATTCTAGTCCCCAGGACACTCCTACCATTTCAAGACAACTTCCCTAATGATTCTAGATGACAATTTGATACATGTCCCACATTTAAAGTATAGATAGTGGTCGATGCTCATTTCCCATATTAATTCCAATAAAATGATGTGGATACTATGTTACAAATATGGCCATAAAATATCCTCAATCATTATTGTCATTCTATGGTCTCCCACAGAGTAGGTGTCATGATTCACCCTTTCCACCCATATGTCCCATGAAAATGACATTATACTGGGAATCTGCGGTCTATGCCCTATGACCATAAACTAATATATACCATGTCCTTGTAACACAATGATAAACTACACGAAATCTCCCTGAACAATGTTTGTATTGATTTTCTTCCTCATGGGATACATTGGAAAACCCAGAAATTTTGTATTTGGGTCTAGCCTAGGTTCATTTATTCTTTCTCTCAGCCTCTTGGATTGATCTCTCTTTATAAATTATGAATTGTGTGGCATGTTTTGTCTTATGTACTCATTCACTTATGGTCACTCACCACATTGTACACATCCCACGTTGAGATACCTCACACATATCTGCACCCTTGCTGAATTACGTAAAACGGCACAGTGTTTTTCCAAAATTTTATGTGGCTTTATTACCATCTTCAAGGGATACGTAGGACCTCCCAAATGTTTAGTCTTCAGGCCCAACCATGTTTCTTATAAACCACCTAATCTTTCTGTCCCCATGGCCTAATTTCATCTAGGATAGGGGTATGTAGTGTTGTATGGACTTATGTCTTCATTAACATCAGGTTAGTAATCGATATTCCCCTTACATCTCCCTCCTAAATCACTTTCTCCCCCTATTCTATACTCGTTTTTTTCAGTCTTTTTCTCTTGAGTTGGGTCCCTTGACCCTCTTTAGAAGTTCACAAATTTTATCAGGAGCACTCTAGTTCATGACATGTAGTGTTCAATTCTACATATACATGTTGTTCCCCATTTTCATGATTTATGTCCCCCTCCATTTGGGATTTCATCATCTTTCCCATTCGAAAGGACCCCTGAATGGCATAGATGGTCGACCCCAGTGCCCTCCTACAACTTGGTGCTAACATCCCCAAGAATTTCGTAGGAAAAATTGATACAAGTCTCTTGTTGCAAATATGGTCATTGGTCGATGCTCATTTTTTGTTCCCATTTCTGGTCATATGTTATGGATTATGTGTTTTGAACACATTCAATAGTTAGCCTCCATCGTCCTACTGCCCTATCAATCCCTAAACGTTAGTTTCATGATTCCCATCCTTTTCCACTCCATCATATACAAATGGAATTTTTAAACTCTTGGTACTATCCCCTAGTGCACATTTTCATGTTATGAGGACAAAGACATGATGATGCATCATTCAGGGCTCTGCACCAATTTCTCCTTTGCATGTAATCTATGGTTCCAAAGACCTTATCTTCCCTTGTTTCCCATATATATCACAGCTCATGTGGGCTTGGGGATTTCGTCAAAATATTTTCCCATTTGGAAGATTCTATCTTATCGATGGTTCGATCTTTAAAACCATAAACTAAGATCTCCTTATGTCCTTCCCATAATACATTAAACATCACCTTAAATAACTACGTATGTCTTGATTCTCATCCTCATGGGATATGTATGAATGAAAATGCATTTTGTCTTCGGGTCCAACTCATGTTATACTAATTTCCACTTCTGTTCAGCCTTTTTTCCCTGACTTTAATATGATTTCATTGTGCAGTGTGTGTTGGATTATTTCCTCATTCACACCGGGTTTTCTTTATCTTCCCAGGTGCATTCCCCCCCCCCAAACCTCATTTCTGCTGTATGTTTCCAAGATTTATGACACTAAACTATGATGAATAGTCTCACATGATTTTAAACTATTACATATTTATGGGAAGACAATAAAATTAAGGTGTTGGTCCAATCATATGACCCTAAACTATGACATTATTTTCCTAGATGCATAACGAAAAACGACACTGCATTGTGATTTCCTCAATCAAGGGGACATCATCATTGGTAGCAGTTATCCATTGTACCATTTTCCAATGACTTCATGTGGATTTATTACTATAGAGACACCTGGATTCTTCATCTTAGGTTTATTTCTTCACAAAAATAACACACATCCATCCAAAAGAACAAACTAGATCTATCAAATGCTGCTATGTTTAGTGAGTGGGACAAACCGACATGACATTATTATATCTGAAATTGGTACCCTACCATTCCACTACTAGAACTTTGTATGACTTGATCCCCATCACAATGAGGTACATTGGAATGCTCGAGCACTTGGCTTTGGGGCCATCCCAAGTTTCATTTTTAGTCCCTCGACCCAAAATTTCCCCGGGGATCACATGGTGCGATATGGACTCCTACCATCCTCATTCACATCGGGTTTTGCAATTGTTTCACCATGTCTCTCCCTCCCTCATTTCTATCTATGGTCCGAGCTCAAAGTGCTTTAAACTAAGATCTGGTCGTTCTTATCACAGGACAACAAATTACGTGACATTTTCTAGATCCACGTGTGACTTGATTCCCATATTCATAGGATACATAGGAATGCACTGAAATTCCATTTGTTGGTCATTTCCCACGAATCCAAAATACTACCCCTTTTTCTTCCCCTTGTCCCAACCTCCCATGGAAGCTTTTGGTGTTATGAAAACCTCTTGGGTTCTCCTTCATGCCAAGTTTTACGACAACCACATCATGTTTCTTCCTTGTATCATACCAGCCTAGTCAAGTTCTATGACCCTAAACTAATATCTCTATATGGGAACTATGCATCATGTTTAACTATTTCACTTCCCTGTAATCATTTTATTAAATTAGGTTCCCTACTAATGGTCCACTCTATGACCTTATGTGAGGAGCATGTGACACCAGGTCCCTTCTTCTTGGAAAGAGATTTGAATCCCTCTATCTGATACGTCTTATTTTCATACTCAAATGTGTTGTGACAAAGTGCCCAAAGTGTGGAATTTTCACATTGAAATTCTCTTGTTTCATGTCCATGATTCATGAGCCCTTTATTTGGATCCCCATACTCTTCCATGTCTGAAGGGAATCCTATTTTGTCCTTGTTTAATACCATATTGTCTTATCTACCATTTTGGGCTAGCACTCCTAAAGAACTCATACAAAATTTGTTATAGGTCTTACATTTCGAAGATGGTTAGCGGTCTTCCCTCTATTTTTATCACCATTTCAGGATAACGTAATAGTTATACTATGTTTCAGACATGGTCAATAGTTATCCTTCATTGTCACGTCATCCCTACAGTGTTCTGAATTTTGGGTATCATGATTCACACCTTCCACTCCCCTATGTTCGGATTGATTCTAATTCCCTTGGAGTTACCCCGCTCGTGCTCCAAAAAAACATTGGGAAAATGGAAATTTGATTGTTCTGTGAACCTAATCCTCCAGTCATACCTCCCTCTTTCTTGCTATAAATACAGGTTGGTTTTTCAATCCCTAGATGCCAGAAGCTTGGTCGTAACTCTCATATTCAGATGAAATAATGAAGCGGTCATCCCTTTTTTCTCACATTGGGTGTGACCCATGTGAGCTTAGGTATTGATCACTGGACATTTAATTATTGTGATAAGAAATTCAGTAAACCAAGAAAAATAACGGAACTCGTTCATGAAGCCACCATAAATAGTCAAAGCATGAGTGTATGTTTAAAAGTAGACACACATTACAGTACCCAAGGATTGGCCCCTCCCATGGATGGGATAGCCTATTCAATAGAGCATTCCATATCTGCCAATCTCTGGATTGTGGCGTCCATAATCCATTGTCGCTGGTTTAGCTGCTGCTCCTCCTCGATAGTGGTGGGACATAGTTCATAAGCCACATTTTGTGATTGCACCTCATCTTCTCGGATGATGGCCATCCCCTTAAGGGTTTGATTCATTCTTTCTTTGACCTCAGCCAGTTATGACTTTAGGTGAGCCATGAGTTCTAATTGTGCACTAAGGAAAGTGAAGTGCTTGTTCATTTATTCCTGCAACCACAGAACCTCACTTTCGGCCTCCTGGAGCCTCTTGATGTTCACTAATTTCCTTCGTTTTCATCCCACACCAAGTCTACGATAGTGCTCTTGAATATTATCCTCCATGATGTTTAGGATTAGCATATGAGGATGCTTGGAATCCACTCCTCCAACGCATATTTCATTCATCCAGGAATGAATCCTCCCAATCTGTTCTATCCATTACGATTGACGGGTCTCCCTGATGAAGCGCTTAATCAGCTTCCATGTCCAAAGATTGAAGATTTTTCAATATTCTTCATCATAATCCATCTCATCCCGATCTGCAAGGTCAGAGGGTTCATATGTTGGTACCTCCTCTAAGAACTCATCAGCAGGATCTTCATCTGGAATTTGGTTGTGTAGGTTAGGACCCATTTCGTCCGGTTGATCCTCATTGTTGGACTCCACCTCAATAATTTTGAGATTGGTCCTATTGATGGACTCACCTATGATTGAGACCACTATAGTTTGGTCAGATTAGGAGTCTGATTCCCCAACCACAGGCATTCCCCTGGGAAAGGCAGTGCCAGGAGCTCCAACTAACCTCACCAAGGTAGACCATGCAATTTGAAAAATTGTAAATACAAGATGCACACATACATCAGTTAACCTGATCAATGGATGACAGTTACAAATTCTGTGAGAAATACTTATAGAGATCAAACATTTGGTATCTATTCTGATTTAATATTATCAAAAACCAGAGGCTTGGCCCTCCATATATATTTGGGATGCTTGAAGGCTCTGAGAGGACCACCCTGGGTGTCGCGGACCTAATGGGCATGATGATCACTGCATCCACGAGAACAGATCATGACGTTCCCAATATTGCATCTACTATCAAGAGGGAGTGTTATTTGAGTATGAGTCCCTCCTCTATAAGAAAAATGTTTGTTTATAAGTCATAAATAACACGAGATAATACTATGGTGAATTGGTTGATGGTTTTCCACAAGGGCCTCTGAAAACTCTTCCAACTCTGAGTCTGAGTTACTGACCTCACCCACCTCTAGAGGCATCCCTCCATCAGCCTCCTCCCCCCAGGAGGACTCATCTTATTCTTCAGATATAAGGAATATATATCTCTATTAGGTGTAAGACAATTTAAAAAGGGACATATGATTGAGTAGAACCTTTACTCAATCCTTCATTGGGTGCAGAGTGCCCCTAGAGTGCACAAAGTCCTCCATCTCTGCAAGGTACTACTCCTCATCCACCTAGGATACCATAAATCTGGACCTAACATGATAGATCCCTAGTAAATCAATCCCAAGATGATTCATATTTTGCCACATCACATACAAGTTGAGGAATGTTTTGTTGAAATCCCAGATATCACATGCCTTGAGTAAGACAATGTTCTCAAGCATGTCCATGTGGCGCTGCCGCTTCCCCTGAGCCTGGGTGGGTATCCTACAGAACACCCAGGGTGGGCTCTCCTCTGGATAACGTGGCTCCTCTGGGATCATCGATTCAACCGCTGCACCTACCTATCAATTAGAGTGGGTCCCGCCACCATTGCATCCCTGCCACCAAGGGATGTCCTCACCTCTTTCAGGACCTGACATCGAGGTTGGGGAGGCACACTATAAATGACACGGACTGTTTGGCGATTTAACATTTCCCTAGGGTAGGTTAAATCCCAGTTCTTCGCATACTCCCTCACCATCCCGTAGATAGTTTTGGTAAAATGAAACTCATTTTTCATATTCCCATCCTCTTATGTGAACATGAGCCATATATTCCTCATCACACCCTAGTGTTCCTCATGCCGCACTCCCAAGTAAAATTTTGGTGTCAGCCTTTCCATGCAACTAAACTTCCTTGAAAAACAGTGCAGTGTGTACGGCTCACAGAGAAGCTCAGGGTTGACCCACGCCACCAGGACTCCACCCCTATAGGCCAAGAGGAAGTAACGATGCTCTTTTGTTCCCTAGCCTTCATCTTTAAGCACAACTGTTGGAAATTCGAATGGGTAGAGGTTGAACTCTTCCACCTTCTTGACTCGGTTCAACCCCAACTGCAGGGTCATATTGGATGGAAAACTCACCACCACATTCTGAATGGCTGGTCAAAAGTCTAATTTTGGAAGGAAAATGGGGTTTGGATATTTATAGATTCCCCTAACATTCACCAATATCCACCCATACAGAAGATGGAATGGCCCGTATATCCTCTATGTCTTTTTCCCTTCGATGATGTTCTATAACACCATATATAGCTTCGTAAGCATCAGGATTCCCAGGTTGACCCACTCCACAGTTGATAATAGAGAGGCCATGATACACTTGATTCGTCAAACACCCATGTTTTTTACCCTCACTAGTAGAATCTTGTCACAAATAAGCATCGAGATAAATGCAGCCAACATAACCACATGTTTCTACTCAGTAATGACACTGAATCCCCATATATTCCATTAGAGGTCCTCCAATAGTCACCAATATGAGTGCTCCTTTCCATTTTGACCCCCCTTTGAGTAGGTCTGAGGCTTCATGGGAAACTTTCTATCTTCAGGGGAATTTAGGAATTTCTTGAACCACCGCATAAAGTGGACATCCATAACTGACTGCTTGTCCTCTCCCAAAAATAAGTCCATAAATGCCTTTTCCAGTGGTGGCATATTCTTCGTGTCCTCCCATGTGTTCATTACAGGGAGGAACTCGTCATTCATTTCCCCCATTATCGGGACCCCTGAGATTTGGTGCAAGTCCCAGAAGCTGATTCCAACCTCCCCATGGTAAAGATGAATGGTATTGGTCCTCGATAAACATATAATCAGAAACTCCAGCATTAGCTGCTTCGGCTGGTAGATGTGAAATTGGGAATCCCAAGCTGCCTCATATGGGACCACTTGCCTCAAATCCTCCCCAAAACTCCTCACATGAGGAACCTACCCAGTAGGCCCATACCCAGTCGTCTATAAATTTGCCTCCCTGGCACAAGTCCCACTCATCAGTACACCCCTTCTCCCAGTTTACCAGGGCCACCATCAGAGTGGTGTGGTACAGTAGGGGGATGTCTCTGGCTAAAATGCCTTCCCGTCAATTTTATTCAAATGGTTATACATGAAATCAACATTGAAGGGTGTGATGTCTTCCTAAGTATGGCCATCAGCTGCCCTGTACCAATAGCACTGGCATGACGTACTCCTCGACCAATAGGTCAGCTCAACTCTACTCATTTCAGGAATGAAAATGTCATCCCTTCAAACTGAATCCATACAAAGGAATCCTATTTCACAATGGATAGTTCTTATGACCCTCTAACAGTAGCTCCACTAGTGACTCATGGTCTAAATGACTCCTCATATGCTCCCCAATTCCCATTTATCAGTCATTTCTTCTCTCCGAGAAGCATCGGTAAGGACCCCCTAGAAGGTCCCTAAGGAGCCATTCAGTCTTCACGTTTTGTAAATTTTTTCATGGATTGTGGATCTCGATCATGAAGCTCATTCGCAAAGCTTGATAGCTGATACATATCACAGAGACCTACCATAGACCTCAAAGATGCATGCCATGGAGCGCACAATTATGGAGTCGAAGGACTCTATGTGCGCCATGAAGTAGAATGGCCTGATTCGCGATGAGCGATCATGGAGCATTCAGAGCTTTTTGAATTGAGAGCTCAGGAACAAAAATGAAAATATGAGAAATTAAAAAGATAGGTCAACCTACCATATGTATAGGTGATAACCCCCTTGGATTCGCAATGTACCTAGCCGTACAGAGCTTCGCAGTGCTCACAACCTGCTCATCATCGTTCTACCTTGTGACCCAACTTCTCGATCATGCTTTGTGATTATCCTCACATTTTTGGCGATTTACCCTCATAATTTGACCCTCGTTTTCTAATTGGCTCTATGGCTGTGGGAATTTTTTGGCACCTAAATATGTGTAGAGGAAAAGGATGCAAAGAGAAATCCAAATCCGAAATGGCTTCCTCACGAAGCCCATTTGCGGACCCCCTTAGCAACGTTCCATTCACAGAGCACCACAACATCGCAACCAACACGTAGTTGAATCCCCAACTATGAGCACCATAGAGTAAAATTTTGGGAGGCTCGACAGTTATGACAGAATTAAAGGGAATCCTCACATTGTGGAGGGAGTTGTATCGACCTCTGCGAACCCATAGAACATGATGGAAGCATCTGCAAGAACCGCCCTGAGCACCCAAGAGAGCTCCGCACCAAGGAAGGGATGACATTCGACTCTGTGGTTATGAGGAAATTAAATCAATTTGCAGACAGTTTCAGAGCACCACGTGGCTTCATGCAGAGCTCTACCTACTTCGTGCCTCCCCTCGCTTATATATATCGGCCTCCCCTTGAGCCCAAAGGACGGATACTCTGACCATTCTCCTTCTCTTCTCTCAAATCGCGAAGCAACTTCTCCTCAGTGAAGCCATGAGAAAAATGACCTCTTCTAGGTACTTGAGCATTATGAAGTACCCTTGCATTAGCTCAAATACAACCCCTCTTTAAGAAGGGATTCCTTGCATGGAGCCCACAAGCCACCAAAAAGGAAGGAGATCCTCAAGGGGACTTTGGTCTTCGTGAAGCACTCACTCTTCACGAAGTTACATCCTTTCACATGTCAACCATATGCTAAGGTAAGGTCTCTGTGATTAAAAAATCACACTAATTCATACTGTTATGCCTTGCATGGTACCCTTTCTTCGTGATGTCCTACTTCGTGAAATTCTTCCCACTTCATGATGGACCCTCCACATAAACCAATATCCTATGCCTAGGATAGGCTACACCACTTTGTGAATCATACCACTTTGTGAATCCCCTATACATCATGGAGCACTAGATCTTCACTGAGTCCCTTCCTATGGACCCATTTTCATCGTAAAGCCTTATCCCATAAAGCCCTCCAGGTTTTTATGATGTTATTTCAAGGTCCCTTGGGTGGTGCTTTATTTTGCGTTTCTTAGCCTTATTCTTCTTCGAATTGGCACAGTAATGGAAATTTCTTCTTCGCATAGCCATGCTAACGTGAGCCCCAAAATGGATCACACCACAACACCCCAATGCCACCGCATTACTGGTGCATTCCCTTCACCAAGTGTTAAAGTGTTCCTATTATGTAAGTCCTAGGGGTGTAGAGTGAACCTAGGTCATCCAAGCTACAGGATGTTAAACATCCAAGTACCATCGTCCACAGTACCTGATATTAGACTATAGCCACTCCCCGCACATCATACATGGTGTTCTCTATCTCTGACATTCACTATGTCTTCTCGTCTCCATGGGAGTGTGTTCTTCCTCACATGGAATGATCTCCTCTTTGATGGAGCAATGTATTCCCATAGGTATGGGAAAAAATCTTGATGTAAGCCCCTAGACTTTATCACAAGAAGCATCATCCCTGCTCCTCCTCTCTTCTTTGGTGCCAAAGACCAGATTTGATATGGGAATAGGGACCTTTATTGTCTTATCCCTCTCTCTATGAGATTTTCCACCATCAAGCCTCCATCCTGGAGTAAGTCCCAATCTCAATCTCCTTGGTTTTCTGACCACGCATAATCCCTTATTTCCTCTTTGGGCCGCTAACCACATGTAAGCCCCATTCCACTTCCTGGTGATGCATCATTTGTGATGTGATCATCAGGTCTTTACTGCCTATTGTTTCTCACACCGAGCATGACTCACGTGGGCTTAGTGTAAGTATTGACCATGGAATCCTTCAGGGGATACCTTATCATGTACGACCTAAACCATTCCAAACTATGTGGACTTTTATCCTTTCCTCATATGTAAGGTATGTCAGAATCCTTCTTTAGGTTCATGCCCAACACCTACTTTTCCCAACACCTTCACGTCAGTTCACCTTCATCCTGCATGACATTAAACTATATCCACCATCCTTAACTACAAGTACTTTGATCCTTGCCTCCTAGTAAATGTATGTAGGGAGCCTCCATGATGTTCATTCCCAACACCTACTTGTCTGGACCCCTTCGCATTGGTACACCTCTATCCTGCATGACATTAAACTGTATCCTCCCTTCCGAACTATGTGGACATTGATCCTTGTCTACAAGGAAAGGTATGTAGGAAGCTTCCAAGGGGATCAAGCCCAACACCTACTTGTCTCGACACCTTCACATTATTTGAGCTTCCTCCCACATGACATTAAACTATATCCACCATCGAAAACTATGTAGACATTGATCCTTATCTCCTATGAAAGGTATGTATGATGTCACCCTAAGATTCAAGCCTAACACCTACCTTTCCTGACACCTTCACATCGATTCACCATAATCCCTATGGCCATAAACTACATGAACCACCTTGAAATATGTTTACTTTGATCCTTTTATCCATATTGAGGTACATAAGAAGAAACCCTAAGGTTCAAGCCCAACACCAACTTGTCAAGACCATACACATCAGTTCAACATCATCCCGCATGATGTTAAATTGTATCCACCATTCTGAACTATAATTAAATTGATCATTGTATCCTTGTAAAGGTATGTAAGAATCTATCTTGAGGTTCATGTCCAACAGCTACTGGTCCCAACCCCATCAGGTCAGTTCATCTTCATCCTAAATGATGTTAAACTTCATACACCACTCCGAACAATGTGAACATTGATCCTTGTCTCCTAGGAATGGTACGTAGGAAGTCTCCCTGAGGTTCAAGCCCAACACCTACTTCTCCTAACCCATTCATGTCGGTTGACCTTAATCCCTCATGATTTTAAACTATATCCACCATCCCGAACTATGTGGACATCGAACCTTGTCTCCTAGGAAAGGTATTTAAGAAGCCTCCCAGAGGTTCAAGCCCAACAACTACTTGTCCCGACCCATTCATGTCAGTTCACCTTCATCCTACATGAAGTTAAATTGTATTCTCAATCCTGAACTATGTGGACGTGGATCCCTTCCCATTATTTGTCAAGGTACATAAGAAGCCTCCCTAATGTTAAAGCCCAAAACCCATCAGTCTCAACTACTCTACGTTGACCCACCCTCATCCCGCAAGATGTTAAACTATACCCATTCAAACTACGTGGGCATTGATCCTTGTATCTATGACAAGGTAGGTAGGAAGACTCGTTGAGGTCCAATCCTAGACAATGGTAATCCATTGTGATACCAAATCGATGATAAGCAGTTGTCACCCTAATAAAAAGTAATTCATTGTCACACCAATTGACAGTAATATGTTTTCACCACAACCGACAATAAGACGTTGTCACCCCAACCAGCAGTATGCCATTGTCAACCCATCCAGTGGTAAGCAGTTGTCACCCCAATCGACGTTAATCCATTAATTTCCCCAAATGATAGTAATCTTTTGTCATACAAACTATGTGGGTCTGATCCCTATCGTCTATGCAAGGTACGTAGGAAGCTTCCCTGAGGATCACCCCCAAAAATTGGTAAACATTGGGGGTCCCCATTGTTGGGACCCAAATAACTGGTCAGTCCTAGTGTTGTCAGATCAACCAGGGATTCTAACCATACGTAAGCCCCATTATACCATTGGGTAGTTTTCTTATGTGAAAATCCTGATTCTATACCCCCATTTGGTACCATGTGAACTTTTATTCCCTGCATCAGGGATACATATGAATCCTCCCTGAGGTTCAAGACCATCACCCATGTTGCATCCTAGTATTTCCCATGAGCCTATGTGTTTTTGGTAGGTGATTCCCCAACCTATATGTTCCACTTCCTCCAGGTCCCATCCATACGGGTTGCCTCCTCAGGTGCCCCATCGACATTCCGAACTACATGGATTTTGATTCCCTTCCATAGGGATACGTAGGAAGTATCTTCGAGGTTCAAGCCCAATATCATTGTTGCCCTCGTGTTGTCTCCATATCACTCTCCATTTACTCTTAGAAATCCATATCTATCATGATTCTTACCTGGGATTCCACATCCCGGTGAGATCATGTCACCCTTCTTCTCGCTGCTCCTATCAGTAATCGGGTAACTAACCATGTGTTAGCCCCAGCATCAGAAATCCCTCCCGGGGTTGCACCCATCTGATCTAATCTTGTCAGTCATCTAATAAATTTGATCCATCTCTGATAAAAGTTAAACACGCAGCATACCCTGTTTTAAAAATGGGAAGATGAGGAAAACCTCAGAGACATGCCCATAGAAAAAAAATCCCCACATTTGACATCGATGGCCATGGGCTTCCGTGCCCTTGAGAAGCCATATAATAAGGCGAAGAAACCCCGAGGCATTAGTATTTTAGCGTCCAGACATTCCTGTGATGTCCAACATGACTACTCCCCCGACTGAAGGTTGTTCTCTTGACTGTACCCTTAGGAATTTCCTGAATAAAGTGGAGTAATTAAATGGCATCAATGAAGACATGGCACTAGGAAGAGTTTCATGAACAATGTATTAAGTCAATGAGGGAGACCCATACAAGATAATGAGTTATAAAGAGGAATCCAAGGAAGGGGGAACTGGAATCCCCACATCCCATTTAGATTAAAAATAAAATGCCCTCGAATATGGGATAGATTCCGACCACCATTGGAATGTAGGAATGCGGGGCAACAAACAGCGCATCCTCCAAAGATACGGAGGCACACCCAGGAGAAAGCATGAGAAAAAATTATTTGGACATTATTTCATTTAATGATGTTATTTTCCCCTACATTATTCATAGTTATTATTCATTTGACTATTCATTTGGTTGAAAAATATAAACTTGGTGGATTGATATACTATTGATGGATGTATCCAATTGAGAGTAATGTTGATATTTTTTTCATTGTGATTTGGATTTTATAAAATTGTTGGGTAAATATTTTTAATATGTTTCTATTTTTTTCATCAGGTACATAGTTCATTTGAAATCATATGTGGTGAATAAAGCTAAACTTGAAGGATCTATTTCTGAAGGTTATATAGAAAAATATTACGTGTGAAACACCCCGAGATTTTATGAAAAATATTCTTTTTAATTTCATTAATGTCTTGTGTTATATGATACACCAAAAGGAGCTTTCAAAACACACATCTCTGACTTGGCTTGAATTACACGCAATCGCGACCTTCCACGATAGCGTGTGTTGTACGCAACACCAAGTTTCGCTAAACAACGATATGCTATTAAGATATTATTTAAACTAGCCGTTATGAATAGTAATAACCACTTTTTGAAATTTTGTAAATTTTATTTTTCAAAATGGACTTCATTTATGGATTAGGAATATCGAAATTAGCTTAGGGTGAAATTTTGGTGATTTTCGGATAACTTTCATATTTTGATGAATAGTGAAAATTACTAAATTTTAATTAAAAACATAATTTTTCAATCGAAATAATTAATAGTGATAAATTATTAATTTGAGTGGTTTTAAAGTATATTTAGAATATATTTTTACAATTTAATACAATGTTGGTCATTGGAAGTAATTTCACATTTAAACCAGTTATAAACAAGTGTCAATCTTTTGATAGTTATTATCTCTTAAAAACACGCCTTTTGTTTTGACGACGTGAATTAATTTTTAAATTAATTAATGCAACTGATATGTTTTGAATTTGGTAAAATAGAAATCATTTTTGAGTTCATAATATCAAATATAGCTTAGGCCTAATTTAGGGTATTTTTCTGAAAACTTTCAAATTTTGATGAATAGTGAAACCACTAAGTGGTAGTTAAAAAAACTGAATTTTTCCTAAAACATAATTTTACCGCTTCTGTGAGTGGAATTTCAAAAATCCGAGAGACACAGTTGATGTGAGTAAGTAAAATGTGGTTCAATGAGATGAAAATAATTTTTGGTGAATAGTAACTTTTTACTTTTATTTACCACGGTTAAAAGTAAATAGGGTAATTAAGGGTAAAAATGATATTATTATTACCCTAACACATATCCAAATTCTATTGGATAAGTGTAATTCGACCAAAAACAATCTTAGGAATAAAATATGACCATTTAGGCCCACTTGGATTAGATTAGGACATTTATTATTATTTAATTCAAAGAAGAGTTAAAAGAGTTAAAATCAAAATTTATTTAATAAAACATTTTTAATATAGGGTTATACATAAGATAAATTCGACTATAAATATTAATTAGAAAGCTAAAAAGATTTCCAACATAATTGTTTTTTATTTTTTATTTTTAGACATTAAATAATTTAATTTATTTATGACACAACGATGGTGCAGTAATTATCTTATTAATGAAATATTGACATAATTGATGTTATAAATACTCAAATAAATATAATTTGAGACTTTTTATGAATTACACTAATTTTATAGGTTAATATGACATGTTAGTATTGATGTAATTAACTTTTTTCGAACTTATCATTCTGTTATGATTTTCACAAAAATCAATTTCTAAATAGTGTCAAAATTGACATAAAATAGTTTTTAAAACAAATATTATATTATTAATTGTTATGTTGTTCCTAAAAATCTAAGGTTCGGAAAAATTACTTAGATAAGGTTATATATATTAATAATAAAAAATTTGGGGTTATTTTGGCTTCTTATAGTAAGTTTATTAACCTTATATTGTAAGAACACAAAAAGACACGGTAAAAGTAAAATTATTTAACATAATGTTAAATCTAAATGATAAGGTTAAAAAAGGAACCTAAACTTGTCTAAATTCTATTGGATGAGAGTATTTCGACTCATCCCCACCTTAGCCACGAAATAAATCAATTTGGAGCTATTTAAAACTGAACTTGACTTTATAATAAAATAATATTTTTAGTTATTCCAAATGTGCCCCTCTCCTCCCTTATAAAAGGGAACCTCCTCCCTCTCTTCCTCACACAACTTTGATCCTTCATGCTCGGCCAACCCCTACCAAATTATCTTCTCCACTTCCCTAGAAACATCCTAGAGGTTCTGTTCTTCCTCAAAGACCACTTTTAGTGCCCTAAAAGAAGGTCTCAAAGAAGCAATTCAAAGAAGAGGAGGTTCGGACACTTACAAAGCAAGTCGGACCTAAGGTAAGGGAAATATCACAATCTCATTTTTATCCGAGACTGTTTATACTTTGGAATTTACTGGGGTGCATTTTATCATCCACATCCATGTTTCCTCAATATGTAATATTTACATCAGTATACAATAGTTTATATCCAATTTTACCCTTCGGTGAGTTTTTAGTAAAAGATATGAAAGGAATCTTTTGTCGTTTTTCGTATGAGGTACTTTTTGACTTTTCCGACAAAAAGTACGGGTAGAATGTTTTTTTTAACTTATACGGCATGAATGGATTTTTAAAACATTATTTCCAAAAAGTTTCCTTTACATGTTTTCAAGTTTATTTTTAATCAACTTCTTTTAGTTTAAAATTGTATGACATGTTAAGAAAGGAAAATTGTTTTAGAAGTAGAAAGGATATTTTCCTCAAGAATGGAGTTCAAGTGTTTTATCAAAATTATTTTCCATCTAAGATAATAAAGGGTTCTGTTTTTATCCCAATTATTACATTTATTTGATTATGTTGTGATGGAATTATTTTTATGAATTCCTTTATCATATATGAATTGTTTTATGATGTCATGTTGTTTAAGAATCCCATTTTTATTACATGGGTTATGCAATGATGTATGATTTATGATTTTGTGGTACACATAATAATGGTATCATTATGAGATGGGTGGGACCTATATCTCCCTCCAATTCATTGGGTAAATATTTTATATCTCATGAGATAGACATGGCTGGAACGGTAGGTTATACCGGTTCAGTGAAACAGGACTGAAACGAGGGTGACTCGGTTCAGAAAGGGACTTTCTCCACTAAGATAGTCTTGGCAATGAGTCTTGACTAACAAGAAATGATTCTCTATGATTATGTGTGTATTCCACAATGTTTCATGTTTTAAGTTATGATTATTGAGATTTCATTTCACTACTATGATTTATCCCATGTTATGAAATTATGCTCTCTTTTGTAGGTTAAGATTTCCAAAATGTTATGTTCTTATGAATATGATGTGATTGATATTTATTTTTTTTACCCTTACTGAGAATTTGAGCTCACCCTTTTATGTTTACTTTTCCCCAGGATATAAAGAAAGGTTTTAGGTATAAAAAAAAGGATGATCTTTATGGGAGATGTTGAAGATCTTTCACCAGGATTAGAAGATTATACTCCGAGTTTCCAAAGACACTAAACTATTATGATCCTTGTGTGTGTGTTTTTGTTATGTACTAAGAATTCAGCAAATGTAATGTAATGTCAATGTACGTCAAGCTTAGGGTCTTTACAGTTGGTATCAGAGGAAAGGTTTAGTCAACCTTTGGAAACTAGGACGTGAAAACGTTAGTGAGATCCCAAGGGATATTTCTAAGGTATGTTTAGGGATGTCCCTTAGGATAGGTATACATATAGGATATAGTCATAGCACTACGGTAACAATCTTATAATTTAACCTAAGTTGTTAGATATTGAAGTTACTCCCCCTTTATTATGATTTTTTCATCTCACACTATTCTTTTTGGGTTTTAGAAAATGGCTGGAAACAAGATGATTCACGATAATGGAGGATATGATGGACAATGGAATGATATTCTTCATAATCAGTCAAATGAAATGGGATTTGGAAGTCCAAACATCATTATTATGCCGAATCAGCAATCTCATAATATGATCAATAAAGTAAAATTTGGTAAGTTTCCTGACTCGGCTAATAAGAGAAAGATGGAGTTTCATGATGATCATAGAGGAAAGAAAGTTCAATTTCCCATATGTAAATCATGTGGGAAGAGGCATCAGGAGAATGTTTCAAAGGAACTGGAAGATGCTTTGGGTGTGGAAAATAAGGACACAAAGCCAGTAAGTGCAATGGAAAAGTTTCAGTTAACACCATGGATGAGGTTAATGGTATTGCTACGACATCAACAATGGTTAAATGTTTTAAATGTGGAATGTACGGGCATTATGCAAACCAATGACCTAAGGGAATGTCTCATGAAGAGAATCGGTATGGTCGTATGGGTAGTATTTTTGTTGATGATGATGAAGAGACTACAAATGATATGTGAGATGAAAGAATTGTTGAAGCTCGGTCAATGGTTTAAGAAGGTAGTGGAATGATTACATGTTTATCAAGTGTAATGTTGTACTATAGAATAAAAAGACATCTAAGGATTGTTACATTGTTGTCTTTCCTTACGTTTTGAAAGCTTATGATGAATGGTATGAGTAACAATGAAAGGTTATTCAGATATTTTTTGGAAATAAGATGATATGCGCATAATGAAGGGAAAACGAGAAAATGAAATGTTTAACAGTATTCATGATCTCATGATTGATATAAGGACTAAGTGATATCATGGTTTGAGTATATAGAATTTTGAGGATTTTGGTATGTGGAAAGTGTTAACTTTTAACTGCATTCATGTTTTCACTAATGTTCAATGGGTATTCATTCTTCAAGAGAATACATGATTAAGGTATTCACATGTTTGAAATTTGACCAACAAGATATATCTTATGATATATGGGGGGATAAATGATGGCATTCACGTGATTGTTCTGTGACATTTCAAGTAATCATTTTCTTTATACTATGAGCTTGGACCGAAGTATTTTAGATAAGCCTAAATATTAGAATGGATTATGTTGGACATAACTTAGGATAAAACGTTTTTCGATATTATTGATGGGATGTTATAGTAATATAGCTTTAGAAAAAGGACAACCTGCAGGACGGGCGACAGCCCATCGCGTCGGACAAGGCTATGGGAATCGAACCCACAACCGAAGTGCGATTGGCCTTTATCGCCTACCACTGGCCTATAAAAATTCCCTGTTTAGTAGAAACTAGTTTTATTTTATTAAGCGGTATGATATATGAAGTATAAGTCCATTTTAGGAACCATATATGATTAATCTCACTAAAGAATGACTTATGTATATTTAATAACTTTTGCTAACCTTTTGTTTGAGACAGATGGAATGACCTATCATACTAACACTTCACGAATAACAAATTCAACTTCATTTATTTAAGAGATGAAGTGGAAATTGTTCAAGGCACGAACAACAGTGAGATTGTACCAAAAATAAAGTAAGTATTTATTCTAATTGAAATTCTTCAACTTTAGGGAAACGATCTTGAAAACCAAAAATGTTGTCCTAGTGCTCTTATATTTGATTAATCAGATGTTACCCTAGATCGTCACAAATTTATGGATTTGTGATTGCTAGCTTTTCCATAGCCATGTTCTCTACCACTCTCCATCAGAACATGATGGTTAAATTTCTGTTCCATATCCATATTTTCACCTATGTGGAAACCCAGTGATTAGTTTATTTGGGTAACCGTTACGTTTCATACTTTTGTTTTTAATGATTGGTTTTGGTATTCCTTTTTACGATGTGGGTTTCGATTAAAGAAACTTTCGAATAGTAAACCATTTATAACCCCGACGAATTTCGAGGGCGAAATTCATTTTAAGGGGGGTAGAATGTAACACCCCGAGATTTTATGAAAAATATTATTTTTAATTTCATTAATGTCTTGTGTTATACGCTACACCAAAAGGAGCTTTTACAACACACATCTCTGACTTGGCTTGAATTACACGCAATCGCGACCTTCCACGATAGCGTGTGTTGTACGCAACACCAAGTTTCGCTAAACAACAATATGCTATTAAGATATTATTAAAACTAGCCGTTATGAATAGTAATAACCACTTTTTGAAATTTTGTAAATTTTATTTTTCAAAATGGACTTCATTTATGGATTCGGAATATCGAAATTAGCTTAGGGTGAAATTTTGGTGATTTTCGGATAACTTTCATATTTTGATGAATAGTGAAAATTACTAAATTTTAATTAAAAACTACTTTTTCAATCGAAATAATTAGTAGTGATAAATTATTAATTTGAGTGGCTTTAAAGTATATTTATAATATATTTTTACAATTTAATACAATGTTGGTCATTGGATGTAATTTCACATTTAAACCAGTTATAAACAAGTGTCAATCTTTTGATAGTTATTATCTCTTAAAAACACGCCTTTTGTTTTGACGAAGTGAATTAATTTTTAAATTAATTAATGCAACTGATATGTTTTGAATTTGGTAAAATAGAAATCATTTTTGAGTTCATAATATCAAATATAGCTTAGGCCTAATTTAGGGTATTTTTCTGAAAACTTTCAAATTTTGATGAATAGTGAAACCACTAAGTGGTAGTTAAAAAACTGAATTTTTCATAAAACTTAATTTTACCGCTTCTGTGAGTGGAATTTCAAAAATCCGAGAGACACGGTTGATATCAGTAAGTAAAATGTGGTTCAATGAGATGAAAATAATTTTTGGTGAATCGTAACTTTTTACTTTTATTTACCACGGTTAAAAGTAAATAGGGTAATTAAGGGTAAAAATGATATTATTATTACCCTAACACATGTCCAAATTCTATTGGATAAGTGTAATTCGACCAAAAACAAGATTAGGAATAAAATATGACCATTTAGGCCCACTTGGATTATATTAGGACATTTATTATTATTTAATTCAAAGAAGAGTTAAAAGAGTTAAAATCAAATTTTATTTAATAAAACATTTTTAATATAGGGTTATACATATGATAAATTAGACTATAAATATTCATTAGAAAGCTAAAAAGATTTCCTACATAATGGTATTTTATTTTTAATTTTTAGACATTAAATAATTTAATTTTTTTATGACACAACGATGATGCAGTAATTATCTTATTAATGAAATATTGACATAATTGATGTTATAAATACTCAAATAAATATAATTTGAGACTTTTTATGAATTAAACTAATTTTATAGGTTAATATGACATGTTATTATTGATTTAATTAACTTTTTTAGAACTTATCATTCTGTTATGATTTTCACAAAAATCAATTTCTAAATAGTGTCAAAATTGACATAAAATAGTTTTTAAAAAAATATTATATTATTAATTGTTATTTTATTCTTAAAAATCTAAGGTTCCGCAAAATGACTTAGATAAGGTTATATATATTAATAATAAACAATTTGGGGTTCTTTTGGCTTCTTATAGTATGTTTATTAACCTTATAGTGTAAGAACAAAAGAAGACACGGTAAAAGTAAAATTATTTAACTTAATGTTAAATCTAAATGATAAGGTTAAAATAGGAACCTAAACTTGTCTAAATTCGATTAGATGAGAGGATTTCGACCCATCCCCACCTTAGCCCCTAAATAAATCAATTTGAAGTTATTTAAAACAGAACTTGACTTTATAATAAAATAATATTTTTTGTTATTCCAAAGGTGCCCCTCTCCCCCCTTATAAAAGGGAACCTCCTCCCTCTCTTCCTCACACAACTTTGATCCTTCAAGCTCGGCCAACCCCGGCCAAATTCTCTTCTCCACTTCCCTAGAAACATCCTAGATGTTCTGGTCTTCCTCAAAGACCACATTTAGTGCCCTAAAAGAAGGTCTCAAAGAAGCACTTCAAAGAAGAGGAGGTTCAGACACTTACAAAGCAAGTCAGACCTAAAGTAAGGGAAATATCACAATCTCATTTTTATCCGAGATTTTTTATACTTTGGAATTTACTGGGATGCATTTTATCATCCACATCCATGTTTCCTCAATGTGTAATATTTACATCATTATACAATAGTTTATATCCAATTTTACCCTTTGGTGAGTTTTTAGTAAAAGATATGAAAGGAATCTTTTGTCGTTTTTCGTATGAGGTACTTTTTTACTTTTCCGACAAAAGTACAGGAAGAATGTTTTTTTAACTTATACGGCATGAAGGGATTTTTAAAACATTATTTCCAAAAAGATTCCTTTACAAGTTTTCAAGTTTATTTTTAATCAACTTCTTTTAGTTTAAAATTGTATGACATGTTAAGAAAGGAAAAATGTTTTTGAAGTAGAAAGGATATTTTCCTCAAGAATGGAGTTCAAGTGTTTTATCAAAATTATTTTCCATCTAAGATAATACAGGGTTCGGTTTTTATACCTATTATTACATTGATTTTATTATGTTGTGATGGAATTATTTATATGAATTCCTTTATCGTATATGAATTGTTTTATAATGTCATGTTGTTTAAGAATCCCATTTTTATTACATGGGTTATGCAATGATGTATGATTTATGATTTTGTGGAACACATAAGAATGGTATCATTATGAGATGGGTGGGACCTATATCTCCCTCCAATTCATTGGGTAAAGATTTTATATCTCATGAGATATACATGGCTGGAACGGTAGGTTATACCGGTTCAGTGAAATAGGACTAAAACGAGGGTGACTCGGTTCAGAAAGGGACTTTGTCCACTAAGATAGTCTTGGAAATGAGTCTTGACTAACAAGAAATGATTATCTATGATTATGTGTGTATGACACAATGTTTCATGTTTTAAGTTATGATTATTGGTATTTCATTTCACTACTATGATTTATCCCATGTTATGAAATTGTGCTCTCTTTTGTAGGTTAAGATTTCCAAAATGTTATGTTCTTATGAATATGATGTGATTGATATTTCTTTTGTTTACCCTTACTGAGAATTTGAGCTCACCCTTTTATGTTTACTTTTCCCCAGGATATAAAGAAAGGTTTTAGGTATAAAAAAAGGAAGATCTTTATAGGAGATGTTGAAGATCTTTCACCAGGATTAGAAGATTATACTCCGAGTTTCCAAAGACACTAAACTATTTCGATCCTTGTGTGTGTGTTTTTGTTATGTACTCAGAATTCCGCAAATGTAATGTAATGTCAATGTACGTCAAGCTTAGGGTCTTTACAACGTGGACTTCCATTCTAGGTATTTGGATGGTATTGATACTATATCCAATCATGTTGGATGCACTATAGACATCTCCACTAATTCTAGTTATGAAAATCAGTTATCTATATTTCCGACTATTGGATGGCCAATTATAAAGGGGTCAAATTATTAACCGATGGAATTGAAATTTATACAAGAACATAGATATGTTCTACTCAATTGTGTTATTGAAAATCTATTTATTGAAGAATTGAAACTGTAGACATAGAGGTGATTAAGTGGTCAATCATGGAATGGGACAGAATTATCAAAATATGTTAATAAGGATCTTATCAACTGGTTCATTTTTTATGTAAGTATATACTAATATTTATATTATTGACATGTAGTTATTTTTTCTATGATCAAATTAATATCTTATTTATTTTTTTCTAAATAATGAATAATTAAAATTGATTTGAAATATCTAATGATTTTATGTTTTTAGATCAGGTTCCCTTAAGTAATGGTAAGAGATTTGATTCCCAAAAAATTAATTCCTTTACGTTTCATACTATTCATCATGAACAAGACTTGAAATCTTTAAATAGTGGGGTATTTAAATTTTTAGAGGTGGGATACTATGGGAAGTTGATTGATATAATTGAATTAAACTGTCATGTCTGGTAATAAGTTGTATTACACAAATGTAAGTTGGTCTAAATTGATAAGGGTATAATGAACGATTTATTACATTTTACTTCTTTCATCTTATCTCGCTTGATGGATGTCGATGAGCATGCAGAGCATGATCCATTTATCTTGGATTCATAAGAGAATATGGTTTATTATGTGTGTGATGAAATAATTGAAGGTTGTGGTGTTGTTTTATACTTAAATCAGAGATACTTATATGACATGGGAGATAAATATAAATTAGGGATTTATGATAGTAAACCTCATCAAGAACAAAATATTCAATAGTTTGTTCATGACAGTATTAAAATGGGAGACCTTGCAAGAGTTGGTGAGAATGATGGACTCATCACAATGGAGGTTCATAAAAATGAAGATAATGAAGTTGAAGATAATTGAATGAATAAATTGGTAATGATATTATATTACTATTTCCCAATGTTACATGTTTCGTACATATATACATTTCTCTAGTTTTTTTTTTGTAAACAGATTTTAGTTTTTAATTTTTTATATATTTAATATTCCTTAACCATTTGAATTTTCGGAATGATAAGATCAAAAAAATTAGTATACTAGTAGATCATCATATCATAGCTTTCCACCACTACCATCATCTTCTGTGGATCCTAGTGATTCCATTGTACCTGATATTGCTAGTGAAGAATTTGTTTCCCCAAATATAGTTGGTATCCCATTGCTTGATTCACCTCTGTTGATAGACCAGTTGGTCATTCCTCCATCTAGAGGATATTGGCATGTTACTTTTACCGATATGTTTTTCATTTTTCAAAAAAAACATTACATTTTAACAGTTTTTAATTAATTTTTCAAAAAAATAAATACAGTCATAAAAGTGATACAAATACGAACACAAAAGATGTATGAGGTAGGAATGAATTCATGATTATTGAACCATTTGATGATTTTAGGGTACCTATAAATGATTCTACTAGAATATATGGGAAAATTATTGGGCATAATACATGTGAGATAATGAGATTTCCCATTAATTATAAAGACTTGAGGTAAATTCCAACATCGAAAAAATGAGGAATTTGATATTCAAATAAAGGTCATATTAATTTAATATTCCTTTATAACATATTTAAAATACATGGTAAATTTTTTTAATATAATTATAAAGTGTAATTTTTTTTATTTCTATTTTTTTTAATTTGATGTCATTGACTTCATTTCACAACCATTTTACTTTGCAAAGAACACATAAAACATCCATAAAATACTAAAATGAAACTATTATATAGAAAAAAAGAATTTAAAGTTATAATGACCACATCTTATTCTATATATACATGTTTTGGATTCATATACATTGAATATAAGTTATAGATCTTTATCCATAAGTTTGAAAACAATATGAGCTTGTTTTATTGATTTTGACTGTGTAAACCATTATGAAAAGAACAGAATCCTTTAAAAACAAGTGTTGGAGGGTCAAAACTTGGAAAATATCATCATATTTATTAGAAATATGATATAAAAATCCACATATTTAATTGTGAAATGATGAAATTTTTGGCATTTCATTTTGAATGAAAATTTTCCTAATATAATTGTAAATGTGTTTTTTTGTGTTTTAAAACTCTAAAATTCATGTGGAATATACTAAATAAGAAAAAAATGTTAGATTGTCCTAAAATTATAGGCAATCCTTGTACATTTAATTTTGAAATGTAGGAATCGACAACACATCATTTAGAATGTTTGTTTTCCCATTATGGCCTTAAATGTTTTTTAGTGTTTTGAAACCCTAAAACCAGTGTGAAATGGTCAAAACCAAGAAAGAGATGTCCTATTGTCCTAAAATCATGGTGAAACCACCACTTTGTTGTTTCAGACGTGTACATGAAGACAACTCATCAATCCGGCATGAGGTATGATCATATTTACTCAGTAAATACTTATAAAAGGTACAAAATTCTTTAATAATAACTATCAAGGGTCAAATTTTGGAGAAGAGTATCATATTTCCCTAAAAACATGGAAAAGGGCAATAGATTTAGTTTTTAAATGTAGGAACTAATGAAATGTGATTTTGAATGATTATTTTCCCATTATATCATTAAAAACATTTTTAGTATTTTAAAACACTAAAATATATGTGGAATAGTAAAAACTTAGAAAGAATATGAATATCATGAAATTGGGGGATAGTGACTGTAGATTTAATTTTGAAATGTAGTAACTGATGACACACCATTACTAATTAAGGTTTCTGAATTATTCCTTTAAACATGATTTTAGTGTTTTAAAACACAAAAACAAGCATGTAATGGTAAAAACTAGGAAAATAACATCATATTATCCTAAAATTTGTGGAATCCAACTATAGATTTAATTTTGAAATTTAGTAACCGATATCATATCATTCTGAATTACGGTTATCCCGTTATGACCATAAATTTGTTTTAAGTATTTTAAAAAACTAAAACATGTGTGGATAGGTCAAAATAAGAAAAATGATATCCCATTGTCCCAAAATTAGTGGATAATTACCACATATTTAATTTTGAAATTTTGGAATTGAATATATGTCATTGTGAATTATGGTTTTTCCATTTTGACCATAAATACGATTTTAATGTTTTAATAAACTAAAAAAGCATGTAATTGTCAAAACCAAAAAAACAATATTAGATTGACCTAAAATCATTGTAAAACCACAAATGATTTAATTTTGAAATATATGAAGTGAAGGAACATCATTCTAAATGATACATTTCATGTTATGGCTATAAATGTGTTTTCTGTGTTTTAATACCCTAAAATGTGTGTGGAATGGTTACCACAAGGAAAAAGGCATAAAATTTTCTTGTAATCATTGGAAAACAACTGTAGATTTATTTTTTAAATGTAGGAACTAACGTAACATCATTCAAAATGACGGTTTTCCTATTATGTCCTTAAAAATATTTTTAGTGTTTTAAAACACTAAAACATGCGTGGAAAAGGAAAAACCAGACAAATGAAGTCGGATTGAACTAAAATCAATGTAATCCATCATATGATTAATTGTGAAATTTATGAAATGATGGAACATCATTCTAAATGACGGTTTTCCTATTATAGACATTAATGTGTTTTAGTGTTTGAAAACACTAAAACATTTCTGGAACTATCAAAACAAGGAAAATTACATTGGATTATCATTAAATCGGGTGTAAATGACCAAATATTTTATTGTTAAATGTAGTAACTAACATACCATCATTCTGAGTGACTGGTTTTCTATTAGCATCATAAACACATTTTTTGTGTTTTAAAACACTAAACCCTATATGGAATGGTCAAGACTAGAAAAGAACTTAATATTGATTTAAAATCAAAGGAAAACCGCTGTAAATTTAATTGTGATCTTTATGAACAAATGGTATTTCATTATGAATAATGGTTTTCCCATTATAGAAATAAATATATTTTTAGTATTTCAAAACACTAAAGCATGCATAGAATGGTCAGAACTAGGAAAAAGATGCCATATTATCTTGAAAATAATGTTAAACCCATCATATATTTAATTTTGAAATGTAGGAATCGATGGTACATCTATTCAAGGGATGGTTTTCTCATTGTGATCATAAATGCATTTTTATGGTTTTAAAACACTAAATCATGCGTAGAATTTTCAAAACCAAACAAATGATGTCAGATTGTCCCAAAATTAGTGGAAAATGATAGTAGATATAGTTGTGAAATTTAGGTACCAAAAAAACATCATTCTGAATGATGGTTTACCTGTTATGCTTGTAAACACGTTTTTAGTGTGTTAAAACACTAAAAAATGTGTGGAACAGTCAAAACAAAAGAAAATAGCCTTAGATTGATGTGAAATAATTGAGAAACCACCTATTTGTTCTTTTTGAATTATTGGGAATCCTATGATATCAAAATATTTAAAAAATTATTAAATAAATTTCTTTAAACCGCACATCGCTTTAAAAGTAAATTAGAATATGTACTTATCCCTTTTGAGTTTCAAGTGCTGAGTATTATCATAAATAGGTATGTTTCATTTTTCACTGTGTTTTACATTATATTTAATTTTTTTAGGTAAAATATTTTATGTTTTATTAAAAAAATAAAAAAATTTAATTGTGTTAAAATGAATATATTCTATGTCTTTCCACATCCTCATTTCTTTTCTTGAATGTTATAGTTTTCATTATAGGCTGAAGATGCTGGAATTTCGAAGGAGGTTGACCATTCTTATCAATGAAATTTTTAAAAAATGATGTCATGATGTTTCTTAGTTTTCATTATATATTAATGTTTTATTAATTATTATATTATAGTTTTGATTTATTATGGTTTGTTTAAATTTTTTTTAATTTTTTTATTACATCAGATGAGATGATTTGGAGGCAGAATGATGTAGTGGAGGTCATGACATGGATTTATATTGGGAATGTGATTTTTTGGGATTATTTTATATTAATATATTGATTATCGGGGTATTTATTGACGAATGAGATATCTTAGACATAGTTTATGATGAATCTGATTGTTCATCTGATTTTAGTTGTGTAATGTACAAATTATGGTTTTATCATATTTTTATGTTTTAGTTCATATCATATTTGGTTTGGTATATTTACATTTTTTATTAAATATTTTTAAAAAATCAAAACATATTAAGAATTGGTTTTTTGTAACCACAACTAATCATATATTATTAAATGTATGTAGTGGTGGTTCAGATTAACCACCACTAAATGATTTGTGGTGGTTAATTTTATTTTATTTTTATTCCTATGGGTTATTTTTTCATTAAAGGCCCACCACTAATAAAACAAAAAAACCCACCATTAATTTTCCAAAAACGACACTTAAAAAGCACAATGAAATAAAATAAATTGCCACTAATTGACTAGATATTGTGAATTACAAATTGGTTTTAATAACATACCCTAAAAAATTATGTGGTTCAAACCACATCTAGAAAACTAAATAACCATCAATAACCATTTATTTATTTTTGTATCTATTAATATAGAACACAAGAGATTATACCTACATCCCACTACTAAGGATGGGTCTTGGTGAAGATAATTATGTTTCAGTATGGGTCACAATGTATAGAGTTTTAACTGATATTTATAGAGGAAACCAACCCTTTAAATATCAGTGTACATTCTTTTTTAATGGTGACCATTTAATTTTAGATTTCAATTCAATTTTATTAATTCTAATTTATATTGAAAATTTTCCAAAAGTATTGAATTATATGGATGGACACTTCTAGTTTATAAGGTCCCACACACCTTATAAAATGATGTTTGGAATCCATTAAATTCTAACCACTATCTTATCAAGACTCGTCAAGAAGTTTTACTAAAATTCATGTACATAAATATATGCACCAAAATACGTTCCATGAAATGCATGGAGTTTTATATGCATGGTATTCCATAATGTAGGAAATATAAATATAATAAGGTACCTAAAATAATTCAAGATAAATTATTCTTTTAAATATCTTCCCATGGATAAAACATAAAACTCCATCATAAAAATACACATAACACATCATGTTCGTCAGCCAATGGTGGAATCAAATTAACTGCAATTAGAATAATATTGGACAACATTTTCCATCCAAAGGAATTTGGTCATTACTTGTACATGGGTAAACTACTCTCAAGAACTACTCATTACTAAAATTCAAACACATTATAATATCATATATAATATTAACAAACAATAATACCAAAGAAACCCTTATCATACTACATTGTGATCTCAGACTGGATGCCACTGAATGGTGCCTCGATCTAATGGGCCACAAGACCTCATGTTCTCCTCCCCAAATTCCATAAGCTACCAACATGTAGTTAGGATCTTAGGTGGTAAAATGGGGAAACTAAAACCTCATTATCATAGTATAATAACTTTGAAATAGATAGATAAATAATAAAGTATGGTAAATAACTAACAGTGGCAGGTAATGTATCCAAGTAAACTAAATAACAAAACAAATTTCATAACTAGTATTATTTACAGAATGATGTAATGTCATATATCTATCAAAAGTATATAACAAAGAATTGAATCATGCATGAAATATATTCCTTGTATCAAAATATAAAAAAAGACTGAAAAGAATATCTCTAATAACATCACAATCCATAGCTCAGTCTTATTCTCCCTAACTCCGATGGTATAAGTTGTTGAACCATCAACCCAAGGGTGTGTTACCCTGTCCCTACATTAATCCACATAATCTACTGAGGTACCATAGACAACCTAGATAAAGTGTGAGATAAACTCAATAGGTGACCACCAATGGAATCTATAAATATATAGATAGTGCATATAATATGACAGTTTTCATGTAATAATAGAAGAAGTAAATAAACTGTAAAGGGTTGTCTCTAGTTTCTGAAGGACACTCGGATGACAGTACCTGCTTCAGCATAAACGGGATAATCTCTGAATAAGTAACCAGATGTATACACATATATGGACTATATATGTAGTGATTTCTATAGAAATATATGTCGATATTACTACCATCCTTGACTAAAGGCATAACTTGGGTGTTCATAAGCTGTAGCCTGTGTCTAAAAAGTGCCATGGGATGAAATGATCATTATCAAAAGTATAGGGAACACTCTATGATCCTTGTTTCTTCTATGAGGTATGGATATTTTTCTCATTTTAAATCATTCTTTATGGCATAATGTGAGTAATTAATGTCATAAAAGGTGTATAAATTGTTAAGAGAACCTGTGAGGAATAGGTTTCATGGTTACTCAAACCATATGAGGCCTTGTGATAATGGTAAAGGATCCCACATAGTTTTATGGAACTTTCACTTATAAAAAATTGGGTTTATCCTACGCTATGGATTTAATATCACGAACTATAAATGGTTTTAAAGATCCCCTTTGTCAGTGCTAAAAAAGCGATGTTAATGACTGTTTGTAACAAAGCTTTTTTTAGCGATGTTACAGACAGTATTTTATAATGATAAAACCCCTATTGAATGGGATACTTTTTCAATTATTTTCTAGAGGCACTGATAAATGGGAGCTTTTATCAGTGATAGTAAAAAAGAACTAATAAGGGGGGGGGGGTATTAGTACATTTTTGAGTAGTGCTGATAACCCCCACCCCTTTATTAGTGATTTTTTGAAAGTAATGGTAAACATATACTTCAGAAAAATTTATTTAATTAAATATAAATATAAATATATTTATTTATTTATTGATATAAATATAATATATATATATTTTTTTAAATTTTTTTAGATAAAGTAAATGGGCATTTACACTTAATATATAAGATATCTAGGGGAAATAAAATATAAAATAATATTAAAAAATATTTTTAATTAATAATATACTTATTATTACTAAGTTAATGACGTTTAATATGAATTTTAAGTTTCAAAAATATAAAAATTAAATAAAAGGATGTAAAATAATTTGAAAATGTCACTCGAACTTCAAACATCCATAACTTTTGATCGGGGTGTCTATTTGAGCTCTAAAACATATCAAATCAATGTCTACAATGGTATCTACACCCTCAATGATAGAGATAAACCTATTTCACAATTTGTAGGCCAAAAAATGCACAAAAGGACTCCAAAATTGTGTTTTTAGTCGCCATGCTCTCATTTTTAATATTCGATGAATTTTCTGGCTCCTTTATGGCAATCTTTTTTCCTTTTTTGGAGGGGACTGAAGTTAATCCTAGGTCTTATATTAATGTTGATATTATGGTTTTAAAATTTTATCATTTTCAAAAAATTTCTATTATTTATAATCAAATATATTGAAATATAAACATATTTTTTTATATATTCACTTAGTAATATTTTATTTTACAAATAAATATTTTAAAATATTTACATATAAAATATATTAATTAATATATAAACATGTATATAAATATATGAATAAAAAATTTTATGTACATATATATTAAAATGTAGATATATCTAAAAATTTGAAATAAAATAGTATTGGGGAGTGGGAAAGGCTTTGATGTATATGCTGGAGGTATAGGGTTTGGAAACACGCTAGAGGTAGGGGTGCGTATCGGAGGGTGGGAGTCTAAAACACTAGAGAAGGGGTGGGATGGGAACTGATAAAGAAGGGGGTGGGTGCGGTGTGGATAAAAAATTATATACCCTTTCTTTCAGATCCTTTATCAGCACTTTTTAGTGCTATTAAAGGCACCCTTAAATAGTGAAAACAATTTCTATAAAAGTGGCCACTAATAGTGCTAAAAAGCACTATTAAAGGGGTATTTGAAAATTATTTTTTAGTTATTATAAAATTTTTGACCTTTATCCACACTCAAATTATCAATTTGTTTTTATCACTAATAAATACCTATTCTAGCGTTGTTAAAGGATGTTTTTGTAGTAGAGCGTGCAGATGGAGGCACAAGCCCTTATGAGGAACCTTCAGTTTTTAGATGATCAAATTCACACGGTATGGACATGGTTTTGAAAACCATGCACACTAAAGGTGTGAGGATCCCCTGAAGATAGTGGAGGGAATATAGATGGTGCATGGTTTACCCATCTGTGTAGCCAAAATGTACGACCATGTATTTTGTGTAAAACTGACTGTTTTTCCATTTAAATGTTTTAAAACCTAAAACGTAATCAATTCACGTATATTTAAATTTAGTGGGGCTTGGTGAGATCCCTTGAAGAAAAAATTCATATCATTTTGCACCATTATTCTAACCAATCTTAGAATCAAACACCGTCAATCTATTTGGATTTATGCTAGTAAGTACTCTATTCCTTCTGTGTAATTATTCATTATTTTTGGTATCGATGATGTTGTTTAGGTGCAAGATAATATTTTCTATTGTCAGTATTTTCATCCATTATTTATTTTTATTATGACTGGTTCCATATTATAAGTAGATACCAGATTAGCACACTACTATATACCTACGATATGTGTTCTATACTTTTTCCTTGTAGCTGGGTATTTTATTGAGCTAGTTGTCATTGTGTCACATGACAGACTTTCTAGTTGTGCCCCAAAAATGAATTGAATAACTTGAATGATTGGATTGGAACCTATTTAAGTTTGTCTTCATTACCTTTGAGATATTTGTAGGTTTTTTCCACAACCTAGTCCATCCATGGGCTGTGCCTTTACATTTCCCCTATTATACCACCCATGGGGGTAGTGTTTGTGGTTCTTGAGTTAATGGAATCAATTAATGGATTTAATTAAATTGAAATGAGATATTAAGAGATGATTTTATCCTATTCCATGATATACATGATGTGAATTGTTTTATATATTCAAATGGAAAATTTATAATGAGATGGAAGAATTCATGGTTTTTGATTGTTATGACTGATAACTGAATTGAATGATGAATGTCCTCATTGGATTCCATGGGTGTGATACACCATTGGTCATGATAGTGGTAGTGGATTCCTTGGATGATATTACTCCTTAGGTATTGATTATGTGGCATGCCTTGGGACTTGATACCCCTTGGATCACGCTTGATTGAGATTGTAGTGGACATGGTCTACTGACATGATCCTTCAACACCAATTCATGTCTAACCAAGTTTCCATCAAGATGATATTGGGGATCAACATGGATTCATTGGTTCTATGCCCCTTAGATCGGACCCCATGGGGTCTGATACATCTACTTATACATATCGATCATGAAAATTGTGACATGATTTATTATATAGAATCTTAATGGCTAACATGATATAAAGGTCATACAAAGGGGCCAAGGATGATTTGACAAATTTGATATAAGGCATGGTAATGGTGTTTAATTTTTATTCTTATAGCTACCTTGTTATAGTAGCATGGCCTTTTTTTCATGGAGCCTCATTAGACTAGATAGATTCACTTTACATGTTTTATAGGTTCTATGTGAACTTGTTACATTTTTGTTATATGTGTATTATACATTGGACATTTTTTTAACTTATATCCCATATCCTATATTCCTATTAACACTATTAGTAGTGGCCTATGGGGTTTCTTCTCACACCCTACTTCAGGTTGTCATTGGGTACCCATACCAACTATATAGATGAAGGTTGAGATCGGGGAAAGCACCCATAGATCGATGCTTTCCACGATTAAGAGTAGAGGATAATGGGACTAAGATAAGGCTTGTGATGCTATCCGGAGATATTTCTCGTTCGAATTTTTTGGTATTTTTATGCATGTATTGTATTGTTTCATATATATTTATTTTGGATACTTTTTATATTTATATAATTGTTCTATATATCTATCTTTAGACGTTTAACTCCTATTTATTTATTATTTTCCTTCTTCTATGGTGGACTACTGGTCCAACAATCTTAGTGTTAATTATTAATTCTTATTCCTTGTTATATCTCTACCTCTATTAAACTAATATAATATTATTACTTGTGACAGTCTTACTAGAGGGAATAGTTTCCACATAAACACATGTTATGCCCTCATAGCTAGTCATTAGCCTCTGGCATTTGGGAAGATGTGCTTAAAGCCTTGTGACCAACCGATATTAGGGGATCATTCAATGGAATCTAGATCTAAGATGTTAAAAAGTGGTATTCTAGAAGTTATTTTTATTGCTTTGTTATATCAACATAAAATAAAATGGATGAGGAAGAATTGAAATGTGTTAATAAGATGTGCCTGGGTAGTGTTAACCCATGTGTAGGAAAAATCCTAATTGTCTAAAATGTAAATTGTTGTTTTATGTATTTTTATTATTACATTTGAATTGATTCCATTTTTGGGTGATGTACTTGAATTATGATGTTTTCATTGATATAATTGAGGGTTCTATTTTGTGGCAACCTGATGATATTAGGGTATTCCATCCCATGCATTATTTTAGGAACATTATATAGTAAACATGCAATGCATTATTCCATGCTATATAGGATGTATTGAATTATTTCCTGAATTGGTGATATGTGTACTACGTGATATATATGTTGTTTTTATAGAAAATTGTGAAATGGATTGAGAAACATGGTTGTTACTTAGAGTTCCTATCGTAACCTAAATAGTGTTTTCCTAATTAGGCTACAACAGACACCCTATGTGGTCAACTATGGAACACTGATTCATAGACAATTGTTCACATTTATGAGAATTCATTATGGTGTGGATCATGTGGAAACTATATTTTGGTGAATGAGATGTATGGGAATCGTCAAGATGATAGTTGGTGAACCATTTGGTTCAAAAAAGATTAAAATTAAATTGTGATATAAATTTGAAAATAAAATGAATTCAGATGGAACTTGATCATCTAAAATGGAGAAATTGAAGTTGACCTGGATTTAGAGAGGGATTCAGGTAGTGTCTCTAGTGGTGTTATGGCTATTTATTTTACCCAAACCTGAATTTTGGACCAGTAATAGGGGTACAGCTATTTTATAGGAATATTTTGACCAATCCCATTATTTTATCTATGTACATTTTTCTTGATATTTTCTAAGGAGTATATTTAGAATTATAGAGACATTCCACCAAAAATACCTCCATTTGTACAGAAGGTGGGTGGTGGAGACCATGCTCTAGCGGTGTTGTGCCAAGGGATACTAGTGGATCCTCTTATTGTTCTAGCTAAAGAAATAGTAGTTTCTATGGACATGATTGTTGATGTATAGTTTTTTGAGAGCATTAATCTCTTTATACAAACTTTTTATGGAGAAATGTATCCATACTCCTCTTTGGATAATCTAAACCGTGTGTTCCAATACAAGTATCCCCCACATTTTTAGGGTATGGTGATATAAAGACTATTGAGATATGTCTGGAAAAATACTATGTGAATATTATATCATCTAGTGAAACCTTTTAAGGGGAGAGTTAATCTTGTGACATAAATACTATGGGTAGTAGAGAAGCACAGGTGGGATGTTTTAATCCATGATAAAAGTGTGTGAGATTTTTTTTGAGGTGATTTCCAAACTAGATTCTATGATAATGTTTTATCCAAGACTCTGGGAGAAGAGTGGGATAGTGAGTTCTTTCATTTGGTGTATGGCACAATGTTAGTTATGAAATATTCTTCATGATTTGCATAAATACATAATTTTTCATAGATATATATTTTTGATGAGGCATCGAGGGACAGACACATAATATAAGGCCTCAAACATGTCATTCAATCATAGGTCAACATGTTCTGATAGGACACTATTACTGATATAGTGGATCAATAACTAATTGCATACATAACCTAAGGTAATATGGGGTGAATAAAATGGATTTGTAACATCTCATCCAAGTGGCTTGAATTCTAGTAGTAGGAAGCAATTTTTTGAGGCCTCCTGTTAGATGATTGTTAGATAGAATTATAGCATTGGTAGTGCAGGTTTCTATCATCAGTGTGGAAGACGAGGACACATGAGTAATAAATGTTATAATGAACCAGTCAAGTGTTGATAATGAGACTGGATGGGTCTTGTGGAATTTTGTTTCATGACCTATCCTCTATGTATTGGTTGAATGAGGTCTGCTCTGACACCGGGTTTAAGATCATGTTTTACATATCCACATCAATCTTGGACCTAGAGTAGTACTAATCATTTATGCTGAGGTGGTGGTTGTGGGAAAGGTATTCAGTCCCAAGTTGTCACAAGAGAATTGAGCGGGTATGATTTAGGTATTGTGGTTGTTTCACAATGCCAAAGTTCAAGAAAAATATGTTCATCACAACCTCTACAAGAGAAGAAGAGTATCAGGCCTTCTATGGTGAGTGGTATAATATTATTATCCAGTACACTTCTATATTCCCTTTTTGATATCAGTGTATCACATAGTTTTGTATATGTACCTATTTTGGAGATCCTTAGGTTTGGTGATCAGTTTTTTGATGGTGTTATGACACTCGATACTCCATTCGGAATTAAAACAAAGAGTTTGTACTTGTGCAGGGTGTTACCCCTTAAGAATGGTGGGTGTTAGTATGTATGGGATTGTTTTATACTCAAGATTCTAGGGTTGGACTTCAAACACAGAATGGGATAGCTAGTTTTTTATTGATAATATGTTCCTTAATATCTCCTGAGTGTGTCTTTTAAATCACTATAGGGTAGAGTGTTTATTCACAAGGGTGAATGGGAAGTCTAGGAAAGACGATATGGACCAAAGCATCATGATAATGGTATGATTAAATACCATATTTCTAGATTATATCTGGATGTTAAGGGATCACATCAGGTAGATTACCCTACATTGGATGATCATTTTAGGGGAGTCTTATCGAAAAAATTCCTTGGTTTACCTCCCTAGAGATAGGTTTTGTTGTAAATAAATCTAGTTCTAGGAGTTTCACTGATATCTAACCCCCCCCCCCTTAATGATGGGTACTTTGGAGTTATAGGTGGTCAAGTGTGGACTAGATTAATTGGACTTAATTGGCTTTATATGACCAAATACTTCTCTATGGGTTCCACAAGTCCTTTTTATGAAATTGGAGGATGGTAACTGTAGGCTATGTGTGGATTACTAAAAATTGAACCAGTTGACAGTTATGAATTGATATCCCTTTCCATGGATAGATGGTCTATTTGATCAACTATGAGGAGCTTGTATGTTCTCAAAAATTGATATAATATTTCGACACCGTCAAGTGTGTGTTAGACCTGTAGACATACCTCATATAGATTTTCATTGTTTGTATGCTCTATATGATTATCTGGTTATATCATTTGGTATAACGAACATGCATGAATTTTCATGGAACTATTTAAATATGTTTTACATACTTATCTTTATTCATTTGTGGTGATTTAAATTTATGATATCATGGAGTATTCTCGCATTTAGTATGACAAATCCAAGCCTCTTGATGTCATTTATGATACACTGAGAGATAATCAGTTATATTCTAAGCTCTCAAGGTGACACTTATTGATGGATATGATTTAATTCATATGTCATATTATCCCAGAGATAGGAGTATTAGTTAACCCAATGAATGTGAGAGATTTAATTTACTAGTGGAATACTATGAATGTATTTTAAATACAATGTCTCTTGCGTCCAGTAGTATATTTCAAGAATTTCATTCAAGAGTTATCATACATATAAGTTCCATTGATGGGATTGACTATGAATGGTGTGATATTTTTATGGACAGATTCCTATGAGACTTCCTTTCTAGAGTTTTAAGGGATATTGACTTCGGTTTTGGACCATATTCATCTAGATATGTGAAGAATCTACACACTATATTTCAATTCATCAGTTGTTAGACTAGGAAAATTTTTGATGTATGGGGATATAGTCATGGAATATGGGTCTCATCAGATATGTTTCCATTATAGGAGCTACTTACCAATGATATTGAGTTATGTATATTTTTTCATGCGTTTCACTATTGGATACATCATCTGCTAGGAGAGTGAATTGTTTTATAAAAAAACTAAAAAATTATTCTTGATAGAGTGAGGATGGTTCATCTATCGGATTCAGTGGGTCATGTAATGTGAGATATTGTGGTTGGTGAGGACCCACCTCCTGGTTGGACTATGTGATCTGATGATATCCCCAATATAAATGGTCATGTTTGGGTTCTGGTGGGCACACATGAGGAGATGATATAGTACATTAATGCCTCTGTTTGGTCAGTGCGCCATGAGGTTTCCATGATGTATCATGACTTACACCAACAGTACTGGATCCTGGGTATGAAACATCAGGTAGCTAGTTTTGTCATGAGGTGATCCACCTATTAGCTGGTGAGTGAATAACATCAATGGCAAGCCAGAGTTTTAAATCAATTACCCATTATATATTTCATGACTAGTTTTTTTGAGGTCTACTCGAGGTAGTGATGTCATGTGTATTGTTATTTAAAGGCTGACAATGGTTTCTCATTTCATGTCGATCAAGGAAAACATCAATATAGATGATCTTGGGTGTTTTTACATCTGTGAGATAGTGTGACTTGATGGGGTCCCTCATACTATCATTTCAGATAGGGATTCCCAGTTTATAGCTATTTTTTGGAAAAAATTCAGAATAATTTGGGTACAGAGGTGCTTTTGAGAACGGCATACCACCATCATAACAATGACTCGTCAAATCATACACTTCAATTGCATGAGGACATTCTAAGAGAAAGCATCCTATATTTGGAGGCTCTTGGGAGAGGAATATACCCAAAAATGAGCTCTCCAATAATAATATTTATTAGGAAACTATACAAAATACAGCTTATGATTATTTTTATGGTATTCTATGTTGATAGACCCTTTCCATGTTAGAGGAAGGAGATGAAACATTACTAGGACCACGTCTCATATAAGAGACTTCTATGCATGTCCTGTTGATCCTTAAGCTGATGGATACTACAAAGGCTTAATTGAAATCTTATGATGATCATCATTGATAACCTTTGGAGTTCATGGTTGGGGATCATGTCTTTTTTCATATCTCATTGAGGTTGGGACACAAATGGATTAGGACACATGGTAATATCTTACCATGATATGCCAGGCCATTCATGATTCTTGAGAGATTCTGACGGATATCCTATTAGTTTAAGTTACCTTTAAGGTAGTGGGCCATGCACAATGTCTCACATGTATCTTAGCTATTCCGTTATCATTTATATGCATCATACACTCTACATCCTGATGTGTTGGGGTTATAGTATTATACATCCTTTGAGGAGCATCCTATTTGTATCACTGACTAGAGCATGATGGTTGTCTGAGGCCAATCAGTTCCTCCAGTATGGGTGCTATGGTAGAATATCCATTTATAGGATGAGTGTTTTGAGTGGTAGGATAAATAAAATTCTTACTGGCCATAGATATTCTTAGGTGATTCTTAACAACCCTTTAGAGGGGTATTTGGGGATGAATTTCTTTGAGTGCAAAAGATTGTATGATACTAGGTTTTCCTATGAGGTATGGATATTTTTTGGTTTAAATGAATACTTATAGCCTAATGTGAGTATCATATATGATCACATGTGTATCGGTGGTTAATAAGAATTTTTAAGATCCCAAATCCTTGATTTAAGAAAAAACAAATATGGTACATGGTTAGGAGAAGCAATACGGGATATGCCATAAAATTACTCAAACCTTGCGAGACTTATATAGAGGGCAGAAAGAGCCCACATGGTTTGATGAAACCATGATGATTGAGGTTCATGAATGTGTGAGGAACATGGAGTTTTTATAATATTCAAAACAAATATTTAGTACATGTTTTGGAAAACCATGTGCACTAACCCTATGAGGCCCCCTTAACAAAATGAATGGTACATAATTGACACACAGTTTGGCCAATAATGCGATGAAACCATATGAACATGTATTTTTAGGAAAAGTGACTATTTTCCCTCAAACGGTTTTACAAACTAAAACCTAATTCATTTCTCTTTCATTGAACAAAAATGAGGAATGTGGAACTCATTTTAATGAAAATTCATAGCCTTTTCCACCATTCTTCCAACCAAACTCAGAATCGATCATTATCGATCTCTTTAGAGTATCATCGGTGAGTAATACATTACTTTTATTTCATTATTCATTCTTCATGGTATCAAAAGAGTTTTTTTTAAGTTCATGATAATATTATATATTTTTAGGATTCTCATCCATTATTCATTTCTTCATTGGATCTGAATCAAATAAGAAACTGATACATGATGGGAACTACTAAACTGTCCTATGGTATGTGGATTATAATATTACCTTATGGTTTATGGATTTATAGATCTAGTTGTCATTGTAACACAATACATAATTTTGGATGGTTCCCAAAAATGAATCCAATAACTAACTTGATTAAACTAGAACCTATTTTGGTTTCCCATGAGTACCTTTGAGATAGTTGAAGGTTTTTTCCCAACCCTAGGCCACCCAAGGGGAGTTCCTTTTTTCCTCTTTTATAACACCAATATGGTGAGTGTTTGATCTTTTCTTGTTAAAGGAATCTATTAATTGGTTGAAATAAATTTAAATGAGATATTAGAGGATTATTTTCTTCTTTAAAATTTTTTACATGATGTGAATGGTTTTAGATATTTAAATGAAAATTGTAAAATGGATTGGAAAAACACATGGTCTGTGATTGTCAAGAATGGTTATTGAATTGAATGATGAATGTTTCCATTTAATGACATGGGTGTGAAATGACATGGGTCATTATTATGGCAGCGGACACCGCATATGAGATTTATCCTTGGGTATTGATTCGAAGGGATGCCTTGGACCTTACTTCCCTAGGATCCAGCTTTTTGGGGATTCTAAATGACATGGTCTATTAAAAAGATCCTTCAACTCCAATTCATGTTTAACCATGTTTCTATTAATATTCTCATGGGGATTGATGTGGAATCCTTGGTTCTCAACGCCATTGATCTAGAATTATGGGGTCTGATGCTCATAATTATACGACTCCTCCATGTAAATTGTGACATGCTAAATTATATGGTGTGGATGTGTGTGAGATGATATACTGGTTATATAGAGCGGTCATGAATGATTTGACATATTGGATGTATGGCATGGACATGGTGTTTACTTTTATTACTTACATTTTCCTTTTTATATGATCATGAACAATGTTTTTTAAGAAGACTTGTTGGGATATAGAAGTTCAGATTAATTGATTTACTTATTCCATGGGCACTTGTTACATTTTCTAAACATGTATTATACTTCACACAATTCTTAGAATTTATTTCACAACCTGGATTGTTATAGACACCGTTGTTGGTGGCCTACTAGGATTTTATCTCACATCCTATATCAATCAACATTGGGTACCATAAAAGTCTGTATAGATGCATTCAGGGACTGGGTAAATGACCCACGATTTGATTCTTGACTTTATACCATTCTTAGGAGCGGGGGATCACAATACCGCGATGAGGCTTGAGATTATATCTGAATATAGTTCTTTTGGGTCTTTTTTGGTATTTTTATACATGTATTATACTAGTTCCTGTAAACCTATTCATTCTAAATTATTGATATTTTCATTTTTTGTATATATATTTATTTGTATTTTTGTCTCTTCATCAGTTATTATTGTCCTTCTACTAAGATGGGTTATTGGTTTAGTGGTCTTAGTTCCTATTCATGTTTCTTATTCATTGTAATATTGCTTTATCTATTTGACTGATATGATTTTTTACTATTTTAAATGATGAAAATCAGTCACAGTATCCCTATATACATACCCTATTCTGTTTATACTAGTTATCATCCTCTGGCATTTGGGGTGTTGTGCTTGATGACATGTGGCTAACTGGGCTTGGGGAACTGTTTAGTGGCATCTAAGTCTAGGATTTCACAAAAACAATGCCCAATGTCGCAGTAGTTGGGATTTCATGCTCCGTATTATATCAAGAAGGTCATCATGCATGTATTTTACTGTACGTTTCTTCATGTCTTAATGTCATTGTAAGGGTATTCATGCACAAAATCATAACCATTAGCATCACAAAGGATTGTAGCATGATCATAATGGTTACCATGCCCACTATCATAATCATAAGGGTCTCCATTCCTAGTAGCATTATGATAAGGGTCTCCCTACCCAATTTAAAAATCATAAGAGTTTTCATGCCCAGTATCGTATCATAAGGGTATCCATGCCCTTATATCATAATTTATAAGGGTCTCTATAAATGTGTGTATATATATATAAATAGAATAAGGGATTCCATTCTCATATAACATTTTGAAACAGGGTTGTTGTGATGAAATTATAACAAAAGGGTCTCCAAACATGATTATATAAATTATAAATAGTCAGGTCTTCAATCAGATCCTACAGTTTATTCATAACATGTTAACATTTAACAATAACAAGGGAATGACCATTGTTCAATTTAATTAGGTTATGTGGTCATATAACTCACCTCCATTCTATTCCTATTCAATAGATAAGTATTTTATTCATGCTATACCACTACATTCATAAATTATTGATTACGATAACCCCATTGAATAGAATTTCCAAACAAGCATAATAAGATTTTTGGAAATATGACTACGAAAGACAATTTGTAATACAAATGGAATACCCATATGGGTGTAATTCATTGGTTTTAATGACCAAATAGGAGACATGGTAGCTAATAAGGTCATTAGGTTCCTAAATAGGTAAAATAATTTATTGAAGGTTCAATTAAGGGGGAAAACATGGTGAAATTGGTGGGAAGTACATAATTAAAATTACAAAGCAAAATGATTTTTATAGATAAATACTAAAACAACTGTCTTATTTCTGTAGAAGATACCCCCAAAAATTATTAGCCATAAGTTTTTTCCAAATATAGAACAAGTGACAAAAATACATGAACACCATGAAAATAGGGAATATAAGCCAACACCTAAATAAGTTTGTCGAGAGAAATACTAACAAAAAAGGGTGCAAGATCATTAAAATTCATACCATTGTTTATCCATTGATATGAATAGATATTAAATTAGATTCCATATCGAAAAATATATAGATCATAGGTGTAGAGTTGGATGAACACAAATGTGATAAAATAGGGCCATTGTCTGATAGAATGGATAAAATAAAAGGAGGGATTAACATATAAGTCATTAAGGAGAAAATGGTAATTTTTCCCAAGATTTATGGGACTCAAGGTTTTCCTTAAGAGTTGTTCAGATAGATCTACAACCATTATCGGACCACTTTTCATGGAAAGGTGGCATGGTTTTTTCACACTATTTGAGAAACGATGGGCCAACCATGCCATATGCATCTACTAAAAAATGGGGACATTTGGCATGGGTTTTTATAATTGGTCGCATAGTTTGGGAAACCCGTACACCCTTCTATGACCTATAAAATTCCTCACATGGTTAGAAGAAACTATTTAGGCTGGGATTTACAATTTTTAATAACCACACAACATAGTAATTTAATCAAAAAATCAATGCTTCATGCTATGGGCTTTGGAAAATTCCAAGACACTCATGTTTCCTCCACAACCTCACTAGGAATTTATATTAAGTCAAAACCAAAAACATAGACTGAAAAATAAAGGATCTATACTTAATATAAATATTTGGTTCTAACAATAGCTTTAGTCATAGCGGTTCAATGGAGAGTTTCCATTTATATCCATATGTCCCTTTGATGTCCATTTTGGAAGTATACCACTAAATTTACACATACTTCATCTTCACCAATAAGATATTTCTTCCTCAAGTCAACAACTGCTTATTTTTATTACAGAATTTCCTTAAGAATACAATAAATATCAAGTAATTCAACAACTCAACATCCTATAAATTCTCAACATGTTCCCTTAGCTATCTATTTCAATACCATAGTTTAGAATACCCAGACTTTTCATTACATAATTATTACATCATTTTTATGATAAACAACATATTACTGAAACAATATATGATCTAAAGGTCTAGAATCATTAGTAAATTAGGCTCATAAAACAATTTTCCAAAATAAAATTTAATCATAATTAAATTCCTTTATTAGTGGATATCAAATTCTTATTTAGTGTAAGTAATCAATTGAGGATATACATCAATGAAAATGGTGATCTAAATTCCCAGTAAGGGGAGTAACAACATGGAATGAATAAAGGATATGAATCATAGTATATGGGTGAGCTTAATAAAAAACATCATATCATAAGAATAAGATCATAATTATAATCATGAGTGAATAATTTGACAATGTCATCTAATGTGTAATATGAATAAAATGAAACAACATGTCAGAATTGTCAAATACCACACATAGTTCTGAAAAAAATAGCATCATGTTCCGGAATAAAATATTTTCCTAAATCATAACATCACCATTATGAGAAAATATAGCATATTTTTCAAAAATATTCATCATTATCTCAAGAGATAATACATTGTACCAAATGAATTTGAGGGATATGTAATTATAGGACCACTCATCACAACATAAATACTCATAATCATGAATTCCACATAGAATATATACAAATCATATTCATTAAAGAATCCCATGGACGAGAATTAGTTTCATAAGGATTTAATAAATCACACTTTAATGAATAATATTTGAAATTATACTTCATCATAAAACATCACTATTCTTTAGTGGAGAAGAAACATTTCAAGAGGATTAAAATATGATTTTTTGGAAATTAAAGTATCATTCAAAGAGAATTGCAACAGAAACATTTTTAAATGGGAGGAACATGTATATCAAAGAAATAAAAGGGAAAATTCATTTTTAGTACAAAATAAAACCATTTATACTTTTAAAGATAGGATAACTCCAAGGATGGGATTGGGTTCGTGAATTGCCTTACCTTAATTCTTGAATTTTTTCACCTCATTTCAAAATTCTAAATAATAAACAACGTATAGTTAAAAAATTGTTCCTGAAATGAATTATGTTCCTTTTTTACACTATTGATTCATTATTATTATTACATTCTATTTTATAACAATCATTTTTAAATGATAACTATTTTCATATCATGTTTTCATTAAATTTACATCTTTTGTCTCGGTGTCACCATTTATAATTCATGGTCATTTATGCAGTAGTGAAAATTTATCTGAAATATTAAAATAAATATATTTACACAAAAATATATAATTAATAAATTATTATATCCATACATAGGGTTGGTGATATGAAAAGGATTAGAATCTTTTTGATTTGTGGAAAACTGGCCTTTAATGAGACATTATTGAAAGAGAGGGAAAGAGATGTTATATATATATATATATCATTAAGTTTATACATCTAATAATTTAAAATCATTGTTATAGTGTTAAAATTATTTATAATTAATATTATATTATTATTTTATTATGGTGGTGAAAAAAGAAAAAGAGTAAGAAAAAAGTGAAAATTTGAATGAAACATACTCTTTCCTCGATGTAGCTTCAATTGTATGATAGAAGAACTACCTTGATGGCTCGAGTTTTATTAATCTAGAATTTCCCTAAGGATTTTATGGGGATGAATAGAGGGGATTTAGGTATATTGTTCCCTATTATGCGAGGGAAGAGTAGTTTTCCCAGGGGAGTGAGAGGGGTTATTTATAAATAAGTGGAGGGGGTATTTTTAGTATAAGATATTCAATAAAATACCATATTAAAGGTAAAACTTGTAATCGTTAATTTTTTAAAATATAACTAAAATACCCATATGATATGATTGTTTTATGATTTTAAACCTTTTTATAATTTGAATTTGATAATTTATCAAAAAAATAAAGTTGAATAAAATTAAATATCGTTATTTTGGGGAAACACTTTTGACCCAAGAATTTGTAAAATCATTTTTAGGTTTTTAATATATTTTATGTATATTTAAGGTACTAATTAATGAAACTAAATATTTTTTGTACAAACCCAAAGTTATAAAAATTAGTAGGTCTTTATTACATCAAGAATAATGTAAGTAATGATTCGTCAATTATGAAAAATAGTTTTTTAATTATTCACCTGAAAATTTATGTATTTTAGAAAATTTCCAAAAAATCACTCTTGGAAAATCTCAATATGCTGATACAAAAAATAGACATTCATTTTTTCAAAATAATATTCTGTTATAGGGAATATTAATTTCTAATTTAAATATTATGATTTTTATGAAATACATTAAAATACAGTTTATTAAAAATGCGCATATAGTTTATTTTCATTTTTAGTATTTATATTTTTTATTATATTTAATATTTTTATTTTTTGTAAATTAATCATAATAAATATTATCTATATTACATTATACTATTTTGCAGTCAAATTACTATTCCAATGGTAATGTTTCTATTTCCAATGGTAAGGTTACTATTCTAACTGTCACATTACTATTCCAACAATCATATTACCTCCTATAAATACTATTTCATTATTTAAATAATAATTCACTAAGATTTATCTTATTGTTCAATATTATCATGTTTTAAAAATGCAGATTATGTAACACCCCGAGGTTCCATGATACGCTTCTTATTCAATAATGCAATAGCTTGCATTGTACGCAACTTCGAGTTCTAAAACAACGCGACTAATCAAAGTAGCCGTTATGAATAGTAATAACCACTTTTTAAAATTATAGAAATTTTATATTTCAAAATGGACTTCATTTTTGGATTCGGAATATCGAAATGAGCCTATGTTGAATTTTTGGTATTTTTCTGAGAACTTCTAATTTTTTATGAATAGTGAAAAATACTTAAAAACAACTTTTTTAATAAAAATAATTTATAGTGATGAATTATAATATTTATTGGTTTTAAAGTATAATTAGAATATATTTTTACCATTTTATCCAATGGTGGTCATTAGAATTAATTTAACATTGAAATTGGACATAAACAATTGCCAATCTTTTGAAATAAATTGTTTCTTAAAACACGCTATTTGTTGTAACAGCGGGAATTAATAATAAAATTAATTAATGCAACTTATATGTTTGGAATTTTGTAAAATAGACATCATTTTTGAATTCGGAATATCAATTATAGCTTAGGGTGAAATTTTGGCATTGTTCTGAAAAACATCAATTTTTGATGAATAGTGAAACCACTAAGTGATAGTTAAATAACTGATTTTTCTTTTAAATGAAATATTACCACTTATGTGATTTGATTTTTAAAAATCCGACATACATGGTTGTCATTAAGAAGTAAAATGTGGTTCAATGAGATTAAAATAATTTTTTTGGTGAATAGTAACTTTTAAGCTCTTAATCGCGATTAGAGGTAATTAGTGTAGTTTAAGGTACAAATAATGTTTTAATAATATGAGATGAGCATGAAACTTGTCCTACTCCTATTGGATGAGTCATGGCCGACCAAGACAACCCATTGGTCAACTTGGGGACCCCATGGAGCCACTTTAGTTGGAAAATGACATTAATATATATTTATTTAATGTTAAAATTAAATAGACACAAACATTAGTTATTTTACTAAAACAGTTTTTAAGTGGGGTTACACAAGTCCAAATTTTGATTATAAATATTAATTAGAAAGATAAAAAGATTTCCTACATCATAGTATTTGTTTTATAATTTATAGACATTAAATAAATAAAATTATTTATGACATCATTATGATGCAGTGATGACCTCATTATTTAACGATTTAAATAAAATGAGAAGATAATGCAAACTCCAAGGCTTACACTTGTCCAAAGCCTATTGGATGAGTATATTTCGAACCCTTCTCATCTTATCCTCTAATTATATAAGTGTGGGACCTCTAAAATCCGAAACTCATTTTATAATAAAGTGACTTTTCTTTACTTTCCAAGAGTGCCCCTCCTCTCCTCTTATAAAAGGCCCCCACCTCTACCACCTTATTCACACTTCCAAGCCTTTTGGTTCGGCCAACCTCTGCCCAAATACTCTCCCAAATTCCCCCTCTTACTCCTAGAAGCCTTACATTGGGCAGAACTCTTCCCAATGAAGCCTTTGGCTCAAATAAAAAAGAGTTACCCGATTTTGAGGTAATGTCTTTTCTAATGTTGTTTTGTTTTATTTTTCTTCTACAACCCCCTAAAATCATTTTATTCATTTCTTTTGTAAAAACACCAGTATCCTAAATATACTAGGATGTTTTTATAAGAAGTATTCGAGCTGCACTTACACACACCTACATCTAATGGTTAAAGAACATACGGTTTCTGTGGATGGAGAATTTCTGCCTCACGAAACGATGATTGTTCAACACTCATATAACACCTTCAAAGGTGGCCATTAAGATGTCACTATTTTTATATATGATATATAATATGTTTATGTTTTACTTATGCTTCTGTATTTCTCATTTATGGCATACTTTATGATTTCCATTATGGGTAAAACGCGATAATTTCATTTTAGGAAGTGCGGACTACCGCCCCCTCAAAGTGATTTGAATCGTTAATTCCATATTTGGGATGTATAAAGGATGGAGTAAAAGGTATTATACACTATATTATACTTTAATTATATTATAAATTTTTATCATTATGATTTCATTCCATTAAATACGAAATAGAAATGAAAGTAGCGTTCATGCGTACGTACGGCTTACCGTCTCCATGAAAGGTGCATTTCATTTCTTACCTCTAAATGTTACGTGACATTATGAATGAATGTATATACTGTATATATATGATATATATGACATCTAAATCATGAATATAATTCTGGATATAATGGATATTCTACCACATGAACAACTTGTAATTATAAGAAGTTTATTATTGACTCAAGTACCAAAGATCGACAAAACGACCGTTATTAACTTAAATAATTACATAATGTTCATAACATTGTAATAAGTGATAAAAAAGGATAATGAAATTGAAAATGGTTCTTAATAAGGTAGGTATTAACTCTAGTTTATTATTCAGGAGGTTAAAGAACGGTTGAGTCAAGTCAGACACAAGGTAAGGGAATTTCTTAACCCAACTTCCATTCTTTGGGTTAATCTCCTACTTTCAAATTATGTCATGATATTATTATGTCCTATTTTGTATTTTTACTTTCTTTATGTGTACCTATAGTTAATACACATAATAGATCTATTTTATTTTAAAAATGATCTTTTAAGGACTTCATCTCAATCCCCTTTCATTGAGGCATATTTCGTTTTATACACAACTTTCTTTTATATGGTGTATAAACCCCTTTAACTTTTACGTTTATTCAAAAGGAATATTTTTTATACAAAGCGTTTTGCTAAACGACAAAAGGGAATGTTTTTCTTTCCGTACTTATGCGGCGACAACGACTTCTCCGCCGCTGTGACCATTATTTGAGTTTCGGCTTCCTCTACATGCCATTATTTTTTTTAATGAAAAATAAATACAAAGTTTTAACTTTCTTTTATTTTGGTATTGAGAACGGTTTTGAAAGCATTTTTATCAATGTGTTGTATTGATATCTTGTGATTGAAATGTGGAAATGTTATGTTTCCTTTATGCATGTTTTATGTGATACGATTATGTTATGGTTTATGATATGTTTAAACCTATTCATATGAGGAATGTATTGGACTTAATAAGTGATGGGTGGAGCCCGCTATAGCTCCTCGATGCATCGGTAGGTCTCATGAGACAACTAGACGTGGAATTGGCCGAGGCCCTTTCCCAATTTGATTTATGGTTTTGGCCGAGGCCTTAATCATTTTAGACGTCTTGGCCGAGGCCTTGACAAAATGCTTCAGAATGTCCGGCATTATACATTCCCTCATTATGAAAGTGGTTATTGATATTGCATGTGATTATTCGACCAGTAGAATATCCATGTGAAGAAGTGAATGGCATTATCTCATTTTACTTTTGCCATATTATATTGAAGTTCAAGTTTAAAAGGATTTTGTTTTAGTTATAAATTGCCTTAAATGTTAATGTTTATTTATGAAAGCTTCCGCTATATTGTTAACATTACTGAGCATCTGAGCTCACCCCTTTCAATGTTTTAATATTTTCCAGGATGTGAAGAAGTATTTTATGAATGACCTGCAGGGATAGTCTGAAGAGGATATAAGTGTGGACTATGGAGACTATGTTATTGTAGTTTTTCACTTTATGATGTAATGTAACGTTTACGAATGTATCTAGTGTTTCCAAGGCTACTAAACTAATCGGTATTTCGAGACTTGATCTTTTGTGATCATGCCAATGTTACGAAGTAATGCACCGACTCTGGGTAGCCGGGGTCGGGGCGTTACAGTTGGTATCAGAGGCAGTTTAGTACTAACCTTGGAAGCTAGATTTAGATAAACTCTGATTAGAGCACATAGCCCAAAAGATAGACTTTGAGGATTAGTATAGAAGAACTTCCTAGAATTTTGGTATTGTAGAGATGTTGTGAGTTTTCCGAGCAATACATCCCTGTCTGGATACGAGCAGGTAGAGGCGGCTCTGGCACAGATGTACCTAGGGGTAAAACCCGAAAACACCACTTTGAGCTAGACTCGAACGGGAACTGTTGCACAACAACGGGCCTTGATGCACTCTTGGTTACGACACTCCCGGGGGATATGCTTAGGATAATTCTTGTTTTCTTTACAAACCACTATGAACGGTTATGAGTATATACTTCCTCAAAGAAAACCTTTTTATGATTATGGATTATATCCATAAATAGTTCAATTTATGTTAAGTGTTTTATAAGTATGGGATTATGTATTTTGATTCATAAACTAACCTTGTTTATGCCATTTTATAGAAATGGTGCCCAGTAGAAGGAATGTGAACTCCAGCAATATGTATGATCCAAAGAGTTAGAAGGATCATATCATTCATGGTATTAAGCCAACATTTCGAAGGGAAATAGTCTCCCATGTGTTTTCAACATATGAAGAAATAGTATCATGTGTTAATAAGATAAGTAAAGAATTCTCTGAGTCCTATGGCTTTGAAGCGAAGCAAGAGACGAAAGGGATGGAAGAGAGAATGATGGATAAAGGGATGAGGGGAAAGAAGAATTTTCCAATATGTAGTAATTGTGGGAAGAAACATCATGGAACTTGCCTAAAGGGAATGGGAGTTTGTTATAAGTGTAGAGAAAAAGAACACAAAGTGCGTGACTACAAGGGTAATAAAATGGTTTCAAATGTACAATGCTTCTTCTGCAAGGATTGGGGACACTACGCAAACCAATGTCCAAATCATCAGAGTATGCCCCAAATGATGTTATTGGATAATAATCAAGTTATGATACTACCACAGATGAGGAGTAATGATTAGAGTTCTTATGTTGTTATTAATGAATTTTTTAATTTGAGTGTTGTATCAATGACATACTGGTTATAATAATTATGGAGTATATAAGGATTGTACTGCAGTACTATTTCATCAAGGACTTGAGATTGTGTGGAACCAAGAAAAGTGACTCCACAGTAGGTTAAATTTTTGGAAAATATATGGTTGAGAGAAAGATAAACCATAATATGGTTCTGATACCGAGATAGTGATTTTGGAATAAGACGTGATTGATTTGGATAAATTATATTGGATATTCTTAACTTCCTTGAAACTGATTGATGATTTGTATACATTTTTTTGATAGGAGGAGTATATCTAGTATTCTATAAGGAATAAGGGATCATGGTAATTCAGTATGTTTAAAAATAATACATGATGAAGGTTTTCACATGTTGTTACATGGAAAAAAGGATCTTCATTATGTTTACCTTCCTTATAAAATTTGGACTGTGAGTTGGACAGAAGTATTTTGGATAACTATAAAGGTTGGAATGGATTAAGTTGATCTTTGGATAGTATTGTTTAAGGTTAAAAAAAATAATGAAGATTATTTTTGGAATATTATAATACTATAGTTTTAGGAAAAGGACAACCTGCAGGGTGGGGCATAACCTGACGCGTCGGACAAAGCTGCAGGAATCGAACCCACAACCATAGTACGACAGGCCTTTATTTCCTACCACTAGCCTACAGGAAGTCCCTGGTTATTACAAAATAGTTTTATTAATCTAAATGGTATGTGTTAACATTTTGAACCTTATACAATTAGGATAAATAGAATATTTTTGAGTTCCGTTACCATTTGGAGTAAAAGTTGGGTTTGTGGTAAAAATTTATTAACGAATGAAAGTATACATTACAAGTATGTATATTCCCTTACGTTCTTAGTAAATATCCTAAATAAATTCCTCAACATTATAAAAGGTAACTTAAAACAAAAATGTTGTCGGTTAACTTTTCCAACTGGGGATTCAATGACCGTTTAACCAATCACAAGTTTGTGATTTTCTTGTGGTTAAACTTTCTCCTAATCCTGTTTTCTATAACTCTCCATCAGACCTTGATGGTTTGTTTCTCCTCCATATCCATATTTTCATAGAATCCTAGAATGGGCTATATCGGGTGACCTTTGTACTTATCTTGCTTTCTTTTAATGTTATATATTTATTAACCTTATTTCCGATGTGGGTTTTCCTCAAAGGTATTTTCTCTTTTCAAAGTTTTATTTTCAAAGAAAAATTTCAAATTGCAAGGACGCAATTTATTGATGGAGGGGAGAATGTAACACCCCGATCTTCCCTGATACGCTTCTCATTCAATAATGCAATAGCTTGCATTGAACGCAACTTCGAGTTCTAAAACAACGCGACTAATCAAATTAGCCGTTATGAATAGTAATAACCACTTTTTAAAATTATAGAAATTTTATATTTCAAAATGGACTTCATTTTTGGATTCGGAATATCGAAATTAGCCTATGTTGAATTTTTGGTATTTTTCTGAGAACTTCTAATTTTTTTATGAATAGTGAAAAATACTTAAAAACAACTTTTTTAATAAAAATAATTTATAGTGATGAATTATACAATTTAGTGGTTTTAATGTATAATTAGAATATATTTTTAACATTTTTTCCAATGGTGGTCCTTAGAATTAATTTAACATTGAAATTGGACATAAACAATTGCCAATCTTTTGATATAAATTGTTTCTTAAAACACGCTATTTGTTGTAACAAAGGGAATTAATAATAAAATTAATTAATGCAACTTATATTTTTGGAATTTTGTAAAATAGAAATCATTTTTGAATTCGGAATATCAATTATAGCTTAGGGTGAAATTTTGGCATTGTTCTGAAAAACTTCAATTTTTGATGAATAGTGAAACCACTAAGTGATAGTTAAATAACTGATTTTTCGTTTAAATGAAATATTACCACTTCTGTGATTTGATTTTCAAAAATCCAACATACATGGTTGTCATTAAGAAGTAAAATGTGGTTCAATGAGATTAAAATAATTTTTTTGGTGAATAGTAACTTTTAAGTTCTTAATCGCGATTAGAGGTAATTAGTGTAGTTTAAGGTACAAATAATGTTTTAATAATATGAGATGAGAATGACACTTGTCCTACTCCTATTGGATGAGTCATGGCCCACCAAGACAACCCATGGGTCAACATGGGGACCCCATGGAGCCACTTTAGTTGGAAAATGACATTAATATATATTTATTTAATGTTAAAATTAAATAGACACAAACATGAGTTATTTTACTAAAACAGTTTTTAAGTGGGGTTACACAAGTCCAACTTTTGATTATAAATATTAATTAGAAAGATAAAAAGATTTCCTACATCATAATAGTTTTTTTATAATTTATAGACATTAAATAAATTAAATTATTTATGACATCATTATGATGCAGTGATGACCTCATTATTTAACGATTTAAATAAAATGAGAAGATAATGCAAAATCCAAGGCTTAAACTTGTCCAAAGCCTATTGGATGAGTATATTTCGAACCCTTATCATCTTATCCTCGAATTATATAAGTGTGTGACCTCTAAAATCCGAAACTCATTTTATAATAAAGTGACTTTTCTTTACTTTCCAAGAGTGCCCCTCCTCTCCTCTTATAAAAGGCCCCCACCTCTACCACCTTATTCACACTTCCAAGCCTTTTGGTTCGGCCAACCTCTGCCCAAATACTCTCCCAACTTCCCCCTCTTACTCCTAGAAGCCTTACTTTGGGCAGAACTCTTCCCAAGGAAGCCTTTGGCTCAAATCAAAAAGAGTTACCCGATTTTGAGGTAATGTCTTTTCTAATGTTGTTTTGTTTTATTTTTCTTCTACAACCCCCTAAACTCTTTTTATTCATTTCTTTTGTAACAACACCAGTATCCTCAATATACTAGGATGTTGTTATAATAATTATTCGATCTGCACTTACACACACCTACATCTAATGGTTAAAGAACATACGGTTTCTGTGGATAGAGAATTTCTGCCTCACGAAACGATGATTGTTCAACACTCATATAACACCTTCAAAGGTGGCCATTAAGATGTCACTATTTTTATATATGATATATAATATGTTTATGTTTTACTTATGCTTCTGTATTTCTCATTTATGGCATACTTTATGATTTCCATTATGGGTAAAACGCGATAATTTCATTTTAGGAAGTGCAGACTACCGCCCCCTCAAAGTGATTTGAATCGTTAATGCCATATGTGGGATGTATAAAGGATGGAGTAAATGGTATTATACACTATATTATACTGTAATTATATTATAAATTTATGTCATTATGATTTCATTCGATTAAATACGAAATAGAAATGAAAGTAGCGTTCATGCGTACGTACAACTTACCGTCTCCATGAACGGTGCATTTCATTTCTTACCTCTAAATGTTACGTGAAATTATGAATGAATGTATATAATGTATATATATGATATATATGACATATAATCATGACTATAATTCTGGATATAATGGATATTCTACCACATGAACAACTTGTAATTATAAGAAGTTTATTGTTGACTCAAGTACCAAAGATCGACAAAACGACCGTTATTAACTTAAATAATTACATAATGTTCATAACATTGTAATAAGTGATAAAAAAGGATAATTAAATTGAAAATGGTTCTTAATAAGGTAGGTATTAACTCTAGTTTATTATTCAGGAGGTTAAAGAACGGTTGAGTCAAGTCGGACACAAGGTAAGGGAATTTCTTAACCCAACTTCCATTCTTTGGGTTAATCTCCTACTTTCAAATTATGTCATGATATTATTATGTCCTATTTTGTATTTTTACTTTCTTTATGTGTACCTATAGTGAATACACATAATAGATCTATTTTATTTAAAAACGATCTTTTAAGGACTTCATCTCAATCCCCTTTCATTGAGACATATTTGGTTTTATACACAACTTTCTTTTATACGGTGTATAAACCCCTTTAACTTTTACGTTTATTCAAAAGGAATCTTTTTTATACAAAGCGTTTTGCTAAAGGACAAAAGGTAATGTTTTTCTTTCCGTACTTATGCGGCGACAACGACTTCTCTGCCGCCGTGACCATTATTTGAGTTTCGGCTTCCTCTACAAGCCATCATTTTTTTAATGAAAAATAAATACAAAGTTTTAACTTTCTTTTATTTTGGTATTGAGAACGGTTTTGAAAGCGTTTTTATCAATGTGTTGTATTGATATCTTGTGATTGAAATGTGGAAATGTTATGTTTCCTTTATGCATGTTTTATGTGATACGATTATGTTATGGTTTATGATATGTTTAAACCTATTCATATGAGGAATGTATTGGACTTAATAAGTGATGGGTGGATCCCGCTATAGCTCCTCGATGCATCGGTAGGTCTCATGAGACAACTAGGCGTGGAATTGGCCGAGGCCCTTTCCCAATTTGATTTATGGTTTTGGCCGAGGCCTTAATCATTTTAGACATCTTGGCCGAGGCCTTGACAAAATGTTTCAGAATGTCCGGCATTATACATTCCCTCATTATGAAAGTGGTTATTGATATTGCATGTTATTATTCGACCAGTAGAATATCCATGTGAAGAATTGAATGGCATTATCTCATTTTACTTTTGCCATATTATGTTGAAGTTCAAGTTTAAAATGATTTTGTTTTTGTTATACATTTCCTTAAATGTTAATGTTTATTTATGAAAGCTTCCGCTATATTGTTAACCTTACTGAGCATCTGAGCTCACCCTTTTCAATGTTTTAATATTTTCCAGGATGTGAAGAAGTATTTTATGAATGACCTGCAGGGATAGTCCGAAGAGGATAGAAGTGTGGACTATGGAGACTATGTTATTTTAGTTTTTCACTTTATGATGTAATGTAACGTTTACGAATGTATCTAGTGTTTCCAAGGCTACTAAACTAATCGGTCTTTCGAGACTTGATCTTTTGTGATCATGCCAATGTTACGAAGTAATGCACCGACTCTGGGTAGCTGGGGTCGGGGCGTTACAGTTGGTATCAGAGGCAGTTTAGTACTAACCTTGGAAGCTAGATTTAGATAAACTCTGATTAGAGCACATAGCCCGAAGATAGACTTTGAGGATTAGTATAGAAGAACTTCCTAGAATTTTGGTATTGTAGAGATGTTGTGAGTTTTCCGAGAAATACATCCCTGTCTGGATACGAGCAAGTAGAGGCGGCTCTGGCACAGATGTACCTAGGGGTAAAACCCGAAAACACCACTTTGAGCTAGACTCGAACGGGAACTGGTGCACGACAACGGGCCTTGCTGCACTCTTGGTTACGACACTCCCGGGGGATATGCTTAGGATAATTCTCGTTTTCTTTACAAACCACTATGAACGGTTATGAGTATATACTTCCTCAATGAAAACCTTTTTATGATTATGGATTATATCCATAAATAGTTCAATTTATGTTAAGTGTTTTATAAGTATGGGATTATGTATTTTGATTCATAAACTAACCTAGTTTATGCCATTGTATAGAAATGGTGCCCAGTAGAAGGAATGTGAACTCCAGCAATATGTATGATCCAAAGAGTTAGAAAGATCGTATCTTTCACGGTATTAAGCCAACATTTCGAAGGGAAATAGTCTCCCATGTGTTCTCAACATATGAAGAAATAGTATCATGTGTTAATAAGATAAGTAAAGAATTCTCTGAGTCCTATGGCTTTGAAGCGAAGCAAGAGACGAAAGGGATGGAAGAGAGAATGATGGATAAAGGGATGAGGGGAAAGAAGAATTTTCCAATATGTGGTAATTGTGGGAAGAAACATCATGGAACTTGCCTAAAGGGAATGGGAGTTTGTTATAAGTGTAGAGAAAAATGACACAAAGTGCGTGACTGCAAGGGTAAGAAAATGGTTTCAAATGTACAATGCTTCTTCTGCAAGGATTGGGGACACTATGCAAACCAATGTCCAAATCATCAGAGTATGCCCCAAATGATGTTATTGGATAATAATCAAGTTATGATACTACCACAGATGAGGAGTAATGATTAGAGTTCTTATGTTTTTATTAATGAATTTTGTAATTTGAGTGTTGTATCAATGATGTACTGGTTATAATAATTATGGAGTATATAAGGATTTTACTGCAGTACTATTTCATCAAGGACTTGAGATTGTGTGGAACCAAGAAAAGTGACTCCACAGTAGGTTAAATTTTTGGAAAATATATGGTTGAGAGAAAGATAAACCATAATATGGTTCTGATACCGAGATAGTGATTTTGGAATAAGACGTGATTGATTTGGATAAATTATATTGGATATTCTTAACTTCCTTGAAACTGATTGATGATTTGTATACATTTTTTTTGATAGGAGGAGTATATCTTGTATTCTATAAGGAATAAGGGATCATGGTAATTCAGTATGTTTAAAAATAATACATGATGAAGGTGTTCACATGTTGTTACATGGAAAAAAGGATCTTCATTATGTTTACCTTCCTTATAAAATTTGGACTGTGAGTTGGACAGAAGTATTTTGGATATCTCTAAAGGTTGGAATGGATTAAGTTGATCTTTGGATAGTATTGTTTAAGGTTAAAAATAATAATGAAGATTATTTTTGGAATATTATAATACTATAGTTTTAGGAAAAGGACAACCTGCAGGGTGGGGCATAACCTGACGCGTCGGACAAAGCTGCAGGAATCGAACCCACAACCATAGTACGACATGCCTTTATTTCCTACCACTAGCCTATAGGAAGTCCCTAGTTATTAAAAAATAGTTTTACTAATCTAAATGGTATGTGTTAACATTTTGAACCCTATACAATTAGGATAAATAGAATATTTTTGAGTTCCGTTACCATTTGGAGTAAAAGTTGGGTTTGTGGTAAAAATTTATTAACGAATGAAAGTATACATAAAAAGTATGTATATTCCCTTACGTTCTTAGTAAATATCCTAAATAAATTCCTCAACATTATAAAAGGTAACTTAAACCAAAAATTTTGTCGGTTAACGTTTCCAACTGGGGATTCAATGACCGTTTAACCAATCACAAGTTTGTGATTTTCTTGTGGTTAAACTTTCTCCTAATCATGTTTTCTATAACTCTCCATCAGACCTTGATGATTTGTTTCTCCTCCATATCCATATTTTCATAGAATCCTAGAATGGGCTATATCGGGTGACCTTTGTACTTATCTTGCTTTCTTTTAATGTTATATATTTATTAACCTTATTTCCGATGTGGGATTTCCTCAAAGGTATTTTCTCTTTTCAAAGTTTTATTTTCAAAGAAAAATTTCAAATTGCGAGGACGCAATTTATTGAAGGAGGGGAGAATGTAACACCCCGAGCTTCCATGATACGCTTCTCATTCAATAATGCAATAGCTTGCATTGTACGCAACTTCGAGTTCTAAAACAATGCGACTAATCAAAGTAGCCGTTATGAATAGTAATAACCACTTTTTAAAATTATAGAAATTTTATATTTCAAAATGGACTTCATTTTTGAATTTGGAATATCGAAATTAGCCTATGTTGAATTTTTGGTATTTTTCTGAGAACTTCTAATTTTTTTATGAATAGTGAAAAATACTTAAAAACAACTTTTTTAATAAAAAAAAATTATAGTGATGAATTATACTATTTAGTGGTTTTAAAATATAATTAGAATATATTTTTACCATTTTATCCAATGGTGGTCATTAGAATTAATTTAACATTGAAATTGGACATAAACAATTGCCAATCTTTTGATATAAATTGTTTCTTAAAACACGCTATTTGTTGTAATAGCGGGAATTAATAACAAAATTAATTAATGCAACTTATATGTTTGGAATTTTTTAAAATAGACATCATTTTTGAATTCGGAATATCAATTATAGCTTAGGGTGAAATTTTGGCATTGTTCTGAAAAACTTCAATTTTTGATGAATAGTGAAACCACTAAGTGATAGTTAAATAACTGATTTTTCGTTTAAATGAAATATTACCACTTCTTTGATTTTATTTTCAAAAATCCGACATACATGGTTTTCATTAAGAAGTAAAATGTTGTTCAATGAGATTAAAATAATTTCTTTGGTGAATAGTAACTTTTAAGTTCTTAATCGCGATTAGAGGTAATTAGTGTAGTTTAAGGTACAAATAATGTTTTAATAATATGAGATGAGCATGACACTTGTCCTAATCCTATTGGATGAGTCATGGCCGACCAAAACAACCCATGGGTCAACTTGGGGACCCCATGGAGCCACTTTAGTTGGAAAATGACATTAATATATATTTATTTAATGTTAAAATTAAATAGACACAAACATGAGATATTTTACTAAAACAGTTTTTAAGTGGGGTTACACAAGTCCAAATTTTGATTATAAATATTAATTAGAAAGATAAAAATATTTCCTACATCATAGTATTTGTTTTATAATTTATAGACATTAAATAAATTAAATTATTTATGACATCATTATGATGCAGCGATGACCTCATTATTTAACGATTTAAATAAAATGAGAAGATAATGCAAAATCCATGGCTTACACTTGTCCAAAGCCTATTGGATGAGTATATATCGAACCCTTCTCATCTTATCCTCGAATTATTTAAGTGTGGGACCTCTAAAATCTGAAACTCATTTTATAATAAAGTGACTTTTCTTTACTTTCCAAGAGTGCCCCTCCTCTCCTCTTATAAAAGGCCCCCACCTCTACCACCTCATTCACACTTCAAAGCCTTTTGGTTCGGCAAACCTCTGCCCAAACACTCTCCCAACTTCCCCCTCTTACTCCTAGAAGCCTTACTTTGGGAAGAACGCTTCCCAAGGAAGCCTTTGGCTCAAATAAAAAAGAGTTACCCGATTTTGAGGTAATGTCTTTTCTAATGTTGTTTTGTTTTATTTTTCTTCTACAACCCCCTAAACTCTTTTTATTCATTTCTTTTGTAACAACACCAGTATACTAAATATACTAGGATGTTGTTATAAGAAATATTCGAGCTCCACTTACACACACCTACATCTAATGGTTAAAGAACATACGGTTTCTGTGGATGGCGAATTTCTGCCTCACGAAACGATGATTGTTCAACACTCATATAACACCTTCAAAGGTGGCCATTAAGATGTCACTATTTTTATATATGATATATAATATGTTTATGTTTTACTTATGCTTCTGTATTTCTCATTTATGGCATACTTTATGATTTCCATTATGGGTAAAACGCGATAATTTCATTTTAGGAAGTGCGGACTACCGCCCCCTCAAAGTGATTTGAATCGTTAATGCCATATGTGGGATGTATAAAGGATGGAGTAAATGGTATTATACACTATATTATACTGTAATTATATTATAAATTTATATCATTACGATTTCATTCCATTAAATACGAAATAGAAATGAAAGTAGCGTTAATGCGTACGTACGGCTTACCGTGTCCATGAACGGTGCATTTCATTTCTTACCTCTAAATGTTACGTGACATTATGAATGAATGTATATAATGTATATATATGATATATATGACATCTAAATCATGAATATAATTCTGGATATAATGGATATTCTACCACATGAACAACTTGTAATTATAAGAAGTTTATTGTTGACTCAAGTACCAAAGATCGACAAAACGACCGTTATTAACTTAAATAATTACATAATGTTCATAACATTGTAATAATTGATAAAAAAGGATAATGAAATTGAAAATGGTTCTTAATAAGGTAGTTATTAACTCTAGTTTATTATTCAGGAGGTTAAAGAACGGTTGAGTCAAGTCGGACACAAGGTAAGGGAATTTCTTAACCCAACTTGCATTCTTTGGGTTAATCTCCTACTTTCAAATTATGTCATGATATTATTATGTCCTATTTTGTATTTTTACTTTCTTTATGTGTACCTATAGTGAATACACATAATAGATATATTTTATTTTAAAAATGTTCTTTTAAGGACTTCATCTCAATCCCCTTTCATTGAGGCATATTTGGTTTTATACACAACTTTCTTTTATACGGTGTATAAACCCCTTTAACTTTTACGTTTATTCAAAAGGAATCTTTTTTATACAAAGAGTTTTGCTAAACGACAAAAGGGAATGTTTTTCTTTCCGTACATATGCGGCGACAACGACTTCTCCGCCACCGTGACCATTATTTGAGTTTCGGCTTCCTCTACAAGCCATCATTTTTTTTAATGAAAAATAAATAGAAAGTTTTAACTTTCTTTTATTTTGGTATTAAGAACGGTTTTGAAAGCGTTTTTATCAATGTGTTGTATTGATATCTTGTGATTGAAATGTGGAAATGTTATGTTTCCTTTATTCATGTTTTATGTGATACGATTATGTTATGGTTTATGATATGTTTAAACCTATTCATATGAGGAATGTATTGGACTTAATAAGTGACGGGTGGATCCCGCTATAGCTCCTCGATGCATCGGTAGGTCTCATGAGACAACTAGTCGTGGAATTGGCTAAGGCCCTTTCCCAATTTGATTTATGGTTTTGGCCGAGTCCTTAATCATTTTAGACGTCTTGGCCGAGGCCTTGACAAAATGTTTCAGAATGTCCGGCATTATACATTCCCTCATTATGAAAGTGGTTATTGATATTGCATGTGATTATTCGACCAGTATAATATCCATGTGAAGAAGTGAATGGCATTATCTCATTTTACTTTTTCCATATTATGTTGAAGTTCAAGTTTAAAATGATTTTGTTTTAGTTATACATTGCCTTAAATGTTAATGTTTATTTATGAAAGCTTCCGCTATATTGTTAACCTTACTGAGCATCTGAGCTCACCCCTTTCAATGTTTTAATATTTTCCAGGATGTGAAGAAGTATTTTATGAATGACCTGCAGGGATAGTCCGAAGAGGATAGAAGTGTGGACTATGGAGACTATGTTATTGTAGTTTTTCACTTTATGATGTAATGTAACGTTTACGAATGTATCTAGTGTTTCCAAGGCTACTAAACTAATCGGTCTTTCGAGACTTGATCTTTTGTGATCATGCCAATGTTACGAAGTAATGCACCGACTCTGGGTAGCTGGGGTCGGGGCGTTACAGATTAGTTTACTAAAATTCTATTTCTTTTTTATAGTGGTGTTTTTGGGAGGAATGATTCTAATAGACCAAAGTGATCCATATATTCCCATTATATTTTTTATACTTTATATATTTTGACGCATTTTTATAATTTATATTATAATTGTTTTATTTTTAGACTAATGTAATAATTTTCCTTAATGAAATAATGTTTTTTTGGTTTTCTATGTGCTATTCGTGTATAATTCTATATAATATAATATTGCACACCCTTATTCCGAAAAGAAAATATCATTAACAAACACTACGTCATTAAATTTTTCTGCCCTTTTGAAATTTGAACCTCATAATTTCAACACATTTTCTTGGTTGAGAATAAATGATGGTACTTTTGTTTCATTGTTTCCTCTGGTTCGCAAGACACCTCTTCATTATTATAGTTTCTTCATAGCACTCTAACAAGGTGAATTGACTTATTTCCTACAAAAGTTTCTATATGGTCTAATAACATTATTATTTTCTCATAACAAGAGAGATCATTCTATGGTTTTACCACATCTAGATTTAGTATATGTGGGGGATCAGGTATTTAATTCATCAAGAGTGACACATGGAACACATCATGAACATGATCCATTTTTGGTGGAAGTGATAGTTGATATTATACAGCTTGAATGTGATCAAGGATCTCAAAGGGTCCAACGTACCTTAGGTGGAGGTTTACATTATTTCCAAACCACGTGACTCTCATTCATAGAGATATTTAGTGTAAAACGTTTTCTATAATATTAAAATCCATGTCTCTTTGATGGTTATCATCATGACTTCTTCTAAAAATATTAGTAGATTTTTTATTATGTTGGGTGTATTAGGCCCTTGAAGTCAGCTCTTACACAATATCAGGTCCAAGTTGTTTCCATTTACCATATTTATCAAAAAAAAGTTGGAGTTCTACATCGCTTACCATTTATACATTATATGGAACCATTTGAATACTCAAGTGATTGTTGTTGTTGTTTAATAACTATACTAATGGGATATGTTGATCCAATCCTCTGTTAAATTTAATTGAAAAATATCTCACAATGTCCTCATGTTTATTAATATTTATTTCAGATTGGCCAATAGTTTGGGGGTGATAGGCTATACCGAAATTTAGTTCAACAATCAAATCATGTTGAAGACTTCTTCAGAATTTTGAAGTAAACCTTGGTTCTTGATCAGAGGCGATTGAATGTAGTTCCCCATGAAGACTCACTACGTCAATTATATATATCATATAAATTTGTTCAAGTAGGAAATATTCATAAATAGTGTTGAAGTGGGATGTCTTGGTAATTAAATCCAACACAACCCATATCGAATAGTTTCTTTTAGATGTCTTTAGGAGAATAGTGAAAAATTCCATCACATTGTTCTCCCACTGTTCTCCAATTTCCATGTGGGTATGGGTAGTGATTTCATTATACCATGGTATTTGTATCGATATTTTTTTTACTTAATCACATTCGAAGAAATTTGAGTTGTATTCATTGATCCCCTTCTTCATGTTGTCCCACCAAAAGTGTTCTCAATGATCAGAGTACATCGTTGTACGTCTAGGATGGATGGATAAATATAAGAGATCAGAATTATCCTAATACACATTCTTTATCTATGGTGATATAGGGTTGTAATGTCTTATTCCAAGCCTAATATATCCATATTCACCAATATGGAACTCATTTAGCTTCCATTTACAAATTTCAGCTTATTTTGTATCTCTAAAGCTTCAATTTGTGCCTCCTTTATCGTCTCTTGGAAATTAGGGTTTTCCATCATTTGGGAACGATATGATGTTTTACTAACCTTTATTATTTCTGAATATATCCTTTTAATATCCATGAAAATATGTTCTTAATTATTCCACATCATGGATAGAGAAGTAGTTTATATTATGCCAAGGGCATCAAAAACATTCTTCACCTTTCTTGGAAGGTAGTGAATAGAGTAATAATAGTCTTTTATTAGATATAAACATCCTTCTTAAAGTATTTTCAGCTTATTCATTGTGAATATATGCTTTAAGATCTTGTGATCAGCTTATATATCACATGTTCCACCACATAGGCACTATTGGAAAATCATCAGAGTGGATATTATATATGCTAATGCCAACCCTTGTATTTGGTACTTCTACTCATGGATCTTAAACTGTCATGAGGAATATGCTATCAATTTATCATTTTGTATGAGTACGAAACCCACTCCATTATTTGACACAATAATGTACATCAAATACCCATTTCCACATGTTGGTAGTGTCAGTATAGTTGCAGTGATTAGCCTTGTCCTGAGCACCTTGAATATTTCATCACATTATTCTCTCCAGAAACAATTTACACATTTCCTTGATAACAAAGTCAATAAGATTGATAATCATGAAATATTTCTCACAAAACATTGGAAGTAACCAACTAACCTAATAAAACTACTGACTTCTCTAACACTAGTGGGATTGGGAAACTGTTCAATTGCATTTATTTTTTAATTCACCCTAGAAATTCCATCTCGGGTCATCACGTCCCCCAACAAAGTGACATTCCACATCCAAAATTCACACATTATATTATTATCATAAATATTATCCTTCTTTAATTTCTCCAAAAAAATCCACATATTCTCTTCATGATAATACATTTTTTTAGAGTATATGAGAATATCATCAATATATAATAAAAAATATTTTCTCAGGATTTCTCTAAATACTCTATTCTTCACATCTATGATGATTTTAGAAGAATTAGTAATTATGTAGGGATTCACTGTGAACGCATAGTGTCCATACCCTGTTTGTATGTCCATTTTCTGAATATATTCCATCTTCACCTTCAGTTTATGACATACATAATGAATATCCAACTCTGTGAAAAATCAATATCCTTAATATTGATCTAATAATTCATTAATCCTTGGTAGGGGATACATTTTCTATAAGGTGATCTTTTTGTGCTTCTAGTAATGTATACTCAAACATGTCAATCTATCCCACTTCATGAAAAAGAGAACTAGGGCACCAAAAGGTGAAGCTCTAGGGTATATGAATTCATTTTACAAATGATCTTGTAGTATATTATTTAACTCCTCAATTTAAATTGGGTCTATTCTATAGGTTCATTTTAGGATCAGAGTGGAACTACATATATGTTCTATTTAGAATTCTACCTCACGTTCTAGGGGATGTCCAGTTAACTCTTCAATTAATTAATCAGAATATTCCCTTAGAATGGTCATTTTCAAAGTGTAAGTACATTTATTATACTCAAACAATTTGTAATGGTATTCTTATTCACATGATATCATCACCCACACCATTTAAGAATTTTATGGAAGAGAATTATTATCACCATTTCTTTTTGTATAGGATCATGGGATAGTTTGGAATATATGAAGATATTAGTTTTTCTCAATAATCGATGTGAACTCTATATAACGAGAGTCAATCCAGGGCTATTATAATTTCAATTTTCACTAAGGTAAGGGTTATAGTATTTTATGGATTAATGTTCCCACATATATTAACATGAGAAGAGTTTAACACTTTGGTTATATTGATCGCACGACTATGTGTTTTTACCAATCACTATACATCATGGTATTTGGGTTGTGATTAGAAAATTCTATAAAACATTTAGGATATAAATTAATTCATAGAACTAGATCAAATAAACCTCTTATAATTCTTGATTTAATAGGAAGTGTACCTTGTAAAAATTCATTTTCATGTTCCGCCTAAGCATTTGTGGTAGTTTAAGATTTTCCTTTCTCTTTTGGCATTGGTGGTTGTTGACATTGATGAATATCAAGGGATCATGGTTTAGTTCATTGTCTTTGGTTGATCCCTTTATCCCTATAGTTGATGTATCAAAACAAGGGTTCTTTCTTCCTTTGTTCCATCTCATTGGCCAGAATCATCATTTATCTTCAATGTTTACGAGATTGATGGCCTAATATCCCACACTTATAGAATTTCCCAATACCATTGAGGTATTTACCATGATTCTACTTCCCACATTTTTGAAAAGTGTATGGTTGGGTCTTCTATCAATCTTTTCCATTATATCCTCCTACTTGAAACTCCATATTTTCTTTAATGTCTCCATAGCTATGGGACCATTCTTCAAATTCCATCTCAACTATGAGGCCTCATACAACTACTTCTTAATAACTCACAATGTATCATATATCTAGATCCTTTTCTAAGTTATTTTTGAGACACTAAGGAATCTATTTATTTTTGTATCAATACTGATGAGAAAATAATGTGTATCTTGTATGAATTATAAATGCTTTCTCATAATATGTTTCAGATTTTCCATAATTTTTCATAGGATCATGGAATTATCTCTCCATATTAACCTAAAGAGGATTAGGTAAATACTTATCAAGAAACAACATATTAAATTCATCTCACTCCATTTCTTCTATTTCATCTTTCAGTATAATATTACTAATCAGGGCCCACCATTCATTGGCCTCTATATATAAATGATAGATGAAAAGAGTCACGTTATCCTTTTCAGAACAGTTAAACCACCACACTCTGACATATGGATTTTAAGGTCCTCTAAACATTAGTGGTCATTTCTTCATAAAAGACTTGATTTTCAGTTCCTCCTTTATACGTGTAGGTATAAATTTCACTTTGCTTAGGTTATCTATCATATCCTAATATAGATGGGTAAGCATCCCCATGATGTTTTTAACTTCACCTCCCATTGCATTGGGAATGTTGTTCTGGAAATCATTTCATTTTCCCTCACATAATTTTTTTTGTATAATTTCTCTTTTTTACCATAATTTTATAAAATAGAATATGTTAGAACAAACATAATTCAACAAGGAATGAATGATTAAATAACTCTTAAGTTAAAATTAATTCTATAGTGACATATTATAGGAACCCTAGGAATATCTTTTTCCTCAAACAATAGTTATAGGATTACATTTAAAATTTTTAAACCTAAAAATGAATTATTACTTTAGATATATATCCTTAATAATTTCTTGTTTTAGAGTTTGAGATTTACCGAAGCACATCCCCAAGGAGTGTCAAACTAGTTGTGTAGCAAGGGATGTTGTCATGCAATAGTTCTTGATCGAATCTAGAGGAATGTGGTTTTTCTAGGGTTGTTACCCTTAGAAAATCTATGGAAGTGCCACATCCAGTTATAGTATCCAAACATGGATTTCATTTCTTGAAAACCAAACACTCTTATATGTTTCCAAAACATTGGATGTTTAGATATAAATAGACTTATGCTTGTGGTTTTCACTAATCATTTTTTATCGAAATTCCCAAATTTACTAAAATGTTCTAGGATACCAACTATAAAACCCAGAATATTCCTTATATAACTATTAGATCATTGTTAATCTAAACTGGATAATATTGATAAAATCTAGGATCCAAAGGTTTGGTATCTTAGGTAAATTTGGCTTATACATAAATTTTAAATAATAAAATTGAGAGATTATGTAATTCCTTCTTCTCTATATTCATAGGGGATCTCATGTTATCCATAGAAAAAGCTATCACCATAGTATATACATCAATGAAAGGGGAGAGATAAAAACTAATAAGGAGAGGAATAACATGGAATGAATAAACGACATGAATCATAGTACATGGGTGAGAGTAAAGAAAATCATCATATCATATTCATAGGATCATCATCATAATCACGAGGGAAAAAATTTATAACTTCATGGAATGTGGAATATTCATAAAATGACGCATCATATCATAATGGTCAAATACCACACATATTTTGGAATGAATATAACATCATGTTCAGGAATAACATATTTCCCTAAATCATAAGATCAACATTATGAACAAATCTAGAATCAAGTATATGAATATTTCAAATTATCTCAGAAAATAATTCCAATTACCTAATGTATTGGAGGGCTATGTAATCCATGTCCCACCTCTCACATCATTAATTCTCATAATCATTCATGCCACATAGAACATATAACAATCATAGTCATGAAATACACATATGGATAAACATGGGTTTTGTAATAATTAAATAAATAGTTCATTCAGGGATAAAATTTATAGTTCCCAAAAAAATAAGGTAAATAATACTTGGGTATAAAACATCATTTTTCAATAGTGTAGAAGAAACATTTCAAGATGTAAAATTTGATTATTTTAAAATTAAAGTCCCTTTAAAAAATTTCATGGGAAACACTTTGACATTGTAAGAAAATTCATTTTCCAAAAATAAATGGTAAAAAAATTATAAGGACATAATAGAAACATTGATACTATGAATGTGAAGATATCCCAATGGAAGGAATTGGGTTTGAGAATCCCCTTAAATTAATTCCTTCTTTATTTTATCTCTTTTATACCTATGGAATAACAAACGAAATATTGTTAAGACATATTTTTAGATGGTAATTATGTTAATTTTAACACTAATTATCCATTGTAATTATTGGATTAAATTTTCTAACACAATTTTTTAAAAATGAATTGTTTTTTATCATGTTTTCATTAAATTTTGACGTTTTGTTTGGGTATCACTATTTTTGTTCAAGGCCATTTATTCATTAGTTAGATTAACTACAGAATCCAATACTATATATATTTATACAATAATATATCATAAATAATTTATTATAACCATATTTTGGTTTGGTCATAATAAAAGGGTTGATAGTTTCCTCATTGGTAGTTAAAAGACCATTTGCGAGACATTGTTGAATGAATAAGAAAATGAAGATTGAATTTTTTATGTCATAAAGATTATACTTCTAGTTGGTTAAAATCATTAATATAATGTTAATGTAATATTTAAAAAAAATATAAGATATTTCAAAAATGGGTGGAAAAAAAGAAATAGAAGAAGGAAAAATAGAATAGTTCACCAAAACATTCTCTTTCCATGGTGTACCTTTTCATGAATGACACTATAAATCCCTTGATGCATGCATTTGGACTACTCCTGAATGTACCAAAGGAATATCAAGTTTGTAACAGGTAGTATTAGGGAAGATATCAGGCTTTGGTATGTGATGAATGAGTAGTTTTCCAATGGGTGGGATAGGGGTTATTTACACTTGAAGAGATGGTGTGTTTTTAGAAAAAAAATATTAAATAAAATACTATATATAAGGTAACGCTTTTAAAAGTGATTTTTTGACAATATAAATATTATATAAATATATTTTAATGATTTTAGATCTTTAAAACTTTTTATAATTCTAATTCATTAATTTATTAAAAAAGTAAGGTAGAAAGAAAAGAAAAATTTGTTATTTTAAGGAAATGCTTTTGACTTTAGACATTTTAAAATGCATCTCAGGGTTGTAAAGTATTTTATTATTATTTAATGAATTATTTATAAAATATAAATATTTTTTCCAAATATAATATTATTTAAATTATTGTGTCATTATTAAATCATAATTTATGTAATTTATGATACACATTTATGAAAAAACTTATTTTTACTATGCACTTGAAAATTGAAATATTTTAGAAAATTGCCAAAAAAATAAAAATAGAAAAATTTCTACATTATGATTTAAAAAATGAAATTAATTTTCTAAAAATGTTTTTATAGAATATTTAATCATAATTTTTAATATAAAAAATATGATTTTTTTGATATACATTAAAATACAGTTTAGGAAAAAGTTTCTTATAGTTTTATTGAGTATTTGGTATTGAAATTTATTTTAATGAATTATAATATTTATATTTCAATAAATTAATCATGATAAATATAACACAATTTAAATTGTATTATTTTGGATCAAATTTCTATTCCATCTATCACGACCCGTCCCCTGGGGACTGTGCCATGGCTACCCCTAGCCCACCTTCTATAGGTCACGGGCTTGCGACTAGCACCAAAAGGGGTATTCCCAAAAACTGTGAAGGCATTGCCATTATAACCTATAAACACACACAACTAAGAACATATAAGGATACAAAAACAAGTAAACTATATAGTAAAAAGAGTGTGTACAATAAGAAAATGGGCCAGAATACAAGTCCAACTAGAATTACCAGAAAATTAAAAAGTATAAGTAAATTGAAACAGCTCTTGTGGACACCCACCAAGGATCCTACCTGAAGGGTAGGTGCATCTCTTGAGTGGTCATCTTTGTGGTAAACCCCGTTTAATTTCCACCTCTGAGATACCTCTAGTCTAGGTACTCTCGTCCTCAGTCAGTTTTTTCCATCGTTTTCACCAAACACAACAAGGAGCAGGTGTAGCCCGTGTAGGGGTGAGTATAACGATACTCAGTAGGGACCCCGAGACCCTTGACGGTCTCACAAAGCCCACAGAGGATAATCCAAAATGCATGAAAACATCTGACTACACTACTTAGGTATATTCCCATACATATACCTATGTTATCAAGTATACCCACATCATTCATGTCGAAACTCAAGGCCCAAATCCTTAGCCAAACTATAAATGTTTCACGAAGGAAAGAATATCACGAAGGTAACACCACAAATGTAATTACCAAAAATGTGACGCCACATAGAAGAATACCACAGGGTTATTACCACGAAGGTAAGTACCATGAAGGCAATACCACAAAGGTATGTACCACATAGGTAATGCCACACAGAAGTATACCACAAAGGTATCACCATGAAGGTAAGTACAACTAAAGTATGCCACACAGAATATTACTACAAAGGTAAAGACTCAGCTCACACCTAGTATAACATAAGTACGGTAGTAAATATGATTAGATGTAACAATTGAATCACCTTACCGTGTTAAGAGGAAGATCCACATTGGATCTTAAATCATCAGACCCACGTAGGATCCTAAATCATCAGACCCACGGATGATCCTAGTATAACAGACCCACTTAGGATAATAGTAAAGCAGACCCACGATTGATCCTAGAGTAGTCCCTAATGGATTCCTAGAGAGGATTTATGTGGTTTCATCAACCTCATACACACGAAGGATCCCAAAGCACAGACAGACATAAGATCCCTTTCTCACGATACAACCAGCTACAGGGTTCCCGCACTAAGCTCACTTGATTCCGGGAGGGTATACACCTCAAGAAACAAGTCGATACTCCATCTATCATGAAAACCCATGAAGAAGTATCCAAAAATACCACCATGAAAAATGGGTCTCAACGCAATAGATAGTGCATCAATTGGATGATCAGTCAGTATGTTATTAGCCTTTTATTGTCGAGGGCCCGGTTAGATTCGTGTCAGATCCAACCCAGTCGTACCCCAAAATTATCCAAAACTCACTTGGGGTATACCAAAAGGACCTTCTTGATCCAAGGTTTCTGGTGCCTTAGCCGGTTCGTCAAATTAATGCGCACAGCACAAGATATAGCCGAAAGAACAAAAAGAGGGGTCGAAGTGGGTTCGGGTCTGGTCTGACCCGGTATGACCAACCTGACCCGACACGGCCCAACCCGGGTCTGGTCATGGGTCTAACCTGACCCGTTGGGTTCAGTACGACATGTTGGGTCTGGCCCAGCCCACCGGCGTGGCTCGGCCCACTGGGCGGCCCGCCGCGGCTTGCCAGATGGCCAGCCTCCTATGCGTGGTGCGGTCGCGTGTCGCGCCATCCTCAGCGGCCAACTCTGCCGGCCGCCCTCCCTTCGTAGCTGAGGCCTCACACCCCAGCCCCTGCTCGTTGGGTGGCATGAACGCGCGCTTCCCCCTCCCCATTGTGTGGCCAGCCTCTTCCACTGCTCTGCCGTGGCCGACAGGCCGCGACCCTTCTCCGGTGGTGCCGTTTCACCGTCGCCTTCGTCGCGACTGACCAGAGTGCCGACCACCGTTCCCGAGCCCCACTGGTGTCGGTAGCCGGCACGGTCGTCAGAGACGTTCTTTGGGTCACCGAGCGCACCCCGGTCGCTCGTTCTTCATTCTATAGACATCTGTACTCATCTCTGGACGTCACCATTGATTTAAATCTACCACTAAAATTACATAGGTTGTAAAGAGTTCGGGCCATGTTCTTTTGGCCTACACCCTTCACAATAGAATTGTAGCCAGCGGCTTATTTATTCTTTAATCATGAATAATTTCAAGAACGGGTAAGGGGGTGGTATTTAAAACAACAATAAACCCTACCTTGATTGCTCATTGGAAGACGACATGAGGAAGAAGACGAAGAGGGTTCCAACAATCGTCGCTTCGGCAACATGCTTCCAATGTTTGGCTTTTGCATCGTCCCCGTTCTTGATTCCAAATCACATTCTTCATTAGAGAGGGAATTCTTCATTTCAAGGAAATGTTTATCCAAATTTCTCCAAGGATCTCTCCCAATTCTCATTTTCCAACCAATCCTCTCAAAGGTTATATGGAGCCTATATAAAAGAAATAATATTAACAATTTAATTCCATGTTGGCACAATTAAAGCTAACACATTTAATTAATTTTAGTGGGCTCAATTAATTAAATAGAGATTTGAAAGGTTTTCCCCCATTAAGAGGGGTTCAGGTGGTCCCGAGCATTAATTTAAAATTAGGAGGTTTTAAGCATGGGTGCACCCCACCACTTCACATCCAAATGGGAGGTTAAAAATTAAATAAAAGTTTTTTCTTTATTTTATTTTTATTTCCATGAAAAACACGAAAAATAACTTTCACCATATTCCTACTTCGTTCAAGGTGAAATTATTCCAAAGAGAATACTGGCACTGCGAGTTAAACAGTGCCCTCAGATTTCAATTCTGAGCACTGGTTCAAAAGTTACAAAAATCCACTCGCACGTTTGCTGAACGTACCTAAAAAAAGATTATAAATTAATTCCGGGCACACTAGACCTCGGAATCATGCACCATCAATTTTCGTGGACTTGTAAAATTCCCATATTATTATGAAAAATTACATGGAATTTTTTGGTTCTTTACATTATCCCCACCTTAGGGATTTGTCTCACTGAAAGCCAAAACATAAACTAGGAAAACAAGTGCGGGTACTAAGAACGAATCTGTGCCTCCCACTCCCATGGGCTCTCCTGGAGCTTCCTGTGCTGCCAACATACACGCACTAAAGGTATCGACCATCCATGAAAGACCCACTCCTTTTGATCCTCAGTCTCTACTGGAACCTCTATAAACGTTACCCCATCGTCGATATGCTACTCTCCCTAGTCAATGCCATGAGATGAGTTGTGGACGTATCTCCTTAGCTGGGATACGTGGAAGACGTCGTGCACCCAGTGCAACTAAGGTGGAAGAGCTAAGCGGTACGCCACCTCACCAACTATACTGAGGACCTGAAAGGGTCTGATGAACCTTGGAGATAACTTGACGCCCCATCCAAATCTACACAATCTTCATCAGGGTGAGACCTGTTGAAAGTCATGGTCACCATCCTTGAACTCCAGAGGTCTCCATCTCCTATCAGCACAATACTTCTACCTGCTATGTGCAGTCTTCATCTGCTCCAGGATGATCTGCACCTTCAATGTGGTATCCCATACAATTTCTAGTCCCATGAGTGCTGACTCCCCTGGGCCAGTCCAGCACAAAGGCGATCTACAAGGTCGGTCATACATTTCCTTGAATGATGCAATCCCAATGGTGGAGTGGTATATTTTGTTGTATGAAAACTACACCAATGTAAAGTGATCCTCCCAGCTGTGACTGAAGTCTAGGACACAAGCACGTAGCATGTCCTTGAGGGTCTAAATGGTCTGCTCAGTCTGGGAATCCGTCTGAGGATGCAATGCAGTGCTCAAATGAAGCTGCGTCTCGAAAGCCTCTAACAACCCCTTCCATAGCTGATAAGTGAAATGGGCATCATGATCGGAGACTATCATTGAGGGTACTCAATGTAGCTGCACAATATCGTGCACATAGAGGCGTACCAAGCTCTCTACTGAACCCTGCTCTCTGATCGGTAAAAAGTGGGGTGACTTGGTGTGTTGGTCGACGATCACCCAAATAGAATCATCACACTGGGATGTGCGTGGAAGTCATGTCATGAAGTCCATGGACATCCCATACGAATTCCACTCTAGGACCTCTAAAGGATGAACTAAGCCTGCTGGTACCTGATGCTCCGCCTTCACATGCTGACAAGTGATGAACCGAGAGACAAACTCTACTACTACATTCTTCATTATTGGCAACCAGTGCTGTCGTCAGAGGTCCTCATAAATATTTACCACTCCTTGATGTACCACTAGAGGGGATGTGTTGAACTCCCTCAATACTTCCTCCCAAAGTGACACCGGTACCATGGTATGTCTTCTGAAGAGGTTGATGTGCTTCCCACCTTCAGAAAATCTATCCAAATCCTGTTTGGTGGATATTTGAGCACGTAGAGCCTCGCAGTTAGTGTCACCATGATGCGCCTCCCTGAATCGTTGAAAAAGTGACAGAGTGACTATAAGACACCGAAGAAAGGTTGCTCCATCTTGGTCCACAAAGTATGTATGCAAAGAGGCCAGCTACTCGGTCGCCTCACCTTGTTGTTGTATACCAGATCTTATGATGAGTGCATCTGCTACAACGATCCCCTTCCCAAGTGTATATACTATCTCGAAGTCATAGTCCTAGAGAAACTCAAGCCAACATCGTTGTCTTAGGTTCAGGTACTTCTGAAAGAAGATATACCTGAGACTCTTGTAATCATATTAGACTATAAACCATTCACACATCAGGTAATGTCACCAAAATTTCAAGGCGAAGACCACCACTGCTAACTCTAGGTCATGGGTTGCATAGTTCTGCTCATGTTGTCTTAGTTGTCGAGAACCATATGCGATAACTGCTCACTCCTGCATCAGAACACATCCAAGCCTCTTCCGTGATGCGTCGAAGTATAATTTGTACCCAACACCCACCTCTGAAAGCCTCAATACGGGGGCACTAGTCAGCCTCTGCCTCTGCTCCAGAAACTCTATTGGCATCTCTCTGACCGCACAAAGAATTGACCCTTCTTCGTCCACGCTAATACAGGTGCTGAAACACTAGAGAAATCTAGAAAAAATATCCTATAGTATCCGGCTGAAATGCATGGAATATTGTCACCTATCGACCGGTCAAGGTTCCGGTGCTATGCTAATGTGTATAGCAGCACTCGGGTCAAATCCTCAGTGATGATACTTTGTAATAGTCGTTTGTTTTTAGTTAATTGTTTTCTGATTGGGGGGGTTTGTTTGCAGAGATTATGAAATAATTGATGGATGATGTTTGATTTAACAAATTGATAATGATTGGGTGAGTTCATCATTAGGTAGTTAAGCTTTTTATATCCTTGAGCTTTGCTTTATATTGCATTAAATTAACACCCATGTCACAAGATGATGTTGATTAGAATTCCTAAGTGTTGAGGCTTTAATCCAAGCCTTAACTTAACTTAAGGTACTAATATCAATCAGAGATTATTGTTAGTGGTGTATTTATGGTTCCAATAATCCATGGAAACTTCATGTTAATGAAAAAAAAGTCATTAATCCATGACATGTTAAGTCCTACGTACACAATGTTAATTCAAAGAATATTAATCGAGAAAAAGCTCTCAATCACATAACATACCTAAATTATATCTCACCCCAATTAGAGATTTAATCATCTATTTTGGTGTTTAATAATATAGTTATAATGATTATGATTATAATTTATGAAGAGAAGGAAATGAAATGGATAAGAAAATAGGGGTGTGTCAAACACACACACACACGAACAATGATGATAATTAAAAAAACAGACTTTCGATTGAATGATGAAGCAAAAGAAGGGAAGGGGATTCAACTGTATTTAAACTATTTTAAGAACATTAATATTAATCTATAGAAGGTGGATGAGAATAAGAGAAATTTAAGAAGAAACTTTCATTAAAGAAAAATTACAAAACACAAACATACAAGATTATAAACAAAGAACAACACAATAATGAAAAGAAACAAAGAGATGTGGAAGGGTATCTCAAGTGAAAACATGAGTATAAAAGATCCTCCCAAGCCTTTGGAAAGTCTTTGGTCGTGAAAATTGATGATAATATCTTCTGAAATTCCAACCCCTTTGAAGGAGTGGAGGGGGATGTATTTATAGCTCAAGGAAGTGGATTGTTTGCATTCCCAATCTGTCCCTCAACTTGGCTCGATGATTTGGACATCCAGACAGTAGAATCTTGAGATATCTCTTCCTTCAAAGTTGTAGATAATAATGTTGTCTGACTACTCTCCAAATGTTGAGGCAGTTGGACCAATGTAGCCAATGTTATGGCTGGATAATTAAACAACTTTAATCTGTCCATTTCAATCCAGTCTTTTTTAAGTCCAAAATGTGACAGGGTTTATGAAAAGTAATATGCCTTCAAAACCAAATTATTTCTTCAACAAAGTAGGCATCCTATAGATCCTATTTCACACTGCTAACTCTCATCTTGATTGGATGATTACATCCTGAGATATGCCATGAATAGTGTCCAGATTTTAATTATCGTCCTGAATGGTGGGCAGGACTTCAAAGATTTATTTGGGACCCTTGTTCTTAGAGTTGGGCCCTGAAATTCCACCCCCCCCCCAATTCTTTTGGATAATAAAGATCACATGGTGGAGTTTCATAAAATATGGGCTTCGGGAGTGACCAGTAACTCAATCATCATTGCTAGTCCAGTTTCTTCCCAAATTCTTTGGGTCATCTTGTGTGGTATATATGAGCCTTCAAATGGAAGAATTGGCCCATGCTTTCTTCTAATAATATGTGATAAATTGAATATGGAATCCTAAAAAATAGGAACCACACAATTGTAATTAGTAGGGTGAGAGTTATAAATAAAATAGTAAACTGACTCAATTGGAATACTTCTAAAAATGTTCAAAAATTATAGTTAGTATTAAAACATTAATATTTTGCACAAATTATGCACATTTCATGTAAAATAAGTAAATGGAGTATATAATAATTCATTAAAATATTAATAACATCAACTCCCCCACACTTAGTCTTGTGCATGTCCCCATGTGCAACAAATATAAAAACATAACAAAATCATTTTCACTCACCAACAAATATTAAAATTTTGTTTTCTCTAATAAGGGGAGGTTTAGACTATTTCACTCATCGATTTTGAATTCCACCACAAGTTGTCACCGAAATTTTTTTTCCAAAACTAATTCATTTTTTCATGCTCAAATTTAGAAATGGAAAATGTGGAAACTCAAAACTCACACCTCTCAAGATGATAAAATTCATTTGTGGAGGTTCACCCTTTCACCAACCAAAAGTGAAAATCTTAGAGTTTGAAAGAGCTCCCAGCTTCCAATCCCTATCCAAAGTGCACAAGAATCAAGAGGTATTTTAAGGGTTTTTATTTGTCTATTTGATAGTAGGAATATAATGTCCAAGAGAGATAATAAGTGGGGTAAAATGCCAACATTGAAAAAGCAATGCACATTTTTTTAAATAAAACATGGAAGTAAATGAAAACACATATTTTCAAGGGAATGATTATGTTAAGAAAGACACAATAGAGGATGAAAATTTGAAGGGGTTGAGAAGATGAAATATTTAAAAACCACAAAACTTCTCCAAATGACATAAGAATATAATGCAAGTGTTTTTTTTCGTTTTTTCTCTTTTTTCAAAAGTTGAACTTGGAAAAGATCTCACACTCATATCCCAACATATGATTGATCTCCTCAAAACACTAATTGTAATAGTTATAAGAAGACGAAAGGTTGAGGAAGAGTTATTTTTTACCTACCCAAGAAACAACCCAATTTTTTATATTATTTTTTTTTTATTTTTTTTTTTGAACACTTGTCAAAAACATTAAAAAAATTTACAAAAATGAAAGTACATTACATTCCCAAAAACACACTAAATGAAAACCTCTCCCCCACACTGAAAAGGATTCTTGCCCTCAAGCATATGATAACATGGTGAAATCAACAAAGGGTACCCAAAATGAAATCCACCCCCCACACTTAAATTTCATATAAAAATTATGCAATGAAAATCCATGTTGATATTGGGTGGGAAAAGGTATTGGGATTGTAATGTGGCTATCAATGAAATTGTTTTCATAGGCTCTAAGGGGCTTTTAAAAGGAGGATTAATATAAGGGAAATGGGAGGCTATTTGGATATTTTGATTCTCATGTGATTCAGAAAATTACTCTACATATTAATGAACACTAAACTTGAAAATTCAGCTCGAAGGTCCAAAAACTCAAGACTCACAAATGGGGGTTAAAAACACATTTTAAAAATATGGTCATAGGTAGCCTGGGCATGAAAGCAAAATTTGGTTCTCATGGTTGGGGAAAATCCTTTTCCAAATCAATAACTGAGCATTCAAAATGTATTATTCTTGAAACAAAATTCTTTATCCAAATATATGATAAAAACACAAAATTTTTGAGATAAAACCATGTCTTTTGACTCCCCAAAATGGTTGGAAAGAATTTGAAAATTGAAGATGAGTAAGTATGACTCTTTTGGTTTTTTTACATTTTTTTATTTTTTTTATTTTCTTAGTGTTATTTAAAATACACACCAACAAAAAAGAGAAAGAGAAAAAGAAAGGTTTTGATGAAGAAAGTGGTAAAAAATGAAATAGAGAGGAAAAATAAGAAATAGTGAGATAGAGGAAGAGATAGAGAGAGATAAATGGAAAGAGGTTCCCCCTGGTTTGGATTTGCCGGGTCACCATTTCCATCTAGTGGTGGGTCGACTGCAGAAGTTGGGGATTTAGTGGAAGTCGATGTTGATCTGGGATTGAGAGTCCTCTCATGGTGATACTTTAACCGATGTCCAGTAACTGTGAATGTACTTTTGTAAGAGGGGTCTTGGACTTTCACTGCACCAAATAGATAAACATTACTAATAACAAAAGGACCATCCCAATGAGAATTAAGCTTACATGGGTGAAGCTGAAATCAATAATTAAAGAGCATTACCTTTTCACCTTCATGGAATACCTTTCTGAGGATGTGTTTATCATGGGGTGCCTTGGATTCTTCGTTGTAGAGATTATAATTCTCATAAGAATCAAGTCGAAACTCCTCCAGTTCATCCTACTGCAACATTATTTATTCACCAGATTTCTCACAATCAAAATTATAGGTTTTCGCAGCCCAAAAAGACTTATATTGGATTTCAACTGGTAGATGACATGCTTTACCAAAAACTATCCTAAAAGGAGACATCCCAATGGGTGTTTTATAGGAAGTTCGATAAGCCCAAAGTGCTTCACCAAGTCTTTCAGTCCAATCTTTTCTGGTGGGTTTTACAATTCTCTCAAGAACTCTTTTCACTTATCTATTAGAATGTTCGGCCATGCCATTTTTTGGGGGTGATATGAAGTTAAAGTTTTATGTACAACCCCATTCTTTTTCAAAAGATATTCCAAGGTTTTATTACAGAAATGGGTTCCTTAGTCATTTATCAAGGCACGAGGTGTGCCAAATCTGTGGAAGATGTGTGTCTTCAAGAACTCACTAACAGTATGTGCTTCATCCTTTCTAGTGGGTTTGGCCTCGAACCACCTAGAAACATAATCAATTGCAAGAAGGATGTATGAGAATCCATTGGAAGTGGAAATGGTCCTATGAAATTGATGCCCCAAATATCGAAGATCTCAATGAAAATTAAAGGATTTCGGGGAATTTCATTTCTCTTGGAAATTGTGCCAAACTTTTGGCAAGTGAGACATGATTAAAAGAACTCATGTGAGTCCTTGAAGAGTGAAGGCCAGAAGAATCCAGAGTCTAGGACCTTTCGGGAGGTCCTTTGTGGTCAAAAGTGGCCACCTCAGGGAAGTGAGTGAAAGAATTATAAGATGGAGGAATGTTCATCTTCATCAACACATATTTTAAGTACCATGTCTTCCCCTGTTTTACAAATTTTATTTTCTTCCCAAATATAGTATTTTGAATCACTTTTCAACTTTATTTTTTGTACTTTTGAAACATTTTCAAGAAAAACACCAAAAACTATGTAATTTAAAATTGGGGCATACCACAGAAACATTGGAGTGACAGATGAAAGGTGCTCAGTGGGGAATTCAGGATCGTTGATTTCATAATGAGAAGAATTAGAAATTCTACTCAAGTGATCAGCCACAGGGTTTTCTATTCCTGGTCTATCTTTGATTTCAAGGTCAAACTCTTGGAGAATTAGGATTCATCTTATTAGCCTCGGGTTGGAATCACTTTTCTTGAGTAAGAACATTATAGCTGAATAGTCTGTGAAGATGATGATTTTGGCACCTAAGATATAAGATCGGAATTTATCTAATGCCAAAACAACTACTAAAAGTTCTTTTTCAATGATAGTGTAGTGATATTGAGTTTCATCCAATGTTTTTGTGGCATAATAGATTACATGAGGAATATTTTCTCTCCTTTGACCAATAATAGCCCCAACTGCTCTATCAGAATCATCACACATCAACTCAAAGGGTGAGGACCAATCTGGGGGTTGGATTATCGGGGCAGATGTAAGAGTAGTTTTGAGTTCAACGATTGATCTCTTGAAAACCTCATCGAAATGCAAAGGGTTATCATTTTGGAGCAACCGAGTGAGTGGGAGGGAAATTTTACTGAAGTTATGGATGAATTACTGATAGAAACTAGCATGACTGAGAAATGAACGGATGTCTCGAACAGAAGTGGGTTGAGGAAGTGATTAGATCACTTCAATTTTTGCAGGATTGACTTCACTACCATATTTTAAAACTATGTGTCCTAGAAAACTCCCATTTGAAACCATGAAGTGACATTTTTCAAAATTTAACACAAGGCTACACTTGTCACACTTTTGGAGGACTAGAGAGAGTGAATTCAAACAAGATTCAAATGAATCACCATAAATGGTGAAGTCATCCATGAAGACTTCCAGGCAGTGTTCAATGAATTCGGAAAAGATGCTCATTATACACCTCTGGAATGTTGCAGGAGATTTGAAAATGGAAACAAACATTATTCTATATGCATATGTTCCAAAGGGGCATGTGAAAGTAGTCTTTTCTTGGTCCTGAGGTGCGATTGGGATTTAGAAATAGCCGGTGTATCCATCATGAAATCCATAGTGTGACTTTCCGGCTAATAATTCCAGCATTTGATCAAGGAATGGAAGAGGGTAGTTATCTTTTCTTGTTTCAACATTCAATTTCCTATAGTATATGCACACACGACATTTTTTCTTCACTCAAGTTGCAACTACCTCTCCATGTTCATTTGTGACAAAAGTTATCCCACCCTTCTTAGGTACAACATGAATTGGACTAACCCATTCACTATCAAAAATTGGGTAGATAATACAAGCTTGAAGAATCTTGGTGATCTCTTCCCTAACTGCCTCAAGTATGAGTGGATTGAGTCTTCTTTGTGGTTGTGTAATTGGTTTGGATGACTCCTAATGATGGATGTGATGCATGAAAAGGGTAGGGTTGATTCCTAGTATGTCATCTTGGGTCCACCCTAAGGCATTTTTGTTTTCCTATAACACCTGAACAAGTTTGGACTCTTCAGTTTCAGTAAGTGAAGCAGAGATAATGATACGATATGAGTGATCACGGAAAAGGAATGCACATTTCAGGTGTTCAGATCAGTCTCATCATTCATTTGTGGGTTATAAAACTTCGTAATGGAGGAAGGGACTTCAGTTGCTTCAGATTCATTCTTCTTAATACTATCCAAGGTGGAGTAGTATATATCAGATTTTATGTGCGATTCAAGAGAGTTTTCAAGTTCCTCTAGATTGATGGAGTCTATGAATGAGAGTTCAACATCAACTTCACCATTTATGACTTGGTTAATCATGGTGCATATTTCACAAGATCCTTTTTCATTATAACATGAAAAACATGGTGGATTGGGGTTCAATTGACTCTTAGAAGTGTTCTCAGAAGCTTGGATAGAGAATGAAGAGTGATCCTCAGATGGGTATCACATGTCTTGGAAAATGTTGAACATGACCAGTTGGTCACCGAATTCCATGGATAATATTTCTTAATGGACATAAATCTTGGTTCTCGCAGTCATGAATAATGGTATTCCTAGAATCAGGGGAGATCGAGAAGAGTTCATCTCATCTTCTATGTCAAGGACATAGAAATCCGCATGGAAGATAAGATCTTTGACTCAGACAAGGACATCCTAAATTATACCCTCAGGACTGGCTGTGCTTTGATTGGCCAATTGAATGACAACACCCATTGGATGTAAGGGACCTAGACCAAGGTTGAAGAATATGGATTTGTGCATGACATTAATTGAGGCTCATACGTCTATGAGTGCATCATCAATGTTGGAACATCCAATTTGGCATGGAACCGTAAAGGAACCTGGATATTTTCACTTTATGGGAATAGACTACTGGGTGGAAACATTTTAGAAGGTTCTAAGTTGCCTCTTGTGGGTACACAAATCCTTGAGAAACTTGGCATACTTAGTAATTTGTTTTATGGAATCTAAGAGGGGAGTTTTGACTTCAACACATCTAAACATGTCAACCATTTCAAGATCAGGTTCAAAGGTCTTCTTTGGATTATAAACGGCTTAAGGAAAAGGAATTGGATTCTTAAGTGGAATGGAAGGAGGTGAGGGAATGATTTCAGGTTCATTTTCAAGCTTCTTTTTATTTCATTTTCTAGGTCAACATATAAAGGTGGTTCATATGACTTATCTTGAGGAATAACAATTTATTTTCCTGATCTATGTGTAATTCCACTTACATTACCCTTGGGGTTGGGTAATAGTTGAGCTGGATGTTGGGAAGAATTGGATGGTTGCTGTAGACTAAGATGGGATGCAAGTTGACCGATTTGGGTTTCAATGTTCTTGAGGCTGGAACAGGTGAAGGAGGAAAGATCTTCCACTTCACTTTCCCATGGTTTCTTGGAAGAAGAGGCATGTCCCATATTGGGATTACCTAGATTTTGGTTCTTGGGAAATCGAATATATTGGTTTTGGAATTGGGAAGGCTCATTAGGATAATGGAATCCGAGAGGAGGGTTGTTACTTTGAAGTTGAGGAATAAAAGTATTAGGTTGTTGGGAATTACCAACACCTTGACCATTTTAAAACTAGATTGGGTTTTGAAGAGATAATTGAGGAGGATGAGAGATGGGATTACCTTACCTCCAGCCTTGGTTATAGGAATAAGGTACGGGCTTAGAGTGAGGTTGGTTGAAGTTTCTAACAAACTGACCTGATAGATGAGGGTTGGTTTTCTGCTGAGCATATGTTGCATTGAGATCCAATGGTCCAAAGGAATCAGATTGATCTTCTTTAAGTTAGGTAAATGTGTCTGATGGATGAGATGAAGATTTGTAAATTCCACAATTTTTGACAGGTCCAGGAAACATTGATTGTGGAGAAGATGATGTTGGGGATTTGGTAGCCACAACTTGTTGTCGCACAGGACCTATAAGTTCCCTCATCCACTCGGTCATCTTGTGCGACTCAATTGATTTATTTTCTTGGGCTTTTTAGAATTGAGAATGTGCTCAAGTATGGAATTGTTGTGTGTTTGAAGCCATGTTACTTATAAGATCTCTTGCAGCTGCATGAGTTTTATCAACAAGAGCACCACCTCTTGCGGCATCAACGAGAGTTCTCTCTATAGCCAATAACCCCTCATAGAAGTATTGGATCAATAGTTGGGAAGGAATTTGGTTATGTGTGCAGGTTGTAACAAGATTTTTGATCCTCTCCCGGTACTCATGAAGTGATTCACTTGGGAACTAACGGATACCACTTATTTCTTTTCGGATAGAAGCAGTACAAGAAGCAGGAAATAATTTCTCTATGAAAAGTCGCTTCATGTCATTCCATGTGGTTATGAAACCAGGAGGGAGTTAGTGAAGCCATGACATAGAAGTGTCAACTAGGGAGAAAGGGAATTCTCAGAGTTTTATTTGTTCCACATAAACCCCTTGAGGATTCATGGTAGAGAACACTACTTAGAACTCTTTAAGGAGGAGATGTGGATCCTCACTGGCTAGCTTGTGGAAATGAGGAAGACGATGAATCAAACCTGATTTGAGTTTGAATTCAGCTTCTATATTTGGATATTGAATACGAAGAGGTTGGTAATTCATATCACGGGAAGACAATTCTTTAAGTGTTTGTTCTCTAGGATTGGCCATATCTAATTCAATTGGTTGGACAAGGACTGGTTCTTGAATTATTTGATTATCTCTTATGTTCCTCCTAAGTTGGCGAAGTGTTCGCTCAATTTTAGGGTCAAAAAAATCTAAGGGATTGTTTGGGAGGCTACAGGGCATTCAGAAAGATTTTAAAGAAAGATGAAGTCAATTTTTTTGTGTTTTTCTCAATTTTTTATTTTTATGCAAAGGTGGGTTTTTCTTTGTGTTTTTTATTTAATTTTTTTTCAAATTTTGTTTTCTGTTTTTTCTTTTTTTTAATAACTAGAAACTAATGACTACATAAAGCACTATCCCTGGCCACGACGCCATTTGAAATGTACGGACGATTGTCTCCTATCAACCGGTCAAGGTTCCGGTGCTCTGCTAATGTGTATAGAAGTACTTGTGTCGAATCCCCAGCGATGATACTTTGTAATAGTCGTTTGTTTTTAGTTAATTATATTCTGATGAGGGGGTTTGTTTGTAGAAATTATGAAATAATTAATGGATGATGTCTGATTTAACAAATTGATAAAGATTAGGGTGAGTTCATCATTAGGTATTTAAGCTTGTGATATCCTTGAGTTTTGCTTTATATTGCATTACATTAACACGCATGTCACAATATGACATTGATTAGAATTCCTAAGTGTTAAGGCTTTAATCCGAGCCTTAAAATAACTTAAAGTTATAATATCAATTAGAAATTATTGATGGTGGTGTATTTATGGTTCCAAAATTCCATGGAAGCTGCATGTTAAACAAAACAATTCATCAATCCATGACATGTTAAGTCCAACATACACAATGATAATTCAAAGAATATTCATCGAGAAAAAGTTATCAATCACTTAACATACCTAAATTATATCTCACCCCAATGAGAGATTTACTCAGCCATTTGGGAGGTTAATAATCTAGTTATAATGATTATGATAATAATTTAATAAGAGAAGAAAAATAAAGGGATAAGAAAAGAGTGGTGCGTCGAAGACACACACACGAACAATGATGATAATTAAAAAATGGACTTTCGATTGAATGAGAAAGAAAAATAAGGGAATGGGATTCAAATGTATTTAAAATATTTTAAAAACATTAATATTTATCTACATAAGGTGGATGAGAATAAGAGAAATTGAAGAAGAAACATGCATTAAAACAGAATTAAAAAACACAAACTTACAAGATTATAAACAAAGAACAACACAAAAGTGAAAGGAAATAAAGAGAGGAGGAAGGGTATCTATAGTGAAAACTTGAGTATGGCAGATCCATACAAGCCTTTGGCATGGATTTGGTCATGCCAATTGATGATCCTCTCTTCTGAAATGCCAACCCCTTTGAAGGAGTGGAGGGGGATGTATTTATAGCCCAAGGAATTAGACTATTTTCATTCCCAATCTATCCCTCAACATGGATTGATGATTTGGAAATCTAGACAACAGAATCTCGAGATATCTCCTCCTTCAAAGTTTTAGATAATAATTTTGGATGACTACTCTCCACATGTGGAGGCATTTGGACCTATGTAGCCAAAGTTATGGCCGGCTGATTAAACAATTGTAATCTGTCCATTCCAATCCAGTCTTTTTTAAGTCCAAAATATGAAAGGGTTTATGAATAAGACGATGCCTTCAAAACTGAATTATTTAATCAACAACATCGGCTGCCTATAGCTCTTTTTTTACACTGCAAAATATCAGCTCGATTTGATGATTACATCCTGAGATATGTCATTAATAGTGTCTGGATTTTAATTCTCGTCTAGAATGGTGGGCATTAATTCAAAGATTCATTTGGGAACTTTGTTCTTAGAGTTAGGCCCTGAAATTGTTTCCCCTGATTCTTTTGGATAATCAATATCATATGGTGGAGTTTCACTAAATACGGTCTTCGGGACTGAGACCAGTAACGCGATCATCATGGCTGGTCCAGTTTCTTCACAAATTCTTTGGGTTATGTTGTGTGGTTCATATGAGCCTTAAAATGGAAGAATTGGCCCATTATTTATTCAAATGATATGTGATAAATTGAATAAGGAATCCTAAAAAATAAGAACCACACAATTTTAATTAGTAGGGTCAGATTTATAAATAATATAGTAAACTGACTCAATTGGACTACTTCTAAAAATGGTAAAAAAATTATACATAGTATTAAAACATTATTATTTCACACAAATTATGCACATTTCATATAAAATAAGTAAAGGGAGTATATAAAAAGTCATGAAAATATTAATAACAACACCAGCCAAACTCAGGAAACTTTGTACCTCCGTCATAATCCTGGGTGGCTCCCAAGCATGTACCACCTCAATCTTTGTTGGATCCACCGCAACTCCTGCCTCCGAGATGACATGTCCTAGGAAGTGACCCACTCGAATCCAGACCTGGCACTTCGAGAGCTTACCATAAAGATGGTTCTCTCAGAGTATGTCTAGAACAATCTGCAAGTGATAGGCATGCTCCTCCTCAGTAGCCGAGTAGATCAGAATGTCGTTGATGAAGACTATTACAAACCGATCAAGGTATGGCTAAAAGATCATGTTCATGAGTCCCATGAACACTACTAAAGAATTTGTTACACCAAATAGAATGACCAAAATATCATAAAAATTGTACCGACATATGAAATCTATCTTCAGAACATCCTCATCTCTTACTCTGAGTTAGTGATAGCCTGATCAGAGGTCTATCTTCGAGAACCACCATGCTCCCTTTAGCTGATCATGGAGGCCTTCAATCCTTGAAAGTTGGTACTTATTCTTCACAGTAACCTAGTTCAGGTGCCGATAGTCAACACAAAGTCTCAATCCCCCATCCTCCTTCTTGGAGAACAAAATAGGGGATGCACAAGGAGAAACATTGGGCCGGATGAATCCCTTCCCCAGTAAGTCCTCTAGCTTTACACACATCTCATGAAGCTCTGTGAGAGCCATCTGATACAGTGGTTTAGATATTAGTGTTGCCCTAGGGTACTAGTCAATGTAAATGTCCACCTCTCTACGAGGAGGTAGACCTGAAACATCATACGGGAAGACATCCGCGTACTGGCCACCACTATTGGATAGCTAAGACTCTCCACATCAACCGCTCAGAGGGTAAGGCTAGGAAACTGGTGAGTGATTGGCTACACTCTTTTCTAGGTAAGTCCATCTTGTGCGGAAAAGGCTCCCTTCTCACCGGTTATGGTAAACCTAGTCCCATCTGTGAGAACACACAACAAAAGTTTCCTAATATTGTCAATCTGAGCTTGGACTGTAGATAACCAGTCCATACCCAAGATGTCATCGTAGGGCCTCGATGCCTCTACTAGTAGATCCCAGCCGTAGATCTCGCCTCTTTGAGTAAGCTCACACTATCGACACTAGTGTTTAACCATCGAATCTGCTCACATAGGAGTCTTTAGACGTAATGATTGAGCCAACGACTCCTTTGGAATCTCTGAGCTCCGAACAGGGGAAGTGGAAATAAATGAATTACCGGAACTAGTGTCTATAAGTACTGCATCTAAGAACGAGTAAACACAGATCGTACCTCATATCATCTCCAGTGCACCATGGTTTTAGGGCTCAGATTCCTGGAGCTGAGCTCACCATTGTCCACCAGCTCTATGTGGTCGAGGTGGTCCACCTGGTGGGGGTGGAGATAACATCTTGAATCGTCCCCCACCTCCAACTACATGGCCAGCTCCTCAGCCACATCTGTCTACACCATACGGACTTCTTTGGTCAAATCTTTGTCTCTACCTGGGTGGTCCTTCGACCATCTGCTGATCATCCATAGAGTGGGTCAGACAGTCATGAGCCATCTGACCCTGGCCACCGCATCTGTAACATTGCCTTCTCCTCACATGACTGGATCAGTATCTGGTACCTGGAACAACCATCCCTGAATCATGCGGTTATCCACCTATACGTCTGGTCCTCTTGGACCTCTGTGTCATCAGTCTACTGCCAGGTGTAGAAGACTCCTCTATGTGACCCCCGATGGTGGGTCTCGCTATTGATGACTGCTCAGTAAGAATAAGCTCCACTAAGAGGGATCGTTCAAACACCGCCGCCTATGTCAAGATGCTGAGAGAAATCATCGAAAACCTGATCTAATGACTGATTCCCTACTTGAAGGTCTGGCCCATGAAGATTTCGCACTACACCATATCAGTGGAGTAGCACGAGAGGTGGGTGAACCTAACTGAGTACTGATCCACATTCATGCTACCCTTCTGCAGATGAAGAAGCTCTTGTATACGTATTGCGCATAGAGTCACTGGGAAAATCTCTGCCATGAAGTCCCCTGAAGATGTATCTCAAATGACCTCCATGAAAAAGGTGTCTCAATGTAATAGACGGTGCGTCAATCGGGTGCCCGGTCTGTAAGTTATTAGCATTTTAGTCCCGAGGGCCCAGTTGGATTCATGTTCGATCCAACCCAGATATACCCCATATTTATCCAAAACTCATGTGGGTAATACCAAAAGGACCATATCGATCTAAGGTATATGGCGCCATAGAAAATTCATAAAACGGACACTTGTAGCTCAATATATGGCGAAAATAATGAAAAGGGTGTCGAAGTTGGTCTGGGTCATGTCCGATCCTCTGGGTCTGGCCCTTGGTCCTAACCGACCAACTGGGTCTGGCCCAACCTGCTGGGTCCGGTGCGGCCCGGCCCACGGTACGGCAACCAACGGTTTGGCGGCCCGCAACGATGGGTTGGATGGCCAACTTCTTACATGCGGCGCGGTCGCATGCCAGACCACCATGGGTGGCCAGATCTGTCGGCTGCCCTCCCTTTGTCACTGCAGCCTCGCTTTGTGGCCCTTGCATACTGGGTGACGTGGACGCGCACGTCCGCCTACCCATCGCGAGGCTGGCCTCCGTCGACCGCTGTTGTAACCATCCAATTTTTTTCAATGGAAATTCCCTGTTAATAAATATCACATGAAAACACAACATAATGAACTACTAAGTGCTAAGTGACCTTTAAACATAAGTTTGTCACTTCAATATTAGGAATTTTGAAAAATTGACATACACGGTTGTGTTCAAGATGATTTTTGGAGTCTAATAAAACAAAATTATTATTTTTTGAATAGTAACCTACCCTTATGAATAGTAACATACCCTTATGGATAGTGATATACCCTAATGAATAGTAACCTTACCTACGATAGTATAGAAATGGTATTCATGTAAGAGTATGATGTCCCTATATTTTGGAATAACTAAATGAATTTTTTAAAACTGGGTTTTTAATAAAAGGTTATGATTTTAATTGAATATTAAACTAATCATATTTATAAAATTATTTTTTAAAAATGGAATTCATTTTTGAATTCTACACGTCGAAAAATGGTTTGGTTAATGTTTTGGGATTTTTCTGAAATACTTGAATTTTTGATGAATAGTGAAACACAATAATTTACAAAAATAAGCTAAATAAGCTAATTATAGAGTCATATGTGATGGTTTACTAATGTAAGACCACTTGTTTCGGGAACACTTGATAAAATTACTATTATTGGTCATGGAATACTCACTATTTCTTATCTTGTAGAGAAATAATTAACTAGTGAATTTTATATTAAGAAAACTCATCTCCCCTCCACTTTAAAAACAACCCTTCACGCCCTCATTTCCTCACACCTCTCATGCTCCAAGACTTCTCAAACTCTTCCCAAACATCTTCCTTAACCCCTCTCCCACGTTCTAGAGCTTCTGGTCTCATCAAAAGACCAATCCCATCTTCTTTAAAGATGATTTCAAGGGGATGATTGAAGAGGTAATTTCTCTCCCTCTTCTCCTTTAATTTCCTTTCAATTTCAAGTGCATTTCATGATCTCTCACAACCTATCTTCATACAAATGGTATTGTAACTCCAGTATTATGAATTTACTCAAATTTTATGATGATAATGGGATATTATATCATCCAACCCCTTTTCCCTCTTCCATTTATTTTATTAAAGAGAACGATGTTCGTGAGGTGTTAATTTATCACCTTCAAGAACGACTTGTTTTCTTCTTCCATTTCTACCTTCATATCTGGTCATGAAACCATTTTTATGGTTGAACCACAATTTAATATATGTATTATGTCCTATTAAAAGTTCTATAAATAACTTATGGCCATATTAATAGTGATAAAACAAAAAAATTACATTATGATCGAAAAACCGTTCAAATTAACCCAAACAATCGTCATTTAATTAATATCTAAGGATTCATCCACATGGATATAATATGATTCATTATAAGATCATTAAAACTCCTTTAATATCATTAATAACTTCTAATATAATTTCTGGATGTTTACCCATGTTCTACCTGAACTTTAATTTAAGAATACAAGTGAACCACTCAAGAAAACCATAAAAACAAACATTCTTGAACAATATTTTAAAACTCTATAACTCATCCAAAGTCACATAAAATAACTTAATGAAATCATAATGAACTAAATTAATGTACAAAAGGTTCTTTATATCTAATTAACTAATATAATTTCGTTAAACAGGACATTAAAGAGAAGGAAGCATTCAGATACAAGGTAAGGGGAAATTCTCGAACCCAACATTCATCCTTTGGGTTCTCACTCTTTCACTCCATTTTTGATGTGGTTATGTAACACACCGATATTTTTTGAGAAATATTATTTTTAATTACTTTTATTTTTTTTATGCTTCACTAAGATTAGCTTGCACTATACGCAACATCGTATTAGCTTGTAGTACAAGCAACACTATTCTTGGCTTATGTGGCACACAATTTCAAGTTCTTTCGAATAACATTCCTTTTTACACAACAACAAGTATAGATTTTGATCAATTTAAAAATGAAATATATATAGATTATGTTATACACAACACCAAAGGAATCTTACACTACACGCAACCCTGACTTGGCTTGCATTACACGAAATGGCGACCTTCCTCGATAGTGTGTGTTGTCCGAAATATCATGTTTCACTAAACAATGATATATTATAATATGATAATGAACAAGCCGTAATGAATATTAGTAACCAAATTTTGAATTTTATGACATATAATTCAACTTATACATATTCTTGAACATGGTATGAGAATAAAATAAATATTTCGGGTAAAATAATTATTTTTAAAAAAATAAAGTTTTGCCAACTTTTGATGGCGTACCCACTAAAAATCTAGTTTTTGACATGTTTATAATTTCAATTTTACAAATAAAACTTTTTCCTTAAGTATATAAAAATTTAATTTGGATAAAGTTTGACATTATTCTGATAACCTTCATATTTTGATGAATAGTAAAAATAGGCTAAATTTTAATTAAAAACAACATTTTTCTTTGAGATAATTTATATGGTTAAATTTTAATATTGAATGGTTTTAAAGTATAAATAGAATATATTTTTACCATTTAATATAATTTAAGTCATTATCATTAATTTTACATTGAATTCATAGGTAAAAACATTTTAATCTTTTGCAACGTTTAAACTTTTTAAACCCGTTTTCTCAAGAGCGGGATGAATTTTAAATTAAATATTGCCACTTCTGTGTTTTGAGTATGAAAAATGGATTTCATATTTAGAATCCGTAGTTCCAAATAATGATAATAGGCCACATAATATTTTTAGAAATTATGAATAGCAACTACGGTAAATTTTATTTATTATAGTTAAAGGTAAGTCGGGTAATTAAGGGTAAAAATAAGATTATAAAATTACCCTAACACCTGTCAAAATTCTATTGGATGAATATAAGTCAACCCATATCACCTAAGGGTCGGAATAGAATCATTTCATGGACTTTGGACCATGAAAACGTTGTAATTATTATTAAAACCAAAGAAAGTGACAACATGTCACCCACTTATATCTTATAAGTGTAGTAATTTTAATTTAGTTATAAACATCACAACACTTAGAAAATAAATATTCACCAGAAATATAATAAAATTATCTACATCATGTGAATTTATTTAGAATTTTTAGGGATTATATAATTATCATAAATGGTGACACAATAGTGATATAGGAATTATTTTATTTATTGAAATATCAAAAAAAATGGTTTTGAAAATATTAAAATAAATATTATATGAACTAATTAATGTGATCCAAAAAAAAATTTAGACTAATATGACATTTTATAAATCTATTAAATATTTTGGATTGAATATATCTTCAGTTTTAATTTTATTAGAATTAAAATAATTGAATAGTGTCAAAATTGACACTATTGATATTTTATAAAAATATCATATTATTAAATTGTTAAAAAAACAAAACAATATTTAAAAATTTCAAATTTAAAATTATATGGTCTAAAATTTAATAATTTATCTTATTATGGAAAATTTATTACACATAAGTATGTATTTATAAAAATTTAAAAATTATAATATTATTACCACAAATAAAATTAAATAAATTAACTAAGGATAAATCAATTTGATAAGGTTTAAAATAAAATAAAAACATGTCTAAATTTGATTTTTGGATGATATTACAACCCTATATTACCTCATATATTAATTTTAGTCACTTTGGAAGATTTTATGCGGGGTTTGAGTTTATTATAATTTAATACTTTGGAGGTTTCCAAAAGTGCCCCTCTCCTATCATATAAAAGGGAACTCCTCCCTCTCTTCTCCCCAACATTTTGAGCCTTAAATATCGGCCAAAACCAGACCATTACTCTTCTCAACTTCGCTAGACACATTCTAGAGGTTCTTGGTTTTCTCAAAAGACCATCTCTAGTCCCTTAAGAGGAATCTTAATGGAGTTGCGTCGAGGAAGAGGTAATCTCTTCTATCAATTCTTTCAAGTTTCTTTCTTCTTAAACTTAATCTTATTTAGTTGTTTCATTATAATGTAATTAAATAAGTATAACTAATATACTGATATGTTATTATAAATATGAATCATCCTCATTTCACCTTCTATCCATCCTACGGAAAACAAAATCACCACGCATGCGTACGTACGGAATACCGTCTCCACCCCATGGTGTAATTTATTTTTCTACCACCACCTTACATGGATGTGTATAATGGTGTAAAGAATAACTATATATGGTTATTATAAAATCATACTTATTCTTAGATATTATATCATCCAATCCAATTACATTCAATAATTACGAGAACAATATCATCACCCGTGCGTACGTACGGATTACCGTCTCCACGGCGCGATGAGATTCATTCTCTATGTAACCATTAAAGAATGATTATAAGGTATATATAATAAATAATAATGAAATATATGACCTAATAATTATACTGAATTTATTTAAATATATTTTTCATTTACTTAATTCCATTCAATTCAATAAGGAAACGAAAATAGTGTTCATGTGTATGTACGGCCTACCGTCTCCATGAACGGTGTATTTCATTCCATTTATCGATCTATCATATATATTTATATTATGAATATATATTATATATAATTCATGTTTTACATTCTAGAATTATTAAATCAGGATATAAGTAACAATATCAAGAACAACAAGTCCAAACACGTACGATTTATGAAACGATTTTACCCAAAACGCTGCTTTAACATGGAATTGACAAAAGAACGGGTCATATAAATTAATAAGTGAATCCTATATGATATCATAAATATTATTATTATTTTGTTAATAATATGTTTGAACCCACTATAGAAGAGTTTCAGACACGTACGGAAGAAATTGGACCTAAGGTAAGGGATAGTTATTCCAATCTTGTTCTTAACCGAGATTGTTTATTCGTAAGTATTTACTGGAGTTATATTTATCATCCATGTCCATGTTTTCTAAAATATTTTCATGTATGTTTAATGTACTTTTACCAATTTTTGACTTTCACTACATGTTATGTAAGGAATATTTCTTTTGTTTACCATACGAGGTACTTTTTGACTTTTCCGGCAAAAGTACAAGAAGATTGTTTTTTAACTTATACGGCATGAACAGATTTTTATGGTTTCATAACTCCTTATTTCCATGAAAAATCCTATACAATATTTCATTATTATTTTCAACAAAATCCTTTTATTTTAAAATTTCATTGCATTTTGAGAAAAGAAAATTATTTTGAAGAAGAAAGGATATTTTCCTCAAGAATTCATTTCTAGTGTTTTATCAATACCATTTTCCATCTAAGATGACATTATTTAATATGTTTTTGTTTCAAGTATAATGTCTCTATTATTTACATGGATTCATTTTTCTTATTATAAATTATATCCATTTATTTTATATGGATTATTCTATGTTGGGATGATGTTTATAAAACCAATATTGTTCTTTGGGTTTTGACGAATGATTTGTGTTTATTTTGTGGTACACGAAAGAATGATTTAATTATGAGATGGGTGGTACCTATATCTCCCTACAATTCAATGGGTAAATATTTATATCTCATGAGATAGTCATGGATGGAACGAAAAGTGAATATGGTTCAGTAATACAGGGCCGGAATGACAAGTAAACCCTATTCTGTAATGAACATTGTCAACTATGATGGTCTTGGAAGTAATTCCCTGGCTACTATGGAAATCATAATATGTGATTAATGGTTTTCCATAGTTACATGTTTTATTCCCATGCTATTTTATCGTGATTAATGTTCCTTTATGATATATGACTTACGTACTTACAATATTTATTTCACAACACATTATTTTTATGTTTAAACATTATGTTCTTGTTTTTAAGTTCAAATGTATATGGTTTGTTTTATTTTCTACATGCTTACCCTTATTGAGCATTTGAGCTCACCCTCTTTATGTTTTATTTTCCCAAGAATATATAAATAAAGGTTTTAGTTAAGAGAACAAAAGGGAAAGATCTTTTTGGGAGATGTTCAAGATCTTTCACCATGATTAGAAGATAGTGTTCCAAGTTTCCAAAGACACTAAACTGTTACGGTCCTTGGGTGCTTGTTTTTGTAATGTATTAAGAATTACGAAAAAGTAATGTAATGTCCATGTACATCAAGCTTGGGTCTCTACAGTTGGTATCAGAGGAAAGGATTAGTTAACCTTTGGAAACTAGAATGAAAAACTTTAGTGATATCCCTAGAGATATATCTAAGGTATGCCTAGGGATGTTTGTAGTGTTATGTATAAAGTATAGGTTACACTAATAAAATCATGTTAAGGATCATGAGTAACCTAGGATTAAACCTAAGATGTTAGAGATTGAAAGTAATCCCCCTTGATTATGTGATTTTCCAAGTATGTTTTTTGCCTCACACTATTCTTTTTGGGTTTTAGAAAATGGCTAGAAACAAAAATATTCATGTAAATGGAGAATATGATGGACAATGGAATGATATTCTTTATGATCAACCAAATGAAACAGGATTTGGAAGTCCAAAAATCATTATTATGCCTAATAATTAATCTCATAATATGATCAATAATCTCATATTTGGTATGTTTCTCAACTCAACTAATAAGAGAAAGATTGAGTTTCATGATGATCAAAGTGGAAAGGAAGTTCAATTTCCCTCTTTTAATCATGTGGGAAGAGGCATCAGGGGGAATGTTTCAAAGGATCTGGAAGATTCTTAGGGTGTGGAAAAGAATCACACAAAGCCAGTAATTGAAAAGGAAAAGGATCATTTAACACTATAGACAAGGATAATGGTATTGCAAAGACATCAACAATGGTTAAATGTTTTAAATGTTGAATGTACAGGCATTATACAAACCACTTCCCTAAGGTAAAATCTCATGAAGAGAATCTGTATGGTCGTATGGGTATTATTTATTATGAGGATGATGAAGACACTACAAATGATATATGAGATGAAATAAATGTTGAGAAATAAATTATGAAGCTTGTTTAATGGTTTAAAAAGGTAGTGGAATGATTGCATGTTTATCAATAGTAATGTAGTATAAGTAATTAGATGGTACTATGGAATAAAGAAACATCTAAGGATTATTACACTATTGTTTTTCCTTATGTTTTTTAATGCATATGTTCAATCGTACTGGTATACATGAAATGTTATTCAGATATTTTTGGAAGTCACTTAATCTGTTCATAATTATGGGATAAGAAGATAATGAAATGTTAGATAGTATTAATGAAATCATGAATGATATAAGGACAAAGTGATATCATGGTTTGGGTATATAGAAATTTTGGTATTTTGTTATATGGTAAGAGTTAATTTTTTATATCATTCATGTTTTCACAAAGATTATACAGTAATTCATTTTTCAAGAGAATACATGATTAAGGTATTCACATGTTTGGAATGTGACCAACAAGATACATCTTATGATATACAAGGGGTAAGTGATGGTATTCACATGCTCGGTAGATGAACTTTATAGTATTCATTTTCTTTATACTATGAGATTGGACATAAGTATTTTCGAGAAGACTAAATGATGGAATGGATTAAGTTGGACATCAGATAGTATTGTTTAAGGCTAAAACATATTTTTATAGAATGTTATAATAGTATAGTTTTATAAAAAGGACAACCTACTGGATGGGTGAAAACTCGTCACATCGGACAAGGTTGCGGGAATCGAACCCACAACCGAAGTGCGACATGCCTTTATCGCCTACCACTGGCCAACAAGAAATCCCTGGTTAGTAGAAACAAGTTTTTTTATTAAGTGGTATGATAGATGAAGTATAAGTATATTTTTGGAACCATAAATGATTAATCTCACCATAGATGGACTTATGTATATATCTTTTTCTAACCATATGTTTGAGACAGATGGAATGACCAATCATTCTATCTCACGATCTGCTAACACATCACATAATACAAATTCAACTTCATTTCTTTAAGAGATGAAGTGGAAATTGCTCAAGGAACGAAAAATAGTGAGATTGTACCAAAATCAAGTAAGTATTCTTCAAAATTAGGGAAATGATCTTGAAAACCAAATATGTTGTCCTAGTACCCTCACATCTGATGAATCATATGGTACCTTATATCATCACAAATTTATGGCTCTGTGATTGTTGGCTTTTTCAAAGCCATGTTCTCAACCACGCTCCATTAGAACTTGATGGTTAGATTTCTCTTCCATATCCATATTTTCACTGATATTCTCTTATGTGGAAACCCAGTGTTGAGTTACATTGGGTGAAAGTTATGTTTCTAAATTTCCTTTTTAAAATTCAGTTTTTGTATTCCTTTTTACGATGTGGGTTTCTGTGAAAGAAACTTTCAAGTAGTAAATGATGTGTAACCCCGAAAACTTTCGAGGGGGAGAAATTCATTTTAAGGGGGGTAGAATGTTACACCACTAGATTTTATGAGAAATATACATATTAATTTCTTTGATGTCTTGTGTTGTATGCTTCACCAAGATTGGCAAGTGCTATATGCAACACTGCATTATCCTGTAGTATACACAACACTATTTTTGGGTTGTGTTGCACACAATTTCAAGTTCTTTTGAATAAAATTCGTTTTTACACAAAACCAAGTATAGATTTTGATCAATGTATAAATGAACTATATTTTGATTATGTTATATGCAACACCAAAGGAATCTTTCACTTAAGTCAACCCTGACTTGGCTTTCATTACATGCAATAACAACCTTCCACAATAGTGTGGGTTGTACGCAATACCGTGTTTCACTAAACAATGATATATTATAATATTATTATAAACTAGATGTTATGAAAATTATTAACCACATTTTGAATTTCATAACGTATAATTCATATTACACATATACTAGAACATGGTATGAGAACAAAATAAAATTTTCAGGCAAAATAAATATTTTTCAAAAAATACAGTTTCGCTGCCTTTTGATGGCGCACCAACAATAAATATAGTTTTTCACATGTTTATAAGATAAATTTGACAAATAAAACTTCATACTTGAAATAAGGATATAAAAATTTACTTTGGATAAAATTTTGACATTATTCTGATAACCTTCATATTTTGATGAATAGTAAAAATATGCTAAATTTTTATTAAAAACAACTTTTTTCATCGAGATAATTTATATGGTTAAATTATAATATTGAATGGTTTTAAAGTATAAATAGAATATATTTTTACAGTTTAATATAATTTAATTCATTATCATTAATTTTACAATGAATTCATAGGTAAAAACATTTCAATCTTTTGCAACGTTTTAACTTTTAAAACTCGTTTTCTCTACAGCGAGATGAATTTCAAATTAAATACTACTGATTCAGTGTTTTGAATTTGAAAAAATGGATTCCATATTTGGAATAATTAGGTCCAAATTATTCTAATAGGATACTTTTTATTTTTAGACATTACGAATAGTATCTATAGTAAATTTTATTTACTACAGTTAAAGGTAAATCGGGTAATTTAGGGTAAAAATAAGATTATAAAATTAGCCTAACACCTTCCAAAATTCTACTGGATAATTAAAAGTCGACCCATATCACCTAAGAGTTGGAATAGAATCATTTCATGGACTTTGGTCCATGAAAATGATGTAATTATTATTAAAACTAAAGAATGTGACAACATGTCACTCTCTTATATCTTATAAGTGTCATATTTTTAATATAGTGATAAACTACATAAAACATAGGACATAAATAGTCACCTAAAATATAATAAAATTATATACATCATGTGAATTTTTTTTTATAATTTTTAGGAATTAAATAAGTATCATTAATGGTGACACAATAGTGATGAAGAAATTATTTTATTGATTGAAATATCAAATAAATGGTTTTAAAAATATTAAAATAAATATTATATGAACTAATTAATGTGCTCGACAAATTTTTTTAGTTGAATAGGACATGTTAGGAATCTAATATATATTTTGGATCATATTTATCTTCTGTTTAAATTTTATTAAAATTCAAATAATTGAATAGTGGAAATATTGACACTATTAATATTTTATAACGGTAACATATTATTAAATTGTTTAAAAATCACAAAAATATTTAAAAATTAAAAAATTAAAATTACATGGTCTAAAATGTAATAATTTATCTATTTATGAAAAATTCATTACACATAAGTAAGTATTTATAACAATTTAAAAATTAGAATATTATTACCACAAATAAAATTAAATAGATTAAAAAGGATAAATCAAAATGATAAGATTTAAAATAAAGTCAAAACATGTCTAAATTTGATTGGTTGATGATATTAAAATCCTATATTACCTCATACCTGAATTTGAGTCAATTTGGATGTTTTTAAGTGGGGTTTGAGTTTATTATAATTTGATATTTTGGAGGTTTCCAAAAGTGCCCCTCTCCTCTCTTATAAAAGGGCACCTCCTACCTCTCTTCTTCACAATATTTTGAGCCTTAAAGCTCGTCCAACCCATGACCATTACTATTCTCAACTTCCCTAGTCACATTCTGGAGGTTTTGGTCTTCTCAAAATACAAACTCTAGTCCCTTAAGAGAAATCCCAAAGGAGTTGTGTCGAGGAAGATGTAATCTCTTCTACTGATTCTTTCAAGTTTCTTTCTTCTTCATCTTCTTATTATTTAGTTGTTTCAATATAAATTAATAACATAAGTATCTCTAATATACTGATATGTTATTATAAATATGAAACAATCCCATTTCACCTTCTATCCATCCTACGGAAATTGAAATCACCGCGTGTGAGTATGTACGAAATTCCATCTCCATGCTGTGGTGTAATCTGTTTTTCCACCACCTCATTACTTGGATAGGTATAATGGTATAAATAATAACTATATATGGTTATTATAATATCAAACTGAGTCTGAGATATTATATCATCCACTCCAATTACATTCAATAATTATGGGAACGATATCATACCTAGTGCGTAAGTATGGATTACCGTCTCCACGACGTGATGAGATTCATGCTCCAAGTTAAGCATTCAATAATTATTATAAAGTATATATAATAAATTATCATGAATTATATGACATAATAATGATACTGTTTCTATGTACATATATGTTTCATTTATTTAATTCCATTCAATTCAATTAGGAAATGAAAACTGCGTTCATGCGTACGTACGACCTACCGTCTCCAAGAACGGTCTATTTCATTCCATTTATCGATCTATCATATATATTTATATGAATAATATATATTTTATATAAATCAGGTTTTATATTCTGTAATTATGTAAATAGGGATATAAGTAATAATATCAAGAACAATAAGTCCAAACACATACGATAAATGAAGCGATTTTACCAAAAATGCAGCTTTAACATGGAATTGACGGAAGAATGGGTAATATGAAGTCATAAGTGAATCATATATGATATCATAAATATTATTATGATTCTGTTAATCATATGTTTACACCCACTATACAGGTGTTTCAGACATGTAAGGAAGAAATTGGAGCAAAGGTAAGGGATAATTATTCCACTCTCGTTCTTAACCTAGATTGTTTATTCGTAAGTATTTATTGGGGTTATATTTATCATCCATGTACATGTTTTATGAAAATGTTTTCATGTATGTTTAATTTTCTTTTTACCAATTTTTTACTTTCACTACATGGTATGTAAGGAATCATTCTTTTGTTTACCATACGAGGTACTTTTTGACTTTTCTGGAAAAAATATGATAAAATTGTTTTTTAACTAATAGGGAATGAACAGATTTTTACGGTTTTATAATGCCTTAATTAAATGAAACTTCCCCTACTACATTTAATTATAATTTTCAACAAAATCCTTTTTATTTAAAATTTCATGGAATATTGAGAAAAGAAAATGATTTTGAAAAAGAAAGGATATTTTCCTCAAGAATTCATTTCAAGTATTTTATCAAAAACATTTTCCATCTATGATGACATTATTTAATCGGTTTATGTTTCATGTTTAATGTATCTATTATTTATAAGGTTTTATTTTTCTTATTATGAAATGATATCCATTTATTTTATAAGGATTATGCTATGATGGTATTATGTTTATGAAACCCACATTGTTCTTTGGGTTATGATGAATGATTTATGTTTATTATGTGGCACACGAATGAATGATTTCATTATGAAATATGTGGGACCTATATCTCCCTACAATACATTGGGTAATGATTTATATCTCATGAGATAGAAATGTCTAGAATGACAAGTGTATCTGGTTCAGTAATACAGGGCTGGAATGACAAGTAAACCCGGTTCAGTAGTGAACGTTGACTATAACGACCCATACTTTACATAAATTGTTAATACTTAAAAATTGAAGCATACTTATTACATCATATAACAAAACCACAAAAGGACCATATAGGTATAGTGTCTTTAGAAACTGGGAAACATAAACAACTGGTTCATAAAGCATCTACATTGTTTCCCATTTATTTCATCATATCTATAGTCCCTTTTGGCATATCTTACTTAATAACCTTCTTCCTGACCTCGGGAAAGAAACATACAAAAGGGTGAGCTCAAATTCTTAGTAAGGGTAAACAAAAGAAATATCAATCACATCATATTCATAAGAACATAACTTTTGGAAATCTTAACCTGCAAAAGAGATCATAACTTCATAACATGGGATAAATCATAGTAGTGAAATGGAATCCCAATAATCATACCATAAAACATAAAACTTTGTGGCATACACACATAATCATAGAAAATCATGTCTTATTAGTCAAGACTCATTGCCAAGACTATCTTAGTGGACAAAGTCCATTTCTGAACCGACTTCACTCCTCGTTTCAGTCCTGTTTCACTGAACCGGTATAACCTACCATTCCAGCCATGTCTATCTCATGAGATATAAAATCTTTACCCAATGCATTGGAGGGAGATATAGGTCTCACCCATCTCATAATGATACCATTCTTATGTGTGCCACAAAATCATAAATCATACATCATTGCATAACCCATGTAATAAAAATTGGATTCTTAAACAACATGACATCATAAAACAATTCATATAAGATAAATTAATTCATAAAAATAGTTCCATCACAAAATAATCAAATCAATATAACAATAGGGAGAGAAAAAGAACTCTATATTATCTTAGATGGAAAATAATTTTGATAAAACACTTGAACTCTATTCTTGAGGAAAATATCCTTTCTACTTAAAAAACACTTTTCCTTTCTTAACATGTCATTCAATTCTAAACTAAAAGAAGTTGATTAAAAATAAACTTTAAAACTTGTAAGGGAAGCTTCTTGGAAATAATGTTTTAAAAATCCATTCATGTCGTATAAGTCAAAAAAACATTCTTCTCGTACTTTTGTCGGAAAGTCAAAAAGTACCTCGTACGAAAAACGACAAAAGATTCCTTTCAAATCTTTTACTAAAATATCACCGAAGGGTAAAATTGGATTTAAACAATTATAGGTGGATGGAAATAATATTACATATTGAAGAAATATTTATATGTATGATAAAATACACCCCAGTAAATACCAAAGTATAAACAATCTCGGATAAAAATGAGATTGTGATATTTCCCTTACCTTAGGTCTGATTTGCTTCGAAAGTGTCCGAACATCCTGTATAATGATTTAAATAATGTTATTGACTTATTACAGAATCATAATTATTGTTATGATATCATATATGGCCATATTCTTAGCTTCTTAGTAGAAATATTTCATTGCCATTTGTTATTCGAGTGTTTATAACTTTTTGTTCTTATGCATGTTTTGTCGAATAAATTATTATTCTTCTCTTTAGGTTATAGATACCTCATTTCCAGAATGGTATTAGTGTAATATATATCATATTCATTCATTAAATTCATTTATATAGTCATTATGAAATTAAGATCATGTAGAACGAGTCGCATCACATCGTGGAGATGGTATTCCGTACGTACGCACGAGTGATGATATCGTTCCTATGATCATGGAATTGTATTGGAGTGTATGTATACTATTTCGGAATCAATATAACTTTATAATAGTCATATATAGTCATTATTTACACCATTATACCCATCCAAGTAGGGTGGTGGTGGAAAATATATTACACCACGACGTGGAGACGATATTCCGTACGTACGCACGTGCGGTGATTTCTTTTTTCGTAGGATGGATAGATGGTGAAATAGGGTTGTTTCATACTTATAATAACATATCCGTATGTGAGTGATACTGATGTTATTACTTCATAATGAAACAACTAAATAAGAAGAAGTGGAAGAAGAAATAAAGATGAAAGAATCGATAACGGACATTACCTCTTCTTTGAAGTGCTTCTTTGAGACCTCCTTTTAGGGCACTAAAATAGGTCTTTGAAGAAGACGAGAACCTCTAGGATATTTCCAGGGAAGTGGAGAGAATAAATTGGTAGGCTTTGGCCGATCTTGAAGGCTCAAAGTGGAGTGAGGAAGAGGGGGAGGAGGTGCCCTTTTATAAGGGAGGAGAGGGGCACCTTTGGAATAACTAAAAATATTATTTTATTATAAAGTCACATTCGGTTTTTAATAGCTCCAAATTGATATATTTTGAAGATAAGGTGGGTAAGGGTCGAAATCCTCTCATACAATATAATTTAGACAAGTTTAGTTATCAATTTGAACCTTATCATTTAGATTTAACTTTAAGTTATATAATTTAACTTTTACCATGTCTTCTTGTTTTCTTATACTATAAGGTTAATAAACATACTATATCAAGACAAACGAACCCCAAGTTGTTTATTATTAATATATATAACCTTATCTAAGTCATTTGGCCAAACCTTTGATTTTTATGAATAAAATAACAATTAATAATATAATATTTGTTTTAAAAACTATTTTATGTCAATTTTGACGCTATTTAGTAATTGATTTTTGTGAAAATCATAACAGAATTATTATTTCTAACCAAGTTAATTAAATCAATAATAACATGTCATATTAACCTAGAAAATTAGTATAATTCATAAAAAGTCTCGAATTACATTTATTTGGGTATTTATAACATCAATTATGTCAATATTTCATTAATAAGATAATTACTGCATCATCGTTGTGTCATAAATAAATTAAATTATTTAATGTCTAAAAATTATAAATAAAACACCATTATGTAGGAAATATTTTTATCTTTCTAATTAATATTTATAGTAGAATTTATCTTATGTATAACCCCATATTAAAAAGGATTTACTTATTAAACTTTGATTTTAACTATTTAACCCTTCTTTAAATAAATTAATAATAAATGTCTTAATCTATCCAAGTGGGCCTAAATTGTCATATTTTATTCCTAAGGTTGTCTTTGGTCGAATTACACTTGTCCAACAGAATTATGACATGTGTTAGGGTAATAATAATATCATGTTTACCTTTAATGACCCTATTAACTTTTAACTGTGGTAAATAAAAGTAAAAAGTTACTATTCACCAAAAATTATTTTTATCTCATTGAACCACATTTTAGTCCCTGATATTAACCGTGTCTCTCGGATTTTCGAAATTCCACTCACAGAAGCGGTAAAATTAAGTTTTATGAAAAATTCAGTTTTTTTAGCTACCACTTAGTGGTTTCACTATTCATCAAAAATTGAAAGTTTTCAAAAAAACACCAAACTTTTACCCTGGGCTAATTTCGATATTATGAATCAAAAAATGAAGTCCATTTTGAAAAATAAAAATTATAAAATTTCAAAAATTGGTTATTACTATTCATAACAGCTAGTTTTAATAATATTTTAAGAGCATATCGTTGTTTAGTGAAACTCGGTATTGCGTACGACGCAAGCTATAGAGGAAGGTCGTGGTTGCGTGTAAAGCAATCCAAGCTAGTGTTTTGTGTAGTAAAAGATTCCTTTGATGATCTATATAACATAAAAACAAAATATTTCACATAAAAGTCTCGGGTGTTACATTCTACCCCCCTTAAAATGAATTTCACCCTCGAAATTCGTCACTTTGTAACAAACAGATGAGGATACCTCTCCCTCATCATATCCTCAAGCTCCCATGTAGCTTCTTCTAATTGGTGGTTCCTCCATAAAACATTCACCAATCGAGTGGTCTTGCTTCGTATGACTTTTTCTCTACGATCCAGAATCTCTATCGGCTGTTCTTCATAAGAAAGATCTTGCTCCAGCGGTACAACTTCTGAGCTAAGTACATGTGAATTATTAAGTATGTACTTTCTCAAGAGAGATACATGGAATACATCGTGAACTTGAGAGAGATTCGGTGGAAGCGCCAATCGGTAAGCTACCTTCCCAACATGATCCAGTATTTCGAAAGGACGGATATATCTTGGGCTCAACTTCCCCTTCTTTCCAAATCTCATGACTCTCTTCCAGGGAGATATTCGTAAGAACACTTTATCACCCACTTCAAACTCTAGGTATTTTCTTCAGTTGTCAGCATAACATTTCTGTCAACTCTGAGCTGCTCTAATGTGTTGTTGAATAGATCTGACCTTTTCTGCCATTTCATCAACGAGATCAGGTCCTAATAGCTTTCTTTCCCCAACTTCATCCCAGCAAGTTAGAGTCCTACATTTCATTCCATATAGAGATTCATAAGGATCCATCTGAATACTGGAGTGAAAGCTATTATTATAAGAAAATTCCACCAAAGGTAGGTGTTGATCCCAAACACCTTTGAAATCCATAGAGCAAGCTCTCAACATATCTTCTAGGGTTTGAATTGTTCTCTCAGACTGACCATCTGTCTAAGGATGATAAGCAGTGATAAAACTCAACTCTGTATCTAGAGTTTGCTGAAGACTTCACCAGAACTTCGAGTTAAATCTCAGATCCCGATCAGATATAATAGAAAGTGGTACTCCATGCAATCTTACCACTTCCTTTACATATATCCTGGCAAGCTGATCCAGAGAGAAATCCTCTCTAATAGCAATGAAGTGTGCAAACTTGTTAAAACGATCAACTATGACCCAGATAGAATTATTGCCTTTGGATGTTTTAGGATGTCCAGTGACAAAGTCCATAGTGATGTTTTCCCATTTCCATTTGGGTATGGGTAATGGTTGTAACATCCCCTTCGACTTCTGTCTCTCAGCTTTAACTTGCTGACAAACCAAGCATCGAGAGACATATTCAGCAACATCTCTTTTCATGCCATCCCACTAGAAGTACTCTTTCAGGTCCCTAAACATCTTCGTGCTTCCAGGATGAATAGAGAATGAAGAACTATGAGCCTCATCCAGCAGCTCCTTCTTTAATTCAGGGATGGGAGGAACACAAACCCGATTCCGAAACTTTATTATCCCATCACAATCAAGGTTGAATTCAGGAATATTTCTCACCTTCTTTTGTAACTCGACATCTTCTTTCTATGCCTCTTTAATCTTCACATGTATATATGGTTGAACATTCATTTGAGAAAGATAAGATTTTTCCCCTTCCATTATAATTCCAAGATCCATCCGTTGTAAATCCATAAATATTGGATCTTTTGTGATCCTCATCATGGATAAACTGGCATGGTCTTGTCGACTTAATGCATCTTCCACCTTGTTTGCTTTCCCAGGGTGATAATGGATTGAGCAGTAATAATCCTTAATCAGCTCCAACCATCTTCTTTGACGCATATTCAGCTCCTTTTGTGTGAAAATATACTTTAAACATTTATGATCAGTATAAATATCACACCTTTCACCAGAAAGATAATTCCTCCAAATCTTTAATGCAATGATTACCGCAGATAACTCCAAATCATGTGTTGGGTAATTTTGCTCATGGATTTTCAACTGTCGTGAGGCATAAGCTATCAACATATCATTTTGCATAAGAACACACCCCAATCCCTTCTTGGATGCATCACTATAGATCACAAACCTTTCTCCACTACAAGGCAGTGTGAGCACAGGTGCACTGGATAACCTTCTTTTCAACTCCTTGAAATTCTCTTCACATTCCCCCATCCAGACAAACTTAACTCCTTTCCAAGTCAACTTGGTGAGTGGATTAGATAATCGTGAAAAATCTTTCACAAAACGTCGATAATATCCAGCCAAACCATGAAAACTTCGGATCTCAGTTACTGTTGTTGGTCTCGACCATCTTTCGATAACCTCTGTTTTTTCTAGATCCACAGATATCCCCTCTTTTGAGATTATGTGACCCAAAAATGAAACTTTTTGAAGCCAAAATTCACACTTGGTAAATTTGGCATAAAGCTTCTCCTTTATCAGGGTCTTCAATATAATTCTCAAGTGATCTTCATTTTCTTCCTTGCCCTTTAAATAGACAAGAATATCGTATATAAAGACTACCACAAATTGATCAAGATAGTCTCTAAAGACTCTTTTCATCAGATCCATGAAGATAGCAGGGGAATTAGTAAGACCAAATGGCATCACTATAAATTCATAGTTTCCATACCTTGTACGGAAAGCCGTCTTTGGTATATCCTCCCTTTTGACCCTTAATTGATGATACCCTGAATGAAGATCAATCTTGGAAAAGTATTGAGCTCCGCGTAGTTGGTCAAATAAGTCATCAATGCGTGGGAGAGGATATTTGTTCTTGATAGTGATCTTGTTAAGTTCTCAATAATCAATGGAGAGTCTCATTGATCCATCTATCTTCTTAACAAATAGAACAGGTGCTCCCCAAGGTGACACACTAGGGTGTATGAATCCCTTATCAAGATTTTCTTGGAGTTGCTTCTTCAATTCCTGCAACTCAATTGGGTCCATTCTATAAGGTGTCTTTGAAATAGGCAAAGCACCCGGTACGAGTTCTATTGAAAACTCAACTTCACGATTTGGTAGAAGACCTGGTAATTCCTCTGGAAAGACATCATCAAACTCCCGTACAATGGGCATATTCTTAATCGTGAGTTTATCACCAACCATTTGAGATAAATAACCTTCATTTAGTGGAATCAAGACCCATATGGTAGAAGGAATTTCCACTGGAAGGTTATGTTCATCCTTGCATTAATAGACGATCATAGATTGATCTGGAATATGAAATGTGACTTCCCTTCTTTGTAAATTGATATGAGCTCCATATAAATAAAGCCAATCCATGCCAAGAATCACATCAAATTCCACTATAGGAAGGATCACAATATTTGCAGGAAGCACGTTCCCACAAACATCGATCGGAGAAGAATTATAAACTTTTGATGAGACTGTTGTGCCATTAGGTGTTGTCACAGCTAACTCAACATCTAATTGTTGAGGTAATACGGTGATACCCTTAGAAAATTCTTCAGAAATAAAAGAGTGGGTGGATCCAGAATCAAATAAAACATTTTCTACTTTAGAGTGGATGGTAAGTGTACCTTTCACCACATTGTAATCGTACTCCACATCGCTGATAGAAATTGCATGTGACTTTCCTTTTTCTTTAGCCTTAAGAGTTTGTTGACGTCGACCATCATCATCAACCCCTGGATTAGGGAATTTATTGGCATAATGCCCCATCTCCTTGCACTTAAAACATTGATGTGTAGTAGGTTCATTCTGTGTATCCCTTGCATCATTAGACATCTTCTTCCCATCATCGCGGCATTTAAATGCCTGATGACCTTCCTTTCCACATTTGAAACATTTACTTGTCCCTTTAAGACAACTCCCTCCATGTTTCTTTCCACACTTTGAGCATAAGGGAAAGCACATCTTCTTTTTAGTGTGCTCTTTATATTTTCCTTTGAATTCCATTTTCCTCTTCTTATCGAACCCATATAACTGATGGGTTACTCCAATCTCCTTCTCAACATTGAGAGCACATCAAACGATTTCCTCGTAGCTATTGAAGTCCCTTATGGGTAAGGCCCTTCGAAGACTTGGTTTTAAGCGACTAAAGAATCAATTGATCTTACTCTCAGGTTGGATAATAATACCAGAAGCGTACCTTGAAAGTCTTGTAAAATTTGCTTCATAGGTACCAACAGATTATTCATCCTTTTGCTTCAGTTCAAGAAACTCTTTCTCCATCTTTTTTTGGAGAATACGAGGGAAGTACTTATTGAAAAATAAGTTCTTGAACTCATCCCATTCCATGGACTCAATTTCATCCCTTTGCCTCATATTCTTAATAAGATTCCACCATTGATCAGCATCACCTTCCAAACGATACACTGCTAAGATGATTTGATCATTCTTAGAATATTGAAGAACTGAAAATATCTTTTCAGTAGTACTAATCCATTGTTCAGCAACTAATGGATCAGTAGACCTGCTGAATGAAGGAGGACGCTGTCTCATGAAGGATTCAACAGAATGTTGCTTCTTCCTTTGCTCGTTTGGAAGTTCTGCATGATTCATAGATTGAGAAAGTTGTGTGAGCATTGCTACAAGAATTTTCATTCCAGCTCCCATAACGTTTGGTTGCTCAGGGGGACAATCATTGCATTTCCCGTCGCATTCCACATTAACACGGTTCCTTCGGGTTCCAGCCATTGACTAAAACCAAGAAGAATAGTGTGAGCAACACTAATTATAATAGGAAAACCACATAATCAATAATAAAATTTCACACTTAATATCTTATTCTAGGTTATTCATGGCCATTTCTAAAACACTAAGATTGTGTTCTATTCTTAGAATTATCCTTAGGGTTCTTACTAAGGCTTTCACATCCTAGTTTCCAAAGGTTGACTATACCTTTCCTCTGATACCAACTATAACGACCCATACTTTACATACTTTGTTAATACTTCAAAATTGAAGCGTACTTATTACATCATATAACAAAACCAAGAAAGGACCGTATAGGTATAGTGTCTTTAGAAATTTGGAAACATAAACAACTAGTTCATAAAGCGTCTACACTGTCTCCCATTTATTTCATCATATCTATAGCCCCTTTTGGCATATCTTACTTAATAACCTTCTTCCTGACCTGAGAAAAGAAAACATACAAAAGGGTGAGCTCAAATGCTCAGTAAGGGTAAACAAAAGAAATATCAATCACATCATATTCATAAGAACATAACTTTTGGAAATCTTAACCTGCAAAAGAGAGAAAAACTTCATAACATGGGATAAATCATAGTAGTGAAATGGAATCCCAATAATCATAACCTAAAACATGAAACTTTGTGGCATACACACATAATCATATAGAATCATTTCTTATTAGTCAAGACTCATTGCCAAGACTATCTTAGTGGACAAAGTCCATTTCTGAACCGAGTTCACTCCTCGTTTCAGTCCTATTTCACTGAACCGGTATAACCTACCATTCCATTCATGTCTATCTCATGAGATATAAAATCTTTACCCAATGCATTGGAGGGAGATATAGGTCCCACCCATCTCATAATGATACCATTCTTATGTGTTCCACAAAATCATAAATCATACATCATTGCATAACCCATGTAATAAAAATGGGATTCTTAAACAACAAGACATCATAAAACAATTCATATAAGATAAATGAATTCATAAAAATATTTCCATCACAAAATAATCAAATCAATATAATAATAGGGATAGAAACATAACCCTATATTATCTTAGATGGGAAATAATTTTGATAAAACACTTGAACTCTATTCTTGAGGAAAATATCCTTTCTACTTCAAAAATACTTTTCCTTTCTTAACATGTCATTCAATTATAAACTAAAAGAAGTTGATTAAAAATAAACTTGAAAACTTGTAAGGGAAGATTCTTGGAAATAATGTTTTAAAAATCCATTCATGTCGTATAAGTTAAAAAACATTCTTCTCGTACTTTTGTCGGAAAGTCAAAAAGTACCTCGTACGAAAAACGACAAAAGATTCCTTTCATATATTTTACTAAAATCTCACCGAAGGGTAAAATTGGATTTAAAAAATTGTAGGTGGATGGAAATAATATTACATATTGAAGAAACATGGATGTGGATGATAAAATACAACCCAGTAAATACCAAAGTATAAACAATCTCGGATAAAAATGAGATTGTGATATTTCCCTTACCTTAGGTCCGATTTGCTTCGAAAGTGTCCGAACCTCCTGTATAATGATTTAAATAGTGTTATTGACTTATTTAAGAATCATAATTATTGTTATGATATCATATATGGTCATATTATTTTCTTCTTAGTAGTAATATTTCATTGCCACTTGTTATTCGGGTGTTTATAACTTTTTGTTCTTATAGGTGTTTTGTCGAATAAATTCTTCTTCTCTTTAGGTTATAGATACATCATTTCCAGAATTCTATTAGTGTAATATATATCATATTCATTCATTCAATTCATTTATATAATCATTATGAAATGATGATCATGTACAATGAGTCGCATCACATCGTGGAGACGGTATTCCGTACGTACGCACGAGTGATGATATCATTCCTATGATCGTGGAATTGTATTGGAGTGTATGTATACTATTTAAGAATCAATATCACTTTATATTAGTCATGTATAGTCATTATTTACACCATTATACCCATCCAAGTAAGGTGGTGGTGGAAAATAGATTACACCACGTCATGGAGACGGTATTCCGTACGTACGCACGCGTGGTGATTTCTTTTTCCGTAGGATGGATAGATGGTGAAATAGGTTTTTTTCATACTTATAATAAGATATCAGTACGTGAGTGATACCGATTTTATTACTTCATAATGAAACAACTAAATATGAAGAAGTGGAAGAAGAAATAAAGATGAAAGAATCAGTAACGGACATTACCTCTTCTTTGAAGTCCTTCTTTGAGACCTCCTTTTAGGGCACTAAAATAGGTCATTGAAGAAGACCAGAACCTCTAGGATGTTTATAGGGAAGTGGAGAGAAGAAATTGGCAGGGTTTTGCCAAGATTGAAAGCTCAAAGTGGTGTGAGGAAGAGGGGGAGGAGGTTCCCTTTTATAAGGGAGGAGAGGGGCACCTTTGGAATAACTAAAAATATTATTTTATTATAAAGTCAAATCCGGTTTTTAATAGCTAAAAATTGATATATTTAGAATATAAGGTGGGTAGGGGTATAAAGCCTCTCATCCAATATAATTTATACAAGTTTAGGTATCAATTTTAACCTTATCATTTAGATTTAACTTTAAGTTAGATAATTTAACTTTTACCGTGTCTTCTTGTTTTCTTATACTATAAGGTTAATAAACTTACTATATCAAGCCAAACGAACCCCAAGTTGTTTATTATTAATATATATAACCGTATCTAAGTCATTTGGCCGAACCTTAGATTTTTAGGAATAAAATAACAATTAATAATATAATATTTGTTTTAAAAACTATTTTATGTCAATTTTGACACTATTTAGTAATTGATTTTTGTGAAAATCATAACAGAATGATTAGATCGAAACATGTTAATTAAATCAATACTAACATGTTATAGTAACCTAGAAAATTAGTTTAATTCATAAAAAGTCTCGAATTACATTTATTTGGGTATTTATAAAATCAATTATTTCAATATTTCATTAATAAGATAATTACTGCATCATCGTTGTGTCATAAATAAATTAAATTATTTAATGTCCAAAAATTACAAATAAAATAATATTATTTAGGAAATATTTTTAGCCTTCTAATGAATATTTATAGTCGAATTTATCGTATGTATAACCCCATATAAAAAATTATTTACTTATTAAACTTTGATTTTAACTATTTAACCCTTCTTTAAATAAATTAATAATAAATGTCCTAATCTAATCCAAGTGGGCCTAAATGGTCATAGTTTATTCCTAAGGTTGTTTTTGGTCGAATTACACTTGTACAATAGAATTAGGACATGTGTTAGGGTAATAATAATATCATTTGTACCCTTAATTATCCTATTTACTTTTAACCGTGGTAAATAAAAGTAAAAAGTTACTATTCACCAAAAACTATTTTCATCTCATTGAAGCACATTTTAGTCGTTGATATTAACCGTGTCACTCGGATTTTTGAAATTCCACTCACAGAAGCGGTAAAATTAAGTTTTATGAAAAATTCAGTTTTTTTAACTACCACTTAGTGGTTTCACTATTCATCAAAAATTGAAAGTTTTCAGAAAAATACCAAAATTTCACCCTAGGATAATTTCGATATAACGAATCCAAAAATGAAGTCCATTTTGAAAAATAAAAATTATAAAATTTTAAAAAGTGGTTATTACTATTCATAACGGCTATTTTTAATAATATTTTAATAGCATATCGTTGTTTAGTAAAACTCGGTATTGCGTACGACGCAAGCTATCGAGGATGGCCGCGGTTGCATGTAAAGAAATCCAAGCTAGTGTTTTGTGTAGTAAAAGATTCCTTTGATGATTTATATAACATAAAAACAAAATATTTCACATAAAAGTCTCAGGTGTTACATTGACCACTATGATGGTCTTGGAAGCAATGCCTTGGCTACTCTATAAATCATAATATGTGTGTTGGTTGGAGTGGATACTCAAGAGGGGGTGAATTTAGTTCCAATTAAAATTTCTGTTAAAAATATTTCTCATAAAATACCCAAATTCAAAAATCAAAGTTAAACTGTAGTAAATTTATAGAGATTGCAAATGTTCAATTGGATTCTTGAAGATTGATTATATATCAGTCGATCTAATCACAGGATTAAATTAGCTTATGAAGATAACCTACTGGTTCACAAAAAGTATAAACACTTGCTAATTTAACTATCAAAGTAACTTTAAAATAGTTTTGTATTTCAATGTAATAGTAGTGCAATATAAAATATACTTATGACTTAAACTAAAATGCACAACAGATATAACCAAGAGGTTTAGTCTCAAGCCGAGACTTAGTCCTCTCAAACAATGTAAATAAATTTGATCCACACCCTGGATCAGGGTAAACAACAGTGAAAACACTGTCCAGGTTCAAATACCTCTACCAAAGTTGTACATGGGAAAAAAACCAACAGCTCACAGGCTATCCGGGTCTTAGATGACCTCTACCACTATCCACAGTGGGATTCAAAAAGGTTATAGAGTTTGAATGAGGATTTAGAAATCCTCCAGCTTAGCACAGGAGACAGTGTGTGTGTAAAGTATATAGAGTACACACACTACTCAAAATGTAAATAAATGAATTACTATGAGAATAGATAAGAGTTTAGAATACTCTAGTGATGTGAAGTGCAGATGTAGAATCTTTTGATTTATTTTAAATGCTTATAAGTCCTTCTCTGGTTTTTGTCTAAAAAACAACGTGTCGTTTTCTTCCATGGCTTTCAGGTTCAGCTTATCAGCTTGAGTGCATGAAGTGTTTGTTTTAGTTCTTCACTCAAGATTTATCCTGTGTTCTCTTCTAAAATGAATTGCTTCGTGTATGTCCAGTGATCTTCCGGTATGGATGTAGCTTTTTCTTTTTTTGTGAAAATGCACCATGTTTCAATGCTATTGAGCCTTTGTCCTTTTCACCCTTCGTGTGTCCTGTTAGTTCCTTGATTCTCTATTTTTTCACGATTTTTTTCCTTCCATTTATAGCTTTCAGATCTGGTAAAAGGAATGATTACCTTTTGCATGGGTACTAGGTATGGTTCCCAGACATGCCAACAAAACACATTAAATAGCATTGATTGCATTAAAATAATCAAATATAACAGTTTCTTTAATAAATAAATAGTATTGAGAGTGTAGAGTTTGACTGGTCAGTCTTAGCCTTCTGTAGGTAGCAGTTTGCTTTATGTTACAGTGACCTTCCATCGGTAGCTATTAGATCATGTATCGGTAGCTCTATATACCGGGGACTCCTTCTATCAGTAGCTCTTGGTCTATCGGTAGCTCTACTTTGTATCGGTAGCTTCATTCTGTATCGGTGACTCTATATATCGGTAGCTCTTGGTCTATTGATAGCTCTGATTTATATCGGTAGCTTCATTTCGTATCGGTAGCTTCATATCGGTAGACATACTCTATCGGTAACTCGGTAGTCTTGTTCTATCGGTAGCTCAATTTCTGTCGGTAGCTGTCTGTATTGGTGGACATGTACATACCGGTATCTCTGTGTATCGGTGACTATGTCTTATTCAGTATATCGGTAACATTTTTTTATCAGTGGACTAAGTCTCTCTGTATACTAAGTATGAGTAGATCTGTATCAGTAGCTATAAGCAGATTAGAGACTTAATACTTATCTGTTTTATGCAAAACATATCTGATTGAGTTAGAATTAATTCAGATCTTATATAAACATAGATAAATATTGATTAACATATTTCAAGGACTATTTTAATATTATTATTATCTTGATAATAGAATATCATAGATTGAATGAATTAATATATAGATAAACATTAATGGGGATTATCAAAACAGGGGAGGTCAACAATCTCCCTATTTGATAATCACAACTTATGATATTATAGTTTTAAAATAATGATTAATTGCATCAGAGGATATAGCATTAAATTCAATTTTATCAGAGAAAATAGTATTTTATAGAACAAGATGTATCAGTAGTAGAATTAAATGCAATGGTATCAGAGGTGCAAAGCATAGTAGATCTTCCTTAGATAATATTTCTCCCCCTTTGTGATAATCAAAAAGTTGGAAACAACAAAGATACAAGGAACAAAATGAGAAATAAATGAAATCCATTTGTATTTCATGTTGCAAAAAGGTACAAGGAAACAAAATAAAAGGGATTCCTATCAAATGTCTGATCCACCTATTCAATCCACATCCTCAATGTGAGATTTCCCCTTTGGATCAGAATAGGATTCAGACTGTGTGGATGCAGGTGACGACTTAGGAATTCCAGAGTTGATCACAGGAGTCTGAGCCACTGAGACTGTTCTGGGTCTATACTGAGGAGATATTTGAGTGATCATAGGAGTAAGGGTTCGAATGGCTTGGGCTGGAGTCATCTGAACGGGAGAAGCGGTAGAGGTAGAGGCGGGTGAGGCTAGAGGTATAATCACTGGACTAGCATCGACATGCAAGAAAGGCAAAAAAAGATTTATAAAATCCATAATTATTCCTCCTCCTCTCTCCATACCAAATTTGAAATCATCCTTGTTATCCAAGAATTTGTCCAAGGCTGTAGTGAATTACCTTAGCTTGCTGACTTTCTCTCTGAAGGCTTGATTAACATGAGGTAACATCAGGTTTTCTAACAGAAGTTTGAAGTGGTTGTTGAGTTTATGTTTGGTATAAATCCTTTGAAAATAGTTGTCTACCTTTTCTTTCACTTATTTTTGAGAGGCAGAAGCTTCTCTCATATAGTCTTGGAATATCATCATTATTTATCGAGCATAATATCTAGTAGAAATCACCACTTTTCTCAGGTCATATGAGTCCACAGAGCCACTGGTTGATGATGAACCAAGCTCCTCCTTCATCACAACTCGAATTTAGTTTAGTTCTATTGATGCTCTGGAGGAATGAGAACCAACAGATAAAGATACGGTTTCCTTGACGTTTTTTGTCAACCCACTAATAAGATTTTTCACTTGGGAATCCTGGGTGCTAAAATGATCTTTCATGGAGGTTTTAAAACCTTCAAACACCGATACCATCTGGCTCACAACACCTTTGAGACAAGCTAAATCTTTATCTACTTGGGATTTAGAACTAATGTAAGATTCTAAAGAGATAACCAATTTCATTAGAGCTTCAACATCCTCTTCCAGTATAGATACTTGAGTCTGGCAAGATGTAACTTCATCCACTATTTTTTTTACAATGGTAGGGACATTACAGCCGAGAGAGATTTCAAAAGACGTTTCGAAATTGCTCAATTCTTCAACAAAATAGTGCTTCAACTCAGCAACAGAAGTACTAAGGGACTCTTTCATATCATTCTTTAAGGATTCAAGGTCATCCCTAGTGATCATATCAGTAGGTGCAACCACAACAGGTTCTCTTTCAGATACTATACGGTCCACTGAGTCATTCATAATTGATTTAATTAAAGAGACCATTGAAGCATCCATTTTCCTTATTTCTTCTAGAAAACTGATTTTGAGATCAGATTTTAGCTTGTCCAGATCATGCATTCTGACCACATCTTCAGGTAACAACTCAGTCTAAACATCATAATTGATTTTTGGTCTATTTAGAGATGCCTCATTATCAGAATCAGAATTGTCCAATCCACAAGCCACAAAAACTGGGTCTTCTGCCCAATCCTCAATATTAACAGCCACTGAAACACTACCAAATATGGTTTGATTCTTCCCCTCAATGGGTGCATTATCTTGTAAAGCAAGAGCATTCTCAGCGGGTCTTTCTTCCCCATAAGAATATTCTACAATCAATTCCACCTTTGTAACAGCTGCAACAGCAGGAGGATCCTTTAGATTAGGCACATATCATTCCATTTCACCTTCTACATCCTTAGCAGGCACAACTGAGCTTCGAATCAATGGACTCAGACTTAATCAAACAGAATTAGATTCTTTAGATTCATTCTCTCTTTCTTGTTCATGCTCAAGGTCCGGCTGGTCTTCCACATCAGCAGGTGTCTCTTCTTCTACTAAATCTTCCTTTTCTGAAGAAACAAATTCAGTAACAAGACTTGGGGGAAAGTTTGGATCTCTTCCATTAGAAATTAAAGTCTCCTCTTCATCAATCTCATCACTATACTCAGGTTCTTCTTCATCAAGTCCTAGACCTAGATCCCTCACATCCTGAGGTCTTGAAGGATGATTTATAGGATTGAATTTATCATATACCTTCTGGTCATCATTAACCCATTCTCATCTCCATGGGTTCTAATTTATCTTCATGTATTTGAAAACTATGCTTGTGATATAGAAGTTGTTCTTTACTACCAATGTCTCATCTTGAGACTCAGCTACCCCTTTTACATTGATCATCACTGAGATCAATTTGGAAAAGAATAAGGCATTAGTCTTTGATTTTGGCGTGGTCATGTCTTCCATTTTAATCATTAGAAATTTGCATAGATTCACTTTCACAGAATGTCTTAAGAGATGTAGGAGATAGATATCATGATATCTTAAATTCTCAAAGTCCCCCATCCTTGGTATTAAGACATGCTGAACAAATTTGAACAACAATATGTTCTCTCCATCCATTTCAGCAACCACCACTTATCTTTGATATCCATCATTGGTGAGCTCCTCCAAGGCAGTTTCATAATTGAATATATCACATGTAGGTGGTATAGCTTTCGAGACATCGCCAGAAACACCTTCGTGTGGAACCTTCAGGCATTCATCCCATTCAACGGATGAAAAAAAATCTCCTTTCCATTCACATAAGAAATCACTCAGTTCTCATCTTCTAATTTCTCAAAACTCACAAACTCATAAAATTGTTTCACTAGCTTTGGATAGTTGGGGCCATTGTTGTCCGTGAAGAAATCTACCCACTTTTGGTCTTCCAACACCTCGAGCACTAACGATTTTCTAGCTAACAACCATTCCACACATAGCTCTTTTTCAATCACAATAACTCTATTCTGAAATGAGGGTTCACTGGTCACCTCCCTGACCTTGTTCTACCAAAACTGCCACTTTCTTCTGGCTTAGACTTCTGCATCATTGCATTCGGATCATCAGTGTCATCTCTGATGGTAGGATGTTTGGATTTTTCCATCTCTAGTACGAGGTATTTAGGGTTTTCGGTAAGTTCTGGAGTTAAGTATTGAGGGTATAGGATTTGAGGCTCGATGTATTGAGAAGTAACTAGGACTTTGTTTTATCATTTAGAAATCATAAAATAAATAAATAAAATAAAATAATGTAAAAACGATTCAGATTCTGGCAGCAGACAGAAGTTTAAAATAGTGCACTCATCGGTAGTGTTTATCGGTGATAATTCCTATCTGTGAGGTTCATCGGCTTGGTTACATCAGTGAGGTTACATCGATGAGGTTACATCGGTGAGGTTACATTGGTGAGGTTACATCGGTGAGGTAACATCACATCGGTGAGGTACCTATCGATCAAGGTTAATCATTCCTAACTCATGCCTAATGTAACTTAACCTATCCGAACGTAAAGGATTGGTGAAAATGTTAGCGAATTGATGTTCAGTACCAATAAATTCAAGAGTAATATCCCCTTTTTGGTAATGATCTCTCAAAAAGTGGTGCCTTACATCAATATGTTTGGTCTTAGAGTGAGATACAGGGTTCTTTGAAATTATAATTGCACTAGTGTTATTAATGTTAATTGAAACATTCTTAAAATAATATCCATAGTCCAAAAGAGTGTGTTTCATCCAAAAAATTTGTGCACAAAAACTACCAACAGCTATATACTCTCCTTTGGCAGTGGACAAGGCTACAAAATTCTACTTTTTAATACACCAAGATACTAAGGATTTTCCCAATAAATGACAAGTTTCAGATGTGCTTTTTCTATCTAACTTGCAACCAACAAATTCAGCATCTAAATAACTCTTTAGCTCAAAATATTGTCCTTTTGGGTAACACAATCCAAAATTGGTAGTATGTTTAAGACAATTGAAAATTATCTTAACATAAATTAAATGATATTCTTCTGGATTAGCTTAAAATCTTGCACACATACACACACTAAACATAATATCTGTTCGACTAGCAGTAAGGTAAAGTAAGCTTCCAATCATACCTCTGTAATTTGTTTGATCCACTGGTTTCCTAGTTTCATCTTCATCCAATTTATAGACTGTACTCATAGGATTATCACTTTCTTTAATACTATCAAAACCAAAACGATTTAAAATATCCTTTGTATATTTACATTGATTCAAAATAATACCATTTTCATTTTGAAAAACATGAAATCCAAGAAAATATTTGAGATCTCCCATTAAACTCATTTCAAATTCATTTTTCATATTCTTTGATAAATCCGTACATAAGGAATGTTTAGAAGATACGAAGATAATATCATTAACATAGATTTGTACTATGAAAACATCCTTAGAAATTATTTTAATAAAAAGAGTTGGATTAGAAATCTGTTTAGTAAAACATTTTGAAATAAGAAAACTACTAAGTCTGTCATACCAAGATCTTGGACTTTGTTTAAAACCATATAAAGCTTTAGAATGTTTAAAAACTCGATTTGGAAAATGAGAATTAGTAAATTCAGGTGGTTGTTCAACAAAAACATCTTCAATTATAAAACCATTTAGAAAATCACTTTTGACATCAATTTGATATAACTTGAAATTCAGATGAGCATCATAGGCATGTAAGATCCTAATAGCTTATAATATAGCTACAGGGGAAAGGGTTTCCTCATAGTCTATTCCTTCATCTTGACTATATCCTTGTGAAACTATCTTATCTTTTTTTCTAACTATATTTCCTGATTCATCAACTTTGTTTCTAAAATACCATTTAGTGACTATTGTTAAAGTGTCCTTTGGTCTGTCAACTAATTCCCAGACTTTGTTTATTTCTAATTGATTTATCTCTTCTTGTATATACATTACCCAAAATTCATCATTGATTGCATCATTTACATTTTTAGGTTCTATATGTGAAAGAAAGGCTTGATGTTCAACCTGATTTCATAGAGAATCTCTAGTCGGTGTCCCTCTATCAAGATTACCAACAACATAATCCAAAGGATGATTCTTTAGAATCCAAGTTGATCTAGTAAAGGTAGTGTAGAGACCCGTATCTTGACTTACATGGACATTACATTACATTTGCGGAATACATAGTACATAACAAAAACACACACACAAGGATCGTAATAGTTTAGTGTCTTTGGAAACTCGGAACGTAATCTTCTAATCGTGGTGAAAGATCTTCAACATCTCCTATAAAGATCTTCCCTTTTTTTAGCTAAAACCTTTCTCTATATCCTGGGGAAAAGAAAACATAAAAGGGTGAGCTCAAATGCTCAGTAAGGGTAACAAAAGAAATATCAATCACATCGTATTCATAAGAACATAACATTTTGGAAATCTTAACCTGCAAAAGAGAGCATAATTTCATAACATGGGATAAATCATGGCAGTGAAATGTAATCACAATAATCATAACTTAAAACATGAAACTTTGTGGCATTCACACATAATCATAGAGAATCATTTCTTGTTAGTCATGACTCATTTCCAAGACTATCTTAGTGGACAAAGTCCCTTTCTGAATCGAGTAACCCTCGTTTCAGTCCTGTTTCACTGAACCGGTATAACCTACCGTTCCAGCCCTGTCTATCTCATGAGATATAAAATCTTTACCCAATTCATTGGAGGGAGATATAGGTCCCACCCATCTCATAATGATACCATTCTTATGTGTGCCACAAAATCATAAATCATACATCATTGCATAACCCATGTAATAAAAATGGGATTCTTGAAACATCATGACATCATAAAACAAATCTTATAAGGCAAATGACTTCATAAAAATAATTCCCTCATAACATAGTCAAATCAATGTAATTAAAGAGATAAAAACATAACCCTTTATTATCTTAGATGGAAAATAATTTTGATAAAACACTTGAACTCCATTCTTGAGGAAAATATCCTTTCTTATTCAAAAACACTTTTCTTTTCTTAACATGTCATACTAAAATAAGTTGATCAAAAATAAACTTGAAAACTTATAAAGGAAGATTCTTGGAAATAATGTTTTAAAAATCCATTCTTGCCGTATAAGTTAAAGAAAAACATTCTTCGTACTTTTGTCGGAAAAGTCAAAAAGTACCTCGTATGAAAAACGACAAAAGATTCCTTTCATATTCTTTACTAAAACTCACCGAAGGGTAAAATTGGATTTAAACTATTGTAAGTGGATGGAAACAATATTACATATTGAGAGAACATGGATGTGGATGATAAAATACACCCCAGTAAATACTTACGAATAAACAATCTCGGATAAAAATGAGATTGTGATATTTCCCTTACCTTAGGTCCGATTTGCTTTGTTCGTGTCCGAAGCTCCTGTATAATGGTTTAAATAATGTTATTGACTTATTCCAGAATCATACATATTGATATGATATCATATATGGTCATATTATTAGCTTCTTGTTAGTAATATTTCATTGTTACTTGTTACTCGGGTCTTTATAACTTTTTGTTCTTACGCGTGTTTTGTTGAATAAATTCTTATTCTTATCTTTAGGTTATAGATAATTCATTTCCAGAATGGTATTAGTGTAGTATATACCATATTCATTCATTCAATTCATTTATATAATCATTATGAAATGAAGATCATGTAGAACGAGTCGCATCACATCGTGGAGACGGTATTCCGTACGTACGCACGAGTGATGATATCGTTCCTATGATCGTGGAATTGTATTAGAGTATATATATATTATTTCAGTATCAATATTACTTCATAATAATCATATATAGTTACTCATTACACCATTATACCCATCCTTGTAAGGTGATGGTGGAAAATAGATTACACCACGGCGTGGAGACGATATTCCGTACGTACGCACGCGCGGTGATTTCATTTTTCCGTAGGATGGATAGAAGGTTAATTAGGGTTGTTTCATATTTATAATAACATATCAGTATGTAAGTAATACTGATGTTATTACTTTGTCATGAAACAACTAAAGAAGAAGAAGTTGAAGACGAAAGAAATTGAAAAGATCGGTAATGGATATTACCTCTTCTTTGGAACGCCTCTTTGAATCCTCCACTTAAGGAACTAAGATTGGTCTTTGGAGAAGACCAGGACCTCTAGGATTATTCTAGGGAAGTGGAGAGGGGAAAATGGCAGGGGTTGGCCGAGCTTGAGTGCTCAAATTGGTGTGAGGAGGAGAGGGAGGAGGTGCCCTTTTATAAGGGAGGAGAGGGGCACCTTAGGAATATCTCAAAATATTATTTTATATTAAAGTCAAAATCGGTTTATAATGGTTCCAAAGGGTCTTATTTCGAAGATAAAGTGGTGAGGGGTCGAAATCCTATCAACCAATAAGATTTAGACAAGTTTAGGGTATTATTTTAACCTTATCAATTAGATTTAACTCTAAGTTAAATAATTTAACTTTTACCATGTCTTTTTGTTTTCTTTCACTATATGGTTAATAAACTTACTATAACATGCCAAACGAACCCCAAATTGTTTATTATTAATATATATATCCTTATCTAAGTCATTTTGCCAAGCCTTAGATTTTTAGGAATAAAATAACAATTAGTAATATAATATTTGATTTAAAAACTATTTTGTGTCAATTTTGACACTATTTGATATATGATTTTTGTGAAAGTCATAACAGAATTATATGTTCAAGCCAAGTTGATTAAATCAACACTAATATATCATAGTAACCTATAAAATTAGTGGAATTCATAAAAAGTCATAAATAACATTTATTTTGGTATTTATATTATCAATTATGTCAAAATTTCATTAATAAGATAATTACTGCATCATCTTTGTGTCATAAATATATTAAATTATTTGATGTCTAAAAATTAAAAATAAAATACCATAATGTAGGAAATCTTTTTAGATTTCTAATGAATATTTACAATCTAATTTATCTTATGTATAACCCCATATTAAAAATGATTTACTTATTAAACTTTGATTTTAAATATTTTAACCCTTCTTTAAATAAATTAATAATAAATGTCCTAATCTAATCCAAGTGGGCCTAAATGGTCATATTTTATTTCTAAGTTTGTTTTTGGTCGAATTACACTTGTCCAATAGAATTAGTACATGTGTTAGGGTAATATTAATATCATATTTACCCTTAGTTACCCTATTTACTATTAACCGCGGTAAAAAAGGTAAAAAGTTACTATTCACCAAAAAATTATTTTTATCTCATTGAACCACATTTTACTTACTGACATCAACTGTGTCTGTCGGATTTTTGAAATTCCATTCACAGAAGCGGTAAAATTAAGTTTTATGCAAAATTCAGTTTTTAACCTACCACTTAGTGGTTTTACTATTCATCAAAAATTGAAAGTTTTCAGAAAAATACAAAAAATTCACCCTAGGCTAATTTCGATATTCTGAGTCCAAAAATGAAGTCGATTTTGAAAAATAAAATTTATAAAATTTCAAAAAGTGGTTATTACTATTCATAACGGCTAGTTTTAATAATATTTTAATAGCATATCGTTGTTTAGTGAAACTCGGTATTGCGTATTACACACGCTATCGAGGAAGGTCGCGATTGCGTGTAATTCAAGGGAAGTCAAGGATGCGTATTGTGCAAGCTCCTTTTGGTGTAGCATACAACACAAGACATTAATAAAATTAAAAAGAATAGTTTTCATAAAATCTCGGGCTGTTACATTCTACCCCACTTAAAATGAATTTCGCCCTCGAAATTCGTCGGGGTTATAAATAGTTTACTATTCGAAAGTTTCTTTAATAGAAACCCACATCGTAAAAAAGAATACCAAAACCAATATTTAAAAACAAAAGTATGAAACGTAACGGTTACCCAAATAAACCAATCACTGGGTTTCCACATAGGTGAAAATATGGATATGGAAGAGAAATATAACCATCATGTTCTGATGGAGAGTGGTAGAGAACATGGATATGGAAAAGCCAGTAATCACAAATCCATAGATTTGTGATGATAGAAGGTACCATCTGATTCATCAGGTATAAGATCACTAGGACAACATTTTTGGTTTTCAAGATCATTTCCCTAAAGTTGAAAATTTGAATTAGAATAAATACTTACTTTATTTTGGTACAATCTCACTGTTGTTCGTGCCTTGAACAATTTCCACTTCATCTCTTAAATAAATGAAGTTGAATTTGTTATTCGTGAAGTGTTAGCAGATCATGTGATAGAACGACGGGTCATTCCATCTGTCTCAAACAAAAGGTTAGCAGAAATTATATACATAAGTCGATCTATAGTGAGATTAATCATATATGGTTCCTAAAATGGACTTATACCTCATATATCATACTGATTAATATAATAAAACTAGTTTCTACTAAACAAGGACTTTCTGTAGGCCAGTGGTAGGCGATAAAGGCCAGTCGCACTTCGGTTGTGGGTTCGATTCCCACAGCCTTGTCCGAAGCGATGGGCTGTCGCCCGTCCTGCAGGTTGTCCTTTTTCTAAAACTACATTACTATAACATCCCATCAATAATATCAAAAATATTTTATCCTTAAACAATACTAACTTATGTCCAACATAATCCATTCTAATCTTTATGCTTATCCATAATACTGCAGTCCACTCTCCTAACATAGTGAAAACGATTACCAGAGATTTAATACTATCGTTGATCCCCATATATCATAAGATATGTTTCGCTGGTCACATTCCAGACATTCAAAGTCCTTAATCATGTATTCTCTTGAATACCCATTGAACCTTAATGAAAGCATGAATGCAGTTACCAAAATCCTAAAAATTCTATATACTCAAACCATGATATCACTTAGTCCTTATATCAATCATGAGCTCATGAATACTGTCAAATATTTCATTTTCTCGTTTTCCCTTCATTATGCGCATATCATTATTTTTCCAAAAATATCTCAATCACTTTCCATGGTTATTGGTACCATAAAATTATTGAAAACCATAATAGACCAATACATAAATATTCCAATACTCCATGATACAACATTATTTTGGAATCCTATTACATAAACAATTATTCATTCCACCACATCGTTGTCATATTCAACATCGCCAATAGTGATCGCATGTGACTTCCCTTTGTCCTTTGCCTTGAGCGGTTGCTCATGTCGATCATCACTAACCCTTGGATTAGGGCATTTATTTGCATAATGCCCCATTTCCTTGCACTTGAAGCATTGAAGTGTTGGTGATGTGTTCTCTGCATTGTTTGCTTTATTCACATCATTAGAATCACTTTTTCCATTACTTCGACACTCAGCTACTCGATGACCTTCTTTTCCACACTTAAAGCATTTTCTAGTCCCTTTAAGACAATTTCCACCATGCTTCTTTCTACACTTTGTGCATAAGGAAACATTCATCTTCTTTTCACCATTATTCTGAGATTTCTCCTTGAATTCCATCTTTCGTTTCTTGTCAAAACCATGAGATGGATATGTAACACCAACTTCCATTTCTACCTTGACAGCACAACGCACAATTTCTTCATAGCTACTGAAGTCTCTTATAGCTAATTCCCTTAGAAGACTTGGTTTTAAGCCACTGAAAAATCGATCAACTTTACTTTCAGGTTGGATGATAATGCCAGATGCATACCTTGCAGGTCTTTTAAAATTTCCTTCGTATATACCAACAGATTCATCATCCTTCTACTTCAGCTCAAGAAACTCCTTTTCCATCTTTTTTCGAAGAATACGAGGGAAGTACTTACTGAAAAACAAGTTCTTGAACTCGTCCCATTCCATGGACTCAATTTCATCTCTTTGCCTCGTATTCTTGATAAGATTCCACCATTGATCAGCTTCACCTTCCAAACGATATACTGCTAAGATGACTTTATCATGTTCATAACATTGAAGAACTGAAAATATCTTTTCAGTGGTACTGATCCATTGTTCAGCAACAAGTGGATCGGTAGTCCCACTGAAAGAAGGTGGACGTTGCCTCATGAAGGACTCAATAGAATATTGTTCCCTTCTCTGCTCATTTGGAAGTCCAGAATGATTCATAGCTTGTGTAAGTATAGCAATAAGATTTTGTACTCCATCTCCCATAACATTTGTTTGTTCAGGAGGGCAATCATTGCATTGTCCATTGCATTGATCAACACGGTTCCTTCGGGTTCCAGCCATCGTCTAAAACCCAAAAAGAATAGTGTGAGAGGCAAAAATCATGCTAGGGAAAACAACATAATAAAGGGGGAGTACCTTCAATATCTAACATCTTATGTTTAATTCTATGATCTTTAGCGTAGTTCTAGTACTATAACCTATACGTATACTTAACCTTAGGGACATCCCTAGACATACCTTAGAAATATCTCTAGGGATCTCACTAAAGTTCTCGCATCCTAGTTTCCAAAGGTTGACTAAACATTTCCTCTGATACCAACTGTAGAGACCCGTATCTTGACTTACATGGACATTACATTACATTTGCGGAATACTTAGTACATAACAAAAACACACACACAAGGATCGTAATAGTTTAGTGTCTTTGGAAACTCGGAACGTAATCTTCTAATCGTGGTGAAAGATCTTCAACATCTCCTATAAAGATCTTCCCTTTTTTTTAGCTAAAACCTTTCTTTATATCCTGGGGAAAAGAAAACATAAAAGGGTGAGCTCAAATTCTCAGTAAGGTTAACAAAAGAAATATCAATCACATCGTATTCATAAGAACATAACATTTTGGAAATCTTAACCTGCAAAAGAGAGCATAATTTCATAACATGGGATAAATCATGGCAGTGAAATGTAATCACAATAATCATAACTTAAAACATGAAACTTTGTGGCATTCACACATAATCATAGAGAATCATTTCTTGTTAGTCATGACTCATTGCCAAGACTATCTTAGTGGACAAAGTCCCTTTCTGAATCGAGTAACCCTCGTTTCAGTCCTGTTTCACTGAACCGGTATAACCTACCGTTCCAGCCCTGTCTATCTCATGAGATATAAAATCTTTACCCAATGCATTGGAGGGAGATATAGGTCTCACCCATCTCATAATGATACCATTCTTATGTGTGCCACAAAATCATAAATCATACATCATTGCATAACCCATGTAATAAAAATGGGATTCTTGAAACATCATGACATCATAAAACAAATCTTATAAGGCAAATGACTTCATAAAAATAATTCCCTCATAACATAATCAAATCAATGTAATTAAAGAGATAAAAACAGAACCCTTTATTATCTTAGATGGAAAATAATTTTGATAAAACACTTGAACTCCATTCTTGAGGAAAATATCCTTTCTTATTCAAAAACACTTTTCTTCTCCTAACATGTCATACTAAAAGAAGTTGATCAAAAATAAACTTGAAAACTTATAAAGGAAGATTCTTGGAAATAATGTTCTAAAAATCCATTCTTGCCGTATAAGTTAAAGAAAAACATTCTTCGTACTTTTGTCGGAAAAGTCAAAAAGTACCTCGTATGAAAAACGACAAAAGATTCCTTTCATATTCTTTACTAAAACTCACCGAAGGGTAAAATTGGATTTAAAATATTGTAAGTGGATGGAAAAAATAATACATATTGAGGGAACATGGATGTGGATGATAAAATACACCCCAGTAAATACTTACGAATAAACAATCTCGGATAAAAATGAGATTGTGATATTTCCCTTACCTTAGGTCCGATTTGCTTTGTTTGTGTCCGAAGCTCCTGTATAATGGTTTAAATAATGTTATTGACTTATTCCAGAATCATACATATTGATATGATATCATATATGGTCATATTATTAGCTTCTTGTTAGTAATATTTCATTGTTACTTGTTACTCGGGTCTTTATAACTTTTTGTTCTTATGCGTGTTTTGTTGAATAAATTCTTATTCTTATCTTTAGGTTATAGATAATTCATTTCCAGAATGGTATTAGTGTAGTATATACCATATTCATTCATTCAATTCATTTATATAATCATTATGAAATGAAGATCATGTAGAACGAGTCGCATCACATCGTGGAGACGGTATTCCGTACGTACACACGAGTGATGATATCGTTCCTATGATCGTGGAATTGTATTGGAGTATATATATATTATTTCAGTATCAATATTAATTCATAATAATCATATATAGTTACTCATTACACCATTATACCCATCCTTGTAAGGTGATGGTGGAAAATAGATTACACCACGGTGTGGAGACGGTATTCCGTACGTACGCACGCGCGGTGATTTCATTTTTCCGTAGGATGGATAGAAGGTGAATTAGGGTTGTTTCATATTTATAATAACATATCAGTATGTAAGTAATACTGATGTTATTACTTTGTCATGAAACAACTAAAGAAGAAGAAGTTGAAGACGAAAGAAATTGAAAAGATCGGTAATGGATATTACCTCTTCTTTGGAACGCCTCTTTGAATCCTCCACTTAAGGAACTAAGATTGGTATTTGGAGAAGACAAGGACCTCTAGGATTATTCTAGGGAAGTGGAGAGGAGAAAATAGTAGGGGTTGGCCGATCTTGAGTGCTCAAATTGGTGTGAGGAGGAGAGGGAGGAGGTGCCCTTTTATAAGGGAGGAGAGGGGCACCTTAGGAATATCTCAAAATATTATTTTATATTAAAGTCAAAATCGGTTTATAATGGTTCCAAAGGGTCTTATTTCGAAGATAAAGTGGGGATGGGTCGAAATCCTATCAACCAATAAGATTTAGACAAGTTTAGGGTATTATTTTAACCTTATCAATTAGAGTTAACTCTAAGTTAAATAATTTAAATTTTACCATGTCTTTTTGTTTTCTTTCACTATATGGTTAATAAACTTACTATAACATGCCAAACGAACCCAAAATTGTTTATTATTAATATATATATCCTTATCTAAGTCATTTGGCCGAACCTTAGATTTGTAGGAATAAAATAACAATTAGTAATATAATATTTGATTTAAAAACTATTTTGTGTCAATTTTGACACTATTTGATATATGATTTTTGTGAAAGTCATAACAGAATTATATGTTCGAACCAAGTTGATTAAATCAACCATAATATATCATAGTAACCTAGAAAATTAGTGTAATTCATAAAAAGTCTTAAATTACATTTATTTTGGTATTTATATTATCAATTATGTCAATATTTCATTAATAAGATAATTACTGCATCATCTTTGTGTCATAAATATATTATATTATTTGATGTCTAAAAATTAAAACTAAAATACCATCATGTAGGAAATATTTTTAGCTTTCTAATGAATATTTACAATCGAATTTATCTTATGTATAACCCCATATTAAAAATGATTTACTTATTAAACTTTGATTTTAACTATTTTAACCCTTCTTTAAATAAATTAATAATAAATGTCCTAATCTAATCCAAGTGGGCCTAAATGGTCATATTTTATTCCTAAGTTTGTTTTTGGTCGAATTAAACTTGACCAATAGAATTAGGACATGTGTTAGGGTAATATTAATATCATATTTACCCTTAGTTACCCTATTTACTATTAACCGCGGTAAAAAAGGCAAAAAAGTTACTATTCACCAAAAAATTATTTTTATCTCATTGAACCACATTTTACTTACTGACATCAACCGTGTCTGTCGGATTTTTGAAATTCCATTCACAGAAGCGGTAAAATTAAGTTTTATGAAAAATTCAGTTTTTAACCTACCACTTAGTGGTTTTACTATTCATCAAAAATTGAAAGTTTTCAGAAAAATACCAAAATTTCACCCTAGGCTAATTTCGATATTCTGAGTCCAAAAATGAAGTCCATTTTGAAAAATAAAATTTATAAAATTTCAAAAAGTGGTTATTACTATTCATAACGGCTAGTTTTAATAATATTTTAATAGCATATCGTTGTTTAGTGAAACTCGGTATTGCGTATTACACACGCTATCGAGGAAGGTCGTGATTGCGTGTAATGCAAGGCAAGTCAAGGATGCATATTGTGCAAGCTCCTTTTGGTGTAGCGTACAACACAAGACATTAATAAAATTAAAAAGAATAGTTTTCATAAAATCTAGGGCTGTTACAGGTAGGGCTAGAAATTTCAGGTTCATCTATGCGTTCGGGTTCAATAGAAGCAGATTATGGCATATGTCCATAACTGGATGTTTTTACAGCATGTTCAGTAGTATTATCATTAAGGTTCAGAACACTCTAATATTCATCAAGATTTTCAAGAGAAGACTTAGGTTCATGAGGATCATTATCATCAAACTTGATGTGAACAGATTCTTCCACACATTTGATTCTTTTGTTAAAAACTCTATATGCTTTTCTAGTTAAAGAATAACCATGAAAAATTACTTCATCAGTTTTAGAAGAAAACATTTCAAGATTATTATTTGTATTGAGAATAAAAACTTTGCATCCAAAGACTCTAAAGTAGCTAACTTGGGGTTTTCTATTATTACATAGTTCATATAGGGTCTTCTTAAGAACATGTATAATCAAGACACTATTAATAATATAACAAGTTATATTCACAGCTTCAGCCCAAAAATAAATTGACAGGTCATACTCATTAAGCATGGTTCTTGCAATTTCTTGAAGGGTTCTATTTCTTCTTTCTACTACACCATTCTGTTGAGGTGTCCTAGGGGCATATAAATTGTGACTATAGCCATTGTGTGAGCAATAAGATTCAAACTCATGATTTTCAAACTCACAGCCATGATCACTTCTCAAGGTCTTAATCTTAAGTCCACTAATGTTTTCTACAGACTAGAAGTATTTAATAAAGTATGAACAAGCTTCACTTTTGTGAGCTAAGAAGTATACCCAAGTATATCTAGAAAAGTCATCTACTGGGACATAGAAAAAGTTATTCCCATTTAAACTAGAAACTCTAGAAGTTCCAAACAATTCCAGGTGAACCAACTCAAGAGGTTGAGAAGTTAAAACTTCTTTCTTTGATTTAAACAAAACTTTATGCTGCTTTCCCTTTTGACAAGGATTACAAACATTGTAATTTTGGAATTCAAGTTTTTGTAGGTCTCTAACCAAGTTATTACTAGTCATTTTTCTAAGTGAGTAAATGTTGCAGTGTCCTAATATTCTATTCCAAATCCAGGATTCTTTATGAAATGCATTTAAACTAGTAACATTTTGTTTGGATAAAGAACTAAAATCAACAACATAATCATTTTCATTTCTCAAGCCAGGAAATACTAAAACATTTATAGATTTAAAAACATTACAACAGTCATTTTTAAACAAAACATTAATTCCATCATCACATAACTGAGAAATACTTATTATATTGTATTTAAGTCCACCAACAAGTGAAACATTATAAATTAAAACTGAATTAATGTCACCAATCTGGCTTAGGCCGATGATTTTTTCCATTAGACTTATCACCAACGGTGGCATAGACTTCATCAACCTTTATTAAGATTTTGAAGCATGAATAATCTCTAGACATGTGCCTTTAACATCCACTGTCCAAGTACCAGACCTTCTTGTGAGAACTCTTAAGCAGGTCTCCTACAAAACAGGTTTAGATGGAAAAGGATTTTGGTACCCAAATATTCTTGGATCCAAAAAGGTTAAATAGAAATGATTTAGGTACCCAAAATTTTCTTATGGGTCTCATATAATATTTAGAATCAATAGATTTTGAAATATAAACATTTTTTGATCTATAAAAATGTGAATAACTAGTTGAGGCATATGAAATTCCAAAACCAGAACAAGCAGAATTTTGTCCAGATTTAGGAATAAATTGAAATTTGGTAAACTGTCTCTGTCCAGGCTGATAGCCTATTCCAGTATTATACTTTGGTGCCACTTGTTTACCTAGAATTTGTGTAAGTGTATCTTTTCTATTTGTGGATTTTTACAAGTCCTTCCTTAATTTCTCATTAGAAATTTTAGTTCAATATTTTCATTAAGCAATTGAGCATTCTTTTCCTTTTCTATATCAAGGGTTGATTTAACAGTTGCAGTTAGATCATGCTATTTTTTAATGAATTATACTTGTCCTTAAGTTCATTGCATGTTTCTTCTATCATGTTACAATATTTAAATAAATCTTCACTAGGCATGCATTCAGATCTAGAATCAGTTCCAGGATAATAATTATTCAGCATAGGGGAAATAGGTACCTCAGCGGTATTGTACATAAAGCACATGTTGGCACAATTATTTTTAGAATCAGAAACATCAGATTCACTTGTGTTGCCTTCTGAAGCACTCCATGTACCTTTCATGGCTCTCTTATACTTGCTTTCCTTGTAGTCATATTTCTTCTTGAACTTCAGTTTTGGACAGTCATCTTTTATGTGTCCTTTCCTTTTGCATTCATAGGAAACAACTTCATCATTCTTGTCAGGATTTTTCCAATCCTTTTCAAATGTCCTTTTTTCATACTTTCCTTTATAGTTTGATTTTGTGATGAATTTATTCTACCTATAGAATTTATTTAATCTCCTGGCTATATGAGCTATCTCAACATCACTTTTAGAGTCTGAATCTTCACTTATTGAATTTTCAATTTGTATTTGAACTTTGTCTTTGTCCTTGATCTTCGAAGAAGTAGATTTAAAAGCTACAGACTTTCTTTTTTGTTCATCATCATCCTTATTATTCACCTTGAGTTCTTACTCATACATCATAAGCTTTACAATGAGCTCCTTGACTGGTAGCTTGCTTATGTCACATGATTCTCTAATGGAAACAGATGTGCCTCTCTATCTTTCTGACATAAATCTTAATATAATCATAATTTGTCCCTTAGCAGTGACATCTCTTCCAATAGAGATCATTGTATTGACAATCTCATTGAACCTGAGATACATGTCAGAGATAGGATCATCAGTCTTCATTTTAAAATTATCATATTTAATAGTGTATGTATTCAATCTCATTTCTTTAACATTAGTTGTTCCTTCATGAGAAACAATAAAATTATCCCATATTTCATAGGAATTTTTACAAGCAGATATTATATTGATCTCTTCATCTCCTAAAGCACAATATAGGGCATTAATAGCTTTACAATTATTATTGTAAGCTGTCTTAGTAGCTTCATCCCAAGTAGTTCTAACAGTTGCTGGAATCTTATATTCAGTTTCTATAGTAGTCCAGATATCAAATCCCATACATTCTAAATGAATTTTCATTTTGAGTTTCCACTGGGAATAATTTGTGCCATTAAAGAATGGTGGCATGTTTGTAGCAGCACCATCTAGTCTATTGTACATAGCTAGAATTTAGCAAATAAATTTAAAGAGATAAAATTTAGAACTAATAGAAATTGAATATCTTTAAAATATAACTAAAATAACAGTTACAAAATAGTGTATTTGAAAACATTGATAAACAAAACAAATCCTATGATACCATATGTTGGTCGGAGTGGATACTCAAGTGGGGGTGAATTGAGATCCAATTAAAATTTCTGTTAAAAATATTTCTCTTAAAATCCCCCAATTTAAAAAAAAGTTCAACTATAGTGAATTTATACAGATTGAAAATGTTCAATTTGATTCTTAAAGATTGATTAGATCTCAGTCAATTTAATCACAGGATTAAATTAGATTTTGAAGCTAACTTACTGGTTCACAACAAGTATAAACACTTGCTAATTTAATTATCAATGTAACTTTAAAATAGTTTTATATTTCAAACTAATAGCATCATCATATAAAATATACTTATGACTTAAACTAAAATGCACAGCAGATGTAACAAAGAGGTTTAGTCTCAAGATGAGAATTAGTCCTCTCAAACAATTTATATAAATTTGATCCACACCCTGTATCGGGGTAAACAATAGTGAAAACACTATCCAGGTTAAAAGACCTCTACCACAGTTGTACGTGGGAAAACAACCAACATCTCACAGGCTGCCCAAGTCTTACTTTACCTCTACCACTATCCATAGTATGATTAAAAAAGGTTATAGAGTTTGAATGAGGATTTAGAAATTCTCCAGCTTATCATAGGAGACAGTGTGTGTGTAAAGTATACAGAGTACACGCACTGCTCAAAATTTAAATAAATAAATTACTAAAAGAATAGATAAGAGTTTAGAATGCTCTAGTGATATGAAGTGTAGCTATAGAAACTTTTGATTTATCAGAAATGCTTCTGAGTCCTTCTATGGTTTTTGTCTGAAAAACAGATTTTCATTTTATTCCTTGGATTTCAGGTTGAGCTTATTAGCTTGAGTGCATGAAGTGTTTTTTGTAGTTCTTCACTCAAGATGCAGCTTGAGTTCTCCTCTAGAATGAATAGCTTCATGTATGTCCAGTGCTCTTCCAGTATGGATGTAGCTGTTTCTTTTTGTGTGAAAATGACCCACGTTACAATGTTGTTGAGGCTTTGTCTTTTTCACCCTTCATGTGTCCTCTTAGTTCCTTGATTCTCTATTTTTTGCACATTATTTTTCCTTCCATTTATAGATTTCAGATCTGGTAAAAGGAATGATTACCTTTTGCATGGGTACTAGGTACGGTTCCTTGACATGCCATCATAACACATTAAATAACATTGATTGCATTAAAATCATCAAATATAACCATTTCATTAATAAATAAATAGTATTGAGAGTGTATAGTTTGACTAGTCAGTATTAGCCTTCTATAGGTAGTGGTTGGATTTATGTAACAGTGACCTTCCATCGGTAGCTGTTAGATCATGTATCGGTAGCTCTATATACCGGTGACTCATTCTATCAGTTGCTCTTGGTCTATCGGTATCTCTAATTTGTATCGGTAGCTTCATTATATATCGGTGACACTGTATATCTGTAGCTCTTGGTCTATCAGTAGCTCTGCTTTGTATCGGTAGCTTCATTTTGGTAGACTTACTCTATCGGTAACTCGGTAGTTTTGTTCTATTGGTAGCTCAATTTCTGTCGGTAGCTGTCTGTATCAGTGGACTTGTACATATTGGTAAGCTCTATGTATCAGTGACTATGTCTTATTTAGTATATTGCTAACCTTTTTTTATCATTGGACTAAATGTATCGGTAGAATAAGTACCGGTAGAATAAGTACCGGTAGATCTATATCAGTATCTATAAGCATATTAGTGACTTAATACTTATCTGTTCTGTGCAAAAACATATCAGATTGAGTTAGAATTAATTCAGATCATATATAAACATACATAAACATTGGTTAACATATTTCAAGGACTATTGTAATATTAATATTATTTTTATAAAAGAATATAATTGATTGAAATAATTAATATATAGATAAACATTAATTGGGATTATCAAAAGAGGTGAGGTCAACAATGTGCCTAACGGTTTTCCATAATTACATGTTTTATTCCTATGTGATTTTATAATGATTAATGTTCCATTATGATCTATGCCTTACGTACTACCATGATATATTTCAAAACTCAAGATTTTTATGTTTAAACATTATGTTCATGTTTTTAAGTTTAAATGTATATGGTTTGTTTTATTTTATACATGCTTACTCTTACTGAGAATTTCAGCTGCCCCTTTTCATGACTTATTTTCCCCATGATATAACGAAAGGTTTTAGGTAGGAAAAAAAAGGGAAATATCTTTATGGGAGATGATGAAGATCTTTCACAATGATTTTAGGATTGTGTTACATGTTTCCAAAGACACTAAACTATTACGGTTCTTGGGTGTTTGTTTTTGTTATGTATTAAGTATTCCGAAAAAGTAATGTAATGTCCATGTACGTAAAGCTTGGGTCTCTACAAGTTACTCCTTAAAGATCATTTATTTATCATTGTCTTTCCTTTTCTGGGATATAAATTTATGTCCCTGGTTTTTTTGACAAACAAAATGTTTTCCAAAAGTCCTCTTCTTTTAAGAACACACCTTTTACTTCTCACTCAAAGTGGACGGTTCTTGTAACATGTATGTTATTACCTCTTTCTTTTGGGAACCCAATGTTTATGAATGTGTTCTTATGAGATTAAACTCATTCCTTTCCATGGGTTAGTTATGTTCATATTTTATATGTGTTCTATGTGGAAAGAAATATAATGATAATGTTATGATGTGACGGGTGTGCCTAGAATTATATAGCGCAATCTGAATGTATCAAAGTGATGGGTGTGCCTGGAATTATACAGCACACCAATGCATTAGGTAAAGTTATGAATCTCATGAGTAAATTTGAAATGATGTGTGATGAAGATTATAGCTTGGTTCACAAGTATGTGTGGTGGTTAACCACTAAGACATGATGTTTTATTTTTATGCATTCTCACATTTCAAGTCTTATATTTTTGCTTCCTCTCATGTTCATGATCTTTTTCTCATGTTATGATTATTCTCACCCCATGCTATAGTGTTCTTATATATCCTCTTACTGGGATTTTAGATCACACATTTTGATGTATATCCTCAGGTGGCTACATGTACTAAGGAGAGGGAAAGTTTCAATAAGAATCTAGAGAAGAAGAAATTAAATAAATGTTTTTTCTTGATGTTGTAATTGCTATGTATGGTCCTAGTTTTCCCAAGAAACGAAACCTGTGGATCCTCTATTTGTAATAATATTATGTTGTTTATCTTAAAATATTGTAATAGTAATGTAAGAAAAGGTTGGGATGCTATAGTTGGTATCAAAGGCAAGGTTTAGTTAATTTGGGAATTAGGATTAGTGAACCCTAGAGAAAACCTCTAGCATGAGACTATGTACAAATATGCACACAAGAAGATCTACATAGGTATCCCATTTGTTATGATTTTAGTATAAATTGTGAAAATTAATATGTTATGTATTCATGACTTGTTGACTTCTGTTTTGTTCTAACCTTTTCTATTTTAGAAAATGGTGGGAACCAGGAGAAACCAGACCAACAACATGGGCGAGGGTCAATGCAACGATTGCCCGACCGACAACCCCAATGATTTGGGAGGTGGAGTTCAAAATTTAATGGAGATGCTTACCTAATTATCTCAGGTTATGAACAATAACTATAATAATGGGGAACTTCCCCCTTCACCAAAGAGCAAGCAACTGGATATTGAATGTTTTTTGCGGCAATGACCAGTGATGTTTAGTGTATCTTCCGATCCACTAGTTGCGAAACAGTGGGTAAACTCCAGGGAGAAGATCTTTTCTGTGCTTCACTATTCTAAGATGGAGAAGGTCACTATATTTGTTTATCATTTAGATGGATAATCCGATCAATGGTGGGATTTTATTAAGAACACCAAGCCAAGGGATAAAATTGAAGATATGGAATATGAAGACTTTAAGATAATGTTTTTTAATATGTATTTCACACGAACTCTTCATACGAAGATGCAAAGAGAATTCATAGAGCTCAAGAAAAAATAAGTGGAGTTTGTCACAACCTATGGAGTGAATTTCACAAGTATTTCAAGGTATGCTTCATGTTTTGTTATCAACAATGATAGAAAAATTGTTAAATTCTTTAGTGGATTAAAACCACTCCATCGAAAGGCTCTTGCAATTTCAGACTTTGGGAGTTATGAAGAAGTTTTTCGGTGTGCTCTCAAAGTGGAGATAGAGTTTGGAGATTGTTTCAATGGCTATGGTGATAAGAAACGGAAGATGGAGTCTCAAGCTGGTGGATCTATTGATAAAGGTGGCAAGAAAAATCAATGACCCACACTCCAAAAATGTGCAAAGTTGCACCATGGGAACTGCCTCAAACGGACGGGGAAGTGCTTCAAGTGTGGGAAAGAAGGACAATATGATCAAGAGTGTCAAAAAGACATGAAACATAAGGATAATGTGATAGATGAAAGGAGAAAACCACTCGTGGTTCAATGCTACAACTGTACGGAGATAGGGTATTATGCAAGTCAGTGCACTAAACCTTGATTTCTCGAGGGTAATCAACATCAACAACCACCAACGCCAAAGGAACAAGGGAAGGGTTATTCCATCACTACTGTAGAGGTGGAGCATGATAATGAAGTCGTACAAGGTACACTTCATATTCACTAAATAATGGCAAAAGTCTTATTTGATTCCGGTTCTACGCATTCCTTTTTATCTTGCATGTTCTCTAGAACTACAAAATCAAATACCCAAAAACATGAAGTAGAGATATCTGTAAAAACACCAAGTGGTGAAATCATTTCTACTCTGTTGTTTGACTCCTCTCCTATTGGAGTATGTGAGATGATTTTTCCATCAAATACCGTAATACTTTCCTTGGGGGAATTGGACGCTATAATTGGAATGTATAGGCTCAAATTATATAGAGCACATATCAGCTGTTGGGAAAAGGAAATATCTCTTCATATTCTGAACCATCCCATGATCCTCTACAAATTCAAGGAATATCACGAATCTCCTTTGAAAAAACATTTAACGGTGTGGGTGTTTATTCCATATGAATATGAATACCACTGCCAAATGGTTGAGTCGAAGGAAAGTTCCAACCTTGAGGAAATTCCCATTGTGAGGGAATACTGCGATGTATTTCCTCAAGAGTTATCCGGAATTCCCCCGGATCGTGTGGTGGAGTTCTCAATTGAGCTCATACCCAGAGTTACTCCTATCTAGAAGTGTCCCTATAGGATGGCTCCTATCAAACTGGAGGAGTTAAAGAAGAATCTTCAAGAGCATCTGGACAAAGGGTTCAAACGACCTTGTACATCACCTTGGGGTGCACCAGTGCTCTTTGTGAAGAAGAAGGATGGAATAATGCGGCTGTGTTTCAATTATCGGGAACTCAACAAGATCACTATAAAGAACAAGTATCCTCTTCCAAGGATTGATGACTTTTTCAATCAGTAAAGATGAGCTCAATACTTCTCAAAGGTGGATCTTCGTTCTGGATATCATCTGGTAAATGTGAAGAAGGACGATATTTAGAAGATTGCCATCCGAACAAGGTATGGGCACTATGAGTTTTTGGTGATTCCCTTCAGACTTACTAATTCCCCTACAATTTTCATGGATTTTATGAATAGAAACTATAGACATTACCTCAACAAATTTGTGGTAGTGTTTATTGATGATATTATCATCTAATTTAAGAGAATCGTGGAACAAGAAGAACATCTATTACTTGTGTTGGCGACATTAACAATGGAGAAGTTGTACACCAAGTTCATCATGTGTGACTTTTGGATGAATAAAGTCACGTTATTGGGAAATGTGATCACAAGTGAGGTAATTTCTGTGGATTCTTCAAAGGCAATGGCGATTGAGGAATGGCCCAGACCCTCTAGTGTCATAGAAATCCGTAGTTTTCTTGGATTAGTTGGGTACTAACGAGGTTTTCTAAGAAAATGCTCATGATTTTCAAGCCCGCTAACTAAGTTAACAAGGAAAAAGGTAAAGTATGTATGGATTGAAGAATGTGAGGGAAGCTTCAAGGAGCTAAATAGAAGGCTGATCACTGCACCTGTACTCACACAACCAAAAAGTGGAGAAAGTTTTGTGATATAAAGTGATGCTTCAACGAAAGTCTTGGGTTGCATACTCATGCAAAATTATAATGTGATATCCTACACCTCATGATAGTTGAATATCCATGAGAAGAACTACTCGACACATGATCTATAGCTGGAAGCCCTTATTTTTTCCTTGAAAATATAGTGGCACTACCTTTATGGGGAGAAGTGTGACATATACATCGACCATAAGACCCTAAAATATATATTCACACAAAAGAAGCTCAACATGAATCAAAGGATATGGTTAGAGATAATCAAGGATTACAATTTCTCTATTCACTATCATCTTGGAAAGTCGAACAAGGTAACTGATTATCTATGCAGAAAAGAACCTGCTACTCTATCAATGTTGTGGATTGAGAAAGACCCTATCTTCCTGGTTGTTCAAAGAATGGATTTCTAAATCATAAGGGAAGGGGATACATCCTATCTTTCCCAAATGATTGTGCAACCATCCATCCATGATAAGATTAAGGAAGCACCAAGGGATGATGTTGAGATACAAAATAGGGTGAATGTAGTAAAGGAAGGGATGTTGCAAAAGTTCCATATCGACGATGATGGAGTGAATCGGTTTGGAATGCGGATTTTTGTGCCTTCATCACCCGGGAAAAAGAAGGAGCTATTAGACAATGAACATAGCTCAACTTTCTCTATCTATCTTGGGAGTACCAATATGTACCGTGATCTTTGAGAAAACATCTGGTGGTATATCATGAATAAGGGGATTGCAGAATATATATCAAAGTTATTGGTATGTCATCAAGTTAAAGATGAGTGACAAAAGTCCAAAGGTATGATGCATCCATTTCCTATACCCATGTGGAAATGGGAAAATCTTACTATGGACTTTCTCACAGGTCTCCCAAATACGTTTAAGGGAAATAATTCAATATGGGTTGTGGTTGACTGACTCACCAACACTTCCCATTTTATCTATATTCAGATAGATCTCTCGCTTGAAAACGTGAAATGATATATGTGAAGGATGTGGTTAGACTGCACAATGTTCCACTCTCAATTTTCTCTGAACATGATCCATGATTCACATATAAATTCTGGTGGAGCCTTTAATATTCTTTGAGTGCTGAATTAAATTTCAGCACAACCTATCACCCCCAAATTGATGGGCAATATGAAAGGACTATTCAAATTCTTGAAGATATGAGAAGATCCTTCTCTCTAGAATTATAAGGTTGATGGGATCAACATCTCCCATTGGTAGTGTTATCATACAAAAATAGCTTCCACTCGAGTATTCAGATGGCTCCATATGAATCTCTGTATGGAAAGCGATGTAGAACTCCAACCTGTTGGGTTGAAGCTAGAGAAAGAAAGATACTTGGACCTGAACTTGTTCATGAGATGATAGAGAAGGTTCAAGTCATCCAGAAACACATCAAAGATGCTCATAGTTGGAAAAAGAACTATGTTGATAGCCATCAAAGTGACTTGGAGTATGAAATTGGAGATAAAGTCTTCCTATGAATATCACCATGGAAGAGAGTCATGAGGTTTGGAAAGAAAGGGAAGCTAAGCCCAAGGTACGTTGGCCCCTTTGAGATCCTTGACCACATATGAGCTGTGGAATATCATATTTCACTTCCACTGAATATGGCTAAAGATCATGATGTGTTTCACGTATCACTCCTGAGGAAGTACATACCAGACCCCTCACATGTACTAAACACTGAGGTGGTACAACTGGAAGATGATCTTTCATATGAGGAGAACCTGGTAATGATTCTGGATCGAAGATATAATGTTCTACACAACAAGGCAACTCATCTTGTCAAAGTGTTGTGTAGAAACCATAAGTTTGAGGAAGAAACATGGGAACTGGAAGAGGCAATGAAGGAGAAGTACCATCACCTGTTTGTGTAAATTGAAATTTTGAGGGAGAAATTTCATAAGGGGGGAAATGTAACGACCCAATGCTTTTCAATGGAAATTCCATTATTATAAATATAACATGAAAACACAACATAATGAACTACTAAGTGTTAAGTGACATTTAAACATAAGTTTTCCACTTCTTTATTTCGAATTTTGAAAATCTGACATACACAGTTCTGTTCAAGATGATTTTTGGAGTCAAATAAAACAAAAATAATTTTTTGTAAATAGTAACCTACCCTTATGAATAGTAACATACCCTTATGAATAGTGATATACCCTAATGAATAGTAAACTTACCTATGATAGTATAAAAATAGCATTCATGTGAAATTGTGAAGTACCTATATTTTAGAATAACAAAATGAATGTTTTAAAACTGGTTTTTTAATAATAACTTATGATTTTAATTAAATATTAAATTAATGATATTTAAAAAATTATTTTTGAAAAATGGACTTCATTTTTGGATTCTAAATGTCAAAAAATGGTTGGGGTAAAGTTTCGGGATTTTTCTAAAATACTTGAATTTTTTATGAATAGTGAAATACCTTAATTTACAAAAATAAGCTAATTATAGAGTCATGTGAGATGTTCGACTGATGTAGCCCACTTGGTTTGGGATCAAATGATAAAATTACTATTCTTGGTTATGTAACAATAACTATTCATTGTTTTGTGGAGAAATAATAAGCTAATAAATTTTATATTAAGAAAACCCCTCTCCCCTCCACTATAAAAACCACCATTCACACCCTCATTTCCTCACACCTATCAAGCTCTAAGCCCTCTCTAAACACTGCCCAATCATCTTACCAAGCCCCTATCCCACGTTCAAGAGCCGTTGGTCTCATAAAAAGACCAATCCCAGCTTCCTTAAGGGGGATCTCAAGAGGAGGATTTAAGAGGTAATTTCTCCTCCTCTTCTCCTTTAATTTCCGTTCAATTTCAAGTTCATTTCTTGATCTCTCCCCACCTATATTCATCCAAATGGTATTTTAAGTCTATAATTATACATGTACTGAAATTTTATGATTCTAATGGGAAATTTTATCATCCAACCCCTTTTCCCTCTTCTTTTTATTTTATTAAAGAGAATGTTGTTCGTGAGGTGTTAATTTATCACCTTCAAGAACGACATGTTTTCTTCTTCCATTACTACCTTCCGACATGGTCATGAATCCATTTTTATGGTTTTACCATAATATTTTATATTTATTATGTCATATTTAAGGTTTTGGAAATAACTTATGGCTATATTACTAGTGATAAAATAAAATAAGTTCATTATGATCGAAAAACCGTTCAAATTAACCCAAACAATCATCATTTAATTCATATCTAATTACTCATCCACATGGATATAATATGATTCATTATAAGATCATTCAAACTCATTTTATATCATTAATAACATGTTATATCATTTCTTGATGTTTACCCATGTTCTACCCAAACTTCAATTTAAGAATACAAGTGAACCACTCAAGAAAACCATAAAAACAAACATTCTCGAACAATGTTTTAAAACTCTATAACACCATCCAAAGGCACATTAAATCACTTAATGAAACCATAATGAACCATATTAATTTACACAACGTTATGTATTACAAATTAATGAATATAATGTCATTATACAGGACATTAAAGAGAAGGAAGCATTCGAATACAAGGAAAGGGGAAATTCTCAAACCCAACTTTCATCATTCGGGTTCTCCCTCTTTCACTCCATCTTTGATATGGTTACTCCATAAAGATCATTTCTTCATAATTTTCTTTAATGTTATGGTATATACATGTTTGTCCCTGGTTTTTATGATAAACGAAATGTTTTCCAAAAGAAATTTTCTTTTAAGAACACACCTTTTACTTCTCACTCAAAGTGGACGGTTCTTGTAACATGTATTTTATTACCTCTTTATTTTCGGAACCCAATGTTTATGAATGTGTTCTTATGAGATGAAACCCATTCCTTTCCATGGGTTTGTTATTTTCATTTTTTATATGTTCTCTATGTGGCTAGCATGATAATGATAATGTTATGATGTGACAGGTGCGCCCAGAATTATATAGAGCAATATGAATATTTCAAATTAACGGGTGCCCTTGCAATTATATAGTGCTCTAATGCATTGGGTAAAGTGATGAATCTCATGAGTAAATTTGAAATGGTGTGTGATCAATATTATATCTTGGTTCACAAGTATGTGTGGTAGTTAAACACTAAGACATGATGTTTTATTTTTATGCATTGCCACATTTCAAGTCTTATATTTATGATTCCTCAAATGTTCATGACCTTTTTACCATGTTATGATTATGATCACCCCATGATATATTGTTCTTATATATACTATTATTGGGATTTTATATCTCCCCTTTTTATGTATATCCTCAGGTGGATACATGTACTAAGGAGAGGATAAGTGCTAATAAGAATCTAGAGAAGATGAAATTAAATAAATGATTATGCTTGATGTTGTAATTGCTATGTATGGTCCTTGTTTTCCCAAGACACTAAACCTTTGGATACTCTACCTATAATAATATTATGTTGTTTATCTTAAAATAATTTAATAGTAATGTAAGAAAAAGTTGGGTCGCTATAGCTGCCCTTGCTCCGCTGCGGCCTACAGGCCGTGACCCTTCCCCGGCGGTGCAGTCGTGTCGCCGCCTTCATCGTGGTCGGCCAGAGTGCCGACTGTCGTTCCCGAGCCCCACCGGTGTCGGCCACCGAAGATGTTCTTCGGGTAACTGGGCATGCCCCGGTGGATCATTTTTAATTCTGTAGACATCCGCACTCATCTCTGGATGTCACCATTGATTTAAAACCACCCGTAAAATTACATAGGTTGCAGAGAGTTTGGGATGTGTTCTTTTGACCTGCACCCTCTGCATTAGAATGGTAGCAAGCGGCTTTTTTATTCTTGAATCATGAATAATTTCCAGAATGGGTAAGGGGGTATTTAAAATAAAAACAAACCCTACCACGATTGCTCATTGGAAGACGACATGAGCAAGAAGAAGAAGAGGGTCCCCATGATCGTCGCTTCTAAAACATGCTTCCGAAGTCGGGCTCGTGTGTCATCATCGTTCTTGAATCTGAAGCACGTTCTTCGTTGGGGAGGGTGTTCTTCGTTTGGAGAAAAAATTTCTCCAAATTTCCTTAAGGCTATCTCCCAATTATTCATTTCCAAACAATCCTCTCAAAGGTAAAGAGGATCCAATATAATAGAAATATGTTTAACAATTTAATTCCACGTAGGCATATTTAAATTCAACGCATTTAATTAATTATAGTTGGCGTAATTAATTAAATGGAGAGTTGAAAGGTTTTCCCCCACTATGAGGGGTTAGGGTGGTCCCCACCATTAATTTCAAATTAGGAGGTTTTACGCTTTGGTGGTCCCCACCACTACACATCCAAAAGAGAAGTTAAAAATAAAATAAATGTTTTTTCTTTATTTTATTTTTATTTCCACGAAAAACACAAAAACTAACTTTCACCCTCGTCCTACTACGGTTGAAGTGAAAGTATCCTTAAGAGAATACCAGTGCTGTGAGTTTAACAGTGCCCTTAGATTTCAATTCCGAGCACTGGTTCAAAAGTTACAAAAACAAGATCACACGTTTACTGAACGTACCTAAATAAAGTTTACAAATTCATTCCGAGCACACCGGGCCTCGGAATCACGCGTCGTAAATTTTCATGGACTCGTAAAATTTCCATATAATTAAAAAAATTACATGTAATGTTTCAGGTATTTACACCAGAATCCAGGTTAGTTTTCCCAACAGTCATGTTACTATTCACAACGGTCAGGTAATTATTCCAATGGTCACATTACTATTGCAATGATCATATTATATTCTACAAATGTAACTTAGTAATTTAAATAAACCTTCACTAAAATTTCTCTCAAGGTAATATAATTTCATTTTCTAAAATTTCAATTAGTTTGATAATATTATATTTAATTTGTATTGAGGTTTTTGGGGGAGGATAGATTCTAGAAGAGTAGGGTTATCCATATATTCCCACTAATTTTCTTATTTTCTATATTGTTTCATCTGTAATATTTTCCATTATAATTTGTTTATTTATAGAATAATATATCAGTTTTCATTAAGGAAATAATTTTTTTTTGTGTTACTGTGTATTGTTTTGTGAAATACTGTATTATATAACATAACACACATTTATTCCGCATGCAAAATATCATTAATAAGTCTAGGTCATTACATAAAGGCTCTCTCACACTAATCTCAAAATAATGGATGGAATATTTTACAGATTATTTGATATAACATATAGGGTTAGTTTTTATTCTTCTTATTTTAGATAACATTAATGCATTGTATTTACTTCATCTGTAGGATTCTCAAATCTGAGACACCACACCTCTGGCGAGTAGCACAATAAAAGTATGGTATTACCTTTTCATCAACTTTATAGTCTCAATCCCTCACGAGCATATGCATCTATAATAATTTCATGTTCCATTTTCAATTATCTATTAAAGGAACACTGGTTGATTATGGAATACCCCTAGAATAAACACCATAATAAAATACACCTTTCCAGTTAAAAAAATCTTGTCCACAGATTTTTCTATTCAAGGTGTATTTCACAAAAAACCCACTTTAAATTTTGATCATTTTAAAACATTTCCAATCAATGTATCACTTTAGTCTCCCCTAAGATTCAATTCATCCTCCATTTATATAACAATATATTCTACATTTAAAACTTCTAGTGGTATGAATAGCATACTAAAAACATATTTACAATGTAGAACCCAACTTGATTTTCCATATTCAAAAAATCAAGATGTATTATCTTTTAATATGCCTCATATAAACCACTAAAAATAAATCTATGTAACTCAAAAACACATTGGAAAAGTACCATATCAATCTATTGTAATAATGGATGAGAAAAAAAAGAATTTCAAATTGTTATTTATATTCATAATTTTTCAAAACCCAATGATATCATTTTCCACAACGTATAATATAAAAAGTAGTTTTAATCATTTAAATTCCCACCAAAAAAGATCATATCATGGTTATGTATGTTTTTTTATGTTTTTAACTCTAATTCTTAGAACAATAAATGTTAAATTTCTATTTCCTTCTAATTAAATAATTCTATAAACATCTATTTTAATTTTTCAATGATATTCCCATCCAATTGATGAATATAATCTTCTCTTTATCTCTTTCCAAGATCAAACCCCATTCTATGTGTATATGAATTTTATTACATAATAAAATAGTTATTTCATCATCACAAAAAGTTTCATCTTTATACAATTTCAAATATAGAAAATTGAATTTTCAAAAAATAAACAGCAATATTCTACTAAGTCTTGATGTCTTAAACTATAGGCATCAGAGTCTTACATTTACAAAGCTTTATGATGGAGACATAAAACCAAAACCCATTGTATTTAATTTTTTTCTATTTTGTTTTCAAATATCATTCAAAATTATTTTTTTAGAAAATTTATATTGTGGGATCAAAAAAATGAGGCGATGTAAAACAATTAGGACTGATGTTGCATTAAAAGTTCCACAATAAATTATTCTATAAATTCACATAAAGATCCAGTAATTTTTCTTAAAGCCTTATGATTTGAAAAAACATACATTTATCAATATAAATATTCTATTTGTGTGATTTACACTTAGGAAATATATGTTTTACATTTACTTTAATGTGAAAAATTCTATACGTAGCATCAAAGTGACTTCTTATTCTTCCAAGGATACTTCCACATATTAAAATTTTTTTATAACATCATTAAAAGATTATTGAAATTAAAATAATAATTCGAATCTTCTTAAAATATATTTATAGAGTGTTATAGTATATAAAAAAATAAAATTATTTCATAACATTCTTGTTCTATCTCAAATGCAACTCCTTATCAATAAATCATGGACCATGTCTATGAACATTATACTTCGTTAAAGTGTTTATAAAAACTGACTATAATATCCCATATACATTTTAATCCTTGTATGGGACCCCACGCTAATATATCTTTTCGTCCATTATTAGATATCAATTCATAAATTCTATCTACTACAATATCTCCATTCAACCATAGGTTTAGCTACCAACAGATCTTCCATTATTACTATTGAATACATGGCCTTTTCACTTTTAGAAACTATCAAAGACATGTATATTTTTCATTCAATCATCTTATGTAATGTTCTTCCCATATGAATCTATGCATATATGTATTCAATTATAGCTAGATCCACTAATATCTTCACCCAATTTGTATAAAGTAACTTTTTAATCACTATTCCCATGTATATATCATGAGAGAACCTAACATCACCCTTAGAAAAAATTGTAAACATTACTCCTTCCTTAGTGGGTGGATACTTTATTTCATCACCCAGTACATTTTTTCATTTATTACCTTGACAATCCAAATTGAAAAAATATTTAACCAAACAACTTTGGGAATATCAAACTCCCACATTGTATTTATTTTCAATTACAAATTTTCCAAATAATATTCTTATGTCAATGGAAATCATCTCTATATAATTGAAAATAAATGTAGGGTAATTAGTTTCTACTTGAATGTAAGTGTCACATTCTTCTCCCCAAACTTATTTATTTGGTTATTTTTTATTACTTTCTAAATATAAGACTTCTTCTCCTCAAATAACATCTGATTCCACTTGAGATATGATATAATTGAATGATAATGCCAGAAGTGTTTTATGGGAATGGTCATCAAAAAATTCTTCTATTTTTTCAAAATGGTATGATTTTATCAACACAACTACTCTCTATATAGTTTTACTTTCATATTGATAAATTCAAATAAATTTTACATGAAAAAATTATTTCAATAAGAATCACTACTCAACAGTTTCATGTGATTTTTGGATCTTAGGAATATCATATAATAATCTAAGTTAGACATTAAATCAAATTTATCTAGTAATGATCCATAAAATAATAAAATATAATTATATGTATGAAAACAAATATAGAAAAATTATACCCTAACAAGAAAACAATGCTTCCCAAATTTTCTCAATATAGTTCCAAATTTAATAATTCAAAGCCTTGGAGTTGTAAAAATTCTATTTTTTAAAATGTATTTGAACCCACATCCATTTTAACAATGACATTAGAAATATCAAGTGAATTTATATGTATTTACACCTTCTATTAGACAAAAAATATTTATTGATAAATAAAAAAACTAATCAAAAAAACTAAAATTAATGTGAATATCAAAACTCACACTTTATAAATGCTGGGGGTTTATATATTCTAGAATTTAAGGATATAAGAAATCTCAATCAGCCTTAAAATCCTTATTTTCTTCCCCCTAAAGGAGTAGTTTCCATATTCAATTACCATTCCCACCATAATTTAATGAACACAAAATAAATATAGGCTGAGGGTAGATCATCCACACTCTCTTCAATTTGATCCATAAGGTTGACACATGTTTTTCTACTAGGAAATTTATTTTATTATAGATATGATTTGTCTAGATGTAGTCATGCCTATTTCAACCTTCACATTCCATTTTTTTTGTTTTTAGATTTTTTTTCCACTCATTCACTGATTTTTTATTATCTATAATAAAATTCATATCATAATATGAAATAAAATATTAAATTTTTTATTCTTTCTCTAACATAATTTCTTATTCAAGGTGATCGGTCCATACGATCACTATAACATTAGACTCATGCTCCTTTTTCTTTCTTGGTGTGGAATGCTTCATTATATAATATTTGAACATATATATCAATGGGATTTTTACTATTTTAATCAATACCACCATAAATTTTTATAGGGTATTCATAAACATTTTTAGTGTGTGTTCAAGTTGATTACAATGTCGGCTCACTATTTACATATTATTTTTTACCATTATTTCTAAACTTTTCATATTTCATTAGTGAATTCTTGATATTGGTTACATTAACTATCTTCACTTGATCACTCCTCAAGGAAGATCTACTTTGGTCTCCCATCACAATCTAATATAGTTTTATTATATTATCAATAATTTATAATTTATGTTGACTTTATGTTTACCAACATTAATTCTATATAGGGAAATGAATTTTTCACAATTCATAGAAATTTTCAAGAATCATAAATCATTCCATTTGATAAATATTGTCCCTTTGATTGATTCTAGCATTTTATAATCAAATTATTTTAATATTTAACTCTAATACACAAATATTATGGGATTTTAAAACTTTTATATACTAAAATTTTATATCAACAATCAATTTACATGTTCAAAACATTAAGTAACAGTTGAACCTTTCAATTCTTCTGGATATGTTTTTACTACTTGAAATTTGTATAAATTTTAATAAATGTTGATTTTTTTGGGGACCTATATATTTAAGCTAAAATTGGGGATTTAATCTTTTTTATACATAAAAATATACTTACATCACATTTTTTTGTTATTTTACATCCTATTTTACTCTTCCAAATTTGTCCAAATTTTTTATTTTCAATTATAATTTTAAAATATTTGGATTTTTTTATTTTCACTATAAGTTACATTTTTCAATGAAACTGAGTTAAATTTTTCTATATATAATAACTCTTTGATCCAACACTATTTTAATTATATGATGGGTAAATCACTTATTAATTTTAATTGGGGACCAATTTCTTGTCAGTTCTTTTTGATGATCCAGTTTAACTCGATTTTTTATTTTTTTAGTTTTATTTTCGGATTAAAAATATCAGTTCGGGAGAATATGTTTTTCCCTCAATTGAACATAGTATATATATCCCCAAATTCTTGATTTTAAATTTAATATCATCATGCAACATTCTTTTTTCAAAAAATAAACTATCATACTCTTTTTCTCTCCCTGCTTTAACTTCCTTCTAGTCATCTTTTACATCATTAAATGTTTTATAGAGTCTCCAAATTTTAAAGGGAACCTATTTCATAATAAATTTATCATAATAATCTATTAAAATTATTCATATATCAAGGAAATAATTCTATTAAATAGTAAAAAAGATTTTTCCATTTCATTAATTAGTCGTTAGAGTTTGTTGAATTTTCCATCCAATTTGGTCAATGCATCACACCCTGCATCAACCTCTCAATCCAGGTGGGACATCTTATTTTGTAGTATATTTATACACGTACTTATATATATATATATATAATTTTGGGGGGGGGTTCAAGATAATTCATAATTTTTATATAAAAATATTTGAGTGATTTATCATTCTAAAAATTTTCATGTTCAAAACAACTTGAACTCACTATATCTAGTGAGATTATATCAACAAGATTGGTGGTACACAAAACAATATGATTATTTATAACTAGTGGGTGACCATATGACTCTTATGAGTTCTATCACACTTTAATTGAATTTTTATTCATCCTATTTTTCATATTTGTGGAGGGATCATCAGTGTGGAAGATAATCAAATTTTAGTTTTTACATTCCATTAATGGTTGTTCTAAAATTATATGAAATCCATATTTACAAAGTACAAATGAAATTCAATGTTTCTTCAAAAAATAAACTATTCTATGGAACCCTCCCATTGATACCACTTGGTGTACCCAGTGTCCTAATTAACATACCTAAGGGGGGAATCCTATGATGACTAATTTTTACCAATTCCAAATTATTATTGGATTCTTATACCCCTTTGGAATTCAACCTCATATTTAGGCAAGTCAACATGGATATATTTAATATTTTAACTTTAAAAAATAAACCACATTCAGGAATATAATACAGATAAAAGGATTTTGGAATTTTTATTAGGTTTAATACAATGTCCACCTCTTTATCTGGATAAGTTTTTCACTAATCAGTGAGTCTCTATTATAATATAATATTGATTTAAATGGGTAGTGTTTCCTATATAAACAATGAATATCACATCATTTAAAATTCTTGGAGTCCCACAAGACATATAATTATAGAATAAAAATGGACATATCTAAATAGATTCAAATTATTGTAAGTAAGTTACATGGTTATCTCCATGCATAACTAGAGTCACAGAGGATCAATAGGGTCCCAATATATATATGAAAGTGTCATATTAAAGTTATTTTTGGATATAGATCTTTGAATCAGAACATGATGTGTCTGTAAAAATAAGATATATCTTTATTAACTCAACAAAAACTTGTCTAAATGACAAGAAGTCTTAAAAAGTTTTCTATAACTCCTTCAATAATCACAACTAATTTTCATTTAACTTTTTAATCAATTTATCATGTTGCCTCTATAATTATTACTTTATCTCTCTCAAATAGAACTTAAAATGATGGTCTAAATATTATCCTTCTTTTTCAGTAATAGATTCATTGGATACTTCTTCTTCCCCATCATCAAAAGATCTTGGATTTACAATATTGGCTCTGGCTACATGTTTCAAAAATCATATATCAAACACCTCTTTCAAGAATCACATTAACAACATTATTTTATTTTTTATTCACCTTGAACCTATCAATAAAAACTTTTAAATGGAATCCACAACAATTCCCCCAATAATTTTGAATGTGATCTTAATGGAACACCTCTTTATTAATGTTAAAAAATAGAAAAAAAACTATAATAAAATGTCCCTTTATAATTCCATCAATTCATATGCACAACATTTTATTCTGAAGTATAATTCCATATACACCCATCATTAATTATTTTCCCTATTGAGACACGAGAAAATATAATATCATTTTATTATCCTCCATGCATGGCTTCGTCATCCCAAAATATTCAAAAATAATCCATATTAAAATCATTCATCTCTCTAGATAAAACAAAACAATCATATCTGCGGTGTCAAACTCTTACTTCTTCCTTAAAATTTTAAAATATAGAAGTATTCTCATTTATTTTTCTTAAGAAAATTACCATAGATAAATATCATTCACTCACAAACACTCAAATAGACTCAGATCAAATATTTTACGATTTGATGAATAAAAAATGAGGTTTTTTTATTTTAAATATATATTATTCTTAAAAAACAATGATATATGGTTCCTCATCAAGGAATACATACAATAGTTCTTATCCTTTCATATTCTCATAATAAGATCAAATCAAGGCTTCTCTATTATTCCTAATTTTAATAAATCAATTTCACAACATAAGTAGAATCCTATTTATATTTTTCATGAATAAGATAATTTAGTAAACATTTCATTTCATTTTACATTGATATTTTCTTTCTATTCATGAATATCATATTCCTTATATTCCCATGATTGTATAATATGCCAATCTAGTTGTTTATTATGTTCATACCATGATAAATAAAAATAAATCATCAAAAATAAATAAAACATCCTTATATTTGAAATATCTATACATAGATTTTCATTCAATATAACTTCAAAATCAATTAATGACTTGAATTCTTACTTTGGGGTCTTCATATTCATATATTCACATTGTCCTAGGATAGAGACATACTGGTATCTCTAGAAGTTGTATCCTATTTAAATTAAAATTTTTATAAATCAACTAAGTGTCTTACATTCCATAAGATTCATTTAGTGGGTTCAAATACATATGGAAAGATATTTCAGTTAGAAAATATATATTCTATTATGTCTTATGATCAATGACTACAAATTCAAAGAAGAATTCGAATCTTTATGATGAATCATTACTACTAGAAAAGACATACATTCATCTACTAAAGTGTTACATTGAGAGTGAATCCATATAATCACAATTGGAAAATACTTATTCTCAAGAAATAACATTTTTATGGACTCCAAAATAAAAACTTCTATAGGTAGTATTGAAATGAATTCTGATTACTTATTAGGAAAATCCATCTTTTTTAAATCATCTCAAAACCTATTGAGATTATTTTTTGAATTATATGATTAATTCATAATTAATTCTAATACATTTAAATTTCCTTGTTGAGTATAAAATAATTGAATAATATTATTTTCTTCAATTTGTCTACTAGCTCATATGGACCACTTCTTAAAAAATCATATAACATATATATGCACTTCTACCTTTACTCAAAAGTTCATGAACTCAAATTTATGTATCAAAAATATGTTTTAATTCTTGTGTGAGAATCCTCTTCTAGTTAGTTATCCTTCATTATATGAATGTGATTTAAAATATTTATTCATATTTATGTCAAATTTCCATGACTTGTTTCAAGATCTAGTATCTTTTCAATTAATAATATGGAAGATAATGCTACTTAACAATTATAACTTATCATAGGCATGAGGATAAGATATTTAAATATTATAAATTAATGGGATACCAAAATTATTTTTTTAGACAATTATTCAAGGTATTTCATCTCTATTTATCTTTTTCTCCCATGACTAGAAACAATATTTTTAATCACTATTCTCATGTAATCATCACATAAAAACCAATAAAAAAATTACCCAAACCCATGGGTATATTTATTTATTCCTTAATGGGTTGATACTCTAATTCATCACCCAGATCAACTTTACATTTATTATACTAGGATGCGTAATTGACAATTAGATCAACCAAACACCTCTGTGTACTTCAAATATATTGTTATATTTTCATAATATGGTTCTTTATGATGATTTATGTATAGAAAAATCATATGGATACCACATACATGAAAATTATAACAATGATTTTCAACTAAATAAGGCACATTATGAGCAAAATAAGGCGTAATGATCATGATAAGGTTAATCAATTTAAAAAAATATTATATTCTAGCATTGAGGATTTTATCATAATATTGATGTCTTGTAAGAGTGAGATAAAAGTAGTATGATTCTCACTTATATTTATGATATTATCTTTGGAAGATAAAAATAAAAATAATTTAACTAATTAATTAAATTCATGAAGAGTGAGTTTTAAATTTCTTGTAATTTTGAATTAATGTTTTTCCTTAGATTAAATGTTACACATGGGAAGACCAGGATAGTAATTTTATTATAATAACATGTAATGGAATTGTGGAAAATGTTTAGCACAATGTAAGGTAATTTGATGAAAGCACTAGTCATGAAATTCCTAAAAGATTCAAAGTGTGATGATGTCATGATAATCAATATTGTAAAATTTTGGAAAATCAATTATAAATTATTTTTTCTAAAAATAATAATAGTTGATATTTTTTTACTATATAACATGTGACATGATATCAATGTAATCCAAACAAAATCAACATGCTATTATTGAAAAGGATAATAAACTATATAAAATTATTAAATATTTTTTGTTGGTTTTCATAAGATTAATCCAATATGTGTTTTTTGGATTTAAAAGTTTTTATTAGAAATTATTAGTGGATTAATAGAAATCGCCATTAGGACATTTTATAATAGTCATGAACTTGTACTCCCAGATATGGTTATAAATACATAATCATTTCCATTTAAGATTAGATACTAATAAGTTTGGCCAAATTTTAACAATCCACAACTTACAACTTCAAAATTAAGTGTTGTATCACATAAAAATCCAATAACCATTTACATATAGAGTTTTATTGAATTAGTAAAAATCTTACATGGTAATAATCTTGTTTTTTTAGTGAGTCTTGTTTTTCTATTATATCCATATTTTTAAATTCCATATTATGACTTCGACATATCTTATAAAATACAACACACATTAAATATTTTAAGAAAAAAATTAGTTAAAATCAATCATTATGGCCAAAGGAAAAGAAAACATAAGAAGGGAGAGCTCAAATGATTCGTATGTGTAAACATAAGAATTAACAATTGAATATCCTAAATTACTATAATTTGAATATAGGGGTGTTATTAGATGATCAAATTTTATAATCATAACATAAACAAACACATAACCCTAAAATTGTATATCATTAAATATACAACATGGAAATGAACCATAACAATGGAAAGTTTTATAAGAATAAATAATTATGAGCAATGTGATGCCATTCATTATCAAAATAAAATTTAGAGACCATAATAATCCTAAAAAATGTGTTTTTATCTTAAACAATTATCCTCGTATTACCCTTAAAATAACCCTTAATTATGGGATAACCATACTTGTTTAATACCTATAGTCCATTAGAAGTAACCAGTTAATTAGTTAACACCATCATGTCTTATAATTCTTTATATTTGGCCAAATCTATAGTTATTACACAGTGTATTAGAGATAGATATTAGCCTAACCCATTATAATGAAATATATAGGGATCACTAATATTCGTAAATAATTTTTGAGAAAGATAAAAATTCACAAAACATTAAATTTTGCATTTATCATCATAATAATAACTATTATTCTATGACAGCTTGATTTACCCTTGGAAAAGATATAGGTTCCATCACAACCTCTTTAAATACAATTGTAATACATCTGGATAAAAGAAGGATAATATCATTATATTACATCCACATTCTAGTATAAGTAAAATATGGGTTCTTTGTCATTGGATAAAATAGATACCATAAAAATATCATCAAAAACAATCTTTAGGGGGATAGCCTTTTCACGTTGCAAATCACTTTTAAAAAAAACATTTTTAAAATAATATGAAAATATTTTTTTAAAATATACCATGAAAAAATAAAAAAGTAATATTCAAAAAACAAAACATCCATTAGTGATGGAAAATCCATTTATTTCATAAATGATAAAATAAAAATTATTATCAAATTTTTATAAAGCATGTTAAAATATACCCATGTGGAAAAAGTTAAGAAATTTACATTTAAAACCTCTTAAAAGAAGTTAAAAGATCACTATAAAACAGATCTTACAAATAATTTATATTTATAAATGAATATTGTTGATTTGTTTCTGAAAACATGGTATTTTTTTGGAATGATTCCAAATTTAAAATAAGATATATGATTACTGTAACCTAAAAACTACATTAATGATGTTTAATTAAGAAATAATTAATGAAATGGAAATTGAAAACGTTGAAAACATTAATAACTATAATATAATAAAAATAGGTGGTTAAAAAGAGTTATATTATATTATTACCCAAATACTAACCTTGAAAATTATATATATTGAAAAGAAGGAAGATTGTAACAAAAAACCTATACCACATCAGTAACATTCCATATATTTATTCATTTTATAAAAGAATGTGATATGTATAATTTAAAACCATAAATTTCATGACTAAATATTTAGAAATTATTCAATGTTATATCATGTAAACCATTTAATTAAATCATGGTTTATTACATGAAACATGTCTCAATAAACTTTTATTGAGTTAATGAAAACCCCTGAAAAGATCATAATATATAAACCGATAATTACTCAATGAAGTGATTATTTGAAGATATGTAAATACATATAAAATTAGTATAAATATAATATAAACCAATTTATTGATCAATTTTTAGATAATCATGGTGTGACAATGTTAATGATGTAGTAGTATATCCCAGGGAATGGAGATTTAGTTTAGAAACATCTTACCACCTGGTAAAATTCTAATCAACCCATTAGAACAATTTACATTGAATTTAAAAATAAATTATCATTAATTATATTATATTCATTATACAAAATTCAAAATGGAATGTATATACATCCTATAAAAAACTGGGTTCATAACCTTAAAATATTCTCTAATGACGGTAAATTGAGGAAAATCCCCTTTCTCAAATCTACACATTCCATTTGTATTACTTATCATTAAAAATAATAAATTTACATTAATTACTTAATTCCATAAGAAATAATTTCTTATTCATTATTCATTTTATTTTTTTATTATAATTTTGTTTACAACTACTTAATCAGTTTAGTCGACATCAGGGGTTTTGTGGACGTACAGTTCATAACATAAAATGAATTCGGTGTGTTAAACACAGTCAAAGGGGTATTTATTCAATAATATGAAAAATATTAATAATATTATAATTATAAAATATATTAGATTTATACATTTAAAGTCACTAATAAATGTTATATTTATATAAATGAATTACATAGAGAGGGTAGGTAAAACATACCCATGAGTGTTGTATTATCTTTTTAAAGGATGGAACAAAATAAAGTTAAATATTATTTACATTTCTAGAAATATGATTATATCATAAATATCATTTTATATCTTTAAATAAACTTACATATTTCATCAATGTTATGTGATGATGAAAAATGAAACCAATCACTTCATGGAGGTGGTAATCCACACATATTCATGAACAACATTATCATTTGTAAATGGATATAAAGGGAAGAAAATAGATGAAATATTATCTTTCCTAAAGGATAATTATGTAATAAATATAATATATATACACTAAATCCGTCATTATAACCATTTTATAGAGGTCGTGATGGAAAATGATTTAATAATTTTGTGTGGCGATAGTCTTCCATACACACAAATGATGGTTTCATTTCCCATTTGATGCAACTGGAGATAGATATTGGTTATCTTGTTAACATAATAAAATATTAGTATATATAAGATTAATTTTTTATTATTTCATCAGGGTTTAATAATATTTGAAGGACGTATATGATGAAATAAAACTGAAAACGTTGTCTAAAAGAAATACAACTTATTTGAACAACATCTCTTTCTCTACACCTCAAGCGTTCTAAAGTAGTTATTATACTCAAAATAGGACCACTAGAAAATGTAAGGGATGTTAATAATGTATTTTATTATAATTTAATGATCAAAATGGCTCTTTTTGTGGGGATATTATAGGATAAGGTGTGCACTTTTATGACTGGGGAAGGGTTACATTTAAATTAATAAAATTATTAAAACAATATAAAATAATATTCATGTTAAAGGGGATAAAAATTTATATAATTATAATAGAGGTTTACTATGAGTCAAAACCCTCTAATATAATATAATTTTTATACTTTTATGTCATGGATTCAACCTTTCCTCTTTTTTGAAACCCACATTAACTTTTCTTTATTACTATGGTGTCAATGTATTTTTACTCTTTAAGGAACAAATGATATAAAAGCATAAATGACCAATACATATAAATTTTTTCATATTTTAAACTATATACCTTTCACTCGGATAAATATAGTATTTTGATAAATTTTAAATTATTTAATAAAATATTATTTATTATAAAATATCATTAATTAAATTTTTTGAACTAGTCATTTATATTAACATTAATGAAATCTCTATAACAATTGAATTTAAATATAATATATTCATAAATATCTAATATGATATATTTATCTGAAAACATTTTTGTATATATTAATTCACCCAAATAAATATTACTATTAGTGTTTTTGAAATCAATTACTTGATTGTTCTACTACATCCAAAAACACTGTGTAATTTTTGGGAAAACAATTTTGGTAATTATTTTATGACTAAGAATTACAAATTAATTACCATAAAAAATATAATTTATATATTCTAAAAATTAAAATATAACTTCCTTGAATCATTATTTTTTTCAATTTTAACATATAATAGAAAATTAAAACCAGAAGACTGACATTTTGTATTTTTCATTTCATAAAATATAATAATGATCATGTTTCTGACGCTTTCGCCAAGGCGTGTGCATCCGTCTCTGGAGGATGCGCAGCTATTGCCCCGCATTCCAACCTTCAGAAGGTGGGCGACATCTACTCCTTATTCAAGGATGTTTTCTCCTTGATCGAAACAGGATGATTGGATGTCGGTTCTTTATTCTGTGGATTCCTCCTCAGAACTCGTTAACTAGTCTGGGTCTCACATATAGATTTAATACGTTGTTCATGAAACTCTTCCTAGCGCCATATCTTCATGGACACTATATAAATACACTGCTTCTATCTAGACATTCCAAGGGTTCCGGCCAGGGAAGCAACCTTCAGTTAGGGGAGTAGTCACTTTGGGCATCATTGGCGTGTCTAGGTGATGGGATAATGGAACTTCTGTCTTTTGTCCCTTATTATAGGGCTTCTCGAGGGCACGGAAGCCCAAGGAATCCCACATTATACGTAGGGAATCATATGTCATGGGCATGTATCTGAGGTTTTCATCAGCTTCCCATGTTTAACACAAGGTATGTCACAAGTTTAACATCCTGCGAAGATGGATCAGGCTGATCAAAACACTGACTAGAGTGGATCAGATGGGGAAACCCCCTTGAGGGAACACCGATGTTGGGGTCAATGTATGGTTGGATTCCCGATTGATGTTAAATGGAATGGGTAATGGTGTTGCATGATCCGACCAGGATGTGGCAGCCTGGGTAAGAATCAGGATGGATGATGGAAGGTTTTGGATGGTGAATGTGGTGGAACCTTCATGAGGGTGATGATGGTTTTGTGGTTGAGCTTCGAAGAGACTTCTTATATATCCCTGTGGCAGGGAATCTAAGTCCATGTAGTTCAACTGATGAAAAATTACCTCTGATTGGGATTTTCAATGGCTTACCGTTGGATGAGATTGTAATGGCATACCGTTAGATAAGGTGTCAACGACTTGCTGTTGGATGGGGTTTCAACGGATTGTTGCTGATTGAGGTCACAACGGCTTACCTCTGGACGGAATGACAATGGCTTACCATTGAATGAAGTGACAACAACTTACAACTAAATGAGGTTCACAGTTTAACATCATGCGGGACGGGGGTGAACTGACGTGAAGATGGTCAGAGCGACTGGATGTTGGGCTCGAACCTCAGGGAGGCTTCCTACAAACCTTGCCTTGGAAATGATCAAAGACCACATAGTTCAGGAAGGTGTGTTGGACTAACACTCTAGGCTTCCCATGACGTTGGTGAACTGATGTGAAGATGGTCTGAATGACCAATGGGTGTTGGGCTTGAACCTCAGGGAGGCTTCCTACGAACCTTTCCTTGGAAAGGATCAAAGACATAGTAGTTCAGGTTATGGGGGATTGGGGCACCAATGTTAAGATGGTCGGGACCAATGGATGGTGGTGGGCTTGAACCTCAGAGAGGATTCCTACGTACCCTTCCTGGGAATAGATCAAATCCATCATAGTTCAGGATGGTAAAGGGGTTGTTGAACCAATGTGAAGGGGTGTCAAAACAACTTGGTGTTCGGCATGAACCTCAGGGAGGATTCCTACGTACCTTACCTTGACAATTATCAAAGTTCTCATAGTACGGAATTTGTGGGTTTGTTGAACCGACGTGAAGGGGTGTCGGAATGACTTGGTGTTGGGCTTAAACCTTGGGGAGGCTTCATACGTAACATGCTTTAGAAAATATCAAAGTCCTCATATTTCAGGATGGTAAAGGAATTTTTGAACCAACATAAAGGGATGTCGGAACAACTGGATGTTGGGATTGAACCTTAGGGAGGATTCCTACGTAAAATTCCTTGAAAATGATCAAATTCCTCGTAGTTCAGAATGTGTGGGGCTGCTGAACTAATGAGAATGGTGGTCAGAACCACTGGGTGTTGAGCTTGATCCTTAGGGAGGCTTTATATGCACCTTTCTTTGACAAGGATAAAAGTTTTAGTAGTATGGAAGGGGGTTTGGTGCACCGCCGTGAAGACGGTCGAGACCGATGGAAAATAGTGGGCTTGAAACTCAGGGAGGCTTCCTACGTACCCTGCCTTTGCAACAATCAAATTCCTCATAGTTTAGGATGGTAAAGGGGCTATTGAACTGATGTGAAGGGTTGTTGGAACAACTGGGAGTTGGGTTTGAACCTTAGGGAGGCTTCCTACGTGCCTTCCCTTGACAAGGATCAAAGTCTTAATAGTTCAGAATGTGTGGAGTTGTTGAACCGACACGAAGGAGTGTCGTAACTACTGGGTTTTTTTGCTTGAACCTCAGGGAGGCTTCCTATGTACCTTTCCTTGACAATGATCAAATTCATTATAGTTCATAATGTGTGGGGATTACACTCTAGGATACGCTAGGGAAGATGTCATGGTCCATGCTCACTCTAAGCCCATGTGAGTCATGCTAAGTGTGAGAAGCAAGAGGAAGCAGAGACCTTACAATCACGTCACGAAAGGTGCATCAATGGGAGGTGAAGTGGAGCTTATAAGTGGCCCAAAGAGGAAATAGGGGCTTATGCATGGATAGCAGCCCGAGAAGTCAGGACTTACTCTAGGATGGAGGCCCGGTGGTGACAAATCCTAGTGGGAGAGGGATTTTTCACCGAATAAATGATGGGTCCAGAGCCCAATTCTCCACCCACGTAGTCCTTGCGACTGAGGAGTAAAGGAGGGGCATGGATGCTGCCCTTGGCGTGAAGATCTAGGGGATTACACCAAGATGGTTCCCCTTTCCACATGGACAAACGCCACTTCGATAAAGAGGATATCATCCCCTGTGAGGGAAGATCTCATCCTCGTGGGAACCAGTGGGCATGGAGAATGTCATAGGTGGGAGAACCCCGTGTGCGAGGCACGGGGTGGGGTCATATTTTAACATTATGTGATGAGGACGATGGTGCTTGGAATTTTAACGTCCTGCATCTTGGACGAGGTGGGTTTTCTCCACACCTGTTGGACTTACATAACTGGTACCCACTTCTCTTTGGTGAAGAGAGGGGACAGACAATGCCATGGCTTGGGGGTGTCATAGAGAGAACCATTGGGGTGTCCATGTTAGCGTGGCTATGCGAAAAAGCAATAGCTATTATAGTGCCTATGCGAAGAAGAATGAGGCAAAGCAATGCAATGGGCGATATCATCTAGGGGACTTTGAAGTTACTTTGTGTGAACCTAAAAGGTTACACGGGTGATGCCTGGGAGAGAGGCATCATGCGCTTATGCAAGGGATAAGTGGGCGCACAAAGAACCGAATTGGTGCGCAATTGAGGGTGGGGTGAGAAAAAGACTGGGTGCAGAGTGAAAATGAACAAATGATGCGCAAAAGGGGCCATGTTAGTATGAAAAAGGGAATTGCATGTATGAAAAAGGATGGGTTGGTGCACCAAAGAACGGATTGCACACAATTGGATGTAATTGTGCATGGGGTAAGGGGCACAATGGGATTTATAAGAGGATCAAGCCCAAGTGTTCGCGCGCAAAGGCGGACCCCCGAGCGACCTGGCGTGAAATATTCAGTACCAAATAGACATCTCTTTGTATGCACGGGAGATGAATTTCACAAAGGGGAGTCAGTTCAAGTTTTTCATCCTAGAAGTCGAAGGGGTTTCCTTTTATTTATAGGCAATCGGGATTTTGGGTCCGCACGAAAAACAAGACGGTGTGAAGTATTGTGCATCGGGGAGTCGGCTGCTCGCAGATCAACCGCTTGGGGCCGTGGTGCAAAATTGCTTTGCGCCTGAATGGAAAACTCTCATGAATCCCAAAGTTTTTCAAGAAGGGTGAATTTTTGTTGCGTGGCTAAGAATTGTTTTCGCACCGCCCCTCTGGGCCCCTCAGAATGGACCGCCGGTTCCAAATATGTCTTCACTTTGTCATGCTTGAACCTTCTTCAGCTCTTAAGAATTTGTCGGCGTCCAAAAATCCCCCCCTCTGAATCTGATCAGTTATGGGCCACAAAGGTTGGATTCCAAGGGAAACTCCGTGATACATGTCTCCTCAGGGCCGATGCGTGCTTAAAACTGGAGCGGTACGCAAAAACCGATGTGGAACGCGTAATATTCTTTTCACGCCCACGCAGAAGCTTTTCACCATTCATATAAAATACCCTATGGGTCCCCCATTCCGTACAAATTTTTCTAACATGATAAGCCAGTATCTCTCATCCATGAAAAAAAATTCCCACTTTGTGCATGAAAACGCTGCGGTTGTGCGTAATTCACCGTGGTCAGCCATCTGTTTATGTGCCAACCCGGGATTTTCCTCGCCAACTTCTGATTTTTCACGCCAACCGCATATTTTCTGCGCCCGCCACTAATTTTCTGTTTCAGTGTCTATTTTATAGCACCACAAGCTGTTTTTTTCTCACATACTTCTCAAAACCTTACCGCCAGGAGATGGCCGCCAATCGGGCTAATGCTGAGAGGGAAGCCGCATCCCCTACTCGATAGGCTGAGATGGTCGCCAACCCCAAGGTTTATTGTGCCCGAAGGGTCATATCCAACAACCATACTCTCTTAAACATGTTGGCACTAGCACAGAAGGAGTTTGCACTATCTTCCAACCTGCCGATATAGGACTTCAGTATCTTGGAGGAGGTGCCTGTACCAAGGTTTGAGGTCGTCACACCGCAGTCATGGGTGACCCGCAAGGATGACCTACCACGGTATAACATCACCTATAATGGCCATCCTGCTAGAGAAACCAGACACATAGACGTTTACGTCCAGAATCCCAGTATTAGGACCATCTCGGGAAGTGACCCTGTCAAGGAGAATTCTCTGACCCTTTACACAAGCACCTTCTGTCAGAGTGTTACTAACGAGACCAAAGGCTAGATGCAAGATTGAGATATGTGGTTTGGATGCAATTTCACCAGTGAATGGGCATGTGCATATTAGGTTCGCCAAACATGCAACCTGTTTGGGGCCGAACTGCAGCACATGGGTTTATTCGAGGCGGTGTGGACATCACAGTTTCACTTATATCGCAAGCCTGAGCTCGGTCCAGAGTTGTTCACTCGATGGTCCCCTGATACCCATACCTTCCATATTCATCATGGGGATATTGGCATCATCCTTTGGTACATTCATTGCATCTAAGGGTATCCCTTCGGATGGGCATCAGTATGATGAATTCCTCCAAATGAGGAACACCTGGGGAGATGGATCACGAACCTCTATGCTGACATGGAACCTATTGGAGCTGGCTAAGGAGAGGCTGGGGGTCAAGGATTTCTTGAAGGACATCACTTACAAGAAATAGTTCAGCTTCTTCCTACAAATATATCTGGAGGTTAAGATGTCGGGGAAAGGGAGATGGTGTTCGACCACAGCACAAAGGAGAAAAAGCGGATAGTACTGGAGGATCCTGGAGGCGGGGGACTATCAGTCGTGGGGCTTCAACATAAAAGAGAGTCGGGACCCAAATGTTTGGTACGCTGAATTTCATGGAACCTTTTTTAGTGGGTGGCTCTTACCGGTGAGGGACACAAGGATGGGAGTTCATCCAACAACCCTACTGATGGCCGACATTATCACTGCCAATCAATGATTTAATCTGGGAGTCCTCGTTCTATCCCATATGTATTCCATTTTGGGTGGCATCTCAAGAGGAGGGTCACTGAGGAGGATTTTTGGCCCCTTCCAGGTATTTTATGGCTGGGTCGCGGCCCATTGTGGCGGGTATACCTTCCCAAATGCCATTAGTCCTCCAGGTAACGGCCTGTGACCTTCCTTGCTTAACATCTATGGGGTCATGTCGTTGACACTCAATGAGGAGGGAGTAAGGATGTGAATCTGCAATCATGACTAATTCAATTTCAGCCCATTCCTCACCCCAACAGGATAGATGATAGAAAATGGTCAAGTCTCACTTGAGAAAATGGAATACTTACAGAGCATCAGAGGTGGAGTGGTCGTTGCATAGATTGATGGGATGATCTTTTGCAATCCCTACATGCCGTCCAAGTTCGTCAGGTAGTTCATATGCCTTCAGCAGATGCCGAAGAAGGTGCACACAGATATTTGGGAGGAAATGCACCCCTGAGTTCTCCGCCAAATGTAGCTGATGTCCACGAAACAAGGCTATGGTGATGTTATCACCATTCCTCCCACTAGAGTTGATGTTGGCCTCTGAACCAAATATGCTAAGCATTGGGACATAGCATACCTTGAGGGGATTTTGTGGAAGAGAGTTCGGCATCTCAAGGTAGCCAGTGTAGAACCTTGGTGGTGAGAGATTAGGCAGGGTACTGCTGGGGGGAAAGGTCGGAAGAACGTCGGGAAACTGGGCCCACACAGGCCGGGACTTCAATAGTGGGGGCGTCGCGCGACACGGCCTGACCCTCATTGCATAGGGGGGATGGGATCATGTAGTGGCCAGGGAACTCCCATGGAAGTAGATAAGGTATCTTCTTCAACCATCCAATGACATGATCTTCCCAACTCTTTGGTAAGCCTGGATGACCCTGTGACAGTCGATGGGTACCAAATCTCTTTCGAAAAATATAATGCAAGGCGGAATCCAGTTGCCGGAAGTCAGAATCATTCGTGATGTTGATAGGGTAAACTTTCACTGTCTGTATGCGTATCTGATAGCCATGGACGTGTATGCATGACAACGTGGTCGGCATGAGGATCCATCTTTCTTGGTGAAATAAATGCTCAGCTAGGAGCATGAGCCGGTGGGCGCTGAGGTAGAAGAGGAGGAAGAAGGGAAGGTGAAGGAGGGGTGAAGGAGAAGAGGAGCCTAAAGGTGGAGGATCTCAGGGAGTGTCCCAACAAGGGAGTATCTAGAAGAGTGGATAAATCATTGGCTCTGATATAGATATAATAAAACTACTTGAGGTGTGTCTCAACCCTTGCCTATCCTTTCCCCTAATCATTTTTTCATAGCCCTCAACTAGGTTTCCTTATCCTGTTCATGAGCATATGTGCACTGACCAAGGCTCTCCGTTCGAAGGGTAGGAGGAACTTGTAGAACAAGGTGGGGAGCTGACGCCCACTATTGAACTGACGAGCACTGAGGGATCCCCCATAACGGCATATCGTGTTGCGGCTAGAACACTAGAGGCTGATTCTTTGGGCTCTTGTAAGTCCATTACGTCAACGCCAGTTAATTACCATGGAGAGATTAGTTGACAAGGGTATTCATTTTTTGTGCATTAATCACAGCCTTGGAGGCCCATCGGGCTGCCGAACCTGGGTTTTCTGCTATTGATTCAACTGCGAATGTACTGTCCAATTCAAGGCACACTTCTCAAACGGAGCTGGCCCCGGAACTCGGTGAGCAAAGAGCAATGGACATCAGCGGTACCTATGTCAGGGCAGGGCCAAAAGTCAGCGGGGGAGATATTGAGACTGTGGATAGAGGGGATGGTCGCCCAGGAGTTGAAGATCCCAACCATTTATGAGGGGTGCCCAGATATGAACCTATTGCTGGTCTCTCAGTTGCCTTCCCTGACTATCAGCCTGCAGACCCAGAAGAGATAGATGATTTTGACTCGAAGGCGGTCGAGGAGAGCCGAATGACACGACCCAAAGGGTGGAAGTGAATGAAATGCTTTCTCGGTCAGCCGTAGATAGAATGGTTGAAACAGATGGGATCACTCCAAACCTGGCTGTGATTTCTCTACTCTAGAGGGGTGGATTATTAGAACCTTCTTTCGATGGTCTGTGATTACATGGCTGAGAAGCTGCGCAAGAGCAGCTGAAGCTCCGACGTTGCCCAATACCGGGAGGATTTAGGGAGTACCAAATAAATTGTAAAGGAAGAACAAGAGGCCCAATGCTTTGAAGAACATGGGAAGGAAAGGGAGATATTCATTGAAAATTGTTCTAAACATCATGAGAATTTGAGGGCCCAGTTGGAAGACGCCCAAGAGTAACTATTGGAAGCGGGTCACCAAATATCCACACTTCAGACTGAATAGGAGCATGCACAGGCTAGGGTCAGTGGACTGCGCTCTGTGGCTGCTGATGAAGGGAGAGTCCTCAGGGGGAGGGAACCAATTCTGGTGGCCACCAGCCAAAGGGTAGCGATGTTGGTGTGATTCATCCAACAAGCTGACCCTTAAGGGCCCTGTTTTGTCCGAGCTCATAAAATAATTTCTATTTTCTGTTTCTTATTATGAACTGCATGTATTGATAAGTGTGTGAATAGACTCATTTACTCGTTATGTTGGTTTAACACATTCAACTATGACCCATAAATTTGCTTGAATGTTGGAGTGTAAACCAAGATTCAGGCACTTGAGGTTCGAACGATCGATTTGGATTCCCAGAAAGAGAGGAGGGAGACCTGACTGCAGAATGGAGCTCTCAGAATAGTCGAATTACCGCTTTCCTGATGTTCTCTTGTGAACGAACAGAGTAATGCCAGGGGCGTTGGAATAAATACGAACAGGGGAATGGAAGGTGTGAATCATGATACCGAAGATTCAAAACACTGTTGGGGTGTCTTGAAAATAAAGAATAAATGTAGACCGCATTCAAAACACAATATCCTTATTGTGTTATCCTAGAATGGGGATAGCAAATGAGGGCCGATCGCTGACCACGTTCAAAACACAGGGCATAACTCATAATTTCATCCATTAGTCTTTCGGAATGTTGGCCTAGGATATTAGGAAAGCCATAGGCTGAGTATCCATACTGTTAGAGGGTTCTTTTAGACATGAAAGAGGAAAAAGTCCGAATAAGGGGCATGCAAAGCATGGAATGTGCAGTGATGGTTTGTTCAAATTGAATCCAAAACTCTTTCAATTACGCCACCATGGCGGAATAAAATTATATGGGCGCATCATTAGGATCATTAATCATTCCTTTTTTTATACAGGACCTCTCTGGCGAGGGATCTGTCGCTTCACAATGTCATCGTGGGGCATCCCAAATTTGTTTAGGGCAAATCTGTAGTTACATGGTACCCTACAAGGGGTCAGGCCAGTGGGGCAAAAATGGGGAGGAACAAGATTGATGATCCTTGGGGCTGGACCAAAGGTGAAATTCATGGGTTTCGGTACGTATCCCGTAAAGATGGGAATCAAGGAATACATAGTTCTAAGAGGTGTCGTGCAGTTTCACGTTTTGGGGCAAGGACGCAGAGTGGTCTTAGTTTATAGACTTAGGGCTCGAACCATGGATTGGTATGGAGTGTAGAGAACATATGGGAAGGTGATTATGAAACCCTATGTGAATGAGGACCCAGAGTCTAGATTACCATGCATTCCCTAGAAGGGTTTTAGGTCAAGGGAATGGAAATGAGAGTTATACTGGGCTCATGAGGGATTCTCGTGCATTCCTACGTATCTCATGAGAATGAAAATCAATACATACATAGTTATAAAAGGCGGAACGATAAGTTACTAGTGCTAGGGAAAAGGGGTGTGTGGGCGTGGCCCTCGCACCAAAAGAAGCAGTATTTTATGTGTCTTGATTTTCTTATAAGGTGAATGGTTTTTTTGTGAAGAGACGGGCCAATGATAGCAATTCCTAGCATCACCACATGAATCAAGCCGTATGTAGGCGTTGACAAATGGTATGGCATGTGGCCGATACTAGACATGGTGTCCCCTTGAGCGAGGGTATCACGATGTAGTGTTGTTTTTCATCGAGCAGCTCGGACAATAATGTCACAATTTCGGGTCATGTGATGGGACCAAGCGTGCATTTTAACATCAAGTGGCATAGACATAGTAGATACGAGGATGAAAGGGGAATGTGCATGGTGCAATAAAGCATACCTGACTTGAATGAGGACACAATCCCATACCACACCGTACACGATTCCGTGGAGGACACCTCGGGCCAAGGGGCCAAAATAGAGGCAAGAGGGTAAGGGGCAGGAGAAACTAGCTCCCAATTGAGATAGACCCGAAAACGAGATGTCTGGGTGTTCCAACGTATCCCATGAGGATGGGAATTAAGACACCCATAGTTCTGGAAGAGATATTAGTTTATAGTCTTAGATCTTGGACCATAGAGAAGGGAAGTCAGCGTGAATCCTCGAGTGACACCTTTACTGCGGCTTTGTCCTCCTATCATGTAAACACGCACTTAGGGATAGTGTTAGGAGTTTCAAAATTTCAATTGGACATGATGTGATGGACAATGATGTGAATCATGTAACCAACATTTTTGTCTTAATGGGGTTGGCGTGAAGATAGAGGATAACTGTTGACCGTGTTTGAAACAGAACATCTATATCGCGTTAGCCTAAAATGAGGACAAAAAAATGAGCATTGACCACTAACCATAGTCACAATGCGGGACTTATATCGATTTTTTGTTTAGATCCCTCGAGGGCATTGGCCCGTAATGGTAGGAGGGCCCTTGGGGCGAGTATCCATGCTATTCGGGGGTCCCTTCGGGCGTGAATGATGATGGAATCCCTAATATGGGAGAACATGATTCCTCAAAAATGGGTGAAAGCATGTTCGAGTAGAGTCCGACATTACAGGTACAAAACCAGAGTACCCTTAGGCACATTGGTGAATCTCCAAAGAGGGCCAAAGGGCTCATCCTGAGAGCGGCTGGTTTGAAAAGTTGAGGATAGAAAACGGGGATGGAAAACTCTCAGGAGGAGGTAAATGGCATGGTTGTTAAAACACGCAACATGAGTGATAACATAAGCCCATACCACACTATACATTCCTCTCTCTAGGGGAAAGCGGGATAAGGGTCTAAGATGGGGATGGACCCGAAATCTAGATGCTCGGGCGGTCCTACGTATCCCATGAAGATGGGAATCAAGACATACGTAATTCTGGAATTGCATATAGGGGTAATACACCCTAAAGAGGGGGGTGTGCGGCTCGGTGGGTAACCCGACGTGAATGAGGACATAATCCCATACCGTACCACACAACCATAAATAGGGACTTAGGCTAGGGGCTCGAAAATTCCAAGGGGCCTAAGGTTGTGCCTCGGATGGGAAGGCCCGGTAAATTCACAGTTTAACATCTTGCAGTGAGGATTAAGAGAGGGGTAAGATACAATAAACAAGGGAGTGTACAACGTGGCTAGTAACCCAACGTGAATGAGGACATAATCCCATACCACACCATACAACCCTAACTAGAAACTTGGGCTGGGGGGGACAAAAAGGCTGAGGGGCCTGAGGTTGGGCCTCGGATGGGAATCCATATGACCTCTTGTGAAGTTACTGCCTCAACATAGCTCCTAAGACCACGTGAACAGTGCCCGTTGTGGGAAACAAGGAGTCAGACTCTACTTTCCTTGTCATATAGGGGTCTAATAGCTGGCATTGCACAAAGGGAGTTCGTCGCTTTGAGATACAATGGGGAATAATAAACCACTACACTCGATGTTTGAGTCATTTTCAGGTGGTTCTAACGAAAAAGGATAGTTGTTGACCATGTTTTAAACACAACGTCCCTATAGTAACCTGGACTGGGAGCAACAAATGAGCATTGACCGCTGACCATATTCACAACGTGGGATTTGTATCGGTTTGTTGCTGAACATCCTCGAGGGAGTTGGCTCTAAGAAGTAGGAGAGCCCTTGGGCCTAGTATCCCTACGATTCGGGGGCCCTTCTTGATGGGAAAGATAATGGAGTCCCAATCAAAGGAGTGGGTGAAGCATAACTGTACCCATCTATGAAAGAGGTGAACGTCTCTAAGAAGCGGGACATCTAGCTAGATTGAGATTAGCTCAATGTGAATTGGGAAAAAAATATTTCACCCCACCATATTTTTTGACCTGAGGGGAAGATCTAGCATTTGGGCTAGGCCAACATATGAAATGTCTGGGAATTCCTACATATCCTATAAGGATGGGAATCAAGACATACGTAGTTCTTAAAGGCCATGCAGTTTAACGTCATGTGGTAAGGACATGGGAGGATAGAAGAATGGGGAGTGGGCACATGGTGAGACCACTATAATCATGGAATGAGTGGGGCTAAGGAAGCTTACACCATATCATGCAAGGATCCTATGAGAAAACTATACCGAGGGGGAATAGACACAGATAAGTGTTTGGGGGATGGGCTCAAGACGAAACACTTGAACATTCCTAAGTATCCCACGTGAATGGGAATCAAGCCACACGTAGTTCTATGGGCGTATTTTAACGCCATGTAGGATGACCCATAGTTTAAATTCATGTAGGACTGGACAGTTTATGGTCATGATGGACCAGATAGTTTATGGTCATGAGGGTTCGAGCAGTTTAAAGTCGTGCAGGACTAGTAGGCTCTGGAAAAGTATTTCATGAGGAACTTGGCATTGGTGGGTGGAGTTATATGCTCACCATCTATGGTCACTAGGGAGTATTCTCCACTGGGGTAAAACATGTGAATTATGTAAGGTCCTTCCCATTTGGGCTCCAACATGGGTGGTTTCCTGCAAGGGATAATCGGTGTCTGGAGGGCCAATACCAAGTTGCCTTGCATGAAAGAGAAGAGGCGAACCTTCTTTTTTAAGTCTCTAGATATCTTGTTTTGGTGCATTTCTATATTGTGCAGGGCACGAAGCCTACTCTTGTCAAGTGCTTCCAATTTAACCCGATGAATTTTGTTTACCCTATTTGGTACCTGCTGGTCATAGAGCACTTTGCGTAACGACAGAAACTCGATCTCGATGTGCAGGATGACCTCAGCTTCGTACACCAAAGAATATGGGGTCACCTAGGTGGAATTCCAATTCATCATCTGATAATCCTAAAGGGTGTTGGGGAGCTCTCCTAGACAACTCTTATTGTTCTGACCAACCATTTTTGGCAATATGTTAGATAGGGTTTTTTGGAATGCCTCGATCCGTCCATTTGCCTGCACGTGATAACGGGAGGTATGGTTAGAACAGATGTTGTACTTGGCATACAATTTCTTCAGATCAGTTGCTCGGAAGTTGGTTCTGTTATTAGTGAGGATGGCATGAGGGAATCCAAATCAATAAATGATATTTTAGCTCATGAAGTCAACGATAGAACAATCCTTGACCTCCTTGAGCGGAATTGCTTCTACCCACTTAGAAAAGAAATATTTGGAAGTCAGGATGAACCTGAAATGGCAAGCTGTCACCGACGAGTATGGTCCTATGACGTCGAGTCCCCCCACTGCAAACGGTCGAGAGTACTTGGTGGAGTGGAGAGGTTCTGGCGGCCGATGCAAGAAGTTCGCATGAATTTTTCACACGTGACATCTCTTGGAGACTCGATGTTATCATGGATCATGGAGGGCCAGAAGTATCATAGTCTCCGAATCTGGTGAGATAGCTTCGGCCCAGTCTAGTGATCCCTATAGGAACTAGCGTGAACCTCCTGCATGTCCTGATAAATATCGACTCCTTGGATGCAACGGAGGAGAACGCCATCGAACCCGCGCTTGTAGAGGATCCTCTCAAGGCTAGGACCACTCTAAAGGGTAAACTGAAATGCGCGGCATTGGATTCGCTCACGCTTGGCCCGATCAGCCGGGAGGTAACCATTTTGGAGAAACTCGACAAAGGGGGATCTCCAGTCGGGGATCACTTCAAACACCGCATATGAGGAAACCAGGGGTCCTGACGTGGAGGCTCTAAAGGTAATATGGCTTACTCGTAGGCCATCATCATCATTTGGGGTGACCGGAGAAATGACTCTCTGATGTTCAACATGTATAATAAGTTCATCATACTCGAGTTCTGCAAGTGATCAAGCCAGGCCGACCAGGGCATCGGATCAACCGTTCTGAGATCGAGGGACATGGGTAACTTCCTGCCGAGATGGAAACAGGGCCATTAGCTGGAGGGTATGCTCCAACAGCAGTACGAGCTCTGGATTTCTGACGATGTATTCACCTTTGATCTGATTGATGACTAGTTCGAAATCCCCTTTCACATGAAAATGGGGCACATCGATCTCGAGAGGTAGTTCGAGTCCAGTGATAAGATCCTGATACTCTGCTTCATTGTTGATGCAGCCTTCCGAGAATAGCAATGAGTATGGCAGAATGGCTTGCACCGGGGTAATAAAGACAATACCCATGCCTACCCCGTTGAGTGTGGGATCATTGAGTCTCCTGCTGGTGGGGCTCCGGGAGGCACCATCAAAATGCATCTGCCAATATGGGATGGCATGATCTACAGAGAGGATCGCCTTGTCGGTAAAATCAAGGTCCAAGGACCGGTCCACCGGGGTTCAATGGGAAGCAAGGAAGTCTTCCAATGCTTTTCCCTTGATAGACTTCTGAGGCACAAACCTAATGTAAAACTATTGGAGGATTCTCACCCACCATGCTAGTTGGCATGTCAGCAAGGGACATCTCAAGATATACTTAAACGGGTCTACTCAAGACACCAGCTGTACCTCATGGTGCTACAAGTAGTGTCGCAACTTCTTTATGGAAAATAATAGTACAAGGAATCTATTTTCGATGAAGGAGTATCTGGTCTTCGTATCGATAAGCATATGACTGAGGTAGTAGAGGCTATTTTCCGTCCCCTCATTGTTCATATGGGCGAGAAGGGTGTCGAGAGATCATTCTAGGGCAGTCATGTATAGGATCAGTGGTTTTCTAAAGACGGGTGGCATCAGAACTGAAGGCTGGAGAAGATACTGCTTGATTTCCTCGAATGCGGTATGACACTCTTCATCCCATTCATAGGTTGTTCCTTTCATCATGAGCTGGGAAAAGGGCTTACACTTTCCGTCCAGATTCGCAATGAATCAGCGTATGTAGGCTAAGTGTCCTTGGAAACCCTGAAGCTCCCGAATATTCATCAGGGGAGGCATTTGGAAGATGGCCTTGATCTTTTTTGGGTCAACATCGATACCCCAGTATCTGAAAACAATGCCAAGGAACCTCCCAGAGGTGACCATGAAGGAACATTTCAGTGGGTTCATATTCAGGTGGCAGGAACGAAGGAAGCCGAACACTTTATCAAGGTCCTTGAGATGGTCTTGGAACTAGTGAGATTTGACCACCAGATCGTCCACAGAGAATTCCATCAATGTCCCAAGGATCATCTTAAATATGTGATTCATGGCCTGCTGTTAGGTGGCACCTGAATTCTTTAAGATAAAGGGCATGAACTGGTAACAAAACGTACCTTGTGGCGCCCTGAAAGCCAAGTACTCCCCATCCTCAAGGGAAATTCAGATATGGTTTTATCTAGAATAACCGTCCATGAATGAAAGGGCTTAGAACCCAGCCATGGAATATATCAACAATTCCATCCCAAGAAGGGGAAAACCATCCTTCTGGTAGTGACGGTTGAGATCGCGGAAGTCGATGCAGACTCTGATATGTCCATTCTTCTTCATGAGTGGCACAATGTTGGCTATCAACTTGGGGTGTTGGACCTCCTTGATGACGTTGTCTCTAATAAGCTTGTCATCTTCATCCTCGACCATGGCACCGTGAGAAGGGTGAATCTTTCTAGTAGGCTGCTTGAACCTGTGATGATTTGCAGGGAGACCGAGGCGGTGGAAGGATACCTGAGGATCTAGGCCTAGAATTTGGTTGTATCTCTAGGAAAATACATCATATTACTATTTAAGGAAATATATATACAGCTGCTACTCCTCAAGGGACATGGCGGCACTGATCAATGTGGGTCTCAGATCTGCCTCGCTACCAAGGTTCACATGTACCAGTTCGTCGACCGTGGCAGAGACGCCTTCTTCGAAGGTGGGAGGAGCATCCTTAAGACACTCTTATTTTCTTAAAAAGGGGGGATCTCCAAAGGAAGGTTCTTATTATAGGTCAACAGATCCCGACGTGAGGCTAGTTCCAGCCTGGGTAGTAGTGGAAAGCATATCAGGAGATTCACGTGCTACCGAAACCATAGAAATGAAGGCAGCCAATCTGATCCCATCTGGTCTTCACCCCAAGGGGACACGCTTCGTGATATCAAAGAAATAGTGGTGATTTTTCTTGATATGATCAATTCCAGCCTGACCAAACAGACACGTATGATGTACCACTATTTCCATGGGGCAGACATCGTGATACCGTATGGGGGTAGGAGGTTCTGGGATCACCTGAGCCTGATTTCTGTAGGAGTACGAGGTGATTTTTCTCCATCACTTGGACATGGGAATATGTGTCCCGCTTGTACCAGAGACAACAAATAATTTCCCCATGTCATGGGTTTTGGCCTCCAATCGATGGATAGAGAAGACGTAGGCATCATCCAGACCTACCCCGAGGTAAGTTGCAACCGCGGTAGGCTCGACCTCACCTGCCTAAATCTGTTTGTCCTTACTCTTGTAATAGTCAGCATCCAGGTAGTGGGCATTAAAAGAGTCAAAAGGAGATGAATCACGTTGTATTACGCCTACTCGACCATTAATGGAGTACATTAGGCACTGGTGATACGATGAGGTGACCACCACGTACAGGTGGAGCCATGGTCTTCCCATTAATGCATTATGCACAGTTTCCTGGGAGACAAACATGAACTCAGTGTTGGGAACTAGGCCACCGAACTGGGTCTTCAAATGGATCTTACCGACTGGGGTCTGATCTATCCTGTTGAATCCCTGGATTCTTAAATTGGAGGGATTCAGGTCATCCTCAGATAACCCCATCTTCTATAGTGTCCGCATCGGGATAAGGTTAATCCCGGAGCCGATGTCAACAAGACATCGGCGAACCTCGATGCTGTTAAATTGGCTGGTGATGTATAGTGGACAGATGTAACCTTTATGGGATAGACTTCATCTTATCCATATAATGAAATGATTCCCTAAAATTCAGCGTTCTCAACAACCTCAGCTTTAAAGGCTTCTACAGCTGCTACCTCCATCTCAAACTAGAGGGGGCTTCTTAAAGCCTCGACAGGTGCCTCGTGCATATCTAATGATAGAGAAAAGGACTCGAGGATAGAAAGCATCACCGGTATGCCGAAATGTTACTTGATATTTTCATATTTCCATGCAAGGTTGAACTTCTGCTTGATGGAGGCCGCTCTGTGATAGGAGGAATGGCGGGCCCTGCTGGCAGGTCCGGTGGCTGACTAGTGCTGGGTATATCCCACTGCCCGCAAGTCAAAGACAGAATAGTAGCTACCAAATGAGGACTGGATGAATGAGATTGGCTTGTATAAGGGTGAGGCTGGTTGCGACATGGTCGAGGTAGCTCTGCCTGATCCAGTAGCACAAACGGTGGCGGAAGCGGGCCTAACGACACCAGATGAAAAGGCTGCGGGTGTTGAGCTCTGCCCTAGGCCTGATATGTCATCTCAGTGGCATGCACGTCCTAGTAGGAGGTGCCAACCAATGTACCATTATGACCCATATGGTCGCGGCTCCGCCGACATTGGCGTCGGCTGGGGACGTTGGGGATGTCCTCCTGGAACTCCCTGTCATAGGGAGTCATATAGGGATTTACCAACTCCACAATATTAACTGAAGCATACCCTTGACTATCAGTTGAAGAGCCATCCATCACCGTGTGGATTCTGGGAGGAATACCCATCTCAGGGGGCATGAAGTCACCGAGAGTGTGGGATGAAAATGGAATTGGAAGGGGTCGTTCCTTTCCCTTGTTCCACCAATGCTTACTCTTATTGGAAGAGGCCAGCTAAGATGATGATGCAGAAGTGGTGGTTGTAGCATCTGAAATCTCCAGCTAATTCAGGTGTTCCTGAATGATACAATGGGCATGGGTGACTGTTTTTCAAGGCATCCAATCATCATACTTTTACGACTCATGGTTGGAAACCTACTTCCACTCACCTTCGTCATTGCTACTACTGTCTGGCCTTACTAAAACACCCTCCACTAGTGTCGGGCCCAGGCCCAGCTTGAATATGTTTTTATCGACCTAGACTTGAATCTGGTCCTTAAACACATAGAACTACTTGAGGGTGTTCCCCAAGATCTTATAATATGGGTAATAGTTGGTGTGATCAATGAAATTCACCTCTTCCGGACTTCTGCACTCAGGAAAGCGCACAATCCCTTGTTCCAAGGCACTGCTGAAATAGGAAGGGACCTTATTCTCATTGAACATGTAGGTCTGGTTTCATATGTATGGAAAGGGGTACCTCAGAGACTGGCCCTGATGAGGGGCTAGAGGATCCTGTCGAGGAGGCAGATCCTAATTGTCCCACCTGGGCGGTGGCGCCCAATTCCGTAGGGGCGCTTGCTGATTCTGAGGCAGGAGTTTCTGAGTCAGAGGCTACGCCTCAAGTGGAGGGCCTCGGCAAGGGTATGGGGCTGGTTCCACTGGTAGAAATTCTAGTTTCCCTCGAGATTCTATTTGGTCCACTACAGCGGGCTCAGCTCTAGAAGCTCTCTCTGTTGGAGTTAAAGGGGGAAACAGACGTGCATGACTGGCCTGTTGCAGGGCTTCCTCCTAGAACTAGGCCTTATCAGAGATGTATCAAAACCCTCTGGGGTAATTCTGGGTTATTATAGAGGGAACCAACTCCGTCTTGACATTTCCTACGCACATTGTCAGTAATTTCTCCTGAGATAGTGGCATGTGAAAAGAGTATGTGAGCCCCTTCCACCAGGCGATAAAGTCCTCAACTCTCTCATAAGGCCTTTGTTTGCATTTGAAGAGGTTTTTGATGCTCGTTTTCTGGATGGTAGAGCTGAACTGGTAAAGGATTTTCCTGAGAAGGTCCTCCTAGCTAGTTACGGATCCGGTGGGGAGCTGGTTGTACCAGACTAATGCTGGTCCTTCCCATGTCTGAACAAAACAATGGATCTTGGCAGCCTCCTACTGCGTTGGAGTCCCTAACATGGGCCCACACATTGAGTTGATGTGGGCCAGGTGATGTGGCAGGTCCCCCGTCCCATTAAAGGGGGATAAGGCGGGATTCCTGAATCCTGGAGGCGTCGACATATCGTCCACCCATGCCTAGTATGGCTTACCATCAGGTGGGATTAACACTTGTTGTGTTTCTAATGCCTCCAGGCGGTCAATGAGTGTCTCCATTGGATAATATAGGTGAAGGTCCCTATCTTGATAGGAATCCCTAACTACGAGTGCGTTGGAGGGTTCTTCAACATGGTAAATAGGCTCAGCGGCTCGTGGAGAAGATGGTGGAGGGACTTGCGGGGCATCTGGGGGAACCCGAGTTGGATTCCTTGGATTGTCGTGCCATTTAAGTGGGTTTGGAATGAAATACCACGCCATATTTTTGTGAGATACTACTTTAGACCTATCCGCAGGAGTAGCATGATCAAGGTTTCCTGGGGGCATCTCACCAAGGAAAAGTTGTTCTTTCCCCTGCTGTACTGTCCTAGGATTTCTATAGTCGGGTCATCGCTCTGCAGCGTGTTCAGCTAGGAGTTAGTCGACCAACTTCTTATGCTCAGCATGTTGTGGGTGCAATGTGGCCTTCTCAGGGTCCTCCTCCATCATCTGAACTATGGAAGAAAGGTTGGAGTGCTTGGGAGCTTTGACGTGCTCTTTTACCTTACCAAAATTCCTTCTGAGTACCAATGCCTCGATGGGTGCATGGAGACCAAGTAGGTTCATCTGCTGACAAGTAATTCATCCCGATGAATCCAATAGTAGTGGAATTCCCTCAGGGGTAAGTCTCTATCGAGAAGCTCCAACTCTTCCTCCTTTTCCACAATGTCGGCCATGTTAATTGAGACCCTACCTGGGGGATGTCTTCAATATCGCCAAGCGAGTCGGGCTCCATCGGATGGAACTGAATAGGATGGAAGTATACTGCCCCCAGCCACAAATTTTCACATGAGGGGCATCCTGCTTGATAATTTTGTGGACTACCTTGATAATCTGAACACATTTCTGTTGGAGGGCCTCATGGAAACCTGGTGACTCGCGGCACTAGGACATAGGGAGTGGCCAAATCGACCTGAAAAATTGCTCGCTGATGTCTTCGAAATACGTTTGGCTCCTTGGATAAACCACACGCTGATGATGAAGACAAAATGAGTCACCCAGAGGGTGTGGTGGAAACACTCGGCCTCCTTCTGGGTGAGGGATTCGGGTATGTAGAAATTTCGTGCTGCCATGGGCCAGAACATCTCGGGGAAGTGGTCTTCTGCTAGGATGTTCCATAAACACCTCGGCTCAGATTCAGGGTATTCCCCTTGATTTACCCATTCATCAACTAAGGGTGGATGAGGAACTGGCAGCAGTACTGAGGAAGACCACTGGGATGGCAGGATGGACGGTGGAGAGTATGGTGAACGGGCTGACTGGCCGCCGAATCTCAAGCTTTATTCCAAATAGTGTAGCAACCTGGCTGTTAGGTCGTGATAGGACTGGCTGACGACCGCAGTTCCAAGCTCAGTGGCTAGGGCTACTAGTGATAGGCCGGGATGCTACTCCCATGCCATTGGCCCCCAAAACAGCTCTATGTGATCTCTTGTGGAGGTAGAGAGTGCTTCCAGTGAATATGGTGGAGATTGCGTGACCGTAACCTGCGGGGTCTCCAGATTTTCATTCTCGTGGATATACCTGCGGAGGGAGGTGGGAATCTGATGGAACTCACATTTCGGGAGCACTAGAATGATGCACCTCTTCCCTGCCCTGGACCTTGACTCAGATGAGTGAGAGGAGGGCTCCCATACTTAGTCGTACTCTGCCTCATAGTCTGAGAAGCAGACTGGCATGATCATTATCCGGACCTTCTCAGAATTCTTCTATTAACGGCGACAACATGTATTCTTTCCCCTGGGTGGCTCCTCGAGACAGTTTAGATTTCTGACACTAGGTCCTTTTTCCACATTGGTGCTAGGGCAGAGAGGGTTTCCAACCAAGATATACGGGGTGTGAGAAGCACCAAGACAAATGTCAAAGGGGACATGGGGAGGACCCCCATGGTAAGCATTGGAGCGGGAAAGACCACTGCTGGAACTGGAAGAATCATGGGGAGGACCTCCACATAGGTTTTCCCTGGCGACCTCAGTATGAGGAGGATCCTTGTACCAGTCTAGCCGAACACGGGTAGGACCTACATGATGGGTGCGGGTGGAGCGAGGATGTCCCTCACCCCTTTGGTTGTTGAGGCGAGGAGGGCCCTCACCAACTGCTGAGAGGGCATGGGGAGGATCCCCATGTTGCAGAGAGACTAGATGGGAATATTCCCTACACCGGTGGTCGGGGTAGGAGAAACGACACCATACCCAGTGTAATGGGAACGAGAGAGGCCTCCGCGTCAAGTATCATCACCACAGGGTAGAACTTCATTCAGATTGAGGGTGGGACGAGGTGGATCATTATGCTAAGCCTTGAAGCAGGGAAGGCCTGTTCTTTCTATGGTAATGGTACGTATAGGACTTTCATACTAGGTGACATCACTATGGGTTAGTTCGCAGTGACCATTGCTCGCGCCGGAGTCCAATAGAGTCGACCCAGCCTACCCATGGGGTCGTTGGGGCCTCGATCTTGGTCAGGTGTATACGTTCTCATACTCTTTGTATGCAGGGAACTAAGGATATGTTTCGGAGTTGGCGTGGGCTATAGTAGCTGTCGATGTTGACGCCCCATGGTGGGCATCCTCCTCAGCTTGCGCCCGATGCTGGCATCGGGTGGGACGAACCGGGGCTGGTGGTGCTGGTACATAGCTTACCTGCTCCTCTTCCAGCAAGACCGGGCGGCGGCGTTGACGTAGATGGGTGGGAGTCCTCACCGGGAGCCCCTGGAATGGGACTTTGACCAGGATGGGATATACATCACCAACCTCACCAACCTCCATGTCCAGGAGGTCATTTCACGCATAGGGATGATTCACTACTCCTCGTAACATCTCACAAGGTAATTGATTACACTTTTTTTGAATGACCTCGGACAGGGAGATGGGGCGTGGGCACCCAACGGTCATAGTTATAGGGGTTGTCGCAGAAGAGGTGAAGCCATGTGGAATAGCTGTGTGGGCGCTGCCCCTGACCTTGTGTCGATGGGCAGGCGGTGATCACGTCCCTGGAAGAACAACATGATTCCTGATAAGCTAGGAGATTAAACTCATCAGTGCTGAAAGAAAAAAGAATCTACCACCAATGCCCCAGCGTCGTCCCATTTTCCATGGTGGTAAGAGGGATCCACGCTGACAACATCGTATAATGGGATGTCCAACGTTCTACTAACCCATCTTCTGGTGAGTTTCACGCCAGGCCTGTAAATTTCATAGATGGACCTAGCACCGGATAGCTAGATCTGGTGGCATGTCAATCTATCAATTCCAAAAATGCTACTAGTCTCCATTTTTAGGAGAATAATTGTACATCGGGTTCAATATTTCTGTTTCTGATGCTTTCGCCAAGGTGTGTGCATCCTTCTTTAAAGGACACGAGGTAGTTTTCCTGCATTCCCGCTTTCCAAAGGTGGGTGGAATCTGCTCCTTATTCAGGGACGTCTGCTCCATGATCGAAACAAGCTGATGGGATGTCTGTTCTTCCTTCTGTGAATTCCTCCACAGAACACTTTACCTAGTTCGATTATCCCTTATAGATTTAATACGTGGTTTGTGAAACTCTTTCTAGTGCCATATCTTCATAGACACCAGTTAATTACACTGCTTCTGTCAGGACATTCCAAGGGGTCCAGCCAGGGCAACAACCTTTGTCCTGGGGAGCTGTCACGTTGGACATCATTGGCTTGTCCGGGCACTGGGATACTTGTGAGTATGTCCTTCATACCTTATTATATGTCTTCTCAAGGGCACGGTATCCCAAGGCATCTCACATAGGACGTAGGGAATCATATGCCGTGGGAATGTATCTGATGTTTTCCTCATCTTTCCATGTTTAACACAGGGTATACCGCAAGTTTAACTTCCAAAAGAGATGGATCGGGCTGATCAGAACATTGACTAGAGTGGATTAGATGGGAAAACCCCCTTGAGGGAACACCGATGTTGGGGTCAACATATGGTTGGCTTCCCGATTGATGTTAAATGGAATTGGGAATGTGGTGGCATGATCCCACCAGGATGTGGTGGCCCGGGTAAGAATCAGGATGGATGATGGATGGTTTTGGATGGTGAATGGGGTGGAACCGTCATGAGGGTGATGATGGTTTTGGTCTTGAGCTTCAAATTGGCTTCCTACATATCCTCGTGGTAGGGAATCAAAGTCCACGTAGTTCATCTGATGACGGCTTACCACCGATTAGGGTTTTCAACAGCTTACCACAGAATGATATCACAATGACTTACCGTCGGATAAGGTGTCAACGGCTTAACACTATATGGGGTTTCAATGGCTATCCACTGATTGATGTCACAATGGCTTACCACTGGATGGAATGTAAATGGTTTACAGCTGAATTAAGTGAAAAAGGCTTACCATTGAATGCGGTTTACAGTTTAATGTCATGTAGGATAGTGGCGAACCGATATGAAGATGGTCAGAGTGACCGGATGCTGGGCTCGAACCTCAGGGAGGATTACTACGTACCTTGCCTTGGCAAGGATCAAAGACCTCATAGTTTAGAAAGGTGTTTGGGGCTTACACTCAAGCCTACCCATGATGTTGGTGAACCAACGTGAAGATGGTCGGAACGAGCAATGGGTGTTGGGCTTAAACCTCAGGGATGATTTCTACTTACCTTTCCATGGCAAGGATCAAAGACCTCATAGTTCAGGTTATAAGGGCTTGGTGCACTGACGTGAAGATGTTCAGGACCAATAGACGGTGGTGGGCTTGAACCTCAGGGAGGCTTCCTACGCACCCTGCCTTGGAAAACATCAAAGTCTTCTTAGTTCAGGATGGTGAAGGGGCTATTGAACCGATGTGAAGGGGTGTCGAAACAACTGGGTGTTGGGATTGAACCTCATGGAGGCTTCCTACATACCTTTCCTGGACAAAGATCAACGTCCTCATAGTTCGGAATGTGTGGTGCTATTGAAATGATGCGAAGGGGTGTCGGAACAACTGGGTGTTGGGATTGATCCTCCGGTAGGCTTCCTGCGTACCATGATTTGGAAAAGATCAAATTCCTCGTAGTTCAGGATGGTAAAGGGGTTGTTGAACCGATGCGAATGGGTGTCGGAAAAACTGGGTGTTGGGATTGAACCTCAGCGAGGCTTCCTACATACCTTACCTTTACAAAGATCAGAGTCTTCATATTTCAGAATGTGTGGGGATTTTGAACTGATGTGAAGGGGTGTCAGAACAACTGGGTGTTGGGAATGAATCTCAGGGAGGCTACCTATGTACCTTGCCTTGACAAGGATCAATGTCCCCGTAGTTCGGAAGGGGTCTTGGTGCACCGACATGAAGATGGTCCGGACCAATGGATGGTGGTGGTCTTGAACCTTAGGGAGGCTTCCTACTTACCCTACATTGGCAAAGATCGAGTCCTATGTAGTCCAGGATGGTAAAGTCTATGTTGAACCAACAAGAAGGGGTGTCAGAACAACTGGGTGTTCGGCTTGAACCTCAGGGAGGCTTCCTACATACCTTTCCTTGACAAGGATCAAAGTCATCATAGTTCGGAATGTATGGGGCTGTTGAACCGATGAAAAGGGGTTTCGGAACAACTGGGTATTGGGTGTGAACCTCAGGGAGGCTTCTTACGTACCTTTCCTTAACAAGGATCAAAGTCCTCTTAGTTTGGAATGTGTGGGTCTTACCCTCTAGGCTGTCATGGGAAGATGTCATGGTCAGTTCTCACTCTAAGCCCATGTGATTCATGCTCGGTATGAGAAACAAGAGGTAGAAGAGACATGACGATCACGTCGCGAAAGGTGCGTCCAAGGGTTGTGAAGTGGGGATTATAAGAGGCCCAAAGATGAAATAGTGTCTTATGCGTGGTTAGCAGCCCGAGAAGTCAGGAATTACTCTAGGATGGAGGCCCAATGGCGACAAAGCCCAGTGGGAGAGGGATTTGGTACCAATGAAAAGAGGTGTCCAGTGCCCATTTACCCATCCCCACTAGTCCTTGGGACCAAAGAAGAAAAGTGGGGCATAGATTTTTCCCTTTACGTGAAGCACTAGGGGCTTACACTAGGATGCTTTCCCTTTCCCCATAGAAAAACACCACTCCAATAAGGAGGATATCATCCTCTGTGAGGGAAGATCTCATCCTCATAGAGACCAGTGGGTGTGGAAAATGTCCATGGGGGCACCCTGTGTGCGAGGCACAGGGCGAGGTCATAGTTTAACATCATGTGCTGAGGATGATGGTGCTTGGTAGTTTAATGTCCTACTACTCGGAGGAGGTGGGTTTACACCACACCCCTAGGACTTACATAACCGGAACCCTCTGCTCCTTAGTGAAGAGAGGGGACATGAAATTCCATAGCTAGGGGTGTCATGGAGTGAACCATCGAGGATTCTACGTTCGCATGGCTATGCGAAAAAGCAATAGTAGTTAGCGTGCCTATGGGAAGAAGCATGAGGTGAAACAACACAACAGGCGGTATCGTCCAGGGGACTTTGAAGTTTCTTTGTGCGAACAAAGGAGGTTGCACAGGCGATGCCCGAGAGAGAGGAATCACGCGTGCATGCAAAGTAGCAGCGGGAATGCAAAACGGCCGAATTGACACACAATTGATCATGGGGTGTGAAAAAGACCAGGTGCGGCGCACAAATGAACAAATGGTGTGAAAAGGGGGTTGGGTCAGGGTGTAAAAGGGAATTACGTGAGCAAAAAAGTCTGGGTCAGCGCTCAATAGTAATTGCGCACTAAATACTAGATTGCGCACAATTGGAAGTAATTGCGCGTGGGAGAAGGGGCTCATTGGGATTTAAAAGAGAATCAAGCCCGAGTGGTCGCGTGCAATGTCGGACCCCCGGGCGACTTGGTGTAAAATATTAAGTACTTTAGAGTCATCTCTTTGCATGCACAAAAGAGGAATTTCACGCAGGGGAGATGGTTCATATTCATAATCCTAGAATTCAAAGGGTGGAATTATATTTATAGGAGCTTGGGATCACGAGTCCGCACGAAAAACAAGCTGGCGTGAAATATTGCATGGCGGGGAGACAATAGCGCGAAGATCAACCGTGCGGGGATGTGGCGAGAAATAGTTATGCGCCTGCGTGGAAAACTCTCGCGAATCCTAGTTATTTTCATGCGGGGCACATTTTTTTCACACGTCTGAGATTTTTTTTAACTCCACCCCTCCAGGACCATCAGAATGGATTTCCAGTTCCAAATATGTCTTTGCTTTGTTGCGCCTTAAACTTCTTCAGCTCTTAAGCGTTTTTCAGCATCTATAGATCAAAATTAATGTTAAAAGGAAGAAAATGGCATATTTTTTCATTTTTATTATTAATGAAGAAATATAATAATAAAAGTAAATATTTAAAAGTTTTCAAATGAATTCTATGCCTTACCACTTTAATGTATACCCCTATTAACCCATTTTACCTTAATCATGGTAGTTAACATTTTATATCGTTACAATTTTTAATGGAAAAAATTCAAAAGGGAATACTTTCAAATCATGGAACTTATGAGAAAAAATATTGAATAAATTTTTGAAGATTCAAAATCTATAATGGGGTGAAATTAATTTATAGTTAAACATGAATAACAAAATAAATAGCGATATTCCAGAAAAATGCCTTTTATGTATAAAAAGGTTTTTTATACGAAATTCAAAAAAAATATAGATTCAAGAAACATTTATTGCATTATTTTTATTAGAAAACTAATAAAATTGTAAAACTAATCAAACATATAATTTTAATTTTTAAATACTTGAAATGAAAAATATAATTGTATATAAAAATCAGTATTTTTCACCCTTCATTATAAAATTATCCATTTCACAAAAATACATAAATTTCCCCCTATGATTGTTTTCATATGCTGATCTCAAAATAAATCATTATTTCAAATTCAAATTCCATAATCTTGAAATTATTATTTAATATAAAACCTTATATTAAATGAAAATGAAATTAATAAGATAAAACTATTACATTTTTATTAAAAAATTAATTATTATTCATATAATGATTATATTTTTATGAAATATAATTAATTAATATTATTGATACATTTAATTGATTTCAATTTTTTCATTACCTATGATGTTAAAAAAATTTCACTTTTGGAAATTCAATCATCGAACAATCATTATATGCCCAATAGAAAAGGTTTATAACATTTTCGAAATTAATTTGGAGGAGTGGATGCTAAAATATGAGAGGAAAATATTTGTTATATATTTTTTAAAAAAACACCTCATTAAAATAGTAAACAAATTTTTCTTTTAAAAATAGGGAAAGGTAAATATAAATGTCAACTAGAAAAACACGAAACTTTGTTTCCAAACCGGAGAATATTAGTGGGAAGTGAAATTATGGACATAGATAAAAAAGATAATGTCCAAATAATATTAGAGTGTGAAAATTAATAGTGACAACAATAAGGTGAATTGTTATCAAAAAATAAATGACCACATAACCAAAAATCATCGAGTTTTTTGAAGACCATCAATTCATAAGAAAATAAAGTTAATAGGATATAACATTTATTTCAAAAATATTTTCCTTGATCTAAGGAATTCCTTTACCATATAGACTAATAACATAAGTAATATACATACATTATAATTATAATTACATCCATTAATCAATTTCCACTTCAATACCATATTTAATTGTAAACTATTGGCCTTTGAGATGAATTTTTCGTGCCTATAGTACTGAAATAAAATTCTAATGAATCATATAATTAATAAAATAAAAAAAGTCATTCCTCAATTCTATATAAATTAATTAAAAAAATATATTTTATCACAATATTAGATAATATCCAAAATGTGTTAAAACATTATATAATGAAATAATACATTAGTCTCAAAATTAAATAATAACATAATTTGTTCAACTTAGATAAATATTTTTGTTACCCTATATCACAAATTACATCAATAAACATTACATTGAAGAACGTTTTAACATAAAATTTTTTCTTTTACCTTTAAAATTTTATCCCCAAAAAGTTAATATCATTATTCTCAAATAACACTTCATGTTAAACCTAAGGGTTACACATACATCATCCCAGTAAAAATTATCCCAAAATATTGTTCGTCACATTAAAAACCCATATTTAAAAACTAAAAATGGGTGTCCATGCCATTAAAATAATGATCAAACATTTAATTAAAAACCTGATGGTATCCATAAATCAAAATTTAACTTCAAAATAAAATATGATAATATATCATGTTATTAAAACATCTTCTCTGATACCAATTATAACAACTCTATCCTATACTCTAAGATGTGGTACTAAAAACCCATTCTTTACTTTTGTTCCTTTGATGCTAGTATTTTGTTTCCTGATTTCAACCATACAAAATTAAAAATGTAAAATGAAAATATTTTATCACATAAAAATCCATGGTATTTGTACCTTTTTAGCTTTTAAAAATTATACAAACTCTTACATAAAAATACCCATGTCATTAAGTGATACATTTTAACATTTTACCCATATTTTCATATTCTATAATAAGTCATTAATGTGTCTAATAAAATTATTCACATATGAATCCTTTACATGCCAATATAATTTAAAATTATTATTCAAAACCCAAGGGAAGAGAAACATTAGAAGGGTGATCTCAAATGATCATTAAGGGAAAACATATACATTATCAATTGTATGTCACCAATAACAATAATATTAGTATAAGGGTATGATTACATAGTTAGAGTGCATAATCATAAAAAAAGTAAATCAAACCCATAAAAAGAACAATCATTATACATATGACATGGAATATATAATTATCAATAGAAATAGTAATGCGAATTAATAATCATGATCAATGTTATTTAAATATTGATTAAAAGAAATCATTTATAACCTATATCATGCATATTGAAAATGTTTTGGTGTCATGGAACATTATCTTCATATAACCCTTCTAGGAAACCATACATATGGGATAACCATACATAGTTAATACCCATAAATTTTTATTAGTAACCTACTAACTGGTTTACTCCATTGTCACTTATGTGTTACTTATATTCAGTCAACTACATTATAATCTTACTATGCTTTAGAGAGATATATCATCTTCAACCATCATCATAAGCAATATAATTCTCCACCATCATCATAATAAATGTCCATAAATAATAACATAATCATAAAAAATGAATTCTTACATATTTCAACATAATAATATCAATTTTTTATTGATTAACTTGTGAAAATAAAACATGTTCCATCAAAATATCATGAAAAAATTCATAATCAACCGTGAGAAATAATATCGATGGTATCATAATTGAATATCCAAAGTTTATCATAAGTAAAATAAATGGGTTTTGTCTATGATGAATAGAAATTCCATAAAATATCACTAAAAAATTCTTGAGAAGAATTATATTTTCGCTTTGAATGTCACTCTTAAAAACAATAATATCCCAAAATATTTTCAAAGAACATTTATTTTAAAATTACCTAGTAAAAATATATTAGAATAATTAAATAAAATAATATTCGTGATGGATTGAAAATCTATTCATGTTGTAAACAATAAAATAATAACACTTTTTAAACAATTAAAAATAATGTGAAATGTGGACCATGTGAAAATAGTTAAGAAATTTCGTTCAATTGTTTTCAAAACAAGTTCATGTATCCTGTAAAATATCTTTTTAAAATCCTTTATGTTTATAAAAATATCATTCTTGATTTTTTTAGAAAACATGGATATGTAAGAGAAAGATTCAAGATTTGAAATAATATATAATATTAGTACCACTTACAAACAAATTTCTTGATGTTTCTTTAATCATTAAGATACAAAATGGAAAATATATATTTAATCCACATAAATAACAAGAGAAAAGTAAAATATGTTTTTTTCAAGAAAATAATATCATATGATTTATCTTGAAGGAACCTTAAACATAACCAATATAAAAAAGGATATAATAACATTAAACCTTTATGAATTTGGTAAACAAGAAAATAAAAATTATATTGAAGAAATGAAATGGTAAGGATTTATAAATATCATGAATTTAAATGATAATGATTCCAAATTTTCTTCAATGGGTAGTGTGTACACCATTAAAAGAGAACATGATGAATGACACAAAACATGTATGTATAAAATGATAATAATAAAAATAAACCCCTACAAAGATCATAAAATTTTAAGTGATAATTAATTCATTGAGTGATTTGATGAAAATTTTTAAATCTATATAAAATGTTGAAATAAGGGAAATAAATAATTTAGAGATAAATTTACACATAATCCTGGCATAAAAATGCCAATGATGCACAAGTATAACCAAATGGATAGAAATTGAGTTAGGAAACCTCTTACCACTTAGTAAAATTCCTATAAAAAACCATTTAAAAGGTTAATTTGAATTTAATAATATCATTATGTATAATGGATTCATGATATAACTTATAAAAGGGTATGTATATACACCATATAAAAGAGACTAAGTGCATAACATTAAAATATTCCTCAATGAGGGAAAATTGAGATGATGTCCCTTGTCTTGAGTCTGGACTTGAACTGTTTGTTAAATATATTCCAAAATAAGAAAATGATTTTAATTATTTTCTTGATTAAAAAATTTAAACCTTTTTTTGTTCCTTTTATTTTATTTATTAATATGTTATACATTATTACATAATTAGTTACGTTTGTGCGTGGTGTATTGTTGATGTTTGGTTCGTAACATCAATACTACTTCGATGTGGTGACTATGGTTAAAGGGATATTTCTTACATTATATCAAAAATAAAAATAATTAAATAATTATAATGTATATTCCTTATATATATACTTATATATTTATATTCATCCATAACATTTGGGGATAAAAAATGATTTTCACTATTTATGGAGATGGTAAGATATACGTACACATGAATGACTTTTTCGCTTTTTGATGGATGGAATGATAGAAAGGTAAATAATAAATCAATATTAAATATTGATTATTATATCATAAATATCATATTATCTCTATAAATATTGTTTTACATGTCATCCATGTGATGTGGTGATAAAAAATGTGACACATCGCTTGGTGGAGGTGGTATTCCACATGTACTTATAAACGATTATGTCATTTTTCTATAGATATAAAGGTATGAAAATAGATGATATATTATATTTGATGATTTATAATTATTTAATTAATATCACATATATATACACATTAAATATGTGATTATAACCAGCCATGAGTGGCAGTGATGGAAATCGAATTACATTGCCTTATGAGATCATTTTTCATTGTACACATGAAAGATGGTTTCATTTCACCATTGATTGATGAGGAGATGCCTATAGGATATAAAACTAACATAATAACATATCATTATATGTAACATTATTTTGTTATTATATCATCATGGTTGAATAAGATAACAATGTTGTATAAAAATAAATAAACCAAAATCATTCAGTTTAAAGCTATACATCCTCTTTAGAAAAACTTATTTTCTTTACTCCTTAATCCCCCTAAAATAGATATAGTTCGCAAAATAATTCCCATCAAATAGGGTTATGGATGTTAGTAATAAATTTAGTCAGGTATTTTTTTTAACTAAATGGCTTGTAATGTGTAGATATGATATGATTATGGTGCTCTTTTTTGAGTGAGGTGAGGGGAATTCATGGAATTTATTTAATTATTAAATTAATAAATATTAATTATCATGTTCAAGTGGATCCAAATTAATATAATTACAAATTAGGTTGAATATTATTCTAAAAAATATCATCCAAAAAAATTTAGACATATTTAGGTGATGTTTTTACCCTTATCACTTTGTTTTATCCTCCTACTAATCCTTTTCATGATTACGAGTCATGTAATTGTCTTTAAGCCTTAGGGCCGAATAAAGGTTCCACATCACCCCTTGAATGTAGTATTATAAAAAATAATAAAAAATTAAGGTCATTGGGCCATTCAGTTGAAATGAAAAATGAACCATAAATATACTATTGTAGATATTTTAAAATGTATTTCATTCTCATGGCCAAATATAGAATTATTTTTAAATTTTAAATCATTTAATAAAATTTTTATTATTATAAAATATCTTTATTTTCCTTTTTTGTAAAATTCAAATATATTAAAAATAATAACATCTAGATAAAAATTTAATTTCAATAAAAATAAATCACACATATATAATATGTTCTATTTGTAAAAAACCTTTTAGGATACTTTAAATCACTCAAAAAGTTTATGTTTATAGTTTTTAAAATCATTTACCTGATTTTTCTATAGTATCCAAATGCATTGTTTCATTGTTGTGTATGAATTTAAGTTAATTTATTTATACATAAAAATATGGAATATATTACCATATTAATAATAATTTATTTATTTTCAAATTATGAATTGATATTTATTATAAAATTGTTTTTATATCTATTTTAACTAAAACCCAAGACAGATTCATTTTGTATTTTATTTTACATAAAATATTATACTAGTATAAATCATTTCTAAAAAAATTGTAATAATTTCTATATTTTAAAGATTATAAATGAAATATACTCATCCAATGGAAGAATTTAAACTTTTTAATGAATTTTATAACTTATCACATTAGTTTTAATCATAAATAACCCATTTTAACTTTATTGTAGTTTGAAAAATTTACTATGGTTACAATTCATAATGATGAAAAATAATATGGACCTATTTAAAAACTTTATACCTCCTCCTTCTAAATAAGAAATCAAATTTTTCAATATTCATTTTCTAATAGTGTTCTAAATTAATTTCATTTTAAGCCCACAAAAAGTGGTTTGAAGCATTTTTTGAGAAAAATAATTTTTAAATTTAAAATTTTTTATAGAATACTACAGAATATTCCATTAATAATGATAAAATGGACTCTATCAGGGATATATTAGTGATGAATACCAAAGAGACATTAAAATCCATAGTATTCTATACATTCTACAAAAGCATTGTTAAAGGCATCCATTATTAGTGATAAAAGAAGCAGTGATAAAGTGGTCATTTACCAGCATATTTATTTAGTGCCGATAATGTAGAAATTTATCCATGCTTCTCAAATCATTGAAAAATGTTACCTATTTCATATATTTTTGACGCCACAATCTGGAGGAGGGGACATTTAGTCAGATTAACGAGCTCTGAATGAAGTTGGGACGAAGAAAAGGCAATCCCAAGGCCCAAGGGGCGGGCGTGCACAAAATTGAAAAAAATGCGTGCAACTGGCCTTCATCATAAAACCTGTTGCATGTAGGCCTTCTCTTTATCACCCAAAATGATTCCTTCCGCATCTGGCCACTCTGGCTTTACTTCCAAGCTGAAGGCGTCGTCGAAAGGGGGTTTGCGCACGCTGGCCCGTTTCTATGCCGAAGGCGACAACGAACGATCGTTTTTCTGCCAGTCGTGCTGCCATGCCGACCCCCGATTCCACACACAAGGCATCTTCCAAATGGGGTTTCCTCGGCCAGGACCTGTTCCATGCCGAAGGCGATGTCAAAATCCCATTTGCGCGACCGGCCCCGTTACCACACCCTCGACAACGTCGGCCGGGGTTTCCGCACCCTTTTCTTGCACACATGTCCCTTACGCAACACTCTGAGGACACCGACTATAAAACAAACCATCTCCCCTACCTTATGGGGATGGTAACCCAAAGACAAAGCGACTCTCTACTATGAAAAAACCACATCTTATACAAATACATGAAAACCCATGGCCTTACGATAATGGTTGTTGCACGATAAGTTTGGGGTGCCTTCGGACGGGCCCTCGGATCCTCATAAATTTTCAATGTTCTTTGCACGCAAGGGGATCGTCCTGAACGCAGGCCCCCTATGCGATAAGAATCCTAGTGCGCCACCTAACTAACATGCGCGCAGGCCTACTTCTTGCGCGCCACTAGTCATAATTTCACGCAAACCCCCATTTTATGTGCATCACCTCCGTCTTGCGCACCACAAGTCCCAATTGTGCACCAGCCGTCCGCCTTGTGCGCCAACCCTTCCTCTTGCACATACAATTCTTAATTTACCTCGGTCCATTCTCTAACGCACTCCATGTTCTGGACTCACCTTGAGACACCTTGTTCAAACCACTCTGTTGCGCGACACCCATGTGTCACGCACTCATTCACCGTGTGGACCCTCTGGGTATCACAGTGTAATTTCAAAGTCCTCTAGACAATACAGGCCGTTGCATTATTTTTCCTCATTCTTATTCGCATAGGCACAATAACGGCTATTGCTTCTTTGCATTTCCATTCTAACATGAACCCCCAAATGGTTCGCTCCATGACACCCCCTAGTGATGACGTCGCCAATCCCCTCTCTTCACCAAGGTGTAGAGGGTACCGGTAATGTAAGTGCTAGGGGTGCGGAGTGAACCCACCTCGTCCAAGATGTAGGAAATTAAACTGCCAAGCATCATCATCCTCAAAAAATGATGTTAAACTGTGACATTCCCCCTTTCATCCTACTTGGGGAATAGGAAACCATCCTAGTGTAAGCACCTAGCTTTTCATTGCTGGAGGCAGCATCCCTGCCCCTCCTTTCTTCAGTGCCAAATCCCTCTCCCACTGGGATTTTTTTCCATCGGGCCTCCATCCCGGAGTATGTCCCAACCTATTCGGGGCGCCAACCACGCATAAGCCCCGACTTCCTCTTTGGGCTGCAATCACATGTAAGCCTCACTTTACCTCCCACGGATGCACCTTTCACGGCGTGATCATCAGGTCTCTTCTACCTCTTGTTTCTCACACAAAGCAAGATTCACATGGGCTTAGAGAAAGCACCGGATGAGATATCTTCCTTGTGCAGCCTAGAGTGTATGCCCCACACAATCTAAACTACGAGGTCATTGATCCTTTCTAAGGTGAGGTACGTAGGAATCCTCCTAGAAGTTCATGCCCAACAATCGGTCGCTTTGACCACCATCACATTGGTTCACCCCTATCCTGTATGACACTAAACTATGGACCCCAATTAGTGGTAAGCTGTTATTTCCCAAGTCAGTGATAAGCCATTGTACTCCAAACACCCATACTTGAACTACATGGTATTTGATCCTTGACAAGGCGAGGTAGATAGGGAGCCTCCCTGAGGTTCGAGCCCAACACCCCATTAGTTCCGACCACCTTCACATTGGTTCTCATCCCCACCTGAACTACTTGGTCATTGATCCTTGCTAAGGAAAGTTATATAGGAAGCCTCTACGAGGTTCAATCCCACCACCCATTGGTCCTGACCATCTTTACGTAAGATCGCCATCACCTTAGGCCACCTTCGAGCGTAACCCCCAAATTCCCCTATCACCTGAACTAAGAGGTCTTTGATCCTTACTAAGGAGAAGTACGTAGGTAGCCTACAAGAGGTTCAAGACCAACAATTGGTCACTATGACTGCCTTCCCATCGGTTCAATCCCATCTAGTAGTAAGTTGTTGTGACCTCAATCAGTGGTAAGCCGTAGATATTCTTATCCAGTGGTAAGCTATTGCGACCCCATCCAGCAGTAAGCTGTTGAAAACCCCATTCGGTGGTAATCCATCGTTAGATGAACTATGTAGACTTTGATTCCCTACCAAGGGGATACATATGAAGCCTCTTCGAGGCTAAAGCCCAAAACCATCATCATCCGCATGATGGTTCTATCCCATTCACCATCGCCTTCATTCAACCGCTCCATCATCCATCCTAAATCTTATATGGGCCGCCACATCTTGGTGAAATCTTGCTATCACATTCCCCATTCTCTTCAATAGTAACCAAGAAGTCAACCACACATTGGTCCCAACATTAGTGCTCCCTCCAGGGGTTTCACCCATCTGGTCCACTTTAATCAGTGTTCCTATCCGTCCGGACTGTCTCAGATGGACGATAAACATGCGACAAACCCAGTGTTAAAGATGGGAAGCTGAGGAAAACCTTAGAGACATGTCAGTGGCATAAAATTCCTCACATTTGATGTGGGATGCCTCAGGCTTCAATTCCCTCGAGTATCCTTATAATAAGGGGAGTAAACCCATACATTCCAGTGTCCTAACATCCCGAAATGCCAAGAATATCCAACATGACTTCTCAGCTTCCTGAAGGTTGCTGCCCAAACCGGACCCCTTGGAATGTCCAGATAGAAGTAGTGTAATTAACTGGTGTCCATTAAGATATGGCACCATGATGAGTTTCCCAAAAAAAAGTCATAAATCTATATGGGAGACATTGACTTGGTGAAGAGTTCTGAGGAGGAATCCAAGGAAGGATGAACCTACATCCAATCATCACGTTTCAATCAAGGAGAAAACATCCCTGAACAAGGAGCATATGTCTCCCACCTTTGGAAAGTGGGAATGAGGGAAATAGACACTGCCACCATCCCGCCAAACAATACAGGCGTGCATGCCCCGATGAAATCATCAAATACAGAATTTGTGAACCCAACATGAAGATCTTCTCCTCAATATAAAGATTAGTAGCTCTTGAGGACTCTATAGACTAACGTGTCACTGGATCCCGTAATCTGGCACCGGGTGCCGTTAAGAAAATAGCATGCTTGGCCTAGAACTCACTAGAAGTTGGGGAAGTAGAATGTCGGACATCCCGTTTTGTGACTTTTTCAGCGTGGATCCATATAACTGGTCATGGAAGAAAAAATGTCGTTTGGGCATTGGTCGTCGATTCCTTTTTTTTCAGCATTGATGAGTTAATCTCTCTGCTTTTCAGGAATCAAGTTGCTACATTTAGAACGCGATCACCACCTGCACACCGACGCAGGGGCAGTGCCAACACGATAGACCCATGCGTTTCCTCCTCTTCCACAATGGCCTATGCACCCATGGACCTGGGGCACTCACGACCTGTCTCCCTGTCCGAGGTCATCCAATGAAGGCTGATCAGTGACCTCATGCGTCATTATGAGGAGGAGTGAATAATCCCGATAGAGGATATGGACTGCATGGACCTAGAGTCATATGTGCCCCATCATCAATGATTCCCCCAAGGGATGCATAGGGAGCCACTACTCCCCATGCAAATATATAATTGTTTCGGGAGCCTCTCCCTGGAATGATTTGATGACTCCCTACCTTACGCTGATGAGGTAGGTGATGTTCGGCCCAACCCGGTAAGAGTCCCATTCCAGGGGCTCCCAACGAGGGCTCCCACCCGACCATGTCAGCGCCACCTCCCAGTCTTTCTAGACGTGGAGTAGTTAAGCCACGTACCTACACCACCATCTCCGGTTCATCCGAGCCGACGCCAACGTTGGGTGCAAGCTGAGGAGGACGCCTGCCAAGGAGCGTTAGTGTCGATGGCTACTGTGGCCCGAGCCACCATCGATGCATATCATCAGTTCCTTGTATACATTGATAAGGGGTGCCTATGCGCCAAACTAGGATCGAGGCCCCACCCACCCCACAGGCAAGCTGGGTCCACTCGCTTGGTTTCCGGCACAAGCAGTGGCCACCGCGAGCTAACCCGCAGTGATGCCACCCAGAATGGAGGTCCTCCCTATACAACTACCATAGAGAGCGCATGCCTTCCTCGCATTGAGGTTCAGCATGGAGGTCCTCCCTATGGCATCATCAAACCTAATGAGGGCCTTTCCCACTGAAGTGAAACTCCGTACGGAAGTCACTCCCATGCCCATTACACTAGCTATGGAGCCATTCCTCCTGCCCCTGACTGCTGGTGTAGGGACATTGCCCATCTAGTCTCTCTTCAACGTGGGGATCCTCCCCATGTCTTATTAGTAGCTGGTGATGGTCCTACTATCCTTGGAAACCAAAAGGGTGATGGTCGGCCTCACCTCACTATCACCCAACATGGAGGTCCTACCCATGTTCAGCTAGACCGGTACAAGGACCATCCTCATACAGAGGTCACTAGGGGAAAGAAGCATGGAGGTCCTCCCCATGCTCATGATAGTTCTAGAGAAGGTATTTCCCTATCCATCTCTATCCATGGAGGTCCTCCCCATGCCCCCTTTGACATTTTTCCCGGTGCTCCTCACACCCTGGCTTACACAGGTGGAAACGCTCCCTGCCTCAGCACCAGTGCAGTTGAAGGACCATGTGTCAGAAATCATCCCTATCCCAAGGATCCACCCAGGGGAAGGAAGGTGGGTCATCTCCTCCATAAGAAGAATTCTGGGAAGGTCCGGACAGAGAACAAACCAGTCCTCTTCTTAGAATCTGAAGCAGAATATGACTCAGCACGAGAACACTCCTCTCGCTCATCTGAGTCAAGGGTTGGGGCAGGAACGAGGCGCATCATCCTAGTACTCCCAGAGTGTGAGGTCCATAGGATTCCCACCTCCCAATGCAGGTATATCTAGGAGGATGAAAATTAGGTGACACTGTAGGTTACGGATGTGCAATCACCACCGTCGTCACCAGAATCGCTCTCTACCTCGACAAGAGATCACAGAGAACTATTTTGGGGACCAATGGCGGGAGAGCAGCATCGTGGCATATCGCTAGTATCCCTATCCCCTAAGTTAGTAACTAAAACCTTGATCCCATCTTATCATGACATAGTGTCCAAGTCACTACACTCTTTGGAGGACAGCCCGAGATTTGGAGGCCAGTCAGCCCGCTCACCATACTCTCCACCGGCCAGCTTGTCGTCCCAGCAGTATGCCTCAAAACTAATGCAAGTTCCTCATCCACCCCCATTTGACAAATGGGAATATCAAGGTCCAAACCCTGAATTCGATCCATGGAGCTTATGTAAAAGCCTCATAGGGGACCACTTCCCTGAGATGTTTTGGCCCGTGGCAGCACCAAATTTTCACGCACTAGAATCCCTCACCCAAGAGGAGGTAGAATGTTTCTGCCAAACCCTTTGGTCGAAGCACCTTCACCTTCATCATCATTGAGTGGTTAATACCAGTTTCCAAGAACATTTCGAAGATATCAGCGAGAAATTCCATCTAGTAGATCTTTCTACGCTCCATGTGGCTCAGTGCCTCGAGTCATCAGGTCGTCGTAAGGTCCTCCAAGAGCAATGCATTCATAGTTTCAAGATACTCTCCAAGATCATCAAGGAGGCTTCCCCCATATACAAATCTATCGTTGGGGGTAGTTTGATTCCCTCCTCTTCAGTCCTATGTAGCCGCAACCCGACTTTCTAGGCAATATCGAGTACATTCCCCCAGGAAGGGTCATGGTAAACATGGACGACATAGTGGACGAGGATGATGAGTTGGAGCATCTTGATAGGGACTTACCCCAGAGGGCATGCCACCACTATTGGACCAATTGAGGAGGATTAATCACTAGAAAAGGAACCTACTAGGTCTCCCTGCGCCCAATGAGGCATTAATACTCAGCCGGAATGCCGGAAAGGGTAAAGTGCACGTCGGAGATGCCAAGCACTCAGACCCGTCCGCCTTAGTGCAAAATATGGAGGAAGACCCTAAGAAGGACACATTGCGCTAGAAACTAGAAGAGAAGAAGAAGTTGGTCGATAAACTATTGGTTGAATGCACTTTAGAGTGACGCTTGGACTAAGGTGGTCCTATGACATGGCTGTAGGGGTAGGAACAACTTCCCCTAGGTGAGATGCCTCCAAGAGACCCTGACCGTCTTGCCCCCGCAGACAGGGTTGAGGCTGGAACTTAGAACATGGGGGCACGGTATGTCTCTCCATACCCTCCCAAACGACATGAAAATATAAGGGACCCAACTCGGGCTCCTCCAGCCGCCCTGAGGATTGTGTTGCCAGCTGCTCCATGAGCCGCTAGGCCTGCTTACCATGTTGAAGAACCCACAAACAGTCTCGTGGTTAGGAATGCTCGTCAAGACCGGGAACCCCACCAATTATATCTAATGGCGACACTCATTTCCCGAAATTTGGCGTTGGAAACACGACAGGATGAAATCCCACTTGATGGCAAGCCATATCCAGCATGGGTGGATGATATTCCCACATCGCCAGGGTTTGAAAATCCCACCTTCTTCCCTTTAACGGTATGGGGGACCCACCGCAGCACCTGGCCCACTTCAAATCAAGGTGTGGGCCCATGTTATGTAATCTGCCGTAGAATGAGGCAGCCAAGCTCTACTATTTTGTTCAGACATTGTAGGGGCATGAATTTCTCTAGTACAACCAGCTTCCTGTCTTATCCGTAACCAGTTGGGAGGACCTTATCAGGAAATTCCTTTACCATTTCAGCTCCACCACATGAAAAAAGAGAATCAAAGACCTCTTTAAGTGGGAAAAAGGCCTGATGAGCATGTCATGGACTTTATCGCCCGGTGGAAAGGGCTCACATATTCCCTTGACATGTCACTGGCTGAAGAGAAATTACTTACAATGTATGTAGGTAATGTCAAGACGGAACTAGTTTCCTCTCTCTTAACCTAGAACTACCACATGGGATTTCTAGACTTCTCTGATAAGGCCCAGCACCTGGAAGAAGCCCTCCAACATTCTAGCCAGGCACTTCCATTGCCCCTGTAATTCCCGTGAGAAGGGCTGTTAGAGATGAGCCTGCCGCGGTGGCCCAAATAGAGGCCCCCAGATAGATGGAATTATTACTGGCGAGGCCACTTTTCCAGCCTCATAGAGGACCTCTACCATAGGCACAACCTCCATCATAGTAGCAGCTTCCTCAGAATCGGCGGGTTCCCTAGTGAAATGCGCCACCACCACCTACACGGTACAACTAGGCTCTGCCTCCTCGACAGGCTCCTCCAGCTCCTCTTCAGGGCCAGGCTCCAACACCCCCCATTTCAGGACAGAGGAAACCGAACCTACTCATTCAATGAGAATAGGTTCCTCATCTATTTTTGACGTGCCTTGGAACAAGGGATTGTGTGTTTGCCTAAATGCAGAAGGCCAGAAGAGGAAAACTTCACTGATCGCCCCAACCACTGCCCCTATCACCGGATCCTGGGACACACCATCAAGAAGTGCTATGTGTTCAAATACTGGTTTCAAGACCAGGTCGATAACTACATAGTCAGGCTGGTCCTAGCCCCGGAATAAGTGGCAGGTGTCTTCGTAAGGCTAGACATCAGCAGTGACAGTGAGGGCGAGTGGAAGCAGGTTTCAAACCGCAAGTCAGAAAAGTATGATGACTGGATGTCTCAAAAAACTTTTTTTCATGACCATGGTATCATTCATGCATGCCTGAATCAGCCAAATCCTTTAGATTCTACATCCTCCACTTCCACATCATCATCTCAGCCGACCCCTTCCCAGAAGAGCAAGCATTGAAGGTGTAAGGGAAAGCAACATGCCTCGCCAATGCCATCATCATCCCGCACTCTCGAGGACTTCATGCCTCCGAAGATGGGGATTCCTCACAAAATCCACCCAGTAATGGATTTATCTTCAAGTTATAGTTATGGTTACTCTTTTTTTAATACCATGCAGTTGGTAAATCCCTATATGACTCCCGATGAGGGGGAGCGCCAGGATAACATCCCCGACATCCCTAGCTGACGCCAACATTGGCAGAGCCATGGCCATGTGGGTTGTTGAGGCACATTAGTTAGAATCTCCAGCCAAGTCGTGCCTACCACTGAGGCTAGAAAGAAGGCCCAACGCAAAGCTCAGCATGCACAGCCTCTTCATCCAGTGTCATGAGGCCCGCTTCCACAGCCGTTTGTGTTGCTGGATCATGCAGAGCCACTTCGACCATGCCACGAACAACCTCTCCCTGATATGGGATGGTTTCATCATAAAACCCTCATCTAGTATCTACTCTGTAGGATTCGACTAGTGAGGAGCAGAATATACCCAGCAACAGTCAGTCGTCAGCCCAGCAGACAGGGTCCGCCATGCCTCTTTCCCCAGAGCGGACTCCTACAAGCAGATTCTCGCACCTGGTTTGGAAGTATGATGTTCTCAAGCACCTTTCCAGCATCCTAGGGAGGCTCCCCATCCTCGAGGCCCTTCCCATGTTGTCATATATGTGTGAAGCCCTCACTGAGGATTTAATAATCCCCCTCTAGTTTGAGACAGAGGTAGAAACTACAGAATAATTTCTTGCTGAAGCGGTCGAGAACGCTGAATGTCAGGCCATCATTTCGTTTCTAGAGAAGATGAAGGCTCTCCCATACATGGGCACATCCACCCACTTTACATCACCATCCAATTTAACGTTTTTGAGGTATGTTGTTGTCTTGTTGACATCGGCTCTGGGATTAACCTTATCCCAATGCAGACACTGCGAAAGCTGGGGTTATCTGAAGATGTCCTCAATCCCTACGATTAATGATTCCAAGGATACGACTAGACAGAGAAAACCCCGGTCAGTAAGATCTATTTGAAGACCCAGTTCGGTGTCCTAGTTTCCAACACTGAGTTTGTGGTTGTCTCCCAAGACATTGCATACAATACATTGATTGGAAGACCTTGGCTCCACCTGCATGCGGCGGTCCCCTCATCATATCACCAATTCCTTAAGTACTCCCTCAATGGTCAAGTAGGTGTAATCTAAGGTGACACGTCTCCTTTCTCCTCTTGTGAAGCCCTTTACCTGGATGATGACTATTAAAAGATCATGAATAAGCAGATTCAGGCCAGTGAGGTCGAACATGTTGCAGTTTCAACTGACCCCTGGGCATCTCTGGATGACACCTACATCTTCCCGATCCATTGATTGGAGGCCACACCCCCCGACATGGGGAAATGTTTTGTTTTATCTGGTATAAGGAATAAGTATATTCCCGTGTCTAGGCGATGACAGAAAATTGCCTCGTACTCTTACACAAATCAGGCTCAGGTGATCCCTGAGCCTCCCACCCCTGTAAGGTATCGGGATGTCTGCCCCATGGCAACGACAATACATCATATGTGTTTGTTTCTCCATTCTAAATTTAACCATCTCAAGCTAATGCACCACTATTTATTTGATATCATCAAGCATGGCCCCTTGGGCCGAAGACCAGATGGGATCATGTCGTCAGCCTTCCTTGGTATGGTTTCAGCAGTACTGGAATCTCTCGATGTAGTGACCACTACTGCTCAGGCTGGTACCAGCCTCTCATCAAAATCTGCCGATCCATAGGAAGCTTCTCTAGTTGGGGATCCATCCTCCTCAAGAGAAGAAGAGGATTTGGAGGATGCTTCCCTCACCTTTAAAGAGGGAGTCACTGCCACGGTCGATGAATTGGTACAGATGAACCTCGGTAGTGAGGTGGACCCGAGACCCATGTTGATTAGTGAATCCATGCCTCTCGAGGGACAACAATGGTACATAGAATTCCTGAAACGACATCATAATGTATTGTCCTAGATCTATGACAAGATTCTAGGTCAAGATCCTCAGGTAGCCATTTACCACCTTGGTCTCCCGAAAAATCATCACGGATTCAAGAATCCCCCCAGGACGATGCGCTATGGTTGAGGACGAAGTTGAAAAGATCATCAGACCCAACATCTTCATGAAGTACTATTACACCATGTGGCTAGACAAAATTGTGTTAGTATGGAAGAAGAACAGAAAGATTAGAGCCTGCATCATCTTCTGAGATCTCAACCGTCAGTGCCTGAAAGATGATTTTCCCCTTCCAGTGATAGAATTGTTGATCAATGCTACGAATGGGTTTCAAGCACATTCCTTCATGTACGGGTACTCTAGATATAATCAGATCCGGATGGCCCCTGAGGATGAAGTGTCCATAGCTTTTAGGGCGCCACATGGAATCTTTTGTTACCAGGTCATGCCCTTCGGCTTAACGAATGTAGGTATCACTCATCAGTGGTCCACGCACCGCATATTTAATCCAATCATTGGGACAATGGTGTAATGTTATGTGGTTGATCTGGTGGTCACATCACTCCAGATTCGGGACCATCTCAAGGATCTTGAGAAAGTGTTCAGCTTCCTCCGTTCTCGACACCTGAAGATGAACACATTGAAGTGTGCTTTCGGAGTCACCTCCGGAAAATTCCCTGGGTTTGTTGTCCAGTACATGGGCATTGATATAGACCTAGAGAAGATCAAGGCCATCAGTCAGATTCCTCCCCCAAAAAATATTCTGTATCTTTGAGGTTTCTAAGACCACTTATCCTACATACACTAATTCATTGAGAATCTAGATGGCAATTGTAATCCCTTTTCTTTGCTAATGAAGAAAGGTGCCTCCTATGAGTGGTACAAAGAGTTCCAGACCGCATTCGAGGAAATCAAGCAGTATCTGCTCTAGCCTCTGATCTTGATGCCACCCATCTCTGGAATACCACTGATTCTATACACGACTACCCTAGAATGATCTCTTGGCACTATTCTCACCCAGAAGAATAATGAGGGAACTGAAAACAACCTCTACTACCTCATCTGCATGATCCTCGATACAGAGACTAGATACTCCCCCATCGAGGAAATCTGTCTTATACTCGTATTTGTTGTGCAAGAGTTGCGACATTACCTGCAACACCATGAGGTACAACTAATGTCTCGGGTAGACCTGTTGAATTACATTGTGAACTGCCCCATGTTGACAGGACGACTAGCACGATGGGTGGTAATACATCAGATGTTTTACATCAGGTTTGTGCCCGAGAAGGCTATTAAGGGACAAGCATTAGAGGGTTTTCATGCTGCCCATCCAACCCCCATAGACCAGTCCCTAGACCTAGATTTTCATGATGAGGTGATCCTATTGGTAGATCATGCCATCCTGTGTTGGCAAATTCACTTCGATGGTGCCTCCCAGAGACCCACCGACAGGATGCTCAATGATCCCATACTCAATAAAGTAGGCATGTGTATTGTCTTTATTACCCCGGTGCAAGCCATCCTTCCATACTCATTCATGTTTTCGAAAGGATGCACCAATAATGAAGCAGAGTATCATGCCCTCATCACTCACCCCGAGATGGCCCTCGAGATTGATGTTCCCCAATTACATGTGAAAGGGGACTCTGAAATAGTCATCAAGAAAATCAACGGTGACTATGTCGTTAGAAATCCAGGGCTCATACCATTTTTGGAGAACAGCCTCTAGCTAATGTCCTAGTTTCCTTCTCTACTAGAAGTTACTAATGTCTCTCGATCTCAGAATGGTCGAACTGATTCCCTGGCTGGTCTGGTTGCATCAGTTGCAGAATCCATGCAGTATGATTTGATTATACACGTTGCACATCAGAGAGTCATTTCTCCTGTCACCCCCGATGATGATGACAGCCCACGGGTAAGACATTTTACTACCGGAGCCTCCATGTTAGGACCCCAGGTTCCTCAGATGTAGCGGTTGAAGTGACCCCCGACTGGAGAGCCCCTTTTGTTGAGTATCTCCAAAATGGTTACCTCTCGGCTGATCGGGCCGAGCACGAGAAAATATGATGCCGTGAGCGTAGTTAACCCTCTAGAGTGGTCCCAGTCTTGAAAAGACCCTATACAAGCATTGGTTTGATAGTGTTCTTTTCTGTTGCATCCATGGAATTGAGATTTATTATGTAATGCAGGAGGTTCATGCCGGTTCCTATGGCCCCCACCAAACTAGTCCGAAGATGTCCCACCAAATATTGAGACTGGGGTACTTCTGGCCCTCCATGATCCACAATTTCATCGAGTTCACCAAATGGTGTCAGGCGTGCCAAATTCATGCAAACTTTATGCATCGGCTGCCATAACCTCTCCACTCCACCATGAACTCATGGCTGTTTGCTGTGTGGGGGCTCGATGTCGTAGGACAATATCCACTAGCGACTGCTCGCTAGTGCAGATTCATCCTAACTACTACAGATTTCTTTTCCAAGTGGGAAGACGCAGTTCTGATCAAGGAGGACAAGGCCCGTTCTATTGTAGACTTTGTGAGATCTAATATTATTTATCGGTTTGGAGTCCTTCACGCCGTCCTCACCGATAATGGAACCAACTTCCAAGAATCCGACCTGAAGAAATTTTATGCCAAGTACAACATCCGTTCAAACCATACCTCCTGCTATCACGTACAGGAAAATGGGAAGATTGAGGTACTCAATAGAACACTCTCTAACATTCTGCAGAAAATGGTTGGTCAAAATAAGAAGAGTTGGTCGGACAATCTCCCCAATGCTCTCTGGGCTTACCGGGAAACGATTTTTAATTCCCCCGAGATGACTCCATACTCCCTGGTTGACGGAACTGAGGTCGTCTTTACCATCGAGATCTATATTCCTTCATTACGCACCGCTATCTATGAACAGCTAGTACTAGATAAGGTAGATAAAATTCGTATGGCTGAATTGGAAGCACTTGACGAGAATAGGCTTCGTGCCCTGCACAATCTTGAAAGGCATCAAAATAAGATATCTAGAGAATTCCAAAAGAAGGTTTGCCTCTGCTCTTTCTTGCAAGGCGACTTGATATTGGCCCTCTAGACACCATTGATCCCTGGCAAGAAACCACCCATGTTAGAGCCCAAATGGGATGGGCCTTACATAATTCATAGGGTTTACCATAATGATCCATACTCCCTAGTGACCATGTACGGTGAGTGTATAACTCCTCCCACCAATGCCAAGTTCCTCAAGAAATAATTTTACTGAGCCTACTAGTCTGTAACAACATTAAACAATTCGGTCCTACATGACCCTAAACTGCATGATGGTCTTGCATGACCCTAAACTGCTTCGCCCTGCTTGACGATAAACTGTATGTCGTCCTGCAAGACGTTAAACTACACCCTTAGAACTATGTGTGGCTTGATTCCCATCTGGATGGGATACGTAAGAATACACAAGCGTTTTGTCTTGAGCCCAACCCCAAACTATTCTCTTTGACTGTCACCATGTGTATAGTTCTCTCAGAGGATCCTTGCATGATATGGTGTAGGCTTCCTTAGCCCCACTCTTACCCGGATTATGACTGCTGCACCATGTGACCACTCCTCGTTCTTTTATCCTCCCACGTCCTCACCGTACGAGGATAAAATGTATGGACTTTAAGAATTACGCACATCTTGATTCCGATCCACATGGGATATGTAGGAATTCCCAAAAACTTCGTCTGTTGGCCCAGACCAAACTCCAGAATATTCCCTCGGGTTAAGAAATATGGTGTGGTGCAGGAATTTTTCCCACTTCACGTCGAGCTCATCTCAATCCCGCCATACTTCCCACTACCCAGAGGTGTCCGCCTGTTTCACAAATGGGCATAGCTATGTTTCAACCACTCCATTGATGGGGACTCCATAATCCCTCCCATCCCAATGGGCCCCCGAACGATAGGGATTCTAGGCCCAAGGGCTCTCCTACTACTTCAGGCCAACACCCTCTTGTATGTTGAGCAACAAATTGATAGAAGTCTCGTGTTGAAAATATGGTAAGTGGTCGATGCTCATTTTGTTTCCCATTCTGGGTTACCACAAGGATGTTGTGCTTCAATTATGGTCAACAACTATCCTTTTTCATCAGATCCACCCCACGATGTCCCAAATATTTAGTATAGTGGTCCATTCTTCCCCGTTGTATCTCCAAGCGATGAACTCCCTTCAGGCGATGCCAACTATTATACCCCTATATGACAAGTAGAACTGAGTTTGGATCCTTTTTAACCACACCAAGAACTGCTCATGTGGGCTTAGGAGCTGTGATGAGGTGGTAACCGAACAAGAGGTCGTATGGATACCATTGGTCGGGACGCCCAGCCTTAGGCCCCTTGTCCTTTTCCGGCCCCTTGGCCTTTTCAGGCCCTCGACCCAGGTCCTCACTTAGGGTTGTACGATGTGTTTTAGAATTATTTCCCCATTCACATCGGGTTACTCACCGTGTCGTACACCCCCCCTGTGTTTGGGGTATCTTATCCATTTGCGTCCCTACTATGTGACGAAAAACTGCACATTACTCCTTTCAAGAACTACGTGTGGCTTGATTCCCATCCTCATGGGATACATATGACCTCCCGAATGTCTAGAATTCAGGTCCAGTGCCATCTCTTAGAAATATACCTCTCATCTTGGCCCCTTGGCCTGCATTCCCCTAGAGAGAGGAATATATGGTGTGGTATGTGATTATGTTCTCACTCATGTAGGGTGTTGTAACAACAATTCCATTTACCTCCTCCTCGTGAGTTTTTTCCATCCTCTTGCTATCCTTATCTTTTAAAATCGTTTGTTCACAAGATGAGCCCCTTGGTCCTCTTGGTAGATTCACCAATGTGCCCAAGGGTACTCTGATTTATCACCTGGAATGTCGGATTCTTCCCGAATGTGCATTCACCCATTTTTTTAGGCTTCGTGTCCCCCTTCATTAGGGATTCCATAACCTTTCACATCCAAATGGTCCTCTGAATGGCATGGATGCTCAGCCCAATGGCCCTCCTACCATTATGGGCCAATGTCCTCAAGGGTTCTGAGGAAAAATTTTATACAAGTCCCATGTTGCGAACTAGGTCAGTGGTCGATGTTCATTTTTTGTTCCAATTCTAGGATAATGTGATATGAATGATGTGTTTGGAAAACGGTAAACAGTTATCCTCCATCATCATGGAAACCCTATTAAGCGCAAAATTTCTATTACAAGGCTCACATACTTCTCCAAATCATCATGTCCGAGTAAAATTTTGAGACTCTCAGTACTATTCCTCAATGTGCATCTGCATGTTATGAGGAAAAAGTCGCGATAAGGAAGTCATTTGCGGCTCCACCTATTTCCCCTTTCCAGGTATTTCACGTATTGCAAACACCTTATCTGCCCTTTTTCCTGCACTGAGTTCGACTCATGTAGGCTTAGGGATCTGATTAAGGTCCACACTTAATTGGAAGAGTGCCTCTTTTCCCTATTCCTAGTTCTAATACCTTAAACTAAGATCATTTCATATTTCCCCTTTCTAGAACTACGGGAAGATTGATTCCCATTCCTTGGGATACGTAGGAACACTCAGACACCTCGTCAACGGGTCCAGCTCAATTGGGAGTTAGATTATTCTATCCCTTATCCTCTAATCTTTCCTAGATCCTTAGTCCGAGGTTTCTTTTACAGAATAGCGCACAGTATGATGTGGACCTCGTCCTCATTCATATCGGGTATTCTCTATCATGCCGTGCACATTCCCTTTCGAACCTCATCCTTCTTGTATATGTCAGAACCATACGACTCTAGACTATTTTGCCTTTTTCTTACATGATTCTAAACTATTATGTCTATACCATATGACGTTAAACCACTTGGTTGGTCCCATCACATGACCTTAAACTGAGACAATATCATCCCGGTCGCACGATAAAAAATGGCATTACATTGTGATGTCATCGCTCAAGGGAGATCATGTTTGGTATCGGTCAAACACCATACCATTTTTCAATGCATTCCTTTGGCTTGATTATTGTTGTGATGCCTGGATTCACTATTATAGGCCCATCGGTTCATAAAAACAACAAATCCATTCACCATAAAGGACAAACAAGACCTATCAAATGTTACTTATTTGGTGTGAGGGCCAGACCCGCATGCCCCTTTTATCCCTAGCACTGGTACCTTACCGTGCCACCTCTCAGAAATACGTATATCTTGATTCCCATCCTCATGGGATAAATAGGAATGCCCAGAAATTTCTTTTCTCTGGGTCCAGCCTCAGGAATCGACAAATCCTATCCCTTCTTTTTCGACCCCTTGTCCCGAAATCAACATGGAATATGTGGGTGGAAAGTAGCTTTTAGGTTCTCGTTCACTTTGGGTCTTTTATTAGCTGAACCATGTGCTTCCCACATCTTTTCCCAGCATGGTCCGAGTTCTATGTCCCAAAACTAAGATCTCTCTATGGGAACTTCGCGTCACGTTTGGCTATTTCGCCACCCTTCACACAATCCATTAAATCAAGCCCCCCTTAACGGTACACCTGAGGACCTTAAGCTGGAAGTGTGCAGACCCAAGACCCTAATCCATGGTAGGGGACTTGACTCCCTCTTTCTGATACATCTTATGTTTATATTTAGATTCGTTTAGGCATAGAGCCTGAAATATGGAATTTTCATGGGGACATTCCCCTTGTTTCATGTCTAAGCTTCGTGATCCCATCATTTGGATCCTCAAATTCTTCAACATCCTAAGGACCCCCCCTCCTTCACGGCCTAGTCTCATGCCGCTTCGGCTCACCTAACATTTCGGGCTGACATCCCTAAATACCCCGGACGACATTTGTGACAGGTCCCGTGTATCGAACATGGTCAGCGGTTGACCCTCATCTCTCTGTCCCAACACCAGGCTAACACGATATGGATGATGTGTTTCAAACATGGTCAATAGTTACCTCCTATCGTCACGCCACCATCATTGAGGTATATATCTCAAGCATCATGATTCACATGTTTCCACTCCCTTATGTTCAAGTGGAATTTCAACATGCTCAGCTTTACTCTTCAGCACATCTAGGTGTGTTATATAGGTAGGTTAGAATCAGTGGGATGCCATACCTCTAATGCACCATCATCCCTAACATGTGCCTCCCTGTGTTAGGAAAGTCCCATCACTACATCGTGTTTCCCATATCGAGCATGACTCACATGGGATTAGTAGTTCTAGTAGGACGTGTACTGGCTCAAGCATTGCCACACTTGCCTTTCCTCGTCCGGCATGACGTTAAACTACGCTCTCAAGACTATATATGGCTGGATTCCCATTTTAATGGGATACGTAGGTTCCCTAGATGTTCTGTCTCCGGGTGCAGCCCCAAGAATCGTAATTCCCATTTCCCCCTATTTTTTCTGTCCCTTGACAAGAGCTCTTTTTGGGAAGCATGAAATTGTAGCTTTACTCGGAACAAGTTCAGGATTCCCCATGATAAACGCTGGGAGGCGATGATTTCTTCATTAGAGAGGTCATGTTCAGAAGCATGTTTGATCCCTGGTCTGGCCGGTGTATCCACCTAATGTGTTTCCTCCGCGGTGGCGTAATTCCAGGAGTGTGGAATCTAGTCGAACAAACCATCACTCCGCACTCCGCACTTTGCATGCCCTTATTTCGGATACCCACCATCATTCATGTCTAGAGGAACCCCCAAATAGTACGGATTCTTGGCCTATAGACCACCTACTATTCTAGGCCAACGTTCTGGAGGACTAAAAGATGACATTCCGAGTCAGGACCCATGTTTCATACATGGTCAGCAGTCTGCCCTCATTTTTTGCCCCCATTTCAGTCTAACACAATGAGGATGTTGTGTTTTGATCATAGGTAATATTCATTCTTAATTTTCATGTCATCACTACAATGTTCCGAATCTTGGGTGTCGTGATTCACACCTTCCACCCCGTGTTTGTATTTATTCCAATGCCCCTAGAATTATTTCACTCATACACGGGAGCACATCGGGAAAATGGTAATTCAACTGTTTTGAGAGCTTCATTATCTAGTTGGGTGTCTTCTCTTTCAGGGGATCTGAATTGGTTGTTTGAACATTGGGTGCCCGAAGTATGGTTGGCGCGCCTACTTTCAAACGAAGTAATATTGCGAGAATCCCTTGTTTCTCACACCGGGTATAACCCATGTCAGCTTAGGAATGGATTGCTACTTTTTTCAGGGTTGTGGTCAAATGCATTAAACCAAACAAACTAGTAAATAAATCTATCCATACATGAAGTTCAAAATAAAGTACTTTAAGGAGAAATTTTATTATGGGTTCGACAAAAATAGGGACCTTAGCGATCAGAATCTTTGATAAATTGCTCTAGAGCCGCTTCCTTTTGGCATGTGGCCTCTATGATTGCCTCCCACCCCCTGAGAACCTACTCTTCATCAGCGGACATAGGGCACAGTTCACTGACCCTAGAATGTTCTTGCACCTGTTCAGTTTGGAGTGCAGTGATTTGGTGACCCGCTTCCACTAGTTGCTCTTGGGTGTCCGCCAGCTGGGCCCTCAATTGCTCCACAAGCTCGGAGCAGTTTGCAATGAATAGATCATTCTCCTTTATCCATTCATCGAGGTGTTGGACTTCTTGTTCTTCCTTCTAGAACACTTGAGTACTCCCCGACTCTTCCTGACATCGGGCAACGTCGGCATGTTGTATTCTCTCGTGAAACTTCTTGGCCATGTAATTGCTGACTGTCAAATGAAGGCGTTGAGCATCCACCCCTCCAGCGTAGAGAAAGCGCAGCCAGGTATGGAGTGATCCCATCCGTTTGAGCCACTTCGTCTGAGGTTGACTGAGAAAGATCTTGATAAACTTCCACCCCTTGTGACTCTTTATTCGGCTTTCATCTGCCACATCTAAATCAGAATCATATTTCTCCTCAGGATCCGTAGGCCGATAGTCGGGGAAAGTAGCAAGGAGCTCAGTAGCAGGGTCTTCTCCGGGAACTTCCACCTCATCAGCGACCTCTCTCTAGTTAGGACGGAGTCCCACCCGGGCGGCATTGCCATCCCACATTGTGATCTTCGGCTCACCAAGTACTGGGGTAGGATCACATAGAATGGTTGCTTTTTCAAAGGCCGATACGGTCGTTTCCCATCTCTCTCTTGCAGATGTCCCATATTCAATGGTTTTTCGTGCCTCCAACCTTGCGAACACTGCATCAGAAATCATTATCATTATTCACTGAATTCTACAGCAAAGAGGAAAAAACAAGTGAGAAAGGACTTACGGGATCCATGTATAGCGGTGTCCATTGACTGCGTCATAGAGGGGGCCCCCGCCACGGGAGATCCTTTGGCACTTGTCAACTTGATTACTGATGTAGGTTCCTCTTGGAAATGGGGATGGTAGGAGGCTCTCCATCTGGCTTGTTGTCACCTAGTTTAGCTGAAGTTGGTGCCCCATTACGCTCGGTCCTAAGGACTGACCCCCAAGGTCACTCCCCGGTCTCCACAGGCGTACCCACACCCTCTGTGAGGAAAGCTTCCTAGGGAACCTCACCCACATGTTCCTAAATAGGATAATGTTTTGTTGACGGATCAAGAATAAAAAAACAATAAAGACTGGTATGAGGTTTAAACCATACCTCATGTTGTTCTGCCATTTCAGTATCAGAGCCACCAATTTCGCAGCTCTCCTGGGAACTCCACTCCTGAGTGGGGGCTTCTGAAGGCCCCTCTCCACCAAGACCCTCAACTTGGTCCTCCACCTCTTCTTCTTCCTCTTCGTCTTATTATTATTATTATTATTATTATTCTCCTCCTCCTTCATCCTCCTCTACAGTTTCTTCCTCACACAGTAGCCTCTCTAGATCTTGCGCCTAGCCATGCATTACTTTCACCAAGAGATGCGGCTCTTCATATCGCCCCTGTTGGCATGCGTACATATCCATGGATATTAGGTATGCATGTCGGTGATGAAATTTTACCTTATATAGTATCTGGATGCACCCTTTGTTTGGTAGATCGAGATCGGTATGCATCAACCTCTGCCATAGCTCTTCAGTGGACATGGATTGTTGCGGTGTCCTCCAAGAAAACCACAGAGAAGGAAAGATATCATTGGAGGACAATGTCAGGAGGTAAATGAGTTGCTTTCCTGGGAGGACCCTAGTTTGACCCCAAGGTCGTGCACGAGACCACCCTTCCCTGAAGGTCAGAGGCACATTTTTGGTCTGCGCTTCCCCTACTGATGAAGTACCGGCCTACACCGCGCTAGTCCCCAACCCGTTCTCTACCTCACATCCCCTGAGGAACCTTGCTGACCTTCCTTCTCTATAGGATCTGCACTATTTTCCTTGATTTTCCGAATGTGTTTCCAAAGAACCGCCTTTGGGTATGTACTCATCTAGTGTTCAACATTCTCTGTTGATATTCCGGCACCGACATCGGTGGGGGGAAGAGTAATGATTTCTCCCAGGTCAGCCATCGTGAACATAATCCACAACTGATGGAGAATGCAGGGATGTATCTTTTCCCGTACCAATGTATATACTTTCATGGGAATCCATTACATACACCTGAACTTCCTGGAAAATCTGGTAGGCACATTGTGTTCTCAGAGGATTTTTCCTTCAATTCGGGTCACCGGCACGTCGCCCTGGATGCTCTACAGGTACTCCCTCTACTCTTATAGATCCCGCCCATCGTCTACCATTTGGGAAGCTGGGGTTCGGAATGGGTGGATGTCAATGTGAGTGTGGATGACAATCTTGAGCTTGACTCCATCATCCCTGAGTGCCAATGGGCAGATCCCAGCGATGTTCAAGAGGGATGGTCGCATACCGTTTCGTGGGGGCGAATGGAATTTGAGAAGTCATACCCACCATAGTGGGCCATGACCCAAATTCCTCTCATGTCTAGTGTACCCAGAAATCCCATGCCCATTCGTTGGTAAAGTTACCCCCGAATCTGAAATCCCACTCCTACCAGCTCGTTGTCTCATCAGTAATGCTGCTTCTGAAAGTACTTGCATAAATAGCGGGATATTCCTCGGGAACTGGATCACTTCCTGCAACTATCCTGGTCTTCGGATTTAGTACGTAGATGGATATATTCTTTGTCTCCCTAGAAGGATGGCTGTTGTTAGAAATGTGGAATTATGGAATACTATCCTCACGTGTCACCCACGACCACGGTGTGTCCATCTCAAAACCTGGCATAAACACTTCATCTAGAAGACCGAAATTCCATAGCGGCAGGCTACTTCTTAGGAATTAGTCATTTTGAGTTTGTGTTAACATGCCAAAAAGATTTTATTTGTCATAAATAACCCTCCTCATGTGAAGAATATGAGGGTTCGTGATAATTTGGGTTCTCCTTGGGGCAGCTGCAACTTCCCTCTCGGTGTCGGTGTGATGAGCGTCCATTTTCAGAACTCCAAAGTGTCCTGTGTGAAAGACAGAGGAATCAGCATGAAAAATGGTGGTGGCACAAAAGAAGATTGACGGGCACGGAAAAATTCCTAACAGCGCGCGAAACCTGGAGTCAATCGCCAAATCTTACGCGCGAAAGAGGAATTTGTTTTTCCGTGAGAGAAAGAAAGCCTATCGCGCGGAAAAAGTCAAAGTAGGACCAAGGGGGGGCCCTCGGGAAATTTATTAAGCGCGGAAGCAGCTTCCATGCCCATGCATCCCTCTTGCGCATGCAATCTTCATTTTTGTGCGCCACCAAGGATTTCATTTATATTCTTTAGCGTCCCTTAGAATCAACCCTTCGGGTTCCCTTTTAGCTCCGATTCTGAGGGGGGGAATTTGTTGATGCCATTATCTGGAGTAGGGGACCATCGGTAGGATGAAAGAGCTTCGAATGAAGCTGGGATGAAGAAAAGGTGATCTCCAGGCCCAGGGGGTGGGCACACACCAAATTAAAAAAATGACGGCACGCGGACTTCGGTACGAAAACTGCTGCACGTTGGCCTTTGGTTCGGCGCCCAAAATGCTAACTTCCGCGTCCGGCCACTCTGGCCCTACTTCCACACTGAAGGCACCGTCAAAAAGGGTTTTCACACACGGGCCCGGTTCAGAGATGAAGGCAATGACGAATGGCCTTTTGTGCGCTGGCCACATCGGCCCACGTTTCCATGCCCAAGGCGTCGTCTAAAGGGGGTTTCCGCGGCAGGGATCGGTTATGCACCGTAGGTGACGTTGAACGCCTATTTGTGCAGTCGGTCCCATGTCCGCACCCCCGGAAACGTCGGCTGGGGTTTCTGCGCCCGTTTCTTACGCTCTTGTCCCTTGCATGAATGTCCCATGTGCGACACTCCGGGGGCTCCTACTATAAAATAAACCATCTCCCCTTTCTTCGGGGGACGTTAACCCAAAGACAAAGCGACTATATGCTGTGCGAAAAACCTGTCTTCCACGACGACATGAAAACCCATGGCCTTCTGGTGATGGTTGTTGCGTGATAAGTTGGGGGTGCCTTCGAACGGGCCCTCAAATCCCCGTAAATTTTAAATGTTCATTGCATTCAAGGGTCTCCTCTTGCGCGCATGCCACCTCTATGACATGCGTCTTTGCACGCCACCTGTATGACTTGCATGTAGGTCTAATTCTTGTGTGCCTCCAATCTGACTTGCACGCAAATCCCCATTTTACGCACATCACCTTCTTCTTGCATGCCACAGGTCCAACTTCCATGCCAACCATACGTCTTGCATGCTAACCCTTCCTCTTGCGCGCAAACTTCCTATTTTACCTCGGTCCATTCTCCGACATGCTCCATGTGCAGTCCTAACCTTGAGGCACCTTGTTCAAACCACTGTGACGTGCGACACCCCTGCGTCACACGCTCATTCATCGTGTGGCCCCTCAGGTTTACACAGAGTAATTTCAAAGTCCCTTGGATAGTACAGTCTGTTGCTTTGCTTTGCCTCATGCTTCTTCGCATAGGAACGCTAACGACTATTGCTTCTTTTCATAGCCATGCTAATGTGGTCCCCCCAATGGTTCACTCCATGACAACCCCTAGACACGATGTTTTCAATCCCATTTTTCACCATAGTTCAGAGGGCACCCGTTATGTATGTCTTAGGGGTGCAGAGTGAACCCACCTCGTCCGAGCTGTAGAACATTAAACTACCAAGCATCGTTGTCCTCAACACATGTTCTTAAATCGTGACTTCCCGCATTCATCTTACACGGGGAAAGGGAAACCATCCTGGTGTAAGACCCTAGCATTTCTTGCCGGAGGCAAGATCCCTGCCCCTCATTTCTTTGGTTCCAAATCCCTCTCCCTCTAGGCTTTGTCGCCACCGGGCCTCCATCCCGGAGTATTTTCTAATCTCTTTGGGCCACTAACCATGCATAATCCCCTGTTTCCTCTTTGGGATATGATCACGTGTAATCTACACTTCACCTCCCATGGACGTACCTTTCATGACGTGATTTTCAGGTCTCTGGTACCTCTTGTTTCTCACACCGAGCAGGACTCACATGGTCTTAGAGCAACCACTGACCATGAAATCTTTTCTAGGAATCATAGAGTGTAAGCCCCACACCACCTGAACTACGAGGTCTTTGATCCTCTCTATGGTGAGGTATTTAAGAATCCTCCAAGAGGTTAAATCCCAATAATCTGTCACTCCGACCACCTTCACGTCGGTTCACCCGTGTCCTACATGACGCTAAACTGTGGACCCCAATCAGTGGTAATCTGTTGTTTCCCCAGTCAAAGGTAATCCATTGCACACCAAAACCCATACCTGAAATAATTGGTCGTTGATCATTGTCAAGGCGAGGTACATGGGAATCCTCCCTGAGGTTCTAGCCCAACACCCCATTGGTTCCTACCACCTTCATGTCAGTTCCCATCCCCACCTAAACTACGTGGTCTTTGATCTTTTCTAAGTCAAGGTATGTAGGAAGCCTCAACGAGGTTCTATCCCTCCACCCAGTGGTCCCGACCATCTTCATGTTGTTTCACCAACACCTTGGGCCACCTCCGAGCATAACCCACAAATGCTCCTATCACTCAAACTATGAGGTATTTCATCCTTAATATGGAGAGGTATGTAGGAATCCTCCAAGAGGTTCAAGCCCAACAATCGGTTGCTCTAACCGCCTTCCCATTGGTTCAACCCCATCCAGCGGTAAGCTGTTGTGACCTCAATCAGCAGTAATCCAATGACATTTTTATCCAGCGGTATGCCGTTGCGACCCCATCCAGAGTTAATCCATTGAAAACCCCAATCAGTGGTAAGCCGTTGTTAGATGAACTATGTGGGCTTTGATTCCATACCACGGGGATACGTAGGAAACCTCTTCTAGGATCAAGCCCAAAACCATTGTCATCCTCACGATAGTTCCATCCCATGCACCATCCTCTTCATTAAACTACCCCATCATCATTCCTAAATATTATCTATGTCGCCACATCCATGTGAAATAATGCTATCTCATTCACCATTTTCCTCAACAGTAACCAAGAAGTCACCAACATGTTTGTCCCAACATCAGTGTTCCCTCCAGGGGTTGCACCAATCTGATCCACTTTAATCAGTGTTCCAATCAGTATGAACCATCTCTGCTGGATGTTAATCTTGTTTCATACTCTGTGTTAAACATGGGATGCTGATGAAAACCTCAGAGACATGTCACTGGCATATAATTCCTCACATTCGATGCAGGATGCCTCGAGCTTACGCGCCCTCGTGAATCCCTATAAAAAGGGGAAGAAACCGAGACGCACTAGTGTCCCAGTGTCCATACATTCCAGTGATGTCCAACATGACTAATCCCCTGACCGAAGGTTTCTTCCCTAACAGGACCCCTTGGAATGTCCTGACAGAAGCAGTGTAATTTACTTGTGTCCATGAAGATATGGCACTAGGAAGAGTTTCCCAAAAAACATCTTAAATCTATAAGGGAGACCAGGACTAGGTGAAGAGTTTTGAGGAGGAATCCAAGGAAGGAAGAACCAACATCCCATCATCCTATTTTGATCAATGAGACAACTTCCCTAAACAAGTAGTGGATGTTGCAGGCCTTTGGAAAGTTGGAATGTGGGGCAACAGACAGCGCCACCATCCCGCTAAACGAGATGGATGTGCATGTCCGGAAGAAAGTTTCGGAAACAGATATTCTACATGTATTAATAAAGGTTACCATTATTAGTTCTTCTACATTCACTGATAAAGCTTACTTTTATTAGGGATTCTAAAATCGCTGATAAAGGGGCATGCTGCAGTATGCTGTAACAGTACATTGTAACACCAATAACACCATAAAATATGAAAATTTATGTACCAATACAGAATATAAATGAAATAAAATTTACAACCTAAATACAAGAAAAAACATTATGTTATAGACATTTCAAACATTGGTTTATACAATTACATTCTTGAAATTTATTACATACCTTCAGAAACATCAATATTCTATTGTATTTGGATCATAATCCCTTGTTGACAAAAATAAAAACCTATATAATTAAAAATATCATATAAATAATATTAAAAAAATACATTAACAAAATGTTTTAAATTATAACTAATCTTTGAGTCATACCATGAACAATGTGTATCAGATTGAGTTGAGGTTGATTTTTGCATGTCACACCATTTCTTATTCATCATAAATAATTATCTATATGAAAACTAACTAAATAATTATAAGATAAAAATGATAAGTAAATAAATTAAGTTATATAAGGTATAATGATAATCAAACAATTTAGGCTAGTTTTCTCGATGGCGATGTGATGCGCGTTTTAAACTAAAAGGATACTTATATTTTGAAAAGATTCACTTGGATTTATACCAATCACACCATGCATCATATTGATGTTTGGATAATTCCAAATTGTCTCAAATGACTAATGTATTATTGTACTAAGGTATCAAAACAATCAGATTTTGTTTTCTCAGTTTTGAGTATGTCGCTTATCTCTTTTTACTAAAATGACATTTTTAACATGAAACACACAATTTGACTAATTTCGATCACATAGTTTTTTTGTTTGACATAAGAATGATTACTATACCTCAAAAATGAAATATGAATCAATGTACCAAAATATAATGACAATCCAATTGTGTTTTATCAATTCTCCATTAGAGACACTTTTTGAACTGAAATGTCGATTTTAAACTGATAACGAATACATTGATTAATACAAGTAACATTGTGTGTCTTATTGAGGTGAGTCTGATTTATATTCAAACCAAATTACCTAGTTTTCATTTTTAAAGTATCAAATAAATTCTAATGCTTTTACTCAGGTTTGATTAGGTTAGTTGTCCTTTTTACTAAAATTGCTGTCAATTTTAAATAAAAATATTCACATTGAGTCATACCCATAACATTGTGCATAAAATTAATGTTAGGATAATCCATACATGTAAATAATGACTTGTGGATAGTTTTTATACAGTATCAACACAATTCAAATGTGTTTTCATGGTTTGATTTTGTCACATTCCTTTTGTACTAAAATGACATTTTAAGGTGGAAACACACAATTTGACTCATATTAATCACATCATACATCAATTTTATGTGAGACCAATTCATACACATCAGAAATAATTTAATAATCAATTTACTAAATTATCAAGAAAATCAGAAAATGTTTTCTCTATTTTCATTGAATGACACTTTTTCAACTAAAATGCCATTTTAAACAGATAATGAACACTTTGTGTCATACCGTTCAAACGGTGTGTCAGATTGAAGAGATGATAATTCCAAAATGTAAAAAATGATGTAAGGATAATTTTTTAAGGTATCAAAATAATAATAATTCGTTTTATTAGTTTGGTTTTCATTTATGCAAAAAATGATGTAAATTTTAGATACAAATATGCATTTTGAGTCATACCAATCACATCGTGCATCATATTGAGGTGAGTCTAATGCCTACATGTCTAAAATGACTTATGTGTTGTTTTATTAAATTATCAAAACAATATGAAAGTGTTTCATCAATTTTGAGTATGTCAACTATGTTTTTTACAGGAATATCATTTTAATCTGAAAACACATGTTTTGAATCATATCAATAAAATCATTTTTTAGTTTGACGTGAGACTAATTACTACACTTCAAAAAATATTTACAAATTGAGTTTATAAATTATGAATAAAATAAAGTAATTTTTTCTTCATTTTTAGTGAGTGAAACTTCATCAAATAAAATTCTATTTTTAAACTGAAATGGACATGTTCAATAATACTAGTCACATCGTGCAACGAGTTGAGGTGTGGATGATTTCTACACACCCAAACCGACTTATGGATTGTTTACCTAAAGTAAAAAAAATAATTTGAGTGATTTTTATTGGTTTCTAGTAGGTTATTTGATCTTTTTACTAAAATTGATGTCCATTATAAATAAAAAAGATGCATTTGGAGTCATACCGGTCACACAGAGCATCATATTAAGCTGAAAAAGTTTCTTAAACAATTGAAATATATTATGGATCATTATCCTAAATTATCAAAATAATATAAATGTGTCTTTCTAGTATTTAGGAATGTCACTTTTCTTTTTTACTAAAATTTCATTTTAAACAGGAACCACACACTTCGACTAATATTTATCACATCTTTTGTCATATTGATGTGATTCCAATTGATATATATCAAAAATGACTTATGAATAGATTTCATAAATTATCTATAAAATCTATGTTAGTTTTATCAAATTTTAGTGAGTGTAACTTGTTTAAATAAAATGTATATTTTAAAAAGATTATGGACACATTGTGTCATACTGGTCACATAGTGTATCAAATTTAGGTGTCACCGATTCCTACATGTAAAAAATGACTTATGGATAGTTTCTGTAAAGTATCAAATCAATATAATTGCATTTGGTTTGATTTGACAACGCCAATTTTCCTTTTTTACTTCAATTGTTGTCGTTTTTAATGAAAAAGATGCAGTTAGAGTTATACCAGTCACACCATGCTTCAGATTGAAACATAACTGATTTCGACATCTCCTAAATGACTTGTGGAATGTTTTACTAATGTATCAAATAAATATGAAAATGTTTTATTTTTTTAGGCTATACCACTTTTCTATTTTACAAAAATGTCTTTTTAATATTGAAACATGAACTTTGATTCATATCAATCACATCATGTATCAGTTTGATGTGATATAGATTCCTACACATCAAAAATGATTTATCAATCTATTTCCTAAATTTTCAAGGAAATGTGATCATGTTTGTCTATTTTTCAATGAGTGGAACTTTTTAAAAAAATATCTATTTTGAACTGATAACATATGATTTGATTCATACCAGGATCATCATGTATCAGATTGAGTTGAGGATGATTCTACACATCAAAAATTACTTATGAATCATTATCATAATGTATAAAAATAATAAGAATATGTTTTCTCAATTTTGAGTATGTCACTTTTCTTTTTTAATAAAATTTATGTAAATTTTAAATAAAAAGAATTAGTTTGAGTTATACCGATCACCCCATGTGTTGGATTGATGTGTGCATAATTCCTTCACATCACAAAGTCTAAAGAAATCTTAACTACAAATTTTACCATGATTTACATTGCCTTTATTTATTGAACTACTAATACAGCATATTAACGTGATGTTCTTAGCTGAAAAACCAATCTCATTGTTGAATTCCATAGGAATATTAGAAGATAATATTTACATTATATCATGGGAAGTCACTTTAATGGGCCCATGAGTTTATTCTAATCATCTAGATTTCAACAAAAATAATAGTTTTCCTACTGAGAACATCAAATCAATATTCATTATTGGCAGTTTATCAAATAATGGCAATGAAAGTTGTGACAACATTTGTAGAAAGGAACATTTTATCTCTTATGTGTCTTGTTTTGAACAGTTTAAAGCAAAATATGACTTACCAAAAATATTTATGAGAGAAGATAAATAATTATTAGATAAAAATTATATGGAAAATATTTTATAAATAGTAGTTAAAATGATGAAAAAAATAATACAATAAGTATTATGAATTCACCTTTTCATTATGGTTGTATTCATTATTACCAATTTTCCTTGTTTTAATTATATCAGTTGCAGGATCATACAAAATAATCCACCTATATAAGAAAATATTTTTTTTTGGGAATAATAGTAAAAATATATAAATTAAACAAAAATATGAAACACTGCATTAATTATAAGGACTATGATTTTACAGTGAAAATCAAGATTGCCATTGGGATTGTGTAATGGGGAAAAAATGAAGGACAATGATAAATTCCAAAACTATTGGGGTGAAATGGTTTGAAGTGATAAGAATTATGTGGATGTTTTGTTGTATAAATCCATGAAATATGGACAAACCACCCCAATTCGAACAAAATAATGCACCTGTTTATGAAAATAATTCTTATTTGAGTAGTACATAAATGAAATAAATCAAACATAAATACGAAATAATACATTCATTACATGAAAAATGATTTTACTATGAAAAAATAAATATTACCTATTTTATTGATCAATGGAAGCATCATTTCTCTTCCTGAAAATGAAGTGAAGGGAACTTGAAGTAAATTGATAAATACAACACTATAGAGGTGAAAAGGTTTTAAGGGAGTAGTATTGAAAATTTTTTATGTAGAAATTCATTAAATATATAAATAAATATTCTAAAATAATCAAACTATTGAAGGAATAATTAAATTTATATCAATGATTAATTATATATTTTTTTCCATAAAATTGAGAAAGAATATAATAAAGTTACCTTAACAACTTCCCAAATGATTTCCTTCATTAATGTTTGTTGTTTTGAGGGATTGGTAACATCATCATTTCTATAATACATTGTCTTATTGGGTAGTAAGAAATTTAATTTAGATTATGTTAATACCTTAGAAAACATATAATATTATGAGAAAAATATAATTAATTAAAAAATAGTTTTACCTTCTCATTGAACACTATTTATTTTTTAAATGATTTAGGGATTTTTTTCTTCTATCGAGAATCCAAATCCTAACTTTGTTGTCCTATCTAACATAAAAGACATTGTCAGCATTGGTAACAACATGAACTAACTGCGATCTCCCAATAAAAGGGTCATCCTCGATTGAATTTTAATATGAACCTACATTTTTTTGTTGTCATCGGTAGGATAATCATCCAATTATTTAATTCTAGATATGAGATATAAAATTATTTCACCTCTTGTTGTAACATAACAAATGGTTCACCTTTTCTCCTTCCACACTAAAATTCACCTTCCCAAATCTCATTTCATCAACATTCACTAAAATCATATTGTCAACCCATTTGAAATGAAAAATTGTCACTTGAAATGTTGTATAATCCAACTCATATATATGGTCAGAAATGAAAAAATTTGATATATTTTGATAAATTGGATTTCTATACATGGAAGCAGATGTCTGAATCAATTCTGCCACAACAATAACACCACTATTTTGTATTGTACTACATGCATTGTGTACTTAGTTATAGAACATATAAACATTGATTACAATACTAGTGTAAGAAATAACCTTTGAAATCAGTCCCCTATCAAGACATTGATGTTGTTTAGTAATTTATGTTTGATTTTTGGATAACTCATTAAAAATATTATCTTAGAATAACCCATTAAACTACTGATTATGTGTATTTTATTTCATCCCTCGATGGATTCAAATCACTAAGAATTTCTTTGTGGGCTTCAATTTATAGATCAACATCTTCACTATTATGTAAAATTTAAATTTTTTCTTGTCCTAGATCTATCAAGGTAATTGTAACAACATATCTTTCATAAATCCCTTAACTTATAAAGAATCCACTATGACAAGACTTTTGTAGACCAATGTTGTCAACATATGATAGGTAATCGGTACATAATTCTATATCTTCTTTATAAAACATTATGGATGACATAAATTATTGACATACCCATTAAATATTTTCATATGAAATTTGATGTGGTGCATCCATATATAATGGGAAGGATCACATAGTTGAACCTATCTAACCAACTGAGCTATCAGGTGGACCATTATATCAAATAATGCTGGTGGGAAGAAAATATCGGATTCACACAATATGATGGAAACCTCCTTATTCATGATTGGAAACATCATCTGGTCTATAAAGTTACTACATATGGTTTTGAAAATGAAGATGAATCTAGTTAATTTATGCCATAAATTTTGAGGTAGAATGTAACAGAAAGCCACATGCATCAAATTTTGCCTCAAAACATGATAGTCATTTGATTTTAGTCCTTGTAACTTCAAATTATTATTGAAACAACATTCTTTATATTTAATGAATACCCCTATCAAACTAATACACTTTTAAGGAAAAGACAAAATTTGAATTTTTATTGTCTGGATAGAGTGTAAGCTGTTGGAGGGGGAATAATCCACCCTTTAAACTTACCTAGTGCCAACTCTTCCCTTATCCCCATGTAAATCATGTCCAACCTAGTATTGATTCCATATTTCATTTTTCTGGTAGCATTTTTTAATGTGCCTATAACACTACAAAATACATTTTTTCATTATGCATGACATCAAAAAAATATCTGATATACAAACAATTCTAATATAGTAATTCAAATAAAATTTATCTCTTCTTCCAACCTTATTTTGTATGGTTTTTTGTAAATGGTTTACTGAAAAAAACTGTATATATATATTACATTATCGAATAGTCAATCAACAATTATTGGAGATGGTGTGGTACCTCTTTCAATATTCTATTAGAATGATGTCATCCAGGATTGGTATTTATATCTCCAAGGAAAAAAAATTGATCTCCTAAAAATATAGTCTTCGAGGAATGTTTCAACCAAACTAACTATGGTCATATTTCAAAAATGACACACAAAAAAATTCCTTTAATTAAATATCTTGATAAATATTCATAAGAAGGTATGTCAATTATCATCCCACACAACTTTTCCCTCAATGTGAATTATTCTCCTCTATGAGCATCATACATTGTAACACATGTATCACACATCTATTTTAAATCCTCGGTCAATGGATCCAATTATAAATCAATATCATTACTGGGTTTCTATAGTCCATGTATAAGAAGATACAACATATTGTATTTGCACTTCATGCATAACGATGAAGAAAAGTTATAATTTAGCATCATAATGGGTCATTTACTGTGAGTACTAATCTATTTAACAAAAGTAATTATTACATCTCTAGATAACTCAAAATGAATGTTTCTTGGATCATTTCCAAATTCAGGATACTCATAATCACTTTCCATCCACTAAGGAGAATCTTCTAGATGATGTAGGTTCCAATATTTAATTTTTTATTTTCATGAAATCCCAATTGTCACATAGTTTCTTGAAATCCATATCTTCTACTAAACTATGGAATGATAGGAAAGTTCCATATAGATTAAGAATGGCTTGATTCATTTTTTCAGTGTCGATCCATTCCACACATAGGGTCTTTTATTAGTGATTCTTGGTCATTGTGAAATAATATGAAATCATTTAGGCAGGCATGTATTTTTTAGAGATAATTACCATTCAAAGTAGCATATAATTAGCATCATATGTTCTATTTGGTAGTTCACTTTCTACTGGTATCATATCATCCCGGAGACCAAGTAGTTCTATAATGCACGTGTTACTCCATCTGCTATCAGCTTTTAGATTAAAAAAATTCAATACCGATGAAAATGTGGTTTATTTATTACAACTGATATGCAATGGTCTTTAGAACAACTATTTATCTTCTCAAATTACATTGTACAATCACAAACTTAATGTTCAATTTTTTGTTTTCATTTCATTCATTTGATCTCCATCATCATTTACACTAGTATTCATATAAAATGATTCATTAACCATAGTATCATCCCAATCAGTGTGCACGTTCCATTTTTCACATGTTTTGTCTAAAATTAATAGATCTCATCTATTATATGACAAATCAAATGTTCTTCCAACTCTTTCAGACTAATTTTTCTTGAATAATAACAACGTAAACATAGACCAAGGATTTGATAAGGGTCACATGCATGATATATTACAATATTGATGAACTCCTTAACTGCATATTAATACACTTTTGTCAAATGATTAGTGTGCATCCATTTTAGATTCATATCCATCTGATTCGGTTCGTAAAATAATCATTTTTTACAATAAATAAATAAATAGACATAATATTTTCATTATCAATGATTATAGTTATAGTTATTTCTAATAAGGGAATACTAATATTTTATTATTTCGAAGTATTTTAGTATGCTTAGAAGAAAATCGGTAATTTAATTTAAGACAAGAAATACTCCACTATGTTAGTTGTTATCCACTAAATTCATCCAAGGGTGAAAGTGATAGAAAAAATTCAACTTTATGAGCTCATATTTTGAACAGTTATCATTTAATTTTGATGTTTGGAACTCGTCCTATGTCTCTTATAGATATCCACCTATGTTTCTGGAAATTCATAATATAGTATTCATCCATATGAGGACTACTTAATAAAGTAGTATAACTAAAGAAATGATATGGGGATGAATCGCAATCCACAATTTGGAATAATAATTGTTCGGGAGATGAAATTGATGAGGATGATAGTTGTACACCATTGTATTCTCTACAATGGGTAATGCCACCCATTTGTGTGAATTACCTTGAGGGTAAATATATATTCCTACGGTTGTAACGAAATGACAATGTTAAATAATGATATGTTTTTAGATGGATTAAAGTAATACAAAAACAGTGTGTATTATATATGTGATGAAATAAATGAAGTGATTTTTAATAAGTACTAATGAGTGGGTTATCATTTCAAATATGGCTATATTTTTACAATGGTGTAGTAAACTAGAAAAACTATTTTATATTTGGGTTGGTAAAAATTTATTGTAATTATTATTGAAAGAGGTGATTGATTTTTTGAGGTGATAAATTGATCACATTATATAGTGTGATAGTTAAATACAGACTTAAAAAGGGTTGGTTGAGATGTATTTATAATGAAAGATAAAATCGATAGATATTTTTCACTAATTAGAATGGGGGGCAGTTAATAATTAAAGTATGACAAAAAATAAAAGGAAATTAATGTTTAATTTAGTATCATATGGGAAATCACACGAGGCTGAGGTAGAATCAAAACAATATGTTGATGGTGAAGAAAATGAAGAAGTATTATCTACTATAGGAATTACAAGAAAATATGAAATTAATGAATAAAATTTCATTGGTGATCAGATAGTTTTTGTGGAAACAAGAGTATGAATCTACAAAAACATAATTTTTTCCCAATTATATCCTAAATCATTTGTAGATTCTAACATAGATAATTATAAGATCTAATATATGCATGAGAATAAAAATCCGAATAAGAATAATATGACATAGGAAATTATTCAAAGGGTGGAAGAAAAAAATGTTATCAGAACCAAGTGGTTGTTCTATAAGAAACTACTTGACTATGGAAAAGTGGATCAAAATAAATAATTTATAACATTAAAGGGTAATTCCTAGATGAAAGGAATTTATATTTATAATTAATTTACTCCTATAGCCAAGTTAGAATCTATTAGATTTTTTCCCTATTTTAGTGAAAATGTAGTTAAAATTATACCAAATTTATATCAAATTTATTTTCTTAAATGGAGTTATTAAGGGGGAAGTATAAATTGGGAAACATGGTGGGATTATTGTGGATTAAAATTAGAGATTTTTGTGTTGGTTAAAGAAATTTTTGTATAAGGTAAGGAAATCAGTAATGACCGAGTATATAAGGTTGGATCAATACCTAAGAAAGATTTGTTTTTAGTGGGGTAGAGTTGATCACAACCTCTACATAAATAATTAGAATGATCAAAGGACTTTGGTACTCATATATGTCAGGGACATAATATTTGAGGATTGTAAAAAACACAATTTAATTTTTATGGCTCTTTTCAGGTATGATATCAATATATCTTGGATTGTAGTTTTATACATTTTTATCAAATTATAGGGGAATCAAAGAAATCATATCTCATTAATATCTCAATGAAAATATGAAAAAGTGGTTCTCGAGTGATTTTAAATGGAATATTCCTAACCAATGACAACATTGACCGCTATATGGGAGAATTTTTTGGAATTTCACAATTGAAAAGAGGAAGATGTCCTGGAATATAGGTATTAAGATCCTATTATACCTCCCAAAAACATGACCCAATATTGGGGTTGATATATTTCTTATCACAAAATACCAATATTTTCCCAAGGAGATCCACATGATATCGAGGAATATGATACATCAATATATCAAAAAACTAATGAATTTTGTGTTGTTTTATTATAAAATAATGCAACTCGAGTTGTTGGGATACATGGATGTGGTCTGAGAAGGTTAATTGGATAACTGAGGAAATGTAATGATATAAAAAAACCTAGATTTAGTTCAAGAAGTGGTTTCATTTGACCCTTGAATCATTCGAACCTTGGATTCAATCATTTGGATAGTTGGATCCTTAATTTTATCCAAGATTCAAGCATGGAATCGAAATTCAGGAGTGCTAACAATAAGTTTTGTTAATTGAGAGATTCAAATATCACGATGTAGATGTTGTGATCAACTCTACCCTGGGAAAAAATATTTATATGTTAAACATATTCATTATTTAAATTTTTTTATTATAATTTTATAATTATTTTAATATAAATTTTTTTATTTATAAATATATAAATACTTTTCAAAAAATATATATTGATATCATTAAATATATTTATATAATTATATTTATATATAATAAATATATATCAATATAATTATATTAAATATATCCACTATTGAAATATATATAATTATATAAACACTTTTTAAAAAATTATCATTTATTTTTTTATAATTATAAATGTATCATTATAGTAAATATAAATTTATAAATATTATTATTAATAATAATTTTTTTCCAAATATATTTTTAGCATCATTAATGAATATTTAATATTATGTGTATGAATGTTAACAATGACTGAAATGGAATAATTAAAAATTAGTACACATTAATAGTATTGAAAAAATGGATAAGTTTTATTAATTAAATATAAATTATTTGAATAATATATATATATATATATATATATTGAAATAAATATGAATAAATTTTGAAAATATTAAAACATAATAAATAGATATATATAAAATAAATAATAGAAATTGATTAAATTCCCAAAAAGGCAAAAAAAAACATATTAAAAATTAATAAATAATACCTAAATTTCATAATATTAAAGATAAATATATAAAATTTAACAGTTCAAGACATAATATATTAAATGTTTCGTGTTATAATGAAATTATAAATTACATACTACAATTTGAAAAAAAATTACATAAATATTATAAGTGTTTCTATATAATATTTCATTAATTGCAAAAATCATTATGTGTGACCATTGTATATAAATATTCATTATGTATCTATATGCGGAAAAAATATAAAATAGATTTTATCTATGTCAAATTAAAAAATAAAATGACATACAATTATGTCCATTACTCAATGTAATTAGTCAGTATTTTTAATTGATATTAATTTTTAATTATAAACCATTTTCACTAAATATATTACTATTTAACGTATAGAATAAATATTTTTAATTAAATATATCATATTTTCATTAATTCATATATATCTCTATATTTAATCTATAATACTTTTTTACATTATCAATAATTATTTAATTAATAAATATTTAATATTTTTCTCAATTTACACATATTTAATTCTTATTTAGTTAATTTTAATTTTAAAAATATCTATATATTTAATATATACTATTTATTAAAATTTAAAATTTATATATAGTATAATCAATTTATTCAATAATTATTTAATTAATAGATTTTTTAATATTTTTTTATAAACTCAATTTTGTTTTTTGTTTTTTAAAGTATTTCATTTTTCCAGACCTTTATCATAGCTAAAGAATGGATTGTAAAGGATCCATTTGTGGATGATAAAAAAGCACTGATAAAGGGTACCCTTTATCAGTGAAAAAAAGATCTTATATTCATCACTTTATAACTATATAAAATGTAATTAATGATTATTAAAAATTCATGAATTTATTTTTATAATAATTTTTATCAAAGTTGTTATAGGTTAATTTTAACCAAGAGACCTTTTCATTAAATAGTTATGTAAGAATAATGATTGAATATCATGTATCACTATCATGGTATAGTTAATTGCTATTACTAAAGCTTATAAATCCATTTAATGATGAAACAAAAAAATCAAGAAATTGGTAATGAGTTATTTAATTCTAAAATGGTTAAATGTGATAACATGATTATTATTACTATTATCATTCTAAAATGAAATACATAGTCATTAATTATCACTATATCAAATAATATAATAATAAAGGGATAGTGAAATTGAAGTAAGTATTATGTGAAGATCAAATTTTGGAAAAAATGAAAATTTACAATCCAATTAGTGTTTTGAGAAGAATTACTCTACTCATAGTGTTATACCATCTCTATCTACATGATTGAATATATAAGATCCCCACACAAAAATGGTTTCTATGTCTATATAATTGAACACAACATAATTTTGTTTCCATTCCACAATTTCATAAAAAAAGTTGTATAAATAAACATTTAGTTTATTAAATTTTTTGTTTTTGTTAACTAATTATTTTAAGAGTTATGAATTTCTCAAAATATCTTATAGAATTTCCACATGGATTTTTTGATAAAGGGGGAGATGTAACTCATATTGGTAGGGCAGAAATGCACAAGATAATTTACTCTAGTGATTTCTAACACAAAGAATGATATGGATTAGGGGAGAGTACATTAATTATTATATTACGAGGAAGAATTTTTTTAATATTATAAGAGGTTATTCTAAAATAGTTCTTGAAATTCTTATGGTCAAATTTTGGGTGAGCTTTCCTAAAAGATAATGAGGAAAATAAAGTGGTTTTTCAAATTCTCTATTTATATAACTCAGGATTCTCACATTTATAATGAATCATGTGGGAATATAGTAAAATATTTTTGGATAATTAAATTCACAATAAATGTAACACCTCAAGCTTCCACGGTACTCTCTTCTTTGAATAATACAGTAGCGTGTGTTGTAGGAAATTTCGAGTTCTAACACATCACGACCAATCAAAGTAGCCGTTATGAATATTAATACCCATTTTTTGAAATATTATAAATTTTATCGTTCAAAATGGACTTCATTTTTGGATTCAGAATATCAAAATTAGCTTAGGGTTAATTTTTGTTATTTTTCTGAAATTTTTTAATTTTTGATGAATAGTGAAAAACACTGAGTTATAGTTTAAAACCAAATTTTTTATTTAAAGAATTTTTTATTTTATTTAAATTTATTTTAGGTCAAAATATATACATAATACCTATATAAGTTCAATTTAATTTATTAGAGTCAGTTTATAAGAATTTTAGATACATAAAAATTTTGATGAACTTTTCACCGTCTTTTACTCACCTCCTAGTGAAATTTGCAAATTCACATAAAACATAATTTTACCTCTTATGTGAGTGGAATTTAAAAAATTAGAGATACATGGTTGATATCAGTAAGTAAAATGTGGTTGAATAAGATGAAAATAATTTTTGGTGAATAGTATCTTTTTATTTTTATTTACCAGGGTTAAAGAAAATTGGGAAATTAAGGGTAAAAATGATATTGTTATTACCCTAAAACATGACCTAATTCTATTTGATAAGTACAGTTCGACCAAAAAACCTTAGTAATAAAATATGAACCTTTTTGGTCCACTTGGATTAGATTAGGACATTTATTATTATTTATTTCAAAGAAGTGTTAAAAGAGTTAAATTCAATGTTTAATAACTAAAACATTTTTAATATAAGGTTATGCATAAGATACATTAGACTATAAATATTAATTAGAAAGTTAAATTGATTTCCTACATAATGGTATTTTATTTATAATTTTTAGACATTAAATAATTTAATTTATTTATGACACAATGATGACACAATAATTACCTAATTAATGAAATAATAAAATAATTGAAATTATAAATATAAAAATGATTTTAATTTGAAACTTTTTATGAATTAAAATAATTTTCTAGGTTAATAAGACAAATTATTATTGTTTATATGAATTTTGTTTGAAGTAATAATGTTGTTATGAATTTAGAAAAAAGAAAATACCAAATAGTCTAAAAATTGACATAAAAGATTTTTTAAAACAAATATTATATTATTAAGGGATATTTTATTCCTAAAAATCTATGGTTCTGCAAAAAGACTTATATAATGATATCTGTATCATTAATGAACCACTTGTGGGTGTCTTTGAAGTATATAGTATGTTTATTAACTATATAATATAAAAGTATAAAGAGACATGGTAAATGTCAAACTATTTAACAAAGAGTTAAATCTAAAATACAAAGTTAATATATTGACCCAAACCCATCTAAAACCTATTGGTTGAGTGGTTTTAGACCCATAACCACATTATCCTTTAAATAATTCCTTTTGTTGCCATTAGAAATCAGAAATTATTTTATTATAAAATAATATTTCTAGCTTTTCCTAAGGTTCCCCTCACCCCTCTTATAAAAAGGGCACCCCTCTTCTCACTAATTCACACCTTCAAAGCCATTTTGATCGGCCAACCTCCACCTAAATACCCTATAAACTTTCCTCCTTTATTCCTATAGGCCTTCCTTTAGTCATAAAGCCAACCTATGGATCCCTTTTGATGAAATCAAAAGGAAGAATCCGAAGAAGAGGTAAATAACTCACCACCTCTTTCAACTTCCTTTATTTTTCCACTTCCTTGTTCTTTGTTGTTTCCATTATAAAATAATAAATCCACTATCTTCTATATACTATGATGTTATTATAAATATGGTACAACCAAATTAATTATTCTATCCATCCTTTGAATAACATGTCACTATACGTGCATACGTACTACTTACCGTCTCCAAGTCGTGGTGTAATTCTTATTCAATACATTATTATTTGGAAGGGTATAATAATGATTTTTAATTGATGAAAATAATAAATATAACATGATAATGATTCTTTATATATGATATAACATCCAATTATATATTATTTTAATATCAAAAGAATGATATTTTCGCTCGTGCGTACGTACGGATTACCGTCTCCACGAATGCGATGAGATTCATTCCCCACTGTATCCATTCAAGAGTAATTTTCATTAGATGATTAAAAATAATGTTTAATGACTCGATATCATTCTTTATACGAATAAGATACATCTCATCCATAAAAAATATGACTTACATAATAGTGAATAGAAAGGAAAATGAATCTGTTAACACCCGAAACAATGATAATACTAAAATATTTTTAACAAAGCAACGTTAAAATATCAAATATGATATCATATTAATGTATATGATTCTTTTATAATTTAATAACAATTATTTCACCATTATACAGGAGGTTAACATACCCTCAACCAAGGAAAAGTATAAGGTAAGGGTTAATTTCACAATCTCTTCATTATCTGAGGTTGTTTATATGTAATTATCTACAGGGACCTCTTTATCATCCACATCCATGTTTCTTAAAAATGTATTTCAAAAAATTATTAAAATTTTATAGACTATGGGTTAAAGTAATTTATACCCTTGTTTGAAATTTTATAATACGTTTATGAAGGAATCTTTCTGTCGATTTCCAAACAATGTTCTTTTTAACCTTTTCAACAAAATTAAGGTATGAATGTATTTTCATAACTTATACGGTGGGTGCGGATATTTTCTGCCATTATAAAATCATCTAATATTCCCTTACAATCCAATAATAATAGTTTCAAATTAAATGTTTTTTTATAATTATGTGACATTTAAATGATTTAAAAAAAGAGATATTTCACTCAAATAGTTTTGATTTCATCTATGTCAACATCCTTTGATGGATTTTAAGTTTTTTTGAAGTTGATTTATGATGATAAAAAACTTCTATATAGTATTTAAGGTTTTTTGATATGTTTGAATGTGGATGTGTTATTTTTATACCATTCATGGTTTTTTTGGATAAATTATTAACATTTCGTATGCTAGTTTTAATACAAATGTTTATGTTATGTTTAAACCTGTTCATATGAGGAATTAATTGGACTTAGTAAGTGATGGGTGGAGCCCGATATATCTCCTTGATGCATCGGTAGGTCTCATGAGACAAGCTAGTGTCCTGGAACAAGGCCTTGAAAAAATCTTATTTGTAGTCTTGGAACAAGGCCTTGACTATGTGGTTATGACAGTCTGGTATTATGCATTCCATCATTATGAAAGTGGTTATTGATATTACATGTTATTATTCGACTAATAGAATATCCATGTGAATAAGTAAATGGATTTATTTCATTTTATTTTTTCTATATTATGCTGAAGTTCATGTTTAAAAGGCTTTTGTTTTAGTTATACATTGCATTAAATGTTTATGCTTATTTATGAAAGTTTTTTCTATATTGTTATCCTTATTGAGCATCTTATCTCACCCCTTTCTATGATTTATTTTTCCTAGGATGTGAAGGATTATTTTATGACTGAACTATAGGTATAGTCTGAGGGTATATGAGTGTGGAATATGAAGACTATTTTGTTTTATTTTTTCACTTTATCATGTAATGTAAGACTGATGAATATATATAGTGTTTTTAAGGCTACTAAAATAATCGGTATTTCGAGACTTGATCTTTTTTTAGCATGACAATATTATATAATAATGCACCAACTCTGGGTAACTGGGATCAAGGTGTTATAGTTAGTATCAGAGGGATGTTTATTAAAAACCTTTGAAACTATATTTAGATAAACTATAATTAGAGCACATATCCCTAAGATAGACTTTGATGATTAGTATATAATAACTTCTTAGAATCATGGAATTATAGTGATTTTTGTGAGTTTTTGATCAATACATCCCTATATGGATATGATCAGGTAGAGGCAGCTCTGGAAAAGATGTAACTAGGAGTGAAAACTACAACAATGAGTTTCAAGCATGACCCAGGGTATCCTGGTACACAACAATGGGCCTTGCTGCACTCTTGGTTACGACACTCCTGGGGGATATGCTTTGGATAATTATCATTTTCTTTAAAAACCATTATGAAGGGTTTATGAGTATATACTTTATCAAAGAAAACATTTTTTATGATTATGGATTATATCCATAAACTGTTCAATTTATGTTAAGTATTATACATGTTTTAAATTATGTATTTCGATTCATAAACTAATCTAGTTTATGCCATTTCTTAGAAATGTCTCATAGTGGTAGGAATGGAAACCATATAAAAGCATGAAATCCATGTAGAGATTTCCCTCCTGCTCAAGATAATTATAGTGGAGCTGGTGATACAACAGGTGTTGATCAACTTATCACCATAATGGGATAACTCACTCAGGTAATGAATCATAACCTTACCCGTATGGAGCACCCTGATCCACAATGTAGAGAATAAATGTAAGATCACTTCATGAGGCAATAACCACCAACATTTAATTTGAGTAAAAATCCATTAGTAGCTGAGTAATGGATAAATTCCTTAGAGAAAATATTACATGCCTTGGGGAGTAGTGAAAGTGAAAAATTTATCATGGATGTTCACCGCCTCACTGGAGATGCTGATCAATGGTGTTCATTGATTCAAAACAAAAAAGAATATGATGAAGTATAAAATATGGAACGGATTGAGTTTAAAGATATTTTCTTAGAAAAATACTTCCCTTGTGACCATCGAGTAGTTATGTAAAGGCAATTCTTGAGTCTGAGGAAAAAGGAGGATGAGAATGTCGCAAAGTATGGGGCTAACATTACAAGGTATGTGAGGTTTGCTGCAGATTATATACATAACCTAAGAAGTAAGATTGATCGTTTCTTTGATGGGTTAAAACCATTTCTCCATCAAACATTAGTCTCACAATCCTTCTCGTCATATAAAGATATTGTCTCATGCACTATCAAGGTAGAAAAACAATTCTCTATGTCTTACGACATTAAGGAAAAGCAAGAGAAGAAGAGATTTGCTGATCACTTTGGAAATGGAAATAAGGGGAATAAGGGAAATGTTGAATATCCGTCCTGTAGTAAATCTGGGAAGAAACACTCTGGTACTTGCTTGAAGGGAATGAGAGTCTGTTATAAGTGTGGTGAAAAAGGCCACGTAGATCGTGAGTTAAAAGGGAAGAAAGAAACTACCGATGTTCAATGATACAATTGCAGGGAGATGGGACATTATGGAAATAAATGTCCTATGTTTCAGAGGAACTTACCATAGAAAAGGCCAAGGGATCAAGGCCAAGATTTTGATATCATTACAGTTGAGGTAGAAGCTCAAAAATACGTGGTGGAAGGTAATTTAATGGTTTCCTCATGTTTAGAAAATGCATTATTTGATTATTGATCATTGCATTGTTTCATATCTTCCCAGTTTTCTATGAAAGTTAGATATTTCCAATTTGACATAACAAGGGATTTGTCAGTTAAAACTCCTAAGGGAAGTATCATTGCAACAATTTTTTGTGAATCAATCCCCATTAGAGAACATAAATGTTCTTTATCTGCTGATCTCGTCTTCTTACCCATGATTGAATTTGATATAATCCTTAATATAGATTAGATTTCAGACCATGATGCGAAAATTTATTTTAAGAAGAAGGAGGTTACGATTTTTGATGATGATGATAAAGAAAACCTTATCATTAGAGTAGACTTTTCACCACCTGATTATCATCTAGATTCACCCCCAGTAGCTCAACTAAATTCAATTATTGGGGAGGAAGAGAATAAAATAACTATGGGTGAAGAAATGAATTTTCAAATTGAGGATGTAACTATTGTGAAATAATATGTCAATGTGTTTCCAAAATATTTACCTAGACATCCTCCAGAATGAGAAATTGAGTTTTCGATTGACTTAATTCCTGGTTCAAGGCCCATATCGAATACCTATTATAGAATGGAAACTATGGAATTAGTGGAACTAAAGAAACAACTATTTTAATTGAGTAATAAAGGATTTATTCGACCTAGTGTTTCTCCATGGGGAGCCCCTGTCATTTTTGTTAAGAAAAAGATAGATCTATGAGGTTGTGCATTGATTACATGGAGATCAATGATATAAATATAAAGAACAAGTATCCCTTACCTCACATTAATTAATTATTCGACCAACTTCATAGAGCACATTAAATTACAAAGATTGACCTTCGATCTGGATATCATCAGTTGTGTGTGAAGAAGAATGACATTCCGAAGACATCATTTCAAACTAGGTATGGGCATTACGAGTTTACAGTAATACCTTTTGGATTGACTAATGCACCCTCTGTCATCATGTATCTAATGAATAGAGTTCTCAAGGAATATCTTGACGACTTTGTAGTGGTATTTATTGATGATATCTTGTTATACTCTAAAAGATATGAAGATCATGAAAATAACTTGCGCATTATCCTGAAGACTCCTAGAAGACATGACTTATATGGGTAGTTTAGCAAGTGTGAATTCTGGATTTAAGAGATTTTTTTCTTGGCCATATTTTCTCAAAGGATGGAATCTCCATTGATACGTCAAATAATAAGGCAATCCAAGAATGTCCATCACCGACATGTATAACTGAGGTATGCATTTTTATTAGTTTAGCAGGTTATTATCGATGTTTCATCTAGAATTTTTTCGGGTTGGCTAACCCATTAACAAAGCTCACACGTAAAGGGGTTAAATTTGTTTGGACAAAATAGTGTGAAGAATGTTTTTAATAACTAAAGAGAATATTATTCAATGCTCATATATTGACTCTACTATCGGGGAATTATGGGTTCGTTATTTATAATGATGCATTGAAGGAAGGACTCAGTTGTGTCTTTATGCAGAATGATAGGGTTATTTCCTATGCATCATGATAGCTAAAAGATCATGAGAAAAACTATCCTACTCATGATCTTGAGTTAGTAGATATAATTTTTTCTTTGATGATTTGGAAACACTATCTCTATGTTGAAAAATGTGAGATTTATTCTGATCACAATAGTTTGAAGTATATTTTCTCACAGAAAGAACTCAACATGAGGCAATGGAGAAGGCTTGAACTACTCAAGGATTATGATTTCATGATACACTACCACTCAGGGAAGGAAAATAAGATGAGAGATGCTTTGAGTAGAAAGGATCATGGAGTTCTGAACAATATGAGAGTTGAAAGGGGTCATATTTTCATTGATCTAGTAAAGATGGATATGGGAATAACCATGGAAGGTGATATATCAATGCTTTTTCAAATGGTTGCCAAACGATATTATCTAGAAAGGATAAAGAGTTCTCTGACTGATGATGAAGAGTTTCAATAGAATATTAAAGCTTTGAATGATGGGAGATTGAGTGACTTTGTTTATAAAGAAGGAATTTTGAAATTTGGGAAGAGACTTTGTTTTCCTTGAATACCTGATCTAAAAAGAGAATTGTTAGATGATTCTCATAGTTCCAATTTCTCTATACACCCTGGGAGGACCAAAATGTATAGAGATTTAAAGGAACATTTTTGGTGGGACAACATAAAGAGGGAGATTTATGATTTTGTGTCAAGATGTATGGTTTGTCAACAAGTGAAAGCTGGAAGGCAATAGCCTGGAGGAGTCTTGAAACATCTCCCCATACCGAAGTGGAAATGGGATAATATTACGATGGAAGTTTTCATAGGACTACCAAAGACCCATTGAAGGAACAATGAAATATGGGTCATTGTTGATCGTCTTACCATGTCAGCACATTTTCTTTCTATAAGAGAAGATTTACCACTAGAACATCTAACAAGATTATATATTAATGATTTAGTGAGACTTCATGGAGTACCCATATCGATTGTTTCTGATCGTGATCCATGTTTTACATCAAGATTATGGAATATCCTTTAGAAATCCCGGGATACTGAGTTCGTTTGAGCACTACTTACCACCCCCAAACTGATGTACAATCAGAATGGACTATTCAATCCTTATAATACATGTTGAGATCATGATCACTTGACTTTCAAGGTATGTGGGATCAATATTTAACTCTGGTAGAATTTTCTTACAACAATACCTTCCATTCAAGTATTCAGATAACACCATATGAAGCGTTATATGGAAAGAGATGTCGCACACCAACCTGTTGGGATGATATTGGTGAAAGAAGACTCATATGACCAGAACTTATGGAGGAAACGATAGAAAAGGTGAAGGTAATAAAAACCCACATCAAAGCAGCTCAAAGTAGGATATCGGGATTTATTGAATGTATCTCCATGGAAGGGTGTTATAAATTTCGGTAAGAAGAGAAAATTGTGTCCCAGGTACGTCATACCTTTCGAAATTCTAGAATGAATTGGGGATGTAGCTTACCATTTGGCAATGCCGCCAAGTCTCTCCAAAGTTCATGATGTGTTCCATGTATCACTGTTGAGAAAATACATGCCTGACCCAACGCATGTACTCACCTATGAGGAATTAGAACTGGAACCCGATCTGTCTTATTTCGAAGAGCATGTCAAGATTCTTGATACAAGAGAACAAGTGCTGAGAAACCAGACTACTCATCTGGTAAAATTTCTACGGAGAAACCCTAAGATGGAAGAGGCAACATGGGAACCCGAGCAACTTATGATGAAGAACCACCCGAGTCTTTTCATGTGGTAGTATTATAGAAATTTCAAGGATGAAATTATTTGAAGGAGGGAGAATTTAATACCATAAGCTTCCACGTTATCCTTCTCTTTGAATAATACAGTAGTGTGTGTTGTACGCAACTTCGAGTTATAACACACTGCGACCAATAAATGTAGCCGTTATGAATAGTAACACCCACTTTTTGAAATTTTATAAATTTTATCCTTCAAAATGGACTTCATTTTTTGATTCTAAATATCGAAATTAGCTTAGGGTGAAATTTTCGTATTTTTCTGAAAACTTTCAATTTATGATGAATAGTGAAAAACACTGAGTTATAGTTTAAATATGAATTTTTTATTTAAATAATTTTTTGTTTTATTTAAATTTATTTTAAGTCAAAATAGATACATAATACCTATATAAGTTCAATGTAATTCATTGGAGTCAATTTATAATAATTTTAGATACATAAAATTTTTATTGAACTTTTCATCATCTTTTACTAACCTCCTAGGGAAATTTGCAAATTCACATAAAACATAATTTTAACTCTTAGGTGAGTGGAATTTAAAAAACTCATAGAGACATGGTTGATATTAGTAAGTAAAATGTGGTTCAATAAGATGAAAATAATTTTTGGTGAAAAATAATTTTTACTTTTATTTACCACGGTTAAAAGTAAATAGGGTAATTAAGGGTACAAATGATATTATTATTACCTTAACACATGTAATGATTCTATTGGATAAGTATATTTCGACCAAAAATAACCTTAGGAATAAAATATTAACCACTTTGGTCCACTTTTATTAGATTAAGACATTTATAGTTATTTAATTCAAAGAAGAGTTAAAAGAGTTAAAATCAAGGTTTAATAACTTAAACATTTTTTATATAATGTTATACATAAGATAAATTAGACTATAAATATTAATTATAAAGATAATACTATTTCCTACATAATGGTATTTTATTTATACTTTTTATAAATTAAATAATTTAATTTATTTATGACACAATGATGATTCATTAATTATCTAATTAATGAAATAATAAAATAATTGATTATATAGATATCCAAATTAATTTAATATTAGACTTATTATAAATTAAAATAATTTTCTAGGTTAATATGACATATTAGGATTGTTTAGATGAATTTTTTTATAAGTAATAATGATGTTATGAATTTATAAAAAAAACAAAATACACAATAGTGCCAAAATTGACATAAACGAGTTTTTATAACAAATATTATATTATTAATTGATATTCTCTTCCTAAAAATATAAGGTTCGTCCAAAGGACTTATATAATGATATTTGTATCATTAATTAACAACTTGGGGGTCTCTTGGAAGTATATAGGAAGTTTATTAACTATATAATATAAAAATACAAAAAGACATGGTAAATGTCAAACTATTTATCTAAGAGTTAAATCTAAAAGATAAAGTTAATATAGTGACACAAACCTGTCTAAAACCTATTTATTTAGTGGTTTTAAACCCATATACACCTTAGACTTTAACTAATCCCTTTTTGGTGCAATTATAATCCTAAAATAATTTTATTATAAAATAATATTTCTAGCTTTTCCTAAGGTTCCCCTCACCTCTCATATAAAAAGATTACTCCACCTTCTCACTAATTCACACCATCAAAGCCATCTGGATCGGCCAAAATCTTCCCAAATACCCTCCCAACTATCCTCCCATAATCCTATATTCCTTCCTTTAGTCATAAATCCACCTTAAGGTGCCGTTTTTATCAAATCTAAAGGAAGAGCCCGAAGAAGAGGTAAATATCTCACCACCTCTTCCAACATCCTTTCTTCTTCCACTTCATTTTTCTTTGTTGTTTCCATTATAAAATAATAACTCCAATATCTTCTATATACCATGATGTTATTATAAATATGTTACAACAAAATTCATTATTCTATCCATCCTTTAAATAACATGTCATGATACGTGCGTACGTACGGCTTACCACTCCACGTCGTGGTGTAATTGTTATTCAATACATTATTATTTGGATGGGTATAATAATGATTTGTAATTGATGTAAATAAAAAATATAACATGATAATTATTCTTTATATATGATATACTATCCAATTATATATTATTTTAATATCAAAATAATGATATTTTCGCTCGTGCGGACGTACGGATTACGGTCTCCACGAACGCGATGAGATTCATTCCCCAACGTACCCATTCAAGACTAATTTTAATTAGATGATTAAAAATAATGTTTAAAGACTTGATATCATTCTGTATATGAATAAGATAAATCTCATCCATAAAAAATATGACTCACATAACAAAGAATATAAAGTAAAACTAATTCGTTAACACCCGAAACAACGATAGTACTAAAATATTATTAACAAAACAATGTTAAATGATCATATATGATATTATATTAATGTATATGATTCTTTTATAATTTAATAACAATTTTTTCACCATTATACATGATGATAACCTACCCTAGACCAAGTAAAAGTACAAGGTAAGGGTTAATTTCACAATCTCTTCATTATCCGAGGTTGTTTATATGCAATTATCTACTAGGACCTCTTCGTCATCCACATCCATGTTTCTTAAAAATTTATTTCAAAACTTTATTACTATTTTATATACTATGGTTTAAATTCATTTATACCCATGATTTAATTTTTATAAGATGTTTATAAATGATTCTTTTCGTCATTTTCCAAACAAGGTTCTTTTTAACCTTTTTGACAAAATTAAGGCATGATTGTCTTTTTTGACTTATACGAAGGGTGCGGCTATTTTATGCCTTCATAAAATTGTCGAAACATCCCATACAAGCCTATAAGAATATTTTCAATGTAAATTTTTTCTTTTATAATTATGTGAATTTTAAATGATTTCAAAAAAAGATATATTTCTCTCAAATAGTTTTGATTTCAACTATGTAAACATCCTTTGATAGATTTTAAGCTTATTTGAAGTTGATTTATTATGATACAAAACTTTAATATAGTATTGAAGGTTTTGTGATATGTTTAACTATGGATGTGTTATTTTTATACCATTCATGGTTTATGGATAAAGTATTGACATTTTTTATGCTAGTTTTAATATGAATGTTTATGTTATGTTTAAACCTGTTCATATGAGGAATTCATTGGACTTAGTAAGTGATGGGTGGAGCCCTCTATAGCTCCTAGATGCATCGGTAGGTCTCATGACACAGACTAGTTTCTTGGCACAAGGCCTTGACAAAATATTATTTGTAGTCTTGGCATAAGGCCTTGACTATGTGGTTATGATAGTCTGGAATTATGCATTCTATCATTGTGAAAGTGGTTATTGATATTGCATGTGATTATTCGACTAGTATAATATCCATGTGAATAAGTAAATGGAATTATTTCATTTTATTTTATCCATATTACGCTGAATTTCAAGTTTAAAAGGCTTTTGTTTTTTTTATACATTGCCTTAAATGTTTATTCTTATTTATGAATGTTTCCGATATATTGTTATCCTTACTGAGCATCTGATCTCACCCCTTTCAATGTTTTGTTTTTTACAGGATGTGATGAAGTATTTTATGACAAACCTACATGGATAGTCTGAGGGGATATGAGTGTGGAAAATGGATACCATGTTGTCTTAGTTTTTCACTTTACCATGTAATGTAAGACTTATGAATGTATCTAGTGTTTCCAAGGATACTAAACTAATTATTCTTTCGAGACTTGATCATTTTTAATCATTCCAATGTTATGTAATAATGCAATGACTCTAGGTAACTGGGGTTGGGGCGTTATAGTTTATAACCATAAAAAATATTATTGCATTGACTTTGGTCAAAAGGAAATTTTCAAATAATCTCTTGTATCAGAAAATTTTACAATTATCATGTTTATATATTAAATAAAATTTTAAAACTAACCATATATGCGTTTCATTCAATATGAAACACATCATTTAGGGTAAGAAATTTTCAACATGTACACCTAAGTGGCATCTCTATTTTTTTAATGGATCAAAATTTAAAAATTATGGACAAAATTTTAATATTATTAAATCATAAATATGTTATAAATTTAATATCTACAAATTATTTATATCCGTTTGACTATCCATGTGGGTAGTTAAGGTAAAAAATAACATCTCTTCATGAATGTGGAAGTCCAAATGTACACACAAGTGATGTTATCATTTTATAATAGATGGATGGGTAAGAAGTTATGTACTATAAAAAGTATTAAGAATCATAATTATTTCATAAATGTCATGTATTTTCATTTCATCCATCATTGTAGCCACCATATTATACAGAAATAAAAAATGAAACACATCTATATATGGATGTGGTAATCTATACGTACACATGAGTGAACTCTTAATTTTACAATAGATGGAAAAAGAGAATTAAAATGGCTTTAAGATCAACAAAAAAATTCATCATATTGGGGAAAGTAGTTTTATTTTATCATATTGGTTATTCGTAGGTTTTAAAACGGTGGACGAATAGATCAATAAAAAATAAAATGGTTAAGACTTATACTAAATATTTTCTTATCCTCTATTAGTAGAAAATATTTCCTTTGAAGGAGTGGTTTATGGAGATTAAAGGGGTTTTGGGACATGGTAATGAAATTATAGAGGTTAATGTTATATATATTATTGAGTTAAAACAAAAAATGAGCTATGTTTTGAAAATTTTAAAGTGAGTCTTATTTTACTGGAAAAAAGCAATGGCATTTTAACAAACCTTCAAAGATTCTTTTAACAATTCTTCAAAGTTCATGGGTCATGAACGTGATTTTAAAAATTACAAGTTGAAAATACATGAACCATGAATTATAATGGAGATAATTTATTATAAAACTGAGTTAATATTATATTTTTATGAATTTAAATTATTTTAAATAATGGTTAAAAATTAAATATCATTTAAATTCATTTTCTAGATTGTTCACTTATATTGAGTTAAAAAAAATATAACTAATTAATTTGAATATATACACATTCACCACCACATATACATTCATACATTTCATGAAATTCATGTAACACTTTATCTCATTTAAATCATTTTACTTGTATTTCTTTCAAATAATTTATGTTATTTTTTTATTTCATTCACAAGGAGACGTCAGTTTTTCATACACAATAATCTTAGATATAACATATCAAAAAATTAAAAATAAACTAATATCATAGTATATTTTATTTTAATCAATTGTATCATATATATTCATTAATATATCAATTTTATCTCTATCCATATTATGACTATATAATAAGTGACAGTGACTGACATTTTATAAATATCTCTACTTCAAAAAATTTAAGGACTTTATTCAAAGGAATGTGGAACAAAAATTACTTATTTTAAAATATATTAAATTTTTGGTGGAAATTATTTAATTAAATGAAATTAATTCAATTGTTATATTTATTTTTTGAATTATATTATAGTTTTCAATCTCACTTTACCCAATTTAAGATTTAGTGTGGTGGTAAAAAAGTACCGCAGTTACCATTCAATTCGATAATAAATGAAATGGAAAATTTTACACAATTAGAATATTATTAATATAATATTTTTTTTTATGATATAATTTTTTGAATAAAAAAAATTAATTTTAAAATAAATGTGAAAAATGCCACGGAAAACATTTTTTATAAAAAATACCCATTTCAAACATAAAATGATTTTATACAAATTTCATGTATAATGTTGATTAATAGGTAAATAATTTGAATAAGTTTAACAAAATATATCATATTTTACTTTCAAACAAATCCAAAACAAAACAAATCAATGAAATTACATTGATTAAATAAATATACATGACATTTGTTTTAAAAATCGATATAATTCACTATTCACCTAAAATTAGCCTTTCTCAACAAATCACAAAAAATTATTTTAAGATAATTTTTCAAGATTATATAAAAATGATTTCCATTTTAGAGAATAAAATTTCAAATAGGGAAAACAATTAATCATAATATATGCAGACAAAATGAAATAAGAACCATTTTTACTGAAAAATTAATTTTGATGAAAAAAATGAATTCATATACATTCCATATAATTTAAAAAATGTCAAATGATTATTAAATTATTTTATTAAATATATTATCATAATATTTCACTGTATCCATTCATCTATACTGATTAATGTAATTTATTTTTTAAAAAATACTTTCAACAGATAAATCAGTTTTTGGAAAAATATCTCGATTAATATTATATGATCATATTTATAATTGAGTTGTTATTTACTAGAAATTAATTATTTCTTTTTATTAAGAAAAACATATAAAAATATAAATCATTATTGTTTTAATCTTAATTTTCTTTCTAATCCAATGGCTAGGTTACAATGGTAATATAATAATATTTTAATTGCACATTGAAGATCATTTTAAGATCGGTGCTCTGTTTAGGACACATAATTGGTTATAATTGTTTTTAACTAAAACCATGTGGTATAATAGTGGATGACACCCAAAAAAAATTTGGGGGTTTTCCTAAACATCTAGGATGGAGATGAAATGGATAGTTGACTTTTCCCCCATTCCTTATCTTCTAATGTATTTTGAGTAGGCGTATCACAACCAATAATATTTTAAATTATAAATTAATTCCTAAATGGGTTTTGATGTCTCTCTATTTTAAAATATCTTTATATGAGGCCTATAATGGATTTAGGTTCTAGAACATAGTAGTGTTTGGACTTGGTGGTTATAAAGTCCAATTATTGTACATTCATGGGTCATGATGGATTGATCTATAATATATTTTTATGATCTGTAGTGGCTTATGGGCATACAATGGGTTAATAATAAGATATGATTATGATTATATTTCATGTTTTACAGGATGTAGTGGTGCCTATAATATTATTTCATGGGATACATGATAAATTTTGGATGGGATGAGCACAAGATGTGAGTGATTGGGGTGTGGGGGTGCAAATGTATTGGGAAAGTGGAAATAGTGTACCCTTTATCTATAATTTTTAATATCATATTAATTAATTAAATGAATTAAGTGGTGTTAAATTCATGGAATATATGTGAATATTAAATACATTATTTTGTGACTAATGGGTTTCAATTGCTTATTCATTGTGATTTAGTCTAATATTTTCAAATTTATATAAGGGGATTTGAGGTGGATCCATCAGAGTTCAATTTTTATTCACACCATATATATATATAAACTATTTTATAGGTTCACATGATATAATTGATTATTGTACAGAATGTTACCAGTTTAGAGGAGTTTTTCAGTAGTTGTAGGAATTTATGGGGTTAATGGTCATTGTCGTATGTCATTTTTGGATTATATAGGTTTTATGAGTTATTATGAAATTAAATTCATATATTGGTATGGTTTATCATTAATTTTTGATATAATTTGGGTATGTTTTTTCTATATTATGTGTTCTCCATAAATTTATATTGAGGGTAATGCATCCCATATATGTGATTTTAATACCTTTTATTTTTTTTTTGCAACCCATTTCCTACTATAGGTGGGTCCATTATCTCTCATTCATAATTTCCAGTCATAGAGGGGTTCCATTGGATGGAGGGGATTATGAAATAGTTGTATCAAAGCTTATGTTGAGATATATGATAGAGATTAAAGATTTTTCTAATGATTATTTCACGGTTTGGTTTGACAATTATGTCATCTAAGACTATCATATGATGTAAACATGGCAGTACGGCTTTGATGTAGTATTTTAGGCCCCCCAATGATTTGATACCAAGATAACCATGTTTTATAAATTTACTAGCGAATGTGATGTTACTATTAGTGTATATATCAAGTAATGGGTCATACATGATATTTTTTCTCACCTATGATTAATTGGGTTGAAATTGGGAAATAGGATAAAAACTGAATTAACTAATTAAACATAAACAATCCATATATTGAGTGAGGAGTCCCTAATGTTTGTTCTTCTAAATAAATGGATCTTGGTCTAAGTCCCCATCGAGTTCACAATGAATATGTTTATGAGGGTGTACCAATGAATAATTATTGTGTGTATCTCTAATATATTGACAAATGGAAGAGGAAACATTGCGAGTTTTCAGACCAGATCATGTAGAAGTTTGAGGGATATGTTTCAGATTGGTAGATAAAGAATTATATTATAGGAGGTAGAGTAACTATTTAAATAAATTCATTCTTATAGGGATAATTGGATTTCAATTTCTATGTGTACATTGTATAGAGAAACATAGTATTGGTGAATCTTGTTCCTTGATGATTGGGGGGAGTTAGTAGGATTTTGGGAAAGGCTATGAGATATGCCTTAAGATGAGATTATATCTTAGAATGAAATGGTGGATTGACAGTGGGATATACTTTTACTCCACTAGGTTATTCCAGAGTTATTGTTTTAATATATTTTGATACCGTTGATTTTATTTATTATTCCTCAAACCCTCATTTTTCATCCCCATAAAGTGACTGAATTGAATCATATTTATTAATTGATTATTATCCTATCTTCTTGAATTATTGTAGTTTCTATCATTCCATCTATTAAAGCCACATATTGAATTCCATTATATATTTTTTTATACCACTCAAACCACTTTAAACCAAACTATACCAAAATTACCTTCATAGACTGTAAGAATAACACATTAATTGAGCCTGGTGATGAGGTAGATATGGTCCTGGGAATGGTTTTCAGAAACCATACTCATTTTACTCTATAACTATCTACCTTGTCTTAGTGTTGTGTTGATTTGGTCTAGGGGAGTGGTTTCCATTATCATATCCATTCTATATCTCCTCTCACAGGCATGTCTTGGTTGAAATTTGTTCTAGTATTGGTGTTTATGTGTTTATTACATTTTTTAATAAATATAATATTATCTTCATTCTGGTTCTATGGACCCAGATTAGATGTAAGTGGAAATTTTATTTTGATCATTTCATTATATTTTTATAACAATATATTGTCATTATTTTATAGTCAAAATTTCTCCTTATGATTATTTCAATTCTTCAGAAAATGACGTGATTTCGGAAATGTTTATTCTATATGATGCGAGTTAAATTATTTTGTGATGTTGTATGTACATTTGGAACTATTTTTTATGTTTCTTTTACTTTATGTTCTTGTATTATTTGATGGATTTCTATAGTACTAATTTTTTATGTTTTAGAATCAAAAATTATAATTAGTGGGGACACTTCATCCATAATGACATATTATTTTCCTTGGTGTGATTTAAATCCATCAGTGCAAGTCAATATTTTACAAGGATAAAATATAATTGTGTTGTGGATGGGTTCCCTTGGTTTATATGGTTTTGAAAGATCGATTAATGTCAACCTTGCTACTTATTTTTGTTGAGGAATCTAATATAGTGTCATCATTAAATACATTAAATTAATAACCTTCACAGATAAAATAATATAAATGGAATCATTGATCATATTATGGTTTTACATGGGTGTGTTCTAGGAAAATATTGATTTGTTGAGAAATTGGAAAATTTTAAAACTGGTTAATGTAGATTGTTTCAACTGTATTTTTTTATACCTATTATTTGTGGACTGAATTCAATATATTTTAAGTGGTTCATGATAATGTTATCATTTTTGAAAATATTTTTTATATTTTGGAAGGATATGCATCATTTTTGGAATGTTTTAAGATTCTTACAATTATGAAATTTATTAACATGAAAATAATAATGTTTTATTTATAGTGGTTGGTTGTTCATTAACATTTAATGGTGCCTAATAAATTAAATTGGATAGTTTGGTTATTAAAGGTTTTTGGAAAAAAAAATTAAGGTAACCCATTTTCGTGAATAAAATAAATAATTTATTTTATAAAACAAGGAATAACATTAAAAAAGATATAGAAGTACAAATTAGATGTATTTTGATAAATTGTTTTATGAAGAAATGGTTTAATGAAGAAAGGGTAACATAATTTAATTTATAAATTTCAAGCCTATTTTATTTTAAATGTGAATTCCAATAAAAAAATTCCATAGAAGAATATTTTATTATTTTATTATATTTCAATATGAAATTATATTTAAAGTATTAAACCATTCAGAAAAAGGATCTTAGAGTGAAATGTTAATAAGAAATCCAATAAAAATAATATTTATGTTTTAATCTCCTAATCGGGCATGAAATAATGAAATTTTTTAGTATATCTTCTAAGATTTATAGTAACTAGTTATGTATAAATTATATGATATGGTAAATTTTGATCACTATTTATGTTATTCCGGTATTATGATTTTAATTAGTATGAAATAATTATAACCTACAATTTTACTGACATATTATGAATGATATGTTATAAATAATATTAATTAAATATACAGCATTATTTATTCTGTAATTTTTGATTTAGTAATAAATTAAAATAATGGTAAGTGAATAATAAGAATATAATTTATAGAAAAAATTATGACGTGATAATTATAATAATGAGAATATTTTTATTTGAAAACATGCTTAAATAAAATTATTAAAGTTCCAAATATGATTATTTCTATTAAATGAATTCATATACATTTTTTCAAATCAGTGTAAAGTGATTATTTCCATGAATATTTATATTTTAATGTTTATATTGCTATAATTATTTATTTTTAGGCATTTTTGGTTTCATCTGTTATAGCATACTGTGTAACCCTATTGTGATTTTTCGGGTTCTAATTAGGAGTACTACTGGGTTCTATAAGGAATCCTTGAATGTTTGACCTTATGTGAAGTTATATTTATTTGTTGATGTAATGTTTTTCTAATATCTATTAGAAAATTGGATGGTTTCTCTCTTTCTTGGTGTTATTTTCACAACACTGCCATTTTTTAGAGGTATAACACTATAAAGATTAATTCTTATATTACTGGTGGATTATTAAATCATTTTTTCGTTTGTATGTGGTTTTTTCATTGAGAGTTATCTTCTGAGGTGGATGTTTGAACCCATATGTCCTAATTTGCTGGTTTTTTCTTAAATTAATAAAGATGTGAATTGATTCAGAGGTGTCTAATATATGGGTATGAGTTTTTTTGAATTCCACCATTTGTCTCTTTTTAGGGTGTTCAACAATTTAAGAGAGGGTTAATTTTTTTTGAGAAAAACTGGTTTTCAAAAGGATCATAATTTTTATAAAAGTAATCAATTTTGTTATATTGAGGTTTTCAAATTTTGATGTTCTAATACGATTTAGTTAATTTTAGAATCAATTTAACTTTTGAAATTATAAAAAAAATAATATTCTTCATTTTTCCTAATATTTTTAATGAAATTTTAAAAACATTCTAAAACTATTATACGCTTACATAGGCTCCCATCCATGTGTAATGCTATAGTTCTTTATCTTTAGATAAGCTATTGTATTCACCTACATAATGATATCATCCATGTTTAATTAATTGTGTAATGGTCAATCATTTTTTCACCAATTTCATAAGGTTAGGTTCTTCGCAAGGTTAGTTAATGTGTTTTCTATATAGATCACATAAGGGTAGTTCATATTTTTCTTATGAATGTAAGGGTAAACAAAGATTTGTTTCTATCAAATAGGGGTACAATAGAATTTCCTTTACCCATGTAAAGCTCTTTCACCATGTCAAGGTAACATTGTATTTAAAAATGATGTGTAAGGGTAAAAACCTAACCATTGTGTGAGTCATATCTCCCACATAAAGGTCATTTTGAACCAAGATATTTATTGGTAAAATAAATTACTCGTACATAGGACGTAAACCATACTGTATAGTATAATTTTAAATACAGAAAATCTGATTTTCCTCCAACTTGATTACTGATTTTTTTTTCATTTTTAATGAAAAAAATAACTAAAAATTAGGGTCTAAATATCTATCTATATGGGATTCAAGGAAAAAAATATATTCTTTAAATTCAGGAGTCCTTGGTGTGTTGTATGTGGGAATTAAATGAAAATATTTTTTAATAGGATTCTACTAGGAAACATACATATATTTTAATTTGAAAACACCAAAAATACACATCTTCTATCAAATTAAGATATTATATCTCACATACTAATAATTTCTTGGTCTCTTTCAAGTCTAGGGGATCAAAAGGCTTACCATTTGTGTTCTAAAACACATTGATAAATTCCCTATGTCTCCCTATAATATCCATGACTACACATATTCTCCCCTCACTCTCTCCATTATTTTAGTGCTATGGAAATAATCCTTAATAGGGTAGGTAATTTGAAAAAATTTCCTTTTATTGTGAAAATGTGAATATACTGCACTTTAGTTTCCACTATTTAAATTGATTGGATTAACCATAAGGGAGATAACAATCTTCAAATTTTTAAGGAAAGAATAAAAATTATAGTCACATAAAGATTAAATTTTTAGGAATATAGAAAACTAAAAAAGATAAGAATAAGATTAAATTTATTAATTAAGATTGATTATTTTCATTTATTTATTTTTCAATCAAAATAAATTAAAATTAGATATTATTAAAATTTAGATTATTTTCATTAATAATATGTCATGATAAAAAAAATATAGAATTTATGAAGGGGATTCATTATCACATGTTTGTTTATTATTGTTTTTCCATAACATCGAAATCAAAGTAATAAATTTATGAATGTTAATGCATCAAGTTGTTTGATAATATTTGATAGTATAGAAATTTATCAAAGAGTCATATTGCTTAGATAATATTTTTTACTTCATTGATCACATTTATATTGGTGTATATCATTTTATAGAATGTAATTTTAGAATAATATTATTTCTTAATCTATCTAGAAAGAAGTTACTATCTCATGCAATATATGAATTATATTCATCTTTTGTTATGGTAATTTCATAGGAAATTGAAAAAAGAATAATCACATGGAGAATTGTTAATATTAATTTAGAGTATAGAATCTACAAGAATAATAGAAGTGTCACATGTTTTAGTGTATATGTTTCTTTTTTTATGATGAAACTATTATAAAACACTATTATTTAAGAATTAAAATTGGTGAATTATACAATATATAGATAATTAATATTTTATGTTGTTTATTAAATAAATAGTTTGGTTTTGGTAAGACCACTTGTGTTTGTAGTGTGATTTTTTTTCTTGATATTTACTAGATAGTGTGATATATACTTGGATATCTTTTTTTGTTCTTTTTTAGTGTGGGTTTAATTCTTGAAATTGACAAACAACAAAATTAGGATTGATGTTATACTTTAAATGAGTGATTCAAAAGAATAATAAATACTTATCTTCATATAATACATGAAACATGGAATTAATTCTAATAGAATGTAATATTTATGGTAGTTATTATGATCCATTTCATATTGGTTTCTCTATGTAAATGATATATTCATAATAAAATAATTAATGCAAGAAGGAATTAAAATAGTTGTCTGATGAAGAAAAAATGTTTTTGGAAGAATGAGATCATCCTTGATTATGGGTGGATTGATAGTCATAATTACATGGACATAGTTCCATTATTTTTTCATGGAATGAATTTAATATGTATATATGTCCAAGAATAATTAAATACATGATTTAATTTATTGATAACCTAGTATGGAAGGAATTATTTTATCACAAACCATCCCAGGGTTCCATCCAACTGGACACCCGGCCTCTTCCAAAGGGTGTTCCCGATCCCCATATGCTAACAAACAGTTCTTGGCATTGAGTAAGTCCATTGGGAATTGTTTCTCCCAATATAACAATCCAAATATATATAAAAACTTATAATATCCATCCATCACAAACTATGACAAAAATATCTCTCACAGGTTATAGTCTATATACATAACCAAAATAGAAAAAGAAAAAACATTGGTGAGGTAAAATACACAAAGAAATAAAGAATATCATCCTTATAGGATGACATAATACCACAAATCCACCATAGATACCTACCTATAAATATTATTCATATTTCTAGTGAATCATACACTACTCTACAAGGCCCAGCCTTTACTTGAGTTAGACAAAACAACGTCCACATACACCCACTGGGTGTATTTAGGGAGTGAGCTCAGTTTCCCAGTATGATTCCACTATGTGTTCCATGTATAGCCATTATAAAAAAATAAAAAAATATTTTTTTTAAAAGAAAATTAAAATTTTAAATTTTAAATATTGATTATATTTTAGATATAGAAACACGATACAAGAATAAATGAAAGAAGGTAAAAAATAGCATAATACCCATAACCAATCCTCTGTTGGTAGGATTAGTGGGGACCTAGGATCCTCTTATTCTTATTTATTGAATATAGACATGAAGTCATGTCCTCCTTCATGAGCCAACCAATCCACATAAGAATCATAGTTTAGTTAGTGTTATCATGAAATCCTGATAGGTATGGTGGAACATGTCCAGTTTATTTTTCCTAGTCTACCCACACAGATTTTCTATGATCTCATGTTCTTCATCACAGTTTTCAAACCACACAAATCCCCATTCATCATATTCTAAACTATTATTTCCCCAAAAACAAAACATTTCTAAGCAATGTTTCATATGGGATCAATAATTTCATGAACCTTACACAAATCCCAACATTTTAAATCACCCATTCACAAACACAATAAATTTTATAAAAATAATTGAAAAGAGTTGAACGATTGGATCAACATAGAACCACATACACTTTCCATTAAAATCACCAAATATCGGTTGGAATTACAAGGTCAATTAAATCAAGTATCATACAGAAGAAATAATAATATAAAAACATCCAGACTCTACCCCAAAAATTTCGATTTGACCAACCCTATGTCATTTTAACTACCAATGGGAAGGAAACACATAGAATAAGAGATAAAAAACCCAAAATATTGAAACATAGAAACTTATTTTTAGTTTCTATGAATAATAATGTTAAAAATTACCCAAATAGTGAAGCTAAGAGGGAGGGGATATGGATTTTATGTTCTCCTACTGTTGAGAGGGTTGTGACTTGGAAAAATGATAGTAAAATTGGTTAAACAGTGGAGGGGAAAATAAGAAATTAAAATTTTATTAAAAACTAGGTAGGCTACAGGGTTTTTCCATTAGGTTTTTCAAACCCTGATACAACCATATGGTGCCTCTTTTAACAGGTATAGTCCATCAAAATTGGAATTCAGGTTTTCAATAAACATTTACCTAACCATGTAGGCACTTAGGTTCCACTTTCCAACCTTACATACTTTTTTGGGGATAAACCATGACTCCCCCTAACCATGTTGCAATCATAGGCCACCCTTTATCCCTACAAAACATTAATTTTAAAAAGTGTGTTTCCCAAAAAATTATATATAATAAAATAAAGCTTAGAAAATATGAAAAATTCTTAAAAATGGAACATCTATTTGACAATTCTCCCTATAATGTCACTTTTTCTCCCGCATAAAGTCAACAAATAGTTTGATCAGAGAGTCAATGATTATAATATTCGTCCACACAATATTTTTCCCACATTTATTTCTCATCATTCTCATGTTTACAAAATAATCTAACTAACATGATTGATTTCCATCATAACACCTTATCCTAGGAATCAATAATTCATTCCAGTTACTCTATCACTGACAGATCAGGCTTCAGTTCAAGGTTTTCTCAACTCAACATGTGATAGGGTTCTATATTGTAGTTTTCCAACTATGGAATGTGGAAAACATCAATTATTGACGTCAACGGATGGGGAAATCCCTACCATTATACGAAATTACCAATTCTCTCAGTAATATTAAAATATCTGACATACCTCCACCAATGTTTTCCCTATATCCCAAGATAATCATGACCCAAACAAGGTGTTACCTTTAAAATCTCATGGTCACCCACTAAAAAACCCGAAAATCAAAAAACAATGATTAGATTAATATTACCAAAGGCTCTGATCTTCCATCAAACAATGTCTAATTATCTAAATCATGTAGGGAATCTCCTGAAAAAAATGCTTGGTCCCACTAAGGAAGTCTCACCAACTTCAATCCACCATAGAGGAGATCTAAAAGGTTGACCATAAATATATTTATATGGGGATATCCCAACTAAGGATTAGAAACCATTATTATATAAAAATTATACAAACCCTATATGGTTATCCCTTAATCCTATCAAATCCAATATAAAGACATCAATAATGTCTTTTAAGATCTGGTTTTACCACTCTGTCAAGACATCAGTTTTATTATGTTATGTTGTTAATTCTTGACATGTGATCACATTTCCTTTTGAATTCCATAAAACAAATAATACTATAAATAGAGGTCCCTGTTTGAAATAATATTTAGAAATACACCAGGAAACATCACGATCACCTAGACATATATTCGTCCCAGCTCTTCCACTTGGTTCGTGTCCTTACATAGGAAAATGTAGGTGGATTTTTCTCTTCCACTTTGTTTGTGTCGCTGCATAGGATAATTTTGGTGGATTTGGATAGAGGATCAATGACCACCCAAATAAAATCCCCCCCCCCCATGGTGAATTAGGTAACCCAATGATGAAATCAATGGATGCATCATCCAATTTTGATGTAAGAATGGGGAGTGGATGAATCGTGTTTGAGGTTTTTTTATGTTTATAATTAACTAGTTGAAATTTACAACAATAAAAAATGATGTTTTCAAGGTTAAGACGCATACTCAACCACCAGAAACAATGTCATGCATCTTAAAACATCATATTAGAACTAGTATTGATAACCCACTAAGACTGTTGATAGTCTTGCATCACCACATTTCCTAGGGACTAGGACACAACATAAAATTACTTCAAATAAATAACACCTTCATGGGATATGGTCCATTCACTAGGTACTTCGTCATCATTTAGAAACAATAAAGAATTCTAGAATAACTCATCCCCCAGCCGTTCCTCCAAAATTATTTCTATAAAAGATGGTTTGAGCTTCATTCTATCCAAAAACATACCTTCTTTATCTTCTTTAGCATCCAAGTGAATCACGGAAAAAATCCTCATCATATCCCACACACCATTGAACTCGTTTATTTTATGATTTGATAAAATTCAAATCAATTCATTGAAAAAACATATTTATTACCTATGGAATAGATATTTTAAAAATGAAACCCCTAAATTTACTTATCCACCATCATTATTTCATGTTCAAATAATTTTGGGACAATTTTTTGCTCAATAATTTTGGTCTATTACGCCATAAAATTCTCTCAAAAAAGATAATGAGGCACCCACCTTGGGAATGAATCACCACCAAAAGCATGCGGACATAGGTTGGGTAATTTTTTCATATAGTCAAAGATAGAGAGATCCATACACCACCAAAATATCTCCCTACATAAGAACATATCCTACACCTATACCAAAAGTACCATAATAGACCACATATACCTATATTGGCTTGGGTAAGATAAATATAGGGGTAGTGGTTAACTATCACTCGAGGTCCTCAAAATAAGATTTAAATTATATGATCCAAGAAAAAATCACCCCTTTCATTGTGATAGCCATCATATGGTAGGAGGTTTGAGGGAAACATGTAATAAAATACATATATTACCTAGCCAGACCCAAAAAACATCATATTTAAAACACATTCATCATATCGTTTGATGAAATAATCACTATTACTTCCATTAGATCAATTGAAAACCCATATAATGGTATCACATTACCCAGAAACATAACCTCCCATATCGTGATGTTGTATTTCAACAGATTTTCATAAAGATGTGGGTCTCACAGTGTTCCCAGAATGATCTTCAAAGGAATTCCATGCTTCTTTTCTATCTCTAAAAAAACTTAATGTCATAAAAAACTCCATGATAGAGGACTCATAGTAGATATGGAAAACTCAGTTCATAAGATCCATAATGACTACTGGCTCATTAGTTAATTGGAATGACATGACCATATATTCAAAGTGACCCTACCTACATTAAAAGGTAGTATTGGGAACATCAACTTCCCTCACCCTAACCTAGTGATACCTTTAATGGTGGTCAATATTTTCCATATTTCCCAATTAATTTGGTCTATGAGGTCATAGTTTCAATGAAATAAATATTAATTATTGATTTTTAATCGTTTTTTTCTTTTGTTATCCAATACCGGTCAAAAGGGAATCATCATATTTCTTAGGAAAAGGTATTGGTGCAACACAAGGAGAGACAATTGGGAAAACAAAACCTTAAATTAAAAACCATCCATTATAATTATTAATTAACTAAATTATGTGGGGAAAATATGATATAGTGAAAGAGATATCAAATGTGTCCTCGGTGGGATGGCAATGTTTAAATCTAACTCTTCTTAAGAGGGAAACCTAAGAAATCCTCTCGAAACACCATGGGAATCTTACTAACCATAGAATGAAACCCACCCTCTCATACTTCCCTATTGGATTCCAACTAGAGGGGAGAATATTTACAAAAAAACCTACCTTACGCTTGAATTGGTGGTCTAGCTCATCCTGATCATGGATCCCACTCTGCCTAAAAAGGTAGAGTCCTCACATTAGGGTAGTGAAAGTCTCCTAATGATGGTGGAAATTGATGTTATAATTGAAATACTTCAACCAATATAGCCCTAAAATTACATAAAAGAATTAAATCTCTAAAAAAATTAAAAAACCATTTTTAGGATAACCTATGATAGGGATATAATGCCTTATGGGCATAAAAATCATAGTTCCTTCATCTTTACAAGAGTTTCAACTAGATCCATTGAATGAAAAACAAGTTCTGCTAGGTGTTTTAAGACATTTACAAGGTGATCAGAGAAGAAATAATGAAAATAACTCGTATTAAACTAATAAATTATTATACATGATGAAAAAATGGTACTATAGACATTCATGTGACCGATATCATATTCCAATATCCTCTGAAATAAATCATGATGATGTTTCACCCCTAACTAATCATGCAGTCAAATACTAACCCGCAACTTCACTTTAAGATGAAGCTACCAATAAGAATATTTTATGATTCCACCAAATTTACCGAGGTGATATCCCATATCCCTTGAAGCATCAGGCTGTGTCATTGTTACCATGAGAACTATGGAGCCTATACTACTCTAAGAAGGAGGGTAACAAAAAAATCCATTCAGATGGCCTTTGAATATACGAAATGGAATACCTTGGGTGAAGCAAGACATATAGAAAACATGTTCCCAATTCTCCCACACTAATAACACACCCCGGTTCAACTACACACATCTTTTGGTGTAGGCGTTCGAGGTGCGTATCTGGAGCTACTACCATACTACTTCACATGCTCCACAAACATCCTTTTCTTTTTATATTAACCAATCCCACTCTAGCTCGGTTTTAAAAGAATTCCATTCAATCCTGTCATAAGAACCTCATTAATCATCACCATTAAATCCTGATGAATCACCTCAACATAAGACATCATCTAAAACATAAATATATAACATTTAATATTAGTCTATAACTGCATTTTTAACTAATGGATTTCATATTATCATTGGAGAAAAGGTCAAGATAAATGTGGAACATCTATGTAAAGTGGTTTGAATATTATATCCTTTAATTCTCAACCGGATAGAGGGATATCAACTCCCTATACTTGAGAAGGGTCAAAATATCAAAGGAGAAATACTCAAGTAAGGCATCCTTAAATTACTTCCTTCCATCATATCACACTCCATTTCATGAACCACTATTAACCACAACCTCCGACTAGGTACTTCTAACATATATGCTTTTGAATTTACATTAACAGCTTCTAGAGTTCCATGTAAAACTAAAATACTATCAATTTTCTCCATCCAATATTATGCCTCCCTGGGAACTATGCTTCCGTGGAAGGAAGGGGGTTTATTCTTACGGAACTCTGGGGCATGATCATTCACAGACCATAGTTTGATTCCCAAACCAAAGCAAGGCCGGATCCCACTCCATGATATTGGTGTAAGATATCCTAGACCACTTCTAATACTAATCTTGGATTAATTAGGAATAGATAAATCTCTTCAGCCTCCTTCTATAGCTATCTTTTAACACCCTAATAATTAATTGTATGTTTTCTCATTAAACCAATTCAATAACTTGTGCTACATGCAACACTGAGTTCGAGCGCACCATAACTTACAAAACTAGCCGTTCAAAAAGTGGTTATGAATAGTATTAAATGAATTTTGAATCTAATATACTCTATATAATTTAAACAACCATATTAAGAGTTTATTAGACATAATATGAGAACAAATTCATTTTTTCAGATAAAATAAGTATTTTTAAAAAAAATGCAATTTTACCTCCTTTTAATGGAGAATCCTTTTTTAAAAACAATATTTGACACATTTATATATTAAATTTATTGAAATTAAATTTTTATTTAGAATCAAGACTTAAATATTTAGTTTGGATAAATTTTTGGATCTTTTCTAATAACTTTTACATCTTGATGAATAGTGAAAAATACTAAATTTTAATTTGAAAAAATCTTTTTTAATTGAAATAATTTATAGTGATAAATTATGAAATTTAATGGTTTGGAAGTATAATTAAATTTTATTTTTATCATTTAATACAATTTAGGTAATTATATGTAATTTCTGATTTAAATTTGACATAAAGACATGTCAATCGTTTGATAGTTTTTACTTTTAAAAAAATCCGCTTTTTCGGTTTTTGACTACGGGAATTAATTATAAATTAATTAATGATACTTATATGTTTTTAATTTGGTAAAATAGAATTAATTTTTTAATTCAGAATATCAAAATTATCTTATGGTGAATTTTCTGTATTTTTCTGAAAACAACCAATTTTTTATGAATAGTGAAAAACAGTACGTTATTTTTTCAAACCGACTTTTTATTTAAATAAATATTTAATTTATTTAAATTTATTTTAGGTTAAAATAGATATATAGTATTTATATAAGTTCAATTTAATTTACTAGAGTCATTTTATAATAAAATTAGATGTATAAATTTTTTTTTAACTTATAACCGTCTTTTTCCCACCTTCTAAGAGAATTTACAAATTTGCATAAAATTTTATTTAATGCTTATATGAGTTGAATTTCAAAAATCCAAGAGAAATGGTTGAAATCAGTAAGTAAAATTTGGTTCAATAAGATGAAAATTATTTTTGATGAATAGTATCTTTTGACTTTTATTTAACAAGGTTAAAAGTAAATAAGGTAATTAAGTGTAAAACTGATATTATAATTACCCTAACACATGTCCTAATTCTATTTAATAAGTTAAATTAGACCAAAAACAACCTTAGTAATTAAATTATATCATCTTTGGCCCACATGGATTATATTAGGACATTAATTATTAATTTATTTAAAGAAGAGTTAAAAGTGCTAAATTCAATATTTAATAACAAAACCAATTTTAATATAAGGTTATACATAAGATAAATTAGACTATAGGTATTTATTAGAAATATAAAATTATTTCATACATCATGGGATTTTATCTAAAAAAACTTGACATTAAACAATTAAATTTATTTATGACACAATGATGATGCAGTAATTACCTTATTAATGATAGAATCAAATAAATGGTATTATTAATATTAAAATAGATATAATTTCTAAGTTTTTATGACATCCAAGAATTTTCTAGGTGAATATGACATGTTAGTGTTGATTAAATGTATCTTGATCTATGTAATCAAGTTGTTATAACTTTCACAAAAACCAAATACTAAAGAGTGTAAAAATTGACATAAATGAGTTTTTAAAACAAATATTATATTATTAAATTATATAATATTCCAAAAAATCTAAGTTTCATATTAAGGATTAAATAATATTATATATGTCATTAATGAACCACTTGAGGTTTTCTTGGATGTTTATATTATTTTTATTAATCATATAATGTAAGAATACAAGAAGACACGATAAAAGATAAACTATTTAACTAATAGTTAAATCTTAAAGATAAGGTTAATATGGTGACCTAAACCTATCAAAAACCTATTGGATGAGGGGTTTACGATATATCCCCACCTTATACTAGATATAAATCATTTTTGAGCCATTATAAACCAAAATAATTTTATTATAAAATAATATTTCATGCTTTTTCTAAAGTGACCTTCACCTTTCTTATAAAAAGGTACGTCCCCTTCTCTCAAAATCACACCTCCAAATCCATTTGGCTCAGCCAAACCTTTCCTATATATCTTCAAAACCTTCCACAAATAATCCTAGAGTCCTTACATTGAAAAAAAAATCCAACCTATGGATCTCTTTTGATCAACACAAAAGGAAACAACGGAAGAAGAAGTAATAATTTCACCACCCTCATTCAAGTTTTTTATCTTCCACTTCCACTTTATTTGTTGTCTGCATATCAAAATAATATCTCCATTAACTCTAAAATACTATGATGTTATTATAAATATGGTAAAACCATATTCATTATTATATCCATCATATAAATGACAAATTCACCATAAGTGTGTACGTACGGCTTACTGTCTCCACGTCATGGTGTAGTTTGTTATTCAAACACTTCATTATTTGGATGGGTATAATAATGAGTATAACTGATGTAAATAATAAATATAACATGTTAATTACTCTGTATATATGATATACTATCCAATTACATACGATTTCACCATCAATATAATGATATTTTCACTCATGCGTAAGTACGAATTACCGTCTCCACGATGCGATGAGATTCATTTCAACATTCACCATTCAATGATGATTATAAAAATATATATTATTAATAAGTATGTAATTTATGACATAATAATTCTTCATAATATATATATATGTGTGTGTGTGTTTATTTATGTACTTATATATAACTTATTCACTTACTTCCATTCAATGTGATATGAAAACAGAAACAACTTTTATGCGTACGTACAACCTACCGTCTCCATAAATGGTTTTTTCCATTTCATATATCTATCTATTATAAATATTTATATTTTAAATATATATGATATATAAATCATGTGGTATATTCTGGAGGTATGTAAATCATTATCTAATTGATATGATCAGGAATAACAAGTTAAAACACATACAATAAAGAAAACAATTATTACCCGAAATGTTAATTTAACATGGAAATAATTATTAAATAGGAAGTATAAAGTCATAAATGAATCATGTATGATATAATAAATATGAATATAGTTTTGGTATAGTTTAATAACATTTTATTGTCATTATACATGATGTTAAACGTACCCTCGACCAAAGGAAATTGCAAGGTAAGGGTTAATTCCTCAATCTCCTTATTATCCGAGATTGTTTATATGTATGTATTTACTGGGATATATTTATCATCCATGTCCATGTTTCATAAAAAAATTTCAAAAATAATCTTTTAAGGTTTTATGGAAGCGAATCTTTAACTAGATCATCATTTTAAATGATTTGAAGATTTATTTATTTCTAAATATATTTAATTAATGTCAACGTTTTCAAAATGATTTTAAGGATTTATTCGTATGGACAAAAATATTTTAAAATGTTAATGCCTTTAAAAAGTTTCAAAGTGGTATGGGAAACTTTGATTAAAAAATCACTTTTATATGACTTCCTTTATAAATTTTTATATTTCTAAATGGTTTCATTAAAAATTATATTTCTCTCATAGTGTTTTACTGATCATTTTCAACTACTTCAACATCATTTACTGGATATTATTCTTGATTGAGGTTGATTTATTATAGATACAATCTTCCATATTGTATTTGAGGTTATGTGATATGTTTGACTGTGGATATGTTATTTTTATACCATTCATGGTTTATAGTTAAAGTATTGACATTTCATATGCTAGTTTTAATACTAATTTTTATGTTATGTTTCAACCTTTTCATATGAGGAATATATTGTACTTAGTAAGTGATAGGTGGAGCCCGCTATAGTTCCTCGGTGCATCGGTAGGTCTCATGAAAAAATTAGATGTGGAATTGGCTGAGGCCTTTCCCAATTTTGATATATGGTTTTGGCCGAGGCCTTAATCATTATTTGAAATCTTGGCCGAGGCCTTGACAAAATGTTTTATAATGTCTCACATTATACATTCCCTCATTATGAAAATATGATTGATGGTTCAGGTGGTTATTCGACTAGTAGAATACCAATGATGATGTTTTTTATGGAATTATTTAATCATCTCATATTACTTCCATAAAGTGTTCGTGTTTATTATTTATAAATGTATGGGTTTTTAATTATTCACCATGACTAATGTTTATGTTATCTTCCACTGTATTGCTTACCCTTACTGAGTGTTTGAGCTGACCTCTTCATTATGTCTTATTTTCCTAGGAGTCAATAAATAGTATTATGATTGATAAGAAGAGTTAAGCTATGGTATTAATGGAGTTATCAAAGGATCATTTGTGTTGTGTTTTATTTTCTATGGTGTAATGTTACATTCATGTATGTAATCTATTTTTCAAGACTGGAAAACTGATCGGTTTTTCTGGATATGATTCCTTGTAATCATGAAAACGTATTAAAATAATGCACTGACTCTAGGTAACAGGGGTCAGGATGTTACAGATGGTATCATAGGAAGTTTAGAACATACCTTGGAAACTATATTTAGAAAAATTCTGATTAATGAACATTACCCTATGATAGAGATTGAGGATTGGTACAGAAGAACTTCCGAGAATTTTGGTAATGTAGAGATTTTGTAAATTTTCCAAGCAATACATCCATGTCTAGATACGATAAGGTAGAGGCGACTCTAGCATAGATTTATATAGGAGTGAAAACACCGATAAGGAGTTTCGGGCTTGAGCCAAGGTATCCTGGTACACGATAATGGGCCTTGCTGCTCTCTTGGTTATGACACTGCTGGGGGATATGCTTAGGATAATTCACATTTTCCATACAAGACTCTATGAAGGAATTAGGAGTAATTACTTCTTAAAAGAAAACATTTTGTGATTATAGATTATATGCATAATCATTTCAATTAATGTTAGGTATTTTATATGTTTTGAATTATTCATTGCGAATCATAAAATAACCTGGTGTATGCCATTGTTTAGAAATGGAGCCTAGTATAAGGAATCATAATTCCAGCAATACGCATGATCAAAATATTGTGAAGGATCATGTCATTAATGGTATTAAGCCAACATTTAAAAGGGAAATAGTCTCCTGCATATTCTCAACATATGAAAAAAAATAATATCATGTGTTAAATAGATATGAAAAGAATTCTCTGAGTCTTTTGGATTTGAAGGGAATTAATAGAAGGAATGGATGGTAGATAGAAATATGGATAAATAGAAGAGGGGAAAGAAGAATTTCCCCATATGTGATAACTGTGGAAAGAATCACCTTGGTAAATGCTTGATAGGTATGGGAGTTTGTTATAAATGTGGAGCAAAAGTGACCCAAGTACATGATTGCAAGGGTAAGAAAAAGGTTTTAAAAGTAAAATTCTTCATCTGCAAGAAGTTGGGACACTACGCGATTTAATGTCCAAATCATCAGAGTATGCCCCAAATGATGCTATTGGGTAATAATCAAGTTATTAACCTACCACAGATAAAGAGGAATGACTAGTGTTATTCTTATGTTATTAAAGAATTATTTCATTTGAGTGTTCTATCAATGATGTACTGGATATATGAATTATGAAAATAAATATGTATTGTACTGTAGTACTATTTCATTAAGGATTTGAGATTTTATTGTACAAAGTAAAGTGACATAGTTTCAGGTTAAATGTTTTGGAAATACTTGGTTTAAGGAAAGGTAAACCATAGTATGGTCCTGATACTGAGATAATGATTTTTGAATAAGTGATGGCTGATTTGGATAAATTATATTGGATATTCTTGACTACCTTGGAACTGATTAATGGTTTGTTTATTCCAACAATGTTGGAATATTCCAAATTTTGGGATATAAGAAATATATATAGTATTATATAAGGAATAAGGGAGCATTATTTTAATAAATATTGGTTTATGGTAATTCAGTGTGTTACCATGTTTCAAAAGAATACATGATTAAGGTATTTATATGTTATTATGTGGAAAAAGAGATCTTCATTTTGTTTACCTTCCTTATAAATTTTGGACTGTGAGTTTGGACAGATGTATTTTGGATTAGTCTAATAGTTAGAGTGGATTAAGTTTGACGTTGGAAACTATTATTAAGGATAATTAATTTCTTAAGATTAATTTTTTATTTTTATAAAAAGGACTACCTGGAGGTCAGGCGACAACCCGTCGCGTCCAGATAAGGCTTGAGACTTGAAACCGCAACCGATGGGAGACAAGGGTGCATCACCTACCACTGGCCTACGTGATGTCATGGTTTGTGTAATGTAGTTTTTTTTAAATCTCCATACAAATTAATTATAAATTTATTATTTTTTTAAACCTATGAGATTACGATAAATATAATATTTTTGAATTCTAATATCTTTTGAAGTGAAAGGTGAGTTTTTTGTCGGAATTAGTTGAGGGATGGAACTCTACTTATCAAGTAGATTGTTTTCTTCTTATTATATGAATAAATTAATTCTAAAACTTTAGTTAAGGGATCTTATATCCAAAAATTCTTAACACCTAATGTTCTGTTGAACCGACGATATTTTATATCACCATAGATTGATGGTTTTTTGAGGCCCTCAATTTCACACTTATTTATGATTGATGACCTCCATCACTCTCAATAAATATTTAAATTTTTCTCCAATTATGTGTCTCTAATTTCCACCAATTTTCCCGTAATAGAGATAATAATTTGGTATTGACTTTTTCATTTCCCTTTCCCTCTTATTAAGACTAAATTTTATTAAACCAATTTCCAATTTGTGTTTTCCACAAAGGTATTTTTCCATTTTTAACCATTTATTTTCAAAGAAGAATTTCAAATTGCGAGGATGCAATTTATTAATGGAGGGTTGAATTTAACACCCCAATATTTCATAATATGTTTTCTCATTAAAGTAATTCAATAACATGTGCTACCCAAAACACTGAGTTTGAGCGCACCACAACTTACTAAACTAACCGTTCAAAAAGAAATTTTGAATATTAATAACTGAATTTTGAATCTTATATACTATATATAATTTTAACACCCATATTATGTGTTTCATAGACATAATATGATAAAAAAATTCATTTTTTCAAATAGAAGAAATATTTTTCAAAAAATGCAATTTTACCACCTTTTAATGGAGAACATTTTTTTTAAAAATACTTGACACTTTTATATATTCAATTTAATGAAATTAAATTATTCTTTATAATCAATACATAAATATTTATTTTGGATAATGTTTTGGTACTTTTCTGATAACTTTCATATTTTGATGAATAGTGAATAATATATTAAATTTTAATTGAAAACAACTTTTTTAATCGAAATAATTTATATTAACAAATTATGAATTTTAATTGTTTGGAAGTATAATTATATTATATATTTATATTTTAATACAATTTAGGTCATTATGTGAGATTTCACATTTAAATTTGACATAAACACATGTCAATCTTTTGATAGTTTTTATTTTTGAAAAACCTGTTTTTTTTGTTTTGACAACATGAATTAATCTTAAATTAATTAATACCACTTCTATGTTTTGAATTTTTTAAAATAGAATTTATTTTTTAATTCGGAATATAAAATTTAGCTTAGGATGAATTTTTTTTATTTTTTTTTGAAAACATTCAGTTTTTTATGAATAGTGAAAAACACTACGTTGTTGTTTAAAACCAAATTTTTATTTAAATTATTATTTATTTTATTTAAATTTATTTTAAGTAAAAATAGATATATAGTACCTATATATGTTCAATCGAATTCATTGGAGCCATTTTATAATAAAATTATATGTATAATTATTTATTAAACTATTTTCCGTCTTATACCCACCTTTTAGGATCATTTGTAAATTTGCATAAAATGTAATTTTACCGCTTCTAAAATTTTAATTTCAAAATAATGAGTGACATGGTTGACATAAAAATGTAAAATTTTTTTCAATAAGATGAAAATAATTTTGGATGAATAATAACTTTTGACTTTTATTTATCACGGTTAAAAGTAAATAGGGTAATTAAGGGTAAAAATAATATTATAATCACCCTAAAACATGTCCTAATTCTATTGTATAAGAAAAATTAGACCAAAAACAACCATATGAATAAAATATGATCTATTTTGGTCTACTTGGGTTAGATTAATACATTTATTATTATTTTATTTAAATTAGAGTTAAAAGTGTTAAATTCAATATTTAATAAGTAAACCATTTTAAATATAGAATTATTCATAAGATAAATTCGACTATAAATATTCATTAGAAAGAAAAAATTATTTCCTACATCATGGTTTTGTAATTATAATTTTATATACAATAAATAATGAAATTTATATATGACAAAATGATGATGCATTAATTACCTTATTAAGGAAAGAATCAAATAAATGGTACATATGTATATATATATCCATCCAACTTCCCTTACATCATAATAGAGTCTTTAATTTGATCATAAAGCCAACCTAAGGAGCCCTTATGATCAACTCAAAAGGACACACCTGAAGAAGAGGTAGTGATTTCACCACCCTCTTTCATGTTTTTTCTTCTTCCAATTCCTCTTTCTTTGTTGTTTCCATACCAAAAGAATAATTACATTACCTCCTACATATTTTGATGTTATTATAAATATGGTACAACCCTATTATTAATTTAATCCATCCTATAAATTACAAATCCACCAAACGTATGTACATACGACTTACCGTCTCCAAATTATGGTGCTGTTTGTTATTCAAATACTTCATTATTTGGATGGGTATAATAATGAGTATAACTGATTTAAATAATAAATATAACATATTAATTATTAGGTATATATGACATACCATCCAATTACATACGATTTCACTATCAATATAATGATATTGTTGCTCGTGCGTACGTATGGATTACCATCTCCACGACACGATAAGATTCATTTCCTCATTCACCATTAAACGATGATTATAAATATATATTATTAATAAGTATGAAAAATATGAGAAAATAGTTTAAATTAATATATATATATATATATATATGTACATATGTACATACATATATCTTATTCACTCACTTTCATTCAATACAATATGAAAACAGAAACAACATTTATTTGTACGTATGGCCAACCGTCTCCATAAACGGTGTTTTTCATTTCATATATATATATATATATATTATACATATTTATATTCTGAATATATATGATATATAATTAATTTATTATATTCTTGAAGTATTAAAATCATGATCTAAATGATACGATCAAGAATAACAAGTCAAAACACGTAAGATTAAAAAAGCGATTATTCCCCAAAATATTAATTTAACAAAGAAATATTTTTTAAATGGGTAGTATAAAGTCATAAATGAGTCATGTATGATATATGAAATATGAATATGGTTCTTCTATAATTTAATAACATACTATGGTCATTATAAAAGAGGTTAAATATACCCTCAATCCAAAGAAAGTGCAAGGTAAGGTTAATTCCTCAATCTCATTATTATCCGATATTTTATATATATATATATATATATATTTACTGGGCCATATTTATAATCCATGTCCATGTTTCATAAAAATGTTTTCCAAAGGAATATTTTAAGGATTTATGAAAGTTAATCTTTAACTACATCATAATTTTAAATGTATTGAATATTTATTTTTTCTATATCTATTTAATTAATGTCCATGTTTTCTAAATGATTTTCAGGATTTATTCGTATGGACATAATTATTTTAAAATGTTAATTCCTTTAAAATGTTTCAATGTTTTATGGTACAATTTTATTTAAAAATAACTTTTAAATGTCTTCCTTTATAAAGTGTGTTATTTCTAAATGGTTTCATTAAAAAATGGTATTTCCCACCAAGAGTTTTACTGATCATTTTCAACTACATCAACAATATTTATTGGATATTATTCTTTATTGAGGATGATTTATTATATATAAAATAATCCATATTTTATTGAAGACTATGTGATATGTTTGACTGTGGATGTGTTATTTTTATACCATTCATGGTTTATGGTTATTGTATTGACATTTCGTGTACTAGTTTTAATACGAATGATTATGTTATGTTTCTAGTTTCTTATATGAGGAATGTGTTAGACTATTTAAGTGATGGGTGGAGCCCACTATACCTCCTTTTTACATCATTAGGTCTCATGAGAGAATTAGATTTTGAATTGGATGAGGTCTTTCCCAATTTTGATATATGGTTTTGGTCGAGGCCTTGATCAATTTTTTATGTCTTGGAAGTGTCCTTGATAAAATGTTTCTAAATGTCCCTCATTATACATTCCCTCATTATGAAAATATTATTGATGGTTGATGTGGTTATTTGACTACTAGAATACCCATGAATTTGTTTTTTATTGCATTATTTACTCATCTCATATTCTTGGCGTAAAGTGTTCATGTTTATTATTTGTAATGGATTGTGTTTTAAATTATTCACCATGCCTAATGGTTATGTTATCTTCCACTATATTGTTTACCCATACTGATCATTTGAGATCACCCCTTTATTATGTTTTATTTTCCCATGATTCCATGATTTGTATTATGATTGATAAGTAGGGATAACCTTCATGATTAATGGTGTTCTCAAAGGATCATTTTTGTTGTGTTTTATTTTCTAAGGTGTAATGTAACGTTCATCTATGTAATCTATATTCAAAGACCACTAAACCGATCGGTCTTTCAAGGCTTGATTTTTTGTAATCATGCCAATTTATAAATATAATGCACTGGCTCTGGGTAACTGGGGTCGAGGTGTTACATTTGTAGGTTGAATTTCAGGAGGCGTGATGCTACAAAAAAATAAAATGAAAGGGAAAAACCATAAATACCTTTAACAAGAAGGAATCAAAATAAAAAACTAATAAAGAAAACATAAAATCATAATTAGTCCATAATAATGTAATCCACTACACCCTTCTTTGGTTCCTATGCAGAATTTTAAACCTGTTCATTTTACCCTAAGTAAGGGTTAATCCAAATTCCCAATATCCCATGGTGACCCAAGGCCCATTTATGGTGTGTTTTATAGACACCCCACTTGTAACTATGACTTCAAGCCCTGATATTCTAAGCTCATATCTATCTATACTTACCTAAATAACAAGACCAAAAGGAAGGATCAGTCTGCCACTAATACCATTTTTACATAGACCGACCCTAGGTTCATTCTAAACTGACACCCAACCAATCCCATGGAATAGCCTAATGGTTATTCTTAGTCACCATGAGATTGAAACTACTACTTGGGAATTAAATAACTATTTTTGGAATGGTTTATCCCACTATAAAAATAAACATCAACATAAAAAAGTATAAAAACTATCCCTATAAAACTATTTACAAAAAATTCGTTGTAGGTTAGATTCTTCATACATAACCGCAACATAAAATGAGAAAAAATGGGAGAGGTAAAACCAATATAGAACTAAAATATCTACTCATTACAAGAGATATGACACCCACTATGCCACCACTAACACCATTAACCAAATGGGAATCATCTTGTAAAAGTATCTTCTACCACTGAAAGAGGACTTACCCTTACATAAGTAATAAAAAACTAAGTGTACATGCACCGATTTGGTGTATTTATTGTGTGAGATCAGTTTCCCATTAGGATTCTACTGATGATCCAGGTATATCCATTATATGACAGATAAAAATATAGGGTTTTAAAGAAAATAAATTGCTAAATATTAAAACATCGTTGTATCTTTTAAAGACATATTTAGGGTAAAATAATAATTAAATGTAGGTTAAGAATAGAATAAGAAGCATGAGAAATTAATAAGTATCTAGGGATAGTGGGGAAATAGGATCCTATTTATCTCAGTGATCGACTATTGATGTGAAGTTCTGTCCGCCAACTCAAGCCAATAAATCCAAATAATCATTATAATCTAGTGTGTATTTTCGTGTATTCCAACTATGTATTGCGGGTCATGCCTAATGTAATTTTTTTAGTCTTCCTGTCCAAATGCCAAAAGTTCCCATGTGCCTCATCCCACTTTTCTAAACACCCAAATCTCATTTCATCACATTCCAAAATATTTAATGCCCATAAAACATCATTTCCAACCATTTTTCATAGGGGACGAACCATTTTAAGAACCCTACATGTAGTAAGACCTTTGAAATAACACATTTACACACACAAAAAAACTAAAAAAATAATTGAAAATAGTGGAATTAACCTTTTATTCATAAAATAGTTTCACAATATAGATCCACCTACCTTTTCCTTTGAAATCCTAAAAAACCATCTGGAAACCAAAATCCATGAGAAGTTGGGTTCCTACAGAAGAATGAAAAAATCACAATCATCAAGAATCAATCAATACAATTTGGATTTGAACAACCTTATTTCAATATGACCCCTATATAAAAGGAAACTTCAAGAATATGGGGTAAGAAACCAATAAAAATTAAGAGGAAACACTTACCTTGAGTTTTCTTCAATAATCATGGTTGAAAACATCAAAATATTGAAGTCAATAGGGACATGATATGTAGGGGAGGAATGCCTATAAATGTGGGGGTCATGAGTGGGAGAAATTAGGGTAAAAAGTGGTTTAACCTAGGAGGGGAAAATATGAAATTCAATAATATTTATACCCTAGGTAGGACACATGGTTTGGTCTCTCAATTTTTCAAACCACATGCCAACCATGTGGGTTACACTATTTAGATAATAATATGTTGAATGGCTTGGGACACATAGTCCCACAAACCATTCGAGTAACTATGCCAGTACTCTAATTCCACTATCTAGATATTCATGGTTTTCTAGGGATGGTGCATGGTTTCTCCTAATCGTGTGCAACCTGTGTTCCGCCCTCTATCCCACTAAAACATTTATTTTTAAAATATAAGTAATTGTAAAATAAATAGAAGAAAATAAAGAAAAAATAAATAAATAATACCTAAAAATTTAACCATGTATGGGAAATATTTGATGATAAACGAGATGGAGGTAAAGTGTAACATCCCTCCCCAACTCATTATCTTGGGAGGAGGCATATGTGTTACAAATCATATGTGAAATTTCCCAAACACTAATGGGTGTAATTATATTCCAAGAGTTTAAGAACATAAGCCCCAAGGGAATGGTTTACCCTTTAATGAAAACACACTCAACAAACATATATAAATAATAGAATGAATTAAAATATTGATATTAATTTAAATAATGCGTGCACCAAAACCCAATAGAAAATCATGTAACAAACCCAATAATAAATAATGAATCAAATACAAATATAAAAGTATCATTGGAATAATGTGAAATGAGTACTAAAATCTTTAGTAGTAAAAGTCATTGCCTCCATGGTTGCACCACTCCAAGCTCTATGTTTACTAACTATGAAAATGATATCAAGGAGTGCTTCTAGAGAAGGAATAATCTGAACCCTTTCATGTATCAATGAAGGAAACATCTACGTACTCCCCAAATATTATTTGAGATGGGTGAGTAATCGTAACCATTTCAAAACACACAATTGAATTCTATTACATGACACTAACACATAAAATTAGTTATCTCATAGGTGTATAAAAACGTAGGATGAATATCAAAAGTAGATAAAACAATTTTCACAATATAAAATATAATGGTTGAATAGGTTTTCCAAAATAGTTAAACCACATTTAGTTTCTCTGTAAAGAAGATGAAGTAGTTCATAAATTCCAGTTTTCCCTAATCATATAAGTTCAAAAACAGACAAGCACACACACAAACACACACACATTCTTGCTGAATAAATTAAATATTATCATGAGTGTTGATACATCCTCTGATATGTCACTTGGATGAAATTTTTTCCTTGTGTCTTTCTAGTCAGCATCATGAATTGAGAAAATTTAAAAAGGCCTCTTAAAATGAAAATAATAACCACACACAAAAAATGTTCCATTATAGAAAAAACCTATAATCCAATTATCCCAAGATCATATACCAAACCCATTATTTTCTTTTATTAAAATATATTTTTTAAATTTATTGAGCATGTTGTCACCAACACCCATAACCCAAATTCAATAACCATCCAGTCAATGATCATTATAGCAATGTTTTAGTATAGAAAAATCTATTAAATGTAAAATTAATTTATTTAAGAATACCAAGAGTCTTCAAGATCCAATAATAGTTTAAAGAGGAAAAAAACAACCCTGACTGGTTGACGCAAGATTCCCTTTTCTAATCATTTACCAACCCTTTGATTCCCATAGGTCAAAGCTTTAAGTTTTAAACGAATCTACATTAAAATCGATGAGATCACCCAAGTGACTATATAAGGTATAAATTTTGACATAAATTAATAGTGATATGATAATTATAGGAAATATAAATTTAAATAAACTATTTGGGCACACCCCATTCATGAATTGATTTTTGGGTTGTCATCATGAATCCTTAGTTTTTCACATACACTGAAGAAATGGTCACCTATTCTTAAAACCCCATATTCTTTCACATATTAAATAATATATCACATCATGAATTGTATCACCAAGAAACCAGATAAAACACAATCAAGCCAAAAAAATTACCCATAAAATCTTCCTGTAACACATTCACCGTGTAAATAACTATTCACAATGTGAATTTTTATTATATGTATATTGTAGATTCCCGTATCATTATTCCTTTGAATTCCACTGGTAATTTATCAAAATAATTTTAAACGTAAAATATTAAGCATAACATGATAATGTACCTCCAACTAGAGATTCTACATTCTGCAACCCCTTATTCTGTCTATCCTCAAGAAGCTAGATGTATTCAGTGAATTTGAAAAGCTTTGGAATTTTATCCAATAAAAAATTTGTACAATAGCATTTTTCTCTTTAGATATTACCATACTTCCATATTACTATTACTGGTGAAATATATCTTCCTACCAGGGCTCTTTCCTATCTTTCCAGAATCTAAACTATTTCATAGATAAATTTTGTGTCCAGTTAAAGAGGAACATAATCCCAATTAATCACATGACTGGGATACATGTGATACTTATTTACTTGAGAGACCTGGAAAACATTATGGATAAAATTTAGCCTCAGTGGTAAGGGAAACTGATACACAAAATTTCCATTCTTCTCTACAATCTTGAGCGGTCTAGCATACTATGGAGCCAATTTCTATTATTTTCACCAGATTGGATGTCGTAGTCTTCGTTACACAATCAATAAGGCATGGTCACTCACATTAAATGATAATTTTTAGTGGTGATAATATATATATTATTTATGTCGACTATATTCGATAACCATTCTCTTACAGATCATCTGAATCATTCATGTAGCTTCATTAGCCAAACTAGGTCCATTCATCGATGTTTCCCCTATTTCCACACAATATAGTGGATAACAAAAAGGATAGAAATATAATTCCTCGAATGGGGCCATATGAATCATCTCTTTATATTTTTTATAATAGGATAAATCCATTAAAGGAATATGATATTCTTATTAGACAACAAAATCCATGAAAAAAGATCTAAAAATATTTTCCAACAAAAGAATGCTACATTTTAACTTCCCACAAATCTAGGGATGATATTCCATGCTCATGGCCTATTGATATCTAAGAACTTGATTCAATAATCTCTATAGGTGTGTAGTGAGTCAGGGATCTCTTTAGAGAGAATTTCAATTGGAACTCCATGTAACAATACCACATCATTAATATAAATCTTTTCTAAATACTATAACATGTTATACTATTTGATTGGGATAAATTTTGTCGAATTAGATAGCTAATCCATAATAACCCAAATTGAATCATTATTCCAATGATTCCTTGAAAAACTATGGCAATTCCCATCGAAATTTGTTCCCACATCCATATAAGAATAAGAATTGATATAAAATGCCATCAAGTTTTTTATGTTAAGCCTTCACTTAAAGAAAAGTTTAATTGTTTATAACATAATCTAAATTATTTCATTTCATACCTTACCACTAGAAAAAAAAAATTCATTATGTTGTAAATTTTTAGAATATTTTGTTTAATATCCCATTTCTAATTGTGATATACTAAAATAACATGTTCATGGAAAGACTTACATACTGGAATTTGGATTTGATAGTGTATCTAACAAATTCATCATTTGAAAAATTACTAGAAGTCTCTACACCATTTATGTTTGACATAATGGGGTGTAATTCAAATCATCTATATAATACCCTTTTACAAAATCTATCAAGTTAGGAGGAAGATAGACTGGGAGTAAATTTTATTGTTCATCCCGTGTGACATATCTAGAAGTATGTCAATAGTGAAACTCATTAGCTTCCACATGGTCATTAGCATCCTTGAGAACTTAATTATATTGAAAATGAATCAAATAATCTAAAATTTTGTTACCTTTTCCTAGTATATATTCCATGTCAAAATAAAACGTTCATAGGTACTCCATCCATATTAATTTCCTCTAGTTCAAGTCTTGTAGAGAGGATATGTATATAAAAATATTATGATCATTGAGGATAGTTAACATTTCTCCAAAGAGATAGTGATGCCATGTTTTTAAGTAATTCACTAATACAAATAATTCTTGGTCATGTGTTAGATGATTCTTATCATGAATTTAGAATTTCCTTGACCCATAGGCCAGAACATGATCTTATTTCAATGGGTCACCATCAAGACTATATCTAAACACGTTATAATATTCCACATGGTCCTTACCTGGTTATATAATGATTAGTATTTTTCGGAATGTCAGTTGAGTATTATGCTCTAAGAAAAAAAATTTATAATCATCATTATATAATAATGGAAATCAATATCTTGTTTCTGAAGTAATAGGAGATTAAATCCTTGATAAATAATAAAAAATTAATGATAATTGCTTGTAAATTCCAAAAGTAATCATACCTAAAAACCCATCTTCAGGGGACTCTAAGAGCTAACTGATTAAATCATAGTAGGATAAATTTATATGACTTCGTTAGAAATGATGTGTCTAGGGAAGTAGATTTATTATATCAAGAAGACTCACTTATAAAACATATCATATAATTTTAGATAAAACCATGTGCTCAATATAGTTTCCATGTTCTCTTCATGGTCATACATTCCTTGAGAATAAACCAAAATATCATCAACAAATACCAAAATAAAATAATTGAGGTACTTTTGGGAGATAAAATTCATAACATCCTTGGAGAATACAAGTCCATTTGTTAGAAAAAAGGGCATGGTTAAATAATTATAATGGATAATATAACTCTAAAATATTATTTTTAGAACATCATTTCTTATATATCTTAACTAATGATATCCTGGTCATAGATCAATCATAGAGAGTAGCTTCGATCCATTTATATGATCAAATTGATCATAGATTTGAGTAATATGATACTAATTTCATTTTATTGTAACTTGTTTCAATTTATCATAATAAATACAAAAATGGAGATGAATTTCTGACTTATTTATAAATAAAATTAGTGCATCCCATGGTGATGTGCTAGATTGGATGAATCCATTACTGTATACCTATTCAATACCAAAATTCCATTATCAAAACACTATCAGGTACATTCTAAATAGATGGAAAAAATAGGTATTTTTCATTGTTGTAGATCGATAAAAAATTCAATTTCCTACTCAGGTGGTCACCAAGATAAATAATTTAGAAAGACATCAAGGTATTGATCAAAAATGGCAGGAAGAGTCCTACTTTAAGTTTCATTTGTAGCACTGAGAGACATTTCCAATAACTAACCTGACATGGATCGGTCTACTAGAATATAATATCATGCTCAATTTATATTTATATTCATATCCCCTTGAATAAATAAAGTGCTTTATCAAATAATGTTAATGAAAATTTCCGTGAATAACAGTCAATATGGGATTGAACCTCGACTAACTAGTACATCATAATGATTAGATTAACAAAAATCTATCGCAAAAACCAGAAACTCTTATAGAGACAATGATGCATCAATCCTAATGAAATATTCTTTGCACTTTAATCCTGTTTACTCCTATTGTCTAAGGGTTTTCATGATACTCATGTTATGAGGCGTAATTTTTAAATGTAATCCAAATAATTTAACAATATAAGAAGAAAGAAAATAATATGATGTACTAGTATTGAGAAAGAAGTTCATAACATTTGATTTCAAAAGGATGCTACCTCAATCTATAGGGGACCCAGTTGATTGGTCGGGGTAGCCTGTTCTACACCATATAACAATCTCTTAACTGCCATGATATTGCTCTTTCTTCCCCTCTATGGTGCTTACTGAATAACTAAAGTGTTCTTAGAGGTATCAAGGTTAACCTGGGTCTATGGATGATAACTAATATAATTGTAGTATTATATCTAAACATATGAATCTGGATGCTATGTTGAGATATTTCAACCTATATATTGGATGATTTTTTTAAAATACATACTGATATTTCATTTCTTGGAATAATAGTGATAATTACATAGTTCTTTAGTTCATTCATTCTTCATGTGTTTAAGTGCCCCACACTAGAAATATCTCAATTCATTGAAGCGATGTGGTGGATCAGAGACAAATCTCATGGATTTATTCTGTTTTTCATGCGACATAGGGAGTACTCTCCCTCTTCGAATTATTTACCCTGTTGAATCTCCCATGATCGCTTGGATGGGAAACGTTTTCCCCTCTACTAGGATTTCCTATAAATTCATTATTCACCATCAATGTATCATCAGTAATACTATTACCTTTTAGTGAACTATAGTTCGGAGACCTACTATAAAAATAAAATGTTTTATTCTCCTAGTAAAAACTCCCTATGGGGAAATGAAAACAAGGGGATTGAATTTAATATATGCTCATCCATTATAATACTTATTTATTTTAGTTGAAAGTTGTTTATTTTCATCACTATTTAGAAGGTTTTTGGAAATAATTTGTTTTTAAATACTTCCCCAAATCATTTCATGGTATGTTTTGTATCTAATTTATCTCAAGTAGATATGTCCCGCTATGCTACCACCAGATCCCTAAGTATATATGTTTCTATCATGAAGTTAATTTCATCCAGAGCCTCAAAGAATTGAATAATTATAGTCATCCTAATCAATCATTCCTATAATTTTTTAGGTCTATAATAACCATAGAACATAGGTGGGTTATACTTTATAAATTCTCTCAATTGATTCAACAGATGGGGTTCTTCTATCCAATATCCCTTTTAAATACAATAAAAGGCTTGTATTATACTCTAAACTAAATCCTGGTTCCCCTATGGTTCAGGTGAAACCAAGTATTTAGTTGGTCCCTCTATTTGGTTTCATGTTCTCATTACTAAATTCATTCTAGGTAATATCTAATTTTAAAATTCAAAAATTTATCACTTTATGTTGTTCTTATTTGAATGGTTATATTTTATATATCAACAGAACAATAAAAACATCAATAAATCATAACAAAAAACCATGTAACAATGCATTTTTACTGCTATGTGTCTTATCTAATGCATGATACATATCAATCATTAGGTAAAGCCATTATGATATGGCGAAAACACACATAGAAGTGTTTTAGAAACCTTTTATACCAAAAAAAACCCATGTAACGTGGTGTTCTACTTGAAAAGGATAACTAAATATTTTTAAGCTATATATTTCATGTTTTAGTCCATCTTATACCCTTACCACCAACCCAAAAGATAGATGGATCTATAACGAATAATATCATTTGTAATATACTACCCCAAATCATTGGCTTAAGAGGAGGTATAGGTTCTAGTAACAATTGTTGACATTCCAAAAACATCAAAGGTTGAAAATAAATTTCAAGGGTTTACCCACATAAATAATGGGAGAATTATTTACCATTTAATATGCATTCACACAACAGAAAAATTGGAATACAAAATTAAATAAATCCAAACACATCTATTATAATGATGCATTCCACAAAACCAAATAGTAATATATGTAAAAAACCTAACAATAAAAAATGAATCATTGACCAATAATGGAGTAAGATAATAATAGTTACAAATGAATACTGACCTACAAAGAAATAAGACTCTTGAACCATTGGGGGACCACTCCAATCCAAGACATGAACCACTCCAATATCTATATATATCAACCATAAGAGTGGCATCATGGAGCACTATTAGATATGTTAGAAACATATCCTTTTCCAATATCACAAAAAACACCTGTATATGCACATAAGATCACATGTTGGGGGTGAATAATGAAATCAATAGGAAACCCTCAAGATAATTCTCAAAAATTCCACTAAGACTAGAAATAAGTTATCGTACAAGGGTATAAAATAGTAAAATGGAATATCAAAATCAGATAATTTTTTTTCAAAATATAAAATATAACAAATGAAAAATTTTTCCAAAACATTTAACACAAAAATAGTATCCCTCTCAAGAAGAAGAAGTAGTTCAATTTTTTTTAATCATACAGGTTCTCTCCCACACAAATCCATGCATTCCAAATGTCATCCCTATGATCATCAGTTGTGATATTTCTTCCTCCCCTACCATTGCCTGGAGGAAATTCTTCCATGTTATTTTCTAGTCTACATCGAGCATCAAGTATATTTATAAAAGTACCCATACAATAAAAATCATGAAGACACCCCACCCATGTGCCCTTTCAGATGCACCAACAATACAGTTATGTCGATATCATATATTAACACTGTTCTATTCCTTTTATGAAAACATTTTTTTTCTAATTTGTGAAGAAAATTTTGTCCAACATGCCTAACCATAATTTAATAACCATACTATAAAAGATCATTCCACTATATATTTTTCATGTAATAATCATTTAAATGGATAAGACATTAATTTATGAAAATGAATAGCCTTCCCATTCTAGTAAATGTGTAATGAGTGTAAAACCTGTTACCTTGAATAGTTGATCCACATTTACCTTTCCAATACTTTATGAACCATTTAATTCCCATAGATAAAAGCTTCAGTATCTAAACATTTCAAAATTAAGATCAAATAGATCCTCTAAATCACCAATTGATGGTATAGAGTTTCATAGAAAAGGAGGCGAGTGTAATGAAAACCGTAGGAAAAAGAAATTAAAATAAATTTTTTGAGCACATGCCCATTCACCCCATGAATTTGGGATTCATTTCAAGAATATTTTTATTTCCACAAGAAATGAAAAAATCATCTCATATTCATAAAAACATACTATTCATTCACAACATAGATTGAACCTCACATCATGAATTGTATAATAATTATACCTGATTAAACTATTTGAAACCATAAATGAACTCATAATCTCTACTGATGACATATTCGAATTGTGAATCTCCATTTCTGGTTTTAATTGATCATATAGCCTGAATATAGATTTGTGTCTATTTATTTTTTCAAACTAATCTCAAAATGTATCCCAATAACTCATAACATAAATGAAAAAGCATAAAATAAAAATATACCTAAGACTAGCGGTGCTATGTCCCTGATTAAGGGAGGCTTGAAAAACATGATTCTGTGGACTTAGTGACTTTTTTTGTAAGAAAAATGTATTTAATATATATTTATAAACTAGGATAATTTTATCATTGATGTTATTTATTGATAACCACATATGGCTGGAAGGATTTGAATATTAACATGTGGTGGGTTTGAGGTTATATTAACGGTTCACTATATGTTGGGAAATAGATGGGAGTCTGAGGCTATAATGATGGTTGATTTTAGTGATGGAAGGACAAATTATACTATTTGTATTGGTGTTGGAATGACATTATGTTGATGGTATGAGTTCAGAGTGTGGATTTTACATCGATGAAAATTTATTAGAGAAAAAATTTATAATGACCAGATTTTCATATAATGAATAGATGGTATCCAAATACTTGATTGAATTTGACCTAATATACAACATAAGCGTCTTTAATATTACTTCAAATTATGATTCCCAAAGTACATAAAAACTATGAAATGATAAAAGTAACTAATAAATTAATAAGTTTGGATATGGGTGATCACAAATTATTATAAGATACATAACAATGTAAGTAATAAATTTCGGGTATTGAAGGCACATTGCATAGAAGACTATTATATTAATATGGGAAATGAAAACCTAATTTTACTAAATAATGGATGATTATTTAATCATTATGAAGATTTAAGTTTGCCTTATTTTTTGATACTTATACCTTAGAGACAAAACCTGAGGGTCCTATGAGATGATAGTGACAAATGAGTCTATGCATAGGTAGTTTTCATTATAGTGCATTGCGTGTAATATAATTTATATTTTCTAATTTTATATTCTACCTCACCAAAAATATTAAAGAAATACACACCCAAATGTGTTGGGGGTGTTTTCCCCAACATCCAATATGGATACGAAATAGATGACTAACTTATACCTCTCCACCACTCTCCCATCATATGTATTATTAATAGGTGCATCTCAAGATCTAATGGGTTATGGTATAGGGTACATTAGAACACTAGTTTTGATAACTCTAAGTATTACTGAATATTAATTTGCAGGTTATAATAGATAAAGGATATATTATATACCTGTATTCAGATGTGGGGGGTATGGATTCCAATAGATGTACTTTCATAGGCTATGATAGAGTGAGGTATAATTCATTTACACAGCTTGTTATAGATTATTGTCTTACACATGGTTACTACTAGTATATGATAATGATGATGTACTTTGTCTCACAAGATGAAGAAATGGTGGTGATATGATTACATGGGTTACATGATGATATATTTATGATATGATCCTAGGACATGATTCATTGGAGAGTGTGAGAGAAAACCCATTCGGGAATTGGAAGTAGGTAACTATTCATCTCCATATGCTTTGGTTATTATACTACTTAATTTTTTTCATTACATGCTGAGAAATCCCTAGTGGGGATTGGAATATAGAATACATGATTATGTGATGAGTTGATTTCATTTATTTATTCATTGTGATTTAGTATGCTATTTTATCATTTTCCAATAGTGGTTTTGTGGATGATCATACTGAGTATTCATGTTATTCTCACAAAATATATATAAGAATAATTTAAAAGGATCACAAGATCTTATTGATGATCTGGATGGACATTACCAATTCAAAGGAGTTTTTTAGTTTCTTTTTATGTTTATGGTGTCCATGGTCACTGCCATATGATTATTATTGGTTTATTTTGATTGTAACAATTTTTTATGACATTGCATACATTTATTTGAATGGTATATATTTCACTTAAAGATACGATATTGATAAATATTTTCTATATTATGTCGTATATTTTAATTTATATTAATGGTAATGATTCCTATACATGATATTATTATACTCACAGTGATATGAACTAACCAGTGGCCATTTTAGGTGGGTTTTAGGGGTAATCATATCCCATTATTCATTATTGGCCCAACTTGGGTACCTTGGGTGGGAGGGGGTGGTTCATCATAATTATAGTAATCTATGAATGTACTCCTCTCTACTGAGGGTACACACAATTATATCAAGAATAACCTATAGTTTTGAGGTTTATTGTGGAATAATCCTTTATATAGCTATATTGTTCTATTGAATAAGGAAATATTAACATTAAACATATCAATTTTATTATATAGAAAATTATCTATTTATTATCCATTATTATGTATCTGGTTTCATAAGAAAAATTATAGTTTATACTTTTTGTCCATTATCTTCAGATGATGGATGAATTAGACATATTATTTGATGAGTGAGGTATGTAATTAAATATCCCCTTTTTGTATTGGTAGGTAGAATGAGAAATAATAGATAGAAAATTTCTATAATTATTACTCATTTATAAATGATGTATACCAAGGACTTGATGATATTCTAATGATGTATGACATTATGCATTCTATACCTATGAGATAATTTATTCTTATTAATGAATTTATTTATTTTTATATAATCTATGTACATATTATTCTTTATGAAATTTATTGATTTCCCTCGTATTATTTATTTTATGAATTTGTAGGATATAGTTAATTATACATTACCCCTTTTTATTTTCAACCCATTTTCCTAGAAAAACATAAATGACTACTATGTGTGAATTTTTTAGATTTTTAAGGATAAATAAATTTATCTAGGGTATTCTATATTTTATCATAAATTTTAAATGTAATTTAATTTTCATCAATGTATTGAGTTTCATGAGACTATTACACCGATGGATTCTATTTACTGTTATCTATGTATTTGGTATGTATGTAACAAAATGTTGACAAGTTTAACATTACCCGATTTGGGGTGTAATAATTTTATAATTTGGAAGGTCTGTAAACATTTTGACGATATAAAATTATTCTCATTTACAATCTGTAATCTATTAATGGTATGTTATTATTTGTATCACGGTTTTAATATGTTATTGGGTGTGATTATTTATAGGAACTGGATTACATGCTTTAGAATTCCATAATGTGAAATGAAAACCTATATCAATTTAATATCCATTTCCCAAGTTTCATTCCAAATGATAAATGATGTATTTCAGTGGCTACTGAATTAGAAGTTTTTTTCTAGGATATTAAATAGATTATTTCATTTTTTCTAATTTATTCATATAGTTTAGTGCGCATTTGAAAGAAATAATGTATAAAATAATCATTATTTTTTTCTTTGTTTTTTTCAAATCACATATATTTTTAAGGGAATTTTTAATGGGTATATATAGACACACCCACATATACACATTTTTAAGAGACCCCACAATATATAGTGATTCTTATATACACATTAATATTTAATCTAGGTTGTGTAATAAGTATTATGGAGTTATAAATCAACTAAAATCATGGTTATTTAAATATATTAATACTTGGATAGTGTGGTGTTTTCAAATAATTTAAAATTATAGATTCTATTATAAAATGTATTAATCTGGTTTTTTTATTCTTTAAGAAGTATTTTCTATAATAATTTATTATAATTTAGAAGAGTATACAATTTTTAAAACTATAATAGTATATATAGGAAATGTGTTTTAAATATATTTATATTTTAATATATTTATTTCTATATAATTAAATTATATTTTATAATTTTATAAATGTAATGAATTACATTTTTTAAATCTACTACTACTGAATAGAGGGTATTTTCATTATATTTAATCTATAAGTTTAATAATGTATTATGATGTTTAAATTGAACATATTCTTGTTTTTATTGGGTAAGTTGAATTATGGAAAACAAATCATGTAAATACAAGTAGATTTTATTATATGAGTTTTTCATTTCAATGTGTTAACTTAATTGAATTATTTTTCATACTAGAAAATGTCATTTTACTCTGAAAATTTAAATATAAAAATTATATTTTTATAATGTTTAAATATATCCATCTATGATAATTATATCGCAATGGTTGGGAGTATTTTTTAAATAAAATATTTAGTAAAAGAATATTGGTTACTCAAGTCCCTTTTAAGAAAATGAATCCTTTTTTGGGTGTGTGAGTTCTTCTAAAATGAGGTTATTTAGTTTTCATACTACATTTTATAAATTTGAAATCTGTATGTTGGTTTTAGTGTTTTTATTTTAAATAGAATATTATTTAATATTAATATTTGTATTGAAAGATAATTTCATTAATAAGGTTGTTTTTGGATGGTTTAATTATATATAGTTTGTTAATTAGAATGGGTTTTGTGATGTTTCATAGGTAAATGATTATCTTATGAGTTTTTTATTGATGAAATATTTTTTATGAAATTATTAGTTTTTTATTCCAGTTTCCCTTCAAATTGAAAAAAATATATTAGTCCTCGCGTATTTGTTGCATCATACATGATTTTTTATTTATTTTCATTTGGTTTTTTTTAAATAAGGGTTTGAATTGATTTTTTTACTTTATAGATTAAAACTATACAATTTTATTCTGAACCACATGTGATATATCTAAATATAATTGTGGAGTATTGATTTAATTTATTTGTGAAATTAATTGAAAATTTTGAATATTTAATTGAAAAGTTAATTTTGGTGTTCATGGTTTTTAAGATATACTGTAAAGAAAAATTGATGTCATAAGATAAATCAACACAAAATGTTTTCATACTTCTAAAACATACAAGAAATAGATTATTATAATGTCATTGTGTTGTATTTAGAATAGTTATCATTCAAACTATGAAAAATGTGTGTCAACTAGGTTTTTTTAAGAAAAATTGTTTTTTCACAAAATGATAAAAAGTTTGAGAATGCTTTTTAAAAACCCGGAATCTCATTACATCTTCATATTCACTATTAGGGATTTTTTTGTTTACATCCATGCATACCCTCCATATTGAAGAACCTCATTAAATTGATGAAAAACATTTTTTATGTGGTTAATCCTGAGTAATATGATTGGAAATATTTTTTAGAATTTGTTTAGGTATTATAATGTTCTTTATTGTTCCCTAACAATATAAGAAGAGATTCAAATTTTGTTTTAGGAATCCTGGAATCTATAAAGAGAATTTTTATTTTTAGGGATCTATATATAGTGAAATATTTTGAGATAAGATAGAAATTTGATAATGAAATTTTACTTGTATAAGGATTTGTTGATATGTAGGAACATGTTTGTGTTGTTTTTCAAATGTGAGAAAAGGGTTTGATACATATGATGAAAAGTCTAAATGAAAGACTATTTCTTGACATGAGTATGAATCTTGTCAAAGGTAATAGAAGGTAAGATTTTTTACTGATGTATAATAATATTTCCCTTTGATTGAAGGAAAAAAATAAGAAACATTATAGGATACGTAATAATATTCATGAAAACATAAGTGGTTTTCACTAAAAAATGATGATTCATTTAAATATATATGATTATTGAGCATATAAAAGAAGTTTAATCCTATGAATGTTATTTGAAGGAGATATCACGAGGAACTAGAAAAGGAGAATATCTCTCAAGAACTCATAAGAATTAGTGTTAAAAAAATATACATAATAAAACCAATTTAGATAAATAAAAATTAATCAATGGGAGTTATCTTTCCTAGGTAATAAAAGGGTGGGTTTTCATAGAAGTTATATAAAAGAAGATATAACCTCTTACATGATTTTATATTATTTAAAAAATTGTAGATCTAAAAAAGAAATTTTTAATTTAAATCTAATCATTACCACGTTATTCATCGTGAATAAAAATCATAATGATTTAGATGTGTGTTGATTCTAGATGACTATGAAGAATCCAAATTAAATAACTATGTGATATGATAAGATGTTTCACCATGAGTAGCTTAAAATATAGTAAATATTTGTGTATGTTATAGGGAACGAATTCAAATTAAAAATATTTATTATGAATTTTAATAAATAAATATAATACCTCTCGATTTGGAAGATTAAATTATAATTTCCATATTTATTAAATGATAATTATGATGGGGGATTTTTACAAACCTATTTTAAATCATAGAAGATCTTACAACACTAAATCATGATATTTTTCTATATATGATAAATAAAAATATTATTTACCCAATTATATGTGAATATAGAAGATTAAAATAAATAATAGAATAAGGATGATCATGAATTGAGAATATTAATGGTGAGACTAAATTATGTTATTGAAATGTTATATCAATGGGAGATAAGAGCTGATCAATTGTTGTCTGATATTTTTATTTTATATATTGGGTTTAGGAAAGTCTATTATTTTGACGATCAAGGATTGATGTTGAGAAGGGAAAACATCGGCATGTATGTTCATGCTATAATATAAAATTAAACCATTTGAAATCAGAAGATGGAAGGATGATGTTCATGTTATTATCTTGATACATATCTAACACAGAAAATGTGATACTAAATAAAGAGATATTATTCTTATAAGTAGATACATGCTGATATACACTATAGATAATTTTTATTTTTATGATATGAATAACTTGATGAAGAGGGGTGGTTCTACTATAAACAACACCCATATAAAAGATTCCACACTATAAAATTCATGGACGTATACCTCTATTAACATTTATCAATATTGTTTTCATTAAAAGTGTAATGGAAGAATACTTCACCTCTCTTATTATCACATTATTTTTTCTATGATAATCTAGGTTATATAGCATAAGACAGGGATTACCCACATTGGGACTAAAAATTATAAAAATCCTATAGTGCTGTTTATTTCACATTAGTTTCTCATACATTTTGAGGGAGTGTTTAATGTGACTCGTTATAAAACATATAAATACATAGTGGTTAATTTCATAAATAAATAATAAAAATAATAGCAAAGACTTATCCCTCCCATTGTTGATGGTATATAAAATGACCAAGGAAACGAATGTGGTATAAAAATATAAATGTATCCACTGAGATCCTATTTTAATTAATTGAGAATATGCTATTTTCCAATGGTAGGGTTATTCCAATCATTGTTAATATGAACATTAATGGATAGTGTAATAGACTAACTTTATATATTTTATTACAAGGATTTAAAGTAAGTGATGTTTGGAAAGTGGTACTTTTACCCCATATAATTGATTCTCTCATGATATTTGAATATATGAGATATTTGAATGGGAAACAAATCCTAATATGAAATTATATCATCCTTGATTAATTGTTTTTGGACAAATGTAATTGGTCTCATATCTACTAATAAAATTTGGGGTAGGATTGAAATCATGTTTGAAGGAAATATAAAGGTCAAAGAAGAAAAACTATAAATTTGGAGATATAAATTTTAAAATATTACAATGGTAATATTTGAGAAAATTTATGACGATTCCGTTAGGGTTAATGAGATAGTGTATCATATTTGGGACCTTTGTGAAAAATTGGAATATTTTACTATTTTTTATTTGTTAATAAGAACTATTTCTAACATATCTAATCAAAATATACATATTAATGATGAAAAATAGGGATTATCTTCAAAAGAGACACAAAATACTCTCATAATACATGTGATAAGAAAGGCTCTAGTATTCAAGAAGAAATCATAGGAGGACATTTCATTCAAAGATATGTATATAATCATGATCAAGTAGGGGAATATTGGGATTTCTAGTGAATCCAAAGTGGGTAATTAGAATGATGAAGAACATAAGATAAAAATAGGCATTATATAAAAACACATATAAAGGGAATAGTTTTATACAAAGGGAAACATCTAAAAAATGTATTTAGTTATGTGAAATAGTAAAATTTTCTACTTATTACCTGTTTCAAAACCTATCCTCGAGGAGCCATTTCAACAACTACCCCAAGACTTCCTCCAATGGTATAGGGGTTGTATACAAATTGGAGGCGTTTTCTGAAAATACATGCATGCACACACACACACACACCTCTGAGATCAAACAATGATGAAATGTAAACAACTAAATGAATGCATTCATACATTTCAGATCACACACTAGAGTACGGAAATAAAGTACTAAAAAGAAAAAATAGTCCAAATACAAGCCCAACCAAAAATTATAACGTGTATAACCTTATCTAAGGGAGAGGACTAAGTCAAATACAAGATCCTAGAAAACAACTCCGTCTAACAAGATCTGGCTACACTCCACCTGCTCCTTGTCCTCCATGGAAACTGTTAAAAGGGTCATCATTTTCCTAAGACATGACACGTGTGGGTAAATCCCATGTAGGGGTGAGTATAAAAATACATAGTAGGACACCCTAAAAATTATAAAATAGAACCACAAAGTATATTAATATAAATAAAGTATATTAAAAACAATATATAAATTAAATACCCAAATATACTCAGGAAAGAAAGCACACCACTGGGATATCATAACCAACTGCCACATAAAGGATTCTTTATGAATCAGTGCTCATTCTGGGGAACTCACTCCATGAACCATGCTAAAATTAGAGACACATGAAGAAGAGTCATTGGTCTTTATGCCCTTCCCAATGAATCTCACTAGTCTAAGGGGACCGTGATACAGAAACTAGGGTTCAAACCCATAATCACTGGGGGACACCACAAACCCAGTCTGGACCATCCTTTTTTGTAGAAGATCATATGCCAATGATTCCACAAAACCTATTGATACAGACTTCTTGATTGAGGATCAACACCTTTCTTAGGGAGGTCATTCTAATTCCAAAAACATTATCTAGGGAACAAAGGGGATAGAGGATTGTACTTCATTCTCATGGAGGGACACCAAAACTCTATCTGAGACTTGACCTTAGAGGGAATATCAATCCAATGACGTGGATGTAATGATCGATTATACCCTAGAGGGAAATTACTGATAAGAACATACTAAACCTTTACTAGTCCAGACTAAGAAATTGAATAGCCTCAAGCACTCTTTGAGAGGATTACATGATATGTACTATGGGGTAAAAAGCATGTCCAACTATCCCTTTGACATCCCATGTGGAAGAACCTCACACAACATGTTGTATATATATACCTGGCTAGTATAAGGATTAAATGGATTTTATAGGCGCATATTATCCTAATCATGTCGACTTGTTGTGTCCACATACCAAAGCCGTGTCCATGTACCAGTCTGTGTATCCTATGTCGTGTCCATGTGTGAGTACAATGCGTGTCCATGACCATGTACTCCAACACCTATCCGTGAACTTATCAGAGTACACAATGATTTATCCTGGGAGGGTCACACATCCTGAGATAGTGTTCACACACAATGTGAACTTTATATTCATTTTGAAACTCTAGCTACTACAGAATGGGCCCCATATTCCATATAATATCGGAATACACACCATTTGAATTGAGATTTTCCAAAAACCCCAGTTTATCTTACCACTCATGCCTACGCCACCATCACTTGGAAATAAAGCTCCAATCTTCTTAGGATTTAGATATCTACCTCGTCCGATCATCACCATCGATGAAAAACACACTACGACCATCAAATCTGATCGAAATAAAAATATTTTTTGGTTTGAATCATCTTCCACGTATCACACTTGAAGATTAGGGGTTTCGAAACCGGTCTGATCTGTTCTCTTCCACTACTGCCACACCTCTGTTTCATCATTCTATGTATGGATCTAACATCTAGGATCATTGTGCTAAAAATAATGTGTTAAACAATCAATCCAATAGTTGGGTTTCAAACTACAAACCAAGGGGACACACATGATGAATGAGAAGGGAGGTAGAAAAGAACAAAGAACATCCATGAGAAAAAACCTCAACCAATGTAACTGTTGTCTTAGATTCTTTTCCATTAGAAAAATAAAATATATGGAATCAAAAAATCACAAGAAGTATCATAAATAAACCCACAATTATAAACCATCCCGTAAGGTGATCGATCCAAAAATCAATATGTTCATCGATTGATTTTCATTCATCATTGAAATTGAGAACATGGAATGAAAAAAATGAAACACATGCCCTACCTCGGTTTTGATTGATCATTGATGAATAATTAATGTTGAATCATGTTTATTGGAAGGATCCATTAAATCCATGGTGCATCAATCAATCAATCTATCATCATCCATCAACCTGGTCTCCTCTAACTCTCCAATGGAACTCATCAAATTCGTAGGGTAATGTATATAACCCTACAAATTTAATATGATAGTAAATTTATAAAGTCAACTAGGTCACTATAGAGTAAAATAATTTTATTTAATTTTCCCTCATGATAAAGTTTCTACAAATGAACCATGCTGACTAATGTTAAGTCACGCCTAGGGTAAAACCACCATTCTAAACTCAATGTACACTTATATTTCTGATTCGGGAAAATATTTAGATGTTATTAAATTTTTTTCAAAAAAGCCATATATGCATGTTATTTATTATATTTGAAAAAAAAATTCAGGAACACTGGGCCTCGAAATCGCATGTCGTATTAGCGACTGGTCTAAAAAATGAGCCATATAATATTTCAAAATAAAAAAAATCAGAGACAGTACATTCTCCCAACCTTGGGACATTACATCCCCAAAAATCCAAATCACGGACTAATAATGGTGTTTTATCCCACAGTTATCAGATGTGAAAAATACTATCTACCAATTTTTTCCATTGGATGATTTGTTCCTCCCCATATTCTCATCTAACAACTTCTTCTCCAGATTTCCATTGAATAAATACATCATGGGGAACCCTTTTCTATATTAATGGAACATGTGAAAATATCCACATTTAAGGAAATTTACTAAGAGTCCAATTCACATAAAAGGCTCAACTTTAACCTATCAAATAAATAATAATACATTCTTTTTAGTCTAGATACATAGTCATTAGCATTCCTATAGATGTATATACAGTTAGCCTCATATTTATCAACATTATCCTCCCTATTTTTTATGATTGGGGAACATCCTTTATTTTTCCATTATCTACATACAATGATTTGTTTTTAATATAGTACTTTCTTAAATTTTTCCCATCACAGGAACATGATCTCATCTTCCTCATTAATGTTTTGAAATAGTTAACACTATTGGTTTACTTCTCCCTTTAGACGGCAGACAAGAGTGATGAGTTTCTCCACTCAGTAATTACTCAAGAAAGAAAGACCTTCTCTACTAACTTGATCCACTATTAAACTACCAATGGATTATTATTTCAATTAAATGATGGTGGTTTTGTCACCTGAATTCATCCAATATAGTTAAACTATGTTATGGATCAATAGGATTCTCTAGGTGAGTGAGTTTATTTTTCATAACCTATGTCAACTGCACTACTATATTTAAAATCTATATAACCATAACATGAAATTCATTAACATGTTTAGGTGGAAAACGGATTATGTTTTAAGGTAAAAAATTAGTTCATTATGAAAATTATCACCCCATTGTTTATCTTTAGTAGGATAATATACTAACTAATCCAGAAATTTTCATGGGATTAGATGCTCTCACCCTATCACATCACATAAAATAAAATAAAATGAATCTCCAAGGTGATCATATTTATTACCCATCAAGATAAACTTGTTAAACCAAATGGTTATTTTTTAAATCTTGGATACAAAAATAGTAATGATAAAGAGTTGGTCAACACAAATTCCCTTTTTACAATGTCAGGATATAAATTTGTATTTTCTAAGAGAACCCCATTGCACTCCACCCTATTTATATGTTTTATAGATTCATATTAAAAATAAAAAACAAATCATTTATAACACGCACATTAAATTTTACCCCTATAATGATAATTAATTTTACCAAATAGTAAAAAAATTCATTACGATGTTTTGGAACCATCTTCCCTTTCCTCATATATTAATATAAAATATTTAAATATTTCAAAAAAACCCTTCATTGAGAGAATGTTAAAACTAAAAAAATCTAAAACAACATTATATAATGTTGATCTCTGGTCAATAAATCAACATTGGCCCTACTAGATTCTCACACACTAATTTTTTATCAAATCCATGATTCTAATGCTTTATATTATGAACAAACATATGATAGGCACACATTATTATCCAATGAGATATAATCCCATAACCAACACAATTGAAGGTGATATATGACCCTAACCATCAACATCCATAAATATATATGTACAATATTAAATAATCCATTTATCATATCATAAGAAAACATTGAAATAAAATGGGCCTTGGAAATTTTTTAAATGTTATCACATAAAATGACTTCAAGAATTAGATTGGTTGATATGAAAGCATCAATCACAAAAGAGGATTATTTCATAAATACATTATAATGTGATTCCTAAAACATGAATATCTAATATATAGAACATTTTAATAAAATAGTAAATTGGAATATAAACATAAAAAAGGTCTTTAGAAACCATTTCTAATCATTATTATAATGGGATAAAGTTAAAATTTACTTTTAAGAAGATATTATTTTAGATATTTTCATGAATGATTTTTCAAACATTAGTTAACAGTGTATCAAAATAAAAAATTATTAATAAACCTACGGTTTTCTGTATTAAATGTGTGGTGGTTGATAAAATATATTGTTTTGAATGGAAAAAGCATCTAAATATTAAAACAACCATTTTTAAAAAATAAATCCAAATAAGAGTGATAAATCATCCATTTTAAAAGTGGAATATATAAATTTGATGATTAAGATAAAAAATTTATATTTTTATATCACTATATGAAATATAAACATTGGTGGGAAGAGTAAATATAGATATTAAAGTGAAAGAGTTTATTTTGAGAGCATATGAATTATTCTTAATAGCGAATTCCATTGAAGAAGATGTATTTTATATGGAAAATTAATTCGATATAAAATGTGGAAGAAAATGAAATATAATATCAAAATATGATATAAGAAAAAAATCATGTAAAACCATAATCAAAGATGAAAAATTATATCTCTAGGAAATAATATGGGTAATGAAAACCCATTACCTTTTCTATAGACATTCAAAAAAGGTATTCAAATTACAATATTTTAATCATTAATATATTAGTATAATGTTTTAAAAGATAATTCATATCTATTACCCTATATAATATTAATTTATAATAAATTATTATACATTTATTAGTTGATGTTTATTTTTATCAATATTTTTTAGTAATTTTGATTGCTTCCCACACACATTAAAATGTAGATATCATTTCATTCTATTTTATTGCAATTTCATTATTTATAGATTTTATATGGTACTTTAAGTGAATATTTATAATTATTTATAAAGATATAATTTCATTCTATGAGATTTTTACTCCAAATTCAAGAATACAGGGTCGATGATGATCTTGTTTCTATAAATTTTTATGAACAAACTCTGGTTTATTAATAACATGTTAATTATTAATAAATAATTCAATGAACCTGAATCATGTCATAAATATCATTTTAATTCATTAAAATATTTATTAGAATCGTCCAAGTGAAAAAATAAACATGTTTTTACATGGATTGTCTAGTTCACGGGTACACTGAGATGATATTTTTGATTTACATGGATCATAAAGAAGGCATAAATTTGTTTATTTTTATGGAATCAAAATAATGTAATAAATATCATATTTAATTACTAAATTACTCTAATTAACTATCTATTTAAGGTTATTACTAAAAAAATTATATTGTTGGTAATCTATATATTTGTATGGATAATGTTTTCATTTTTATAAGTATAATTAAGGAAGGATGCAAGGTTATTATGTCTTAGAGACACTCTAATTTCATTTTCATGAATTATTGGTGTTTTTAGGGAGTTTAGAGTTGTTTTAGATGCTAAATTAAGTGTTATTTAAAATTAAAGGGCCAATACTCCCAGGTGGAGGGTGTTATGTTTGACATTTTTCCCTGGTGAGTCATTCTGTGAAATGGTCCATCCAAAATGGGAAGATGAGGATTTGTCCAGGGATGTAGAGAATTGGGAGGGTTATTATGGACCAAAAACATAGAAACCAAACCACTCCCATGGTGAGGTAGAATTACTAATAATTTGACATCAAGCCCTAATAGATGATGTCTTCGGCTTGTGCTTTCATGAACCCCAAATTTTTTACAGAGGACAAGGTGATATTTTAGATGAAATTTGAGCATTTGAAATGGATAATGATCTTCATGGATCTTGACTAGTTCAAATGGGGAAACACTGACAATTTTTTGAGGGGAAATTTTTGTGATTTTAATTCATTTTTTTCCCTATATTAAATGATCAACAATCATGTCTTGGATATTGCTTTGATTTACAGATTCTCCAAATTAACCTAGGGAATTTTTTGTTTTTTTTTTCCACACAAATACTCTATTAATGAAAATTATCACTAGGTATGTTTTAGTTATACCTCCATTAGCTCCCTATGATAAACTCATTTTTTTTATTTTAACCCTTGGATAATGGAGGATGGGAAACCCTTGGTTTAGGGTACCTTTCCTTCTCCCTTACTCTTTATATATATTTTTTTCTCTGAATGTTCATTTTAAAAGACCAACTATTTTTGTCTATGATATGGGTGTGGTTAATATAAGCTTTATCTTGATTTGTTCAATTGATTATTCATTTTTTTTAGATTGTGGTTGACCCATGATCACTAGTTCTTACTCGAAGAGTGTTGAACATCTGAATTGAGGTAGAGGATTCATTTCTTCTCCTTCTTTTCATGTGAAATCATAATTTTATCATCATTTATCTCTATCGATAATGTCAAAATTAAACATATTTAATATTAAACTATAATTAATGTAATAAATTGGGTTTTTAGTAGCGATCACATGTGTCTAGGACATTAAAATGGTTTCTCTGTTCATTATATATATATTGTGCTATATTTGTTTTGGCTATGGTTTATCAAGATTATTTCACACGAAGTGATACATGAGTCGGTCAACTAACTCATACTGATAAAAAATGTATTAAGGAAATAATGGCTTATATGGGATGCGTGGGGATTAATGAACTTACACCCTCAAGAAATTTATAGTTGACACATAATGATTTACAAGGAAGTACAATGTAAAGAGAAAGAAAATGATTAGTTATTATCCAAGAAATACATTTTTCAACATTTATCAATTTAAAAATATAAAATCTCTTTCTCCCTCACTTAATAAGGATCATCGATGATAAATGGTCATGTTGTATAATTAATCCATAATACTTTAGGAGAAATAACATCCCTTCCAAAATAAATAGTCAATAAGCCCTTCTACAAAAAACAATCCATTATCGAACTAATTAGAGAAGAAAACATTGAACATGAATCCAACAAAATATCCTCTCTTGTATAAAATCAATGTTATCCCAAAATCTAATTATGAATATGACACCATATAAAGCATTTTAAACATGAAAACATCATAAAAAATCTCTCATAACATCACGAGTCCTTCGATCCTTCAAAAGTATCATTTTAAACTCAAATTTGATATTTACCTGATCATATGAAACATTATTCTACAATGATTCATATATCAATGAATTCTATATGATAAAAACATTTAAATAATTTGGATTTAGAACAAACAATTATAATATATTACATTAGACCTGTTTGGAACAATGTATCAACTGCCTAAAATCAATGCACTCAATAATTGAGGCCACCCCAAATATACATATGAAAAACAAAAAACCATTAATTATAAATTAATTATCTAATATAAATATAATATAGTGAAATATTTTCAACAATGACCCCTCTATAAATATTTGTATCCTTTTTTCAGCAGACTCCAGATACCATAAACTTTCATCTTTATAATAGTAAATCATTCAGCAGTTAATGATCTGTTCCAACTTCCAATAGACCAGTATATGTTATACCTGGAATTTGGATAAATAATGTAAATATAGTAATTATTTTTGGATAAATAATAAAGATGCATGTTTAGTGGTTATTATTTTTCATTTTATTTGTGGAAAATCAATGTGATACATGAAGATTGTTTATATAAATTCTATCTATTGATAACTGATTCCTTAGTTTTTGTGAATGTGACTAGGGATAAATGAATGGGTTAATTCAAGATGATAAAAAATTGGTTATATGATAAATATAAAAGTTTAGGGTCGATTGGTTTAGAGTGTTTATGAAGGTTGGATGCCATGGCTTTAGGGCATATATGTCATGTTAACTATTTGTTTATCACTTTCTGCCATGTGTTTTGTATGGATGATAATAAATAAAATGAAATGTGATGTTTTCTTGGGATAGGTAATGGTTTATTGGAAATGGGAAGGTATTCCTAGGTTTGTAGAATATGATGGAACTTGTGATGACATGTTGGATGATGATATGCATGATGGGGTTCGGGATGACACTAGGATTGATAGAATGGTTTGGATCAAGGATTTACCATTGTTTGTTGTGATGCTTCTATTGATGATTTATTATTCATTAATATCATAAAACACTAGAGTGGCATGATTATTATTTTCTCATTCCATTCCTCACTACTTAATAGAGTTATAATTGAATCGTTTACAAATCATTTAAGGTATATTAGGATGAGTCCTAGGGAATGTATAATGAGACTATGTTAATGAATAATAAATGGTTTAACCAATGAGTTTGGAGCTTGATAGAATTTTGAAATGATGATAATTCTTGACAAACCATATGAGAGGCCAGTTAATTCCTTGAGAGTATGTAATTCGTTTATAATCATTTGATTAAAATTTTTAATAGAATAATTAACTAAATAAATGTTCTTGCAATATTTGTGTGGTTATAGGATATCTAGTCCTTAGTAGAGGCAATCAGGTGTCCAAGAGATAATAGCTACAGTAGAGGATTAGGATATGTAGTCTCCCATATTTATATTTGTTATATATATCTATATTATTGTGTTTTTTTATTTTATACACTACCCCACCCATTTCAGTAGGGTGATCGACACCATGTGGACTCTAGGGGGTGTTATCCCCAATATACCTGTTAGTGAGGAATGAATGGTTGACTAGCCCCACTTTACTTGCTCTCTTCTCCTGGCAGTATTATATACCATTATACATGATTTTAAACATTCACCATATATTTACATAGTCTAATTTAATGTATTTTGTTTAATTTCACACGCATGTATCTCCAAATATAGTATATTATAGATCACTATAAGTATAAAGTATACATGATGTAATGGCTTGAGGTGTATTACATTACAAATGGGTTTTGGTGGATCCTATAGGGAAACTCAATTATAATTTAGAGGTGTGGATGTTGATTACATGATGATATGTTGTACGAGATGCTGGTATTTTGTAGTTTCCAATGTAATTTTCGGTAGACATATTATTTTAAAGAGTGTTGTCTTAGGATGTGTGATAATGGGGTAGAGAAGAAAACCAGTGGGAAAATTGTACTGATCTATCTAAATTTGATATTTTATAAGATTTTATATTACTTATTGAATATGATACCTAGTGAGAGATCCATGATAATTCTAGGAATATAGCATAACTGATTAGGTGAGGTGTAATGACCCAAACATTAATTAATGAAAATTCCTCTTGATCTAATTAAATGTTTTATTATGGTTATATTTTATGTGATCATCATTGGTTTTATATTTTTGGAATTTAAAATATGTTATAAATAGTGATCATTGCTAATATAGCCGTTGAATAGTGATCAAATGATTAGTATAAATATAGGGCTTTAAGAAATCCAATTTACTCAGACAAAGGAAGAGATGAACTCATATAGTAAACTTACCCTATACAAAGCAGATTTTTCAGAGCTCGGAAAGGAGGTGACATCATTGGGCTTCACTCTTGACCAAGCCCAAACCCAGCTTGAACACGTTAAGCTTGAGCGGAACCGACTATAGGAGAGGTGGATGTTAATAGAATTACCACCCGAGAGATGTTATCCGAGACACCCCAAGAGTATGTTACCATAGAACAACTTAACCTTCAGACTTATGTGGATGATATAAGGGGTTATGTAACAAGACCCTAGTACTATGACAATGTACATTATTTTTGGATAAATAATGTGCATTCATTTTATTATTGTTACTTTGTAAATAGTTTTTTAAAAGAGAAAATAGTATATTTAGTTAATATTCAACTAAGAAATCTATTTTGATGAATTAATGGATTTTATAATTAAATAATATTTTAATAAAATATTATTATTCAATTAATTTTTATTAAATATAAATGATCATATAATTTTATGAATGCAATTGTAATTTTTTTTAGGTTTGAAAACTGTTTTTGTAAAGACACATGAATTTTTTGTAAATGTAGATTTTTTATTTTAAAAGTAAAAATTCACATATTTAAAAAATTATTTAGATAAAATGGATATTATTTTTGAAATCAAGTCATCGAAATTATCCATTGGCAAATTTTTCATAATTTTCTGAGACAGCTGAATGTTTGGGTGAATAATTAAATACCGATTAAATATATAATGTGTTTTATGACATCATAATGATCCAATAGTGAGGTAATAAAATATTATGAACATTATTTTCTTCCAATATATGTTTTATAATTAAAATAATGTGATTTTATATTTGTTTGATTTATTTTAAAAAGATTTTGTGAACCCTACAAGACTTATAAAACATTTTTCATCTTTTAATTGTTTTCCTTGAGAGTGTGGGTCACCTCCACATAAGCAACCCTATTATTTTAAGATGTTCATCCAGGGGGCTTATAAATTTTTTTCCACTCCCCTTTTTCAAAAACCATGGGAAACACCATGGGTGGGATTGTGGTATTGAATAGTTTACTATGAGGTTTCCCAAACCTAAATAATAAATAATTCCCTCACCTTTCCTATATATACCCACCGAAGCTCCCACTTCCTCTTCACTCAAAGCCTTTGGAGTTTGACCAAACCGTTCCCTCTTATCTATTGAATCCTCCCAAGTTGCTTCAAACTCCCAAGAAGCATCTCACATGCATTTGAGATCACACTTCCAAGTAAGGGATTTTATCCTTTCTCAATTTTGTCTGATTTCCTTTAAGTTGTTATGCCATTTTTTTCAATTACAAATGTTGGGGTATTATTTTTCACCTCCCCTGTACTGTCCTCTTTATCTTTGGGTGATGGGAGACCCCTTAATCTCTCATTAAATCCTCCCATTTACACCCATTACCATACCAAATCTCTATAAGGGATTTCTCTCTCCTTTTTTACATTCAATTAATTCATTTGTATTGTGCATATATATTTCATTAAGTTTGTTGGGACAAGTATCCATATGACCCCATTACATTCCATTTCATGTACATATGATGAGACACCCTTTTCTATCTCATCACCTATTTTCATTAATCCTTATGTCACACTGTTATGCTGCCGAAATTGCACCGCGTTTTTCAATGCCAAGATCATTGTGTAGTGAATACCATACCCATGTCTCTATCAAGGGTATTGAAATTTATGCACATATACCTATTGAATGGTAAATTAATGTATTTATTCGACATTAATTAATCATGTAATAACTTATGATGTTGATTTATTCCATGTTATATGATCTATGTGGCACACTTTTCCATGAAATGAAATGTTTAAGAAGGGTTTGCTCTGATAGCACTCCAACGCATTGGGTGAAATATAGTATCATGATACATCATGTGAAATAGGGTTTGACTCATGCTAATTCAAGTTCAATGAGGTTTTACTCATGCTTCATGTGCAATAAGGGTTTACTCATGCTCTATGTGCAATGAGCCTTGGCTCATACTAATTCAATGTTAAGTATTGTTGCCACATTTCCATGTTATGATTATCATGCTTCATCACGGATTTTTTTCATGATTATATTTTGCTCCATTGATAGGCCTATTGTATAAAATTTATTTAATTCCTCATGTTATTCCATGTTTATTCCCTTAGTAGGCTTTATAGCTCACCCTTTTCTTATGCATGTACCCAGGTTATCCCATGCATTGCTAAGTGTGAGGGAATGTAGTAGTCATGTAAAGGATGCTTTCAATAAATATGTCATGTGTTTTATGTTATAAGATTTTATGTAATGTTCCTAAGCCCATAAGACACTATACCACTCAATCTTATATGTTTTATCAAGTGAATATTTTATGTTATAGATCAGGTTTAAGTGTGTAATAAAAACAGGGTTGTTATAGTCGGTGTCAGAGGATATGTTTAGTTATTTTTGGGATTAGGATTAGAAAACCCTAATGAAGACTTAGAGACAAGAATAAGTATAATAAAAATATCCCTAAGTATTGGTGAGTGTTGATTAGGTGGATTATCATGAAAATACATCACTGTATGGATACGAGCATGTAGAGGTGGCTCAGGAACATATGTATCCTTGGGGAAAAACCCGAAAACACCGCTTTGATCTAGACTCGAATGGGAACTGGTGCACGCAATGGGCCTTGCTACTCTCTTGGTTAAGACACTCCCAGGGGATATGATTTGGTAAATTCATAATCTTAGTATGGACCTTTATTAAGTGAATTCAAAAAAATTCCCCTAAGAATATATGTTAGAAAGTAGATCATGGATAGCATAGATTGAAGCCTATGGATTAATAATTTAAGGAAATAAAAGTTATTTATAAGTCATCAGTTTTGTCCTTCGTTTACCCTTTATATGTAACCCTTATCTTTTCTTTTATTCTAGCCAATGGGCTGTAATAGGAGGACTTGGGCTAACAACCGATGTGTAGATTAATGTGATGATTGTGCAAATGAGATGCCCAATCTGATGGGAGCATGAATCATGATATTTGTCACTATTGTCTCTCAGATAACTCAAACTTTGAATAGAAGCATGGGTCAAGAGGATCGTTCAACCCCCCTAAGATAGAAAAAGACACTATCGAAGGCTTAATGAGACAAATGACTCATACTTTTAATGGATCGTCTGATCCCTCAATCGCCGAACAATAGATCATCTCCATTGAAAAGATCTTCTCCATACTTTAATGTTCCAAATAATAGAAGGTTCATCTGCCTTCTTATCGTATGGAAGGTGAAGCCAATAAATTGTGGGCATTGAACGAAAAATATGTATCCTGAGGAAGAGATCGAGGCGTTGGAATGAAATAATTTCCAAAATATTTCTTTCGATAATTAATTTCGGTGAACCCTCCGACTTAAGATGGCATGGTACTTCCTGGCCCTCAAGAAAAAAGATGACAAATCTGTCAAAGCTTATGAGGAAAACATCCCAAATATTGCACGATACGCCTCTAGATTTTTCATTATCCCCGAATGAATGGTTTATTGCATCTTTTGTGGGATAAAACCTAGCCTATGGAAGGCGATGGTGATCCGTGACTTTGACAGCTATAAGTAAATTTTCCTATGTATCCTCAATGTTGAAATGGAGATCGGCGAATCTCAAGGGTATCATGGGGATAAGAAGCATAAGGTGGAATTCATTTCTAGTGTTCTAATAGATAAATCCAATGGTGCTAAGAAGATCCAGCACCCCACTTTCCAAAGGTGCAGAAAGAAGCACCCCAGAAATTTCCTAAAGGGGAAGAGGAAATGCTTTAGGCATGGAAGGGAAAGAAACCTAGTTGTTTACTACGGATACGAAAATCTCATGGATGCAACAGAGGATTGGAACGCCTCATTCGAACCTTAATGTGTTGTTCATTTCTAAACATCCATGAACCAGGGCATCTTGCAAATTAGTGCCCTAAAACATGGAATCTAGGAGGCAACCAATAACCTTCTAGGAACTAAGGGAGATTTTTTCCATCACTACTGTCGAAGTGAACCCCGACACTGAAGTGGTGATAAGTATGATAGTTATTCATTTAAGAATAGTGAACGTACTTTTTTATTCATGTTCTACGCATTCTTTTATGTCCCAAATGTTTAGTAGAATAATACCATCACCACCACAAATCATTCTTGTAAAGATTTTGGTGAGTACGGAAAATGGGTAAATCATTGCCTCCCATGAATATAAATCCTCCCCTGTCATAATATGAGTATTGAATTTCCCTGAAAACCTCATCATACTCCCTCTAGTAAAATTTGATGCAATTCTTGGCATGGATCTGATTTCCTTATATAGAGCCAACATAAATTTATCTGAGGGGGAAATCAATTTCCATGTTGAAAATCTACCCCTGATTCTATTCAAGTTCAAGTAGGAAGATGAATCTTCTTTAGCTCCACCATCTCGAGTGTAGATATTACTTCCATGTGAGCATACAAATATGGCTCGGATGATTAAGTCTAAGGTGGAAACCATCCTTGAATACATTCCTGTTGTGAGGGAATTTGCAGAAGTGTTTCCTAAGGAATTGCATGGTCTTCCTCCAATATGGGATGTTGAATTCTCAATTGATCTTATACATGGGGCATTTCCAATATCCTAGACATTGTATATAATGGCTGTTGTGGAGCTTGAGGAGCTGAAGAAACAACTATAGTAGAATATGGATAAAGGGTTTATATGCCCAAGTGCTTTACCATGGGGTGCACCAGTCCTCTTCACCAAGAAGAAAGATGGGTCAATGTTCCTTGGCATCAATTGTCACGAGCTTAACAAAATCATGATAAAGAACAAGTATACACTCTGACGAATTGATGACTTGTTCAATCAGCTACATGGAGAACAATATTTCTCCAAGGTGGATTTTCGGTTGGGATATTATCAAGTAAGGGTGAAGAAGGAAGATAACCCCAAGACTACTTTTCTTACAAGATATGGGCACTATAAATTCATAGTAATTACTTTCAGACTCACTAATTCTCCAGCAATCATCATGGACTTGATGAATAGAGTCTTTAGGGATTACCTCAACAAATTTGTGTTAGTCTTTATAGATGATATTCTAATATACTCCAAAACCAAATAGGATCACGAGGAGCATCTATGAAAAGTACTAGAGACCTTGAGGAAGGAGAATCTCTATGCAATGTACAACAAGAATGATTTCTGTTTGAAGGAGGTATCATTATAGGGCCATATCTTCACAAGTAATGGGATATCTATGGATCCCTCCAAAACAGATGCAATTGAGGGATGGCTGAGGCCAACATCGGTAATTAATATCTATAGCTTCTTGGGGTTAGCTGGATATTATCTATGATCTGTGAAAAATTTCTTACGATTGTCCAGCCCTCTTACCAAGATAACTAAGAAGGTAGTAATGTTTTCTTGGAATGATGAATGCAAAGAAAGCTTCAAGGATTTAAAAAGGAGGTTTATAACTACGGTTGAACTCACTTAACCCAGAAGTGGAGAAATTTTTTTGTTATTTAGTGATGCTTCGAAGAAGGGCCATGGTTGGGTGTTGATGAAAAATGAAAAAGTAATTACCTATTCTTAAAGGTAACTAAATTTTCTTGAGCAGAATTATCCAACACTAGGTTTGAAGTTGGCTGTGGTGATCTTCGAATTAAAAACATGGTGGAATTATCTACTTGGGGAGATGTGTGAAATATATATGGACAACAAAATCATCAAATATATATTCACACAGAAAGTGTTGAACATGGGCCAATGAAGACAGTTAGTACTGATCAAATACTATGACTGCTCAATCAATTACCACCCTAGGAAAGTGAACAATGTGGTAGATGATCTAAGTAGAAAGGACCCACAAATTCTATAATTGATGAGAATTTAGAAGGACCCAATCTTATTTAATTTGATGAAGATAGACATGTGAGTCATAAAGTAGGGAACATCATCAATCCTTTCCAAAATGATTTCTAAACCATATCTTTTGGAAAGTACAAAGGATTTTCAAATGGATGATTTGGGAATTTAGAAGAGAGTAGAAGTGATTAGAAAAGGGAAATCCTCAGAGTTCAATGTTAATGAAGAAGGAATTGTGAGATTTGGGAAAATACTATGTGTTGCATCAAGTCTGGAGCTGATGAAAAATCTTTTGGATGATGCGCATAGTTCAAATATCTCTATTCACCCAGGAAACACAAAGATGTATCATGATCTCCGTGAAAATTATTTGTGGGATAATATGAAGAAGGGGATCATTGAGTATACATCAATGTTTTTGGTGTGTCATCAAGCGGAGCCAGAGAGGCAGATGTCTTAGGGGATGATGCAACCATTTCCCATACCAGCATGAAAATGGGAGAACATCACTATGGACTTTGTCACTGGACTTCCGAAGACATCAAAATGAAACAATACAATCTGGGTTGTTGTGGATCATCATAGAAAATCTACACACTTAATTACTATTCATGAGGATTTATCATTGGATTAGCTGGCACATATATATATTAGGGAAGTGGTTAGTCTACATGGAGTACCACTATCTATTGTATCCGATTGAGATCCAAGATTTACCTCTATGTTTTGGAAGATTTATCAACATGCTCTAGATAATGAGCTGGACTTCAGTACGACTTATCATCCTCAAACTGATGGACATTCTGAGCGGACTATCCAAACAGTTGAGGGAATATTGAGAGCGTGTTCTATGGACTTCAAAGGAGGGTGGGACCCACATCTTCCACCGGTTGAATTCTCATACAATAATATTTTTCACTCGAGCATACGAATGGTAGCTTATGAAGCCTCATATGGGAAGAGGTGAAGAACACTATCATGTAAGGATGAAGTCAGTGAGCATAAGCTGCTAGGACCAGAAATGGTCGAAGAAATGGTGGAGAAGGTGAAAAACATTCAGCATCATATCAAGGTAGACCAGAGTCGATAGAAGAGTTATGAAGATAAACGTCGACAAGACCATGAGATTAACGATGGATACATTGTATTTCTATGCATATCTACATGGAATAAGGTCGTGAGGTTTGGAAAGAAAGGGAAGTTAAGTCCTAGGTACATTAGCCCCTTTGAGACTCTTGATCGTTTTGGGGTTGTGGCCTTTCGACTAGCACTTCCACCTACCATGGAAAAAGTAGATGATGTATTTCCTATATCCCTCTTAAGGAAGTACATACCAGACCCTTCACATGTAACCTCTTCAGAGGTAGAACAACTAGAGTATGATCTTTCATATGAGGAGAAATCAGTGAAGATATTAGATCATAGAGAAAAATTTCTACATAATTAGGCAATTCCCCTTGTCAGGTTTTCGTGAAGAAACCACATGTTTGAAGAAGCGACATGGGAATCAGAGTAAGTGATTAAGCAAATTCACCAACATCTGTTTTATTGTGGGAAAAGGAAATGTCAAGGAAGAAATTTCTTAAGGGGGAAGATTGTAATGACCCAAAATTTCAACAATGAAAATTCCTCTAGTTCAAATTAAATGTTTTATTATTGTTATAAAAATGTGGACTTAATTGTTTTTATATTTTTGGATTTTAAATACTATTTTGAATCATGACCTTTTCTAATATAGTTGTTGAAAAGTTATCACATGATTAGTATAAATATATGGATTTAAGAAATCCAATTTACTCAGAAAAAGGAAATGATGGACTCATCTAGAGACTTTCCCTATACAGATCCCATTTTTCAGAGCTCATAAAGGAGGTGGCGTCATTGGGCTTCTCTCTTGACCAATCCCCAGACATGCTTGACCCTGTTAAGATTGAGCGGAACCAACTATGGGAGAAGGGGAAGTTAATAGAGATTACCACCTGAGTGATGTTATCCGAGCTACCCCAAGGGTATGTCACCATCACACACCTTACCCTTTGGTCTTATGCGGGTGTTAAAAGGGGTTATGTAACAAGACCCTAGAACTATGACAATGTACATTATTTTAGTATAAGAAATGTTCATTTATTTTATTATTGTTACTTTGTAAATAATTGTTTAAGAAAATATAATATTTTTAGATAATATTCAACTAAGAAATATATTTTTATGAATTAATGGATTTTTGAATTAAATAATATTTTAATAAAATATTATTATTAAATTACTTTTTATTAAATATAAATGAACATATAATTTTATTAATGCAATTGTAAATTTTATTATGGTTTGAAAACTGTTTTTGTCAAAACCCATGAATTTTTGGTAAATGTTTGTTATTTATTTTAAAAGTAATAGTTCACATATGTATAATATTATTTAGATAAAACAAATATTATTTTTGGATTCAGGATGTCGAAATTTTCCAAAGGTAAATTTTTCATATTTTTCTGAGACTGCCAAATTTTTGGGTAAAATATTAAATACCGTTTAAATATATAATGTGTTTTATGAAATCATAATGATCCAATAGTGAGGTAATAAAATAATATAAACATTATTTTCGTCCAATATATGTCTTAGCATTAAAATAATGCGATTTTAGATTTTTTTCATATTATTTTACAAAGCTTTTGTGGACCCTCCAAGACTTATAAAACATTGTGTCTTTTTAAATTTTTCTCCATGAGAGTGTGACTCACCTCCACATACACAAACCTATTATTTTATGACATTAGGAAATTGGATTTATAAAATATATCTCTCCACTCCCCTTTGGAAAAATATTTGGGCAATAACCATGGGTTGGTTTTTGGTATTGATTAGTTTAATGTGATGTGTCCCAAACCAAACTAATGATGAATTCCCTCTCCTTTCCTATATAAACCCACCCAAGATCTCACTTCCACTTCACTAAAATACTTTTGAGTTCGTCCAACCCTTTACCTACCCTCTCTAGAATCCTCCCAATGTGCCCCAATCTCCCAAGAAGACTCTCTCAAGCCTCTCCCAAGCGTTCGGTATCAAACATCCAATTAAGGGATTTCACCCGTTCTCATTTTTTTCTAATTTTCTTTAAGTTGTTATGCACTTTTGTTTTCAATTAAAAATGTTGGGGTATGATTTATAACCTCCCCCATACTATCCTATTTATTTTTGGATGACGGTAGATCCCATTGTCTCTCATCAAATCATCCCATGTACACCCGTTACCATGCCGATATTCTGTGAGGGATTTCTCTCTCCACTATTACATCCAAATAATTATTTTGTATTATGCATCTAAATTACATTACATTTGTTGGGAAAAGTATCCATATGACCCCATTACTGTCCATTTCATGTACATATGATGATAACCCCTTTTCTATCTCATCAAATATTTTCATGAATCCTTATGTCACGCCGATATGATGTTGAAATTACACTACGTTTTCAATCCATGATCATTGTGTTGTGAATACCATACCCATATCTCTATCAAGGGTTTTCACCATTATTCACATATACCTATTGAATGGTATATTAATATATTTATTCCACATTTCTTAATCGTGGAATAACTTATGATGTAGATTGATTCAATGTTATATGATCCATGTGGCACACTTATACGTGAAATGAAATGTTTAAGAAGGGTGTGCCCTGATAGCCCTCTAATGCATTGGGTAAAGTATAGTATCATGATACATCATGTGCAATGGGTGTTTATTCATGATAATTAATGTGCAATGAGGTTTTAATCATGACTCATTTTCAATGAGGTTTTACTCATTATCCATTTGCAATGAGCCTTGGTGCATGCTAATTTCAGGTTAAGTGTTATAGCCACATTTACATGTTATGATTATCATTATTTATCAAGACATTATGTTAATGTTTATATTTTTCACCATTGATATGAATATTTTATAACATGTATGGTATTCCTCATGTTATTCCATGTTTATTCCCTTATTGGTCTTTGTAGCTTTCCCTTTTCTTGTGCATGTCCTGAGGCTATCCCATGCAATTCTAAGTATGAGGGAATCTAGTTGTCATGTAAAAGAAGTTTTCAATAAATATTTCATGTGTTTTATGTTATAATTTGTTATTTAATATTCCTAATCCCCAAAAACACTAGACCTCTCAATATTCTATATTGTATCAAGTGAATATTTTATGTAATAAATCATGTTTAAGTGTGTAATAAAAAGTAGGGTTGTTATATGAGGAGTTAACATCTCTTGTTTTTTTAATAGGATTTAGTATGATTTATTAAAAAATTAAATGAGAGGATCTAGGTGTTATCCTACTTAGTATACTAGTTATGTTCACCCAATGAATATATAACTATTTTTAATTCCTCCAGAGATCTTTGGGGATAAAGATGAACGTTAATATCACGTGGTGTTATTCATGAGATGCTTGGGCATTGAGGTTGATGATAAGGATTTCCTTTTATAGTTTTATTTTATTTTATAGTTGATCAAATATCATGAAATTTCATGCATATAGTTGGATCTATTTACTTTTTTGTGAGGATTACTACTTTTTTTGTGTTATCTCATATCCTTTTCTTCATGTTCTTCTTAGAGGGTAACACCTCTCATATATGTGTATGAAATAATTATGGTGATTTTTCCTAATATTTGGCCAATTAGAGGTGATGTTTTAGAATCATTATCTATCTTCCCTCATATCTATCCTAGTAGGGGTACACTGGGGGGGGGGTACTGAAATAGTTCCATTAGAGGCATGTTAGGGGATATGATGATGTTGGGAGGTAAGTACTAGTGAGAAATGCATGGTTTTGTAGGGAAGCACTATCTGCTGATCTTAATAATCAAGTTAACCAAAGAATATTGACTAGAAAATGGGTATTTATGGTCCATTATGATCCTAAAGAAAGACAATCGTTTTTTCTAATCCTATTAATAAAATTTACGATGGTTGCAGGTTAGAGACCTAGATATATATCATGGAGCATACTTTTCTATGCTTGTGTTTGAAATGGGTATACCATGGGCTTAGTTTGAACCTTAATTAAATAATTAATCATAAATATTTTATATTATGGGTTTAGGAGACCCTATAAATTTATATTTTTATATCATGGTTCTAGGTTGATGTCCATGATTGGTTCAAACTGAAGACGTTTTGCTGGATATGAAATATGATCGATAAAATGTTGTGATTGAGGAATAATACACTTCGAGGAAGAAACTTGAAGAGTTTTAGTTCTATATCATGAAGACGCATGAGGGTTCTATATTCAAACCATTGACATAAGAATTCTTGGTGGAGTGGAAATACCCCTTAGTTTAGTTCAAACATGAAAATTGATCTTGGTTTCATTGGTTGTGAAGTGTTGTATATGGCAGACAGAGGGTGGCAGGTCTTGTTCCTCAGGGATTTTTAAGAGCCATTAATTTCACAGTGTATTTCTTGAGATCATTTTTGAGTTTTGTTTCATTATTTGGTTGAAAATGTGGCCAATCTACATGATCTACTAACCATTTGACAGGGGAGTTCCAGTGATTATGATTTTGAGATCTATTTTAGAAACCTTCTTCAATGTGATTTAGAACTATTTTACGACGAGGAGGGTTGTGGGATACATTTTTTAGAAGACTTTTTAACTATATATCTATCCTCATGTCACCCTATTTATGATACCAACATATATCATCATGCTGGAAATACCCAGGGTTGTTGATATGATACTTGAAATTACCATATTATCATGATAATGGAGTAATCATGTTTTTCCATGTAGTATATATGTGGTCAAAGATTTACATTTTGTTGGATAAAATATTTTTATTATAAATTGGGGTAGGTCCCAAACATATTCACATTGTTTCTACAGAGGTAGTGGATCTCATGCCCCAATAAATAGAACATATTTTTTTCTTTGTTGTTTCCATGGTCATCAGTGGTGGGAGTAATCAAACCTTTTGTTTAGGTTGTGTGTCGATGTTGTTCTACATTAGGTTCCTCCATTATATAAGTATCACCTAAGAATGTAGCAGTAGGGTGCTCCAAAATTTGATTAGTATAAGGGATATAGGGTATGTATAAGACAACCATGTGATGCTCCTTAACATTAAGGGGAAAAGAACAACAATGGGATATGTCATTGTCAATTTCAAGATCTTGATTTTCCATAACCAAGTTGGATGGACTTATTTTGATGTACCCTTTTCTTTTTTTCTACTCGGGTGCATGAATCATTTTATTTTGGAGATAAAGACTCCTTTATTTAACCTACCATAGTTCATACTTTGGGACTTGATCCAGAGATATATCAAGTTATCCTAGTTTTGGTGACTCTAATTGGTTATTAAGTTATCCGGTATAAATTATATAGAGTCTATGAGCTAGTTATTGGTTAGCACCACACATGGAGAGAATTCCTATTCATTTAGGAAAAATCTATATGAATTCATCCTTGACATGGACTAGTAGTATTTGGTGTAGTATATTATAGATTTCCATATGAGGAAATTGTGTTTTATGATGCTGGCGAAGAGTATACCATTTTCCTTGGTGAGAGATACCCTAAAATTGGTTATCGGTGTGATGCATCCTTGTCATCCTTGATGGATGAGTTGATGCTATGTTCGTGGGTGGTTCTAAAAATTTTGTTTCCCAACATTGTGAATTATTACCCCAATGTCTTTTCAAAAAAGGATGTTCCTCACCCCCTCAATAAGAGATCATGTTTCGGATAGATCTACAATTGAGTTATTAACTATTCTTAATTTATCTATATAGAATGTTTCCTTATATATTGCAGGAGTTGCATATACAGGATGATTAACTTTTATAGTGAGGTTTTATTTTGTAGATCATGCCACCTTTGGGTTGCTCTGGTTTTTTTAAGAGTAACGATAATGGTATTACTCGTCTGTATATCATTTTTAGTCACTAGAATTAGGTTAATAGAGAGAATCACTGCCCTCTTCCATGGATTGATGATTTATTTGATCATCTAAAGGGAGATAGTTTGATCTAGAAATTTGATATGTAGTGAGGATATCATTTAATTTTGGTGGAGGATAATCATATTACAAATACTACTTTGAAATATCTTAATAGTAATTATGTGTTCACTGTGATTCCATTTGGTGTGATGAATTCTCTAGATGTGATCACAGGACTAATGAATGTATTTTTATTAGTGTTTTTGGATGGATTTATGGTAGTTGAAATATATTACATACTTGTGTACTCCACCTCTGAAGAGTATCAATTAAAGAGTCTATATATAGTTTTGGGAGTCTTTCCCCATTAATATCTATTTAGATGGACATAAAACTGTGAGTTTTGTCATTGGAAGTTCATTTATTGGATGTTTTCATGTCCTAATATAACATATCTATGGGTATTTTGAAGATATAAGTTGTTGTTTCTCCATTATCTGCAAATACTATTGTAGATATGTGAAGTTTCTTTATTTATATAGGCTATTGTAGGAGGTTCATAGGGGATTTCCCTTGTATTTGGAGTCCAATTATATCCTAAAAAATAATGGACTATGAGAAATTGTGGAACATCTAATTTCAGGATACTTTCTAGAACCTGATGGAGAATCTTCTTATCACCCCTCATCTCTATTTTCTATAAAATAGTGTATAGTTTGAGGCATTCTTTGATGATTCACATCTTGGATTTGGTTGTGTCTTGTTGTAGTAGTGATAGTTTTTAATGGTTATTTGTATTTAATAACCCTTTAATGTAACAACACCACCCATGATATCGAGCTAACATTCTTTGTTTTTGTTGATGTGTTACATAAAATATCTCATCAATGATTTCTTTATGGTTTTAACCAATCAAATAATACTAAAGTATGAATTTTCTTAAGAAGACCTTAACTTGTGACAATGAAGGTGGTTATAATTATTTCAATATTATGATTTATATATTTTTTACATGGGGAAAATTTAATTTTATAGTTAATGAACTAAGAAGGATGTCAAACAGTCATTTAGTGTGTGGGACTGGATATTCATGGAGAGTTGTAGGGGATATATATATGATTCATATTGATAAGGGAGATGTTATCTATAGTAGACTCCTTTATCTTAAGACTATCCAGTCATCCTTAGTGAAACATGTAGAGGAGACCCAACTGGGGGATTCTAGTGGGGGAGGTATATAATGATCGATTTTTATTCAGTGATACCCTTAATGGATGGTTTGTGGATGACCAACACTAAGTATTACTTCAGGGGAATCATTTTGTTCCTTCCGTGATGCATGAGGTGGTACCCCATAAGATCGATAGGTCACCCTCAACATTTGATGAAGATAATAATTTCATTCATATTTGTATAAATTTTATAGGTTATTATGAAAAAAATTTGTTATTTTATATCAAAATATCCTATTTCTAGATTTCAGTAATAATTTGAGCATTGTAACGCCCTAGTTCCGGAAGCCACCCAGAGGTGCCCCGTGCCCGGTTGGTCACATGGCCTCAAGAGCATTTCCCCAAACACTAGAGTTTGTCGACTAGCAGCGAGGGCCTTGGGTGTGATAGTGGGGAAACTATTCCCTCATTGGTAGAGTACATATCAAAAGAAAGAAACACATAAAATAGCGGAAGAAATAAGTATCCAACAATAGTAAACAGTGTAAGAATGTAATAATAAAACATCTTGAGCACACATACACACACACACAAATATATAAATGATGCATGATACCTATGTCTATAAAATCAGCCAAACAAGTCACAATACTGTAATACAAAATGTACTAAACCAACATAAAAAATAAGAGATAAAAAACTCCTCATAATCACAAGCACATGCTTGGTCCCATGCTCTCCATCTCCACAGCAAGTCAAGTACCTGAAGTAGAAGGGTGCTTGCCCTTATCTATACCTGCAACAATAAAATCTGATTGGGCCCAAAAACATGACCCAAATAGGGTGTGATACTAAATACTAGAAGGAAACCATCCGAAGATCAGTGCCTAATAGTCAGTGAGTATATGGAAGGTAAAAGTACAGAATGTAGTAAACAAGAAACTACTAAGAAGTGAACAGTCCATAGTTTCAAAGAATTTAAGTCACTACACAACATGCAACAACAAATAAAAGTAGGTAAACACAACAGGTAACCCTCTGGGAAGCATCCACACCGTATCCCCTCTGGTCCTACCTAGAAAGAACAAGAAAGAAGCTAAACACAATGTATTCCTCTGGGAAGTACTCACGGCCTATCCCCTCTTGTCCTACCTAACATGTATAAGCAACCCTCCGGGCAGTACACTCAGTATAATCCCTCTAGTTCAACTTAAGCATAGAATCTCTAAGGAAGCACTCACTATTAATTCCCCCTATAGTCTCATATCGGTACTAAAGGTGCTCTAGGGAAGCACTCAACGTCTCATTCCCCCTGTGACCCATGTCGAAGAAAGACAAACACTCTAGGGAAGCATTCATCATCAATTCCTCTTGTGGTCTCACATTGTAAAAATATAAAGACACTCTGGAGAAGCCCTCATCTTCAATTCTTCCTATGGTCTATACACCAGCTTCTCTCGGCCATGTGTATGTCATGCAAGTGTATAAACGTGTAACTGCCAAAGTAAACCTCAAGAACTACTTGTCTAGAATTCTACATCATAACAGGATAATAGAGCAACAGTCACACCATCCTACAACTAGGCATGTGAAACTAAACAGCAGCCTCACAGGAAAATAAGACCCAAAGGTAAAAATAGGGAAAACAAGAATGGTAGAAACATCTAAAGCACATAAATTCACCATATTCTCAATCAATCATCATCTAATCGGGCATACAAGCACAAACAAGAAACAACAGGGTCAAAACGGTAAACACGGAATACCACGTTCAAGGGTATTGGTGAAATTTTCACATAAAACTCAAATACATTCAACAGAAAGGCACAAACCACCTACCTAGGGGTTAAGATATCAATATAATTGAATCTTGAAGCTTGAATCCCCTTATAATGTTGTAGATCTAAGAGAACATATAAAATGTCTAACCCATGATAACATGAAAAAGGGGAGGAATCATAAAACGATTCTCTAGAAGAAGAGAGAACTCACTGATGTGATTCCAACGCAATCAATGGTGCTCGAATTGGAGGATTAATAGAGGATCGGGGGATCATCGAAGATCCATATATGCTCGGTGCTCTCAGATGAAATAAACCTAAAATAAGTGGTTTTGTCTGTTATACATGACCCCAATGCATTTAATGAAAAAAAAGTACACGGTGTGTAATTTTTAAGTACACGACATACACTCGTGTTTTTCGTACTCCGATTTAAGTGGCATCCAAGTCACTCCCACACAACCATGTATTCAGCTACTACATGCCCAACACACGACCTATTATGACAAAGAAGTACTCAGCCTGTACTTATAATGTACAAGGTATGTACTTGGAAAATTTCTAGAATTTCCAATTTTTGCAAAAATGACCAGAAAAGGAAAAACATACCTAAAAAGAAGGTTAGGGTTCTTCAAAAATCCCCCCTTAATGAAATTCATCCCCAAATTTCCCTTGAGTGGCATAGAAGAAGAATCCTTGAATAGTTTCAGCCACTGTGCTCGTACATCAGCCTCCCTCTACCAATTCTCGTCCTACACTTGCCCGTGCTGCCATAACACTCGTACTAGAGGAACAAACTGGCCACAGAGAATCTTTGTACTGTGATCCATAATTTGGAAAGGATTATCTTCAATGGCGCATCCACCTTGAGCTCAACCTCCTCGGCTCGAAAGACATGAGATGGGTCTAGATAGTAATGTCGGGGCTGCGAAATGTGGAAGACACTGTGCATAGATTGGTACCTCTGAGGTAACTACAACCTATAGTCAACCGGCCCAACTCTCTCCAACACCTCAAATGGCCCGATGTACCTCGGTGAATGCTTACCCTATCATTGAATCCTCTTGTGTCCCAACTTCAGTTTGACACACAGGAAAACCTGATCCCCAACCTCGAACTCCAGAGGTTGTCTTTGCTGATCAACCTAAGACTACTATCGAGATAGTGCATTATCCAACCTCTTCTGAATCAACTCTATTTCCTCTATGGTCTCCTGAGCAAGATGAGGTCCCAACAATGTTGCCTCTCCTGCCTCCAACCAACATAAAGGTGATCAGGATGGCCTACCGTAAAAATTCTCATATGGTACCATGTGAATAGTTTATTGATAACTATTAGTGTTGGAAAACTCCACAAGAGGTATATGATTCTCCCAAGAACCTCCAAAATTTTGAATACATGCTCAAAGCATATCATAACGCACCAGAATCGTATGCTCGGACTGGCCATCTGTCTGGGGATTGAAAGTTGTACTCAAAATTACATGTGTACCCAGAGCCTTATGAATCCCCTACCAGAACCGAGATATAAAATTTGAATCCCTTTCTGAAACAATAGAGTGTGGAACTCCATGTAGACACACCATCTTACAGATGTACAATCGTCCCATATCATCAACACTGAATGTATCCTTGATTGAAAAGAAGTGAGAAACCTTAGTGAGTTTTTCATTGACAACACAAACTGCGTCATTCCCTCAAGGCAGCCTTGGAAAACTGGTCCTGAAGTCTATCATGATGTCATTCCACTTCCACTCAGGAATGGGTAACTGCTGAAAAATCCCTGATGGTCGTTGATGCTCCCCCTTCACTTGCTGACACGTGGAATGCCTCATGATGAAACCAAATACATCCCTCTTCATAGATGGCCACCAATACTGATGGTCTAGATCACGATACATCATGTTGATGCTAGGATGAACTACCCAAACTGAGGAATGAAAATCTCACATCAACTCCTCGCGTATGTCTGTTGGAACCCAGACACGTCCTTGGAAATGCAAGATTTCATCCTCTCCTACGGTCCATCCAGAAATAAGTTCCTCTCTGGACATTATTTACCATAGGACTAGGCCTTTAGAATCTAATATATGCCTCATTCGAACTCATTCTAGAAGAGTAAAGGTAACATTTACTGAAGTAAGAAAAGTATGCCCCTGTTTGTCGTGCACCTCCAAATGCTACACAAAACTCTGGTGCATGAGGGCCCATAACACCTCAAGAACCAATGTTTGGAATTCATTCATTAAAACCTTACACAAAAATACCCTATCAAACAAAAATTATTTTTATCAAGGCATCTATCACAACAGTATGCATATTCTACATCACATCGATGAAAACAACATGCAATAGCTAATTCACCCTAGATGGCATGGAAAGAATGAATGGCATGTGATTTATAGAAAGTTCCTATATGATGTAGGAGATGGAATACCCTCATCTCACCAGGTTGAAACAGAATAAACCTAAATAATATCAACCAAAACAACACAAATCATGTGAATCACTCAAGGTGAAATTAAATCAACTCCAAAAATTGAAAAACTAGAAAAATTGCAATTAAATGATGTAGATTGGAATTTCCCTATACACTGGTCAGCTACTCCCGGGAACAACTTATTACCAAGTACGTATTACATCCTATCAATGGATAAGGATCCAAACAGTAAGTCAAGTGAAAAGAAACATCTGATACCACTTTGTAACATCTCGGTTTAGGAAGCCACCTAGAGGCGCCCTATTCTTGGTTGGTCACATGGCCTCAAGCGCATTTCCCTGAACTCCAAAGGCTACCGACTAAAGTGAGGGCCTTGGGTGTGATAGTGGGGGAACTATGCCCTCATTGGTAGAGTACACAGCATAAGTAAGAAACATGTACAATTGCAGAAGCAGTAAATATCCAACAATAGTATACAACGGAAGACTGGAATAATAAAAAAAACTGGAGCACACAGACACACACACACACATATATATATATATGACACATGATACATATGTATATCAAAGAATCCAAACAAGTCACAATGCTAAAATACAAAAAGTACTAAACCAAATTACAAAATAAGAGATAAACAGCTCCTCAGCATTGCAAGCACATTCTTTGTCCCATGATCTCTAGCTCCACAGCAAGTCAAGTACCTGAAGTAGAGTGGAACGTGCCCTTATCTATACCTGGAACAATATATTCTGTTTGGGCCCAAAAACATGCCCCAAACAGGGTGTGAGACTAAATCCCAGTAGGAAACCACCCGAAGATCTGTGCCCAATAGTCAGTGAGTATTTGGAAGGTAAAAGTACAGAATGCAATAAATAAGAAAGTACTAAATAGTTAAGAGTCCACATTTTCAAAGAATTCAAGTCACTAGACATTATGAAATAGCAAATAAAAGTAGGTAAAAATAACAGGTAACCCTCTGGGAAGTACCCACAACCTATCCCCTCTGGTCCTGCCTAATAAGAAAAAGAATGCAGCTAAAAAAAGGTAACCCTCTGGGAAGTACTCACGACCTATCCCCTCTGAACCAACCTAGAAAGTACAAGAAACCCTCCGGTCAGTACAATCGGTCTAACCCCTCTGGTTCAGCTTAAGCATAGAATCTCTAAGGAAGCACTTGACGTCAATTCCCTCTATTGTATTGTATCCGTACAAAAGGCACTCCGGGGAAGCACTCAACGTCTCATTCCCCATGTGGTCCACATTGAGGAACTACAGACACTCTGGGGAAGCACTCACCGTCAATTCCCCCTGTGGTCTCGCATCGTAAAAATATGAAGACACTCTGGAGAAGCCCTCATCGTCCATTCTCCATATGGTCTATACAACAGGTTCTTTTGGCATTGTGTAAGTCAAGCAAGTATAGCAGCGCGTAATAAAAAAAGTAAACCTCATGAACTACTTGGCTCACATTTTACTGCATAACAGGATAACAGAGCAACAACCACACCATCCTACATCTATCCATGGGAATGTAAACAACATCATCATAGGCAAACAAGACGCAAAGGTCAGAACATGCAAAACATGCATAGGAAAAAATCCAAAGAATAAAAATTCACCCTATTCTCAATCAATCATCATCTTCTCAGGAATACCATCATAGTAGTGAAACAACAGGGTCAAAATGGTAAACACGCAATACCTCGTTCAAGGGTATTGGTGAAATTTTCACAAAAACTCAAAGACATTCAACCAAAAGGCATGCCCCAGCTACCATGGAGTTAGTAGATCAACATACTTTAACCTTGAAGCTTGAATCCCCTTGGAACATCATAGATATTTGAAAACTCATAAAATGTTTAACCCACGATAACATGGAAAATAGGAGGAATTGGAAAACGATTCTCTAGAAGAAGAGATAACTCACCGATGTGATTCCAACACATTCAACGGTGATCAAATCGGAGGACGGACAGAGGATCGGGGGCTCGTCAAAGATCTGTGGATGCTTGGAACTCTCAGATGAATGAAACCTAAATAAATTCGTTTATGTTCTTTAGACACGACCCCAGTGTGTTTAATGAAAAAAAATTACACAGCATATACTTTTGAAGTACACGGCGTGTACTCAAATTTTCCTTACTTCACATTAAGCGGCCTCCAGGTTACTCCTACATGGACGTGTATGTAGAAACTACACATTCATCACATGGACTACTACGGCAAAAAAGTAAACGGCGTGTACATATAAAGTACGCAACGTGTACTTGGAAAATTTCCATAATTGCTTCTTTTTCCCCAAAACCACCAGAAAAGAAAAAAACATACCTAAAAAGAAGGTCCGGGTTCTTACAAGAATAATACATAAAATAAATATATTTTGGATTTTAAACTTTTCAAATTTCATTATATATTCCTATTATAATATTTTCTATATTATTGAAATGGTTAATTTCATTTCATAGTATTGAATACATGTTAATAATCATTTCATTCAATTATTTTGAATGATCAATCCAACTATTGGATTCCCAAAACCAACTCACAATCCAAGCCTCAAAATTTTTCCGTATAATTGATAACTTTTAAATATGGGACCACATCTAAAAATGGATGACATCAATAAGATCAAATTCATAAAGATAAAGAAATTTGATTGGGGAAAAGGTTCATTAAATATATCCATGCTTGATTATACCTCATTCAATTACATAAATGCAAGGGAATATTGTGATATAGAATTTAAATAGTCACTAGGATTGAATCATTTTCTACAATAATTCTACTATAAAACCTTAATACAGTGTCCAATCAAGCATAAATTTTTTGTCCACACATACACGACATAGTAAAACAACATTAAAGGATGGGTAATTTACAAATTCATCCATTGTATAGGAATTACATGTGATAACTTCTACTGGATAAATTTGGACAAAAAAATCTTACCACCCCTATATCTATAAATTTGTACCTCCGCTCCCATACCAAGGGGTATCCATTTTCACAGAGATAAAGTTATTATATTCTAATAAATTATTTATAATTTTAATATATATTATTTTTTATCACCTTTTCATTCTTACTTTCTCTATTTTTTATTTTTATGTGCTTCTTCCACTATGTTCCCTTCTCAACTCTATTGAAAATGGAGAACTAACCTCAATATTAGTTTAGAGGAGGGAATAGTGGTTTAACTGAGCTTAATTTTATTTAATTCCTTTTTATTATTCACTTTCATGAATGTTTATGGTGTTTAAATCAATTACATTGAGTTTCCTCCATGTTTTCTTTATTTTTCGAGTTATTTTTATCGTTTATCAATCATTCATCCCTTCACTATTTGTATCACACATACAGTGCAACATTGAATGGGTAGATGTTCCTTAGTGGATGTGGAGGAAACTTAGATGGTTTTATTTCCTATTTTTCCTCATTCTCTAGGACATTATGACGACATATGGGTGATATTTTACAATTTTACAAAAATCAATTCACTTATTAGTAATTAATGATTCGAGCTTATTGGAGGTGTTGTCAATGTAGTATCTTGAAGAGGTGGTGAGGCTCCATGAAGTCATGATGATGATTTTCTCTGATCATGATTCCAAATTTCCCTATACAGTTATTGAATGTCTTAAATTGTATTTTGGCTCTCATTTGGGTCTCAGCACTATTTTTTATCCACAAACAAATGGTCATACAGAGAAAAAAATCAAGAATCTTGGAGAATTGTTACATGATTTTGTACATTATTTTTATGGTTTATGGGAATGGAACCTTCATTTTGTCATGTTTTCATACAATAATAGTTTCCACTCCACCATTGGTGTATCATCGTTTGATGCTTTTTATGGATAATTTTTTTGTTCTTGGTAGTGTTTCACTAGGGTTGGATAGTCAGTAATCCTTCTGTTGGAACTAGTTCAAAGAGTGAAATAGATAGATCATATGATTATCAAAATGATTAATAAAATACATGATCATTATAATTCATATGATGACAATGTGATGATAAATCTGGAGTTCAATAATAAAGATAAATTTATCGTAATGAAAAATCCTCATTGTGAAAAGTGATGGTTTGGTTGTGTCAGAAATATTTCTCCCAATTTTGTTTGGTCTTTCATGGTCTAGGTGTATCAGTTCTCTCACATACAAGATAACATTTTACTTATAAATAAACTAGATACTTGAGGAATTTAATGTCTCTTATATTCTCCACTATATTCATGGTGACTCACATATAATTGATTGGGGTGATATTGACATTGATGATAAGATGACCTTGGAGGAGAAACCTCAAGACATCTAGGACTAAAAGGAGAAGGTATTTCATTGTTGTTCCATTCAATTAGTATGTGGCCTATAGAGACAAGGTATCATGGATGATAGTATTTGGGAATTTGAGTCACAGATAAAAGCTCAATATCTTAATTTAATTGTTTCATTGTTAATATTTTTAAATGATTCTTGTAGCTGATGTCTTATATATGAATTATGATATGGTTCTCTCTTCCATGATTCCTTGTTTGTGGTCTTGATCTTATTTGTGGTCTTGATCTTATTTGATTGGTATCTATCATGGTATTGTGATGTTTGGTTATGAAGCTTATTCCACTAAGTGATATTTTTGAGCTCCTTTAATAGATTTATTCTTAAAAGGTATCTCACTAAGAGGGTTTTCATATTCCCATCTTCCAATAACTTCTCTTTGGTCTTAGTTTTGAATATTTTAGATTGAGAATTATTATAGTGGTATATTATGTGAGAACCTAGTTTCCCAAAGGAAATTCATTTTTACATTCAAATGATTGGTGGTGTCGAGAGGGATTCAGTAAGTGATTAGTATACTAGAGAAGTGTCTTGGATAAACAAAATGGCCACCACAGGCTGGTGGAAGCCATTATGCAGGCATTTTTGGCCCTGGTGGGGCCCTGTGTGAACAGTTTGTCCGAAATGGTTGGTCAAGGGTGTGTCCCTGTGAATTGATCCATATGAGGGATCATGTGGTCCATGACCACATTATCCTACATGATCTTATTAGAGGTATTGATTAGGGAAAACACCCAATAATTTGAGAACACACCCCAGTGTAGGCTATGTTGGGATGGAAAGTTCATGAACACTATGGACATAGTGATAGTCAAGCTATAACATGAGTAGCCAAAATGGTTTTCACTCTTCTAGAATCACATCTAATTAAATGGGGGCACCAATTAATATTTTTAGTGGTATTGAATGTCATTATGATTTTTTTATTTCTATTATTTACAAATAAAATATCCTCTCTTGGATGTTCTACAATTTTAAAATGCTCTAGATGAACCTTAGGAATGTTTGGGTCATTTTTTTATAAGGTGCCTCTATTGATGGAAATTTTCACTAGGTAAATATTATCTCTACATCCCTTGGAATACTATGACCTACACGTTGAATATTATAACTCTTGGATCATATAGGATTGAGAAAACTTAGTTCAATTTACCTTTACCTCCCCCTTATCCTTTTTATTCATTCCCTTTTTAAGAAGTTTATTGTGCCAAACCCCCTATTTCGGGATGAGATCTGAGTATGGTTGACGGTGTAATGATTGGGATTGTTTTTGAATAATCTTCATTGATTTTCAATGGTGCTTGGACCTCGATCATCCATTCATGATTAGAGAACTTTGAAATTATAAATTGATCTAGGGGATTCATTTCTTAGATATGTTTTTTGTGAAATCATAAAATTATCACACATTATTTCTTTAGGTAATAGGGGAATTGACCTTAATGAATAGTAAAACCTCATTAAATAAATAACTCATTTTGGTTGTAGTGATCACATGTGTTTATGTTGTGATAATGGTTCACCTCTTTATTTTCTAGATAGTGCGCTATCATTTTATATTATAGGGGTTATCATGATTGCTTTTCACAGAAATTGAATAAATAATGTAAGGGAGGAAATTATTTTTGGAAAAAAATGAGGAGGCATATTTAATTCTTATCATTTATCCTAATATTTTCTGGAAATCATAGCGATGTATAAAAAAATTGTAAATATCTTATAGAAATTGATAAATAATGATTTAGTATTCTAATAGATGTAAACAATGATAACTCAATCAGTTAATTCAAGATGATAAAAAATTAGTGGTTTGATAAAGATAGTTTTTATGGTTCAAATAGGATATTTTTTTTATTAGTGATAGACGTATTGGTTTTGAGATCATAAATTCTATGGTAACTATTTTTTTTTTATCTTTGTTTCCTTCTTCTTTCTCTCCTGGCACCGCAGTTTGGCTCCGCCTGGCCGGCCGACGGGCCGACCGGTTCTTCCGCCGAAGCTGCCCGCTTGGGCGGGCCGCGGTCTCTCATAGCGCGGCACCGTGGGGCACCACAGTTTCCTCCTTCGTCCCTATTCTTCCTCGATTGAGTGGCCGATGGTTGCAGGTCTCGGTTCTTCTGTACGCGGCCGACACACGACCATCACTCCCATCGTCGCATCTTCCAACGTAACTCAATCGCAAACAAGAGTCTACATAGGGTCTTCAGTCCATGTGCATTCGGCCCGCGCCCTCCGTGTTAGGCGGTAGCAGTTGGCCATATATAAACACTGATTTCCAATGAAGAACAGGGTAAGAAAACATTCACATAAAATAATAAACCCCTACCTCGAATAAGGTTTGCGGTTGACAAGCATCGTGGATGACGGTGTCATTTCTGTCGTCATAGGAGTGGACCTGAAGAATAATTGATGTCTCATATATTGTCGTGGAGAAGAGAAAAGAGAATGCATCGTCGTTCTTCGTGGAAGGGATTTTCGTTCTTCACCGGAGGTTTGGTGTTCTTCAACAAAGGAGAAATTCCCCTCTTCCTTCACAAAAGCTCTCTCTCAAAAGATTCCCCCAACAAAACAAGTGCCAACCCAATTAAGATAAGGCTTCCCATTATTTTAATTAAACATTCCAAACATTCAAAATTCAAAATTTAAATCACTTAATTAATTAATTGAATAGGTTTCATTAATTAATTGAGGTGTGCTGGCAATAGCTAAATAGGAAGAGAGAGAAGAGGAAGAGTTACATAATTAAGAGAAGTTAACAAATTAATGAAGGGGGTTTAAGGGGGTTTGGGGAAAATGAAAGGTTGGGGCTCGTGTGGCCCCCACCTCTCGTATATCCTCACATGGGATGTTGGGTGGGTGTGGTCCCCACCAACAACTTCCCATCAGAGGAACTAACCACCTTAGATATAAAATAAAATTGTTTCATCAATTTTATTTACTTCCTAATTAAAACCCAATAATTAACTTCTCCTCCCATGCAGATGCAACTACAGTAAAGGTCCCCTTAGACAGTTACTGGCATTACGATTTCATCGGTGCCCTCGGATTTCAATTATGAGCACCGGTTCAAAAGATAGAAAAACTCGCTCGATCAATTACTGAACTTACTCGAGCTAAACTTTGGAAATTGATTTCGGGCACACCGGGCCTCAGAATCAAGTGTCTTCAGAAGCCACAAACTCGTAAAATTCCAAAGTATTTAAGAAAAAACTTTCCTTGAAATTTCCAGGTCTTTAAATTTTTCATACACACATATATCTTCATATATAGTATCCAAATGATAAATATAGGCAATTTATGTATGTTCTATAATAACATGAGTTGTAATTCAATCCATATGAGATGTGTTGGATCTTGGATAAAAAAATCAGTTATTTTATGGATATGTGAATGGTGATGAAGTGGTTATGTGATGAATAAGGTGGATTTTATGTTATAGTGTCCTATGTTTTTTCAAGTAAAATTATTATTTTGTAGAGAAATGGCCCAGGATGTACGACACTAAGGTAGAGTATAAAACTAATGGGGAATTGGTTATGGGGTACCATCATTTGATATTATGTTGGATATTAAATTAATAATTGTATAAAATACATGATGATAGATGTGTTTTTAGGCTTTTATCATATTTTACCTGATTTAGTGATGAGCTGACGTCTATTATTTATTCACTATGATTTAATGTAGTTTCATTTTGTTTTTTATGAGAGTCTCTAGTGAGGATCCTACCAAGTGTACCTGTTATGACCACCATAAATATATATACTTGTTTTTATTGTCTATAGGAGAAGGTTAGTGATTGGTATGAACATTAATAGCTCATGTCATTGTTCTGAAGCTATTTGGGATTTGAGGTCACAATTGAGGATTTCCTTTTTTTACATGTTGATTCTTTTTATATTATCCAATTTGTAACAAGCATGTATTAAGTTCTCTTTAAATTGTTTTGAGTATGATTTGTTTGGTGGTTTTATCTTATCTAACATTCCTTATGCTATTCATATACTTTAATGCCTCCCATATGTGTGTATGATATACCCATTGCAGTTGTTACAACCCATAACCTATTGATGGAGGGATATTGGTACCAATATCTTCCTCCTCTTATTACCAGCTGATGAAGGGTACCTTTAGGGGTGAGGGTCATGAAAAAGATATATAATGATTATATCATCAATATAATATCACATCATTATAATAATGAAACAAATGTTATTATTTTAGTATAGTATAACAATTATATAGAAACATGGTAAAGTCTTAAAGAGATTGAAATGAAAATGGTTGATTTTGGATGTTTTACCTTACCCCATCGAGTAACTCCTTTTAAAATTAGATAAAGTGTTTGAGGGGAGGTATTTTGAGGAGAATAAAACGTCCAATATATGTATATGCGTTTTTTGGGTGGCATTCAGGTAGATATTGGGTGATCTAAGAGGATTTTGGTGTAAAGAAAAGTGTGGTGGTGAAGGGATCCTTTTGTAAATTAGAGGAGTGAAATATTTGTAATAAATGGTGAACAATTAATGTAAAGTGGATAAAAATGTTGAGAAAAATGAATATGTTTTTTAATGCCTAAAAGGGAATCAATAATTAATTTGGTAATATGTTTTTAACATATTTTAGGTTTTCCCCCTTTGATTTATCCCTTCTACCATTTTGACTTTTACCATGATAACTAATTTTTTTCGAAGTAATTTTTTATGAATAAATATACAATGTAATATTTTGTATAATTTAAAACCTATAATTCCATATATGAAATATATTTTGTCAGGTATAACTCAAACATTGGTAAAAATTAATTCCTAAATAACACTTGCACAACAAATTAAAACATCTTTTGAGAAAAAATATAACAAATGTTCAAAAATATCAAATATACATTTTTGTATTAAACATAATTTTTAAATGTATCCTTTTACTTATAAAATAAAAATTTTATAAAGAATAAGGTTTCATAAATCTTAACTTAATAATATATCCTAATGATTTCATAAAAATCATGGTATTTTTATGAATGATATATTTCACTATTAACATAAAATTTATTCTTTAGAGAAATCCCAAAAATTCATCCCAATATAATATTGTTTTATTGAATCAAAAATTGACATCCATTTTATCAAAATAATTATATAAATTTTAAAAATTTATTACTTGTTCCAAAACAAAAATATACGTTTAATGAAATTTTTTAACAAAAAAGTGATGCTTAAAATTAATTAAGTCCTCTTAATCTTATTTAATATTTATTAGTATTTTTTAAATGATTTTTTATATATATTATTTCAAATTTAATTTTTTAAAATTTGTTTTGAAAATTATTCAATATATTTTCATAATAAAATATATATAATTTTTAGAAAAATACATCTCTTTAAAAATAAATATTAAATTAATTTATTCCTAATTATTTAAGATTAAGTAATTATTTAAAAACCATTAATTAAATTTCATCTATATATTTTTAAAATAATTATTATATATTAAATTATATGTAAATTACAATTTTGTAAGATTCTTGTAATATTTATATAATTTTAACAAAAACTAAAAACCCTATTAGGGCCTCTACATAATACTTGGGGGTATGATATACTGTAGGGGTTTCCATGAGTGATTCTTGAACAGATCTTGAAGGAATTATGACAGGCTTACATTTTTCTAATATATAATTTCCCTTAAGCCCCATTGGATAGTGTTTTTCTTAGACTCGTTCTATGGAAAACCATAGAAAATGTGACTCCCCTCAAACATGAAAAAATGTGTTTCACAAGGAGGTATTCTGCATCCATATTCTATTTCCTTTCTTTTTCTACATAGATTTCATAATAAAGTATCTTCTATTTGTATGAAATAATTTAACAGTTGTGTTATAATGATAAAATTTATTTTAAAGTATCATAGTGTAATTTTAGTTTGGTTATTCAATTGAAAAAATATACACAGTATGTTATTTATTTAAAGATAAATTAATACTAGAAATCTATGTCATTACATTGTACCACCATAGAAAATATATTTCAATGATGTTTTAATTATTAATTACTAGTGAGAGAGGATGGACGAGAGCGTTCTGAGACGCGAGACAAAACCCTCTCTGCATGGCGATAGGGTAGATCTATCCCACCCAAGTGGTTTGAACCTCTTATCCTTTGATTCTCGATATCTCAGTGCTCCCTAGATCTCGAAGGACACGAACAAAGTTTAGATTGAAGAACAATTATGTGGTCTCCCTTCCTTGGGATTTCCTTCTAGATTTTTTGTCTTCTCAGAAAATCGCATTGCATAGCTTATCATTAGAAAGGGTTCCACAGTGCATGTGTCTGCTTCAGATGAAACGATCTTGCATAGGTTAGAACTCTGCAAAAACTCTTTCATTACTTGAATCTCTCTATCAACGGGTATGAAACCCTGGAAAATTTCTGAGCTTATTTCCCGACTGTCTAAGATTTGGGGCTTCAGTGATTTTAAATGTGTCTCGTTGGGGAGGGGTTCTTCCACTTGTTATTCCCCACTATTGAAGTGAAAGGCCAAGAATGGGTTTTGGGGTCTGTAAACCTCAAACCAATAACTCTTAGTATTTATGAATGGAATCCTAATTTTAGTCTTCATGATATTAAGGACTCTTTTTCTCAAGTCTGGATCATGATTTATGGACTAAATTGGGTCTTATGGTAATCTGAGATTCTATTTGACATTGCATCCGCAGTAGGTATTCCAATCTGAATGGACCTAGCCACTGATAATACTTGATTTGGAAATTTTGTTAGAATATTAGTTGAAATTGATTTAGGATCCACTTTGGTTGATAAGGTGATTCTCTCCACGCCACAAGACGAAATCAACTTGGGAATTGTTTATGAAAAACTGCCTCCATATTGTGAAGTGTGCTGAATGATAGGACACTCCAGGTCCATCTATCGCTCCAGCATGAAATGTGCCAATTGCATGCTTAAAGGGAACAACGAGTCTCATTTTAGAAGAAAAGAGAGCCTAAAACCCTCCCAATGGAATGATGCACATTAAAAAAAATACCCAGGTGAACCTCATGTTCTTACTGGCTGGAATTCTCCTTCTGAAAATGATCAGACTGGAGTGATTCATTCTGAGTTACAGACTCATAGACATATGGAAACTCAAATTTTGTTACAAGATGAAGGTATTCCTTCCACCCATAAATTGGATGGATCAATCAAGGTTAGCTGGGATGATATGTTTGAAGGGAATAATCAATAATAAAGAGGTCTTTCATTCAAAGATGCTCTGGTCCCACGCATAGAATGTGAAGGAATAGAATCAGACTCGGAGGATAGACAATTGGAGAGGGAACTCTCAGTGCAAGCAGTGGCCTATGATAGAGTTTGGTAGGAGATGCATCCTCTAAAATGGAGAAAGAGGAAGATAGTGCTTGATGTTGTGACCTCAGAGAAGGTTAAGTTTATAGATTACTACCATTCCAAAGCACATGAATTTGTTACTTCTAAGGTCCCTGTTGTTACTGAGGACACATGTTGCAATACTAATCTTGAGCTTGGGAAATCCACCCCCCCCCCCCTTCAATGCAGATTGAATCTCTTTTTTCTAGTCCCCCTACGAGATTACCTGGGAAATGTGGTTTGATAAAAGAGTAGGAACAAAAGAATTTAGACAAGCTTGAAGCCTCCCCACCAAAGGAAGGGCTGATAACCATGAATAATTTCCCATCTCCTCTTGAGAAGGTACACTGTAATGTTATCATTTCTAACCAATTTGATATGCTCATTGACAATAATAAAGAAATTAGATCAAATGATGATCCTTCTGCATCTATCATGACTCCCATCGATGCGAAAGAATATCTAGTTGATGAAGGTGGTGCGTCTGGAAGTAGGGGTCAACACCCCCGTGGAAAAGGTGGGTGCCTTCTTTACCATTTCATGAGCACCCGCTCTAGAACAGGGTAACCTTTTTTATTCTATCTTTCCGATGTACAAAATGGTTCTGTTTTCTACCTTTCACTGGCTGTTTTTTTGTTTCAATAAAGAGGTCATAGCACCTCAATCTTTAAAAAAAATTATTACTTACTAGTGAAAATAGATAAGCATTTCTAAAATTTAGACAGGACTCGAGATAATATATATATATATATATATATATAGTTATTGACATTATAAACATAAGACACACATATATTTATTCAGAATATTCTAATCCATAATGTTTAGTTTTTATAGAATAATTTGATAAAAATAGATCTCATTTTTGGGTATCATGACCCCTATAATAAAATTAGTTTTCCTATTGAGTTCATAGTCAACCATTCACTAATAGTTGGTCACATGTTTATTTGAAATATAAAATGTGGTTTCATTATTTTGATAATTTATATGGAGTCTAAACAAAGATATAAAATCCATTTCAAAAATAAATTCAAATTCATTTAATTGATGAATTAATAATATTTAACTAAGGAACATTCACACCATCATCAACTGGTTATATAATAATCAGATAACTGTAAGTTTTCATCAATATTAAAATCATCATAGGGGTTACTAAATGCTAATAAAAAATTTACTACATAATCTAGGGTGCTTAAAATCAAAATCCAATATGAGTTGAACAATTAAAGATTAAAGGATACATGTTTCATAATTATCATGATCCATATCATTGGTAGTTATCACAAAATTTCTTCTTTGATACATTATTTGTGGAGGATACTACTGTATATCATCCTTGACATCCCTTGGATTATGGAAGCAACTTGGATTATTCCCAAGATCCCCACATTTAATATATTAATCTTTTAATAGTTACTCAAGATTTATATTATTTCCCTCTATTTGGTTAACTGAAAATTTCATTTTTCCTTAGTAATTATTTACTTTACACCCTCTATTTCAAGACCTAAATCATTTCCAAATTCCTTTAGAACATATCACTTTGGTATTCTTCTCATTTTATTGACATGAAGAAAATTGAACATCCATTCATCCGATGTATTTCTCACTTTAACTTCCATGAAAATTTATTATTCTCTTCATTGATATGTCTTTAAATAAAATTAAGTCCATTTGAGTAATCAATATTCATGACAGCTTGTAAGGCATACCGATAAGGATTCCTACTCTATCTCTCATCTGATTCATTTCTTCATTGAAAAAATAACAATATTATCAAGGATATCCATAATTAACATTCATCCTTCTAATGGCATCCATTTAATATAATAGTGGAATATCATGGATAAGAATTATTCAATCGATATGCTTATAAAACGGAAATATATTACGATATAAGTAATAAATCAAAAATTACATATGTACCCTCATTTATAAATTTCTATATTTTAATATAGGTTATTAATTATAACGTTCTTATTAGTTTCTAAAACAATACCATAAAAATATGTTCAAATCATACCTAATGGTTTGTAATTATTATGTGTATGAGCAAATAATTTCCACTAGAATTATCAAATGATGGGTTTTTTATTCTTCTTTTTTATGAACTAATTGATGATCAATTTAATACCAAACCAGCCTATTTTAATGATATTACCCCATGGTACATCTATGGCCGAGCATGAATCCACATATTTGTATAGAAAACCAAAAATCCCCACATTACCTAAACTTTAGGATGATATCCTATACATAGACTTATCCTTATAGTTTTCACTAAACTTTTCTCATCCTAATCCCAAAAAAAACCAATATAATCTACCAAAATAATTAAACCAACCCCAAAAAACAACTAGAATAAAACCAAAAAATAATTAATAGGTTTTATAAAACCAACTATGGTAAACCAATCTAATCATATATTTATTTGATATCATTTCCATAGGTTAATCATTATATCAAAAAAATAATCTCACAATCCCAATTACCATATCATTACTATCATTGAGGATCAAATACAAAATAACCTTATTTTAAAATACTTTTAAACATTTCTTAAAATTTGAACCACACTTGAACCCATCTAGAATTCTCATATGTTATACTCAACTTCATGAAATTGGGAATGAAAACCTAAAAAATTGACAAGTTTAACTCTAATTAAGGGAAAATATATTAAATAATGATAACTGTTAGATCATAATCATGAGATAAGACAATGATATAAAATTAAAATCTGATTAAAATAACATACGAACATAAATGGAAATCATAAATCTTGTTCATGAATTAGGGATCATGATATATAATATTTAGATGAAAAAATATGAAATTGTAAGCATAAAAATTATAACATTTTCTAAAAGCATAAATCAAAAATCATTATTAATTGGAGCATACCATTATATAGTAGAATATCATAAAAATATAATACAAATATAAGAATAATAAATCGTAAAATTTTGAGAAATCCCATGATTCATACATTTTTTTCATGTGATGTAACCCACAATTCCTACACTTCATGTTTTGTGAAATCCCATGATTCCCATGATTTAATTTTTGACCAAACCAAGTATTCTATTACATTAAACTTTGAACTATCCAATAACGTCCATTCAATATTATCTCATAAGATATAAATCATTAAAAAATACATTTTAGGGTGATATAGGACACCACCTATCAATTTATTTATGTATCTATGCTATATGAAATCCATTATTCATTATAACCTGAGGATCCCATGTAAACAAAATTAGTTTCATAACATTTCCCAAAGGGTATCAAAAAATGAAATCTAAAATTAGATCAATTGATTCTAAGACAAAAATCACCCAATATATGAATTTCTTAATGAAATATATATTTTATTAACAAAACTACACTCTATAATATCTAAATTATTTTAATATATAGATAAAATGGAAGTGATTCATAAAAAAGGACTTTAGAAAACATCTATAATCATTATTATAAAGAGTCAATGTTATGAGCGCCCTTATGAAATTATTTTTTATTATTTTTTAGGAATAACTATTAAACCATTATTTAATAATAAATTTCAATTATGCTTCATGAAACAATTAGTAATAGTTATCTATGGGTAATTTGGATTATAAGATAGAATATACAATCATGAAAAAAAATTCCTTTTCAACAATAAAAATATCCTCATTAAAAATTAGATGGAAAAAATTATAATAAAAATTATATTTAAAATGTGGTAATGATAAATTTGAAGATCAAAATAAATAATAATTATTTAAACTTCAGACTATTAAATTTTTTCATTAGTAGAAAGAGTGAATATATATATATATATATGGAATAGAAGGAGATTATTCAGAGATGATTAGAATTATCCTTAAAATTATCAATTTTTTTATGAAATAAATACATTAATAAAGATGTAATTCATGTAAAAAATAAAATTCCTTAAAATATAATGTGTAATATAAATATAACATTATAATATCATAGAAGAAAAAAAACATTAAAACCATAGTCAAAGAAGAAAAGTTATGAATCAAGAAAAGAAGTTGATTCATGGAAAGCACTTAAATATTTTATTAGACTCCAACAAAGGCTCATTAAAATCCAAAAAAAATAAATAAAACCACTTTAATATAATTTTAGTGAACCATATTTATATCCATTATCCTATATAGTCTTCAATTTTAATCTTTTACTATTCATTTACCATTTAGATATAGTTTATTTTCATCATTGTAGGATATGAATTTTTTTTATTCCAAGAATGATTTAAAATATTCATTTGGAAACCTGTTATCTGATATCATTATAACCATTCAATTAGTATAAAATGTATAATAATAGATAATATTTAATTATTTATAAATTTATAATTTCTTTATAGGTGTTATTTAGTGATTATTCGTGAAGACTTGGTCTGTTTTTGTATTATTTAGATATTTTTACAAAAAAAATGCAGGTCTCTTAATAAGGGTTATAATATTAATATAACCATTTTATCAAATTTATAATGTCATAAAAATAATTTTATTTATTTATTTATATTTCTAGAATCATCAAAGTAGGGGAATGAAGAAATATGAAATTCCATGCCCCATAGAGGCGGTAGTCTGCATGTACTCAAAGATGACAACTTTATGTTCCGTAGAACGGAAAAAAGATAGAAATCGATATATCATTTAATAATATTATTCATGTATAAAATATTAAATTTATTCACTAAATATCCCTTTTTATCCCGCCATGTAAGGCATCGATGAAAAATAAAACTCTTTATTCATGAAGGTCTTAGTCTGCACCTATGCATGAACGATGTCTTCATTTTATATAGATAAGGGGGAAATGAAGATAATGATTGCAACATAAATACAATATCACATTAGTATATTTATTTTAATTATTTTATCTATTTAGTATGGTATAAAATAATTTTTGGTTGAAGATAAAGACTTAATTAATTGGAAGTGAAAAAGGAGTGATTTGGGTTTATTTACCTTAATCCTTGGAATAAATCCATTTGAAATTGGATTAAGCCTTTGAGGGCTGGTATTTTTAAGAAAACACTATGTGAAATGAATATTAATGTTAGGGAAAGATTTTGGTATATTTGTTTTAAACTAAGGGGCATATTCTATGAAGAAAAGTAGGGTAGTGAACGGATCATATTATAAGTGAAGAAAGTGGTATTTTATTTATAAAAGAGAATCTACTCAAGGATTATGGATAAAAAATTCAACAATAATTGAGAGGGGGTGTTGTAAGGTTATGAGGTCCCTCAAAAAATAATATCGACATATGTGTTAACATGTTCTAGGTCACTTAACCATAACATTGAACCCATTTACTATTCTACATTTTATCATGGTAACTAATTGTTTCATAAGTACTTTATTTTTATGACTACAAATAAAATAGGAATTATTACATATTTTGGCCCTTTTGATTAAAAAAAATAAATCCATTTTATTATGTGTAATATTTAAAATTGGTAAATATTAATTAGGAAATACTGAATATATAATTTATGAAAAAACATTTATGGAATAATATTTTATAAGTTCAAAAATATTTAATATAATTTTATAAATATTTTTTTTAATTTTTAATCATAATTATCAAATAAATCATTTATCAAGAAAATGTTTTCATGAATCTTATTTTATTCATATATCATAATGATGATATTATGTTCATGGTGTTTGTAAAAATGAATTTTTTATTATTCACTTAAAAATAATCATTTTTAAAAAAGAACCCAAAAATTAATTTGATGATAATATTGTTATGATGATTCCCAAATTGAATATTTTTTGTATTTTATAAATTTAATAAATTTAACTTTTAACTGAAAAAATAATTTATATTGTTATGGTGTTGTTTTTACTTTAATGTGATCTTTAAAAATTATTAAGTACACATAATATTATTACATGTTTATTACTATTTTTAATTGAGTGTTTATATATTTGTTTAAAAATTACAAAATTTAAAATAATACTTTAAAAGTTAAAAATTTATTTTCCTAAAACAAAAATTCATAATATAATTTTTTTTCTTAAAATAGATCTAAGATTATTTTATTTCAAAGTATTGATGATTGATTAATAGTTCAATAGGCATTAATTTAATTCCATCGACATATTTTTAGAAACATTAATATTGTGTAATTTTATTGGAAATTAAAATTTTTTAAAGTACATGTAAAATTTATATTTTTCATACTTCTACATAAAAACACACTTATAACCTTTATGTATGACCAAAAGATAATATAAGTATTCCTGGTTATATAGGAGGTGATTAAGATTTCGTGGATCATGTTGTGATTTCAATGAGGCATTAAATTCTCCAAAATATTTTTTTTATCAAGTTACACATATTTTAGTTCATCATGCTCTAGGTTTATGGAAAACACTAAATAAGATACCTCTCATAAAATTTCGAATGAAAGAGATTCATAAAGAAGTCTTTTACTACCTGATGCCATATTTTTAATTTTCTACTTATTTTCCATAACATAGTTACTTATATTTATACCTTCAACATTAATGAAAATATTATATTAGACAGATTTATTTTAAAGTATTTTTGTTTTTTCATATTTTGGTGTTCTGCCTAAAACAAGCTATTCGGTGGATTATTAACTAAAGGTAAGTTAATATTAACTTTTTTGGTCGTCAATAATTAATAATAAAATCTTAATATTTTGTTATAAATAACAACTAATTATCCCATACATATTCAATATAAATATATTAAATATTAATTAGTTTTCTCATTCCCTACCAATAGAGTCTTCAAGGTGTTTATATGGTTCTAAAGAGTTCCTCTCAACATTTAAAAAGATAATTTTAATAGTACAGATTCTAAGAAAATCCCCCTGCATTTATTTTTTTAATATTTCCATTTTTCATTTCTTTACCAAATATTATAATCCTTAATTATTATGAATTTATTATTACGTTATGTTGAAAAAAATCAAATTAGTTTTTTGGTAGTGTTTTCTATTAAGGATTTAGTATGGAAGGTTTCAAAGCCCTTTTTAAGGTTAGATGCTAGATCAAAATGGACACATGAGAAAATCTAATACATGGAAAAAATAGATAACTGAGTGAATTTGGTACTTGAATAAAATTAATATGTGAGAAAAGCAGTAACATGTCCAGAACAGCTACATGAATCAACTACGTAGAAACATTGGAAATATGAGAAAAAAATTTTGAGTTATCAACCTTCAAATTTTTCTACATTGAAAATAAGCTCCATGGACTAGAAAAAATATATTTCAGCTATGTAGATTCTTATCATTGATAATTTTAACATTTAGAAACAATTCCACAGTTGACATGTGTGATTATAGGAGGAAAATCTGAGATCTATAACTACCAGAAGATGCATGAAAATTTGCGGCTATCTTTAAATGGAGTTATGACTATATTTTAGGGTGTTTTGTTTATGATCACGTGCCATTAAAACTTATAAGCTAAGGATCATAATTTTGGGTCTCTAAAGACTTCTCTTTCTATGTTTTATAGATGTTCATTCTAGCAGATGGATATTTTGTCATTGTGAAATTTCTTTTAGAAATATCCATGCATCTAAAACATAACATAGAGGGAAAAACAAGGAATAACATCAAGTTCATAATTTTATAGGGATATAATTGATCTTATATGAAATTTTCAAGGTTAAATAAGGTTTAATTCAAGGAGTCCAAGACTTACTGAAATTAAATATTATCTATTCTGATTAAAAACACCATCATTATTGCATGTTTGGATCCTCTTCTTGTCAAAATAAATGATTCCACAGATGGACTAGTAGGATCCCCATTGAAGGATGGTTGTTAGATCTCCAATTTTTCAGGGTAGTGAAATATTAAGGATAGGTGTACCTCTATAATTTGTACATCTAAATCATTCCTCTTTATAGTATCTAGTACACAAACACAGTTTCATGCATTCTCCATGGAGAAGACTAGTGTGGGTGAACCAAATAATATATCTCATGTTATTTACATCTTTCATAACTCATTGAGAGGAAAGTTAGAGGGAAATTAATGTGTTCCTAGTTGTGAGTGAAAAATATCCAAATACAAGGAATAATTGTGTTAGACTTCTGTACAATGATTCACCCACTATCTGAGTGTAATCGCATTTTGTATTCTAAAAATTGGTATCAGATGGGGGGTTATATTTTCTATCATTAAATCATGAAGACATTTTCAATTAAAAATTCTAGCCATATTTGAATGTAGTTATTTACATTTTGGTAAAATTAGGTTTCAATATTATTTTAGATCCTTCGGTATGGACATTTATTCATTGTATATTTTTAGATTCATTGCTAATATTAAAATAAAAGCCTTGATGGAGATAGATCATCTTGAATTATATGTAGATTACAATGACCTAAATTCATTGGTATGTTCTCTTTAAAATCCCTTTCATAAAAATTTAATGACCTACCTAACCTCTAATTCTATAAGGTAATAGATTCTAGATATCTAGGAAAGGGGTTTTATGGTCCAAGAGGCAAATATATATATTTTTTAGAACAAATATAATGATTTTAGAATGAACTCATATGACATGGTTGAATCCTTTTTTGATCACATAAAAGTTATTGTTAAATATATCTGAGGCCTTGGTGAATATTTCAAAGATGATAATATTGTAAAGGGGATCAGAATAAAACTACTTCCTTGGCCCAATGAAAGGATTCTTTTATAAAAGAAAAATATTATAAAAATATTTCCTTTAACAATTTTCATAGTACTCTTACGGTCTATGATAATATAAATGAGTATAATGAGTCAATAATGATGAAAATTCCTTAGGAAGTGTCCATTTATACCATGAATAATATATCATTTATGGGATACCAAAAGTTTATGATGTTGATAAGGTAATGTCAATTCTATCCTAAAAATTTATGATATGAATAGGTATTTTTAAGGGTAAGATTTCTCTTGATAGCTTCAAATTTGTAAAGGTTCGACATAATGCGGCAAAATACGCCAAATATTTTTTAGAATTTTATGATGATTAAATATACGACATGAAGTTCTAAAAGGATGGAGAAAAGAATTATCAGTGGTGGCGATTCAAAATAAAAAATATCCTTACTAAAGAAGATGATAGTTCTAGAGAAAGTGAAGTGAAAAAGATAAAAAATTGATGGATGAAGGTGGGTTTATGGGTATTTAAAATAAGTAATGATGTGTTAATAGTGACTATGAGAATGAATGAGTTGTTGGAAGGGTTGATTTAGAGGTAGAAATTCAGTAATACCGTGATGAATATGATTTTGGGAGGGAAAAGCCTAAGAAATCCAATAATGTGGTGCATGATTCAAATATCTACATGAAAAAAAGAATATGAAATGTTATATATAATATCTATTATTGAAAAAAAATTATATGTAAATTTAAGAAATTCATGGAATATTGTAAAACTAAAATTTAAATTGAAGTACAAACCCATATGAGTGATGGTTTAGATAAAAATATCATTGATAAACTGAAGATAATTGAGGATCTATAAAAGAAGTCGATAATTGGTATCAAAAATGTGATGATGAAGAAATATAATTTTGACTTTGAATGATGAAAAAATACAAAGGAATCATCATTAATTCAATCCAGTGGAATTTGTAATAAATAACATATCTATATTCCTCATGTTCAGCGGTTCAAAGATAAAGGTGAATCTATGGTATTTTCAAAACCACAACAACCGACTCCTTGGGAATGTGTATAAATGAATTACACTTGCAAGTAAACTAATAATGTGGGAAATGAAAATTTACAATACATTAAGAGTTAGATGTTTTTTGTACATAAATATTGGACACACCAACTATTTGTGCTATATTTCAAGGAGGTCCTTCCGAAAGCAACACGAATCCAAACTCGAAAACATAATTTATAATCACTATTTTTATTTTAATGGATACTATTTTTTTATGAATGGATTGGGTAAATGTAAATAAATTTTACATCATAAATTCCTTCAAGATAAATTAATAAACAGTTGGTAACTTTATCAAAATACTATGGAACACAAAAAAGATGTTTAGTTTTTAATGAAGAATAAGCCTTCATGAAATGAGTTGTTGAGGAGGCGCACTCCTCACAAATATGGGTGATAAAATGGATTTCATAGAAGGATCATATTGTTGATAATTTCTTTAAGTAAATGGATATGTGGATCCCTTGGATATTATATAGTTGATGAACATCTAATATGACAAGAAACAAAGACCTCATTGTGACTTTTAATCACAAAAAATATGGTCTCATTTATTTAAAAAATGATTATGATCTTATGATTTTTCATTATTAAATGGACATAAATTTGGTAAAGTTAACAAGGATGAATAAAATACTATTATTTAATGGGTTATGTAACAATATCTTTAGTGTTATCCAATTATGTGACCATGTAAAGGTGGTGGATATAAATGAAAGTATATGTAATATCGAGGCTAATGATGGTTCCCTTATCCTGTAGTAAACAAGAACCATGGGAAATTTATATCTTTTCACTGAGTACAATAAATTCATGTTATACATGGAGGAGGAGAATGTTTTATGGAATAGATGAATTGACCATTTGAGCCAAACAACAACAGGTAAACTTTTAAATATAAATATAGAATATGATATTACCCATACAACATATGATCACACAGACATATGTGATTCATGTCAAAAGGGGTTTATTATAAAAAATCATTAGATGAACATGAATATTAAGGAATTAAAGCTCCTTGAGCTTGTGAAAATGGATGTTTTGGGTCCAATATCACCTAAATAAAAATATGGAGTAAGTTATTATGTGTTGTTTTTTTGATGATTTTAGAAGAATGGAATGGATTATGCCTATCACACACAATACTGAGATGTATAGATGTATCAATATATATCATAGAAAAGATGAAAATATGATTCATACTAAAATTAAGATAATTTTTACTGATAATTGTAGTGAATTAACAAATCATCATGTTAAAGAATATATATAAAAAATGGATGTCCATGTCATGTTTTGTCTATGAGAACACCCCCAACAAAATGGGGTAGTGGGAAGAAGAAATCACATAATAAACAACATTTCTAGAACTATATTGGTTTCAAAAACTCTTATGAAAAGATACTGAAATAATATAGTCTACCATTAGTATACATCTATAATATAGAATTTTTATGGTAAAATTAAGGGGTAAATTCATGTGAAATTTGGTATGGAAAGTTTCCTACACCCACGTACTAATAGGAATTTGGAAGTATGTGTCATATCCTAAATGAGGAGTGTAAAAGAATGTTTTTATGATCTAGGATATGATGGAATATTTCATTAATAATCATAAAAAATTAAATCTTTTATGTTTTATAATTAATGACTTCAAAAATGTTATTTAGAATAAACAACATATTGTGATATTCCCAAATTGTTGTAATTTTTAGTTGACAAGACATAGGATCCTATAGCATGACTTGAAACTGTCTATTTATTCAATGACATGAAGATTCATAAGGGTTCAAATGTATATGAAATGTATATAAAACCATTATTATTGAATGTTTTTATTGAATCATAATTATACACTGAGAAACCATATGGGTTTCCTCATTTATGAATATAACGGGAAAGTATTTCAAATGAAGAAGGTGTGTATATCTTCAACAAGAATAAAAATCTTGGTATTCCATGTTACATCAGTGTATCAAAGGGATATTTTTCATCAATGCGTTTCCTGTTACATATATTTCAATATGGATAATGAGTAGAGGTTTATAGAGAATATATCTATTAATGATATAATTTTTGGAGGCATGGATGATAACCAATACAAGAAGTTTTTAGAACTCTTGAAATAAAAATTATAGATGTCATTAATTTGTGAAATGTTATTCTTCCTTGGATTTAAGGTTATTAAATGAGTGAATGAGATATTTATGTTACAAAATAAATATCCAAGTATTTTTAATAAGATTCTAGAAGGTGTATTTTATGCCCATTAAAACTCTAACAGATAACAAGCTAAATACGTGTAGGGTAATAATGAATATATATCTACATATCAATAAATAAGTGGGATTTAATTATATTTTAATTCATCTTGAAAAGATATTTTATTTACTACATATCATGATTATCGCTTTTAGAGTGATCCTAAGTAGAGTGAAATGAAAATTTTGAAAATGATACTTTTCTATATTAATAATACGATAAATTTTGGGTTGTTATATCACAATAATGAACAAAATAATTTGGTTGGATTTGTAGACATATATTGGGATGGATGGATATATAATCTGAAATAAACTATCAGTGGTGATTTTTGTCTTGGTTGTTCATTTATTTCATCGAAAATAAGGAAACGGTAGTGTATATCCAGAGCAACATAGAGGCTGAGCACATTGGTACCATTCAAACATGCAACCTATTGTTATGGAGGAAACAATAATCATATAATGTGGGTGTTGAAGTGATTTATAATATTCCAAACAAGTGTTATAACTCAACTGAGATCAATATTTAAAACAATATTATCTCAAATACATGAAATAAGAAAATAGAGATCAAATATTAATTCATTAAAGAAATGGTGCAGAATGGAGCTGTGGTTTTGGAGTATTTGTAAAAAAATCATGTACCTGATATCATAACAATGTCTATACCAAAATAATTGTTTGAGAGGCCTCATATCTCCATTTAAATATAATCTAATCCATCTAATTAACGGATTACAAGATAGACCCCCACTCTCCGTTATCGGGTTTTTATCAAAGTATGTTTTCTTACCCAAAATTATAGGATTTAAATCCTACTTTAACAATATATTGTAGAGAAATGATCTCTCAAGGTTCATTTCCATATTGGGAGAGATTTCAACGTGCATTTTTACAAGAGGGGGGAATGTGTATAGAGGTGAAGAATTTTAATTTTCCAATTCAGGGGAAGAATTTTTGTTTATTTTTTATTTATTCATCGCATGTGGTTGTGGAAAACATTTTCATTCAATTCATGTTTCTCACACTGAGGCTAGATCACTTTTGATTAAAAATGGAAATTTTTGGCTCATTATTACTACATTTTAAATTGGTTTTTTTAAAATAATGATGCATAAATTATTATAGAATTTGGATATATTGTTAACAAGGCCAAAGGAGTAGGTTCTTGGCCAAAATACCATGGGTAGTTTTATTGGGTTGTGTTTGATGACAAGGATTTAGTATGTAATATTTGAAATTCCTATGTATGGGTAGATACTAGACCCAAAATGTTGTTTGAGAAAATATGGTACGTGGATGAAATGGATATATGAGAAAATTAAAAATGTAGAATAAATGACTTTGTGAGAAAATAAGGTACATGGAACAAACAAATAAGTGATTCGATTACATAGAAGCATTGACTATGTGAGAAACTTTGGATAGGTTACCATCCTCTACATTTAGTTACATAAACTATCGGATTTTTGGATTTGAATATGTTTGTTTTGGCTTTTTTTTATGTGAGGATTTGATAATTTTTCTAGGTAGTAAAAAATTGTAGTAACCATATGTGGTTGCTGGAGGAAATTATGAGACACCCAACAACCAAGGTTTACATGAACATGTGTGGTTTTCAATTAATGCAGGTCAACCAAATTCAATGGAGGTTTGTTTATGATTTTGTATCATAAGGAATTAAATGAATATAAAATAAGTAGTGGGGCTCTAAAGGCATGATTTTCCATGTTTAATGGATCATCATGCTGGAAGATGAATATTTTCTCAGGGAGTTATTGCATTCATAAATATCAATGAATTTTTCAACCTAGGATATGGGGATAGAAAGGTAAAAACATCATGAGTATAATTTTAGATGGGTTTAATGATATTTTATGTAAGGTTATTTGTTTAATAATGTGTTATTCGTGGAGTTACATTCTCACTAGATGTTTACATTATATATGCTGAAGAGAATCACCATTTTTTAGTGCATGTAGATATTCTCTTCATGTGATGAAGAAAGGATTCTACAGATGGAGTTGTGAGTTCCCTGTTGAAGGAAGGAAGTATTTTCTCCAATTGTTTGTTGTAGTGAACTAGGAGGGTCCGTGATAACTCTTTAAATTGTACTAGTACAATTTTATATTTAGTGTATTTAGTACATACACATATTTTCATGCGTTCTACTTGGACTATCATAGTGAAGGTGAACAATGTATCATATCTCATTTTATTTATATATTTCATTGCTAATTTAGACGATATATTGGTATAAATTGAAGTGTTCTTCACGGTGAGAGAACGTGATCCTCATTCAATGAATGATTGTTTTAAACTTGTATACCTTGATTATCCCCCCTCAACCTCCTAGGATGTAATACACTTCAAGGGATCAATGAGATATCTTAATTACCTCTTACTATATTTCCTTAATAAGCTGTTATAAGGATAAAACATTCCCATATCCATAAATATCCTAAAATATTGGTAAGGTAAATCATGAATTGTTTCCTAGAAATGTAATCCCTTTTTATATATAGACAGGTTAATACAACATCAAGAAAAGATGAAACTATGGGTAATAACCCTAAAATGGTTGGTTTGGTTATAATTATATCCTCTCTCAGTGAACAACTATTGGTAAAAAAACACATGGTATGAGTCTCTTGGGGTATAGGATTTGGATAATTCCTGGTATCATTACTAACTATATTGAAGGTAAAATATTTATATCTATAAGGGTTCAAGTTTTTCTCTAGTCATTACTTTGTCTCTTTCTAGGGTATCTGGTGGGTTAGGAGGGAGTTAATATTTTGTTAGTGACATTTAATTTTTTTTAAATGGTTTATAATTTTTATAAAACAAGTTAAATTTTTTGTTAAATTTTTTTATATAAATTTGGAGGTTTTAAGTGATTAAACTATTAAAAACTTATTTTATAATTTTATAATTAATAATAAATCCAATCTTAATTCCATAAAATAATTTTAATAAAAAATTGTTAAATTTATAAAAATATCATACCCTTATAAAGGATAATTTCCCTATATAATGGTATATTGGGTTGCCCTTAAACAAGATATTTATTTCTCCTTAGTAAGGGTAGCTTCTTTATTTCATTATTTCTATAAATTTAAAGAATGTTATTCTATAGTTGCATAAGGGTACATTATTCTCTACATTAAGTTAGTGTGCTTTCTATATATCTCATGAATGGGTAGTGTGTGGTTTACTTATTAACTTAAAGGGAAACCTTTATATTTTTTATCACTAAATATACATTATGATATACTTATCTCGTTAAAGGACATTCACCACATCATGATAACACTAAATTGTTGACTGATGTGTAATGATAAATTTCCTTAGAATTACATGAGTCTCTATTAACAAAAAATATAACTCTAAACCTAGTTACATAAGCTAAAAATTAATTACCCACATGAAACAAATACTATATTCATAAGTGTGTCGTATTAAATCTATAAAATCATATTTTCTATCCTATTTCATTACTACAACACCGTTATAAATATTTTATTAAAAACAATCCCAACAAATGATGTTTTTGATATCTATCAGGAGGATATATAATTTAATAATTTAATTTACATAAATTATGGAACTTTATAAGTGATGCGAAAGTGAATTAAATCAAAAATTGTTTTAATATGAATTTAACAGATAAGAAAAGTGGAGTTTCTCAGAAATATTGAAACAGAATCTGTTATCTTCTTAAAATTCTAGATTTATATTCCCATTCATCTTTCTGTTTTCCTTCGAGAATGATTTGTTTGGAGAATCAGTATTCATGTTCCGAAAGCCTCTATAAATTTCCATAATTATCATTACAATATCATGAACGACTATGTCTTTACACTATCTCTGATCTATTTGGGATCTGATTCATGTGAACCTTCATCAAGTAGGGGACATAAAAACTTCTCTTTTAATTATAAATGTGTTAATTTACCTTGATTTATATTCATTATTTATATATATTTGATTAACCTTATAAAAGGTAATAATTTATAAATTACTAATGTTATTGAGAAATGGATAAATTGATGAATAATAATTATTGATGAATCTGGAAAAATCAAAAAATATATATAAGATAAAATCATTGGATTAAGAATGAATATTATCATTTCAAGTTTTTTGGGAACCAGTGAACTTAAAAATTTATAATATTAACATGCACTATATTTTAATTAATATTATTTCATGATCCATAAAATACAAAATATAAGAAGATTATAAATTATCCCATTATTGTTGATTGTTATTGATTCATTACATTAAAATAAAAGTAATAGATTGAAAAATTGATAATGTTTGTTTTTGACTAATAATATATGATAGTATATAAATTTGTTGAAGAAATTTAAAAGATGGAAAATAAAATGAAACATATATATTTTTTAATATTCCAATAATTTCATGTAGGATTTTGAATATCATTTTATAGAACATAATTAGAGAATAATAGAATATTTTAATTTAAAGAATGAAATGAATACGTTATTATTACATATTGTATGCGTATAAATTTAATTATCAATTTTGGTAATTATATTAGAATGGGAAAAAGAATACTTGAATGAAATATTATAGATATTACATTAAACCATTGAATCTATAATAATGATGATAACATCAAATTCAATAATGTATTTATTTATTATTTTTTGATATGAATTGTAATATAATTTTGTTCATGAATAATTTAAATGGGTGAATTATTACATTTTTAGATAAATAATATTTCATGTTAGAGATTTAATTAATGGTTGGGTTTTTGTATGATCATTTTTATGTATAGTTTTCCTTCCTCTTGATATTTAGTAGACATCATGATATTGTTTTTGGTTGTTTTTTTGCTACTATTTAGGATGGTTTAATTTATTGAAATTGATAAAAATGAAAAGTAGGACAATGGTTTAATTTATATGAAAGTGGATTTAACATAATAACTACATAAATTCATTGAATTTATAAAGATGTAATTAATGAAACAGGCATCTTGCATTGACTATAGTTATAACAATCTACCAAATTCATGTTTTTTAATTCCAAAAATAGATTTATAATAAAATGTTTAATTAAAGATGTAATTAAAATCTCAATTGGAAAATGAATATTTTTTTGGATGAATGATCTGATCATTGATTGTAGGAGACATGAAATCAATTGTAAAAGGAAGAATCAGGATTTTTGTGATCACTGAGAGGGGGAGGAGGTTGATAAGTGAACCTTTCATTTTGTAATTTCATTATTAGGAAGAAATGATTTCTTCATACTAAATGGATATTAGTTTTCTAGAAGAAACCCTTGTACAGCTATAGGAACACAAGTATTTACAAGATTCACTACTCACCAAGAGTATATAGCCCTTTGAATAATTTGAAAATAATCCAATAAAAAACAATTCACTAGAAAATTGTCCTTTGAAATTGGTTACAACATGTAGGGAATATCATTATACTAGAACATTACTATAATAAAAAAATAATTCATGTGTTATTTACATATATAAATATGTAAAAATTATTTTTCTTAACAACTGTTAGAAACCTTCACCATCAAGATTCAGTATGTGTAACTATGATTCTTGTACTATCTTAACACATTAAATTCTTTAAAAACCATATTGGATTTATTTCTTAGAAGCAGGACCGAACATTATCCCTAAACATCTATATGAAACATCCATTTGTTTACTATTCACCAAGTATCTTTAGATAGTCATCCTACTCATAAACTCATTATGGAGCCTTATAAAAATGGATACAACTTTATTATGCATTATTCATTTATTTTCTTATTAACACAGTCTATCTGATCACTCATGATATGAAAATATATTGGGTTTCCAACCAATGAAACTTACAAATATTTGAATGTAGAATCTACAAAATCTTCATTTGACCATTACTATACATCGTCCATCCAATACCAAATAATGAGAAATATCTATCTCATAATAGTTTGTATGATGATTCTTCAAAATGTTCTATCCAATAAAATTTCAAATAATACAATGATTTTCCCAGATAATTCCCATTTTTATAGTTTCATCACTATTTGAGTTTTATGTACAGCTCCTTATATTGGTGCGCTTATGGGAGAGAATGCGTGAATCCAAATTAATTTTCCCAGTATTGAGAAAAATAAAATTAAAAACTCTCACACTCTAGAAATATATAGAATCCATGAACATCTTAAAAAAGTCTTAAAACTAAATGAGTATCATTATTTTACTTTTTGATATTTGGAACACTGAATGACTAGCTCAGTACAGTCACTTTAAATATCTTTATGAAATTTTTGCAGTGAACATAGAATAGGTACTACTTGAATCATTCATCAGTCTGGTAAAACACTATAAAATCACTTTCGTCTAATGATCCTTCTTCCAAAGACATTCATTAAAAATATTTATCCATTTCCTTTATATGTAAACACTTATCCACTGAACATTATATAGAGACATTAATCCAATGAACTTCAACTGACTTTTAAATTTCTATCCAATCATCCTTAGGCATCCTCACATACTAAATTCACACAAGGAATAAAAGAAAACATTATTCTTTCAGAAAAAATCACAAATTATACTAATACTATTATAAAAATATCATTTGATGACCTTTTTCTAATTCAATTCTCAAGAGACTTCCCTTTGTAATTTCAACAATATTTCATCATAACAATAGACATTACATAATTTTTTTTGATAACTCGTCGATCCTTTGAAACATTAAAAATTATTAAACATACAACTTGATATTTACCCATCCAAACCATATCATTGAAAACATCAAAACCGTTTTTATTCATAAATAGTATATGTCTGGTGAAATTCATAGATATTATTAGAATAAACATTGTTCACACAAAATTTATTTCTCAACCATTAAACATAAATTTATTTATCCTTATTTTTACTAAGGCTTGTTATAAGAGATATATGGAAGTCATGAAATTTGGAACTTGGAATAAGAAAATTATCTCCTAATTTAATTCATAATTGAAAAATTTATCCAATTAATCTTTATCTGGAACCATTTATCTAATCACCTCAATCTGGAATGTTTCATCTATTCTCCTTTATCAATTGCAAACATTTATTTTTGTAATTTGATGGAATATTTACTCAAAGTGATAATATTTTATATAAATACAACAAAATAAAATATTAATTCATTCAGAAAACATTCCCTTTTCTAACAATATTTCAAACTCAATATCTTCTTACCAAATTATAGAAACCGCCAAACTCCTTCAGCCAACTTGATCCCAAAAATCCATCCATTGGATTTTTTTTCAACCAATAAACATAAATCCTTAAAATTTTTAAACTCAATATATAGATTAATTATCTTAAAATTCTAAACCTACATGACTGAACTCAATGCAGGAAACAATACTCCTTTAACAATAATGCTTGTTTTTATATAAGCAGTGACTTTAGAATTTTATTCTAGCTCCTATTAATGAAAATTTTCAATATAATTAAAGATTTCAAAACATTTTCATGAAAGAATAATTATTCCTATATTAACATCCATACACTTTTAAAAATATTTCACATGTGTTTAAATCATATATTACCTTCTTTAAAAATTAATAGGGAATATATTCCATCATTAAATGGTTAAGAAAATATCAATGGATAAATTTATGTTACATCTTTTTTCTCCCTCTTGAAAAAATTTCCAAAGAAAAGATTATTGATGGTATGATACACATATTATAACATTGAAATGACAGAGGGTGTACAATAATATGAAACCTTAGTTTATGAAATGATTCTGTCAGAAAGGGTTTAGTTAATATCTCATCAACTAAGTCGATTGTTGGAATAAAATCCATCTCTAGTTTAATATTTTCCACAATCTATGTGATAAAAAAATATTTGATATCAAGGTACTTTCAATGTAAATTATGAACTATTTCTTTAGTGAGGTTTATATCACATTGATTTTCCAAACAAAATAGTTGGGGTAACTTCACATTTACCAAGAAATAATCTCATTTATTCTTGATCAATATAATTTGTGTAAATGGTTATGTGGAATCCACATACTAAGATTCATTAATGATGAGAGTACGGAATTTTGTTTCATTATATTCCAGGTAACCCAACATTCTCTAAAAAAGAAAACTCCACCAGAAGATTATTTTTTTATTATGGGTAAAAATTCACATGTATAATGACTCTCAGTCAGATTATGATCATCATTAATGTAATCAACCCACTCTTGATGCTATAAATCTTTCCAAAATTATTTTATTCAATTTGTGAATATAAATAAGTATGTGAAAGTAACCTTAATGTTATTCTAATTTGATTTTGTTTTCATTGACCACCAATGATGTTTTGATATTCTAATTACTTCATTAGACTAGGATTAAATGTATGAATTTGTTTCTCATCTCGAGTAGCTTCATCATTATTACTATAATTAAAAAAAATTACATTTTTCAACAGAAACCATGTTATATTATATTTCTTCTATATCTTCAAATTTTTGTGATACTTTTTTTATCAAATTGATCAAGAAAATTAAAACCTATTGAATAGAAAATATTTACTATTTCTTTATTATAACATATGTATCCTTTTATAATTGGAGTGTAGCCAATAAATATTTCATCAACACCTATGTGAAATAAAATTCAAATATTTCCATAATTAACATTTATAATGTATGTAATCCAGAATATACTTAGATGTTTCAGACATGCAGATTCATTATAATACATCTCATAAGAGGAAACATAAGTTTTTTCCTATAGAAATACTGACCCTAAACATATATTGTTGCACCAATATCCTTCATCCAAAAATATTTATAAATATCATGTTATATCAACATATTCTTACCCTATCTTTCAAACTACTATTTATTCTTTTAGTAATTTCATTTTTATCTATTGTTTATGGTGCACCAAACTCATTATAAATTAAATGTTTTTAAATCTAATAATAAAACTCCCCGGTTTAATATTTTTCACTATTATAGGTAAAAATATTTATAATATAATATCCACATTATTTTTACTCACTTCTCCTCAAACTGTAAAAAATTTTAAGGGACCATAATTTATATTTCAAAAACATAATACATGTAATGGGAGTAAATACATCATCGAAGGAAATAATGTACTTATCTTAATGTGTTTATTTTTTTTCATCTACCAACATATATTAAAGTGTATCATCTATGAGGGATGAGTTGAATGTATTTAAAAATTCTTATCAACTTATTTTGTAATCTTCCCTTTATATAAAATAGATCAAAATTAATATCTCATTCATTTTTTGTTTGTAAAATCACAAATACAATCTCGCTTTTTTAGACTTATCATATTCCTTTGACACAAATGTCCCATCCATTTATTTCATAACTAATTTTCCTCCATCATTCTGAGATAGCATAAACATTTTATATCACCAAAAAGAAATAAGTTTCTCTATGTTTGTTTTCCTCTCATTATAACTTTCCCATTTCAAATATATTTATAAAACCCATCAATCATGAAAATAACTTTATTAACATAATAAAAAAGATGTAAAATAAATAAAAGTTTTGTTTCTTCTGCCAATAAACATATAAAGATCTTTTGGATTTAAAATTTTCTTATCTGATGAAGGAAAATACAATGAAATGAATTATTATTGACTCATCATTTAAAAATGTCACTACACCTTCTATAAAATCATTAAATCTATTCAAAAACATCAAATCACCTATCATATATTTAGAACACCCACTATATAATATCCATGGAAACAGTCCTTTTGTACATTTGAGCATCATTTAGAAAACTAAATAGTTTTATTTTTCAATTTTTTATTTCATAACATCTATATTTTAAGATTTATTTTAAAAACACTATTTATATAGAAATATTATGAGAAATTCTTTTTCAATATTTCTAAGTTATTAAAATATTTCAGAAATAGTCTCTATGGGTAGAGATCTATTTTCAATCTTTAGGCTAACTGTCTCAAGTTTCCTTCATTGAGTGTGTCGAATCTCCCTCAAAATCATCCTCCAGTTTATCCAAGATTTGCTGAAATGTTGATGATTGAAGCAAAGTTTTTTCAATTTATGTTTAAATACACCAAAATATGAATATTAACCATAGAGATGATTTTTTTCTTTGTAGTTTAAATACTTCAAGATTTTTGTTCTAATTTTCCAGGAACATTCTAACCTTAGAATTTGGATCATTATTGCACCCAAAATAATTTTTTATCCTATAATATTTTAATCAACATCTTAGAATCCTTCATAAACTCAATAGAAACAGCAGTAGTAGCATATTCTAGTGCATAATTATAAGTATTAGAATCATAAATGGTTTTCTAAAACTTTTATTTCTTTCAAAGAATATTTTCATTCTCTGTAACTTTTGCAGATATTTTTTTTGAAGATCTGGAGTTTTAAACTTTTTATAACATTCACTACCTTTTGTAACTTAGTATTAGATGTTTTAAGTTCCTTACTCATCATTATAATTTTTTTATTGAACAAGATCTAAATATGATTCCATAAAATTTAACTTCTCATCTAGATTTACATTAAGGATCTTATTTTCATGAAGAAACAATTACATAACAAAAATATATTTTACAAACATTTATTATTCTTCAATAAAATATTCTTGATTATTTTTTGTTAGATTATCATTACTTAACTTGTTCTCCCTTTCAAGTCACAAAATATTTTCAAGATATCATTTATCTCTTTATTTAGTATAAACACCATTTGATCAACTTATTCATTAGAGCTACTGATTTTATCAATAGTGAACTTTTCTTCATTCCATATTACAATGGGAAGTTTCTTAGCAACATTGTCAATGGTGTTTTCAGATTCTTCTTCCATATTATCTTCATTATATCAATTAGATATAAAATTTATCCCTTTGGATTTAGAGAATTTTTTATCCTTCCCCTTGGAAAAAGATTTAGAATTTTCTGTCGTATTCTTACGGTATATTACTAAATTTGGATCTTATTCATCACTTTATCCATCTTCTATTCTTCATTGAAAATGTGAAGAAAAGTGTCCAATAAACCCCAGGAAATATTATTTCAGTGGTAAATTACTCTTGTATATTACTATTCCTTTTTAATTCATTTTAGTAAATAAGGACATAAATTGATCAAAAAATATACTAACCTCATTTTCAGTGTTAGTGTCACTAGATTATTATTCTTCTATAATGTTATTATATATTCCTTTCTCGACATATTTTAAGGTAATTTCTAGATCAATATTTATTTACTTTTCATAATATTGATATCCTTTATTACATGACCGAAGACCTATGTTGACCATCCATATATTGAGTATAATGATCTATATCATCCAATAATTATACTTTTGAAGAAATCTTACAATGGATACATCATAAGAATATTTCAAGAATTGTTGAATCTTCCAAATTCTCACCAAAAAATCTTATGTTACATATAATATTATCCAACCATATAAAGAAGTCTCAAACATATTCATAGTCATCCATAATAATATATTTAAACTCTTACCTCCATATTCATAAATTATGTTTAAAAACCCTTTTATTTAATTCATATATATTTTTTATATTATCTTAGATTCATTTTTATACTCTATATCCATTAACTCTAAAAAACTCTCTTTTAGAGAGTGAGGGAAGATTCCCATATCTAAATCTCCCATCATTCTCTTGGTTTTTCTTATTAGATAATTTTACGGTAATATCCTCATCATGAGGGGGGAATATCATACCTTCAATAAATTCATATCCAAGACACATAATATAAAAAAAATATTCCTTATTTAAATATATTATAGTTTGTTCCATTACAAATAGGAACCCCATTACCATTAAAAACATTTTGAATGTACATATCAAATTTTATCTTCTTGCAACTTCAATTAAGAGTAAATAAAGGAAACCAACCCTCTTACAACACTAATAAGAACCGATTTACATTTATGTGGTCACTGATTAGGGAGGGTCTAAATCTAGGGTCTTTTCCTTTTATAATTTCTTTATTGAGAAGCAATCAGAATATCTCGTTAAATAGATAGTAATTTAGTGAAAAAAACCCTATAATTACCATATGAAAACATATAATTCTATGTTTCATTGTTCAATAATATTTTCTAGTCCTTAGAATAGTTTGGAAATAATCCAGTACCAAAAAATCAACTAGAATACAATCCTTTCAAATTGGTTACAATAAGGATGAAAAATACATACACTTCAGTTGAACTATAATTAAATAATAGTTCATGTGATCTCAGTATAGATAATGTTGTAATAATGATTTTGAAACATCTATTAGAAACATTCAACACCATGATTTAGTGTGTTGTTTCAATTCTTCTTTTACTTTCTTAACACTTTCACTTAATGTAAAAAAATACATCACATTCTTTCAAATATTCATGGAAGAACATAATCCTTAGAATTCTATATAAAATGTTCATCCATTCACTCTTCATCTGGTTCTCTATCCAATTATCTATACCTTAATTTCCATCCAGTTCCTTTTGAAAACTAATACTCCTTTATTACACTCAATTTATCTATTCACATCTGCATAGAGTTTGTCTAATCACACCTGATATGAAACACTATCTATTGTTAGACTTATAAAACTCCCAATTGTTCGACAACTACCTCTACAAACTTTTTTTTTGAAAATTGTTTCGAATCACTAGTCTGATATCAGCTAATGATAAATATTAATCCTGAAATTTCATTTCTGATGATTCTTCACAAAGATATATTCAATTGAAATTCCCATTTTGTAGTGTTTTACCTAACTTATTCATGGGTGAATAGTTTCATTACTATTTTAGTTGTATGGATTAGTCCTTAAGTAGGTGTGATTGATTTAGACAAAGAGGGAATCCAAGTAAATTTTCCCACATTATAGAGAACTATAATTCAAAACTCATGCACATATGAAATCTATAGTACCCAAGAATATTTCAAACATCCTTAAAACATATTTGGCATCACAATTTTCCTTCATGATATTGAGAACATTGAATAACTAGCTCTTTATCATTAATTTTAATATATTTATGTTGTGTTTGTATATATCTTCAAAATGGTATTACATGAAACATTCATCTATCAAATAAAAAATCATCACATCACTTCCTTCAAATCATCCTTCATCCAATGAAATTCATCAGATATATTAATCTTTTTCACTTAAATGGAAACCTAGTTCCTATGAAAATTATATGAAAACATTCATCTAATGTACTTTAACCAAAAATTTATGTTTGATGACTTATAGAGATCTATTTTATCATCATTATAAATCTATACTTTATAAATTCACTCAAAGAACAGAAGAAAGCATTCATATTTCTAAAAATATCACAAATTAAACCAAAACCATTGTAAAGATGTCACTTTATGATCTTTGTTAGATTTCATTCTCTAGAAACATTTATTTTTAATGTCAACAAACATTCTAATTGTCAAAATAATAAACCATTTTCTATCTGATAACTCCTCAACCCTATAAAACTTACAAACTTCTCAGACCTCAAACATGAACATTACTCAATAAATCCTCTATATGGTAAACTACATAACATTACTTCCATTAAAAAAACATTATTCGTAGAACATCCTAAATATTTATAAAATAAGAACTCTTCACACATAGGATTTCAACCCAATTTAATCATAATTGAATTTCACTTCATTTTTACTCAAGTTAGTAAGATAATATTTTAAAAACTCATAAATTTAGAAACATATGATCATTAAATAATTTATGGATTATTTATTCATTGAAAAATATATCTGATGAATCATTATCTAGAAACCTTCATATGATGGATATTGTCCGGAAATATTTATTAATTATAATATATCCATTAAAAACATTTTCATTTGGAAATTATTGAAATTTTTTATCATAGTGATGTGACTTTATGTAAAAACAATAAAAGAGACCCCCAATCAGCTCAACAAACCATTGTTTTATTAAAAAGAAAACACAAAAAAATTATTATTAATAACATCAAGAAACCTCAAAACTCCTTCATCCAACTTGTTCTCAAAACAGGATTCCATAGCCTCAGTGGATTTTTTTGTAGAATGAATTTAATATATATATATATTATATATGGTAATTATTCCATTTATGTGATTGATTGATAATTGAGTATAGTTTTAAGGATTTGATAAGAAATGTATTGGATCCCAGGGAAATATTTGTGGTCAGTTTTTTGTTGTGAAAAAGGATCGGAGCCTATGGATGTAGTAATTGTAAATGTGAATAATGTTGAGATAGAATGTAATCTATGAAATAGTGTGGGAATTAAATTGGAAAAGCATGAAAATTTCATAGTTGTGTTTTCTAATTTGATGCATAATTAATCATGGTATTGTAATTAAATATTTATAAGGATATATAATAAATAATTGGTCTCCCACCATTTTATGTAGTTTGAATCTGTTAAAAAATGTGAAAAATTAATTTTTAATCTTAGGATAATTCTTAGAATACATAGAAATTATAAAATAATAAATATAACTAATATAATATTGAGGTTTTTTCATGGTTATCATAGATGATGATGTCAAATATAATAATATGTGAATGAAATTTTAGTTTCTTAATACACATGGATTATGATATTATAATATTAATCATGGTAATTAAAATATAATAATATTATTCAATATCTAATTAATTTATTAATTACTATTGAACATGGTGTTTTTATGATTTTTTGAAACCTAGACCACCGTGGGTGTAGCTGCATGTCTTTTGACAAGATAGTGGTAATAGATCTAATTCAATTTAGTTTCCTTTAGTATTTATTATGTATGATATATTATATATTTTTTTATTTCATATAATACCCCTACCACATTGGTAGGATAGGTATGATGACCAATAATATAATCAATTGGTAATTACATGATCTAAAAAATGGTTTCACTTTTATACATTACCATGATATTTTAGGATTCGTGTTTTAGAGATTTAGGAAAACCATTATATAACATTGTGTGAACATCCACTCAATATAATTTTTATTCCAATAAAAATAGTTTCTTACATTTACACTTCTGTTTAACTCATATAACTTTTTCTTTATTTAATCCATGTCACTATTGACATAGTTATAATACATACACATCATGAAGCCCTATGAAAAATATTTCAAAAAGTTTGATGGGAAAAGTAAGTCCCAATAAGAGATATTGAAATAATGGAATACCATTAGACTAGTGAAACATGAAACCCCATGATTCTGTTTACCTTTTTCAAAATAAAACATTAATCACATAAATAATCTATATTCACATGAGAAAATAAAATTTTTCTCAAATAAATCCTTGGAATCCCATTTGAAAATTAGTTCAACCTTGAAGGCATCAAGAGGAACATAAGTTCTCATGAAAAACTTTCAATTGAAAAATAAACATTTCACCTTTAATATTTCATAAACTTTTTATTCCTCATGAAATAAGAATATTTTTATAAAAACAATTTACAATATTAAAACTATTATTATTGAGAATCATATTCAAAACATGCGTTCACTCTTGTTTAAACCATGTTGGAATAAAAAAATGTACATCTAATTACAGTAACATACCATGTTATCTCCACATTTTTCACCTTCGATGATACATCATAACCCAATGCATTACACAAATATTTTGGGCTAACCTCTAATTAACAAAAATATCATGATAATATTTCATAATCCATAATTACTAAGTCAAATATCATGAAAAAAACATTCTTATTCATATAATTTTTTATCATAAGGAAACAAGAGAAATAATTTTAATCTATAAGTAAATTCACTTCGAAATATGTCATAAAATTATAGATACATATCATTTTCATTTAAAAACTCTTAAAAATGAAAATTCAATAGAAGACAAGGAATATGATATTCTTCAAAAAAATAATCAAAACCTATAATGGAATCATGATAATAAATAATGGATATGATTTTGGGAAAATGTTGTTAAGTATTATTTCTTTAAAACAGTATCTTTCAATGGTAAAAATTAAAAATGATCCATATTGAAAGTGCCCAGTCAAGATGATTGTATCATTGAGAGGGGGAGGGATGAATTAGAGATAATCGTTCATTTATGTTTCTTTGAAACATCCTTATCAACCTCTTAAATATTTCAATCCATGATTAATGAAATTTAAACATAGATCCAAAGGAATAAAATTATTTAAAAGGTTCAATATTCAATAAGAATATATATGTCCGAGGTATGGTTTGAAAATGATCCAGTAACACACACTCCACTGGAAAGATATATTTTTAAGTTGAAAACAATGTCTAGGATATAACCTTTCATTCATGTATCACTTTGTAGACAATTTAAAAGTGTGTGTGCACCCTCTTAGCAAAAATAGCGTAAAACAATGTTTGTGTAACAACTTAGGTTACCTGTTCTTCTTTTCCATTTCCTCTAATGTATTATTTGAAATAAATGTCTTCAAGTTCTTACCAAGAATATGGTATGAACTTCAAATACATTGATATAGAATCAAAATTTTATTTTCTAGTCTAATGTTCTCACTTCTATTCTCTACATTCATTTTCCCAATCCAATCCTGCCACTCCAATCATCAAATTTTATTTCCAAATATGATAGATGTATCCCTTACTATAATATGATTGAATAAATTATGAATTTATTCATCCCCAGTCTAGAAACCCCAAAATGGAAGTCCTAATTAAATTATCTAGCACTATACAATGACTGGTTGAAAACAATTAAAATAAGAATCTGATACATAGATGAATACGATAATTAATGAATTTGATGATCAACTGAATAATGTTGCAATCTTGTCTGTTCTCCTTTCACTCCATCTCAATTGATAACATCTTCAACAAATGTTTAACCCAAAAAAATCTTTCCCTACCTTAATCTTCAGAGCTTAACTCTCTTCTCTCCTGAATAATACCTCCATCAAAAAATGTAAAATTGCCTTTACCTTTTATAGGTGACATAGGAGTGGTTTTTGCGGGAATCCCCAAAACATTATCACTCACCCAAATTTCCATATTTTTCATGTCTCTTAGAATTTTGGATAAATCATGAACTTTTTAAATCTTCTCAAATCTTCTCGATCCTTCTCGAATCTTATTCAAAATTCATCTCTTCATTGGATTTTCTTTTTCAATAACTAGTTTGGGTCTGATTTCCCAATCCAATTTCGATTTCCCAATTCTGTTTAGCTCAATATTATTTCATCAATATGATTGAACATTACTAATTTAAAATAAACATTATTTTAAATTAAATATCCATCTCAAAAAAACATCCATCTTATTTCATCAACTCTACTCTTGATTCACTTGAAATAAAAAACATATCCTCCATCTCTTTTATTTTCCAACTTGAACATCAAACAAATAAATTCAACACCTTTTAAATAGTTTAATACATTATTGATATTCATATTTTCTTTTTTTTCTTTCATCGGTCACAAGAAATGCTTCCTCTAATTCAGATAGTTATTAACATTAGTAAATAAACTACACATTTTTGACAAATGTTCTTTGGATTTATGAATCTGATGATCCCATTATGATGGCTTCAACAACATTATTCATTAAATTCCATTCCTTTGAATACAATTACGGCCTAATTCTATAATATTTTTCTTAAAATCGAAATAATATTAACTTTTTTATCCTCCTAGAACCACTTTAGTTCCTTCTCATAATTAATATGATCTCTATCGCCCCTTTTCTATTACAATCTAGATCCGAGCAATATGAATACTATTGGTAACATCACATTCACATACTCTTTCTTCCATCATAAGTTTCATATCTTACTTATAGTTTATGAGAAATCCATGATCAGAAAAGCATCATCACATTGGATTTATCATAGTCATACAGACTCCAATTCACCACCATTATGATTTTAAATTCCATTCCAAATTCAAGGTGAATCTAATGACCCTTTATATTCAGCAAGATACATTTTCAATACTATCGATCTTCCAATTTCAGATTAATTTTAAATCTGATGAACCTTTTCTTCCATCCAGCTTCTAGAAAATATGATTGACCTTGGAAATAATTGTGAGTCTGATACTAAAAATATGGTCGGTAGTCCGAATTTTACCAAATACAAAGTGATGTGACTTTTCTTTTCTTCTTCTTCTTTCTTAGAAAAACTGACCACTAACAACCTTATTCCTGATTATTATGGGGAATATGATTTCTAGAATATTTTGACATTCTATCCAAAAACATCAAGATCCAATAGAAAACATTATTTAATATTTAGTACCATCCATCATCATTCTCAACAAAATTTCATTCATCAACATACTTACTGATTAACCACAAATACAACCAAGCCACAACATAGACCTAACAATCTCCCCCATTGTATTTGTTGTCAATACCCAATTCAACCACTTCAACCACTTAAAATAAATAATTGGTATTGTTTTATTTTTTCACTTTTAATTCTCTCCATTTCCTTCATCCCCCTATTTCTTTTATCTCTCCCTCGTATTGAAAAAAGTTTAAAGAAACCATCAAGACTAGTTTTTTCAAAATGATCTCATTTCAACGATTTTTATATTTTCATCTCAAAATCATGAAAATTTTCTTCAACATATGTGTCAAATTAGTTGCTTAAGAAATAACCTATATTTAGACAATTTTATGTCTATGTGGGTGGGCCTACTGTTGAAAAAAAGGGTGTATAATCATGGTGATCAATGTTTTTTTAACACACCATTTCTGTAATACCATTTTCATGTTTCTTACAAAGTTATTATTATTAGGTGAAATACTTGAAATAATTTGTTTAAAAATAGCCTGAATCTATCTCAATAAACATATCATAATGTTCAGGTTTATAAAAACAAATTTTCCACAAATTTTAATTTTCACAACATCATTACATTCTTTTTCAAGAATAGTAAGAGACTCATCAATTCCACCTTCCTTTATTCGAATCCTTCAATTCCTTAAATGTTAGTACAAATAAAAGTTTTTGAATAATGAAGAAAATTGATTGTTTCTTAGATACAATAATCAGACTAATAGTCCTCTCATAGTCTTGACTTTTTCTTTTTTCTTGGATTTTTTATTTGGACATGATTTATTCCTTTTGTTCATCATTATTTTGTTTTGTAACAGAATTATTATTTTATGTTGTATCATATGAAGTGGATTTTTAGCTTTCTTCATCTTTAGTAACATCTTTGTTATAATAATATTGTAACCTTTTCCCCATGAATGTCTTTTCTTCTAGAAATATAGTTTAATTTTTTTTTGATATGATATCTCTTTTTCTCAAAGCCACAATATGTTGATACCATTTTGTCAACACTTCATTTATCATTATAAATATATTTATTCCCCTACTCTTTTAATGATTCTTTTTCATAGTCTAACATCTTAGTAAGCTCAATTTTTTTATGGATAGATATCGAAGCACTCTTTATTTTTGGACATAGTGGGTCTTTTTTTTCTTAACTTACAAGACATCCAACTTAAAATAATTGTTTCGAAAATTTTTTTGTGCCAGTAATAAAACAATACATCCTTTAGTAAGATTTCCAGGATTCTCAAATATTTCACAAAAACACTTCAATGGTTGGAAACTATTTTCATCTATCACACCCGCCATCTTATATTTCTTTTGAAAAATATATTTAGATTTCTTCTTCTGTGAGAATTGTACCCCCTCAAACATTTTCTTCCATAGCCTATGGATTAACAGTAATTTTTTTAGTTGAACCAATATATATTTTCCATATATTTGACTCCACCACAATACCAGTATCTCCTATAGAAAAAATATTTTCCTTTAAAACATCCATACTGACCAGAATTGTGAATACATTTCTCAGAAAACTTATTATATTTTATTTTTGATCCACTGACCTTTAGATTATCAATTATAGTCTTGTTCTTCATTTCAACTTTATTATATTCAAAGTTATTCAAAATATTTTTGGATTCAAATAAATTTGAAACATTAAAATTTCCAAATTTTTTGGTCTAGGGCCACATAAATAATATTATATTATTTCTTCTTTTCTTAAACAATTCCATCCTTTTTCTCACCCATTGATGGTTAATTTTTTTGACCTCCTCAAGTCTCTCAATTTTAGTGAGAGAGTTTTTGAAACATGTATCATTATCATAAGCTTTAGAAAGTTTTTTTGGAAATGTTACAACTCATTTTTTTTGCCTTCATCTATACCTCCATATGCTTATTTTTAATTTTTACTTCTTAAATATATTTCATGAAGTCATAAATATATTTAACCAGCTTAAATTTATCATCAGTAAAACATTATTAATTTCTTGTTGAGGAAAATTCAACTTCTAACTATTTGTTTTTTTATATCCTTCTAATATTTCTCATATATAATTTTATATTTTCTTCCAAATTATGTTTATGTTGAGTTTATTCTTCCTCATAACAACTACTTTTGAATTATTCATCTTACATTATTTCCATAAAATAATTCTCAATACGATATTCAATAGAATTTTCTGATTCATCTTAACATTCTTATTCTTCATAACAACTACATTCACTGCTAGAAGAACATTCCTTATTAACTATAGAAATAAAAAAGTACTCTTTAACATAATTTGTAACCTCTTCATGATCATAATTCTTATTCAAAAAAACATACCCTTTTGTCTTGGGAGAACTTGTTATCTTCCCTCTTGGAATAGAATTTTTCTTTGTCACCCTTTTTCTTCCATGATCTTCTAAATCATCTTTATTCTTCTTTAATTTCAACTTCATTGCCTCTTTAAGGTCAATTGGAATAAAAAATACCAATGAACCTACATAAAAAACATTTATGGGATTTTTTAAATTTTTCCTTCATATTTCACTTTTCACATTTTTAGAAAACAATGTTAAAATTTCATTAATATTATTAAATACCTCATTTTCAAAATCAGAATCTCCATATTCTTCATATCCAATAATATTATTTAACTATTCTTTAATGGAGGCCTTGAAATTAACTTTCTTATCCACTTTTGTTTTTCCATTATAATACTTCTCCCTTATCATTTAATAAGTAATGAGATTACTATGTTAATAATCCAGAGAAATGTTTTTTGGATATCTATCATCCAACAAAGAAACCTTGGCATCAGATGTTTTAGGAAAAATTATCAAGATATTTTCAAGAATAGTATAAAGTTATAAATTTCCACTAAGACATATAATAGTTCTCACAATTTCATTTAATATATTAAAAAATTCCCCAATAAATTTGTATTCATACATCATCAAATCTTCATAATTCAATCTCCAGATTTATAGTTTTCATTCATTACATTTTTATTTTCTTTGAATATGTTTTTCAATTTATCCCATATACCTTTGGCTAGGGAAAACCATTCACCATTAGGAATTAACATTCAAAAATTAATAATAATAATTAATTATTTTACCTTCCACCATTATCAAGATTCTTTTTATCAATAGATGTTAGAGGGACTTTTAAATCAATTGGAGGAAACCCATCTATTACAGTTTCAAGAACATAATATCCAATAGAAATAAGATATGGAAACGATCTATCTTTCTCTATATGACAATTCTTTTAATAAAAAACCAAAATATTTTTACTATTCTCATAGTTCAAATTCTTCATCATCAAATAATTCGTGAAGTAACCTACCCTCTAAAACCACTGGAATGTTTCTAGTCAGGATGATTATACCACTGAGAGGGGGAGGGGATGAATCAGTGTTACTTTTTCATTTCTGTTTCCTTGAAACAACCTTCACCTTCTGTTAAAGATTTCATTCCCTAATGAAAATAATCCAAACACACATCTAAAGAAACTAAAGTACATACAAGGTTCGTTATGAAATAAGAATAACTACATCCTTGTTATGGTATTGAAATGATTCAATTCCACAGAATCCAATAGAAATAAATTCCTTTGGTGGAATACAATGGGTTGGATATAACTATTTAGTGATGTGGAATTTTGAACATAATCCTAAAGTGTGGGTGCACCATCTTATCACAAATATTGCAAAACAATGTTTCTATAACAATTTATGTTTCATGTGATTATTTTCAATTTTAAAAAATATATTTTATGAAATATAATTATTCAATTTCTTACCCATAAGATAGTATAAACATTAAATATGTTGATATTGAATTAAAATATAATTGTCTAATTTTATCGTCTCATTCTGATTCTATATGTCCAATTTCCCAATTTCATCTTCTGACTATGATTTTCAAATAAAATTTCCTAATTCGATTATGGTAGATCGTTCTAGAATACGATTGTGGAAATTCTAAATTCCTTCTTCCTCAATCCAAAAACCCATATACAGAAGTCCCAATCCTATTATCTAGCCTTATACAATGACCAGATGAATATAATGACAAGAAGAATTCAATACACTACCAAATATGATGATCACTAAATTCGATGATCAGTTGAATAATGTTGTATTCTTATCTATTCTCCTATCAATATTCCTTTGAAAATATCTTCAACAAAGGATCAATATGGAAAATTATTTCTCTCCCTTAAACATTTGATCTTATCTATCTTCACTCATTAATAGTACATCTATTCAAAAAATACGAAGTACTTTCTCATTTATTTTTGTCCCATGGGTGATTTAAATAAGAATCCCCAAAACATTCCTCATCTCCCAAATTTCCATAATTTTCATGTTTCTTGAATTTTTTGGTGAATCATGACCTCATAAAATCTTCTCAAATATTATTTATCCTTCTAAAATCTTCTTCGAACATTATATCATCATCATAATTTTTTTTCAATCACCAATCCAGATCTAATTTCTTAATCTGATTTCAATTTTTCGATTCTAATTGGATTACTATAATTTCATAAATACAATTGATTTATAATAATTAAAAAGAAAAATTATTTGAATTAAATGATACCTCTATAAAACACATAAAACTATTTTATTTATCTATTTTATTGATTCAGTTGAAATGCAAAGGTTTTTCTTCTTCTCTTTTCATGACACACATGAACACCAAACTAAGCAATTCAATGCCATTTAAATGGTTTACTAAATTGTTGATATTCTTCTTTTCTTTTCTTTTCACTACTCTATCTTAATCAATTATTCCAATGATAATATTGGTTATTTACCGAATTAAAGATGAAACACATTTTTCACAAACATTCTCAGCATTTATGAATCCAATGAGCCTATTACGATGGCTTCACCAAATTTTTACTTTAAATTTTGTTCCTTAGAATTAATTGATGATCAGTTTCTATTGTATTTTTTATACAATTGAATTAATTTTAACTTATAAATCATCCTACAACCACTTTAGTTCCTTCTTATGTTGAATATGATTAGGCTGAATAGGATCTTCATTACCCTTTTTATAATTCCTTCCAAATCTGATCAATCTGAATACGATTGGTAGTATCTCTTTCACATAATCTTTCTTCTTTCAATATTGTATAATAGTTTTCATAGCGTACTTATTATTTATGAAAATTACAAGATCATAAAATCATCATCACATTACATTTATCTTAGTCATGGATATTGAAAAAAAACAATTACTATTTTGTAACACGGTTTTAAAGAAAAATCCCTCAACTCTTCTTCTAACTCACCATGTAAGTCATTTATTTCTCTAAATTAGAAAAAAAAATAATTTTATACTGAATTAAAAAAATTAGGTTTATTACATTATCATTATGAATTTAATTTTATTTATTAATTTTTATTTGTTAAATTGGTAGAGATTAGGTTGGTTGTTTCTGGTTCATTTTGTTTATAACCTTAAAAAATATCATTGCATTGACTATGGTCAAAAAGGTAATTTTTCAATAATATCTTGTAGTAGATAATTTTAAAATAATCATTCTTATAAAATAAATATTTTTTTAAAACTAACCATATAAGTGTGTTATAAAATATGAAACACATCATTTCATGTAGGTAATACACTACAGGAACTCCTAAGTGGAATATCTGATTTTCTAATGTATAGAAATTGAAAATTATAGAAAATATTTTAATTTTTTAAAATCAAAAATATGTTATTAATATCATATGTATTGATTATTTACATCCATATGACTATCCATGAGTGTAGTTATGGTAAAAAAATAGCATATCTTCATGAATGTGGTAGCCCAAATATATACACAGGTGAAGTTATCATTTTATAATGGATGGATGGGTAAGACGCAATCTACTATAATAACTTTTCTGAATTATAATTATTTCATATATTTCATAAATATTAAGTTGATCCATTATTTTAGCCACCATATTATACAATAATAAAAAATGAAACACAACACTACATGGATGTGGAAATCTACTCATACACACGAGTGAAGTCATTATTTTACATTGCATGGAAATATAGATAGAAAATGTATTTAAGATAAAAAAGAAATTTCATTATATTAGGGTAACTAATTTTATTATATCATATTTGTTATTGGTACGTTTTAAGAAGGTGGATGAATAGATAAATAGAAATTAAAATGGTAAAGACTTATTCTGAATCTGATGTTATCCTCCATTATATAGATAATATGGCCTTTGTAGGATTGGTTTATGGCCATTAACGGGGTTTTGGGACATGGTATTAGAGTTATATTGGGTAATTTTTTATATATTATTGAGAAAAAACCAAACATGAGCTATTTATTGAAAAAGGTGAAGTGAGTCACATTTTTTGGGAAAACTCAATAGCATTTTAACAATTGTTCAAAGATTATTTTATCAATTATTTAAAGTTCATGGGTCATGAAAGTGATTTTGAAAATTAAATGTCAAAAATAAATGAACAATGAATCATAGTGTGTATAATTTATCTTCCAATTTAGTCATTATTATATTTTTATGATTTTAATTTTTTTAAACACTTGTTAAAAATTAAATGTTATTTAATGTTATTTTCTAGATTGTCCACATATCTTTAGTTTAAAGGAAAAAATGATAATAAATTTATTTTTATAGAAACACTTTCACTATCAAATATACTTTCATATTTATCATGAAATTCATGTAACACTATATCTCATCAAAATCATTTTACTTTTATTTTTTTTATAATAATTTATGTGATTTTTTTTCTTTCACAGGTGAACGTCAGTTTTGTATATGCAATCATGTTAGTTATACCATATCTAAAAAATAAAAAGAAACTAATATAACATGTATACATTATTTTCATAAATTTTATCATATATATTCATTAATATATCAATTTTTCTATATCTACATTTTGAATATGTAATAATTAACATAGAATGAAATTTTATAAATATCCCAACATAAAACAATATAAGGATTTCATTCAAAGGAACGTGGAACAAAAATTCTATATTTTAAAATATATTAATTTTTTTGGTTTAAATGAACTAAGTCAATGAAATGAATGAAATTTTTGGATTTATTTTGTGAAATTATTTTATAGTTTTTAATCTCATTTTTATACATTTTAATTCTTCCTGTGGTGGAAAACATGTGTCATGGTTACTATTAAATATTGTAATATATGAAATGGAATTTTTTATATAATTTGTTTACTATTAATCTATATATGGATTTTATTTCATATGATTCAATTTTTTGAAGTAGAAAAGAGTAATTTTAAAATAAATTTGTAAAATTCCACAGAAAATATTTTTTATAAAAAATACCAATTTCAAACAAAAAAATGATTTTATAATATTATCATGTATAATGTTGATAAACATGGAAAAAATTAGAATACATTTGACATAATAAATATTATTTTACTTTCAAATAAATCCAAAACAAAACATATCAATGAAATTAATTTGATTAAATAAAAATATACGAAATTTGTTTTAAAACATTGATTTAATTCACTAATAACCTAAAAAAATCCTTTATAATAAAATAAAAAAAATATTATGAAAATTTTGAATGATTATTTAAAAAATTATTACCATTTTAGAGAATAAAATTCTTATGGTGAAAAAAATTTATCATAATATATGCACACAAAATTCAATAAGAACTATTTTTGAAGAAAATTTATTTTTGATGAATAAAATTAATTCTTATACATTCCATAAAATTTAACAAATTTAAAATTATTGTTAATTTATTTTATTAAATATATGATCAAAAGATTCCACTAAATCCATTCATCTATAGTGATTAATGCAATTTATTTTTATGAAAATACTTTCAACATATAAATCATTTTTTGGGAAAAATATTTCCAATAATATTATATGATCTTATTTAAAGTTGAATTTTTATTTCCAATGAAATAATTATAAATTTTTATTAAGTAAAACATCTAAAAATATAAATCATAATTCCTTTTGGATTATTCATTCCTCCTAATCCAATTGATAGGTAACAATGGTCATATTATAGTATTTTAATAGCATATTAAAGATCATTTTATGATCAGTGTTTCGTTTAGAACCCATAATTGGTTATAATATTTTTTCAACCTAAAATCATGGGGTTTTATAGTGTTTGACACACAAATGTTTTGGTGGTTGTTTTCATGAACATCTAAAATGTAGATACAATGGATAGTTGACTTATCCCTCTCTATGCCCTCCATTCTGATGTATTTTGAGTTGGCTTATCACTGCCAATAATGTTTTAAATTATAAATTACATTCCAAAATGGGTTTTGATGTCTCTTAATTTTACAATACCTTTATATGAGGCTGATAATGGATTTAGATTCTAGAACATAGTAGTGTTTGGACCCAATTGTTATAAAGTCCAATTATTATACATTCATGGGTCATGATGGATGGATGTATAATGTACTTATATGATCTGTAGTGGATTTTTGGAATACATTGGGTTACTAATAAGATATGATTATGATAATTTTTTAGGTTTAACATGAGGTAGTTGTTCTTGTAATATTATTTCTTGGGATACATGAGCAATTATGGAAGGGATAAGCACTGGATATGAGTGACTGAGGTGTGGGAGAAAAAAATTATGGGAAAGTTGAAATAGTATACCATTCATCTATATTTTCTTTTGATATAATATTAATTAATTCTATGTGTTATGTGTTGTTAATGTAATGAAAAATATTTGAATATTAAATAAATTATTTTGTGAAGAGTTGGTTTCATTTGTTTATTCATTGTGATTTTGTATGATATTTTCACCTTTATATAAAAGGATTCGTGGTGGATCCTCTTGAGTTCACATGTTATTATCGCCATATATATAAAAAATATTTTATAGGTTCATGGGAGATAATCGATGATTTTACTGGATGTTACCAGTTTAGAGGAGTTTTTTAGTAGCTGTTGGAGTGGTTGGGTTAATGGTCATTGTTGTATGTTATTTTTTTTTTATTTAGGTTTTATGAGTTTTTATGATATTAAATTTATATATTGGGATGGTTTATATTTCATTTATTAAATACTTTTGGTGCATTTTTTTATCATATGTGTTCTATTCAAATTTATATTGAGGGTAATGCATCCTGTATATATGGCTTTTATAACTGTGGTTCTTTTTTCCAACCCTGGGCCTATTATAAGTGGGGTCATTATCTACTTTTTACCATTTCCAATCATAGAGGGCTCCCTTTGGAGGGAAGGGATTATGAAATATTGGTATCAAAGCTGATGGTGAGAGATATGATAGAGATTCGAGATATTTTCAAAGGATGATTTCAAGGTTTGGTTTTGAAATAATGTCATCTAAGACAATCAAGTGATGTAAAAAGGTTGGACCACTATAATGTGGTATTTTTGGCCCCCATAAAATTGGATACATAGATAACCATGTTTACTAAATTTACTAGGGAATGTGATGCTACTATTAGGTTATATATTGAGAAATGGTTCATACATGATATTTTTTTCACACCCAAGTTTAATTTGGTTGAACATGGGAATTAGGATAAAAATTGTATTAAATAATTAAATATAAACTATCCATATACATCATGAGGAGTCCCTAATGTTTTTCTTCTAAAGGAATGGATCTTGGTCTATGTCCCCATCGAGTTCACAATGAATATGTTTATGAGGGTTTACTAATGAATCATTTTAGTGTGCAACTCTAATATATCGACCAATGGTGGAGGAAACATTGTGAGTTTTCAAACCAGATCATGTGGAAGATTGGGGGATATGTTTCTGATTGTTATGTAAAGAATTATGTTATAGGATGTAAAGAAACTCTTTAATTCAATTATTTCTCATAGGGATCTTTGGGTTTCAATTTCTATGGCTACATTGAATGGAGAAACATGGTATTGGTGAATCTTGTTCATTAAGGATTGTGGGGAATAAGTTGAATTTTGGGAAATATTATGAGATGCGCCTTAGGATGAGATTATTTCATAAAAAGAAAGGGTGTATTAATAGTAAGATATCCTTTCTCTCTTCCGGTTTATTCCAGAGTTGTTATTTTAATATATTTTGATAGCTTTGATTTTATTTATTAATCCTAGAACCCTCATTTTTCATCCCCATAAAGTGTATAAACGAAATCATATTTTTTCATTGATTATTATCCTATCCACTTTAATTATTGGATATTCCATCATTTCATCTATTTAAGCCACATATTGAATTCCATTATCCATTTTATTATACCACTCAAACCTCTTTCAACAAACTATACCAAGATTACCTTCATAGATGATATGTATAACTCATTCACTGAGGCTGCTGAGGAGGTATATATGGTCCAGGGAAAGGTTTTCACCAACTTAACTCATTTTATTCTATAAGTATCTACCCAGTCCTAGTGTTGTGTTTATTTGGCCTGGAGGAGTAGTTTATGTTTTCATATCAATTCTATAACTCACCTCTAAGGCATTTATTGGTGGAAATTTGTTCTCGTATTAGTGTTTATGTATTTATTACCTTTTTATAAATAAAATCTTATCTTCAGTCTGGTGGTATGGGCCCCGATTAGTGGGAAGGGGAAATTTTATTTTGTTCATTTCATTATTTTTTTGTAATAATAAATTATCCTTATTTTATAGTTATAATTTATCCTCAAGGTTTTTGTAATTCTACAATAAATGACAAGATTTCGGAACAGTTTATTCTATATTATGTGAGATAAATTATTTTGTTATGTGGTATGTATATGCGACACACTTTTTTATGTTTTTATGACTTTTTCTGCATGAATTATTTGATGTATTTCTATTATACTTATTTTCAATGTTATGGAATAAAAAATTATAATGAGTCAGGACACTTCACCTATCATGACACATTATTTTCCTTGGTGTGATTTAAATCCATACGAGTGAGTCATGATTTTTCAAGGATAAAATATCATAGTGTGGTGGACACGTTACCTTGATTAATATATTTTTGGAAGATTTATTTATGTCAACCTAGAAACTTGTGTTTCTTGTGAAATATAATACAGTAATAGCTTAACATATGTTAAATTAATAACAATCACAGATAGTAAAATATAAATGGAAACATTGAGTCTATTGTGGTATTACATGGGTGTGTTCTAAGAAAATATCGATTTGTTAAAAAATTGGAAATTTTTAAAACTGGTTAAAGTGGAAAGTTTCAACAACGTGTTTTTTTATAACTATTATTTGTGGACTAAATTCAATATCTTTTAAGTAATTCATGATAATATTAACATTATTGAAAATATATGTTATATTTGGGATGTTATGCATCATTTTTTCAATTTTTTAAGATTCTTTACAATTATGAATTGATTTAATGTGAAAATTGATAATGTTGTATTTATAGTAGTATGTTATTCATTAAAATTTAGGGGTGTGTGATAAATTAAATTCATTAGTATGGTTATTTAATTAGTAAAAAATGTTTTTTTAGGAAAATATTAATATAACCAATTTTCCTGAATAAAAAAATCATTTATAAAACAAGGAATAACTTTTAAAAAATATAGAATTAGAAGTATTTTGATAAGTTGTTTTTTAAGAAATAGTGTTATGATGAAAGGTTACAATAATTTCATTTAATAAATTTCTAGCCTAATTTATTTTAAATTTAAAATCATATAAAAAATTTCTTAGAAGAATATTTTAATATTTTATTATATTTCAATATAAAGTTATATTGAAAGTATTAAACCATATGGAAAAAGGATCTTAGAGTGATATGTTAGTAACAAATCTAATAAAAATAACATTTAAGTTTTGATCTCCTTATCTAGAATGAAATAATGAAATGTTATTAGTATCCAGTCTTATATTTTTAGTAACAAGTTATGTATAAATGCTATGATATGGTAAATGTTGATTACTATTTATGTTATTCCAGTATTATGATTTTAATTGGTGTGAAATAATTCTAACGTACCTTTTTTCTAACATATTGACCATGATATATTAAAAATAGTATTAATTAAATATATATAATGATTTAATATATAATTTTCAAATTAGGAGTAAATTAAAATAATGATCAGTCATTAATAAGAATATAATTTGGGTAAAATTTTATGATGTTATAATTATAATAATGGGAGTATTTTTATTTGATAACATGCATAAATAAAATTATTGATGTTCCAAATATGATTATTTATAATAAGTGAATCCCTATACATTTTTTTCTAATTAGTTTAAAGTGATTATTTCCAAAGATATTCCTATTTTAATGTTTATATTTCTATAATTTTTTATTTTTCGTCATTTTTGGTTTCATCTATAAAAGCTTATTGTTTAACCCTATTGTGATTTTTCTAGTTTTAATTAGGAAAGGTTCTTGGTTCTATAAGAAATCCTATAATTTTTTACCTTATTTTATGTTATATTTATTTATTAATGAAATATTTTCCTAACATTTATTAGTGAAATTGTATGGTTTCTCTATTTCATTGTGTTATTTTCATAACAATGTCATTTTTTGAGAGTTCTAACACTAGGAAGTGTAATTATTATATTAATTCTAGATGTATTAATCCTTTGTTCATTTTCATGTTGTTTTTTCATTGAGAGGTATCTTTTGAGGTGGAAGTTTGAACCCATCTCTCTTTCAATACTGGTTTTTCCTTAAATTCTTGAGGATGTAAATTGATTCAGAGGTATCTAATATAAGGGTATGAGTTTTTTTCAAATTCCTTCATTTCTATCTTTTTAGGGTGTTCAATGGTTTATGAGAGTGTTCATATTTTAACAAAAACTGGTTTTCAAATTGTTTATAATTTTTATGAAAGTAATCAATTTTTTTATTTTTGGTTATGGAAATTTGTATGTTCTGATATGATTCAGTTAATTTTAGAATAAATTTAAAATTTTGAAATTATTAATAAATAATATTCTTCATTTTTTATAATTTTTTAATGAATTTTTAAAATATTCTAAAAATATTCTATTCTTAAATATTCTCCCATCCATGTGTAATATAATAGTGATTTATCTTTACATAAGCTATTTTATTCACCTACATATTGGTAGAATCGACGGTTAATTAATTGTGTAATTGTCAAGATTTTTCCCCTTAATTTCATAAGGGTAGGTTCTTCGCAAGGTAAGTTAATGTGTTTTCTATAAAGATCTCATAAGGGTAGTTCATGTTTTCCTTATGAATGAAATGGTAAACAATGACTTTTTTATAACACATAAGGGTGAAATAAGATTTCCATTACACATGTAGAAGTCTATCACCATGTCAAGGTAACATTGAATTTTGAATTGATGTGTAAGTGAAAAAACCTAACCTTTTTGTGAGTCCCATCTCCCACATAAAGGTCACTCTGAACAGAGATATTTGTTGGTATAATCAATTACCATTATGTAGAACATACACCATACTAAATACTATAATTTTATATACAGAAAATTTGATTTTCCCTCCTATTTTATTACTGATTTTGTTTTTAAATTTTAAAAAACATAATCACTAAAAATCATGGAATAAATATCTATCTTGATGGGATTAAATAAAAAAATTATATTCATTAAATTCAACACTCTTACATGTGTTCTATGGGGGAATTAAATGAAAAAAAAATTAATATATTTTTACTAAGAATTTTACAAAGATTTTAATTTGGAAACATCAGAAATACATATCTTCTATCAAAATAAGATATTATTTTTCACTTACTACTAATTACTTATTCTTCTTTCGTGTATGGGTGATCAAAATGCTTACTATTTTAGTTCTGATACACTTTGAGAAATTCCCTTTGTCTACCGATAATATAAATGACTACACATATCTGCCCACTCACTCCTTTGTTTGAATTCTATGGAAATGAGCCTTATTAGGTTAGGTGATTTTAAAAATTATCTTTTAATTATGAAAATGTTACTTTAATACACTTTATATTCCTTTATTTAAATTGATTGGATTAACCATAAGGAAGATAATAATCCTTAAATTTTTACAGGGGGAATATAAATGATAATCACATAAAGAATAACTTTTTGGGAATATAGAAAAGTAAAAAAAAAAGAATAAGATAAAATTTATATATTATGTCTGAATATTTTCATTTCTTTTTTTCAATCAAAATAGATTAAGATTAGATATTATTAGAATTTAGATGATTTTCTTTAATAATATGTCATGATCAAAAAATTATAGAATTTATGTAGGGGATTCATTATCACATGTTGGTTGATTATTGTTTTTTAATAACATGGAAATAAAATTAATAAATTTATGTATGATAATTCATCAAGTTGTTTAATAATATTAGATAGTATTGAAATTTATCAAAGAGACATATTTCTTAAATAATTTTTAATATTTCATTGATCACATTCAGAATGGCGTATATAATTTTATATAATGAATTATAGAATAATGGTATTGTTTCTTCTAGATATAATGAAGTTACTATCTCAAACCAAATATGAATTATATCAATTTTTTATTAAGGTAATTTCATATGAACTTGAAAAACAAACACTTGTAGAATTGTTAATATTAATTTAGAATATATAATCTAAACGAATAATGGAAGGGTCACATGTTTTAGTGTATATTTTTGTTTTTTTATTATGAAACTATAATAAAATTATGTTCCCTATGAATTAAAATTGGAGAATTATCACATATAGAGATAATTAATATTTCATGTTTTTTATTATATAAATAGTTTGGTTTTTTAGACCACATAAGTTTGTAGTATGATTTTTTTACTCTTGATATTTACTATATTGTGTGATATATACTTGGATATCTTTTTTTTGTTCTTTTTTTATCATTGTTTAAAGTCTTGAAATTGTCAAAAAAACAAAATAAAGTTAGATTTTATACTTAAAATGAGTGATTCACATGAACAATAAATATGTATCTCCTTACAATATATTAAACATGGAATTATTTCTAAGAGATTTTATAATTATTATAGTTATTATGATACAATTCTTATTGGTTTCTTGATGTAAAAATTATATTCATAAAAACATAGTTAATTCAAGATGGAATTAAAATAGTTGTATGATATAGAATAAATGTTTTGGGAAGAATGAGATCATCCTTGATTATGGGTGGCCTGATAACCATAATTACATGGACATAATGCCTTTATTTTTTTCTTTGAATGAATTTAATAATTATATATACTCAATAAGAATTAAAAACATGATGTAATTTATTGATAACCCGGTACGGAAGGAATGATTTTATCACAAACCATCCCATGGATCCATCCAACCGGAAACCCATCCTGTTCCAAAGGGGGTTATTGATCCCTATGTGCTAAAAACTAGTTCTTGGTCATTGAATAAGCCCTTTAGAAATTGTTTCTCCCACTATAACAATCATAATATACATAAAAATTTATAATAACCACCAATCTATAACTATGGAAAAAAAGATATTTCACATGTTAAAGTCTATATACATAACCAAAATAGAAAATTATAAAAAAAATGGGTGAGGAATAACAAACAAAGAACTATAATATATCATCATGGTAAGAGGGCCTACAACCCCAAATCCACCATCAAAACCAACTTATAAATATTATTCATCTTTCAATGGAATCCTACACTATTCTACAGGGCCTATCCTTTACCAGAGTTAGACAAAACAAGGTCTGTATACACCCATTGGCTGTATTTAGGGAGTGAGCTTAGTTACCTAGTATGATCCCACTATGTGTTCTTTGTATATACATTATAAGACAAATAAAAATATATATATTTTTAAATAAAATTAACATTTTAATTATAAAATATTCATTATATTATATATATAGATACAAGATACAAAAATAATGAAAGAAGGTAAAAAAATAGCATAATAACAATAACCAATAAATATGTTTCTTGGATTAGTGGGGACCTTGGATCCTCGTACTCTTATTGATCGAAAATGGACATGAGGTTCGGTCCTCCTGCATGAGCCTACCAATCCACATAAGAATAATTGTTTATTTTGTGTTATCATGAATTCTGAATAGGTAGGGTGAGATATGACCAGTGTACTTATCCTAGTCTACCCACCGTGATTCCCTAGGATCACATGTGCTTCATCCAAGTTCTTAGACACACAAATACCCATTCATCACATTATAAACTATTACATCCCCAAAACACACAATTTCTAATAAATTTTTAATAATGGATCAACCATTTCCTGAACCTTACACACTTCAATGCATTTTAAATCACCCATTCACACACGCAACACATTTTTGAAAAAAAATTGAAAATATGTGAAAGAATATTTAAATTATAAAATAATGGAACAATATAGAATCACCTACACTTTCCAATGAAATCACCAAATATCGGTTGGAATTCATAAGTTAATTGAATCAAGGATCTAACAGATGAAATAATTACCCACAAACATCAAGACTCTACCGAAACAATTTGGATTTGACCACCCCTATGTCATTATAACCACCTAAGAGAAGGAAACACATATAATATGAGATAATAAACCAAAAATAAGGACACTTAGACACTTATTTTTAGTTTCTATGAATAATATAGGTCAAAAATACACAAATAATGAATCTAAGAGGGAGTGGATATGGAGGGTATGTGCACCTATGGTTAAGAGGGTTGTGACTGGGAGAAATGATAGTAAAAATGTGTTACACATGGGAGGGAAAAATAATAAATTCAACATTTTTTAAAACCTAGGTAGGCAACATGGTTTGGAAATGTGGTTTTCCAAACCATGTGACAACCACACTATCCCTTTTTAATAGGTAGAGTCCACCTATATTGGGATGCATGATTTCAAGAAAACATTCACCTAACCATGTAGCCACTTAGGTTCCACTGTCCTCCCTCACATACATTTTTGAGGATAGAACATGACTCCCCCTAACCGTGTGCTAATCATACGCCATCATCTATCACTACAAAAAAATAATTTAAAAGTAATATTTTACCATAAAATGATATATAATAATATAAAGCCTATAAAATACGAAAAATTATTTAAAATTAAACATGGGTCTAACAATTCTCCCAAATATGTCACTTTTTCCCTCATAAAGTCAACGAATAGTTTCATCATAGAGTAAATGATTTCACTATTCTTCCACCAAATACTTTTTCTCGTATTTAATTATCACCATTTTCATGTTAACAAAAGAATTTAACTAACAATATTGATTTCCTTCATAACATATTTACCTAGGAATCAACAATCCATACCAGTTAATCGATCACTGACAGATCAGGATTCGGTTCAAGATCTTCTCAACTAAACATGTGATAGGGTTCTAGATTATAGTTTTCCAACTATGAAATGTGGAAAACATCAAGAATTGACTTCTAATGATGGGAAAATTCCTAAAATTGTATGAATTTACCAATTATCTCAGTAATCTCAAAATATCTGACACACCACAACTAATGTTTTCCCTATACCCCTAGGTGACAGTGACCCAAATAGGGTGTTACCTTTAAAAGCTCCTGGCCACCCACTAAAAAATCATATGTTCAACAAAAAATATTTGATTAATATTATCAAAGTATCTAAGATATCATCAAACAATGTCTAATTATTTAAATCATATTGGGAATATCTTTTAAAATTATTGGTCCCACTAATGAAGTCCAACCAACATCCATCCAGCATAGTGGAGACCGAAATGGTTGACCATAAATATATTCATAAGGGGATATCCTAATTGAGGATTGGAAACCATTTTTATATGAAAATTCTACTAAAACTATATGGTTATCTAATAATCCACTGAAATATAATATGTAGACATGAAGCATGCCTTTTCTTATCTGGTTTTTCCACTCAATCAAAAAATTAGTTTTAGGGTTGTATATTGTTATATTTTTAACATGTGATCCCATTTTCTTTTGAATTCCATCACACATATGATAGGATAAATGGATGTACCTATTTGAATATATATTTGTAAATACACAAAGAAATCTCACGATATCCTAGACCTACATCCTTCCTAGATCTTCCACTTTGTTTGTGTCCTAATATAAGATAATGTTGGTGGATTTGTCCAGAGAATCAATCACCACCCAAATAAAATTACAACTCCAAGGTGTATGAGGTAACCCAATAATGAAATACATAGATACCACATCCAACTTTTAGTAATGAATGAGGAGTGGTTGAAACAAGTTTGAGGGGTTTTATGTTTATAATTAACTTGTTTACTAGTGAAGAAATAAAAAAAGAAGTATTCAAAGTTAAGAATCATACTCAACCACAAGAAACAAATTCATGCATCCTAAAACATCATAGTTGAACTAGGATTGATATCCCCCCGAGACTGATGATAGTCTTGCATCACCACTTTTTTTAGGGACAAGGACAAAACATAGAATCCCTTGAAATTAAGAATCCCTTCATGGGATATGGTCCATTCACAAGGTACTTCCCCATCATTTAGAAACTATGTATAACTCATGAATAAATCATCCCTCAGCTATTCCTCTAAAATTATTTCTATAAAATAAGGTTTGAGATTCATGCTAGCCCAAAACATACCTCATTTATTTTCTTTTTCTTTTATGTGAATCAGGGAAAAAACCCCCATCAGATCCCACACACCACTGAACTCCTTTAGTTCATGAGTTGATTAAACTAAACTCATGTCATCAATGAAAACATTTTTTACCTATATAATAGATAATTTCAAATTGAAACTACTAAATTTACTTATCCACCATTGTTTTCTCATGTTCAAATCCTTTTTGTAAAAGACCTAGCTTAAGAATTTTGATCTTATTAGACCATAAAATTGCCTCAAAAAAGATAATGATTTACCCACAATTAGGAATGAATCAACACCAAAATCACAAGGTCCTCAGTTGGGAAATTGTTTCATATAGTCAAAGATGGGGAGATCTATATGCCACCACATCATCTCCCTACATAAGTACATAGCCTAAACCTATACCTAAAGTACCAAAATAGAACACATATACCTATATTTTCTTGGGTAAGATAAATATTGGGGTAGTGGTTAACTATCACTCGAGTTCCTCTAAATACAATTAAAATTCTAGGATCCATGAAAACATCACCCCTTTCGGTGTGATAGCCATCATAGGTTAGGAGGGTTGAGAAAAACCACTAACAAACTACTTATATTACCTAGCCAGACCCAAAAAGCATCTAATTTTAAAAACATTCATCATATCTTTCGATGAAATCATCACTATATATTACATTAGATAAATTAATAACCCACATTATGGTATCACATTACCCAGACACATAACCTCCCATATTGAGATGTTGTATTTCAATAGATTTGCATAAAGATGTCGGTCTCAAAGTGTTCCTAGAATGATCCTCAAAAGGCATTCCAGGATTCTTTACTAATTCTAAGAAAACTGAATGTAATCCAAAAACACCATGATAAAGGATTCCCAGTAGAGATAGAACACTATGTTCAAAAGATCCATGATGAATGCTGGGTCATTAATGAATTCGAATGAAATTTACAGATATTCTATGTGACCCTAACAACATCAATTAGTAGTATTGAGAACATCATCGTCCCTTACCCTAATCTAGTGATACCATGAATGGTGGCCAATATTTTCCATTTTTATCATTTTATTTGGCCAATGAGTTCATTTATTCAATGAAATGGGTATTAATTCTTTATTTTGAATATGTTTTTACTTTTTTAGTCAATACCGATCCAAATGGACTCATCATATTTATTAGAAAAGTAGTTGTGTGGCCCAAGGAGAGATAATTGGGAGAATAAAAACTTAAATTAAAAACCATCCATTATAATTTTTAATTCACTAAATTATGTGTGTTTATATGATATAAATCAAGAGATATCAAATGTTTACCCAGTGGCATGTCCATGGTTAACTCCAACCCCTCTTAGATGGGAAACCTGAGAAATCATATCGAAACACATTGGGAAACATACTAACCATAGAACTCAACCGATCCTCTCATACTTCCCTATTGGATTTCAATTAGAGGGGGGAATATTTGCAAGAAAACCTTCCTTACTCTATAATTGGTGGTCAAATTCATCCTGATCATGGATCCCACTATCCCTAAAAAGCTAGAGTCCTCCAATTGGGGTTGTGAAATTCTACTAATGAAGGTAGAAATTGATGTTAGACTTAATGGAATTCATCCAATCAATCCCTAAAATAACATCAAAAAGGTAAATCTCTAGGAAAATAAAAATCTCTGTTTAGGTTAACCTCTGGTAGGGATATAATGCATGATGGGTGTAAAAAAATAGATCCTTCATCTTTCCAAGAAGTTTAACTAGATCCATTTAATGAAAAATAAGTTTTTTTATGTGTTTCATGACATCCACAATGATATCAGAGATGAAATAATGAAAATAACTCGTATAAAACAAATAAATTATTATAAATTATGAAAACAATGGTACCATTGATATTCTTGTGACCTATATTAGATTCCAATATCATCTGAAATAAATTATCCTAATGTTTCACCACTAACTAATCCTGTAGTCGAATACTAACATACTGCTACACTTTAAGATGACTATACCCATTATAATATTTGATGATTCCACCAAATTTACCTAGGGGATATCCCATAGACCTTGACGCTTCAGACTAAGTCATTGTTAGCATGGGAAATATAGAGGCTACAATACTATAATTAGGAGGGATACTCACACAAAATCATTTCAGATGGCCTTTCCATCTACAAAATGGAATAACTTGGGTGGAGCCGGACATGTAGAAAAAATGTTCCTAAAACATCCACACTAATAAAACACCCCATTTTCACTACCCACATATTTCGGTGAAGGCAGTCAAGGTGAGTATCTGGAGTTACTACCATACTAATTCACATTCTCCACATACTTCGTCTTATTTTTAGATTAACTAATACTACTCTAGATCGGTTTTAAAATCATTCCATTCAATAGAAGAATTTAGGTAAACCTACGCACTTCTGAAGCTCACACTGGTGGCGTGGTTCAAGCAGAGAAGACCTTCAGTTGACTCATTTGACCGCTTTGTCTTCGACGCATGGGATTTTAAAGATAGGGTGACAGTGGGATTACTTGACAATCATCATATTATGATCTGCTTCACATCCGAGGAGGACCTCATCAATGCCTGGGTGAGGTCTCCCCGCTACATCAATGGTCTTCAGTTCTTTCCCTTCTGATGGTCGTTCAACTTCCACATGAAAAGTGATTCGCCCTCCATTGAAATTTGGGAATGTTTCCCTAATTTTCTGTTACCTTTCCAAAACCCTCTATTATCAAGTTTCTAGGTAATATAGTCAGTCGGTATCTGTGTTCGGATAGTCGCACTGAATTGGTTTGTCACCATGTGAATCTGCGAGTCTATGTCGAGATTGATGCGTCTAGAGTTCCATTCGATTTTGTTTGGATCACGGTTTAAGAGGAGTACAAATGCAAGCAGTGTGTGGTTTACGAGAGTTGGATGGATTATTGTTGTTCATGTGGTCGGCTGGGTCATTCCATGGAAATATTTTCTTGGGAGCATCCTTCGAAGGCGGACATGGGACCAAAAAATCAAGTTAAGGTTGATCTGGAAGTGTTGGATCCATCAAGCAGGGCGGCACCCGTTCAGAGCAAGTATTTAGAAAATTGTGAGGCGGTTGGATCGGGACAGAGGGAAATAGGAGGGGATGATTGCGACGACGAAGATAGGAAACTACGATCAGGTGTGGAGAAGCCTACCAGAAATGAAGTAGTGGAACGCAGCCCAGAGGTTGGTGTGGGTTATAGCATGGGGAAGAAAGTCGTGATTCACCAATGCAATCTGAAGGTAACTGATGTGTTCAATCAGCTGTGGCAGGACCTTGAGAGTCCCTCCTATACTCCAAGGGGTGTGGGCTCCTCAAGTCAGACACCAATCATCCTGGGAAATAGGTTTGAAGGACTCGTGGATATAGGGTCGAAAGATGAAGTGCCTGTTGCGGTTGAGGGTGGGGAGATTACCAGGAAAAATCATTATGGACTTAACATGGAAGTTGGACACATGGATCATGATTTTCCAGATTGCTCTACTGGAAATAGGGTGGAGGAATACATTGAAGACAGTAAGAGTTTATCTGCATGGGAGTCCAGTCCGAGGAGCAATAGGAGAAATAGGAGGAGGATGGGTAGGAAGGATTACTCATCCTTACCACCTACCATGAGGACACGGTCAGCAAAAAAGAAAATGGAGGAGAAGTTGGACAGTGAGGTCAGGTGTCAATGGGAACCTCCTGGTCTATATGAACTAACCATTGAGTTGATTTTAAGCTTGGATGTCAAGGTGACAGATCAGGTGTTATTTCTCAGTGCCACAGAAGAGGAAGTGACCAAGATGATGGGCCGGGATATCGAAGTGAATCTTAATGACGAACAATATATTTGGATTGACAAACAGGACTCGATTCTGGTTGGGGGCTTCAATAAGGGGATAATCAGACTCAAGGAGTACATCCAAGTTTGGGATAGGCTGACTTCTTTTATAGAAGTCCTGATAAGTGGAGATCCGCATACTCAGGTATCCAATATATCGTGTAGATTATTTAGGGATACGGTATCAGGTAGAGTTCAATTGTTTTTCAACGATACTGCTCTACCAGTTATTGATTAATGCTTTGGTGCTCACCTTTTCTTGAGGTGTTTGGTTATGGGGATGTTCTTCTTCAGTTTCTGTATCCCGAGGTGATTTTGGGTGTTTCAATCCCAGTAATTTTATGGTCTTTCCTTAGATGAGGGGTAGAGAACAAGGCTGCCACTACTGCATGTCACTTGGAGCGAATGACAGTGAGGGCATGGCTTGATCATTGGTTCCATGCCCATGCATCTTTGCATGGGACTGTTTGTCGAGTTTACATGATTTGGTGGGGGCATTTTAATGCTAAGTTGATGGGAAGAGGTAGGACTATTTTTTTCTTGTGGTTCTATTTAATATTATTTTGGATGTTTGATGGACTTGAGGTTTCTCACTTTTCCTTAAAAGTGATTTGATAAAATAAAAAAAAATCAGTCAAATATATAATTTAGAATTTACATTAATAACTTCTGGAGTTCCATGTAAAACAAAAAAACTGTCGATTTTCTCTATCAAATCATCCACCACCTAGAGATCCGTGTTTCCATGGAGGGAAGGGGGATTATTCATGAGGAACTATGGGGCCTGATCATTCTCTGACCCTATATTTGTTTCCCAAACCCGAGAAATTCCAGATCCCACTGCTTGATCTAGGGGCCAAATTTCCTAGACCACTTCATCTACTAATCCTTGATTAACTAGTGATAGATAATTCTCTACATCCTCCTCCTGTTGATATGTAGGAAGAATTTGAGGAGGAATGATGCTACAAAAATAAAATAAAATTAATGGGAGAAACAATAAATACAATAAACCACAACGAATCAAATTGAAAAACTAATAAAGAAATCATAAAATCATAATGAGTCCCTAATAACATAAACCACTCCACCCTTCCTTGGTGCCAATGCAATGTTTTAAACCTACTCATTTCACCCTATTGGGGATTTAATCCAAATTACCATCATCTCATGGTGAACCAAGGACAATTTAAGGGGTGTTTTATAGACACCCCACTTTAAACAAGAACTGCAAGCTCTAATAGTCTTATCTCATGTCTATCTATACTTACTCATATAACAATACAAATAGGAAGGGACAATCTTCCACTGATACCATTTTATCAGAGACTGGTCTAGGGTTTATTCTAACCAAAAACCCAACCCATCCCATGGAATAGCCTGATGGGTATTCCTAGTCCCCACTATATTGAAACTAATTCTTGGGAATCAAAGAACTCCTTTTGGAATGGTTTATCCCAATTTAATAATCAACATCAACCCAAAAAATTATAAAACTATCCATCATAAAATATTTAGAAAAAATATATCTTTTATAGTTTATACTCCAAATACATTACTGCAACATAAAATGAGAAACAACGGGGGAGGTAAAACCAATATAGAACTAAAAAATCTATTCATGAAAAGTGGGTTGACACCCACCATGCCACCATTGACAACATTAAGCAAATTTTAATCATCTTGTAAGAGTATCCTCTACTACTACTAGAGGAATTACCATTACAGAAGTAATAAAAAATTGGTTTACAAACCCCCATTTTGTGTATTAATTATGTGAGCTCATTTTCCCTATTTGGATTCTACCGAAGTTCTATGTATATCTATTGTATGAAAAATAAAAATACCATTTTTAATGAAAATAAATAGCTAAATATTAGAACATGATTGTATCTTTTAAAGACATATTTAGGGGGAAATAATAAATAAATATACTTAAAAACACAATAAGAACCATGAGAAATAAGTATGTATCTAGGGCCAATGGGGACATAGGATCCTCTTTCTCTTAGTGATCGACCATGGATGTGAGGTTCTGTCCTTTGGCTCAAGCCAACCAGTCCAAATAAACATTATGTTATACTGTGTGTTCTCATGTATTCCTACTAGTTTTGGTGGGTCATGCCTAATGTACTTTTCCAGTTCTTCCTAGTGATATACCCAAGGTTCCCATGTGCTTCACCCATTTTACAAAACAAAAAAATCTCATTTCATCACATTCCAAAATATTTTCCAGCCATGAAACAACATTCCAACCGTTTTTTATTGGGGACCAACCATTATAAGAACCATACACTCAGTAATAACATTGAAATAACACATTTAAACACAAAATATTTTTGAAAAAAATTGAAAATAGTGGAATGAACATTTAAGTCCTAAAATAGTGTCACATCATTGAAAACCTTACCTTTTCCTTGGAAATCTTGAAATACAAGTTGGAAACCAAAATCTAAGTGTATCGGGGATCCTACAGAAGAAAGAAAAAATCACAATCATCTAGAGTGAATCCAAAAAATTTGGATTTGACTAAATGTAATTCATTATGAACCCTAGAGAAAAAAACTTCAAGAATACAGGGTAAGAAACCAATAAAAAAATAAGATGAAACAGTCACCTTGAGTTTTCTTGAATATTCATTGTTAAAACCACCAAAATATTGAAGTCAAGAGAGAATGTAAAAGAGGGTCGGAATACCTACAATTTTGGGGGTCATGAGTGGGAGAAATTAGGGTAAAATGTGTTTAATCGAGGAGGGAAAAATATGAAATTAAATCATTTGTAAACCCTAGGTAGGACAAAAGGTTTGGTATCCCATTTTTCCAAATCATGTTCCAACCATGTGGGTGACTTTATTTAGATAAGAAGAGGTTGAATGTCTTGGGACACACAGTCCCACAAACAACTCAAGTAACTATGCCGCTACTCAGGCTCCACTATCTTGTTATTCATGGTTTTCTAGGGATGGTGCATGGTTTCTCTTAACTATGGGAAACATGTGTGCCGCCCTCTATCCCTTTAAAACATTTAATTTTTAAATATAATTAATTATAAAACAAAAAAAATAAAATAAGGAAAATAAATAAAAAAAACAATACCAAAAAATGGAACTATGTATGGGAAATATTTGATGATACATGGGTTGGAGGTATAGTGTAACATCCCTCCCCAACTCATTATCTTTGGAGGAGGCATATGTGTTTCTAATCTTATGTGAAATTTTCAGGACACAATTGGATGAAGTTAAATTCCAAGATTTTATGTACATAAGTCACAAGGGGAATGGTTTAACCTTTAATGAAAATACACTAAACACACATAGGGAAATAAGATAATGAATAAAAATATGGATACTAATATGAATGATGCATGAACCTAAGCCCAATAGTAATTCATGTAACAATCCCAACAATAAATTGTCAATAAAATACCAAAATAAGAGTGAAATTGGGAAAATGTGAAATGAGTACTAAACAATTGAGTAGTAAAAGACTCTGCCTCCAAGGTTGCACAACTCCAAGCTCTATATTTACTAACTATGACAATGATATCAAGGAGTTCCTCAAGAGAAGGAATAATCCAAAAAAAATAGGTAACAATAAAGGAAAAATATACATACTCACGAAATATAATATTATATGGGTGAGTAATCATACTGATTTTAAAACACACCAGTGACTTCTATCGCATGCCACTAACACTAAAAATTGGTTATCTCCTAGGTGTATAAAACAAGTAGGAAGAATATAAAAATTAGATAAAACTATTTTCAAAATATAAAATATAATGGATGAATAGGTTTTCAAAAATAGTTAAACCACATATAGTTTCCCTCTCAAGAAGTAGAATTAGTTCATAAATTCCACTTTTCCAAAGTCATATAAGGTCAAAAACACACATACACACACACAAAAATCCAGACATGCATGATGAATAAATTTAATATGATCATGAGCAGTGATATGTCCCTCAATATGTCACTTGGAGTAAATTTTTCCCTGTGTCCTTCTAGTCGGCATCGTGAACCTAGAAAATTTAAAAAAGGCATTCTAAAATGAAAATCATGAGCACACACCAATGATGTTCCTTTATAAACAAAACCTATAATCTAATAATACCATGATCATATACCAAACCCATTTTTTCATTCTTTAAAATATACTTTTTAAATTTATCAATAGTGTTGTCACAAACACTAATAACCAAAATTCAGTAACCAACCAGTCATAGATCATTCTATCTAAGTTTTAGTAGAGAAAGAAAATTTAAATGTAAAATGGTATTATTTAAGAATAGTAATATGTTTCATGTTCCAATAATAGTTGAAGGAGTGAAAAACAACCCTTACCTGTCGATGCATTCTTCCCTTTCCCATAAGTTACGAACCCTTTGATTCCCTCAGATCAAACCTTGAAGATCTAAATGAGTTGGCATTTAAATCAATGAGATCACCCTAATAGACTATATCAGGTTTAAATTTTGATATTAAAGTAAGATTGATATGATAATTATAGGAAATGAAAATTTAAATAATGTTGGTGGGTAAAAAACATTCATGATGCGAATTTTTGGTTGAAATCATGAATCATTAGTTTTACACACACACTGAAAAAATAGTGACCTATTCTTAAAAACCCCATATTCATTCGAATACTAAATAATATATCACATCATGAATGTTATCACCTAGCCACAAGATGAAACTGAATAATGCTTAAAAAAATTTCATGACATATTTTTGAGAACTCATTGACTGTGTAAATCACCATTCACAGTGAGAATTTTTCTTATATCTAGATTGTGGATTCCATTCTCAATATTTATTCGAAAACCTGTGGTAATTTATCCCAATAAATCTAAACAGAAAATAAGAAAAATTATATGAAAATGTACCTCCAACTAGAGATTCTACATTCTCCTACCCTTATATTTTCTATCCTAAAAAAATTGGATGTATTCAGTGAATTTGAAAAGAATATGACATTTCTCTAATATATAGTCTGTACATTATCATGTTTCTTCTATGATATTACCATACTACCAAAGTACTATTACCATTGAAATAGATCTCTCTCCTAGGGCTCTTTCTTATCTCTCCAGAATCAGAACTGGTTAATAGGTAAATTTCATATACAGTTCAAGAGTAACATAATACCAATTAATCACATGACTGGCATCCATGTGATACTTTTTTACTTGAGAGACATGGAAAACATTATGGACAACATTGAGCCTCAGTGGTAAGTAAAACTGATACACATCCTTTCCAATCTTCTCTACAATCCTAAGTGGTCTAGCATACTATAGAGAAAATTTCTCTTATTTCCACATGATTTGATGTCATAGTCTTAATTACACTTTCCAAAAGGCACTGTAACTCACATTAAAAGCCAATGGCCAGTTTTCATATTACATATATGATTTATTTTGACTCTAATCCATTTCCATTTGATTATAGATCATGTGGATCATTCATGGAGCTTCATTAACCAAACTGGGTCCATTCTGTGATGTTTCTCCAGTTTCCACACAACATTGTAGAGAATGACCAGGATAGAAATATAATTCCTTGAACGGGGACATATGTACCATCTCATTATATCTCTATTATAAGTGATATTCACTAAATGATTATGATATTCTTATGAGACAACAAAATCCCTGACACAGGCTTTGAAAATATCTTCAAGATTCAGAATGGTACATTTTTACTTCCCACACATATGGGGATGACATGACATGCTCATGGATGACTCATATCTGAGCTCTTGATGCAATAATATCTATAGGTGTGAAGTGAATCAAGTCTCCCTTCAGAGATAATTGTAACAGTAACTGCATTTAACATTACCACTTCATTAATATAAATATTTTTCAAATCCTATAAAAAGTTATACTTTGGATTGTGTTAAATTCTGTTAACATGGTTAGTTAATAAAAAATAACCCAAAAAAATTAGATTCCAATTATTACTTGATAAAACTATTACAAATCCCTTGGAAATATTTTCCCACAACCATATATTTATAGGAATTGATTACAAAATGTCATCTAGTTTTTAATGTTACGACTTCACCTAATGACAATTTTGATAGTTTATAACATATTCTAAAATATTTCATTTCATATATTCCCACTTGAAACTTGTTTTCATTATGTTGTATATTTTTATATTATGTTGATTAATATCCCATTTCAAATAGTGATATACTGAAGTAACATGTTCATGGAAAGACTGAGGTACCAAAATTTGGTTATAAAAGTGTATCAAAGAAAATCATCCTTTGAAAAAGTGTTAGAAGACTCAACACCATTTATGTTTGACTTAATGGTGATGTAATTTGAATCATCTATATAATACCCAGTTACCAAATACATCATTTTAGGAAGAACATTGACTGGGAATAAATTTTAATGTTCATCCTATGTGACATAACTATAAGCTTGTCATTAATGAAACTCATCAGTATCCACATGGTCATTAGCTTCCCTGAGAACTTCATTATATGGTATATGACTCAAGTCATCCAAAATTTTCTTTCATTTCCCTAGTACACATACCAAGTAAAAATCTAACATTTATAGGTACTCTATCCATATTAATTCCCTAAAGTTAAATTCTTAGAGGGAGGTGATGTATTTAAAACTCTTATGCTTGTTGAGTATAGTGAAGTTTTCTACAAAGAGATAGTGATGCCATTTTTTTAATGAATTCGCTAATACATATAATTCTAGGTCATGTGTTAGATAATTCATATCATACATTTACAATTTCATTGATCCATGTGCCACAACATGATCTTATTTCAAGGGAAAACTATCAAGACTAGATCTAAACACTTGATAATATACCAAATGGTCCTTACCTTATTATATAATGATTAGTATTGGTGTGAATGTCAGATGAGTAATAATCCTTTAAAATAAATTTTTACAATCATCATTCCACAATAATGGAACTCCCTATCTTGTTTGAGAAGTAAGAGGAGAATAAATCCTTGAGAAATAATGAAAATGTAATGATAATATCCTGTAAATCCCAACAGTTTTCTTACCTCAAAAACCTTATTTAGATAATTCTAAGAGATAACTGATTGAATCATAGTAGGATAAATCTATATGACTTCTTTGAAAAATATGTGTCTAAGGAAATAGACATCTTGTATCAAGAAGTCCATCTTCAAAAACATATCTTATAATTGGAAATCATACCATGTGCTTAATATGATTTCAATGTTCTCTTCATGGTCATACCGTCTTTTAGAGTAAACCTAAATTTCATTAAAAAATACCAAAAATAATAATTGTGGTACTTTTGGGAGATAAAATTCATAAAGGCCATGGAGAATTCATGTCCATTTATTAGACAATTGGTCATGGATACATATTCATAAGGGATATAATAACTCTAAAATATTCTTTTTAGAATATCCACTCTTATTTATCTTAACAGATGATATCCTTATCATAGATAAATTATAGAGAACAATTTTGATCCCTTTAATAGATCAAACTGACCATCGATTTTAGTTAGTTGATACTATTTTTTTATTATAAATAGATTCAATTTAGGTTAATAAACACACAAATGGATAGGAATGTTTGCCTTATTTAAAAATAAAACTAGTGAAACCTATGGTGATGTAGTTGATATGATGAAGCCATTATTTTATATCTATTTAATATCAAACTTAAATTATCAATGCACTATTAGGTCCATTCTTTATTACAAGATAAAAAATAGTTCTTTTTCATTGGTATAGATTTAAAGAAAATTAAATTTCCTACTCAAGTGGTAACCAAGATAAATCACTCGGAAATACATATATGTATCGATCAACAATGGCAGGAAGATTCCTATATCCAGATTCATTTGTAACACTTAGAGACATTTTTCCTAACTAGCCCGACATTATTCTGTCTACTAGAACTTAATATCATGTGTTATTTCTATTTATATACATATCCCCTTGAATACATAAATTTATCCGTCCAGTAATGTGAATTAAAATTTCCATGAATAACAGTCAATATGGGATTTAACCTCCACTAACTAGTACATTATAATTATTAGATTAACAAAAATCCATCCCAAACACCATAAAATATTATAGAAACTCTTATTCATCAGTTTTAATGAAATATTATTTTAACTTGAATCCTATTCACTCATGTTGTCTAAGTGTTGTCTTAATACTGATGATATGAGGCTTAATTTTCAAATGTATTCCCAATAATTAAAACTGATAAGAACAAAGAAAATAATATGATGTACTAGTATCAAGAAATAATTTCATAAGATTTGAGTTCAAAAGGATGCTAACTCACTCTGTAGGGACACATTTGATTGCTCCTGGTAGCATGTTCTACACCATATAACTATCACTTAGCTACCATGAGATATCTCTTTCTTCCCTACTAAGGTGCTGACAGAATAACTGAAGTGTTCTTGGGGGTATCATGGTTCAGCTAGGTCTATGGATGAGAACTAGTATAATGGTACTATCATATCTAGACTTATAAATCCTGATCCTATTTTGAGGTAGTTCAACCTATATATTGGATAATGTTTTTAAAATACATACTGATATGTCCATTCATGGAATAATAGTGATCATTCCTTGGTGGTGTAGTACATTCATTCTTCTTGTGTGTTAGTGCACCACCCTAGAAATAGCTCAGTTCATTGAAGATAAGTGGTGGATCTGAGACAGATCTCATGGATTGATTCTGTTTTTCTTTGCTACCTAGGAAGTAACTCTGCCTCTTGGGATTATTTACCTTGTCGAATCTCCCATGATAACATAGATGGGAAATGTTCTTCCCTACACTAGAATTGCCTATCAATTCCTTATTCACAATCTATGTATCATCAGTAATACTACTACTTCCATTGAGCAATCTATATTTTGGAGACCTACTATAAAAATCCATTCTTTTAGTCTCTTAGTAACATCTCCCTCTGGTGAAATGAAATCATGAAGAGTGAATTTTGTATCACACACGTCCATTGGAATACTTTTTTATTGCAGTTTAACGAAGTTTATCTTCTTCACTATTTAGAAGGTTTCTGAAAATAAATTGTTATTAAATACTTCCAAATATAATTTACAGGTTAGTTATGTATACAACTTATCTCTAATGGCTATGTACCACTATGCTAGCACCAGGACCTCATGCATATATGTTTATAGCTTGACGTTAATTTCAACTGTATCTCAAAGAAATCAAAAATTCTAGTCATCCTACTCATTCATTCCTCTACTTGGGATGGTATATAATCCCCATGGAACTTAGGCGGGTTCTACTTTAGAAATTATATTTAGTGATTCAATATAAGTGGTTTGTCTATCCTAGGTCCCTTTTAAATATCAAAAAGGCATGTACTATACTCTAAACTAAATCCTTGTTCTCCTGTGGTTCAGGTGAAACCATGTATTTTGTTTGTCCCTCTATCTAGTTTTTTGTTCTCCTTACTAGATTCATTCCAATTAATATATAATTTCAATAGTCAACAATTTATCACTTCATATTGTTCATATTTGAATTGTAATATTTTATATATCAATAGAACAATAACAATATCAAAAAATCATAATAAAAAACCATGTAAAATTTTATTCCTAGTGGTATGTGTCTTTACTAATGCATGATACATATCAATCAATAGGAAAACCCCATGATGATGAGGTGAAAAGGATAGCTAAATATTGTTATTTTTTATATTTAATCTTTTAGTATATCATATACCCTTAATACCAACCCAAAAGATGGATGGATCTATGAATGCTAATACCATTTGTAATATCATACCCCAAATAATTGTCTTAAGAGGAGGAATATGTGCTAGTAATGATTGTTGACATTCCAATAAAATCAATGGCTGAAAATAAATGCCAAGGGTTTAAACACGTACAGAATGGTGGAATAATTTACCATTTATTATGCATTCAATAAACCCAACAATTGCAAGATAAAAATAAATAAATCAAAATAAATCTATAATAATGATGAATTCCCCAAAACCGAAATGCAATATACGTGAAAACCTAACAATAAACAATGATTCATAGACTAATAATAGAGTAAGAGAAGAACAGATCAAAATGAATACTAAACTACCAAGCAATAAAAGACTCTTGAACCATTGGGGAACCACTCGAAACTAAGACAAGAACCACTCCAATATCCATCAATATCAACCATGATAGCAGCATCAAAGAGAACTATTAGTGAATAAATAATCCACTCCCTTTCGTATATCACCAAAAGACCTATATATTCCCAAAAGATCAAATTTCAGGGGTTAATGATCAAATCAGTATGAAACCCCCAATACACTTCTCTAACATTGAAATAATACTAGAAATAAGATAACTAACAGTGGCATAAAACAATAAAAACGTATATCAAAATCAAATAAAATATTTTTAAAAATATAAAATATAACAAATGATCATGTTTTCCTAAATATTTAACACGAAAATAGTATCTAATATAAGGTTATGAGTTTTTTCAAAATCAAATACTGGTTTTTCTTTAAATTATTGAGGATGTGAATTGATTCAGAGGTATATAATATAAGGGTAAAAGGTTTTTAAAATTCCTTCATTTGTATCTTTTTAGGGTGTTCAATGGTTTAAGAGAGTGTTCATATTTAAAAAAACTTTTTTTCAAATTGTTTATAATTTTTATGAAAGTAATCAATTTTTTTATTTTTTTTGGAAATTTGTATGTTCTGATATGATTCAGTTAATTTTTGAATCAATTTAAAATTTTGAAATTATTAATAAATAATATTCATCATTTTTTATAATTTTTTTAATAAAATCTTAAAAATATTATAAAACTATTCTATGATTGCATATTCTTCCATACATGTGTAATGGAATAGTGTGTTATCTTTACATAAGCTATTTTATTCACCTATATATTGGTAGAATACAAAGTTAATTAATTGTGTAATGGTCAAGCGTTTTTCACCTAATTTCATAAGGGTTGGTTCTTCACAAGGAAAGTTAATCTGTTTTCTATAATGATCGCATAAGGGTAGTTCATGTTTTCCTTACGAATGAAATGGTAAAAAAACACTTTTTATATCACAAAAGGGTACAATAGGATTTCCATTACACATGTAGAGGTCTATCACCATGTCATGGTAACATTGAATTTTGAATTGATGTGTAAGGGAAAAAATCTATCCTTTTTGTGAGTCCCATCTCCCACATAAAGGTCACTTTGAACAAGGATAATTATTGGTATAATGAATTACCATTATGTAGAACATACACCATACACCATACTATAATTTTATATACAAAAAAATTTATTTTCCCTCCTATTTTATTACTGATTTTGTTTTTAAAGTTTAATAAAAATAATCACTAAAAATCATGTTATAAATATCTATATTGATGGGATTTAATAAAAAATTATATTCATTAAATTCGAGAGTCTTACGTGTGCCATATGGGGTAATTAAATGAAAAAATATTTAATATAATTTTACTAATAAATATACATATATTTTAATTTGGAAACACTAAAAATACATATCTTCTATCAAAATAAGATATTATATTTCACTTACTACTAATTTCTTATTCTTCTCACGTGTCAGGGGGATCAAAATTTTTACTATTCGAGTTCTGAAACACTTTGTAAAATTCCCTAGGTCTCCCTATAATATCAATGACTACACATATCCCCCCAATAACTCCTTTGTTTTAGTGCTATGTAAATGAACCTTATTATGTTAGGTGATTTTAAAAATTATCTTTTAATTGTGAAAATGTTAATTTACTACACTTTATATTCCTTTATTTAAATAGATTGGATTACCATAAAGAAGATAATAATATTGAAGTTTTTATGGGAGGAATAAAAATGATAATCACATAAAGAATAACTTTTCGAGAATATAGAAAACTAAAAAAAGAAGAATAAGATAAAATTTATTGATTAAGACTGAATATTTTCATTTCTTTTTTTCAATCAAAATAGATTAAAATCAGATATTTTTATAATTTAGATGATCTTCATTAAAAATATGGTATGATCAAAAAATTATAGAATTTATGTAGGGGATTCATTATCACATGTTGGTTTATTATTGTTTTTCAATAACATGGAAATAAAATTAATAAATTTATGAATGATAATTCATCAAGTTATTTAATAATATTAGATAGTATTGAAATTTATCAAAGAGACATATTACTTAAATAATTTTTAAAATTTCATTTATCACATTCAGAATGGTGTATATAATTTTTTATATTGAAATTATTGAATAATAGTATTGATTAATCTAGATATAAAGAATTTAATATCTCATACCATATATGAATTATATCAATTTTTTATTAAGGTAATTGCATATGAAATTGAAAAAAAACACTTGTAGAATTGTTAATATTAATTTAGAATATATAATCTTAACGAATAATGGAAGTGTCACATGTTTTAGTGTATATGTTTGATTTTTATTATGAAGCTATAATAAAATTTTATTCCCTAAGAATTAAAATGGGATAATTATTACATATATAGATAATTAATATTTCATTTTTTTATTATATAAATAGTTTGGTTTTTTAAGACCACTTGTGTTTGTAAATTCCTCTCGATATTTACTAGATTGTGTGATATATAGTTGGATATCTTTTTTTCCTTTTTTGGCATGTTTTAGATTCTTGAAATTGAAAAAAAAACAAAATGAGATTAGATGTTATACTTAAATTGAGTGATTCACAAGCAAAATAAATATGTATCTCCTTACAATATATTAAATATTGAATTAACTCTAAGAGGATGTTACAATTGTTATAGTTATTATGATACAATTCTTATTGGTTTCTTGATGTAAAAATATATTATTAAAAAAAATAGTTAATTCAAGATGGAATTAAAATAGTTGTATGATATAGAATAATTGTTTTGGGAAGAATGAGATCATCCATGATTATGGTGGCTTCATAACCATAATTACAAGGACATAGTGTCTTTATTTTTTTGATGGAATAAATTTAATAATTACATATGCTCAAGGAGAATTAAAAAAATGATGTAATTTATTGATTACGGGTATGGAAGGAATGATTTGATCATGAACCATCCCAGGGATCCATCCAACCAGAAACCCAACCTGTTCAAAAGGGGGTTACCGATCCCTATGGGCTAAAAACTAGTTCTTGGTCATTGAATAATCCCTTTAGAAATTGTTTCTCCCACTCTAACAATAATAATATACATAAACATTTATAATAACCATCCATCTAAAACTATGAAAAAAAGATATTTCACATGTTATAGTCTATATACATAACCAAAATAGAAAATGATAAAAAAAAATGGGTGAGGAATAACAAACAAAGAAATATAATATATCATCATGATAAGAGAACCTACAACCCCAAATCCACCATCAAAACCAACTTATAAATATTATTCATCTTCCAATGGCATCATACACTATTCTACATGGCCTAGACATTACGAGAGTTGGATAAAACAAGGTCTATATACACCCATTGGGTGTATTTAGGGAGTGAGCTCAGTTTCCACGTATGATCCCACTATGTGTTACTTGTATATACATTATAAGACAAATAAAAAATATATTTTTTTAAATATAATTAACATTTTAATTTTAAGATATTCATTATATTATATATATATATATATACAAGATACAAGAATAATTAAAGAAGGTAAAAATAGTATAATAACAATAACCAATCAATATGTTTCGTGGATTTGTGGGGACATTGGATCCTCGTACTCTTATTAATCGAAAATGGACATGAGGTTCAGTCCTCCTGCATGAGCCAACCAATCCACATAAGAAAAATAGTTTATTTTGTGTTATCATGAAATCCTAATAGGTAGGGTGGGACATGACCAGTGTACTTATCCTAGTCTACCCACCTAGATTCCCTAGGATCACATGTGCTTCATCCATGTTTTTAGACCACACAAATCCCCATTCATCGCATTATAAACTATTACATCCCCAAAACACACAATTCCTAATTAATTTTTCATAATGGATCAACCATTTCATGAACCTAACACACATCAACACATTTGAAATCACCCATTAACACACAATACACATTTTTGAAAAATAATTGAAAAGATATGAAAGACCATTTAAATTATAAAATAAGGGAACAATAGAGAATCACCTACACTTTCCAATGAAATCACCAAATATCGGTTGGAATTCATAAGTTAATTGAATCAAGGATCCAACAAATGAAATAATAAGCCACAAATATCAAGACACTACCGAAACAATTTAGATTTGACCACCCCTATGTCATTATAACCACCTATGAGAAGGAAACACGTATAATAAGACATAAGAAACCAAAAAGAAGGAAACATAGACACTTATTTTTAGTTTCCATGAATAATATAGGTCAATAATACCAAAATAATGAATCTAAGAGGGAGTGGATAAGGAGGGTATGTGCAATTATGGTTAAGAGGGTTGTGACTGGGAGAAATGATAGTAAAAATGTGTGATACATGGGAGGGAAAAATAAGAAATTCAACATTTTTTAAAACCTAGGTTGGCTATATGGTATGTCAAGGTGGTCTTCCAAACCATGTTAACACCACACTGTGCCTTTTTTAATAGCTAGATTCAACCTATATTGGGATGCATGATTTCAATAAAACATTCACCTAACCATGTAGGCACTTTGGTTCCACTGTCCACCCTCACATACTTTTTTGAGGATAAACCATTACCCCCTAACCATGTGTCAATCATACGCCATCATCTATCACTACAAAACATTAATTTAAAACTAATATTTTACCATAAAATGATATATAATAATATAAATCCTAGAAAATATGAAAATTGATTTAAAATGAAACATGGTTCTAACAATTCTCCCAAATATGTAACTTTGTTCCCTCATAAATTCAACAAATAGTTTCATCATAGAGTAAATGATTTCACTGTTCTTCCACCAAATTTTTTTCCCATTTTTAATTCTCATCATTCTCATGTTAACAAAAGAATATAAATAACATTATTGATTTCCCTCCTAACATATTTACCTAGGAATCAACAATTCATACCAGTTAATCGATCACTGATAGATCAGGCTTCAGTTCAAGCTCTTTTAAACTAAACATGTGATAGGGTTCTAGATTATAGTTTTCCAAATATGAAATGTGTAAAATATCAAGAATTGACATGTAATGATGGGTAAATTTCCACCATTATATGAATTTACCAATTATCTCAGTAATCTCAAAATATCTGACACACCACAACCAATTTTTTCTCTATATCCCTAGGTGACAATGACCCAAATAGGGTGTTACCTTTAGTAGCTCCTGGTCACCCACTAAAAAATCAGATGTTCCGCAAAAATAATCGGATTAATATTATCAAAGTATCTAAGATATAATAAAACAAATTCTAATTATCTAAATCTTGCCGGGAATCTCCTATAAAATGATTGGTCCCACTAATGAAGTCTAACCAACTTCCATCCAGTATAGAGGATACTGAAAAGGTTGACCATAAATATCTTCATATGGGGATATCATAATTGAGGATTGGAAACACTTTTTATAGGAAAGTTATATTAAACCTATATGGTTATCCCACAAGCCTCTAAAATATAATATGCAGACACGAAGCATGTCTTTTATGATCTGTTTTTCCACTCAGTCAACACATCAGTTTAAGGATGGTATACTGTTATATGCCTGACATGTGATCTCATTTTCTTTTTAATTCCATCACACATATGATAGGATAAATGGAGGTACCTATTTGAAACAATATTTTGAAATACACCAAGAAATATCATGATCTCTTAGACCTACATCCTTCCTAGCTCTTCCACTTTGTTCGTGACCTTACATAGGATAATGTTGGTGGATTTGGTCATAGAATCAATCACCACACAAATAAAATTACAACTCCAAGGTGTATGAGGTAACATAATAATGAAATACATAGAAACCACATCAATATTTTAGGTATGAATTGGGAGTGGTTGAAACAAGTTTGAGGGGTTCTTATGTTTATAATTAACTAGTTGACAAGTGTAGAAATAAAAAAAGAAGTATTCATGGTTAAGACTCATACTCAACCAAAAGAAACAGAGTCATGCTTCATAAAACATCATAGTGAAACTAAGATTGATATCCCACTGAGACTAATGATAGTCTTTCATCACCACTTTTCTTAGGGACAAGGACAAAACATAGAATCCCTTGAAATAAAGAATCCCTTCATGGGATTTGGTCCATTCACAAGGAACTTCCCCATCATTTAGAAACTATGTATAACTCATGAATAACTCATCCCTCAGCTGTTCTTCTAAAATTATTTCTATAAAATAAGGTTTGACCTTCATGATAGCCCAAATCATACCTCATTTATTTTCTTTTACTTCCAAGGGAATCGTGGAATAAAGCCCCATCAGATCCCATGCACCATTGAACTCCTTTAGTTCATTTGTTGATAAAACTCAACTCATATCATCGATGAAAACATTATTTTACCTGTATAATAGATAATTTCAAATTGAAACTCCTAAATGTACTTATCCACCATGGTTTTCTTATGTTAAAATCATTTTGGGACAAGATGTAGCTTAAGAATTTTGATCTTATTAGGCCATAAAATTCTCTCAAAAAAGATAATGATTTACCCACTATTGTGAATGAATCGCCACCAAAAGCACAAGATCCCCAGTTTGGTAGTTGTTTTATACAGTCAAATATGGGGAGAGCTATATGCCACCACATCATATCCCTGCAGAAGTATATAGCCTAAACCTATACCTAATGTACCACAATAGACCACATATACCTATATTGGCTTGGGTAAGATAAATATTGGGGTATTGGTTAACTATCAATCGAGATCCTCAAAATATGATTGAAATTCTAGGATCCAAGAAAAAATCACCCCTTTCGATGTGATAGCCATCATAGGGTAGGAGGGTTGTGAAAACCCTCTAACAAACTACCTATATTACCTAGCCAGACCCAAAAAGCATATATTTTTTAAAAAATTCATCATATCTTTTGATGAAATCATCACTCTCTGTTCCATTAGATCAATTGAAAACCCACATTATGGTATCACATTACCCAGACACATAACCTCCCATATTGAGATGTTGTATTTAAATAGATTTTAATAAATATGTGGGTCTCAAAGTGTTCATATAATGATCCTAAAAGGCATTCCATGCTTCTTTTCTAATTCTATGAAAATTAAATGTAATCCAAAAATACCATGATAAAGGATTCATAGTAGAGATGGAACACTATGTTCATAAGATCTATGATACTGTTGGTCCATTAATGAATTTGAATGACATTACCAAATATTCTATGTGACCCTAACTACATCAATTGTTAGTATTGAGAACATCATCTTCCCTTACCCTAATCTGGTGATACCATGAATGGTGGCCAATATTTTCCATTTTTTCCATTTTATTCGGCCAATGAGGTCATTTATTCAGAGAAATGGGTATTAATTCTTGATTTTGAATATTTTTTTCTTTTGTTAGTCAATACCGGTCCAAATGGACTCATCATATTTATTATAAAATTAGTAGTGTGTCCTAAAGAGTGATAATTGGGAGAATATAACCTTAAATTAAAAACTATCCATTAGAATATTTAATTCAATAAATTATGTGTGTGCATATGATATAAAGAAAGAGATATAAATTGTGTCCCCAGTGGCATGTCCATGGTTAAATCCAACCCCTCTTAGATGGGAAGCCAGATAAATCATCTCGGAACAGCTTGGGAAACTTACTAACCATATAAGTCAACCAACCCTCTCATAAATTTATATTAGATTCCAATTAGAAGGTGGAATATTTTCAAGAAAACCTTCCTTAGTCTATAATTGGTGGTCAACTTCATCCTAATCATGGATCGCACTATCCCTAAAAAGCTAGATTCCTCCCATTGGGGTTGTGAAATTTGACTAATGATGGTAGAAATTGATGTTAGACTTGAAGGAATTCATCCAATCAATCCCTAAAATTACATCAAAGAGGTAAATATCTTGGAAAATAAAAATATCTCTTTATGTTAACCTCTGGTGGAGATATAATGCATGATTGGTGTGAAAACATAGTTCCTTCATATTTCTAATAAGTTTAACCAGATCCATTGAATGAAAAATAAGTTTTGTTACGTGTTTCATAACATCCACAAGGTTATCAGATATGAAATAATGAAAATAACTCGTATCAAACAAATAAATTACTATAAATTATGAAAACAATGGTACCATAGACATTCATGTGACCTATATCAGATTTTAATATCATCTGAAATAAAGTATGCTAATGTTTCACCACTAACTAATCCTGCAGTCGAATAATGACATTCTGCTACACTTTAAGATGACTCTACCCATTATAATATTTGATGATTCCATCAAATTTACCTAGGGGATATCCCATAGACCTTGAAGCTTCAGACTAAGTCATTGTTACCATGGGAACTATATAGAATACAATATTATAAGTTGGAGGGTTACTCAAACCAAATATTTTTAGATGGCCTTTGCATCTACAAAATGGAATAACCATGGTGGAGCTGGACATGTAGAAAACATGTTCCCAAAACATCCACGCTAATAACACACCCCAGTTTCACTACCCACATCTTTTGGTTAATGCGGTCAAGGTGAGTATCTGGAGCTACTAACATACTAATTGAAATTCTCCACGTACTTCCTCTTCTTTTTAGATTAACTAATCCCACTCTAGCTCGGTTTTAAAATCATTCCATTCAATCCTGTCATACAAGCCTGATCGATCATCCCCATGAAATCCGGATGAACCACCTCAACATTGGTCTTCATCTTGAACATAATGATCTAAGATTTAATATTAGTACCTAACTCTATTTGTAATAGATGGATTTCATCTTATCATATGAGATCAACTTGAGTGAAAAGTGGACCATCTTTGTAAAGTGGTTTGAATATTATATCAATTAATTATCTACCTGATGGAGGGATATCAACTCCCTAGACATGAGATGGGTCAAAATATAAAATAAAAATGACTCAAGTATGAAATAATTAAATCATTTCCTTCCATCATATCACACTCCCCTTCCATAACCACTATTAACCATAACCTATAGATTGGAACTTCTAACATATAGAATTTAGAATATACATTATTAACTTCACGAGTTCCATGTAAAACAAAAATACTGTCTATTTTCTCTATCAAATCATCCACCACCTAAAGAGTTGTGTTACCATGGAAGAAAGGGGGATTATTCATTAGGAACTCTGGGGCCTGATCATTTGCTAACCCTATATTTGTTTCCCAAACCCGAGAAAGGCCAGAGCCCACTGCTTGATCTAGGGGTCAGATTTCCTAGACCACTTCTTCTACTAATCTTTGATTAACTAGTGATAGAAAATTCTCTACAGCCTCCTCCTGTAGCTATGTAGGAGGAATTTGAGGTGGAATGATGCTACAAAAAATAAAATAAAATGAAAGGGATAAACCATAAATACGTTTAAGCACAACAAATCAAATTGAAAAACTAATAAAGAAATCCTAAAATCATATGAGTCCATAATAACATAAACCACTCCACCCTTCCATGGTGCCAATTCATTGTTTGAAACCTATTCATTTCACCCTACAAAAGATTTTATCCAAATTCCCAACATCTCGTGGTGACTCAAGGACCATTTAAGGGGTGTTTTATAGACACTCCACCTGTAACTAGAACCGCAAGACCTAATAGTCTTATCTCATTTCTATCTATACTTACTCAAATAATAATACCAAAATGAAGGGAAAATCTTCCACTGATACCATTTTATCAAAGACTGTCCTGGGTTTCATTCTAACCAGAAACCCAACCCATCCCATGGAATATCCTGATGGGTATTCCTAGTCATCACTATATTGAATCTAATTCATGACAATAAAAGAACTCTTTTTGGAATGGTTTATCCCACTTTAATAATCAACATTAACACAAAAAAGTATAAAAACTATCAATCATAAAATATTTACAAAAAATATATCTTTTATAGGTAATACCCCAAATACATAACTGTAATGTAAAATGAGAAAAAATGGGGGAGGTAAAACCAATATAGAACTAAAAAAATCTATTAATGATAAGTGGTTTGACACCCACCATGCCACCACTGAGAACATTAACCAAATGGTAATCACCTGGTAAGAGTATCCTATACCACTACCAGAGGACTTACCATTACAAAAGTAATAAAAAATTGGTGTACAAACAACAATTTTGTGTATTTATTGTGGGAGCTCAGTTTCCCATTAGGATCCTACCGTTGTTCTATGTATATCTATTGTATGAAAAATAAAAATACCAGTTTTTATAGAAAATAAATAGCTAAATATTATAACTTGATTGTATCTTTTAAATATATATCTAGGGGGAAATAATAAATAAATATACTTAAAAACACAATAAGAACCATGATAAATAAGTATCTAGGGCCAATGAGGACATATGATCCTCTTTGTCTCGGTGATCGACCATGGATGTGAGGTTCTGTCCTTTGGCTGAAGCCAACCAATCCAAATAAACATTATAGTTTACTGTGAGTTCTCAAGTATTCCTATTAGTTTTGGTGGGTCATGCCTAATGTACTTTTCCAATTCTTCCTGGTGAAATACCCAAGGTTCCCATGTGCTTCATCCCACATTTCAAAACACACAAATCTCATTTCACCACATTCTAAAATATTTGACACCCATGAAACTGCATTCCAACCATTTTTCATAGGGGACCAACCATTATAAGAACCTTACACTCAGTAACACCATTTAAATAACACATTTAAACAGAAAAAATTTTTGAAAAAAATTAAAAATAGTGAAATGAACATTTAAGTCCAAAAATAGTGTCACGTCATTGAAAACCATATGTTTTCTTTTGAAATATAGAAATAACTATTGGAAACAAAAATATAAGTATATCAGGGATCCTAAAGAAGAAAGAAAAAATCACAATCATCAAGAATGAATCCAAAAAAAATTGGATTTGACTAAATGTAATTCATTATAAACCCTATAGATAAAAACATCGAGAATATGGGGTAAGAAAACAATAAAACAAATAAGAGGAAACACTCACCTTGATTTTTCTCGAATAATCATGGTTAAAACCACCAAAATATTGAAGTCAAGAGAGAATGTAAAAGAGGGTAGGAATACCTACATTTTTGGGGGTTATGAGTTGGAGAAATTAGGGTAAAAGGGGTTTAATCGAGGAGGGAAAAATATGAAATTCAATCATTTTTAAACCTTAGGTAGGACACACGGTTTGGTATCCTAGTTTTCCAAATCATGCTCCAACCATGTGGGTGACTGTTGGAACCACTTTGTGTATAAGGTTGTATTTGTTGTCAATAGTTGTCAATGCAGATCAAAATGATGGTGATCATGAAATACTCCGATGAATTAGAGGAGTGGTGATTCAGACGATTTTTGTACTGATCGGAAGTTCAAAGAACATGTGTCAAAGGTGATACATTGTTTACAACAATGTAGAATGTGAGGTATAATCCATCCAAGGGTGATTAAAGAAGAATGAGGTTTTTGGATGAAGTCAATGCAATTCCTCCTTATTGCATGGGAACCATGGGCTTTGATGAATACCATGAAATTCCTCATTATTGCATGAGACCCATGGGTTTGATGAAGACCATGCAATTACTCATGATTGCATGAGAACCATGCAAGAGACTTCTTGACAAATTGAATCGGTTTGCATGAAGTATATCATGACGGTTGATGAAGAAGACAATGTGCCAAGGATTGGAATTCTGCGATAGCCATGCACATCACATTGAGAAGATGATGATGCTAAAGCTGTTCCTTCAAAGAATAAATATCACAATAGTGGAGGTTGTGATAAAATTCGAAGAGTTGCTGAAGTATACAGATCACCAAGAAGAAGCATTGTTGAGGTGATCGTCCTTGTCGACAAAGCAAACAAATGACATACAAATTTTGTTGAAAAAGGAGATTCCATGGCGGCATGTCGAGTTCGAGGACTATGGATAATGATCCATGTTTTATTCATGGAACATCGGCAAAGGAATGGATGATCTGGAGGCGGACTAAAAGAGAAGATACAAGGTGGCGCTGTTTTCCAGTGTTTGCCAAATTTTTGGGGTCCAAAATTTGGAGTTTGGTGAGCATCGCGAAAAGTGGATTTCTAGGAAGATCATAATTTAATATGGAAAAGGCATGAGTTTCGCGAAGATGGGATGGATGGACTGGATTTCGCGAAGACCAGAAGAATGGAGGCGGTGAGTCTTCGCGATTACGTCATGCTTCGCGATTACGTCAAACTTCACGAACGGCAGAGGCTGGAGAGCTTCGCGGCGATGAAGGGCTTTGCGAGGGAGCTTTGCGGCGAAGGTGCGAAGGAATGTTGGGATTCGTGAAGGGAGCTTCGCGGCGCTATCGCAAAGGTATGTTGATGGTGATTCTTCGCGACTACGTCAAGCTCCGCGAATGGAAGATTTCCGTGGAGCTTCGCGATTTGGACAGAATTCCGGCAGAAACTTTGGAGCTTCACGATTTGAGTTGACGTGGCGTTGACTTCGTGTGGAAGGGACGAGGGTCGTTGGAATCGCCTATAAATAGGGTCCGACCCCCTCAAGAGAAAGAGAGAGAGCTTTCAACGAAAAACCATTGCTCTCGGTTCGCAAAGGTCACTCGCGAAGGCAGTTTGCTTCGCGAAAGTTGAGCTTCGCGGCGGCTATCCTAGCTCCGCGAAAAGGTTGCGCCCCGCATTGGCTCATTGAGCTTTGCGAAGAGGCAGGAGCTTCGCGGCGGCTTTCCTAGCTCCGCGAAAATTCATGCACCCCGCGTTGGCTCGGTGAGCTTCGCGAAGAGGCAGGAGCTCCGCGATATCCAAGCATTGCGAAGGCTGGAGCATCGCGAGAGTGCTTCGCGATTGAGCTTCGCGAAAAGGCAGGGGCTCTGCTAAGAATTGCTTAAGATTTCCAAAATTGGGAGCCGTGAAAAGTAGGGTACTTTGTGAAGACCCTTTCAGTGGTTGTACGCCTAGTGGACAGGGGAAAAAGGAGTATTCATTAGTAGATGAAATCTGGACTTTGATAGAGCATCATTTATTGAGCAATCACACAAGTGATTGTGATTCAGGGAAACAAGAACAGGGGATCTAGTGCATTCAGTCATTGCACTAAAGGAGGATTGAACAGTAAAGTGCATCAACTCTGAACTCTGATGCAAGTAAAGTCTCATGTTGAACAAGAGACACAGAACTTCATGACTATCAATTGAAGAGACCTTCACGTCTATAAACTGAGTGAGACTTCACCAATGGCAGTGAGCCAGGGGGAGTCAATGGGAGTGACCCGTGGGACGCAGTGAGCTATCTCTGAACAATTGTAAAGGCAGTGAGCCTGGGACAGAGTGACTGTACCCGAACAATTGTAATCTACAGCTAGTGAAGCATAGTGGATTCAGGTACGACTGACAACCTGTCGGCGTATGCTCCTTGGACGTAGCCCTTAGTGGTGAACCAAGTAAAAATAGTTGTGTCATCTCTCTGCATGTGAATGTTTCATTGCTGATTATATCCATCATACAGGTTTAAGTAGTTCCTACCAATGTTGGAACAAGATCCACAACTTTAAGAAGAAAAAGTTCACACCCTGATTCACCCCCCCCCCCCTCTCAGGGTGTCCCGGGGTCCTACAAGTGGTATCAGAGGGAAAGGTTAACGTATGTTGGATATTCTCCAGTAATTCTATTGAGAAGAGGATTTGAGTTTCTTTCCTAGAGTCAACAATGAAGAGAAGTCTTGATAATGACACGGTCATTTCTGAGAAGAAATCTATATCCACCAAGACTTTGACAAATAGGAAAAAGAAAGAGAAGAAGATGATGAAGAATTCCACCACATCCAAAGAAGATGCAGTGTCTTTTTCTCCATGCCATTCCAATAATGAAGAAACATTAGGCTTGGAAAGTATCAATCATGTGGCTCAGAACTCATCCAGAGGAAAGGATGATACCCCTAATTCAAGCTTTCGGGAAAAACTCAGAACATATCTGCATGATATTCCAGAAGAAAGGGTTGCTATTATTTGTAGCCTATTCCAATCTATGAAGGTTGAGATCAATCGATTAGAAAGGGAAGCTGACAATATGGAAAAGGGGTTGGAAAGAAAAGTTATGGAAAGTATGAATCTCATCAAACGGGTGAAAGCCTTTGAAGAAGAAGAGGAAGTCAATAAGACTTTAAAATAAAGGATCCATGCACTTGAAGCTGAGTTGAAGAAGAGCAATGAAGTCAAGAATTTTTGTTTGGAAGAAACTTCCATTAAATTCAGGGAACTTGACTCTTTGTTACAAAACAAAGTTAAGATGCGTGAAGATGAGGTTGAAAGGTTGAAGAAGACTTGTGAAGAGAAGACGATCACGATTGAAGATCAGAAGATCATCCTCAATATTGTGGGTCAAAAATTGGAAGCTCAGTTGACCAAGATTGAGAACACACATATTCAGACTTCACAAAAGAATGAAATGAGTGATGCTTGCACTCAATGTTCGTTAGAGGAGTGTAAAGCTGAACTGCCTCCAACATGTGATAAGAAGATTATGATAACTCTTGATTATCCACATCAAGAATCAGTTGATGCTGGTACTCAATTCTCACTGGAGGATTCTATTGTCAAAATACCTCCAACATGTGATAAGAAGATCATGACTTCACTCTTTGATCTATCACAAGCAACTGAGAATGTGAAGGTACCATCCAAACCATCTTGTACTCATATTTCTAAATACACTCCTACAATCAGTGCAGGTGGGAAGAAAAGTTCTAAACAAGTATGGATGAGGAAAGGTGAGAAGAAGAAACCTACCACCATGGCTAGGGTGGATGGGAAGAAAAAGGAGGAAGTGGGTTCCTCAAATAGAACACAAAAGATTAAGCAGATGGCCCAACAACTTAATACAGAAGACACAAAGAAGAAAAGATATGTGGGTCAATGTTGGTGCTGCAACAGATTTGGGCACTGTGCACTGGATTGTCTTTATAATCCCTTACATGGAAAAACACAGAGAATGCCTATATCAAAGAGAAGGAAGCCAGAGAAAAAGAAGCAACATCAGCAGGTCCAGAAGCATCTATTTACTGCAAAGAGATTTGGAATTCTTGATAACATCTGTGATGTATGCAACGGCAGCGGTCACAATGCAGGCACATGTCCATATCAACATTCCTTCACTATTGAAAAGAAAAGAAAACCTCTGATCATGTCAAAGAATGAAGCAGCTACCTTGGGGAGAAATCATAAGAATGTTGTGAACACACATTTCCCCAAGAAGATCTCAAGTAGGGAAGCTGAGAAGACTCGGGATTTTAGATCCATGAAATTGAAGGGTCATTCATCCAAAAGAAACACTAAGTGGGATGAATCTCGGATGAACCCATGTGGAAGACCTAAACCAGCTGCAAAAGTTCCAAATGACATATTGGTCATCTGGCAAGAAGATTTGAAACAAATGAGGAAACTTGAAGATGAAAAGGCCAGGGCTGGTGATAAAGGAAAAGGAAAACTTTCACATGATGAAGACACGGTGCTTGAGAGATTGCAAACAAAGAGAAGCACTCGTGTCAAAGAAGTTCTGTGTGAGAGATGCAAGAAATGTGGTCACATTGCAAAAGGTTGCCTAACCTTAATACCAGAGCAAGAAGCAGTCCTGAAGAGGAGTAAAAATTTATCATTCATGATGGCTGCTAAGAAGAACAATTCTCCACACAAAGCAGAAGAGAATGTGAATAGAGCCATGCCACACCAACAGATGTCGGAACATATGTTTAAGTGTGTAGGAATGAAGATTGGAGCGAACAAAGAAACATGGTTGAGAATAGAACCTCAACCATGCAGGTCTTTCTGATGAAGCAAGGAGGATCCACCTTATTCCCGTAATCATTTCTGTATTGTATTTGTGATAACAATGCAGGGAATTGAAGGTGAAGCATACTCTTAGAGGGAGAACCTGAGAAGTAGTGAATGCTGTCAACTCTTGATAGAAAAGCTGAAGAAGTTTCCATCCTTAGTAGATTCTTCAATTCATATTCAAGGATTATGATGATGAAGGATCACTCTTCATGAAGATGATGAGGAGTGTTTCCCTTGAGGGGGAGAAAAATGAAGAAGCTTCCATAATCACTGTTTCAATCAATATCAACTCCAGGTGGACTTAAAAGCAGTTATTCTGTGAATTTCTTGAAGAACACACCAATGGAGAAGGTATGTCATTTCTCAATCTCTATCCCTTGGTTTCTCATATCAAAGATTATTTTACAAAGGGGGAGTAACTGAATTGATCAGTGACATAAAGAGAATGGAAGTTCCAAAAGGTCACTTATCCTGCCAATTTCACTTGAATTTTTTTGATCCACATGCTGATGTGAGTGCCAGAGTTTCAGGTTGGTTTTTCTCTATCATATTGATTTTTCTTATGCCTGAAATAAAAGTGGTAAACCCTTGAAGACAAGATACATGAGTTCTCATCTCATGTTGGTATCATGATCTGTGAATAATGGACAACATTGTTGACTTAATCAAATCCTCTTGTTTTCTACATCGAGCATTGCCCAAGTAGACTTAGAGTGAAATGATTAATGAAACTTTTCTTAAGTGAGGATTGATACCCTTCCTACCATGCGCTTTGTATTTCTTGTCAATAAGGGGGAGAGAAAGTGAAATGAAGAAGATTCTCATTTTGACATTGACGGATTCATTTCAGAAGATGTTTAAGGTATTGACAACAAAATACAAAGGGAGAGATTGTTGGAACCACTTTGTGTATAAGGGTTTATTTGTTGTCAATAGTTGTCAATGCAGATCAAAATGAAGGTGATCATGAAATACTCCGATGAATTAGAGGAGTGGTGATTCAGATGATTGTTGTACTGATCGGAAGTTCAAAGAACATGTGTCAAGGTGATACATTGTTTACAACAATGTAGAATGTGAGGTATAATCCATCCAAGGATGATTAAAGAAGAATGAGGTTTTTGGATGAAGTCAATGCAATTCCTCATTATTGCATGGGAACCATGGTCTTTGATGAATACCATGCAATTACTCGTTATTTCATGAGACCCATGGGTTTGATGAAGACCATTCAATTACTCATGATTTCATGAGAACCATGCAAGAGACTTCTTGACGAATTGAATCGGTTTGCATGAAGTATATCATGACGGTTGATGAAGAAGACAATGTGCCAAGGATTGGAATTCTACGATAGCCATGCACATCACATTGAGAAGATGATGATGATAAAGTTGTTCCTTCAAAGAATACATATCACAATAGTGGAGGTTTTGATAAAAGCAGAAGAGTTGCTGAAGTATACAGATCACCAAGAAGAAGCATTGTTGAGGTGATCGTCCTTGTCGACAAAGCAAACAAATGACATAAAAATTTTGTTGACAAAGGAGATTCCATGGCGGCATGTCTAGTTAGAGGACTATGAATAATGATCCATGATTTATTCATGGAACATCGGCAAAGGAATGGATTATCTGGAGGCGGACTAAAAGAGCAGATACAAGGTGGCGTCGTTTTCCAGTGTTTGCCAAATTTTTGGGGTCCAAAATTTGGAGTTTGGTGAGCATCGCGAAAAGTGGATTTCCAGGAAGATCATAATTTAATATGGAAAAGGCATGAGTTTCTCGAAGATGGGATGCATGGACTAGATTTCGCGAAGACTAGAAGAATGGAGGCGGTGAGTCTTCGTGATTACGTCATGCTTCGTGATTACGTCAAACTTCGCGAACGGCAGAGGCTGGAGAGCTTCGCGGCGATGAAGGGCTTTGCGAGGGAGCTTCGCGGCGAAGGCGCGAAGGAATGTTGGGCTTCGCGAAGGGAGCTTCGTGGCGCTATCGCAAAGGTATGTTGACGGTGATTCTTCGCGACTACGTCAAGCTCCGTGAACGGAAGATTGCCGTGGAGCTTCGCGATTTGGACAGAATTCCGGCAGAAACTTTGGAGCTTTGCGATTTGAGTTGACGTGGTGTTGACTTCGTGTGGAAGGGACGAGGGTCGGTGGAATCGCCTATAAATAGGGGCCGACCCCCTCAAGAGAAAGAGAGAGAGCTTTCAACGAAAAACCATTGCTCTTGGTTCGCAAAGGTCACTCACGAAGGTAGTTTGCTTCGCGAAAGTTGAGCTTCGCAGTGGCTATCCTAGCTCCGTGAAAAGGTTGCGCCCCGCGTTGGCTCATTGAGCTTCGCGAAGAGGCAGGAGCTTCGCGGCGGCTTTCCTAGCTCCGCGAAAAGCCGTGCGCCCCGCGTTGGCTCGGTGAGCTTCGCGAAGAGGCAGGAGCTCCGCGATATCCAAGCATTGCGAAGGCTGGAGCATCGCGAGAGTGCATCGCGATTGAGCTTCGCGAAAAGGTAAGGGCTCTGCTAAGAATTGATTAAGATTTCCAAAATTGGGAGCCGTGCAAAGTAGGGTACTTTGTGAAGACCCTTTCAGAGGTTGTACGCCCAGTGGACAGGGGAAAAAGGAGTATTCATCAGTGGATGAAATCTGGACTTTGATAGAGCATCATTTATTGAGCAATCACACAAGTGATTGTGATTCAGGGAAACAAGAACAGGGGATCTAGTGCATTCAGTCATTGCACTAAAGGAGGATTGAACAGTAAAGTGCATCAACTCTGAACTCTGATGCAAGAAAAGTCTCATGCTGAACAGGAGACACAGAACTTCATGACTATCAATTGAAGAGGCCTTCACGTCTATAAACTGAGTGAGACTTCACCAATGGCAGTGAGCCAGGGGGAGTCAACGGGAGTGACCCATGGGACGCAGTGAGCTATCCCTGAACAATTGTAAAGGCAGTGAGCCTGGGACAGAGTGACTGTACCCGAACAATTGTAATCTACAGCTAGTGAAGCATAGTGGATTCAGGTACGACCGACAACCTGTCGGCGTATGCTCCTTGGACGTAGCCCTTAGTGGTGAACCAAGTAAAAATAGTTGTGTCATCTCTCTGCATGTGAATGTTTCATTGATGATTATATCCATCATACAGGTTTAAGTAGTTCCTACCAATGTTGGAATAAGATCCACAACTTTAAGAAGAAAATTTTGACACCATGATTCACCCCTCCCCTCTCAGGGTGTCCCGGGGTCCTACAGTGACTATATTTAGATAAGAAGAGGTTTAATGGCTTGGGACACACAGTCCCACAAAAAAATCATGTAACTATGCCACTACTCAGGTTCTACTATCTGGCTATTGATGGTTTTCTAGGGATGGTGTCTGGTTTCTCTTAATTGTGGGCAACATGTGTGCCACCCTCTATCCCTATAAAACATTTAATTTTTAAATATAAGTAATTTTAAAATAAATTGAATAAAATAATGAAAATAAATAAAAAAATATTACCTAAAAATGGAACCATGTATGGGAAATTTTTGATGATACATGGGTTGGAGTTATAGTGTAACATCCCTCCCCAACTCATTATCTTGGGAGGAGGAATATGTGTTACAAAACTTATGTGAAATTACCCGGACACTAATGGATGAAATTAAATTCCAAGAGTTTAAGTACATAATCCACATGGGGAATGGTTTAACCATTAATGAAAACACACTCAACACACATAGGGAAATAAGATAATGAGTAAAAATATAGATACTAATATGAATGATGTATGCACCAAAACCCAATAGTAACTCATGTAACAATCCCAACAACAAATAATCAATCAAATACCAAAATAAGATTGAAATTGGAAAAATGTGAAATGAGTACTAAACAATAGAGTAGTAAAAGACTTTGCCTCCATGGTTGCACCACTCCAAGCTCTATGTTTACTAACTGCGAAAATGATATCAAGGAGTGCCTCAAGATTAGGAAGAATCCAAACCAATTTAGGTATTAATAAAAAAAACTTCTACATACTCACCAAATATAATATTAGACGGGTGAGTAATCATACTAATTTTAAAGCACACAAGTGACTTCAATCACATGCCACTACCGCTAAAAATTGGTTATCTCATAGGTGTATAAAACAAGTAGGAAGAATATAAAAATTAGATAAAAATGTTTTCAAAATATAAAATATAATGGATGAATAGGTTTTCAAAAATAGTTAAACCACATATAGTTTCCCACTCAAGAAGTAGAATTAGTTCATAAATTCCAATTTTCCAAAGTCATATAAGTTAAAAAACACACATACACACACACAAAAACCCAGACATGCATGATAAATAAATTTAATATGATCATGAGCAGTGATATGTCCTTAAATATGTTAGTTGGAATAAATTTTTCCCTGTGTCTTTCTAGTCAGCATTGTGAACCAAGACAATTTAAAAAAGGCCTCCTAAAATAAAAATCATTATCACACACCAATGATGTTCCTTTATAAACAAAACCTGTAATCCAATAATAAGAAGATCATATACCAAACCCATTTTTTTCTTTCTTTAAAAATAAACTTTTTTAATTTATCAAGCATGTTGTCACAAACACTAATAACCAAAATTCAATAACCAACCAGTCATAGTTCATTATAGCTGAGTTTTAGTAGAGAAGGAACATATAAATACAAAAGGGGATTATTTAAGAAAAGTAAGATGTTTCATGTTCCAATAATAGTTGAAAGAGTGAAAAACAACCCTTACCTATTGACGCAATCTTCCCATTCCAATCAGTTACGAACCCTTTGGTTCCCATAGATCAAATCTTGAAGATCTAAACAAGTTGTCGTTTAAATCAATGAGATCATCCTAATAGACTATGTAAGGTTTAAGTTTTGATATTAAAGTAATAATTATATGACAATTATAGGAAATGAAAATTTAAATAATTTTGGTGGGTACACACCATTCATGATGTGAATTTTGGGTTGAAATCATGAATCATTTTTTTTAGACACACACTGAAAAAATAGTGACTTATTCATAAAAACTCTATATTCATTCGAATATTAAATAATATATAACATCATGAATGGTATCACCTATCCACAAGACGAAACTAAATCATGCATAAAAATAACTCCTGACATCTTCTGAGAACTCATTCATTGTGTAAATCACCATTCACAATTTGAATTTTTCTTATATCTAGATTATAGATTCTTGTCTCATTATTCCTAAGAACACCTTAGGTAATTTATCAAAATAAATATAAACATAAAATAAGAAACATTACAAGAAAATTTTTTTCCAACTAGTGATTCTACATTCTCTTATTCTTATCTTTTCTATCCTGATGAAGTTGGATGTATTCAGTGAATTTGAAAAAAATATTACATTTCTCTAATATAAAATATGTACATTCTCATGTTTATTATAAGATATTACCATACTTCCATAGTACTATTACCAGTGAAATAGATCTATCTCCTAGGGAGCTTTCTTATCTCTCCAGAATATAAATTGGTTAATAGATAAATTTTTTATTCAGTTCAAGTGTAACATAATCCCAATTTGTCACATGACTGGCATCCATGTGATACTTTTTTACTTGAGAGACATGGAAAACGTTATAGACAACATTGAGCCTCAGTGGAAAGTAAAACTGATACACATCCTTTCCAATCATCTCAACAATATTGGGCGGTCTAGCATACTATAGAGCCAGTTTCCCTTATTTCCCCAAGATTTGATGTCCTAGTCTTAATTACACATTAAAGATGGCATGGTAACTCACATTAAAAGATAATGGTTAGTGGTCATATTATATATATGATTTATCTTGACTCTAATCCTTTACCATTTTCTTATAGATCATGTGGATCATTCATGTAGCTTCATTAACCAAACTGGGTCCATTCAGTGATGTTTTCCCTGTTTCCACACAACATTATGGAGAACAACCAGGATAGAAATATAATTCCTCGAACAGGGCCATATGTATCATCTCGTTATATTTTTATTATAAGTGAAATAAACTAAATGAATATGATATTCTTATGAGAAACAAAATCCCTGACACAGGCTTTGAAAATATCTTCAAAATTATGAATGGTACATTTTTACTTCCCACACAGATGGCGATGATATGAAATGCTCATGGCCGACTCATATCTGATGTCTTGATGCAATAATATCTAGAGGAGTGAAGTTAATCAAGGCTCCCTTTGTAGATAATTGTAATAGTAATTGCATTTAACATTACCACTTAATTAGTATAAATCTTTTTCAAACCCTATAGAAAGTTATACTCTTTGATTGGGATCAATTCTGTTGACATGGTTAGTTAATACATAATAACCCAAATAGAATCATGATTACAATGATTCCTTGATAAAACTATGAAAAATCCCTTGGAAATATTTTCCCACATCCATATAGGTATATGAATTGATTACAAAATGTCATCTAGTTTTTAATGTTAAGACTTAACCTAATGACAAGTTTGATAGTTTATAACATATTCTACAATATCAAATTTCATACCTTCCCACGTAAAATTTGTTTTCATTATGTTGTAAATTTTTAGATTATGTGGATGAATATCCCATTTCAAATAGTGATATACTGAAATAACATGTTCATGGAAAGACTGAGGTACCAAAATTTTGTTTTGAATGTGTATCAAAAATATTCATCCTCTGACAATGTGTTAGAAGTCTCTACACCATTTTGGTTTGACTTAATGGTGATGTAATTCGAATCTTCTATATAATACCCAGTTACAAAATACATCATTTTCAGAAGAAGATTGACTCAGAATATTTTTTCATGTTCATCTTGTGTGACATATCTATAAGTGTGTCATTAATGAAAATCATCAACATCCACATGGTCATTAGCTTCCCTGAGAACTTCATTATATAGAATATAACTCAAGTCATCTAAAATTTTATTACATTTTCCTAGTACATATACCATGCCAAAATCAAACATTTATAGGTTCTATAACCATATTAATTCCCTCAAGTTCAATTCTTAGAGGGAGGTGATGTATTTAAAACTCTTATGCTTGTTGATTATAGTGAACTTTTCTCTAAAGAGATAGTGATGCCATGTTTTCAATGAATTTACTAATACATATAATTCTAGGTCATGTGTTAGATAATTCATCACATTCATTCAGAATTTATTTGATCCATAGGCCACAACATGATCTTATTTCAAGGGAACACTATAAAGACTAGACTTAAACACTTGATAATATACCACATGGTCCTTTCTTGCTTATATAATGATTAGTATTGTTTTTAATGTCATATGAGTATTAATCCCTAAAAATAAATTTTTATAATCATAATTCCACAATAATAGAACTCCTTATCTTGTTTGAGAAGTTAGAGGAAAAGAAATCCTTGAGAAATAATGAAAAAGGAATGATAATATCCTGTAAATCCCAACAGTTTGCTTACCTATAAAACCTTATTGAGCTAATTCTAAGAGATAACTGATTAAATCATAGTAGGATAAATTGATATGACTTCTTTGAAAAATATTTTTCTATAGAAATAGACATCTTTTATCAAGAATTACATCTTCAAAAACGTATCATATAATTGGAGATCATACAATGTGTTTAATATGATTTCCATGTTCTCTTCATGGTCATCCCATCTTTTAGAAGAAACCTAAATTTGATTAACAAATACCAAAAGAAAATAATTGCGGTACTTTTGGGAGATAAAATTCATAAAGGCCTTGGAGACTTCAAGTCCATTTTTTAGACAAATGGTCATGGTTACATATTCATAATGGGTACAATAACTCTAAAATATTCTTTTTAGAATATCAACTCTTCTATATCTTAATAGATGATATCCTGATCATAGATAAATCATAGAGAACAATTTTGATCCCATTAATAGATCAAATTGACCATCGATTTTAGTTAGTTGATACTAATTTTTAATTATAAACCGATTCAATTTATGATAATAAACACACAAAGGGAGAGGAATGTCTACCTTATTTATAAATAAAACTAGTGAAACCCATGGTGATGTACTAGATATGATGAAGCCATTACTGTATATCTATTCAATATCATACTTAAATTATCAAAGCACTATTAGATCCAATCTATATTACAAGTGAAAATAGAGTTTTTTCATTGGTGTAGATTGAAATAAAATTCAATTTCCTACTCAAGTGGTAACCTAGAGAAATCATTCGGAAATACATCTATGAAATTATCAACAATGGAAGGAAGAGTCCTATATCCAGATTCATTTGTACCACTTGGAGACATTTTCACTAACTAACCTGACATTGTTCTGTCTACTAGAACATAATAACATGTGTTATTTCTATTTTTATTCATATCCCCTTGAATACATAAATTGATCTATCCAATAATGTGAATGACAATTTATATGAATAACATTCCATATGGGATTTAACCTCCCCTAACTAGTCCATTATAATGATTAAATTAACAAAAATCCATCACAAACACCATAAAATATTATAGAAACTATGATTCATCAATTGTAATGAAATATTATTGGCACTTGAAACCAATTCACTCTTATTGTCTAAGGGTTGTCTTGATACTCATGATATGAGGCTTCATTTCCAAATGTATTCCCAATAATTAAACCTCATAAGAAGAATGAAAATAATATAATGTACTAGTATCGAGAAATAATTTCATAAGATTTGAGTTCAAAAGGATTCTAACTAGCTCTGTGCGGACCCAGTTGATTGGTCGTGGTAGTATGTTCTGCACCATTTAACTATCACTTAGCTACCCTGAGATATCTCTTTCTTCCCTACTAAGGTGCTGACTGAATAACAGATGTGTTCTTGGAGGTATCATGGTTCACCTGGGTCTATGGATGAGAACTAGAATAATGGTACTATCATATCTATACTTATGAATCTTGATGCTATGTTGCGGTATTTCAACCTATATATTGGATATTTTTTTTAAAATACATACTGATATGTCCATTCTTTTAATAATAGTAATAATTCCTTGGTGGTGTAGTACATTCATTCTTCTTGTGTGTTCATGCACCACACTAGAAATATATCAGTTCATTGAAGAGAAGTAGTGGATCTAAGATGGATATCATGGATTGATTTGGTTGTTCTTTGATACCCAGGAAGTAACTCTCCCTCTTGGGATTATTTACCTAGTAGAATCTCCCATGATAACTTAGATGGTAGATGTTCTACCCTCCACTAGGATTGCATATCAATTCCTTATTCACAATCAATGTATAATCAGTAATACTACTTCCTTTGAGAAATCTATATTTTAGAGACTTACTATACAAATAAATTCATTTAGTATATTTATAACAGCTCCCTCTGGTGAAATGAAATCATGGTGAGTGAATTTTGTATCACGCACATCCATTGACATACTTCTTTTTTTCAACTGAAATAAGTTTATATTCTTCACTATTTATAAGGTTCTTAGAAATAATTTGTTATTAAATACTTCAAAATATCATTTATAAGTTATTTCTATATCCAAATTATCTCGAATGGCTATGTACCACTACGCTAGAACCAGGTCCCCATTTATATATGTTTATAGGATGACATTAATTTCATCTGGAGTCTCAAAGAATTTAAAAATTCTAGTCATCCTACTCATTCATTCCTCTACTTGGGAAGGTCTATAATCACTATGGAACTTAGGTGGGTTTTAATTTAGAAATTATATTGAGTGATTCAATATAAGTGGTTCATCTATCCTAGGTCCCCTTTAGATATCAACAAGGCATGTACTATACTCTAAACTAAATCCGTGTTCTCTTGTGGTTCAGGTGAAACCGTGTATTTTATTGGTCCCTATATCTTGTTTCTTGTTCTCTTTACTACATACATTAATATTAAAATATAATTTCAATAGTCAATAATTTATCACTTTATATTGTTCATATTTGAATGGTTATATTTTATATATCAATAGAAAAATAACAATATCAAAAAATCAAAATAAAAAACCATATAACAATGTATGCCTAGGGGAATGTGTCTTTACTAATGCACGATACATATCAATCAATAGGAAAACCCACGATGATGAGGTGAAAAGGATAGCTAAATATTTTTATTTTTTATATTTAATGTTTTAGTACATCTTATACACTTAATACCAACCCAAAAGATAGATGGATCTATGAAGACTAATACCATTTGTAATATCCTACCCCAAATCGCTGGCTTAAGAGGAGGAATATGTGCTATTAATGATTTTTGACATTCTAATAAAATCAATGGTTGAAAATAAATGCCAAGGGTTTAAAAAAATATTGAATGGGAGAATAATTTACCATTTAATATTTATTCAATAAACCCGAAAATTGCAAGAAAAAAATAAATTAATCCAAATAAATCTATAATAATGATGCATTACCCAAAACCCAAATGTAATATATGTAAAAACCTAACAATAAACAATGAATCATAGACCAATAATAGAGTAAGAGAAGAACAGTTCAAAATTAATACTAAACTACCAAGCAATAAAAGTCTCTTGAACCATTGGGGAACCACTCCAAACCGAGACATGAACCATTCGAATATCCATCAATATCAACCATGACAGCAGCATCAAAGAGAACTATTAGAGAATAAATAAACCAATCCCTTTCCTATATCACCAAGACACCTATGTATTCCCAAAAGTTCAAATGTCGGGGGACAATGATCAAATCAGTAGTAAAACCCCAAGACACTTCTCTAACATTGCACTAAGACTCGAAATATGTTAACTAACAATGGTAAAAATAGTAAAAAGGTATATCAAAATCAAATAAAATAGTTTTCAAAACATAAAATATAACAAATGATCAATTTTTCCAAAAAAAATTAACATGAAAATAGTATCCCTATCACGTAGGAGAAGTAGTTCATAAATTAATTTTTTTTATATTCATACATGTTATCAACCCATGTTCCTTTCATATGGCACCAACAATATAGTTATCCCATGATCATATATTAAAATTGTTCTATTCCTTTTATTAAATTATTTTTTTCTAATTTATGAAGAACATTTTGGCCAACATGCACAACCAAAATTTAATAACCAACTTATAAAGATCATTCCATTTGATTTTTACCAATGAATAATCATTTAAAAGGAAAAGGTATTAATTTTAGAAAATAAATAGCCTTAACATTATAGTAAAAGTGTAAAGTGTGTAAAACCAACTACCTTGAATGGTTGATCTAGATTTTCCTTTCAAATCCTTTATGAACCAATAAATTTCCATAGATAAAATATTCAGTATTTAAAGGATTCAACTTTCAGATCAAATAGATCCTATAAATCACTTTTGGATTGTATAGAGTCTGATAGAAAAGGAAGTGAGTGTAATGAAAACTATATGACATTGGAATTAAAATAAATTTTTTAGCACATTCCCATTCAAACCCTGAATTTGGGATTCATGTCATGAATATTTGGATTTTCACAAGAAATGAAGTAAATCATCATCTCAGTTTAAAAACCTATTATTCATTCACAATATAGATAACACCTCATATCATTAATGGTATTAGAATTCCAACTGATGAAACCATTTCACACCATAAATAAACTCATAATCTCTACTGATAACACATTTACATCGTGAATCTTGTGGTATGAATTGATCATGTAGCCAGATTATATCTTTGTTTCTATTTATTCCTCCAAACTCCACTCATAATGTATCCCGATAAATCATGACATAAATGAAGAATTATAAAATAAAAATGTACCTAACACCCAAGTTGTTACATCCCTGATTGAGGTAGGCTTGACAGACATGATTCCATGGACTTAGTGTCTTTTTTTAAGAAACATGTATTTAATATAAATGAATGAGCTAGGATAATTATATCCTTGATGTTATTTATTAATAACCATGTATGGATGGAATTATATGAATAGTAATTGGTAGTAGGATTGAGGTAATATTAACATTTTATTATATGTTGAGAAATGGTTGGGAGTCTGAGGCTATAATGATGGTTAATGTCAGTGATGGAAGGATAAATTATACTATGTTTAATAGTGTTGGAATGGCATTATGTCAATGGTATGAGTTTAGAGTGTGGATATCTCATCGATGAAAAAATATTCCTAAAAATGTTTATAAATGACCATATTTTCATATAATGAATAGGTGGTATACAAATACTTGATTAAATTTGACCTAATATACAACACAAGAATCATAAATGTTGTATCTTAGTATGATTCCTACGGTACATAAAAACAATGTAATGATAAATGGAACTAATAAATATATAGTTTTAGATCTAGGTGATCACAAATGATGATAAGATACATAATAATGAATGTAATAAATTTATGATATTTAAGGCACATAACTTAGAAGATTAAAATATTAATCTGGTAAATTAAAACATAATTTTACTAAATAATGGATGATTAGTTAATCATTATAGACCATAATGTTTGCTTTCTTTTTTGAGACCTAGGCCTTAGCGATGGAACTTGAGGGTCCTATGAGATGATAGTGACAGATGATTCTAATGATAGGTAGTTTTTATTATAGTGAATTTTTTGTCATATATTTCATATTTTCTAATTTTTTATTCTACCCCATTGACACCATTAGGGAAATCAGAACCAAAATGTGTTTGGGTAGTTTTCCCCAACATTCAATATGGAGATGAAATAGATGAGTAACTTCTCCCTCTCCCCCACTCTCCCATAAGAAGTATTATGAGTAGGTGCATCACAAGATCTAATGGGTTATGGTATAGGGTACATTAGAACCCTGGTTTTGATAGCTCTAAGTATTACTAAATATTAATGTACGGGTTATAATAGTTAAAGGATATAGTAAATACCTATATTCAAATGTGGTGGTTATGGATTCCCATAGATGTACTTTCATTGGTTGTGATAGAATGACATATAATTCATTTATAGAGTTTGTAGCGGCTTCTAGTCTTATAATTGGATACTACTAGGATATGATAATGATGATGTACTTTGTCTCACAAGATGAAGAAATATATGGGATATGATTCCATGAGAAACAGGGTGATATATAGAAGATATGATCCTGGGACATGAGTCATTAGGGAGTGAGAGTGAAAAACCCTTGGGGAATTGGAAACAGGTTAATATTCATATGAATATGCTTTTGATATTATATTACTTAAATTTTATCATAACATGTTGAGAAATCCATAGTGAGGATGGGAATATTGAATACCTAATTAGGTGATGAGTTGGTTTAATTTATTTATTAATTGGGATTTAGTATACTTCTTTGAAAATTTTTAATAGAGGTTTTGTGGATGATCATATTGAGTATACATGTTATTTTACCAAAAAAATATATAAAAATAATTTAAAAGGTTAACAAGATCATATTGGTGATCAGGATGGACATTACCAATTCAAATGAGTTTTCTTAGTAGCTTTTTATGTTTCTGGTGTCCATGGTCACTAAAGTATGATTATTTATTGATTATTTTGATGGTAATGATTTTTTATGACATTGAATACATGTATTTGGATCATATAAATTGCATATTAAGATATGAAGTTGTTCATTAATTTCTATATTATCTCATATATTTTAATTTATACTAACAGTAATGCTTCCGATACATGATATTACTATACTTACGATGATATTCACTAACTCACGGCCTGTTTGAGGTGGGTTTTAGGGGTCATCATATTCCATTTATTCATTTCTGGCCTGACAAGGGTACCTTTAGTTCGAGGGGTGGTTCATCAAAATTACTATACTCTATGAATGTACTATTCACTACTACCTTGTTATAATTCCATTTAGAAGGGTACATACAATTATATCAAGAATAACATATTTTTTTATGTTTATTGTGTAATAATCATCAATATACCTATATTTTTCAATTGAATAAGGAAATATTTACTTTACCCATATCAATTTTGTTATATAGAAATGTATTGATTAATTATCCATGACTATGTATGTGGTTTCATAGGGAAAATTTGGATATATACTTTTTGTCCATTATCTTCAGATGATGGATGAATTAGAATAATTATTTGATAAGTGAGGAATGTAATTAAATATTCCCTTCTTATACTAGTACGTATCATGAGAAAAATTAGATAATAAATTTCTATATTTCATACCCATTTATCAATGATGTCTAAGAAGAAGGCCTTTATGATATTCTTATGATGTAGGACATTGTGCATTCCATACCTATGATATAATTTATTCTAATTGATGAATTTATTTATTGTTATGTAATATATGGATATATTATTTTTTATAAAATTTATTGATTTCCCTTATATTACTTGTTTTATGATTTTGTAGGATATAGTTCATTATACATTAACACCTTATATTTTCTAACCATTTTCCCAGGAAACCATAAAAGACTATTATGTGTGAAAATTTTGATTTTCAAGGAGAAATAATTTTATTAAGGTATTCAATTTTTGTATCTCGTTTTTTAAATGCAATTTAATGTTCTTCATGGAATCAAATTTCCTGAGACTATTAAACTGATAGGTTCTATTTACTATTATCTATGTATTTTGTAACTATGTAACAAAATATTGATCAGCTTAACGGTACAAGATTTGGGGTGTAATAAATTTATAATTTGGAAGTTTTGTAACCATTTTAACAATAGGATATGGTTATCATTTACAATTTAAACTCTTTCCATGGTATGCAATTATTTCTATATTTGTTTTAATATGTTATTAGGTGTTATTATTTATAGAAAGTTGATTACATGATTTACAGTTTGATAATGTGAAATGGAAACCAATATCAATTTAAATTCCATTTCCCATGTTTCATTCCAAATGATAAATGATTTATTTCAGTTGCTACCACATTAGAATTGTTTTTCTATGTTATTAAATAGATTATTTTTTTGTTTCTTGTTTTTTCATATAGTTCAGTGTGAATTAGTAAGAAATAATTTATAGAATATTTTTTGTTTCATTTTCTCTTTATTTATTACAAATAACATATATTTTTATAAGGTAAGTTTTAATGGGTATATATGTACACATACATATACGCTTTTTTAAATGACTCCAATATCATAATTGAGTCTTCCATACACATTAATATTGAATCAGGGTTGTGTGATGAGTATTACGGTGTTATAAATCAACTAAAATAATAGTTATTTTAATATAGTATGACTTGGATTGTGTGGTGTTTTCAAATCAATGAAAATTATATATTCTATGATATATTTTATTAATAGGGTTTTTTTATTCATTAAGAATTATTTTTAAGAATGGTTTATTATAATTTAGAGAAGTATCCAATTTTTTAAACTATAATAGTAGATACATGAAATGAGTTTTAAAAAAATTTATATTTTAATAGATTTATTACTATACTATTAAAATATTTTCTATAGTTTTATATAGTAATGAATTACATTTTTTAAATATACTACTACTAAATAAATGGTAGTTTGATAATATTTAATCAATAAGTTTAATAATGTATTTTGAAGTGTAAATATAATTTATTGATTTTTTATTTGTTAAGTTGAAATATGAAATAATTTTTCATGTACATACAAGTAGATTTTATTATAGGTATTTTTCATTTGAATGTTTTAAATTATTTGATTTTTTTTAAAATGGAAAATATCATTTTACTCTGAAATTTTATGGATATGGATAAGGTTTTTATAATGTTTAAATATATCCAACTATTATAAATACATTCCAATGTCTAGGAGAATTTTTTTTGAAATAAATTATATTGTAAAATAATATTGGTTACATAATAACTTTTTTGGAAAAAAAATCCTTTTTTGGTTGTGTAAGTTCTTTTAAAATGAGGTTTGTTAGTTTTTATACTCCATTTTTAAAATTATAAATATGTTTGCTGGTTTTAGTGTTTTGATTATAAAAGGAATACTTTTTTATATTTATCTTTATATTGAAGGATGATTTCCTGAATAAGGTAGTGTTTGGATGGTTTTATTTCACAGTGTTTTGTTAATTATAATTGATTTTGAGATGTTTCAAAGGTAAATTATTATTTTTTTAGTTATTTATTGATGAAATAATTTTTATGTTAATGTTAGTTTTTTATTATAGTTTCCCTTATTATTGAAAAAATTATATTGTTCATTGTGTATTTGTTGCATCAAACATGAAATTTTTTTATTTTAACTTTTTTTTATAAAAAATAATGGAATGAATTGATTTTTTCACATTATAGATTCTAAATATACAATTATATTTTGAACCAAATGTGGTATAACTAATTATAATGGTTGAGTGTTTCATTTATTGATTAGAGATATCAATTGAAAAGTTTGAATATAAAATTGAAAAGTTAATTTCGGTGTTCATGATATTATAGATATATTGTAAAGAAAAATTGATATAATAAGAAAAACCCACACTAAATTTTTTCATAATTACAAAACATACCACAAATATATAATTTTTTTGTGATTTTTCTTTCTTTAGAATAGTTATCATTCAAACTATGTAAAATGGTGGTCAACAAGGTGTTTTCAACAAAAAAAATATTTTTCACAAAATGATAAAAAAAACATTTAGAATGGTTTTTAAAAACCAGGAATCTCATTACAATTTCATATTGAATGTTGTAGCATTATTTTTCCATCCATGCATACCCTCCATACTGAAGAACCAAATGAAATTGTTGAATAACAATGTGTATTTTTTTAATCATGAGTAATATGATTAGAATGATTTTTTTAGATTTTTTTTTTGAGGAATTATAATGATATTTATTGTTCCATAACAATATAAGAAGAGATTCATAGTTTTTTATATGAATCTTGTAATTTCTTGAGAGAATTTTCCTATTTAGGGATCCATATATAATGTATTTTTTTTTAGTTAAGACATAAATTTGATAACTAAATTTTATATATAAAATTATTGGTTGATATGTAATAACATGTTTTGTGTTATGTTTCATATATGTGAAAAGTGATCAATACATATGATGACTAGTTGACATGTAAGCCTAGTACTTGACTTGCATATGAAACTTTTTAAAGGTAATGAAATGTATGATTTTTTATTGATGTGTAAGAATATTTCCCTTTGATCGAATGAAAAAAAGGAGAAACATTATGGGATATGTAATAATATTCATTAAACCATGATTAGTTTTCACAAAAAATGATGATTCATTTAAATATAAAAGAATGTTGAGCATATAAAATAAGTTTAATCATATAAATGTTGTGTGAAGGAGAGATCGTGGAGAACTGGAAAAGGCAAATATCTTCCAAGAACTCATAAAAATATGATTTAAACAATTTATACATTAAAAAACCAAGTTAGATAAATAATTATTAATCAATGGGAGTTATATTTCTTAGTGCATAAAAGGGTGTGTTTTTATAGAAGTTATATATAAGAAGATATAACCTCTTACATGATTTGATATTTTTTTTTAAAAATTGGAGATATAAAAAAGAAAATTTTAATATAAATCTAATCATTACCAATTTTTTCATGATGAATAATAATCACAATGATTTAGAAGTGTGGTGATTCTAGATGACTATGAAGAATCATAATTAAATTGGTTCTGTGATTTGATATGTTGTTGCACCATGGGTAGCTTATAATATTTTAAATATCTATGAATGTGATCTTACATGCGTGCATGGGAAGAATTCAAATTAAAAATATATATTATGAATTTTAATGAATAAATATAATCACAGTCGATTTGGAGATTGAACTTAAAATTCTAATCCTGATTAAATGAGAATTATGTTGGGGGATTTTTACTAACCTTTTTTAAATCATAGAATATCTTGAAACACTAAGTCATGATATTTTTCTATATTTCATAAATAAAAATATTATTTACCCAATAATATGTGAATATAAAAGATGAATAAAAATAACAGAATAAGGATAATCATGTATTGATAATATGAATGGTGATACACTATTATGTTATTAAAATATTCTTTCAAAGATCGATAAGAGATGATCGATTATTGTTTGATATTACTAATTTTATATATTGGGTTAATGATACTCTATTCTTTTGACGATCATATCGAGTACTGATGTTGAGAAGGGACAATATCATCATGTATGTGCTTATTATAATATAAAATTCAACCATTTGAAAGCATGAGACAAATGGATGATGTTAATTCTATTATCTTGATACATATCTAACAAGGAAAGTGTGATAATAAGGAAGGAGATCTTATTAATATAAGTAGATTTATACAGATATACACTATATATAATTTTCTTTTTGAAGATCTGAAGAACTTGTTGAAGACGGGTGGTTATAGTATAAACAACACCCCTATTAAAGAGTACCCTATATAAAATTCATGGATGTATACCTATATTAAAATTTATCAATATTTTATTCATTAAAAGTGTAATGGAAGAACAATAAACATAACTTATTATCATATTATTATTTTTATGATAATCTAGGTCATATAGCATAACACAAGGATTACCCACATTAGGACTAAAAATTATAAAAAACCAATTCTGTTATTCCTTTCACATTAGTTTCTCATACTTTATGAGGGAGTGTGTAATGAGACTGGTTATAAAACTTATAAATACACTGTTGATAATTTCATAAATAAATTATAAAAATAGTAATATCGACTCATCCCTCCAATTCTTATTGGTATATCAACTAACCAAGGAAATAAATGTGGTTTCAAAATATCCATGTATCCAATGAGATCCAATTTTAATTAATAGAGAATATTCTATTATTTAATAGTAGGGTTTTACAAATCATTTATAATTTGAACATTCATGTATAGAGTAATAGACTAGTTTTATACATTTTATCCTAATGATATAAAGATAGTGATGTATGGAAAGTGGTATTTTTACCCCATAGATGTGATTCTCTCTTGATATTTGAAGATAAGAGATATTTTAATGCGAAACAAATCCTAAAATGAGTTTTTTTCATCCATGATTAGGTTGTTTTGGACCAATGTAATGGGTCTCATATCTACTAATAAAATAAGGGGTATGATTGAAATCATGTTTGAAGGAAATTTTTATGTCAAAGAAGAAAAACTAAAAATTTGGAGATATAAATTTGAAAATAATACAATGGAATAATTGGAGAAAATTGATGATGATTACATTAAGGTTAATTAGATAATGTGTCATGTTGGGGTCCTTTTAGATAAATTGGAATATTTAACTATTTTTGAGATGTTAATGAGAACCCTTCCTGACATGTTTGATTAAAAGATACCTTCCGATGATGAAAAATATGGATTATCTTCTTAAGAGACACATAATACTCTTTGGTATTGAAGAAGAAATTGCATGAGAAAATTTCATTCAAGGTTATGTATAAAATCATGATCAAGTAGAGGAATATTGGGTTTTCTATTGAATGCAAAGAGGATGATGAGAATGATAAAGAACATAAGAGAAAAAATGGCCTTATCTATAAACACATAAAAAAGAAAAGGGGTTTATACAAAGGAAAACATCCACAAAATGTCTTTAGGTATGTGAAATATTAAATTTTTATACTAATTACTCGTGTCACATCCAATCCCAGAGGATCCTGTTCTATAACAACCCCAAGCCTGCCTCCAATTAGATAGTGTTTTTAAACCAGTGTTGAGATAGCGTATCACACAAATTTGAGGCATTTCTCGAAAATAAATGTTCAACCCCACATCTGTAAGCCCACACAATGCTGAAATGTAAAAAACTAAATGAATGCATGCATACATCTTGGATGCCACACTAGAGTATGATAATAAAGTAATAAAAGGGAAAATGGTCTAAATAAAATCCAAAACCAAAAACTATATAGAGTGTAACCTTTTCCAATGGAGAGGACTAATTCAAATAAAAGTTCCTAGAAAACTCCTCAGTCTAACAAGATTGGGCTAGACTCTACTAGCTCTCTATCCTCCATGGACACTGTCAAAAGGGTCACCATTTTCCCAAGACATGATATGTGTGGGTAAATCCCGTGCAGGGGTGAGTTTACAAATATTTAGTAGAACACCCTGAAAATGATAAAATTTAATAAACAAGTATAGTAAGCTAAATAAAATATATATCAAACAATGTATAACAGAAAAACCCAAGTATACTCAGGAAAGACACCACACCACTAGGCCTTTAAAACTAACTGCAATCGAAAGGATTCTTTTGGATGTTGTAATAATTTTGGGATAACTCACTCCATGATCCATGATACCATTATGTATACTTGAATAAGAGTTATGGGTTTGGTTCCCTTCCCAAGGAATCTCACTGGTTTAACGGGACCATGATACACACACTGGGGTTCATGCCTATAATCACTAGGGGACACCACAAACCCAGTTTGGATCATCTTTCTATATTAGAGATCATATGAAAATGATTCCATAAACCTAATGCTACAACCTTATAAATATAGGATCAAAACCCCTCTTATGGAGGTCATTCTAATTCCAGAAACATTTTCAAGAGAACAACAGTGATAGAGGATCATATTTCAGTCTCGTGGAGGGACACCAAAACTCTATATGAGACTCGGCCTATAGAGAGAATCTCATTCCAATGATGTGGATGTAATGATGTATTGGACCCTTAAGGTAAAGGGCCTACAATAACATACTAAACCTATACCAGTCCAAACTATGAAAATGAGGAGCCTCAAGCACTATTGGAGATGGGTACATGACATATACCATGGGGTACATGGCATGTCGAGCTATCCATTTGACTTCCCATGTGGAAGAGCCTCACATGACATGTAGTATTCACATACATGGCTAGTAGAAGGATTACATGTCTTGTATAGGCACATATTATCATACTCATGTTGACTGGTTCTGTCCATGAACTGAAGTTGTGTCCATGTAACGGTCTGTGTATCTTAAGTTGGGTACATGTGCGAGTACATAGTGTGTCCATGACCATGTACTCCAAAACCAGTCTGTGTACACTTCGGGGTACACACTGATTTAGCCTAGGAGGGTCACACATCATGTGATAGTGGTCACACACCATTTGAACCTTATCTTCATTATAAAACCCAAGAAACTGTGGAATGGTCCCCACAAACTGATTAATATCATATTACACACCATGTGTATTGTGTTTTTCTAAAAACCCTGGTTTATCTTCCTGCTCTTGCTCATGCCACTATCAACTAGAAATCCAGCTCCAATCATTTCTGGATTCATAGATCTACCTTGTTCTATCATCACCATTGAGGATAAATTCCCATGAACCATCAAATCTGATGGAAATATCAAGATTTTTCGTCTGAATCATCTCCCACATATCTCACTTGAAGATCCGAGGATTCCATCCAGTATGATCCATTTTCGTCCACTACTTCCACACCTCAATTGCATCATACCAAGTCTGGATCTACAATCGAGCATCATTGTGCCAAGAATATTGTGTTCAAAAATCAATCCAACAATAGGGTGTCAGACCACAGACCAAGGGGTCACCCATGATGAATGATAAGGGAGGTAGAAAAGAACAAGGAACATACATGAGAAAAAATATCAATCATTGATCATGTAGTATTAGATTTTTTCCATTAAAACAATAAAATAAGTTGAATAAAAAAATCATAACAAATTTCTCCAATCAACCCACAACTGTATCCCATCCCTTAAGGTGGTCGATCAAAAAACCAATACATTTATTGATTGATTTGAATTCATCATTGAAATTAAGAAGAGGTAATGAAAAAATTGAAACACATAACCTACCTTGAATCTCATAGATATCTTTCTGATGTGGCCCGATCTCCACAATCCTTGTTGAGGTTTGACCCTCACCAACATATGGTCTCCTCCCTCGAACTCCAAAGGCCAGTATCATCTATCATCTTAAGACATATGATGGCTTTGTATAGGTTTCATCAACTCTTATATTTTCTACACCTTCTATATTGTTTCATGCACCAATTCTAAGCCCATTAGAGCTCACTCTCCAGGATTAGTCCAACAATGTGGTGACTTGATGGGTCTCCAATACAAATCATCTTATGGTTCCATACCAATGGTGGAATGGTAGCTATTTTTGTACAGAAACCCCACCAAGCGGAGGGGATCATCCCAACAAAGGCTAAAGACCAACATGAAATCTCAATGTATTTCCTCGAGAACTTGAATGGTCTACTCAGTCTGGCCATTATTTTGGGAGTGAAATGTTGTGCTCAAGTGTAAATGGGTCCTAAATTCCTCCTGTAATCTCTTGAACCACCTAGATGTGAAGCGAGAATCATAATCGTAAATGATCATAAATGGAACTCCATGGAGTCAAACTCTCTCCTTCTCAAAAAGGCATCATATGCTCCCTACTAAAAACTAATATTGTATAACAAAGAAGTGGGCCGACATTGTGAGACAGTCAACAATCCACCATATGTTATTGTGTCCTATGTATGTGTGTGGTAAGGCCATCATAGAGTCCATGGATATCCCATCACACATCTACTCTGGTACCTCAGGGGGTTGAGCTAAACCCACAGGAACTTAGTGCTCATCCTTCACTCGTTGACAAGTAAGGCATATAGAGACAAAATCTACAACTCCTTTCTTCATCCCTATCAACCAAAAAATGATGTCTAAGTTCATGGTGTAACTTTTCCACACCTGGATGCTCCACCAAGTGAGATGTATGAAACACCTTCAGAACCTTCTCCTTCAATCTCACTGGTACCGTTGTACATCCTCTGAAAAGAAATAAATCATGCTCGTGTTTATAAAATCCCTCAAGATCTTTTCATAAGGATATCTAAACATGTAGTGTCTCATTGTTGGTATCCCCAAGATATGCCTCCTTGAATCACTATAAGAGTGGAGGGGTTACAACCATCAACCGGAAGTAATCAACTCTAAATCCATTCACAATGGATAATTTCAATGAGGAAAACTTCGCTAATGACTCATTCAGAATCTACAAAGTATATATACTACTAAAATCATCTACCACCATGTCCCCCATCCCAGTTTTATAGATAATATTAAAGTTATATTCCTAGTGAAATATTATCCATTAAATCTTCCCCAAGTTATAATCCTTAGGGTAGAAGATATAATTGAGACTATTTTGGTCTATGTACATGATAAATATCTCTCCCATCAGGTAGTGTCACCACATCTTCAATGATATATATATTTCTACCATCTCAAGGTCACAAGTTGTGTATTTTTGATTATGTGGAATCAAATACAATGAACCATATGAAATATATAGTTCGCTCTACCTCAGAAAACAACCAATTATGGCCCCTGATTAATCGCAAAACACTATCTACATGAAACTCTCCTCTATTAACCTCTAGTCGGAAGCGCTTTTCAATCTTTACCTCACCTCTTGAAATCTCTTCTAGTAGTTTTCATCCACACATAAGGATTTCCATTCTAGGTAATGAATTCTAGTGTGATTATTATCTGGAAAAGTATGGTAGAATCCTAGGATAGTACCCAACCAATCCATGGAAACTCAGCACCTCGGTAACACTTATAGGTGGTTCCCAGGAAAGCACAACCACAATCATCACTGGATCCAATTCAATTATAGCCTATGAGATGATTTGTCCTAGAAAATGGAACTATTGAATCCAAAAATGAAGCATCAATAGATTACCATTAATTTGGTGTTCTAAAAGTGTGTGTAAGACCATCCCCAAGTGTGTTTCATGCTCCTCCTAGGACACCAAATACACTAGGATTTCATCGATAAATTCTACCATGAATCAGTCTATGAAAGGCTGAATGTTCTGGTTCTTAAGTCCCATGAACACTGATGGTGATCTTTTCACACCAAACAGAATCACAAAGTAATCATAGTGTCCATAACATTAGCTAATGGTCATCTTAGGTATATCTGAATCATGTACACACAATTGGTGATTTCATGATCTGAGGTCAACATTCGAAAACCATCGTGCCCCTTTAAACTGATCAAAAGGTCATCGATCCCTGGTAGTGAAAACATGTTCTTCATTGAAAATGAGTTTATGTTTTGATATTCCATGAAAAACCTCATGATCACACATGCCTTCCTAGGAAGCAAAATAGGGGATTCCCATGGAGAAACACTTGGTCAAATGAACCTCTTCCTCTGTAAGTCCTCCAACTTCACCGTAAGCTCAAGAAGCACTATGGGATACATCCAATATATGTACATAAATGTTTGTGTCATATAAAGATATAGATAAATATAGGCGTCTATATCTCAGTGGAGAGGTAAACATGGAATATCTTCAAGGAAGAAATACTCGTACTCTTCCACAATTATTGGAAACTATAAACTCACAACATCCACTTCAACATGGTTCAGGCTAGGAAATTGATGAATAACTGACTACACCCTCCTATGTATGAGTTCTTCTTACGCCACCTAGGTTTCCATTTCACTGAAAAAGGATAACCTAGTCTGATTACTATGGAAAATATCCACCCTTTACCTAAAATAGGAAATCATAGCATGAATTATGGATAAATAATCCATACCGATAATTACATCATAAGTCCTGGACACTACTACCAAGATATTAAAAAAAACTCTCGACTCCAAGAGTCATGTCACACTGTCGACAAAATTTCATGATCTCTGAGTCTTCTCTAGTAGGCGTCACCAAGAATAAGGGTCAAGTCAAAGGTTCAACTGAAATTTAAAGGCATTGAAAAAGATATTTGGTGGGAAAGGAATGACTAAGATATGTGACTATCAGTAAAAAAGATAATTTAGGGGACACACATATCATTCCTTATATCGTCCTTGGAGTTGTAGTGTCATAGGCCTCCATTGCCTATAACTGGCGTCGTCCCTATCCTCGGCTCCTCGAGCCATGAGTGGACCACCTAGTGGTGGTGGAGGTAAATGTTCAAACCTTCTACCACATCTTGATTCCCTGTTGGTCACTTTGAAAATCCCACCACCCTACAGACGACCCTGATCTTGGATTTTTCTTTGCATTAGAAGTCCTTCGTCTACCTCATAATCAGTTGTATGAAGGGTCAGACAATCCCAAGAAAGATCTCCCTGACCATCTCAAGAGGAACAACAACATTCTATTGGATAATTTTATCCACCCTAGGATCCCTACACCACTGAACCTATGTCCTGGGATCACCTTCTGAATATTTTTACCTGCGTGGATCCATGTGACTATCGTCAGCTACGTACTACTGAGGTCTCAGTTACTACTTTCCCACTACTAGCTCCCACTGCCAGTGTCTTCTCTTCCAAAAAACATTCGACCTGCAAGGCTCATACAATCACTCTAGAGTATGAGTAAATTTTAAGAGATACCATTGACACCCCGATAACCTGGTGCACGCCCTGAAGTACTAGTCTCATTATATATCTAAGGAGTAATGTGAGATGCCATTTAATCTTGTTGAGTACTTTACATGGTCATACATCCCAGTTTAGATGTAGAATCTCTTATATGCCTACTGATCACAATGTGGCCAGATAGAACTATACTCTAAAGGGATTCCTCATGTCTATCAAGGAGAGATATGTCTTGTCATGTGACTGAGTCACCAAGCTCCACCATCCACCCAACAATCCCAAGATAAGAGTCACTACAAGGACTTCCATCTTATCGAAAATCATCCTCACAAGGAAGAAAACGCATGTGATGGACTCTAGCCACTCTTCATCCACCTAGGCATCTCATACACCATAAAATCTTGGAGGTCACTACCTCTAAAATGTGGGCTATGCACTCATCAATTGTTCTTCTAAAGGTGTTAGTGCTGGTTCTAAATTATTCTCAATTGGTGGTGTATTAGTTGTAAACCACTTGGAGGTGATATCATTATTATAATTCCCAATACCAATTCCTCGTCACATGGAATAACCTCCCAATGATCACATGGTGGAATCGTGGATGGCTATTTATGTGGAGGCATCCTAAAATAAAATAAGATGTACCATACATAAAATAGTATATCTAGGTAGCTGACTCAAGAAGGACATGTAAACCAAGACCCATTATTATATGACTCATGTTCTATTGTTTTCATTGGAATTGTTGTTCTCATGTACTGCATCGAAAAGTAGGTGATCAGTGTCCTCATGTTTGGATACATTGGCCACTTCACCAACATTCGGGTCCCTGACCTGAATTTCGAACATGAAGCACTTAACACTGTTACCCCAAACCAATATCACTAAATCCATGTCTTAATTTCGAACCTGCTTCTTGGATGAAACTCTGTCACGACACGTCCCAGAGGGGCCCATTCTATAAATACCCCAATCTCACATCCAATAGGCTAGTGGCAAGTGATTAGTGTGCAGTAGTAATATCCCACAAATTGGAGGCATTTTTCTAAATTAATTTCACATGGGAACACATCCCCAAGACCATACAATGATAAAATGTATACAACTGAATGAATTCAAGCATAAATATAAGATCCCGATAGAGAGTTTGATAATAAACTACTAAAAGGGAAAATGTGACAAAATAAAAGTCCAACAAAAATTTGTAAAGAGTATGACCTGGTATAAGGGTGAGGACTAAGTGAAATTCATGTTCCTAGAAAACACCTCATTCTGAAAACTCCAGCTATGATCCAGTCAAACATTTTCCTCCTAGGACACCATCAAAAGGTTTTTCATCTACGTAAGACACAACACATGTAAGAAGAACCTGTGTAGGCTTGAGTATATAAATTCTTAATAGGACTCCCCAAAAACACTAAACAAGAATTACCAAGTATATTCATCTCAATATAAGATATAAAAATAAATGTATAATAGAAAAACACAATTATACTCAGAAAATACACCACACCAGTAGGAGGTCATAACCAACTACTAGACATAGAATTATGTCTGATGCAACATTCAATATAGGAGGACTCGCTCCTTGAGCCATGATACCATCATAGAAACTCGCAAAAGAGGTCTGGTTCATTGGGGCCTGCCTGAGGAAGCTTGTTGGTCTAAGGGGCTCGTGATACATACACAGGCTGTCACCCCCAGAACCGCTGGGTGACACCATGATCCTTGTCTGGATCAACCTACTATAGGGGATCAAACATCAATGAATCTATAAAACATATTATATAGCCTATTAGATGGAAGATCAAAAAAACGCTTAGTGAGGGTATGCTAATTATACAAACCCCATATAAGGAAAAAAAAGATAAGGTATCACAGTATTGTCTTTTAGAGGTACACCAGAACTCTATCTAATACACAAACTCTAGAGGGGATCACAATACAGTGACGTGGATGTCATGTTTTAATGTTTTTTTATTCATAAAATATAATTTATCATCAATATATATATATATAACTATTATGAATGGAATCACCATTTTATTATTTATGGAAATGAAATTAAAATGGTACTTTTGTAATGGATCCATTATATATCATTATTGATAACATGGTCTTTTTTTGAATGATTCACATAATATTTTGTTTTTAATTACAATGATTAATTGTGTGGGATATAGTTAAAACAGTATCCTATAAATGTTTCAGTTAACCTAATCAGATAATTTAAGAGCTATATTAAAATTAACATTCTAAGATGAAAGTGTATTTTTATTGGAAATTTAATTTCATTTTTTAATATGTTTTCAAATGAATATTTATTAATAAACTAAAATTTTATTAATATATAACCTAACTAGAGTCGAGATATTTGGTAGAATAAATAATTACCATATTGGGGATTGAAACTCCTCTATGTTTTATTTTTCAATTAATGATGATTAGGATTATTGTTACTTCCAAATTTAAAAAGAGAAAAATTGGCAATTTTTAGAAAACATACGGGACAAGTAGTTTGTGAATGGTTGTGGGAAACTATGTGAGTTAATAATACACCATTTAAATTGTAGAAGATCATGTACCATGTAGTTAGATCATGGTATTTGTAACCATGAAATATAATCCCGAATCTCCCTGTAGTTGAAAAAAAATCATTATTCATGTGTCAATCTATTGACACCCATTATGAATCATTTATTGAATAATATAGTGATGTTATTTAGTTTATCTTAAGAAAATATGTTATTCAAAATTGTATTTTGATGTTTATTATTGTTTCATTAATAAATATCTTTATAAAAATTATTAGTTTTAGAAATCACTATTGTTATTCTAAAAATTATGAATATTTATATTATTAACTATTTCTTCAAATTGTATTTTACGTCAACTATCACTACTAAAACAAATATTCTATTATGTGGTGGTGTAGATTGTGGTTATAGAAGAAGAGAAATGGAATAATTATTAATGAAAATTGAAATTATATATTTAATATTATTAAAAAATATGATATAAAATATTATAACCATATTTCTATATTTTATTTGATAAAACAACTTGACATCGTGATGGTGATATCCTCCTCATTTTCAATTATTTTTTTCAAGAAGGAACCCACTATATAGAAATTTTATTTTGGTTTCCCCTATATTTCTCTTCTCCTTCTCCATCCTCTTATTCTGCAGACAATCACCTCAAATATAGGGTTCATGGAAAAAGAGGTGTTTTCTTGTCAATAGAAATCCCCCTAATCTCCAGGGGGATTTTAGTCTCCAAGTGTATTTCATCTCACATGTTATATGATTCCAACCTTGGTTGTCAAATACTTCAAGACTTTCCCATATTTTTGTAGAATATTTTATTTATTTCCCTTTCATTAGTTAAACATTTAATTTACTAGTATTATAAAATGAATTATTTTATATAAAGTGATTATATATAATTTTCATATTTTATTTATATTAGTTTTTCAATGTTTATTTATCGTAATAGTATTTTGCTAATGGTATTTAAAAAGATAACCTATATGAAATTTTTATTCTATATTTTGCTGCACATTAGGTGTTTGATAAAATGTGTACCTTTATTTTCATAAAATATTCTTATGGTTTCATTTCTGTTATTATTTATTAAGGGCCACGAAGAATGGATAATTTGTTTTTGGTCATATTTTTATTTTATTAAAGGTTATTATCCTTAATAATGTCGGTTCCCAATATTCTAATATTCAATTTAATGATGAATTTTTTTATCAATCATAATCATTTTTTTATTTAGTTTTTTCTAGTATTTATTAAACATGTATTTTGAGGATTTATAGCGACACATATTCAAATGTAATCATGGATAAAGGTTGGGTTTACTAAATTTAATGTCATCATAATTTACGCCCCCTAATTTTGGATGTTATATTAATAAATTAATTATATCTATAATTTGGTGTTATTGAATAACTCATAGATAGTATTTAAGGGGTGGGTCCCACATAACGTTATTTTTTTAAGGTTTTAGTTTTTTTTCTAAACATCATGCATATATATTTTTGTAGTAACAAGGATTTATAAAAAATTACCAAGCTAGGTTATGGGGAAACACTACATAGATTGTTCCCTTCATGTTACAATTAGACTATGATCAATGTAAATAGTAATGGAAGGACTCTGGAAATACCAGTATGGTATTTTTTGTAATGTAGGATAAGGATATGTCAAGAGTTCTGTCAAGATAAGATTCTAGATGATATTATCATTATGGTAATTTCATTTGGATAAATTATGTCTCAGGGATCTTAGGTTATCCCAATTATAGTTCCATGGGTAATCCCCTATGGTGCAGGTTTGATTATTGTATTATAATATTTCATCAGTTAATCTTTCTTAAAAATATTATACATATTTCAATAATCATTTGTTTTCAATGTTCCCCTTTTAATTTCTATTTTAATATTCAGTCCCATATTACATGATTTGATAAACTCAAAATATAGGGCAACATCTATATGTATATTTCAGAACAGCTTGTATGTTTTTTCAAAGAAAATTTGTTTATAGATTTCTAGATAGGAACCTACTAGTGTTTATACTAGACCTTACATACTCACCATAGTGCATATGTAGCATTATTTTTTTGATATTTTCTAGAGGACTAATCGATGATATCATTCTTAGGTATGGAAAATTTCTCAACTACAAGGCAGTAGAGGTGGTGCTATTATAAGGGTTCATGTATTACACATAGCTATTTAGATGTTATGCTTCCTTATATTAACTATAATATCACTCCTTTATTCATTTAAATTTTTATTTGAGGACCATATTATATAATGGATGGAATAATGTTTGTTAAAATTAATATGTACCATTGTATTGAGTTGTTTATTCATTAAACATTATAAGCATAAATGAACCCCTATTTTCCCAAATTATTCATCTCACCCATGTTTTCCAACCATAGGGATTATGAGGATTCTTTTGGCATTATGAAATGACAATTCAAGTACAGTTTCTATGTATTTAGGTTTGTATATTATACAGAATACTGATTTCATAATAAAATATTTATCATAAATATATATTTTTCAATAATATCTCAATGTATCCATATGAAACCAATTAATATATATATATAATTAATCTACATATAACATTTTGAATATTTTAAAAAATGGATTTATAAAATGCATTTTTACTAAATTCCTGAGTCATTTATAACTATATTTCACAAACTAATAATTCTATTACTTATTTTAGTTATATATTTATATTAATATCATTGATTTTATATTAAATGCTTTGACTGTAATATAATATCAACATGGAATTTATGAAAATAATGTAATAATTGTTATATGTGTTTTAATACCACATTTTATTTCATGTTTATTATATAATAAAATAAAACCATTCATTAAATGGTTATATAAAAAATTATTGAATGGGATAAGTTTTTTTGAGTTATTTATAATTCCTTTTTTATTCACTCGATTGTTGTATATCATAAAAAATAATACACTATTATTTGTTCATGTTTTTATATACTAAAAAAAATATTTTAAAGGTCATGAAACATATTTATCAGTGAAATAATATTATATAAAGGACTCTTCATTTTCATTTTAAAATAATTTTCTCATATTTAAATGATTATTATCATTAAATGGATATCAAATATTTATATGGACTTAGTTATAAAAATAATGTGTTCATTGGATGTACAATATAGCATATTTTTTTAATGTTTATCAAATTAAGAATAAGTTCACAAATGTTTATTTAAAAGATAATTTTCACATAAATAAATGAATAATTTCAAAAGTTTTATTAAATATTTTTAACCTGGATTTAAAAATTATATGAAGAGTTAAATTTTGTTCTTTTTGTGAAAAATCTGTAAGACGGAGTAAAAATTAGTTGGATTCCATAATATAAGTTAAACATGACATTATATATATTTATTCGTAATGATATTCAACCAGTGAATTTATCATGGACAAATATGGGTACAAATAATTATATTTAAGAGTTAGAAAAGATTATAAGGTAGTTATGGGTGTAATTTATCACTTAGGATATGTAAATAAGAAAGAGTCAATATTTAATTCCATGGGATACCACTAACTACAAAAATAAATACCCACCCCATCATCTCATTTTATCACATATGTATTTATAAACCTCTTTTAGTATTTTTTTTCTCAAGGATTCTCTTTATTTTATTTCACTTCGACAATTAAGAGTTTTATTTGGTGTATCGAATGATTACAAGCCATGAAGTTCATGTAAGGTTATGGTCTATATTCATATTTGTTAGTTTTAAAATTTTAATTCCATTATTATAATATATTTTAATCATTTATATCAAATGATATTATATTTTCAATTCTATTATATTATCATCCCATATATATACATATATATTAATTAAGGGATATTATTAATTTACTCTAAATATGTATCTTTTAATTTTTTACTAAACAAATGTAGGGGTTCTTAAACATTTCTTTTTTCAGTCCCAATTGTAATTGTTTTATATAATTCTGAATGAATCTACCTTTTCATTTATTAAAAACATTTATTTAGAGAATAAATTCATTTATTATATATATTTTTTATAATATATATTCTATATAATATATTTAATAACCTTTCCTAGCCTATTACCATGTGGGTGTAAGGGTTCTATTTCCCACATTTTTCATGTCATATTATATTGCATTTCTATTCTACCATCCTAAAATCAATGTTCATGTGATTTTATACTTCTAACAATATAATTTTATCATAATATAAATAATAATTCTTTTAATTGTTATTAATTGTCTCTCAATATTCCACTTTCATAAATCATTATTATGCCAATGTAAAGGGTTCATATTCCTCACCCTTCATTTTCTAATATTGATTTAAAAAAATATTCTATAATTTACCATTTTATATGACACTATAATTATAATATATTATATTATCCTCCAATTGATGTATTTTTTAGGATTATTTATTCCTTATATCTCAATATTATTTTACCTCATGCTATTACCATGCTGAAGATAAGAATTCATAATACGTTTTTTTCATTCTAAATGAAATGTTTTTTTAAACTCTTCGAAAATATTTTATTATCTTCCTTTATTATTATTATATGTTATAATCATAATCATGTTCTTATGTTAATGATGTATAAACTATACAATCTTATAATACCATCATTGAATGATATACCATGTTAAAGTATATTATTCCTATTCATTTCTCTTTAATTTCATTATTTATTATTATGTTTTTAAAAAATTTAATAAATCATCTAAAATGATTATAAAATATTATATATAACATATTAGAATCCACTGAAATATTCCTTCTCATTTATGATAAAAAATAAATATACCAAAAAATTCCAATGAACCCGACTCTTTTGGTTAGATTCTTACACATTTTTAATACTATAGAACTAAAATATATTAAATAGATTGTTCCAAAAATAACACTTTATAGAATTTTTTAAGATGTGAGGGAATCACGCATACTCTATTTCATTCAATAGAAACATCAAATATCTTGTGTGGTTTATATTATTGATATAATATAATCATGTACATTTATTTTTTTTATAAGGATATAGATAAATTTTACATTGAAAATACACTAATACAACACATTGAAAAAATTGATTTAGAGGTTACCTTTTTTAAATGACATGATCTATGAGTAATTTATACTTCTATATTCTAATTGATATATATTAACCATGAATAAAATATAACTCATTGATTATGTAATTATAATATAAAAACTCATGTATCATACTTATGGTTTAACATTAAATTTTGATATACATTATGAATATTTTATGTTTATACTATCATGAATGTATGTTTAAAATTATGCATTGTACATAGGACATGTTATAAAATGGATGATCTAGGTTAAATAGACAACAAACACTACAAGAAATGTTTTATCTCAAGGATACTATATATATGTAATGATTATGATACAATGATATGATTGGGTAGTGTCTCAATCGATTTCCTTAAAATGCCATGAATTTTGAGGGTAGTCCTGTTGTTCATGTTTTTTGAACTCATGTCTACAATGTCCATTTTTATATGAATCACTTATGTATTTGAATTTCAATATATATCATTATATTTATCATGTATTATGATTAATTTACTCCATGTGTGGTTTTATTACTCAATATCTTAACTTTTATATTATTAGCCCTACTAAGAATCTTATAAAAATATTTTCTTATTTTTCTAAAATACAATGTATTGTATGTATGTTTAAGAGGATCAAAAAGTTATATAATAATGTATACATCCATGATATGGTTATATAAATTTTTATTAGTTAATATTCATGTATTTTTTCTTAGTTATCAATGACACTAATTCTATATATTCTTAGTTGTTCTTATATAAAAAGTTTAATTAACATAATGTATATTGTAATCCTTTTAGTATAATATTTCATATTCCATGCCTAAGGATATTCCAGATTATGATCCTATGATATTATATTCTTTATTGATGGTATCTAATAACTCTTCTTTTAAATTATAGACTAGAAACTACCATAGAACCCATTTTGGTTATTATGATGGAGATATTCATTAATTATATTAATATATCCTTTGAAGAAAAACTTAATAAGTAATTTATTGGATTTCTTGGCTATATTAGAAAAGTCATTAACAATTGAAAATATATTATTGATTGGGATAACATTTGTTTAGAGAATTTAATGAAATAAAATATCATAATTAGGATTTTATGTATTTTATTAAATATTAATGCACCCCAATCAATTAAACATAATAATAAAAATAACCAGTGGGCTTACACTTATTAATTTATAATATATGAATGTTTGAACACGGAAAATTAACAATTGAAGAATCTAAAACATTTTTTATTACCTTATCATTTTTAATTTTTTTTAAATAATAATTGAATATTTTTTGTGAATATTTTATACACTAAAAATAAATGAGAACATTAGTGTAATTTATATGGGATAACATTAATGTGAAAATTACTAGAACAACATTTTCATGAGATGGTATTGCTAGAAGTTTCAAAATTAATGTATCTATAGAGAAAAATATAATCTTCTTTTTTGGTAGAGGGAAACATGTTCTTTATTTTATAGTGGAACATTAATTCCATAAAAATTCATGCCACTATGTTTTTCCATTACACTTATATTTCATATAATATTAAAGAAATTTTGTGGGTTCAATTTTTTCATGGTTATGAATTATAATAACATAATACATGATATACATATACTCCATTGTTTTTGGGTGAAAGGGAAGATCTAAATCAGTAATGGTGTGATATACATATCTATGAAACCATATATTGAGGGATGAATCATGCTAAACACTAATAGTATATTTAAGGGGAACCTAGGATAAACTAGGGTTATAGAGGAATCTAATTATATTTTTATCAAGTACTTAATTAACAATTATTTCAAGATAGTGGTGATTTATGATAAAATATATTTATTTATTGGTGATTTTCTACTTTTCAAGAAAATGTGGCTGGATAACGTTGGATTGAGATAGATTTTTTCCTCTGGATCAATTATAGAAGATATAGGATCCCACCAACATTGTGATTACTTTTCATGGATCACCTGAACCACAATATAGAAGGGATATTACATGACCTTAGGGGTGTCTACCCTTTTTCTATAGGCTTCCTACATGTGGAAAGAAACTAAAATATCAAAAGAGATTATTCCTTAAAGGTTAAATCACCATTTTTCATGTCCAGTATACCGAAAATTTAGCAAGTCCTTTCCATATAACATACAACCTAATAACATGTGAAAAAATAAACAGTCAGATAATAAGGCCCCCAGAACTGAAAATAAAAAGTAGTAAAACTTTCCACATGATAAATTAATCATAATAGGTTTTCAATAGTGTAATAACCTGAATTTAATAAATGTAATTCCCTTATTGAATGAGTAAATGTATTATTAAGTAATGTAGTTATAAAAACACATGCACTGATTTGGTTATATTGCACCATTATATCCATCTAGATTTAAATGTATATGAAACAACATTATCCTTGGTAGTATATCTGTTATGCATTTTTTTGACAGTGGTGTTTTGATCAATGACCAAAACAGAACATTTGTTAAAAGGATATATTACATGAGTCTGAAAGATGATATTTTTTACAACCCCTATCATAAAGAGAAAATATATCAAAAGGGAGTTCTTGTAACCATGTAATTTCATGGCCGACTCCCATATTAGTGAGGCCATCCATGACCTAGTTCACTTCACAAAAGTTATCAGTCACAATATAGCTGGTATCCATAAGTGAATGTTGACAGTCTATACAACATGAAGTAATCAGCCATGCTATGTGAACTACACTATTCCAATGAGCTTTCACAATAGTTGTCAAATCTCTTTTGATATAGAGATTGTTCTAGCCAAGCTTCTTCGCAAAATAGATAGCATGAATCACTCGCATAATTTTGGATTCTAGATATTAGGTGACAACATAGCTTCTATAGAAGCACCCCAATGTCTTCCTAGAGTGGTTTCTATAGATAAAACCACAAACTGAGGGTCCCGAGTTACCTTTATATGCACCATCAACACTAAATTTAATACAACATATGGACGGAGCATGCCAAAAAACATCAAAAGTGCACCTAGGCCAAGGAGAAATACCCTTCACCCCAAGCCGCTACAGAATCCAAAAGTTGAAAATTGTGTTACTTCAAAGAGCCTTCTAAATCGAGGCGACTTCTTGAAAGGAAATGAGAGTTCTCATATTTCAAGTATTAAAACAAAATGAATTGTTTTTAGGAATAATAGAATTTCTATCAGATAATGAAAGAGATGTCCTAGTCGAGTAGGATTATAATGTATGAAGCCTATTTATCAAAGATTCATAGGGATATAGAATCAGTGGTATTTTCCTTTAACTAAGACCCTGATGATTCTCAACAATTAAAGAATGAGAAAAAAATTAATGTGAGATGTTCAATATTATTGAGATCACAACCCAAACCATAGTCATAAAACCTCACTAATAAATCCCACTATTACACAATTACTCATAGGGAATTCACTATTGTAACAACGAGAATTTTATCTATACTCTAATAGTATGAATTTTAATATTTTATATATATTAAGATTATATTTATCTTTTATTCTTACTTTATAATGATGAAAAAATATATTTGATAAAAATAATATTTTTATATATTGGAACATAAATTTTATTTTTGGAAAATATATAGATTCAATAAAAGCACTATTTTTGATGAATTCTATAATTTTTGGAGTAAATGGTATTTTAATAAAAAATTATTAATAAATAATATTTACAAAATATAAATTATAATATAATTTTTATTAAGTCTAATATAATTTTTATATAGGTCAGAATACTATAATTGATTAAAAAACCCTATATTTTTTAATAAATTGGGATTCATATTTACAAGTGTAAATTCTCATATTTAGAGACTTATTTTGATAAAAGAAATATTGTTTTTGAAATCGTCAAGTCAAAATAATCAAATAGTGAATTATTCCTAATTTTATGTGATAGCCATATTTTTTGGTAAAAATAGATACTGTATAATTATACAACATTTATATTGACATGATAAAACTGAAAAATTAATGTACCAAGTAGTATAAAGAGTATAAAGAACCAAAATTACCTTCCCATATTATAATAATTTTTTTGTTATTCTATTAATATTATAAACACTAAATTAATCCTCCAAAACCTATATTATTTTTCAAGGGTTTAAAACTATTTCATTATGAACGTAACTAACATAGACATACCAAGGGGTATTATTTTAATAATTTCGTTTTTTTACTTATAAAATAAGGAATTACACTCCTCTTTAAAAAACATAGGAAAAACAACTGAATGATTTTTGGATTGGATTAAATTGTTGTAATGAGTCCAAAACCTATGTATATAAATTAATAACGAATTCTTCTCCATTTTCCTATAATACAAATAAAAAAATCTCATTCCTATTCACTGAAATCCATTTGAGAATTAATTTACACTACAGTTTATATTCTAGAGTCCTACCAAGGTGTCCCAAATTTCTTAAAAATATCCTACCAATCTTTTTGAATCACCCTCTCAAGATAAGGGGTCCTCTCCTTCACCTCTTTATTCATGAAAATTCTTTGTATTATACCTTTTGATATCCAATTGTTCATAATTTAATATTCTTTTTTATTATCCTTATTACATTCCTTATGATTCCCATTTGAGGAGATACCCCTTTCAATATCGTTAAACCATATCAATAATATTTATGTACCATGTTATACCGAAAAATGTATCGAACAAATTTTTTGTGAAAATCATTTGTTTAGTGAATACCCATACCCATTTCTAATCAATAGTATTCACCTAGATTTAAGTATAATTCATTGAATGGGGACATATGTTTACTTAAATAGAAATCCTTGGTCATAGGATTATAATTCATGAGATGAATCTTTATGTTTTATTATCTATGTGGCGCACTTTTTCATGTACATGATATAAAAGTGATGTGTACACAAAGATAGTACTCCCAATAATTTGGTAATGTTTTTATCTCTCAAGAAACCATATATTGTTCATGGTAGGTTATCCTAATAACATTATGTTATGATTTCGAGGCTGTTAGACATGAATTATGTATATGATTCATGTTTTATTTTGTGGCCACATTCCCATGTTGCCTTTATATTATCATATTATATCATTCCTCATTGTTCGAGATTATGATTCTCATCCATATTATGTTACCTTAATGTTTTTATTGGATCACATGTACTTATTTACCATATTTTTTGATTTTTTCCATTAATGGGATTTATAGCTCACCCTTTTCTCATATAAATCCCTTGGTTATCCAATACTTCTTTAGAATACTCACAGAATATAAGTTCATGTTATGGAGTTTATAAAAAATGTTTTATTTCATTTCCAAGTTTTTATGTTAAGTGCCTAATTTTCCAAAGACACTAGGATTTAGAATTCGAATATTTTATTAAGTTTTTTATTCAATAAATCTTAAATTGACGGTTATTAAAGGTATGTGTTCTCATAGTTAGTATCAGAGGAAAGTGTGGTTATTTTATGGATTATAATTAGAAAAACATATGGAAATCCTTATGTATAACAATGAACATATGAAAAAATTGCTAAATTTTTGTATAGTATATAGAATGTGATTTCCAATAAAATAAATCATTGTTTATATACAACAAGTCAATGTTGGTGGGAATTCTTGGACCAAGGGGTAATCAACAAAAAAAGAAGAAGATTGGGTTATGACTCAATCATCGCCTACTACATGACAACCGACCACTATGGATACATGTTTTGAAACTACTAGTGGGTATGATTTGGAAAATCCACAATATCATTACAAACCATTACTAAAGGAAACAAATCACAAATTACATTCTCTTCTAAAATAAATTGTGGACAAAAAATATTGAAACCTTCAACTTCATTTGTTAAGGAATATATTTCATTAATGATTTATTCCTTTAATATTCATAGATTCACTTTTATGTTCTTAATAGATTCACTTTTATGGTAGATACAGTATGTCACCTTATGATTATTCCAAACTGGATATCACAAGCTATGACTAACAATTAGCACATAGTTCAATCTACAAACATATCAAAGAATAAGAGGACAATGTATCATGGATGTTCTTGTGATGAAGGTGATAAAGTAAATAACATCCAATTTATTCCATGTCAAAAATGTGTAATGGGGTTCTAATGTAAATGTCTCAAAGGACCTAGAATATGTTTTAGGTTTTGAAAAATTGAGCATAAAGTTACCAATTTCCTTATAAAATGATGAGTTTATCTAATAATATGGATTGTGATAAAGTTAAATATAATGTAATATTAATATATCTATGTAGTAAATGTATATATGTTGGGAATTAAATATGAAAATTAGCTATTATAAGGGCTAACAGTAATGGTAAATTCCGAAAATCACCTATACAAAGGGAGTTAGAAAAGTAATTTGATGAGATAGAACACAATGATTGAAGTACATGTGATCTCAATTCGAGACTTTTGTATTTTTTTATTGTATTTCAATACATGAAATATTGACATATCTTGTGATTTTTCCTATGAATATCGAGTCACCACAACAAAAAGTTTGATATCATTGAGGGAAAAAATCTATGATTATTGTATCCCAGGTAAATGATTCTAGGAATGTTCTGGAAAATATTATCATTCTCTCTTTATAAAAATTAAATTTTATCCTTTTTATAGATTGGATTTCATTATATATATTAAACATAAATTTATGATATAAAGAAATAACCCTCAATATCCTGAATCATTATAGGATTATATAAAATTGTAATGTGGAATATGAATCTCTTTCGTTATCATCCTCTTAGCAGTGAATATTCTTGTCCTATATGTAAGAATATCCAGCTCAAATGAATGAGACTAAGGAAAAATCATTCTTACTGACATTCGCATTTTGAGATAACATGTTCCTCAATGAACCTCTTAGCCTTCCTCTTAGGAAATTTCTTGATTACTCAATTGAACATATACCTTGACAATGTTACATTCCTAGGATTTTTATCAACATTAATGAAATATCCATGGATTCTTAAAAAACATCGTGAATAAGAAGATATCCTAAACCAACATTTGTGATGGAAATTAATAGTTCCATAGAATAGTTGGGTTTATTGTTGATTTGAGAGAAACATCTCATGTTTTTCAATCCCACTAACCAAAATAACATGGAATGGTGTAATATTTTTATTGAACTAATTAATGTAAATAGATCTTGAAAAAGTCCGTGAAGAGGTTAATCGCTAAATCTACACGAACATTACCCACTAGTGGGGTAGGTTTTTTATCTACAGTGTTGCATCCAAAATGGAGTGGGTTGTGTACTCATGGGAGATGGAAAAGAAATAGTCTACACCTCCATCCAATTAAAACCCAATGACAAAAACTATCCAACTCATGATCAGTAATTGGCTAAATTGATCTTCACATTAAACAATTGAAAAAATTATCTCTATGATGAGAAGTCTGACATATATAAAGATCATAAAATCCATAATTACATATTTAAACAAAAGGATATTAATATGTTCCAATTAATTGGGTTAGGGATGAATAAGTATTGTGATTTTTCAATCCATTATAATCTTGTGAAGGCAAACAATGTGGAAAATTCTCTAAGATTAATGTACCCCTCTACCCTATCCATTATAAGGATTGGAAGACATCCCATATTCATGGACTTGAAAAGTATAGACATGAGAATTATAAAATTATCTCCATCCATAAATTATCAAATAACTAATCAATCATAGATTCAAGAAAGGATCAAGGAGTCCCAAAATAAAGACGAGGAGCTACTAAAAATGGTGGTGAATATTTCAGAGTTCAACTTTTCTATTTATAGAGATATAATGGTTGAAAAATCGATATTTTTCATTCAAAACTAAAACTAAATAGGGATCTTCTGGATGATTTTCACAAATCATTCTTCTCTACTAGTTAATGATTCACTGTGATATTCATAGATTTGAGGAAAACATATGTTGGGATAGTATGAAGATGTATATTCAAAATATTTTATCTCAATTCTTCGTATACCAACAAGTCAAGGTTGAACGATATATATTTATAATGTTATGATACAACCATTATCCCTAAAATTATTAAAATTGGGAAACATTACCATGGATTTCATTATAGGAATTCCTGGAACATCTAAATACAATAATACCACATGGGATGTCGTTGGCCACTATACAAGTTTAACACGTTTCATTTCTATCAAGTAATATTTATCTCTTAGACAAATCACTAAGATGTACATAACAAATTCGCTAAGATTTCATGGAGTTACACTCTCTATATTATCTGATTATGATCTGAGGTTTTCTTCAAGGTTCCTGAGAACTGTTTATCATACACACGATATAGAGTTGGGTTTTTTTACTTTTTATCACCCTCATATGGATGTCTAATCTAACAGAACCTTTCAAAAAATATAGGATATGATGAGATCATATTCTAGGAAATTCCAAGGATGGTGGTATTAATGCCATCCCCTAGTGGAGTTCTCATGTTACAAAATTTTTCATTCTATCATTCAAAGGTATTTTTATGGGGCTTTATATGGTAAGAGGTGTTGTACTTAGATATACTGGGATACAGTTATAGAGATGAATATTATGGGACTGTATATCAACCAAGAGATGGCATAGAAAGGTTAAAGCATTTGAAATCATTTTAAATATAGTCTAAAATTATGGAAAAACTGTGCAAACAATCATCGATATAATATAATGTTTTAGTACAAAGATAAATTGTTCCTTCATATATCACCATAGAAGAAATTCACAAGGTTTGGGATGAAGGGAAATATTAGTCCAAGATACATTGTCCACTTTGTGATCCTTTATTACATCAGAGTTGTGCATATTGACTATCTTTCCAACCTAACATATCTCAAGTACATTATGTGTTCCAGTTATACCTCTAGAGGATGTACATTCTAGACACCTCACATGTACTAAATCCAAAGGTTTTACCCCTAGTGAATGATTGTTCATTTGAGGAATAGTTGATGATGATATTAGATCACATAGACAATGATATATTACACAAGAAAACTCAGTGGATCAAAAAAATTTGGTAGAACCACAAGATTGTGGAAGAGACTTGGGAAATAGAAGAGGAAATGAAACAAAAGTACCCTCATCAATTTTAATGTATGAAATGAAAATTTATAGGGTGTTATTTCTGAAGGGGGGATATGATGACCTGAACATTCATACAGTGATCGTATGATTAATATATATATATATTTATATATTGTTTTGATAAATCCAAATGGCACTTACAAAGGACGAAATGACCTTTCCTATAGGATCATACCCTATAAAGGCCATTTATCTGATGTTCTAGAGGTGATAACATCAATAGGATTTTACATGACCAAGACAAAGATAATATTAAACAAATAAAGAATAATAAAATCTATTTAGGGGAGAATTTCATGATTATTGAGATCATGACCTAAATCATGTTCACCAAAACACCCCAAGAAAGCCCCACCATTACACACCTTACTATTAGGGTGTTTGTTGGAGTAATAATGTGATATGTACCTAGACCACAAAATTATGAATTTTTATAATTTTTAATGATTAGTTATTATATTTATCTTCTATTATAACTTAATAATAAATAGTTAATGTTTTTTATTATAAATTTATTATGATATAATGAAACAGAAACTGTATTTCTGGGTAATGTATAGTTTTAATCAAGTCACACTTTTTTATGAATCCAATACCTTTTTGAAATAAATTATATTTTAATAAAATAAAACTATTAAATAATATTTATTAAATATTAATGATAATAAAAAATTTATAAAGTTAAATATAATTTTTATGACGGTCAAAAAACAGTTATTGTCAATGAACTTTTATTTTTTAACAAAAGAGGATTTTTTATTTAAACATGTATATTCTCATATTTAGATGTTTATTTTGATTAAATAAATATTAATTTTGAAACCATCACATTACGATTATATAATGGTTATTTTTTCATAATTTTCTTAGATAGTATAATTTATGGGAAAAAACTAAATAAGAATAATTATATGGTATTTATTATGACATAATAAAAGGCCAAATGTCAAATAATAAATAATATAAAGATTATAAAAAAACAAAATTATGTTTCAACATTAAAATAATTTTTTATGTTATTTTATTAATTTTTTAAAAACATAAAGAATCCTAAAAAACCTGTGTAACACTCTAAGGTTTTAAAAATAAATATAGAATGAAATTTTAAAATCTAACCACTAAACACAACTTTTTATCTTATAGGTTTTGAATTTCATGAAGTGGTCATCTAGAGTTGTGTTCAGTAACTCATTTAAAGTATGATAGAACAAACTTGATTTTTGGTGACTAGTAACATACCCTTATGAATAGTAATACGAATAGTAATATAACCCTAATGAATAGTAAATTTTATTATTATTTTATTATCTTATGGCTAGAAGATAATAACATCTTGATAAATTTTTCATTGTGATAAATAAGTAGTTGTAGAATTAGAACTGTTAATTTTTTAATTAAGTATGATTTTATTTAAAAGTTAAATTAATAATATTTAGAAAAATATTTTTCAAAAATGGACTTCATTTTTGAATTCTACATGCCAAAAAATGGTTAGGTTAAATTTTTGGGATTTTTCTGAAATTCAAGAATTTTTTATGAATAGTAAAATACGATAAATGCTAAATACTTGATTTAATGCATCATAGGTGATGCAAGGATGATGTAAGCCAACATGGTTCGAAATCACATGACATTATTACTATTAGGGGTCACATGAAACAATACTATTGGTTGTCTTGAGGGAAATAATAAAATAATGAATTAAATATTCGAAAATTACTCCTCTCTTCCACTATAACCCCCCCCCCCACTGCCTCTTCTCTTCACACCTCTATGAATTAAATATCCTCAAAGTTCTGCCCAATTACCCTTCCCTAGTCACTCCCCACGACCAGGAATATCTTATTCTTTCCAAAATACCCAAACCCCTTCCTTTAAGGGGTTTCTCAAGGAGGTTATTTCAAGAGGTAAAGTACCCTTCTTTTTCATTTGGTTTCATTTCAATTTATCTTATTTTGTTATCCTCTCCTCACCTACTCTGTACAAATGATCATGATAACTCCATTAACATCTATATATTTTTTATATAATTTGAATTGAAGAACCATCCTAAATATTCTTACTCCCTCCATTTTATTTTATAAATGAAATCGACATCCATGAGGTTCCGATTTATAACCTTCGTGGACGACGAAGTTTCGTTCTTCATTTTATTCTTCATTACTGGTCATGAAACCATATTCATGGTTGAACCAGACTATAATATACGTGTTATAACCTAATTAATATTCAAGAACCAGAATATGCACAGATAATTAAGTTATATGACAAAACTAGTACATAATATTCCAAATACCGCCAAATAATTGAAGTTGTGGTCATCTAATGATTCATCGTCATTCCATGTAACCAAATGATATAAATGGACATTAACAATTCTGGATCTTCATAAATAATATTTAATTTCAATTCTATATATTTAAATCCATTCCACTTCATTACATAAAAGCAAGTGAACCAAATATGAAAATAATGGAAACGAACACTCAAGCACGATGAAATTCAATACAATAACTTGTCAATAAAGACATAAATTAAATAACCATAATTATGGTAAAATAAATACATGTATAATATGTTATGAAATAATAGATTAAAAATTATAATTTCATATTCTAGGAGCTTAGGTACAAGATCGGAACATGTTTGGAGTTAATATAAGGGTTTTTCCGCCCAAACTTCCACTTCATTCGGGATACATTCATTGTCTAATTACCTCAATGAAATTATTATGTATTGTTATGTACTTCTCATAAATTATGTTTGATTATTCTATATATGAACACCAACCGGAATCCTTCCCTATTTTCTGGATAGTTACATTTTTTAAAAGAAGCTCTCAAAACTGTTTCCAAAATACGAGCCCCATACAAGGGAATTTCTCAAATTCATATCTATTTTCAAGGGCAATCTATAATCTATTTTTAGAAACCATTATTCTTATAAAAAAACTAGTTTTATTATGAAAATACTTTATTATTTCACTTCAGTTTTTATAAAAATATTTTTCCAAAAGAACTCTTCTTTTCAAAATAAAAGAGTATTTATCTCTAGAATTGCTTAATGATTTTATAAGGGTGTTTTTGGTTAATTCAACACTCTTGTTAATTCCATGGTATTATTGGGTTTAATCATTTATGAAGTCATCTACCATATTTTATTTAATAATTTATGACTAACTCTATTGTGGAAGATCTATCCTAAAACCATTCACCATATTATTCCGAATGGTTAGTTTTTTATGTTTAATGATTGGGGAAAGTTAATAACATTTCATATGATAGATTCAATATGAATGTATATATTATTTATGTTGATCCCCACTCATATGAGGAATTAATGTAGAGACTCAAAGCTTGGCATATATGGACATTACATTACTTTTGTGGAATACTTAATACATAACAAAAACCAACACACAAGGACCGTAATAGTTTAGTGTCTTTGGAAACTTGTAACATAATATTCTAATCATGGTGAAAGATCTTCAACATCTCCCATAAAGATATTCCCCTTTTTTCATACCTTAATCCTTTCTTTATATCCTGGGGAAAATAAAACATAAAAATGGTGAGCTCAAATTCTCAGTAAGGGTAAACATATAGAACATAAAACAACTCATATATATTTGAATGTAAAAACATGAGCATAAAATCTAAACATCAAAATCTTGAGCAATGACTTAAAATATTGCATTACATAAGGAATAGATCATAAAAGAACATTAATAATGATAAAATATCACGGGAATAAAACTTTTAATTGTGGAAAAACATTAATCACATGATATGATTTCCATAGTAGCCAAGGCATAGCTGCCAAGACCATCTTAGTGGACAAAGTCCCTTACTGAACCGGGTTTACTTTACGTTCCAGCCCTATATTACTGAACCAGATTTACTTACCGTTCCATCCATGTCTATCTCATGAGATATAAATCTTTACCCAATGCATTGGAGGGAGATATATGTCCCACCCATCTCATAATGAAATCATTCTTACGTGTTCCACAACATGAACATAAATCATTCATCATTACCCAAAGAATAAAATGGGTTTCATAAACATCATTCCATCATAACATAATCCATATAAAAAAATGGATATCATTTCATCATAAAAAAATTTAAACCATGTAAAACATAGAGACATTATACTTGAAACAAACACATATGAAATAATGCCATCTTATATGAAAAATGGTATTGATAAAACACTTTAAATGAATTCTTGAGGAAAATATCCTTTCTTCTTCAAAATCATTTTATTTTTAAAAAATTCCATGCAATTTTAAAAGAAAATGATTTTGTTGAAAATATTCATGAAATCTTTTAGATTAAGCTTCATGAAAATATGGTTTCATGAAACCGTAAAAATCCTTTCATGCCGTATAAGTTAAAAAAACATTATCCTCGTACTTTTAATGGAAAAGTCAAAAGTACCACGTATGGTAAACAAAAGAAAGATTACATCCATAACACAAAGTAAAAGTCAAAGAAGGGTAAACATGACTTTAAAAATACATGGAAGAATATTAAACACTTTATTAAAAACATTTTATGGACATGGATGAAAAATAAAACCCCAGTAAATACTTACGTATAAATAATCTCAGATTAGAACGAGATTGGAATAATTATCACTTACCTTAGGTCCGATATGCTTCGTACGTATCTGAACCTCTTGTATAATGATTTAAATAATGTCATTGACTTATTAAATAATCATATTCATTGTTATTATATCATATATGGTTCACTTATTACTTTATATTACCCGTTCATTTGTAAATTCCATGTTAAAGCAGTGTTTTGTGTAAAATCGTTTTATTTATCGTACGTGTTTTGACTTGTTGTTATTGACATTATTATTACTTATATCATGATTTAATTACTTCCAGAATTTAAATCATGGTTTATATATCATATATATTCAGTATATATATATATATAATAGATAGATAAATGAAATGAAATATATCGTTCATGGAGACGGTAGGCCATACATACGCATGAATGATGTTTTCCTTTCCTTATTGACATGAATGGAATTAAGTAGATGATATATATATATATATATATATACATTAATAAATTAGATTTATCATGTCATATATTTCATTATTATTCATTACATATACTTTATAATCATTCTTGGGTGGTTAACATGGGGAGTGAATCTCATCACGTCGTGGAGACGGTAATCCGTACGTACGCACAAGCGATGATATCGTTCCCATAATTATTGAATTGGAGTGGAGTGGATGATATAATATCTCAAAATCAGTATGATGTTATAATAACTATATATAGTTATTCTTTACACCATTATACTCATCCATGTATGGTGGTGGTGGAAAAGGAGTTTACACCACGGCGTGGAGACTGTATTCCGTACGTACGCACGCGCGGTGATTTCGTTATCCATAGGATGGATAGAAGGTGAAATGGGGTTGTTTCATATTTATAATAAAATATCAGAATATTTGTGATTCTTATGTTATTACTTTATAATTAAACAACTAAAGATGAATAAGTTGAAGAAGAAAGAAACATGAAATAATCCGTAGAAGAGATTACCTCTTCTTCGACGCACCTCTTTTAAGATTCCTCTTAAGGCACTAGAGTTGGTCTTTTGAGGAGACCAGAACCTATATAATGTATATAGTAATGTTGGTAAGGGAAATGGGTAGGGTTTTTCCGAGCTTGAAGGCTCAATATTGTGTAATGAGAAGAGGGAGGAGGTGCCCTTTTATAAGGGAGGAGAGGGGCACCATAAGAAAAAACTTAAAATATTATTTTATATTAAAGTCATATTCGGTTTATAATAGATACAAATTCATTTATTTAGAATCCAAAGTGGGGATGGGTCTAAATAATCTCAAAAAATAGGTTTTAGACAAGTTTAGGTTACTATTTTAACCTTATCATTTATATTTAACTCTAAGTTAAATAATTTAACTTTTACCGTCTCTTCTTGTTTTATTACACTATATGGTTAATAAAGTTACTATTACAAGCCAAACGAACCCCAAGTGGTTCATTATTAATATATATAAACTTATATAAGTAATGTTTCCTAACCTTATATATTTAGGAATAGAATAACAATTAATAATATAATATTTGTTTTAAAAACTATTTTATGTAAATTTTGACACTCTTTGGTAATTGATTTTTGTAAAAATCATAACATCATGATTAGTCCTAAAAAAGGTAATTAAATCAATAATAACATGTCATATTAACCTATAAAATTAGTTTAATTCATTAAAAGTCCCAAATTACATTTATTTTGGTATTTATAATATCATTTATGTTAATATTTTATTAATAAGGAAATTATTGCATCATCATTGTGTCATAAATAAATTAAATTATTTAATTTATAAAAATTATAAATAAATTACCATTATGTAGTAAATATCTTTATCTTTCTAATTAATATTTATAGTCTAATTTATATTATGTATATCCCTATATTAAAAATGTTTTAGTTATTAAACTTTGATTTTAATTCTTTTAACTCTTCTTTAAACAAAATAATAATAAATGTCCTAATATAATCCAAGTGGACTTAAATGGTCATATTTTAATCCTAAGGTTGTTTTTGGTCGAATTAAACTTATCCAATAGAATTATGACATGTGTTAGGGTAATAATAAAATCATTTTTATCCTTAATTACCCTATTTACTTTTAACCTTGGTAAATAAAAGTAAAAAAATTACTATTCACCAAAAAAATGTTTTTATCTTATTGAACCACATATTACTCCTTGATATTAACCATGTCTCTTGGATTTTCGAAATTACACTCACAAAAGTGGTAAAATTATGTTTTATGTAAATTTTCAAATTCTCTTAGGAGATGAGTAAAAGACGGTTAAAACTTCAATAAAATATTTATATATCTAAAATTATTATAAAATGACTCCAATGAATTAAATTAAACTTTTATAAGTATTATGTATCAATTTTTACCTAAAATAAATTTAAATAAAATATATAATTATTTAAATAAAATGTCGGTTTTTAAATAGTAACCCAGTGTTTTCATTATTCATCAAAAATTGAATGTTTTTAGAAAAATACGAAAAATTCACTCTACGCTAATTTTGATATTCCGAATCCAAAAATGAAGTCCATTTTGAAAGATTAAATTTTTAAAATTTTAAAAAGTGGGTATTACTATTCATAACGGCTAGTTCATAACAATATATCTCGTTTAGTGAAACTCGGTATTGCGTACTACACACGCTATCGAAGAAGGTCTTGATTGCGTGTAATGCAAGCCAAGTCAGGGCTGCGTGTATTGAAATCTCTGTTTGGTGTTGCGTATAACATAATCAAAACTTATTTCATTTATATATTAAACAAAATCTGTACTTAATGTTTCGTAGAATAATTTCCACAAAACAAACTTGAAATTTTGTGTAACACAAGCCAAGAATAGTGTTGTGTATACTGAAAGCTAATACGATGTTGCGTATAGTACAAGATAATCTTGGTGAAGCGTACAAAAAAATACATCAAAGAAATTAAAAAGAATAATTCTCATAAAATCCCGGCGTGTTACATTCTACCCCCCCCCCCCATAAAATGAATTTCACCCTCAAAATTCGTCGGGGTTATAAATAATTTACTACTTTGAAAGTTTAGTTTGTAAAAACCCATATTGTAAAAGGAATACTAAAACATAATTTTAAAAAGTGAAGTATGAAACATAATAGTTACCCAAATTAACTCATCACTAGGTTTCCACATAGGAGAACATAGGTGGAAATATGGATATGAAGAGAAATATAACCGTCATGTTCTGATGGAGAGTGGTACAGAACATGGATATGAAAAAAAATCCAATAGAAACAATGCAATAAATTTTTGATAATCTAAGGTACCATCTGATTCATCAGATATTAGATCACTAGGAGAACATTTTGGGTTTTCAATATCATTTCTCTAAAGTTGAATAATTAAAAGAAATGCTTACATGATTTTGGTACAATCTCACCATTGTTCATGCCTTGACCAATTTCCACTTCATCTCTTAAAGAAATGAAGTTAAATTTTTCATTCGTGAACCATTAGGATATCATGTGATAGAACGGTGGGTCATTCTATCTATCTCAAATAAAAGGTTAGAAAAATTTATTAAATATACATAGGTCCATATATGGTGAGATTAATCGTATATGGTTCCTAAAATGGGCTTATACTTCATATTTCATGCCTCTTAATAAAATAAAACTAGTTTCTACTAACCAGGGACTTCCTATAGGCCAGTGGTAGGTGATAAATTCTTGTCACACTTCGGTTGTGGGTTCGATTCCCACAGCCTTGTCTGACGCGACAGGTTGTCTCTCATCCTGCAGGTTGTCACTTTTTCTAAAACAATACTATCATAACATTTTAGAAATAAAAACAAAAAGTTATAGCCTTAAGAAATACTATATGATGTCTATTCCAACCTTTAGGCCTATCAAAAATACTTCCGTCTGATTACTATAAATGTCATCTACCGAGCATGTGAATTCCTTCATTTGTCCCCAATATATCATAAGATATATCTTTTTGATGGTCACATTCCAAACATGTGAATACCTTAATCATGTATTCTCTTGAAAAATGAATACCCATTAAACCTTAGTGAAAACATGAATGCTGTCAAAAGTTAACTCTTTCCACATACCAAAATCCCAAAATTTCTATATACTCAGATCATGATATAACTTTGTGCTTATATCAGTCATGAGCTCATTTTATTTTCTCTTTTTCCCTTTATTATGCACATATCATCTTCTTTCCAAAAATATTTCAATCACTTTTCATGGATACCGGTACCATATAATTATTGAAAACCAAAACATAGATATTCCAAAATTCCACAATACCATAAATGAGATTCCATGATCCTATTTTGAAATCCCATTACATAAACACTTAATCATTCCACAACATCATTTTCATACTCAACGTTACAAATAGTGATTGCATGTGACTTCCCTTTATCCTTTGCCTTAAGAGGATGCTCATGTTGATCATCATTAACCCTTGGATTAGGGAATTGATTAGCATAATTCCACATTTCTGTGCACTTGAAGCATTGAAGTGTTGGTGGTGTGTTCTCTACAGTCTTTTCTTTATTCACATCATTAGAAACCCTTTTTAAATTACTTCGACAATCAGCTGCTCGATGACCTTATTTTCCACACTTAAAACATTTATTAGTCCCTTTAAGACAATCTCCACCATTCTTCCTTCCACACTTCGAGCATAAAGAAACATTCATCTTCTTTTCACCATTATTCTGAGATTTCTCCTTGAACTCCATCTTTCGTTTCTTTTCAAAAACCATGAGATGGATATGTAAAACCAACATCCATTTCAACCTTGATAGCACAACACACAATTTCTTCATATCTAATGAAGTCTCTTATAGATAATTCCCTTCGAAGACATGGTTTTAAGCCACTGAAGAATCGATCAACTTTACTTTAAGGTTGGATGATAAATCCAGATGCATACCTTGCAAGCCTTGTAAAATTCACTTCGTATATACCAACAGATTCGTCATCCTTTTGCTTAAGCTCAAAGAAATCCTTTTCTATATTTGTTCGAAGAATACGAGGGAAGTACTTATTGAAAAATTTGTTCTTGAACTCATCCCATTCCATGGATTCAATTTCATCTCGGGGACTCGTATTCTTAATTAGAGTCCACCATTGATCTACTTCACATTCTAAATGGTAAACAGCCAGAATGAATTTTTCATGTTCCGAACAGTGAAGTATGGAATATATCTTTTCAATGGTACAGATCCATTGTTCAACAACAAGTGGATCAGAAGACCCATTGAAAGAAGGGGGACGTTGCCTCAAGAAGGACTCAATAGAATATTATTCCCTTCTCTGATCATTTAGAAGTCTAGAATGATTCATAGCTTTTGTAAGTATAGCAATAAGATTCTATACTCCATCTCCTACAAAATTTGTTTGTTCAGGAGGACTATCATTGCATTGTCCATTACATTGATCAACATGGTTCCTTCGGGTTCCAACCATCGTCTGAAACCCAAAAATAATAGTGTGAGGAAAAAATCATGATAGGAAAAACAACATAATAATGGGAGAGTACCTTAAATATATAACATATTATGTTTAATTCTATGATCGTTACCATAATTCTAGGACTATTACCTATATGTATACTTACCCTTAGCGGCATCCCTATACATACCTTAGAAATATCTCTAGGGATCTCACTAAAGTTTTCGCATCCTAGTTTTCAAAGGTTAACTATACCTTTCCTCTGATACCAACTGTAGAGACCCAAAGCTTGGAGTACATGGACATTACATTACTTTTTCGGAATACTTAATACATAACAAAAAACAACACACAAGGACCGTAATAGTTTAGTTTGATTGGAAAATCGGAACATAATCTTCTAATCCTGTTGAAAGATCTTCAACATCTCCCATAAAGATCTTCCCCTTTTGTTTTCTTAACGAAAACCTTTCTTTATATCATGGGGAAAAGAAAACATAAAAAGGGTGAGCTCAAATTCTCAGTAAGGTTAAACATAGAGAACATAAAACAATCCATAAACATTTGAATGTAAAAACACGAGCATAAAATCTAAACATCAAAATCTTGAGCAATGACATAAAACATTGCAGTACATAAGGCATAGATCATAAAAGAACATTACTCATGATAAAATATAATGGGAATAATACTTGTAATTGTGGAAAAACATTAAGCACATGATATTATTTCTATAGTTTCCAAGGCATTGCTTCCAAGACCATCTTAGTGGACAAAGCCCCTTACTGAATTGGGTTTACCTGTCGTTCCAGCCCTGTAGTACTGAACTGGATTTACTTGCTGTTCCAGCCATGTCTATCCCATGAGATATAAATCTTTACCCAATGAATTGGAGGGATATATAGGTCCCACCCATCTCATAATTAAATCATTCTTACATGTTCCACAACATGAACATAAATCATTCATCATTACCCAAAGAATAAAATGGGTTGCATAAACATCATTCCATCATAACATAATCCATATAAGAAATGGGTATCATTTCATCATAAGAAAAGTGAATCCATGTAAATCATAGAGACATTATACTTGAAACATGCACATAGGAAGTAATTCCATCTTATATGGAAAATGGTTTGGATAAAACACTTGAAATGAATTCTTGAGGAAAATATCCTTTCTTCTTAAAAATAATTTTCTTTTTACAAAATGCCATGAAATTTTAAAAGAAAATGATTTTGTTGAAAATAGTCATGAAATCTTGTAGAGTAAGATTTATGAAAATAAGGTGTTATGAAACCATAAAAATCCCTTCATGCCGTATTTGTTAAAAAAACATTCTCCTCGTACTTTTAACAGAAAAGTCAAAAAGTACCACGTATGGAAAACAAAAGAAAGATTCCATCAATAACACAATGTAAAAGTCAAATAAGGGTAAACATGAATTTAAACATACATTTAATAATATTAAACACTTTATGAAAAACATTTTATGGACATGGATGAAAAATAGAACCCCAGTAAATACTTACGTATAAACAATCCCGGATAAGAACGAGATTGAAATAATTATCCCTTAACTTAGGTCTGATATGCTTTGTACGTATCCTAAAATCCTGTATAATTATTTAAATAATGTTATTTACTTATTACAGAATCATATTCATTGTTATGATATCATATATGGTTCACTTATGACTTTATATTAACTGTTCTTTTGTAAATTCCATGTTAAAGCAGCGTTTTGGGTAAAATCGTTTTATTTATCGTACGTGTTTGGACTTTTTGTTCATGATATTATTATTACTTATATCATGATTTAATTCACTCCATAACGTAAATCATGATTTATATATCATATATATTCAGTGTATATATATATATATATAATATAGATAAATGAAATGAAATACACAGTTCATGGAGACGGTAGGCCGTACGTACGCATGAACGTTGTTTTCCTTTCCTTATTGACTTGAATGGAATTAAGTAGATGATATATATATATATATATACATAAATACAGTATCTTTATCATTTCATATATTTCATTATTATTCTTTATATATACTTTATAATCATTCTTGAGTGGTTAACATGTAGAAAGAATCTCATCACGTCGTGGAGACGATAATCCGTACGTACGCACGAGTGATGATATCATTCCCATAATTATTTAATTGAATTGAAGTGGATGATATAATATCTCAGAATCTGTATGATGTTATAATAACTATATATAGTTATTCTTTACACCATTATACCCATCCATTTAAGGTGGTGGTGGAAAACAGATTACACCATGACGTGGAGACGGTATTCCATGCGTACACACGCGCGGTGATTTCGTTTTCCGCAGGATGGATAGAAAGTGAAATGGGGTTGTTTCATATTTATAATAAAATATCGGTATATTAGTGATACTAATGTTATTACATTATAATGATACAGATAAAGAAGAATAAGTTGAAGAAGAAAGAAACTTGAAAGAATCGGTAGAAGAGATTATCTCTTCTTTGACGCACCTCTTTTAAGATTCCTCTTAAGGCACTAGAGTTGGTCTTTTGAGGAGACCATAACCTCTATAATGTTTATAGGTAAAATGGGAAGGGAAATGGGCAGGGTTTTTTCGAGCATGAAGGCTCAAAATTGTGTAATGAGAAGAGGGAAGAGGTTCCCTTTTATAAGGGAGGAGAGGGGCACCTAAAGAAAAACTTAAAATATTATTTTATAATAAAGTCATATTCAGTTTATAATAGCTCCAAATTTATTTATTTAGAAGATAATGTGGGGAGGGTTCAAAATAATCTCAATAAATAGGTTTTAGACAAGTTTCGGTTACTATTTTAACCTTATCATTTAGATTTAACTCTAAGTTAAATAATTTAACTTTTACTGTGTGTTCTTGTTTTATTACACTATATGGTTAATAAGCATACTATAACAAGCCAAACTAACCCCAATTGGTTCATTATTAATATATATAGTCTTATTTAAGTAATTTTTTCGAACCTTAGATTTTTAAGAATAGAATAAAAATTAATAATATAATATTTATTTTAAAAACTATTTTACGTCAATTTTGACACTATTTGGTAATTGATTTTTGTAAAAATTATAACAGCATGATTATTTCAAAAACAGTTAATTAAATAAATAATAACATGTCATATTAACCTATTAAATTATTTTAATTTATAAAAAGTCTCAAATTACATTTATTTGGGTATTTATAATATCAATTATGTTAATATTCCATTAATAAGGTAATTACTGCATCATCATTGTGTCATACATAAATTAAATTATTTAATGTGTAAAAATTATAAATAAAATACCATTATGTATGAAATAATTTTATCTTTCTAATGAATATTATAGTCTAATTTATCTTATGTATAACCCTATATTAAAAAAAATTTAGTTATTAAACTTTGATTTTAACTCTTTTAACTCTTCTTTATATAAAATAATAATAAATGTCCTAATCTAATCCAAGTGGACTAAAATTGTCATCTTTTTATCCTAAGGTTATTTTTGGTCTAATTAAACTTATCCAATAGAATTAGGACATGTGTTAGGGTAATAATAATATCATTTTTACCCTTAATTACCCTATTTACTTTTAACCGTGGTAAATAAAAGTAAAAAGTTACTATTCAACAAAAAATTATGTTTATCTTATTGAACCACATTCTACTTCTTGATATTAACCGTGTCTCTCAGATTTTAGAAATTCCACTCACAGAAGCGGTAAAATTATGTTTTATGTAAATTTTCAAATTCTTTTAGGAGGTGGGTAAAAGACGGTGAAAAGTTCAATAATTTTTTATATATCTAAAATTATTATAAAATGACTCCAATGAATTATATTGAACCTATATAGGTATTATGTATCAATTTTTACATAAAATAAATTTAAATAAAATAAATAATTATTTAAATAAAATAAATAATTATTAAAATAAAAAGTCGGATTTAAAATAGTACCTAGTGTTTTCACTATTCATCAAAAATTGAAAGTTTTTGGAAAAATACCAAAAAAATCACCCTAGGCTAATTTCGGTATTCTGAATCCAAAAATGAAGTCCATTTTGAAAGATAAAATTTATAAAATTTCAAAAATTGGGTATTACTATTCGTAATGGCTAGTTCATAATAATATTATAAGAATATCTCGTTTAGTGAAACTCGGTATTATATACTACACACGCTATTGAAGAAGGACTTGATTGTGTGTATTGCAAGCCAAGTCAGGGTTGCGTGTAGTGAAAGCTCAGTTTGATGTTGCATCTAACATAATCAAAACTTATTTCATTTATACAATAAACAAAATTTATACTTAATGTTGCGTAGAATAATTTCCACAAAACAAATTTGAAATTGTGTGTAACACGAGCCAAGAATAGTGTTGCGTATACTGCAAGCTAATACGGTGTTGCGTATAGTACAAGCTAATCTTGGTGAACCGTACAACAAAAGACATCAAAGAAATTAAAAAGAATAATTCTTATAAAATATAAGGGTGTTACAATGCATTGGACTTATTATGTGACAGGTGGGGCCCGCTATAGCCCCTCGATGCATCGGTAGGTCTCATGAGACAAATAGATGTGGAATTGGTTGAGGCCTTTCCCAATGTTATATAGATTTTGGTCTAGGCATTAATCATTAAACGTCTTGACTGAGGCCATGTCAAAAATTTTCAGAATGTCCGGCATATGCACTTCCCTCATTATGAAGTTAGTAATTGAAATTTTCCAGTGGATATTCGAATAGTACAATACACTTGATTATGTTTTATTATGTTAATATTTTCTCAGCTCATATTCTTACCATAATATGTTCAAGTTTATTATTAAAGTCATGTGTTTTAAATAATTCACCATGTCTAATGTTAATATTATCTTCTGTTTTATTGCATACTCTTACTGAGCGTTTGAGCTCACCCTTTCTTATTTTCATTTTTTTCAGGATATGAAGAAGTAAATTATGAATTACATGCAAGCGTAATCTAGGAGACATGATGTTGCTAGTGGAATAATTTAGTGTTGTTTTTCCCTTCATGTTGTAATGATCAACTTCTGTATGTAACTTGTTTCCAATAATACTAAACTACTCGGTATTTCAAGATTTGTATTCCTTGTATGTATGCCAACGTAATTAAATAAGACACCAACTCCGGGATACTTGGGTCGGGTTCCTTACAACTTGTATTCTATTTTATGATTTTAAAATTAATTCTTTATGAATATGGATCAATTTATCATCTCCTGGGGTATTATTTTATAGATTTTTTTAGCTGGAGTAATAAAATAATTAAATTAACTTCTATTTGGATTAAAAAAAGGGATGAAACCATGGTATGGTTTTTGGTTTTGATTAAATTACTGTATAGATTTTAAAACATAATTTAAAAATAAATAAATAATTTATCACCATTTTACGATAAAACCCACCCTAAATCCCATTCCACTTCACTCAAATATATTGTAGAATTAATTTATTATAAACTTAACTCTCTATATCCACCTTATAAGCTATTCTAAAACTCTTAATAAGTTACACCCATGCTTTTAGAATATGCCTCTTGATGTAAGGGTTCATTCCCATCACCCCATTACTGAAGAACCTTCCTAATTATATGCCTTTTGATTTATAGTTTTTTATGTTGTAATAATCTTCTACACAACCGTTTTAATTTCCTTATGATTTAAATTTTATGGGAAACCCCCTTCACTCTCATTAATATCTCACATGAATAATTTTTTACCACATTGTTATAATAAATTAATCCTATGATTTTTCATGTAAACCATTTGGGTTGTGAATAACCTTCCCTATTTCCACTCAATAGTATTCACCTTGATATACATATCCTTCATTTATTTTAGACTTATATATATTTAAACCACACTCCTTTATCATGGGATTAAATTTGGTAAAAGTATTCTTTATGTTGTTGGATGTATGATGCACCCTTAAGCATGTATATGATACGAAAGTGGTGGGTTCACATTGATAGCACTCTAATGCATTGGATAATGTTTTTATCTCATAAGATACCATGTATGGTTCACGGGTGGTTATCCTATGAACAATATTTTATGATTTCTCAGTGGTTATCATTCAATTATATTTATGATGTCATTTCTATGTGGTTTCAACATTCCCATGTTGACTCTATGTTAGCATGTTATATAATGCCTCATTATTAGAGATTATATTTATCACCCATCTTATATTACCTTGATAAGTCCTTTGGATTACATGTACTAATTTACCTTATGTTATTATTATTTTATTCCCCTATTGAGCTTTATAGCTCACCCCTTTATTATGTACATCAATAGGTTATCCTATAAATATTTAGAATAAACTTGGAATATAAGGGAATGTTATATAGCTTTTAAATAATGTTGATGTATTTATTTCAAAAAATATATATTATGAACATAATTTCCCAAATTCAATAGTAATCTTGTCTTATTGGATTCTATTGAGTATTTTCTAGGTAATAAATACTGAATTAAATTTTATTTAATTCTTGGGTTGTCATAAATAGAGCAGGACATATAATGTCATCATAAATAAGTATTTAGTGGAAAACAATCTTTTACAAGGTCATAATAATAACTACAAATAAACAGGATTCTTTACCGACTAAAAAATTCAATGCATTCATATCCAATGCCTCTAGAACATACTAAAACAACCCATTAATGCATCTCCATGTAATACCTTTTACTGAGAAAAATTATCATGGTCCACCCATTTACATCAAAACCCATTCCATGTACATTGGTAGGTGTGATTCCAATGATCCAGTAGTAATATCAGTTTCATTAATAATACATAGTGATACTATAAAAAAGTGAGTGTTGATACAATATTTTTAAGGATTGTAGATAGGGTCATGTAACACACCCAACTGGTAATATAACACACAAAGTACATATAAACACATGTGTCAGATCATCCTATATTAACCAATCCCCCATGAGACAAAACGTCTTATACTCTTTCCAATTCCATAAGAGAGTTTGTACATACAACAAATTCTGATCCATAATCAATGATATATGGCAGGGTTTCATACCATCCATTGACATCAACCCTTATTCTCATTATAGGTTCTTTATCAAAAACACCAATGTTCCCCCTCATTGTAGGTTGCATAATATATACCTAAGACAATACCATTTAGGGGAGCCACACATGATGTACTATACACACCCACCCCATGAGAGGGTGAACATCATGTGTTATAACCATCCATTATTAAATAGAGGATTACTAATTAATATTTCCCAAATAATACCTATCACCTAAGGGATACAACAAAATAAGATCCATAGTCACCTCTATCACTCTGTAGAAGCTACACAATAAGTTCGGACCATTCCTTCTCATTCAAGCTAGGTAAAACAACACATATTAATCTATAAATTTTAACTCAAGGATAGGATAAAAATTACATTATAATAAATAATAATATATAAGAAAGAATTATTGTATCCACCATTGGATTAATGACACATTTTCACCACAAAGTATATTTTAGGGATGTCCATATACTACACCAATTCCAAGATCTCACAGTTTTCCAAATATCCACTTTCACACACCCAAAACATCTCAGTTAAGGGGATATATAACTAAAAATATTACGCCTCACCACCATTCCACCCATACCTTAGTGGAGCCTAAATGACTTTTTCTACTTTGTAATTTCACAAGAGGTTAATCCTTCCAGTCTATAGAGAATTAGTCATGGTTCCTTCAAATCCAAATATTCATACCAGTCCTCAGCCTATAAAGGTGTCAACTAAATTTTCTCACCCCAACCAACTCTTTGACACTAAAACTCTACATCATCAACTAATTAACATACTCATGTATCACCAGCCAATGAGACAACATATGAGGAAATAACAACATGAATCATATTCAAATGAAAAGAAGATTTGTAATAATCATAAATTAATTATAAATATGGAATATAAATATAAAATAAATAAATAGGGGAGATACCAAATAAGGTCAAGGCCACCTACCTCACCCGATAATCATAAAATCATTTCTACAATTATATCTATATCTTACAAGTCCATGAGAAACTATCTAATTTTAATAAATATAAAAATAACACTACTAAAATTTAATAATATAATATCCTCATGACATATTCAATTTGAAACTCCCTAGTGCGAATGGGAACCCTGAAACTATATGATATAGGTTGTGATACACTACCAGAAATATTAATTTTTTTAAGTAAATATCCCAAATTTATATTCTGGAATGAGTTTCTAGAATAACCCTACTATTCAAAAAACTATACTTAAATATTTGGGGAAACATTACTAATGTCAAAGGCTGAGTTTTGGAATTAAAACATATTTTCAAGTCCCCCTCCACAAGACACACACCAAATCCATATGAATCTTATTGTTTCCCCTTACAATGGCGGAATATTCTCTCTAAAACAAATACATGGTGAACTGAAATTAGAGGAAACCCATGTGAAGAAAAAATATGAAATATTGTAGAAATTTCATATTTTATCAATGTTATTTAATCCTCTCAAATAATTTGGATTTAAGGGTGATGAAAAGGGAATAAATTGAGACAAAAAGTTTTATGTACAACTTATATAGATCAGTTGGGTTGAATGGAGCTTTAGTATGGGGTTTTTAAATAGGACCCCCACAAAATACCAGAATCCCATTTTAAACCAACATCCTAGAAGTTCAGACACAACCTGAAAAAAAACCACAACGCAATGCCACATGGACAAGGCTAATTCATAGTATGTACTTTTCTAGTCATGATGTGATAACCCCTTAATTAAAGGACCTGAACCTATCTAAACACCATCACATCATGACCCCTCATGGTCTTAGAGTGAACATCTTCACACTAAAGTCCCAAACCCCTCTCCAAACACCATTGTAGAATGAAACTATTCTCAAAGAGGTATGTACTTATTTTATCTAGGATAAAAATATGGGGCCATAGTTATCATCAATAAAGAATCCTCTATCATGACATAAACATCCACTGGTAATCCCTTTTCAATGAGTGTCCCTCACTGGTCATGGAATGAAAATGCATATATAACAAAAATATAAAGAAAGGATACCCTAACCCTGTGATGACATTCACTTGAGCTTTAGAAACACCTCCCATGTATTTAATATATCAAAAACGATCTTTATAAATTTTTTCATCCAATTGGATTATAGTTTAAATAACAATTATTCAAAATGTTCAATTTTTTGTGACCTAAAATTCTAATTTCCATTAAAAATAACACATAAATTTACTGGTGGATAAAAAATTCAGAGCATAATGATTATATTCATCAATAAGATGTGGTAATCCTATAATAATAAATTCCAACCAAACAAGGTTATATATTATATATTAACATGTAAATCTATATATAAGAACTCTATGAGTTCTTAATATGTGATGTTTTAAACACCACTTGAACAAGTCCCCATAATCCAAACATACCACTCACCAAGCATCTATGTTCCTTACTAGTGACTTTCATCTTATATGCAAAATCATTTCACTTCAACATGTCCATAAACTCTCTTAATATGTTTCTTAATCCACTACACATTATAACACACATATATTTTATGATATACTTCTCTTAAAAAAATTATGTGTTTGACAGGTAGACTAACTTGCAACATAGATCTCAAATATGTTGTGATTTTCTATTGAATATTAATATTAAATTGGAATATTATTTCCTAATCATTGTATTTTCATGTATAAATAAGAATACAAATTTATGAGAACTCTGTATAAATTCATTCCTTAATGAAAATTTATTTATTAATTCCATGGAAATAAGTACTCAATTTAAATTTGTAGAAATAATATAATTTTTTGTTAAAAGTATAAATTTTCATATTGTTTTATTTTAATATATATTATATAACGTAATCACTAATGAAATGTTATATTAATTAAATATATTTGTATATATAGTAAAAAAAGATGAATAATAATTCAAATATTTATTGTATATTAGTTAGAAGTGAAGATAAAATTATTTAATGTTAAAAAGTGATATTTCGTAGAAAAAGGTTTTTATTATATGCACAATATTATATCTTAATAATTTTAATTAATCAGTATTGATGAATGATTTTAATTAAATGTGTATATATTTTAAAAAATCAAATATATTAAAATTAAACTTATGGTTTTTAATAGAAATTTAATAATAATAAATTCAAATTTATGATTAAAATAGCTTTTGTTGAATTTTTCACACTTATTTAAAAATGTATTCATCCATGTATAGAAGTTTAATAATATAAACTTTATTCCATATTTTAAATCATAATAATTAATATTAGGTTATAAGGTTAAAATTATATATGATGATAGTGTATTGTAACCTTGGTAAAAGTTTTCTTACCCGAGTGAGGGTAAAAAATGGTAAAAGAGAGGTTAATCTAATAGATATGGTTTAAAATACCACAAAACACTAGATTTAATTATTTTTGTTAAATTTATTTCAACATTATCCATAATATAAGAATTTCTTTTTTATTTTACTGAAACATTACCATAATAGTGACCGTCTTATGTTTTAAATTTATTAATCGTTACACTTCTGGCACTCTCCTCACATATAAAAGGGAATATCCTCTGTTTTATTCTCCATATCTCTTGAGCAAATTATCATTAAAAATATATACCCAAAGTATATCATAACATCATTATCCATTTTTTAAGGTTTTTTTATTCCCAAAATTCTCATCCAAGAAGCTTTAAGGGCCTTTTCAAATGTCGATACCTGAAGAAGTGTTATATATTCTCCCATTATTTTTCATTCCTAAGTCTTATTAAAACTACAAAAAATGTTATATAACTATATTAAGATGATTTAATTAGTATATTTAATATATATATATATATATTGTTAATTTTATATTCTTTTAAAGTCTTCTTCCCATCCATTGGAAAAAGATAATGTCACATAGGCATGTGTGTAGACTACCACCTCCAAGAAGCGATGTGATTCATTTTTAATTTCCTATTTACATTCCCTACAATAAGGATACATTTAATGAAAATAGAATATATTTTATTGAGTCAATAAGGTTTCCTTTTGACTTTTCTATTTCTTCTTTTTTGGGGAGATTTTTGAGTCAATATGGTTCCCTTATGACTTTACCATTCCTTCTTGTTTTGAAAATCAAAAACACCTTATCTTAAGGAAAATTTCATTCTACCCTATGTTTTACTTTCATAATGAAAATTTCCTTGCCCAAGGAAATTTATCATTACCATGTTTTTCATTGTTCATTTTGTCTAAGTGTAAAATGTAACGCCCCGACCCCAGTTACCTAGAGTCGGTGCATTATTACATCACATTGGCATGATCACAAGAAAGATCAAATTTCAAAAGACCGATTGGTTTAGTAGCCTTGGAAACTCTAGATATATTCATAAAGTTTTACATTACATCATAAAGTGAAAAACTACTACAGAAACATATTGTCTCCATGGTCCACACTATTATCCCCTCATAATATCCCTGCAGGTCATTCATAATTTACTTCTTCACATCCTGGGAAAAATAAAACATTGAAAAGGGGTGTGCTGAAATGCCGAGTAAGGATAACAATATAACGGAAACTTTCATAAATAATAATAAACATTTAAGGTAGTGTATAACTAAAACAAAAGCCTTTTAAACTTGAACTTCAACATAGTATGGAAAAAATAAAATGAAATAAGGCCATTTACTTATTCACATGGATATTCTACTAATCGAATAATCTAATGCAATATCAATAACCACTTTTGTAATGATGTAATTCATAATGCCAGACTATCATAACTACATAGCCAAGGCCTTGTGCCAAGACTATAAATAATATTTTTCCAAGGCCTTGTGCCAAGACACTAGTTTGTCTCATGAGACCTACCGATGCATCGAGGAGCTATAGCGGGCTCCACCCGTCACATATTAAGTCCAATGCATTCCCATATGAAGAGGTTTAAACATAACATAAACATTCGTATTAAAACTAGCATACGAAATGTCAATACTTTCACCATAAACCAATAATGGTATAAAAATAGCACATCCAAAGTCAAAAATATCACAAAACCTTCAATATAATATAGAAGTTTTGTATCATAATAAATCAACTTCAAATAAGCGTAAAATCCATCAAAGGATGTTGACATAGATGAAATAAAAACTCTTTTTAGAGAAATATATCTTTCTATTTTGAAATAATTTAAGAGTAATATATTTATAAAATAAAACATTTTATTTGAAAATATTCTTATAATATTGTAAGGGAAGCTTCTACGATTTTATAACGGCGGAAAATAGCTGCACCCTCCGTATAAGTTAAAAAAACATTCTTACCTTAATTCTGTCAAAAAGGTTAAAAAGCACGTTGTTTGGAAAACGACAGAAAGATTCCTTTATAAAACTCTTATAAAAAGTAAAAAAAGGGTATAAATGAATTTAACCCATATTCTTTTAAATAGTAAAAATGTTTTGAAATACATTTTTAAGAAACATGGATGTGTATGATAAATAGATCCCAGTAGATTATTACGTATAAACAACCTCGGATAATGAAGAGATTGCGAAATAAACCCTTACCTTGTACTTTTCATTGGTTGGAGGTAGGGTAACCTCCTTTATAATGGTGAAATAATTGTTATTAAGTTATACAAGAATCATATACATTAATATGATATCATATATGATCTTTTAACATTGATTTGTTAATAATATCTTAGTATTATCGTTGTTTCGGGTGTTAACTTACTCGTTTTCTTTTATATGTTTTGTTACGTAATCCATGCTTGTAATGGATAGATTGTATCTTATTCATATAAATAATGATATCAAGTCCTTAAACATTATTTTTAAATCATCAAATGATAATTATACTTGAATGGATACGATGGAGAATGAATCTCATCGCGTTCGTGGAGACGGTAGTCCGTACGTACGCACGAGCGACAATATCATTGTTTTGATATTAAAATAATATATAATTGGATGGTATATAATATATAAAGAATTATTATCATGTTATATTTATTATTTACATGAATTTTAAATCATTATTATACCCATCCAAAGAATAATTTATTGAATAACAATTACACCGCGACGTGGAGACGGTAAGCCGTACGTACGCACGTATGGTGACATGTTATTCAAAGGATGGATAGAATACTGAATATGGTTGTAACATATTTATAATAACATCACAGTATATATAATATACTGGATTTATTATTTTAGAATTCTAATAACAAAGGACGATGTAGTGGAAGAAGAAAGGAACTTGGAAAAGGGTGGTGAAATCATTACCTCTTCTTCGGGTTCTTCCTTTTGATTTGATCAAAACGGCTCTTAGGATGGCTTTATGACTAAAGGAAGGCCTCTAGGATGAAGTGAGGGAAGTTGAGAGAGTATTTGGGAAGATTTTGGCTGAACCAAAAGGCTTTGAATGTGTGAATTAGTGGGAAGGGGGAGTGCCCTTTTATAAGAGGGGTGAGGGTCACCTTTGGAAAAGCTAGAAATATTATTTTATAATAAATTAATATTCGGTTTCTAATGGCTCAAAATTGGATTATTTAAATTTTAAGGTTAGGATAGGTCGAAAACCACTCAACCAATATAATTTAGACAGGTTTGGGTCATTATACTAACCTTATCTTTATGTATTAACTCTTAGTTAATTAGTTTCACTTTTACAATGTCTCTTTGTATGTTTATATTATATGGTTAATATACATACTATATACATCCTAGAGACCCCCAAGTGGTCCATTAATGATACACCTATCATGATATAAGTCTCATGGACGAAACTTAGATTATTAGGAATTTAATATCAATTAATAATATAATATTTTTTTAAAAAACTCTTTTATGTCAATTTTGACACTATTCAATAATTGATTTTTTGTAAAAATCATAACAGAATGATTACTTAGAACAAAGTTAATTAAATCATTACTAACATGTCATATTAACCTATAAAATTAGTGTAATTCATAAAAAGTCTCAAATTATATTTATTTGCGTATCTCCAATATCAATCATTTTAATTGTTCACTATTATGGTAATTACTGCATCACCATTGTGTCATAAATAAATTAAATTATTTAATATCTAAAAATTATAAATAAAATACCATTATGTAGGAAATATTTTTAGATTTCTAATTAATATTGAAAATCTAATTTATCGTATGTATAACCCTATATTAAAAATGTTTTAGTAAATAAACTTTGATTTTAACTCTTTTAACTCTTCTTTGAATTAAATAATAATAAATGTCATAATCTAATTCAAGTGGAACTAAATGATAATATTTTATTCCGAAGGTTGTTTTTGGTCGAGATAAACTTGTCCAATAGAATTAGAACATGTGTTAGGGTAATATTAATATCATTTTGTACCCTTAATTACACTATTTACTTTTAACCGTGGTAAATAAAAGTAAAAAGTTACTATTCACCAAAAAATTATTTTCATCTCATTGAACCACATTTTACTCCTTGATATTAACCATGTCTCTAGGATTTTTGAAATTCCAATCCCAGAAGTGGTAAAATTAAGTTTTATGAAAAATTCATTTTTTTAACTACCACTTAGTAGTTTCACTATTCATCAAAAATTGAATTTTTTCAGAACAATGCCAAAATTTCACCCTAAGCTATAATTGATATTCTGAATTCAGAAATGATGTATATTTTACAAAATTCCAAACATATAAGTTTAATTAATTAATTTTATAATTAATTCTCGTTGTCACAACAAATAGCGTGTTTTTAAGAAACAATATATATCAAAAGATTGACAATTGTTTATGTCCAATTTCAAAGTAAAATTAATTATAATGAACACCATTGGATAAAATGGTAAAAATATATTCTAATTATACCTTAAAACCACTCAATAATATAATTTATCACTATAAATTATTTTGATTAAAAAAGTTGTTTTTAAGTATTTTTCACTATTCATAAAAATTGGAAGTTCTCAGAAAAATACCAAAAATTCAACTTAGGATAATTTCGATATTCTGAATCCAAAAATAAAGTCCATTTTGAAATATAAAATATATATAATTTCAAAAAGTAGGTATTACTATTCATAACGGCTAGTTTGATTGGTTGTGGTGTGTTAGAACTCGATGTTGCGTAAAACACACGCTGTCACATTATTCAAAAAGAAGCGTACCGTAGAAGCTTGGGGTGTTACATAAAATTTTGTTTTGTATCCAAAACCTCAAAATCATATATATACTTAGTTATAAAGCATTCTGTTTTTAGGATCCAAATTCAGGTTCTGAATTCTATGAATTTAGACTCTGAACTCTTATGAGTTCTGACTCCGAATTCTATGACTTCATACTCTGAAATCTTCTGAGTTTTGACTCCGAATTCTCTGAATTCAAACTCCTAACTCTTATGAGTTCGTACTCTGAACTCTATGAATTCATATTTTGAACTCTTCTGAGTTTAGACTCTGAATCCTTGTGAATTCGGATTCTGAACTTTTTAAGTTTAGGTTCTGAATTCTTGTGAATGTAGATTCCAAATTTCCTTGATTTTCAGACTCCGGAATTCTATAAAATTCAGGTTCTGAATTCCTTAGAAAACAGAATCCGAATATCCTTATATTATATACTCCAAATGTATTTTTGGTTAGACTCCGAACTTTCATTTTTTCTTACACTCTGAAAAATGAATTTTCTTATGTAACCATATTTTTTCTTACACGTGTTTTGGTTATAAAATGATGTCGTGAATTCAGTTACTAACAAACCGTTGTTTGAGTGACATGTTTACAGGTCCCTCCGAAATTCAAGGAAAAATATGATGATTGGAGGAGGGAGCCGACCGTTGGAGGAGGCAGCCAACCATTGGAGCTGGGCCTAAAAATTAGAGATCATTTGAAAGAGATCATAACATTGAGGAGCAAGTTGATCAATATAGAGCTTACATGCAGTTGAAATTATTTCTAGTGAGAGAGGATCTTATAAATGCTCAGGCTTCAGGTAGAAATTTTGAACGATTTGTTCAAACTTTTCTTTGTGCATAATTGCTTTTTGAAGAAGTGAGATTTTATTAAAATCAGAGACTTCAGGTTATAAAGTCATAGGTGCCTATTTCCATACAAATCGAGGGCCTGTGGGGATAGCAAGACAGATACTGATCATCATATTGAGTGATTACCTGGGTTTGGGTAAGACAAACTTTCATGAAAGTATAAATCAAGGGATTTTTATCCAAGGTTGTTAGATACCCTTCACTTTGGGTTAAAATATTAACTACTTGTTACTTGTAGTGTTTCATGTTACTTTTTTGATGTAATTTTGGTTGTTGAGGAAATTATAACTATTTTATACTTCCTTAGACTTGTACTATGATTAAATTGGATTCTATACGCTTTATGTTAGAATCTTAGTTGGTGTAAACTTTTGTTAAGTTTCATTTCCAGAATCACATTTCTAGAATAAATTAAGTTATTAGAACTTAGAGGTGTTGTAAATTTTGTTTATACAACATTTCATTAAGGAATATTTATAGTAAACATTCCACCCCCCCTATTTTATATTGAGTATCTACACCATAGTTTAATACTAAAATTAGTATCATATCTAGCTTAATATAGATTCAACAATTGGTATCAAAGGATTGGTTCAATCTGAATTAATCTCACGATTAAATTCAAAAGAGAAATCTTCTTCTTCACTTTTTCGGAATCAGATTTTTGGACTCATAAAGTTCGGATTCATATTCTGATTAGAGATACTCTAGTTCTATTTTCCTTTCTTAGGTTATTTTCTTTTTTTTACAAACTTTTATTACTAACAAGTTTTTGTTCCAAGATTTTCCTTAAGATGTCAGGTTTAAATGTTGGTTCTATCGACAATCTAAATCCTACCAGACCTCCTATTTATGATAGAAATGATTATGAGTACTAGAGAGATAGATGAAAACTTTCTTTGTTAACAGTAGAGTTGATAACTACCTAATGGTGACATGTGACTATACGATTCCTAAAAAATAATTGAGAACTTTTACTAATCATGAGAAATCAGAATATCAAGAAAATTTTAGAGTCAGTAATACATTTCTATGTTCTATCACTAGAAATATCTATTGTAAAATTTCTTCATATGAAGCTGGAAATAGTATCTGTTAGAAACATGAAGTTATACATTTTGGTACTTCTAAAGTTATAGAGATAAGAAGAGCTATGTTGAGATCTGAATACTGTGGCTTTAACTTTCCCAATGGAGAACCTATAAGCAAAGTTCAACAATGGTTTATCACAATCGTGAATAGTTTATTGTCTATGGTAGATAATGTTTTATATGATGAGTACCTTGTATATAAGATCATAGACATTATGAAAAATGAGTGGTTTTCCAAAAAGACAGCAATTGATGAGAATAGGAAAGTCACCTAGATTTCCTTAGATGAGCTCTTTGGAACTATTCTTCAGTATGAGACTAGAATGAAGAGAGATTATTATAATGTTAAAAAGTGGAATGGTAATGGAGGAGTTTCTTTTACAACTACTTCTAAACATATGAAATCCAAGACTCCAGAAAGAGTAACTTGATCAATGTCAAAGAAAGTTACTATTCAGTCAGAATCTAGTGATACAGAAAATTCTAAGAATGAATTTGATAATCTTGCTCAGAGAATGAACCAGATAGTAGCTCAAAAGAACTATCAAAATAAGTTCAAGATGAAAGACTACAATGATAAGAAAGATGGGGAAGTTACTTGTTATTAATGTAGAATAACAGGTCATATCATACCTGATTCCCCTCTAATGAAAAAGAAGGAAAAGAAGGAAAGGAATTAAGAAAGAAACAAGAAGAATTTCTATCATTCAAAGCGCTAGAAAAGTTTTAAAACAAATGATACATGGATTTCTAGTTTTGAAGACTCTTTGGGAAGTGAATCTTCTGAATATGAATCATCATTACTGAAAAATATTGGATTCATTGCAACTACTTCTTTCCCAAATACATTTCTTATGGCCAAGGTACGCTCTACCAAGGATTTAACTAATTTATCTATTGATAAGAATTATTATTCTGAAGATATTACTTCTAATGAAGATACTTTATCTTTAGATAATGAATAAATACCTTCTTATGAAGAAGTATCTATATTTTCCAAGTTGCTAGAAGTAAAAACATGTAAAATTTCTATGAAATTAGACAAAGAAAATACTAGAGAGGAAATTCATACAAAATAGATTTTAGACCTCTCTAGAGATCTTGAAGATATGTATGAGCATCTAGAAAAAAAAATTAAAGACCTTAAGGAAGTAAATTCTGAAAAGCAAAAACATTCTAAAGATCTTAAGAATGCTATTTTAAAAATAAATGTTTTTTAAGAAAAATATAACTCTAAGGAAATAATTCTTGAGGATAGGAATTTACTCATAAGACTAAAATCCTAAATATATTCCCTTAAGAAACTTCTTGAAAACTTTACTTATAGTAAAGAAAATTTTTACAAGATGTATTCTAAAATCAAACCTCAATGAAATACTACTGGAGTAGGTTATACTCATAGAAAAAGGTGTTTTCAAAAACAACTATTTTATTCCATCCAAAGCCCCTTTTTGTACTAAATGTCAAAGTGGTGGACATTGGGTGAAATATTGTTCCCTGAATAATGTTTACTATTTTGGGTTTCATAAAGCATATTTTTATAAAAAAATGTGGATACCCAAAATTTTATTGTATAACAATTCTGGATCCAAGAATGTTTGGATTCTGAAAGTCTAACATTCTTATTTTCTAGAAAATAAGGAAAGTACCAACAAAAATATGTGGTACATGGATAGTGGATGTTACTAGAATTTGAATGGTAAAAAAACTAATTTGAAAATATTATCAAAAAAAATAAGGAAAATTAACTTTCAGAGATATTTCTAAGGGAAAAATTATTGGTATAGGTAACATCGTTCTTCTCAGAAAAACTTTAATTTCAAATGTTTTATTTGTTAAGGGTCTTAAGCACAATATCATTAGAATAATTCAATTATGTGATGAAGGTTACCATGTGAATTCTATGAATGAAAAATTCTTGGTACACAATTCCAAGGAAGAGTTTATTCTTTCCTCCAAAAGGAAAGAGAATGTTTACAAACTAAACTTTGAAAACCTTAGGAACCCATACTTACATTTCCTTTGTGAAATGGAAGATCATTCTTGGTTATGGCATAGAAGGTTAGGACACTGTAACCATAGGAACCTATGCAAACTCTCTAAGAAAAATATTAGTTAAGGATCTACCGGAGCATAGATTTCATTCTTAAAAATTTTATGATCCTTTTCAATTGGGTAAGAAACATAAAACAAGATTTAAATAAGTTGGTGAAGTCTCAACAACTGATTCATTATAATTGGTGCATATGGATCTTTTTGTCCCAACACAAACTGGAAGAATTGGAGGAAAATATTTTGTATTTGTCTTAGTTGATTATTACACTAGATTTACGAGGGTCTATTTTCTAGAAAATAAATCAGAAGATTTTTCTTATTTAAATTGTCTTAGATCCCAAATTAAAAATGGTAAAAATCTTCTTTTGATAACTATTCATAGTGATCATGGAGGAGAGTTTCAAAATTATGATTTTGAAACTTTTTGTAGTAGAAAATGCATTACTCATAACTTCTCAGCACCTAGAAAACCTCAACAAAATGGTAATGTTGAAAGAATAAATTGAATTCTTTAAGAGATAACAAGAACCATGTTGAGTGAATATTTTATAGCCAAACATTTTTTGTGCTGAAGCTCTATGTACTGGTTGTTATACTATAAAGATAGTTTTGATTAGACCTTTTCTTAATAAAACTACTTATAATTTATAGAATGGTAGAAAACATAGACTTTTCTACTTCAATGTTTTTGGTTACAAGGTATTTATAGTGACCCGGCCTTTTCTTTCATTACTATTACATCATTTCAAAGATAAAAAACATAATAGTATTACGCATAGAGGATCCAAAGGTTTAGCATCTTGGGAAAACTAGGACCACACATAACAAATACAACATCAACCATAAACATTTATTTAATTTCATCTTCTCTAGCTTCTTATTGGCACTTGTCATCTCCTTAGTACATGTAGCCACCTGAGGACATACATCAAAAGGGGTGAGATAGAATCCCAGTAAGAGGATAGATAAGAATAAGATATTATGGGGTGAGAATAATCAAGACATAGGCAAAAGATCATGAACATGAGAGGAGCATAAATAATAGACTTGAAATGTTGCAATGAATAAAAATAAAACATCATGTATTAGTGGTTAACTACCACACATAATTTTGAACAAATCTAGCATCTTGTTCACACATAATTTCACATTTACTAATGAGATTCATCACTTTACCCAATGCATTGAAGCGCTGTATAATTCCGGGTGCACCCGTCACATTTAAACATTCATATTGTGCTATATAATTCTGGGCGCACCCGTCACATCATAACATTATCATTATCATGCTTGCCACATAGAACACATATCAAACATGTACATAAATAATCCATGGAAAGGAATGGGTTTTATTTCATAATAACACATTCATATGCTTTGGGTTCCCAAAATAAAGAGGGAACAACATACTTGATACAAGAACCATCAACCTTGAATGATAGGTAAAAGGTGAGATCTTGAAAGAAGAGTTCTTTTGGAAAACATTTTTATGGTCATAAAAACTAGTGACAAACATGTATATCCCAGAAAAGTAAAGAAAATGATGAACAAAAGATCTTTGAGGATTAACCATAGCAAAAATGGAGTGAAAGGGGGAGAACTCGAAGGAAGATAATTGGGTTCGAGATTTCCCCTTACCTTGTACTCGAATGCCTCCTTCTCTTTAATGTCCTATATAATGACATTATATTCATTAATTAGAAATTACAGAACCTTTTATACATTAATATGGTTCATTCTGGTTTAATTATTTCATATTATGTTCCTTTGGATGACTTATAGAGTTTAAAAACATTGATCGGGGATGTTCGTTTTCATGGTTTTCTTGAGCGGTCCACTTGTATTCTTAAATTGATGTTTTGGTAGAACATGGGTAAACATACAGAACTGATATTACATGTTATTAATGATATTACAGAATCTTGAATTATTTTATAATGAGTTATGTTAGATCCATGTGGATGAATCATTAGATAAGAATTAAATGAAGATTATTTGGGTTAATTTGAGCGGTTTTTGGATCACAACAAACTCATTTTAACTTTTCACTTGGTAATATGGACATAGGTTATTTCCAGAACTTAAAATAGAACATAATACATATAAATTATTCTGATTCAACCATAAAAATGGTTTCATGACCAGATTTGAAGATGGAAATGGAAGAAGAGAACATGTCGTTTTTGAAGGTGATAAATTTAACACCTCATGAACAACGTTCTCTTTAATAAAATAAAAGGAAGAGGTAAAGGTTGTGGGGTGATATAATATACCATTAGAATAATAATATTACATTATATGTATAATAGTGGAGTTCCAAAACAATTTTTATGAAGATAGGTGGGAGAGAGATCAAGAAAGGAACTTGAACTTGAAAGGAAATTAAAGGGGAAGAGGGAGGTAAATTACCTCTTGAATCCTTCAATTGAGAACCTCCTTAAGGGCCTAAGCTTGGTCTTTTGATGAGACCAGAAGATCTTGGACATGGGGAAGGGGCTAGGGGAGATGATTGGGAAGAGCTTAGACAATTCTTGAAGCTTGAGAGGTGTAGTTTGGCAAGAGGAGGGGGAGGGCTTATTTATACATGAGGAGGGAGGTGTTTTTGGTATAAAATATTAAATAAAATAATATATCATAAGTTAGACTTGTAATAGTAGTTTTTTGGCATCCTAAATCATATATCAATATAATATAATTTCTTTTAGGCTTTAAATCTTCTTTATAATTCGAATGCATTAATTTATTAAAAGGAAAGTGAAAGAAAGGGAAAAAGACACTTTAAGAAATCACCTTTTGACTTTAGGCTTTGGAAAGTTCTTTTTAGGTTTGAGAATTGGATTTATTGTATTTAAAGGAACAATTTATGAAATTTAATATTTTTTGGCCGAAACTAAAGTTCAAGAATGTTTATGTCATCATTACATCATTAATGATGCAATTTAGTATATACCGATTATGCGAAAAACTGTATTTTTTACTATTCACCCGAAAATTGTAGTATTTCAGAATAAACCCAAAAATTTACCCCTACCGTTTTTCGAAGTGTATAATCCAAAAATGATGTCCATTTTTCAAAAATAATTTTCTAAATATTATTAATTTAATGTTTAATTAAAATCATAATTTACTTAAAAAAACAGTTTTTAAAATTAAAATTGATTTTTTAGTTCTTTCAAAAATTACGTAGGGTCTTATAAAATTATCTAAAAAATATTAGACATTGATTAAATACTTTATGAATATATTTCAAAGAAATAAATATTCTTTTAAATTAATTAATTATTTATAATTAATTATTCTAACTTATAAAATACCAAAAACGTTTACTAAGGACAAATTATCACTTTCTATGGTGTCTAAATTTTATTTTATTATTCATAGGTAATGTTACTCTTATTTAATATTCATAAGGGTCATATTACTATTCATAATGGTAGTTTACTATTCATAAGGGTAGGTTACTATTTACCAAAAAATATTTTTGTTTCATTAGACTCCAAAAACTATCTTGAACACAACCGTGTATGTCGGATTTTTAAAATTCCAAACATAGGGGTGACAAAATTATGTTTAAAGGTCACTTATCACTTAATAGTTCATTATTTTGTGTTTTTATGACATAAATATAAGAAGGGAATTTTCCATTGAAATACTTTGGGTCGTTACATTCTTCCCCCCTTAAGAAATTTTGCCCCTGAAATTTCACTTTACAAAAACAGGTAAGGGTACTTCTCCTCCATTGCCTCCTCTGGTTCCCAAGTTTCTTCCTCAAACTTATGGTTCCTCCACAACACTTTGACAAGGAGGGTTGTCTTGTTGCGTAGAACCTTATCACTTCGGTCCAAAATTTTTACCGGCTGCTCCTCATAGGAGAGATCATCTTCCAGCTGTACCACCTCTGATTTTAGTACATGTGAGGGGTCTGGTATGTACTTCCTCAGTAGTGATACATGAAACACATCATGAACTTGATCCATATTCGGTGGAAGTTCCAGATGATAGGCCACGGCTCCTATACGGTCAAGGATCTCAAAGGGGATAATGTACCTTGGGCTTAGCTTCCCTTTATTCCCGAATATCATGACTCTCTTCCATGGAGATATTCGAAGGAAGACTTTATCTCCAACATCGAACTCCAAGTCCCTTCGACGGTTGTCAGCATAGCTCTTTTTCCGACTTTGAGCAGCTTTGATGTGTTTCTGGATGACTTGAACCTTCTCTGTCATCTCTTGAACAAGATTGGGACCAAGTAGCTTTCGTTCTCCAACTTCATCCCAACAGGTTGGAGTTCTACATCGCTTCCCATATAGAGCTTCATACGGAGCCATCTGAATACTCGAGTGGAAGCTATTGTTGTATGAGAACTCAACCAATGGGAGATGCTGATCCCAACCACCTTTGAATTCAAGAGAGCAGGCTCTTAGCATATCTTCAAGCATCTGAATAGTCCTTTCAGACTGGCCATCAGTTTTGGGGTGATAGGCCGGGCTGAAATTTAATTCAGTACTCAAAGCATGTTGAAGGATCCTCCAGAATTTAGATGTGAACCTTGGATCACGGTCAGAGACAATCGAGAGTGGAACACCGTGCAATCTCACTACTTCCTTCACATATATCCTTGAAATTTGTTCAAGTGAGAGGTCTTCCCGAATAGCGATAAAATGGGCAGTCTTGGTGAGTCGATCAACCACAACCCATATCGCATTATTTCCCTTTGACGTCTTCGGGAGACCCGTGACAAAGTACATAGTAACATTTTCCCATTTCCACATGGGTATAGGCAATGGTTGCATCATACCTTTGGACTTTTGCCGCTCATCTTTAACTTGCTGACATACCAAACACCTTGATATATAATCTGCAATCTCCTTCTTCATGTTATCCCACCAGAAGTGTTCTTGGAGATCATGATACATCTTGGTACTTCTAGGATGGATAGAGAAAGTTTAGCTATGTGCATTATCCAATAGCTCCTTCTTTATACCGGGTGATGAAGGCACACAAAGCCGCATTCCAAACCGAATCACACCATCATCATTGATATGGAACTCTTGCAGTTTCCCTTCCTTTATTGCATTCACCCACTTTTGTATCTCCACATCATCCCTTTGTGCTTCCTTAATCATCTCTTGGATGGATGGTTGCGCAATCATTTGGGCAAGGTAGGATGTATCCCCTGCCCTTATGATTTCCAAATCCATTCTTTGCATATCCAAGAAGATAGGGTCTTTCTTAATCCTCAACATGGATAGAGTAGCAGGTTCTTTTCTACTTAGAGCATCAGCTACCTTGTTCACCTTTCCAGGATGATAGTGAATAGAGCAATCGTAATCCTTGATTAGATCTAACCATCTCCTTTGATTCATGTTGAGATCCTTTTGTGTGTATATATACTTTAGGATCTTTTGGTCGGTGTATATGTCACACTTCTCGCCATAAAGGTAGTGCCGCCAGATTTTCAAGGAAAAAATCACGGCTTCCAGCTCTAGATCATGCGTCGGGTAGTTCTGCTCATGGATCTTCAACTGTCATGAGGCGTAGGCTTTCACATTATCATTTTGCATGAGTACACAACCCAACCATTTCATTGAAGCATCATTGTATATCACAAAACTTTCTCCACTTTTCGGTAGTGTGAGTACAGGTGCAGTGATCAGCCTTCTCTTTAGCTACTTGAAGCTTCCCTCACATTATTCCGTCCATACATACTTTACCCCTTTCCTTGTTAACTTAGATAGTGGGCTTGCCAATCGTGAGAAGTTTCTCACAAAACTTCGGTAGTACCCAGCTAATCCAAGAAAACTATGGATTTCTGTGACACTAGAGGGCCTGGTCCATTCCTCAATTGCCTTTGTCTTTGAAGGATCCATAGAAATTCCCTCACTTGTGATCACATGTCCCAAGAACGTGACTTGATTCATCCAAAAGTCACACTTGCTAAACTTGGCGTACAACTTTTCCTTTCTCAATGTCTCCAATACAAGTCTTAGATGTTCTTCATGTTCCTCCTTGATCTTGGAGTAGATGAGAATATCATCGATAAAAACTACCACAAATTTGTCAAGGTAATGTATAAATACTCTATTAATCAAATCCATGAAGATTGCAGGGGCATTAGTAAGTCTGGAGGGCATCACCAAAAACACATAGTGCCCATACCTTGTACGAAAGGCAGTCTTCTGAATATCTTCCTTCTTCACCTTAACTTGGTGATATCCAGAACGAAGATCCACCTTTCAGAAGTATTGAGATCCTCTTAACTGGTCGAACAAGTCATCAATCCTTGGGAGAGGATACTTGTTCTTTATGGTAATCTTGCTGAGTTCCCAATAATCGATACACAAACGAATGGTTCCATCCTTCTTCTTCACAAAGAGCACTGGTTCACCCCAAGGTGATGCACTAGGGTGTATGAACCCTTTGTCCAAATGCTCTTGCAGCTGCTTCTTTAACTCCTCCAGTTCGATAGGAGCCATCCTATAGGGTTACTTTGAGATAGGAGTAGCTCTAGTTATGAGTTCAATTGAGAACTCTACCTCACGATCCGGGGGAATTCCAGGTAAATCTTAAGGAAATAAATCACTGTATTCCCTCAAGATGGGAATTTCCTCAAGGTTGGCACTTTCCTTCGACTCAACCATTTGGGAGAGGTATGCTTCTTCATAGGGAATCAACACCCACACCATTGAAGGATTTTTCAAAGGATATTCATAGTCTTCCTTGCATTTGTAGAGGAGCATGGGATGGTTCGGAATATGAAAATATATTTCCTTTTCCCGACAGTTGATATATGCTCTATATAACGATTGCCAATCCATTCCCATTACAGCATCAAATTCCACCGAGGGAAGTATTACGAGATTTTCCGGAAGAATCTTCCAACATACGTCAATAGGAGAAGAGTCAAACACTTGGGTTGAAATGATTGCACCACTTGGTGTTTTTACAAATATCTCTACTTCAAGGTTTCGGGGCTTCGATTCTATAGTTCTAGCAAACTTGCAAGATATAAAGGAATGTGTAGAACCAGAATCAAATAAGACTTTTTCCATTCTTGAGTTAATAGGAAGTGTACCTTGTACGACTTCATTATCATGTTTCACCTCTACAGTAGTGATGGAATAGGCCTTCCCTTGTTCCTTTGGCTTTGGTGGTTGTTGGCGCTGTTACCCTCGAGAGCTTGAGGTTTAGTGCACTAGTTTGAATAGTGCCCTAGCTCCCTACAGTTGTAGCATTGAACCACAAGTGGTTCTATCCTTTCATCGACTAAATTATACTTCATTTTCATGTCTTTTCGACACTCTTGAGCTTGGTGTCCTTCTTTCCCACACTTAAAGCATCTCCCCGTACCTTTGAGTCAGTTCCCATGGTGCAACTTCCCACATTTTTGGCATGTGGGCCGTTGATTTTTCTTCCCACCTTTGTCACTAGATCCACTAGCTTGAAACTCCATCTTTCTCTTCTTATCACCATATCCATGGGACCATTCACCAAACTCCATATCCACTTTGATAGCACACCGAAAAAATTCTTCATAACTCCCAAAGTCTCGAATTGCAAGAGCCTTTCGAAGATGTGGTTTTAATCCACTAAATAATCTATCAATTTCACTATCATTGTTGATAAAAAAACCCAAATCATACCTTGTGAGCCTTGTGAAATTTTCTTCATAGGTTGTGACAGATTCTCCTTCTTTTTTCTTGAGCTCTAGGAATTATCTCTCCATCTTCGTGCGAAGAGTTCGTGGGAAGTACTTATTAAGAAACATTATCTTAAAGTCTTCCCATTCCATCTCTTCAATATCCTCCCTTGGTTTGGTGTTATTAATCAAAGCCCACCATTGATCATCTTCTCCATCTAGACGATAAATGGTTAGAGTCACCTTCTCCGTCTCAGAATAGTGAAGAACAGAAAAGATCTTCTCCATGGAGTTGACCCACTGTTCTGAAACTAGTGGATCGGAAGATCCACAAAACGTCAGTGGTCGTTGCCGCATATAACATTCGATAGCTAGTTGATCCCTCTTTGGTGAAGGAGGATGTTCCCCATTATTATGGTTATTATTCATAACCCGAGATAATTGGGTAAGCATTGCCATGAAGTTTTGAACTCCACCTCCAAAATCATTGGGGATGTCGTTCGGGAAATCGTTGCATTGGCCCTCGCAAGAGTTGTTGGCCTGATTTCTCCTGGTTCCCACCATTTTCTAAAATAGAAAAGGTTAGAACAGAACATAAGTAAACAAGTCATTAATAACTTATTCATTTAAACAATTATTCCAAAAACATAACATATGGGATCCCTAGGTAAATATTCTTGTGTACATATTTGTACTTATTCTCATGCTAGAGGTTTTCTCTAGGGTTTACTAATCCTAATTCCCAAATTAACTAAACCTTTCCTCTGATACCAACTATAGAGACCCGGACTTTTCTTTCATTACTATTACATCATTTCAAAGATAAACACTACTGGAAATACACTATTTCCCAACGGTTGTGAACCGTTGGGAAAGCCCCTCAAACCGTTGGTATATAATATACCAACGGTTCTCTCAACCGTGGGTAAGTAGGCCGTTGGGAAAGACCTTTCCCAACGGTTTACTGGAAACCGTTGGGGTAGGGTGGCAGAAGGTACTCTATCCCAACGGTTTGGGTGAACCGTTGGGATAGTTTTTCCCAACGGTTTCTCCTATACCGTTGGGAAAAACCACATGGGTGACCTCTTTCCCAACGGTTCTAAATCGTTGGGAAAAGATCTCTTTACCAACGGTTCAATGAACCGATGGTAAAAACTTATTTAGAATTATATGCCAACGGTTTAAAACTGTTGGCATACCCTATGCTGCAAATTGCAGCACCCTGCAATTTGGCAGCCCCTCTACCCTGTACATCAGACACCTCTCATCTCATCAGGCCTCATTTTCACCTCATTTTCGATCCAACTATTGTACCTGTAATAAAATAAAACATACATATACAATTATGAACAAATTCATACACATTTAACATATAATGGATCCTGAAACTATACACATCCATAATTAAATTACAATTCATAGACATACATAATTCATATAGAATTCAATTTAAAATTTAGATGACAATTATATCTGGAATCCGATTGAGACGGGGATGATTGGTACACGTCACATATGACCCATGGATCGTTCTCCTAAAGTTTCAATGGAAACCGAATGCGTTTGGTCTGTTTTGCGTATGCCAGTTCTTTTCACTCATAATCCTACCCATTTTAAACAAAACAGACATAGTTAGAGCGGTGTTGGCCACACCGCGCCTCGGATTGAGACGGGGATGATTCGTAAACCTCACATATGACCCATGTATCGTTCTTCTAAAGTTTCAACGGAAACCGAATGCGTTTGGTCGGTTTTCCGTATGTACTTAAAATGATGTCCATTTTAATCAAAAGAGAGCCACTTAGACTGATCCCGGCCACACCGCGACTCGGATTGAGCCCGAGTGGGCTCGTACATGTCACATATGACTGATGGATCGTTGTGATAAATTATCAACAGATTCGGAATGCGTTTGGTCGGTTTTGCGTATGTCAATTGTTCTTTTCACTTATAATCCTGTCCATTTTAAACAAAAGATACACAGTTAGAACGGTGTCGGCCACACCGCTCCTCAGATTGAGGCGGGATTGACTCGTACACGTCACATACGACCCATGGATCCTTGTGCTAAAGTATCGACACAGTCCGAATGCCTTTGGTCGGTTTTTCGTATGTCACTTGATGATTTTCACTTAAAATGACGTCTTTTTGAAACAAAAGACCGACGCTTTGAGTGGTGTCGGCCACACCGTGTCTCCGATTGTGGCGGGGTTGATTCGTACACCTCACATATGACCCATGGATCTTTCTCCTAAAGTTTCAACGGAAACCGAATCCGTTTGGTCGTTTTTTCCGTATGTACTTAAAATGGTGTTCATTTTAAACAAAAGAGAGACACTTAGACTTATCGCAGCCACACCGCGACTCGGATTCATCCCGGGTTGGCTCGTATACATCACATATGACCCATGGATTGTTGGGACAAATTATCAACAGATTCGGAATGCGTTTGGTCGGTTTTCCGTATGCCAGTTGATGCTTTTCACTTAAAATGACGTCCTTTTGAAACAAAAGACGGACACTTTGAGTGGTGCCGGCCACACCGCGTCTTCAGATTGAGCTGAAACCACCGAGAAACATTCTAATTATTATTCATGATGTGTACGTGCAGACGGCACATCAAGCGGACGTGCGGTTTGCGCGGTACGGCTCAATATTCGTGTTTTAAGTGATGTGCGCGCTTCGTAAACGCGCGTGAGGGGGGTCCAAACGGGCCGAACGAAGTCGGAATGGCCTGAAATAAGACGATAAATACGGGACAGTGATTTCTGAAGTGTTCGAGCAGACGGCGCATCAATCGGACGTGCCGTGTGCCCGCGGTGACCGACAATGCAGTTCGGGTGTCATAAACGGCCAAAACGGGCGTCCAATGGTCAAATTCATAGAGGACGACCTCGGATTGAGCTGAAACCATCGAGAAACATTCTAATTATTATTCGTGACGTGTACGCGCAGACGGCACGTCAATCGGACGTGCGGTTTGCGCGGTACGGCTTAATATTCGTGTTTTAAGTGATGCGCGCGCTTCGTAAACGCGCGTGAGGGGGGTCCAAATGGGCCGAACGAATTCGGAATGGCCTGAAATCAGACGAAAAATACGGGACAGTGATTTCTGAAGTGTTCGAGCAGACGGAGCATCAATCGGACGTGTCGTGTGCTCGCGGTGACCGAAAACGCAGTTCTGGTGTCATAAACGGCCAAAACGGGCGTCCAACGGTCAAATTCATAGCGGCTGACCTCGGATTGACCTGAAACCACCGGGAAACATTCTAATTATTATTCGTGACGTGTACGCGCAGACGGCACGTCAATCGGACGTGCGGTTTGCGCGGTACGGCTCAATATTCGTGTTTTAAGTGATGTGCGCGCTTCGTAAACGCGCGTGAGGGGGGTCCAAACAGGCCGAACGATTTCAGAATGGCCTGAAATCAGACGAGAAATACGGTTGACTGCTTTATGAAGTGGTTGAGCATACGGCACGTCAATTGGACGTGTCGTGTGCGCGCGGTGACCGACAACGCAGTTCTGGTGTCATAAACGGCCAAAACAGGCGTCAAACGGTCAAATTCATAGAGGACGACCTCGGATTGAGGTGGGGTTGACTCGTACACGTCTCAAATGACCCATGGATCGTTGTCTTAAAGTATCAACACAATCCGAATGCGTTTGGCCGGTTTTCCGTATGCCAGTTGATGTTTTTCACTTAAAATGACGTCTTTTTGAAACAAAAGACATACACTTTGAGTTGTTCCGACCACACCGCACCTCGGATTGAGACGGGGATTATTGGTACACGTCACATATGACCCATGGATCGTTCTCCTAAAGTTTCAATGGAAACCGAATGCGTTTGGTCGGTTTTGCGTATGCCAGTTCTTTTCACTTATAATCCTACCCATTTTAAACAAAACAGACACAGTTAGAGCGGTGTTGGCCACACCGCGCCTCGGATTGAGGCAGGGATGATTCGTACACCTCACATATGACCCATGGATTGTTCTTCTAAAGTTTCAACGGAAACCGAATGTGTTTGGTCGGTTTTCCGTATGTACTTAAAATGATGTCCATTTTAATCAAAAGAGAGCCACTTAGACTGATCCTGGCCACACCGCGACTCGGATTGAGCCCGAGTGGGCTCGTACATGTCACATATGACTGATGGATCGTTGTGATAAATTATCAACAGATTTGGAATGCGTTTGGTCGGTTTTTCGTATGTCAGTTGTTCTTTTCACTTATAATCATGTCCATTTTAAACAAAAGATACACAGTTAGAATGGTGTCGGCCACACCGCTCCTCGGATTGAGGCGGGATTGACTCGTACACGTCACATACAACCCATGGATCCTTGTGCTAAAGTATCGACACAGTCCGAATGCCTTTGGTCGGTTTTTCGTATGTCACTTGATGATTTTCACTTAAAATGACGTCTTTTTGAAACAAAAGACCGACGCTTTGAGTGGTGTCGGCCACACCGCGTCTCCGATTGTGGCGGGGTTGATTCGTACACGTCACATATGACCCATGGATCGTTCTCCTAAAGTTTCAACGGAAACCGAATCCGTTTGGTCGTTTTTCCGTATGTACTTAAAATGGTGTTCATTTTAAACAAAAGAGAGCCACTTAGACTTATCGCGGCCACACCGCGACTCGGATTCATCCCGGGTTTGCTTGTATACGTCACATATGACCCATGGATTGTTGGGACAAATTATCAACAGATTCGGAATGCGTTTGGTCGGTTTTCCGTATGCCAGTTGATGCTTTTCACTTAAAATGACGTCCTTTTGAAACAAAAGACGGACACTTTGAGTGGTGGCGGCCACACCGCGTCTCCGGATTGAGCTGAAACCACCGAGAAACATTCTAATTATTATTCGTGACGTGTACGCGCAGAGGGCACATCAAGCGGACGTGCGGTTTGCGCGGTACGGCTCAATATTCGAGTTTTAAGTGATGCGCGCGCTTCGTAAACGCGCGTGAGGGGGGTCCAAACGGGCCGAACGAAGTCGGAATGGCCTGAAATCAGACGAAAAATACGGGACAGTGATTTCTGAAGTGTTCGAGCAGACGGCGCATCAATCGGACGTGCCGTGTGCCCGTGGTGACCGACAACGCAGTCCTGGTGTCATAAACGGCCAAAACGGGCGTCCAACGGTCAAATTCATAGCGGACGACCTCGGATTGAGCTGAAACCACCGAGAAACATTCTAATTATTATTCGTGACGTGTACGCGCAGACGGCACGTCAATCGGACGTGCGGTTTGCGCGGTACGGCTCAATATTCGTGTTTTAAGTGATGCGCGCGCTTCGTAAACGCGCGTGAGTGGGGTCCAAACGGGCCGAATGAAGTCGGAATGGCCTGAAATCAGACTACAAATACGGGACAATGATTTCTGAAGTGTTCGAGCAGACAACGCATCAATCGGACGTGCCGTGTGCCCGCGGTGACCGACAACGCAGTTCTGGTGTCATAAACGGCCAAAACGGGCGTCCAAAGGTCAAATTCATAGCGGCCGACCTCGGATTGACCTGAAACCACCGGGAAACATTCTAATTATTATTCATGATGTGTACGCGTAGACGTCACGTCAATCGGACGTGCGGTTTGCGCGGTACGGCTCAATATTCGTGTTTTAAGTGATGCGCGCGCTTCGTAAACGCGCGTGAGGGGGGTCCAAACGGGCCGAACGATTTCAGAATGGCCTGAAATCAGACGACAAATACGGGTGAGTTCTTTATGAAGTGGTCGAGCAGACGGCACGTCAATCGGACGTGTCGTGTGCGCGCGGTGACCGACAACGCAGTTCTGGTGTCATAAACGGCCAAAACGGGCGTCAAACGGTCAAATTCATAGCGGACAACCTCGGATTGAGGTGGGGTTGACTCGTACACGTCTCAAATGACCCATGGATCGTTGTCTTAAAGTATCAACACAATCCGAATGCGTTTGGCCGGTTTTCCGTATGCCAGTTGATGTTTTTCACTTAAAATGACGTCCTTTTGAAACAAAAGACATACACTTTGAGTTGTTCCGACCACACCGCGCCTCGGATTGAGATGGGGATGATTGGTACACGTCACATATGACCCATGGATCGTTCTCCTAAAGTTTCAATGGAAACCGAATGCGTTTGGTCGGTTTTGCGTATGCCAGTTCTTTTCACTTATAATCCTACCCATTTTAAACAAAACAGACACAGTTAGAGCGGTGTTGGACACACCGTGCCTCGGATTGAGGCAGGGATGATTCTTACACCTCACATATGACCCATGGATCGTTCTTCTAAAGTTTCAACGGAAACCTAATGCGTTTGGTCGGTTTTCCGTATGTACTTAAAATGATGTCCATTTTAATCAAAAGAGAGCCACTTAGACTGATCCCGGCCACACCGCGACTCGGATTGAGCCCGAGTGGGCTCGTACATGTCACATATGACTGGTGGATCGTTTTGATAAATTATCAACAGATTCGGAATGCGTTTGGTCGGTTTTGCGTATGTCAGTTGTTCTTTTCACTTATAATCTTGTCCATTTTAAACAAAAGATACACAGTTAGAACGGTGTCGGCCACACCGCTCCTCGGATTGAGGCGGGATTGACTCGTACACGTCACATACGACCCATGGATCCTTGTGCTAAAGTATCGACACAGTCCGAATTCCTTTGGTCGGTTTTTCGTATGTCACTTGATGATTTTCACTTAAAATGACGTCTTTTTGAAACAAAAGACCGACGCTTTGAGTGGTGTCGGCCACACCGCGTCTCCGATTGTGGCGGGGTTGATTCGTACACGTCACATATGACCCATGGATCGTTCTCCTAAAGTTTCAATGGAAACCGAATCCGTTTGGTCATTTTTTCGTATGTACTTAAAATGGTGTTCATTTTAAACAAAAGAGAGCCACTTAGACTTATCGCGGCCACACCGCGACTCAGATTCATCCCAGGTTGGCTCGTATACGTCACATATGACCCATGGATTGTTGGGACAAATTATCAACAGATTCGGAATGCGTTTGGTCGGTTTTCCGTATGCCAGTTGATGCTTTTCACTTAAAATGACGTCCTTTTGAAACAAAAGACGGACACTTTGAGTGGTTCCGGCCACACCGCGTCTCCGGATTGAGCTGAAACCACCGAGAAACATTCTAATTATTATTTGTGACGTGTACGCGCAGACGGCACATCAAGCGGACGTGCGGTTTGCGCGGTACGGCTCAATATTCTTGTTTTAAGTGATGCGCGCGCTTCGTAAACGCGCGTGAGGGGGGTCCAAACGGGCCGAACGAAGTCGGAATGGCCTGAAATCAGACGAAAAATACGGGACAGTGATTTCTGAAGTGTTTGATCAGACGGCGCATCAATCGGACGTGCCGTGTGCCCGTGGTGACCGACAACGCAGTTCTGGTGTCATAAACGGCCAAAACGGGCGTCCAACGGTCAAATTCATAGCGGACGACCTCGGATTGAGCTGAAACCACCGCGAAACATTCTAATTATTATTCGTGACATGTACGCGTAGACGGAACGTCAATCGGACGTGCGGTATGCGCGGTACGGCTCAATATTCGTGTTTTAAGTGATGTGCGCGCTTCGTAAACGCGCGTGAGGGGGGTCCAAACGGGCCGAACGAAGTCGGAATGGCCTAAAATCAGACGAAAAATACGAGACAGTGATTTATGAAGTGTTCGAGCAGACGGCTCATCAATCGGACGTGCCGTGTGCCCGCGGTGACCGACAACGCAGTTCTGGTGTCATAAACGGCCAAAACGGGCATCCAACGGTCAAATTCATAGCGTCCGACCTCGGATTGACCTGAAACCACCGGGAAACATTCTAATTATTATTCGTGACGTGTACGCGCAGACGGCACATCAATCGGATGTGCGGTTTGCGCGGTACGGCTCAATATTCGTGTTTTAAGTGATGTGTGCGCTTCGTAAACGCGCGTGATGGGGGTCCAAACGGGCCAAACGATTTCAGAATGGCCTGAAATCAGACGACAAATACGGGTGAGTGCTTTATGAAGTGGTCGAGTAGACGGCACGTCAATCGGACGTGCCGTGTGCGCGCGGTGACCGACAACGCAGTTCTGGTGTCCTAAACGGCCAAAACGGGCGTCAAACGGTCAAATTCATAGAGGACGACCTCGGATTGAGGTGGGGTTGACTCGTACACGTCTCAAATGACCCATGGATCGTTTTCTTAAAGTATCAACACAATCCGAATGCGTTTGGCCGGTTTTCCGTATGCCAGTTGATGTTTTTCACTTAAAATGACGTCTTTTTTAAACAAAAGACATACACTTTGAGTTGTTCCGACCACACCGCGCCTCGGATTGAGGCGGGGATGATTGGTACACGTCACATATGACCCATGGATCTTTCTCCTAAAGTTTCAATGGAAACCGAATGTGTTTGGTCGGTTTTGCGTATGCCAGTTCTTTTCACTTATAATCCTACCCGTTTTAAACAAAACAGACACAGTTAGAGCGGTGTTGGCCACACCGCACCTCGGATTGAGGTGGGGATGATTCGTACACCTCACATATGACCCATGGATTGTTCTTCTAAAGTTTCAACGGAAACCGAATGCGTTTGGTCGGTTTTCCGTATGTACTTAAAATGAAGTCCATTTTAATCAAAAGAGAGCCACTTAGACTGATCTCGGACACACCGTGACTCGGATTGAGCCCGAGTGGGCACGTACATGTCACATATGACTGATGGATCTTTGTGATAAATTATCAACAGATTCGGAATGCGTTTGGTCGGTTTTGCGTTTGTCAGTTGTTCTTTTCACTTATAATCCTGTCCATTTTAAACAAAAGATACACAGTTAGAACGGTGTCGGCCACACCGCTCCTCGGATTGAGGCGGGATTGACTCGTACACGTCACATACAACCCATGGATCCTTGTGCTAAAGTATCGACATAGTCCGAATGCCTTTGGTTGGTTTTTCGTATGTCACTTGATGATTTTCACTTAAAATGACGTCTTTTTGAAACAAAAGACCGACGCTTTGAGTGGTGTCGGCTACACTGCGTCTCCGATTGTGGCGGGGTTGATTCGTACACGTCACATATGACCCATGGATCGTTCTCCTAAAGCATCAACACATTTCTAATGCGTTTGGTCAGTTTTTCGTATGTCACTTTTTGTTTTCACTTAAAATCTTATGGAAATTCATATAGAATATTTTTATATCATATTTAGTATGGATTAGATTTTAGTTGATCGTGCTATGAAACATTTCAGAGCTAATGAAATTAAGGAAGGTGGAGGGGCTGTCCGGGGGGCTGTCCGGGGGGGCTGTCCAGTGGGTGTCCGGGGGGCTGTCCGGGGACCAAGGAGGAGGGTGGGGGGGCTGTGCGGGGTCTGTTCGGGGGGTGTTTGGGGGTTGTTCAGGGGGTTGTCCGGGGTTGTTCAGGGGGCTGTCCGGGGGTTGTTCATGGGGTTGTTCAGGGGGTTGTCCGGGGGTGTTCAGGGGGCTGTCCGGGGGGTGTTTGGGGGGTTGTCCGGGGTCCAAGGGGGGGTGGGGGGGTTGTCCGGGGTCCAAGGGGGGGTGGGGGGGCTGTCCGGGGGGCTGTCCGGGGGGCTATCCGGGGTCCAGGGTGGAGGGTTGGGGGCTGTACGGGGGGCTGTCCAGGGGGCTGTCCGCGGGGGCTGTCCGGGGGGGCTGTCCGGTGGGTGTCCGGGGGGCTGTCCGGGGACCAAGGAGGAGGGTGGGGGGGTTGTGCGGGGTCTGTCCGGAGGGTGTTTGAGGGTTCTTCAGGGGGTTGTCCGGGGTTGTTTAGGGGGATGTCCGGTGGTTGTTCAGGGGGTTGTCCGGGGTTGTTCAGGGGGTTGTTCGGGGGGTGTTTGGGGGGTTGTCCGGGGTCCAAGGGGGAGGGTGGGGGGGTTGTCCGGGGGCTGTCCGGGGGGCTATCCGGGGTCCAGGGTGGAGGGTTGGGGGCTGTACGGGGGGTTGTCCAGGGGGCTGTCCAGGGGGCTGTCCGCGGGGCTGTCCGGGGGGTGTTTGGGGGGTGTTCGGGGTCCAAGGGGGAGGGGGGGTTGTCCAGGGTCCAAGAATGAGGGGGGTTGTCCAGGGAGTTCTCAAACACACAACCACTAAAAGACAACAACATCCATAAAAACAGACAATATATAAAAATAACTCAACTCCAATACTATACTACGAGTCTAGATAAAACCAACAACTAGAATAGATTAAACATCAAATCTCAAGTCAAAAATGTAACGGATCAATATGTCCCACATCAGCATCACCATCTCCATCATCATCATCATCATCATCGCCCTCGTCATCGTCCTTCTCATCGTCCTCACCCTCCACAGCGCCTTCCTCCTCGCCTTCGCCCTCCTCCTCGCCCTCCTCATCTCCCTCATCTTCCGCATCAGACTGCTCGCCATCATCATCTTCAAGCTGGACATCGGCCTGACCACCACTGGAACTGCCACCTGGTGCACCATATATAGAATGTATCGACGACATGTATTCATCAATCGCTGGGCTGGCCTCTGCTGGAAGTGTTGGATGTAGAACTTCAATAAATTTCATAAATGCACTGTTTGCCCTAGCAGACTGTTCTGCCGTCTCTGTGGCCCTTTTCTCATCCTGTTCTGCCTGTGCCCTAACTTGCTGCAGCTCGGTGGCACTAAAACTCGTACCTGAGGCAGGCCAATACCTCGTCGGGGCTATCCTAGGTCGGCAGCGTACTCTGCCAGAATGATCCTCTCCCAACACCTGATGTAAGTGATCAGATGGCCCAAAATTGTCTGCTTCTTGGGCATTGAGGGCCTCTAAAGCATCCTGTTACAAATATAAATATATTATTAAGTTACGAAATAGATATTAAAATATAAAATCAACAGATTAAAACTTACAATCTGCTGCTGAGTCGCTTCGTTGACAGCACGTCCATCCTTTTTTCGTCTACTCGAGCAAAACAGTTTTGCTCGAGGCACACGTCCTTCAATATTTTGTACTTGCCTCTACAATGACATTGAAAACAAAATTTATATAAAGACTTCAGCAAATAATTAAATAATTGAGGAAACAAAAGAAAATGTAAGTCGTAAAGAAAACTTATAAACAATTGTCATACCTGCTGCCTCTCATGATCCGGCATCGTCGTGCGTCCTAGTGTATGGAGGTATTTTTTTGCATCAATGTTTTTTTTATTTTTTCCAGATGATTCCTAAATAAAATTCGATAATGCAAAGGATAATATTAATGCAAAACTTGAAAGTTATTATTTAAATACCTCAAATGTAATTCATACCTTAAACTGGGTACTCGTCCAATGAGTAATCATCTGACGATACTGCTCTATAGGACAATCATCCACGACTGGTACCGCCTCTAACTCAGTGCCAACTCTAGCACGCCAGCCAATATACATCTCATGCTTGTAGGCTCTCCAAAGCTCGCCTAAATCCTTTAGACGTTCCAGTCGTGCACCCTCACCATCAGGAAAATTAAATCGAAGCTGAAATGAAAATATTAATTTATATAAATACAAAAAAAATTCATGGCATTAAATACAACAGATTTTTTTACCCATATCTCTGCCCAAGCTCTATCTTTGACCTCATGTGGCAAATGTCTCCACGACAGCGGGCTGACGGGAATGATGTCAGAGTATTTGGAAAGCGTCGCCATAAAACTCTGACATTGCTGCCCTGTTTTCTCAACCATCTGATTGTCTTCATTATATTCCACCATAACATGTGTGCGACGGTTCCACACCGAACGCATGCGTGTACGGCCCCGCCCCCGCCTCCTGTCAGTAGATGTATCTGTCATGAAAGAAAAACAAATATTTTATCAAAACATGTTATAATGAAAATAAATATTGCCATAAAAATTTGATAGGGTTTTATAAATATACCTGTGCTAGTCTGATCAATGAGTGGCGCCGGATCCACAGAACCTGATGGAACACCCTCTGGTGGAACAGGAGTCGAAGACGATGGAATATAAAAGCTCGGAGAGACAGAAGTATAAGGAAAAGAAGATGGAACAACTGTATGACCTGATGCTGACTGGGGAGTGGGAATCATCATGGGATGTGAAAATGATGGGGCAGAAGATGCAGAAGGTAGCGAAAACATGGGAGGACTAAATATCCCGTGTGTCCCTAACGACACACCGGGATCAGAATGTGGGAAGGCTGAAATGTCAGTGGGAGGGGCAGGGTCTAGTCGGGCACGCGCAGCTCTATGTCCACCTCTGGTACGAACCCTCCTCGTACCACCGGCCTGAGTACTAGGACCAGTACTAGGCTCCTCGTCGAATAACTGTCGACGTAATGGTGGATCCTACAAAAAAGTTTACAAAAAAAATTAATCACATGACATTATATATTCTGTAAATATATATATATATATTTGAAATAAAGTACTCACTGTAGGCACTAATGGTGGAATGCCCATCTCCTCCATCCGACGATTGTTCTCCGCCATTTTTTTTCTTCGTCTCTCTTCAATTGGCTTCATTTCCTGCATTGGAAAACAAATATGTAATTAATTAGAAAAAAAAAATAATGTGTAAACCAAAAAACTAAATATATGAGGGAATGAGGGGATTCATTGGTAATTTAGCTATCAATTGTTTTAGAAGAGCTTGAATGAATTTAATAAAACATACAAGTTGTAATGTTCACCAAGTTAGAAATATTGTTTGATTTGGTTTGAATACAGTTCAATTCCAAATTAGAAAATGCAATTCAAATAAAACAGCAACCAATAAACATTGAAAATTCACATAACGGTCAAGTCAGCTAAAACATATTTGTGATCAATACTAAATAAATATGAATATTACCAACCTTAACAACCCAACTCGAGGTAAACCAAAAGAATTGAGAACATGGATGAATGATTCTATATATTTCCAACCACAACTTTAGGTTCACAATCAACTCTGACAATTGAGATATTGGAGTCATCAAAATAAATAAATGGATTTGTTCCAATGGAAATAGGGACAGTGTCAATTCCATCATCAGCATCATCAAAAATATGTCTTGGAATTACTTCAACTACGACACCAAATTCAGGTTGAAGTTGATCTTTGACATAAAAAACTTGTTTAGCCATTGATGCCAACACATATGGTTCTTCGGTTGCAAGAGTGCGGGTCATATTAATTACTCGAAATCCACAATCATCAATAAATGTGCCATGTCTCGTCATCGAATCAAACCAATGGAATTTCATCATTGTGACTCGTCCATGAGAGTAATAATCCAATATTATTATTTTCTCAACGACTCCATAATAACCCACATTTTCAAGTCGCGGTCTACTATCTGATGCACTGGCATAACAATCTGTTGTGGCAGTAACCATAATACCATCATGTTGTGTTCTCATGTTTTTGGCTCGTTCAGTGACAATAAATCTGTACCCATTGATAACAATTGATTTACAGTCACGAACCACGGTATTAGGACCAAAAGCCAAAGCTCTTATTTCCTCAGAGACAGAGTCAGCAGACAAACTCAATACCTGCAATATAAATGATAGTTAAACTTATGTAAATATTGAAATAATTAATTTAAACAGTAATATTTTTACCTTCAATTTTAACCAAGAAGAAAACTCTTTGCTATGCAAAGTCTCTCTCCTTCTCAAAGATAAAGAACGATGCTTCCTATTTATCATTGTTTTATGTTCCCTGTAGATAAAAAAATATGAATAGTTTAACAGATATATATGTAAGATATACATATTCAATTTTGTTACCTGATATAGTCATCGAAAAAATCACAGTTGAACAAAACTGTGCGATGTTCCATCTCCCGCTCTTCATGGCTTAATGTCTTCAATGTATATGATCCAGGAATTCCTCCTGTTTGAGGAAGTGATGGAAAACTGGGTTCAATTTTCTCATATTGTTCTTCTTCATTTCTCATTGGTCTGTTCATTCTTGTAGTAAGATCAGACAAATACATTGAACAGAAATTCATACATTCTTGAGCTAAGTAACCGTTCACGATAGAACCTTCGGGATGATTCTTGTTTCGAACATAAGACTTTAATGTGAACATATTTCTTTCAGTTGGATACATCCAACGAAAAGAAACAGGTCCTCCGATAAGTATTTCAGTTGGAATATGGACAGTCAGATGCAGCATGCATGTGAAAAATGATGGGGGAAATATTTTCTCCAACTCACACAAAATTAATGGGGCATCTGTCAACATTTTTTGCAAGAAAGACTTGGACAACTTCTTAGCACAAAGATCTCTAAACAAATGGCACAACCGAATAACACCCACCCTTACATTATTGGACAAAAGATGACGGATTGCTATTGGAAGCAACTCATGCAGTAGAACGTGATAATCATGAGTATTTAAAGATTTTAGCTTCAACTCCCTTCTGTTGACCCGTTTAGATATGTTGCTTGAATAGCCATCAGGAACTCTAATAGTCTCTAATACTTCCAAAAATTGTTTTTTTTCAGTAGGTGTCATCACATAAGAAGCACATGGAAGTTGCCATTTATTTTCACTGATACGCACAGGATGCAATTCTGGTCTGATGCCCCAATCCACCAAGTCACGTCGAGATCGTAAATCATATTTTGTCTTCCCCTTGACATTTAGAAGAACTGAAAGCAACATTTCACATATATTCTTTTCAATATGCATTACGTCTAAGCAATGACGTAGCAAATTGGTTGACCAATAAGGCAAATCAAAAAAGATACTCCTCTTCCTCCAATTGTAACAGGTTTCTGTGGAAACATTCTTTCTCTTTCCAGATTTCATTTGACCCTTCCCGAACGAAAAACTGAAATCTTTCAATTCATTAAGCACATCAGTTCCAGACATACGCTGAGGTGGATCATCGGTCTCTATAGTATTATCAAATCTTCGACGATTCATTCTATATGGATGATCCTTTGGCAAAAATCGTCGATGTCCCATAAAACTGAAACTACAACGATGTTTCAGTCTTCTGGATCGTGTATTCTTCATACAAACTGGACATGACAGTTTCCCCTTCATGCTCCATCCAGACATCATTGCATAAGCCGGAAAATCATTGATTGTCCACATAAGCGCAGCGCGCATCTGAAATATGTCTTTCGAACATGCATCGTATGTGCGCACGCCCACATCCCAAAGAAGCTTCAACTCTTTTATTAAAGGTTGCATGTATACATCAATATCAATGCCGGGATCAGAAGGACCAGATATGAGTATACTCATGAAAGTGAAAGATTTTTTCATACACAACCATGGGGGAAGATTATAAATGTGCATAAAAACGGGCCATGTGCTGTGCGAAGTAAGCATCTGCCCAAACGGATTAAAACCGTCGCATGAAAGACCCAGCCTCACATTACGCACGTCAGCTGCAAAATCAGGATGTCGAGCATCAAATCTCTTCCATGCAAATCCATCTGCAGGATGAACCAACTCATCATCAGTCTTCTTTCTCTCGGTATCATGCCATCTCATTTTTATTGATATGTCATCAGACATAAAAAGATTCTGGAGTCTGGGGATCAATGGAAAGTGCCACATTACTTTCTGTGGAACGCGGGATGGTGTTCCATCAGATTTTGACTTCCAACAGGATGTGCCACATTTTATACATTCATTTCGTTCAGCGGTTTCCTCCCAGAATAAACTGCAATCTTTCGGGCAAGCATGAATTTTGTTTCTTGAAAATCCAAGTTCCTCAACTAACTTCCATGCCATATAGTGGTTTGAGGGAATATCTGCATCATCTGGAAGTAAATCCTTCAAGAGGGTAAGAATGTAATCGATTGCTGTATTAGAAATCCCATACATAGTTTTCCCATGAAATAATCGGATTAAAAATTCCAGCTTTTTCATTTTATCGCATTGTCGATATACTGGAGTCGTGGCAGCATCATTCAATTTTTTCACCCTATCAATATCATCATTTTCACTAGATGCATCAGCTGTCCTCATATCGAAGTCTTCTTGAGTCGAAATCCTTTCTTTTTCATGATGACGAATAAACAGAAACCGATCATCTAACAAATTCTCTATTCCAGTCTTTTCATTTCGATCATCACCAATTTGAGATTTCGTTTTCTCCCCATTGTGATACCACAGAAAGTAGTTTGCTTGAAACCCATTTTTGGTTATGTGGTAGCTGACTTCTTCACGGCTCAACCAAGGTCTACCAACACAATTGGAACATGGGCAGTGTATGCGACCACTATCTGAAGCATTGTGAAATGCAAAATCTATAAATCTCTCCAAATTGTTTTGAAAATCGTCTGAGATCCGATCAGTTTCATACATCCAACTTCTGTCCATTCTGTAAAAAGAATTTATATAATTCATTTTGTCATAAACAATTCAATAGGCATTAACTATAATAGAAAATACATTTAAGTAAACGATAAAGGAAGAAAATAATCAAGGTATCAACTACACATGTCAAAAAAACATACAAATGTGTTATTGAAAAAATGTAAAACCAACAAGAACTTAATGTGTTATATCACATAACAGCATGACTCATCCCATAACCATATTAGTAGGGTATCATGAACATGAATAACATCAACCTTGTGCCATCCTCCTACCCTACATGACCCCAACCACATGCCACATCTTATTATAGCCTTATCACATCACACCTCACCAAAAAACACTAGGGAAATCATAGTACATCTCACCTGAAGACACATGGACAATCACATCGCATCTTGCCTAAAAACACATGGTTAATCACTTTTGAAGGAAGAGTAGGGAAGACATGGTAGCTATCCAAACATATAACCACCATCCTAGATATTAGAAAAAATACTCATAACTCAAAACCTCTGATCGTTGGTAAGTTTATCCAACTCTGGTTGGGAATGTGTAGAAATAACATAAAAATACATGATATATAGATAGCACAAAATACTCAACCTATGGGTTCACATTAACTACATAATCACACACTTCACTACTACCATAAAACAAATAAACCACACCACCACCACACAAGACGCATAGCATTGGAATATAATTCTACATTCAATAAGTCTATCTATGGAATTATCATAAGAATCCATGTATCAATTGGAATATAATTCTACATTCAATAAGTCTATCTATGGAATTATCATAAGAATCCATGTATCAATTGGAATATAATTCTACATTCAATAAGTCTATCTATGGAATCCCTCCCTTGGATCCATGTATCACCCATGGCTTAATCAATATTCAAAGAAATGAGTCTATCCATGGAATTCCACTGTGAATCCATTTATCACATAAAGCATATAAGTTAATATAAACAAGATTATATACCTGGCATCCTAATAGAATCCATGTATCACTATTTACTATTAATCATTTAATGAATTCCATTTCATTTAAACAATTCATTAAACATAACAAGTTAAAAAACAAAGGTATTTAATACAACTCACCTCAAAATGGAGACTCAATCAAATAATAACCTGAAAAGAATGAAGCTTCATTTACTCATGTTGTAATGACAATATAATGAGATTCCCTTGCTTAATCAATCAATTCCATATCATGGTCTCAACATAACTCATAATGGCTAGCAATTCAATGAAAATTCAAGCACTCACATGGGAATTTTTAATAGAACACTCCTAACAAGACTATAAAGATATCACATGCATTAGTTATAATATATCTAACATGGTAACATAAAATATAAGATAAATTCAATCCAATTTCATAGATTCATAGCATAGTCTCTACTTTACTCACATTGGCAAGGCAATACAATTAAAACATGTGTTAAAAAATAATTGGCATTCATGTGTTAAAAGGGGAATGCAAACCATGTTCAAGGGGTAAAATCCAAAAAGGAATTTTCAAGAAAACTCACCCTTAGGCTGGTCCGGCGGGCAGTAGCTCCAAAATCACCTAAACTGATGGGAAAAATGAAAATAGGTTTAAATACTATCCAAACATTTGAATACGTTTTCAGATAAAGAAGAAGAATAACCTGAAGAAGAGCTGGAAGATTCAAGGCCGGCAGTACCTCCAAAATCGCCTAAATCGGCTGCTGCTCCCGTTTTAGGGTTGTGTATCGCGAATGGGGGAGAGAACAGGCGGCTGGGAATTTGGGGATAACCTTTGCCAACGGTTCTTAAAAACCGTTGGCATATGTATATCTATCCCAACGGTTCTATAGAACCGTTGGGAAAAACCTCCCCAAAGCATATCTATACCAACGGTTCTCATGAACCGTTGGCAAAAACCTCCCCAAAGCCATCTATCCCAACGGTTCATGAGAACCGTTGGGAAAAAACATCCCAGGAAACATCTATGCCAACGGTTCTAATGAACCGTTGGGAAAAACCTCCTTCACCAACGGTTCTATCAAACCGTTGGTATGTAACTGTTGGGAAAGACCAGCATTCCAGTAGTGAAACAACATAATAGTATTACACATAGAGGATCCAAAGGTTTAGCGTCTTGGGCAAACTAGTACCACACATAACAAATACAACATCAACCATAAACATTTATTTAATTTCATCTTCTCTAGCTTCTTATTGGAACTTGTCCTCTCCTTAGTACATGTAGCCACCTGAGGACATACATCAAAAGGGATGATCTAGAAGCCCAGTAAGAGGATAGATAAGAACAATATATCATGGGGTGAGCATAATCATGACATAGGCAAAAGATCATGAACATGAGAGGAGCATAAATAATAGACTTGACATGTGGAAATGCATAAAAATGAAACATCATGTCTTAGTGGTTAACTACCACACATACTTTTGAAAAAAGATAGCATCTTGTTCACACATCATTTCACATTTACTCACGAGATTCATCACTTTACCCAATGCATTGGAGCGCTGTATTATTCCGGGCGCACCCATCACATCATAACATTATCATTATCATGCTTGCCACATAGAGCACATATCAAACATGTACATAAATAACCCATGTAAAGGAATGGGTTTCATCTCATAATAACACATTCATAATATTTGGGTTCCCAAAATAAAGAGGGAACAACATACTTGATACAAGAACCATCAACCTTGAATGAGAGGTAAAAGGTGAGATCTTGAAAGAAGAGTTCTTTTGGAAAACATTTTGATGGACATAAAAACCAGTGACAAAAATGTATATCCCAGAAAAGTAAAGGAAATGATGAACAAATGATCTTTGAGGAGTAACCATATCAAAAATGGAGTGAAAGAGGGAGAACCCGAAGGAAGAAAATTGGGTTCGAGATTTCCCCTTACCCTGTACTCGAATGCCTCCTTCTCTTTAATGTCCTGTATAATGACATTATATTCATTAATTAGAAATTCCAGAACCTTCTATACATTAACAGGGTTCATTCTAGTTTCATTATTTCATATCATGTTCCTTTGGATGACTTATAGAGTTTAAAAACATTGATCGGGGATGTTCGTTTTCATGGTTTTCTTGAGCGGTCCACTTGTATTCTTAAATTGATGTTTGGGTAGAACATGGGTAAACATACAGAACTAATATTACATGTTATTAATGATATTACAGAAGCTTTAATGATTTTATAATGAGTTATGTTAGATCCATGTGGACAAATCATTAGATAATAATTAAATGAAGATTATTTGGATTAATTTGAGCGGTTTTTGGATCACAACGAACTCGTTTTAACTTTTCACTTAGTAATATGGCCATAGGTTTTTTAAAGAGATTAAAATAGAACATATTACATATAAAATATTCTGTTGCAGCCATAAAAATGGTTTCATGACCAGATTTGAAGATAGAAATGGAAGAAGAGAACATGTCGTTTTTGAAGGTGATAAATTTAACACCTCATGAACAACGTTCTCTTTAATAAAATAAAAGGAAGAGGTAAAGAGTGTGGGAAGATATAATATACCATTAGAATAATAATATTATAGTATATGTATAATACTGGAGTTAAAAAAATTTGATTAAGATAGGTGGGGAGAGATCAAGAAAGTAACTGGAACTTGAAAGGAAATTAAAGGGGAAGAGGGAGGGAAATTACCTCTTGAATCCTTCACTTGAGAACCTCCTTAAGGGCCTATGCTTGGTCTTTGGATGAGACCATAAGATCTTGGATGTGGGGAAGGGGCTAGGGGAGATGATTGGGCAGATCTTAGACAATTCTTGAAGCTTGAGAGGTGTGGTTTGGCAAGATGAGGGGGAGGGCTTATTTATACATGATGAGGGAGGTGTTTTTGGTATAAAATATTAAATAAAATAATATATCATAATTTAGACTTGTAATAGTAGTTTTTTGACATCCTAAATCATATATAAATATAATATAATTCTTTTTAGGCTTTAACTCTTCTTTATAATTCGAATTCATTAATTTATTAAAAGGAAAGTGAAAGAAAGAGAAAAAAACACTTTAAAAATCACCTTTTGACTTTAGGCTTTGGAAAGTTCTTTTTAGGTTTGAGAATTGGATTTATTGTATTTAAAGGAAATATTTAGGAAATTTAATATGTTTTTTCCGAAACTAAAGTTCTAGAATGTTTATGTCATCATTACATCATTAATGATGCAATTTATTATATACCGATTATGCGAAAAACTGTATTTTTTTACTATTCACCCAAAAATTGAAGTATTTCAGAATAAACCCAAAAATTTACCCCTACCATTTTTAGATGTGTAGAATCCAAAAATGATGTCCATTTTTCAAAAATAATTTTCTAAATATTATTAATTTAATGTTTAATTAAAATCATAATTTACTGAAAAAACAGTTTTTAAAATTAAAACTGATTTTGTAGTTCTTTCAAAAATTACGTAGGGTCTTATAAAATTATCTAAAAAATATTAAAAAGTGATTAAATACTTTATGAATACATTTCAGGGAAATAAATATTCTTTTAAATTAATTAATTATTTATAATTAATTATTCTGACTTATAAAATACCAAAAACGTTTACTAAGGTCAAATTATAACTTTCTATGATGTATAAATTTTATTTTATTATTCATAGGTAATGTTACTCTTATCTACTATTCATAAGGGTCATATTACTATTCATAAGGGTAGTTTACTATTCATAAGGGTAGGTTACTATTTACCAAAAATTATTTTTGTTTCATTAAACTCCAAAAACTACTTGAACACAACCGTGTATGTCAGATTTTTAAAATTCTAAACATAGGGGTGACAAAATTATGTTCAAAGGTCACTTATCACTTAGTAGTTCATTATTTTGTGTTTTTATGACATAAATATAAGAAGGGAATTTTCCATTGAAATACTTTGGGTCGTTACAGTATTCATTTTGAATACTAAAGATATTTTTCCAAAATTCGCACCAAAATATGATGAAGGAATTTTCTTAAGTTATTCCACAACATCTAAGGATTATAGTGTTTTCAATAAAAAAAATTTGTAATATTAAAGAAACAATAGATGTTAAATTTGATGAAACCAATCCCTTTGTTTTTAAACAATCCCAACCTATATCTTCAGATGTGTTTTCAAAAACTAATTATCAACCTTTGTTAGAAGATCCTTCTGATAAGCAAAATGTCCAAGAAGATGTTTCTGAAGCATTTACCCCAGAAGATTTCCTACCTTATGATGATGAATAGTTTTTACAAAACCCAAATTAGTTATTTCTTAATAATCATCCCATTGATAGTATCGTTGGTGATGTAAATCAACCTATAAGGACTTAAAGTTCTTTAAGGAATTAAGTAGAACATCTATCATTCCTTTCCCAATTAGAACCAAAAATAACTAATGAAGAATTGGTTGTTGATGAATGGGTAAAACTATACAAGATGAACTAAACAAATTTGAAAGTAATAAAGTCTATACCTTGGTTGAAATGGATAAGGAAACATCTGTTATTGGAGTAAAATGGGACTTTAGAAATAAGTGTGATGAAAATGGAATCATAGTTAGAAATAAAGATAGATTGGTTGTTAAAGGATATAATCAACAAGAAGTAATAGAATATGAATAAACCTTTGCTTTATTAGCTAGACATTTATCTATTAGTATTTTACTTGACTTTGAAGCATTCTTCAACTTCAAACTTTTTCAAATGGATCTGAATTGTGATTTTCTTAATGGTTTTGTACAAGAGGAAGTTTTTGTAGAACTACTTCCTTTTTGTGAAGATAAAAAACATCCTAAACATTTTTATAAACTTACCGAAGCATTGTATGGAATTAATCAAGCCCCTCAAGCTTGATATGATATACATACAAGATTTTTACTTCAAAATAATTACGTTAAGGGAAATACAGATCCAACCCTTTTTACAAAGAAATATAATAAAAATATTTTTATTATTCAAATTTATGTTGATGAAAATATATTTGGATCAACTCAGTAATCTTTAACTAATTTTTTTGCAGATCTAATGAAATGTGAGTTTGAAATGAGTATGATGGGTGAGTTAAAATTTTTCCTTGGTTTTCAAATCTCTTAAAAACCAGAAGGAATCTATATATCCCAAAATAAGTATATTAGATATCTTTTAAAAAGTATGGATATGGAAACACTGAGATTATTAGTACTCCCATCGGTACCTCAAATTCAATTGATCTTGATGAAGTTGGGAAATCAGTAGATCAAACATATTTTATAGGTATGATAGGAAGCTTACATTACATGACATCTAGTCACCCAGACATAATGTTTTCAGTATGATTATGTGCAATATATCAATCCTATCCTATGAAATCTCATTTAAAGGTAGTGAAAAGAACTTTTCTCTACTTAAAGAGAACCATGGATTTAGGACACTTTTATACTTATAGAAATGACTTTGTTCAAAAAAGTTTTTCAGATACTGATTTTGGTGGATGTATAATGTATAGAAAAACTACATCCAAAACTTTTCATTTCATAAGAGATTCATTAGTTTCATGGTCATGCAAAAAGAAACACTCAGTAGCACTTTCCACTGCTGAAGATGAATATGTAGTAGCTGGAAGTTGTTGTGCTCATGGGTGGTGGATGAAACACACACTCACAGAAAATTGTATGAGTTTTACCAAAACACTAATTTTGTGTGATAATACTATTACCATTTCCCTTAGTAAAAACCCTGCACAACATTCTCGTGCAAAACACTTATATATTAGGCATCAATTTCTTAGGTATCACACACCAAAAAGAGATATCATTCTTCAATTAATCGTAACACAAGATCAACTTGCTGATATCTTCACAAAATCTTCACCCTCTGATAGATTTGAATATGTTAAACAGAAGTTAGGAATGATAACCATAAGGTATTCTTCCTTGTTAACTTTCTATTAAAACCAATATATTTATTATAATAATCTCCTTTTCATATGGGGAGTACATTTACTTGCTAGATTTTTCAAATCTTTCGTAATGAAAATTTTCATAGTCAGATTTTTCAAATCTTTCATAATGAAAATCTTCATAGTTAGATTTTTTTCAAATTTAACTTAATGAAAAATTTTCATAGTCTAAAATTTAACATATTCCAAATTTTTTGTAAGGAAGATTTTCTAAAATTTTCGTAATGAAAATTTTCTATGTTTTCGTAATGATGATTTTCTAAAAATTCATAGATAATTTTTCAAAAAAAATTCGTAATCAAAATTCTTCTCAGAATCTAATGTTATTCAAGAATATTTTTCCCCATTTTGAATAATCTTCCTAGAAATCTAAACGTTATGTTTCCTTTCCTGAGTTTTCGTAATCATCCTTTACTTACAGGTATTTTCTTTTAGTTTTAAATTTTTCGGATTCTCTTTTCCTTAAATCCATATGTTTTTATTAAAAAAACTCAAAATATCAGATCCATGATTTTCTTACAGATATAATATCAACCATCAGATGCGATTAGAAGGATTTTCAGCCATTGGATTGAGTTTTAATGATGAACCGTCACATCAAACGCCTAAATAAAGAGAATATGCCTTGTGTGCTAAAGTGATGCCCTTCTACAAAAGCTCATTTTGGATATTCAAATGTTTTTCAAATCTGAATGTCTGTAGAATAATCCTCTTAGAAATATATTTCTACAGTCAGGCCAATTTCGGAGTGGCAGGTCTACAGAGAAAGGATGGTGAATCTGAACTTCTTCATCAATTATGATTCTATAATCTCGAAGAACATTAAGCTGAATAGATGGGATAGTATCTGCATATCAAAGACGGGAGTTCGAGATTTAGTGTATCCGGATTTTCTAATTGAATATTATGAGTCAGTAAGTTTCTTAAAAGAATATGGCAAAGAAAAGTTTTATTTCAAAAGCTATGGAAAGACTTATTCTCTTTCATATACGAAGGCATCTAGTTTGGTTGGAATTCCATATAAAGGGGAATCTGAGTTCTGTTCTCATAAGTTGCCAGATGTCAAAGGATGTTTTGTTAAGGTGTAAAATATAGAGTGCCTCGGTCTTATAGATGTAAAGACTCTGAATATTTCCCACATGTCTACAAATCATCGGATTCTCAAATTAGGGGTTCAGCGATTCATAATTCCGAGAAAAGGTGACAAAGATATATTGAAGAAAAGTGACATGTATATCAAGGATTTCTTGGTAAATATAATTAAGATCAATTTGGTTATGAAAATTCTCATTACAATTGAGAATATTAAGAATGGAAATTTTAAGGCTCAGATAATCATGAATCCAGCCATTCTCTCCATGTTAATTATTCGATGCTTAGAATCTTTTAAAATTCATTGCAGCTCAAAACCAAGTAATTGAAAAGTCATGCTAGTCAGGGATGATACTCTGAAGAGGGTGAACATTGGTTTTTCTAAGGACTCCGGATAATTTGATGACATACCTAAAGAAAAAGATGATTCTATTCTGAAAAAACAAGAAGTGGCTTAACCATCAAAAGGGTGGAAAGAAGAGGAAGTTGAAAGAAGTAGAAGAGGAAGAAAAAACCCAAAAACTAAGGAAGTTCAGTCCGCACCTCCAAAACCTAAAAAGAAAAAATCCTATCCTATTGAGGTAGTTTCTAAGTGGAGGGAATATAAAAAAAATAGGAATTTAGGGGATCCATGTTATGTTTTGGATTATGCTGAAGAGAAATAATTAAAAGAGAAGACAACTAATGAGCTTGAAAAGAAACCTAAAGGAAAGAAGATAAAGAAGAAGATAACTGAAGCCGAGATTGTGCAATCCCTTCTGAGGGATACTAAGAAAGCATCAGAGAGTATCCCTTTACCAAAATTCTTCTTGGTATAAGATTTACCTAAGACTCCAGGTAAAAAATTCATCACTCTAGAAAAAATCTAACAAAAGATTGTTGAAGAAAAATAATTTGTCGAAGGAGTCAAAGAAGAAGTTGAAAGCAGTGGTGTCACTATAGATTTTATTAAGCAAGTTGAAGATTTCCATGAGAAGGAAAGTCCATCAGAGAAGCTGTCAATCCGAACCTCTGAAGTAGAATCCTCAAAGTTGGCTACACCTAGGAAAGATGTGAAATGAGAGGATAAGAAGGCCAAAAATGAAGTGAATAAGTTATCTGATGAATAAAGTTCTACCCATGACTTCAATCATCCTGAGGATGTTAAGGCAAGAGCTGAGAAATAAGACATACATGAAGATAAGACTGTTCAGCTGTCTGACAGTGAACATAAATCTCCAGATGAGGAAGCCATTCCAAAAGCTGATGAGGGTAAACAGGTGGTTGTTGATACCCCTAGTAAAGCCATTGTAAAGAAAAAGGATTTTGGTGGATCTTCAAAGAGAAAACATGATGATATAGAAAAAGAGCCCTCACCTAGCAAAGTTTCAGATTTGGAATAATCATCCCATAGACAGGATTTCATTGTTCAGTAGTTGAAGAATATTTTTGGGACTATTCTGATATGTTCAAGCATTGACTTGAGATGTCAGATGATTCAACACACCTTGAACCAGAAATCGGATTCAGTATCCATAGTGATGGATAATTGTGTAAAGCTTGAGGCTGATTTCAATAATTTCTTTATTAACTATGATGCCCACAAAATGTCTTGTAAGAAAATGGTTAACTGGTCAAACAAAATAGTTTAAGACATGAGAGAACTTGATGATTTCCATGATGGGGTCAAGGAAGATTTTGACATTGAATATGGAAAGATCAAGGATCTCACAACCAATTTTCAAGAAAAGATGACTCTGGAATAGAATTCTCAGATTCAAGAGGTAATGGATTTCAATGGGAAATTGTATTCAGTGGCTCAATTCAGGAAGAGAGAAAGAGATATTAGGATTGAGATAGAATAAAATCTTGTCATGCAGAAAGATGTCTATAAGTCTTAGGAAGATACTCTTAAGGCTCAATAAGATTGAATCATAGCCTTAGAGAAGAAAGGAGAGGATCAGGATCAGATTCTAAAGCGAGTTGAGGAAGATCACAAGGATCTTAAGAAGCTCAAAACAATTATGAAGAAGATGATGCCCAAGGAAAAGGAAGGATGATAGACCTAATCTAATCTTTTATTGTATTTTACTTTCATGTATAAATTTTTCCTATCATAATGAAATATTTGGTTTCTTGACTTTTGGATATGTCGTACTAATATTTCAGGTACCATAATTTCATTTACATTCCCTCAAATTCCTTTTTGAAAATCACAAAGGGGGAGAAAGTAAAAAATAATTGTAAAAAAAGAAAAAATATCCCTAATTAAGGGGGAGTTTATATAAGGGGAGTTTTCATTACGAAGATTTATGTATTCAAGATAATGAAAAATATCATTCCGAAAATCTAGAATATGATCATTAGATTTACAAATCCTAAGGGGGAGTTAGTCTTATTCATCATTTCCCATTTGATAAGGGAGATAAGTTTTATTTTCAAAGTCTAGAAAAATATTTTCTAAGTCCTTATATTCTTTTTCATAAGGATGTGTGTGCTTTCCAAAAAGGGGGAGATTGTTGAGTCAATAAGGTTTCCTTATGAATTTTCCATTCCTTCTTGTTTGGGGAGATTTTTGAGTCAATATGGTTTCCTTATGAATTTACCATTCCTTCTTGTTTTGAAAATCACAAACACCTTATCTGAAGGAAAATTTCATTCTACCCTATGTTTTACTTTCCTAAGAAAAATTTTCTTCCCCAAGGAAATTTATAATTACCATGTTTTTAATTTTTCATTTTGTCTATGTGTAAAATTTTCTTTTGTATCAAAAATGTCGAAATCATATATATATACTCAAATATAAAGCATTCTATTTTTAGGATCTGAATTCAGGTTCCAAATTCTCTAAATTCAGACACCGAACTCATATGAGTTCTTACTCTAAATTCTATAAATTCAGACTTTGAACTCTTATGAGTTTTGACTCGAAATTCTCTGAATTAAGACTCTGAAATCTTATGAGTTCGGACTCTGAACTCTCTGAATTCAGACTCCGAACTCTTCTGAGTTCAAACTCTAAATTCTTATGAATTCAGATTCCAAACATTCTAAGTTCAGGTTCCGAATTCTTGTGAATCCAGATTCCGAATTTACTTGAAATTCAGACTTCGGAATTCTATAAAATTCACGTTCTGAATTCCTTCGAAAACAGAATCCAAATATCCTTATATTATTGACTCCGAATCTATTTTTTGTCAGACTCTGAACTTTCATTTTTTTCTTACACTATGAAAAATGAATTTATTTAAGTAACCATATTTTTTCTTACACATGTCTTGGTTATAAAATGATGTCGTGCATTCAGTTACTAACTAACTGTTGTTTGAGTGCCACGTGTATAGGTCCCTCCAAAATTTAGGGAGAAATTTGACCATTGGAGGCGGGAGCTGATCGTTGGAGTTGTGCCTATAAATATTAGGTCATTTGAAAGGGCTCATAACATTGAGGAAAAGTATATCAATCTAGATCTTACATGCTGTTGAATATATTTATAGAGAGAAGGATATTATAAACTCTCAGGCTTCGTGTAGAAAGTTTGAATGGCTTGTTCAAAATTTTATTTGTGCAGAATTGCTTTGTGTAGAGGTGTGATTTCATTAAAATAAGAGACTTAGGTTTGTGAAGTAAGAGGTGCTGACTTCCTTACAAATCAAGGGCTTGTAGGGATAACAAAACAGATATCAATCTTCAGATTGAGGGCTTACCTGGGATTGGGTAAGACAAACTTTCTTGAATGTATAAATCAAGGGGCTTTTATCCAAGGTTGTTGGATACCCTTCACTTTGGGTTAAAAGATATACTACTTGTTACTTGCAGTGTTTCGTGTTTGTTTTCCGCTGTAATTTTGGTTGTTGAGGAAAGTATAACTATCTTATACTTCCTTAGACTTGTACTCTAATTAAATATGATTCTATACGGTATAAGGTAGAATCTTTGTTGTTGTAAACTTCTGTTAAGTTTCATTTTTGGAATCACTTTTCTGGAATCAATCAAGTTATGATAAATTAGAGGTGATGTGAATTGTGTTTATATAAAATTTCATTATGTAATTTTTAAAGTATACAATTCACCCCCTATTGTATATTGAATATCTACACCATAGTTTGATACTACAATCAGCATCATATCTATATTACTATCGATCCAAAATATTTTTGAAATAAATATGTTTATTTAATGGTTAATTATTATTTATCTTTCTTTCATTCCATCAATCAAAAATTGAGAACATCATCCATACGTACATAGAGACTACAACCACCATGATGTAATGTAGTTCATTATTCATCACTGATTTATATGAATTATTTTAAAAGTAAATATAATTAATAAATATTATAATTATGAAATTAATATGATCATAGAGATTACTAAACAATGACCACTATGAATGGACCAGAGCATCAATCAAAAACATGCATGGAAAACAAACCAGTCTTCACTAGAAAAATGATTTTTTTCAATAGAATTGATAATAAATGGGTATTTAAAAATTTTAAGGAAATTATATATATAATTAAAAATATTAATATGGTTCATGAATATATTTATAACATATCAAAATTTAAAATATATGATTCTTGTATTTGTATGAAGAAATATGGGACTAGAAGTGAGGGTTTCCGTTAAAATCTAAATTCTATTGGAATTTTTTGTAGAAAATCCCCATCAATGGAAATTATATGATCCTTATCATTAAAATCCCATATATTCTCTAATCCTATGTTTATTCTTTTAATTTTCATTTTTTAATACAAATTTCCTCCCTTTTAAACTTAAATTGGTGGATAAATGTTTTTTTAAGAAAAGTGGACATTATTTTCTCCTTGGTCGATGATCGTTTTCTTCCATATCAATGTTCTTAAATTTTTTCACAAGAATATTTATTTATATGGTCTAATGATTATTCAAAATAATTTAACCCAAATTTTACATTATTTAAAAATTATTAAAAATAATTTTTGACAATGATTTTTGAGAAATTTATTTATGAATTTTTACAAAGAGTGTGAAAGGAATAATTGTTTAAACGTTTACCACAATGACAGGTATTTCTACCGTCAGGGAAATTATTTTCTTAGAAACATATTTTAACGATTTCCAAGTTTACATTCAAAGAATAAATTTATCTCAATATTCATAGAATTTATAATTTTTAAAATATACAAAAAAATGATATTTTCTAATTTTCAATAATAATATCAAATGTTTTCAAGGTATTTTAGACTATATCCATATCCATTAAGTATTTTTATTATTTATTGGAGATATGATTTTTTAATAGAATCTAATTTATTCTATAGATTTCTTGTGAAGATTATATTTTATGGTTGATTCTATGAAACTCGTTTCATTCACACTGGTTGATTAAGTGATAATAAAACTTTTATGATACATCCTTTATTTTATTGGGTGAGGTTATGTTGAAATGATGAATATTTCTATAATATTATTGTTCAATTATGTTTTGTTTTATTAGTATTTGGGTATGCCTGAAATTCTATAGCCCCATAATGCAATGGGTAATGTGGTAAACATATCTCATGAGATGATGATGAAAAGCAAGGACATGATGTTCAATAGAAATGTTAACATCATAATGTCTGATTATTGTTTTTGCTATCTATTTTCCAAAGATTATGTATAGACATGATTTAAAAAACTATGTTGACATATTGATGCGTAAGTATTATTAATAATAGAAATGGTTATAATATTATTCATGGAAATGATAGTGATTTTTTAGATTGAAAATATTATGATTTATTATTATTATGATTCAACTTGAGTTTTTTGTGACTCATGAATGATGACTTACGATTTTACACCCGTATAAATCATGTTACTAGATATGCTTTGATTTTTATGTAATGGTATTTCACTTTTTTGATGTTAATATTTTACATTAACATTATGAACTTGATTATATTATAAAATAATTATGATAATTTTATTATCACCTATGATTGATAATGTAACTCCCTAAGATTTTATTATATAACTTCTTTTAAATTTCATTGATGTATGGTGTATTACGCTGCACCAAGAATAGCTTGTGTTATACACAACATTGTTTTAGCTTGAAGTATATGCAACACTATTCTTGGCTTGTGTTAAACACAATTTCAAGTTATTTTGATAGAATTAATTTCATTACAGACATATTATAAGTGATATGAAAATATTATAACCTAGTCATTATAATGGTATATATGAATGGTATTAACTGCCTTCTAAAAAACTATTAAAATGAAATTAAGTGAGTTTATAAAAAATTATAAAATCACAATTTATGGATTTTATTATTATAATATATATTTAATATAATAAAATTAATGTTTTAGATTCATATTATATTTTTTATAGATATAATATAAGAACAAATTAAATTTATTGCATAAAATAAGTATTTTTCAAAAAAAATACAGATTTACCTCCTTTTGATGGGAAGTAATTTTTAAATATAATTTTTGACAATTTCATGATTTATATTAGACATAATAAACTTCTTCTATGGAATTTGGAAATCAAAATTTACCTTGGTCTAAATTTTGGTAATTTTATGATGAAATTAATATTTTAATTAATAGTGAAAAATACAGCATTTTAATTCAAAACTGTCTTTTCATGTAATTTATTTATATAGTTATACTATATTTTTTATTTTTTAAAATTTTAAATTGGATTATTTTTTTATAATTTAATAAAAAAATTCATTGTAATTAATTTCCATTTAAATAGTACATAAACATTTATCAATCCTTTGATAGTTTTTACTTCTTAAAAACCAGCTTTCTGGTTTTGACAACATGAATTTGTTTTAAATTAATTTCTGCCAATTCTATGTTTTGAATTTAGAAAAATAGATTCTATATTTTTAAATATAAGGTTCAAATCATTTCAACAGGTAATGTTTATTTTCGGACAATATGAATAGTAATTTCGGTAATTATATTTCTTTTCCATGGTTAAAGTGTAAATTAGTTAAATAAGGGTAAAAATAATATTATAATAAAATAAAACAACACTAAAACATCTCTTAATATTATTTTATGAGTCATTGGTGACCCAAATAACTCTTAGTACGAATTGTTTTCATTTTATAACCACTTGGGTGTGAAAATGACCGGTTATAATAATTAATTTAAAGTAAAGTGAAATATAACATAAACATGTACCTTTTTACTAAAACAATTTTAATGTGAAATTATATAATTTATATCATTTACTGTAAACATTAATTATAAAGATAAACATATTTCCTACATAATTGTATTTTATTTCTAATTTTTAAACACTAAATTAATAAATTTATTTATGACACAATGATGATGTTGTGATTACCTTAATAATGAAATATTCAAATAAATGATATTATAAATATTTAAATAAATGAAATTTAACATTTTTATTCCATAAACAAATTTTATGGATAAAATTAACATTTTATGTATGATTTAAGGACTTTTTTTGTTATAATTATGTTTTTATGATTATAGAAAAAACCAATTACTAAATAGTGTCAAAATTGGAATAAATGGATTTTTAAAACAAATTATATTTTATTAAATTATATAATAGTCCTAAAAATCTAATATTAGGCCAACTAAATTAATTAATGTTAAAAATGTAATTAATGTTCCACTAGAGTTTATTTTGGAATTTTATGGTTACTATATAAACCATATTGTATGAAAATACAACAAGATATGGTAAGAGTTAAATTATTTAACTAAGGGTTAAAGCTAAATGATTTGGTTAATTTTGTGACATAAACTTGTCTAAATCCTATTAGTATAGAGTATTTAGACCCACAATAATATTATATTCTATCTAAATTTTTTTTCAACCATTAGAAGCATAAAATTAATTTATAATAAATAAATATTTAAGGACACTCATAAAGTGCCCCTCACCTCTCCTATAAAAGAGAACTTCTCCTTCTATTTTAATCACACCTCTAAAGACATTTTTATCTACCAAAACCTGCCCATTTCCTCTCCCAACTTCCATAAATTTATCCTAGTGTCCACCATTTGTAATCAAAATCAACATATTGAGTCATTTTGTGCAAATCAAAAGGAGACACTCGAAGAATAGCTAATCTTTTTTATCCCTTCTTTCAAATTTCTTTTATTATTCTACATCCTATTCCTATGTTTTTACAATAATGAAATAATAAATTTATAATATAATATATTATCAGATTTTTTATGATTTCAGTACATCTATATTACTCCTTTAACCCATCTTAGGTAAAGCAATATCACCATTCATGCGTACGTACGTTTTACCATCTCCATGATGTGGTGTAAACTATTTTTCACCAATACATTATTTCAACATGTATAATGTTTAATATAAATTAATTATATAATACATATAACATGAAAATATTTATGTAAGATTAATATACCATCCAATTCCATATAATTAAACCATCATGGAAATGATATCATCGCTCGTGCGTACGTACAACTTACCGTCTCCCCGACACGGTGAGATTCATTTTCCACGTTAACCATTCAAGAATGAATATAAAGTATATATAATAATTAAGAATTAAATATATGACATAATAATTCTACTATATTTAGGTATATATATATATTTATTTATTTCATTTACTTAATTCCATTCAATTCTACAAGGAAACTAAAACAGCATCCATACATACGTACGACCTACAGTTTTCATGAACTGTGTATTCTATTTCATTTATCAATATTGTATATATATATATACAGAATATTTATGATATATAAATATTTTTTTACAATCTGTATGTAATTGAATCATCATCTATGTAATAAGACCAGGAATACGAAATTCAAAACATGTACAATAAATAAAACGATTATTACCCAAAACGTTGCTTTAACATTGAATTGATAACTAAGAAGGTAATATAATGTCCTAAGTGATTAATATATGATATTTTAAATATTATTATGGTTCTTTTACAAAATAATTATTTTTTTAAACCCACTATACCAAAGTTTTGGAAACATACAGAAAAATTAGACCTAAGGTAAGGCATAATTTTGCAATCTCTTTATTTTCTGAGATTGTTTATACATAAGTTTTTACTGGGGAATATTTTACATCCAGATACATGTTTTCTAAATATATAATATTTTTTATATTTATATAATACTTTTTAAAATCAATTTTATTGGTTGGGGAATTTTTATTAAATGGTATAGAGGAAATCTTTCTTTGTTTTTCCAAAAGAGGTAATTTTTCACTTTTCTAGAAAGAGTATGAGAAGATTGTTTTTTAAATTATATGGCATGAATGGATTTTTATGTCTTCATAATTCATTATTTACATAAATATTATTCTATATTATTTCAAGTTTACTTTCATATAAATTCTTTTCTTTTAAAATTGGTTGGCATTTTGAAAAAGGTAAACATTTTTTGAAGAAAAAGGATATTTTCTTCAATAATTAGGCTTATGTGTTTTATTAAAATTATTTCCCATCTAAGATGTCCTAGAGTTAAGTTTAAATCCCTATAGTTGCTTTTATTTTATTGTGTATATGATGGAATTATTTTTATGAAATAAATTTTTTTTATATAGATTATGTTATGATTAAATAATGTTTAAGAAACCCATTTTATTTCATGGGATATACTATGATGAATGATTTATATTTTTGAGAAACATATAAAAATGACTTCATTATGAAATTGGTGGGAACTATATCTCTCTCCAATGCATTGTGTAATGATTTATATATCATGAGATAGACATGACTAGAATAATAAGTAAATCTGGTTCAGTAATACAGGGTTGGGACTACAAGTAAATCTGGTTCAGTAACACATGGGTAGAATGGAATATATTTCTAGTTCAATATACAAGGCTGGAATGACAAGTAAATCTGGTTCAGTTTTACATGGCAGGAATGGAAAGTAAATATTGTTCAATAGTACATGGATGGAACCATAAGTAAACCCAGTTTAGTAATGGACTTTTTCCATTATGATAGTCTAGGCAGCAATGCCTTGGCTACTATGTAAATCATATTATGTGATTATTTTTTTCCACAATTCCATATTTTATGTCAATGTTATTTTATCATTGTTTGTTTTTCAAATGTATTACCCCAAGCACTTCATGGTATGTTTCTCTTAAATAAATTCTAGTTATAGCCTATATTTCATGAATCACTAAGCCTATATTGAAAAAAACATGGTTACTTATAGGAGATATCCATAACCCAGCCATTGAACTTAAATTTTCCATCTCCACGATTTGAATTTTAAAAATCTGACATACACGATTGTGTTCAAGAAGTTATTTAGAGTCTGATAGAATAAACATAATATTCAGTGAATACTAACCTACACTTATGGATAATAACCTTCCCTTATGAATAGTAACTTACCCTTATGAATAGTAATATGACTTTTATGAATGGTATCCATACCCTTGAGTGTATAAGTGAACTCAGGCACCTTAAAAAAGAAGATGAATATTTTAAGTGTTTATATTTTTCGATAAAATAATGATTTTAATTAAATATTTAATTAATCATATTTATAAAATTATTTTTTAAAAATGGAATTCATTTTTGGATTCTACATGTCAAAAAATGGTTAGGGAGAATCATAGGTATTTTTCTGAAATACTTAAATTTTTTATGAATAGTAAAATGAAAGAATTTACGATAAATGCTAAATAATGAATTTATTGAGTCATTGATGATGATTTTCTGATGTAATCCCAATTGGTTTGATTTCAAATGAATATATTACTATTCTTGGTCATTGAATAATCACTATTGGTTTTCTTGAGAGGAAATAATAAATTAATGATTAAAATATTCAGAAAACTCTTCTCCCCTCCACTATATAAACCACCCCTCACCCCCTCTTCCTCCCACACCACTCAAGATTTAATACTGGACTAAATTCTACCAAATACACATCCCAAGCCATCTCCCCACTTCCAGGACCCACTGGTCTCACCATATGGCCAAAAACAAAGGCCTTAAGGAGATTCTCAAGGAGGAGTACTAAAGAGGTGAATCTTCCTTCTCGTTTCTTTGAATTTCTTTTACAAAGTTCCATTCAATTATTCTCCCTTATCACCTCCCCTCATCCAAATGACTTGATAATTCTAGTAACTTAAATTTACTATATTTTCATTATGTTAAAGGAATATTTTTTCATAATCTCTTTTTTCCTCCTTTTATACAATAAATGCAAATGCCATCCGAGATGTGTAAATTCGTCACACTCAAGGAAGATGAATTTTCAATTTGCATAACTATCTTTGATACTATTCATGACACATTTTCAATGGTTTAACCAGGTCATAATATATTTATCTTATCTTGATTAATTTTATAGAATCTTTACACGTTCATAATAAGGAATTATAATACAAAACATGTTTATTGTGCACAAAACCGCCAAGACAAATCCAAGTGTTTTTTAACTCATCGAATGTGTAATCTTCATGGTACATAACTAGAATCATTATAAGATCATTTATATCACATTAATTTCTCTAATAATTTATATTAACAAATCTGGATTTTTAACCATATTTCAAATGAACTTCTATTCATGAATACAAGTAATCAAATCATGAAAATCAATGAATAAAATCCTACCAAAACAATAAAATTTAATCTCTTAAACCATCCAAAAAGGCCATTAATGAACCTTATATGGTCATAACATATCAATTATACGTTTATGAGGATCTTTAGTTGATAATTAATGAATATAAAGTTGATTATTCATATCGTTAAGAACAATCAAGAACACCTTCGAGCATAATGTAAGGGATCCTCTCTCTCACTTTTGTTCAAGAATATCCCCTATGTTGTGCCATTTTAATTTTAATTCCTAAAGACGGGGATTGTTTTTTCACCTCCCCCATACTACCCTTGTGACATATAAATTTTGGAATACCCCTTTATCTCTCATTAATCCCTCGCAATAACACTTGTTACCATGCCAAAATGATTGTAAGGGGTTTCTCATATCACTTTCATTTCTGTGAGATTTTCATTTTTCACCACTTATTTCTTGTATGTGGTATATGTGTACTGTCATTTGTTATATAATAGCCTAATTATCTTTATATTCATGTTATTCAATGATTCAATTGTGGGTGTTTATGGTCTGGTCAAATGATTTGATAGATTACATTGTGGTAAGAGAATTTGTCTCAACTTCTATATTGTTGTGACTAACTTAGTGTGGTGCACCTAATAATCCTTATGTGGTGTACCTACTGCCCATTTGAGATCAATTTTCATTTGAAATTATATTTATATTAAATATCCATAATATCATAACATGGATATGTTTGTTTTATTAACCGTATACCATTTTACATACGGTGTTTATTTGGAAGGTTATTTTAATTATGGAATTATTGATTCATATGTATCCAATACTATATATAGATATTTAAAAGGCATATTTATCTTGTATTTAATTAATTTATAAAGAATTATTTTGACATGAAGTTGCGGGTGGGGATAGCTAAATCCCCTCGATGCATTGGTAGGTCTCATGAGACAAATCATTTTGGCGACAAACCCTTCATGTTTGTATCCAAAAAGGAGACAGGTTTCTACCAATAGAACTAAACCATTTTAACGGTATTATTGTTTCATGTTCTAGATAAATGATGTCCAATTAATAAGCATTCAATTTATTCCTTATCAGTTTTTTCTATCCATGAGGTTTTCACTATGAAAAAATCTATGGATGTTGTTTTATTCTCAGTTTATTAATAGCGTGAGTTTTCCATTTATTCACCATTCTATATTGATTATGTTAGATTTATTATGATTCACTTATTATTTTTTTCATGATTCCTCTATTTGTTACCCCTACTGAGCATTTGAGCTCACCCTTTCATTATTTTCGATCAACATGTGATGAAGATGTGGTCATTTATTGAGTTCTTGTGTTTATAGTTTCTAGTTTTGTTATGTATTGTATTTTGCAACATTTTCCAATGTAAAGGCAATTACATATATGTATCTATATTCTTCAATACTACTAAACATAACGTTCCTTTGGGATTTTCATTCTTTCTAACCATTCCAATATCACAAGTAATGTGTCGGCTCCATCCTAGAGGGGTGGGGGAGTTACAGTTGGTATTAGAGGAAGTTTAGTAGGAAACTTGAAACTCGAGTAGGAAATATATAGTAGGGAACAAAGCACTAATATAGTATTTGAGGATAAATGTACAAGAACGTCCTGGTATTTTGGTAACAAATAGATTATGTGAATCATTCTAGCAAATACATCCCTGTCTGGATATGAGCAGGTAGAGGTGGCTCTGCAATAGATGTACTTAGGATTGAAAACTCCAACAAAGAGTTTCGAGCGTGACCAGGGGTATCTTGGTACATGACAATGGTCCATGCTTCACTGTTGGTTATGACTCTCCCTTGGGATATGCTTAGGATAATTCACATTTTTTTACAACCCATTATAAAGGAGTTTAACGTAAATTTTTCTTCAGAGAAACCATGTTTATAAGATTAGGTATGCATATAATTTTAATCTATGTTGAGTGATTTTCTATTTGAAATTCATAAACTAATCTAGTGTTTCCCATTATTTAGAAATGGCATCTAACCAAAGAAGGGGAATCAATACTCGTGGGCATCGTAGGGATCTCCCCACTGAGCAAGTCAACACACACAATGTTGGAGAAGATCAGATCATGACCATATTGGGAAAACTTACTCAGGTTGTAACGAATAACCATTCCACACTAGTGTTGGATCATTTATTTATGTAGAAGTCCGCATGTTTCAGTGGAACTAATAATCCAGTGGTTACTAGGTAATAGATCAAGTCCCTTGAAAATATATTCCTAGCATTAAGTTTCAAGGAAAATGAAAAGGTAGTACTGGCAGTATATTGTCTCAACAGCGACGTTGATCAATGGTGGTCCTTGATTCAGACTACCATAGAGGAAGAAGAAATAAAATATATGGAATGGAGGACTTTTAAGGAAATATTTTTTGAAAAATATTTCCCTCGTAAGAAACAAACCAAAATGAAGAGGAAATTCCTTGGCATAAAACAAGGGGAAGAAGATAGTGTTGAAGAGTATGAGGATACCTTCACAAGGTTATCCAGGTGTGCCATAGAGTATATATCTGACTCGGCAGACAAGATTGATCATTTCTTTGAAGGTCTTAAGAAAAGTCTTTGAAGGGAACTAGCTTATCAAAAACATTTATCCTATGATGAAATTGTATCATGTGCCATCAAAACAGAGAAGGAATTTGCTAGATCAAATTTTTTCATGGGGAACCAAGATAAGTAGAGGTACTCTGATAACCAAAATAAAGGTAAAGCACCAAAGAACAACAAGGGAACAAAGTTATTCCCATTATGTGCAAACTGTGTAAATAATCAACTTGAAAAATGAATAAAAGGCATGGGAGTCTACTATAAGAGCAGAAAAAAGGTCATCGATCTGATGAATACAAGGGGAAGAAACAATTCATTGATATTCAATGCTACATTTTTAGAGATATGGGACACTTTGAAAATGAGATTTCTAAGAGTAAAGGAACCATTCCTAATAAAAATACAATAGAACAAGGGAGAGCCTTTGCGATTACAACCATGAAAGTTGAAGTTCCTAATGACATGGTGGCAGGTACATTAATTGTTTCCTCAAACATAAACAAAATTTAATTTTATTCTAGATCATCACATTCATTTATATTTTCCTGGTTTTCCATGAAAATTAGATATGTCCATATTTATTAAATAAATGAGTTGTAATTCCAAACTCCCAGGGGACATATCATTGCAACAAAGGCATGTCAACTATTCTCCCTTCAGACACCAAAATGTGATTTAGTTGATAACCTTATCACCATACCAGAGACTAAATTTGATATAATTCTCGTTTTTGATTGGATGTCAATTTATGATGCAAAGATTTATTATAAGAAGGAAGTTACAATTTTTGAAAATGGTATAGAATCCCTTGTCTTTTGGGAAGAATGATCACCACCTAATTCTTATCTAGACAACCCCCAGTAGCTCTATTTAATGCAATACTTGGAGAGGAAGATAAAACAATATCTATGGGTGAGGAAATAAATCTTCAAATTGAAGATGTGAAGATAGTGAAAGAGTACATTGATGTATTTCTAGAGGATTTACCTGGACATCCTCCAATGCGAGAAGTTGAGTTTTCTATTGATTTAATTCCTGATGCAAGAACTATATCAAAGACTCCCTATAGAACGGCCACTGAGGAATTATTTGATCTAGAGAAACAACTAGAGGGTTTGAGTGAAAAAGTATTCATTCGACCTAGTGTTTTTCCATGGAGATCACCTGTCCTCATTGTCAAGAAGAAAGATGTATCCATGATGCTTTACATTGATTACAGGGAAATCAATGCTATTAAAATAAAGAATAAGTATCATCTTCCCTGAATTGATTATTTACTTGATTAACTTCATGGCTCTCAATAATTTTCAAAGATTTATCGTTGATCCGGAAATCATCATTTGCATGTGAGGAAAGAAGATATTCTGAAGACAGAATTTCGAACCTGGTATGGGCATTATGAGTTTACAGTGATGCCTTTTGTACTGACGAATGCACCATCTATTTTCATGGATTTAATAAATAGGGTTTTCAAGGATTATCTTAAAAACATTGTTGTGGTATTCATCAATGATATCCTTTTATAATCAAAAAGCTATGAAGACCATGATAATCACTAATAAATTATTCTGAGATCTTGTAAAAGAAATTAATTATATGGGATGTTTAGCAAGTGTGATTTCTAGCTTCAAACTATTTATTTTCTATGCCATCTTTTCTATATGGATGGAATCCTAGTTGGTACTACAAAGACAAAAGAAATCCATGAATGGGCCACACCAACAAACATAACTGAGTTATGTAGTTTTATGGGCTTCACAGGTTACTATCGGCGTATCATTCAAAATTTCACCCAACCGGAAAACCCACTAACCAAGCTCAGACATAATGGAGTTAAGTTTTTGGGGACAAAATAATGTACATAATGCTTAAAAAAATTTAAAAGAATATTGGTCAATGCTCCTATTTTGACTCTTCCATCTTGAAGTAATGGATTTGTAACATAAAGTGATTCATCAATGAATGGACTGGGTTGTGTCCTTATGAAAAATGATAAAGTTATTGCATATGCAACCAGATAGTTGAAAAATCCTGAGAAAAATTATCCAACTCAAGATCTTCATTTAGTAGCCATAATCTATTCTCTAAAAATATGGAGGCATTTTCTCTACAGAGAGAGATGTGAGATTTGTAAAGACCACAAGAGTTTGAAATACATTTTCACACAAAAAGAACTCAACATGAGGAAAATAAGATGGCTCGAGTAAGTCAAAGTTTACGATTTTTCAATACACTACCAAGAAGAAAATGAGAATAAGGTGGCAGATGCATTAAGCAAGAAAGATCATGGCCTTTTGACTGAAATGAGGACAAAAAGTGATCCTATATTCATGGATCTATAGAAGATGGATATGGAAATTGTCTAGGAAGGGGAAACATCTCTTCACTTTCAAATGATTTCTAAACCATCTTTACTAGAGAAGATAAAAAGCTCTCAATCTGATTATGAGAATCTGTACAAGAAAATTAATGTAGTTAAGGATGGGAGGCCGGATAACTTCATGTAAGAAGGAGTTCTGAAATTTGGGAAGAGGTTATGTGTTCCATCAGCACCTGAGCTAAAAAGGGAACTACTATACGATGATCATAGATCAAATTTCTCTATACACCTAGGTAGAACAAAGATGTATTGAGACTTGAAAAATATTTTTGGTGGTATAATATGAAGTGGGAAATTGCTGACTACATGTCAAGATGTTTAGTTTGTCAACAAGTGAAGGCATAGAGACAACATTCCAATAGAGTGATGCAACATCTACCTATTCCAATGTGGAAGTGGGATATCATTATGATGGATTTTGTCACTGGACTATCCAGGACACCAAAAAGGAATGATACAATATGTGTAATTGTTGATTGTCTCACAAAATCCACACATTTCCTTCCTATGAGAGAGTATTTTCCACTTGAGCACTTGGCAGGAAGTTATATTAACGAAGTTTTAAGAATTCTTGGTGCACCACTATTGATCGTATCTGATCGAGATCTCTGGTTTACATCAAAATTCTGGAAAGGCCTCCAGAAAGCTCTGAGTACTGAGCTCCGTATGAGTACTGCTTATCACCACCAAACTGATGGATGGTCTGAAAGGACTATTCAAACTTTAGAAGACATGATGAGGTCATGTTCTCTTGACTTCCAAGGTATGTGGGATCCATACATTCCTTTGGTTGAATTTTCCAACAATAATAGTTTCTATTATAATATTCAAATTGCTCCATATGAAGAATTATATGGAAAGAGAAGTCAAACACCAACTTGTTGGGGAAAAGTTGGTGAGATGAAACTTATTGTCATAGAACATATTGAAGAAACCACGACAATGGTAAAGAAAATACAAGGCCATAGTAAAGTATCCCAATGTAGTCAGAAGAGTTATGTTGACAACCTGAGTAAGGACATGGAATTCCTAGTGGGATATAATTTATTTCTAAAACTATATCCATGGAAGGGTGTCTTAAGGTTCGGCAAGAAAGGGAAATTATGCCCCAGGTATATCAGACCATTTGAAATTCTGGAATGAATCGTAGTTGTAGCTTATCGTTTAGCATTGCTTCCAAATCTCTGAAGATTTTGTGATGTGTTCCATGTGTCATTATTGAAGAAATACATGCCAGAACCACTGCATGTACTCACCTATGAAGAAATTGAACTGGAACCTGATTTTTCATACTATGAAAAGCCTATTGGGATTCTTGACATAAGGGTGTAGGTATTGAGAAATCAGACAACTTATCTAGTAATTTTTCTTTGGAGGAACCATAATACAGAGGAAGAAAAATGGGAACTAGAGTATTTCATGTAAATGAACCACCCACATCTTTTTTGTGGGCTTCATACATAAAATTTCTAGGACAAAATTTCTGAAAGAGGAAATAATGTAGCACCCCAAACACTTCATGGTATATTTCTCTTCAATAAATTCTATTTACAACCTATATTTCATGAATCAGTGAGCCTATATGGAAAAACACATGGCTACTTATAGTAGATATCCATAACCTATCCATTAAACTCAAATTTTCCAGATCCGCGATTTGAATTTTAAAAATCTAACATACACGGTTGTGTTCAAGATGATATTTAGAGTCTGATAGAATTAACGTAATTTTTAGTGAATAGTAACCTACACTTATGAATAATAACCCTCCCTTATGAATAGTAGCTTACCCTTATGAATAGTAATATTACTTTTATGAATGGTATCCATACCCTTGAGTGTATAAGTGAACTCATGCACCTTAAAAATGAAGATGAATATTTTAAGTGTTTATATTTTTTGATAAAATAATGATTCTAATTAAATATTTAATTAATCATATTTATGAAATTATTTTTGTAAAACGGACTTCATTTTTGGATTCTACATGTCGATAAATGGTTAGGGTGAATTTTAGGGATTTTTCTGAAATACTCAAAAAATTTATGAATAGTAAAATGCAATAATTTGCGATAAACGCTAAATAAGGAATTTATTGAGTCATTTATGATGATCCTCTGATGTAAGCTCAATTGGTTCTATGTAACATGCATATATTACTGTTTTTGGTCATTTAATAATCACTATTGGTTTTCTTTTGTGGAAATAATAAATTAAGGATTATAATATTAAGAAAACTCTTTTCCCCTCCACAATATAAACCACCCCTCACCCCCCTCTTCCTTTCCCACCACTAAAGCTTAAATAATTTCCTAAATCTTGCAGAATACACTTCCCAAGCCATATACCCAGGTCCAAAACCTACTGGTCTCACCATAAGGCAAAAAAAAAGTCCTTATGGAGATTCTCAAGGAGGAGTACTCAAGAGGTGAATCTTCCTTCTCTTTTCTTTGAATTTCTTTTAAAAAGTTCCATTCTTTTGTTCTCCCTTATCACCTCCCCTAATACAAATGAAATGATAATTATAGTACCTTACATGTACTACATTTTCATTGTGCTAATTGAATATTTTATCATAATCTCTCTCCCCCCCCCCTTTATACAATAAATGCAAACGCCGTCCGAGATGTGTAAATTTTTCACAGTCAAGGAAGACGGGTTTCCAATTTTCATTTCTATCTTTGATAATGGTCATGACACATTTTTAATGTTTGAACAGGTCATAATATATGTATATTATCTTTATTAATGTTCTGGAATCTTTACACGTTCATAACAAGGAATAATAATACAAAACAAGTTTAGTGTGCACAAAACCGCCAAGCCAAATCCAAGTGTTTATTTTTAACTCATCGAATGAGTCATACTCATGGTACATAACCATAATCATTATAAGATCATTTATATATCTTCAATTTCACTAATAATTTATATTAACAATTCTGGATGTCTAACCACATTTCAAATGAACTTCAATTCATGAATACAAGTAATCAAATCATGAAAACCAAAGAAGAAAATCCGACCAAAATATTAAAATTTAATCTCTTAAACGATCAAAAAAGCCATTAATGAACCTAATGAGGTCATAAATTATCAATTATATGTTTATGTGGTTCTATAATTATTAATTAATGAAGCTAAATTTGATTATTCAGGTCGTTAAGAACAATCCATAACACCTTCAAGCATAAGGTAAGGTGTCCTCTCTCTCACTTTTGTTCAAGAATCACTCCTATGTTGTGCCCTTTTATTTTTAATTCCTAAGGACGGAGTATGTTTTTGAACCTCCCCCATACTGACCCTGTGACATATAAATGATTTATTACCCCTTGATCTCTCATTAAGACCTCGCAATAACACTTGTTACCGTGCCGATATGTTTGTATGGGGTTTCTCATCTCACTTTCATTTCTGTGAGATTTTCATTGTTCACCACTTATTTCTTGTATGTGGTATATGTGTACTTACATTTGTTATATAATAACCTGATTCTATATATATACATGTTATTAAATGATTCAATTGAGGGTTATTATGGTCTGTTCAGATGATTTGACTAATTACATTTTGGTAAGAGACTTTGTCTCAACTACTATTTTGTTGTGACTAACATTGTGTGGTGCACCTAATAATCATTATGTGGTGTACCTACGGACTATTTGAGATCAATTTTTATTTGAAATTATATTTATATTAAATATACATAATCTCATATCATGGATATGTTTGTTGTCTAAACCGTATACCATTTTGCTTACAGTGTTTATTTGGAAAGTTATTTTAATTATGGATATATTTATGAATATGTATACTCTACTCTATACGGATATTGAAAAGGCATATTTATATTGTATTGAATCAATTTATAAAGAATTATTTGGACATACAGTGGTGGTTTGGGTCAGCTAAAGCCCCTAGATGCATTGGTAGGTCTCATGAGACAAATCAGTTTGGCGACAAACCCTTGGAGTTTGTTTCCAAAAAGCAGACCTGTTTCTACCCGTAGAACTAATCCATTTTAACGGTATTATGGTTTCATGTTCCAGATAAATGACGTCCAATTAATAATTATTATGTTTAATCATTATCATTTTTTACTATCCATGAGTTTTTCATTACGACAAAATCTATGGATGCGTTTTCATTCTCAGTTTATTAATGGCAATAGTTTTTCATTTATTCACCATGACATATTGATTATGTCAGATTGATTATGATTCACTTATTATTTTATTCATGCTTCCACTATTTGTCACCCTTCTGATCATTTGAACTCACCCCTTTCATTTTTTTCCATCAACAAGTGATGAAGAGGTTGTTGTTTATTGAGTTCTTGTGGTTGCAGTTTCTAGTTTTGTTATGTATTGTATTTTGAAACCTTTTCCAATGTAATTTGAGTTACATATATGTATCTAGATTATTCAAGACTACTAAACATAACGTTCCTTTGGGTTTTTCATTCCATATTACCATTCCAATATCACAAGTAATGCACTGACTCCAGCTTAGAGGGGTCGGGGAGTTACAGTTGGTATAAGTGGAAGTTTAGTAGGAATCATGGAAACTAGAGTAGGAAACATATAGTAGGGAACAAATCCCTAATGTAGTATTTGAGGATAAATGTACAAGAACATCCTGGTATTTTGGTAAGGAATAGATTATGTGAATATTTCTAGAAAATACATGCATGTTTGGATACGATCTGGTAGAGGTGGCTCTGGCACAGATGTACCTAGGTGTGAAAAGTCCAATAAAGTGTTTTGAGATCGACCCAAGGTATCCCGCTACATGACAATGAGCCTTAATTCACTCTTGGTTATGACTCTCCTAGGACATATTCTTAGGATAATTCTCATTTTCTTTACAACCCATTATGAAGGAGTTTAATGTAAATTTTTCTTCATAGAAACCATGTTTATTAGATTATCTATGCATAGAATTTAAATCTATGTTGAGTGATTTTATATTTGACATTCATAAACTAATATAGTGTATCCCATTATTTAGAAATGTAATCTAACAGAAGAAGGGGAATCAATACTCATGGGAAAGGTAGGGATCTCCCCACTTAGCAAGTCAACACAGTCAATGTTGGAGCAGATCGGATCATGACCATTTTGGGAAAACATACTGAGGCTGTAACGAATAACCATTCCACGCCAGTTTTGGATCATTTCTTTATACATAATTATGCATCTTTCAGTGGAACTACTAATCTAGTTGTTACTGAGCAATTGATCAAGTCCCTTGAAAAGATATTCATTGAATTAAGTTGCAATTAAAATGAAAAGGTAGTACTGGCAGTATATTGTCTCAAGGGTGACTCTGATCAATGGTGGTCCTTGATTCAGAATACCACAGAGGAAGAAGAAATAGAATATAAGGAATGGAGGAATTTTAAGGAAATATTTTTTGAAAAATATTTCCCTCATGAGCAACGAACCAAAATGAAGAGGAAATTACTAGGCTTAAAACAAAGGGATAAAGATAGTGTTGCAGAGTATGAGGCAACCTTCACAAGGCTAGCCAAGTGTTCCATAGATTACGTATGTGACCCGGCATACAAGATTGATCATTTCTTTGAAGGTCTTAAGAAAAGTATTTGAAGGGCACTGAATTCTCAAACATTTTCATCATATGATGAAATTGTATCAAGTGCCATTAAAATAGAGAAGGAAATTTCTAGATCAATTTTGTTCAAGGGGAACCAAGATAAGAAGAGCCACTCTGATAACCAAGAGAAAGTTAAAGCACCAAATAAGAACATGGGAACAAAGTTATTCCCATTATGTGAAAACTGTGTAAAGAATCATCTCGGGAAATAACTAAAAGGCATGCAAGTCTACTATAAGTGCAGAGAAAAGGGTCATTGATCTGATGAATGAAAGGGGAATAACTGATTAAATGATATTCAATACTATAATTGTAGAGATATGGGACACTATGTAAATTAGTGTCCAAAGCGTCAAGGAACCATGACTTAGAAAAGGCCAATAGAACAAGGGAGAGCCTTTGTGATTACAACCACTGAGGTTGAAGTTCTTAATGAAATGGTGGAAGGTAGAATAATTATTTCCTCAAAATTAGCCAACTCTTTATTTGATTCTATATCATCACATTTATTTATATCTTCCTAGTTTGCAATGAAAATTATATATGTCCAATTTTATTTAATAAAGGTGTTGTCAGTCAAAACACCCAGGGGATATATCATTGCAACAATGGAATTTCGAATAGTCCCCCTCTAGACACCAAAAAGTTCTTTAGTTGATAACCTTATAATCATACCGAATACTGAATTTGATATAATTCTCGGTATTGATTGTAAGTAAATTTATGATGTAGATATTTATTATGATAAGAAGGAAGTTACAATTTTTGAAAATGGTATAGAATCCCTTGTCTTTACGGAAAAATATTCTCCACCTGATCCTTATCTAGACCACCCCAAGTAGATCTATTGAATACAATACTTGGAGAGGAAGATAATACAATATCAATGGGTGAGAAAATAAATCGACAAATTAAAGATGTGTGGATAGTGCAAGAGTACATTGATGTACTTCCAGAGGATTTACCTGACATCCTCCAAAGCGGGAAGTTGATTTTTCTAATGATTTAATTCCTTATGCAAGACATATATCAAAGACTTCCTATAGAATGGCCACAATAGAATTAGTAGAGCAAAAGAAAAAACTAGAGGATTTTAGTGAAAAAGTATTTATTCGGACTAGTGTTTCTCCATGGTGAGCCCATGTCCTTTTTTTCAAGAAGAAAGATGTATCCATGATGCTTTACATTGATTACTGGGAAATTAATGCTATTAAAATAAAAAGTAAGTATTCTATGCCCTGGATTGATGTTTTATTTGGTCAACTTCGTGGAATGAAATACTTTTCGAAGATTGACCTTCATTCCGGAAATCATCAGTTGCTTGTGAGGAAGGAATATATTCTGAAGATAGAATTTTGAACAATGTATAGGAATTACGAGTTTACAGTGATGCCTTTTGGACTAACGAATGAACCATTTGTTTTCATGGATTTAATGAATAGAGTTTTCAAGGAATATCTTGATAACATTGTTGTGGTATTCATTGATGATATACTTGTATACTAAAAAATCTATGAATGCCATGATAATCACTAGAGGACTATTCTAAGAACTCTTAAAAGCAATTAATTATATGTAAAGTTTAGAAAGTGTAAATTTTGGATTCAATTAGCTTATTTCCTATGCTATATTGTCATTATGGATGGAATCCTAGTTGATACTACAAATAAAAATGAAATACATGAATAGCCCACACTAACAAACATAACTGAGTTATGCAGTTTTAATGGCTTAGCATGTTACTATTGGCGTTTCGTTCTGAATTTCACCGGAAATGCTAACCTGCTAACCAAGCTCACATGTAATGGAGTTAAGTTTTTGTGGAAAAAATAATGTATATAATGATTTGAAGAATTGGAAATAAGATTGTTCAGTGCTCTAATTTTGAATCTTCCATCTTGAAGTGATGGATTTGTAATATAATGTGATTTGAATGGACTGAGTTGCGTCCTTATGAAAAATGATAAAGTTATTGCTTATGCATCCAGATAGTTGAAGTCTCATGAGAAAAATTACCCAAATCATGGTCTTGAATTAGCAGCTGTAATCTTTTCTCTGAAAATATGGTGGCATTATCTCTATGGAGAGAGATGTGAGATTTATAAAAACCACAAGAGATTGAAATACATTTTCACACAAAAAGAACTCAACATGAGGAAAATAATATGTCTCTAGTAATTCAAAGATTACGAGTGTTCAATACACTACCACAAAGGAAAGGAGAATAAGGTGGCAGATGCATTAAGCATGAAATATCATGGCCTTATGACTAAAATGAGGATTGAAATAGATCCTATATTCATGGATCTACTAATGATGGATATAGGAATTATTTAGGAATGGGAAACATCACACCACATTCAAATTATTTCTAAACCATATTTACTAGAGAAGATAAAAATCACTCAATCTGATGATAAGAATATGCATAATAAAATTAATGTAGTTAAGGATGGGAGACTGGTTGACTTCATGTATGAAGAAGGAGTTCTGAAATTTGGGAAGAGGTTATGCGTTCCATCAGTACCTGAGCTAAAAAGGGAACAATTATATGATGCTCATTGTTCAAATTACTCTATACACCCAGGTAGCACAATGATGTATTGAGATCTGAATAAATATTTTTGGTCGGATAATATGAAGTGGGAAATTGCGGACTACGTGTCAAGATGTCTAGTTTTTTAACAAGTGAAGGCAGAGAGACAACATCCCAAAGGAGTGATGCAACCTCTACCTATTACTATGTGGAAGTGGGATGACATTATGATGGATTTTATCATTGGACTACTAAGGACACCAAGAAGGAATGATGCAATATGTGTAATTGATGATCATCTCACAAAATCCACACATTTCCTTCCTACAGTAGAGGATTTTCCACTTGAGTGCATGGAAAGACATTATATTAATGAAGTTGTAAGACTTCGTGGTGCACCACTATTGATTGTATCCGATCGAGATCCCTGGTTTACATCAAAATTCTGGAAAAGCCTCCAGAAATCTTTGAGTACTAAGCTATGTATGAGTACTACTTATCACCCCCAAACAGATGGACAATCTGAAAAACTATTAAAACGTTAGAAGACATGCTGAGGTAATGATCTCTTGACTTCCAAGGTATGTGGGATCCATATTTTCCTTTGGTGGGATTTTCCAACAATAATAGTTTCTATTCTAGTATTCAAATAGTTCCAAATGAAGAATTATATATAAAGAGAAGTTGAACACCAACTTGTTGGGACGAAGTTGGTGAGAGGAAACTTATTGTCCTAGAACATATTGAAGAGACCATGACAAAGGTGAAGAAAATACAAGCCCATAGTAAAGCATCCCAAAGTAGGCAGAAGAGTTATGGTGACAACCGGAGAAAGGACATGGAATTCCTAGTGGGAGATCATGTATTTATGAAACAATCTCCAGGGATGGGTGTCTTAAGGTTCGTTAAGAAAGGTAAGCTGAGCCCCAGGTACATCATACCATTTGAATTTCTGGAAAAAAATCGGTGATGTTGGTTATCGATTAGCGTTTCTGAAAAATCTCTCTGGAGTTCATGGTGTGTTCCATGTGTCATTGTTGAATAAATACATGCCATACCCAACACATGTACTCACATATGAACAAATTGAACTGGAACTTGATTTGTCACACTATGGAAAGACTATTGGGATTCTTGACACAAGGGTGAAGGTATTGAGAAATCGGACAAATCATCTAGTAAAGTTTATTTGGAGGAACCAGAATATGGAGGAAGCAACCTGGGAACTATAGTATTTCATGTAAAAGAACCACCCACATCTTTTTGGAGGGCTTAATACCTAAAATATCTAGGACAAATTTCTGAAAGAGGGAATAACGTAGCACCCCAAACATTTCATGGTATGTTTCTATTAAATTAATTCTAGTTATAGCCTATATTTCATGAATCACTGAGCCTATCTGGAACAAAACATGGTTACTTATAGGAGATATCCATAACCTAGCCATTAAACATAACTTTTCCAACCCAGAAATTTGAATTTTATAAATCTGACATACAAGGTTGTGTTCAAGATGATATTTAGAGTCTGATAGAATTAACTTAATTTTGGGTGAATAGTAACCTACCCTTATGAATAGTAACATGCCCTTATGAATAGTAACATACCCTTATGAATAATAATATGACTTTTATGAATGGTATCCATACCCTTGAGTGTATAAGTGAACTCAGGCACCTCAACATGAAGTTGAATATTTAAGTGTTTATATTTTTTTTATCAAATAATGATTTTAATTAAATATTTAAAATAATCCTAATTATGAAATTATTTCATTAAAATGGAATTTATTTTTGACTTCCACATGTCAAAAAATGGTTAGGGTGAATTTTTTGAATTTTTCTAAAATACTTTTATTTTTGATGAATAGTAAAATGCGATAATTTACGATAAATTCTAAATAATGAATTTATTGAGTCATTTTTGATTATATTCTGATGTAATAGAAATTGTTTCAAATTTACATGCATATAATACTTTTCTTGTTCATGTAATACTCATTATTGGATGTCTTGAGAGGAAATAATAAATTTATGATTATAATATTAAGAAAACTCATCTCCCCTCCACTATATAAACCACCCCTCACCCCCTCTTCCTCCCACACCACTCAATCTTAAAGACTTGCCTAAATTCTACCAAATACTCTTCCGAAGCCATCTCCCCACGTCCAAGACCTTCTGATATCACCAAAAGGCAAAAAAAGTCCTTAAAGAGATTCTCAAGGAGAAGTACTCAAAGGGTGAATCTACATTCTCTTTTCTTTCAATATCTTTTACAAAGTTCCATTCTTTTTTTCTCCCTTATCACCTCCCCCCATCAAAATTCCATGATAATTATAGTAAAATATATGTACTATATTTTCATTGTGATAATGGAATATTTTATAATAATTTCTCTTTTTCCCCTACTTTTATACAATAAATGAAAACATCATCCGAGATGTGTAAATTTATCACACTCAAGGAAGACATGTTTTCAATTTGCATTACTATCTTCATTAATGGTCATGAAACCTTTTCAGTGGTTGATACAGGTCATTATATATGTATCTTATCTTGATTAATGTTCTGGAATCTTTATACGTTCGAATATGGAATAATAATACAAAACTATTTTATTGTGCGCAAAACCCCAAATCCAAATTCAAGCGTTTATTTTTATCCCATCAAATGAGTCATCCTCATTTTATATAACCAGAATCATTATAAAATAATTTATGTCTCTTTAATGTCACTAATAATTAATATTCACAATTCTATATGTTTAACCACATTTCAAATGAACTTCCATTCATGAATACAAGTAAACAAATCATGAAAACCAAAGAAGAAAATGCTACCAAAACAATAAATTTTAATCTCTTAAACCATCAAAAAGGCCATTAATGAGATAATTAGGTCATAACATATCAATTATATATTGATTAGGTTCTGGAATTTGTAATTAATGAAGATAAATTTTATTATTCAGGTCATTAAGAACAATCAAGAACACCTTCAGGCATAAGGTAAGAGATCCTCTCTCTCACTTTTGTTCTAGAATATCCCCTATGTTGTGCCCTGTTATTTTTATTTCCTAATGATGGGGGATGTGTTTAAAACTCCCCCATCATGACCTTGTGACATATAAATAATGTAATATCCCTTTATCTCTCGTTAATACCTTGCAATAACACTTGTTACCATGCCAAAATATTTGTAAGGGGTTTCTCATCTCACTTTCATTTCTGTGAGATTTTCATTGTTCGCCACTTATTTCTTGTATGTGGTATATGTGTACTTCCATTTGTTATATAATAACATGATTATATTTTTATTAATATTATTCAATGATTCATTTGTGGGTTATTATGTTCTGTTCATATGATTTGACTGATTACATTGTAGTAAGAGTCTTTGTCTCAACTACTATTTTGTTGTGACAAACTTTGTGTGGTGCACCGAATAATCCTTTTGTGGGATACCTATATCCCATTTGAGATCAATTTTAATTTGAAATTATATTTATATTAAATATACATAATCACATATCATGGATATGTTTGTCATCTAAACTGTATACCATTTTACATGTGGTGTTTATTTGGAAAGTTATTTTAATTATGGAAATATTAATGAATCTGTATACTCTACTCTATACAGATACTTAACAGGCATATTTATATTATATTGAATCAATTTATAAAGATTTATTTGTTCATGCAGTGGTGGGTGGGGCCCACTATATTCCCTAGATGCATTGTAATGTCTCATGAGACAAATCAGTTTGGTGACAAACCCTTCAAGTTTTTTTCAAAAAATCAGACGAGTTTCTACCCATAGAACTAAACCATTTTAATTTTATTATGGATTCAAGTTCCAGATACAAGGAATTCAATTAATAATCATTTTCATTATTAATTATTAGTTTTTACTATACATGAGGTTTTCACTATTACAAAATCTATGGATGCGATTTCATTCTAAGTTTATTAATGGAGTGAGTTTTTCATTTATTCACCATGCCATATTGATTTTATAAAATTGATTTTGATTCACTTATTATTGTATTCATGATTTCGCTATTTTTAAACCTTACTGATCAATTTATCTCACCCCTTTCATTGTTTTCCATCAACAGGTGATGAACAGGTGATCATTTATTGAGTTCATGTGGTTGTAGTTTCTAGTTTTGTTGTGTATTGTATTTTGTATCCTTTTCCAATGTAATTTGAGTTACATCTATGTATCTAATTTTTTCAAGACTACTAAAATGATCGTTCCTTCGGTATTTTTATTCATTCTAACCATTCCAATATCATAAGTAATGCACCAGCTCTAGCCTAGAGGGGTTCGGATGTTACAATTGGTATCAGATGAAGTTTAGTTGGAAACATGGAAACTAGAGTAGGAAATATATAGTATGGAACAAATCCCAAATGTAGTATTTGAGGATACATGTACAAGAATGTCCTAATATTTTGGTAAGGAAAAAATTTTGTGAATCTTTTAAGGAAATACATCCCTGTCGGGATACGAGCAGGTAGAGGCAGCTCTAGCACAGATGTACCTAAGAGTGAAAACATCTACAAGGAGTTTCAGGCTTGACACAGGGTATCCTGGTACACGACAATGGTCCTTGCTTCACTCTTGGTTACGAAACTCCTAGGGGATATGCTTAGGATAATTCACATTTTCTTTACAAGCCATTATGAAATAGTTTAATGTAAATTTTTTCATAGACAAACCATGTTTATAAGATTAGCTACGCATAGAATTTCAATCTCTGTTGAGTGCTTTTCTATTTGAGATTCATAAACTAATCTAGTGTATCCCATTATTTATAAATGGAATCTAATGATATAAGTGGAATCAATACTCATGGTAAATGTATGGATCTCCTCACAAAGAAAGTCAACACAGTCAATATTAGAGCAGATCTGATCATGACCATATTGGGAGAACTTACTCAGGTTGTAATGAATAACTATTCCACAACTGTGTTGGATCATTTCATACAGTATAAGCCCACATCTTTCTTATGGGACTACTAATACAGTGGTTTCTGAGCAATGGATGAAGTCCATTGAAAAGATATTCATGGCATTTAGATGCAATCAAAATGAAAAGGTAGTAATGGCAGTATGTTGTCTCAAGGGCTATGCTGATCAATGGTGGTCCTTGATTAAGAATACCATAGAGGAAGAAGAAATTTGAAGATATGGAATAGAGAAATTTTATGGAAATATTCTTTCAAAAATATTTCCCTCATGAGAAATGAACCGAAATAAAGAGGAAATTTGATGGATTAAAACAAAGGGAACAAGATAGTATTGAAGAGTATGAGGCTTCCTTCACAAGGCTAGCCAAGTATGTCGTAGATTACATATGTGACTCGGCAAAAAAGATTGATAATTTCTTTGAAGTTCTTAAGCCAAATATTTGATGGGAACTGGCTTCTCAAACGTTTTCCTCTAATGGTGAAATTATATCAAGTGACATCAAAATAGATAAGGAATTTGCTAGATCAAATTTGTTCAAGGGGAACCAATATAAGAAGAGGTACTCTGATAACCAAGGGAAAGGTGAAGCACCAACGAAGAACATGGGGATAAAGCTATTCCCATTATGTAATCTCGAGAAATGTTTCAAAGGCATGAGAGTCTACTATAAGTGTGGTGAAAAGGTTCATCGATCTGATGAATGAAAGGGGAAGAAACAATTCGATGATATTTAATGCTACAATTGCAGAGAGATGGGATACTATGAAAATGAGTGTCTTAAGTACCAAAAAACATGCCTCAAAAAATCCAAGAGAAAAAGGGAGAGCCTTTGAAATTACAACCGCGGAGGTTGAAGTTCCTAGTGACATAGTGGTAGTTACTTAAATTGTTTCCTCAAACTAAGCCAATATTTTATTTGATTCTGGATCACCGCATTCATTTATATCTTCCCATTTTTTCATGAAAATAAGATATTTCCAATTTGATTTAATAAAGGAGTTGTCAGTCAAAACTCCCAGGAGATGTATCACTCCAACAAAGGCATGTTGATTAGTCCCCCCCCCCCCGAGTCCCCAAAACGTTCTTTAGTTGCTAAACTTATCATCCTTCCAAGGAATGAATTTGTTATAATTATTATTATGGATTGGATATCAAATTATGATGTAAAGATTTATATTAAGAAGAAGGAAGTTACAATTTATTAAAATGGTGTAGAATCCCTTGTCTTTGGGGAAGAAACATCACCTCCTGATTCTTATCTATAACCACCTCCAGTAGCTTTATTGAATGAAATACTTAGAGAGGAAGATAAACCAATATCTATGAGCAAGGAAATAAATTTTCAAATTGAATATTTTCACATAGTGCAAGAGTACATTGATGTATTTCCATAGGATTTACCTGGGCATCCTCCAAATAAGGAAGTTGAGTTCTCAATTGATTTAATTCCTGATGCAAGACATATATCAAAAATTACCTATAGAATGGCCACTGTGGTATTAGTAGTGCTAAATAAACAACTAGAGGATTTGAGTGAAAAAAGGATTTATTCAACCTAGTGTTTCTCTATGGGTAGCCCTATCCTCTTTGTTAAAAACAAAGATAGATCCATGAGTCTTTGCATTGATTACAGGGAAATCAATGCTATTACAATAAATAATAAGTATCATCTACCCTGGATTTATGATTTATTTGATCAACTTCATGGAGGTCAATACTTTTTGAAGATTGAACTTTGATCTGGATATCATCAGTTGCATGTGAGGAAGGAAGATATTCTGAAGTTATCATTTCAAACCAAGTATGGGCATTATGAGTTTATAGTGATTCCTTTTGAACAGATGAATGCACCATTTGTTTTCGTGGATTTAATGAATAGAGTTTTAAAGGAATATCTTGATAACATTGTTGTGGTATTAATCGATGATATCCTTGTATACTCAAAAATCCATGAAGACCATAAGAATCACATGCGTATTATTATGAGAACTTTTAGAAGAATATATTATATGAGATGTTTAGAAAGTGTGAATTCTGGCTTCAATCAGTTTATTTTATAGGCCACATTGTCTCCAATTATGGAATCCTAGTTGATCCTGCAAAGAAAAATGAAATCCCATAATATCCCACACCAAGAAACAGAACTGAGGTACGTAGTTTTATTGGCTTAGCAGGTTACTATCGACATTTCATTCAGAATTTCACCTGACAGGCTAACCTTCTAACAAAGCTCACACGTAAAGAAGTTAAGTTTGTGTGGAAAAAATAATATACATAATGATTCAAAGAATTGAAAATAAGATTGGTAAATGATCTAATTTTCACTCTTCCTTCTGGAAGTGATGGATTTGTAATATACAAAGATGCGTCAAAGAATGGGATGGGTTTCTTCTTTATGGAAAACAATAAAGGTATTGGTTATGCATCCAGAAAGTTGAATATTCATGAGAAAAATTATCCAACTCATGATCTTGAGCTAGCATCCATGATCTTTGCTCTGAAAATATAGAGGCATTGTCTCTATGGAGAGATATGTGAGATTTATACAGACCATAAGAGTTTGAAATACATCTTCACACAAAAAGAAATCAACATGAAGAAAAGAAGATGGCTTAAGTTACTCAAATATTATGATTGTTCAATACACTACCACCCAGGAAAGGCGAGTAAGGTGGAAGATACATTAAGAAGGAAAGATCATTTCCTTCTCACTCAAATTTGGATTGAAAGAGATCATATATTCATAGATCTACTGAAGATTGATATGGTAATTTTTAAGGAAGGGGAAACATCACTCCTCCTTCAAATGATTGTTAAAACATCTTTACTAGAGAAGATAAAAATCTCTTTATCTGATGATGAGAATATGCACAAGGAAATTAATGCAGTTAAGGATGGGAAATTGGCTGACTTCGTTTATGAAGAAGGAGTTCAGATATTTGGGAAGAGGTTATGAATTCTATAAGTACTTGGGCTAAAAAGGGAACTATTAGACGATGGTCATAGCTCAAATTTCTCTATACACCTAGGTAGCACCAATATGTATAGAGATTTAAAGGAATATTTTTGGTGGGAAATTGATGACTACGTGTCAATATTTCTATTTTGACAACAAGTTAAGGTAGATATACAACATCCCAAAGGAGTGATGTAGCCTCTACCTACTCCTATGTGGATGTGGGATAACATTACGATGGATTGTTTCACCAGACTACCAAGGACACCTAGAAGGAATGATGCATTATGGGTAATTATTGATCATCTCACAAAATCTGCACATTTTATTTCCATTTGAGAGGATTTTCCAATTGAGCGATGGGCAAGAAGTTATATTAGTGATGTTTTAAGACTTCTTGGTGCACCGCTATCAATTGTATCCGATCTAGATCCCTGGTTTACATCAAAATTCTGAAAAATCCTCTAGAAATCTTTGAGTACTGACCTCTGTATGAGTACTACTTATCACCCCCAAACTGATGGACAGTCTGAAAGGACTATTCAAACATTAGAAGACATGATGAGGTCATGCTCTCTTGACTTCCAAGGTATGTGGGATCCATACTTTCCTTTGGTGGAATTTTCCAATAATAATAGTTTCTATTCTAGTATTCAAATGGTTCAATATGAAGCATTGTATGGAAAATAGATGTCTAACTCCAACTTGTTTGGACGAAGTGGGTGAGAGGAAAATTATAATCCAAGAACTTTTTGAAGTGACCATGACAAAGGTGAAGAAAATACAAGCCCGTATTAAATACGACCAAAGTAGGAAGAATAGTTATGCGGAAAACTGAAGAAAGGACATGGAATTCCTAGTGGGAGATCATGTATTTCTGAATGTATCTCCATGGAAGGGTGTCTTAAGGTTTGGTAAGAAAGGGAAACTGATCCCCAGGTACATCAGACCATTTGAAAGTATAGAAAGAATCGAAGCTGTAGCATACCGTTTAGTGATTCCACCAAATCTTTCCAGAGTTCATGATGTGTTCCATGTGTCATTGTTGAATAAATACATGCCAAACCCAATTCATGTACTCACTTATGAATTAGTTGAACTTGAACCTGATTTTTCATTCTGTGAAAAGACTAGTGGGATTCTTGAACAAAGGGAGAAAGTATTGAGAAATCAGACAACTCATCTAGTAAAGGTTCTTTGGAGGAACTAGAATATGGAGGAAGCAACATGGGGACCAGAGGATTTCATGAAAAAGAACCACCCACATCTTTTTGGTGGGCTTCAAACATAAAATTTCGAGGAAAAAATTTCCGAAGGAGGGAATAATGTAGCACCCCAAAAACTTCATGGTATGTTTCTCTTAAATAAATTACATTTATTGCCTATATTTCATGAATCACTGAGCCTATATAGACCAAAATATGTTTACTTATAGGACATATCCATAACCTAGACATTAAAATTAAATTTTCTAACTCTGCTATTTGAATTTTAAAAATTGGACATACACGGTTGTATTCAAGATGATATTTTGAGTCTGATAGAATTAACATAGTTTTCTGTAAATAGTAACCTAGACTTATGAATAGTAACCTTCCCTTATGAATAGTAACATACCCTTATGAATAGTAATATTACTTTTATGAATGGTATCCATACCCTGGAGTGTATAAGTGAACTCAGGCACCTTAAAAATGAAGATGAATATTTTAAGTGTTTATATTTTTCGATTAAATAATGATTTTCATTAAATATTTAATTAATCATATATAGAATTTTTTTAGAAAAATGGACTTCATTTTCTGATTCTACATGTTGGAAAATGAATAGGGTGAATTTTCGGGATTTTTCTGAAATAATTATATTTTTGATGAATAGTAAATTGTGATAATTTACGATAAATTCTAAATAAGGAATTTATTGATTCATTGATGATGATCTGTTGATTTAATCCAAATTGGTTCTAAGTAACATGCATATATTACTATTATTGGTCATGTAATACTCACTATAGGTTTTCTTGAGGGGAGATAATAAATTAATGATTACAATATTAAGAAAACTCCTCTCCCCTCCACTATATGAACCACCCCTCACCCCCTCTTCCTCCCACACCACTCAAGATTAAATTCTTGACCAAATTATTCCAAATAATCTTCCCAATCCATCTCCCCACGCCCAATACCTTTTGGTCTCACCAAAAGTCAAAAAACAAAGGACTTTATGAACTTCTCAAGGAGGAGTACTCAAGAGGAGAATCTTCCTTCTCTTTTCTTTCAATTTCTTTTACAAAGTTATATTCTTATGTTCTCCCTTATCACCTCCCCTCATCCGAATTACATGATAATTACATTACCTTAAATTTACTATATTTTCATTGTTCTAATGGAATATTTTATCATAATCTCTCTTTTTCTCCACCTTTTATACAATAAATGCAAACACCGTCCGATATGTGTAAATTTATTACACTCAAGGAAGACGAGTTTTCAATTTTCCTTAATATCTTCAATACTGGTCATGAAACCATTTAAATGGTTGAAACAGGTCATAATATATGTATCTTATCTTGATTAATGTTTTTGATTCTTTACACATTCATAATATGGAATAATAATACAAAACAAGGTTATTTTGCACAAAACCGCCAAGCCAAATCCAAGCGTTTATTTTTAACTAATCGAATGATTCATCCTCATGGAATATAACCAGAATCATTATAAGATAATTTATATTTCTTTAATGTCACTAATAATTTATACTAACAATTATGAATGTTTAAACACTTTTCAAATGAACTTCCATTCATGAATACGAGTAAACAAATCATGAAAACCAAAGAAAAATTGCTACCATAACAATAAAATTTAATCTCTTAAACCATCAAAAAGGCCACTAATGAACCTAATTAGGATGTAAAATATCAATTATATGTTTATTGTGTTCTTTAATTATTAATTAATGAAGATAAATTTGAGTATTCATGTCGTTAAGAACAATCAAGAACACCTTCGAGCATAAGGTAAGGGATCCTCTCTCTCACTTTTGTTCAAGAATCTCCCATATGTTATGCCCTTTTATTTCTAATTCTTAATGATGTAGTATGTTTTCAATAATCCCCAATACTTCCCTTGTGACATATAAATAATGTAATACCCCTTTATCTCTCATTATGCCCTCACAAAAACACTCGTTACCATGCCGAAATGTTTGTAAGGGGTTTCTCATCTCACTTTCATTTCTGTGATATTTTCATTGTTCACCACCTATTTCATTAATGTGGTATATGTGTACTTCCATTTGATATATTATAACATTATTCTCATTATATTCATTTCATTCAATGATTCATTTGAGGTTTATTAGGTTATGGTCATATGATTTGACCGATTAAATTGTGATAAGAGACTATGTCTCAACGACAATTTTGTTGTGACTAACTTTGTATGGTGCACCAAATAATCATTATGTGGTATACCTACTTATAATTTGAGATAAATTTTCATTTGAAATTATATTTATATTAAATATCCATAATCTCATATCTTGGATATGTTTTTTTCTAAACTATATAACATTTTACATATGGTTTTTATTGGGAAAGTTATTTTAATTATTAAAATATTGATAAATATGTATACTCTACTCAATACGGATATTGAAAAGGCATATTTATATTGTATTGAATAAATTTATAAGGAATGAATTTGACATGCAGTGGAAGGTGGGGCCCCCAATATGCCCTCGATGCATCGGTAGGTATCATGAGACAAATCAGTTTGGCGACAAACCCTTCAAGTTAGTTTCAAAAAATCAGGCAAGTTTCTACCCATAGAACTAAACTGTTTTAACGGTATTATGGTTTCATGTGAAAGATACATGGAATCCAATTAATAGGAATTATCTTTATTCATTATCATTTTTTACTATCCATGATGTTTTCACTATTACAAAATCTATGGATGCATTTTCATTCTCAGTGTATTAATGGCCTGAGTTTTTCATTTATTCACCATACCAGATTGATTATGCCAGATTGATTATGATTCACTTATTATTGTATTCATGCTTCCACTATTTGTAACCCTTACTGAGCATATGAGCTCACCCCTTTCATTGCCTTCCATTAATAGGTGATGAATAGGTGATCATTTATTGAGTTCATGTGGTTGCAGTTTGTAGTTTTCTTATGTATTGTATTTTGTAACCTTTTCCAATGTAATTTGAGTTACATCTATATATCTAGTTTATTCAATACTACTAAACTAATCTTTCCATTGGGATTTTCATTCCTTCTAACCATGCCAATATCACATGTAATGCACCATCTCTATCCTAGAGGGGTCGCGGTGTTACATTTATGATTTATTCCTTATGAGCTAGAAAGACTTACTTCACAACTAGCGATTTTGATATTCTAAATTTATGTTCAAGTTTTTTACATTCTTATATTTATTTTTTGTTTTATGTTATTCATGTTTAGCCTTACTGAGCATTTGATCTCAAAAATTTTATGTTTTCTTTTCCCTAGCATATAAATAAAGGTTTTAGTTATAAAATCTAATGGGGATGATCTTTATGGGAGATGTTCATGATTTTTCACCGAGCTAGAAGAATGTGTTGTGAGATTCTAAATTCACTAAACTAATATGGTCATTGGGAGTATATTTGTGTAATTTATTATATATTCTGAAAAATAAATTTAATTTCCATGTATATCAATCTTGGTTAGTTAGAGTTGGCATCATAAAAAATGAGGTAGGAATGAATCTGATCCTTGGGAACTATCATGTGTGAACGCCGGACGAACATGGATCTCCTACCATGGGATTCATGATAAAAATTTCTACCATTGGGGATGGAGGTTTTTCCCACCCTTGGGGTGTATCCACTTATGGATTGCTTAGATAGGTAGAAATTATAGTCCACTTGAAATAATTACAAACCATTAGAGTTGGTATCATTGTAAAGGTTTAATCAACCATTGGAAACTAGGATGCGAAAACTTTAGTGAGATCCCTAGAGATATTTCTATGGATATGTCTCAGGATATACTTTGAATAAGTCTAGTATAGGTTATAATCCTATATTTTTGTGGTAATCAAGAATAAACTGGGATTAAACCTAAGATATCATATATTGAAATATTATAAGTAATTTACCTTACATATGTTTTTTTAATCTTTGATCTATATTTCTCAATCTTTTCTTTCCAGTCTTAGACAATAGTCATAATTACATAGAACATGGTGAACAATTAAATTTTATATATGTAGAAATTATGGGAACAATGAAGATAGATTTCTTATATGTAAATATCATGAAGTTAATAATGATAATGATAGGAGTATTCGTTAAACCTTTGAGGATAAAGAGATTGTAAACGACATGTTAAAGTTATTTGATGTTCTTCCAAAATTGTTTATATTAAACCTAATAAGCATGTGGTTGAGAAACCTTAATAAATGAATCATATTTTAGGAATGAAGATTATGGTGGATCCTGAGTAGCAGTTTAATAATATAGTTGGATTATTTCGGTGTATATGTTCTAGATTTCTATGATTATGTTTTATGGATCATGAAATATATATGTGGTTTTAGTATAATTATTTAACTAAGGATTGAAAATAATATGGTTAATAGTTCTAAGGAGAAAGAAAAGTGATTTGAGGAAATGGTTATATATTTTTAGAACACATTATTAAGTGGAAGATAACCCTTAATATTTCCCTTTTTTTAAGATAATGATTTTTGCCTAAAGATATGTTGTATTTGAATAAGTAAATTGGATAATGATATTTTCATGAGATCTAATTATGGAGTTATTTACAAGTGGGTTATGATATTATGGATTAAGTATATTACTTTTTGGGATATAAGGAATATATATAATATGATTTGGAATAATAAAACATGCATGTATTTAATATGGACATCTGATAATTCAGGTTCTTACTGTGACAGAAGAGAATACATGATGAAGGTGTTCACATTTTTGGAATCTGATCAACCAGAGATATCATAGATACAAGGGGGATAAATCTTAACTTGAGTGTGTGATAATTTTTCAAAAGTTCTTAATTTTCATCTTTTAGATGGATTGTAATGTTATCAACTTTTTGGAAATTTTAAACATCTGATGATGTTTGTTAGAATAAATTATTATCTCACCATATATGGACTTATGCATGTTTGATAAATTGTGATAACCTTTTTGTGGTAAAGAAAAATGGAAAGGCCTATCATTCAATTTATGTATCACATGATCTTATAACACTTTATGAATGTCAAATTCAACTTCATTTCTTTGAATAAGAGATGAAGTGGAAATTATTCAGGGCACGAAAAATGGTGAGAATGCACCAAAATCAAGTAAGTATTTATTCTCATAAAAAATTCTTCAAATTTAGGGAAATGATCTTGAAAACAAAAAATGTTATCTTGGTACCTTCTTATTGGATGAATCAGATCGTCCCTTAAATCATTGCAGATTTATGGATTTCTGGTTGTTAACATTCTCCAAGCCTTGTTCTCTATCACTATCCATTAGGATGTGATGGTTTTATTTTCCTTCCATATCCATGTTTTGAATGAAAATTATAATTTTTATTTCTTAAAAGAAAATACAAAAGGAGACAAACATCAAGGAGGTTGGAAATATGAATCCCCAAAGCATCGTTGATAACAAATTTGATTCCTTCAGGAGGAAAGGATCCTAAATTAAGGAAAAGGGAAACATTATGGCTTGAGGTAGCCTGGGATACCAAGAAGTCCGAAAAACTATTCCCCTCATGCCAAGTGTGGGTGATCCCCATATGGCTTCTCATGACCAGCTTGCACTTCCAGATAAAATAAGCTATGCTTCAAGGAACACTTCCACATCCTGATAAATCTTTATAGAGTATCATAGAATCTGTATCCACCATCCTCAAATTAATATTCCTTTGATCACATTTCTCGAGACCCAAGACCATCCCCTTAGCCTCAAATTGAAGGGAATATCCTCTTCCATAAAAGGTCGAAAATGCTACAACATCAGACCCCTTATGGTACCTTATAACACCACCACCTCTCATCTCCCCCCTGAAGGGATCCATCCGTGTTGAGTTTGATCATGTCACTGAAAGGGTACCAACGTACCCAATGACCACTTACTGTCCTCCCCGCCTGAGTGACATCACCTTGGAAAGTGGCTCCAACTGATGGGGCACCATGGCAATCTGTACATAATCTAACTAAATCCAGCAATGTATTCTTCATTTTGAAGCATATGCTTACTCGGGTGTCTAAGAAGCTCTTGTGTCGCACGTCATTCCTCGCTTTCCAAATAGTCCAGCAACCCGCCACAAGAATTATTGCACTGCCTTTCCTCTTTGAACCATGCTCGCCTGCACCAGTAAACCATTGATCCAGAACATCATCCTTCCTCCCACCTACACCTTGCCATGCTGAAAAATGATCGAGAACCTACCAGCTCCAATGATCCCAATCGCTGTTGAAGAAGAGATGTTCCACTGTTTCTGGTTGGGGATTACAACAACACCATCATTTGGACGCGAGGAGAAATCCCATGTGTTGAATGTTGTCATCAGTGGGAAAGGCATTATTATGGACTCTACACAGCACAAAGTTATACTTGGATGAAATACCCTTGCACCACATAGTCTCCCCCCACTAATCACCAGAACTGGGATCCCTCCGTACGCTGCTCTATGCGTTGATGGAGAATATACCAGACTGGGCACCCATGAAAATGAGGCGATCGGGTTCTTCATTCTGAACGACCTCCAAGAAAGCAGAACGTTGATAATTATTGAGAATGGAGTGGATGAAATCAGGGTATTCACTAGCTTCTCTAAAGGATATATCCGGTACTGGGCATTCGGGAAACCACAGAGTCCCTCCCCCCCAATCCTGTCACCAGAAATTCACCTCACCTTTGCCAACCTGCCATTGGGCATAAGGAAAAGTCCCTCTGAGTACGGTTGGATAAACTTCCATATTCTTGATGGTTTAGATTGCTGCACAGCCAAATCCAGACCATATTTATCCTGCATGAGATGGCCCCATAGAGTGTGTCCCTCCATCACCACCCATGCAATCTTGGCATACATCACCTCCATGGTCAAAGAATCACTCCTCAAATTGATACCACCATCAGATATAGGTATTTCTAAACACTTCCCCGATGCCCAGTGATGCCTTCTGTCCATCTGAATATCCCATAACAAGGATACCATTATCCTCTCCATGTTAGCGATCACACTTTTAGGAACCTTCACGGTAGACATGAGGTGCATAGGAATAGAGACTAGACACTATTTATCAGTGTAATACGCCCTCTAAATGAAAGAAACCTATTTTTCCAATTGAGAATGTGCCCCATAAGCTTTCCCACCAACTTATCATTGTGGTTTACACGAAGGAAATTTGGACTCACCGGGGCTCTAAGTTACTCCATGGGAAATGAGCCTCTCCGCATATTCTAACTGTTTTCCAAAGATCCATCTCTCCTGGCTGATAGGTCCTTAGTATTATAAAAGAAAATTTTCTCCTTATTCACCACATGTCCACTCTGTTTACAGTATTCCCCTAAAATCCCATTCAATCCATCCACTGATCTCCTACTACCATTAATAAATAAAATTGTGTCATCTGCAAACATCAAGTGAGATATGCCCTTCTGTGAATGTTTATCCCGGTAAGGAAGGACTCTCCCTATGCGGAGGATTCTCTTTATAAAGTAGCTTAGCACATTTTGAGACAAAATGAATAGGGTTGGAGAGAGGGGTCCCCCTGTCTTAAACCTCTACACGCCTTGAAGAAACCAAATTGTTTACCCATAAAAGAACTGGAGATCCAACCCGAGCTGAAGTAGAGAAATAGGAGATCACGGGTCCAGTTAGAGAAGCCCATGCTTTTCAGCACCTTTTGAATGAAACCCCATTTCATCCTTTCGTCTGCCTTACTCATGTCAAGCTTGATTGCTAGGTTGCTTCCAAAATTCTTATTGTTAATCCCACTTATCATTTCATGAACCACTCCAATTTCACCTTGAATAGACCTTCCTTTGATAAAACCGTGTTGCTCTGCTACTATCCATTCATTTAAGTGCACCGCCAGCCTTTTGTTGAAGATGATCTCCAGGACCTTGTAAGGAAAATTACACATGCCGATCGGTCTATACTGATCAACGTGAAGGGGGTTGCTCACTTTTGGTATCATAACCACCTTAGTTGCACTAGCTATGCGTGGAAGATAACCATCCTGAAAGAAATCCTACACTTCTCTCACAAGGTCCCCTTTGATTGAGTCCCATGCAGCCCTGTAAAAAGAACCAGGTATCCCATCCAGCCCTGGAGCACTGTCTAGATTCAAAAACCAAGTGATGAGTTACATTGGGTAACAATTATGTTTCTAACATTCCTTTTTAAAATGAGGTTTCTTTATTCCTTTTTATTATGATGTCTGGTTCTATGAAAGAAACATTAAAGTAGTAAACCTTTTATAACCCCGATGAACTTTGAGGGAGAAATTCATTTTTAGGGGGTATTATGTAAGACCCTCAGATTATATGAGAGAGATTCATTTTAATTTCATTGATGGGTTCTGAATTACACTACTCCAAGATTATATTGCATTATATGAATCATTATATTAGCTTTTTGTATACACAACACTGTTCTTAGCTTGTGATACACACAATTTCAAGTTCTACAGATAAAATGCATTTCACTCAAGACTGAGTATAAGTGATAAGTAATTAGTATTACCTAGTCACTACAATGGTAGGTATTAATTATATTAACTTCCTTCTAGAAAAACTATTTAAATGAAAAAAGTGAGTCTATAAACAAACATAAAATCATTCCTTATGGATTTTTTTAGTGAAATTCATATTTAATACATACAATGTAATGTTTTAAATTAATCTTCTATGATTTTCAGATATGATATAAGAACCCATTTTAAATATAGATGATCAAAATTTTATATGATATATTTGACCTAAAAAACTTCTTATTTGATATTGGAACATCAAAATTTTCCATTGTTGATATTTTCGTATTTTTCTAATTAAATTCACATTTTAATGTATAGTGAAAAATACTGCATTTTAATTCAAAACATCCCTTTCGTCTAATTTATTTATAATTTTAGATTATCATTTTAATTGATTTTAAAGTGTAATTGGATTATATTTTTTTTTATTTCATATTATTTTGTTTATTAAAAGTAATTTCACATTTAAATTGGACATAAACACAAATAAATCTTTTGATAGTTTTATCTTCTTAAAAATCTACTTTATAGTTTTGACTACAAGAATTAATTTGAAATTAATATCTACCAATTCTATATTTCGAATTTAGACAAATGGATTCCCTATTTGGAATTAGAAATTCAAATTTATGTAAATAGATCCCTTTTATTTTTGGACATTATGAATAGTAACTTCAGAGATTATTTTTACTTTCCATTATTAAAGGGAAAATTAGGTAAATAATTGTAAAAAAAATATTATAATAATATAAAACTACCCTAACACGTGTCCTAATCTTACAAGGTGAGTCATAGGTGACCAAAAAACCTTTAGTTCTAATTTTGGGCATTTGAGAACCACTTGGGTGTGAAAATGACATGTTATAATAATCAATTAGAAAAGGGTAATATAACCTGAACATGTATATTTTTACTAAACAAATTATAATGTGGGGTTATATAATTGATATCTTTGACTATAAATAGTAATTATAAATCTTAAAATATTTCCTATATTATGGTATTTTATTTATAATTTTTAGACACTATATAAATAAATTTATTTTTAAGATAATGATGAAGCAGTGATTACCTAATTAATGAAATATTAAAATAATTGATATAAATATGAAAAAAAAATTAAAATGAACATTTTGATTCCATACATGAATTTTTTGGGAGACATTATCATGTGAGGTATTAGTTAATTCATTTATTCTAAGGAATCAAATTTTTTTGACTTTAACAAAAATCAATTACTAAATAGTGTCAAAATTGACATAAATTGGTTTTTAAAACAAATACTATTTTATTAAATGATGAAATTGTCATAAAAATAAAATATTCATAAGAAAACTTATATAACGTTATAAATGTCATTAATAATCCACTTTTGGATATCTTTTAATTTTATAATAACTATATCAACCATATAGTTTGAAAATATAGGAAGATGTGGTAAGAGTTAAATTACTTAACTAAGTGTTAAAGCTAAATGATAAGGTTAATTTTGTTACCTAAACTTGTCTAAAACCTGTTGGATGAGATTATTTCTACACATAATCATATAATATTATAAATAAATTAGTTTTCAGTAATTATAAACCGAAACAAAATTTATAATAAATTAATATTTTAAGACTTTCCAAAAGAGTCCTTCACCTATCCTATGAAAGGAAACATATTGTTATATTTTAATCACACCTCTAAAGCCATTTTTTCTTATCCAAACCATCCACATTTCCTCTCCAAACATTTCTCAATTAATCCTAGAGGCCACCCATTGGGCATAAAACCAACTTATGGAGTCCTCTTATGAAATTCAAAAGGATACCCCTGAAGAATAGGTAATCATTTTATCCCGTATTTCAATGTTTTTTGCATCTTCTACTTCCTCTTCCTAAGATGTTTACATACTAAAATAATAACTCCTGAATATAATATATTATGATGTGTTTTTATCATTAGGTTATAACCATATTCCTCCTTTTATGAATCCTATGAAAAACAATATCACCAAACTTGTGTATGTACGACTTACCATCTCCACGTTGTTGGGTAAACTGTTTTTCACCTATAATTTATTTCAATGGGTATAATGATGAATATAAATTACTTAAAAAATAAATATAATGTGATATTATTTCTTTAAAATTCATATACCATCCAATTCCGTACCATTTAATCATCAAGGGAATGATATTGTCACTTGTGCATACGTACGTCATACCGTCTCCACAACGCGATAAGATTTATTCTCCATGTTAACCATTCAAGAATGATTATAAAGAATATATAATAAGTAAACATTAAATATATTAATTAAAAATTCTATTGGATTTATGTATATATATCTGTGTTTCATTTACTTTCTTCCATTTATCTCAATAAGGAAACAGAAACATCATCCATTCGTACGTACGTTCTACTGTCTCCCTAAATGGCGTATTCCATTTCATTTATCTATTTACTATTTATATTTATATACTGAATATTTATGATATATAAATCATATTTTAAATTTTGGTTGTTTTTAAATAATGATATATGTTATAATATCAATAATAACAAGTCAAAATACGTACGATAAATAATACGATTATTAACCAAAACGTTGCATTAAAATGGAATTAATAAATAAACGGGTAATATAAAGTCATAAGTGAATGATAAATGATATAATTAATATTATTATGGTTCTTTTACAAGTTAATAATTTGTTTTAACCCACTATATATGAGTTTTAGACACATATGGATCAAATCATCCCTATGGTGAGAGATAATTTTCCAGTCTCATTATTTTTTAAGATTGTTTCTACCTAAGTATTTAATGGGGTCTATTTTTCATCAACGCCCATGTTTAATAAAAATATAATATTATTTATATTCTTATATAATTTTTTAAATTAAATTTTACCCATTTTGATGTTTTATTAAATGGTATGGATGGAATCTTTCATTCGTTTTCCATACGAGGTACTTTTTGACATTTCCAACAAGAGTATGAGAAGAATGAATTTTTTAGCTTATATGACATGAAGAGATTTTTACGTCTTCATAAAACCTTATTTACATGAATATTCCTCTAAATTATTTCATCATTATTTTTCAAATAAATTCTTTCCTTTTTAAATTTTTCTTTATTTTGAGAAAAGAAAACGTTTGTTTAAGAAGAAAGTATATTTTCTTCAAGAATTAAGCATAACTGTTTTATCAACATAATTTTACATATAAGATGTCATGGGGATATGTTTCTATCCTTATTATTATATTTATTAGATAGTTCTTATTATATAATTAATTTTATGAAATCTATTTATTTTATATGGATTATGTTATGAAATAATGATGTTTATGAAACCCATTTTATTTTAAGGGTTTTGCTATGATGAATGATTAATGATTTTGTGGCTCAAGTAAGAATGATTTCATTATGAGATGGGTGAGACCTATATATCCCACCAATGCATTGGGTAATTATTTATATCTCTTGAGATAGAAGTTACTGCAATGGTAAGTAAATATGGTTCAGCAATACAGGGTTAGAACAACAAGTAAATCTAGATCAGTAATACATGTCTTGGACGACAAGTAAATCTAATTCAAAAAAACAAGGATATAATTGCATGTAAATACTTTTCAGTAATACAAGTATAGGATGACAACTAAATTTGGTTCAGTAATACATGGTTGGAAGGGAATGTAAACCCAATTCACTAATGGACCTTATCCACTATGATGGTCTTGGAAGCAATGCCTTTGCTACTATGGAAATCATAATATGTGTTTATTTTTTTAATACAATTAAATGTTTTATGTCAATGTGATTTTATTGTGGTTCGTGTTGATTTGTGATTTATTCCATAAAATCTACCAAGACTTATTTCATGACTCACAATTTTGAAATTCAAAATTGAGGATCATGTTTTTACATTATTATATTTATGTGTTGCCTGATGTTCTCCATGTTTACCCTTTCTAAGAATTTGATCTCGCCCTCTTTTTGTTTTCTTTTACCTAGGATATAAGGAACGGTTTTTGGTAGTATAAATAATGGGGAATATATTTATGGAATATGTTGATGATCTTTCACCAAGCTAGAGGAATTTTTTCTGAGTTTCCAAAGACAATAAACTGATATGATCTTTGGGCGTCTATTTGTGTAATATATTATGTATTCTGCAATAGAAATGTAATTTTATTATATGTCGAGCTTGGGTCGTTACAGATTTCTCCCAATTTTACTCATTCTGGGCATTCCAGCTAACTCTTTCTTGTGTTTCCGATTTCGTAACATATGAAGAATGGTTTTAATTAGGGTATACTTATGAATAGTGACATGTGAGATGAACATTATGGGTGATGTTAATTATCTTTCATAAAATAAGTTTATTATATATATAGTCTCCAATGTGACTAAAACTATATGGTTATAAGGTGTGTATTATTATGTGATGTGTGCAATATTCACCTAAAATGAAATAGTATTTGTGTATGAAATAATTGGGACACCTCAGTTGGTATTATAATAATTTTTAGTTGTTTTTAGATATTTTTATTAGAATACTTTAATGATAACATTGGGATAACCCCAAGTATAGGTTAACATTTTAATGTTTTGGTAAGGTCGATATTATATGGTTTCAATGAAATTACACCCTTATCTAGAAACAGACAAGTGGATGTAGTCTCTAGAATAGAAGAACATAGAGTTAATAACCCAAAAAAGGAGGTTCACAATCAACTTGATCTTCAACTAGTGCATGAAAAAGATGATAGAATTCACACCTAGATTGAAACTCACAAGGTATATTATTTTATTAATTAACATTTTCTTCATAAACCATTATGAAGAAAGAGATGGTAGAATCTATGACAACCTTTTATAATAAAAATTAATATGACAAGAACATAATTTCTCATGTGTTGAAAGATGGTTTCCTAATTTAATTCATCATAATAATGATTTTAATAATCATATGATTTCTTAATTTGAATATTGATGATTGATACTCACAATATCCTTTTTGGTTTTTGTTAATATCTTGAACTATGAGGGATCATATGAAAAATAGTTGTGTAAATCAATTCAATATCCATAGTTATGAGAAACTAAATTAAATATTAGATTGAATGTGAAATATTTTTGTTATGTAGAAAATTTCATATTGAAATAAGATTAAAAACCTGCACCTATGTCTGTTTTTATCACCCCAAAAAAGAAAACATGTATTTTAATGAAGGTTTATATATATTGGGAAAAAACTTTAGCTGCCTACATATTGAGAATATGGGAGGAAGCACCTAGATAAATTCATATATAGATCAGGAAGATGTACTTTTTCTTTACAAGAAAGTATTAGATAATATAATTAGCAAATAAAAATTAAGAGTTTGATGGAGTAAAATACAATTCATCCTAAGGTTCCACTAATAGTTTGATTTATTATTTGTGGGGAACATCATCATTGTCTAATTAAATACCCTAATCAAGTGGTTATCCTCTCAACCATGGAGTAAATTATTCAATTTCAATCATTGATGTAGATCATGATAGTTAAGGAACACTTATCCTCCTTTTTAGAGTATCATTTAACATGTTAATGTTTGAATGAATTTTCCCTTTGTGAATCTTATTATTATTTTATTTTTTGAAATTTGATGTGATTTTGAGCATCAATTAAGCATCTCTATATATCTCTCTTACAAATTTATAGAATAAAAAAATAACATTAAATTCCACATACCTACATATGATTATGTGTTCGTAAGAGGATGAATATAAATTTCTCAAATAAATTAATTATATTGTGTGAGTTTTACTATCTATTCATGAGGGATATTTATATGAAATGGTTTTGAAGAAAATAAACATTGAAGATATGAATATTTTATGATATTATGATGATGTAATTTCTAAATAATTGTCTACTCTTTCATCTAATCATGAAGTTCAGTTTTCAATAGAATTCATGCCTGGTGTTTTGTCAATTTCAAAGGATCTATATAGAATGGACCTGATTGTGTTGTAGGATTTAATGATGATACTCCAATAGAATCTAGAGGACGGATTAATATTCCCTAGTGTGTCACCATGGGGCGAACCTATTATTTTTGTTAAGAATAACGATGGTTCATTCATATTTTCAAATATTATTAGGAACTTAATAGGATAACTATAATGAATAAATATCATCTACCCCATATCTATGATATGTTTGATATAATATGTTTAGATTAATCTTTTTTCATGATTGATCATTGTTATGGATATCTTCAACTGAGGTTCAAAAGGGGTGATATATGTGAAATATCATCCTAGCTCACTTTATAATAGTAGGTCTACTAGTTAGACACATGGTTTCAAGTGTGCCTCCCTGTACACCCGTGGATGCCAACTAGTAGCGAGGGTCTAAGGTGATACAATGAGGATACCATATCCTAATGAGAGGAGTTATCCAAAAAGGTATAATGAATGAATACATTAGTGCGAATAGAAAATATTAAGGTATTGGAAAATAACAACCAACTGTATATAACAAATAAATTGAAGGTGTCCATATAAAATATCATAAACAAAAATGATGATTTCATGATGATATAAAAAATAGGGAATACATGAGGTATAGAGAAATATGTATATACAATAATCCATACAAAATAAAAAAACTACCAAATTATATATCTCATAGAATCATAATTTTATGTTTAGGACTCTACACCCATGATCCATCCAAATACAAAAATTCATACATCTAAAGCTGGGGGCTTCCCTTTATCCTTACCTGCATCCATGAAGTTTATTAGGGTACCAACTTGCAGCCCAAATATGGTTAGAGATAAACTCAGTAGGTCACCACCAATTTTTTCTAATTCTATCTATTCTATGTGTATATAACGATAATTTTGTAGGTAATGATAAATTATGTAAGTGAAATAAGTAAATCACATGTTTGCCAGGATCCCAATGGGACACTCTGTTGATCCCACCTAGTTCGGCCTAAGTCTTAATGTCTTTGTGTATTTATCCATTATCAATTCGATTTATGTAATACGATTAGCACTTTTTTCATATCCATGGAATACCTAGATGATAAAATTAGTATAAGGGGTGGATATTTACCATGTAATTATGGAATTTTTTGTGGGAATAAATCAATGGAATCATGCCTGTAAGGAAATGATCGAATCCATGTTTGTTCTTTGACATGGAAGATACATAATTTAATTAATTTATTATCATCCAAAGCCCATCCAATGTGTCACACACAAGTAATATTGGTATCACTATAGGTGTACTCTATAACCATTATCCTACATGCCCATCCATGGAATTCCACACAGGATCTCATGTATCTCTCTAGGTATGGTATAAATACATCACCCTCTATGAAAGTTTGTGATATTCCATGTGGGGAACCCAGGTGTCACTCATGGAATAATATAATGCACTTCCCTCTTAGTCTGTCCTTAGAATTCTATATAGGGATCCCAAATGTCACTCGTAGCATAGTATAAATTCATCCTTATAGTGTTCTAGTCCATGGAATTCATATGAGAGAGCATGTATCACTCATGAAGTTGAATAATCTATTTATAATTAATAATAATTACATAATTATTATGAGTCCATCCATGTAATTTCGATTCATAACCCACATATTTCCCTCAATATATCATAATTAATAGTCATGGTCATATAGACTAAACATACCATTTAGGATCACATTCAATTAAATTTGGTCATTTCATTAATAAAGGATAACTCAACAATATCTATGTAAGAATAAAAGAGAATGTAAATAGATTCACTTTTCCCGATTTGGTTGAATTTTATTTACATTTTACCCCTCTCATTTTAAAACCCTAATTATAAGGGGTAAATATCAATACTTAATAGATAAATCCATATCATAAGACACGTATTGTTTTTTTATCTAGTTGTAGCTATTCTCCCAAAGGGTGGTTCAAAAAATAATTTCATCGTATTTTTATATTTATACATAAAATATTTCATTCAAACATTTTCCCATGCATTTAATTTTGGAAAAACATCATTTAATGGGTGATGATCAATTTTTCTAGCGTAAGAATAATGGTGAAATATATAATAAACTAGACTTTTCAGGAAACACATGACATAAAATTCCTTATCTTTGTCGTAGACTACCCATACAATATAAACTTCTAAGTCAATCTAAAATGAGTTAAATTGAATAAAAATTAGAAAAACCCTAAAATAGGGTAAAATATCACATAGATTTAGTATTCCATGCATCAAGATAATTAAAGAAAGGAATCACATTGATTAAAGTGATTAATAACAGTGATCCAACGTGACAAACAACTATTCTTTCTGACACTATATAAGTTTGGAGGCTCAAAAACTAGGTATTGAGGATATGGGAGTTCCATGGGTGGTTGATACATTGAAAATTAAAAAAAGGGGATGGGGATAAGGTTTTGATGTTAAAAGAGAAAAAATCATTTCACCTAACTTTTAATGGATCATTCGGTTTGGATACATGGATAACTAACTGTGCTACATCAATGAATATTTCCATATAAAAGTAATAAAAACATATCATGGATTACAATACGGTTTTATAAACCATGTGAGGCCCCGTGTGTGCTCACAGTCTAAGTGGAACTAATCATGCACTGATATGTACACTATTTGACTAACTCTATGCACACCTTGTGAATCAATAAAAAACTAGTATAAAACATTAAACATTGTCTTGTAGACTCCCTCACTTGGTTAAACTGACCATGTGGAACGTCATATGTCTTACATGGTTGTGGTGTATGGTTTTAAGATATCATTGGAAAACTGTTCACCTCACTTTTTCCCTAGAAAAACAAGAGCTATGGGCTCCAAACAATCCCTAAACACTCTTGAAACATCCATGAGTCTTTTAAAAACACATATAATGGTAATGTAAGATATTGAGTTAGAAATATAAAATATATATACCTTTAGGAAATGTCAGTATGTAATTTTATTCGCTTCTTAAAATATATCACCCCCTGAGTTACCCTTCCAAGAGTGACAAAGCATCATCTGAGAAATATATTAGACACTAAGCATGTACACCATCCTCTCACTCTCAAGTACCATCCTATAGACATTTATTCCACCATAGTAACCATACTATATGAACTAACATTCCTCAGTGGTACATCTTGCACCAATCAATAATACATATAGTATCTCCTCAAAAAAAAATATGCCTAACTTAACCCCATATGGATGAAGGATATGTGATGAATTTGAATAATAATGGTGAAAATAAAATACATGGATGATTTTGTGCATGGATCAGTACCTATGAGGTAACTTCAACTTATAGTATATCGATCCAACTCTCTATAATATCATGAAAGGCCTTCTATAATGAGGTAATATCTTCCCTTGTTTCTAAAAACATTTGTGCCCCAACCTAGGGAAAAAATTATGAAAAACTAATCCCCATCCGCTAACTCAAAAGGTTCTTAATTGTGATCTAAATAAGACTTAAACTTGTTATAATATGTATCCATATTCGTCCTGATAAGGTTTACCAAATTTAATGCATCCTGAACAAGATTATGTCCTAACAACACTATCTTTCCTACCTTTAACCAACAAAGGGGTGAATGATATGGCCTATTATATAGGGAATGAAAATGATACATTTGAATATTTTCATGAATGATTTTATTATAGTTAACATAGAATGTGGTGGTTGTATCTCTCATGAACCTCCAAAATTCAGGACCCATTTTTGTTGCACGTCCTATTATACCATAATTATCCTCTTAGACAGAACATTTGTATGAGTGTGATAGGAAATGCTCAGAAACAACTATGTACCATGGTTCCTCTATTACCCCTACTAGAACTGGAATTTTAATTGAGAATAACTATAAAATTTGAGTTTGAGGAACCATATTAAGGTGAATAATCTCTGTAACATATATCCTCTCTATCTTGTCTACTAACAAGGTATATCTAATAGGTAAGAAGTGACTGACCATTGTCGACCTCTTTATGATCACCCATACTATGTCACATCCTTGAGGTGACCAAGAAAATCCCACCACAAAATTAATAGTGAATCTATCCCATTTCTAATTAGTAATGGGAAATAATGTAAACATATCACTGGTAACCTATGTTCCTCCTTCACAATCAAATAGGTGGAACACCAAGTAATAAAACTATCATTCACCTTTTTTATACTTAGACACCAACACTGGCTGTGAAAATCATGGTACATCTTCATGGGACCGATATATACTACCCAAGAAGAATCATGATACCCTCACATCAATTCATATTGTACTTTTATAGGAACCATGAAATTATATAAAATTTTTAAGACCTCATCCTCATTAATGAACCATCTTGTTGGTGTGTCTTACCCTAAAATGATCTCTCATATGACTAAGCCCTATGTATTTTAAAGAAGTGTCATTTTCACACTATCATAGAGTGAATAATTCATGGATAAATATTGTATTTACAAATTTCGGTGATAGTCTAGGACCTACAATTGAATTTGAGAAAATAGAGCCATATGATACCACTCACTGTTGGATTCCTGAACTACCTGGCTCTGAGTCTTCCAACTCAGAGCATCATCAAATGAATTTCCTATACTGAGCATATAAGCAAGATCAATGTAAAATGATAGTAGGTATTCAACCCATATTATCTATCTTAGATTAAAATATAACAGTTTAAATATGAATTTGTGTCTCTTATACTCTATATACACCATAAATCACTATCCCAATAGATAATTCCTCAAAAAACATGAGACATGAACCATTGTCTCTAACTCATGATCCTATGTTAGGAAATTTCATGGATGAGGCTTCACCTATTGAGACCTATACACTACAACTTGATCAATCAATATTAGAATGACATCCAACCCAATGCACGATGTATCATAATAAAAAATATATAATCTTCTATGATTATGTCAAATCTAGATTAGTTCATAATTCAATCTATATTTAATATCCTAAAAGGCCTCCCCTAGTGTTTTAGACCACATAAATATGACAACATTCATAGTCGAGCTCATGAGTGGTGCTGCAAGGCATGATAAATCTTGAATGATTCACCTTTAATGATTATCTTGCCTCAAGAAAATAGGTATTTAATTTATGTTCTTGGTCTACTACTAGGAAACTATGCCTCTCGCCATCTCATAGTCAACTGATGCTTATGTCTCAATGATAATGTGACATTTGTAGTGAAAATTATCGATAAAAATTGATATTTTCTGTTATTGAATTAAATATAGTGCTCTCTCTATGTACATAAAATGAAATAAATATGTTCATCATGATTTCATTGAGTATGTGAGTAAAATAATTTTTTTCCATGAAGAATACGACAAATGATTCCAAATATGGGTGGAAAACCTAATTGCTCATAGCCATGAAAATTGCTAGAGCATTTTTGAGACTGAATGAAATTACGAAATACTCATAAAGGCTATATCTACTATGGAAAGTTTTATGTGGTATATCTAATGGTGTAATGTGCAAAGGACGATATCACAACCTCTAATTGATCCTGTAGAAAATCCTTGCTCCAAATAATTGGTCAAATTTTCTTCTACAAAAGGTAGTGGATGCCAGTTCATGATTTTAAGTTGATTCAACCGACAACAATCCCCATTGTGCCTATGGGTGCTATCTACCATTTAAAAAAATTCATGAGTGAACCCCAAGGAGGTGTACTAGGTTGAAAAAAAACCTTATCTTCCAAGTCCTATATTTTCCTCTTGATCTCCTAAAACTCTATAGTATCTATCCTGTAAGGAGGAATGGATATTAGTGTATCTCCTAAAACTTGATTCATAGTAAACCCTACCTCTCTCTCATGTTGTATCCTAAAATATTCATCCAGAGAGACATCCTTAAAATGATCTAATAAATTAGTTAATTCATCCAATGGTGTAACCTAATCATCCAACAAATAAAATATATATGGGAAAACGTTATGCTTATCCCATGATGCTTGGGTACAACTCTACTCACCTACACATCCCATTCACACTTGTGAATATAATCACTACCCTCTAGGGATGTGAAATACACCCTATGGTGAGATAAATTTTCATTCACATAGAATGGAACCAAAATGTCCATCTCAATTTCAATGTCAAACCCATCATCTCGGGGGAAAAGAGGTCCCAAAGAAAATGATAACTATATTTTTTAAGGGGGAACTTCTTACATTATAATACACTCTCTGATCAAATTCCCAATATTGTATCGAGTTTCAATACACAACAGAAATAATCAATTTCAAGCCCATGGATTTCCATGATTTCCATATATATAAAGAAGTTGGAAGCAACTAGGTCAAAACGGAAAGATACTCAAAGCCAAAGAAACTATAATTGTATCTGAAAATTTAGATAGCAATAAAATATACTCCTCAGATATGTGCTGCACTCTATATTTCTGAAACAATCTGCAGTCCTAAGATACAACCTGACTACCATATGTCAGCTTGCACTTTTGGTACTATATAACCTATGTATAAATCCCAAGGATAGGACCACCTTCTCATCTTGAATGCATGGTATTACACTGGCTCCCAACCTAACATGGATCTACTGACCCCACTCCTAAATGTGGTGTTAGTGCAGATCCTCCCGAAATAGAAATTGTTAGAAATTATTTAAAAAACACTAAATATAACCTATCTTTCTATAATTTTGTAAATGAACTAGGTCCTTGATAGACTATGGCTTCATGTGTGGTTCTCTACCATACTAATGTAATACCACATAGGTAACTACTCACACACTTTTTCGACTACTTCCCTTTCAAGAAATCTCGGAGTGATGCTTCCTATCATTGGTCCATGTGCTTCCAGGTCTAGATGTAAAACCACCATGGAATAGTCATTCATAATATATCAACATATTCTTAGTAATTAGCACCTGATTCACTATCCCATATACGATATTAAAACAATATAAATTCATTACTAATTTGATGTAATACATGTGTCCATCATCAAATCCCCTAGCCTTGGATAACTCTTCATCTAGTAGAATCAGTTTGACTTGACAAAAGTTAGAAAAATAAGTTAAATAACCCATAAAAAAAAGAAAAATATCTACTCTAGGTGAACAAACACTCTAGTTCTATAATCCATCAATGTCCAGGGGTATAAATAATCATAGGTGGTCATCTAAAAAATATCTCCAGTGTGTATTTCGATTGTGGTATTCCTATATAGTAACATCCTACCATAAATTTGGAGAATCCTAAAGCATATATATAGAGATCATATCTCACCTATTGGATGTGTCCTAATATTATTGGAAATAGATTGAATTTCATGTGTCTGTGACTAATCATCTTGGGTTCCAACATCCCCTGAAAACATGTATGGGTGATCCTAATGAAATTCCTCTATCAATTGTTTCTTTGTAATGGCATGTTGTGGCCCACCCATCATGGTGGTCATGAGACACATAAAACCCTCTCAAATTTGTCCATCGGTTCCAATATCAAGTTTAAAATTATGTTCTACCAGTGGTTTTACTGGATGTAATACTAGCACTTCAAGGACAACCACCTCAAGAATTTGGTCACCCCACCCTCCTGGTGCATGACTCGAGGCTGTCGTGGTAGAATATATCTACAATTTCCATCTAAATTTCTCCAACGGGACATGAAAATACAAGATATTATATATAAGATTAGGATAGGTGCTAGACTAACTATATAAGAGTCAACACCTATCGAACTGCTCCAAAATCCCAAGCTATGTGTTTTAGAATACCACAAGGAATCATAAGAGACACTACCATCTACCAACTACTAAGGATAATCTATGATCTAGTTCTCTATTTTACAGTTATGGTTTTGATATGTGGAGTTTCAATTCAATGTTTTAAATGAAAAAAACCATTTAAGTTGAAAGTGGAATCCCAATTTAAAAGCAACCATTTTATTTAATTTTTATGAATTAATAGTTCATTCCCATTTATGTAAATAATGGCCTAGTTAAATGGGTTACTATTACCAATTTATAAATTTCTATATTTTATAATTTATTATTTTAACAACAGTATATGTTACTAAAATTTTTCATTTTTTATAAAAATGTAACATGTATATAATGATATATCAATTATATGGATAACCATTCTAACTTTATATATGCGCTTGATTTATAAATTATAAATGGAATCTAATGTAATCAAAACTAATAAATTTTTATCACTTGTAACCTTAGTTAAATTTCTCACACATGTGATAATTGATTGGATAATGTTCTACTATAATACCATAAATGAATACACCATATAAGTTGATGCAGAACCTTTAATATCAAATTATTTATCCATTCCTTAAATTAAACATTAGAAAAATACCATGGATAAATAAATCAAGGAACTAAATACTGTTGAAAAAAATACACATATTAATATAAATATGGAATGGAATATGAAATACATATAAATCCTCAGGTTTCAATATTGATTCTTGAGACAAATACCTCTTTGTCATGCCAGGTCAAGGGTAAAATGGAATCCATAATAATAATAATAACATCACATATCATGTGTGTCACCCAATGGTGAAATCAGTACAAATATAATAGGAATAATTTATAACAACATATCACATTCTAGGTAATGTGGATTTTCCAAATATGTGTGTTAGATACTCCTAGGAACAAGCTCATTACAAAATTACAACACATCATATTCTCCTATCAACCTACACAAATAGTGAGTTAAATTGAAAGATGGAATATTTAATACAAATTTGTGACATCATGTCCCAACTCACTCAATAAAAGTAGTGGAATCGGATGTCCACGTGGATTCATGCATTCCTCTTTGTATGTTGGAGGCTAATTTATTATAGTGAGGGTCTAAGGTGATACAGTGAAAATACAATAACCTCATGGTCCAAGATCAACATAGGGGTATAATAAATGAATAAAACAATGAGAAAAAATAACAACATAGAAGTGGAATATAACAACCAACCAAATATAATAAATAAATAGAAGGTGACCATATCCAGTATAATATAAAAAAATGGAAATATCATGATGTTATAGAAAATGGGGAATACAAGGGATTATGAGAAACATGCATATAAAAAATTAAATATAGAATAATAAAATTCCAAGAGCTTTCTACCATATCATCATGAGAAAAAATATTGTTCCACCACATATTTACTCTATATATTGAACAAAAATTCAAATTTCATAATTTTAGCACTTCAAGATTCCTCTACATGCATCTATGGAGTTTTCTTGTTTCTAATTGGCATCCCAAAAATGGTGTGCAAAAAAATATATAGGCCACCACCACTGGTTTCTAATGTTATCCAACTTGGGATTATATAATGAAGAATCTTACATGTAATAATAAAATATGAAAATGAAATAGATAAATCACTTATCACTCTGGGATTCCAATGGGACCCTCATCTAGTCCCAATTCTTTAGACCTAATAAAAAAATATCTATTTTGGTTCATCAATTATTTATTAAATTTATCTAATAGTCTTGAGACCCAGATCAAATCCAAGGAATCCCCTGATTATCATATTTATATAAGAGATTAATATTTCATGTCTCTTTAAGGAATTATTTAAGGAATTAAATTAATGAATTTATGTATGTACGACACTAAACAGGTCCTAGTTTTTTCATCGACATTCTATACATTATGTTTAATAAATTAATTACAATCTTGATCCCATACTTGGCGTTCCATATAGGTAACCCCGGTATCTCTCCTGGTGTACAATGAACCCTTCACCCTATAATCCCATCACTGGTATGCCACATAGAAACCTAAAAAATTCTCTAGGAGTTGTATAAATACATTTCCCTCTAAGCTTGTCATTTTCATTCGACATAGGGATCCTATTTGTCACCCAACGAATAATATGAAGAACTATCATTTGATCTCATCCTTAGAATTCCATGTAGGAAACCCACATGTTTCTCATGGAATAATATAAAATCATCTTCCAAGTGTTCCCATCCATGGAATTCAAATATGGACCCATGTATCACCCACAGAGTGTTATAAATAAATTTATAAATTATTGCAATTCAATAAGTTCAATGACTCTATCCATAGCATTTTAAGTCAGATCCTATGTAACTCTCTCAGTATATCTTGATGAATTTTCAACGACTCATAGTATAACCATACCATTTACGGTCACATTCATCCCAATTATCCCACTTCATATATAAATGAAAACATAATAATAAGTGAGTAATATTAAAATACAAGGGATATTGACTCATCATTCCATAATATTTAATTTAATTTAAATTCCATCCATATCATTTTAACATCCTAATTATATGGAGTAATGACCACATCTTAATAGGTGAATCCATCTCATAAGAAACATGTGGTTATTTTATCTAGAATTAGAAAAGTTCTCATGGGGTAGTTCTAATTGAGGTTTTATACCTCATTTTATATGTATGAGTTACATGGGGAATGGAAAAATAATCGTCCACATTTAGTTTAGAAGAATCATCATTTAGGATGTGGTACTCATAATGTTCAATGAAGAAAAAAATGAATAAATATTTAAATAAATAAAATTTTAGGGAAAACAATGAGATCATCTACTTTAGAATAGTATTAGACTCCTGGGTATATATTAGTTTTTATTTTTTTCTAGATTTGGAAAATCAATGAAATAAACGAACTCTATAAAAATAGGGTAAAAGATCACACTTTGAATTAGCATTCCATACAAATTTATAAATGAAGAAAGGAAGTAAGCTGATTAAATAACATTTTTTTGTGATACAACATGAAAAACAAACAGAGAATCAAACATTTATTTAGGGAGAAGGCTCAAATCCTACGTGGTTATGAGAAGGGAGCTCCATGGGTGGTCATTGTTGTGAAAATGAAGAAAAGTGGAACAAGGATAAGGTGTTAAACCCAAAAGTTTATAATGGTCATTTAACCTAAAAATTAATGTGTTACACAGTTTGGAAGTATAGATATATCATCCCTCATTTTAATCACATAAGCTTTAATTTTATTTTACAAAAACGAGGATCTTTAAGGTTTAGTGTCTTGGAAACCAGGAACTTAAAACATGAAAACATAAGACATTTTTTTTAAACACTTTAAAGGATTATACTCATGTTCATCCAAGGTTTATTACTACATCTCATAACTTGGGGACATACATCAAAAGAAAGGGTGAGCAGAAGGCCCAGTAAGGGAAACAAGAGAAACATTTAACATGTGACCTTGAGATACATCAACTACGTCATGAAAAAGAACTTTAAGGCATGAGAAAAATATCATGTGGAATATCATAATAAAAATAAAATTTTTCATAACTTTAAGATGTGGATACATCATTTAACATATACAATCATGAACATATCACCAAGGTCCATCCCCAAGGTGTCATTTGAAAATTACCAAGGTTATTCACCAAGATATCGTGAAAATTGTAATCTCTAGTGGTTACATCATTACCCAATGCATTAGAGCGCTATCAGGTCACACCCTTAAATTTTTCTTTATCATCATGTGATCCACATATATCATCATCAATAATTTCATAAACAACCCATATAGCATAAAATAAATGGGTTTCATTTCATAATCATAACGTTTCAAAAACTACTTTAAAGATATGATCTTTGTGTCACTTTAAAACCCACGGAAGGGGAGAGCGGGTCTCATGTATGTAAATACCATAATTTAAAATAGAAAATTTTGATATATATGTGAATACCCCTGTATAAATAAGAGCTTTTAGTATTCACTTTATAACATAAAATAATTTTGAGAAAAGAGAGAGGCATTTTGAGAAGAAAATTCTACAGCATAACGGTTATGTTTCGGGTTTTCAGAAAACATTGAAAAGAGAGGGGACTTGGGTAAAAAATTCATAAATGACCCATAAAACAGTAGAGGGACAGAATAAGAAGGATATATGAACATGGTAATGAAATTTTAAGGACATACCATTTGAAATGAAAAACATGGGAGGAAGACAAAAATTAGATTTCTCTTATGAATGTTCGACAGCCTAACGGCGTTACATAAACTTCAACAAAAAATGATTTCAAAAGATCAAATAGGGTCTCTCATCATGTGAACATAATAGTTCAGTATGATAGATATAGAGATCATACCCCAACATAATTAAAAAGTAACTTGAAAGACTTGACATGAATGTAGAACTTTGAAAAGAATGAGAAGGGTGAAAGAATCCCCTTAAACATTCTTAAAACGAATTGATGAGAGCAATATGGGGTCTCTCATCATATGAAAATTAAAAGGTCATTAATATGAATAAATAAGAACATCCTACAACATAAGAACATGGAGTATAAAAGAAATGACATAAAAGAGATTACTTGAAAAGGAAGAGAGAGGTCGGATCCCTTACCTTAAAACGTAACTCTTAAAACTCAAAGTTTGGGACATTGTGGGCTTTGGGGAACCTTAGGAGGACTCCTTGGGAGGTAATGAGACCAGAAAATTGTTGGGGGAGATTGGGGAGTCGAATGTATGAGAGTATTTCTTGGTATTTATAGGGAAAGTGAGGGGACAAGGCATTAATGGCCAATGGACACCTCATTGGTGGTTTTGGAAAAACCATGGGCTTGCCCATGGTATTTGCCCATAGTACAGGCCACATGGGACACCTCATACAATAATTCATCCCCTTTAGTCGAACATCCCTTAAAATATCTCATGGAATCATCATGACATAGTTATGATGTCATTAAACATACTCAAACCCTAAAACTGTATTTTTACTATTCACTGAAAATTCAACTTTCTCAGAAAAATCCAAAAATTTCACATTAACCAAATATCAATGCTCTGATTTCAAAAATGAACTCCATTTTATAAAAATAATTTTCTAAATATTTTTAATTTAATTTTTAAATAAAAACACTATTCACCGAAAATTCATTTTTTTCAGAAAAACCCCAAAAATAACGTTAACATAATATCGATGCTCTGTGTTCAAAAATGAAATCCATTTTGTAAAGATAATTTTGTAAATATTTTTAATTTAATTTTTAATTAAAAATACTATTCACTCGAAAAAACTAATACTTGACTAATAATTTATGAGACCGTTATTTAACCATTTAATTGAATCTCATTACTTAATCAAGGTTTCTAGATTATATTAATACTTTATTTAAGTGAGATTACTAATCTATTTGGACACATTACTAATCCTAATAATAAAATCACTATTTATAATTTACTATTCATCAAAAATGAATTTGATCTTATTAGACTCTAAATTTCGTACTGGACATAATTGTAGAAGATCATTTTTTGAAAATCATTACACATTTTTAATTATTTAAGGTTTACATAAACATTTTTAAAATATCCTTTTTCTAAAATTCATCAAAAATATGCATACTATATTTATCCGGTCATTTGAAAATTCATAAACTTCATCATAAGAAGAAATCCCAAATTTTTATTTAAAACAAAGGATTACACAAGGCAGTTACGGTCTCCTTACATAGCCCCTTATCACACCAGCATAGGACCTAAGTGTAAGGTGTGCTAAGGTGAGAGAATCCGAGGGAGGCTCGGACAACATCGCATGAGTGGTAATATCTACCAGTTTGAACTTCTCGCGAAGACGATTCTGTTCTAGCTTCACACGATGAAGTTCGGCTTGGGTTTGGTCCTGAGAAAAGCCTAGTGGTGCTACCTCCTTCCCAAGTTCTGTTAGATGGGATTCGATCGGTCCAAGACTACTGGGTGAGGCCATCGAATCTTCTTTCTATAATAATTAACCAAGATTACTTGTATTTAGAGACAATAATCAAAACGTTTAGTTTAAAGCGGTCATATTGACCATTGGTCATATAACAGTCAAAACCCAACGGTCTCATTTTAATTATACTCATGTTATCAAATGAAACATTTTTTTTTTGAGTATAAAAATAAAATAAAATAACACAGAAAATTAGGAAACAAGATTTATTCAGAATTTCGGGTCGTTACAATCTTCCCCTATTATAAAATTGCATCCTCAAAATTTTTAAAAATTGGGTTTTGAAATTTCATTGAATTTCCCACATCGGAAAAGGAGTCAGTAAAACTATTACTTTAAAAGAAAGAAAGGGAAGTACAAAGGTCACCCGAGTTAACCCACACTAGGATTCCATGTAGGAAAACATTGACATGGAGGAGAAAATAAAGGGTCAAGTTCTGAGGGAGGGTGATAGAAAACATGATTAGGAGAAATTTAACCATAAGAAAATCCCAAACTTATGATGTGTGTAAACAGACTTTGATTACCTAGTAGGAAACGTAAACCAACAACATTTTTGTTTTACATTCCTTTTCATAATTTTGAGGAATTCATTTACTACATAGAACAAAAACATAAGAAAATATACCTACCTTCATGTAGAGTTTCATCCTTTAAGAGTTTCTACCAAAACTAATCTTTTCTACAAATGATGAGAATTCAAAAACACTTGGTCTCATAAAAAGCACAAAAATCATCTTCTAGAGAATCACATAATCCACATAAGATTAACTATCTATTTCTTCTATCTTTAAACATTATCCCAAAAACAGAAAGGGTAAGGTAAAACAACTCTTCAAAAAGAAAGAATCCCATGGGAATGGAAACTACTTTTAAATCTTCAAAGTTCCATGGTACTACCCAAAGTTCATCATAGACCATTCCATAAATAACGGTCCTTAAAATTCCACAAAATAAACCAAACTAAGATTGAAACCCAAATACAAGAAGGATTTGATAACATACTCTTCCAAAATAAGATTCATTGTTCATCTCCAAACAACATCAACCACTCCAAACATCTTATAACAAAACTAGATAACATAAACATATTTTACCCAAGATAGGTTAATCATTTCCATAAGTAACCTAGATTACAATAAGTTCACCTTAAATTCATCGATTCTTCAAAATATAAGTCAACCTTACTCCTCATTGAAAATACCATAGTAATCTATTTACCTCGATCATATAGGGTCCCCAAAATAGTGAACATCTTCCAAAATAATAATCATATTTTAATCCCCTAATCATCTCTATCATATTAATACGGCAATCGTCGCATTTCTTATAACATTGGTTGTTGGGACATGTTTTTCCATTTCTCACCACTAACTAAGAAGAGAAAGTATAATTAGGGGCTTAAATACTTAGCCAATAATCATGATAAGGAACTTAAATCATATAAGGATAACTTGTAGAAGAAAAGAATACCCTAACTTGTGATCCCCTAGGTTCCCATCTAGGTTATCCATGATCATATATTCTTCTGTGAATCTTTATTTTATTTTATCTTTGTTCCTTTAACAATGGTTCATACTAAGATTATAAATTTACCAAAGCATATCCCCCGGGAGTGTCGTAACCAAGAGTGCAGCAAGGCTCATTGTCGTGTACTGGTTCCCGTTCGAGTCTAGCTCAAAGTGGTGTTTTTGGGTTTTACCCCTATGTACATTTGTTCCAGAGCCACCTCTACCTTCTTGTATCCAGACAGGGATATATTTGTGTGGCAACCCCTTACTCAATACTCACCAAAATACCAGGAAGATTTCCTATATTTAAACATTTCTATAGGGTTCTTCCTAATGTTTTCATATCCTAATTTCCACAAATAAATAAACCATCCTTTGATACCAACTATAGAATCCCGCCTTTTAATCACATAAGCTTTCATTTTATTTTACTAAAATGAGGATCTTTAAGGTTTAGTGTCTTGGAATCCAGGAATTTAAAACATGAAAACATAAGAAATTCTTCTTAAACACTTGAAAGGCTTCTCCTCATGTTCATCCTAGGTTCATTACTGCATCTCATAACCTAAGGGACATACATCAAAAGAAAGGTTGAGAAGAAGTCCCAGTAAGGGAAACAAGAGAAACATTTAACATGTGAACTTGAGATACATCAACTACATCATGAAAAAGAACTTTAAGGCATGAGAAAGAAATCATGTGAAATATCATAATAAAAATAACATTTTTCATAACATTAAGATGTGGATACATCATTTAACATAGAAAATCATGAACATATCACCAAGGTCCATCCCCAAGGTGTCATTTGAAAATTACCAAGGTTATTCACCAAGATATCGTGAAAATTGTAATCTCTAGTGGTTACATCATTACCCAATGCGTTGGAGTGCTATTAGGATTCACCCTTAAATTTGTCTTTATCATAATTTGAGACATATATATCATAATCAATAATTTCATAAACAACCCATATAGCATAAAATAAATGGGTTTCATTTCATAATCATAACGTTTCAAAAACTGCTTTAAAGACATGATCTTTGTGTCACTTTAAAACCCACGGAAGGGGAGAGTGGGTCTCATGTATGTAAATCTCAGAATTTAAAATAGAACATTTTGATATATATGTGAATACCCCTATAGAAATAATATCTTTGAGTATTCACTTTATAACATAAAATAATTTTGAGAAAAGAGAGAGGCATTTTGAGATGAAAATTCTGTAGCATAACGGCTATGTTTTGGGTTTTTAGAAAACATTGAAAAGAGAGGGGACATCGGTAAAACATTCATAAATGACCCATAAAACAGTACAGGGACATAATAAGAAGGATATATGAACATGGTACTGAAATTTTAAGGGCATACCATTTGAAATGAAAAACATGGGAGGAAGACAAAAATTAGATTTCTCTCATGAAAGTTCGGCAGCCTAACGACGTTACTTAAACTTCAACAAAAAATGATTTGAAAAGATCAAATAGGGTCTCTCATAATGTGAACATAAGAATTCAGTAGGATAGATATAGATATCATATGCCAACATAATTAAAAAGGCTCTTGAAAAACTTTACATGAAAGCAGAACTTTGAAAAGAATGAGAAGGGTTAAAGAATCCCCTTAAAAATTCGGCAGCCTAACGGCGCCACTTAAACATTCTTAAAACGAATTGATGTGATAAATATGGGGTCTCTCATCATATGAAAATGAAAAGGGAAGTAATATTAATATATAAGAACATCCTCCAACATAAGAACATGGAGTATAAAATAAATGACATAAAAGAGATTACTTGAAAAGGAAGAGAGAGGTCGGATCCCTTACCTTAAAACGTAACTCTTAAAACACAAAGGTTGGGACCTTGAGGGATTTGGGGAACATTGGGAGGACTCCTTGTAAGGTAATGAGATCAGAACTTCGTTGAGGGAGAGTGGAGAGTCGAATTGATGAGATTATTGCTTGATATTTATAAGGAAAGTGAGGGGACAAGGCATTAATGGCCATGGGACACCTAATTGGTGGTTTTGGCAAAACCATGGGCCTGCCCATGGTATTTGCCCATGGTATTGGCCACTTGGGACACCTCATAAAATAATTCATCCCCTTTAGTCTACCATCCCTTAAAATATCTCATGGCATCATCATGACACAGTTATGATGTCATTAAACATACCAAAACCCTAAAACTGTATTTTTACTATTCACTGAAAATTCAACCTTCTTAGAAAAATCCCAAAATTTCACATTAACCAAATATCAATTCTATGATTTCAAAAATGAACTCTATTTTATAAAAATAATTTTATAAATATTTTTAATTTAATTTTTAAATAAAAATACTGTTCACCGAAAATTCAATTTTTTCAGAAAAACCCCAAAAATTACATTAACATAATATCGATGCTCTGAGTTAAAAAATGAAATCCATTTTGTAAAACTAATTTTGTAAATATTTTTAATTTAATTTTTAATTAAAAAACACTATTCACTTGAAAAAACTAATACTTGACTAATATTTTATGAAACCGTTATTTAACCATTTTATTGAATCTCATTACTTATTCAAGGTGCCTAGATTATATTAATACTTTCTTTAAGTGAGATTACTAATCCATTTGAAAACATTACTAATCCTAATCATAAAATCACTATTAATAATTTACTATTCATAAAAAATGAATTTGATCTTATTTGACTCTAAATTTCGTACTGGACATAATTGTAGAAGACCATTTTTTGAAAATCATTACACATTTTTAATTATTTAAGGTTTACATAAAAATTTTTAAAATATTCTTTTTCTAAAATTCATCAAAAATATGCATACTATATTTATCCGGTCATTTGAAAATTCATAAACTTCATCATAAGAAGAAATCCCAAATTTATATTTAAAACAAAGGATTACACAAGGCAGTTACGGTCTCCTTACATAGCCCCTTATCACACCAGCATAGGACCTAATTGTAAGGTGTGATAAGGTGATAGAATCTGAGGGAGGATCGGCCAACATCGCATGAGTAGTAATTTCTACCAGTTTGAACTTCTCGCGAAGGCGATTACATTCTAGCTTCACACGATGAAGTTCGGCTTGGGTTTGGTCCAGAGCAAAGCCAAGTGGTGCTACCTCCTTCCCAATTTCTGTTAGATGGGCTTCAATCGGTCCAAGACTACTGGTTGAGGCCATCAAATCTTATTTCTATAATAATTAACCAAGATTACTTGTATTTAGAGACAATAATCGAAACGTTTAGTTTAAAGCGGTCATATTGACCAATGGTCATATAACAGTCAAAACCCAATGGTCTCATTTTGATTATACTCATGTTATCAAATGAAACATTTTTTATGAGTGTAAAAATAAAATAAAATAACACACAAAATTAGGAAACAAGATTTATTCAGAATTTCGGGTCATTATTATCTTCCTCCTTTAAAAAATTGCGTCCTCCCAATTTTTAAAAATTGGGTTTTGAAATTTCATTGAATGTCCCTCATCGGAAAAGGTGTCAGCAAAACTATTACTTTAAAAGAAATAAATGGAAGTACAAAGGTCACCCGAGTTAACCCACACTAGGATTCCATGTAGGAAACCATGGATATGGAGGAGAAAACAAAGGGTCAATTTCTGAGGGAGAGTGATAGAAAACATGATTAGGAGAAAGTTAACCATAAGAAAATCCCAAACTTATGATGTGTGTAAATGGTATTTGATTACCTAGTAGGAAACGCAACCAACAACATTTTTTTTACATTATTTTTCATAATTTTGGGGAATTCATTTAATACATAGAACAAAAACATAAGAAAATATACCTACCTTCATGTAGAGTTTCATCCTTTAATAAGTTTATACCAAAACTAATATTTTCTCCAAACAATGAGAATTCAAAAACACTTGGTCTCATCAAAAGCACAAGAATCATCTTCAAGAGAATCACATAATCCACAAAAGATTAACTATCTATTTCTTATATCTTTAAACATTATCCCAAAAACAGAAAGGGTAAGGTAAAACAACTCTTCAAAAAGAAATAATCCCATGGGAATGAAAACTACTTTTAAATATTCAAAGTTCCATGGTACTACCCAAAGTTCATAATAGACCATTCCATAAATAACGGTCCTTAAAATTCCTCAAAATAAACCAAACTAAGATTGAAACCCAAATACAAGAAGTATTTGATAACATACTCTTCCAAAATTAGATCCATTGTTCATTTTCAAACAACATCAACCACTCCTAACATCTTATAAAAAAAGTAGCTAACCTAAACATATTTTACACAAGATAGGTTAATCATTTCCATAAGTAACCTAGATTACCATAAGTTCACCTTAAATTCATCTATTCTTCAAAATATAAGCCAACCTTACTCCTCAATGAAAATACTGTAGTAATCTATTTACCTCGATCATATAGGGTCCACAAAATAGTGAACGTCTTCCAAAATAATAATCATATTTTAATCCCCTAATCATCTCTATCATATTAATATGGCAATCGTCACATTTCCTATCACATTGGTTGTTGGGACATGTTCTTCCATTTCTCACCATTAACTAAGAAGAGAAAGTATAATTAGGGGCTTAAATACTTAGACAATAATCATGATAAGGAACTTAAAGCATATAAGGATAACTTGTAGAAGAAAAGTATAACCTAACATGTGATCCCCTAGGTTCCCATCTAGGTTATCCATGATCATATATTCTTCTGTGAATCTTTATTTTATTTTATCTCTGTTCCTTTAACAATGGTTCATACTAAGCTTCTGCATTTACCAAAGCACATCCCACAGGAGTGTCGTAACCAAGAGTGCAGCTTGGCCCGTTGTCGTGTACCAGTTCCTGTTCGAGTCTATCTCAAAGCGGTTTTTTTATGTTTTACCCCTATGTACATCTGTACCAGAGCCACCTCTACCTGCTCGTATCCAGACAGGGATGTATTTGCTTGGAAACCCCTTACTCAATACTCACCAAAATACCAGGAATATTTCTTATATTTAAACTTTTCTATAGGGTTCTTCCTAAAGTTTTAATATCCTAATTTCCACAAATAACTAAACCATACTTTGATACCAACTATAGAATCCTGACTTTTAATCACATAAGCTTTCATTTTATTTTACAAAAATGAGGATCTTTAAGGTTTAGTGTCTTGGAAACCAGGAACTTAAAACATGAAAACATAAGACATTCTTCTTAAACACTTGAAAGTATTCTCCTCATGTTCATCCTAGGTTCATTACTGCATCTCATAACCTGGGGACATACATCAAAAGAAAGGGTGATAAGAATGCCTAGTAAGGGAAACAAGAGAAACATTTAACATGTGAACTTGAGATACATCAACTATGACATGAAAAAGAACTTTAAGGCATGAGAAAGAAATCATGTGGAATATAATAATAAAAATAAACTTTTTCATAACTTTAATATGTGGCTATATAATTTAACATATAAAATCATGAACATATCACCAAGGTCTATCCCCAAGGTTTCGTTTGAAAATTACCATGGTTATTCACCAAGATATCGTGAAAATTGTAATCTCTAGTGGTTACATCATTACCCAATGCATCGGAGCGCTATTAGGGAGCACCCTTAAATTTGTCTTTATCATCATGTGAGACACATATATCATCATAAATAATTTCATAAACAACCCATATAGCATAAAATATATGGGTTTCAGTTCATAATCATAACTTTTCAAAAACTGCTTTAAAGACATGATCTTTGTGTCACTTTAAAACCCACAGAAGGGGAGAGCGGGTCTCATGTATGTAAATACCATAATTTAGAATAGAAAATTTTTATATATATGTGAATACCCCTTTAGAAATTAGATCTTTGAGTATTCACTTTATATCATAAAATAATTTTGAGAAAAGGGAGAGGCATTTTGAGACGAAAATCTTGCAGCATAACGACTATGTTTCGGGTTTTTAGAATACATTGAAAAGAGAGGGGACATGGTTCAAACATTCATAAATGACCCATAAAACAGTAGAAGGACAGAATAAGAAGGATATATGAACATGGTAATGAAATTTTAAGGACATACCATTTGAAATGAAAAACATGGGAGGAAGACAAAAATTAGATTTCTCTTATGGAAGTTCGGCACCCTAATAGCGTTACTTAAACTTCAACAAAAAATGATTTGAAAAGATCAAATAGGGTCTATAATCATGTGAACATAAGAGTTCAGTATGATAGAAATAGATATCATACCCCAACATAATTAAAAAGGAACTTGAAAGACTTGACATGAAATTAGAACTTTGAAAAGAATGAGAAGGGTGAAAGAATCCCCTTAAAAATTTGGCAGCCTAACGACGCCACTTAAACATTATTAAAACGAATTGATGAGAGAAAGATGGGGTATCTCATCATATGAACATGAAAAGTTCAGTAATATTAATATATAAGAACATACTCCAACATAATAACATAGAGTATAAAAGAAATGACATAAAAGAGATTACTTGAAAAGGAAGAGAGAGGTCGGATCCCTTACCTTAAAACGTAACTCTTAAAACTCAATGGTTGGGACCTTGAGGGCTTGGGGGCGCCTTGAGAGGAATCCTTGGGAGGTAATGAGACCATAACTTCGATGGGGGAGAGTGGGGAGTCGAATTTATTAGATTATTTCTTGGTATTTATAGGGAAAGTGAGGGGACACGGCATTAATGGCCAAGGGACACCCCATTGGTGGTTTTGGAAAAACCATGGGCTTGCCCATGGTATTTGCCCATGGTATTGTCCACTTGAGACACCTCATACAATAATTCATCCCCTTTAGTCGACCATCCCTTAAAATATCTCATGGAATCATCATGAAACAGTTATGATGTCATTAAACATACAGAAACCCTAAAACTGTATTTTTACTATTCACTGAAAATTCAGCTTTCTCAGAAAAATCCCAAAATTTCACATTAATCAAATATTAATGATCTGATTTCAAAAATGAACTCCATTTTATAAAAATAATTTTCTAAATATTTGTAATTTAATTTTTAAATAAAAACACTATTCACCGAAAATTCATTTTTTTCAGAAAAACCCCAAAAATTACCTTAACATAATATTGATGCTCTGAGTTCAAAAATGAAATCCATTTTGTAAAAATAATTTTCTAAATATTTTTAATTTAATTTTTAATTAAAAAACACTATTCACTCAAAAAAACTAATTCTTGACTAATAATTTATGAAACTGTTATTTAACCATTTTATTGAATCTCATTACTTAATCAAGGTGCCTAGATTACATTAATACTTTCTTTAAGTGAGATTAATAATCCATTTGGACACATTGCTAATCCTAAACATAAAATCACTATTCATAATTTACTATTCATCAAAAATCAAGTTGATCTTATTAGACTCTAAATTTCATACTGGACATAATTGTAGAAGACCATTTTTTGAAAATCATTACACATTTTTAATTATTTAAAGTTTATATAAACATTTTTAAAATATCCTTTTTCTAAAATTCATCAAAAATATGCATACTATATTTATCCGGTCATTTGAAAATTCATAAACATCATCATAAGAAGAAATCCCAATTTTTTATTTAAAACAACGGATTACACAAGGTAGTTACGGTCTCCTTACATAGCCCCTTATCACACCAGCATAGGACCTAAGTGTAAGGTTTGCTAAGGTGATAAAATCTGAGGGAGGCTCGGCCAACAACGCACGAGTGGTAATTTCTACCAATTTGAACTTCTCGCGAAGGAAATTCCGTTCTAGCTTCACACGATGAAGTTCGGCTTGGGTTTGGTCCAGAGCAACGCCCAGTGGTGCTACCTCCTTCCCAAGTTCTGTTAGATGAGCTTTGATCGGTCCAAGACTACTGGGTGAGGCCATCGAATCTTCTTTCTATAATAATTAATCCTGATTACTTGTATTTAGATACAATAATCGAAACGTTTAGTTTAAAGCAGTCATATTGACCAATGGTCATATAATAGTCAAAACCCAACTGTCTCATTTTTATTATACTCATGTTATCAAATGAAACATTTTTGTTGTGTATAAAAATAAAATAAAATAACACACAAAATTAAGAAATAAGATTTATTCAGAATTTCGGGTCGTTACAATAGATAATTAACCATGCACCAACCACATGTCTTCCCCTATCTAATGGATGTTAGGGGGTTTTTTAAGAGTTTGGTCAAGAAAAATGTCTCTAGAGGTGTGAATATGTGAGGATAGGAGGTGTCCTTTAATGATTGTGGTGAGTTACACAAATGTAATTGTTCGAAATTTTAAAATATTATTAAGTCACTTTCATGTAAAAATTCCTCAAAATGGACTCATATTTGAATTTTATATTTTTAAGGTTTAAATTTAGCTACATATTGTATTAAAATCAAGTGTTTATGTCATTTTGAACCTTATAATATTTATTAAGACCTTGGTAAACTCGTTTTGACCCTAACCATAGTAACCAATTTTTCCCATATTTAAAATTAATTTTAACAAAAAATTAAGTTGAAATTATTAAATAATATTAATTATGATGATTTAAAATATTTAAACCATTCTATCCAATTAAAATAATATAAGTGAAATAATTATATTTAAATATAATCTCACAAAACAAGAAGAATAAACATTTTTTCAATAAATTAATTTTTCAAGTATAAGATGATCTTAACATGAATATATGAATACTAATGACAAATATAGGGATTTAAAATCATATATTTAAATATTTATAATAATTATATTTCAATTAAATCATTTATTCATTCATATTTTTTTAGTTAATAAAAAATGAATTAAAATATGCATTTTAAAAAATGTTTTCTGAAAAATATCACCTTTTTACATCCAAATGATTTTTTCTTCCTTTAAATCAAATTTAAAAAATTTGATGGTTAATTATATAAATTATAACATATTTCTATAAATAATGGGTTTAATATTTAAAAAATATATTTTCAATTATTCATAAAAGCATATTTATAATATAAATTTTCCAAAAACTCATTCTAGGATTTTTTGACTGAGTAAGTTGAAAATTGATATTTACCCTATAAAATCACAATTTTTGTGACATGAAATATTAAATTGTGAATTTTATTATTTTTTATTATAATAGAATGTTAACATACTATAATGTAGGCTCAGATTTCACAAATAACTTTCACTCTACATATCTGAAGGCTCGTTATGAATCCCTATACAATAGGAAGAGTAGAACTCCAATGTTCGAGGATGATGTTGTGGAATGAAGTTTATTGAGAAATAAGATAGCAAAGGATGTATTATATAAGTTTATGTCAATTAAATAAAAAATAAAAGTATCTTACAAGTATTGGAAAATTTATGCCAGCTATCTTTAGGGAGATATTGGGTTTGAAGTTTCTAATAAGATATTCATTTGTATATCACATTCAAAGAAGTTTATAAGAATTGGAATCAAAGGAGACACAATATCAAGATATAATGATCCCTTTTATATTATGTATCATATCTGTATCGTATATTATCACTTTCAACTTCCACCATACATCTACCAATTTTATGATGTCTTCCATGTATCTCATATAGAAATACAGGCCTGGTTCATCATATGTACTGAACTCAGAGGTCGTACCACTCAAGAAATATATCATATATGAGAAAAAACCGGTATAAATCTTGTATCCTTGAAATTATAAATTCGGTAATATGACTAATCATTTGGTTAAAGTACTCTTGAGGAATTTTAAATTTAAGGAAGCTACATGGGAACCTGAGGATGTGATGAGGAAAAAGTATCCTCATTTGTTTTTGTCAGAGTTGTAGAGTTTGAAGGGAGAAATTTGTATCAGGGTGGGTATAATTTAAAACCATTGTATTTTATGATAAATTTATCATTATATATAATTTATGTCTTTGATAGCATGCTTTTCATTTAACACCATTCCTAAAAAACTATGATATAGTATTAAAATATTATTATTAATTATAACTTTTGCAGCACAACCATTATATTAGGGGGTATTAGTAGGTATAAATAAATTATGATAACTATGAATAAATATTCTACTTAATTAAAAGTTATTTTTAATACCAAGGAAATTTGTACTCATTTTTTAATGTTAATAAATAATATTATTATATTTCAAAATATTTTTTTTCAATGTATTGTATTTTTTCTATATTATATAAATAAATCGCTAATGAACTATAATTTTGATCAAATTTATAGGTATTGATTGTAAAAAAATTTATTAATCATTCATACATAAATTATCAGTTGGGTAGAATTTTAGATAAATTAATTTGATGGTGAAAAGTGATATTTCATAGAAAATAGTTTTGGTATTGTGAAATGTATATCATTTTAATAAACTAAATTAATCCATATTTGATGTCACCAAAACATTAAATATTAAATATTAAATCTAATTATATATCTATTTATTATATATAACTCTAATAATGCTTATAACTTTAATGGATTAGTTTATTTATAAACATGGATGTATAAAAAACTTCTATATAAAATATTTATATCATATCCCACAATGTTTATAAAAACTTGAACCCTTCATAGGCATATCATACAGAAACACATTTCGTTATTTCTAGAGTAAAATGATACATAATAAAGGGTAAGATAAGATAACTATAATGGAAATCAATCGATAGTTCCAAGAAATGTTTTGTATAACCATTGAATATTTGTATGAAAACATGGGATTAACATTTTAGAATCATACACAGTAGGTGACAGACCATAATAATGAGTTAAGGAATAATGCTTGGAAGTTAATAATACATGAATCATAATGGAATAAAATAACGTGGCACATTATAGCTTAATATTTTCATAATATCATGTAATAAAATATTGGTATAAACTCTTTCATAATTATATTAATATAAATATTATGTAAACACTACCAACCAAGACATTCATCACATGTTTGTATTGGGCTAGCTAACTATATACCTGCATTGGGAAAGGATAACCACTTTTATACCTTCTTCTGGGCTTGGGATAACATCATGAATACCTTTTGATCTCATGAAATATTTATATTTACCCAATATATTGTAGGGATATAATAAACCCACCAATAACATAATCATAATCTATTCATATGTATGCAACCATATCATGAAATCGTTTGTCATTTCATTATATCATAACTCATTGAAAAGAAAACAGGTTTCAACAATATTTTATCCTAATAACAAATAAATATCTAGAGAATTAATAAAGATAGTATTATAGAATCATATCCTCATTTATTTATTAGTAACATACACGTTTGATATTATAGATGACAAATGACATTAAAATATCACTAGAATATTTTTTAGGAAAATACTTTTTTATTTTTAAATCACTTTTTGAAAATATAAATTTTAATATTTATTTAGGAAGAAAATTTATTTAAAATGAATAATAAAAACCTATAAAGGGATCTTCAATGAAAATATTATTCATAGTGGTAATAAATTCCATTCATGTGGTATACATTAAAACATTTATTCCATTCAAATCTAATGTCTGACTGAAAATTAAATTTTTTATTATGCAAACACTTTTAAGGAAAAAGTGAGAAACCAAACATCACAACATTGCCACACCACACCATCAAAACACCACGACACCACTTCAACTTTCATCACTTCATCACATTCAAACAACAAAAACAAGGCCAAGAAACCATGAACCAAGGCACAAAAATCAGACAAGCAGACCAAATCTCCAAGCCAGCCTCCTCAAACATCCACTGGTGTGACCATCGACACCAGCCCAAATCCACCCATCAGCAAACTTCAGACGAAGTTCGCCCAACCGTCCAGCGAAGTGAGATGAACCTCCAAGAGAATCCATCCACAAAAGAATGTTAAAGAAACTAGAGCGAAGATCAGTCTTCCCTGATGCCGCACCCTGCTCCATATAGAATCACTGCCAACCACACCATTTGCACCACCAAAAATCACCAATTCCACGGCCAATTCATCACTCCAGCATCACCTCCAAACCAAACAGAACCCGCAAATAGCAGCACCAGACAAGCAATTGAAGTAGATCCAAAACAACACAAACAACCAAATTTCAATCCAAAGGAACATAGCCAGCACCTCAAACGCACCCCACAATCATCACAGTAGTACCCGTCGCCGCCCTCATCCCTGCACACAGATACCACAAGAGACCAACCAAGGTACCTCGGACAGTGCTCGAAGCATGGAATGAACTAACCCCTTCGGCGCGGAACTGGAGCATGACCCCTTCGCTGTGAAGTGGAGCACGATTCCACACCACCGAAGCTGCCGCCACCACCGCGGAAGAGGAAGGTAAGTCTTGGAAGGCCGGAGCGTGACCCCAAAGCCTCAGCAAGACGAAGTCGCACCAGAATGAGCACACGCCGTAGTGGAACACAAACCAAGAGAAGCACCGGATCTAGACCCCACCACCGCAGAGAAACAAGATCCCGATCCCAAAGAAACGGATCGAAGCCCCGACGCTGCGTAGAACAGGAACGAACCCATCGAAGCAGCGGGCCTTGACCCCAGCGCTCCAGAACAAGGGTCCATCGCCGCAGAGAAGAACCAAGACACCGATGCCGCACCAGATCGCGACACCACGTCGCAGAGAAACTGGAAGAAGACCCCAATCCCACCGAAGCGGTGTCCATCCATGCGGCAGAAGAACACCCACGAGACCACACTCCGTCGAACCGCCACACCGCGAACATTCCAGGGAAGCCGAGGAAGAAAACGCAGCCCTGTGGAGGAGGGGGGCGGCGACGAGAAAACCCTAAAAGCTGCGGCGCCCCTTACGGGCTCACTGTTCAAATCTAATGTAAAATGTAATTCATCTAGAAAATGAAAGTAAAAATACTTTTAAACCCTTTTAAATAAAACAAATCATGGATAAAATTCTCTTTAATAAACCATTATATAATATTAAAAAAATCGTGAAAACATTTGAAATAAAATATTGACATGGAATAAAATCAATCCTCACCAAATAGAAAAAAAATGTTTTCCATAAAAAAATATTCTTATTCATTAAGTACATAAAGTGATGAAAATTAAACGGAAAATATTAATATATAGATATAACCATGTGATAAAATTATTCAAGATAAATTATATAGATTTATTATATAATTTCAATATAATAAATTTAGGTATAAACAATACCATTAGAAACTAGACATTAACAAAAAAACCTTACCTCAAGTATGACATTCTTTGTATGTTCTATGAAAACCTATATGATAAATTATAATTTATTATACATCTATAAAAACCCATATTGATACTTATAATATTATATGTGATCCAATTATAAAATTTCAACACCATTTTATTAAAAATTTTCATTAAAATCATCATTCCTAGGAATTTTCTTTTTTTGAATGGGTTGTTTCGGAAGTTCTAGTACCTGTAATTTAATAATGGTTCCACTTTTTCCAGAATTTTAATCATGATATATATATATATAATATGTATTAATTATATAAATTTTTATAATTGTCCCAAAAAATTAGATACAAAAAAATTAATTACACTATTTATGGAGATAGTAGTATGTAGGTACGAATGAATTCTATTTTTATTTTCTAAAAAAATGAAGGAAAGTGAGATAAATAATATTTAACAATTAAATACTCATAATGATATCAAAAATATAATATATATTTAGTAAACCCATAATTATAAATATCCATTTATGGAAGTGTTGGAATATAAAAATGAACATTGTGTCGAGCTGGTACTCCACAGGTATGTACGAGTTATACTTTCATTTTCCATTTGATGAAAAAGTGGGGGAATTGTTTTTGTTAAATATTAAATATATATACCCTTGAATGTTTCACATATTATTACATGATTTTAAACAAAATTAACTATCAATTTAGGATCCAAGGTTCGTAATGTCTAGTTTCATTAGAAGATAAGGTAAATCAAACTGAAAACACGGGACTAAATAAAACAATTCTTTTTTTACCATCCATTATGATATCCTAAATTCATTTGATCCCTTACATCAACATAGGATAACCTAGGGAAAGCATGAAGAAATGTATGATCTAAAAAGACAACTAAGGGAATAAAAATAAAACTAAAACCATAACACATGGGTAAGTAGGAATAATAATAATGACATAAAATGAATCCATATACATAAGTAATAATAACATATGTATTCATGATATTATAAGAGATGTGGAGGAAACTTACAACATGAAATAATTATGATTCATGTCTCATTTCACATTAATGAGAACGGGTCATGGTTAACCACAATGACTATTGCACATGGATCACGAGTCAAGGATTACCACCAAGACCGTTACACATGTTATCTCATGAGACTAAACATTACCCAATGAATTAGATTTCTATTTGGATGCACCCATTATAGAATTTTCATGAATATGTATTCCAAAATAATAATTAAACATAAGTAATAAAAAACAAATATAAGGGTTACCCGTGGTATGAATTGGGTATCATAATCATGTCAAAATGCTTAACATAATATAATACCACAATGGTGTCCATGAAAGAACAGATTTGAATCATAAATGGAAATTATTAAAGTTAAAATAGTAATAGATCATGATAATTGATATAAATGTAATGTGATAACATGTAAAAATAGTATTTAAGAAACATTAGAATTAAAACATTTTATTAGGGTTTAAGGTAAATATTAAAGAGTATTAAAAGAAATAAAATGCCATATTATATTATATAAATCCATAAGTGAACCTAGAATGATTTCAAAAAACAAGTTTTAATTTATAAAATTCATGGTTTCTCAAAATATATTATATAGTGCACATTAAAATGGGTAATAATTCATGATGTTTTCTTATATCGGGCTTACTTTTCATAATGAATCAAGTAGGAAATGTTTTAAAAATATATATATCCCCAAAAAAGAAGGATGAATTGATCTTGATATCTGATTTTTTAACATATAAAAATAATTTAGAATATTTTAATTTTAAAAATTATGATTTAATTTGGATAAAAAGAGTTAAATAATACCCCAAAGTAATAATGGAGGTTCGGGTAGAATCAAGTACCTTAAGTCCATAAGTGGTCATCAATTGATCGTAATGTTATGGATAATAAAATTAGATTCATTAATTACTAATTGAAGAACCCTTTATCCATTTATTTTATTTATTATAACTTTATTAAGTTCATTTATAGAATTTTTTATGTGTTAATAATTCAATTTCATCATTTGGGAGCGTTGATTTTCTTGGTTTTTATGATCGGTTTACTGGTATACATGTATGGAAGGTCATGTAATGTGTGGTTAATTATCTAGAAATGAAATTATATGTTATTAATGATATTTTTCAGGTTAAAATAGACTTATATATCATTTGGTTCTATGTAATAATGATGAATCATATATAAATATATAATGATAATTGTTTTGGTTCATTTTTTCGGTTTTCGATCACAACAAACTAATTTGGTTTTATAATATAAGATCATGTGTAAAGATTTATTCCAGAACACTAAATAAGATATAATACATATATAATAATCTGGTTAAACCATAAAAATAGTTTCATGATGATAATGGAAGATGGTAATGGAAATTGAGAACCTCGTCCTCTTTGAATGTGATAAATTAAGACATCACGGTTGATGTTTTCATTTTTAGTATTAAAGTAGGTCTAAAGAGAGATGATGATGAATTATTCCATTTAAAAAGAAAAATTCTTTTATATTTATGGTACAAGATTTATCATTCCATTTATATGTGGTGAGGTGAGGAGATAAAAAGAAAGTAAAAGAACATGAAATGAAATTAAAATAAAAGGATGAGGGTTTACCTTTTGATTTCTTCTTCTCGAGAACCTCCTTAGGGGACTAGTTTTTCAATTTTATTAATAATACAAAATCCTGGGAATGTGGGACGGGATTGGGATGATAATTTAGTAGGATTGTACAAGGATAAATGCTTTTGAGGTTTGTGGAGATGAGGTGATGAGGGTGGTATTTATATAGAGGGGAGGGTGTTTTCTCATTATTTTAATCATTAGTTTGTTATTTTGGCTCATGACTATCAGTAGTTTGAGATTTGTCATACAAAATATAAAACTAATTAATGAATTTTCATAATTTTTGTTCTTACATCAGTGATGACACAAGGAATATTATATTTTTCTTGTAATGTATAAATACTATAAATTATCATATTTCACTATTCACCAAAATATCATGTATTTTAGAAAAAATCCCAAAAATAAAACCAAGATATTTTTCAAAGTGATGAATTAAAAAATGAACTCAATTTTTTGAAGGTATTTTTCTAGATATAATAAATTTAATTTTTTATTAAAATCATATTTTACTCAAAAATATTTATTTTTTAAAATTGCTACTGATGTTATAACAATTTGAAAAATGAACTAAGGTCTCATAAAATTAAATTATAATCAGAAAAAATAAAATTATTAATTATGAATAAATTTTATGAAAATAAATTATATTTTAAATAATTAAATTAATGAAAAAATTAAAATTAAATATTTGTGACTTACGAAAATAGCGACACTTAAATGCTAATTTTTAAAATATTTATTTACTTGTACTATGATATAATTATATCATAGTGTCACTTATGAGAAGGGTAAATTTTATTTATACTTTAATTTTTTGGGTTTCTATTGAATTGTTTGGTTTACTATTCATAAGGGTAACATTACAATACCAAAGTTCATGTTACTATTTTATCGTTATAGGTTCCTTAACATCTAGAAATACTTTCTATTTCTTTAATTAATCATTTATAAAGTTTATATTGTGTTATTAATTTAATTTCATGTTATTATAGTATATTACATAATTATAAGAATCGGATTTTCTTGTTAAATGTTTTGGGTTGTTACATTCTTCCCCCCTTCCACACTTTTTCCCTCTAAAATTCATTTTACAAACTAAGGTGATAATAGGTGTGGGTTCTTTTCCTTTACCACTTCCTATAGTTCCCATTTTTTCTATTCATACTTTTGGTTCCACAATATTAATTGAACTAGTTTAGATGTCTTGTTGCATTGGATTTTATCTCTATGATCCAAGCTCTTCACTGGTAACTCCTCAAAAGAAAGATCATTCTCCAATTATACCACCTCTGAGGTAGGTACATGCGAAGGATATTGTATGTACTTCTTTAAAGGGGGTATGTGGAATATATCATGTAATTTAGACATGGTTGGAAGAAGTGCTAGTTGATAGGCCACAACTCCGACATGATCAAGAATATCAAATGGGCCGATGTACCTAGGGCATATTTTCATTTCTCCACAAATCCCATGAACTTCTTTCATGAAGATATTTAGAGGAATAACATGTCTCAAACATTAAACTCAAGATCTGATCAACCATTGTCTACATAACTCTTTTTTAGAATTTGGGACTCCTTTTTGTGCTACTGAATGGTTTTTACCTTATCAACCATTTTAGGTCCTAGTGGCTTATACTCACCGACTTCATCCTAACATGTCTATGTTATGAACCTTTTCTTATAAAGGGATTCAAATGGAACCATTCTGATTCTCTAGTGGATACTAATGTTGTAATATAAATCAGTCAAATGCAAGTTATAGTCCCAAACTCCATTGATGTCCATAGAACATGGTCCCAAAAAAATTTATAGTGTCAGAATATTTGACACATATTGGCCATCAGTTTGAGGATGATAGGTGATAATTAAGTTCAGCTCATTTCATAGAGCTCTTGGAGACTTTTCTTGAACATCAAGGTGAATCTAAGATCATGAACACATAAAATCGATAGTGATACTTTATGCAGCCTTACCACCTCTTGGATATATATCCATGCAATTTTAACCAATGATAAGTCCCCTCGATTTGCGCTAAAGTGAGTTATCCTTGTAAGATGATCCCAAATAACCCATATCGCATTTTTACCATTGGATGTCTTTTGAAGGAAAATGGCAAAGTCCATGGTGATGTTTTCCCATTTACATGTTGTTATGGGTAAAGACTGCATCAAACATTAAGAATTATTCCTTTCAGCCTTCACTTGCTGATATACCATGCACTTTGACGTATACTCATTGATATTCTTCTTTATATTATCACACCAATAGTTCTCCCAGAGATATTGATACATCATTGTGCTCCCAGGGTGAATAGAGAAGGTTGATCTATGTGAATCATTCAAAATATCCTTATTTATCTCTATATCATATGTTACACATACTCATGACCCAAATATTATAACTCTATCCTTGTCAATATTGAACTCAGGGCATTTCCCATTTATGATAGCTTCAACCCATTTCAAAATTTACACATCATTTCTTTGATAATCCTTTACATTATCTAAGAGGTATGGTTGAGAAATAATTTGAGAAAGGATTGCTGATATTCCACCAATAATGATTCCAATGTCCATACTTTTTAAGCCTTAGAATATTGGATCCTTGACAATTCTTATCATTGATAAAGAAGTCGGATCCATTCTACATAGATCATCTTCCACCATATTTGCATTACCAGGATGGTTGTTCATTGAGAAATCATAATCTTTTATGAGCTCTAACCATATTCACTTGTAAATATTAAGCTCCTTCTGTGTGAATATATATTTGAGACTTTTGAGATCATTATATAACTCTAACTTCTCCCCATAGAGATAATGTTAATAGATTTTCAACACAAAGATCACAACTTCCAACTCTAGATCATGCGTAGGATAGTTTTTCACATTAATTTTTAACTTTCTTGAGGTGTAGGACATCATGTTATCATTTTTCACCAATAAAAACCCTAATCATTTATTATAATCATATTTGTATACCAGAAAGTTTTCTCCACTTATTATGAGTGTGAGTATTGGAGTAGTGATACGTCTCATTTTGAGCTCCTTAAATCATTCCTCACATTCTTGAGTCCCAATAAACTTCACTCCCTTCTAGGCCATCTTAGTTACTGGGTTTGAAAGTCATTATAATTTCATCAAAAATCATTGGTAACACACATCTAGGCAAAGGAAACTAGAAATATCTATTACAAATGTTGGACACATCCTCTCTTCGAACAAGTCATCTATCCAGGGATGGGGATAATTTTTCTTTGTCGTGATTTTATTGAGGTTTTGATAATCAATGTACATGACCATTGTTTCATCCTTATTCTTGAAAAATTGGATGATTTCACCCCATGGTGAAGCACCCAGGCGTAAAAACCCATTTTCATGTTTCTCATGTAACTAATTCTTCATCTCATCTACTATTTTGTTGGCCATTCTATAAGTTTTCTTTGATATATGAAGAGATCTAGGAAAAATATCAATTGAGAACTCAAGCTCTTAATCACGTGGAAGACCAATCAACTATTCAAGGAATACATCAGTATAGTCCAATACAATGGGCATGTCATCAAGCATGATTATCTCTCTTATATCAATCATTTGATCAGGATATTCTAGCTCATAGCTTGTAATATCCATACTTGAGACAATTATTCTAGAGGAGATTCATCCTTCTCCTCACACTTGTATAGAATTAAAGTATGCATTTGGACGTAAAGAGTGATCTCTATTTTCCGATAGTTGATGTAGGATTTGCATAAAGATATCTAATACATTCCAAATATACCATCAAAATCCCCTGATGGAAGTATGACAATATTTTTTGGTAGGATTAGTCTACAAAATTTACCATGGAGGAGTTATATACTTTGGATGAAATAATTTCCTCATTTTCAATTCTCACAGATAAATCAACTTCTATATTTTGTGTCGGTGTTTGAATAGTTTTACTAATTTTCATGATATTATGAATTCATAGAACTAGAATCAAATAGTACTTTTTCTATTTATGAATGAATAATCAGAATACCTATCCCCAAATCATTGTCTGGATCCACCTTAATAGTAGTGATAACATATGCCCTTACTTATTTCCTTGGAGGTTGTTGTCGATTTCCTTGGACAATCCTAAACTTAGTCCATTATTTTAAAAAATGAACATGTTCTTTCCAGTTAAAACTATACACTATAGACTTAGTGTCAAATTGAACCTTAAATTATTCTTCTACATTAGTTTAATTCCTCATCTACCTTAAAAAATTCTTAGTTTTATTCCCCATTAATCCCAAATTTATGCATTTACTAGTTCCCTTTATATAGATCCTAGGATACTTATTCCCACAATTTTTTAATGTGGGATATTCAGTCTTCCTTCTATCATGGAATTTATTTATTAATCCACCTATATTAGACTTCATTTTCATCTTTTTTTCACTGATCCCATGATACCATTGAGATTTTATGATCTCTATTTCATCATTGAGGTAACAATGTAAAATCTCCTCATAATTTTCGAATACTAGAATCAACAACGCTTTTCATCGACTCATATTTAATCCACTAAAAATATATCCACCTTTTTTGTAGTTCATGACAATAATGAAGGTGTATCTTTCAAGCCTTGTAAGATTGCTTCATACATCCTGATAGACTCATCTTCCTTCTTCATAAGTCCATGGAACTCTCTTTCCATCTTGAGATGGAGGGTTTGGTGAAATTATTTATTAAAAATTATTTTTCATGAATTCCTCCAAATCCATAAAATCAATTTCCCCTTTAGACTTTGTATTTTTGATCCGTGCCTACCACTTCTTAGATTCCCCATCAAAATGATAGACCATAGGCACAAATTTCTCTTTTTCTGAGCACTTGAGGACAGAGAATATCTTTTCAATAGACTTAATCCAATATTCTGTGAGAATAAGATCAAAAGATCAACTAAACATGGAAGGCCATTTCCATATGAATTATTCAACATAAACTTTTTATTTCCTTAGATAAAGAGGGTGTTCCCCATAGTTCATGTTATTATTTATAACTTGATCTAGCTGATCAAATACAATCAAAATGTTTTGAGCACTTGTTCCCATTATATCAGGAAAATCATTAGGGAAATTATCACATTTCCTATCACATTGATTATTTGAACATGTTTTTCTATTTCCCACCATTAATAAGAAAAATAAAGTGCAATTAGGGGGATTTAATACTTAGTTAATAAGAAAGTAAAAAAAGAAACATTGAACATTATAAGTATTAACTATTAAAAGAAAATGATATCCTAACTCTTGATTCATATGTTTCAATATCCATTATAAAAATGTTTGGTTCCAAACATATACACTTATGGTATTTTTTTGTTCTCTTAAGAGTGGTTCATAATGATCTTGTGAATATACCCAAGCTTATCCCCTTGAAGCTTCAAGTTTGGTGCATATTAAATATCTTTTTCATGTACTAGGTTACCCCAAGTCAAGACCGGAACACATTATCAACTTTGTTACTCCTATGTACATCCTTTCTAGAACCACATCCACTTGTAATATATAGTCAAGGTCTATTTTCTTAATAAACCACTTAACCTATACATACCAAAATTTAAGGATGTTTTCTTAGACGTAGTCTTATCCCTATGGTTCTTAATAATGATTTCTATTCCTAAACTCCAAAAATAAATAGACCTTCCTCTAATACCAACTATCGACACCCTTTCCCTTTTCAAATATTATTAAAAAAAAGTAAACATAATTAACTATCAAATTACATGTCAGGGATCGTAAAAGTCAAGTGTATTTGGAAGACTATGTACATAAAAAATATAAACATGGGACTAAATAAAACAGTTCATTATTTATCATCAATTATTTGATCATAACCTCCATTGATCCCTTACAACTACATAGGATAACCTGGGGATAATATGAACAATCGAAAGATCTAAAAATTCCAAAAAGCGAATAAACATAAGAATAATGCATACCACATGGGTTAGTAGGAATAATAAGATGACATAAAATGCATGGATATACATAAAGAAGCATAACATATGTAATCAATGTATCATAGGAGATTTGGAAAAAATATACAACATGACATAATCTTAAATAAAGGCTCATTCTATATAAATTATCACAAGTCAAGGCTAACCACAAAGACAATTTCACATAGAGCATGAGTCAAGGCTAACTACCAAGACCATAGCACATGATATCACATGAAACTTGATGTTACCCAATTAATTTAAGCATTATATAATAACACCCTTCATAAAATGTTCTTGAATATGTGTTCTACATAAATAATCATACATAAGGAATCAAACATAACCAAAAAGGTTACCCATGGTAAGAATTGGGTATCATAATCTTTCCCAAATCGCATAACATACGAGAATATCACAATGGTGTCCATGAAAGAAATGATTCCAATCATACATGGACATTAATAAGGGAAAATAGTCACATATCATGATTGGTGACATCAAACTAATGTTATAACATGTAATAATATAATTTAATAAACTTTAGAATTAAAATATTTTAGTATGGTTTAAGGTAAATATTAAAGAGCATTTAATGATGAAAATGGAACATTATTTTATATAAAACCAGAATTGAACCAATAATTTTTTCATAATAAAATTAGTTATTTTAGAAAAAATAATTAGGGCTAAAAAAATTATAGTGTTCTCTTCAAAATTGGTAATAATTCGAGAAGTCCCATGAAATCGGGCTTACTTATCGGGAAGAATCGAGTATGGAACCTTTTAAAAACATTTAAATCCCCAAAAAAGAAGGATGAACATAATGTGATACTTGAGTTTATAAAATATAAACATAATCTATAATATGTACATAAAAATGAAATATAATTTCATTTTGGTAAAAATAGAGAATGAATAACCCCAAGGAATAATGGAGGTTAAGATATAATCTATTACCGTAAGTCTGATGGTGTCCTTAGCTTAATATTAATGTCTTGGATAATAAAATAGATTCATTAATTAATAATTCAATAACCCTTTGTATATGTAATTGATTAATTATAACTTTATTATGTTCATTTATGGCTATTATTATGTGTTAAGAGATTCAAAAGGAAGACGGTTTTACTACTTGATTCCTTCTTCTAGAGAACCTCCTTCGGGGATCGATTTTGGTCTTTAATGATGACCAAAATCTTATGGATTTGGGTTAGGGTATTGGGTGTATATTTGAGTATAATTTGGACAAGGATTGATGATGGAGATGTTTGAGGAGAATAGGTGGTGATTGGTGGTATTTATAGTGAACGAGAGGGGGGTTTTCTCTTTATTTTAATCATTAGTATATTATTATGGATCAAGATAATGTATAGTTTGACCATTATAGAAAATATTAAAATAATAAATGGAATTTTTAGATAATGGTTCTTACATCATCGATCACATAATGAATTTCATATTTAACATTTAATGTATAAATACCTTAAATGATTGTATTTCACTATTCACCAATAATTCATGTTTTTAGGAAAATCCCAGAAATTCACCCAAACCATTTTCAATGTGTAACATTAAAAAATTAACACTATTTTATGAAAATAATTTAAAAAATATGATAAATATAATTTTTAATTAAAATCATAATTTACTCAAAAAATACAGACTTAAAAATTTTAATTGATTTTATAACACATTGAAAAATTACCTAAGGTCTAATAGATTTTTTTATAATAATAATAAATTAAAATAATAATTTATGAATATATTTTATGAAAATAATTATTTTATTTTATTATTAAATTAATCATAAAATTGTAATTAAATATTTATGACTTAAAAAAAATACTCACACTTAATTAATAATTTTCAAAATATTAATTTACTTATACTATGATAAAATTATATAATATTTTCACTTATAAGATTGATAAATTTTAATTTTATTTCATTGGTAATGTTAGTACTCTTTTTTTAGTTTACTATTCATAAGGGTCACATTACTATACCAATTGTAATGTTACTATTTCGTCAGTATAGCTTCCATGACTTCTAGTAATACCTTTTATTTCATTCATTCATCCTTTATAAAGTTTGTATTGTGTTATTAATGTAATTTTATGTAATTATATTATATGAGATAATTATAAAAATGAAATTTCATCGATAAATGTTTTGGGTCATTAAATTAGAAATAACAGAAAATTATATTTAATATACTATATTAATCATGTTATGATAGATAAAAATAGTCTGCATAAGATGTACTAATATATAAAATTAAAAGGGCTTGGTTAAAATTTATACCTATTCATTGAGAGTCCTCTTTTTCCTTGCACCATAAGCATTGAAAGGATGGTATAATGATCATAAAAGGAACATTATGATATGTATATAGATATTAGGATTTTATTTGGGTATATATTATTCAAAATAATTTGATCAAATGTTTTTAATAAGGGTTTATAAGTAGTTCCCTTGTATATGTTAGGGAATGGGCACCATTGGAATTACTTAAAAGATGTAAATATAATTAATTTTATTATCTTGTATAATTATTATAAATAGAAAAGTATTAAAAGGTGGGATGATATAGGGTTTAAATATATCTATTAAATAATAATTATACAAGTCTAAGTGCAAATAATACTCTTATATCGTGTTTTTTCCACCTGTAAACCAGTTTTAACCATAACCATGGTAACATTTTTTGACGATTTTTACTATTCATTAAGACAAAACATGAAAGTGTATTCATTACCAAATTTTTAAATGATTATTAAAAAAATTAATCCATATTATCAAATTAAATATCTATATGTTTTGGTAATTAAATTTAAAATATGATTGCAAAACGAAACCAAAACAAGTTTTAAAAAAATTCATTTTTAGCATAAAACAGAATATAATTTCATTCCCTAGTAGTTAAAAATAGAAAATGAAATTTAAAATATTTGAGTAAATATATAATCTATATATTATATTAAAAAAATTAATTAATAATATTTATTTAATTTATTATGAATAAAACTTTATATATATATAAATAATTTTATGAAAAATAACTCCTTTTATGTTTAAATATTTTATCTTCATTTCTAGAAATTAGATAAATAATATATGAATTAATGTAAATTTATTCATATATTTTATCAATATAATTCATTGAAATCATTTATTTATAGTGATCAATGATTCTTTTTTATATAAAAATAGATAAAATATAAAAGAACATAATTATTTGAAAAATATTTCCTTTAATCATTAAACAATTTCATTAAATATTTAAAAATTATTTCATTGGAATTAATAAAAAATTATATGTAGGATATAAATATCAATATATATTTTATAATTTTTTCATCCAATTCATACCCTCTAATCCATTGACTAAGTTATAAAATTATATTTTATAATGGATTCATTTAGACTTGGGGTGGCGTGTAAAAAAAGCTATCAGATAATTAATGTTTATTTAAAAAGAAATACATATAAAATCTTGAGGCATTAAATTATAACTACATTAGTATGAATCTTTTACTCTAATTTATATCACTTTGATATATAAAAATGAGGATATAATTACATCATCACATCCCCAACTCCCATTTAGCTTCCTTGAATTTCTAATTCCTCTTGACATCCTTAACTAGGTGACTAGTTTGATTACCTAGCAATTTATCTTAATGATTGATTAATTCTATTGGTTTTATTTATATGAAATATCATTCTATATGAGTAAAACCTTTGGTAATTTACATGTGAGGTATTAGGAATATACTTCTTTAGGAGGGATAGATGGAACACATCATGAACATGAGAGAGGTTTTGTGGAATCACCGGGAAATAAGACACAGTCCCCACATGATCATGAATTAATAAAGGGGTGATATATATATGTGTGTGTGTGTGTGTGTGTGTGTGTGTGTGTTAGATTTCCATTTCCTCTCATTCTCATAACCTTATTCCATGGAGAAATTTAAAATAATTCCCTTTCACCATCTTTTAATTCAATATCTCACTAGTGATTAATAGCATAACAATTGTGTTGACTCTAAGATACCTTGATGTGTTTCCGAATGGCTCTGATCTTCTATACCATTTCCTTGGCTACCTCTAGTCCCAATATATTTCTATCTCAAAATTTAACTTATCACATTGTACTTTTTCACTTCCTTCTATAGAGGGATTCATGTGAATCTATCTGAATGCTTGTGTGGAAGATATTATTATAAAAGAATTCTACACGAGGGAGTTTTTGATCCAAACATTATTTTACATATAGATAATAAGATATTAAAAAATCCTATGGGTATTTAATTGTCCTCTCAGAATGAAAAACTTTTTGAGGATGACAGGAAATAATGAAACACACTTTTTATCAAAAAAATCCTAATGACTTCTCGAGAACATCGAGGTAAAAATAATATAATGATCAGATAAAATATAATGTTGTACAACATGAAACCTTACCAATTGATAAATATATATCTTGGAAATATGATCAAGGGATAAATATTTTAGATAGAAATTATGTGGGCATACATATTAATGAGATGAACTACAACCTATATAGTATAATGGACTTTAGATGTTTTTGGGAGTCCAATGATGAAATCAATGGTGAAATTTTCACATTTTCATTTTGGTTTGGGTAATTATAGTAACATCCCTTTATTCATAAATCTATTATTCTTAACAATATAGCATACCATGAACTGATATAAATACTCTACACATTCTCATTTCATGTTGTCCCACAAAAATTAATCTTTCATACCACTATTTATCTTCATAATTCCAATAATAATACTGAATGATGATCTATGAGATTCTTCCAATAGCTCATTATTCATGTCTTGTTTTGATAGGAAGCATACATGGTTCCTGAACCTTATTTTTAAATAACCATCATGTTTGAACTTAAGAACAATTATGACTTTTTTTGAATCTCTACATCTTCTTTATGTGTCTCATTAATCATCACATAGATGGATGGTTGGTAACTCACTTGGATAAGAAATTTTTTCTCCCCTTACCTTAATATTTCAATGATCATCCTTTTAAAATCCATAAATATTATATCTTTTTTATCCTCAACATGGATATTCTAACATGAACCTTCAAACTCAAAGCACCATCCACCTTGTTCTCTTTCCCATGGTGGTAATGTACTGAGCAGTCATACACTTTAGTCGACACGAACCATCATCCTGAGTTCATATTCAACTATTTATGGGTAAAAAATACTTTAAACATTAATAATTAGTATATATCTCACACCATTCCCCATAAATATAATGCCTATATATCTACAATTCAAATATGAAATATTCTAACTCCAAATCATGATTCATGTAATTTTTTTACTGAATCATTATTTGATGTGAGGCATAAGCTATCATCATTCCATTTTGTATAAGAAAACATCAAAATCCCCTCTTTTATGAATCATTATAAATCAAAAACCCTACTCCACTTCAGGGTAGTGTGACAATAGGTTTATTTACCATCCTTATCTTAGTCTATTGAAAATTTCCTCACATTTATTAGTCCAAAGTAACATGAATTCTTTCTGAGTTAACATGTAGAGTGTATTGGATAGAAATGAGAAATGCTTGTAATGTGATGATAATATCTAACCAATCTTATAAAACTATGTATCGTAGACATAGTGGTTGTTCTATTCCAATGTTTAGTAACTTCTATCTTTGATGGATCCATCGATATACCCTCAATTGAGATTAAATGACCCAAAAATAAAACTTTATCTTGTTAAAATTCACATGTGATAAATTTTTCATAAAAATTATCCTTCCTTTTGTATTTTAGTACAATAATGAATTGATCTTCAAGCTCTTCATTTCTCTTGGAATATTTAAGAATGACATCCATAAAGACAACTACAAACTAATAAAGGTAATCTCTAAGAACTCTATTCATTAAATCCATGAATATAGAGGGGGAATTTATAAATCCAAATGGAATCAATATAAATTAATAGTTTGATACCTCATATAAAATGCTATCTTGGGTATGTCTTAACTTTTTACACTCAATTGATAGTATCCATATCAATTATCAATCATGTAAAAATATTGTTCTCATGATAATTGATCAAAAAAATCATTGTTAAGAGGAAAAGTATACTTATTCTATATTGTGATATATTTATGTTCAGAATAATAAATAAAGAGTTGAATTGATCCAAATTTTTTCTTAAAAATGAACTAGTGCACCCCATGGTGACACACATGGCCAGATGAATCCCCTATCAATATTTAGATAATGTTATTTATTCAATTATTTCAATTCAATCATGGAAAATATATATGGCTAATTTTAAAATGTTGTAGCACTAAGTATGAGTTTTATTGAAAAATAAAAATCACGATTTGGAGAAAGACTAATCATATCTTCATAAAAAAATATTAAAGAACTCCCATAAAATAGGACAATAATTGATGTTGAGCTTCTTACACACTGTCTGAGATAAATACCCCCTTTGAATATGAATTAATAAACATATAATGGATTCAATTTACATTGAATGTTCATATTTATCCTCACACTGATAGACAGTCATAGGTCGTTTCAGAATTTAAAATTTTAATTCCCTTCCTCCGAAATTGAAATCATCTTCATATAAATAAATATAATCCATGCCTTTAATAATATAAAATTCAACTAGAGGATGGGTAACAAGATTTATTGGAAGCACATTCTTATAAACTGTAATTGGGGAAGAACAATATACTTGAGATGTGATCATCAAACCATTAGAATATTTCAGTACTAATTACAAATATATTTATTAAGGTTATAATGTGATACACTTATAAAGTTCTTAAGATATAAAAGATTACGAAAAATTAGAATCAAATTTGATATTAATATTTTTAAACCGATTTATAAGATGTCCTTTTACCACTTTATTCATATACCCCACATTAGAAATATTGACCAAATGAGATTTCCCATTGACTCGGGGCTAAAGTGGTTTTTAACACTGATCATCATTATTATCCTTTAAATTCAATCATATGGTATCTTAATTCATATACTCCTTGTATTTATAATACTAGATTGTGGGTTGTGAATTTTTTGGATCTTTCTCTATGTTTTGATTATTAACTAACTTCTTCTCATAACATTGACTTTTGATTACATGCTGACTTTATTTTTAATTCTTAAATCTTTTAGTAGTATTCTTAATAAGATTTACTTCATGATTTTTTCCACAATACTATAATAAATTGAGACTCACCTTCTTCCCGCCATGGTTTTTATATTTAGAATGTCCTTTTTATTCTATCAGTATTTTCTTATCGAAAACTTGATATTGATGGGTGAATTCGATGTCCATTTCTACCTTGACAGCGCATTAAATAATTTCATTACTGCTACTAAAGGATCTAATGGATAATTCTTTTTGGAGAATTGGTTTTATAAAAATAATTAATTTATCAATCATTCTTTCAGGTTATATGATAACACAATAAGAATACCTTGAAAGTCTTCTAAAATCTTATTCATTGGTAATAATTGATTCATAATCCTTCTAATTTAGCTCAATAGATTCCCTCTCCATTTTTGAATGAAAAATATAAGGAATTTACTTATTGAAAAAATAACTTTCTAAACTCATCCCACTCCATTGAGTCAATTTCTTCATAATGCCTCATTCTGTTGATAATCATCCTACATTGATTTTACTCACCCTCTAAATGATAGGAAACTATAATAAATTTTTCTTGTTCTAAACACAGAGGAATTGAAATTAACTTTTTAGTGGTACTGGTCTATTACTCAGAAATTATTGGATCAATAGACCCATTTAAATAACGTGGTTGATTCCTCAAGAAGAACACGATAGAATCTTTCTCCCACCTTTTATCTTTTTAAATATTTACATGATTCATGTATTGAGAATGTTTAGAAATCATAATAATGAGAAATTTCATTCCAACCCCAATAACATTTGGATTCCTAGAAGTAAAATCATTTCATTTTCTATGATGTTCATTGTTCACATAATTCCTTCAAGTTCCATCCATTGAAAAAAAAATCCTAATTTGAGTGACAATGGTCATAGTGAGAATCCAAATAATCATGAAAATCACATATAGGATATCTAAATTATGACACCTTATTTAAAATATATTAAACTTTTGATTTAACCTAGTTCATCAATATTTATCATCTATTGAAATATTTCATAATGGATCATATAGAAAATGTAAATTAACCAAATAATATACACTGACAGTTTCTATACAAGTGTGTAGTCTTAGTCCCACTCATTGTGAACCATTGATGATCGAGTTAGTACTCCATATTACCTATTCGTATATTTTCCCTCTAGGTGAATCTTTTCCTAAGGTTCATCCACATTCATGTATCAAGACATGAATTTATTTTCTTTGAAAAGAAAAATAAATTATTTACTTTGAATTATTATGTTCTTTAATATTTAGGTTTATCCAAAAGGTTCTTAATATTTTTTTTTTCTCATCTTAGTTTCAAATACAAATCAACCTTTCTCTGATACCAAATGAGGTGATCCAAAAATTACATACATAAATTTTACATCTTATTAGATGAATATTCATTCAATTTCATTATTATCTATTCCATAACAATAAACCATTAGTTTCTGTAGATGCTGAAAAGTGCGTAAGCACTGGAGAAAGCTCCGAAACGAAAAAGTGAATTCATATTTAGAATGTCCTTTTTATTCTATCAGTATTTTCTTACGAAAACTTGAGATTGATGGCTGAATTCGATGTCCATTTCTACCTTGACAGTGCATTAAATAATTTCATTACTGCTACTAAAGGATCTAATGGATAATTCTTTTTGGAGAATTGGTTTTATAAAAATAATTAATTTATCAATCATTCCTTCAGGTTAGATGATAACACAATAATAATACCTTGAAAGCCTTCTAAAATCTTCTTCATTGGTAATAATTGATTCATAATCCTTCAAATTTAGCTCAATAGATTCCCTCTCCATTTTTGAATGAAAAATATAAGGAATTTACTTATTGAAAAAATAACTTACTAAACTCATCCCACTCCATTGAGTCAATTTCTTCATAATTCCTCATTCTATTGATAATCATCCTACATTGATTTTACTCACCCTCTAAATGATAAGAAACTATAATAAATTTTTCTTGTTCTAAACACAGAGGAATTGAAATTAACTTTTTAGTGGTACTGATCTATTACTCATAAATTATTGGATCAATAGACCCATTTAAATAACGTGGTTGATTCCTCAAGAAGAACACGATAGAATCTTTCTCCCACCTTTTATCTTTTTAAATATTTGCATGATTCATGTATTGAGAATGTTTAGAAATCATAATAATGAGAAATTTCATTCCAACCCCAATAACATTTGGATTCCTAGAAGTAAAATCATTTCATTTTCTATGATGTTCATTGTTCACATAATTCCTTCAAGTTCCATCCATTGAAAAAAAAAATTCCTAATTTGAGTGACAATGGTCATAGTGAGAATCCAAATAATCATGAAAATCACTTATAGGATATCTAAATTATGACACCTTATTTAAAATCTATTAAACTTTTGATTTAACCTAGTTCATCAATATTTATCATCTATTGAAATATTTAATAATGGATCATATAGAAAATGTAAATTAACCAAAGATATACACTAACAGTTTCTATACAAGTGTGTAGTCTTAGTCCCACTCATTGTGAACCATTGATGATCGAGTTAATACTCCATATTCCCTATTAATATATTTTCCCTCTAGGTGAATCTTTTCCTAAGGTTCATCCACATTCATGTATCAAGACATGAATTTATTTTCTTTGAAAAGAAAAATAAATTATTTACTTTGAATTATTATGTTCTTTAATATTTAGGATTATCCTAAAGGTTCTCAATATTTTTTTTTTTCTCATCTAAGTTTCAAATATAAATCAACCTTTCTCTGATACCAAATGAGGTGATCCAAAAATTACATACATAAATTTTACATCTTATTAGATGAATATTCATTCAATTTCATTATTATCTATTCCATAACAATAAACCATTAGTTTCTGTAGACGCCGAAAAGTGTGTAAGCACTAGAGAAAGTTCCGAAACGAAAAAGAGAAGTCATATTTGGACCCCGGAGGCCCGGTCTGAAGGGCATAGAGGTTTTACGCGAAAAAAGGATGAAGTGCATGAAAACAATAATTCCCTCTTGGAAGGTACCTGGATTCGCGGAAGGTCCAGGCGCCGACGCGAAATAATTTCACGCCTGCGCCCCACACGGTTGATATTTCGCACCGCCGCCTCTGTCGCGCATATATTTCACGCAACCCTGAATTCTGTGCCAATGGATTCCTATAAATATAAGGTGACCCCTTCAGTTTCCGGGATGAAACATTCGAACCACCTCTCGTCTGCGTAATTGGAATTCTGTCATGTGCGCAATATGGATTTTAGGCATGGTTCTTTTTCGAGCCAAGTCGCCCCGGGTTCCACCTTCACGCGAGATCCCCCTGCCTTAGACTAAACTCCCACACCCTCAGGGTCTTCCCACCTACGCGCAATTCATTCCATTGCACGTAGGCTGGTCAGTTGTGTGCAATACCTGCATTTGCACACCCCCTACCCTTACGCGCGACCCTTGCCGCCTGCGCGTAATTCTACCCCTTGAGCGCAATCCCTTCTCTTCTTGCGCAAAGCCTTAGCCCCACTGTTTCGCGCAACCAACACTGATTTCGTGCCACCCCAGGGATTTCCGCGCCAGTGTAACGTCCCGATTCCGATTGCCACTCAATGGGTGCCCCGGGCCTGGTTCGCCACGTGACCTCAAGCGCATTTCTCCAAACGCCAGAGGCTTCCGACTAGCAGCGAGGGCCCAGGTCTGATAGTGGGAAAACTATGCCCTCATTTGTCAATGTGCAGTGCAGTGGAATATAAAATAAAACATACAATGATAGCGGAAGAAGTAAACCATACACAACTAAAATAAGCTACAACAGTGGATATAACCAATAGTATATAAATAATGATTCTAGATGTTTCAAGTTTTAAGAAAACAGCCAGAACATGTTATACATCAATGCAGTACAACTAAAAGTAGAGTACAGCAAAACAAAGCAAAACAGCTGGCAGCGACATCGCGAGCCTAGGCTCGGTCCCATGCCCTCCTACTCCTCAACAACAGTTAAGTACCAGTGTAGGGACTCTTGCCCCTATCTACACCGGCAGCAACATAATCTGTTTGGGCCAAAAAGCATAACCCAAACTGGGTGTGAGAAATATATCTCAGTAGGCACCCACCAAAGGCTCATGCCCAACTGCGTGCAAACATGCAACAACAGTGTGTAGTAGTAAAATGCAATAAAGTAAGAAGTACTCAAAAGTAACTAATTAACAGTTATATTTCCATTTTATTATTCACTTAATCTATTTAATTTAAAATACCACCACAGTGAATATTCTAAATAACCAGCTAATGTCCTCAGACACGTAAACCCCTACCCTTATTTAAAGACTATCCATCACAAGAATCTTCACTCAGGAATAAAAGAGCTTGCCCTCAGGCGTAGGTAGTGTCGCCCTCAGGCACAGAATCAATTGCCCTCAGGAACAGAAGAAGTTTCCCTCAAGCTGAAATAACTATAGCCCTCAGGCTAAACAGTGCAGTGCCCACAGGCTAATCACAACAACGCCCTCAAGCTAAACAGGTAACCAGGTCATGCCCAACATGTAAAAAAGCAGTAAACAAGCAATTCCTCTCAAGGAAATTCTATAATTACTACTTTAAAGGCATACCCTCGAGTATCCTGTCCAAACGTCTAAACAGTGGAACACACCCCCCAGGGGTGGTTCCGGATCCAAGCAATGATCCCAATAATCATTTTAATATCATTATTAAATACTTAATCAATTATAGGTGTTTAATATAGCAACATCCTTATCTACAAGACACCCCAATATGGGTTCATGGTGCAAAATGGCATAAAAATACATGACAACTGGAAAAACAAACACCAATCCACCTACCTTTAACGCCAACGAACGTTATAGGTGAACGTCGGTTCCAGAAACGCCCAAGAACGACATAGATATAACGAAGAATAAAACCCATTCAAACGTAAATAACATTCCCCTGGGGAAGAATTGGTAAGAACGGCTTAATGAGAGCGGAGGGCATACCCGTGTGGTTCCAATGAGATCATCTGAGGCGGAAACGGATTCCAGAAGAACACTCGGAGGATCTTCAAAGGTTAGGCCTCTTCCTTTGGCTCCAAAACGGCTCAAACCGCTCCTCTGACAAATGAGGAGGCTACTGCCTATTTTATGCCGAAAAAAAAAGTACACGGCATGTACTTCCAAGTACACGGCGTGTACTTCCCTTCATTTAACTATTCATCTGGCGGCTTCCCGCCAGCGCGGCACTTTTCACCTACCGACATGAGTACACTGCATGTACTCTCGAGTACACGACGTGTACTATTGCCTGGCTGGCGGCTACTCCACCGCCTTACTATTTTGGCATGCATACTGACTACACGGCATGTAAGGGACCACTACACGGTGTGTATTTGGTTCCTACACCCTTCATCCCCGGCATGGCCACATGCCCCGTGTACCCATCCCACACGGCCAAAAGTACATGGCGTGTGGGAAAAGTACACGGTGTGTACTTTCAAAATTTAGGATTTTTCCCCATTTTCTATATTTTCTAAAAAACACTTAAGGAAAAGGGAAAAGAAAAAGCCCGTACCTAAAAACTAAGAACCGAGTTCTTACAAACATCCCCCCTTATAGCAATTCGTCTTCGAATTGCCCTTCCAATGGTGGAGAAAATATAGTCATGAACAACTCCGGCCATTGAGCATGTACGTTGGTCTCCCACTCCCAGGTTTCTTCCTGCACTCGGCCATACTTCCATAGCACCTGCATGAGAGAAACTGACCAGCCTCGGAGAACCTTTGTGCTCCTATCAATGATATGAATCGGATGCTCCTCAAAGGATGCATCCAACTCAAGCTCATCCTCCTCAGGCTGAAAGATGTGAGATGGGTCTGAATGATAGCAACGCAACTGAGATACGTGGAAGACTTCATGCATGGCTCGGTACAGCTGTGGTAACTGCAACCAATAGGCGACCAGCCCGACTCTCTCCAGAATCTCGAATGGCCCTACATACCTCGGTGAAATCTTACCCTGTCTCTTGATCCGCTTGTGTCCCAGCCTTGGTGAAACACGCAAGAAAACCTGATCCCCGACCACGAACTCCAAAGGTCGTCTGCGGAGATCAGCATAAGACTTCTGACGAGACTACGCGGTAGCCATCCGCATCCGAATCAACTAGACCTTCTCAAAAGTCTCCTGCACGAGACATGGTCCCAGCACAGGCACCCTCCCCTCAGTCCTCTGAGTCATGGGCTGGGGTAGGAACAAGGTGCATCAGCCTCGTGCTCCCGGAATACGAAGCCGGCAGGATCACTGCTTCCCTCCGAAGGTATATCCAGGAGGATGAGACCCTGGCATGCTTCCAGGGGCTGACCATGTAGTCTCCATCATCATCTCCGGAAGCACCATCTACCTCAGAGCTATTTTGGGGGTCAATGCTGGAAGAGCCAGGACGTAACCCACCCACATCAGACACTACTGCTCTTTCAGGGGTTCTCTTCACCTTTCTATCCTATCCTGACATGGTGGCTAGGTCACTACAATCCTCAGGGAACATCCCAAGATTCGGCGGCCAATCAGCTCGTTCTCCGTATTCTCCACCGGCCAGCCTACCGTCCCAGCGGTCTGCCTCAATGCTCCTACCAGTTACTCAGCCACCTTTAGTTGACGAGTGGGGAAATCAAAGGCCAGACCCTGGATCTAAGCCTGGGAACTTCTGGACCATCCTCACAGTAGGCCACTTCCCTTAGAAGTTCTGGTCGGTCGCATGATTGAATTTTGGTATTCCAGAATCACTCACCCTAGAGGAGATTGAATGCTTCCGCCAAACCCTCTGGGCAACTCACCTCCGTCTTCTCCACCAGCGGTTGACTCATCCCGGGAGCCAAGAGCACCTCAAAGGAATCGGAGAAAAATTCCGCCTGGTTGACCCGGCCACACTCCCTGCGGTCCGACACCCCGAGTCACCTGGCCACCACAGGGCCCTCCAACAATAGTTCGTTCATAGTTTTCAAGTACTCCGTAGAGTTGTTGAGGAGGCTACCCCCCACATGAAAGTCTGTAGATGGAGGTAGTATGCAGCCCTCCTCTTTAGTGCGATTCACCGGTAGCAGGACTCACTTCGCAGTAGTGAGGACATACCCCCAAGAAAAGTGGCAGTAAACATGACCGATCTGACAGGAGAGTCAGATGAGCTGGGACTTCTCAATGGGAACATCCCCCCTGAGGACGTGCTGCCATTGGACCCATCAGGAAGGATTACTCGCCATAAGAGGAACCTCCTAGGTCTCCATGTGCCCACTGAAACACTGGTACTAAGCCGGAATGTCAGTAAAGGAAAAGATCATGTTGGAGCTATCAAGCACTCTGACCCGTCGGCCTCAGTGCAGAAGATGGAAGAGGACCCTGGGAAGGCCACACTGTGTCAGCAGCTTGTCGAGAAGAAGAATTTAGTCGATGAACTTCTGGATGAACGCATTATAGAGTGGCGACCTGACTACGGTGATCCTAGGATGGGGCAGCATGGGCAGGAACAACTACCCCTCGGCGAGATTCTCCCAGGAAACCCTGATCATGTTGTGTTCGTTGATAGGGAAGAAGCCGAATCCCATGGCTAGAGGGCATGGTATGTTTCGTTGGACCCTCCTAAATGGCATGACCACCTAGGGAACCCCGTCCAGGCTCCTCCAGCCACCCCAAGGGTCGCCCCACCAGCCGCTCCATGAGCCGCTGAGCTCGGCTACCGCATTGAAGAGCCTGACAATGCACTCGTGTTTAGGGATCCTCGTCAAGACATGGACCCGCGTCCAGAAGATCAAATGGAGGCGCTTATTGACCACCTGGAAGCTTATGAAACACGGCAAGTGGATATCCCACTTGATGGCAAGCCATACCCAGCATGGGTGGATGACATTCCGGTGCCCCTGGGATTTGGAAATCCCACTTTCTCCCCCTTTAATGGGACGGGGGACCCGCCGTAGCACCTGGCCCACTTCAAATCGAGGTGTGGGCCTATTTTAGGGACTCCAGCGCAGCAGGAGGGTGCCAAGCACCTTGTTTCGTTCAAACATTGGAGGGGACGACTTTCATTTGGTATAGCCAGCTCCTCGTTGGATCTCTGATAGGCTGGGAGGACCTTCGTAGGCAGTTCCTTTACCAGTTCAACTCTACCACCTGGAAGACGATAATTGCAGACCTTTTCAGGTGAAATCAAAGGCCTGATGAGCAAGTCACGGACTTTATCGCTCGGTGGAAGGGGCTCACATACTCCCTTGACATGTCGTTGACTCAAGATAAATTACTGACGATGTGCATGGGGAATGTCAAGATGGAACTGGTTCCCTCCCTGATCACTCAGAATTATCCTGGAGGGTTCCGAGATTTCTTGGATAAAGCCCAGCACCTCGAGGAAGCTCTTCAACAGGCTGGACAGGCACTCCTACTGCCCCATTTAATTGGAGCAACGAGAGATACCAGAGCTGAGCCCGCCGTCTTGGACCAGATAGAGGCCCCCAGGCAGCTAGAATTGCTGCCAGTGGAGCCAGCTCCATATCCTCACAGAGGCCCTCCACCACGGGCACAGTTTCCAGCCCAGCAGCACCCGCCCCAGAATCGACAGGCGCCTCCGTGTAACGCACCACCGCCGCCTAGGCGAGATATTCATGTTCCATCCCCTCGGCAGGCTCCTACGGCCCTCGTCCGAGTCAGGCCCCTAGATCCCCCTTTCTGGATAGAAGGAATCAGACATACACATTTGACGATGCTGAGGTCCCCGACTACTTCCGCAGTACCTTAGAGCAGAGAATCGTGCGACTGCCCAAGTGCCGGAATCCGGAAGAGGTTCATCTCACTGATAACCCTATCTATTTCCCTTATCATAGAATCATGGGGAACACCATCAAGCAATGCTACGTTTTCAAGGACTGGCTCCAGGACCATATTAACAAGAACATAGTCAAGTTGGGCCTAGCCCCAGCACAAGTGGCGGGTGTCTTTGTGAGACCAGATAGCAGTAGCGATGACGGAGGCAAGTGGATGTAGGTTCCCGACCACGGGTCCCAGAAGTATAATGACTGGATGACTCGTAGGACGGTCGCCCATGCCCATGGAATTATATGTGCATTCCTGAATCAGCCGAAGACTTCAGAAGCTTCGGCCACCACTTCGGCATCATCATATCAGCCGGCCTCTTCCCAGAAGAGAAAACATCAGCGGCGCAAGATGAAGCAACATGCCCCACCAATGCATTTGTCGTCCCGCACTCTAGGCGACTTCATGCCCCCGGATATGGGCATACCTCCTAGAATTTTCCTAGTGGTGGATGATTCATCGAGTGACAGTCAGGGGTACGCTTCGGTTAACACTGTCGAGTTGGTAAATCCCTATATGACTCCCAACGAGGGGGAGCTCCATACGAACCTCCCCAATGTCCCTAGCCGATGCCAACGTCGGTGGAAATACGACCATATGGGTCTTTGGGGAACGTCATTTGGAACCTCCAGCTGGGCCGTGCACGCCGATGAGAACAGACAGTAGGTCCAGCATAGAACTCAGAACACGCAGCCTCTTCATCTGGTGTCGACATGCCCTCCTCCGCCACCGTTTGTGTTATTGGATCAGGTAGAGCCACTTCAGCCATATCACGATCAGCTTCGCCCAGCCACAGGCCGATCTCAGTCACCCAGTCCTCATCCGGAAGCTACCCTCCGAGCTCTGACTAGTGAGAAGCGGTATGTCCCCAGTACCAGTCAGCCGTCGGTCCAGTTGGCAGGGTCCGTCATGCCTTCAGTCGCATAGCGGCCTCCTATAGGCAGAGGTTTGCGCCTGGCGCAAAGGTATGATGTTCTGAAGCACCTCACCAACATCCCATCAAGGATCTCCATCCATGAATCCCTTTTCTTGTGGCCAGTTATGCGTGAATCACTTGCTGAGGCTTTAAGAAGTCCCCTCTATTTTGAGAAGGAGGTAGCAGTGGCAGAAGCCTTCCATGCTGAAGCAGTTGAGAATGTCGAATTCCATGATGTCATCTCGTTCTCTAGTGAATAAAAAGACCCTCCCATACAGGGGCACGTTCTTCCATTGTACATCACTATCCAGTTCAATGGCATGGAGGTTCGCCACTGTCTCATTGACATTGGATCTGGGATCAACCTTATCCCAACATAGATACTACGGAAGCTAGGGCTATCTGAGGATGATCTGAATCCCTCTGATTTAAGGATCCAGGGATATGATAGGACAGAACAAACTGTTGTACCTCTCGTATCCCCTCGTGGTTTAATTTTCATGATCACAATCACTTTCATGTTTATCTAATTGTGTTTTAAGTGTTTTTGTTGATAGGAAATTTATTGCCAAAGGATTGGCCCAAGAATAGACAAGAAATGGACTGAAATTCAGTCCACCGGCCAACCGGTGTGATAGCACCGGCCAGCCGGTGGAACTGGCAGAGGGATTGCCCACTGCCAGGTTCCACCGGTCGACCGGTGGCTCTGTCACCGGTCGACCTGTGGCACCCAGCCCAAATAGTATTTGCTACTGTCTTGCCACCGGCCAGCCGGTGGCTCCTCCACCGGTCGACCGGTGGAGCCTGGACAGAACAAGTCTCCACATTCCAAGGCACCGGCCAGCCGGTGGAGCTGTACCGGCCAGCCGGTATCCCAGTCAAACTAGCCGTTGGCTTTGACCAGTCAACCTTCTTTTGGCCTCCAACGGCTCCGAGGACTTCTCCAACGGCTCCGAAGGCCCCCAATGGGTTCCATGCCTATAAATAAAGGCCAAGGAAGCCCCGGACACCTACCGGATCATATACAAAGCCACCGGACATATTGTTGCACATTTGGCGAACCTCCGGCGCTCCACCTTCAAGGATCCTCAAGTGCTCCAATCTAATTTCCAATCCAAGGAGCACCTCAAGAAGCTTGGGAGAGCACGCTACATCAACTCCATCAACCAATTGGCGCCCAAGTCTTCCCAATTACGGTTTTTATTGTTTTATTCATTTTGAGCTTAAAATTGGGTTTGTGCCTACAAACCCCAAACCCTTTTCTCATCCCCTTTCTTTTGGGTTTCACACCACCATTAAGGTGTGAAGAGGTTTCTTCAAGCCTTTCCTTTTAAAAGGCTTGTGTTTCGGTGAGCTAGCCTTCACCCGTTAAAAAGGCTAGTGGGTTCTTGCTATTCCATTGAAAGCAAGTGGGTTCTTGCTTAACCAACAAAAGCAAGCTGTAATAGGTCCTAGTGCTACCTCAAAGCCTAGTGGGTTTCTTGCTAAAACCATTGAAAAGCAAGCGGTAGGAATCTCTCAACGGTTGAGTTGGGAGCGGAGACGTAGGCCGGGTTTTGGCCGAACTTCGTTATCAATTTCTTGTGTTTTGCCTCTTTTATTTCCGCTGCACATACTTTGATTTTAATTTGTTAATCTTTTTTTAAAAGGCAATTCACCCCCCCTCTTTTTCTTCCTCGCTTTTCTTCCGACCTAACATTTGGTATCAGAGGACGTATTTGAATAATTCCCTAACCGGTTTCAAATTAAAGATCCTTTTTTTATGGCTTCTACCGCTTCTTCCTCTCAATCCCCCGAAGGTTTTTCTTTGGATCGTGCTCCATTCTTTGATGGAGCCGATTATTGTTTTTGGAAAACCCGCATGTCAACTTTTCTTAAAAGCATTGGTTATCCAATTTTTAGAATTGTTATGCATGGTTTTACGCTCTCCTCTCCCGATGAGTCTAAATGGACCCCCAATGACATTGCTTATTTTGAGCTTGATGGCAAAGCCATGAACGCTCTTCATTGTGGTCTTGATCGTAATGTTTTTGATCATATTTCTTTTTGCTCTACTTCACATGATATTTGGAAATGTTTAGAGCTAACCCATGAAGGTACTAGCATGGCTCAAAAGCAAGAACCGGCTCAAAAGCTAGAACCCGCTCAAAAGCTAGAACCCGATGCAAAATCCGTACCCGTTTGCCCATCTCACAAGAAAAGGGCCAAGAAGGAGAAGAAGAAGGCTTCAAAGGCAACAAGGAGTGATAGCTCCACCTCTTCATTCTCCTCCTTCTCCTCGAGCGACCAAGGTAAAAAATGCCTAATGGCAAATCATGAGGTATCATCTTCCGACTCTTCCTCCTCTTGTTCTTCAAATTCAAATTCTTTCAATCATTTGTCATATGAAGAACTCCAACACGTTAGAGATCAATTAGAAAATGGTTTTCATGAGCTTTCTTCAAAATTTGTTTCTTTGAAAAAGTCTTTCAAAAAACTCTCCTCCGAAAAAGACCAACTTCTCAAAGAGAAGGAGGAGATGTCCCTAAAAATCCAAAATTTTCCAAATGTTGATTCTTTGGAATCAACCATCAAAGACCTAAGGGAGACCCTAGCCAAGTTCACCCAAGGTGAACAAAATTTGTCCAAACTCTTAGGTTCTCAACGAGTATCTAGAACCACCAATGGACTTGGCTACACCAATAAAGCTTCCTCATCCCATGCACCCACTATTTTTGTAAAGGGGAGCTCTGAATTTAAATTTTGCAATTATTGTAAAAAACCCGGGCACTTAATCTATGAGTGCAATTGCAAAAATGCCCGGTACGGCCAACCAAAGTCTTTTTTCTTTTCCGATGAATTCTATAGGAGAAGACCCGCTACAAGGCAAGTGTGGATTGAAAAATCTCTCTTAGCGAGTCTCTCCGGGCCTAAAATTGTCTCTTTTCAAAATCCCTCTCCCCGGTGACTTTTTGTTTTTATTTAGGGGGAGTTAGGTTTGTTTAAGCTTTTTGTTTCAATTCAAACTTTCAATTTCAAATTAAGCCCTTTTGATTTCATTTTCAAAATTTTCGATTCCAACTTTCAATTTCAACACTTGGTATCAAAATTTTCATTTCAAAATATTCAATTCGAATTTTTCATTCAAAACTTTCAGTTCAAACTTTTGATTCAAAACTTTCAATTCAAATCTCAAATTTCAATTGGTTTTTGATTCAAATCTTTCAATTCAAACTGTCATTCAAATTTTCATTTCAATTTCCAAAATTTCAATTGATTTTCAAATCTCAAATCTTGGTTTTCAAATCTATTTTCCCTCAATCAAGTTTTATGCCCCATTCTATTTTGATAATCACAAAGGGGGAGAAATTTCTTGATTGATTGGGGGAGAATCCTTTTCATCGTGCTTAGCATTTCCTTTCAATTTCAGTATTTTACATTAATTGTTTTGGTGATTGTGATCATCAAAATAGGGGGAGATTGTTGTACCTCTCGTATCCCCTCGTGGTTTAATTTTCATGATCACAATCACTTTCATGTTTATCTAATTGTGTTTTAAGTGTTTTTGTTGATAGGAAATTTATTTCCAAAGGATTGGCCCAAGAATAGACAAGAAATGGACTGAAATTCAGTCCACCGGCCAACCGGTGTGATAGCACCGGCCAGCCGGTGGAACTGGCAGAGGGATTGCCCACTGCCAGGTTCCACCGGTCGACCGGTGGCTCTGTCACCGGTCGACCTGTGGCACCCAGCCCAAATAGTATTTGCTACTGTCTTGCCACCGGCCAGCCGGTGGCTCCTCCACCGGTCGACCGGTGGAGCCTGGACAGAACAAGTCTCCACATTCCAAGGCACCGGCCAGCCGGTGGAGCTGTACCGGCCAGCCGGTAGCCCAGTCAAACTAGCCGTTGGCTTTGACCAGTCAACCTTCTTTTGGCCTCCAACGGCTCCGAGGACTTCTCCAACGGCTCCGAAGGCCCCCAATGGGTTCCATGCCTATAAATAAAGGCCAAGGAAGCCCCGGACACCTACCGGATCATATACAAAGCCACCGGACATATTGTTGCACATTTGGCGAACCTCCGGCGCTCCGCCTTCAAGGATCCTCAAGTGCTCCAATCTAATTTCCAATCCAAGGAGCACCTCAAGAAGCTTGGGAGAGCACGCTACATCAACTCCATCAACCAATTGGCGCCCAAGTCTTCCCAATTACGGTTTTTATTGTTTTATTCATTTTGAGCTTAAAATTGGGTTTGTGCCTACAAACCCCAAACCCTTTTCTCATCCCCTTTCTTTTGGGTTTCACACCACCATTAAGGTGTGAAGAGGTTTCTTCAAGCCTTTCCTTTTAAAAGGCTTGTGTTTCGGTGAGCTAGCCTTCACCCGTTAAAAAGGCTAGTGGGTTCTTGCTATTCCATTGAAAGCAAGTGGGTTCTTGCTTAACCAACAAAAGCAAGCTGTAATAGGTCCTAGTGCTACCTCAAAGCCTAGTGGGTTTCTTGCTAAAACCATTGAAAAGCAAGCGGTAGGAATCTCTCAACGGTTGAGTTGGGAGCGGAGACGTAGGCCGGGTTTTGGCCGAACTCCGTTATCAATTTCTTGTGTTTTGCCTCTTTTATTTCCACTGCACATACTTTGATTTTAATTTGTTAATCTTTTTTTAAAAGGCAATTCACCCCCCCTCTTTTTCTTCCTCGCTTTTCTTCCGACCCAACACAAACCCCGGTCAGCAAGATCCTCCTGAAGACCCAGTTCGGTGGCTTTGTGGACTGCACAAAATTCATAGTTGTCTCCCATGACACCACGTATAATGCATTGATGGGCCTCCCATGGATCCATCTACATGCAGCTGTATCCTCATCATATCACCAATGCCTCAAGTACTCCCATAATGGTTGAGTAGGCATACTCTAAGTTGATGCAGCTCCTTTCTCCTCTTGTGAATCCCGCTATTTGGATGTCGATTATTACAACAGTAAGGATAAGAAATTCTATGCAAGTGGGGTTGAGCCCATTGCCACTATGACCGACCCTTGGACAGGCCTGAATGACTCCTACTTCTTCCTGATCCATTGGTTCGAAGCCACAACTCCCGATATGGGGAAATGTTTTTTCATTTCCGAGACAAGGGGGAATCATGCTCCCAAATCCAGGTGGTGTTGGAAGATCACTTCATATTTTTATACGAACCAGGCTCCAGTGATACCGGAGCCTCCCAATCCCATCAAGTATCGAGACGTCTGTCTCATGGCAATGGCATTCCTTCATACTTTTCTGTTTCGCCGGGATGGGATAAGTCTGCTCTGGCCGACGAACCACTACTATATTGATATTATCAAGAGTGTCCTCTTGGGCCGAAGACTAGATGGGATTGGGTCGATAGCCTTTATATCCATGGTCTCAGCGGTGCCAGAGTGCCCTGATGCAATGACCACGGCCGCACAAGCGGGTAGCAGCCACCCATCAGGGCTTGATAGCTCAGAAGTAGCTCCCCATGCGTATGATCCCTCCATAAGTGGAGAAGAAGATATAAGGGATGCTCCCCCTGCCTTTGAGGAAGGTGTCTCAGCCACGGTCGATGAGTTAGTACAGGTGAACTTTGGAAGCGTGGCCAATCCGAGACCCACAATGATCAGTGCCGCTATGTCCCTCGAGGAGCAGAAACGGTGCATGTAATTCCTCAAACAACACCGTGATATGTTGGCCTGTAATTATGATGAGATTCCAGGACTAGATCCTCAGGTAGCCGTCCACCGCCTCAGTATCCCTACAAACCATCCCGGGTTCAGGCAGCCTCCCAGAAAGATGCATCCGTCTCACGGTGCCATGGTTGAGGTCGATGTTGACAAGCTTATCAAGGCCAACTTCCTCAAGGAGGGTTAGTACCCCAAGTGGTTAGCCAACATTGTACCAGTCTAGAAGAAGAACGGGAAGATCAGAGTCTGTATTGACTTCGGTGATCTCAACCGCCACTGTCCGAAAGATGATTTTCCCCTTCTAGAGATAGAATTGTTGATCGACGCTACAGCCGGATTCCAATCCCTCTACTTCATTGATGTTTACTCTCGATATAATCAGATCTGGATGTCCCACGAGGATGAGTAATCTACCATTTTCAGGGTGCCCCAAGGTACTTTCTGTTACCCGGTCATGCCATTTGGAATGAAGAATGCGGGTTCCACCTATCAGCGGGCCATGCATCGTATATTTAAGCCGATCCTCGGGACACTGGTGGAATGCTATGTGGAAGACCGGGTGGTCAAATCTTGCCAGCGCCAGGACCATCTCAAGGACATAGAGAAAGTATTTTGTTTTCTTCGTTCCTGCCACATGAAGATGAACCCATTGAAGTGTGCCTTCAGGGTCACCTCTAGGAAGTTTATTGCCATTGGTGTCTGGTACCGGGGCATCGAGATCGACCTAGAGAAGATCAAGGCAATCAACCAGATGCCTCCCCCGAGAAAAATTCAGCAGCTTCGAGGTCCTCAAGGCCACATAGCCTACATACGCCGATTCATTGCGAATCTAGCCAGCAAGTGTAAGCCTTTTTCTCGGATCATGAAGAAGGGCACCACTTACGAGTGGAATGAGGAGTGCCAGACCGCCTTTGAGGAAATCAAGAAATATTTTCTCCAACCTCCGGTCATGATGCCACCCATCTCCGGGAATCCACTGATTCTCTATGCCACCACCCTGGAACGATCCCTTGGCGCCCTTCTCACCCATAAAAACAATGAGGGGACAGAGAACATCCTCTAATACCTTAGACGCATGCTCCTTGATACAGAGACTAGGTACTCCCCCATCGAGAAAAGTTGCCTTGCACTCGTATTTTCTGTGCAGAAGCTATGGAATTACCTGCAGCACCACGAGGTACAGTTGGTCTCTCGAGTAGACCCGGTGATGTACATCCTGAAGTGCTCCATGTTGACTGGCTGACTAGCATGGTAGGCGGTGATCCTACAGCATTTTGACATCAATTTCATGTCCCAGAAGGCTATCAAGGGGCAGGCATTGGCAGAATTTCTAGCTACCCATGCAACCTTTGCGAACCAGTCACTGGACCTGGATTTTCCTGACAAGGCAGTCCTCTCAGTCAATCAAGTCATCCCATGTTGGCAGATGCACTTTGATGGTGCCTCTCGGAGCCCCACCGGTTGGAGGCTCAATGATCCTAGGCTCAACATAGTGGGCATGGGTGTCTTATTCATCACCCTGGAGCAAGCCATTCTGCCGGACTCATTCCTGTGGTCAGATGGCTGCACCAACAACGAGCCAGATTATCAGGCTCTCATCACCCCGGAAAAAGCCATTCTATCATACTCATTCTTGTTGTCAGAAGGCTGCACCAACAACAAGGCAGAGTATCAGACTCTCATTACTTGTCTCGAGCTGGCCCTTGAGATCGACGTGCCTCATTTTCATGTGAAAGGGGATTCCGAGCTGTCCATCATGCAGGTCAATGGCGACTATGTTTTCAGGAAGCTAGAGCTCATACCGTTGTTAGAGTGCACCCTCCGGCTAATGGCCCAGTTCCCTTCTCAGCCAGAGGTTATCCATGCCCCTCGGTCACAAAACGGTCGAGCAGATGCTTTGGCCAGCCTGGCCACATCGCTTGTAGAACTCGAACAGGCTGATCTGATTATCCACGTGGCCCACTGAAGAGTCATTGCTCTCATCACCCCAGAGGATGATGACGACATGTGGGTAAACCATCTTACCGCTGGTGCCTCCACATCAGGAGCCCCAGGATCTTCAGATGTAGTGGTTGAAATGACCCCCGACTGGAGAGCCCCTTTTGTCGAGTATCTCCAAAATGGTTGCCTCCCGGCTGATCGGGCTGAGCGCGAGCGAATCCGACGTCGCGTGCTGCAGTTTACCCTCCAGATTGGTCCCAGTCTTGAGTAGATCCTTTATAAGCATAGTTTAGATGGTGTTCTCCTCTGTTTCATCCAAGGAGTAAAGATTCCACAGGTCATGAAAGAGGTTCATGCCGGTTCCTACAGTGCCCACCGGGATGAGCCAAAGCTGTCTCATCAGATCCGAAGACTGGGGTACTTCTGGCCCTCTATGATCCACGATTGTATCAAGTTCTCCAAGAGATGTCACTCGTGCCAAGTGCATGCTGTTTTCCTACATCGGTCGCTAGAACTTCTCAACTACACCATGTACTCTTGTCCATTTGCGGTGTGGGGACTGGATTTCGTAGGACCATACCCACCGGTGACAGCTCCCCAATGTAGGTTCATCCTGACCGCCACAGATTTCTTTTCCAAGTGGGAAGAGGCAGTTCCACTCAAGGAGGTCAAGGCCCATTTCATTGTTGACTTCCTGAGCTCCAATATCATCCACCATTTTGGAGCCCCTCATTCTGTCCTAACCGATAACAACACCATCTTCTGAGAAGCCAATTTGAAGAAATTGTACGCCATGTACAACACCCGCTCCAACCATACATCCCGCTATCATGCACAAGAAAATGGCCAGATTGAGGTGTTAAATAAAAACCTCTCTAACATTATGCAGAAAATGGTTGGTCGGAACATGAAAAGTTGGTCAGATAAGCTCCCCAACACCCTCTAGGATTAGCGGACGACAGACCGTAATTCCACCAAGGTGACCTCATATTCCCTGGTGTACGGAACCGAGGTCGTCCTACCCATTGAGATTCAATTACCCTCATTGCGCCCAGCGGTCTATGACCAGAAAGCGCCAGATAGGGTGGCTGAATTCCGTCTTATAGAATTGGAAGCATTGGACGAGAAAAGGATCTGTGCCTTGCACAACCTAGAGAGGCATTCGAGCAGGATGGCTCGAGCTTTCAACAATAAGGTTCTCCTCTGCTCCTTCCTTCAAGGTGACTTGGTATTGGCCCTTAGAGCACCAATGATCCCCGACAGGAGACCATCCAAGTTGGAGCCCAAATTTAAAGGGTCTTTCAATGTTCATAAGGTTTATCCCAAGGGAGCATACTCCCTGGTGACCGTGGATGGTGAGCGTATAACTCCTCCAACCAATGCCAAGTTCCTCACGCAGTACTTTTCCTGAGCATCTGTTCCCGTATGTCCCTAAACTACATCGGGTCCTACATGCCTTTAAATTGCATTTGGTCATTCACAACCTTAAACTGCGTTTGGTCCTATATTTGGGCCCCTACGGTCCCACATGACCTTAAAATGCACGCTCGTCTCACATGACGTTAAACTACAAGCTAGTCAGGCCTTCCTGACCGAGGCCCAGCCTCAGGCCCTTTGGCCTTCTTGGGATCTAGCCTCAGTCTTCTGTAAATTGTATGGTATGGTGTGGGATTATGTCCTCATTCACGTCAGGTTGCTCACTATGTCGTACACATCCCCGGGTAAGACTTTCCCTGGCCTTCGTCCTCACTGCAAGACGTTAAACTGCAAGCTGGTCAGGCCCTCCTGACCGAGGCCCATCCTCATGCCCCTTTGGCCTTCTCAGGACCCGAACAGGATGGAGATCGTCACGGACCTCAAAATTACATTTATTAACCTACACTAGCACAGTGGTGCAGGGTCGATCCACAGAGAAGGCATACGAGTGTTTTCTAAGGTTTTGAAATTTTAAATCCCCACTGTTGTCAGTAGTGGGGAAAACATCTTCTTGCTTTTATATTTTTTATTATTCTATTTATTATGAAATGAAAACAACGACACTAATTTTAAAAACTACCTTTTTCCTAAACATAATATGAAACAGTTGAATGAAAAGCTAAATAAACAGTGTCAAAAGTGGAACAGGAGTGCTGAGTGTTGATCAAGAAGATTGCTCAAGAGATTCGAAACCCACTGGTTTAACAGGACGTTCTTCATTTTATTGAATTCTCACCTTTAAATTATCAGTTAAAACTCCCTCTCCAGAAGATTTAACACACTGCATTGAAGTTTTTGAAGTTTTCCACTTCAAAAAACTCCAATTAGCAAATTGATTAAAACATTAACATTAGAAAACTATCTCGCCAAAAATTTCTGATGTTTCTAAGTTATATCTTTGATGAGTTGTATCTATGATCGATCTCGCTGAAAGATCAAAGATTGGGAAATTGAAACACGTGATGGTGAAAAATCAATTAAAGTATTGAGAACCAGATTCAGTCTCACCGATAGAATCTAATTCTCAGTGAAGGAAATTTAAATGAAGGAAAAAATAAAAGTTAACCAGTAGAATTCAAAATTCCCAAACAAGAAAAGTTAACCTATGATCGTACTCACTTTAATAGCAACAATACAAGGTAAAACATTAAAACATAGGAAGAATGATTCTCCCTTAAAGATGAAACTCATGAATCGCTGCTGGATCCTGCAACTCCAAACTGCTCTTCGCGTCTCCTGAGAGTATCTCTCCATGCATCCTCTCTCGAAATATGTCTTGTGGAATCAGAATGAGAGTCCTCCACTCTTCTCTAATGTGATCGTGGAATGACAAAAAATGAGAGTCTCCCCAAATTCTGCTGCTTCCCTGCTTTAAGTACCTTGCTGTCATAAGCTAACGTCACTTCAAGCTTCCACCAAATTCAACGTTCTTCACCCACACACTGCAAATTGTGCATTTTTTTTGCAACAAGAACGTCGCACTAGTTTTTCCCACATAACTATCTTTCGCTGAGTTAGTTGAACGCACCTGGACACTTTCCTAGCTCTTGAATGAACCTGCAAAGTTAAATAAGAAAAATAAATAAATTTAAATGCAAAGAATATCAAATGGTTATTTTTTAAAGTTAAGTGTTAAATTATTCATTACAAGTTAACTTAAGTTAATGAATAAATATCTTAATTGATCATTATTATTTACTTTTATAAAACATTATTATAAATTTATCAAACTCTATTGATTTAATTAGATTAATAAATATAAAAACTAAATACTAAAATATTTTTGTATAAAAATTTAACTATATCATTAAAATTTAATATCATAAGTAAATAAGTAACTCAAAATTTAATAAATTAGAATGCATTTATAATTTTATTATTACCATTTAAGAAATTAAGTTGCTAGATTAATTTATTAATTAGTTTATTTTAATTTAATAATTAGAATTAAAACTTAAGTTCTAAATATATTTAAGTTAATAAGTATATTTTATAGTTTATTTATAATTATTCTTAATTATATATTTTTACTATTAAAAGTGTATTAATAAGTTATTAACTTTTATTATTAATTTAGTTTTGTATTTTAATTTATATTTATCTATTATAATTGTAATTGTTTAAAATTTATAACTTTTTCACATTATTTTACATTTATTTGACCTTTGTAAAGTTAACTTTAATGTAAAGTTAACTTTAATTTATCTAAAGTTAACTTAACTTACTTTACATTAATATTATTTTTTTCTCGTTTTGTTTTTAATTACTTTTATTATTATTTCTTTGTATTTACTATGATTATATTTTTTTTGTTTGTTATTATTATCTTCCCCTCCCCCAAATTGGCGCAGCAAGGGGAGGGTTCTTGTCTTCCTCTGAACCCGGTGCAGTAGGCTCGCGGATCTCCTTTCCAGCTCCAGCATAGCGGACAGTGGCAGCCAGGTGGTCTTCAGCGGTGGTCCAAGACTTCCGGCAGTGGTGGATCAGGCGGCAGATACCAGCAGTGGGTTCCGCAAAGCAGGCCCAGCGCCTGGTCTCTTCCTCAGCAAATCCGCGGCGCATAGGAGGAGTCTTCTTCCTCCTTTGAACAGGTGGCCGCCTCCTTTGGTCCAGCACGGCGCGGCTTCATCCTCGGCCTTCAGCAGTGAAGTGTGGAAGCCCTCCTCCAGCAGCAGCGGACCTCCTTCACTTCCAACGACGAACAACCGTGGCAGTGAACCTCTCAAGTTGCAGCAGCATCGGCAAGACTCTCGGCAATAGGTGACCGGGTCCTTCCCTTCAGCAGCTTCAGCGGGAGTGGCATCGACCTCTTCCTACACTCCCACAACGGTGAAGTGCAGCTCTAACCCTCCAAATCCAGCGGGTCATCTCCTCCCTAGCAGAGTAGCGCATAGGGGCACCTTCCTCAGTTCAGCAGCGCGACAGCTCCTCATGGCGAAACATGGGCTTTGGGTCTTCCTCAACACTGCTAAAGTGGCACTTGTACTTCGACGAACCCGTGGCGGATCACCCTCTTGCAGACGTGACGACTCCAGCTCTGTCTCGATCTCCTCCTCTCTCAGAAGCGTCGCACCTCCTCCCCTCTGAGCAACGCAGCGGCGGCAACCTGGTATTCCTCCTCGCGGGTCACCAGCTCGAGTGGCATCTAGCGATAGCTCTGATTTCTCCCAAGCATGGTGTGGCAGCTCCCCTCCTCTCCTACAGCAGCGGATTCTCAACCAGCAGCAGCGGAACCCCTCCGATGGCTAAAGAATTTTTTGAAGGGGTTCGAAAATCTCACATTATACTGATATTCTGATTTGATTCAGTAGCAGAAGTCCTCGATTTCAATTTCAAATCTTTATAGTGTTGAATTGAATTGCGAAACCCTAGTTTGAGTCTGCTGAACGTGGAAAACGTTAGTGAGAATGGGAAAAAGTGGTGAAGGTGAAGTGAGGGGATATATCGGTAGCTACTAATAGAAGGATATTATCGGTGAGGATAGACTGTTGTCTATCCGTGAGGTCATTTATTGGTAGCTCGGCTACCGATAGGGTCCAACAGGGATATCAGTAGGGTAAAGGTCACTGATATACAACAGTAACGGTAGGGTGAAAAAGTTCACTGGTACAATAAAAGCAGACCCTCACTGATAGTTTTAAACGCCATTACACTACATTAAAAAATCACTGTTAGAACTAAAATAAATAACTAACGCAAGCTTCAAAAATTATTTTGAACTACAAATTAAAACTTAAGAAATATAAATATGAAGATTGAACCTAATTAATTAAATATTAGTATCATGAATTTAAAACATGATTTTTATTAAACCTTGAAATATTAAGACCATAACTACGATTATTAATTAATCAACACATAAATTAAAAACAGGATGATTAATAAACTAAGATAATAATAGACTTAAATTAAAATAACTATATAAATTAATTTAAGATTAGTAGTAAATGAAAAATAAAAAGCCTCGGTGACCCAATAAGTCACCGCAAGAGTTCGTCTACCTTACCGGTAGACTAAAACAATTATAAAATGAATTAAAAATTAATCTGAATATATAAAATAATATAATTAATGTTTAAAAACTATTAACTAATTAATTAATTAACTATTTGCACACAAATAATTAAGGGTGAACCAATTTAATTAATTTAAAATCCCACATAACTTACTTAAATGATTGGAAAAGCATCTAAACAAATTAATTTATATTAGTAACCTATTCTACTGTAACTAAGTTAAAAGATTAATTATTAAATTAAAGTCTAAGTTAATTAAATAAAATAACCTCAATTAAATATTTTTTTTAAAAAAAATTAACCTATTAAAAAGAAATCAAACAGAACTAATTTAAACTATTTACTCACCATTATTAAATTAAAATAAATGGCTCGCCTGTATTTATAAAATTAATGTATCATCGATAGTTTAAGTTAAAGGCTATCGTTGAACATAAATAAGAGCTACCGGTAGGGAAGAGTAGCGGTGACAAAGGTTACTGATATAACAAAGTCACTGTTACAACTCAAAACAGTCTACCGGTAAGTAAAAAAAAGCAGGTCGATGTTAGACAGTACCAGTAACCTACCTACCGATAGAGGAAATGTAACCCTGCTATCGGTAGCTAAGCTACTGGTAGTCTGGCAAGCCGTAACTTAATTGTAAAAACTTAAAATTAAAATTAAACTAATTAGAAAACTCAATAATTAATAATAATGAAAAACTAAATAAAATAAACAAATATAGGTTAAATAAAAAAACTGAAAATTAATTATATTAAAAATAAAGAAGGTATAAATTAACTATTTAAGGGCCCATAATTACATAAAATGTTATAAAAAATGAATATTTGACAGATTTAATTATAAAAATACAAAAGTACAAATATTTACCATAAAGTGATTAAATAATTAATTAAATCATTAAAAATTAAGTAAAAAGATGTGGAAAAATTATGCAAAAATAGAGGCCCATCAAATTCCCCCACACTTAAGCATTGTTTTCCCCAAACAATCCCATGTTTTATTCACTAGTGTAGAAAACGTTATTTACGTCGGTTATTTTTCATTTTTTACGTCAGTTTTTAGCCGACGTTAATACGGACAACGTTATAAATAACGTGTTTTTACGTTAGTTATTTAAAAACCAACGTAACAAACATAACATCGCGGTGTTTATCACGTCGGTTAATTAATAACCGACGTGAAAAAACGGGGGGGGGGGGGTATAAGGTCGGTTATTATATAACCGCCGTGATAAACCGGCGGGTTTATCACGTCGGTTATATAATAACGGAATTTATAAACACGTGCAGGGGATTTTATCACGTCGTTTATTAAATAACCGATGTGATAAACTCCTGGGCGAGGGTTTATCATGTTAGTTATATAATACTTGACGTGCTAAACCAGTCCGGGGGGGGGGGGTTATCACGTCGGTTAATAAATAACCGACGTGATAAATCATTTCCCAGGTCCTTTATCACGTCGGTTATTTAATAAACAACGTGATAAACCATGCCACATGTGTTTATCACGTCGGTTATTAAAAAAACCGAGGTGATAAACCCTTGCTGATTTCATTATCACATCCGTTATAAAATAACCGACGTGGAAGACAAATTTTTAAAAAAAAATTGAATGCAGTCCTCTACTCTCCCCCAGAATCAACCAGAAACCAAATCAATAATTCGTACCACAAAAACAGAAGGAAATCAAAACATGAACTAAATCAAATTTAAGCATTTACATTTATAACATATAAAACTTACCCCACTTGACAGCCCCCACCCTCATGTATAGCCCCTGGACATCCCTCCCCCACCCCATTGGAGCCCCCACCACACCCCTGGACTGCCCCCCGGTCCCCCTGGATAGCCCCAAACACCCCTCGACAACCCCCCCCACCCTCCTGAACAACACCCCCTCACCCCACTTGACAGCCCCCACCCCATTGGAGCCCCCACCACACCACTGGACTGCCTCTCGACCCCCTGGATAGCCCCAAACACCCATCGACAACCCCCACCCTCATGAACAGCACCCCTCACCCCCCTCACCCCACATGACAGCCCCCACCACACCCCTAGACTACCCCGACCCCCTGGACAGCTCCAAACACCCCTGGACAACCCCCCCCCCCACCCTCGTGTATACCCCCCACACCCTGGACAACCCTCCCCCACCCCATTGGAGCCCCCCACCATACCCCTGGACTGCCCCCCACCCTCCTGAACAGCACCCCCTCAACCCCTCACCCCACTTGACAGCCCCCACCCCATTGGAGCCCCACCACACCACTGGACTGCCCTCGACCCCCTGGACAGCCCCAAACACCCATCGACAACCCCCCCTCCTGACAGCACCCCCCTCACCCCCTCACCCCCTCACCCCACTTGACAGCCCCCACCACACCCCTGGACTGCCCCCGACCCCCTGGATATCTCCAAACACCCCGAGACAACCCCCACCCACATTTATACCCCCACACCCTGGATAGCCCTCCCCCACCCCATTGGACCCCCACCACACCCCTGGACTCCCCCCCGACCCCCTGGACAGCCACAAACACCCCTGGACACCCCCCCACCCTCATGTATACCCCCCACCCCCATGAAAACAATTCCACACCCATGGACATCCCTCCCAGACCCTTGGACACCCCCCAACCCCACTGAACACCCCCCCCCCACACACACACTTGGAACCCCTCCCCCCAGACCCAAAATCCATACCAGAAAAACATCACAAGTAGACCAAAACAAGAAGTAGAGAAAAATTAAACATTCACATATATAACATTCAAAACATACACTGTCAACTTCAAAAAAAAACTAAATCCAACCTAAACGACAACCAAATACACAATTACAACGAAAATATTCAAAATTACATTTTACATTACAAACAACTAAAATTCAATCAAACCTGTAAAATAATTTGAACACTCCACTTGTAAGTGTTTGATGTCTTTAGCAGTATAGGGCTGAGGGTCATCAAAAAGCTACAAATGAAAAGGATAGTAGTTAATGTGTATAATGAATAAATCAAATGAAATATTATGGCAATGTTTAAGAGGAAATATTACCAGGTCAAAATTCACAATTGTCCCAGTTGTTATTATTTCATACATAAATCATAACATATAATATCTGCATTCAATGATGCCTTGTTATTCATGAAAATTATGTTTGAATGAGTGTAAATTCAATATATTATTTTTATGTAATTAATCAAAAAGCACAAATTATAAATGGATATTTACCTTCACATTTACATATTTGATCTTTGCACTCCTTTTATTTGTGTTTTTTCGAAAGTAGGCCCATGCCCTATTAGAAAATAATATGAATGGGGTAAATTTAAAATTCATCATAATATATAAAACTATTGAGAAATTGAAACTTACTTTTCCAATATATTCTTAAAAAATTCCCGCACATCATCATGGAAAGAGCATATCTAATAAAGTGCTTTCTCCCTTGGGCAAAAAACCCCTAACATCCAATGATCACTGATAAAAGGAAATTTAACGTTAGTGGTTATTTATGTTAAAAGATAATTAACTCTTTGAGAGAGATGTGTTTCATACCTCTCACAAAAAGGCATCATCCAACATTGTGTGACTATATTCTTTTCAAGTCTTTCATCAATATATAGCATTCTTTGTTCCTCATCCAATGCACATGATTCAGGGGAAATCAATTGCAGGTCCATGAATCCATATACATCTGTCAACTCATTCCTCTAACAAATTTTATAAAGATACCTAGTACAAAAGAGACATTAGTATACATTTTTAATAAATATAACGCAGGGAAAAGGTGTTAAGACTTACATGGAAACAATTTTCACCACGTTGATGCCCAACTTATCTCCAGTAACAAGCTCCATGATATCAGTTTTCATAATCCCCACACTTATTTTACGTCCACAAACATGAGCTTCCATTAGAAACTCATAATGACCCACCAAAAAATTTGAATATCTTGACAATTTGTCAAGACTACTATAATCTGTATCTGATATTATAGCCATTTGTCTTTGTGGTTGTCTATACAATATTTCTTTACCTTTGAAGTATTCCTGTAAAAATAAATTGAAAAATATATTAGTTTTTAAATGATAAAACAACATTAATAATAAAATAAAATAAAAGATATAACATTAATACCTTTATGGTAATGAGTCGAAGAAGTCTGGATGACCAAATTAAAAAATGGCAGATACTATGTCCAACTGTCGCCACCTCATCTGTAGGTAATGGTACCTGGGCTGATCTATCTATAATATCCTGTACATTGACCCTCTGATTTGATACCTCTAATTATTGATGATGAACTATATCTCCTATACAATATACCAACCCATATGATACTATATGATTTTGATAATCATCAACATACAACTCGCAATAAGTAGGAAGTTGCGGCGGAGGAGTAGGATAAACAATGGGGTCTGCAGGCTGAGGTGGGGGAGTGGGAGCTACTGGTAGAGGTGGAGGATAAATAATGGGGTCTGTAGGGAGAGGTGAAGGAGTGGGAGTTGCAATCTGAAATTATCTTTGCATGTCTGCAAACATAGACTACACTGACGCTTTAATCTTGTCATCCATCGTCGCATTAATATTATGAACTTCAGCCTCCAAGGATTCTATTTTTTTATAAAGCCCCTCAATGTTAGAAGTTGAAGAACGTGGAAACACTTTTCTTACTGATACACCTGCCAGATATCCTCATACATGACCAGGATGTTCGGGCCTTCCCAATGCTACAGATAAAATATCTTCCCTCATAGTAGCTGTAAATGTCCCATTTGAACTTTGCTCCTCAAAAGAGTCCTGTATTAATTAATTGAACATTTCAATAATGATTGAAATATATGAAGAAAATAGTTAACTTAAATAAATAAAATAGATATCTTACAATCCTCTCAGCTACTATTCTTGATTCTTCTGAAAGATATTTCCTTTTTTGCCCCTTCCGAGCTCTCTTCCATTTTCATGTCTAGATGGAGGGGATGGAGGGGCCACCTTTCCAGAGCTTGAAGACTCAACTCTTAGTTGTTGAAATTTTTCCGCCATCATTTTTTCTTCCAAAAATGCATACCCTCCCCAAGAAAAACTATGAGGTATAAATTTTTAGATTGGATTTCCTGATGAGCTTTCCTTGTTTGTTGTAAATTAAGAATAGAAATCATTAACAAAACATTAATAAGATCATTTATATAAGAACGCTTATAAAAGTTTACATTTCCTTTACCAAAAATGACTCTTTTATTCTACTTTCAAAAACTGTCTCCATGTGTCTTCATCTATAAAAGGATATATACGACATGGATTTTCATGACTCCTATGACCATAAATGAAATCATATGAGAGGGTAGATTTGAAATCCCTCCATCTCCTGGAAACCAACGATAAGCATTCTTTCTGACTCCTCCAGTGTCAGGATATCAAATGTCATCTGATAAAGAAGAGGTTAAACATGTTATATATACTAGAAAAATTTAATGAATAGTCAAACAATAGCAAAAGATCTTACCAAAATTGTCTCCCACAACTGAGAGATTATCACTTTATCCACACTTCTCCAGTCATCATACAGAATGCTTACTTTTCTCTTAGCCTGAGTTGCTACAAAACTCTTAAAATCTTTTGCATTTGGACCTCAAGGAATATCATCATCATCAAATCAACGACTATCTTCTGATCCTGTGTATGGAAAAGTGATAATTTTGGTAAATGTGTGCACCCACGTTTACCAAATTTTGAACTCTTTATCGTAATAGGAGCTTGTGAATGTTCCTCCCCAGAGGTATGACCAATATGATCATCTCCAGAATCATGTGGTTGATCAATTGAATGATCTGTCATTATCCTTCAAATCAAAAAAACAAACGTTAGTTAAAAAATACAAAAATTCAAATATTTTAATACTACTGTAATCAGAAAATAGAAATGTGTACTAAGTTACGTAATAGTAAACATTGGTAATATGGTAATCATGTTAAAAAATGGTAAAGATGGTAAATATGGTCAAGATGGTAAACATGGTAAACCTGGTAAACCTAGTAAACATGGTAAAGTAATTGTCACTGAACAAAAATAATAGATATATAATTCATGTAATGGTAAACATGATAAAGTAAACTAAACAAACTTAAAACAAACAAAAACTTATACTTATTTTGTTTAAAACATATTTTAATAAATAAAGAACATACAATATCTAACATTTATGGAAGAAATAAATGTAAACAAGAAATAAACATATTTTACCTGTAATTTTAAGAATGTACAAATGGATTGTTTTCCAAAATTCCTTCGTCGTGATCGTTCCTTATGGCCAAACCATGTCTTCAACATGATTATCATTATGTTATGTTAATATTTCCATGGAAGTAGGGATCTCACATAAATCAATATCTTCATCAAGTTCATCCTCACCAACATATTATTTTTTCCCTTGTAAAACAACAGCCCACTGCATATCAGATTGATCTACTACATAGAAAATTTGTTTTGGATGTGTTTCCATTATAAAAGAATCAGGTGTGTCTTTCCAATCTATTCAGATTAACAAGTGTCATCCCAAATTCATCGTGTCTGACACTGTTGTTACCGATAAACCATTTAAAGTTAAAAACATGAACTTTAATTTTAAATTAATCAACCTCCCATATGTCTTCAATCACTCCATAATATGCACTTGATGCAGAAATTGGGTTTTTTTCCTTAGTAGTCAAAAAATTCATTACTTCTGCAAACACCAATACACCACTATTTTGAACTGCACTTCTATTGTCCTGAGCTTTCGTATGAAATGTATAGCCATTAATGTCATAACCAGACCATGTTATCACATTTAAACATAGACCACCCACTATCCATTTTAATGTCTCTGATACATCTGATCTACCAAGAAAAGTCTTTTTAATCCATGAAAAAAAAGTTTTGTTGTGCTCATTCAAAATCCACATTTCTTTCTTCATTGGATGACAATGTTTCAACTCATTAATATGCAATGTGATATACGGTTGAGCATCAGCTATGTTATTCAAAAATGTATGATTCTAAATTATTCATCTGTTAAGATGAAAAATGATTTGACTTTCAAGACACAAATCCCCTTTCACTCATTATTAACTCGTTCATGGCGAGATGGAGGCAAAACCTATGTGTTGCGCCGCAACCAAGAAGCTCGTACAAAACTCTACTACCTCTTCAGAAATATACTTTTAAATAATGGAGGCTTCAGGTCGATATGGATTTTTAACATAACCCTTTAATATTTTCATATACCTTTCAAAAGGATACATCCAATGAAGATATACAGGCCCACAATTCTTTATTTATCGAACTAGATGAATCATTAAATGCACCATTATATCAAAAAAAGTTGGAGGAAAATACATTTCCAATTGACAAAGTATAAAAATTGCATCCTTTTCCAAAATGTTCAAAGAATTCACATCAATCGCCTTGTTACAAATTGAATTGAAAAAATAAAACAACTTCATTATAGTCTTTCTGACATGAATGAGAAATATTCCACGCAATGCAACTGTTAGAATTTGTTGCATCATGATGTGACAATCATGTGATTTCATACCTATAAACTTCAAGTCCTTCAATGAGACAAAATTTTTTACATTTGAAGAATAACCTTGAAGCACTTTGATATCATGAAGACACTGACAAAAGCTAGTTTTCTCCCTCTTCGATAATGTATGACAATCCGGGGGAAGAAATGTTCTTCTTTCTTTAGGAGTGAGAGCTAACTCCAAACGTATTCCCATTGATAGTAAGTCTAATCTTGCATTCAACCCATCTTTTGTCTTTCCTTTAGTATCTAACAATGTTCCAATCAAAAAATCATAGATATTATTCTCCACATGCATGACATCAATATTATGTTTAACTTCATGATACCTCTAATATGGTAGCTCAAAAAATATTAACCTTTTCTTCCAAATATGTCTATCATTACCAAATTTCTGTGTCTTTCCCAATTTCACACTAGTAGAAAAACGGTTTTTAACGTCGTTTTTTTTATTTTGGACGTCGGTTTTTAACCGACGTCGAAGTCACCGACGTAAAAAATATGAATTTTTACGTCGGTTTTTGTATACCGACGCGAAAAATGAATAAAATTCGTTTTTTGGCGTCGGGTTTGTAAAAAACCGATGCCAAAAAAAATAATTCATATAATTTTTCGCGTCGGTTTTCATAAAAACCGACGCGAAAAATTTAAAAAAAGTAGTTTTGGCGTCGGTTATTTAAAAAAACCGATGCCATAAATGAAAAAAAAAATATTTTTCGCCTCGATTTTTATAAAAACCGACGCCAAAAATCAAATATTTTTTTTCTAGGTTTTAGATAATTTCCTAAGCTTCGATTTGACAGGCTGTGGACCTAAAACGGAGTTACGGTACAAAAGTTATCGCCGTTAGAAGTTGAACCTATCAAAGTTTTGATTGATACAACTCGTTTCAAAGAAAACATGATAAACATAAATTAAAATCATATACACCAAATGTAATAAAATAATCATAATACATCAAACATATTTCAATGGTTTTAGGGGATTCCATCGAAATGATATGTTTTTTATTATCATATAACTTGTATTTAGAAATGAGAATGAATCATCATTATAAGAAAGCCAATCGAGTTGTTTAGAAATGAATGATAATAATAACAAAGAAAACAAATGAATAGAATATGTACCATGTTCAAATTAATGATTGAAGTCGCATTGAAATCGTGATTGAATCGAAGATGTTGAAAATGATGAAAGAAGGAGAAACTGGATATATATATAGTAAACGAAAATATTTTCAATTGCGTTGTATGAAAATGTAGGCGGGATTTTAAAAAGTTAAACGCGCGTTGTGAAAAAAATTGAAATTCTGATCCCGCGTTACTCTTTGGAGTCGGTTTTGTTTGAAACCGACGCAAAATAGTATTTACATTGGTCTTTTGGCGTCGGTTTTTTAGAAAACCGATGCAAAAAATGTCAATCAATATCCTTTTTGGCGTCGGTTCATAAAAAAACCGACGCAAAAAATGAAAAAAAAAATTTGGCGTCGGTTTTTATGAAAACTGACACCATAAAAGTTTTAAAAAAAATTCTTTGGCGTCAGTTTTTTAACAAACCAATGCTAAAAATTTAAAAAAAACTACATTTCGCGTCGGTTTTTTTAAAAACCGACGCCAAAAACAAAAAATAATTTTTTTGCCGTCGGTTTTTAAAAAAACCGACGCGAAAAGTTAAATTATATTTTTGGCGTCGGTTTTTATGTAAACCGACACCAAAAATTAAAAACAAAAATTACATTGTTTTAGATAATTCTCTAATCTTTGATTTGACTGGTCGTGGAGCAAAAACGGAGTTACGGATTAAAAGTTATGGATGTCGGAAGTTGACCTTCTCTAAAAGAAGTCTTAAAGAAGTTCAACTTTCAAAGGCCATAACTTTTAATCCGTAACTCCGTTTTTTCTCCACGACCAGTCAAATCAAATATTAGAGAATTATCTAAAACAATATAATTTTTTTTTTAAATTTTTTGGCGTCGGTTGTCATAAAAACCGACGCCAAAAATATATTTTAACTTTTCGCGTCGGTTTTCATAAAAACCGACGCCAAAATATATATTTTTTAGTTTTTTGCGTCGGTTTTTTTAGGAACCGACGCCAAAAAATCACCGTAAAAATTATTTACGTCGGTTTATAAGAAACCGACGTCAAACTGGCGACGTTAAAAATCATTTTTCTACTAGTGTCACATTAAGGTTTTTCACCCTCTAAAAATACAGATCAGGGGATAAAGGTTTTGGAGTAGTATTAAATTCTTGTGAGCCATTGAATGCCTTTTTTTAGTCTTCTATAAGGGTGATCCATAGGCAAAAACTTTCGATGACCCATGTACACTGTTTTCCTCCCATGATGCAATTGACAATATGATGTCTGTTTTTCACAAGTTGGACATGCTTTATTCCCTTTAACACTGTATCCAGAAAAATTTCCATATGCTGGGAAGTGATTTATAGTGAACAGAAACACTGCATGTAGTTGAAAATATTCAGTTTTATAAGAATCATAAACCCTAATACCATCAGCCCATAACAGTTTCCAATCATCAATCAATGGTGAAAAGTAAACATCAATATCATTTCCAGGTTTCTTTGGACCATGTATCATTATACTCAGCATGACATATTTTCTCTTCATAAAAACTTCAGGAGAGAGGTTGTAAATTACCAATAGAACAGGCCATGAACTATGTGTGCTACTGAGGGTTCGGTATGGATTCATTCCATCTGTGCACAACCCTAGTCTTAGATTTATAATTTCATTTCCAAATGTGGAATATTGCGCATCAATTTTCTTCCATTGTGGACAATCAGCTGGATGACGTATTTTTCCATCACATACTCGATCATCAGCATGCCATCTTACCCTTTTTGCATCATGTGAATTAGCAAATAAACATTTGAAATGATGAATTATAGGAAGATACCAAAATACCTTTGAAGGGAGCTTTGCAATCTCTACATCAGCCTGTGATTTTTCATTCACCTTATACTGCGATGTCCCACATTTAGGACACTCTGATGGAAATTCATATTCCTTCCTATATATAATGCAGTCATTCGGACAGGCATGTATTTTCTTGTATCCCAATCCCATCGGGCATAATTCTTTCTTGTCCTTGTAATGTGAATCTAGAAGATCATTATCTTTTGGAAGAATGTCTTTCATCAATTATAGAAGCTCTGTAAAACTTCGGTCACTCCATCCATGTTTCTCTTTAGGTTAATCAATATTAACACCACCGACAAAACCGTAAAATCTGTACAACCAGGATATAATGGTTTTTCAGTATCACCATATAGACACGCAACTGTCGGTTCTATCTCAATTTGTTCTACTACAATATCATGAATCATTTCTTCAATTCCATCGGAGTTATCATCTTGTGAATCATCATCATCAGTGACATTCCGTCCAGTTTCACCATTCCAAATCCAAGGGCTGTAACTCGGATTAAAACCATGAAAAATCAGATGATATTTTATCTCTCTACTTTTCAAATTCTTCATATTCAAACATTTTAGGCATGGACAGCGAAAAATGGCACTACTTGGAACATTTCGTTTAACAAATTCCAAAAAGGCATCAACACCTTCCTCATAGACATTGCTCATTCGATGTGTCGTAATCCAACTTAGACTCATTATTAACGATAACAAATATCAAAAATATATATATTTTTATGATAAGACAAATATATGTTTATATGAAAGAAATCATAATTTTAATATAAAACAATTTTGAAATATAAAACAAATCTATGCGTATTTAAAAAATATGCTTGAATATTATTTTTTTTAAAAAATATAGTTAGATATAAGAGTTTTAAATTCCATTGAATAAAAGAAAACCATGGCGCCTACATGGTTGATAAAAAATAGGAGAAAATGGAGTAAACCTGAGAATCAAATCATATTTAAAATAAAAATTTAGATGGAGAAAATCACAATGTAAAGCCAATCATCACAGCACAATCATCATGTCATAATCTCAGAAACCACGATGTAGTAGTCAATCCCCCTGGACACCCCCAACCCTCTAGACAACCCCCACCCCCCGGACAACCCCCAAAACCCTCTGGACAGGCCCCCACCCCCGTGGACAGCCACCCACACCCACCCACCCCCTTGGACAACCCCCAGATCCCCCCAACCCTCTAGACAGCCCCCACCCCCTGGACAACCCCCACCCCTCTAGACAGCACCCCCACCCTTCCTGGACACCACCCCCACCCCTACCCCCTTGGACACCCCCCTAGACACCCCCAACCCTCTGGACAGCCCCCACCCCCCGAACAACCCCCAAAACCCTCTAGACAGGGCCCACCCCCTTGGACAGCCCCCCCCCCCCACACATCCACCCCATTGGACACCACCTGGACACCCCCAACCCTCTGGAAAGCCACCCCCACCCCCCGTCCAACCTCCAAAACCCTTTGGAGAGGCCCCCACCCCCTTGGACAGCCCTCCACACCCACCCACCCCCTTGGACACCCCACAACCCTCTGGATTGCCCCCCACCCCCTGGAAAGCCCCCCACCCCTCTAGACATCACCCACACCTCTCCTGGACACCACCCCCACCCCCTACCCCCTTGGACACCCCGCTGGACACCCCCCAACCCTTTGGACAACCCCCACCCCCTAAACAGCACCCTACCCCTCCAGAAAGCACCCCCACCCCTCCTGGACACCACCCCCACCCAGACCCACTTGGACACCCCCAACCCTCTGGACAACCCCCACCCCCTGGACAACCCCCCAAACCCTCTGGATTGGCCTCCACCCCCTTGGATACCCCCCACACCCACCCACCCCCTTAGACACCCCCTGGACACCCCCAACCCTCTGACAGCCCCCCAACCCCCGGAAACCCCCCCAAACAATGGTTTACATATAAAAACTAGGCATGATGAACAACTAAAAACACATGCATTTAATATATACATCAGTATGAAATAGATGGAATTAAATATTATTAAATATGGCTACTTAAATGATCGTATGATAATTAAAAATAACAATTGATATTCAACTAGTCAAATGATCACAAGTTTTCTCGATAACTAATATCATAATGAGGTAATGGATAATTCTAGAAATATTAAACATATTGTCATGGCCTTGGCCAAGGCCTCAAAAAATACTTGGGTAAGCCCTCAGCAGAACCCATTTTTATTTGGAATCATGAGACATAACGATGCATTGACGGGCCATTAAGGTAAACAGCCATTACATTATATGTCTAATAGATTCTCATATAAAAGAGGATAAACATAAGCAGCAAAAACTCATGAAATATCATTTACGAATTTGTACATTTAATAAATAACCATTCTATGCAGTAATATAGGTGAATGAGATCATTAGTTGTCAATAACAACAAAAATTACCATCAATGATGGGCATTCACGAAACAAAAACAAACTAATAGAAGTATTTGAGGCTTACGTGAATATTGCGAGTCGATCTAATAGATCTGGGGATGATAAATAAGATGATGATGGAAAAAAGAGGTAAGAGGGTTCAAAATTGAAGAATCTTACCTAGTTTAAACACAAAAATCGCAAAACATAAATATAGACTATCCTGAAAAAAACGAACGAAATAAATTCGTAGAAGGATTACTTGAGTGATGCGAGTTGAGTTGATAGATCCTAGTAGAGTAAAGATGATAAAAAATGAAGGAAAAACGAGTTTAATGCAGCAAGATCGACGAGACGATTAGGGTTTACCGTGCAAGAGAGACGAGCAGCCAGACTGTCGATCAAAAAAGTGTAAATAACAATCCACTGGGCTTGTTAATTTTTTAAATGCTTTATAAAGTCGGATATTTAATAACCGACATAAAAAAATCCGCATGTTGGTTTTTACGTCAGTTATAGAATAACTGACGTAAAAAATACATTAGAAATCACAGTTTTTTACGTCGGTTATTGTATAACCGACGCCAAAAACTTATGCGGGTTGTTTTGTTACGTCGGTTATCAAATAACCGACGTCAAAACGGCCTCAAAAGCCGCATTTTTTATGTCAGTTATTTTATAACTGACATAAAAAACTCGGATATATCTCTTTCTTTACGTAGATTATCAAATAACCGATGTAAAAAACGCCGCGCTTTGGTTTTTTACGTCGGTTAATTTATAACCGACGTAAAAAATGAATGCGCGTGATTTGTAAAGTCGGTTATTAAAATAACCGATGTTAAAAATTTACTCACCGCATTTTTTACGTCGGTTAGAAAATAACTAACGTAAAAAACCACGTTTCACAGATTATCATGTCCATTATATATAAATGACGTAAAAATGGTGACGTAAATAACGTTTACTACACTAGTGATTCTATCTGAAAAACAGTAAATTGTATTTATGATTATGTTCAAAATGAAACATGTCCAGCACACAAAACAGAGGACAATACATAATAGTAGGCTTTAAGAAAATGAATTACTCATATGAATCTTTCCTAAAACAAATACTCAAAGGTAATTAAGAATGAAAAGACCATCCATCAAAGAAGATGTCATGCCTCATATGTGATACAACATAATGACTCACTTCAATTCAATAGAAGCTTCTAAGTCCAAGATTGACATTAGTTAAAATATTAATGGAATTAAGATCTTAACCAATGAACTTTTTACTTTGAATTTTTCACCTAGGTCCAAATTTTTTTTTGTGAATCACCTTAATGAGTCAACCTAAATGATTCCCATATAAACCAATTGATCCCTTCTTCATCTGTCATTCATCATTCCCCTCACCCTAAGGAGCTCATTTTTGACCCTAGATACTTTATTTATTTTTTCCCAAGCCATGTATCATTGTGCTGAGCACTGTGCAATGCACTTATTCAAAGCGAACAGAGGTCTTATAGTTAACAGAAACGCACCCAACATCTAGGGTCTTAGAGACTCACCGTGGGATCCCAGATGCCCAAATTACTCCAGTTTCAAAATATTTAAATAAAATTCATTTACATTGTATCATTAAAGAAATTAATTTTAATAATTAAAATAAGAGTGTGGACCCTATAATCAGAATCAAACTTCTAGTTCCAAGAGTTATGATCATAATTCCACAAAAATGGTACCCATATCAATTCCAGAAGTAGGTCCTAAACCTAATTTCCATCACATCACTAAGTAAGAACACTTATAAATCATCCAAACTCATCAATTTCAGACTCTAAGCAGTCCTTGACTACTAGAAAAGCACTGTACTTAGGAAAGACTCATTAGAGTACAACGTAAAGCGTAAAATTATGAATTTTTTTTTGAAAAAGTTTATTTATTTTTGACAAAAAGTTTGAATTTGCATTGGAAATTGATGGGATCTCATTAAAGCACAGTTTAGCACAATCAAGAATTGACCCCCTCCCCCACACTTAAAATCCAACTTTTTCCCCAAAGTTGACTTCTAAATATGGATAAGAAAAATTAATCAATTAAAGTTCAGAATAGATTTTCAATTATTTAGATTGATGACTTGTATAAAGGTCACAATGGAGTTCAAAAATTTAGTTTTCCACAATGAATAAATAATCAGCAGGTTCATTAGCAAGTACATGCATTATCATTTATTTCCAGTGAATAATTTTCAATATAACTCAAAAGTAACATGTGACGTGTAAGTGAACTATGTACTGGGTGAAAGCATTTAACAGATTGAGTTCAATAATATGTTCAATACAGTAGAAAAATTTCATGCTAAACACCTCAAAGATACAATCAAGTTCAAAACAATATTATTTCAGTCTGCATGTACCCCCCCACACTTAAGTTCAAGAAGAGAGAGGTTTTAATAAATCAATGAATTGCAGTTCACAGTAATAGGCACATGCAGATTTTTTTTAAATCACATCATAGTGACATGCAGCCAATGTTTTTTATGTGCAAAATATGTTGCATATTTTCAACAAATATGTAGCATAATTTTCTTTAAACAAGAAGAATTTTTAGTTCAGTAGCAACACAAGCAGCAGGATTTTATTAGAAAAAACAAGAGCTGAAATAGATGAAAAAAGTTAAAGTACTTCCCTGACTATGTTCTTGTCCAAATATGATCATGGGAACCCCACTCCATTATTAACACAAGAAGTAGCATCCCGAAAAACAGAGAAAGTAATCCAAATACAAATAACCAGCATAGGTAGTAAATACAAGAGGCAACACATCATGACTTTATTCATAGTAAAACAAGAAAAAAAATAAAAGTAAACACAAAAGAAAGAACATGGGTTGACTCCCATGAAGAACTGAATTTAAAGTCTTCAATTAGACTTTATTTAATTAAAAATTTTTATTTATTAACAAAACAAGACCATGGGTTGCCTCCGATGCAGCGCTAGGTTTAAAGTCCCCAGCTGGACTCACCTAGCAACTAATCGTAGTCACCAGGAGGATGTGGTTTCCTTAATAGGAACCACCACATATGTTTGGCCCATCTGCTTTTAACAGAACATTGAAAATTTTGGGCTTCAAGACTTAGCACAACAAAAATTAAACTCGCATCAACTGCAAAAATCCCCAAGAAACACCCTTTGACAGTTGGGAGAAAAATGTTGTCCACTTCCAGATCATGTTCAAGGTTATCAAGATTTAAGTTCACATGAAGGGACAACATAATACTAGATGTTTCAAAGGGTGTGGCATTGACCTCACAGCTATCTCTATTAACCTCAACATTAACAGATTCAAATTCAAGGGTGAAACTGGGTAAATACTGATTATTTGGTCCAAAAGGAGATTCAATAGAGTGCTGAACAAAATCATGAACAACAGAACCTAAGCATAATTCCCTCTTTGGACTACTATCAGTATCATTAAAAGACTCAGCACCCTTCACAGTAGAGGATTAAAGTGACACAGAGAGAATTTATTTTATCAAAATTGGATTCAAGGTCTAACAATGTTGTAAATCTCTTCCAAAAGATCCTCATCTGTTAAATCACACTGAAAATCTACCAATTCTATCAAATCAGTTCTACAACCATCATCTAATGTGTGTTCAACCTCTACTTCAAGTTCAAGTTCAAAAGGCTCAGTTTCTAAAACCAAGTCACTTGAGTGTTGCAAAAAAGTTTAAATCAGGAGGAGTAATGTTCAATTCAGCATCAATAAATTGAAATTCCAGATTGTTCAAATTAAAACATTTACCCCCATGTAAATCAACACTGTTTTCAATTTCAATGCACAATGTTTCATAAAATTTATTACTACAAGAATAGGGAATGGAGAACTCATGAATTAGTCTTTATTGAAAAATCACTCCCTCAGCTTCATCATCCAACAACATTTCATAAATTATTGGGTATACAGGTTCAAAAAATGAAAGAGAATTATTCAGTCGAGGTTCAAATATTTTAGATTCTTTAACTTCCAATTTAATGTTCTCTTCCAAACTATACCCAATATCGATTTCAGGCTCAATGTACAGAATTTCAGAAATTTTGGGTGAAGAGTTTTTAAAATTCATAATTTCATTTTCCTGTATATCTTTAACCTGGGTGACTTCATTTTCAAAAGTTCTAAAATAGTGATTCGTCTCCAATGTAGGAATGATGAAAAGAATTGGGCAATCATTTTCAGTATTTTTTAATTCATCATCCAAATTGTCCAACACAACTCCCTTAAAGTTCTTTATTTGATTTTCAATATTGTGTTCTTGAATTTTTGAGTCAGTTATTTCCAAATTAATTCCAATAGAATCATATTTTTCAAAGAGAATGGATTCTTTCCGAGTTTCACTATCACTCTCTTCTTCAATTTGATTTTCAAATCTTTTATAAACATTTTCTTTTTCATTTTCTTCAAATTATTTTTGTTCTTTAACCCTTTGTTGTAATTCCAAGAGCATATTTTCCAATCTTTTCAGTATTTTATCTCACTCTTGAGAATCTCTAAGTTGTATTTCATGGGTTTTGGTTAACCGATTATTCAAATTATTCTCCCTAGAAACCAGTTTGGTTTCTATTAATTCTATTTTAGCTAGGGATTTAGGATTAGGTTCAAAATTTTCATTTTCTTCAATATAAACATTCTGTTGTGGATGGTTATAGACACACTTCCAGGAAGTGTGCCCATAACAGCCACAACACACACAATAAGGTCCCGGTTGATTCAAATTATGATGATGTTCCATTTTTTTAAAGTTTTAGATCAACCACACACAAGAATTAAAACAGTACTTTAATAGACAACACAAGCAGCAAATGTTCACAAATTTTTTTTTTAAACAGATTTTTTTTATATATGATTTTTTTAAATGTTTTTATGTGTTTTTTATTTTTTTTTTAAACCCTAGACTCTCAGTGCGTGCCTTCCCCGACAACGTCACCAAATTTTGAATAGTCCGGAGGTTGTCACGACCTTCAAAATTACATTTATTAACCTACACTAGCACAGCGGTGCAGGGTTGATCCATAGAGAAGGCAGACGAGTGTTTTATAAGGTTTTGAAATTTTAAATCCGCACTGTTTTCAGCAATGGGGAAAACATCTTCTTACTTTTATATTTTTTTTATTATTCTATTTATGATGAAATGAAAACAACGACACTATTTTTAAAAACTACCTTTTTCTTAGACAAAATATGAAGCATCTAAAAGAAAATCTAAATAAACAGTGTCAAAAGTGAAACGAGAGTGCTGAGTGTTGATCAAGAATATTGTTCAAGAGATTCAAAACCCACTGGTTTAATAGTACATTCTTCATTTTATTGAAATCGTACCTTTAAATGATCGGTTCAAACTCCCTCGCCAGAAGATTTAACACACTTCATTAATGTTTTTGAAGTTCGCCACTTCGAAAAACTCCAATTATCAAATTGATTAAAACATTAACATCAGAAAAAAATCTCTCTAAAAGTTTCTGAAGTTTCTAAATTATATCTTTGATGAGTTGTATCCATGATCGATCTCACCGAAAGATCAAAGATTGGGAAATTAAAACACGTGATGGTGAAAATTCAATTAAAGTATTGAGAACCAGATTCAGTCTTGCTGATAGAATCTAATTCTTAGTGAAGGAAATTTAAATGAAGGAAAAAAGAAAATTTAACCAGTAGAATTCAAAATTCTTGAACAATAAAAGTTAACCTATGATCGTACTCACTTTAATATCATCAATACAAGTTAAAACATTAAAATAGAGGAAGAAATATTCTCCCTTAAATATGAAATTCATGAATCGCTGCTGGATCTTGAAACTCTAAACTTCTCTTCACATCTCCTGAGAGTATCTCTCCAAGTATCCACTCTCGAAAGATGTCCCGTGGAATCAAAATGAGAGTCCCCTGCTCTTCTCTGATGTGATCGTGGAATGACAAAAAATGAGAGTCTCCCCAAATTCTGTTGCTGCCCTGCTTTAAGTACCTTGCTGTCATAAGCTAACGTCACTACAATCTTCCACTGACTTCAAAGTTTTTCACCCACGCACTGCAAAATGTACGTTTTTTTGCGATAAGCACGTTACACTAGTTTTTCCCACATAACTAACTTCCACTGAGTTAGTTGAATTCACCTTGACACTTTCCTAGCTCTTGAATAGACCTGCAATGTTAAATGAGAAAAATAATTAAATGTAAACGCAAAGAATAGAAAATGGTTTTTTTTAAAGTTAAGTGTTAAATTATTCACTACAAGTTAACATAAGTTAATAAATAAATATCTTAATTGATGATTATTATTTACTTTTATAAATAATTATTATAAATTTATCAAACTCTATTGATTTAATTAGATTAATAAATATAAAAACTCAACAAATCCGCAGTGCACAGGAGGAGTCTTCTACCTCCTTTGAACAGGTGGCTGCCTCCTTTGGTCCAGCGCGGAATGGCTTCATCCTCGGCCCTCAGCAGTGAAGCGCGGTAGCCCTCCTCCAGCAGTGTCGGACCTCCTTCCCTTCCAACGGAGAATAGAAGCGGTAGTGAACCTCTCAAGTAGCAGCGGCGTTGGCAAGACACTCGGAAACAGGTGACCGGGTCCTTCCCTTCAGCTACTTCAGTGGCAGTGGCATCGACCTCTTCCTACGCTCCCACAACGACAAAGTGTAGCTCTAACCCTCCAAATCCAGCTGGTCATCTCCTCACTATGAGAGCAGCGCATGGGGGAAACTTCCTCAGTTCAGCAACACGACAGCTCCTCACTGCGAAATAAGGGCTTTGGGTCTTCCTCAACTCCGTTAAAGTGGCACTTGTACTTCGACGAACCCATGGTGGATCAGCCTCTTGCAGATGCGACAGATCCAGCTCTGTCTCGAGCTCCTACTCCCTCAGCAGCGGCACACCTCCTCCCCTATGAGCAAGTCATCAGCGACGACTTGGTATTCCTCCTTGCGGGTCACCAGCTCGAGCGGCATCCAGCGATAGCTCCGATTTCTCCCAAGCATGGTGCGACAGCTCCCCTTTTCTCCTACAGCAGCAGATTCTCAACCAGCAACAGCGGAACCCCTCCGGTGGCTACTGAAATTTTTGAAGGGGTTCGAAAATCTCATATTATACTGATATTCTGATTTGATTCAGCAGAAGACCTCGATTTCAATTTCAAATCTGTATAGTGTTTAATTGAATTGAGAAACCCTGGTTTGAGTCTGCTGAAAGTGGAAAACAGGGGAGGCGGAAGCTGGGAAAATGTGGTGAAGGTGAAGTGCGGGGGATATATCCATAGCTACCGATAGAAGGATATTATCGGTGAGGATAGACTATTTTCTATCAGCGAGGTCATTTATCAGTAGCAAGGCTACTAATAAGGTCCAATAGGGATATCATTAGGGTAAAGGTCACTGATATACAGCAGTAACGATAGGGTGAAAAAGGTCACCGGTACACCAAAAGCAGACCCTCACTGATAGTTTTAAACACCATTACACTGCATTAAAAAAACCACTGTTAGAACTAAAATAAATAACTAACGCAAGCTTCAAATATTATTTTGAACTACAAATTAAAACTTAAGAAATATAAATATGAAGATTGAACCTAATTAATTAAAGATTAGTATCATTAATTTAAAACATGATTTTTATTAAACCTTGAAATATAAAGACCACGACTACGATTATTAATTAATCAACACTTAAATTAAACATAGGATGATTAATAAACTAAGATAATAATAGAATTAAATTAAAATAAATATATAATTTAATTTAAGAGTAGCATCAAATGAAAAAAAAGCCTTGGGGACCCAATAAGTCACCGCAAGAGTTCTTCTACCTTACCGGTAGACTAAAACAATTATAAAAAGAATTAAAAAATATTATGCATATATAAAATAATATAATTAATGTTTAAAAACTATTAATTAATTAATTAATGAACTATTTGCACACAAATAAGTAAGGGTGAACCAATTTATTTAAGTTAAAAGCACACATAACTTACATAAATGATTGGAAAACCATCTAAACAAATTAATTAATATTATTAACCTATTCTAATGTAACTAAGTTAAATTATTAATTATTAAATTAAAGTCTAAGTTAATTAAATAAAATAAACTCAATTAAATAGTTGTTTAAATAAAAATTAACCTATTAGAAAGAAATCAAAAATAACTAATTTAAACTATTTACTCGCCGTTATTAAATTAAAATAAAAGACTCAATGGTATTTATAAAATTAAAGGTTCACTAATAGTTTAAATTAAAGGCTATCATTAAACTTAAATAAGAGCTACTGATAGTGAAAAGTAGCGGTGAAAAAGGTTACTGATATAAAAAAGTCACCATTACAACTCAAAACAGTCTACCGGTAAGCAAAAATAAAACAGGTCACTGTTAGATAGTACCGGTAACCTGCCTACCGATAGAGTAAATGTAACCCTGCTATCGGTAGCTAAGCTACCGGTAGTCTGTAAAGCCGTAACTTAATTGTAAAAACTTAAAAATTAAATATAAACTAATTAGAAAAATCAATAATTAATAATAATGAAAAATTAAATAAAATAAACAAATATAGGTTAAATAAACAAATTGGAAATTAATTATATTAAAAACAAAAAAGTTATAAATCAACTATTTAAGCGGCCATAATTACATAAAATTTTATAAAAAATGAATATTTGACCGATTTAATTATAAAAATACAAAAGTACAAATATTTAGCATAAATTATTTAATTTTTAATTAAATCATTAAAAATTAAGTAAAAAGATGTGGCAAAACTATGCAAAAGTAGATCCACATCAGGCCTAGGTCCAGGTTCCCTCTTATGGGATTGTATGGTGTGGGGTCGAATTATGTCTTCATTCATGTCAGATTGCTCATCGTGCCATACACATCCCCGAATGTGATACCTCTCATCGTCCTACATGACATTATACTGTGCTTCTAGAACTATGTGTGGCTTGATTCCCATCCTTATGGGATATGTTGGACTGCCTGAATACCTAGATTTTAGGTCCAGCCTCATCTCTTAAGAGATCCCACAATCTCCCGGTCACCTCGGCCTCTTGGCCTGTCCCTCTCCACGAGGGGGATATATAGGTGTGGGCCAGGATTTTTGGCGTCATGCCCCACTTCTCCGGGAATCCGCCATCTTTTTTCCACTCTCAAATTGAGCCCTCGACCCTTTGTAGTGGTCCACCAATGTGTTCAGAGTACTCTGGTCTAGGATCTGGAGTGTCAGATTCAACTTAGGTAAGTTCCGTCCACTTGTCAAGCTTCGTGTTCCCCTTTATTCGGGACCCTGTTATCTTTCACAACTGGAGGGACCCCCAAAAAAACAGCATGGACACAATGCCTAAGGGATCTCCTACCATTACAGGCCAACGCCCCTGAGGGTTTTGGACTAAAAATTGATACAAATCCCGCATTACGAACATGGTCAGCAGTCGATGCTCATTTGTTTGTCCCCATTTCAGGTTAACATGACAAGATGCCATGTTGAAAACATGGTAAGAATTAATCCTCCATCGTCATGCCAGCCCCTTCAAGCCCTGAATGTTGGTTTCATGATTCACATTATGTTCCACCCCATCGTGTCCAGGTGGAATCTTGACACTCTTTGCACTAACCCTCAGTGCACCTCCACACATCAGGCAGACAAAGCTGCAATACAACGTATCTCGGGGCTCTTGCGATCCGAGTGCTAAGACTATAGGCTGGGATCTTCTCTAAGAGCCATGAACATCTTGAACCTCATCCCAATGGGATATGTGGGGTCACCCTGACATTGCATTTTAGGCCCAGCTCAGCTGGAGGCTAGTGTCTCCTTCCCCTTATCATCTGGCCATCGTCGGCCCCTTGGCCCGAGGCTCCTCTCCCGGAATCGCGCACGGTGATGTTGTGAGATTATGTCCTCATCCATGTCGAGTATGCTTTATCATGTCGTGCGCATTATATTGGAACCATGGTCATCTATGCATGAATTGGAGTATGGTATGTGATTGTTGTCAATCCTCATAGGATGTTCGGAATGTGTGCCAACAAAGTGCTCATACAGGTCAAGCAGATTACTGTATTGAAGGTAGCACCATTTTTCTGTGTTTTCTAATTTTTTGGGCCTAAAAATCAAAAAATGGAGAAAAGTGTTTTTGGAAAAGAGACTTGTGCGCCGTGTACTTGAAGGAGAGAGAACTTGCGCGCCTAGTTTTTTTCAATATCAGAACATGGAAAATGGAAATGGGATAAGGGTCGCACAATTATTAGTGTGGTCGCGCAAGTGACCTACGCGCCGAGAAGGGAATTGCGCGCCAGTGCCTATGAGGTTTGGAAACTTGTGCACCTATTGTTATTCATGATCAGAACTTAAAAATATGGAAAATGAAATAAGGTCACACAGGTATTGGTTGGGTCGCGCAAGTGAGTTGCGCGATAGAGGCTAGGGCGGTTGGAGCTGCATGCCGGGACTTGCGCGCCATCACACATGGGGTCCAGTTTGCCTATAAATAGAGGACCAACCCTCTTCATTTGTATCAAAGTTCAAGACTTAGAGATTTTTCGAGATCCCTCCATGCAAGTATTTGAGTCATGAAAGTGGTAGTTGGGCCGCGCAAGTAGAGGCTGCACACTGGTTGTTGGCTATACACCCAAGGAGGATTGGCTGAGAACAGATTTGAGTAACGCAGGTTTGAAGTTGAAGTAGGAATTGTCACACATGTGGTTGGTTGATACCTGCGCACCAGTTTGGTCTTTCGTGCCGTAGTTGTTCCGTGCAAAAGACCAGTGCCCCAGGCAGTAAGGAAGCGCACTAGTGTTTTTGAGCTGCGTGAATGTTGGGAGATTGCCCGGTACCCTTGAAGGGAAGTGATATTTGACTATAGGTGAGAGTTGGACTTAAACAAATCATATACACGCATCAGAGGATGTATTATTTAGTGATGATGAAGATACCTTCACATCTATAAACTGAGTGTGACTTCACTAAGGGCAGTGAGCCAGGGGGAGCCAACGGGAGTGACCCGAGGGAAGCAGTGAGCTATCCATGAATCTTTGTAAAGGCAGTGAGCCTGGGACAGAGTGATTGTGCCCAAACCTTTGTAATCCACATCTAGTGAAGTTTAGTGGAATTTGGTATGACCGAAAACCTATCGGCGTATGCTCCTTAGACGTATCCCTTAGTGGTGAACTAAGTAAAAAGTGATGTTTCATCTCTCTGCATGTGATTTGTTTTCTGTTCATATCCATCATACAGTTTTAACAAGTTCCTACCAATGTGGGAACAAGATACATCACTTTAAAAGAAAGAGTTGACACCCTGATTCACCCCTCCCCTCTCAGGGTGTCCCAGGGTCCTTCAAGTGGTATCAGAGGGTAAAGGTTGCTGGTGTTGAATCTTTCCTTTGTCATCATAGAGAATACAGTCAATGTCAGGGGAGTCCCTCTCTTCGATTGAAGTAATTTTTAGATCTAGAAGAACAGAATGAGATCTCATCTAAGATCCCTTGGAATGGAAGTTCTATTTTCCAGTGTGCAAGGTATTAATGTTTCTGATCCTATATGGCTGGATATGACTGATACAGATAGAAAAATTCTTGATACAGATGCAAAATCACAGAATGCTCTCACCACAACACTTTATGATCAGATTTATCTAAAAGTGATGAGTTGAACCTCAGAAAAGTCCATGTGGGATAAACTTGAAAATATTTATGAAGGAGATAGAAAAGTGAAGGAGACGAAACTTCAATTGCTACACAATAGGTTCGATGATCTTAAGATGCATCCTGATTAGAATGCAGACTCCTTCTTCAATCGAATTACTAAAGTGGTTGGAGCAATTCGGGGCCTAGGAGAAGAAATCAGAGAGATTGACATTGTGAAGAAAATACTGAGAATACTACCACCTCCGTATAATGAAATGGTGTCAGCCCTTGAGGAAAGAGATATTTCCAAATCTAGAAAGAAAGTACTAAAGAAGAGTTTTGTCTGTGAAGAAAAAGAAGATGATAATGAATTTTGTGATGAAGAAGAACCATAATTTAAAACTGGGAAACATGTTTCCATGATGGCCACTATTGAAAATTCAGAAAATACTGGTGGATAAAATCAGTTAAAAACTAGTGTTGATCCCGAGTTGCAACTTAAGGATGCTGTTATCAAGCTTAAGATTAAATATAAGAGTTTCAATAAGTGGAAATCAATGGTAGAAGAATCAACTGAATTTTTTGATCAAAGTGAAGCTGAAATTGAATGAATGGAATAAATTGTGAAAGTACTATCCAAAATTCTTGAAAGAAATGATGATGTAGTGGATTTGAAGATGAGAATTGAAGAGAAGGAAAAGGTCATCAATGAACTCACCTCCAGACTAGAAGAAAAATCCAAGACTGTTGAGGGTCTTGAGGAGGAAGTCGTTACTCTTAGGTGTAAACTTGAGACTGAATCAATTTCAATAGAATAAAGGAAGAAAATACTGTTTGGAATATTCTTAGATGCAGAATTAATGGAAAGAGCCAAGAGTGGTTCAGATGGGGTAGGAGAAATATTGAGTGTTCAAAGACCTGCTTTCATGGGAAACAGTGGAATTGTCTATGAAGTTGAGACATCAACTGGTGGAATTAAATAGAGCCAAAAGAAAGACAAGATGAAAGTTGGACATGTTGAAACATTTCCTGAAGAACTGAAAAAGAAACCCTCATTCCAAACTAAAAGGAAAACTGAAAATTATCCTCAAACATTCAGAAATAACAAGCAGTCCAACTATTATCCCAAGGAAGAAAGTATGAGGAGAAACTCAAGTGAGAATACATTTCATCTCATGAAGTTTCAATTCTGTGGCTATCTAGGCCATACTATGTCATATTGCGATGAGGCAAGGAGCTATCTGAATAGGGAAGATCTGGGACATCAATAAAGGAGAATGACTTCATATCCTCCATCTTATCGAAGAAAAAGTTTCTATGGATACTATTTTCATTGCTCTAACTTTGGCCATAAGGCTGTTAATTGAAGGCAGAGAAGGGACATGGACACCTCATACCAGAATTCAAGATAAGTCAAATCTCGTCGATAAGATAGTGTTGCTCTTTCAAACAGGTTTTCTCCTCTCAAATAAGACTTCAACTATGAAGAACCAATGTACACAGATGAGATAATTGAAAGCCCATCAGTGCTATATACTCATTCTAATGTCTCATGGATCGAATAGAAGAAAATTAAGAAATCCAACCTTGTAGAGGTGGCCCTCAAAGCTACAAAAATCAACAATACTTGGATTCTGGATAGTGGTTGTTCATCCCATATGAAAGGTAATTCTAGACTGTTAATAGATATTAAAAGTAAGGTTGATGGAACGGTTCTATTTGGTAATGATGGAGCTTGAAAAATCAAAGGGAGTGGATGTACAGAATTAGCTAATGGAGAGCTAATGAATACTGAAGTCCTTTACATAGATGGACTACGTCATAATATACTCATCGTGAGTCAACTCAGTGACTCATGACTTATTGTTACCATTAATAAAAAAGGCTGCACCATCAAGGGAAAGACAGGAAATTCACTTATGAAAGGATGCAGAAAAGAAGGAAACATGTATCTGGTCGATAGTAAAGAAAATGTTTTCTACATGACTGTTGATGAAGAAAACAATTTGTGGAATAGGAGACTGGGTCACATCAATCAACAATACATGGAGAAAATATGAAAATTAATGATTGTCATGGACATTCCAAACCTGAAGCATGATCCTGAAAAATCTTGTGATGCTTGCATTTGTGGAAAGTTGGTATGCAGTTCATATCGGCCAAAGAAGAAAAGTGCATCTCATCTTATCGATCTAATTCATACAGATGTATGCGGGCTGATAAATGTTGTTGGAACTCATGGATAAAGGTACTTTTTTCTTTTCGTTGATGATTACAGTAGAATGGCATGTTTTATGGTCATTCACAGGAAACAACAAGTTCTTGACTGCATGAAAACATATCGGTGAATCGCCGAGAATGATACTAGACGAAAAATCAAAGTTTTGCGATCTGATAATGGAGGGGAATACACGTCCATTGAGTTTGAGAATTACCTAGAAAAGCATGGAATACAAAATGAGGTAGCTGTTGTGAGAACTCCACAACAAAATGGGGTTGTTGAGAACCGGAATCAACATGTCAACAACATGGCCAAAACTATGCTGATTGGGAGTGGTATCTCTCTCCATTACTGGAAGGAATCTGTTAAAGCTAATGTGCACATTCAGAATCGAATAGGGCTTTATTTGGTAGAAACAAAGAAACCATATGAATTGTGTCATGGAAGGAAGCCTTCGTTGAAATAATTTTGTGTTTTCGGAAGTAAATGTTTCATTCGGAATAAAGAAGGAAATCAAGGGAAGTTTGGTGACAATGCTGATGAATGAAGTTTTCTTGGGTATCCAAGGAACAATAAAGCCTACAAGTGTTTCAGAAAGCAATTGGGAAGGATTGTAGTAAGCAGTGATGTTATGATAATTGAAGAGAAACCCACAAATGCTTCAAGGACATCATATTCTGATGTGATCGAAAGTGAGGAAGAGTGAACATGGAGAAAATAAAAATACATAAATAGAGGAATTTGTATAAAACACTCAGCAATCACATCATGAAGTTGACTCAGAAGAAGAATATGAAGAAGAAACTGTGGCTGGAATGAATTCAACTAAACCGCACAGGGGAAATCATAGAGCTGAGATTGATCCATCCAACATAATTGGGGACAAGAGTGCACCCACAGAAACAAGGAGGATGAGGAATAACACGAAATGTGCATTTCTGTTAGTTGTGGAGCCATCCTCATTCAAAGAAGCTTCAAAGGATGAATCTTGGGTGATGGCCATGAATGTAGAGCTAGATCAGATTGACAAGAATCATACATGGGATATTGTCCAGAGACCCAAAGGTCACAATGCGATTGGTACAAAATGGATCTTCAAGAACAAGTTTGATGAGCATGTAAGTGTTATCAGAAACAAGTATCGACTGGTATGTAAGGGGTATTCCTAGATTGAAGGTGTTGATGTTGAAGAAACCTTTGCTCCAGTGGCTATACTGGAGTCAATCAGACTTTTCCTTTCCATGGCACTCCAAAGAGGATATAAAGTATATCAAATGGATGTCAAGACAACATTCTTGAATGTTTTACTCGAATAAGAAGTCTACATTGAACAACCAGGGGGTTTTGTTCTTGGTACAGATGAGGTAAATTTCTACAAACTGAAGAAAGCCCTAAATGGTTTGAAGCAGTCACCACGAGCATGGTATTCCCACCTAGACTCATATCTCAAGAAGCTGGAGTTCAAAATAGGAGGAGTGGATCACAATCTATATGTGAAGAATTCTCCAAAAGATAAATTCATGGTTCTTGTCTACGTTGATGATATCATATTTGGTGGTAGCAGGCAGAAATCAGTGGATGAAATTTCCAATCATATGAAATCATAATTTTAAATGTATATGATTGGGGAGCTCACATATTTCATGGGGCTACAGGTGATTCAGAAGAAAGATTACACTTTCATTTCTCAGGAAAAGTATGCAAGAGATCTATTGAGGAAGTTCAATATGCAAGACTCCAAACCAATGTCAACTCCGATTGCAGTTGGAACTAAACTTGGAAAGCACGAGGATGGGGCCTCTGTTGATCCCACCATGTACAGGAGGGTCATTGGGAGCCTACTTTACCTGACAGCGACATGGACAGATATTTTCTTTGCCACATGTCTTGCGGCCCGCTTTCAGAGTAATCCAAAGGAGGAACATATAGCGGTAGTAAAAAAAATACTGTGGTACATTCAAAGTACACATAACTTTGGGTTATATATTTCTGCAGGTGGGGACAGTGAATTATCAGCATTTTCGGATGTGGACTGGGCTGGTGATGTAGTAGATAGAATGTCCACTAGTGGTAGATCCTTCTATATTGGTCAGAAATGTGTTGCCTGGTTGAGCAAGAAACAAGAAAGAACATCTCTTAGTACTGCTGAAGCTGAGTATATTTCCTCCACAAAGGCATGCACTCAACTTCTATAGATGAAGAAACAACTAATAGATATTGGTGATGAGGTGAATCAACCAATGGTAATTTAATGTGATAACAAGAGTGCAATTGATCTCAAAAAATCATGTTCAACATTCTTGTACAAAACATATTGAAATCAGGTATCACTTTATCAAAGAAAAATTTGAGCAAGGGTTGATTAGAATGGATCATGTGGGAACTGATGAACAAGTGGCTGATATCCTGACTAAGACATTGTCAACGACTGTGTTTTAGAAGCATCAGTTTAACCTTGGTGTTCAGCCACCTCCCAGTGCGTAAGGATGTTACACAATACCCCTCACCCCGATTATGATAACTGTTTTTATCTGGTTATGGATGTGATGTAGGTTTTTGGGAGAGATACTATCCTGGGGAAGTATGGTTTGATCTGAACATTGAACAAATTACCGGCCTTTGGGTTTATTGTCAATGGGGGAGAAAGGAATAAATCCAGGCATGTTCAGGCATGTAATGCATCTGTGACACAATGCATCGGTCATGTAATTCTTCTTGGGAATAATTGAGAATTCCAAAACACTAAAACCCAATTCATGCTTCTTCTCTTGTTTTTTACACCAATCATTGCTCAGGTAGACTTAGAGTATTGGCTGAGTTGATTATTTCATTTTTTAGTTTACATATGGATGGGGATCTCTTGAATATATTTTCTTATTGCCAACAAACCCAAAGGTGGAGATTGTTGGAACCATGGTCATCTATGCATGAATTGGAATATGGTTTGTTTTTGTTGTCAATCCTCAGTGGAAGTTCAAAATGTGTACCAGCAAAGCGCTCATACAGGTCAAGCAGATTACAGTATGGAAGGTAGCACCATTTTTCAGTGCTTGCCAATTTTTTGGGCCTGAAAATCGACAAATGGAGAAAAGTGTTTTTGGAAAAGAGACTTGAGCGTCGTGTACTTGAAATAGAGATAAATTGCGCGCCTAGTGTTTTTCAAGATCAGAACATGAAAAAATAGCAAAGGGATAAGGGTCGCGCAAGTATTGGTATGGTCGCACAAGTGAACTGCGTGCCAAGAAGGGACTTGCATGCCGGTGCTTAGGAGGTTTGGAAACTTGCGCGCCTGTTGTTCTTCATGATCAGAACTTCAAAATATGGCAAATTAAAGAAGGTCGCATAGGTATTGGTTGGGTCACGCAAGTGAGTTGCGCAACAGAGGCTAGGGTGGTTGGAGCTGCGTGCCGGAACTTCCGCGTCGTGAGGACACTTGCGTGCCCTCACGCAGGGGGTCCAGTTTTCCTATAAATAGGGAACAACCCCTCTTCATTTGTAACGAAGTTCAAGACTTAGAGATTTTTCGAGCTCCCGTCACGCAAGTAGTTGAGTCACGCAAGTGGTAGTTGGGCTGCGCAAGTAGAGGTTGCACGCCCGTTGTCGGCTGCGCGCCCAAGGCAGTTTGGGTGAGAACGGATTTGAGTTGTGTAGGTTTGAAGTTGAAGTAGGAATTTTCATGCGGGTGGTTGTTTGATACCTGCGTGGTAGTTTGAAATTGTGCACTGCAGTTGTACCGCGCAGGAGACCTGCGCACCAGGTAGTAAAGTAGCGCGCCATTGTTTTTAAGCTACGTGAATGTTGGGAGATTGCCCGGTACCCTTGAAGGGAAGTGAGATTAGACTACAGGAAATAGTTGAACTTCAACAAAGCATCTACACGCAACAGAGGATGTATTATTTAGAGATGATGAAGAGACCTTCATGTCTATAAACTGAGTGTGACTTCACCAAGGGAAGTGAGCTAGGGGGAGTCAACGGGAGTGACCTGAGGGAAGTAGTGATCTATCCCTAAATCGTTGTAAAGTCAGTGAGCATGGGACTGAGTGACTATGCCCAAACCTTTGTAATCCGCAACTAGTGAAGTTTAGTGGAATTTGGTCCGACCGAAAACCTGTCGGCGTATGCTTCTTAGACGTAGCCCTTAGTGGTGAACCAAGTAAAAAGTGTTGTGTTGTCTCTCGGAATGTGAATGTTTCCCTTCTGTTCATATCCATCATACAGGTTTAACAAGTTCCTACCAACGTGGGAACAAGATCCAACACATTAAAAGATACAGTTGACACCCTGATTCACCCCTCCCCTCTCAGGGTGTCCCGGGGTCCTTCACATTCCCCCAAGACTAATCCATATGACCTTAAACTATGCTGGTTGGTCCTACCATAAGACCCTAAACTATGATGATGTCGTCTCGGCCGCACGATGGAAAATGACACTACATTGTGATGACTTCTCCATAGAGGACATCACGTTGGGTATCAGTCATTTACCATTCCATTTATCAATGCCCATATACCACTTGATTTTTATGGTGATGCCAGGAATTTCTACCCTAGGCCGGTCACTCCACAAAAGAAAAACCATTCACCATAAGGAAAAACAAGATACATCAAATGCCGCTTCTTTTGGTGTGAGGGATAGGCCCGCACACCAATTTCATCCTTTTCACAGGTGCCATACCATGCCCTGACACCCTCCAATAACTATGTATGGATTGATTATCATTCTCATGAGATACGTAGAAGTGCCCATGCACTTCCCCATGGGCCCAGCCTAACATTCATGTTTGTTCCCTTTACCGGAACACTTCTCTAGGGAACACATGGTAAGTATGGCTTATGTCCTCCTTCACATTGGGTTTCTTAACCACCATATCGTGTGTCTCCTTCTCTCCTTACCCATCCTTGGTTAGAGTTCTAATACCTTAAACTGAGATTCTTTCTAGAACTATGTGTGTCTTGATTCCCATCCTTACAGGATACATAGGAACTCCAGGACATTTCATCTCGGGTCCAGCCCCAGGAATCACAAGTTTATCCCCCCTCACTGTTGGCCCTTTGGCCTGACTTCTTGGGGAGTTTTGTAACTGCAACAATTACCCCGAATAAGTTCAGGATGCCCCATAATGACGTTGGGAAGCAAAAGTTCCCTCATCAGAGAGGTCTTGTGTAAAAGTATGGATGATCCATGACCATATTAATATGTCCACCTAATGTGCATCCACCGTGGTGGATTAATCTTGGGAGTTTTGGATTCCATGCGAATAAACCATCACTTTTATTTTGACGCTTTTCTTGCCCCTTTATTTGGATCATCATCCTCTTTCATGTATGATGGGACCCCTTAACAGTATGGATGCTTGACCTATGGTCTGCTTTCTGTCTTGGGCCAACGTTTCAGAAGACTGGTCATGTTTGGAGGGACCCTCTAACAGTATGGATGCTTGACCTATGGTCCGCCTAATGTCCTGGGCCAATGTTTCAGAAGACTGATCGATGATATTTGAGTTATGCCTCGTGTTGTGAACATAGTCAGCGATCAACCCCCAATTGTTGTCCTCATTTCAGGATAATACGATATGGATGCTACGTTTCCGCCATGGTCAACAGCTATCCTTCATCGTCACACCCCTCCTATAGTGTTCCGAATTTGGTTAACGTGATTCACATTTTTCATTTCCCTATGTTCGGACTTATTCCAATGCCCCAGGAATTGCCCTGAACGTGCTCTAGAGCACGTTGAGAAGGTGATACATTGATTGTTCTGAGGTCCTCTTCCTTTTGTTGGGCCTCCCTCATCTCCTTGGGAACCCGGGTTTGAATTTCGAATACCCGAAGCCTGGTTGATGCTCCCAAAATCTAATGAAGTGATTGTACGAGCCTAATTTTTTTCTCACGGCCCACGTGATCTTAGGGGTGGATTGATATTTATTTCAGGATTATGGTTGAGAATGATAAACCAAAGGGACAAGTATGTGAAGAAAGAGGGCATGTAAAATTTTTTATACATACAGTTCAGAAGTACAGAAAGCAGTAAGGTGGGACTAGTGTATGGGTGTGGCTAAAACAGGGCCCCTAAGGGTCGGCTTCCTGGATTGACCTCTCCAACACTGCCACCTTTTGGCTGGTGGCCTCTAGAACTGCCTCTCGTCCCATAAAGAATCTTTCTTTATCTGCAGCTATGAAGTACAGTTCGTTGGCCCTGGCATGTGCCTGCGCTTGTTCAACTTGGAGATCGGTCACCTGAAAACTCGCTTCTATGAGTTGATCTTGAGCATCTGCCAGCTGGGCCCTCAACTACTCCACATGCTCAGAGCAGGTTGCAATGAACAACTCCTACTCCTTCGCCTATTCCTCGAGTCTTCGGACCTCTTTCTCTGCCCTAAAAAATGCTTGGGTACTCCTCGAGTCCTCATGGTAGCGAATGAAGTCGGTGCGCTGGCTTCTCTCCCACATTCTCCCAACCATGTAATCATGGACTGTCAGATGAAGACGTTGAGCATATGACCCTCTGGCACACAGGAAGCGCAGCCAGGTGTAGAGTGACCCCATCTTCTTCAGGCATTCTGCTTGGGGCAGATTGAGGAAACGTCAGATTCACTTCCATCCTTTACGTCGCGTTATCCGACTCTCCTCAGCCGCTTTCAAATCTGAATTGTCAAATTCTTTTGGATCATTAGGCCGGTAGATAGGGAAGACAACCAATAGGGTAGTAGCAGGGTCTTTCTCAGAGATTCCTCCTAGGGGAATAGGTTCCTCAGTATCTGGGTGACCTTCCTCTCTCCCCTCGGTTCCGATGGAACCAATATCAACTTCTGGCCCTGGCCCGACAGCCGTACCACCTATGTCTGCCTCTCCCTACTCACCAATTGTCGGAGCAAACTCGGTTTGGGAGGCATGTCCTGGATGGGGCGGCACGTTTTCTATCGACATGCTAACAGATGGCCTGGGCTCATTAGCCCGATGGGCCTCCAGCGCCGTGATCACTGTACAAACAAGGAGCACCCTAATCAGTTGAGTACTTCGACAGTGAGTACCATTTTTGGAGAAAGGAACTTACAGGAACCCAAGGCATCAACCTCTATTGCTTTGGCCTCTACAGGATCTGTCATGGCAGGGGATCCCTCAAAACTTATTAGCTCAATAACGAGCATCAGTACCCTGCCTTTCCCTATTTACGCTTCCTCCCCTCCTTCAGCCAGAGAAGCTTGGTTAGTGCTGATATGCTTCTGCGCAAGAGAGAAAAGTGGATTAAGGGATTGCAAAGGAAAAAGAAAATAGGATAATATAAGGGACAGAGTCTACCTGGATCAGTTCGGTCACATCCATGTCGGAGATGACGATCTCGCTGCATTCTAGAAGACTCCCTTGGTGGGAATCCCCTTACGACCATTCACCTTTGGTCTCCCCTTATCCCTCTGCTTCTCCATCTCCTTCACCTCCCCCTTCTCCTTCATCCCACTATCCTATTGTGTCGCCCTCCGATTCATCGTCATCATCTTCCCCCGGCAGCATCCTCTCCGGATCATGCTCCTGGCCGAGCATCACCTTTACCAAGAGAGGTTACTCCACACGTCGACCTCGTTGGCATGCGTATGTGTCCATGGACGTCAGGTATGCATGCTTCCGGTAGAATTACACTCTATTAATGAGCCGGACAAGCTCGAATTTTGGAAGCCGGATCCCGTCTCACACTATCTTCTTCTAGAAGGATTCATTACTCATTTACTACTGCAAGGTTATCCAAGCCGACCATAGTGCAGTGAAGATGACATCCTAGGAAGGTTGAAGCAAGAATATTATTTTCTTCCCAGGAAGTTCCCTGGCCACCCCGTGGGGCCCTCCTTCTCCAGGAAATGAGGGTGCAACAGTGCCATGCAACGTCCCCGTCGCAGAGGTCCCGGCCTTTCCAGGCCCAGCTACCTGAGGGGCTTGTGGTTCTCCTCCTCTAGAAGCACCCTTCCTGCTCCCTCACCACTGAGGTTCCGCACTGACAACCTTGAGCTTCCGGACTCGCTTCCACAAAAGCCCTTCAGGGTAAGCTATGGTCCAGTGTTCGACATACTCAGTCGAGAGTCCCACGTCGACTCCAGTGGGAGGAATGGTGATGATGTTACCAGAGCTGTAGGTTTTGAACATCATCCACAGCTGACGAATAACACATGGATGCCTCTCCTCTCGGACATCTATGTATACCCTCTTCATCATTCGCTGGAGGCATCTAAACTGCCTAGCGAACCGGGATGGCACATAATGCTTGCAGAAAATCTTCCCATCAATCCGGGCCCTGAGTACCCCTCCTCTAATGCTTTGAAAGTATTCCTTCTACTCCAACAATCCTTGACCATCGTCTACCAACTGACCATTTGGTGTAGGGAATGGACTGAAGGAGAGGTTGGCGTGGTTACCAATCTTGATCTGTACCCCCTCCTCATTGAGCGTCATTGGCATGACCCCGTAAATATTCAGCAGAGAGAGTCGCAGGCCGTTTCCCGGGAGACGAATGGAATTTGGGAAGGTGTATCCACCATAGTGAGCTGTAAACTAGCCATGGAAGATTTGGAAGGGGCGACATACTCTCCAAGGAAATCCCCCTCTCGAGATGCACCCTAAGATGATGTATAGCCGAGACAGCACGAGGCCCCCAGGTTGAACCTCTTGGTGTCAGCCATGATGTCTGCCATCACCAGAGTCACTAGGTCGATGCCCATCCTTACGTCCAGTACCAGCAAGATCCACCCTCTCAAGAATGTGGATTGGAATCTGGCGTACCGGACATTCAGGTCCTGTGCTTCATTAATGCTGTAGCCCCATGATTGGTATTGCCCCACCTCCAGGATCCTCCAGTAGGATCTGCTCTTGCTCCTCTGAACCGCGTTTGGGCATTGCTTTCCCAACCCTGGAATCTTGACTTCCTGGTCCATCTCCAAGAATAGGCTAAACCAGTCCTTGTAGGCGATGTCCTTCAGGAATTCCTTGACCTTCATCCTCTCCTTTTCCAACTCCAGCAGGTGACACGTCAGTATGGGGGTTCAAGACATGTCACCCTAGATAGTCATCAGAGGGAGGAACTCATCGTATTGATGGCCCTCCAAAGGGATGCTTCTGAAGCAGTGGATGTCCCAGAGACTGATGTCGACTTCCCCATGGTGAAGTTGATTGTGTTTGTGTTAGGGGACCACCGTGTGAACAACTCCAGTTTATGCTTAGGCTGTCGGTAGAAGTGGAACTACAATGTCCACACTACCTCTAATAGACCGATGTGCCACAGCTCGGCCCCAAATTGGTCTCATGTGTGGAGAACCCAGTCCGCCCAAGTCCACTCACTGGTGAAGTTGCCTCCAGACCGCAGATCCCAGTCCTGCAGCCAGCCTTTGGTCTCGTCGGTGATGCTCTAATGGAAAGTGCTCGTGTAGAGGGTTGGTGAGTTCTCTGCTACAGGATCACCCCAAAAAATGGTCCTGGTCCTGGGATTCAGGACATATACATCCATGTGTCTGGTTTCTCTGGAAGGACGACTATTTTTGGTGATGTTGTATCAAGGAAGGTCGTCCTCACGGGTCACCCATGATTGCGGGGTATCAACCTCGAAGCCCGGCAGGTGGACCTCCTCTAGAATTCCGAAGACCCACAATGGCAGATTTTCAGATAAGACATACTCTTTCTGGGAAGGAGTTAACATATTGAAGAGGGTGTTGTTATTGGAGAGCACCCTCTTTGTGCCGTAAACCTCCGGGTTCGCATCCATATCAGCTCTGCTCGCAGCAGCCTCCCCCTCATCAACTTAGTTTGGAGCCATCTTTTTTCAACTAAGTGTTTGTAAGTACTGCGTGAAATCTTGATGGTTATCTCCGAATATGGGAGCAGGGTGCATAAAATCAGCGGTTTTCTAGAAATCTCAGAGTGTGGCACGGACAATCCTGGGTTTACGCATAACAGACCACTAAATCTCGGCGGTATTACGCACAACCAAATGGTTTTCATGCAATAACGGAAGCAATTTCGAGCATGAGAGCTCTAATATTATCGCACGAGAAGTGCCAAACAGAGGATGGTACCCGCGGTGGATTTTATCGGCTAAGTCGGGGTTCTTGCACCAGCGCGAAAAGAGTGTTTCTCGCCTAACTGGGTTTGTTTTTTCCCGTCGCTTGAGTTTTTACACGCCAGCGGCCCACGGGCCCTTCATTTCAGTGTTTCCCTCAGAATCAGATCATTGCGACCCCTCGCCGATCCAATTCTGAGGGGGGCATTAGTAGATGCCAAAAATTGTGTAATCATTGGAGAATGTCCCGAAACGAAAAAGAAAAGTTATATTCAGACCCGGAGGCCCGGTCCGGAGGACCCAGAAGTGTTGTACGAAAAAAGGATGAAGTGCAAAAAAAAATAAGTCATGCACGGAAGGTACCGGGATTCGCCAAAGGTCCCGGTGCCGGCGTGAAATAATTTCACGCCCGCGCCCCGTGAGGTTGATATTTCGCATCACCGCCTCCATCGAACAAATATTTCATGCAACCCTAAATTTCTCGCCTCCAGATGCCTATAAATAGAAGGTGACCCCCTTCTGTTTCAGGGCTGAAAAATCCGAACCGCCTCTCGTGCGCATAATCGGCATTCCGCACGCGCGCAATATGGCCTTCAGGCATGGTTCTTTTTCATGCCAAGTCGCCCTGGGGTCCGCCTTTGTGTGAGATCCCCCTGGCTTAGACTAAACTCCCGCCCTCTCGGGGTCTGTCCCCCTGTGCGCAATTCATTCCATTGTGCGTAGGCCAGTCATTTGCGTGCAATCACTGCATTTGTGTGCCCCCTGCTCTTACATGCAGCCGTAGGCGCCTGCGCGTAATTCTTCCCCTTCCGCGCAATCCCTTCTCGTCGCACACAAAGCCTCCGCACCCCTATTTTGCACAAGCAACACTGATTTTGTGCCAACCCGGTGCTTTTCGTGCCAAGATCCCTTCATTTCACGCATCCCCAAGGGCTTTAGGCAATCCTTCGGCGCCCTTCACCTCGGTTCTCCCCGGTCACCCCTTGTGCGCGAGTACCTGATGCCCTCCTTCCGGGTTCCATTTGCATGTGTCTTGTGCACCCCGAGCATTCGTATCATACATGGTTTTCCCATATGGCCTTCTCAGCTCGTACAAAGTAACTTCATGGTCCCTTGGACAATTCTTTCCGTTGCATTGTTGTGCCTCATGCTACTTCTCATAGGCATGCTAACGGATATTACTTCTTCGTATAGCCGCACAAATGTAGACCCCTCAATGGTACGCCCCGCAACACCCCCTCAGTACGGCCTTGCTGATGACTTCCATTCCACAAGGGGAAAAGGGAACTGGTTATGTAAGTCCTAGTGGTGCGGATCCAACCCACCTCGTCCGAGCTGCAGGACGTTAAACTACCAAGCACCTCGTCCTCAACACGTGACGTTAAACTGTGACCTGGCCTCGTGCCTCGCACGCAGGTTCCCCCCGCCTCGGACATTCTCTACGCCCACTCATATCCACGGGGATGGTGGGGTCATCCCTCACCGGGGGTGATTTATTGGAGTGGCGTTTCTCTGTGGGGAAGGGCATCCACCGTGGTGTAATCCCCTAGCCTTCCTTGAAGGAGGTATCACCCATCTCCTCCTCACTTCCTCGGTGCCAGATCCAGTGGAGGGCATGATAGGGAATGTGACTCCTCTTCTCTTCTCGGGTGCCAAATCCCTCTCTCGATGCACTTTTCAACCCTCGGTCCTCCATCCTGAAGTAAGTCTTAGTACTATGGGACGCTCAACGCGAAACCCCCTCTTCGCTCCCCATGGATGCACCCTTCACAACGTGATCAGCAGGTCCCTACAACCTATTGTTTCTCACAGTAGGCATGACTCCCGTGAGCTTAGAGTGAGCACCGACCATGAAACACCATGGGCCGCCTCACATCGTAAGCCCCAAAAGTCCCCGTCCAACATGACGTTAAACTGTATACCTGAACTACGGGGACTTTGATCCATGCTAAGGCATGGTACATAGGAAGCCTCCATGAGGTTCAAGACCCACCACCATGGGCCATCTCAGAGCGTAAGCCCCATCCAACCCAAACTATGGGGACGTTGATTTGTGCTAAGGCATGGTACGTAGGAAGCCTCCACGAGGTTCAAGCCCCACCACCATGGTCCATCTCAGAGTGTAAGCCCCATCCATCCTAAACTACGTGGACTTTGATCCGTGCTAAGGCATGGTACGTAGGAATCCCCCAAGAGGTTCAAGCCCAACCACCATGGGTCATCTCAGAGTGTAATCCCCATCCATCCTGAACTACAAGGACTTTGATTCGTGCTAAGGCATGGTACGTTGGAAGCCTCCATGAGGTTCAAGCCCCACCACCATGGGCCATCTCAGAGCGTAATCCCCATCCATCCCAAACTACGGGGACTTTGATCTGTGTTAAGGCATGGTACGTAGGAAGCCTCCACAAGGTTCAAGTACCACCACCATTGGTTGTCTCAGAGTGTAATCCCCATCCATCCCGAACTACAAGTACTTTTATCCATGCTAAGGCATGGTACGTAGGAAGCCTCCATGAGGTTCAAGCCTGACAAACCATCGGACCCAACAGTCTCCGTGACGGTGTGCCAAGCCCCCCCCCCATTTACACATTGGGCCGCCTCAGTGTGTATGCCCCAATCCATCTGGACCCCAGGTCCCCATTCACGTCGGTTCGCTGCCACCATGGGCCGCCTCAGGGTGTAGGTCCCGTTCTCGTCCTGCATGACGTTAAACTGTGTCGGCCACCTGAACTGCAAAGACTTTGATTCCTTGCCATGGGGATACGTAGGAAGTCTATTCAAGACCCAAGCCCAAAGCCATCATTCATCCTTATTCTTACCTGGGCCGACACATCCTGATGGGATCATGCCACTTCATTCCCCTCCACAGCATTCGGGAAGCCGCCCACGTGCTAGCCCCAACATCGTTGTTCCCTCCAGGGGTTCTTCAATCTGATCCACTCTAGCTAGTCTTCTGATCAGTCTGATCCGTCTCCACTGAACGTTAAACTTGCAGAATACCCTATGTTAAACATGGGAAGATGAGGAAAACCTCAGATACATGCCTATGGTATAAAATTTCCCACATTCGATGTGGGATACCTCGGGCTTCCACCCCCTCGAGAAGCCCTATCATAAGGGACAAAAGACAGAAATGCCAATTCCCCAGCGTCAAGACATGCCAGTGATGCCCCAACGTGACTACTATCCTAACTGATGGTTGGTTCCCTAACTGGACCCCATGGAATGTCCTGACAAAAGTAGTGTAATTAACCGGCGTCCATGAAGATATGGCACCGGGAACGAGATTCATGAACAAAGACGTAATCTATGAGGGAGACCCGGACCAGGTGATGAGCTATGAGGAGGAATCCATGGAAGGAAGAACCGACATCTCATCATCCCATTTTGATCAAGGAGAAGATGTCCGTGAATAAGGAGTGGATGCCGCTCGCCTTTGGAAAGTGGGAATGTGGGGTGACAGCAGTGCATCCTCTGCGTGATGGATGCACGCGCCCTGGAAAAAGCCTCAGAAACAATGTCTTTAGAAACATGGATACATAATCAACAGGTATATAATAGATTAACAATATCTCCCCTTGATTCCATTACAATTATCTCCCTTCTTAGACATATCATGCTTAAAAACATTCTTCATACAATGAGGAAAATGAAACATAATAAAGGCTGACCTCAAATTATCAATAAGGGTAAATAATGGATATATAAATAATTATTTAAGAATAATATCATCATAAGTGTATGAGAACATGAGTATAGTTTTTAAATTCATAGCCAACAATTCATATACTATAATAATGTGTTATGAAATAAATTATGAATATTTTTAATACATGAATCATAATAAAATCAATGAACATAAACCATGAGATAATAACATTAGAAAAACATCATTTCAAAAAAGGGTGGCATAAAGTGTGGAATAATAATAATTATATAAATTTTATTTCAAGGGTGCCCACTAATAAATTCATCAATTTCTAGGCTTTGTCTAACCACCCATGTACCTATTTGGGATTGGGATAACCACCTATGTACCCTTTTTTGGGATTGGGATAATCTCACATTTAGACTTCGAGCTCATAGAAAATTAAACATTTTCCAATTCATTAGAGGGATATAACTTACCCAAACAATACATAATCATAATACATTCATATGTATGGAACAAGATCATGAAAATGTTTATCAATTCATCATAATATTACCCATTGAAAATAAAATGGGTTTCATCAAGATTTCATAATTATTATTTATAATATTCTAGAGAAGTAATAAGGAATAAATCATAGAATAATATCACTAGTGAAATATATTTAATATCAATGGATGTTATCATAGATGAAAAATTTCTTTAAAAGATCCCTAAAATATTTCATGAGGAGAATACCCTTTTTATTTTGATGTCACTTATTTGAAATCAAAAAAAATAAAAAAATATTAATGAAAAACTTTTCATTGAAAATAACCATAGAAACAAGAAATATAAGCTTCAAATAAAGAGTTTTAATGACTGGGGGAAACCCCATTCATCTAATATATGTTAAAATAGTGACTTCATTAACACATTAGGTAAAAATTACATCGTTTGGAAAATGATAAGAAGATTACATTTAAACCATTTTATATACAGTCAAACATGTGAAAAAAATATCTAATAAATAATTTATTAATATTAAAAACATTAAAGAAATATTTGGATATAAAATATGTTCATGGATGAAAATTATTTTCATCTTAATAAAAAACAATGTCAGTTTTATTTAAAAACAAATTTTCAATCTATTAAATACTTAAATAGGGGAAAATGAAACAAAATAATATAGTATGTATATAAGTAAAAATAGGATAATAAAATTATTTATATTTGTGTGAGATATATCATATAATATCATCATTGTATGTTTATTCATAAACTATCCTATAAAAATTACTTGGTAACATAAAACCCTTACCTCAAGTCTGACTTTCATTTTAAGAGCTATAACCTCATGAAAAATATATTAAAATTTATTATAATTATATATCATAAAAATATTTTTACTTATAATATAATATATTATCCCATTATTAGATTTTAAATTTTTTATTAATAATTTTTTATTAAAATCATCGTTTTCGGGTGTCATTTGTTTGCTTTTCTGGAATGTTTTCATTTAAATGTTCGGATCCTTAAACAATGATCATGGTTCCATAATATATGTAATTTTATTCTTGATATAGGTATAATATATATTAATAATATTAATTTTTATAATAGTTCCAAAATTTATGATATATAAAAAAATTACAGCCTTCATGGAGACGGTAGTCAGTATGTACGTGGGAACGCTATTTTCATTTTCTAAAAAATAAGTATAGAAAAATAAATGATATTTTGTCATTAAAAATTTATTATTATTTCCAAAATATCCTATATATTTATAAAATATACCATTATAAACATCATTGTATGGTGGTGATGTAAAATGAATCAAAACCCCATGTGGAGGTGTTAGTCCCCATGTATATGTGAGTGATACTTTAATTTTCCATTTGATAGAAAAAAGGATGAATACAACAGTTAAATCATCATAATAATACATAATTTTATTTGATATAATATATTTATCATTTTATGATGCATATAGTAGATTTATATTAGGTTGAAGAATAAATAAAATTGAAAAATATCGGTTAAGATTAATACCTCTTCTTTGAGATACCTCTATTGGATTTCACCTTAAGCCTTGAATGGATTGTATTATAATCAAACAAAGACATATAGTACATGGGTAGGGATATTATAAAAGTATTTATCTAGGTATTTTATTATTTAATATGCACTAACATTAAAAATTGGGGTGGCGAAGAGGTTCCCTTTTATAAGTGAGGGACATGATACAAATGGAATTACTTAAAATATTTAAATATAATTTTCATCACTCTCAATAATAATACATAAAATTAGAAAATTATTATAATATGAGATATTATATGGTCTAAATATCTCTATAAAATAATAATTATCATGTTTAAGTTGAAATATAACCCTTATATCATAGACTAATCCTCGATAAATCTGTTTTAACCTTAAATGTTGTAACCGATTTTTATTGTTTTTATTATTCATTTTGACCAAAAAAGAAATATAAATCATTAAAAATATACATTATGATTAAAAATATGTAATTTTTTTATTAAATTAAAAATATATAAATTTTGGAAATTAATTTTAAAAAAGTCAGCAAAATGCAATGAAAAAATGCATTTAGAAAAATACATCTTTCATAATAAAACTGAACATTATTCATTTCATACCTAGTAAAAACTGTTAAATGAATTTCAATGTATTGTATGGAATATTTAATCCATAAATTTAATTATAAAATTTAATCAATAATAATTTATTTAATTACTTATGATAAAAAAACTTTGCGCATATAAAGACAATATTCTAATTATTAAATCCTTTTACATATAAATAATTATTTCTTTATTTATAAACATTAGATTTATAATTTATCAATTTTTATTAAATTATTAATATAAATTATAAATATATTTCATTTAAATCATTTTTAAATAGCGATCAATATAGTGGGTTTAGATACAAATACATAACATGTAGGTGAATATATTTCTTTGAAAAATATGTATTTTAATCCTTAAATTATTTCATTAAAAATTTAATCATTATTTATTATGAAAAATTTGGTACATTTAAATTTTATAAAATATTTATATACATAATTTTAGTGTTTTTAATCTCATTTAAACCCTCAAATCCAATTTTTATGTTATAATGGTACATTATATCACATATTCACTTAATTTCAGTGTTTCCTAAAAAGAAATCTATTACATACTTCATGTTTATTTCCAAATAAATACATATAAATTCATGGGGTGTTTTATAATTTAAGAATTATTTTAGTGACTAGTTTGGAATTTATATTCAATAAATAATTTATAATTCATCCAAAGGATTTTACTAAGAACATATTTAGAATAAATTCAGTATTATGAGTAAATTTGATTTTTATGAAAATGGGTTTCATTGAATTTTTCATACCTATTGTAATATATATTTCTAAAACATAAAAGGAATTGAATATTTTAATATGGTTTTCATATTTGGAATCATTATAATTAACATTAGTTTTTAATTTCCAATTTTTTTTTGGTCATAATGAATTGTTACAGGGTGAAAATATTGTTACGCTAACAATAGTTAATGGGGTTCAAAGTGGTATCAATATAATAGATTAGGCATAAAATATCAAATAACACCATCATTAATTTTATTCTTTTGTAGAACTTTTACTATATCCCCATTATCTGGGAAGATTTCTCATTTTTCAATTACTTTACCATGAGAGTGGCCTTATCGCAATTTATTGTTCTTAATAATTAAAAGTGTGTCACTCCCCTCACTTATAAAAGGTCACCCCTGGTCATCTACTCCCCACACCACATGGTCTCTTTATCTCAACCAATATCTACACATACTATCTCCCAATATTGCAATCCCTCACCTTGAGGTTTTTATCTTCCCAAATAACCCATCCCTAAAGCCTTAAGGTTCTTATTAAAGAGGAGTCCTAACAATGATTTATAGGTTCTTACTGATATTTTTCATGTTTCTTTCATCTTGAGCCTACTCCAAATGATACATATCCAACTTTAATGGACTTTTCATTATATTTTTAATCAACATAAATGGGAGTTGTTGAGACTATGATCTTTTCTTTTTAAGTTTTATTACTTAAAAAACATCCTTAGAATCCTCTTAAAGAGATACAACTCTTCTAGAAAACAATAAAATAATCAAAACCATAAGAACATGACTATTTATAAGGTTAACTACTCAATAAGAGTGGCTAGACCTTGGTATGGTTTTTATGTAATCCAAGGGTACATAAACCACTAGTAAATCACCCATTTTTTGGTTATAATAATCATGGAATATCCTTTCACATATATAGAACTATATTTAATCGACATTATATGTGCTACCTGAACAGATTAATGATATAAATGTTATTTATGAAAACTATAATAATGTTCTATAGTTGCAATCCAGTATCTTTTTTCTATGATTGTTATTCTTTCCCCATAATATATCTTCTTATATGTTCTCCTTCACTTTCTTATATATCTATGATCATGAACCCATTCTTAGAATTATATAGGAAAATGTTCGTCGTTAATTTTTTCCATCTATTGTACATAGTCTGATGACACATGATCTTGAACCATGGTTTATCTAATTACTTATGTCTAGATGATCACCTCTGCTCTAGTACCACAGTTCATCCAATTACTTTTATCGGGAAAATCACCTCTTCCTACCACCCCTCCACAACCTATTAGAAATTTTTTATCTACTGCCTCTTAAACCTATTCACCCAATCACTTATTCACAACATTTATATAATACAAAATATTGAGAATAATTATTATTGTATTAATTTTAATTATTCCAATTCAAAATGTTCATCTGATCGATTCTAAAATTCTGTATCACATTACCCAGCTACCAAAAACCATCACCCAAAAATTAACCACAACTTCAAACTTTTATATAGGAATCATTCCTATTCTAAATAAAGATGAGGCATGTAAATAAAACTCAAATATCGTTCTGAAAATATTTAGTGGTGATCTTGGAAACATATGTTCATTGACTGCATTAAATACTCTTAAAATTATGAGGTTTCTTAAATACCTAGTGTAAACATTATTGATAAAACATCCTTACGACTGAGAGAGAATCACATATCATTGCTCCATGATATTTGGGATGTTGGATGATTAGTTTATCATCATAAAAATTAATATCCTTATGATGATATTGTAAATAACTTTAATCTTTATATATGGTAAATCTCCATGTAATTCTTCCTCCTGATGAATATCTGACTGGTGTTCTTGGAAAACATCATAGGAACCTCTCAAAAGTAATTTTCTAGAAACGTCGTCCATCTGATGACTCACATCAAAATCCTTTGGAAATTTCCTTTACATAAAAATAATGTTTAGATGAAACATATATGATTAATTCTATTTGATCACATAAAATACAGTCCTTTATCTGATGACTCTAAGACTTCTTTATTTCATATCATGTACTTTGAAAAAGTCCTTCCAACAGACATCATACATAATAAAATTGTCTTTTCCTGATGATATTTCAAAAGATCCATCCAATTAAATAAATATAATGATGTTTTGTGTTCTTATCCATTTATCCTTCACACAAAATTTTATTAAAATACCATCTTACCATAGTCAAACCTGTTGAAAAATTTTAAAGGTTGTGCGGAAGTCCATTCAATGTTCTCTGATTGATGGAATTTCATGAAAACCAATGTTCCATAATTCTTTGAACATACATAGATCCGTAGAGTTTATAAACAACTAATAAATAAAACATTATTATATGGTATAAAATTATATAACATAGTCCATCATACATTATAAAAATTCATAGAAAAAATGTTTCATAACCAAAACTTTGACCGATAGTATCTATCAGGTGAACTCCTTAGATTTTCATAGCATGATCAAGGAATACCAGAATGTTCTCCCCGTTTTGAATCAAGAATGAACCTGGATGTATTTAAATAATCATGATGTTAGGAACTATATCAATAATAAAGAAACATTTTTTAAATGTCACTGAACATTTTTTTCGATACACTTGTGAGTGAATTGGATAAGCATTCAATGCTAAAACTCTGTCCAAACATATTAGGTTGGTAATGTTTATATAATAATCTTAAGCTAATGTACTCCATACAATACACTCCACCCAATAAACTTCATTTGATCCCCTTTGATAGAAATTGCATCAAATTAAAGTGATTTATATTATCCAACAAAAGAAAATACTTTGAGAAACCATTCTTACTTACAGTTTTTCTTAAAAACATCTCTAAACATCATGGTCCCAACAATCCCCCCCTTTGTATTTTTTTGTCAACCAAGAAACATACTTCCCTGGAACTTTTATACTCATGAGATTATTTAAATTTCCAATAATTCTATGTCTATTTGAGAGAACCTGATGTAGTAAATAAGGATCATTAAAAAGGTTCTATTTTTTGACGTCTGCCAAATGAACATCGGAAAATCTACAAGGGAAGAAATACCTGAATGTGCGTATTATTTTCCCCATAAATAAAAAAATTAAAAGGTTTCCAAGAAAAATGGATCTCATAACCTATAATATGAAATGTGAACAAATTTCCTTAAAAAGGATATGTGAATGTATCATGCAGAGTGCATAACTAGTTGGAAAATCACACAACTCCCTTAAAAAATCATCCATGTTCATAGAAAGGTGTCCAATACACTCACTGATGTTTTAGTGGTTTCTATATGAGCTCTTCGTAGTCATGTGATTTTTTAGTTGGAAGGAACCTGACAACCATCCGAAAATAATTATAAAATAAAGATAACATAAGAAAAAGGTGAGAGGCTCTTGTGGTTGTAAATATTCATATGAGTCACCAATGGGGTTGTTAAGACACCACAAAATCCCTCAAAACAAGTCTTTCTTAACATGAAAGAGCCTACTATAATTTCACTCTCATCATTCAAAGGGCCTCAGACATGACCTAGCGGTCATGTGCTTCCCTCAGGCTATAAATAAAAACATAAGGGTTTCCCATGTTAATTCTCACACATCACCACATGAACCATTGTTGTTCATGTGAAAATCACCAATGGGGAAAGTGATTGTCTCCGATAAAAATTGTACAAGCTCATGAGATCCATGAACCTTGTGATGTAAATAAATAAATAAATAGTGGGATATTTTTGTGAGGTGAAGATGCGCTAATGTTATGTGAATTAAGTTATACACCCAAGTAGATCAACATTAATCATGTGAGGACACCCTCAACAATGAATCTTGATCCCACAAGAGCCAATGGTATGAAAAATTGACCTCACTGATGCCAATATAAATCCACCTCTGTCTTGAAGAAGGTCATAGAAAAAACATATCAAATAATGTAAAACCCTAAAAACAGGTGTCAGGATCTCATGAAGGTCCCTAGTTCTATGGGTATACATTTTGGATGCTCCTTGTCATATCAAAAGTGTTAGGAAATAACCCTATTATTGGAAAAGTCCAATATATAGATAATTGATAGGATATTATTGGGATCGCTGAAAATAATGTGATTCACCTGGGATGACCTATGGTAGGATTTCCCAAAGCTAGTGACAACAAAACCCTCCACCTGATTGAACCTATATCTCTAAGATACATGAGGGACATGTTGTCATATAATTATTGTGGTGAGGCCAACAAATCCCTCCCCATTATAAGAAAAATGGATCATTGAATCTGCTCCCTGATTTATCCAGGCTGCCATGGCTGATCACCTATGGTGAAGATTTATCAGATCAACCAATATCATGATTGAAAATGTTTACAATTTGGTATAATGTGAGATGAATCCTAAGGGATAATAAATAATTTATAGACAATTATCATGATAACTTGAGATAAATCCAAGGACTTTTGAAATTTTAACTTAATTATGTGAATTACATCCCATAGGTCAGTTTGGTCACATGAAACCTAAAATAATATAATAGTTGAAAAACCTAAGGCACATATTCATAAAAAATAATTAAATATAAAAGTATGGGAGACTTACATGACGATGGATTCACTGACCCTCATTCACTTCACATGACTCATCCAAATCATGTGACAATACTAGGATACAATGCTCAAGTTACAAGATGTCCCCTCAAAATACCATTTGGATCATGTGGTGACCTATGGATATGTAAAGAAAGTCACATAATTACCTATAGGAATTCCATTTGATTCTGGAAAATCCCTATGATATCATTATAGAAATCTTATGATGTCCACTAGACATGTCACCTATGTTATGTGGTGACAAAAGTGTATGTTATCTAGGTCTTGAAAAGCCTTCTAGGATTTCCAACATGATATTGAGACACCCTCTAAGTGTATCATCCATTTTTCTTGATAAAACAATGTTAGGTCAACCACATCTAAAGATAACACCAATCCATGTCAATCAAATATCACGAAGACACCCGGATGTGTCAGCCATATCACACAACATCCTCCAGACATGTCAGTTGGATCATGAAACACTCTCCATGAATGTCAAACAAGATCATTCGATGACCTCAAGACATGTAATCTTGGATCAGTTGAGACCATTTATACAGGTCAACTAGATCATGTGATTATAATTGGATATGTACTCTATGAATCTAGTACATGTCCAGACATCCTCAGATGTGTCAACTATACTACCAGACATGCCATGTAGAAAACCAGTCCATGACTAGTAGACATCTCAGGACATGATAGCTTTGTCTAGTGGGCATATATAAGAAACCACAGTGTGTAATCCGTGATCAGTTGTATAATATTATATGTCTCCCAATATTATTAAAACCCCAGTGTGTAATCCCAAATCAAACCGAACTATGATAAATTTGACCCCATCCATTACCAGGATACAGAGGATGCCTTTCTAATAGCCTATGCTCAAATGGAAATTTACCTCAGCGTAAGTCATTACATTGCTCAAACACTCCATTTATCATGACCTAGTCTCTCCCATGGTATAATCATCCTTTATCTTCCAAAAGAAGATTATTAATTCAACTAATCTATGATGACTTTGATTCCTTTCATAATAAGGATATGTGGTATTCCTTCTTAAGGACTGATCTCTATAATAAACTATCAATGGGATGTCCCATCACATAATTCCCACACCCATATTTAGTGAGGTTGTTTACATTCTATACCTTGTTTCTCAAAATGATAATAAATCATATAGTCTTAGGGAGTCTCAATGATCATATCATTCACATCATAAAGCTCTACTAGATAGGGAAACCCTAGTGCATTATCCCTAATCAAACTGAATATGAGGAATATGATTCCTAATATAAAAAGGGTACATATGACTCCCCCTCAAGGTCCGAGATCCAATATATAGTACCTAAGTGCCTCTATATATGTGATTTTCATATGATGTTAAACAGCATAGTTTTAACAAACTTTGTGGTTTTTTATTTCTCTCATAAAATGGGATATGTAGGATGCATCCTAATGGCTCAATCCTAAACATGAGATATTTACTACCTCCTTGGATGAATGAAAACATTGGAGTTCTTGGTTTTAAGGATTAAATATATAAGAATCTACACACCAATGATAAATATATAAATAACCTCAAATACATATAGATGCATTCAAAAATAGGATCCCCCATTTTCATATAAAATGATTTACCTTATGGTCATATTCTTAGGGTAACCAGTATCGTATGAGGATTTGGAATAGATACTTGAACACATATTAAATATATAAGAGAGTCTTGAAGTAGGAAATAATTCCCCCCAAAAATAGTGTGTTGAGTCCAACCTCCCATTCTCTTGAACAATGTGAGTTCTTAAGTGTCATTGGGTCTGATACCCCAAATGACCACATGAGTTTGGATAGAACGATTGTACCCAAATATAGATGTGGGAGTTGTGGTAATTTTTTGTTAGAGATAAAAAATATTAAACCAAACATGAATGATTTTACAAGACAATGAACACCCCCCCAATCAAATTGTCATGTGAATCCATCAACAACTTTACAAAAAAAATGGTGAAACTGATATTAAATAATTTATCATTGGAATCTCCTTCTTTATATATAAAAATAGACATACCAGTTCTCATAAAGGCATTTTGTTTTTATCACAGGGGTGGTCCTTGTCCTGTTTCTAATGAAAAAATGGTGAACCTGATGTGAATATCTCAAACAAAGAAAATTATTAGTTGAACATTTATTAGGGAATTTTATTTTCATATACAACACAAACAATAGTAGGTAACCTATAATAGATCTTATAGATAATATTATAGAGACATGGTTCTCATGAGATTGGTCTGTCCTTGCTTAGAAAATTCTATGTGAGTAGAGTGGCTGAACTTGGAATAATAAAGGGATATTTTTCTACCCATGCATATTTGATTAAGCACATACCATTCCAACAATGATTCACTAATCAGTGACCTTATCCATTGTTTTCAACATGATTAAAATTTTTTTCTCACAAAAAAAACAAACCTAAGATAATCTCCTAATCTAGTGACATATATGGAAAATTATCTATGGTTTCAACCCTGTAGGACTCAGAATAACCTCACCTACCTAAAACCTTCAACGTCTAGTGGAAACTGCAATGATATGGGCATACCATTGACATGATATGGTCCAAATCAAATATTATTCCCCTAAGGTTCTCCAAATTCTATAACTGATTTCTCTACCCCATAAAAATAAAACTGTAGTAAATCCAGTGGTAGTCGTTACTAGAACCATCCACTTCAGAAGGTTTTCCTCAAAGTGAGATAATCACCACATTTCTTATCTAATGAATGTAGATCAAGTATTCATCTATGGATCCATTTCAGTTTTGGGTCCTTCAAGGAGGGACCATATCAACCACCATCACCAATGCCATTCTTTCGGTCCCCTTCAGTCTCCTGTTGAGGGAACCATCCCACACACTACCACCTCGGGTCCCCATACATGGGAAATAAGGAAAACCCATTAGGAACAGAAGGATCAGAATAATCAATTGTTGGATCATATCCTCACTCCCACCTGAGATGCTTGCCCACATATTCTGGTGATAACTAGAGAGCATGCTCATATTCATGCTTACTCGAAAGAAGGCTATGAGAATATTCATACAACAAGCATGGGGGTGCATATTCCCAACCATTTTCATAATGACCATAGATATATTATAGTCTTACAAGGATGGAAAAAGTGGTTTCATATCCCAACTTCAATCAAATATTCTTACCAGTAAATATTGGAGAAAGAAAATTTATAGGATCACATTCATGTACACACTTTTCTATAGTGTCATTGTATCTTAGAAACAACTGAAAAAGTCCACCAGAATATTCCAACACTGGTATAGATACAATGACATACGCATATTCTTATCCAAAAATACAGGGTATTAAAACACTCTAATTAGAATGAAAAGTGGTTTCTTGGAATCATGTTCATATTCTTGATCTTGTTTAGGAGAATTATCATCATATTATGGTAAAGGAAGAGGCACCAAATTTGGTTAATGGTCTTTCTCTAACCAGGGAACACTAAGTGAGAGTGGAACATGCCTCAGGATAGGGGAACATTCATATTGAAAAAGGCCATAAAAATAGGGCCTAGGGTCAAGACTATATTCTCATTCTAGTTAGGGCTCACCTAGTGAGAGCAACACATTCCTTGAGACCAACTCAGATTCCTATCAAGAAAGAATATCAGTATACTCAAAAGGCTCAAGATCATGATAATATTTATATTCTTAGAGAGGATCACCAAGTTAGAGTAGACATGCCATATGACATTCTCATATTTCTGTAAGTGAATAAACTTAGAATATTCCAGTGTATCATGAAATCCAGACATATATTTATACTTCTTCAGATGAATTACTACACCAGCATCCTTCTAAGGCCATATAGGAGGAGGATTATATCCTTTATCCCATTTTGGAGGTCCTTTAACATGTTCCAGTAGGGAATTAATACTCTTATTGGGTTTATATATTTTTTGCAACTGGGGATCACTAAGTGATAGCAGATTATAACTTGGTACAGATTCATATTCCTATCAATAAATATAGGGGGAATACTTCAAAGGCTCGGGATCCGGATCATATCCCCATTTTTCAAGGCTCAACAAGTGATAATATAACATGCCTCGAGACAGGCTCAAATTCCTATCAATAATTAAGTATCACAATTGAATATTCCAATAGCTTCTTAGCAGTGTAATCATACTCCCATAGAACCATATGGTTATAATCAAAGTCTGGTAGCCATCATATAATAGGCACTTATCCCTACATAATTCTCAATGAATGGTTGGAATATTCAATACAAGATGTAGAAATAGTATCATATCCCTAATTTTCTCATTGAAAATGTACTTTAGGTTGTATGTGACACATTCTCAACACCCTAAGGGTTCATCAACTATTTAACCAAAGTAGAAGGTGATCATTACTACAATATTCCTCCTCGTGGTAGTGTAGATATGGGTCACACTGACTCTACTCTTGAAATCTTAGATGGTCAACCCACCCATAATGATATCTCCCATAGACATGAAACTCCTCCCCTTTCCCAAAAACCTCTATATAAATAGATGTTAAAAACTCATACGTCTTTTTATAGAGAGGTGCTTGAAACATTGTCATCAACGAGGTCAAATGTATATAGTTCTCCGTCAACATCCATAAAAACTCAACTTGGATCAACAAGAAACCCCAAGAATCACTTATATGGTATGATTAGATGGAGTATTCTATGTCTGATGAAGAGGAAGAAGACATTGAAATATGGAAACTGTTAGTGGAAAAATACCACCTTACCATGTTCTATAACCTTGCCACCTCTAATTATGAGATCCAAGATGATCTAGAAAAGTATTACCACAAATAAAAGTATTGAATTTCATATCTACACCAAAATATGTGGGAAACTCATCAATTACTGAAGGCTAGACACCTACCCTATCCAGGATATGTGGGCCACCTTCAAACCATAAATATACACCACTTTCATGTAGACATAGTAGTTATCTCAATAGATCCGGACCGAAAACTAGAAAAGCATGGTTCCAATATGCAACATTCTTACTTCCATTGATTCGAAAATCTTTGGAAACTGATAGATGAAGCCACATCGTGAATATGTATTCGATGAAGGGGAATGTATGGAGCGTTACACATCACTTCACCCATGGAATAATAGAACCCCTCATATACGGAGTCCAATAATGTCATAACCTCTAGAGAGATCATGGGGTAGGGTAACACTTGATCTTTTTGGTCACTACAATGAAATTTTATGATATCAACAGTATCAAGAGATCACATATAGAGGAAGAGGAGAGCAAAAAGATCCTAGAACTGGGTCTATCAAAACAAGGGGAACACATTTGAGACATGAAAACTAAAGTTTCAATCAACCCAATGACTTCGCATAAAAACTCACTCCCATTATGGGATATCATTTCACCCAACTCATACATAATCACAATTGTAAAATATCAAATGGTCCGCAGTAGAAAATATGATAACATATCTATAGGAGCGAACCTAGACCACCGTGTTATAGGTAAAATCTTCTATTATCTCCACCGCTCGAATCATCAAAACTTGAGAGGATCCTGGACATAACAGTAAAATCAGGTAGTAAACCCAAGCCTAGTGGTATGAGATAATTTTATCTCAATCATGATAATGAAGTTCATCATCCCCCGAGAGAGTCCTGGGGAAATCAACAACTATTCTAGATCAATCCTAGCACACTGGGCTTGGAGAATTTATATCTTAATTCATATCCTATGAATCATAAAAACCTTGACTAGAATAATTTTCTTATCAACAAAGGATCTGTCAATTCCTATTTTGACCCCATATAGTACCCATCTCATAGGGATAGGGGTTTTTTTAGGATCATCATCACCATAGAGGGATTCATTCCTCTCCATGTTGGGAGGTAAATATAGAAGTTAAACATCCCATTCATTCCTCCCACTGTAATACAAAACTCTACTATTTGGTACCCATTCGACAATCATGGACATAAACTCCCTCAAGGTAACTACTCATAGGTCGATATAGGAGGATGTATATTGTGAAGGAAATCAAACCTCACCAGTGTCCAAAGAAAAAATGGACCAATGTGAACATGGGTTTGTAAAATGACCCTAATGTAGGTAGTGTAGAATAATACCATTGCATTGAAAGTAATGGGAATACTACCATTTCTTGAAACACCTTTGTGAATGTCATCATGTAAATAAAATAGATAATGTGGATCAAGACACAAATTCCGAGGGACACAATATAGAAAACATACCCCACGAGGAGGATCTAGATTCAGCCATTGAGGCTACACATACTTGAGAATAGAGGAGGATTGAAATATTGGAACATCTAAATATTGAGTTGACACCACTATGGGGAAAATGCCAAGGATAAAGGGAAAGTAATGGATTCATCCCAATCACTGCCCCCAAAGATTTTAAGTTCTTTCCATTGTGGGAAAAATAGCACAACATTAGAATGAGATTAAAAGTCTCAGATAAATCAACAAGGATTTACTTAAGGAAAACATCCCCAATAGGTATCATCTTCAAACAAAGGTGAATATCCATCCTCTCATACATCTACAAATAGTCGATCCTCTAATAAGAGCATAATTTGAGCATCAGACCAACTCTAAATCCAGGAATCTATTCTAAATAAATGAGGAATTAAATAATGATTGATGCAACCCACAATTATGGTAAAAACCACTCAATAACAAGTGAAATCATTTAGTGAGTTCACTAATTCATAATTAATGGGAGATGAAAATAGGTCCACCTCATCAGGCCACTCCCAATTCCTATAGATGGGAGGTGGCTCAGATATTAGTACCTCTGGAATTTCTAAACACCATCGTGTCCCTTGCTAATAATATGGAATCCATGGAGGGGTGATGTGCACATGTGCAGCCTGAGAAGAATACATATCCTAAATGATTGGTTGACACTTTCCCCCAAACCAATTTTAGAAATCCTACCTTTTCCCCCTTTGACAGTGTGGGAGACCCTGAACAACATCTCACTCACATCATTTCTTGATGTGATATGATGATGAGCCCTATATATTAGTAGGATGTGACCAAGATGAGGTGTTTTGTAGAAACTATAATAAGGCCAGCCATTGTTTGGTACAACATTCTTCTAGAAGTATCTGTTATAGGATTGGGAGACCTTCTTCATCAATTACTTTACCAATTTAGCCCTACACTAAGGAAAAAAAATCATTGACCTGAGGAACTGCAAGCAAAAAAATGAGTGGGTTTTCCAAAAAAACCAAGATGTAATGGTTTATCTATTTTCTCATCATCCCACTCTCATAGGAAGAATTTCTAGAACTCCAAACTAAACTTACTTGGGATGGTCTACATAATGATATGATCCTAATAAAGTATCCATGTGGGTTTCATGAGTTTTCTGAAATGGAACAACATTTGGAAGTTGTAATTAATCGAACCCAATATAATTCTTGGATCATTCCTTTAGTATATGGTAAATGTTTTAGTAAGGAAGAAACTGCCTCTATTAATCTCAAACCAATATAAGTGTCTATCAATTCACCTATGTAGGACCCAAACCACCCAATTCCCTTTGTCAAGAAGAAACAACAACAAAATTACCCTTAGCCTGAAGTGGAAAGAAACCAGGGTTATCTAGGATTTTAGGAATGGATTAATAATGCCAGCTCCTTATAAAATTAACAAGTAACTTATTATATAATTTTATCCATGAACAATAACCTTCTCAAGATACCATATCCAAGATATCCAAACAAGGATAACATCCTGAATCATCCAAACTACTACTCATTCCATAGAAGGATATGTCATGAAATCCAAGAATGCATAATCCTCAACGAAATTTTCCATAGCATGTTTGATTCTATATAGGTTAAGTTGGATAACTCCCCAATGCAAGTGGAATGCATAAACGTTTCATAGTCCGAATAAGAGGGTGATTGGAAGTAACTTCCAACCATGTTTAGATAGAATTTCATAAGCATAATGACTTGAATGTCAGTTTATCAAGCAGATTCCACCATGAGATCAAAGAATCTTATATCCATAAATGTTCTTCCACCCATGGAGCTGACATCGGATATTCTTCCCGATGATGGACACAACCATTGAACTTAGGAAGATACATAAGAGGATGAGTAAAATTTTTCTCTAACAAAAGTTCTTACCCTTGTAGATTTCTATCATGAAAAATCTAAAGCATTGGAAATACACCATAAATTGGAACCATCATCCAATTAATAGATCATCATTGGTTCTATTAAATTGATACAATTGGGAAAACACTTATATGATGATTAATATACCTATAAGTTTGAGTTCCCCACACCAAAATGGGAAATAGTGCAAGAACCTAAGATAAAAATGACTACACTTCCATGGTAGGGCCCAATATTTTGGCCACGTACCCATATAGTACATATTTACAGCTGAAACCCATGGTAAAGTACTCCAATAATCCTAAAAAAATACATGGAGGTGCCTTATAACCCTCCAATGGTTGTCTTCAACCTATCATCTTGTATAATTTCATAGTGAGGGTGTGATTATCTGATCAGACTAGGAAATGGGGAAGGAAGACAAGACTCGAACCACTAGGATAAAATTCTACCTTAACATATGCACAAGAACCATTACCATCAACATCAAATACCTCATCTCCTGATCCACGTTCTATGGAATAATCCCACCTCTGGAATCATTGACCCCTTGCACAAAAGTATTCCATTTTGAAATAGTTGGCAGCAGTCCCAACCAAGATCTTAGTCAAAGATGCACTCTATATTTAAAAATATTTCCAGTAAGAAATTTTTGAATCCCTCTATAGGTTATTGAATTTTGAGATAGAATTCACTATTTCTATGGTTTATCCAGTGGAATCCATGCCAGTAGAATTACATGTTTCCATTTAATTAACAGTGTAGTATCAGGAAGAGGTCATCTAGGGACATGAATGACCAAAATATGTTTCAGGTATACTTGATAATGTTGAAATCCAAAGGTATTTGATTGAAAATTGTTCTGGGGTCAACCTCATCTAGATTCAAACACTCTGACTTTTTGGGTATAGTTAAGGGTATTTTTCTCCCACAAAAGTACTATTCAAGGGTATGATAAATAGAAGAAAATTCATATCGGAATGATCAAACTCAAAAATCAATTTTGGAATCTCACATTTAATGATGGGTTTGTGGTTATCCAGCAAGACAATGTCTGCAATTTCATTCTCGAAAGACCCTACCTCCACAACCACATAGTGTTACCCTCAGAATTCCATTGGTGTTTGAAATACCCCATCGATGAAAAGGTCATCATACAACATACTGATAATTTACCCTTAGAGACATGTGAAGCCACATATGATGAGAAAACTTTCAACAAAAGGGAAGTAAAATAACCAATGGAGGATTATATATATAGGTTGTATCCCCAAACAACTTGGGGACCACCCTTGAAAATTCATTGAGTATGCCCGATAGTGACTGTGTGCTCTCGATAAATATATATGAGGAAATAGAACTGATCAGTATTTCCAAGAACATTTTTTCCCAATGATAGTGTAAAATACAATCATTTATAGAGTCTCTCTATAATGACTCTGATTTTAGGGGATGACAATGTCTTTTCTGATGGCCTCTCTCACCTTGATAGTTATATGAATTCCCCCAGATCCTTAACTTAATATTAAAATGCTTCTATAGAAACATAGGTGGAAGAAGAAGGGGATAACCAGAAGAACGCCCGTCATGTATTTGTGGAAGGATACTCCACCAACAATAATGATCCCAAAAGGGTATATTTTGGATCAGAAGAAACCCCATGGCCTACACTAAAAGTTTCACTTTTCCCCTCTAGGAGAAAGATATGTACATCAAATTTCTAAAGAAATATTGATATGTATTATCTTGGAAATATACAAAAAATCCTAGATAGAATTATGATGTGGCCACACACCATCTTGGCTTACTCAATGATCATTGAGGATTTAAGTAGGAATCCAAGAAGATGCACCCCTCTCATGATATAAATGTAGAGGTTGAAGTTGACAAATTAATCAAAGAAAACAATGTGTAAGAAGTGAAATATCCATGATGGATCACAAAAAAAAGCATGTCAAGAAAAATAAGGGGAATATTAGGGTCTATATCATTTTCAAAGAACTTAATCGATATTTCCCAAATAATGTTTTCTCATTTTCAATCACATTACTCATTCTCGGTGAAACTTCTCGCTTCCAAGACCTTTCCTTCATAGACAGGTATCCATGGTGTAATCATATATGTATGGAACCTAGATTTGAGAGATCCAATTCTTTTAGAGAACCTCAGGGATGTGACGAAGGTGATGAGTGAATTTTCCATGTGAAAATGGCACCGAATTCTATTCTATGAAGTTAAAGAAATTGTACCATGAGTACAACAACGAGTCCAATCACTTATCCAACAATCATGCAGCTAAAATTTGAAAAATAGTGTCCTTATATAAGACATTGTCAAATATACTATAGAAGATAGTGAATAAATACAATAATTCCTATTTAGACTAGCTATTTCAAGAATTATAGTCCGAGCATACCACCATGTGCACCACTACAAAAGAGACTCTGTACTCATTGGTGTATGGGACCAATACAATATTCCCCATATAGGACTAGTTACCATCACTCCGAATATCCTTTTTCAAACAAATATTAGATGATGATAAATCCCAAAAGTGTCTAGATGAGCTGGAGTGGATTGATGAAAACATGTGTTGTTTATTTCAAAACTTCAAGTCCATCATAATTTGATTTTAGGTACCATCAATAAAAACATCCACCTCTATTAATTTATCCAAGGACAATAGGTATTGATTCTCAAAAACCCAATGATAACATAGAATGAAGACTCCAAATATGGAAGCCAAATGGGTTTTATATAATACAAAAGGTTTATCATAATGGAGCCCACTCAATGACTACAAAGGATTGGGAATGTGTCATGCCCCCAACCAATGTAATATTTCTTAAGAAATACATTTCATATCCTACCATCAAGTATCTATCATCCTAACCAAATGATGTCAAACTATACAAAGATCATCTTGACCACACTATGTTAAAATTTGTGGAGCATATCCTAACCACTTGACATTAAACTTTATTGAGGTTCTCCTGACCACATGAAATTAAATTTTATGGAGCTCATCCTAACTAGATTATGTTAAAATATAAAAAGCTAATATGGACCCAATGATATTAAAATTTACAGATAATGGTGTAACCACATGATGTTAAATTGTATAGAGTATGTCATAACCACATGATGTTAAACTTTACAAAGCTCATCCTATCATCATGATGATAAAATGACCAATGTACTTGATCTTTAACAAATTACATTAAAAAATATGGAAAATGTCTTCACTACATGATGTAAAATAGAACATATCTCTAATATTCATCTGCATTCATGTCAGGTGACCATCATCCTTACTGTAATATTTTAAATTGTATGGCTTATGTCCTCTCCACAAAACACTAAACTGCATCATATCCAAGAACTATGTGTGACTTGATTCCTATCATCATTGGATGCATAGTGATACCAAAACCTCTATTATTGTGTCCAACAACAACATTACTCCAATTTCTCATTGAGTCACATTCATCCTCACCACATGAATTTAAAATCCATGTCTGATGATGTCCTCACCCCATGACATTAAACTGCATGGGATTTAAAATTACATACAGCTTGATTCTCATTTTAATGAGATGTGTAGGGACTCCTTGATCCTATATCTTGTTACATCAAAACCATGATACAAAATTCCCTTTTCTTCTCCTTAATCACCTTTTCATGCTGGGAGGAACCCATTCTATTCCTTTTTTAACACCAAACATGGCTCACATGATCTTAGGAATTTTGGTAATGGATTCGCCGCCTGAACAAGGAGTATTATCTCACGATATGGTTTTCATGGCCCGTAATGAAAAACCCTAAAAGAAACAATATGAGTCCTCACCAAATGATGTTAAACTGCATGATTGATGCCTCTTTCATGACATAAAATTACACATTATTATGGAAATTTCCTGTGAGAACCGTTATTTTTGGTGCTGGTCTTCTACCACATCCCCTTTCAAGAACTATGTTTGACTTGACTACTGTCATCACAAAATACACAGTGATGGTTAGATATCCAATCTTGTGTCTAGTCACACAAAAAAAGATAAAAATGCCCTCCTTTCTATTTATTGGTCAAAACTACATAGGGAGCTCCTATTTAAGAACCATTTCTGTCTTGATTAATTTTACCATGGGATGCGAAGTGATTCCTATACCTCTATTCCTGGGCAGAGCCACAACATTTCATTTTCACATCTGAGATCCAGCATCCTTACTGCATGATGTCAAACTGCATGGCTCTACAAAAACTATGGGTGCCTTGATTTCTATCATCAAAGGACACGCAGTGGCATCTGTATCTCCAATCATAAGCCCAGCTACAACAAACAATGGGATCAATTACCCTACCTTCATAGATCAATTATCATCCAAGAACTATGTTTCCTTGATTCTTATCATCATATGATACATTGTGATTCCTATATCTCCAATCATGAGCAGCTACTTTAATAAATGAAAATAAGTTCACCAAAACTACAAAAGGGGTGATTCATAAAATCTCATTTTTTTTACATATGAGTCAGATCTGTGTATGGATTTCTTGTGAACATTATACATCTTGCACAATTTTTCATGTTAGTTCACATGTTCTTACTATAAGATATTAAACATCGTGGAAACAAATATGTGCTCGCCACAAGATGTTAAACTACAAGTAAAATGTCATAGTTTCATGAAATTAAAACTAAAAGAAAAATAATTCCTCACCACATGATGTTAAAATGTGAAGTTAATCGCCCATCATTATCCCTTATCAATGGAAAACATGATCCTTTCCTCGACCAACCAGAGTACTGGGTGCTGTCACTGTCTTTTAAGAACCTCAATTCATAAATCACACTTTTTGTATTGGGAAACTCAAGTTTTGTAAAACCTTTCATGGACCTTGTAAATGAAAATATATCTCTTCTATTGACCATGCTATAAATTAATAATGGCCCATAAATACCAACAAAAGATATCTTAGATCTATAAGGAGGTATTTCATATCATTATGATCTTGACGTCACAATGGAGGAACACAACAACTGGGTTGTTCTGGGGCATCCCTTGTATGATTGTCTGATATCATTTCACATGACCTGGGAACCTCAATCCAATATTTACAAAATTTCCATCTACTTCTCATAAGTATGTTGGATTTCTCTTGACCCTAGGTATCCTAATTAGGCTCTTGTGTGACATTCCCCTCATGATAGGCCCACATGAATCACAACCTTAAACTGCATGCACTTTGTTCAATGTTGTATGACCTTAAACTCCATCCATTGATGGTCCAAATTAAAATACCATAAAATATAAGGAAAATAGTTACAAAACCTTTTAGTATAAAAACCCACAAAATTCAACATGATAAGTCAATTATTCACTCACTAAACACTTCATCTCAAGAGTTTACAAAATATTTAGGGTAAAAATAAATAATTTTTAAATCTCGTAGGGCCCACTTTGTAGCCCTTTTAAAATCCAAAATATGTTCGTTGGTTCACTTGGTCCAGAGAATATATAGAGTAATTATTTGTTTTATATCCTCATTCTTATAACTTGTTGACTAGGTAGAGAGAAAAATTTTAGTATGCTAGAACCGTTCTCAAATATTACACTTTCTAAAAATCACCCTTCATGATTTGAACACCTCATATCACTAAAAGTATTCCATGTCCCATAGAAAAAGATACATGGATTAAAGGGACTCTTTGTATGAAAATGCATGTATGCTTATAGTTTCTACAAATGAACATATGGTCATCAAACAACTAAATCTCTTTTCGAAACGGGATTTCTGATTATTTTTCTCCCTGACATCATAGTGGAAGAACTCTTCACCTCAGTGTGTTTTGGGATATCCCCAACATGATTTTATCATACCATCCTCATGACATGAGAAATTTGGACCATGATTTACAATCCTCATAACCATACTATCCAATAAGATTCACCATCATTGATGTTGTATCAACGTATTTTGTACAATTTCTCAAAATTGGAATGCAACACTCTATTTTTTAAGCTTTTGAAGACACACACCTTGTGACTCTAAATCGCATGAAATTGGGCCCAGTCTTCAAAATTGAGAGCTAAACTACCACAGGGTTCCAAAAATCTCTCGGGATAGCCTTTCCTTCATATCCTACATCACCATTCATACAATAGAGTCTTTGGAAATCTTTCACAGACCTCAAAAAAGTGTGGGGATACCTCTATTTGACCATTTTATCAATACACAAGGGCTCTAACCTACCAATAAGAGGCATTTCCTACTTACAAGAAAAGAACTACAATACTTGTTATCCCTTGTAACACCACGGTGGAACTCAACACCTTAGGGTGTTATAGACTATCCCTGGTTTGATTGTCCCATCTCATATTCATTGAATCAAACTTTTCTATTATGACTTATAACAACCACATTCTAATTGACTAGTTAGACATGGATTCCCTTGTATTTCTCCATAATCCAATATTACACTCATAAGTCTTAAATGACCCTTGTAAAATAGTGAATACACCTCTATTTTACAATTACATCAACACATAAGGTCTTTGGCCTAACAATACACGGTGTATCCTCCTTATATGAAAGGAACTTTAATCATTGTGAGCTCTAGAAAAACCGCAATTTATCTTGGAAAATTATGATGTCACCGGTCATCCTTAGCATGTATGCCCAAATTCTATATTCAAATGTAGAAGGTCCAATCTAAAGGACTCTAAACTAAAATGATATACATTCTAATCTGAGAAAACCTAAACTTCAGTGATATGAGGTCTAAGCTAAAAAAACCCTAAACTATGTCGATAGAAGGTCTGAGCTAAATGACCGTTGACTATAGTGATAGAAGTTCTAAACTAAAAGACCCCAAACTACAGTGATAGAATGTTTGAGATTAAATACCCTAAAATAATGCAATATAAGGTCTAAGATAAAATAACCTAGACTAAAACAACAGATGTTTTGAGCTTAAATACCATAAACTACAATAATAGAAGGTCTTAACTTCGTGAAATTAGACTACATCACATCAACCATTTAGTCTTAAGGATTGGAAAAATAATTGTGAGCCCCACTATATGACCCTTCCAAAAATCATGTTATTCTCTCCAAGTCTGATTACTTTTTAAAAAGATAAACAAATATCCCCCCAGTATATATATGAGGCAAAACTATCCTTTTGGGAATATAGTATCCTCAAGATAACTTGAGAAGATATGTAAATTAGAAATATCATGTTGTTGGGAATTCATGATCGTTTTTTGAGAAGAGACTATAATAATTTAAACATTAAAATCCATGAATTTAGGTTTACATGATATTATAGAAATGATCGGTATCTTTTGGGATTCATGCAACATCTAATTACTGAAATAGCATTTAAATCATAAATTAACAAAAACAGGACAACAAAATATAAAGTATGGTAGATCCATTCATTCACATCACATAGGAGGAGTAATCTCCACATATATGAGTCTCTCCCATGAATATATAAGCCAATGATAGTTTGAAAAATTATAATATTGTCATAGAATGTTCTTAAATGAGTCCCTGAACTATATAATCATTTTATCAATTGAGGTAATAGATTGACATAACTGATCAAATGATTTGGTTTCCACATCTGCAATGTTCTACTGCTTTTTTATTAGAACCAATGACATTCTTTTTTGGGAATAGAGTTTGGTTTGGGTTTTTTTAAATCCAATCTAGGTGGATTGAGATTTTTGATTATTCTCAATCCTTACATTTAATATTATGATGTATTCAAGGAATTGTATCTTATAGTTCAAGATGAAAATAGTGTTGAAGGTGTCATCATTTCCCAGTGTTTTCGGAAAATTTTGTTCCCAAATTTTGGGAATGGAGAAAAGTGTTTTTGGAAAAGGAAGTATCACACAAGTTTGTAAGTGGTTTTTTATGTTTTTCACAAGGGATGCTTCGGATCATTGCATCAAAATATAGAAAATTCCAAAAATGCATGAAAGGATTAAATATGTATGAAATATGTGGATGCATGGAAGAGACTTAAATGCCCAATACAATGTAAAAAATGGTTTCCAACACATGTAAATAATATTAAGATAAATTCCATAAAGGCATATAAATAGAAGGCTACACCAACTCAAGATTGAGAACTTTTTCTAATGAATATTCAATAGATCTCTCATACGAATGATTTTTTCATAGAAGATTTACATATAGTAACTCCTATGCGAAAGGTGATCCTTGAGTAAATCCAGACCAAGTGAACCCCATGGTGTAGTTTCATGAAATATAGTGGTTGAACAAAATATATATTTCATAAAAATTCCAAAACATAAATGCAAGAACAGGTGTTACGTGCAAGTGTAGTTTAGATATTCTAATTGGATTTTTCTATCCCATTTGTAATCAGTGTTGTAAAGTGAATCAATATAGGTAAATGGTGTAAGAAGAGTATAATTATTCAAAGAGACAAATATTTCATAGCCAATCTATTGAAGACACCTTCAGGATGAGAAAATGAGTAATACTTCACCCAAGGTAGTGAGCTAGGCGGATTCAATGGATGTGTTCTGAGGGATGCAGTGTGTAATCCCTAAAGTATTATAAAGGAAGTGTGTATGGCATAGAGTGTCCATTTATTAACTCTTGTACTCCAAAAGTAGTAATGATTAGTGGATTTAGGTATGACTGACACACTGTTAGTATATGCTCCTTGGACTATCCCTTAGTAGTGAACCAAGTAAAAGTTTTGTGATATCTTTTTGCATGTGAATGTTTGGTTACAACTCAAATCCGTCGTATAGGTTTAACTAGTTACTTTTATAATTGGGACAAGATCCAATCCATTAAAATAAATTTTGGACACCCTGATTCACCCATCCCATATCAGGGTGTTTTAGGGTCCTTTATTGACCACCATATGAACGACATCAAGTCTAGCCTTCTCTTCTATATAATGGAACCATTGTTTCTATAGGATATCATTATATGATATCTAATGTAAATACTTAATGTGGGATATATCTACATGAATATGGAAAATTACATACTAGATATGATCAATCATAACCTTCCCAAAACTAACCATGTACTGATGTGTTTCTACCTCCATTGAATGCTAGGAAAATTTATTAACGGCCTTATCCAAACTTTTCTTTACCAAAGAAGAAGTCATCATGACTACCACCATCAATTAAAGGACCCTATTCACCTCTCTAAGATTGATCACCACCATCATAATGGAATGAAGGGGATTATAGTCAAAACCTTCATAACCAAGGGTAGTAAACATAAATCATTATTGACCTAGCCGGTCCTTAATTCCTTCAAAAGGGGTCTCTAAAAAAATTTTCTAGGTATCCCTCCATATTTATTTCTACATCCGCTTATAAAATGAAGAACACCACATGACATGATATAATACAATCCTCAGAATGAGAACATATTTTGTGTGACAATCCAACTTGGGTTTCCCTCAACTGGAACCTAACCCATTCTGTTACATTCCCGAAGGGCATTCCAGATCCCAACGGGCTGGCGACAAGCACCCGAGCCTCGAACAACATAATAAACGGAACGATTTATCCCAACCTAAAGAACCAAATGGAATATATATATATATATATAAAGAAAAAAATTAGAAGATGAAGAACACATATATGCCATAACTGTAAGAATATAGTGGAAACAGACAATTGTTAAAGTAGATAAAAACTTCAAGAAAAGCCCAACTTCATAATACTAAAAACTAAAAAACTACTCAAAATTATGTTAGGGAAGAACCCCAACCCTTTAACCACCATCTACCCAACCATCTGACATGAACCTCGCCACCTAACTATGACACATTGCATTTCCATACACTAGAAGATAGACAAATATCTATGCACCATTGAAGAACTACATAGGGTGTCAGCTAAAATGTTTAGTAGGATCCCACCTAGGTGTTCCATAACCATTCTATCTTTAGAAAATCTTGTATTATCATATAAAAGAAAACATGTCCTCATAAGCAGTAAGGAAATTTATAGAAACCATAATAAAATTTTCCCCTTTTCCACAGTTTCAAAAAATGTATGTATATAAATTTCAAAGAGTCATTTTCCAAATCTTTTTCCACAAGCATAAACATGAATATAAAGGCTAACACAGAATCCCAAGAAATAAAAAACAAAAAAAATTATTACAACACAAACAAATACTACAGGTCTAAGATGTAGAAAACTTATATAACCATCAATCAAGTGCACAAATTCTAATCCTAGAACATAGTCCTTGAAAGTCGAGGAATACCACAAGAGTGAACCCCCTCCCCCCCCAACGTCAATATGAGTCCCCTAAAAAAATGGGCCTATGAAACATAGAAAACCCCGAAGACAAACCTCCCTGATAATCAAAAAATAATGGATGATGGCCCCAACATAAACCTTCCACCTAAGTACCCAGGGTAAACTATGTGCTATTTTCACATTCCATTTAAATACACTGAAAACCATTACAAAACAATTTAAAAAATTACTTTTCAATGCATTGGAAACCATTAAAAAACCATTTCACTCACAATATATCAATGAATTTAAAATGCCCATTTTATTTACATTTATGAATAACTAGGGAAAACCCATTTCTCATAAAAAACCCATTTGAGCACACACAAAACAACAATGACAATTTCCATATGAAAGAATGTTTATAAAGAAAAACAATCGGGTTAATCAACATAGGCTAGAGACTGAACCACCTACCTCAAAACTCAGTTCACAAAAACTCATAACAGGATCCACCAACAATGAGGACCATAAAATGTCAATGAAGGTCCTAGAATCAAATCCATATCAATATTGATTCATTTTTGAGTGAAATAGGTTTGTGAGATAGAGGAAACCCCCATACCTCAAAGATGAATGCTCACCACACTGTGACCAATGGAAGAAAAGGCCTCTGGAACAAGATCACACAATGGATCTAGGAATAAATAAATAAAATTCCAAGAATAGACCAAAATATCTAAATACACCACCCAATTGTGATAATGTGATCAAAGGAAATAAAGGAATGGAAAGGTTACTCACACTGAGAGATGAACCACAACAACAATGGAGATCGAGTGTTGAACAGATTGATATAGAAGGTGTTTGATTCTCTCAAAAATTCCTAGGAACTGCCTTCAGTCAGGATCCACAAAAAAACATTGAAGTAACTTCAAAAACAACCCCACACAGTTTTAAATACTGTATGTGGGATCTTACATGTTGTGTAACCTAGTTACATGATGTGTAACCTACACGATCCACATACACTAAAAAAGTCGTCACCTCGGATTAAAAACATGACTTTTTGTAAGTCATGTTGTCTAATTCATGGTCACAGAATTTAACATTTCATATAATGAAGTCTTATTTCACAAAATACATACAAATACTACTACACAATGTGTAACACAATTACACGGTGTGTAACTGACCAACAACCTGCAGAAAAAATGGTTATTAGGAAAATCCCAATAAATCTCAGACTTCACCATTATAGGTATCAACCCAATCTCAACAGAGAGGAAAACCAAGATGAGGTTAAGGTCTTACTAGATAAAATGATAATAGGATGTTACAAATTCCCCACTATAAATACTATCTATCCTCAGGATGTTATGTGGAAGATGGAATCCCCAAATAAGAAGGTTCCACTTCTCCTTCAACATCGATTCACATTTCCAATTATCATGAGAATACGATCCTTGATTCCATAAGACTCTAGAAAAAAAATCGTCTACCCCTAAAATAATTCAACTTGAGAGTCAATAATCTCAATCGGTTTCTCTAGAATAGAAGCATTGGGCTCTAACTCAATCTCTTCCGAAAACAGAACTTGAGTGGGATCAGGATGGTATTTCATTAGTAGATATATTTGGAAAAAATCATGAATACTAGTCAACTGAACTGGAAATTATAATTGATAATAAAATTATCTGATTTGCACAGTGACCTCAAACGGTCCAATATATGTCAGAGCATGAATTTCCCATTTTCCATGTCGGCAGTTACCCAAAAAAGGAGAAAGTTTGAAGAAAACAAAGTCACATACGGAAAACATCAAATTTCAACATCACTGATCCTCATATGATTTTGGTCAACTCTAGCCTGTAACCAGACATCATTATACATCTTTTATCTTCACAGAAGATTCCTGAACCAAACATGGTCCACCTAAAGATATGTATCCCACCACAACCCAATATAGATGTGATCTATGTGGGTGACCATAAAACACCTATAAAGGATCTATTTTGATTGAAGACTGATAATTGTTGTTATAAAAAAACTCAACCAAGCCCAAATGACTATCCCATGAACATATGAAATCCAAGACACATGCACATAGCATATCCTCCAGAATCTGAATTACTCGATCCATTTGACCATATGTCTCTGGGTGGTATGCTATTCATAACTTGACATGATTTCCCATTACCTCTTGAAGACTTATCCAGAACCTCGAGTTAAACCTAGTATCCCTGTATTACTGAACACTATATGGACTCCCATGTAACCTTATAATCTCCTATGCATATAGATTACCCATTACTTCAACCTTAGTGGTGTACTTTTTCAAAATGGAACGTGAAGACTTCATTAACAAATCAACAACCACCCATATAGAATTCCTTTCCTAAGTAGTCCAGGTAATCCAACAAATAACTCTATAGATACCTCCTCCCATTTCAAAACTACCCTTGGAAGAGGATGAAGCATCCTAGAAGGTTTCATGTGACTTGACTTTATCTATTGGTAGTTGTAAGAGAAAGACACAAAATCCACACTGTCATGCTTCATTTCTGACCCCAAGAATTTTCGACTCATATCATAATACATCTTTGTAGTTCCCAGATTAATGTCCTATGATGATCTATGCCAATTGAAAAGGAATAAACTCCTCAAAAATGCTGATAAAAAACCATTTTCTCACAGTGATTCATACCATTTGAAGATAGAGACAATCTTGAAATGGTCTTCACACCATAAAGGATTTCTCGAGTCTTATTAAACAAATCATCTTACTACTATCTTTTCAAAATAGACTCCATGAGAGATGATGATAACTGAACACTGTTAAGAACCGCATCTAAAATATCCTTCTGAGTATCCAATTACAACTAAAATAAAATCCCTATAAGGTTCCACTCTTCCTTCGATTCTAAAACATCCTATAACGGTACTTTTCTTCAAAGATCATCTGAAAAAACATTTCCCTTCCATTGTGTGTAGGCAATTTCAAAGTTAATTGTTTGAATGTATTCTACCCATCACCTATATTTGAGATTTATTTCCTTCTAAGAAAAGATATATATGAAACTCGTATAATCATAGAAGACAGTGAACCTCCCCCCAAAAGGATAGTGCAACCAACATTTGAGCTCATGCGTGCCTAAGAAATGCTCTCAATCATGATTGGGTTAATTTTTTTTATGCAGTTGAAGATGACGATATTTGTAAGCTTCCACATGTTCATCCTATATAAGAATGCATCCCAAACCAGCACCCAAAGCATAAAAAAACCATATATCCCTTACTAGGTACAGGTAAGATCATAATAGTATCCGATGTCAGAAGCCTTTTCAGCTCATCGACATAATTCTGAAGAATTTCATCCCATGTGAATTTAAATGATTTAAAATTAAGAGAAGTCAAAGGTGATTCCATCTTGGAGAATTCCTTGAAAAACTATTGGTAGTATCCAAAAATATCAATGAATCTTCATATCTCAATGACATTGTATGGTTCCTTCCATTTAATAATAGTCGTTAACTTCTCTGGATCAACTGATAATCTATGTTAAGAAATTCTATGCCCTAAGTAAATCACTTCTTGAATCCAGAAACAACATTTTTAATGTTGTCCATACAAATGGTGGATTCTCAAATAGAACATAAACATGAGGAAAAGGATATTTTTTTAACCATAAATTTGTTAAATTTCTGATAGTCCACAAATTACTGAAGTGAAGCACATACTTTATTATTAAAGAGCACAGGGGCCGCCCATGGTGAAACGCTAGGGTGAAATAAAACTTTTTCTAACAGGTTTTCCAACTTAATATTGAGTTTTTTCAGCTCTATTGGTTCCATATGATTAGAAGGTATGAATATCATCCATGTACTTGGAACCATATCAATAGTAATCTCTTCATATCACTTTGGATTGATACTAGAGAAAATGTTTGGGAAAATGTTTTGAAAGTCTTGAACAATAACAGAAAGATCATCATCAAAAGAAATGTCATCATGCACAAATGCAACAACAACCAAAAAACTCTTGAGCTCTAGGCGGGAAGGTCCTCCATGACCAGACTATGGGTCCCACTCCCCCTGAAACACAAGAGACCTCCAATCAGATATAAAAAACAAAACAAACCAATTATAATAATCAACCTACACTCAATGAGTGACAAGAAAATATATACCAATGATTATATATTACAGATCTAAATCAATAATGATAAAATCCTTGAACAACTCTATATCCTACATTTTCAATGGATATAAGGATACCTAAAGACCTTCTCTTTCCTCATACCAAGAGGTGTGTATAACTCCATTTTAAAGTAAATTACTTCTATTGTATGTTTAAGAACATCAAAAAAACACATATATATAAACAAGTGGGTGGAACCAGTATCAAATAAATCAATTACAACTAATGATCCAATAAGGATTGTAACTCTCATTGTTGTCTTACTTATACCAACTTCCGTTGGAAACACATATACAATGTGAAACTTATTCACTCCTGAGGCCTATGGATAGAGCACTTTAGTTTTTTAAGATTATAAATACACTAAAGTAGCCTTTGAATATGATGAACCTTGACTATAATAAGGCATAGTCACATTGTGACAAAATATCTATAATTGAGCAATGCATCCACAATTGTTTCTTGTCTTTGTGGGAATAGGAAAAGAATGTTTTGTGTGGCCTCCCTTTCCACACTTATAGAAATTTATGGGAACATTACCTACTATAAAATATGGTGTAGAGGAGGCTCACTACTAAGACCGACATTCACTACTCCTATGATGATCTTGACACTTTCTTTTCTTCCCATATGAACCACTAAAATTCCCACCTAATAGAAGAGAAGAGGTGGAAAATCAAACCTTTCCTACCATATACATTATTTCCATTATATCTCTATCTACCATCTCCACGTTAGTATAAAGATTCAACATAAATACCTATGATCTGATATCTGGATGCAAACCATGAAGGTACTTCTGAGCCTTTAGCTTGTTATTCATCATCACGTCCGAGGAAAAATAGTCAATCTTAGAAAAATGATTTGTGTATTCTAACACAAAATGATATCCCTTTTTTAAATATAGTAACTCCCAATACTTTTATAGAATCTACAACTCTGGAAAAAACTTCTAATAGAATAGGGTTTTAAACCCTTCTAATCCATGTCTACATGCCTATCTTCTTGGACCATAGAATCCCACCAGCACTTGTCAGATCCCTTGAGTCTAAACGTTTCACACCATACCCTGATGTTCTTAGGTGTCTCTAGAAATTTTATTATTTGATCAATCATATTCAGTCAGTCCTCCACCTCTTATGTTTCTTTTGTTCCTTTAAAGGATATTGGCTTCTAGTGTAAGAACTCACACGATTGATCTCTCTCTCCACCAGCTCTTGGTTGTACCTCAACCACTATGTTCTATACTTGTGTTACACCTTGATCAACATAATAGACTACTTTTACAATATTATCAATGAGAGTATGATCTATAGGTGGGTTCTCCATGAGGAGCATCGATTTTACCTTATCGAGCAACTCATGGAAGACATCTCGGAGGCATATAACTTCACACTGAAACACAAGAATGATCAGACAATTGAAAAAATATATGTTCAGACAAAAAAAACCCATAAAACAAAAACTGAGATTTTTAAAATAATATCCATCACTAGAGACACACATCCCAATGTCCCATGAAAACTTAAGGGCCATTATGAACAGATATCTCTAGGTATATCATAGCATACCTCTCAGGTCTCAAAAATACTACCTCTAGTTTAATATATTTCCCAAGACATGTACTCTTGAGGAAAAACCTCTTGAATTACCAAACTATTAAGAACCGACCCAATTTCTCCTCAAATGGAACTTGAACTGTTCTATTACATACCCGAAGGGTGTTCTTGATCCCCACGGGATGGAGATATGAACTCGGGCATCGAACAATACAGTAGATGGAATGATTTTTTTCAACTTGAACAACCCCATTGAATATATATATATATATACATAAAAATAAAAAATAGTGGAAGATAAAGAATACATATATTCCATAACTCTAATAAAACAGTGGAAACAGATGATAGAAAAAGTAGATAAAAACATTAAGACTAGTCCAACTACAAAAGACTAAAAACTAAATAGCTACTCCAAATGATGGTAGGGACAGACTCCCACCATCTCACCACTAGCTTCCTAACTAGTTGAAACAAACCTCACTACCTCATCGTGGTGCCTTTCCTTTACCTACGCTAGGAAACAAACGGAGTTCTACGCACCACGGAATAGGTACAAATGGTGTGATATAACATGCTCAGTAGGATCCCACCTAGGTGTTTGATAAACTATCCCTATATAAAAATATGTGTATTATCATTTAAAATATAAAATGGCATGATAATAAGTAAGGTATTTTTTAGAAAACATGGTAAACAATTCCATTTTTCCATAGTTCTAAAGAAAACAAGGTATATCAATATCAAATCACATTTTACATATCATTTTCCACAAGCATAAACATTCATATCAAGGAAAAAAAATCCAATGAATAAAAAAAAGAACAGGTATCATAACACCAATAAATAATAAATGTAGAGGCCACAAACTACTTTTACCCCAATTAGTCAATAAAGTGCACATATTCTAATCATTTACCACAAGCCTTGGAATTAGAGGAGTAACCCATGAGAAAACCACCCAAAATTTAAATACCGGTCCCCTAGAATAATGGGCCAAGAAAATATAGGAAATACCTAAGGAAAAACACTTTAATAATTAAAAAACAATGGATGATGGCCCCAAGATAATCCTACCACGTAGTTACCCAATGTATCCCATGTTCTCTTTTTCCCAATTCATTTCAATGCTTTGAAAACCATTTCAAAACCATTTCACAAATTCAATTTAAATGATTTGAAAATATCTATTTTCATTCCATTTATTAATAATGAGGGAAAACCATTTCTCATAAAACCCCCTTTTTAACACACGCTAAACATTATTTACAATTTCAATATACAAAACTGTTTATAATGAAAAACAACCATGTTAAAAAAATAGGCTATAGACAGAACCACCTACCTCAAAAATTGAGTCATACACACCCATAATGGGATCCACCAACAATATGAAACCAAAAATTTCAAAGAATGCCCTATAATAAAATCCACATCAGGGTTGATTCAATTCAAAAGACAAGGGGTTAGTGGAAGAGAGGAATCCCACATACCAAAATGATGAAATCCCTCCACACTATGACCAATGGAAGAAAATGCCTCCAGAATGAGATCAAACAATAGATCTATGAAGAAACCAATAATAATAACCAAACATTTACCAATGAATCCAAATACACCACCCAAAATTGATACCCAGATCAAAGGAAATGAAGGAATGGAAAGGTTACTCACCCAGAGAGACGCACCACAAATAAAATGGAGATCAAGTATCAAATGAATCAATCTAGAAGGGGTTGAGTCTCTTGAAAATTTCTCAGAACAACCTTAGGTCGCGATCCATGAAGAACCTACAAAGAAACTAAAATAAAATAGTCGCATGCTATTTTTAAAAATGGAAAGTGGGTCATTACATGGCATGTAACCCAGTTACACGATGTGTAACCTCCACGATCCACGTACTCTGAAAACCCCATCACCTTTGATTTAAAAATGAAATTTAATAATTCATTTCATGTTATTAATGGTCAAGGAGTGTATACTTTCATAGTGTGAAGTCTTCTTTCAAAACATACACCCGACAACCATTACTTGGCATGTAACATAGTTACATGGCAGATAACTTCACTACAACCTGTTGAAACAAGATGTTATTAATGAATGTCCAAAAAATATTTGACTTCACCATTTTAGGTAACCTTGAAATCTCAAGGGAGGGGAAAACCATGATGTAGTTAAGGTAGTACCTGATAAAATGGTAACAGTATGATATATTTTGGGATTAATTATCTTAGAGAAAGAGTCGTGCTTATGGGATTTGAAAAAGAAGGATGTAATCCAAACACTACTTTGGTTGACTCAGTTTGAGGAAACCCCATTGGAGTAAAAACATAGATCTATGAGCTTTGAGATTAACACAATACAACAAGTGACACATGAATTAATCATCTGAATGATAAATGATATGATATCACTGAGAAACCAATTGATATGATCGATGTTATGAAATACCTTTCTTGGTAGCATCACTAGAGATGTCCATTTCCCTAACCCCATCCTCTAGTGAAAAGGAACCACCCTATTACATTGAGCAGATTTTTGGAAGCTATGGCCCCTTATATGATGAAATTATTCACTCACCATCCTTGAGTTCTATAAGAAAAAAATATATAATCTTAGGAGGCATGACACAAAGTGAGAAAACTGTCTAGTTTCGAAAGAAGTATTCAATCTCTCTGATTCTCCGCTCCATCATTGATAACTGAGTAGGTGAATAACTACATATATCAGTGTCTTCAAAAATATAATTCACCCATGAATGATCAAATGTTACAACAACTGTAACATCTATAGTAGGAAATAGTAATTATTGAGTTGGAACCTCACCCATCTCCTCGTCTTTATGGGTTGGGCCCGATTGTGAAGGGTATGTTAAAGCAACCAAATTATCTCTTGTATCCTTAAATGAGGATAACTGATCCTATAAACGGCTCATTGGGGACCTATAATATTTTTAAAAATCATTATGTGTGTCACGACCCGTCCTCGGGGCCCGTGTCGTGACTACCCCAAGCCCGCCTTCCATAGGCCAGGGGCTGGCGACTAGCACCAAGGCGTAAAATCCCGGTAAAAGGGAAGGCATTGCCTTTGGAAAGTAAACAAGCACTACAGAGTAAGAAAGCGGAAAAAGTAAACACTAAGTAAAAGCTGGTACAACAGTAAGTGCGGAAAAGTAAATGGGGCCGGAAATACAAGCCCAACTGTAAAGTACAACTGAAAGGGGAAAAACAACAACTGAAAAGTAAAACCGCAACATCGATCCGTCCTCTGGAAGTCCCACCTGAAGGGTGGGTACAGAAAGCCTCCACTGCTCCTCGGGTCCAGCCTACCGCTCCGAGTACACCCCACCCAGTGGTCCACCTCCAGGTACCGTCCTGCTCCGCAAGCCTCCACCACGATCAGCGTTGTCCGTCGTCTGCAACCAACACAACGTAGTGCGGGCATAGCCAGTGCAGGGGTGAGTATAAGCTACTCAGTAGGGACCCCAAGACCCCCGAAGGTCTCCCATAATCCACAAAGGATAAACCACAAAGGAAAGATACAATCACGAAGTAACATAGGACACGGCTTAGGTATATGCCCATACATATACCTAAGTCATCAATTCTCGCTCGGCTCCAACATCTGAGCTCAAGTACAACCCAATCCACGCAGGAAAGCAAACCATAAAATCCACACAGGATAGCTCAAAACAATACACAAAGGAAGGTAAAACGTAAATCCACACAGGATAGCTCAACACAATCCACAAAGGAAAGTAAAATGTAAATCCACACAGGATGGCTCAACACAATCCACAAAGGAAAGTAAAATAGAGTTTCAGCTCACACAGGTATACTTCTTTGAATGACGATAGAGATGATCACTGATCCATCTAAGTCGTCGGACCCACAAAGGATCGATAGGTACTAACCCCCCAATGACCCACAAAGGATCTGACCCACAAAGGATCTGACCCACAAAGGATCGATAGGTAACTAACCCCCGCAAAGACCCACACAGGATCGGGCCCACACAGGACCTGTAGGCGCTGGCTCACACAGAACCGCTGAGCGCTGACCCACACAGGATCGGACCCACAAAGGATTGGTAGCACTGACCCACAAAGGATCGCTGAGTGCTGTAGTCGTCGCTGTCGAATCCACTGAGGATCTCTGCACAGTCGTCGTCGCCATAGTTGCAGTCACAGCCAGCTCTAGGGTTCCCGCACACAACAAGCTCGTTCGGGAGGGTCCGCTCCACGATCCGAGAGGCTGATACATCAACTGACACATAGTCCAGAGTTGATGTATCCAAAAGTTCCGTATCGTCATCAAGAACTCAACGTCGCAGACGGCACGTCAATCGGACGCCCGGTCTGAGAGTTATTGGCTTTTTCGTCCCAGGGGCCCGGTTGGTTTTTAAGGCAAAACCAACCCGACTGTACTCCACCTACATCCAAACCTCGGGCGAAGTATGCCAAAAGATCCATCTCACTTAGAGGAATTCAACAAAGTTGACGGCACGTCGATCGGACGTCCGAAGCTCAAGATATGAGCATTTCCGCTCCGAGGGCCCGGTTGGTTTCGTGTACGAACCAACCCTGCCGAACTCAATGTATCCCGAAATCTTGAGTATGATATACCGAAACGACCGTCTCGATCCAAGGATTGCATCTCCGCAGACGGCGCGTCGTTCGGAGGCCTGTAGTTCAAGTTACGGGCAAAAGACCGAAAATGGTCCGAAGATGGGGGTCTGGGCCCGGACCGTCCCGTCCCAACCCCCCCTGGGTCGGCCCGGTCCGGCCAGGGCGCGACCCGGCCGGTCGGGCCGGCCCGGCTCGGCTCAGCCGAGCGGCCGAGCGAGGGAGCCACGGGGTGGCGCTGCCCCCGCGGGAAGAAGGTGCCGCGGCCCACGTGGGGCCGCGCTGGAGTCAGCGGAGGTGGCATTGCCGCGTCCCGTGCGTGCCAGACCCGCGCGGCCGCGGGTCCGCTGGCCGCCTCCGCCGGTGGCTTCCGCGGGCCACCGGAGTTGCTCCGGTGGTCCGATTTCCTTCCCGTCTACGCCGAAGCTCCTCCCGGGTCCCGTTCTTCACTGCGGAAACAACGGATCGTCCCTACGGCATGTTTTGTCATCGCCCGCCAATCCGCACAACAATGAAGAACTGTGAAGGGTTGTCGGGCTGTGTTTTTTTGGCCCGCACCCTCCGCGTTAGGTGATAACAGTCGGGAGAAATAATCAACACATGAAAACATAACAAAGCACAATTTTAAATAGAATTAAAATTGAACTTGATCCGGGTTCTTTGTTTTTAAAGAAACAATCACAGGAATATAAATTATTTCACAACAAACCCATACCTTGTCAAGTCGTCGCACGCGCGTTCTTCGTGGAATTGATCGTCGTGGAAGGAGGTGATCGTCGCGTCGCGGAAGGGCGTCGTGTCGTCGTGGAAGGGCGTCGCGTCGTCGCGGAAAAGGGTGTCGCGTTGGCGAACTCCGAGGTTCAAGAACTTATTGATTTAATTAATAATAATTAAATCCATATTATTGTTATAATCCACAAAGAAATTAAAAGGAGAAACCAGAAATCTCCTACCTCAAGCAGTTGGTGATCGGAGATCGTTGCGGGGAAGAACGTCTCGGAAGAAGCGTCGTCGATCTACGAGGGTGACGGCGTTCTTCGCGTTCTTCGCGTTCTTCGCGTTATTCACGAAGGAGGATGAAGGCACAAAATTTCTGCCAAAAGCCTCTCAACGAGCAATCCTCAAGATGTCGCACGTTGGTCTTATTTTATTATTACGCCAACGGATTGTAAACAGGTTAAGAAACGATTAAATTAATTCATAGAATTAATTCAACGAAATTAACCGCCCAATTAAATGGTGCGTTAAGAATTTAAGAAAACGCGCCAGTTGACTTTCATAATGACGAGTTTTTGCGGGTGCGTTACTTAGCAGAAAAGAAATGGTGGGGCTCGTGCGGGCCCCACCTCACAAATATCCTACCAGGAGGGTAGGATATTTCAGGTTCTACCCTATCCGCTTCAACTCAGCTTAAGCAGCTTAAAGTGGCTTTTAAGTGGATTTAAGTGAAATAAAATAAAGGTTGTCGTACCAATTATTTTATTTCTTAACTTTAATCCCAAAAATTAAAAACCACACCCGAGCAAACGCAACTCTGGAAGAGGAGTTTCTAAGAAAATATCGGCGCTGCGATTCCATCGGTGCCCTCAGAATTCGATTCCAAGCACCAGATCAAAAGTTAGAAAAACACGCTCGTCCGTTCACTGAACGTACCCGATCCAAACTTCAGAAAATGATTCCGGGCACACCGGGCCTCGGAATCAGGTGCCGTCAGAAACTGCGTTCTTGTAAAATTCCAAAGAAAATTAAGAAAAAAAAATTCCTTGAAATTTATGGGTCTTTACATCACTCCCACCTCAGGGATTTACGTCCCCGTAAAGATACATCATAAACTAGGGAAACAAATGTGGGTACTGAGCATGCATCTGAGCCTCCCGCTCCCAAGTGCTCTCCTGGAGGTTCCCATGCTGCCATCTGATGGGCATAAGAGGAATCGATCATCCACGTAGGAACCTCTCCTGTCGATCCTCGATCTCCACCGGGACCTCTGCAAAAGTCGCCCCATCATCCACGTCTAGCTCCCCATGGTCAATGATGTGCGTCGGGTCGTGCACGTATCTCCTAAGCTGGGATACGTGGAAGACGTTGTGAACCCGGTGCAACTGAGGTGGTAGAGCCAGGCGATAAGCCACCTCGCCAATCTTGCTAATGACTTGGAATGTTCCGATGAAGCGTGGAGACAACTTGCCGCCTCGGCCAAATATCTATAATCCACGTCGAGGTGAGACACACAAGAAGACGTGGTCACCATCCTTGAAATCTAGTGGCCTCCACCTCCTGTCAGCATAAGACTTTTGCCGGCTTTGAGCTATCCTCATTCACTCCTAGATGACCTGGACCTTCTCTGTCGTGGCCCGGACCATCTCTGGTCCCACAAGTGCTGACTCCCCAGGGTCTGTCCAGCATAAAGGAGATCTGCAAGGTCTGCCGTACAACACCTCGTATGGTTCCATCCCAATGGTGGAGTGGTAGCTGTTGTTGTACACGAACTCCACCAAGGGTAGGTGGTCCTCCCAACTACGACCAAAGTCGAGGACACATACGCGGAGCATGTCCTCGAGATTCTGAATGGTCCTCTCCGTCTGACCATCCGTATGAGGGTGAAAGGGGATGCTCAGACATAGTTGCGTCCCGAACGCCTCCTGCAACCCCTTCCAAAGCCGGTAAGTAAAGCAAGTATCTCGATCGGAGACGATAGATGATGGCACACCGTGAAGCCATACAATCTCCTGAACGTAGAGACGCCCCAAGCTCTCCACTGAGCCCTGCTCTGTGATGGGTAATAAGTGAGCCGACTTGGTGAGTCGGTTGACAATCACCCAGATAGAGTCATGACCTCTGGAAGTGCATGGAAGTCCAGTCACGAAGTCCATAGATATTCCTTCCCACTTCCACTCCGGGACCTCCAAGGGCTGTACCAAGCCTGCTGGTACCTGGTGCTCTACCTTCACCTGCTGGCAGGTGAGGCATCGAGAAACGAACTCTGCCACAGCCTTCTTCATGCCTGGCCACCAGTGCTGTCGTCTGAGGTCCTGGTACATCTTCGCCACTCCAGGATGTACCGCCAAAGGAGAAGTGTGAAACTCTCTCAGCACCTCCTCTCGTAAAGAGACTGGTACCAAGGTACGTCCTCTGAAAAGGATGTCGTGCTCTGCTCCAAAGGAGAAGCCATCAGGTGCTTGTCCTGAGGATAACTGTGCACGCTGCGTCTCACAGTCAGCGTCCTCACGCTGTGCCTCTCTGACCCGCTGTAGTAGTGGAGGGGTGATTGTGAGAGACTGGAGGAATGCTTCTCCATCTCTATCCATGAAGGATATCTGCAAAGCGGCTAGCTGCTCTGTCGCCTCCTCAAGTAGCTGAATGCCCATCCTCCTGCTGAGAGCATCAGCCACCAAGTTCCCCTTCCCAGGAGTATAGACTATCTCAAAGTCGTAGTCCTGGAGGAATTCGATCCATAGACGCTGTCTCAGGTTCAGGTCCTTCTGAGAGAAGATGTACCTGAGACTCTGATGGTCATAAAAGACTGTAAAGCGCTCTCCCATCAGGTAGTGTCGCCATGTCTTCAGAGCGAAGACCACTGCTGCTAACTCCAGGTTGTGGGTTGCGTAGTTCTGCTCATACGGCCTGAACTGACGTGATCCATAGGCGATCACTTCCCTCTCCTGCATCAGGACACACCCGAGTCCGGTCCCTGATGCATCGCAGTAGACTACGTACCCTACTCCCTCCTCAGGCAACCTCAAGATAGGTGCGCTGGTCAAACTCTATCTCAGCTCCTAGAAGCTCTGCTGACATCTGTCTGACCACACAAAGGGTTTCCCCTTCTTCTTCAAAGATGAGAGTGGTGCCACAACTCTGGAGAAGTCTGGAACAAGCCTCCGATAGTATCCAGCTAGTCCCAAGAAACTCCGCACCTCTGTCACGCTCCTGGGTGGATCCCAAGCTAGAACTGCCTCGATCTTCGCAGGATCCACTACAACTCCCGCCTCAGAGATGACGTGCCCCAAGAATTGGACCTCACATATCCAGAACTGACACTTCGAGAGTTTTCCATAAAGCTGGTGCTCTCGGAGTGTGTCTAGTACAACCCGCAAGTGGTAGGCGTGCTCCTCCTCAGTCGTCAAGTATATCAAAATGCCGTCGATGATGACTACGACAAATCGATCGAGGTATGGCTGGAATATCCTATTCATGAGGCCCATGAACACTGTTGGAGCATTGGTTATACCGAATGGCATAACCAAGAACTCATAGTGGCCATACCGACATCTTAAGGCTGTCTTCTGCACGTCCTCGTCTCGAACTCTGAGCTGATGATATCCTGACCTGAGGTCTATCTTCGAGAACCACCGTGATCCCTTGAGCTGATCTAAGAGGTCATCAATCCACGGTAGAGGATACTTGTTCTCACTGTCACCTGGTTCAGGCGACGATAGTCGACACAAAGTCGCATGCTCCCGTCCGCCTTCTTGGCGAACAATATCGGGGAAGCCCAAGGTGAAACACTGGGTCGGATGAAACCCTTGCCCTGCAAGTCCTCCAACTATACCCGTAGCTCTAGAAGCTCAGCGGGAGCCATCCTATATGCTGGAGTCAATATTGGGGCTATCCCAGGGTACAGGTCAATATGGAAGTCTACCTCTCTGCGAGGAGGTAGTCCTGGAACGTCATCGGGAAAGACGTCCGCATACTGATCCACCACTGCAGGAAAACTAGGACTCTGCACGTCAAAAGATCCTAGGATGAGGCTAGCCAACTGATGAGTGATGGGCTGTCCTCTCCTCTACGGAAGTCCATCCTGTGCTGCGAAGGCTCCCTTCTCGCCGGTGAAGGTGAACCTGCTCCCGTCGGTGCGTACACATCGCACCTTGCGCCTAATACATTTAATCTGTGCATGGACTGTAGATAACCAATCCATGCCCAAGATGACGTCGTAAGGCCTCGATGCCGCTACAAGAAGATCCCAGCCAAAGCTCTCACCTCCTAGAGTAATCTCACACTACCGACACCAGTGTGTAATCGTCGAGTCTGCTCCCGTAAGAGTCTCTTTCCGTAAGGATCGAGCCAACGACTCTGTCGGAATCTCCGAGCTCCGAACAAGGGAAGCGGCTATGAAAGAGTGACTCGCTCCTGTGTCTATAAGAACTGCAAAAAGGGAGGGATAGACACAGATCGTACCTCGAATCATCTCCGGCGCGCCGTGGTCGTAGGCCTCCGCTGCCTGGAGATGTGCCTGTCTCTGCCCGCCAGCTCCCTGTGGTTGGGATGGACATCCTGGTGGTGGTGGTGGTAGAGCCTCAAAGCATCGGCCACCACCTGTTACTCGGCCAGCTCCTCTGCCTCGTCCGCCTCCACCCTGCGGACCACCACGGTCGACCCTCTGCCTCTGCCTGGGTGCCCCCTCAACTGTCTGCTACTCCTCGCATGATGGGTCGGGCAGTCACGAGCCATGTGACCCTGCCCGCCGCAAGTGTAGCACTGCCTGCCTCTCGAAAGACTGGCTCCGCGCTGTGTGCCCCGCACTGCCGAGCCAGTGTCCTGAGGTCGTCTGCGTGAGGGTCTGGTCTGCCGGGACCCCGGAGTCATCCGTCGACTGCCTGTTGCGGAAGACTCTGCTACGTGCCGCCCCGCGGTAGGTATCACCGCTAGAGAAGTCTCAGCAAGAAAGCTCTCGATCAAAAGGGCTTGATCCAGTACTCCTTCCTGGGTCGGGATGCTGAGGGAGATCAGCGATGCCTGGATCTCATGTCTCAATCCCTGCCCAAAGGTCCAGGCCCGGAAGAATGGGTCCCATACCATGTCGGTCGAGTAGCGCGAGAGATCGGTGAATCTCGCTGAGTACTGGGCGACCGTCAAGCTGCCCTGCCGCAGTTGAAGAATCTCCTAGATGCGCACCGCACGGAGGGTGGATGGGACGAACTCTGAGGGGAAGAGGCCCTCAAAGTCTTTCCAGATTAGAGAGGCCTCATCGTGCACCTGGAGCATCAAGCTCCACCATCGTCCTGCTGCTGCGTGTAGTAGGCTTGCTGCGAGGATCACCATGAGGTCTGCTGGTGTCCTCACTAGTATGAAAACTCGAACAACTGCCTCCAGCCAGTCCTCGGCTGCCTGGGGGTCTTTCTCCCCGCGGAACCTGGGTGGTCGCTGGCGCTAGAACTCATGCAGTGCACTGAGGTGACGTGCATCGTCAGCGGCTGGGGCTGGAAGCATCGGTGGCTCAGCGGGTAGAGGTACTGCCGGTGCCTCAGCTGTCAAAGGGCCATGTACCGAAGCCTCGTCGCTCGGCGGGCTGTTGTCACGTACCACTCTCGGAACCCTAGATGGCTGCCGTTTTGGGGCCATCCTAAAAGAAAACAGGTGCGCCACGGTCAGAATAGTATACCTGGTGAGCTGATACAAAGTAATCACAAAGAAAACTTGAAACACACATGCAATCAATGTTTTCGTGCATTAAGTCGGAAATCAGAAGTCAGGGTCCTGGTGTACGGATACGTCGGCCGCCGCACCAACACTGGACTCCCTGGACTGATAACCACACTCAATACGCTAAACACTATTGCTTCACATAGAAAAAGATCAGAGTCTACGGTAGAACCGACCACCTTTGATACCAATTTGTCACGACCCGTCCTTGGGGCCCGTTCCGTGACTACCCCAAGCCCGCCTTCCATAGGCCAGGGGCTGGCGACTAGCACCAAGGCGTAAAATCCCGGTAAAAGGGAAGGCATTTCCTTTGGAAAGTAAACAAGCACTACAGAGTAAGTAAGCGGAAAAAGTAAACACTAAGTAAAACCTGGTACAACAGTAAGTGCAAAAAAGTAAAGGGGGCCGGAAATACAAGCCCAACTGTAAAGTACAACTGAAAGGGGAAAAACAAAAACTGAAAAGTAAAGCCGCAACGTTGAGCCGTCCTCTGGAAGTCCCACCTGAAGGGTGGGTACAGAAAGCCTCCACTGCTCCTCGGGTCCAGCCTACCGCTCCGAGTACACCCCGCCCAGTGGTCCACCTCCAGGTACCGTCCTGCTCCGTAAGCCTCCACCACGATCAGCGCTGTCCGTCGTCTGCAACCAACACAACGTAGTGCGGGCATAGCCCGTGCAGGGGTGAGTATAAGCTGCTCAGTAGGGACCTCGAGACCCCCGAAGGTCTCCCAGAATCCACAAAGGATAAACCACAAAGGAAAGTTACAATCACGAAGTAACATCCGACACGACTTAGGTATATGCCCATACATATACCTAAGTTACCAATTCTCGCTCACTCCAACATCCGAGCTCAAGTACAACCCATTCCACATAGGAAAGAAAAACGTAAAATCCACACAGGATAGCTCAACATAATCCACAAAGGAAAGTAAAATGTAAATCCACACATGATAGCTCAACACAATCCACAAAGGAAAGTAAAACGTAAATCCACACAGGATGGCTCAACACAATCCACAAAGGAAAGTAAAATAGAGTATCAGCTCACACAGGTATACTTTTTCGAATGACGATAGAGATGATCACTGATCCATCTAAGTCGTCGGACCCACAAAGGATCGATAGGTACTAACCCCCGCAATGACCCACAAAGGATCGATAGGTAACTAACCCCCGCAAAGACCCACACAGGATCGGGCCCACACAGGACCTGTAGGCGCTGGCTCACACAAAACCACTGAGCGCTGACCCACACATGATCGGTAGCACTGACCCACAAAGGATCGCTGAGTGCTGTAGTCGTCGCCGTCGAATTCACTGAGGATCTCTGCACAGTCGTCGTCGCCACAGTAGCAGTCGCAGCCAGCTCTAGGGTTCCCGCACACAACAAGATCGTTCGAGAGGGTCTGCTCCACGAGCCGAGAGGCTGATACATCAACTGAGACATAGTCCAGAGTTGATGTATCCAAAAGTTCCATATCGTCATCTGGAACGCAACGTCGCAGACGGCGTGTCAATCGGACGCCCGATCTGAGAGTTATTGGCTTTTTCGTTCCAGGGGCCCGGTTGGTTTTTAAGGCAAAACCAACCCCACATGCGTCCAAACCTCGGGCGGAGTATGCCAAAAGATCCGTCTCACTTAGAAGAATTCAAAAAATTTGACTGCACATCGATCGGACGTCCGAAGCTCAAGATATGAGCGTTTCCGCTCCGAGGTCCCGGTTGGTTTCGTGTACGAACCAACCCGGCCGAACTCAAAGTATCCCTAAATCTTGAGTGCGATATACCGAAACGACCGTATCGATCCAAGGATCGCATCGCCACTGACGACGCGTCATTCGGAGGCCCGTAGCTCAAGTTACGGGTAAAAGACCGAAAATGGTCCGAAGACGGGGGGTCTGGGCCCGGACCGTCCCGTCCCAACCCCCCCTGGGTCGGCCCGAACTGGGTCGACCCGACCCGGGTCCAGGTCGGACCCGGTTCGGCGCGGCCCGGTCCAGCCAGGGCGCGACCTGGCCGGTCGGGCCGGCCCGGCTCGGCTCGGCCGAGCGGCCGAGCGAGGGAGCCGCGGGGTGGCGCTGCCCCCGCGAGAAGAAGGTGCCGTGACCCACGTGGGGCCGCGCTGGAGTCAGCGGACGCGGCTTTGCCGCGTCCCGTGCGTACCAGACCCGCACGGCCGCGGGTCTGTTGTCCGCCGCCGCTTCAGCCACGGCGGCCCTGTCCGGCGGCGCGCCGGGGCGCCGCCGCCTCCGGCCAAAGGTGGCTTCTGCGGGCCACCGGAGTTGCTATAGTGGTCCGATTTCCTTCCCGTCTGCGCCGAAGCTCCTCTTGGGTCCCGTTCTTCACTTCAGAAACAACGGATCATCCCTGCGGCATGTTTTGTCATCGCCCACCAATCCGCACAACAACGAAGAACTGCGGTGGGTTGACGGGCCATGTTTGTTTGGCCCGCACTCTCCGCGTTAGGTGATAACAGCCGGGAGAAATAATCAACACATGAAAACATAACAAAGCACAATTTTAAATAGAATTAAAATTGAACTTGATCTGGGTTCTTCGTTTTTAAAGAAACAATCACGGGAATATAAATTATTTCACAACAACCCCCTACCTCGTCAATTCGTCGCACGTGCGTTCTTCGCGGAATTGATCGCCGCGGAAGGAGGCGATCGTCGCGTCGCGGAAGGGCGTCACGTCGTCGTGGAAGGGTGTCGCATCGTCGCGGAAAACAGTGTCGCGTCGGATAATTCCGATGTTCAAGAACATATAGATTTAATTAATAATAATTAAATCCATATTGTTGTTATAATCCACAAAGAAATTAATAGGAGAAACCAGAAATCTCCTACCTCAAGCAGTTGGTGATCGGAGATCATTGTGGGGAAGAATGTCTCGGAAGAAGCGTCGTCGATCTCCGAGGGTGACGACGTTCTTCGCGTTCTTCGCGTTCTTCGCATTCTTTGCGAAGGAGGATGAAGGCACAAAATTTCTGCCAAAAGCCTCTCAACGAGCAATCCTCAAGATGTCGTGCGTTGGTCTTATTTTATTATTACGCAAACGGATTGTAAACAGGTTAAGAAACGATTAAATTAATTCATAGAATTAATTCAATGAAGTTAACCACCCAATTAAATGGTGCGTTAAGAATTTATGAAAACGCGTCAGTTGACTTTCATAATGACGGGTTTTCGCGGGTGCGTTACTTAGCGGAAAAGAAACGGCGGGGCTCCTGTGGGCCCCACCTCACAAATATCCTACCAGGAGTGTAGGATATTTTGGGTTCTACCCTATCCGCTTCAACTCAGCTTAAGCAACTTAAAACGGCTTTTAAGTGGCTTTAAGTGAAATAAAATAAAATTTGTCGTACCAATTATTTTATTTCTTAACTTTAAGTCCAAAAATTAAAAACCACACCCGAGCAAACGCAACTCCGGAAGAGGCATTTCTAAGCAAATACCAGCACTGCGATTCCATCGGTGCCCTCAGAATTCGATTCCGAGCACTGGTTCAAATGTTAGAAAAACCCGCTTGTCCGTTCACTGAACGTACCCAAGACAAACTTCGGAAAATGATTCCGGGCACACCGAGCCTCAGAATCAGGTGCCGTCAGAAACTGCATTCTTGTAAAATTCCAAATAAAATTAAGAAAAAAAATTCCCTTGAAATTTACGGGTCTTTACAATGTGGTACTATAATAATCCAAAATAAGAGAAGAGTATAATTCCACACTGACTTGATGATTCTAGAGGAGAGGATTCCGAAAATTCAGAACACTTACTTTTCCCCTTCTCCTTCAAGTCTTGATTTTTAGAAGGTACTAACACTAAGAGAATTAAAGAAGGCCCCCCCAGAAAGTGTTGTAGCTACGAGAATCACTTCAAGGGAAATAATTGTAGACCTCATCAAAGACATTTGTCCCAAGGATCCCACATCCTCAGTCCTCAAGTCACTTTTAAATACCACTCAAATAGCCATACCCCAAGGAGAATATAAAGGGCATGGTATGATTGGTAGGTCTTCTCCATATTCCCACTATATCAAAAAAACAAAAAGTACATTAGTATAGTTTTAATGGCTCCATGAATATTCAAACATTTTAGTAAGTTTATAATTACTGATGCCTCTACAATGGGATAGCCATGTTCCTCCACAACCATTTTTAACATTCCCCAATCCACCATATTATGTACCATGGATTAAAAGAAAACCCAACCATTTATTCTTTCCAACATTATTTCGAGGTCCCCATATAAATCCTTGACTACCAAATGTCAGTGATTGAATTTGACACCCAAAGGGGTAGTGACATGAGACAAACCATTCAAATGTAGTTTTTCGTGATGTAGTGTTTCCCATAGCTCAGCATTTATGTTTATCATTCTTTATGTCTTCCACTATCGAAATAAAATAGTAAATAACAACACTAACATGGATTAACTATCTAGAACAACACACATTGTGGTCACGTATATTGGCACTTCTGCAGTCAATGAAATTATTGGTAAATACCCTACATCCATATGAGGTTCTTCTAGGGTTCGTGGTCCTCTCGAAACCATCTATTTTCTAGGCCTTTAATTTTTCACAAAAACTGAGTTTAATTGGGAATCATTGCATACTAGTGTGAATATATACACATTTGAGATATGAGTTGATCTAAACCTCAACATAATTCTAGGATAAACCAAAATCTATGTTGTAGGGAGGAATTTTTATCTCATCCCTATTCTCCTCCCAAGTAAACATCAGCCAAAACTGGTGAACCACCATTATATTCCCATTGTATTGATCATGAATTGGGGAGGAAATATCGATTGGATAGAAAAAAACTAAGGGATAAAATATGAAGGTGTGCACCATTCACATATGAGGTCTTTATCAATCTAAGCGGAAATTATTCCCACACAAAGTGACAATATACAAGATTTGTCCTCAAGGATTGTCCCACCATTATAAAACATATTACCCATGGGAAATGGTCAATAGTGTTTGAAGGAGAAACAATCATAATAGAGAATGATGTCCCTGACCACCCAATCCTTTATTGAAATGGGTCTTACCCATCTAATGAACAGTAAAATGGTTTGATAAAGACATTGGGGATGATTTATATGTTAATGTACTCATAACCTCTTAAATGATCCTCCATACAACCCTATAACACTTGAATAGGACCATAATTCATTGAGGGGATTTTCCTTGTAATTATGGCGTAAAAGGCAAGAAAATTTGGCCAACACATCGATTGATAACCTGATACATTTTACTCCTTCCATTGAAACCGCCACCATGAAATGGGAGACCCCAAATACACCATTTTCCCTTTACAATATTAGGTAACTGCTCATGTACATAGCAGGGAATCGGGCCTGCTGAATAGTTTGATCAACACCAAAAACAACCTCTCATACCTAGTCTTTAAATCTATTTTCTTTAACTGAAGGATAGTAATACTTCTTCTCATTGCGGGAGTCCTTCATAGGATAAGAATTTTGTATCTAGGATTTCTTATTGTAATGGGAATTATGGATGAAGTATCTCACCCATGTCTTGAATGAGATATCTTCACTAGAAAGTGGTTCCTTGGAGAGGGCCTCTTCGGCTAGCCTGACCATCTCTCGGGTGAGATGAGGAGTCCTCCATACATTACACCACATAGAACATGGGGTAAAAATCACCATGCATCTCATCCAATATTAGTGCTTATCATATATGCTTGATGTTTTGGAGAAAAATTCCTAGATAATTGTCTATTAAGTGGAATGTATTTATGATGTGATTCCAGTGACTAAACAAGTCTGATGTAAGACCCCTGTTTCCGTAAGTAAATGTTAACAAGGTCCTGATAAACTCATATATCCCTGTCCAATTAAGATCTATGTAATTATTAGAAGGAATATATTTCACCTAGAAGGGCCATCCAAAATCCATTCCACATCTACCCTGAGGTCTAATGTCCCAATTGGGAACCCTCCCAAACTTCTAGCTGGAGGCGGACTTCTGCAATATTGTATGGTACATATGGACATTCAAAATAGGTTTTATATTGTTCCTATACAATTTACTGGGCATTAATTTCTGTATATTTCCATCTATATTCTCCCCCTAAGTGAAAAAATTGACTGCATGAGATATGTTAGCCAAAACGGTGTTTCAGGTTTTCAAAACCCAAGTGACGGGTATGAATGATGATAGTGGAGAAGGAATGGGAGTTTAATTGGTATGAAAAAAAACATTGAGGGGAAGAAAATATGAAAGGTGATATTACCCTACGCTCACCCCCATCAGTTCTACTACACTCTTCTGAAATAATCCAATAACATGACGACAAGCAACATCCACCGTGTTACGATAGCTTCCCGGTGAGCCATCATTACTTTAGCCACATTCCCGGAAGTCTTGTAGGAAATGTGTTGAAATTCAGAATCTGTATACATTAATGAAAGAATTATATGTCTGAAGATTGAAATCTAGACAAACAAAATTCATAATTTTGGTCACCTCATGCACATCTTATGAAGCATCATGGGATTCATGATCACATATATGACTCATGAATCCCCTAGGTCTAGAATATTTTGAGGACCACATAAACACATAGGATATCACATGAATATATGATAAATCATGATACTCTTGATCATGTGACCATAAAAATGTGAATTGATGGAGATAATAGTTGAATTTCCCATGAAATCAAACTAGAAGATCATGTGAAAAAATCTGCGACAACCATGAGGTTTTTTGGTCAAATTTCAAACAATTATTAAGAATCTATTTTTTGTTAGTCAAAACAAGTACTAGAAAAAAAGTCTTGTTAATAGGTTATAAAATGAAGTCTTGCATATAGGTCTTGTGATTTGTTCTTGTTGAAGGTATTCTGAAAGAGACACATGATTGATACCAATTGTAAGAAATTATAGAGTTGGAAATTGGTGAATGAGACTCCATGTTCTCCCATATTTATCATGTCTTCCATAAAATACAAAACATCACCTGAAAGACCAAGATTTATCCAAAACACATATTGGACATAGTTCCAAAGCCACTGGCATAAATTTACATTCCCCATATCTAAGCCCTTATCCTTAGTGACATCACTCTTGAGGGGTGGAATTTGATGGTTCCCACTAAATAAGAATTAGTGAATCAAAAAGATAATAAATACCTAAATATGGGTATTAGTTACCCCATAAATCAATGGAATAAAAGGTGTCCAAGACTTGTGCATCATGTAACCTATAATTGGAAATGTGATAACATGACCTTCAGAAGGGCATGAAAACATTTATTACACAGTGCATAACCTGTTGGAAGATTACACGGAGCTCTATTAGAAAAACCTCCATGTTATTTAGAAGTCATCCAAGATAGTTACTAATCATTTGGTAGTTTCCAAATGGTCTCTTCTAAGTCACATGACTTTTTATGTGGTAGGTGCCTGAAAACCATCAAAAAACTTTTAAAATAAGAAGAAAGATATGAAAAAAGGGATAATATATTGAGGTCATAAATCTTCATGAAACATTCCCATTCAGTTCAAAAGGCACCTAATAATCCCTATAAACCTATCCACCTTGTCATAAAAGATATTAATAGAATGGAACCATCATCATGCAAAGGGCCACAAACAAGTCTATCATATCCTACACCCACCTTCGGCTATAAATAAAACAGAAGGGTCATCCATGTTAATGCTCACAAATCACTATAGGACACTTTTTTTATCACATGACACATCAATGAGGTGGAAAGTGATTTTATTCAAATACACTCATACAAACATGAGAGATCCCCATACCTTGTGAAACAAAAAAGGAAATAAAAATGGAAATGAGAAGAGCTTATTATGAGTGGAAGATATGATGATCTTATATGAATAGATTTAAATGCATTGGGTGATTACCATTAATCATGTGAGGTTCCCATTGATAATCTAGCACGACCCTAAAATACCCCTTGTATGAAATTCTAATCATGTCAAGGCCCCCTGGTGATCCACCTTTGTCTCATGGAAGGTTCCAGAAAAAACAACTTTGATCACTCAAAATCCTTTCAATAGGCGTTCAGATCTTGCGATGGTCCCTTTGAGATATCTGTCGAACATTGTCTTTGATCCTTGGAATGATAACATGTTTATTTAAGAATTCTATGATAGGTTATAGTCCAATATAAATAATGTATATGGGATGGTCTTATGATCATTGAAAATCATATTACGGCCTTTGTATGACCTGCATTGGGATTTTGTGAAGTGTGTGTCCCCAAAATCCTCCACCGACAATAGACTAAATCTAAAAGACATATGTTAGACAAGGTGGAAACAAATAAGGATGGAAATTCCTATAAATACCTCCAATTCAATTAAAAAATTCATCTTTGGATTTAACCATCGGTGCATCCACGAATCCATGACTGATTGCCTATGGATGGGATTTCTCGAAGCATCAAATTTCATGAATACAACATTTTCTTCTCATGTAAAATCCAGGGAACAACATAAGGGATCATGAGGCACGTATAAGAACTTCACATGATTACTTGAGATCATGTGAAAGACTTTTGGAGTGTTGGATGGATTATACTAAGGACATACTGCATGTCGAGTAGGTCATGTAATACCTAAAAAAAGAAAATAGTGTGTAATAACCACAACCCCAATAGCCTAGATTTGGTGGTGATTATATGAAAATGGAAAAGATAGAATATACCACATCACCAATGATCATTATGATTATTATTCTTGAAGAAAAAGATACATAAATGGTTCCCTTATTACACTGGAAATTTAACAAAGAATATTACTATGGAAAATAAACTACTTCATTAAAAATTATTCAAATATTTATTCTTCTTAACATGGGGATGGAAAACATTTAAAGGGTAGTATAAAATTATATGAAAGGGTTAAATATATAAGAAATATGATTCAATAAAAATTGAAGCATAATTATAATAGAATAACTAAAAATGCATGATGTTTAATCAATAAACTGAGAATGAAAATTCATCCATTGATTTTTTTTATAGTGAGAATCTCATGAATAGTAATAACTAAATACAGAATGTAAGGAATGATTAATTAGGGGACATAATTTATCTATTACATGAACCAATACCTTAAAAACTATTCATGATAAGTTTTATGTATGAGGGTACAAACCCATCTGATTCTTCATGGAAACAAATGCGAAGGGTTTTTCACTAACTGTTTTGTCTCATGAGACTTGTTGATGCATAGAGGGGCTATCTATAATTGTCATGTACTCATGTATACATGTGAAAATCATTCATAATATATCAAAATGATTGATTATATTCATGAAATCAAAAATCCTTCTCAACAAATTATAATTAATGTCCAAGATAATCAAATTATAATAATTAATTACTTAATTTATAACCAATTCATCATAAATTTAATTTATTGTAAAAAAATTTAAGTTCACTTATTATATTTCTAATGAGATATAATAATTATTTTCATTGTTCTCAGAGCGTTCATCTCATGGTTTTGTGGTCGGTTCCCTTGTTTAAAATTATGGGAGTTCCATTAAAATGTATGAAAAATAAAGAAGTGGAATGGAAAGATATTAATATAATTAAATTATTTTAACATTTACTCATATATCATTTGGTTTTATGGTATGAACATGATTCATTAGATAAAATGTTAATGAAAAATGATTAGTTTATTTGGGTGATTTTTACGACCATCAGAGAAAAGTATCATTTTATTTGATATTATATTTATATACTAGTTATTAAAAATTAAATAAGTTTTAATACCTGTATTATAATCAGTTTTAACAATAAAAAATTGTTTTAGGACCATCCTTGAAGGTGGTAATGAAAAACCAAAACCTTTCATCCATGATGTCTATGAATCGACACCTCCTGGACATTGTTTTCATTTTTAGAATTAAAAGGAGGATAGAAGAGATTTTATATTGAGTATTCCATTAGAATAATAAAATCATATTATATATATCATACCATAGTTACCATGCCTCTTTGGATTGGGGATATGAGGAGAGAATAAGAAAATAAAATAAAATAAGAGTAAGTTGGAGGATTTTACCCCTCGAATATCATATCCTTAGGAACTATGAAAAGACACTTGGATTTTGACTTATGTTAATACCCTCAAGAATTGGATGTGGGGAATAGGTTTTGGAAGGTATCTTGGAATAATTTAGACAATATTTATTGCTTAGAAGGTTTGAAAATAAGGGGTGGTATTTATAGTGGAGGAGAGGGGTGTATTTTGAATATTTTATAAATTTGACTGTTATTTTGGCTCAAGACTATCAATAGAGTTGATTTTTGTGACTATGTATACTAACTAGTAAATTTGAGTTCAAAATAATGGGTTATTATATCAAGAATAACCCAAAAATTCATGTATTTGGGATAAAATGTTAAATATCATAAATTATAGTATTTCACTATTCACCAAAAATTCAACTATCCCAAAAAAATACCAAAAATTCACCCTAACCGTTTTTTGATATATAGATTAAAAAATGGACTAAATTTTATGAAAATAATTTTCTATTTATGAGGAATTTAATTTTTAATTTAAAATCATCATTTATCCGAAAAAAATAATGATTTTAATATGACAATATATTAAACTACACTTAGAAAAATTAATTAAGTTCTTATAAAATTATATTAAAATTATAAGAAAAAAAATTAATTTATAAATCTATTTTATGAAAATAATTTTTTTATATAAATATAATAATTATAAAATTTTAAATAAACAGTTACGTTTCACAAAAATAAAAAAACTTAATTTATCATTTTTAAAACATTTATTTAGTTATTCTATGATATAAATATATCATATTTGTATTTATGAGATACTGAAATTTTATTTATACTTTAAAATGTGTCGTTATTATTCTAATGAAAAGTTTACTATTCCTAATAGTCACATTACTATTCCAACAGTTGTGTTAATGTTTATTTGTATATAACAGTTCCTTAATGCTCGGTGTTGCATGCAATATAGGTAGTCAAATAAATTGAATTTATTTAAGAATTTATGTACCAATGAAATATTAGGGTTTTATATTCTTCCCTATTTCAATTAATACTTACTTGAAATAATATTTATGATTTTTTTTTCTAAATAGATGAGGGTGGTTCTTCTTCATAACATTCTCAGGTTCCCACATTAGTTGTTAGATTTTATTGTTTTTCTAAAGAACATTTCATATTCAAGTCATTCGATTTCTCTATACATGATCTCTAGTGTCATGAATCTTGATCGTCTCTTTGTAGTAAGACAAATCAGATTCCAGTTCAATTTATTCATGGGTGAGTACATGCATTGGGTCTAGCATGTGGTTCTTCAAAAATGATATGTGAAACACAACATGAATTTTTGGGAGACATGGTGTAATTTATAATATGTAAGATAAAAGTCCAATTAATTAAATAATTTCAAATGGTTTGACGTGCCTAGGGCTCATTTTAGCTTTCTTACCAAACCTTATGATACCCTTCCTTAGAGATACTTTTAGAAAAGAAAGATTTCCCCCATGGAATTATAAATTCTTTATCTTTCTGTCAGCCTTACCATTTTACCCATATTGATATTATTTAATATGATCCTAAATAGTTTTTACTTTTTTTCAATACATTATAGGAATATAAGTTTCCTTTCACCAACTTCATCTCATCAAATTTTATTTTAAAATACCTTGCCATATAATGATTCATATGGCGCCATTTGAATACTTGAATGGAAACTATTATTGTAATAAAACTCTACCAAAGGTTAATACTGATCCCACATACCTTAAAAGCCAATTGAGAATGATAAAAACATTTTTTCCACTATTTTAATATTCCTTTCTGTTTGTCTATTAATTTGAGTTTGATAAGGAGTACTCAAATGAAACTCAGAACGAAAGCCTTCTGAAGGCTCTCCTAGAATCCAGATGCAAAATTGGGATCCCAATTAAACACAATCAATAAAGGTGCACCATGGAGTCTTAAAAATTCATTAATATAGTTTCTTGTTGGGAACTCAAGAAGTAAATATTCTCTTATAACCACAAAATGTTCCAATTTTTTAAATTGGACAATAATAACCCATATTTTATCATTATTTTGAGGGGTCCTTGGTAATTCAGTGCTAAAGTCCATAGTAATGTAATATCACATCTACATAGAAATAGGTAATGTTTTCATGACCCCTATAGGATGCTATCTCTTTTACCTCACTTGTTAAAAAAATATACATCTTCACATATAGTGAGAAATTCCCCATTACATATTATCCCACAAAATGTGTTCCATCATATCTCTATACATATTGATAATTGATCTATAATTATCATCTAATAGTTCCCTTTTTAGATCAGGTATTTATAGAACACATAACCTCTTACAAATTTCATAATTCCAACCTCATATATGAAGTCTTCCAATCTTCCATCCTTAATGGCTTTAATTTTCATTTGAAAATTCTCATCATTGGATTGAGTGATTTTTAGATTTTCTAATAAAGATGGTTTCACAATCATTTGAAAAAGAAGCGATGTTTCCCATTTCATAACAATTTCCTTATCTATATTTACTATATCCATGAACATATTATCATTCTTAATCCATATTTGGGTTAGAAGTCTAAGATCTTTCCTTCCTAATGAATATGCCACCTTATTTTATTCCAGGGTGGTAGTGTAATCATAAATAATAATCTTTGAGTAACTCGAGTCATTGTACTTGCCTCATGTTGAGTTATTTATATGTAAATATTTATTTAAAACTATTTTTATCTATATATATCTCACATATTTTACCATAGAGATAGTGTCTCTATATATTCGGAGCAAAAATTACAACTACAAAATCAAGATCATGAGTTGGATTATTTTGTTCATGAATCATCAACTACCTTGACACATATTTAATAACTTTTCATTTTTCATAATAACTTAATCCATTCCTTTTTTTGAGGCATAACTATTCACAAACCCACCATTTCTTGGTGGTAAATTCATAACGGGATAATTGACTAATCTTCTCTTCAATTCTTCAAAAAATTATCCACGTTATTTTCTACATATGAACTTAACTACTTTATGCGTGAACTCAGTTATGTTCATTGGTTTAGAACATTCTTGTATTTTCTTTTTACTTATAAGATAAATTGAGATACCATCCTTAGAGTCAATATGGACATGAAAAGAAATTTCTCAAAGATAAAATTCACACATGCTAAATTCACCATATAACTCTTTCCGTATGAGAGTCTAAATAATGGTCGGAAAGTGATTGTCATGGTCTTCATGTTTTTTAGAATATTCCAAAATATTATTAATTAATACCATAAAAAATCATCACGATATTCCTTGAATATTTTGTTCCTCGTATCCATAAAAAACATAGGGTGCATTAGTCAATCCAAATGACATTACTGTAAATTTGAAATGTCCATACCTCATCTGAAAATATGTCTTTAGAATATATTCCATCTTTACTCACAATTTATGATATCGAAAATGAAGGTCAATTTTTGATAAATGTTGATCTCCTTGAATTTGATCAAAAAAATCGTCAATATGAGCCAGAGGATTCTTGTTCATTATTTTAATAGCAATGATTTCTCTATAGTCAATTCATATCCCCATGGATCCTTCTTTCTTATTAATAAAGAGGATAGAGGATCCCCATGGAGAAACACTAGGATGAATAAATACCTTATTACTCAAATCCTTCTATTTTTTCTTCAGCTGCATTAACTCCATAGTGTCTATTCAATGTGGATTATTTGATATTGGTTTTCTATCAGGGATTAAATGAACGGTAAAATAAATCTCGAACTCTAGGGTTTCTAATTAATTCCATAGAAAATACATCAATGTATTCTTGTACAATAGTTCATACTAAATTTGAAGATTTACTAATTCATCCTTATATGTTTTTTATCTTCCTCCCTAAGAATTTAATTCAGTAGATCTTCTAAGGGAGGATATAGATAAGAATTAAATAATGAAGCTTCTCCTCTAAATATAATTAATTATACATCTTCCTAAAAATCATAATTTTATTCTTATTGTAATATATTTTTTTCATAATATTTTAAAATATAGTCTATACTAAAGAATATATCAATTTCATCCATAGGTATGATGATAGGTTCATCAAATAAAGAAAGTTTATTTTCCATAATGGGGATTCCCTGACACATCTTTGTTGTAATGAGACTTCCCTTAGGAGTTCTGAAGGACATATCTATTATTAAATCAAAATGGAAATATCTAATTTCGATGAAAATATGGTATATATAAAATACTATCATGATACAAAATCAGATAAATCATTGGTTAAATTTGAATATAGGATTAAAGTACCTAATTACACGTCATTGTGTACTTCTACCTCAGAAGTAGTGATCACATAAAATTGGAAATATACCCTTGGAATCTTCTATGGTATATTTCCTTGAAGTTTGGTTCATTGGTTTTAATAATTCCTCATATATTTATAGTCAAATAATTGAAAATAATTGATTTGTTTCTTACCCGTGAATTCATTATATTGATGAAATGTTTTTTTGCACCTATAACAAACTCCCATGTCTTATAAGAATTTCCCAAGATGATTCTTCCATCAATTTTAACATAATGGGAATAGATTTGTTCACTTATTTTTATTTGATGCTTTAAATTTTTCTTGGATATCATAATACATCTTATTCTAGTGATTTCACCTAACATATAAAATCTAGAAAAATATTTCTACATTTTGATGGCACTTAATACTATTTCATTATATGATGAAAATGTTAGAGAAGCTAGAGCCCTTCGAAGACTTGGATTAAGACCTTAAAATAAATGAAAAATTTTGTTTTTGGAATCAAGTATGTAATCTATGGAATACCTGGATAGTCACGTGATGGTATCCTTATACACTACAACACTCTCTTGTTCAATTTTCTTTAAGATAAGGGATTTTATATTTATTTCATTTTGTTTCACAGATGAATTATTTTACAAAGAATATTTCTTTATAATATCCCCATTACAAATCTTCTATTTTATCTTCTTTCTTAGTATTATGAATCAATGACCACCATTGATCACTATCACCCTTGAGGAATTATATTTCTAGTACCTCTATTTCCCATTAATCACATCCCGATGCAAGAAATATAATTCCAAGAGACTTAATCCATTGCTCAGCTACTAGGGTATTTTTAGTCCCACTAATATATATGGGGTTTTCCGCATGACATGATTCAACATTGGTGTATTGTGGTTATTTTTCATAACCTGAGTAATTTTTTCTTAATATGTTCATGATCATCGCAACTTTAACATCAACTATCTTGACTTTCTCGGTGGGTAAATCCTGACATTGTCTGTGGGAATTGGTTCTGTTACATCTATTAGGAACCATCAGTAAATAATATATCACAAGGAGTTATCTCATAATCATCACAATATTGATCCAATATATTATCTATAATAAATAATTATAATTATATTCTATATTTAACATCCAATATCCATGGTTTCTACTTAACCCGCTCTGATAACAACTATAACAACCATAGCCCCAGTAGCCCGTAGTCGGTGGAAATTTTACTATAATTTCATATATATAAGAGATCACATAACCATGGATCAGCCAGTTTAGTTGTATTGAAGAACAAAATACATACATGGTTACATTATTACATTGGTAATTAAACATAGAAAATAACAAAGGAAAATAAAATTCTTCCTTGACACATATTCAAAGATTTCATCGTCATAACCTGGTGATGAAAAAAAAATAAAAGGGTAAACTCAAATTCTTAGTAAGGGTTAAATACAGTACAAACATGAATCAATAATAAGTTAGCATAATCAAAATGGTATAACTAAAAAATAAATTACATTTAATAAAAATTTTGGTAATGAAAATGAATCAATATATTTTTTCATAGTGAAAATATCATGAATAGTAATAACTGAAAAATGAATTAAGGGAATGTTTAATTATTTAATGTCATATATCTGGAACATGAACCACTTACATCAAGAAATTTAACAATATGGTTTAAGTATGAATCTTTAAACCCATCTAATTATTATTTTAAACAAACGTGACATGTTTGTCACCAACAGTTTTGTCCTATGAGACGTGTCGATGCAATGAGGGGCTATCTATAACTGAGCCCCATACATGATTTCATGTCCAAGAAATTCCTAAAATATTAAAATAATTTATTTAATTCATTAAATAAATATTCATTGTTAATTAAAGTTCATATTTAGTAAAATATATGGGTTAAAAATTATTTCCCAATCAGTCAAATGTCATTCAAAGTAAACATCGTATTTAAATAAAATGCTATATGAATTAGACAATAGTCTTATCCATGATACAAGAAATATGGATTTTTAAGATAAAAATAACTTCAAATGAAAATATACTTTATAAGTGTAGTAGATACACCACATAAAAATTATTAGGTTCACAATACCTTGTAAGTCTCAATGAAATTGAGAATGAGAGGAAGTCTCTTACCTTAGGTCCGAAAGTGTTACACACTTATACTTAATATCTGGGATAATCAAATTAGTTTCATTAATTACTTTATTTATAAACTATTAAACATAAATTTTATTTATAATATTTTTATTAATTTCATTTATGGATATTCTGTTGAGTTATAATGTTTAATGTTTTTATTCCGGGAAAGTTCGTTTCATGGGTTTATGGTTGGATCCCTTGTATATAATTATGGAAATTCTTGAAAAATGGATGAAAACATTAAAAAAGTGGTAGATAATGATATTAATATACATATAGGATTATAAATGGTCGTAATATATCATTTTTTATATGGTATGAGAATGATTAATTAGATAAATGGTTAATGAAAAATGATTAGTTTATTTTGGCAGTTTTTACGACCATCACAGACTAGTATAATTTTGTTTAATATTATGTTTATATACTAGTTTCAGAACATTAAATATGTTTTAATAGAAATATTATATTTTTTAAACATAATTTTTTTTACGAAAATCCTTTAAATCATTAATGAATAGTGAAAACTCATTGTCCATGAAGATGGTGAATCGACACCTCACAGATGATGTTTTCATTTATTGAATTAAAAGGAGATAAGAATAGATTTTATGATGATTTTTACATTAATAAAAATAAAATTCTAGTATATTTATAATATTTTAGTTAATAGTCCCTTTGGATTGGGTACTTTGTGATAGAATAAGAAAAGAAAATAAATAAAATTGAAAGAATGAGGATTTAACCTCTCAAATATCGTCTCTATGGAATCCTTCTAGAGACACATGCCTTTAGTATTTTGGTAAGACCATAAGGTCTTGGACATGAATAAGAGGATTGGGAAGGGGGTTGTGAATAATGTAAACATGCTTCAAGGCTTAGGAGTTGTGGTGAGAAGTGGTGGTGAGAGGTAGTATTTATGGTCGAGGAGATGGGTGTTTTTTTATTTTATACATTCGCTTATTATTTTTGGCTATAGACTATCATTATTATTGATTTCTATTACTAATTAATGAAACATATAAATGTGAGTATGAAATAATGGGTGATTAAATTATTAATGACCCTATAATTCATGTATTGGTCTTAAGATATTAAATTTAATAAATTAGGGTATTTCAATATTCACAAAAAAATCAACTATTTCAGAAAAATAAAAAAAATCAATCTAACCAGTTTTCAACATATATATTTCAATAATGGACTCCATTTTAAGAATATAATTTTCTAAATTTTAAAAAAAATTATTTCTAATTAAAATAATTTTTTTCAGATAATATTGTTTTTAATATTATAACTTATTTTATGAAACTTTAAAAAAATAATTTAGGTATCATAAAATAATATTAAAATTATAATACAAAGAAAAATTAATTTGTGAATATATTTTATGAAAAGAAATTTTATTTTAAACAATTATATTAATTATAAAAATAAACATTTATATTTCACAAAAATACTGACAATTAATTTCTAATTTTTAAAACAGTTCATTATTTTTTCAATGATATAAATATATCATATTTTCATTTATGATATATGTAAATTTTCTTAATATTTTCATAGGTGATTTGATTGTTCTAAGGGATAGTTTACAATTCCTAATTGTAGCATTATTATTAAAATAGTTATGTTAATATTAATTAGTATATCAAGGTTTGTTTAAGCTCAGTGTTGTATGCAATGTGGGTTATCGGATACATTGAATTTGTTTAATATGATACATACCAAAAACATTTGGGGTCTTATACAGTGAAAAAAACTAAGACACATATGAAATAAAAAGCTTGAATAATGATAAAAGGATGTGAGACATACACAAAGATAGATTTAATGATCATCATGCGCTTCATGTAACTCATCCATATTTTTCAATAGCACTCATACATGTTGGTAAAGTAATGTGATGTCCCCTCAACATACCATTTGGATCATGAGATTCCCTCCAGTAATATCAAGAAAGTCACATGGCACCCTTTTGGCATGCAACTTGAGTCTCACAAATCCCCTCAGGATTGCAATCCAAATCTTGCAATGTCCACTGGATATGTCACTAAAGTTATGTGGTGACATCAGTGAATGTATGATAGGTCACTAAAAGTCCTCTGGTCATTCCAACCTGATCATTAAACACCCTCCATGTGTGTCAGTCATATATTTCATGACTCTAATAAATGTAAAATATATCTCGCGATTACACAAAGAACGATCATCCAAATATCTGATTACAGTAGGATATGTCATCCAGATTGTGTGATGTCCTCTAGACATGTCATTCAGATCATCCAACACCCCCAAACATGTCATCCAAGATCATGTGATGACCTCCAGACATGTTACCTTTAATCAAGACACACCCTTCAAACAATTCAACCTGATCATGTGATTTTGTTTTTGACATGTCCTCTTTACGACTAGGACATGTCCAGACATCCTCAGACATGTCAAGAAGACTACCAGACATGTCAGGCAGACAAACAGTCCATGTCAAACTGACATCTCTGAACATGACAGTCTTGTCTAATGGGAATATAAGAGAAACCCCAGTGTGTAAGCCTCGATCAATGACATAATATGATATGTCCTTAAATACATTCGAAACACTAGTGTGTAAGCCCTGATCAAACTGAACTATGATGACTCTGATTCCTTCTATAACGTAGAAATATAGTGTTCCTTACTAGAGGCCTGAGCTAAAATGGGTATCCACATCTGTGTAAGTGCCTCCATGTCTCCAACACCTAAGCCATAGTGACCCAATATCTCCCATGGAATGATCATCCTTCCTCTTGCACTAGTGTATTGAGAAGTCAACTAAACTACATTGGCACTGATTCCTTCCCAAAGTATGATAATTAGGTTACTTTCCTAATGTCTGATCTCTATAATAAGCATCCAAAGGTTGTCCCAGAACATAAGTCCCACATCCATAAGTAATGAGACTGATTAGTTTCTATCACTTATTTCTCACACTGAGCATATTTGATGTGGACTTATGGAGTTTCAATGACAATATCATTCTCATCATAATCCTCTATAAGACAACGAAACCTCAGCATGTAATCCCTGATCAAACTAAACTATGATAAATATGATTCCTTCTATAACGAGTATACATTGGATGCCTCTTGAAGCTATGAGATCAAGTTTCAAGTGCACAACTTCCTCTATTTATTTCCTTCCCGTATGAAATTAAACTATATGGGTTTAATAGACTATGTGGGTTTTGATTCCAGATATAAAATAGGGTACATAAGATGACTCATAATGTCTCAATCCCATCATCTAAATATTAACTACCCTTATGGATGATGAAAACCACTAGGAAACTTAGTTATATGGCTTAAAAATATAAGTAGCTAACCACTAATAAAAAATATATAAAGAATATCAGACACATACATATGAATTCAATAATAGGATCCCCCTTTTTATATAAAATGATTTAACCTATGATCATTTTTTCGGGTAACCAATTTCTTGTCGGTATTAGGAAGAGATTCTTGAGCATATCTTAAATCTATAAGATAGTTCTACAGTGGTCACCAATTCCCCCCCCCAAAATTGTGTGATGAGACCAACCACCCATTATCTCAACCAATGTGTCTTATTAAGTGTCGTTGGGTCTAAAACCCAAAAGGACCACCCAACTTTGGACAGCAGGTTCCTTCCTAGTTTACGATGTGGGAGTCATTGTGAGTTTTTACTAATATAAACAAATGGTAATCCCAAATTTAATGATTTTAAAAGTCATTAACACCCCCATGCAATAAATCTGTTGGGCCAAGACAAACACATTTTTCTAAAAAAACAAAAACATTGAACCTAACATGAAATCATTTAACTACAAAATATAATTTAGAAGATAAAAAGGATACAATACCTAGTACTCATTGGACCATTCTATTATTGTCACATAGGTGGCTCTTCTACTCCTTCCAATGAAACACCATGTTGTCCGTAATCACTGATTTAAAAAATTTATAGTTTTCTTTTCAATTTAACCATTCACTATCAAAACAATTTTATCCTATAGGATAAAATTTTCTTGAATCCTCCTCAAATAACCTAATAAATAGTTCACACATTGTAAAATCACATCTTACCCATCTTAAAAATTCACACTAAATATATTATCTTCCTTAAAAAAGTTAATCATATAAAAAACTATAGATTTATATTAAAAATTTTAACCCCATTTGAAGACACTTTACAACGAAAATATTATAGTGGTGATGAATTAACATACCTTATCTTTTAAGAGAGGGAATTTGAATACCCTTTATCAACCTTATCTTATGAAATGTTTCCATCGAAAATAGTTTAGTGAAGATATTAGTAACATTCTCTATCATAGGAATAAACTCCAACTTCTATTAATTTCTCTCCATATTATCTTAAATGAAGTGATATTTTAAATCAATGTTCTTGTAATGAGAATGTTAAATTGGATTTTTTGTATGATTTATCTCACTTTGATTATCAAAACCCAAGAGAAGTGCAACCTCACATATACTAACAATTGTTCCAACTGTGTATTCATTCACATAATTTGTGTCGTAGTTTTAGTGAAAGATATATATTAAAATTTTGTAGTTTTGAGAGTTTCTAAATATTTATTCTTTTTATAGAAACTTACGCATCTAACTCCCCAGAAAAAGCTCCACCAGATGTGGATCTTTTATCATTAACACTAACTTTCCAATCTACATATGTGTAAAAAAATAGATCAATATTTATTTTTCTATTATATTTCAACACAAAATCAGTTATGTATTAATATATTATAGAAATAATTTCTATTCTATATGTTGAGATTTTTCTAGTGAAAATTGGTATAAGGCACAAAAAATTAACATAATATACAATATTTGGCCTCATAGTCATTAGATATAACATGTTTCTAACCATATTTGGAAACACTTTCTAATCAACCTCTTTTTGTTGTCCATATTTTGAAAAAATTATTTCCACTAAGATTTGTATAGAAATATGATTTGTATATTCCATGACATCCTTCTTTAGGAGTTATTTAGCACACTTATCTTATGATAGAAAAATGTATTTCTTTTTCTTTGGTATTTTTAAGCCAAGAAATTTGTTCATTTTTACAAGCATGAACATTTCCAATATTGTTTTCATCTATTTAGCATACATTTCACATGTGTCTTTACCATTCCCTATAAATTTTATATCATCAATGTAAGAAAACAAAATGAGGGAAACCACTTGATTTTTTTATATAAGGGTCACTATCAACTCTTCCTTTATTAAATTTTAACTTCCTTAAGAAAGCATCCAATTTAGAAAATCAAGATCTTAGAGCTTGCTTTAACCCATAGAAATCCTTCTTCAACATTCGCACATAACATATATATATTTGAAGCATGAATCCACATATTTCTTCAATGTAAACATACTCATAAAGCTCTTTATTTGAGTGTATAAATTTTTTGAAAATCTTATATCTTTGTTTTTCTATTACAGTATGAAATATTATTATTGTGTCCAGACATTATAATAAGGAAAATTTCTCATCAAAATAAATTCCTTTAATTTGAGAGTAACCCTTAAAAATAAATACTACCTTTTTTCTTATCACTTCAGTTTTTTTATTCAACTTGTTTTGGAACACCCACTTTATACCAATTACATTCTTATTTTTTGGTTTGGATAAGAGATCACATGCATAATTCCCCTTAATTTTTTCCAACTCTTTATTCGCAAAATTAATTCATTATTGATGCTTCATCATATCATCAACATATTTTGGGTCAAATAATAAATATAAGGATGTATGTGATATTAACCTCAATATTCTTCTAGTTTGAACATTTTGTAGTTTATCTTCAATTATCTTTTCGACATCCACTTTCCTCCATCCCCAAGGATGAGATGAATGTAAATTTTCCTCATCACTTTAGATAGTTGATTAAGAATCTTCATTTTTCAAGGAATTTATATTATTACATTTTTCTAGTTCATTTTCATGTTTTTTATCTATAATCACTTTTCCTTCTCTTTCTTACACACCTAAAATAATCAATAAAACTTTCTGATTATGTTGTTTTTGAACTTTCACATCTACAGAGTCAATAAATTTTTTTATTTCATTATTATATGATATGTATCCTCATAAATTGAGAGGATATCCAATAAATATTACATCAACACATCCCTAATAAAACTCTCCTGGATTCTCACTCATGAACTTGATAAAGAAATGACAACCAGAAACCCTTAGGTAATTCAAACTTATAGTTTCCTTATAATAAATATTGTGCGGATTCATATCAATGTTTGGCTTATAGAATAATCTATTTTGAATATGAACTATTTCCCCAATAAATTCCATCCAAAATTATCAAGAAGTATCATATCAAGTCAACATAGTTTATTTCATACCAATGAAACTTCTATTTCTTCTTTTAGAATCATCATTATATTATGATGTGTATGTCAAACTAGACTCATGATAATTTCTATACTTTTCTAGATAATCTCTAAACATTTCCTTATTTTTTAAAATACCATTATCAGTTCAAATATTATTTAGAGAACATACACATTTTTTTCATTACTTATTATAAAAATATTTTTAGTCCCTATTAATTAGGATTCAAAAACATAAGAAATGTAATTCAGTAAAAATAATAAATAATGGATGTTATGTACTAATATTTATTCATTGATTACTATTTCATTTTCCCACATATGTTATAGTGTATCAACTACCTTGGATGAGATGAATGAATCTCAACCTTATTAAGTGATGTTTTGTTATTCTTCCCTTTATAGAATTTTGTAAAAAAAAATTAATCCTGTTATATAAGGAATATCATGAATACATTCTATTTTTGTTAGCTTGATCATGTTCCTCAATAACATATGACCTGAACTTTAATTCCAAAGATTATCTTCTTCCACCATGCACAAGTAGCCTGAACTCTGGGCATCAAAAACTTAAAAAAAGTTTCCCTTGGTTTGTTTCCCTCTTATAATAACTTTCACATCTTAAAAAATTTTAAAAATGAAACCATTTTTCTAAGTAAAACATTTTTACCTTCATCACAATGTTATGAAAGACTCAAAAATTGTGTTTTAACATGTCAAGAAACATCTAACTTTTGGATTATAATTTTTCTTACCCAATGATAGAATATTCAATATCATTACATATCAGTGAATCATCTTTTCCAAACATCATTGTACCTTATTTGTAATACGTCCTATTATTTAATGACTTTATATCTAGGGTCATGTTTTCTGAACCCGCATTATCTAATATTAATGGTCATTCTCTTTTACTATCATTGAGATTTGTTTTAAAAACTAATTATTTTTTCCTTTCTTTTTTATTAATTCTCTTATATCTTATGAGATTTTTGTATAGACATTATCTTTTTAGTAATAAGAAAATACATTCTTTTAAACTATTTCCTAATTGATAACATCTTTCATAAATAATTTCCAATGATTAGAATCTATTTTGAATCTTCATATTGAATTTGTCATTTTTTTATCCTTTGAGTGGGTTGAATCCCCCTTATACTGTACCTCCTAGTTCTCCTCAATTAACTGTAGTGTCATTTATTAAAAAAACAAAATCTCCCCCAAATGAATAAGGCCACTATCGTACCGAAAATATCCATTGAAATCATATGTTCCTTTATTAATCACATTCCCTCTTGAATTATATAACTACTTTCTATTATTTTTCCTATATTACACCTTGTCACTTTGTTAGGAGCCAATGTTTTGGTAACCACTTGAAAATTTATTCTACATAGATTAATTTTGATCCTTATCAAGGTGTATAATAGTATCAGATTTTGGTTCATTCATTGAAACCTTGGAAATTTTTATGTTTTCAACTCTTCTCACTTTAGGAACATACATGGACTTCTCAACTTATTTTTTATTATGACTATATTCAAGAATTTTGTGAACTTTTAAAGATGTTTCTTATTGTTCCTTTTGAATTTTACTCTTCTTAAAATCTAACCAACTTCTAAAATTGAGTTTTTATATTTTTTTCCTTACTCAACATCAAGAAGTATTTTTTTAACTAGATTAGGTTACTTCTTCTTAAAATTTATCTTTCATTCAATTTTGAATTTTATTTTATTCTCTTCATCCAATAAAATATTCAAATATTCAATATCTTTTTGAAACAATTATTTTTATAAAAGAAAATATTCTTGATTTCTTACGGAAATATTTTCTTTCTTCGGCATCTTGTACCATTTTTCATGACTAAAAATATTTTCAAGACAATATTTCAACTCCATATTAAGAGTGGAATTCAACTACATCCCTTTTTATTGTTCATCTTCTTCTTTAGAGATAATAATTTCATCACTTTTGAAATAGTCATAATTCACTTTTATAATAATAAATTTTTCTAGAGTATAATCACATGATTTTTCAGCTTCTTCTTCTCTAACATAATAAAATGATTAGAGATATGAGTTGGTGTCACTACCCCTATGCCCTATAAAATTTATTAAAGAAAAAGGTAATATCAATGTATAAATGAGGTGTAATGAACTTACACTGACTACATATTGAAAGATATTAGAAACATACAATACATCATACACACATTAGTGAATAGTCTTGCATCGAAATGATCTTGTTCAATCCACTACAGCAGCTTCACTTATTCTCCACTAACATATTCTTGCATATAATTAGATAAAAGTTTACCATTTTGTATATAGAGAACATATTATCATTTACCATTGTATGGGACTTGGATTTCTCCAAATTATTTTTCATAGATATTCTTGACTTTCTATCCTCTTCATCACTATCTTAATCTTCCTTAAGCCTTGTAAAATTTGCACCAAAATTTACAATAACTTTATTGAAAATAAATTAATAGATAACATTAAATTATACTTTCATAGAAATATTTTCAACTTTTTTTAAAACTGAGACATAAATTCCTCATTTTTTTCTGACCTCAACTTTGGTGTCTGATTCACTAACTTCTTCTATGATAAATTTATTAGACATTATTTCCCTAGTAGCTTTGAAACAATTTTCTCAGTCAACCTTTTATTTCTTCTTCGTCACCTTTTCTCTTCCCAGTTTGTAATTGAGGATAATTATATGCATATCATCCAGATATAGAGTTTCAAGATATATATATAGATATATTAATGATAATAATTTTTCATAAAATTTATTTTTAGTAATTCTATGAATATTTTAAAAAATAATAGAATCTTCCATCTTCTAAGTGAAATATCTTATAATGATTACAATTTCATTAACTCTTGTTAATAAGTCACCAAAAAATACATCTTTACCCATTTTAATATCTTCATACTTCAATCTCTATATCTATAACTCTACTTTCTTTACATTTTTATTTCCTTCATGGATGTTATTTATCATTTTCTAGATGCCTTTATCTGTTACAATACCCTTAACACTTGTAATTTAACATTCAACGAGTGATGAAAGTATTACATTTTTCCCTCTCATAATTCAATATATTCTTATTATTAGTAGATATTAATGGAACACCTTATGAATGAAGATTTAAACCATCTGTAGTGGCTTCAAGAACATCCCAACCAATTTAAATAAGATAAGGAAACATTTTATCCTTCTAGATATTGTAGTTATTAAAATACAAAATAGAAATATTATGTCTATTAATAGAGTATTGAACAAAAATGATAACCAAAATATTCTTAAAAAATCAAAAAATATTGAATGAAGGAAACCCTCCCACTGACACCACATGAAAGGATGAGTCATTAAATATCCATGATCAAACTACATATTCTGACCAGAGTTCCACACGACCTCATACATGCCTCCCCATATGAAAGAGGCTACCAATTAGCATTAGGGGTCTAAGTAATTCAATGGGGGACTATACCCTTAATATCACGTCATATAGAAAATAATAACAATAAAATATATAATAATATATGATATTAATTATATAGATACTAAATAATATAATGAGTACAAATTTGATGTGTATAATAAACGGGCTCCGAAAGTGGAAATCAAAACCTGATTAATATATGTTGTTGGTATATAAATAATTAAATCCATGGTGATATTTTTAGTTAGTCCTGGTCTTGTCTCCTACTCTATACTCCACGACTCAACTATATTCTTTGGGCATATTTCCTTATCATGAATTCCTACACATTAAATCTATATTCCATCAGAATGACTATGTTGGTTGTGAGTATGAACCCAGCAGGACACAACTAATTCATACTTAACTAGAATGCACATGAATAAGAGTGTATAAAAGGATAATAGATAAATATTCTTAAAATTAAAATATCATACTGAGTATTCAAGCACTAACCAATAAGCCACAAACCCTTATTGTACCTTCTTCAGATCATTTTTGGATGATATACAAAGGGAATTTAATGCATCACAACAAAAATTTTAATCCTAAAACCTAATAAATATCCATATATGGCCTAGGCATCTATGTATAACCATGGTATACCATCATATATTTTTTTATCTTTCAGGTCTAGTAAAAGAGACCATAATGCCCCATTACATTCATGTGGGTTTGATCACTTATGATCATCATGCCCCTATGTAATGCCACATTAAGCCATCATACCCCATTGCCTATCTCAGTACTATAGTCACATCACTTGTAGAATCTAAACACAGTCTCCCTCTAGGGATAATAAAACAAAAATGGTTCACAAGTCACTTTGGTATCATGAATAGAACAACAAAAAAATATCATATTCAAAAATATAACACAAGGGAGTAGTGGTATCATACCTAGGAAGGCATATCATATCATGATTGTGAATAAAACCAAACATGCACACATGTGATCAAACTCACCATAGTCTACGTACATCAACACAAACGATTATATCTTGCTAACAATCATATACCTGGCCTCAACATGGTAAGGAACTTCAAACCTCAGATTTCAATGTCAAAATTAATGATAGACCACCATATGTTGTTAGAAAGTGTGAGGGGAAACATCTATAACCAAGAACAAATTATCCTTTTCTATATAATTTTTGACGTATCAATGTGAATGGTTCTTCTATTCCTAGAACCTACTCTAACATATTATTTTAAAAAGAGATAAAAACTTACTTGTGATAATACCATTCTCTCTTCTGGATAATCTAGAATAATTACAATAATTCCATATTATCCCTATTGAAAACTCCACATTATTCCTTACATAATAATTAAAAAAATTCATATTGTCCCTCTTAATATTTCAACATTATTAATTGTAGAATTATTAATATAATTCCATATTAATCTTAATAATAATTGTAAATGTTATAATAAAAACATTATCTATAATTAACAAAGATAAAAATAATAATTCATTTCATTCCATTCAAGATTCATGTTATTTTTACCCTGATATTTTATTATAATTTTTCTATAAGAATTTAGATGAATAACTTCATTACTAAAGAAGAAGTGATTTCACAAAATTATTACATGGGTATTACCCTTTGGAATGTAACACCTAGAAAAGACAAAATTTAGTGTTCAATCATGCGTGGAAAAATAGAGGAAATTCTTGTATCTACTCGAAGGAGGTTTCACCCAAAGTAAACATAGAAAATTTTGAGTTGTAAAGATGCTAAAGGAAATCCAAATAAATTAAGGTAGAAATATTTGGGAAATTTTAAAACAATATAGATGCATATAGGTTCAATACTACTGACCACAACAAAATTATTATATGGTTTCAGCTGTTATATTATTTTATACATGTTTTTAGTAATGAAAACAACATTAAATAGTCACAAGGGTTAAGAAATAACAATAATATTTAATTATTCCTTGATGATGATTTTGTATGTAGAGATATTTAAATTAATAAAATAGATGTTATGAACCTTTAATGAGTCCAAGGATTTAATACCATGTTTTTTTATTTTAAAACCATTGAAAAAAGTTGTAGGGTCACACTAAAGGATGAAGATGCATAAAAGGTGTTTTAAAAAGGACTCCCTAAAAACATAAATATACAGGGGTAACAAGGTTTTATGCTCCCCCAACTACCTTTAGGTGGACTAATTGTACGCATAGGTTGGGTACCATTAAATAGTGCTTGGATTCCCTTATGCATTGCCTATATACCCTTACACATAATCCAATTTACCTTTATAAACCACCCTTACATGGGTCAATGACCTTATGCAACACCCTTATGCGAGCTCTAACACCCTTACACAACTCGTTTGATCCTTACATGAACACATAGCACCCTAAATCAATACATGGTACCCTAACATAGGCATCCTCACACATGTCATTTATCCTTATGTGGCCACTAGAAATCCTGGGATACTATTACACAAGTAAAATTATTTCCATACACAGGCCTTAAAAATAGCAGGCTATCTTTATGAAAGCCTCTTATTACCCTTATGTAGTGCATTGGTACCATTACACATTGTATGTAAGTAGAATTACCCTTACATAATAACCTGTGCACCTTTACGCGACACCACCCCTACCCTTAGGTTGTGCATACCAAAGGGACTTTACCCATATGTGACCCATTAAAATCAACAGTCTACCTTATGTAAAAGAATAAAATAAAAAATGGATACTTTTATTAAAAACAATAAATTTTCCTAAAATAAGGCTCATAAATTGTAATATCCCGACCCAAACTACCATGTACGATCCGGAATACTGCATGACTTCATGTGCTCCTCCCCATATGCAAGAGGATGTCGACTAGTACCCAAGGTCTCAAGTGAAACCTTGGGGAGACTATTTCCTTTGTATCATGTCACATGATCAATAATAATGAATAAACCATATAATAAACAATCGGTGTAAATGTGGAAACAAAATAATGGCATACCTATAAAATCTCAAAAATTGGTAATAATTTCCATAATATAAAGAAATAGCCAAATACCATATAAAAGTAAATAAAAAACCATCTGTGGTGTACTCTTGTGTCTGTCCCGATCTGCTCTAGCTCCAAACTCCACCACTCAACCATCCGCCATAGGGACCTTTCCATTCACTAGATCTGTGTTCATGAAATCTATAAACACAATGAAATGCATGAGTTGGGTGTGAGTACAAGACTCAGTAGGACTCCACCAATGTGTTTGTAACATAAGTTCACAAATTTATATAACAGTGTATATCCTGAAATATGTAAAATATTAGTTAATATACATGTTATGAGTCATCGTGCACTGACCAAGCCACCATGAACCTCGACCCCACCTATTTTAGCTCATTGATGGTAAGAAGTTCAAAAGGATACTTAAATCCACCACATAAACAAGGATCATCCCACCCCGTTGGTGGTTGTTACAGGAATTCTTCATGTTCTATCAAGTCGATCCCCAACCTGCTTATCCTTTTAAAACAACCTGATCCCATTTTTGAGGGAAGCAATGGCCAGTATCTATCAGTAATGCATCCCTAGTATAATTAACATTTTAAAACACCCAAGTCTAAAGTACATATGAATAAATAATCGGAATATGTTAGCTATGCATCCCCAACCCACTTATTCTTTTAAAACACCCATCCTGTAAGTTCGTTGGAAGCAATGATCGATATCTTCCCGCTAGCTACTATGCATTCCCCTCAACTTGGGTAACAACATTCACTATTGAGGATATTACGATTGTGTTGGGTTGGGTAGATGGACATTGGGATACATAAATCCCAACATTAGTTCTCCTACTGAGTATCGTGATACCTATAGCACAATTCCATAGGCTCTGTATTCACAACCACACATGTCATGGCATATAATGATATGTCACACAAAGATAAAATTCAGGATAATCACACACAAATAGGTACACCCATGGATTCTCACACACTGACATGCAATTAATCACATGTAAGGGGTTGTCCAACATAAAAATTAAATCATGATAACACCATATATATATATGGCCAAAATGGAAATGAACCTCCTATATCAAATTGTTCATCATTAATGGAAAAGTCCTCCAAAGGTGTCATCACCCAAACCCTGTTCACAAACCTACAGGAAATTCGATCACATGCCAATGAATCCTTGAACCCTATCCATTGAAAAAATACTTAGTATCATAACAATTTTTGATAATTAAAAATATTTAATTAAATCATAATAAATTACATTTCTTTCTTAAAAACTTTCATAGAAATAAATTTCTACTCATCGAAACAAATCCAACAGTACTGAAGTCGCATCAATACGATCAATATCGAATAAGATAATGAGAAGATAAATTTAAAGGATAAAATAAAATAGAATAGAGAAAGAGAATAAGAGGGGTAGATTTCAGAAATAATGGGCTTCATACCCGTGCCATGTGAACCACCCCAAGTCAAATTTATATTACTTTTTCATCAATCAATTTAATAGAATTTATTTATTGCATCACTTATTTATTAATCTCTCTTATTAATTCGATGATTCATCCCATAATCATATTGGGTGTTTTTTGGACCTATACCATGAGCCTGAATTAAATATTCAATACTTTTTTTGAAATGACTGCCTCAATTTTAGGGTAACATTGCTGCTGACAATGTGTCAATCTGACTTCATACGAAAGAGTTATAAATGAAACAGTGTTTTGAAAACAATTATTTTCTCTATTTAAAAATAATAATAATATTATTATTATAAATTATTTTTATACATTAAATATTCACCAACAACATGCATTAAATGTAGATAATAGTTAATAAATTAATATTAACCCCATTTTTTCATTTTTTTAGTATTGGGTTATAATTTCACAATTATTACATTGCTCAAAAAAATATTTACATGTGGTGAAACATTGTTCATCATTTATGTGAAAAAGAGTAATTAATTACACATGTACTTTTCAATTTGTTTTGTTTGGAAAATAATAATAATAATTATAATAGTAATAATAATATATTTATTATTAGTAATATTTTTTTATCTTCCCAACAAATATAAAAATACATGTTGTATTAATTTAATAATAAAACAGTAAAAAAAATAATTACTATTATTATTAATAAATATTTTTCATCATTGTCGCCATGGATATTTCAAAATAATATTCTATTTTAATCGAACCTTTTTTGAGATAATTATTAATTTTTCCTCATTAATGTGTTGCATATTTCTAAATTGGTCAAATTGCATAAAATTGAAGTATTTAAACATATTTAGAGGGAAATAATATAGTTTTCAGCAAAAGGTTATGTGTGAAATTCAATTTAAATAATTAAATAAAATTAATTATTTAACGCAAAAAATAAAATAACACATAATGCCCATTGCACATAGAATTTATTTCCCAAATAAGGAACAAACCTTATTCTGGACCTAATGACTGTCTTGTATTTCTCAAACAAAACATCGTTTGATATATATTAATTATTAATTATTTAAAAAATTTATTAAATAATTGATTACAAATAAAAATATTTTTATCATGAACAAGTCATCCAAACATCTGACAATTAAAAATATTATACCCTGTCTAGGGTAAACACCACATTCTAGAAATAACAGTGGTCTCAAATTTCTCATATTATGCACCTTTTGGGATATATTAATTATTTATAAAATAAAAATTAGAATAAATAATTAGTTAAGTATAAAATATAGTTTTGTTATGTGCGATATTGAAAAACACCCAATTCCCAAATAAGTTATGTCATTTCTAGGGTAAATCCCACATTCTAGACCCAACGGTGGTCTCAAATATCTCATATGACACACAATTTGTGAGATATTAATTTTTTATAAAAATAATCTAATAAAAATATTAAATAACTTATTCTCAACAGTTTCCTAACAAAACATATTATGATCACAATTATAATAACCCACCTAAGGTAAACGTCATTTCATGTACCTAATGGTGGTCTCTGATTTCTCATATGACACAATTTTGGAGAACTATCCAATTAATTTGGATATATTTTTCATGCTTAATTTAATATATTTATTATTTTTATTATTTCTATGCCAATGCTCTATGGGACTTGGAATCTATGACTTACTCAGTGTATAACTCAAAAACATTTGATTTAATATTCCAATATGTTTGCTGAGATTTTACCGTTACTCGTGATCTTTAAAACATTTATTAAGAGATTTTTATTGAAAATATTAATTTTCACATAAAAAAACTTATAAATTTTCAGTGAGAGGGTTTATATTGTCTTTAAAAAATCAAGATATTACAATTCTCCCCCTATATCAACTTCTCATACATGATATGTATTCCTAGCGGTATTTCCCAAACAACTCAGATCACTATGTTCGAACATTATACTACCAATTTTACATATCCTTAATAGGATAGACATTATAAACATAACATGTCAAACCATTCAGTGGGATCACACAAAAGATTCCATTGAAGTCTACCAATAACTCATGGCACTACCCTCCTAGCCCTAACCCTTGTCCATATCCCTGTATGTTAGTAAAAATTTTCATATATATATATTGACATAAAAACGTTCTTGGTTCAACTAATTAATGTCAATTAATATATATCACACAGTAAGGAAACATTTATATATCACACAAAACAGACAATACCAAACAGATAACACAAATCAAGGCATTTAATTAATGAACTATTATTGAGTACAACATCAACTATATATATAGAATGTGATCCTACATGCCTAGTCATCATTCATGAACATATGATATATCACATATATTACATATAAAATCATGTGTGTCACCCATGGTGGATCAATAGTAACAATATAACATAAATTCCCCATTTTATGAAAACTCAGAGCTCCACTATATATTGTTTTCCAGGCACTGACATAGTTCCCCTACATGAGTCCCAATTTCCTATCTCATTTCTAACATATCCCTAACCAACACATGACCAAAAAACAAGTTAGTGAGGTTTGCGTCTCTTATACCATTTTGTAACATCCCAACCTGAACCACTAGGTCCGAGCTGGAATGCTACAAGTCCTCCTACGTTAATCCTTGTATGCAAGAGGTTTCTGACTACCAATAATGGTCTCTAGTGAAACCATGGGGAGAATATACCCTATGTATCATGTCTCATGATCAATAATAATGAATAAACCAAATAATAAACAATGTAAATGCAAAAACATAATAATGACAAACATATAAGATCTTACAAAGTGGTAATCTTGTCCAGAGTATAAAGAAGTAGAATATACAAGTTAAATTTAAATAAAACACTATATGCGTGGTACTCGAATGTTTTTCCAGGTCCACTCCAGCTCCAACATCCATTCCTCAACCATCCACCATAGGGCCCTTTCCCTTCTCCATATATCTAGTCACGAAGCCTATATGCGCACCGAAATTCCCAAGTATGGTGTGAGTATAAGAAATAGTAGGACACCACCTATGTATCCTTACCATAAGTATACTAATATATATAAATTTTTTTATCATGAAATAAGTAAAAACAAAGTAGGAATACATGTGTTGAGACATCATACGCTAAACAGGATGCCACAAATCCCATCCCCACCTGTGTCGACTCATTTACAATAAGAAATTCATGAAGTAATATACATCCAATTAGAAAACAAGGCTCACATCACCCAGATGGTTGTTGTAATTTGAACACCTCATGTTCCATCAGGTAGATCCTAGGGCTACTAATCCTTATAAAACACCCTCATCCCATGTCAGTAGGAAGAGATGATCGGTATCTGTCAACTATGCATCCCCATTATGGTTAACATTTTAAACCACCAATGGACCTAGTCCATAAGAAGCAATGATCGGTATCTTTTAGTTTTCTACTATGCACTACCCTCTAATATCATTTCCACATCCTCTATTAAATATATTATGACTATGTTATGTTGGGTAGCTATCCACTAAGCCACATAACTCTCAACCTCAGTTCTCCACTTGTGTATCTTAATACCTACCACACAATTCTATAGGCTACGCACACAAAAAAACACATGTCATTGAAAGTAACTGATAAGTCAAAATAAGATCAAAGTCATAATAATCACACAAAAACAAGTACATCCAGGGATACTCACACACCCACATGAAATTAATCACAATCATGGGTTAATATAATATAAAAATAAAATTTGGATAAAATAATATATATATCTATATAGCCTAATATGGGAAGGAACCACCTACCTAAAAGTCATCAATGTCAACAGAAATGTTTGTCAAAGGTGTCGTCACTCGAACTGCATTCGCTCACCAACCATAAATTTGATCACATTCCAACTATAGCAACCCGATCCCAAAAATCCTAGAGCCAGTTTATATTATCAATTTCATTTGACTTATTACAAGTATTCATAGAAACAAAGAAAAAAGAGTTTAGTAGTCTTGGTAAACCAGATACACACATGAAACTTTTATTACAAAATAATATACTAATTACAATGTAATTTTTTCTATATTTTTAAATAAATAAATTTGTGGATAAAACTAATCCATCTAGTAAATCCTTGAATATCTTTCTTTGTACACTTCTTGGAATTCTACTGAATGTCACATAATACAGGTGAGCTCAAATGCTCTATAAGGGAAAAATATGGTAGAAGAAATAATGAATCAATATGAATAGTCAATATTGAAAGGTAAATAAATGACAACACACTCTATGTAATTAATAAACTGAAAGGAAGTGTGTAAAAAATATGGAAAGGTAGTAACTAGAAACACATGCCATTCAAATAATTAGATAAGTAAAAATAAATATGGCATGGTAAGAATATGGAAAATATGAAATCTAAATAACTAAAAATTATATTCACCCATAGATAAGTCGACAATAAAATCTCATGCACGAATAATAACTAAAACTAAATGAGGAAAATTATTTCTTAATGGACATCGTGTCTAAGGCACATGGAAACCTATACCATAAAGATCTTTCAGAAGTCTATTTAAAGTATTCTGATATGTGAACCTAATTTGCCTCATGAGAACATTTTGATGCATTGAGAAGATATATAAATCTTGGGTTGCACCAGTCATTGCCTATAAAAATACCTCCTCATATCAAATAATCAAAATAAATAATATGACTCATCAAATGATCGTATTTAACCAAGAATTTTGAATTATCAATATTTCCCCCAAATAATAAAATAACTATAAAATTAGACACTATATGTAAATTAGTACATGGTTTAAGGAATAGTAATATCCATGACAAATGAAATGGATAATTTTTGGGAAATTCAATTATTAATGATCATACAAGATTTAATATTTCAAAGGGAATAACAAATAAATCATGGAAGTGAATGTGAATACAATCCTTCTCTGAATAAATCATAAACCATCCAGATGAATAATGAGTATAGTATTAATACAATATATTCAATGTGGAATAAAATAAAATGTTTTATTTCATTAATGATTGTAAATATTATAAAAATATATTTTAGAAAAAATTCTTGAGGAAAATATCCTTTTATTTTGAAACCCCATTTGAAAAAAAAAATTCATTTACAATAAATTTTGAAAACATATTGTTTAAAAACATACCTTTTAAACATGAAAAGGATTCTTTTTTGGAATATTGGTAGGAAAATTTGTACATACCGTAAAACAACATTCCATTATCACGGTAAAAAGGATTGAAAAATTTCTTATTTCGATAGAAATAAGAAGATTCAATTGAAAAAATTAGTAAAAGAAAAATAGAAAAAAAAAATCATTACCAAATCCTCTTTAAAAAAATTTTAAAACATTTTATTAAAACATGTTTTTTAGAAGAAAGCAGGTTTTCCATCTAAAGAGATAAATGAATTTGGGTTTCTTGAAAACATTTTCTAAAACATCTTATGTGAAAAAGAGAGAAACAATGGTACTAATAGATGAAAAATGTCATGAATAACCATAGGATAAGAATATTAATTTTTTTATTGAATAATGTTTATATTATTTTCACGAATAGAAATACCATTGAAAGGTCAATAAATATATTATTGAGGAAAATATTCATTAAACAACCTATAGTGTCCCATACCACTTTGAAACATTTTATATCATAAACCTCATGAAAGAATAGTATTAAAATAATTTTTTTAAATAAAATGAAGAAAAAAAATTAATATATAATATATAAAAATAGGTAATATATACCCCACACAAAATAATTAAGTGGTGATCATGACATTTATCTCATTAAAGTAAAAAGTGAGATGAAAATATTTTACCTTGCGTTTCCTTTTAAGAGAATGTCCTTTAAATTACCATACAATAAACTTATGTTAATTATATAATTAATTGATAACCATTTACATGTTTACCATTTATTTTTTTCACTTAATACTATGTTTTATACAACTACTCAAACAATTATTTTTACATCAGTTATTTTGACCAAATTCAGATTATGTTTCAAAAAGAACTTTAGTTGATCAACTATGATCAAAGGGTTCATTATATAACATCTCCATAACAATAATCATGATTATTTATCATATCTATACATCAATTATACTTCTAAAATCAATCATAAATATGGTAATGAAAAATGATCCAATGTTATAGTCATGGAGATGGTAGGTTGTATGTACACATGAGTAACATTCCTTTTTTACAATGATCGTTATGGTAAGAAGGTAAGTAACATCAATCATTCCAGAGTGATAATTATATAATAAATACCAAATTATTTAATCATATATACTTATATATATATATAATTTTTTTGATTTAAAAGGAATCATGATATTTCGAGGAGGTGGTATTCCACCCGTCCACATATGACGCAATCACATTTCAAGTGCATGAATGTGTAATAAAGAAATTCACATATGTTATATTACCAGAATGTAAATGTAACACCTATATGTTTTCTTGAAATATTTTCTTTAAATACTTTTAACTATTTAATTTCTTGCATTGCATGTAATGGTGATTTTAAACAAACCCTTAGACCCCCTCAGTATAAAATTATTGCCATATCCTAGCTATTGGGTTCGCGGGAATAAGTATAACTAAATTATAAAAAATTATTGTGAATTCATTGGCTACCAATTATTTATGGAAAATATAAATCAATTAGATATTTTTATTATCTAGTTAATTACTTTTGGAAATGAAATTAATGAAATATATATGTTATATACATAAAAAAATTATATTTATTGAATGGATATTTTAGTCATAATATATGAATAAACCCTATCTGATGTATAAAAACCTATATTTTTTATTGTGTTATTTTAGACCTTTGAATGGATAAACCATTTAAAATTATGATTTTGACACATTAATAATTTTTTATATGAAAACATAAAAATTTTCCTTTTAATATAGAATTTTTTTTACTTTGGATGAATTTATGATATTTTTGTGATAACTTTCATATTTTTGATGAATAGTAATAATACACTAAATTTTATTAAAAGAACTTTTTTCATCGAAATAGGTTATATGGTAAAATTATAATATTTAATTTCTTTAAAGTAAAAATAGAATATATTTTTATTATTCAATACAATTTATGTTGTTAACATTAATTTTACAATGAATTCATATGTAAAAACATTTCAATATTTTGTAATGTTTTAGCTTTTAAAACATGTTCTCCCATTCCGATGACATGATTAGTTTTAAATTAATTATTGAAACATCTATGTTTTGAATTTTGAAAAATGGACCTGATATTTGGAATCATCTGGTCAAAATTATTTAAATATATTTATTTTATTTTTGGGTATTATGAATAGTATCATCAGTTATTTTTATTAATATGGTAAAAGGGTAAAACAGGTAATTAAGGGTAAGAATACTAATATAAAATTACCATAACACATGTCATAATATCATTGGATGAGTGAGTTGTGACCTAAATCATCCTCAGGTATAAATAGTACCCATTTGGATTCACTTTGATGTGATTAGGACATTTAATTTATTTTATTTAAAGAAAAGTAAAATTTTCCTTACTCAAATTTTAATAACTAAATAATTTTTAATATATGGTTATAATAAACACAATTTCTATTATAAATTCATATTTAAAATATAATTTTTTTCTTCATCTTGTAAATTTATTTAAAATTTTAGGAAATAAATAATTTCATTACTATCGTATACATTAATGATGTAGAAATTATTTAATTCACTAAAAATTTATATTATTGTTTTTATTAAAATATTAATACCCATTAAAAGATCCAAACACCTGAAAAAATCTTATTGGTAGATAATATCTCAACTATGATCTTCCAAGGGTGGAGTTAGGGACCATTTGGAACCTTATTGAAGGGATTGTGACACACATATTATTTTATTTAAAGTTATGTCAATGTTGTCACCTTCATAATTCATTAAGTATACCATTTTAAATATGGGATTTTCAAGAAGATAAATTATATTAAACATATTCATATGAAATATATTAAATTTATCTTTATTATTCTATTTTATTTTTAAAATTTATTCAACAAATAAGCATACTAAATAATTACAAAAAGTTGATGTAGTAATTATTATATTAAGACAAATATCTCATAAATGTTATTAAAAAAATAAAAGTAAATGTAATTTAGGATAATTAACAGGTATAAAAAAATTATAGATCACCTAGAAATTCTATTAAATATAATAAAAAATTTGGTTTGAAGTTATCTTGTAATATTAATATTTTTAAAAATCAATGAATTGAATAGTGTCAAAATCGATACTATTGATTGTTTATCAAAATAACGTTTTATTAAATTATTTAAAAATAATTAAACATTTTTAAAAATATATAAAAACTTCTATAAGTGATAAAATGATATAATATATTTATTGATGGTATATTTTAAATAAAGTAAGTAAATATTTGATCCTTTTAATATTTAATAATTTGTTTCCCTAGTTAAAAATTAAACATTATATCTAGGTGTTAATTAAAAATATAAAGTTTAAATTGACTGAAATAATTGTCCAAAATTTATTGGTGGATGAAATTTCAACCCTATATTGTCTCATATTCTGAATTAGAACATTTTGGGAGAGTTTTGTGTATATTTTTATTTTAATATAAATTATTATTTATGGAGTTACTGAAAGTGCCACTCAACTTAATTATAAAAGGGAACCTCCTCCCTCACCCCTAAACATTACATTGAGCCTTCAAGACTGTCCTTCCCCTAACCTTTTTCATTCAAAAATTGACTATTTATATTTTACATGTTCTTTTCATGTTAAAATAACAACTCTAGTGCTCTAAGAAGAGATCTAGAGGAAGCACATCGAGGAATAAGTAATCTCTTCTATCGATTCTTTCAAAATTATTTCTTATTATACTTGCTATTTATTTGTTATTTAATTATAATTCAATTATATAAGTATAAATAATATACTTATATCTTATTATAATTATGAAAAAAATGATATTCCACCTTCTATCCATCCTACTAAAAATGTAATCATTGGGCGTGCGTATGTATGACTTATCATCTTCACGTCATGGTGTAATCTGTTTTACACCACCACCATACTAGGATGGGTATAATGATGAAAATAATAAAAATATATAACTAATATAATAGGATAATAATTCTGAAATATTATAAACCATCCACCTGAATACCATTCAACAATAATGGGAATGATATTGCCGCTCGTGCATATGAACGACCAACCGTCTCCACGATGCAATGTGATTCATTCAACCAGATCATCATTAAACCATGATTATATATATGAATGGAATGAGTAAATATATTTTATATTGTACTAATATAATTACTTAAATTATATAACTATAACCTAATAAGTGTATCATGAACAAATCCGATAAAACTTATATAAGAACCCAAATCAGTTAATATCTGAATAACTAGTGACAATGAAATGTTAATAAAAAATAGATGATAATATGATCATATATGATATCATAAAAATGAATATGATTATAGAATAAATATATAAAATTATTTAAATCATTATACAGGAGTTTCAGATACATACGATGGATATCGAACCTAAAATAAGGGTTAAGTTTTCAATCTCATTATTATCCAAGATTGTTTATGCGTAAGTATTTACTTGGCTATATTTATCATCCACATACATGTTCCTAAAATATATAATAATATTTATATCTTCTACAATTTTTTAAAGTCAATGTTACCCACTGGTTTATTTTTACTAAACATTATGAAAGGAATATTTTATCATTATTTGATATGAGGTACTTTTTCACTTTTTTGGCAAAAGTATGAGGAGTTTTTTTTAAACTTATACTACATGAATGGATTTTTATACATTCATGATGCCTTATTCCCATGACTCATTATTTTAATTTATTCATTTTTTTTAATATAAATTCTTTTCTTATAAATTGTGTGTCTTTTTTAGAAAAGAAAACCTTTTTGAAGAAGAAAGAATATTTTTCTGAAAAATTAATTTCACGAGTTATATCAAAACTATTTTCCATATAAGATGAAATTAATCAAAGAAGGTAATTTTTATATCCCTATTATTATGATGATTTTAATTTTTTTATTTATGGAATGATAGTAATGATATATATTTTTTTTACATGGATTATGTTTCGATGGAATAATGTTTATGAAACCCATTCTATTCCTTGGGTTAGGTCATGATGAATGATTTATGTTTTTTGTGGAACATTTAGGGATGGTTTAATTATGAGATAGGTTAGGCCTATATCTCCCTCCAACTCATTTGGTTAAATATTTACAGCTCATGACATAGACATTACTGGAATGACAAGTAAATCTGGTTCAATTGTATTGGGCTAGAAAGGTAAGTAATCCCAGTTCAGTAACTGACATTATTCACTATGATGGTCTTTGAAATAATCCTTGACTAATATTAAATGAGTTTATATGTTTACATGTATGACAGAAAATCTCATGAATTATGTTATGACTTTTGGTATTATGACTATTAATTCTTATGAACTTTTATTCCATGACCTGATATCATGACCTTTTATATACAGGAAAAGGCTTCCAAATGATATGTTCTTATGTATTATAATTATGATATGTTTGATATTTCCATTTATTATCCATACTAATAATTTGATATCACTCATCATATATTTCTTTTCCCCTGTTCATTAATTAGGGTATTAAGTAAGATATCTCAAAAAGGAGTCTTGTTATAATGAAATAAGCAAGAGACAATGTATATGTTTTATGAACTAGTTTTTCTTGTTTCCTAGTTTCTAAATACATTGTACCTATATGATCCTGTCATGGAAATAATATATTTTTAATGAATATTCATCAATTTTGATGTAATATCAATGTATGTAATTTATGGCTCGTTATAGTTGGTATTAGAGGAAATGTGTAGTTATCCTTTGGAATCTAGGATGAGAAAGCCTTAGTAAGAACCATAAGGAGATGTCTAAGTCTAGAATACAATCTTAGTGTTTTATAAATGACCATGAATAACCTAGTATGAAACCTAAAGATTCTTAAATTTAAATTTTATTATTTATTATGTGATTTTTCCATTATGATTAATGTTTCTTGCACCATGCTTCTACATTTTAATCAATGGATGGAACCTGAAAGAACCGCATTAATGTCGAATGTTATGGGAAATGTAATGATTGTACTCATGGGAAACCAAATGTTATGGTATATAGAATAGAAAATCTTGTATCTATGATCAGAAAACATTATCAAGCCTTAAATCATGTAGGACATACAAACGAGAAAAGGAGGGAGAAACATTCTGTTGATTCCTTCATGAGGCAGCATCGACCATCTTTCGGCGGGTCTTCAAATCCATTAGTGGCTAAAAAATGGATCTGTACCACTGAAATGATATTTTTAGTTCTAATATGTTTTGAACATGATAAATTCATCTTAGTAGTCTATAATTTTGAAGTTAAAGCTGATCAATGGGTGAATCTTATAAAAAATATGAGGAAAAGAGAAGAAATTGATTCCCTGGAATGGGACAAGTTCAAGAAATTGTTTTTTGATAATTACTTTACTTGTAATCTTCTAAAAAAGACGGAGAAGGAGTTTCTTGATATTAAGAAAAAGGATGATTAAATTTTTAGTTCCTATAAATAAAATTTTACAAGACCTTCATGGTACGCTTCTGGAATTATTATTCAACCTAAGAGTAATGTTGATCGATTCTTTAGTGGCATAAAACCAAGTATATGAAGGGAATTAACCATAATGGACTTTAATAGCTACGAGTAAATAATTCGATGTTATCTCAAGGTTGAGATAGAGATTGTAGTAACCCATAAGTCCTATTGGTTTGATTAGAAGAGAAAAAATAGAATCCATAATAAAATCTAAAGAGCACAATAAAAATAAAATGAGTTTTCCCTTATGCTCAAAGTGTGAAATGAAACATGGATGAAATTGTCTTCAAGGGACAAGTAAAACTTTTATGTGTGGAAAATAAGGACATTGGGTAGTTTAATACCTATGTGATGAGGAAATGATATATAATGATGTGAACATATAAAAGGCTACACAGAATGAACATCCTACATTTCAATGCGTCAAGTTCATGGAAATAAGAAATTATGCCAATAAATGCCTGAATCCATTGGTTATTGATGATTATATACATCATCAAAATCTTAAGGACAATAAAAAGGAAAAGTCGCATGCAGTCACTATCTGCAATGTGGAGTTCGATAATGAAGTGGTGAAAGGTACACATATCATCCAATCAAAAGTAGAAAATGATTTATTAGATTTTTGATCCACCCACTCCTTTATTTCTGATGAATTTTATATGGAAATTTCTATATTACCAAAACAAATAGATGTTGAGTTAGTTTTAAAATATCTTAATTGCACAAATATTGCATCAAATGTTTATAATTTTTCCCAAGTTGATATTTGTGGGAATGTTCTTCCTGAAAATATTGTCATCCTTCCAATAGTGGAATTTGATGTGATTCTAGGCTTGTATTGGATTTCTCTTTAAGGATCTCATTTCAATTTTCAAGGTAGTGTAGTCACATTTCATATTCCAGATCAATTTATGATCATCTAACGATGCAAGAATGAATATAACATTCCAATTGAAATTTCTTCCATCTTAGGTGTATTGATTCCTATAAATGAAGGTTATTTATATCAAATTGTTAGGTAGAAACTCCTAATTAATAATACACTAATTGTACAGTAGTTTGATGATATAGTTACATAGGAATTTCTAGGTCTTCTACCAAATTTTTAAGATGAGTTTTCAATAGATCTCATACTGGGTGTTATGCCTATTTCAAAGACACCTTATAGAGTGGACCCAATTGAGTTGCAAGAATTGAAGAAACAACTCCAGGAGAATCTTGATAATGGATTAAAATGCACTAGTGTGTTACCTTGTGGAGCACCTTTTCTATTTTTCAAGAATAAATATGGATCAAATAGACTCTACATTGATTATAAAGAACATAACAAGATCACTATCAAAAACAAATATCCTCTTCCCCACATTGATGACTTGTTCTACCAACTACGTGGAGATTAATACGTCTCCAAGATTGATACTTTTTTAGGATATCATCAACTAAGGGTTAGGAAGAAGGATATACTAATGATGGAATTTTGTATAAGGTGTGGACACCATGAAATTATAGTGATTCATTTTGGTATTACTAATTCCTCTGTTATCTTTATGGATATAATGAATAGATTCTTTAGAGACTATCTTGATTAGATTGTGGTAGTATTTATAGAAAATGTTATTGTCTATTTGAACAGAAAGGAAGAACATGAAGACCACTTGATAATTGACTTGAATACCCTAAGAAAGGATATGATTTAGGAAAAATTTACCAAGTATGGAATTTTTGATTCTGATAGATTCATTCTTGGGTCACAAAATCACAACAGATGGGATATCTATGAATCCATCAAAAACATAAGTTGTTAAAAGCCATCTGCGACCAAAAACGGTAATTGTGATCCAAAGTTTTCTTGGTTTGGATGGATATTATTGATGTTTTGTGAAATATTTTTACGAATTACCTAATAGTCTTTCATTTCTGACTCCAAAATGATTTAATTTCTTATGGATGGAAGAATGTGATGATAATTTCAATGAGCTTAGTAGATGGTTTTCTAGTGCCCCTATTCTCACACCGACTTATAGTGGACAATGGTTTTCGATCTATAATTATGCATCCAATAATGGGTTGGGATGTTTTCTCATGAAAAATTATATGGTGATAGCTTATACCTCACAACATTTGAAAATCCATGAGCAAAATTACCCAACTCATGATTTGGAGCTAGCTATGGTAATCTTTACATTAAATATATGGATGAATTATATTTATGGTAAAATGTGTGATATTTATACTAGTTATAAATGTTTAAAGTATATTTTCACAAAAAAAATGAGTCGAATATGTGCCAAAGAAGATGGTTGTATTTGATTAAAACTTATGACTGCTCAATACCTTACGACCTTGGGAACGTGAACAAGGTAGTATATTATTTGAGTCGACAAGACCATGATAGCCTATCTATGATTATGATCACAAAGGATAAAATATTTATAGATTTTAGAAGGATATATCTTGAAATTATAAAGTATGGGTAGAAATATTATCTTTCTCAAATGGATGTTCAACCATCTATACAAGTGAAGATTACAGAGGCGCAGAAGAAATAAGTAGATATAGAAAAGAATATGACAAATGTTCCTAAATTCAACCATGATAGTAATGGAATAATAAGCATCTAGAATAGAGTTTGTATTCCTCCCATACCCGAATTAAAGGACATATTGGTTGAGGATCATAATTATTCATTCTCTATTCACCCTGTAATAACAAATACATTCCGGGACCTGAAAGAGTATTTATGGTGGGATGGCATGAAAAGAGATATTTCCGAATATCTCTCAATGCTTGGTTTGTAAGAAAGATAAAGACATGATACATATTTCTAAGTGGATGTTACAACCATTACCCAAACCATAATGGAAATTTAAAAACATCACTATGGACTTTGTCGTCAGATGTCCCAAAACATCCGAAGGAAATAATGCTATCTGGGTTACACTTGATCACCTTACGAAGTCTTCATGATTCATTTCTATTAGTTAGGATTAATCTCTAGATTATCTTGGGAGGATATATTTAAAGGAAGTGGCAGGATTTCATGGAATACCACATTCAATTATATCTGATTGGGATCCAAGTTTTACCTAAAAGTTCAAGTGTAGTCTTAATCATGCACTGGATATACAGTTATGTTTTAGAACAACTTATCAACCTTAGAAAGATGGTTAGTGTGATAGGACAATTCACACTCTATAAGACATGTTGAGAGCTCTCTTTATGGATTTCAAAGGTGGTTGGGATCAGCACCTACCATTAGTGGAATTTTCTTACAACAATACCTTTCACTCTTGTTTTTATATGGATCCTTATGAAGACCTCTATGGAAATAAGTGCATAACTCCAACATGATGGGATGAAGTTGAGTAAATAATGTTATTAGGACCTGATTTTGTCAATGAAATGGAATAAAAGGTCAAATATATTCAACAACACATAAGAGAATCTCAGTGTCGACAAAAACATTATGTTTAAAAATAAATAAAAGACCTAATGTTTTAAGTGGGTGATAGGGTGTTTCCATAAATATCGTCTGGGAATAGAGTAATGAAATTTGGAAAGAAGGGAAAGCTAAGCCCTCTGTATATTAGTCCTTTTGAAATTGGGGATCGTATTGGGAATGTATATTACCAATCGACGCTTCCACCAAATACCTCTCAATATCATGATGTATTACATGTATCTCTTCTAATAAAGTACATACATGATCTTTCATGTGTACTAAACTCGAAAGGCATACCACTGTAGCATGGTCTTTCTTATAAAAAACAACCAATAGAGATTCTAGATCGTAGTGAAAAAAGTTCTACAAAACAAGACCACTCACTTGGTTAATGTTCTAAGGTGGAACCATTAATTTTAGGAAGCTATGTGGGAACTTGATGAAATGATGAGGGAGATGTATCCTCATATGTTTGTTTCCAAGTGATGAATTTCAAGGGTGATATTCAGTTTAAGGGGGTAGAATGTAACACCAATATATTTTTTTAAAATATTTTTCATTAAATAAATTTAATTATTCTATAGATTTCATTGCATGGAATCTTGAATTTAAATAAATCCCAAGAAACCATTAGTACAAAATTACATTTATATACTAGCTGTCAGGTTAGCGGGAATATGTATAACTAACTTTTGAAAATGCAATCTGAATTCATTGGCTACCAATTATTTATGAAAAATATAATTAAATTAGACATTTGTATTTTTGATTGAATTACTTTTATAGTGAAATTATTGAGATTTATATGTTACATACTTAAGAAAAAAATTTATCCATTGGAAATTTTATTCATAAGGTATCAATAAACCCTATTTGATGTATAAAAACGTATATTTTTTAAGGGTAATTATACAAATTTGAATGAAGAACCCATTTTAAATTAATATTTTGACGCATTAAAATTTTTTATCTGACAAAATAAACCTTTTATTTTGAATCGAGATATAAATAAAATACTTTGGATGAATTTATCATATTTTTATGATAACTTTCATGTTTAGAAGTATAGTAAAAATACACTAAATTTTATAAAAACTAATTTTATCATCGAAATAATTTATATGGTTAAATTATAATATTGAATGTTTTTAAGGAATAAATATAATATATTTTAATCATTAAATACAATTTATTTCATTAGCATTAATTTTACATTGAACTCATATGTAAAAAAATTTCTATCTATTGCAACGTTTTTGATTTCAAAACTCATTCTCTCTTTCCGATAATGAGATTAAATTTAAAATAATTATTGAATATTATGTGTTTTGAATTTAAAAAGAAAGGACTTGATATTTGGCATCATTACGTCCAAATTATGTAAATAGATTTTTTTTTTATTTTTGACCTCTATGAATAGTAACCTTGGTAATTTTTATTAATACGATAAAAGGGTAAACCAGGTAATTAAGGGAAAGATTAATATTATAAAATTACCCTGGCATTTTCCTTAATATCATTGGATGAGTTTTTTTGACCTAAATTATCTTTGGTTTGAAATGGTTTCCATTTGAATTAACTTGAGTGATATTAGGACATTAAATTTATTTTATTTAAAAAAAAGATAAATATGTCATACTAAAATTCTAACGACTAAATAATTTTTAATATAATTTTATACTAAAGGTAATTTCAATTATAAATATTAATTTTAAATACAAAATTATTTCTTTAATCATGATAATTTATGTGTAATTAGGAAATAAATAATTTCTTTAATAGCTTATACATTAATGACGCATAAATTGTTTAATTGATGGAAAATCGATAATATAGTTTTTCTTAAAATAATAATACCCATTAAAATATTAAAAAAATTACAAAATCTTATTTTTCGATTATATATCGATCATAATCATCCAAGGGTCGAGTTATTCTTCATTTGGATCCCTATAGAAGAGATTTTGACACTTATATTAATTTATTTAAAGTGATGTTAATGATGTCACCTTGATAATTTATTATGTATAACATTTTAAATATTGGATTTTATAGAAGATAAATTTGACTAAAACTATTATGATGAACTATATTATATTTCTATTCATCATAGTACTTTATTTTTAATTTTTACTCAAGAAATATGTATATTTAATAATTACACAAAACTTTTGTATTTTCATATGAGAAATATCAAATAAAATCTATTAAAAATATTAATATTTTGGCTAATTAACCTGTATAATAAATTTTATAGATGACCCAGACCTCCAAGAAATATAATGAAATAGTTTTTTAGGTTATATTTTTATATTAACATTTTTAAAAATCAATGATTTGAATAGTGTCAAAATTGATACTATTGATTGTTTATAAAAATGATGTTTTATTAAATTATTTAAAAATCATTAAGAATTTTTTAAAATATATAATAATTATAGTATGGTATTACGTGATCTAATATATTTATTTATGGTCTATTTTACAACCAATAAGTAAATATTACACCATTTTAATGTTTAGTTATTTGTTACCCTTGTTAAATATTAAATATAATCATTATGTGTTAATTAAAATGATAAAGTTTAAATAGATATAAATACTTGTCCAAAATTTATTGGATGATGATATTACAACACTATCTCATTTCATCTTATAAATTCGGAAATTTGTTAGGTTTTGGGTTGGTTTTTGTATATGTATTATTATTTATGGAGTTTCTAAAAGTTCCCCTCAACTCAATTATAAAAGGGAAACTCCTCCCTCACGACTACACTTCACATTGAGCATTCAATTGGATCCCACACCTACCATTTATTATTCTAAACATACCTATGTACATTATAGAATTTATTTTCATCTTCAAAGGGAATCTCTAGTGCTCTAAAAAAGAGATTTAGAGGAAGCACGTCGTGCAAGAGGTAATCTCTTCTACAGATTCTTTCGAACTTATTTCCTCTTCTACATACTCTTCATAAGTTGTATCATTATAAGGTAATAAAATCATTATAAATCATATTATGACATTTTATTATAATTAAGAATCAACCATATTACACCTTCTATCCATCCTATGAAAAAGGAAATCACCACGCGTGTGTACATACAGCTTACCATCTCCACGTCGTGGTGTAATCTGTTTTTCACTACCACATTACATGGATGGGTATAATGATTGAAATAATAAATATATTTCATTATTATAAAATGATACTAATTCTTAGATATTATACACCATCCAATTCAATACCATTCAACATTTATGGGAATAAAATTGTCGATTGTGCGTATATACGGTCTACCATCTCCACGATGTGACGTGATTCATTTGATATGATTTTATTTAAACCGCGATTATATACATGAATGGAATGAGTAAATATGATATATATTATAATAATATCATTATGTAAATTATATAACTATAACCTATGAAATGAAAGACGAACTTACATGACCAAACTTGCATACGAACACGAAGATGTTAATATCTGAATAACGAGTGACAATGAAATGTTACTAACAAATGGATGACAATATGAAAATGTATGATATCATAAAAATGACTATGATTTTGGAATAAGTATATAACATTATTTTAATTATTATACATGAATTTTGGATATATATTAACGATATCGAACCTAAAGGGATAATTTTTCAGTCTCATTATTATCCCTGATTTTTTATTTGTATGTATTTAATAGGGTATATTTTTCATCCAAATCCATGTTCCATAAAAATTTAAAACTATTTATATCTAATAAAATTGTTTATATTCAATTTTTCCTATTAGTGAATTTTTATTAAATAGTATTAAAGTAAATTTTTTTCATTATTCGATACCAGATAATTTTTTACTTTTCCAGTAAATGTGTGAGGGTAATTTTTTTTAAAAAAATTTATATATCATCAATGGATTTTTACAGTTTCATGATGCCTTATTTCCATGAAGCTTACCTAAAATGGTTTTAAGGATGTTTTCAAAGAAATTATTTTCCTATAAATTGTGTGGAATTTTTATAAAGGAATTTTTTTAAAGAAGAAAGAATATTTTCTTCATGAATTAATTTCATGTGTTATTTAAAACTATTTTACATCTAAAATTACATTCATAAAATAGGGTTATGTTTCTATCACTATTATTGATATTTTTTCTTTGTGTTTAAATTGAAATGAAATTTTTGAAATCCATTTGTTTTTAATGGATTATTTAATGATCGAATGATGTTTAAGAAAACCATTTTATTCCTTTGGTTATGTCACGATGAAACATATTTTATTTCACACATAAGAGTGATTAAATTATGAGGTGGTTGGTAGCTGTATATCTATAAAATTCATTATGTAAATATTTATATATCATGCGATAGACATGTTTGGAACGACGAGTAAATCTGGAGCAGTAGTACAGGGCTGGAATGGAAAGTAAACCTGGTTCAGTAACTATCTTTATCCACTATGATGGTCTTAGAAATGAGCATTGACTAATATGAAATGGTTTTATATGGTTATGGGAAAGAAAAAAACATCATGTATTGTGTCATGAATTTTGGGATTATGACCATTAATTCTTATGAACTTTTATCCAATGACACGATATCAGGATCTTTCATATGTAGGATAAGACTTAAAAATTATATGTTCTTATGTCTTATGATCATGATACGTTTGATATTTCCCTTATCTACACTTACTGAGAATTTTATCCCAACCTTTCATATGTTTCTTTTCCCCATGTCATGAATAATGGTATTAAGTAATATATTTCAAAAAGGATTCTAGTTATGAAGAAATAAGGTGGAGATAGTGTAGATGTTTTATGAAAAAGTTGTTTATGTTTCCCAGTTTTTAAATAAATTATACTTATACAGTCTTATTGTGTCTTTATTATATTTTGTAATGAATATAATTCAATTTTGATGTAATGTCAATGTTTTTAAGGTATGGGTCGTTATGGGTAATTATTTCCAAAATATAATGTAGAGGTGTTTTATGTCAGATATATTGAATTAAAACCATCCTTTATATGATCCATGTATAGTGTGAATGTATCACCTTGCTTTGAGGGGTTGTAGTCCACACATCCACAACCGATGTTATTGTATTTACACAAAATGGAAAGTATGAGGGAATGTATGGGAAAAAAATTACAGAATCTTAAAAGACATAATAAATATAATATAAAACATATATAAATACACTTTCAATCATAATTTCCACAATTAGATGGAAGTGTTTATTAGTTTAGGTTAAAACCATAATAAAAATCATATTATTTTTATTATACTATTGTAATGATATAATATGGATTTAAAAATAATTTATGTTGTGGTGGATTAAATGAAAGAAAAGAGATCATTGGAAGAAGATACCTTAAAAATATGGTAACTCCTTTTGGATTGAACCAAATGGATTCCATAGAAGGATTGATGCCAAAATAAAGGATTCATGGTTGAGGGGAGGAATTTTTTGGATCAATTTGAGTAGATATTGGCTTATACTAATTGGAATAAGTGGTGTGAGTAATGTGGAGAAGTGGTGGCCTTTTATAGTGAAGGAGGAGTGGAACTCGTGTAATATTTTCACAAAGGAATGACATGCATTTTTTATGAGGAAATCAGATCCAATAATATTCTAATTTTGATCCAATAGAGGATATGGTTGAAATAGGGCCATACAATATCTCTTTGACATGTTTATATATTGTTTTGGACCGTAATGTTAAGGTATAGTCCCATATTAATCTTAATTTAACCTTAATCATTGTGATTAATTTGAATCCCATTCACTAATTTTTTGGTCAAAAAAATTGGCCTTATTAGAAATTATATATTATTTTGATTCTAAATCTGGAATCCATTTATCCAAACTCCAATCATATAAGTTATAGAAAATTATTTAAATTTCATCTCATAGTCGGGATGCCAATGCGGGTTTTTAAAGTAAAAACGTCTGAAATTTTACTATGTTGTTATAGACAATCTCAAAGATAAATTGATTCCAATGACCAAAATTGTATTAATTTATAAAAATATGATCTAAATAAACTTTTTAAAAAATAAAAATATGATTTATCCTTATATATAATATATATGAAAATGCAGTTTATAACTAAAATTCAGTATTTTTAACTATTTATTAAAATATTACACGTTTCTAAAAAATATCAAAACTCCACCCAAGATTTTTTTCTTGATTCAATTTTAAATATGAATTTTATTTTGAAAAATTAAATCAATTAAAGTGTCAAAATTTATATTTAAAATGGGTTTTGCATTAAAAGGTGTTAAAGGTTTCTTTATAATAATATAGGTTTTTATTTGTGAAATTGGGGTTGTTCTTATTTCATGCCTATAAACCAAATGGATGAATATAAAGATTATTTTATTGAATATATAACATATATATTTAATTAAAATAGTAAACTAATTATAATTAATTATTTTTATTAAGAAAAAACTCATTTGGAAGCTTAAAAATAATAATATTTCTTTTTATATTCAAATGGTTCTTATTTTAATTTCTCAGTGATTTGTAACAAATAATTTAATTTTATATTTATATAAACCATATATTTTAATAAGTTAGATAATAATATCAATAATTTCTAACATAACGAAAATGTTATATCATATTAAATTATATAATAATATCGTAATAATATATGGTTATTTGGTGAATCTCAATCTTGTATGTAATGCAAGATCTTGAGGAAGGTTTCCCTTTCATGTAATACAACTTATCCAAAAAGGTGTCTACTATGTGTGATATAAGATAACATAGTTTTGTGTGAATTAAAGGCTGTAGAATATATTATGTTTAATTAATATCATATTGTATTGGGTTAATATATTCCCTTTTTAATCACAATGTTGTTTTTCATAAACACTATTGAATACAAGTTTGTACTTTAGAATTTGGGGTGTTATATTCTCCCCACCACAATTAAATTCTGTCCTCACAATTTAAACATGATATTGGAATTTTATTATTTGATATTATATATATTAAAATCTCACATCATGAGAATGGTTCATAAAACATCCTCTAGAAAAAAGATAATGGGAAGAACAAAGTTCACCCAGACCACTGGGTAACTAATCCTCTGACTAGAAAAACATTAGTTGAAAGTAGAGATATGTACTTAGAGGAAAAGAATAAATATTTATATAGAGTTAATGGGGTCATCAATAATAAAAAATGGAATGGTTAATAGAAATTTGAGGGCCTCAAATCCATTAAACATTAATGATTTAAGTGACCATCGGTTCAACAAAAATTAAGGCATTAGGACAACATTTTATTTCAATGTAATCTTACCAATGTTGGGTAATTATTTTACTAGCCAAGAATGTGAGGAAATATTCATACCAAGTAGGTTTCAATTTCTTGGGACCAATCCAAACTTTTCGGTTTTGTTTTTACCAAATTATAATTCATCCCTTTACTCACATAGATTAATTACCAATAATGATTTTTTTTATTGTTGAATCACTAAAAGAAAATTTTAATATATCATAAGGCCTATAAATGAGTAACAAGTCCAACGATTTGTCTCTAACAATATTAAAAAACCAATATAGTTAATATATTAATCTCTAATCCTAAAAATTAACATTACGGTTTCTTAATTAAAATTTATTCATCAAATTTTGTAACTTAAAAAATGGAAAATTAATTAGGACATTATGTAAGTCAGTGGGTGGCATCAAACCCTTATCGTCTTTATAGCATGGGATTAAGACATGTGACCTGGTAGGACCAGATAGGTAGTATCCCGACATATAGGTTGTCCTTTTCTATAACCATATTAATATAATTTCTACAATAAATATGATGCACATCCTTGAAATAAGGTTAATACCTAAATATTCTTTTAAATAACATTTTCAACACAAAGCTAATACATAAATACTTCATCCAATTATTTCCAAATAGGTCCTTCCATGGTATTAGGTTTATCCATAATATCATTTGTAGGATTTATAAATCATGAAACCTTATTATAAATCTAAAACACCTTAGGTTTAAACTAGAATAATCATTTTCATTATCTATTCAGTTCCTTCATAATGTTTTGTAAAATAAAAGTGAATTATCCTAATAATATCCCCTCAGAGTGTCAAACCAACAGAACAGGAAGGCATGTTTTCTTGTATTAGGTTACCTCGAGTTTGGATCAGAACACCTTATCAGAGTTATTACTCCTAGGTATATCTATTCCAGAACCATGTCCATATGTAGTTTCTAAATATGGATGTATCTCTAAGAATACCAACATAATCTCTAACATAAAAAAATTATAGGATGTTATTTTATACAAAAACTGAAATTCTACCTTAGGGTTATGTTATCTAAATTTTGTTTTCCTAAATCTAGTTTCTATGGTTTCTACTAAACGTCCTATGATACCGAATTCAGTGACCTAGCCCCAGAAATCCCAGATCCAGTGTCTTCAATCAATTACATTGGCATGATTTTAAAGAATCAATCCCCAAATCACTGAAGATTTTAATAGTCTGGGAAAACCATATATATACGTGATAATTTCATTACAAAAGAATAGACAAATTATAAAATAATTTTTTTCCTTCTTTATAAATAAAAAACATCAAGGATAATGATAACCCATCTAGTAAATCCCTACATATCTTTCGTAGTACGCTTCGGGGAATATTGGGAAAAGAAACCTAATAAGGGGGATCTCAAATGCTTTATAAAGAGAAAAATATATCTAAAGGAATAATGAATCAACAAGAATTGTCAATATTTGAAGGTAAATAACCGAACACGCATTCCATGTAATCAATAAAGTGAATTTAAGTGCATAAATAATATGGAATGTTATTCACTAGAAACATATGCCATTCAAATAACATGATAATGAAAAATAAATATGGAATAATAATAAACTGGAACACATTTCATATAAATAACTGAAAATGAAACGTATACATTGATATGTAGATTAAAATTCTCATGGATGAATAATAATTTAAACTAAATGAGGGAATTACTTTTTTTAACAGATGTCATGATTGATGCAAATGAAAACCTATACCGCCAACACCGTTCACAAGACAATTTAAACTATTCCTATTTGCATGACTAATTAGTCTCATGGGAACATGTTGATGCATCAAGTAGTTGTATAAAGTTTGGTCTCCACCCATCATTACCTTTCCAAATCAATCCTGAAATCAAATAATCGAAATAAATTATTTTCCTTATCAAATTTTAGTATTGAATAAAGAATAAATAGTAATCCATATTTTATCAAATAATAAAATAAATTTCATAGTAGAAACTGTAAGTAAAATGAACTACGGTTTATGCAATCGTAATATCCATGATAAATGAAATAGATATTTTAGTAGAAATACAATGTTCAATGATCATAAGAGATTAAATATTTCAAGGGGACTAACATATAAATCTAGGATGTTAATGTGAATACTATCCTTAACCAAATCAAGCATAAACCTTCTAGAGGAATAATATAGATGATACCAATATATTATTTCCCAATTAGAGTAAACTAAATTTTTTTGTCCTCAATGAATGGAAATATTATAAAAATAACTTTTCAAAACATTCTTGAGGAAAATATACTTTAGTTTTGAAAAAACCATTTGAAAATAATTTCCTTTTAAGATCAATTTTTTTTTCAAAAACAAAACTATATAAATAAGCCTTCTAAATGTGAAAATGATTCTTCATAGGAGTGATGGAGAGTAAATCAATATATGTCATATAATACCATTCCTTTTGCATGGTAAAAGGATTAGAAAAATTCCTTATTCAAAAAGTGACAATAATATTTAATTAAAAACATTGGTAAAAGAAAAAAGTGTGAAATTTTCTTTAAAATTTCATTTTAAAACATTGATGGAAATATTTTATAAAAAACGGGTTTTATAAGAAAAAAGATTCTCTTACTAATTATTGAAGTAAATCATGGTTTTTTTAAAAAAAATTATAAAAAAACTATGAGTACCGAAGAGTGGAAAATTTTACAAATACATGAAATAGGTCATAAATTAACTGATCATAAGAAAATAAAAGGTCTTATTGAACAATGTTTATATAATTTCCTTGAATAGAAATCCCATTTAATGATCATTAAAGTTATTATTAAGGAAAATAATCTTTAAACATTCAAAAGTGTCTTATATTACTTTGAAATTTTTTAAATCATAAAACATATGAAGTAATAATATTAAATTAAAGTTATAAATAACATTAATATAATGTAATTCATTATATAATATGTAAAAATGGGTATCAAATACGCTACATAAAATAAATAAGTGGATAACAAGACATTTATCTTACAAAAGTAAAAGGTAAGATGAAAATACCTTACCTTGTGTTTTCTTTTGGGTGAACGTATATTAAACTCATATATAAGAAACTTATGTTAATTTTATAATTTATTGATAACCTTTTAATTTTTATCATTACATTTATTTGACTTATTACTATGTTTTATACAACTACCTAAACAATTTTGTTTACATCAATTGTTTTGACCAAATTCGGATTATGTGTCGAAAAAATATTGATTGGTCACTTATGGTCAATGAGGTCCTTATATAACATCTCATAAATAATAATAACTTCATACCTATCAAATTTTCTACATCAATTATACATTTAATGTTAATCATTAAATTTGGTTATGAAAAATGATCCAATTCTAAAATCATTGATACGGTAGGTCATACATACACATGAGTAACATTCCCATTTTTCAATGATCATTATGGAAAGAAGGTAAGTAACTTAAATATTTAAATAATGATAATTATATCATAAATACCAATTTATTTTATCATATGTACTTATATATATAATTTTTGTGATGTAAAATGAATCATATCATGTTGAGGAGGTGGTGTCCACACGTCCACAAATGACGTCATCACTTTTTATGTGTGTGCAAGGGTAATAAAGAAATTAATATATATTATATTTATAGAAAGTTAATTATGTAATTAATATCTTTTATAGGATTTTTATGTCATATAATTTTAATTAAAGCTATACTTTATATGATCGATGTATAGTGAGAACAAATCGCATCGCTTTGAGGTGGTGATAGTTCATACTTCCACAAAAAATGTTATCAGATTTACAAAAATTAAAAGTATAAGGGTGTGTGTTAGAATATAATTACAGAATCTTAATGAAATAATAAATATCATAAATAAAACAATTAAACACATTTTCCGTCATAATTTCTATCATGAGAGGTATTAAAAGAAAAATGAACAATCATCATTTCTTTAGGCAGTACTACGCCATACATAGATTCAGTATATTTAGTACCCATTAGATGGAAGTGTTCGTTATTGTTGGTTGAACCATTAATACAATAAAATAAAATTATATTTAGTATACTATTTTCATCCTTTAGGAATTATTAAAAAATAATTTAACTGGTAGAGGAGTAAATGAAAGAAAAGAGGTCGTTGGAAAATGTTACCTTCAAAATCTGGTAACTCCTTTTGATTTATACCAAAGGGAATCCTTGGAATTACTTTTTACAAAATGTAGGATTAAAGTTATCTAGGAGGGATTATGGGGAGATATTTTGGAAGTGATTTTCCAAACCTAAGTGGTTTGAAAGGTGTGAGTAAAGGAGAGAAGTGGTGGCCTTTTATAGTGAAGGAGGAGTGGAACTCTTGTAATATTTTGACAAAGGAATTCCATGCATGTTATTCATGTTGAAAGTGGAACAAATAATGGTAAAAAGTTGATTCAAGTAGTTATATGGTCGAAATATGGCTATCCAATAGCTCTTGTATAGGTTTATATGTGTTTTTGGACCTTAAGTTTAAGGTTTAGTCCCTTATTAATCTTAATTTAATTGTAATCATTGTAATTAATTTTAATCAATTTCATTAATCTTTTTGGTAAAAAAACAAATCATTAATTATTAAAAATTATTAATAATTATTATTCCAAATATTTAATTATTTCCCAAATTCCAATCATAGAAGTGGTGGAAATTTATTTAAATATAATCCTGTAGGTGGGACGATAATACGGTTTTTTAATGTTAAAATGTCCAAATATTTTATATGTTTTTAATGTAAAATTCAAAGTGAAATTGATTAAAATAACATAAATTGGATTAATTGAAAAAATATTATATAATAAAACTGTAAAACATTTTTAAAATATTATTTAACCTTATAAATAAATCCGATGAAAAAGAAGTTTTGAACTAAAATTCAATATTTTTAACAATTAATTTAAATATGATTTGTTTTTTAAAAATATAAAAAATTCCTGTAACCTAATTTTTATGTTTTAATTTAAAATATGATGTTTATTAGGAATTATTAAATAATTTAAAATTTCAAAATTCATATTTATAAAGGGTTCTCCATTAAAAGGCGGTAAAATTGTCCTTATAAAATATATGTTTTTACTTGTGAAATTGGGTTTGTACTTATCTTATGCCTATAAAACCTAATGGTTGAATATTAAAATATATTTTATTGAATATATAACATATATGTGTAATTAAAATCAATAACTAATTATAATTAATAATATTTTTAGACAAAACTCCTTTGGAAGAATAAAAATAAAAATATTTCTTTTTATATCCTATTGGTTCTTATTTTTGTTTCTCATTAATTAGAAACCAATGTTTTCATTATAGTTTTATATAAAACATAAGTTTTCATAGGTTAGTTAATACTATTCATAACCACAAACATTCCATCCATGTTATATCATATTATGTTAAATAATAATATTTTAATAATACATTGTTATTTGGAGAAACATGGTCTTACGTGGAACACAAGCTATTGTGGAAGGTCACTCTAATGTGTAAAAAAATCTATCCAGGAAGGTATATCTTGTTTGGGATACAAGATGACTTAGTGTTTCATGAATTACAAGATATATAATATATTATAATTATCTAATATTGTAATGTATTGATTTAATATATTCCCTTTTTACATTTGCTGTTTTGTGTCATAAACATTACTGAATTCAAAGTTTTACTTTAGAATTTTGGGGTGTTACAACCACAAATCCTTGAACAATAAATATTTTAACATTATTTATAATCATTGTTATCTTTATAATTAAAAATATTTAATTAAATCTGAAAAAATTAGCCTTCCTTCTTCAAAAACAAGCTTAGAAGTAAATTTCTACTCATCGAGACGAATACAATGGAACTGATAGCGCATCAATCTAATAAATGTAGAATTAAATATTGAGGAGATAATTTTAGAAGAATAAAATAAAATATAAGATAGAGATATAGTAACAAAGGGGAGAGATTCCAGAAATAATGGGCTTCCTACCCATTCCATGTTCACCACCCAAAATCCAATTTTCAATAATTTTCCACCAATCAATCTATTAACATTTATCAATTCAATAACTTATTTATTAATCTCTCTTATTAATTAAATACACCAACCCATCAACATATTTTTCATTTATTGAACCTATACCATGATACTTAATTAAATATTAAACATTGGTCTTGAAATTCCTGCCTCAATTTTAGGGTCACGCTCATCAATCTAACACCATATGGAAGAGTTATGACCGAAATAATGTTTCGAAAAAAATTATTATCTCAATTTAATAATAATAATAAAATCAACAATAATTATTATTATTATAAATTGTCTTTCACCATTAAAGTTTCATAAACACAGTTCAATAAATGCTGATAATAGTTAATAAGACCTTATTGACCGATCATTTTCATTTATTTTATATTGGTTAATAATTTCACCATTATTACAATGATCAATAACAAATATTCACAGATGGAGGAACATTGTTTATAATTTATGTTAATAATAATATTTAATTACCCATATACTTTTACATTTATTTTGTTTGAAAAAACATAATAATATTATAAATACACTTATTAATAAAAGACATTTTCTAACCAATAAATATTAAAATACATGTTATCTTAATTTAATAATAATAATAATAATAATAACAACAATTATTATTATTACGTATTATTCGACATTATCACCATTAATTTTTGTTATTACATAATTAAATAAAATTAAAAAGTGTTTTATCGTGAGCGAGTCATCCAAACGTCTGACGCTTATAAATGTTATACCCCACCTCGGGTAAAAACCTAGTTTTGGATTTAACTGTGGTATCAGATTTCTCATATGATGCACCATTTGGGATATATTTATTATTTATTAATTAAAATTTCAATAAATAATTAATTAAATATAAAATAGAGTTTTATGATATGTGATGTTTCCAAACACCAGACTTGTGTAAAAGGTATACATTTCCAAGGTTAAATCCCTCATTTTGGGCCCGGTGGTTGCCTCCAATTTATCATAAAACACACCATTTGTGGGATATTAATTTATTTTAGAAACATAATGTTATTAAAATACTAAATAACTTATTCTCAAGAGTGACCTGAACTAATGTATGTCAATCATATATGTAATACCCCGCCTAGGGTAAACACTGCATCCGGGACTAAACGGTGGTCTCTAGTTTCTCATACAATGCATTGTTTAAGATTTATCAAAACAATTTGGATAGATCATGAACATATAGATTAATATATTTATTATTATCATTTTGTATGTTCAAGGGATCTTTGGGTCTTAGAATCTCACACTTACTCAGTTCTTAATTCCAAAAATATTTTATTTATTATTCTAATAAGTTATCTGAGCTTTTTCCATTATGTAAGATATTTAAAACTTTTATTAAGTTATTTTTATTGAAATATTTAATTTTAACATAAAAAATTATAAATTTTCAGTGAGAGGGTTTTTATTATCTTTAAAAAATCAAGATATTACATAAATAATATTCAAAAGAGGGGTTTAAAAAAATTAAAATTGAGAATATTACAAGCCAGGGTCAATGTGATCATTGAGAGTGGAAGGGGGTGAATTGTTGATATTTTCTTTTTATGAATTCTTACTTATGAAAAAACATTAACCTCTTGATAAATGGATATGAATCTTCTGAATAACAAGAAAATAACCACAACCATATGAACACACATATTTACAAGGTTTACTGATCAATAAGAGTATATAGTCCTTGTCATGTTTTGGAAGTAATCCAATACCACACAAACCACTATAAATAATCATTTGGGTCGTTAAAACATGATTGAAATATAAATTTACTTCAATAAAACTATATCCAATCAATGGTCCATGTAATTCTCACATAGATTAATGATATAATTTTTTTTTGTAGAAACTATAAAAACTATCACCGATTTGTTTTGGTATGTTTTTGTTGAGTTTCTTTTATTTATCCACACTTTTTATTCAGGAAATTTCTTCTTCACTTCCTTTCATAGCATCGAGAAAGAACCTCTTCTTAGATTACATTAGTAAACTATATGTTTGATCTTTTATATATTTGGTATGCATGGGAAGATGATGATAGGTTTGATACCCTAGTTTTTCCTATTACTTATATCTAGCCAATCTCATTTTTCTAACCGAACACCAATTCCAAATATTACTCTAGTGCCTCTTCATCATATTCATATACTACCTCTTCAAATTTATCATCTAATAGATTTTTTTACAATTTTTATCTGATAACAACTAAAGGGCATACTTTCTCTATTATTTTTTATAATCATTCCAATTCAATATGTTTTTTCGATCGACTCTCAAATTCGGAAGTACATCACCCATCTACCAAAAATCAATGATAAAAAACTCAACAAAACATCACACCATTATATAGGTAGTGTTACGCTAATAATTAGGGATGAGTTTCATATATATAATAAAAATATATTTATCAAAACATTAGGAAAATATCTTGGAAACCAACTTCTATTGATAGAATTCAGCGAACCGTAAATAGTTTCTTTCTAATAGACCCAACATCATTATTATTTAGCAGGCTTCCTTATTACTTAGTGAGAATCACATATCATTCCTCCAGGATATTTTTCATATTAAAAGATCATATTATCATCATCATAATTAACATATTTCTAAATATTTAAAAGAGACCATCAGTCCTTTAATTTGATAAATATCCACATAATTCTTACAACTAATGAATCTATAACGGATGTTCATTCACAATATCACAAGAACCTCTCAGAAGACCTTTTCCATACACTTCATCTATCCAATGAACATTGACCACTACCTGAAAAATGTAATCTATTACGGATGAACATCATAATGACACTTCGATATTTTCACATCAAATGAGGTTTTTTATCCAATGACTTGAAGACTTTTTCTTTTCACAACATGAACATTGTACAAGACCATCCAACAACTTTGTATATGAGAAAATAATATTTTACTGAATACATTACAAAAGATCCATCTAGTTCACTCAATCTTATGATGTTGAATTTTACTTTCCACTGATCATTCTCAAAACATTATGTCCAATCATATTACATCCTAAGTAAAACTAGTTAACAATGATGGATAACTATGTAATGTTCAATTCAATGTTCTCTGACCGGTGAATTTTCATAGTGAGTATTGTTTATTACTTATTCAAACACTCTCATATAAATAGAATTTATAAATATCTAACCAATACCAATTTTTAATAACCAATCAAATTTTTAAAATCATCCTAGCATACTTCATAATATTTCATAACACGAACTTGGTATAGTCACAACTTTGGCTTATCACATATTTCTGGTGAACTCTTCAAATCTTCCTAGAATTAACTTTGTACACATAAATGTTATTCTAAACCTTTAAGTAAAGAAAAAAAATCCTGATATATTTAAATATTCATGATTGTAGGAACTATAAGAAAAAATAAGAAACATATTATTACAACTTCATCGAACATTCTATCTGATACACTAAAGGGTGAAGACTGATAATCATTCAATGATTAAACTCTAGATAAAAAACATAAGATCAGTAATGTTCATCCAATGAACTCAATTAAAAGGAATTTTCTAATATAATATAGTTTATAAACTTAATCTAGCAATGTTTTAAGGTAAACTAAAACAACATAAGGTGATTTAAGTTAGAAAATGAAAACCACAACACATTGAGTGGTCCTTTTTAAGATTCTTTGTAAAAACATATTTAAATGTTATTGTCCCAATAAAACATGACATGAAGGAATTAGTATCATTAAAACTCAGATATGTTTTAATAATAATATTATAGTAGTTTTCTCTCTCGATCACATCCATTATAAAATGATAATGTCAACCATGTGTACATGTGGACTACCACTTCCACACAAAAAAAGTGATTTGTTATTCATTTATTCTTTATATGGATTTTCATAAGAATAGATTTAGTAAATATATATTATATTTATGGTAAAATTATTATAATTTAGGTTTATTTATTTTTTACCTTCCTTTCATTCCATCCATCATGAAGTTAAAACATCACTCGTGCGTGTGTGTGGAGTACCATCTGTGTTATGTGATGAAATTAATTTTCCATCAAAACTTTATATAAATGGTTATAAAGGTTTATATAATTAATAAGTATGATAATTATTAAATTATTATTGTTTCTTATATGATGAAGGCATGACCAAGGTATGATAACTAAAACCATAAAATCAAAACATTCTTGGAAAACAAACCAGTTTTCACCTAAATGGTGGTTTTTATGATAAATTAATAGTAAATGGGTAATTATAAATTATCTAGGAATGATATTTTGATTTATATATATGAATATGGTTTCAGAATATATTTATAATAAATCTATATATATTATAAAATATTTTTGAACACATATAGAGTAAGACAGAACTTGATGTAATGGTGTATGTTACAATCTCATTTCTTTTTAGGATTATCTTTGGTAAATTCTGATTAAGGGAAATTATATGACCCTTATACTTTATCCCACATATATTTTCATCTCCTATATTTATTATTATATTTTTAAATTATTAGTACCATTTTAAATCTCTTTAAAAGTTATAATGATCATGAAAATGTTTTTAATAAAATCCTACATAATTTCCTCTTAGGCCAATGACTTTTTTCTTACATGTTCATTTTATTATAGTATGTTTTAAAAAATGTTCTTTTATATGATAAAATTGTGATTTAAATTAGTTTTCATCAATTTTTTATGTTCGTTTAAAATGATTAAAATGTAATTTTTATAATTTTTTATGAATATTTAATTTAAGTCTTTTTACAAAAAGTGTTAACAGAATCTTTGTTTTAACCTTTACAGTATGATTTGATTCACCAATAATCATGATAATTATGCTCTTTGAAGAAAACATTACAACTTTACCAAGATGTTCTCAAATAAAATATTCTTCACAGTATTCTATGAATATCTATTTCTTAAAAGATATAAAAAAATGATTCTTTCCTATTTTCAAAAAATATACAAATGTTCATTTAATGGTATTTTTCATCTAGGTCATCATACATTAATGATTGTTAGCATTTACAGGGAATATTTCCTTATGATACCATCCACATTATTTCTCTAGATGGATTATGATTACCTTTTATTAGCGATTCTAGGAAACTCTTATCTTTCAACAGTTTAATTAAGTGATGATGAATTCTTTATCAAACTCATTTCTTTTTCACAGGTTCTGATACGATGAATTGATGTAAATTTTTATGATATTATATAAAAACATATGTATGGTTTTTATTATGATAAGTGGGTCAAAAATTACATATCCCTCCATTTCATTGGGTAATGTGATATATAAATCTTATGAGATAATGATGAAAAATGTGGACATGATTTTGAGTAGCTATGTTCACATATTGATATGTGAGTATCATTTAAACTAGTTATGTTTAGAATATTATGAATAGAAAATATTGAGAATATCTAGGTTCACATATTGATGTCTAAATATGATTTTATCTATCTATTATCCAATTATTATGTGTGGACATGATTTTTTATTAACTATGTACACAAGGATATGACTTTATTTCCTTATGATGCCACAAGAATTTTTTATTACTTTTGAATGATGATTTATTCATTGAATCCATTTTTGATCATTCACATTAATATTACATGATTTTTTTGTAATTATATTTTTTTGGGTATAAATCATTTATGATGAGAATATACACTTGATAATATTATCACACCTTTATGACCATCCTATGTTGACTTATGATTTATATCTCTCATGTTTACCCTTACTGAAAATATATGCACACCATTTATTATGTTTCTATTTGTAAAGGTTGTAAATAAAAATTTTATGTAGGGTATGTCTAAGAAGGAAAAAATGCGAAGATAAATTTATGGGAGATTTTGATGATATTTCATGAAATCTGTTTATTATATATGTAATATCCAAATAAACTAAACCTTTAGTATTTTGGGGTTTTTATTATTACGAGATGTATTGAATATTCATATACAATGATGTAAGATTTATATAATAAATTATTTGGTCACCTCACATATAGCCTGACACAACAACATTTTCAGGTCCCTCTCTATCCAAAAAACCCTAAAAACTCTTGTTCTCATATATCAATGCATCTTCGCATCTCCAATAATAAAACTGATGTCTAAAACATACACATGGTGTAATTATTTAGTTTTATTCTTTAATAATCAAATCCAAAATCATAACACACTATCATATTCCATTGTATCCATGATCCCAACCAATAAAAAATTCTTACATCTATAAATGATGCGATGCTCTCCATCATAGGAGTGTCCTTATCATCTCCTCATTAAACTAGAAATTATGAAATTTACCTCCCACATACAATAAAGAACATAATTCAATGACTACATATGACCATCTTGATCATATCTAAGTGTCAAAAAGAATCATTAATCACTCAACAATGAGATAATGATAAACCTCACCATCAATCCCCACACAAAAAATAGTTAATAACTGGTTCATATGAATGATTATGAGGGTTCCCCCCATTGTAATATATCACTTAATTTCAATTATTTTAATGGTTCTCCCCACCACAAAAATTTCCAACTAAAAACTAAATCAACTAGTCCAAGCCTAGAACTCATCATAACTCACATATAGGTACATGATCCCTACATTAATATTAATCTAATAAGCTAAAAAAATTGTTGTCTCATTAAAAAAAATCCATTCCTTCCAAATGAGTAATTGAAATATTGGGTTGACCACCAGACCATCACTACAAACCAACCCAGTTTATAGATGGACCATATTTGTTTTCCTAACATTAGACTAAACTAGTTCCAAAATAACAAGCCACACATAAAACATTCCAAAAAAATATAATACACTAGTCGTGACCACAATTTAATCATAGTGGTTATTCCAAGATGAATAATTTAAATCCAAGTTGATATGGTTTCAAAAGTAACAACAGCTTATTTTAAAACTAACTCAAAACATCATTCACATCGTAAAACTGACTCAATTTTTAAAATAACCTCTTTACACAAAAGTGTCTTACCAAAAAATAAAATAAAATTATTCATTGGGACAGTCTATTTTTTTCTAAAAGTATGATCTAATTTTCATAATTAATTTTTGAAATCCACATTCAAAAACACTTTCATATATTTTTTCAAACCAAAGTACCCAATTCACTTCAAAAAACAGCATCTAAATGAGCCATTTCTTGTAAATAAAATTTATAAAATCATTCCATTCACAACTCATTCAACTGCATGAGATTTCATTTTAAACTAGAATTTCCTCAAATCCGATCCATCCCAAAATCCAATGACATATGTTGGTCCACAATAAAAATTAAAATAAATCAAATAAACACCACAAATCTATATTAATCTAATAAAACATTAAAACATGTACAAGAAAACAATGATTATATTATAGTTTTATTAAATTAAATATAAAATTTGATGTCATAACAAATCCAAAACTCTACTTATTAGTGTGTATATCATGCCCTCCATATTACTCTATTATGATTAATAAATAACTCAAATTATAAAACCAAACCACAAAACCCATCCCGAGTTATATCTAACCCACATTGGGTTTCTCGGTCCAACATATCAGTCATCCTTGAGAGAACAGTTTGGACATCAAACATCCCCTGAAAACATGGTTTTCAACCGAATCTATGTTGGCCCAATATAATTCTTATATACCTATAAAGTGTTGAAAACCTTACACCACATATATCTAACTCTACCTCAACCCAAAACCTTCATTAATACAATTTTGTAATTCCTCAACCAGTACATCATAAAAAACACATGTGTGAGGACACTAAATGTCCTCAGGAATACATATTAATATTCTAGAGTCTTTCTACTAATAAAGTGGGACTAAAATATTCATGGGGTGAATTTAACTCAATGATAAATTACTAGGTGTAATTCTAGAATCTAACAAAAATTCAGTGTGTCCCACATTCATATTATAAATCCATCCTTTAAAACTCCATCCATTTAAACTTATTAATTTCATTAGTTATCTTGATTAACCATACATATTTTATCTCATTATGTTGGTTTTCGGTGTTGTTAATGGATCAGGTAAGGCTTTCAGGATGATTGAATAAGTTTGTATCTAAAAATATACATTCTCTAATCATTCATGTTGTGATGATAAACATTATATTATGAAAGAATCGGGAAAAGAGATTCATGGAGTGATGTTGTGCTTCATGCAATTAAAGGTTTGGGAATATTGGAAGACCTCCCTACCCCAACTTATGCATGACGTGAACATCATTTTTATGTTATAAATCACGCCTTCAATTTTTTTAAATTTTAGTCAATTATTTTATAAAATTTTGGGCTTGAAATAGTAATAGGGTTTTCCCCTTTTCTAGAATATACAAAACCACCTCCTCGCATTTGAGATCTCCCTCTTGAAAGTGGGTTTCTCGCTCATTTATTGATGGAATATACTACTGTTCATTGTGATGGGAAGTTTGAGTTTATCTTTCCATTCTATATCATACCCTTATTAGTTTCTTTCATTATTAAGTGATATCAAGATAGTTTCATTTATTACACACTCTTTCTATATTACTATTCTAATTCTTCAATTTATAAATTGTAACTCAATCCATTAGCTAGTATTGTATTGGTAGATATAAATTATTTTAATGATTAAATCATTAATACATTACCTCAAATTTTCATCTTTTAATTGATGATTGTGATGTTTAGTCACAACGACACACAATACATTATATCAATAATTTAATTAAATATTAATAGGTCCTAAATCATGAAATATAACATCTACATATATCATTAGTAGTCCATTGGTCAGTTTTGACTAAGTATTTATCCACAAATGAGTTGTTCACGACTTTCGATACGGAATCGGTAATGACTAGGGGCTGCCCTCTGGGTTCCATGGACTTATGTAATATCTTTGTGTGTCTGTGTGACTGGGGATTCCTAATAGGTCTGCTAGAATCCTGGGTAATTTTTTATTATGATATATTTGATGAAATTATACCTAAATAATTGATATAATATTTTCCCTTGAACTTTAATAACCATTTAATGACTTTTAATTAGTTGGTGAAATCCCCCTTAAAGTCGGTGATGACACTTGTTACTTGGATTGCCTCAGGTAACCCCCTAGGAATCCATGAGTATTCTGGGACATTTTAATTCTATAGGGATATACCACATGGAATGAAATATGATTATGGATACATGGATTCCCTGGGGTATCTCACTAGGAATCAGGGTTGACTCTTGAGACTGTATAATGCCTTGAAGAAATCCACATTAGATTCACCGAAGATGCTTGATTCTTTGATTGCCTGGGGTAACATGCTAGGAATTTGTAATGATTATTGATACACATATTTCATTTGGTAACCCCACATAAATTGGTTATGATTCTTTATACATTGATATTCCCTAGGGTAACACCATAGGAATAAGTGATTACACTTGATTACTTATTATGGTTAGGGAGATCTGGGTTATTTCAATGAAGGTATAGTCCATCATATGTATCACCATAGAACCAATTGATTTATGATGGTTTTATTTATATCCTTTGTGACTTTATTATATTATACATGTCCATAATAACTATATACTTAGAATGGATATGCTTTTAGATTTCATTGGTGGATGCCACCTGGTTCATACTGTGACCCTACTCGGGCCACAATTTTGTAACCAATAATACATTTTTTCAGATAGGAAAATGGAAAACCATAAAATAAGGCATTATTAATTTTGATATCATGTAGAGTATATATGATGAAATTGGGCCATGACTACGAACCTATTTTTGGAAATTTTCCCATTTATTTCTTTTGATTTATTTTGGGTCTTGGTGTATATAATCCACCCAAGTGGGTTCCTTTTTTATGTTTTTGATATTATTGACATGTATACAACACCCAAATTGATATAACATATGTTTTGAACATATATTGTCACTTTTTGAGATTTACTTTATCTACTTTATCTATATATTATGATATTTGTTAACCCTATAGTTATTACACTTTGATATAATGAAACTGTATTCACATCATACCACCTTAAACCCTTATTACAAATTAGTATCTTCTATTATATAGTTAATCATGCATTATTTTAACTATAGACTTTGTTTGATATATATATCAGTGGTCTACAATCCTGGGGTGTCATAATGTGGAGTCAGAACCCTTTCTTTTGATCCAATAGTAAGTTATGGAATATTTTAGATAGGGGTTTCAAAATCCAACTAAATAACATGTTATTGGAATTATCTCCCCCATATATGAGTAAATTCCATTTTTAGGGATGGGATTGTTGTTTTGGTTTCTTATTTATATATTTACCCTTTTCACCTAGAGTAATGTACATGAACTTGAGGTGATTGATTTATGGTATTTTATCTATTAGTTGGAATGGAAAGAAGGAATGTGTTCATGCCTCATACCAATAATTTGGTACTCACAATTTATTTGCCTGCTTTCCGATGACTTTTACCATTGATTTGGTATTAGGGACTATTTGTTAAATTGTCAGTAAAAAATTATATTGTGTTTTCCCGTATGAATGTGTAGTTTCATATTACAGAGGCTATATTTTAAATTCTAATTGTTAATTACATAATCTATTATCATGATTATTATATGGGATCATCTAAATAAAATTAAAATTATAACTTATAAAGAAATTTTAACTATAAAATATCATTGACATTTCATTTAATTGATCCCCAATTTTTAAACTTTTCATTAAAATACAATTTAAATGTGTGATGAGATGAACCCTATGTGTACAATGTCAGATTCATGTATATATGATCTTGAAGCTATTATGGGTATTTGGGGCTAGTGAGAGTAACCAAGTGATGAAATTCCTATAGTTTGTGAAATAGAGAATAGTGTGGTTTTATCCATCTAAATACATTCCTTAAACTATTAAATAAAAAATTGAAAAATTAATATGTTTCAATGAGTGTGTTTGAATTTTTAGACAAATTTCATAATATAGACCTCTATTTTAATTCCTCATGTGAGTTGGTGGTTATTCCTCAATGTTTATTGGGACAAAAAAACATTTAGTTTTTGGGGAAGGTCACTGATGATCTAATTCAAGATATATTTCTACGAGTGACACATGTGATGGGGTGAGAGGATTTTCAAGTAATGATAATAATGTTTGAGATGGTTATGGAGTTTATATAAAACACCCAACATTATATTCAAGGGCGGGTGGTCCCCAGGTAGTTGAGTTCTATATTGAGTCTATTTGGATGAGTTTTGAGTACCTAGAGATACCTCATATGATGAAGGTTAAACTGGTAGTTTGTATACTTTGAGGGTTAGTGAATCAATGGTAGGACATTATAGTCAAAGAACATCATCACATGTTGATTCTGTAAAATGAAATCAAGGACCACTTATTGGACCATTTCAATCCCAAGACACTGAGAGTTAATAATGAAATATAATTCATGCACCTTACATAGGGGAATATATAGGTAATGGAAAATATTAAACATTTAACTGGTTTACTGAACTATTCTCCAATAGTTGTGGTGTGTGAGGTATCATAATCAAGATGATTATAGGAAGGACTATGATATGGTATTTGAGTTTTGTTGAATGTTTTATAACAGTCATCCTTTTCTAAGGTAGAAAACCATGAGCTTATTTCAGAGAGGAACATGAGTGATATTATAAGAGCAAGGAAGGTACCTTTTACTAGGAAGACTAATTGATGGTCTTCAAGAAGTACAAATATTTATTTTGATATTTCATGCTAGTGTAGTGCTATGAATGGTATCTAGAGTAGTGTATTATCACTTTATTCTCATACATGTATCATTGTTCTTTGTCGCTAGTGTGGGATGTTTTTCTATTATCAACACCAATGTGATTTATTTCCAATTGATTATAAAGAATGTGGTGGAATAGATAAATTTCATATATTTTATAGGATTCCATAGTGGGTTTCCCTAACCAATTATCTATATAATTTTAGCTGGTATGCTGTAGAATTTGGGTAATTGGATTTATATTATCTTTTGGGTCTAGGTGGAGGGTGAGATGTTTAACATAAAGGATAACAACTCTGATAGGTTAGTATAGATCAAGGGCCTCTGGTAGTGGATAATGGATATGGATTTGCTCAACTATATGTTATACAACCTACCCCTATAGGTTGGGATACAAAACCTTTGATGGTCTAAGGTATGATCATAGTAGCTTATAATTTGGATTTAACTTTGTTTAACATTATTTCTTCACAATCATTCATAACTTATTATTTTGTTAAAAGTCATAGGGGGTAAATATAGAGTATCAATATGTTTTAATGTCCATCAACACACCATTAAGGGTAAGTTCATATTTCATTCAACTTTTCATGGAATGCACCCTTGATTTTGGTGGTTATAGGTTCCTTTAGGATAACTTTGTATTTAAGATGTTTAATTTAGACCAAATTTTTTTAATGGACGACTTAATACCATACCGACCATGCATTGAGAATTACCATTGATGAGTTTCCTTCATGTATACTAATGGCAATCAGTATGTTCATACTGGAGGATGGAATATTCATACATTTTATAAAGGACCAGACTATTAGTAGTTGTCCATGATTTCATCTTTGGTTTCAAGCCTTGTTTTAGATTATAGGGACATATGGTAGGATGTTTTTTCACCTTTTGTTTTTCTATTTGGGATGTCTTTCATTGTAATTTCTTATGGTTTCCTCCAAAGAGGGAAGTTGAGTCTAATGTTGATTTAATTATTGGTGATGAACCTCTTTATTTTCCACATTTTAGGATGCCTCCAATGGATCTATGAGTTAATATAGATTGGTTATAATACTCATATGATAAGTGATTCAATCGAATGATCACTTATACTTGGGTTATCATTTCATATTCACCAAAATTTTAGATTACTCATTATGAATTTATGTATAGTATCAGATGTTAAAATATATTATGGATAAAAACAAATATTTACTCCCTCATATGAATGAATAATTTGTTCATCAACAAGGCACCGCAGAATTCTATGAGATCGATTTGAGATTAGGTTTTCCCCAGTTCAGAGTGAGTCCTTTAAATGTACCTCACACCACATTCAAGAGAATGTACTATATTTATGAATATTTATTGATGTTTTATAGCCTGATGGAAATATAGGATACATTCATGGAACTAATAAATAAGATTTTCCACTAGTACCTAGGCATGTTTGTTGTCATCTTCATGAATGAAATCTCAATTTACTATACGTTGATGTATGATCACACAATGCATCTAGAGATCATTTTGGTAAAATATAGGGAGCATTATCTTTAAATGGAGGTCTCTAAGGGTCACTTTCAGATCAAGCATGTATGTTTTATGTGGAATGTCATGTCTGATGAGTGAGAGTTTGTAGGCCATAAGAATTTCATAGTAGTGGATTCTTGAGTGTGGTTCAAGAATGTTTTTGAAATATGTTTCTTTCTATTCATAACCAGTTGTTATCAATTAATTATCTTAAACTTATCCTATCTAGATGCATTGATAATAGGATGGACCAAAAGAAAGTAATGTTCACCTATTTTAACACCTATGATAGTCCTTTTAAGAAGTTGAAGAAATTATTGTCTACAATGTTGATCAAGACCTTAAATTATCCTGGTAGGGAATACACCATTTATTCTAACACAACATGGGTTGGGATGGTGGTAGTATTAATTCAAGGAGGTAAATTTATTTTTTATTGTTCTAGGTGGCTAAGTATTCATGAGAAAAATTAAACTACACATGATGTTGAATTGGAAGGAATATTGAATTCCTCGAGGTGTTCAGGAATATCATGTTGGATGATAAATTTTTAGTGTATACTGACTACAAAATCATGAAATATTTATTCTCATAATGGGAATTAACCCTTCGTCAATAAATGTGGGTTAATTATTATAAATCTTATTACATTGAATTGTCTTACCTATTTTGATAGGGTAATGTGGTTTTAGATTCTTTAAACCAATTGATGTATAATCATGTGGTTCATTAGTCATGAAGAAAGTGAAAACCAATTTACATCTTAGTTGAGATTCATTAGGACGTTCAAAAGTACTAAGGTTGAGTAACCAGTATATATTTATCTTTTCTAACTTTACTTTTGGTCAGCATAAAGATTTTGAAGTTACCAAATAGAATGTTTTTATCTTAAAGGTATTGTATATATAGTGAGGGCCACCACTAGATTTAATCCATGATGACGATGATATTCTACATATTTATGGTCGCATTTTAGTTCCCATGGACATGTATGTGGAGGTAATGCGATATTTTCAAGACCTATTCTGGGTGTACACCAAGTCCTAGAAATGATGTATCATGATATTTGTTGGAAGTACTTCAGGATGAAAATGAAGATGGATTTTTCTATTTTTGTCACACGGTTCTCCCCCTATCATCATGTGAAGGATGAGCATAAGAGACACATTGGTCATCAAAAGAAATTGATCATTTTAGGGGATAATGGATTTAAATCCCTCGGTTTTTGTGATGTGGTTACATAGGACACAGTAACGTGGTAACACTATATATTTTATTATAAATTCTCTGACCATGGTGTATCACATTATAACACTATATAATACCACTTTATTTGATGATCTAGGTAATATTTATGATTCGTTTGTATATTTTTTTGGGGTCCCCCAAAGTGTAATTTCATATAGGGATCCATTTTTACATCATTTAGCTTGTAATTTCTATAGAAATAGAAAGGTATGATTGTGAATATAAGCACTACCTATTAACCATGGAAATATGGGTAGTCCAAATAGACTATATATATCTTAGTGAAAATGCTAAGAAAATGCATCCATAATTTTGGCGCCACTTTAAAGAACCATTTGGCCCCTATAGATTTCACATAAAATAACTATTATCATAAATTTGGATATATTATAGCTTATGAGGTACTTTAAAGTATAGTATGTCATTTTACTCAATGTCACCTGAAGGTTAGTGAGTTAGAGATGATTAAGTAGAGTTTTCTATGAGGTATTTTAGAGAAAATTTTGTTTATCCAAAAGCATATGGTGACCGCCCTGAGTAAGAAGAGATCATATGAATAATAAAATTTTTTACATAGTTAGTTTTATATGGGTGATCATGTATTCTTATAAGTGTTTCCTATTTTTAGACATAATCATCCTTGGAGGAAGGGGAATTTAGTTACTAGGCATGCAGTGTTATTTGAGATAGTATAGGGGATTGGTCCACTAGAATTTTAAAGAAATTAATGTTTTGATTAACATGAAATTATTTTGTAATTATTATCCAGATCTATCTCATGTGTTTAATACAGATTATATTGTTCTTGTGGATGATACATCCTTTGATGAAAATCTAATGAGCATAGTTAATTGGAGGGGGAAAGATATTAATGACAAGATAACTCCTCTAGTATATGTGTAGTGGCATGAAGAATGTATCCAAGTAGAGACATTAGAATGAGAGTTATATGTGTGGGATAAATGGATAGAGTTTTTTCTAGATGAGGCCTAACGATGACTAATAGAGAATCTCTTAGAGGAACTTTTACATGGTGGGGAAATAGGAATGCCCCGACATTTTCTTGTTATGAATTAAATTAATTTTTTTCTCAAACTCATGTATTTTTCTTCATTATTTCATATTCATGTGTTGAAAATAGACTAAAAGAGGTTTTGAGAAAATTAGTTAGTTCTATAGTTGAAATAGTATACATTTTAGTCATTCACAACATGAAACTCGATAGCATGATGTAAATAAATAAGGCATTCATCTTTATGGAATATAACTCAGCTTCCTGACATAAAAGGATCTGGTAGAGTAAGTACTCTCTCTAGCTTGAATTGTTTAGTATGTGAACCTCTTGTTCATACTGTGAATCATTCTGAGAGGTTTTTTATTTTGTTAATTAAATAGTTTATTTAAATTGGGTGTTTTAAATAAGAATAGGGGTTCTTATTTTTCTATAATTTGTGATGAACACTCGTCTCTTTTGATCTATCCCTCTATAGATTTGTTTTCTCTATCATTTCTAGATGGAATTTACCATCTTTAATTTTGATTAGAATCTATATGTGATTTTAATGTTATGTCTCTAAACCTACATAGTTCTATTCATAGTTAAGTGGTATAACAAAGAGTTCTCTTACTAGTCCCTATTTCTAAGGTACTATTTTTCTTATAAAATTTATACTATTTTATCAAGAAACGAGTCGCAAGTATTTTATGGGTGTAAATGTACATATTTATATCAGGTGGTCCTAAATGTATTCCCTCATTGTATCATCATTTTATTGATGTGTTTAATGTTTGGTCCTGATAAAATATTGTGCACTCAAAAAATGTAATTAAAATTTATTTATACCTAAATAATGAAATGGGGCTTCTACATAGGACATGAGTATGATATCAGAGAGTTATTACTATGATTTTGTCCACCTTTGAAGTGTTCTTAACTTTATGAATTTAAAAAGTGATGAATGGGGAAGACCCTAGGGTGATATAGATTTTCAGGTTCCCATGTGTGTGTGTCTGATTTGGGGTGCCTATGGTGTCTACTAGGATCAAGGGTACTTGGTAATTATGGGAGATATAATGAAATTTCATTAAATTAAATAATTAATTATATTTTTATGTAATGGAATAATAATTTAACTTAATGTAAATAATTTGGAAAATCCCCCTTGGATTCGGAGATGGATCCTAATACATGGATTATATAGGGTACCCCACTAGGAATCAACCATGATATATGAGTCATTAGAGTTACATGGGGAAATCCCACTTGGTTTCAAATATCATACATGATACTTGGAAAACCTAGGGTAACACCCTAGGAATTGAAAATTATTCCTGAGAATTTGGAATTCCTTGTGAAAATTCCACTTAAATTATGTGAAGATGCATAATACTTTAATTTCCTTGGGAACCGGCCTTGGAATCTAGGTAGAAAACAAATATGCTGATTTCCTTGGGTAACCCCTATTAATTATTGAGGAAAAATGATACATTAATTATATAGGGTAACCCCTTATGAATTTGAAATTACACATGAATACATATTGTGATAATTGGGATCTATCTTTGGAAAATGTAGGTGTGGTCGATTCCATGTGTCATAGTGGAAACCAAGGAATGGTTACAGATTTATTTGTTTATTTTTTCCCATAATTATTTTATTCATATCAATATGATATATCTAATCAGCTTGGATATGTTGTTAGTAATCATTGGTGGTTACTTAATAAGTCTTACTTACTCCATTCTCATGCCCCCGTTTTGTACTCGAGTAAAAATTATGGTTGAATTATAGGATAGGGAAAGTACCCTAGGACTGATTCTTTATTTAGTCGGTGGGAATATAGAGAATAGGAGATAGAACTAGGCTAATTCTTGGGAATAGTTTATAGAGAGTCTCCCTATATCATTATTTTGTTTGTTTTTTGGAGTTGGTGTATACAATCCGACAACAAGGATCCTTTTTTACATGTATTACTTTCTTGACATGTATTTCGCACTCATTTTGATACAACATGGTTTATGATCAGTTATTGGAACTTTCCAAGTTATGTGTTTTTACATTATCTTGATGATATGATTGCTATTATTTATTTTGTTATTTCACTATAATATGAGGGTATAGTCTCCCCACCATACCACCCTAGACCCTCACTCTTAATTGAGAGCCTCTGGTGTATGAGGTGTTCTTGTGGGAACAAGGTGACTCCAATAGAGACATATATTAGTGGTCTCCATTCTAGGGATTCCACACACAAACATACAGACTAGAAAACAAGGATCTAATAAATACTCTATAGTCAAAAATAAAAATAAGTTAATATATCTAAACATATTACAGATTTATAGTCGTGTTGTGGTTAAATTTCCTATAACCATGTTATCTATCACTCTCCAGAAAAACATAATAATTAGATTTCTTTTCCATTCCCATTTTTTCTCTTCCCACTAATGTTCTCCTATAGAGAAATCTAGTTTTTTGGAGACCATTACATTTTTCATTCCCTCTTTTAAAGAGGAAGTGTTGTTAATCCTTTTTATGATGTGGGATTTCCATAAGGGTATCCCATAATGATAACTCCATGATTACTAATCACAAGTCTAAATTGTTAGGATGCAATTTATTAGAGGAGATAATGTAAAAACAATTTTTTTATAGTATGTCTTTTTAAATTTAACAAATTTGATAGCTTATGTTGCATGAAAAAACGAATTCCAAATGATAGTATAAAATTTAAAATGTGACCATGATAACCAAGTAATTAAATTAGTGGAAATTAATAATATTAACTGAATTATGAGATTTATATTTTTAAATTAATCCAAATTATTTTTATATGTTTAAGATAAGAATGAATCAAATTTAACGCATAAAAGACTTTTTTTTAAAGGCAGTTTCACCGCCTTTTAATGTCTCCCTTATATTAATATTAAATTTTAAAACATTTATAAATTCTATTTAACAAAATAAAATTCATTTTATAATTTTTAATGTAAATATTATCTTTCGGTGAAATTTTGTTATTTTTCTAAAAAAATTATTTTTTCAATGAATAGTGAAGATGCTGATTTTTATAATTTTCAATCTCATTATATTAAAATGGAATTTATGATTTGAATTTAACCTCACCCATTAAAGTATAAATACAATTTAGGTATCTCATAAATGAAAATATAAAATATTTACATCATGGAATAAGTAAATAAAAGTATTAAAAATGAAAAATTAAGTATTAGTATTTCTGTGAAACATAAATGTTAATTTAAAATTTTAAAATTTATATAATTATTTAAATAATATTTATTTCAAAAAATATATTCATAAATTGATATTTTTATTTCTTAAAATTATAAAATAGTTGTATGGGACCTTAGTTTGTTTTTAAAAGTGTCATAAAATCAGTTATACTTTAAAAATATGTATTTTTTTTGAATAAATGATGATTTAATTAAAAATTAAATCTATCATATTTAGAATGTTATTTCCATAAAATGGAGTCCATATCTAAAATATATTTTTCTTAAAATGGTCAGGGTGAATTTTTTGGATTTTTCAGAAATAGTAGAATTTTGTGAATAGTGAAATACGGTAATTTGTGGTTTTTAAAATCATTGGTTAAAAATGAATTCTTGAGTCATGGATGATGCATATATGAGGTAATAAATAGTTGGTTAGAATTTATATACACTATTTTCTATATTCTATTTTTCAATAATCCTCATTATTGATAGTCTTGAGCCAAAACAATTAACTAATGAATAAAATAATCAAAAAACACAACTCTACTCCACTATAAATACCACACATCACTAACCCTTGTCCTCACAAATCAAAATCCATGAAATGTGTCTAAATTATTCACAGTTATTCTCCCAAACCTCTTCCCCTCTTTTTTTCCTACTGTTCTCACCTAAGTCCATTTCTAAGTACCTTAAGAAGGTTCTCAAGGAGACAACAACCAAAAGGTAAAAAAATTCTCTCTATATTTAAATTTCTTTTCTAATCCTTTCCTCACCTACCCTATCCAGAGTAACATGATAAATACATTAATTTATATATAATTTAATTTTATTATGTTAATTATATATCAACGATAATTTTTCATCTCTACACCTTTTATTCTGAAAATGAAAACATCGTCTATGAAGTGTTGATTAACCTCCTTCATGGATGATAATTTTTCATTTTCTAATACTGACATAAAATATGGTATTAAAAAAATGTTTAAAAAAATTTAAATTGTATATTACAACTTATTCAGTGTTTTTGTATAAATATATATACATAATATTAGTTAATGAAACAAAAGTAGTGTGTGACGATCGAAAAGAATGCTAAAATAATCTAAATAGTTATCATTAACGTTTTATCTAATGAATCATCATCATATCTAAAAAATTGATTTATAATACCATTTAATCTTCTGGAAGTTCATTAAATATGTAGAATTTCAATTCTTTATAACTATTTCAATTTTACATGGTCTTCTATACTTATATACAAGTGTGCCCATCATGAATACTAAGCAAACGAACACTCGAGAACGAAAAAATTAAATCTTATAGCCAATCAAAAAAGCCATAAATGAACTTAATAAAATTATACTAAATCAAATAAATTTTTAATAGGTTCTAAATTAAGTTATTAATGAATATAATTTTTTTATCTAGGACATTAAGTGATAGTGAATAACACATTCAGACATAAGGTAATGGTTTCTTCCCGAACCTCCATTTTTTCCTTCAGGTAACACTTTTTCTATCTTTACACTAAATTAATTCTTAATTATTCTTATATAATACTCCTTAATTATGTATTTATATTAAAAACATATGTACCTTTCTCAATTCTACTTTCTTTGATGGTAAATACATGTTTTATAAAGATCCCATTTCAATTCCTCCTGATGAGAAATCTCGATTAAAAGGAACTTCCCAATTTATTTCCCATTTTCAATTAGACCACATAATATATATTAATGCATCAATATTTTTATAAAAACATTTTTTTGGGGATTTTTATCTTAATTAATTTCTGGTTTTATGAAAACAATTATTCCTTTGTCCCCTTTAATGATTCATTTATATTTTCCCTAAAACCACACTAAAGTGGCTCTTTTCTAAAGTTTTTTAATCACTCTTTGTAAGTGTTTTCAATTAAGTAAACAAATTTAGATATTAATATTTATTATTATTTCAAAAATATAATCTCATTCCATTTTATCCTGGGATATAAATGTTTACAATCTAATTTTAATTATAAAAACAACTGGTTTTCCAAAATAACTCTTCTTTTTGAAGTAAAAGGGTATTTCACTTAAAAATTTATCAATTATTTTATTATATTATCTTCATCTATTAAAATAACCTATATAGAATCTTATAATTAATTGATTTTTATCCCTTATTTTACCATCGACCATATTTTTTTTAATATTTTATGAATATTTTATAGGGATGTACTATCTTGATACCATACACTAGAATACTCTAGATGGTTTTTTGTTAATCTGTATTGTTTAGGGAAAATTATTATTATTTTATATGCTAGTTTCAATATTATTGTATATGTCAAATATGTTCCACCCCTTTCATATGATGAATATTTTGGACATAGTAAGATATGGGTGGTTCATGCTCTATCCCCTCGATGCATCGATTGGTCTTAAGAGACAAACTAGATAGGTTTTTTATCCACTTATGTATGGTGTCTTGGCCAAAGACTTGATGGTGTGTTTATGGTGTCCCGTATTACACATTACCTCATTATGATATTAGAAAATTATAATCCATTTGATTATCCGTCTAGTAGATTATCCATGGTTAAGTTTCACTTTCATGTGGTTATTTATATGGGATTGTTTATTCATATTTTATTCCTGCCATATTTTTCTCCAGATTATGTTTTAATAGTATTTGTTTTAATTGTTAACTTTTCCTTATCTTATATGTTTATGATAGATTCCTCTATATTTATTACTCTTACAGATCATCTGATCTAACCCTTTTCTTATGTTGATTTTTCCCCAAGGATGTAATGATATATATTATGATTGACTTGTAGGGATAATCATGGAGTTTATGGAAGTTTCCAATGAATTTACTATGTCATATTTCATTTCATGTTATATTTTAACACTTATGATTGTATCTAGTTTTCCAAAATCTACTCATCTATTCAGTCCTTTAGGTTGTGATCTCTTGATCACAATACCAATTTAATAAAGTAAGTCACTAGCTTCATGATACTGGGGTTAGGGCCTTCAAAACTATGCATGCATATCATACTCCATATCTGATTTCTTCTCATTAAAATTATCATACTACCACTACACTCAGACAAGGGGTATTTTCCTCTAATAGAGATATTTCTCACTACGGTCCAAAACCTATATCAGATTCCCCTTAGTCGATGCTTCTACATCAGGATATATGTCAGGTATGTATATCGTACGAGAGGGATCGAAATTATATCTCCAAAGTAGTTACCCATGTAACAAATCATACATGGAACTGTATAGTTGTGGAAGGGATTGTTGGTACACCACTAGAACCGTTAGAGTTTTTGTCTTGAGAACCAATTGTTTGTACTTCGATTACAAGAATGTACACATATTATATATTGTTCATTGTTCATCAAGAATATAATATAATAATGTACAAGAATATTTTTTGCATTAATAATTCCATGGTAGATCCTCGCTATGATGATAACCTTGAAATGCTATAATAATATTCTTAAATAAAGATCTATGGTTGGATGCCATACTATGATAGGACAAATGGTATACAAACAGTCATGTGCAAGTACTCGTAAGAAGACGAGACTCTCTCTCATGGATTTCGCACTTGGTAATCTCCAAGATGTGAGATTATAAGAACATGCCCGTCAATAGTAATTCTACATGTCTTGGTGTCATCGGAGATTACTATCTACGAGTGTGTGTAATGGTCCTTAGACTTGAATATTATTATTAACTCAACTCATAACTCATGCACTTAGATTTGATGACAAAAACCGTCACGAAGACAGTTGGCGGGAAGTAGGGTACGTTGGGTGCATCACGAATGACATGTTGTTAATGGATAAGTCGATTAAGGATTTTCCCCTTACATATTTATAGAAGTAGATATCTCAGGTCGTTTGATTGAAATAAAACTATCACCCAAATTCCATGGCCATGGTGTAACGACGAGTTTATTTCTGGAAGTCAAATAATGACAGATCAAGAATATTGGTTTATGACACTGCCATAAAACCTACATGATGAGATATTGAGACAAAGGTATTAAATTACATGATAAGCGTTCTTATGAGGTGACACGTCAACATGGCATCAACTTCACTCTCTTGGGTGCCTTGACCTGTTTCTAGACAGTAATCTTGGACCTTAGGCAAGCCCGCCTAATGCCAACGAGAAGAAGGCCTAGAGGGTCACACACTAAATGTATCCAAGTATCTCAAGTGGAATAAAGATTATTATTGTATTTGGTTTAGTAATTATTCAATGAAGCCTAAATCATTTTAATTTTGGAGGAAGAATAAAATGAAAACAAGTACACATCCTGTATTAATGATTACACACCGTGTAGTTTTCATTTTAGAAAAGAAATGAAAAAAATACATGTTGTGTATTAATGATTACACATTGTGTAGTTTTATGAAAAACAAGTACACATCGTGTATTAATGATTACACGCTCTGTAGTTTTTCCTGTCAGGATTCTGAGGAAATAATATCATTTTATTAAATGATATTTATTATAATCATCGTGGGCGCATGTCAAGGAATTAATGATTCGACATGGGGGTTTTTCAATAAGAGTTAATTAAATAAATAAAATGTGTAATGAATTTATTAATTGTCATAATTATATAACCACAAACCCGATTATATATATCCTCAAAACCCAAACACTTTTCCTTAATCGTTGTGCACAACAATTCTGGAGAATTCTCTCAAGGCCAAAAGTATTCCTTCCTCCAAGAATGCTCTCAAGACTGAGAGAGAGATCCTCCTCCATCAGATCAACACGATCTAATGCGGATAATGCAAGAAAAAGTTTCTCCATTCTAGCACGTGGAGACTCCTTTGGAAACGTCTTGAGATACGTGGTGCACGTGTGGATCTCCACTAGAGGAAGTCTACACTTGGCTTCTGCGAAGCAACAATGAATCACATCAGAATGTGATCAGAAATATCAACGAAGAAAGAATGTCGTAAAAGGTACTTCATGTCAATTAATTAAATATAATCAACCTGTGATGATCCTCGGTTGTGGTTCTGGGACTATTATTTTTATTTTTCTATTTCTATGAATCAATCCATGGAGTCTGGTGTTTATCGTCATGTTGAACCCAGATTGATCATTGAAAATGACAAAAAGCCAAGTGGACACATCCACCCAAGTGCTTACTCTGTGCCCAGAACCTTCAATTGGTATCAGAGAAAGGTTAAAAAATTGATTATATTTATTTAATTTTCATTGATAATTTACGCATTTATGTTTGATTCAATTCAAAATAAATCATTCTATAAAACCGAATGAACGAGATCAATTCTTCCTCATTCATTTCTCGATTCACATCACATAAACAACCTTTTAATTTTAATTTTTATTAAAATAAAAATAAGGAACTCATTCGGAGGAGCTGCCAACAGAGCCAGACATGCTGCTGTAGCTATTGGGGATTACCACCTCACATTGCCAACTGGAATGATCTGGGTGTTAAAGGGTTGTTATTATGTTCCTTTTGTTACTAAAAACATTATTTCAGTATCTATATTAGATACTGATGGATTCATCTTCTTTTTTGGAAATGAATGTTGCTACTTTTATAAAGTTAACATTTGGTTTTGTAGGGAACATTTATATAACGACCTTTATGTGTTAGACTACACAAACCAAGTAATGGAAATCGATGACAATGTTAATTCACAAGACTCATACCACACCCAACTTTGGAATCACCGGCTAGGTCATGTCAATGATAAATGTTTGAAAAAATTACATCAGAATGGGTATTTAGATTCTTTTGAACTAAAACCACTTGGTGTATGTCATGCGTGTCTACAAGGAAAAATGACCAAATCCCCATTTAGTGGGAAATGTGAAATGAATAAAGAGATTCTTGGATTAGATCACAAAAATGTGTGTGGACCATTTCCAATTGAAGAAAGGGGTGGGTTCATGTACTTAATAACTTTTACTGATGATTTTAGTGGATATGGATATATTTACATAATGAGGTATATGTCAGATTCATTTGATCGGTTCAAAGAATACAAGAATGAAGTAGAGAACCATCTTGGTAGGAAGATTAAGAATATTCACTCAGAAAGAGGAGAAGAATATCTCAATCAGGACTTCTTTGATTTCTAACAGGAGTTTGGGATTCTATCTCAACTTACTCCTCCTTAAACGCCTCAGTGGAATGATGTAATTGAAAAAAGTAACCACACCCTATAGGACATGCTGAGATCAATGATGAGTCATGCAAGTCTTCCATTACCCTTTTGGGGATATGCATTACAAAAAATAGCACACATACTAAACCAAGTACTAACTAATTCGATAAATGGTATTCCATACGATTTATGGAGTGAAAGGAAAGCCATGTTATCAAATTTACATGTGTGGGGTAGCGAAGCATTTGTTAAGGCCACTCCAGGTAACACACTTTCACCCCGAGGCACCAAGTGTATCTTTATAGGATTTCCCAAGGAAACAAGTGGATATTTCCTATACAACCCCTCAGATAAAAAGGATATAGTGGAAAGACACACCATATTCCATGAGAGGGAGAACATCTCCAAAAGAGATAGTGGGGGAGAGATAGACATTGATGATGTCATGGCTCAAGATACACAGGAATTGGTACAAGATCATATTCCACAAAGCCCTATGGAAGAAAAATCTGTTCCAGAGGCACCGGAACTGTGTAGGAGCACAACAGAGTTGAGAGAACTAGAACAATATGATTTTCTTGTCACTGAGGATGGTGAATCGTTATTAGTTGACAATGATTATCCCCTTACCTACAAGTATGTAGTTGAAGGAACAGATGTTGCGAAGTGGAAAGAAGCCATGAATTCTGAAATGGATTCCATGTACCAAAACCATGTCTATATTTTTGTAGATCCTTCAGTTGATGTCAAGGTTGTTGGTAATAAATGGTTATTCAAGAAGAAACAATACATGGAGGGAAAATTCAGCACCTATAAGGCACGACTGGTTGCAAAAGGATTCAGACAACGTCAATGAATTGATTATGATGAAACATTTTCACCGGTTGTGATGTTGAAATCCATCAGAATCCTATTGGCCATTTCCTCTTACCATGACTAAGAAATTTGGAAAGTGTATGTCAAAATAGAATTCCTTAACAGGAACCTCCAGGAAAATGTCAAAATGACACAACTTGAAGGGTTTGTGACTCTAAAGGATGCTAACAAGGTATGAAAGTTGCATAAATCCATTTATGTATGAAAGAAAGAATCAAGGTAATGGAACATTTATTTTTATGAAGATGTAATAGAATTTGGATTCATTAATAATGAATGTGAGCCATGTTTCTACAAATGGTTTAGTGGAAGTGCATTCATTTTTCTAATATTATATGTTGATGACATATTACTAATTGGAAACTAAGTACATGTCTTACAGTCAGTTAAGGAATGGTTGGATAAATTCTTCTCTATGAAATACTTGGGTGAGGTAGCATATATTCTTGGGATCAAGATCCATCATGATAGATACATGAGAATGTTGGGACTGAGTCAAAGTATATACATTGAAAAGATATTGAAGTGATTCAGTATAGAAAAATCCAAGAGGGGATTGTTGCCATTGTCACATGGAATTCATCATTACAAGAAAATGTGTCCTCAGACACATGAGGAAAAAAATAAAATGACAAGGATCCCTTATGCATCTGCGATTGGGTCAGTCATGTATTTTATGCTATGTACAAGGCTAGATGTTTCATACGCATTAAGTGCAGTAGGAAGATATCAATATGATCCAGGAGACCTCCATTGGATGGATGTGAAGACTATCCTTAAGAATGTTCCTAGTTTATGGAGGAGATGAGGAACTAGTCATCAGAGGACATGTAGATACTTGTTTCCGGATGGATCAAGATGACATGAAGTCGCAGACTGGATACATCTTCAGTTTTAATGGAGGTGAAGTGAGCTGGAAGAGCTCGAAGAAAGGTGTGGTGGCCAATTCTACAGTAGAGTCTGAGTATATCGTATCTTCTAAGGTAGATAAAGAATCAATATGGATGAGAAGATTTATCCAAGAGCTGGTTGTAGTACCTAGCAGTAAAGATACTATCACACTTTATTGTGATAATACTACAGCGGTGGAACTTTCAAAAGATCCATGGTCACATCAGCAGATAATGAACATACTTTCGAAGTATCATCTCTTGAGGGATATTTCTCAGAGAGGTGAAGTTGCAGTGAGCAGTATTACCACATAAGACAATGTGGCGGACCCCTTGACTAAAGCCTTGACTCAGCAGAAACATGATCATCTTGTGAGGTCTAGTGGACTAAAAGTCATAGGAAGTTGGCTCTAGTCCATGTGGTAGTTTTTTAGAGTTGGTGTCCTGATAACCAACTATTTTTACTTTGATTACATGAATGTACACTTATTATATATTTTTCATTGTTTTTTATGACTATAATATAATAATATCCTAGAATATTTGTTACATTTATAAGGTCATGGAAGATCCCCGCTATGATAAGAACCTTGAAATTCTATAAAAATATTCTTAAATAATGTGATATGGGTGGATGACATACTATGATAGGATGCATGGTATACAAACTGTCATGTGCGAGTACTCATAAAAAGACGAGACACTCTCTCATGGAGTTCGCACTTGGTAATCTTCAAGATTGGAGATTACTGGAACAGACCCGCCAGTAGTAATTCTACTTGTCTTGGTGTCATCATACATTACTATCTACGAGCGTGTGTAGTCCTACTTAGACTGGAAGATTATCATTAACTCATGTCACAAGTCGCGCACTTAGATTTTCTAACGAAAACCATCACGAAGATAGTAGGCGGGAAGTAGTGTATGTTGGGTGCGCCATGAATGAAATGTTTTTAATGGATAAGTTGAGGAAGGATTTTTTTTCCATGTTTATAGTAGTAGATATCTTGGGCCCTTTGATTGAAATAAAACTGTCACTAAAATTCCATGGACATTGTGTAATAACGAGTTTATTTCTGGAAGACAAAGAATGACAGATCAAGCATAGAGGTTATGATACTACCATGAAGCTTGCTTGATGAGATATTGATAAAAAGTTATTAAATTACACGATAAGAATTTGTATGAGGTGACACGTCAATGCTGTGTCAACTTCTTTCTCTTGGGTGCCTTGAACCTTTACTAGACAGTAATCTTGGACTATAGGCAAGCCTGCCTAATGCCAACGAGAAAGAGGCCTAGAGGGTCACACACTAAATGTATCCAAGTATCTCAATTAGAATAAAGTTTATTCTCATATGTGGTTTAATAATTATTCAAGTAAGCCTAAATCATTTTAATGTTGGAGGAAGAATAAAATGAAAACAAGTACACGCTGTGTAGTTTTCATTTTGGAAAGGAAATGAAAAACTAGTACACGTTGTGTATTAATGATTACACACCGTTTAGTTTAATGAAAAACATGTACACGCCATGTATTTTTTTCAGTCGGGATTTTGAGGAAATAATATCATTTTTTAAATGATATTTATTATAATTAGCGTGGGCGCATGTCTAAGAATTAATGATTCATCACTGGGTTTTTTCATTAAGAGTTAATGAAATAAATAAAATGTGTAACACGTTTATTTATTGTCATAACTCTATAACCTCAATCCTGATTATAAATATCCTCACAACCCTAACACATTTTCTTTAATCGATGTGAACAAAAAATTCGGAGAATTATCTCAACGCCGAATGAATTCATTCCTCCAAGAATGCTCTCAAGACCGAGAGAGAGATCCTCCTCCATCAGATCAACATGGTCTAAGGTGGAAAATACAAGCAAAGGTTTCTCCACGCTAGCACCCGGATACTCCTTTGGCGATGTCCAGAGATATGTGGTGCACGTGTGGATCACCGCTAGAGGAATTATACACTTGGCTTCTGTGACACAACAAAAAATCACATCAGAATGTGATAAAAAATATCAACGAAGAAAGAACGTCGTAAAAGGTACTTCTTGTCAATTAATTAAATTAATTATAATCAACCAGTGACGATCCTTGGTTGTGGTTCCAGGACTATTCTTCTTCTTTTTCTATTTCTATGATTCGAACTGTGGAGTCTGGAATTTATAATCATATTGATCCCAAATTTATCATTGAAAATGACAAAATTCCAAGTGGGCACATCCACCAAAGAGCTTCTGTTGCACCTGGAACCTTCAATAACAACCCTACACAATCTCTCAAATGACCTAATAAACCTATGTTAAAACTTTCCTTTCTCTGAGATATGGTATTTTCCAATCCTAGGTGACACCCGAAGTATAACATGATAACTAACCTCAAACTCCAAAGGTCACCTATAGTGGCCATTGTATGATTTATTCCTTCTCTACATGATTACTAACCACTTTCTGATCAACTGAACCTACTCGGATGTATCTTGTATGAGACTCGGTCCAACTAGTGCTAAATATCCTACCTCTAACCAATAATGATTTGAACGGTATGGACTGCCATACAAGGCCTCAATATTTTCCAAATTAAATGATTCTTGGAATATTTGATAATAAAAAAACTCCAAAAGGTCTATATGTTTCTCCCCTAAACCACCAAAATCCAACACAAGGTCTAATAACATATCCTATAGGATTTGAATGGTCTGTCTAGATTAACCATCAGTCTAAGGATGATAGGATGTTGTCAAAATAATCTAAAATCCCAAAGCCTTCTGATGACCTCAACAAAAATAATATGTGACATGAGGATCTCTATCAAAAATGATCCGCCCTGAAGCATAGTGCGGTTAAACTATCTCTCGCACGTAAATACTACCTAGATCATCAAAAGTGAAGGTATTTGTAATATGAAATAATTGGTAAACCTTTATCCATCTACTCATGATAACCCATAAAGCATCATTATTAAGGGTCATCTTGGGTAATACTGTCACAAAATCCATAGTGACATCATACCATTTCCACTTTGGAAGGAGTAATGACTGCAAAATCTCATCCATCCTTTTATTCATAACCTTTAGCTACTGATATTTGAAATATATTTACACAAATCTCACTATCTCATTATTCATCCTTAACCATTATTGCTTTCTATATATATCATGATACATATTTATCATGAAAGGACATACCACCTGTCATAAAGCATGAAACTACAACATCAATACCACATGAAAACTTGTTGGAACCCATACTCAGCTACAGAAATGAATATAAGTTTCATTACCAAGAGACCATCCGGATGGTTTATCCCCACCATATATGTTATCTATCAGATCTAATCCCTTTGGATCCATTATCTACTCAGACTTGATCCAATCCAAATGAATGGGAATAACTGATATTGACATTAGTAATACTTGTCCATGGGACTCCTGAAAATAATGATGCATGTCTTAAAAGAGATCCATTATCTTCCATTCATCATAAGACTCTCACAATTCCCATATTCGTGTCTTTTATATCAAGGAATCGGTAATAAATTTACCCTTTCTTGATGTATAATCCATATTGAATTCAAATGTACATAGATACTGGACCCGCCTTCTATGTCAAAGGTTCAGGTCTGGATGAGAAAATATATACCTAGGGATCGTGTTGTATGTGTACAATACAATCCATTTACTCATAAGATTATTCATCAAGCATCTCAGCACATGTACCACTTCTTATAACTCAATATCATGAGTAGGATAATTCTTCTCAGTCATTCCCATCTATCTGGATCCATAAGCAACCAATTGGTCCTCTTTCTTTGGAACTACTTTGAGTCGAACTCTGGATGAATCATAGTACATTTTGTATACTTTACAAGGAATAGGTAAAGTGAGAATTAGTGATGAGATAAACCTACCCTCCAGCTCCTGGAAATCCCTCTAGTAAGATTCTGACCAAATATACTTCACCCCTTTCTTGGTCATCCTGGACATCTGCACAGGAAATTAGTAGAAGTCCAGGATTTAATGATGCTAATAACCCACTCAACCCAAAATGTTAAAAATCTAAAAGACATTACTGGGTCATTCTCAAGATATTATGACCACAACTGTCTCTAGATCCATTAATACTATATCCAAGAAGATGACATGACCCAAGAAGTTCACTTTATCAATCTTGAAACTGCATTTTTATAGGTTATCATAGATTAGATGCTCTCTAAATTTACTAAATATTATCTCATGATTTTGGGAATGATAATATTCTTACTAGGATTACACTAAGATGTAATTGAAAAAAACAACCACAATATTATCTAGAAAGGGAAGAAATATCTGATTCATCAATTCCATGAATACTACTTCTGTATTTTTCAAACCAAACAACATCCCCACAAACTCATACAGCCCATACCTTATCTTAAATATAGTCTGAGGTAAGTATGATGTTCTCACCATCCAATAGTGGTATCCTGATCTCAATTAAATCTTAGATAAGATCCTTTAACCTCTTTACTGATCGAATATATCATTGATTTATGGAAGGGGATACTCGTTCTTGAACGTCATCTAGTTCAGTCTCTAATACTCTACACATTAGTGTAATGTTCCATCATCCTTCTATGAAAAAATAACTATAGAAATTACTGGATAAGTAATTGGTTTTATGAAACTCTTGGCTTCCAGATCATCCAACTAAAGTTTCAGCATCTAAATCTCTGGCGGTGCCATCCTATAAGGCAAAATATAAAATAACTCATCTTTTGGAAACAACATGACCATGAACTCATTATTTTTCATGGGTGGTAGGCAAGATAACTCTTTAGTAAATACATCCGAAAAACAATCCAACATTAGAGTAATAGCACCCTTTTAAATTTCTCCATCATCTAGAACAATTCTTATCATCTCAGTCATGAGACAATCCAAAATGCACTAAATTGGTCCTGCATAACCAAAATGAAGATCCCAATACCCAATAAAGAATAACTGCCACATTTTGGAGATACAAAGGTAAATATCCTCCAATAAATTCAATATATTCCTTGTATAGAACTACCCAATCCATACTAAGAAAAAAATAAAATCATTTTATATATAGGAAAAATGGTTCTAAAAATAAACAGTAGCCACCTATCCCTTAAGAACCAGACTTATAATGTTTGATATTCTATAACCTCACTTCCATTGGTGTATCAATTTTCATGACACCATACATGCTCTCTATGTTGGTTTTGAGTGTAGTGGAAGCATTGTTGTGGAAGCTGATATATTAAAATTTCATATAATAATTTATTAAAACCAAGAGCGATGATCTTTCACGTTAAATATATAATTAATTTTTTTAATATATGAATAAATTAAAAAATAAACTTTGGTAATTTCTTTATTTATGATTTTTTATTGTATGAAATGGACCATCGGGATTGCCTTTATTTAGCTTGTGAGGATCTAAGGGTAGAATCCCTCTAGTGGTGATCTAATCGTCCTCAAATTGCCTCTGAGGAACACCACTAATTCTCTAGATTCTAGCACGGTGGATTGAATGTCTTGTACTGTTTATTATTGATCTCTTGTTCTTAGGTCTAGAAGAAATTATCTCTTAGGTTTCTTATTCTTTAGAGGGGAGAGGAGGAAGATTCGAGAGATAATTCATTGTGTGCAATAATTCTCTATTTCCAAACAAGGATTTGGTTTCGAATGCTTTATGTAATAGAACTATCTGTCAATTTATTGAGTTGGGATTTTTGTTACAAAATATAATTTTATAGCATCCATTACATACAATTATAACCATTAAAAAATACCATTCCACATAATAATAACCACATTATTATTATTTTTTGGTGCCCTATATTTTGAAAAATTGAATGATAATATTTAAGGATTCATAAATAATTATTAGTTTCATCAAAAATAGCCTTGGTCTATTTGAACTCCTCCTATAATTATTCATTGCCAAAATAAATATTTTATTCAATTAAATTAAAATTTTATTCATAATCTAGTAAATAAATATTTATTATATGTTCAATAAAATAAATAAATATATTTTATTCACAGTCTAGTGAATAAATATTTATTTAATTTATGAAATATATATAACTTGAATAAATTAATACTCAGTATTGAGAATAATATTTATTCCATTAATTAAATTCAAATAGAATTTAATAATGACCAATAGAAAGAGGTGTGTGACCCTGTAGGATTCTTTCTCATTGGCATTAGACGGGCTTGCCTACATTCTTAGATTACTATCTAGAAATTGGTTATGAAACCCAAGAGAAATAACATAAATTCCCAATAAAAACAACCACATACAAACACTCACTGTGTAATATAATCCTTTTTTCATAATATCTCATCAAGCAGGTTGCATGACTGGGTCATCTACCTATATGCTCGATACATAATTCTTTTACAATCTGAAATAAACTCGTCGTTACTCCATGTACATGGAATTCAGGTTGAAGGTTCTTTTCCAATCAATGGTCCAAGATATCAACTTCCATAAATATAGAAGGGAAAAATACTTCTTTTACTTATCCATTAATAACATGTCATTTGTGATGCACCCAATGTACCCTACATCCCACCAATATAGGGCATGACAGTTTACATCAAAAATTCTTATTGTGTGATTCATGATGTGTATTAACGATAATATTTAAGTCTATGGACCATTACATGTGCTCTCAAATATGAATATATGACTACACCAAAACATGAGTAATTCCCACTGGAGTGTATGTTCTCATAATATCTCATCTTAGTGATGACCAAGTGTGAACTTCATGAGGAGTCTCATCCTCTTACAAATACCCACACCAGATGTTCAATGTACTAAGTTTCACATCATAGTATGTTATCCAACCATAGAACAATATTAAGAATATTTTCATAGAACTTCATGGTTCTCATCATAGTGGGAAACTAATATGTCCTTTTCAGTGCAAAAAATACTTTAAGACATTTTTACATTAAATTATTGTTGAACAATGAATAATATGTAATAATATGTTTAATTTAAAATTTAATACATAAAATATTAATGTAATCAAAGTAAAAAAATGTTTTTTCTAGGACACCATCTCTAGAAAGCTACCACTTTGACTGGAGACAACTACCTATGAATTTTAGTCTAGTAGACCTCCCATGATAATCATGTTTTTTTGAGTCAATTCTTTAGTCAAGGTGTCCACCACATTGCCTTTCATTGAAATAATGCTCACTGCAGCCTCGCATGTTTGATAAAAATACCTCAACATATAATACTTCTGAATTAATGGCTTCATCCACTGATATGACCTTCTATATTTTTCAGGAGCCATCATTGTAGTATTATAACAATAGTGGGTGATGGTATTTATGGAATCCGACCTATTTATTACATAACATTTCATTAAATTTTACAAATAGAGGATATTTAAAATCTAGTGTATTTGAAATAAGGAATAATAAAACTCAAATACATAAAACACTATTTCAAAACCCATTTAAAAGCTTCTTGAAAAGTTCATACTTTTCACAATTACTACGTATCATAACTTGGAGACATACATCAAAGGAAAGGGTGAGCTGAAGGCCTAGTAAGGGTAAATAAGAGAATCTGTTTACTTGTGATATCAATAAGAACTTGATTAAAAATCATAAAGACATGTTCAATGGAAAAAGAGGCATATCATAATAAAATTAACATGAATCATAACATGAATATGTGGTTACAAAATTTAATTTATACATTCATGAACATATCGCCATGTTTCATCCCTAGGGTGTCATAAAAATTACCAAGTTAATTCACCAAGATATCGTGAAACCTTTCATCCCTTGAGATAAATTATTTACCCAATGAATTGGAGTGAAATCAGGATACACCCTTAATATGTACATATTTTAATTTTATCCACATAGATAATAATTATACATTTCATAAATAACCTTAAGGGAATAAAAGAAATGGGTTTCATTTCAAAATCGTGACATTTTAAAAGTTCTTAAAAATAAGATCATTATGTCATTTATAACCCATGGAAAGTGAGTGAGGGTTAAATTATTTCAATTATAGAATCAAATATATAATTTTTTTATATTTCTAAACACCCATTGAAACTAAATAGGTCTGGGTATTTACATAAATAAACAAGATAATTTCATGAGAGAAAGAGAGAGAAATTTTGAGACAAAATTTATGCAGCATAATGACTATATAACATGGTTTTATAAAATAATAAAAAGATAATGTACAAGGTTATCCCATAAATAAATGAACCAATTTTAGTATTGGTCCAAAAATAAAATGAAAAAAGCGAGGGAATATTTTATTAACTTCCAAGGGTCACCTCACCCATGGTATTTTCCAAACCATAGGCTTGCCCAAGGTATTTTCCCATGGTATTGTCCTCATGGGACAACTCATAACATATATTACTATTCAATATTTGACCATATTGATTACATCATGATTACATCACCAATGATGTCATTAAACACCCGAAACACAAAACTGTATTTTTACTATTCACCGAAAAATAAAATGTTTCAGAAAAATCCCAAATATTTACCCTAACAAAATATCGATGATCTAAATTCAAAAATTAACTCCATTTTATGAAAATTATTTTCTAAATATTTTTAATTTAATTGTTAAATAAAATCATTATTTATTCAAAAAAAAACTCAAAAAATATAAATTGTTTTGTAATACCTTGAAAAAGTAATCAAGGTCCCATAAAATTATTGTATAACAGTAATAAAATAAAGTAACAATTTATTATTACATTTTATGAAAATAAATTTCCATTTTAAATTATTAAATTAATTATAAAATTGTAAATAAAATATTTATGACATACAAAAATACCAATACTTATACTATGATTATTTTTTTCACTATTATGATGTCTAAATTAAATTTATACATTCATAGGTGAATTTTATATTTTATTGGCCAATTTCTTATTCATTACTATTCATTACTATTAATAAGGCTATGATACTATTCATGAGGGTATGTTACTATTCACCAAAAATTATGTTTGTCTTGTCAGACTCTAAATATCTTACTCAACACAACCGTGGATATCAGTTTTTTGAAATTCAAATCACATTGGTGGAAAAATTATGTTTACGGGCTTAGTTATAAAAAATTAGTGTTTTGTAGAGAATTAGTGTTTCATGAATTCTATATTAAATCTATTTGAAAATTATTTTTGTGTTACATTCTTCCCCCTTTAAAGAAATTTCATCCTCGAAATTTTATCTTCTTAGTAATTTTTTGTTGTTATGAATCTTATAATTATAAATTAATTTTATGTCTAAAAATATCATGGTTAAAAAAAATATTTTTTAACAACAATTACATTTTCTATAAATCCTTCATAATGATTCATAAAAATATTGTGATTAACCATAATTATCCCCTGGGAGTGTCGTAACCAAGAGTGCAGTAAGGCCCATTGTCCTATACTATGATACCCTGAGTCTAGCTCAAAACTCCTTGTTGGATTTTTCATTCCTATTTACAAATGTGCTAGAGCCGCCTCTACCAACTCATATCCATAAAGGGATGTATTTTCTTGATAAACCACTTACTCAATACTCACAAAAATACCAAGAAGTTTTCAAAAATTTAAACTTTTATATAGGGTTCATCCTACAGTTTTCATAACCTAATTTCTATAAATAACGAAACTATCCTTTCATACCAACTATGGAATCCTGCCTTTTTATTACATAACTTTTCATTGAATTTTACAAACAGAGGATCTTTAAATTCTAGTGTCTAGAAAATCAAGAATAATTAAACATGAAAACATAAAACACTATTTTAAAACCCCTTGTAAAGCTTCTTGAAAATTTCATACTATGTTCAATTACTGCATCTCATGACCTGGAGACATACATCAATGGAATGGGTGAGCTGAAGGCCTAGTAAGGGTAAATAAGGGAATCCGTTTACTTGTGATATCAATAAGAACTTTATTAAAAACATAAAGACATGGTATATAGAAAAATTGTAATATCATAATAAAAATAACATGAATCATAACTTGAATATGTGGCTGAAACATTTAATTTAAACATTCATGAACATATCAACATGTTTCATCCCCAAGGTGCCATAAAAATTACCATGGTTATTCACCAAGGTATCGTGAAACTTGTCATCTCTTGAGATTAATTTTTTACCCAATTGATTGAAGTGATATCAGGATGAACCCTTAATATGTATTTTTTTTAATTTGAGTCACATAGATAATAAGCAATCATTTCATAAATAACCCAAATGGAATAAAAGAAATAGATTTCATTTCAAAATCGTGACGTTTTAAAAGTGCTTAAAATAAGATCATTATGTCATTTATAAACCATGGAAAGCGAGTGAGGGTTATATGTATTTATATTCAAGAATCAAATATATCATATTTTTTATATTTACGAACACCCACTGAAACGAAATAAGGTCTTGGTATTCACATAAATAAAAAGAGAATTTCATGAGAGAAAGAGAGAGAAACTTTGAAACAAAATTTCTGCAGCATAACGACTATATAACTTGGTTTTAAAAAATAATAAAAAGAGAAGGAACAAGGGTATCCCATAAATAAATGAACCTTCATTCAGTAGAGGTACAAAATAAAATGAAATAAGATCATGGTGTGGAAATTTGAATGACATACCCCAATATAATAAGATGGAAACTAGAAGACACAACATAAAGGAAGTCATGACTTAAAAGAGGAGGGTGGAATTTTCCCTTACCTTGAATATTTACTTCAAAAGCATGAATTTTGGGACCTTGTGGGGATTGAGGGAACATCAATAGGACTCATTGGGAGGTAAAAAGACAATAAATTCGTTGAGGAGGATTTTGGAATAAAATTAATGAGGGAATGGCTAGCTATTTAGAGCAAAAGTGAGGGAATATTTTATTAACTTGCAAGGGACACCTCATTAATGATATTTGCCCAAACATGGTCTTGGCCATGGTATTTTCCACATGTGACACCTTATATCATATATTACTAGTCACATGTCAGCCATATTTATTACATCATTATTACATTAACAATGATGCCTTTAAACACCCGAAACTCAAAACTATATTTTTACTATTCACCAAAAATTCAAATGTTTTATAAAAATCCCAAATATTTACCCTAACTTAATATCGATGATCTAAAATCATAAATTAACTCCATTTATGATAATTATTTTCTATGTATTTTTAATTTAATTTTAAAATAAAATCATTGTTTATTCTAAAAACAACTCTAAAACTATAACTTGTTTAGTAACACCTTGAAAAATTAATCAAGGTCTTATGAAATTATCGTATAACCATAATAAAATAAAGAAACAATTTATTATTACAATTTATGAAAATAAATTTCCATTTTAAATTATTAAATTAATTATAAAATTTTAAATATAATATTTATGGGATTCAAAAATACCAATACGTATACTAAGATCATGTTTTTCATATATATGATGTCAAAATTATATTTATACATTCATAGGTGATGCTTCTATTTTATTGCAAGATTTAATATTCATTACTATTCATTTCTATTAATCAGGGTATGATACTATTCATAAGGGTCTGTTAAAATTCACCAAAAATTATGTTTTTCTTATCAGACTCTAAATATCATACTCAACCCAACCGTGTATATCAGTTTTTCAAAATTCAAATTGTATAGGTGGAAAAATTATGTTTATTGGCTTAGTTATAAAAAATTGGTGTTTGGTAGAGATTCAGTGTTTCATGAATTATGTATTAAATCTATTTGAAAATTCATAGGGTGTTACATTCTTTCCCCTTTGATGAAATTTCATCCTCAAAATTTTCTCTTCTTAGTAATTTTTTGTTTTTATGAATCTTATAATTATAAATTAACTTTATGTTTGAAAACTTCATGGTTAAAAAAATTTATTCTTTAACAAAAATTACATTTTCTATAAATCCTTTATAATGATTCATAAAAAATTGTGATTAACCATACCTATCCCCCAATAGTGTCGTAACGAAGAGTGGAGTAAGGCCCATTGTCTTATAATATGATACCTTGGGTCAAGATCTAAAGTCCATGTTCAATTTTTCATTCCTAGGTACATATGTGCCAGAGCCTCCTCTACCTGCTCGTATCCAGAAAGGGATGAATTTTCTTAAAAAAACGCTTACTCAATACTCACCAAAATTCCAGGATGTTTTCCAATATTTAAACTTTTATATAGAATTATTCCTAAAGTTTTCATAGCCTACTTTCCGAAAATAATTAAACTCTCCTTTCATACCAACTATGGAATCCTTCCTTTTTATTACATAACTTTTCATTACATTTTACAAAAGAGGATCTTTAAATTCTAGTGTCTTGGAAATCAAGAATAATAAAACATGAAAACCTAAAACACAATTTTAAACCCCCTTGAAAAGATTCTTGGAAAGTTCATCATATGTAAAATCACTTTATCTCATAACCTGAGGACATACATCAATGGAATGGGTGAGATGAAGGCCCAGATAGGGTAAACAAGGGAATCCATTTACTTGTGATATCAATAAAAAGTTGAAAAAAAACATTAAGACATGATCAATAGAAAAAATTTCATATCATAATAACAATAACATGAATAAAAACATGAATATGTGGTTGCAACTTTTAATTTAGACATTCCTGAACATATCACCAAGTTTCATCCCCAAGGTGTCATAAAAATTACCTAGGTTATTCACCAAGGCATAGTGAAACTTGTCATTTCTTGAGATTAATTCATTACCTAATGGATTGGAGTGCTATTAGGGTGAACCATTAATAGGTATTTATTTTCATGTGATCCACATAGAAAATAATCAAACATTTCATAAATAACCCAAAGGGAAAAAAAATGGGTTTCATTTCAAAATTGTGATGTTTTCAAGTGCTTAAAAATAAGATCATTATGTCATTTAAAACCCATGGAAATTGAGTGAGTGTTATATGTATGTCAATTCAAGAATCTAATATATCATTTTTGAATATTTATGAACTCCAATTGAAATGAAATAGGTCTATGTATTCACATAAATAAACAAGATAATTTTCTGAGAGAAAGAGAGATAAATTTTGAGATGAAATTTCTGCAGCATAACAGCTATATAACATTGTTTTAGAGAATAATAAAAAGAGAAGGGAAAAGGTTATCCCATCAATAAATGAAAAAAACTTTTAGTATAGGTAAATAATAAAATGAAATTGGATCAGGGTGTGGAAATTAGAGTGAAATTTCCCAACATAGTAAGATGGGAACTAGAAGACACAACCTAAAGGAAGTTATGACTTAAAAGAAGAGGGTGGAAGGTTCCCTTACCTTGAAGAGTAACATTGAAAGCATGAAGTTTGGGACCTTGGGGGGACTGAGGGAACCTTGGGAGAATCCTTGGGAGGTAAAAAGACAAGAAATTAGTTGACAAGGATCTGTGAATGAAATTAATGAGGGATTGGATTGGTATTTAAAGCAAAAGTGAGGGAATATTTTATTAATTTCCAAGGAACACCTCATCAGTGGTATTTGAAAACACATGGGATTACCCATGGTATTTTCCCATGGTATTGTCCACATGGGATACATAATAACATATCAAAATATTCAAAAGTCAACCATATTTATTAAATCATTATTATATCATCAATGATGTCATTAAACACCCAAAACTTAAAAGTGTATTTATACTATTCACCGAAAATTCAACTATTTCAAAAAAATCCCAAAAACATACGCTAACCTAATATCGATTCTCTGAATTAAAAAATGGACTCCATTTTATGAAAATAAATTTTTAAATATTTATAATTTAATTTTAAAATAAAATCAATGTTTACTCCAAAAGCAACTCTAAAACTATAACTTGTTTTGTAACACATTGAAAAAGTAATAAAGGACCCATAAAATTATTTTATAACCATAAGACAATAAAGTAACTATTTATTATTAAATTTTATGAAAATACATTACCATTTTAAATTATTAAATTAATTATAAAATTGTAAATAAAATATTTATTACATACAAAAATACCAATACTTATACTATGATTGTTTTTTCACTTTTATGATGTCTAAATTATATTTATACATTCATGGGTAAAGTTTCTATTTTTTTTGGACAATTTACTATTCATTAATATTCATAAGGGTATGTTACTATTCACCAAAAATTATGTTTCTCTTATTAGACTCTAAATATCTAACTTAACGCAACCGTGTATATTAGTTTTTCAAAATTCTAATCACTTAGATGGAAAATTACGTATACTGAATTAGTTATTAAAAACTGGTGTTTTGTAGAGACTCAGTGTTTCATGAATTCTATATTAAATCTATTTGTAAATTCTTCGGGCTTTACAATATCTTTACTTTTAGGTACCACATTCAGTTCTTCTGTGAAATTGTGCATCCAAAATACTTCTTTGGCATCATCATAAGCCTCAATATAATCAGACTCTACTATAGAATCTATGACAAAGACCTTCCTTGAGCTCTACCAGCTCACGACACCACCATTAAAAGTGAATGTGTATCCCGTTTGCAACTTTGGGTCATATTGTTTGATTTGGATACTATAATCTGAAAATCCTCTTGGCCAGTTACTCATATCCTCCATAAACTAGAAACATATCCTTATTAGGCCTCAGATACTTAATGGTAGTCTAGAATACCATCCAATAGAGGTCACCTGCATCATCTTTATATCTAAAAACTACACTTAATGCATATGCAACATCTAGCCAAGTACATAGCTTATCATACATGACTGGACAAATTTCTAATGTGTTTGGAATCCTTACAATTCTATTTATTTCTTCATGGGTCTAAGGACACATTTTCTTAAAAAGATGAATTTCATGTGATGTGGGAAATAATATCCTCTTGGATTGTTCTATACTTAATATCATTAGTATATTTTCAATATATGTACTTTGACTTAGGCTGAGAAACCTCATGGATCTATCACGATGGATCTTGATCCCCAGAATACATGTTGACTCACCCAATTATTTTATGGAAAAGAATTTATTCAAACCTTCCTTAATAGACTATAAGAATGTTATTTGATTTCAAATAATTAATATGTCATCAACATAAACTATTAAGAAAACAAATACACTCCCACTAAACAATTTATAGACAAAAGGATCACATTCATTCGTTATAAAACAAAATTCTATTATGGAATCACCAGAATGAATGTTCCATGTCCTGGATGCTCTCTTTAATACATATATGGTTTTTTGAAACTTTAATATCTTATTGTCATACTTTGGAGTCACAAACGCATCAGGTTGTGTAATTTTGACATCTTTCTAAAGGTTCCCATTAAGGAAATATGTTTTGACATCCATTTGAAAAATCTCATAGTCATTGTAAGTTGCGATGGAAATTATAATTCTGATGGATTTTATCATTGAAATTGGTGAAAATGTTTCTTCATAGTTAATTCCTTTACATTGTTTAAAACCTTTTGTAACTAGTTGTGCCTTATTGGTAATGACATGTCCTTCCATGCCTAGTTTCTTTATGAATACAAATTTACAACTAATGGGGTTTAAAAACACTAGAGGATCTACCAAAATCAATAATTGACATTGGTACATGGATTCCATTTCATAATTCATGGCTTCTTTACACTTCACAACATTTGTGTGACTTATGGATTCCTTATAGATTATAGGATCATTATTATCAACTAATAATGAGACACCAGCCTCAGAAACTATAAAACCATAGATTTTTTGTTCAATTACCACTCTTGTACTCCTACGTTGTACTTGTGTCTCTGGAATAGTTTCTTCTTCTATGGGGATTTGTGGAATCTGATCCTATACCAACTCTTGAAATCCTTGAGCCTCTACTTTATCAAATATTATGTTTCTCCAACTACCTCTTTCATAGATTTCCTCCCTATCAAGAAATATAGAATGGAATTCTACTATACCAGTTTTTCCAAGGGGTCATATAAGTAATATCCCCTTGTTTTCTTGGTGTATCCCATAAAGGTACACTTTCTGCCTCTAGGAGAAAGTTTGTTAATGAAAGAGGCATTAATAAACACTTCACTTCCCCACACAAGTAAATTAGATAACATGGTTCTTCTTTTACTCCAAAATTAATATGGAATACCATTAATTGATTTATATGGTACTTGGTTTTGCATGAGTGTTGTTTTTTGTACTTTATATCCCCAAATGAATAATGGAAGACTCGCATGACTCATCATTGATCTCACCATATCCAAAAAGGTGTGGGTCATACATTCTCTTACACAATTCCACAAAGGCGTATAATATTGAGTGAGTTTGGATAAGATCTCAAACACCCATAAATAATCAATGAAGTCTTGATTAAAATATTCTCCGACACAGTCTGACCGGAGTTTCTTAATCTTCCTACTAATCTAGTTCTCAACATAATTCTTGTATTCCATTAATTTATCAAAAAAATCCAAATTATAACACATTAAGTAAATATATTCAGATGTATTAAAATCATCAGTAAAAGTTATGAAGTTTGAGTACCCACCCCTTGATTCAACAATAAATGGTCTATACACATTGGTATGAACTAATTCTTGAAGCTCTTTAGCCCTTTCACCTTTTCCACTAAATGGGGCATTGGTAATTTGGCCTTGTAAATATGTATTCCATACACCAAGTGGTTTTTGTTTGAAATAATCTAAATATCCATCTTCATGTAATTTTCACAATCTTTTTTCATTTACATAACCTAGTTGTTTATTCCAAAGTTGTGTGAGATATGAGTCATGAAAAGAACTTCATTATCGATTTTCATTATATGTTTAAGGTAATCCAACACATAAAAACAATTATATAAATGTCTATTACCATAGAAAATATTATCTTTATAAAATAAGAAAAATTTGCTTCAAAATTTTAAAATTAATCCATCTATAACTAGTCTTGATATATAAATAATGATTTTCGTAAATAAAGGCACATAATCACAAACCTTTAACACTAAGATCATTATGGTAAACAATGTGAGGTCGTATTCCCTGATTGTTACAACAACAAATTTATCTTCATTGGGTACTCATAGATCTATATCCCCTTGGTCAATTTTTCTAAATCTTATTGTTTCTTCATTTGAAAACATATTTGATCACCACTAGCTATATATAGTACTCATTTTGTAGAAATACATAAATTCCACTTAATAACAAATTCTCCCTAATACTTCCACTTCTTCTTTAGTTGGGTACATGTTTTCTTCCAGTGGCCCTTCTTACCATATGTAAAATGGACAACATCATGTTCAATTCCTTCCCCTTTGATATTCTTCTTTTAGGAAGGGCATGAAGAATATTTTCACTTAAATATATTTTCAGTCCCATTCCGTTTGTTCACCATAAGGACAAAATTATTTTAATGCTTCATATATTTATCTACCAATAGAATAATGATAAGAAGATCAGGAAGATACTTGATAATGTTGTTCATATTAAAATTCAAAAAAAACTAGGGAAGATTTGAAGGAGTGATTCTAGAATGAGATCGGTTCCTAGTTATCCAGTGAGTATAAACCCTAGAACCTCTATGCGCTCAATATAGGCAATGAGCTTTACTAAGTGATTATCAAATGGGGATCCATCTTCAAGCATACTCTGAAATTATACCATGGAAATCTCAAACTGCTCGTACCAAGGTCTCTCTTGGTAAAGACCACATAGGTTCTCAAGCAATCTATATGAATCTATGTTTTCATGACACTTCATGGGTTCACTAGAAATATATAAAAGAATCAAGCATTTAACATCGACCACATTGTTCATATGTTTTTCATAAACTAGGAAATCATCATCACTCGCATTAGAAGAAGGTGGATCTGGCATTGAGGATTCTAGCATGTAATATTTCTATTCATGGACTACAACAACCTAAATTCAACTACACCACTTCTAGAAGTTACTTCTAGTGAGAATATTTTCCATGTACAATATTAATCATAGTCATAGTGTAGATGATGATTTTATCATTTTATTCTACAATTAAAATAACAGATTATTAGTACTTTCTAAGTTAATTTTTATGAGAAATAATAAATGTTTCTATATTATGAAATCTCTGACTATTTTATCAATTCACAATATCCCTCACCTTTGAGCTTGGAATTTCAGGTTTCTATGAAATTCTAAAGAAAGGATACATATTCCCCTTCGCAAACCCACAAAAAGGGTTGGTCAAGATATTTTGAAGGTATTTAGGTTGGAAAGTCTTTTCTAGCTATGGGCATGCATCTCCTTAATCTGTTGAGTATACTCCAAAATATAGAAATCTTGACTTGTATTTTCTCAACACTTGCCTCCATATTTAACTAGATTAGAAAGGGATACTCTTCTTAATGTGAAATATTTAATTCAACCTAAAACTATCACAATAACTTCCATTATAAAATAAAGTATCCCAATAAGGGTTGGTAAAACACATAGTTTTATTGATATTTGTTCCTAATAATGTAATAGAAGGCATAGTCTAACTTAATATTATATTGAGGGATTTGTTTTTATTATAAATAATTTATTATCTTTTTTTATCATTTAAATGTCTTGTTAATATTTAAGTGGATGTTTACTAAATTAATTAACCATGATTGGATAAAACATTTACTCATAATAAATTTTATTTACAACAATTCCTTTAAAATTAATTCATTTATGTGATCTCACTCTTGCATCAATAAATATATTTTTTATTTATTTGACATAAAATAAATAAATAATTAAATGAATAGATCATGAGATTATCTAATGATTTATTTAATCAGTGGAAATTAAATCAAACAATGGACTTGGGTAAATACCTCCTTATAACAGACTAGGAAACAACTATCACATTCCAAATCTCCATCTATGTATCACAGAGTTGGCACCATTATGGTTCTGTCTGGAACAGTCTCCATTTGCCAAGGGATTTTATATTAATTAAAAATAATTATTACATAAATATAATCGAAAACCCTTGAAATAAATTTAATTAAATAAATTCCAACACATACATAGGTTTTGGCCATGTTCAGGATCAGTCATACATGAAATGAATACACAAAAAGAAAGAGGCAGACATTCATTTATTTAATTGTACTTTGTTATTAAGAATAACACACATGTATTAATTAATTAATTAATTGTATTTCATATTAATGATCATATGAACATAAATGTAGATACCCATAAATTTGTAATTCATGTATAATAAATAGCATAACAAATAATGAAATATTTATTACAGTAAATTAATTGAGCATTTAAAATTCATTAAAACCATTATTTAATTGTAAAATAGACAACTGAGTGCCAATTAATAAAATAATATTTTAGTACTGTAGTATTCCAATTTAATGTAACTATAATGTTTCCCATTAATGGGAGACTACTTATCATGGAAATCCATCTACACACCATGTACCTCAGTTGTCGTATATCTAAGTCAAATGCTTGGGGGTTTGGCATGTTAACTCGACAAGACTACATAATGGGTACATGCTAGCTACACACCCTATATCTACTTATCATGTGACATGTTTTCCCAGTCAAAATGAAGTGTGAAATATAATTATCACATGTTTTTAACTTCTCGGTGCATCTAGATACAGTTCGCATGGGTATACGGCATATTCTCCATCCCCATGTCGTGTTACCCGGCTTCGCAGCCAATGATTTGGAACATCCTAATGATATATCCTGTTATTATTAATTTGTTATTAGATCATTAAAAAATGAAAAAAAAACATGACTAACATGTCTACAACATGTTAATTCAAATAGGATTAAATAATTAATAACATGAATTGAAAATCTAACCATGATTGTGCATATACCAACAATTAAATAAATAATTATAAATTCAAACGTGATCTTTAGGATACAACTTGTAAGGACCCAACCCCAGTTGCCTGGAGTCGGTGCCTTATTTGATTATGTTGGCATACATACAAGGAATACGAATCCCGAAAGGCCGAGTAGTTTAGTATTATTGGAAACAAGTTACATACATAATTTTAACATTACAACGTTAAGGGAATCAAAACACTATTTTATTCCACTAGAAACATCACGTCTCCAAGATTATTCTTACAAGTCATTAATAAATTACTTCTTCATGTACTAAGAAAATAAAACATAAGAAAGGGATGAGCTCAAACACATAGTAAGAGTAAGCAATACAGCTGAAGATAGCATAAACATTTGACATGATGAATAATTGAAAACACATGCCTTTAATAATGAACTTGAACACATTATGGATGAAATATGGGATGAATAAATAATTCCATAATAAAACATAATCATGGGTATTCTACTAGTCGAATAACCACATGAACTTCAAATACTAGCATCATAATGAGGGATGTTTATATGTCGGACATTCTGAAACATTTTGTCAAGGCCTCATCCAAGACGTCTAATGATTAATGCCTCATCCAAAATCCATATATCACATTGGGAAAGGCCTCGGCCAATTCCATGTCTATTTGTCTCATGCGACCTACCAATGCATCGAGGGGCTATAGCGGGCCCCACCCGTCACATAATAAGTCCAATTAATTTCTCATATGAGCAGGGATCAACATAAATAATATATACATTCATATTGAAACTCTCATATGAAATGTAACTAACTTTCCTCAATCATTAAACATAAAAAACTAATCATTCGGAATAATATGGTTAATGGTTTTAGGATAGATAATACACAATAGAGTTAGTCAAAAACCATTAAATAAAATATGGAAGATGATTTCATAAATGCTTAAACCCAATAATTCCATGGAATCAACAAGATTGTTGAATTAAATGAAAACACTCTTATAAAGTCATTAAGCAATTCTTGAGATAAATACTCTTTTATTTTAAAAGGAAGAGTTCTTTTGGAAAAATATTTTTATAAAACCATAAGTGAAGTAAAATAGTATTTTCATAATAAAACTACTGTTTTTAGAAGAATAATGGTTTCCAGAAATAGATTATAGATTTCCCTTGAAAATAGATTTGAGAAATTCCATTGTATTGGGCTCGTGTTTTTGGAAACAGTTTTGAGAGCTTCTTTTAAAACATGTACTATCCAGAAAATAAGGAAGGATTATGTTTGGTGTAAATATATATAATAATCACATAGAATTTATGAGGAGTACATAACAATACATAATAATTTCATTGAGGAAATTAGACAATAAAAGTAACCCGAATGAAAATGGATGTTCGGGTGGAAAACCCTTACCTTAACTCCAAACATGTTCCGCTCTTGAACTTAAGCTCCTGAAAAATGAAATTATACTTATTAATAAAATATTTAACAACATATTAGACATGTATTTAGTTTATCATAATTATGTTTAGTTCATTTATAGCTTTATTTCTAAGTTATTATATTGAATTTCATTGTTCCAGGGTGTTCATTTTCATTATTTTTATTATCAGTTCAACTTTTTTAAATAATGGAGTTCATGTGGAAGGGTTATAAATCTCTAGGATAGGAATTCTATATTATTTACGAACATAAAGAATTTTTAATGGCCATTTCTATAATTTGGTTACATGGAATGAGGAATAATCCTTAGATGACAACCACTTCGATTATTCGGCGGTATTTGGATTATTATCAACTAGTTTTGTCATATAACTTAATAATATGTACATATTCTTGTTCATGAATATTAATTATGTTATAATACATATGTTATAGTCTATTTCAATCATAAATATGGTTTCATGACCAGTAATGAAGAAGAAATTGAAGAACAAAACCTCGTCGTCCACAAAGGCTTTAAATTGGAACCTCATGGACGTTGATTTCGTTTATAAAAAATAAAAAGGAGGGATTAAGAATATTTATGATGGTTCTTCCATTCACATGATATAATTCCAGTACATATATGATACTGGATTTATCATGATCATTTGTATAGAGGAGGTGAGGAGAGAAAAATAAAAGAGATGAACTTGAAAATAAAATAAAAGTTAAGAGATCCCTTATGAAAATTCGGCAGCCTAACGACGTCACTTAAAATTTCATAAAATCAAATGATGAGAACAAAATGGTATCTTATTATATTGAAATAAAAAGGACAGTGAGAATAATTAATAAAATAAAACCCCAACATATGAGAATGTAATTTCAAATAGATAACATAAAAGAAGTGTCGACTTAAAGAAGATAATGAAGGATTCCATTACCTTGAAGAATAACTCCTAGATCTTGAAGGATGGGACCTTGGGGGATTAGGGACACCTTGGGAGGACTCCTAGAGAGGTAAAATCACCAGAGATTCTACTACGAGGGATTTGGAATGAAGGAAAACGAATGGATGAGTGGGTATTTATAGAAATAGAGAGGTAATTTTTTAATAATTTTGAAGGGACACCTCATTAGTGGTTTTTTCCAAACCATGGGCTTGCCAATTGTATTTGCCCATGGTTTTAGCCACTTGGGACACCTCATGTAATAAGTTACTATACACAGGCCGACCATACTTTTATATTTAGTTATTACATCATTATGATGACATTAAACTACCGAAAACTCAAAACTATATTTTTACTATTCATAAAAAATTCATGTATTTTAGAAAAATACCAAGAATTCACCCCTACCATTTGTTGACGTGTAGAATTAAAAAGTGAAATCCATTTTTCAAAAATAATTTTCTAAATATTAATAATTTAATTTTTAAAATAATTTCCTAGTTAATTAGAAAAATAACAATCTTAAAGTGCAATTAGTTTTATTTCTCATTCAAAAACTAATTAAGATCTCATTATCTTATTTCCTTGAGAAAATAAGATAATATTATTATTTACTATTCATACAGTTCATATTACTATTCATATCACTATTCATAAGGGTATGTTACTATTCACCAAAAATCATGTTTGTTCTATCAGACTCCAAATGACTTACTGAACACAACTCTAGATGACCATTTTTCGAAATTCAAAACATAGAAGAGGCAATGTTGTGTTTAATGGAAAGATTATAAAATTGAGTTCTGTATTTATTTTCAAAACCTTTGAGTGTTACATCCTCCCCTAATTACAAAAATTTCTTCCTTGAAATTCACAAAATATTATCTAAAAATATTCGGGTATGTCTTTCACATAAGCTCCTCAGGCTCCCATGTTGCTTCTTCCATCTTATGGTTACTCCATAGAACCTTTACCAGACGAGTCATCTGATTTGTCAATACTTGTTCTCTAGTATCAAGACTCTTGATAGGATCTTCACAATGAGATATATCTAGCTCAAGTTCTACTACTTCATAAGTGAGTACATGTGTTGGGTCTGGCATGTACTTTCTTAACATTGACACGTAGAACACATTGTGAAACTTGGAGAGACTTGGTGGAATTGACAAACGATAAGCTACAGATCCAATTCGGTCTAGAATTTCAAAAGGTCCGATGTAACTGGGACTTAAATTTCTCTTTTTACTGAATCGTATAATACCCTTCCATGGATATATCTTTAAGAAAATGTGATCACCTTCTTGAAACTCCAAATCCTTCCTTTGGTTATCTGCATAGCTATTTTGCCTACTTTGAGCTATTTTGATGTGGTTCTGGATAATCATCACCTTATCCGTTGTTTCTTCAACAAGTTCTGGTCCCACGAGCTTTCTTTCACCAGCATCATCCCAGCAAGTTGGTGTACGAAATCTCCTCACATATAATGCTCCATAGGGTTCCATCTGAATACTTGAATGGAAGATATTGTTGTAGTAAAATTCTATGAGAGGTAAATACTGATCCCACATGCCTTCAAAATCAAGTGAACAAGACCTCAACATTTCTTCCAATGTTTGAATAGTCTGTTCTGATTGTCCTTCAATTTGTGGGTGGTAGGTAGTGCTCAAACAAAGATCAGTATCTAGGGACTTCTAAATACTTTTCCAGAATCATGAAGTAAAATGTGGATCACGATCAGAAACAATCGATAAGGGTACTCCATGAAGTCTCACAACTTCATTAATATATAGTCTTGCAAGACATTCAAGTGGTAGATCTTCTCTTATAGCAAGAAAATGTGCTGACTAGGTAAGACGATCAACCGTGACCCATATTGCATCATTCCTTCAAGGAGTCTTTGGTAGTCCCATGAAAAAATCCATCGTGATATTATCCCATTTCTACTCAGGTATGGGAAGAGTTTTCAATACTCATCTAGGTTGTTTCCTTCTATCTTTCACTTGTTGAGAAACCATACATCTTGACACAAAATCATCAATCTCCCTCTTCATGTTGTCCCACCAAAAATGTTCCTTAAAATATATATACATCTTAGTTATAATAGGGTGTCTAGAGAAATTGGAACTATGAGCATCATCCAACAATTCCCTTTTTAGATCAGGTATATCGGGAACACAATGTCTCTTGCCAAATTTCAAAATTCCATATTCATATACGAAGTCACTCAATCACCCATCATTCACCACTTTAATCTTCTTTTGAAACTCCTCATCATTAGCCTAAGAACTTTTAATCATTTCTAGTAAAGTTTTTTTGGAAACCATTTGAAAAATCATTGATGTTTCACCTTCCATGGTTATTCCCATATCTATCTTTACTAGATCCATGAAAATAGGATCCCTTTCAACTCTCATATTGTTAAAAAATCCATGATCCTTTATGCTAAAAACATCTGCCACCTTATTTTCCTTCCCCACGTGGTAGTGTATCGTGCAATCATAATCCTTGAGTAGTTCAAGCCATCTCCTTTTCCTTATATTGAGTTCTTTCTATGAGAAAATATATTTCAAACTCGTGTGATTAGTATAAATCATACATTTTTCACCGTAGAGATAATGTCCCAATATCTTCAAAGAAAAGATTACAGCAGCTAACTCAAGATCATGAGTAGGATAGTTTTTCTCATGAATTTTTAGCTGTCGTGGTGAATAAGCAATAACCCCATCATTTTTCATAAGAACACAACCAAGTCCTTTCTTTGAAGCATCCCTATAAATAACAAACCCGTCATTCCCCGATTGTAGAGTCAATATAGAAGCATTGACTAATATTCTCTTCGGTTCTTTGAAAATTTCTTCACAATCTTTTGTCCAAACAAATTTAACCCCTTTACGTGTGAGATTGATTAGCGGGTTAGCCAGTTGGGAAAAATTTGGCACGAAATGATGATAATAACCTGCTAAGCCAATAAAACTACATACCTCAGTTATGTTTGTTGGTGTGGGACAATAGTGGATTGTCTTTGTCTTTGGAGGATCAACTAGGATTCCATCCTTAGAGACAATATGGACAAGAAAAGAAATCTCCTGAAGCCAGAATTCACACTTGCTAAACTTCCCATATAATTCATGACATCTAAGAGTCTTCCGGATAATGCGCAAGTTATTTTCATGATCTTCGTAGCTTTTGGAGTATACCAAGATATCATCAATAAATACCACTACAAAGTAATTGAGATATTCCTTGAAAACTATGTTCATTAGATCCATGAGGACATAGGTTGCATTATTCAATACAAAAGGCATCACTGTAAACTTGTAATGCCCATACGTGGTCCAAAATTCTATCTTATGAATATCTTCCTTCCTCACATGAAATTGATGATATATGGATCGAAGGTCAATCTTTAAAAATTATTGATCTCCATGAATTTGGTCAAATAAATCATCAATGTGAGGTAGGGGATAATTTTTCTTTATTGTTATAGCATTGATATCCATGTATTCGATACATAAACTCATAGATCCATATTTTTTTAACAAATAGGATAGGGGCTCCCCATGGAGAAACACTAGGGCGAATAAATCCCTTATTACTCAATCCATCTAGTTGTTTCTTTAGTTCCACTAATTCAACAGTGGCCATTCTATAAGGGGTATTCGATATGGGCCTTTAACCAGGAAATAAATCAATGAAAAACTCAATTTCTCGTTCTAGAGGATGTCCAGGTAAATCTTCTGGAAACACATCAACATATTCTCTTACAATAGGTACATCCTCTATTTGAACATTCCTTTCCTCACCCATAGTTATTTCATTTTCTTCCTCCCCAATAATTGAATTTAGTTGAGCTATTGTGGGTGGATCTAGATAAGAATTAGTTGGTGACAATTATGCTCTAAATATATGGTGTTCTATATCATTGTGATAAAAAATCATATCCTCCTTCTTCATAAAATAAATTCTTGCATCATGGTCTGAAAGCCAATCCATACCAAGGATTATATCAAATTCAATCATGTGTATGACGATGAGATCATCAGATAAAGAACATTTATATACCTTAATGGGAACTGATTCACAAAAAATTGTAGCAATGATACTTCCCTTAAAAGTTTTGATTGACAACTCCCTTGTTAAATAAAATTGTAAATATCTAATTTTCTTAGCAAACTGGGAAGATATAAAACAATGTGTTGATCCAGAATCAAATAAAGAATTGGCCAAACTCGAGGAAACAATTAAAGTACCGGCCACCACGTCATTAAGAACTTCAACCTCTACAGTTGTGATTTCATAAGCTTGTCCCTAATCCCTTGGCCTTTTCTATTGCATATTTCCTTGACGTTTTGGAAAATCATTAGCATAGTGCCCCATCTCCCAACAACTATAGCATTGAAAATCTTTGGCTTCCTTCTTCCCTTTCCAATCACCAGCAATATGGCATTTCTGACCAAAATTTTAATATACTCCTTTTCCATTTAAGCATGAACCAGGGTGTTTCTTTTCACAATTGTCACATGGTGGAAATTCAACTCTTCCATTCTTCCCTGTTTTCTTATTTCCTTTCCCAGGGTTTTTAGAATCCCTCTTCTTTTCTTACTTTCCCTTAAAGTCATAAGACATAGAGAATTATTTTGATGTCTTAATGGAACATGAAACTATATCCTCATATGATGAAAAACACTGGGAGACCAGTGCCCGCCGGAGGAATGGCTTTAGGCCATCAAAGAATCGATCAATTTTACTCCATGGATTTCATATGCAGTCTACAACATGTCTTGATAATCTTCTGAAGTTATCTTCGTACCTTGCAACATTCTCATCTTCCTTCTACCTTAGATTCAAGAATTTTCTCTCCATATCTGCTCGCTGATCACGAGGGAAATATTTTTATAATAAGATTTCCTTAAAATCCTTTAATTCCATATCTTCTATCTCTTCCTCCTCCTTTGTGTTTTGGATTAATGACCACCACTGATCCGCATCTCCTGATAGACGATATACTGCCATGATAACCTTCTCTATTTCATTACATCCCAAAGTGAGAAATATCTTATCAAGGGAACATATCCACTACTCTACTACAAACGGGTTTGTAGTCCCATTGAATGATGAAGGTTGTTGTCGCATAAAGTGATCTAGCATGGCTCTTCCCTGTGGTGGATCTGGATGCTCCATACAGGTAAAATTATTATTCATAACCTAATTAAGTTTTCCCAGTATAGTTATGAGTTTCTTAGCACCAGTCACAGCACCAGAGCCAACATCATTTTCTTGCATCGGAGGAAAATCTCTACAGGGGACACATGTGTTCTTGCGGTTTCCATTCCTTCAACTTGGCTCCATCTATAAATAATGGCATACACTAGATTAGTTTATGAACCATAATGTATAATGTTAACTTAACAAAATACTTAGAAATAATTTGAGATCCTGCGAATGGATAATCCCATATTCACAAATATTTTTTCTTTGAGGAATATTTTACATTTCAATCCTTCATAATGGCTTGTAAAGAAAATGTGAATTATCCTAAGCATATCCCCTGGGAGTGTTGCAACCAAGAGTGTCGCAAGGCCCGTTGTCGTGCACCAGTTCTTTTTCAAGTCTAGCTCAAAGCAGTGTTTTTGGGTTTTACCCCTAGATACATTTGTTCCAAATCCACCTCTACCTGCTCATATCCAGACATAGATGTATTGCTTGAAAGATCCACATAATCTATTCCTTACCAAAATACTAGGACGTTATTGTATGTATATCCTCAAATACTAACTTAGGGACTCTTCCCTAATTATAATTTTTCTAAATCTAGTTTCCATGTATTCTACTAAACTTCCTCTGATACCAATTGTACAGACCCTACCCTAGTTGCCCGGAGTTGGTTCCTTATTTGATTACATTGGCATGCATATAGGGAATATGAATCCCGAAAGAACTAGTAGTTTAGTATTATTGGAAATAAGTTACATACATAATTTTATCATTACAACATAAAGGGAATCAAAACACTATTTTATTCTACTAGAAAAATCACGTCTCTTAGATTATGCTTGCAAGTCATTCATAAATTACTTCTTCATGTCCTAAGAAAATGAAACACAAGAAAGGGGTGGGATCAAATGCTCAGTAAGAGTAAGCAATACAACAGAAGATATCATAAACATCAGAAATGGTGAATAATTGAAAACACATGCCATTAATAATGAACTTTAACACATTATGGTAGAAATATGGGATGAATTAATAATTCCATAATAAAACATAATCATGGGTATTGTACTAGTCGAATAACCACATGATCTTCAAATAATAGCATCAAAATGAAGAAAGTGCATATGTCTGACATTTTGAAACATTTTTTCAAGGCCTCAGCCAAGACGTCTAATGATTATGGCCTCGGCCAAAATCCATATATCACATTGGGAAAGGCCTCGACCAATTCCATGTCTATTTGTCTCATGAGACCTACTGATGCATCGAGGGGCTATAGAGGGCCCCACACATCACGTAATAAGTCCAATTCATTCCTCATATGAGCGGGGATAAACATAAACAACATATTCATTCATATTGAAACTATCATATGAAATGTAACTAACTCTCCCCAATCATTAAACATAAAACACTAACCATTCAGAATAATATGATGAATGGTTTTATGATAGATTATCCACAATATATTTATTCATAAACCAATAAATAAAATATGTTATATGACTTCATAAATGATTAAACGCAATAAAAACATGTAATAAATAAGAGTGTTGAATTAAACGAAAACACTCTTATGAAATCCTTAAGCAATTCTGGAGATAAATAATCATTTATTTTGAAAGGAATATTTCTTTTGGATAAATATTTGTATAAAAATAGAAGTGAAGTAAGATAGTATTTTCATAATAAAACTTGTGTTTTTATAAGAATAATGTTTTCTAAAAATAGATTATAGATTTACCTTGAAAATATATTTAAGAAATTCCCTTGTATCGGGCTCATATTTTTGGAAACAGTTTTGAGAGATTCTTTTAAAACATGTATCTATCCAAAAAATATGGAAGGATTATGGTTTTTGTACATATATAGAATACTCACACAGAATTTATGAGGATTACATAACAATACATAATAATTTCATTGACAAAATTAGACAATAAAAGTAACCCAAATGAAAGTGGAAGTTCAGGTTGAAAACCCTTACCTTAACTCCAAATGTGTTCCTCTCTTGAACTTAAGCTCATGGAATATGAAATTATATTAATAATAAAATATTTAATAACCTATTATACATGTATTTATTTTATCATAATTCTGTTTAGTTCATTTATACCTTTATTTCTAAGTTATTATATGGAATTTCATTGTTCCGGGGTGTTCATTTTCATTATTTTTATAATCGGTTCACTTATTTTTAAGTATTGGAGTTCATGTGGAAAGGTTATAAATCTCCAGGATTAGAATTATATATTATTTATGAACTTAAGGAATTATTAATGGTCATTTCTCTCATTTGGTTACATGGAATGAGGAAGAATCCTTATATGACAACCACTTCTCTTATTCGGTGGTATTTGGATTGTTATGAACTAGTTTTGTCATATAACATAATTATATGTACATATTCTGGTTACTAAATATTAATTATGTTATAATAAATATTTTATCGTCTATTTCAACCATAAATATGGTTTCATGAACATTAATGAAGAATAAATTGAAGAATAAAACTTCATCATCCACAAAGGCTATAAATTGGAACCTTATAGACGTTGATTTCGTTTATAAAAAAATAAAAGGGAGGGAGTAAGAATATTTATGATGGTTCTTCCATTCACATGATATAATTCTAGTATATAGATTATAATGGAGTTATAATGATCATTTGGACAGAGAAGGTGAGTGGAGAAAAATAAAAGAGATGAACTTGAAAATAAAATAAAAGTTAAGAGATCCCTTATGAAAATTCGGCAGCCTAACGACATCACTAAAAATTTCATCAAATAAAATGAATAGAAAAAAGGGTATCTAATCATATTGAAATCCAAAGGACAATAAGAATAATTAATAAAATCAAACCCCAAAATATGAGAAAGGAATTTCAAATAGATAACATAAAAGAAGTGTCAACTTAAAGAAGAGAATGAAGGATTCCCTTACCTTGTAGAATAACTCCTAGATCTTGAAGTATGGGACCTTGGGGTCTTAGGAAAACCTTGGGAGGACTCTTAAAGAGATAAAACCACCAGAACATCAAGGATGATGGATTTGGAATTAAAGAAAACTAATGGATGAGTGGGTATTTGTAGAAAAAGAGAGGTAATTTTTTAATAATTTCCAAGGGACACCTCATTAGTGGTTTTTGCCAAACCATGGGCTTGCCCATGGTATTTGCCCATGGTTTTAGCCACTTGGGACAACTCGTTTCATAAGTTTCTATAAAAAAGTTGACCATACTCTTATATTTAATTATTTTATCATCATGATGTCATTAAACTACTGAAAAGTCAAAACCGTATTTTTACTATTCGTGAAAAATTCATGTATTTTAGAAAAATCCCAAAAATTCACCCCTACAATTTTCGACGTGTATAATTCCTAAGTGAAATCCATTTTTCAAAAATAATTTTCTAAATATTATTAATTTAATTTTTTAAATAAGGTCATAGTTAATTCGAAAAATAACAATCATAAAGTGCAATTAGTTTTATTTCACACTGGAAAACTAATTAAGATCTCATTATCTTATTGCCCTAAGAAAATAAAAAAATATTATTATTTACTATTCATAAGGGTCATATTACTATTCATATCACTATTCATAAGGTTATGTAACTATTCACAAAAAATCAAGTCTGTTCTATCAGACTCCAAATGACTTACTGAACACAACTCTAGATGACCATTTTTTGAAAATCAAAACATAGAAGATGCAAAGTTGTGTTTAATGGAAAGATTATATAATTTCATTCTATATTTATTTTCAAAACCTTGGGGTGTTACACAACTTTTTGGTTCTGATCATAATGGACGTTTTGAGGTGGAAGGTGATAAATTAAATTTTATTTTAATAATAATTTCTCAAATCCAAGAGTCAGGATCTTACATGTCATTTTTAAAATTAATTTGTTTAGTATTTGAAGGAATAAATACATAGGATTAGTAACATTCTTCATTGATGATTGTTGATATTCCAAAACAGCCTTTCTTAATTTCCTTCATTTGACTTGTGAAAATCCAAGATTATAATCCATCTAGAGGTGATCAACACGTTCTCCAATGGTCTCCAAACAATGACACTTTTTCTCTGAGTTCTAGTGTCGAAAATTGAATGTCTTGTGTTTTTTGTTCTTGATCGCTCATTATTAGGTCTTGAATAACATCTCTCTTGGGTTTCTCATTCTTTAGAGGGAGAGAGGATGAGGAGTCGAGAGAGAATTCATTGTGCGCAACAATTCTCTATTCCCAAACATGGAATTGGATTTTAATTCATTATATAATAGACATAGTATTCTATTTATAAAGCCTCGATTTCAGTTAAAAAATTTAATTTCAAAACAAACATTAAATATAATTATTACCATTAATGAAATCTTACGACACATAATAATAATAATAATATTATTATTATTATTCTTTTCTAGTGCGCCAACTTGCACAAAATGGATAAATAATATTTAATGACTCATAAATAATTATTTTATCTTCGGACATAGTCTTGCTCTATTATAAATCATCTTTCATTTACTGAAAACCTAAATAAATATTTTATTCTGATAAGTAAATATTTTATTCACAAACTATTAAATAAATATTTATTAAATATTCAATAAAATAAATAAATATATTTTATTCCCAATCTAATGGATAAATATTTATTTAATTTATGCGATCATTATAATTTGAATAAAATTATTCCTCAGTCTTGAGAATAATATTTATACAATTAATTAACTTCAAATATAATTTAATCGAGACCAATAAAAACACTTATTGTGTATCCCTCTAGGATTATATCTCGTTTCCATTATGCAGGATTTCCTAAAGTCCAAGATTACTATCTAGAAATGGGTCATGTCACCCAAGATAAATATCATAAAGTCACACTGATGACATCCACATATGAATTCACATCATGTAATATAACCCCTCCATCACAGTATCTCATCAAGCAGGATGCATGACTGTTTCATTAACCTATATGCTCGATACATCATTCATTGACTATCAAAAATAAACTCGTTGTTACACTATGATTATGGAATTTTGAGAGATGGTTATATTTCAATAAAAGCGGTACAATATCAGCTTCCATAATGATGGAAGTTGAAATCCATCCTTAACGTATCCATTAATAACATGTCATTATTGACACACCCAACGTACCCTACGTCCCACCAACATTTGGTGTGGTGGTTTTCATCAGCAAATCAAAGTGAGAGAGTCGTGACATGCAATAATGATAATCGTAAAGATTAAGGACCATTTCACATGCTCGCAAATAGGAATATTTGATGACACCAAAACATTTAGAATTACTATTGTTGGGTATGTTCTCATAATCTTCCATATTGGAGATTACCATGTGTGAACTTCTTAAAAATAAATCTCATATTCTTACAAGTACTCACACCTAGAAGTCTATAATATATGTGTCCTATCATAGTATGCTATCCAACCACATAACTATATTATGATGATTTTCATATCACTTCAAGGTTATCATCATATTGGGGAACTACTATGACCATATTAATGCAAAAAATACTCTAAAACAGTATTACATTAAATTCATGTAGAGAAATGAACAATATGTAATTATATGATTAATTAAATATTTAATACAACAAATATACATGTAATCAAAGTAAAAATAGTTGGTTCTAGGGAACCAATTCAAACATTCAACATCAAAATCCAAAACATTTTAAAAAATAGAAGATATAAAGGAGAATGATTCTCTTGTATCAAAAAAATGAAAGAAAGGGTAGATGATACAAGAATCATACATCTGATGGAAGATGGTATTGCATCCAACCAGTTAGAGTAGACTATATAGCATGTATATGACTTTCCCCTCCTCCACGTGATCCAGCCTGACTCTTTTGTGTAGCTCCCTCTCGATGGTACTTCCACTCTTGGACTGAAGTACCATGCCCTCACATCGACCTGATCATCCACTGGAACTCTAGATACCAGTCTATCGGGGGTAATAAAATCCCCTTATAGATATAGGTTCTTATCTTGATCTCCTTCCACTACTCTGTAGATACATGCCCTTAAAAATCTCTATAGGTGACCCAGCTTACCACAAGTAAAGAACTCCATAGTAGGATATAGAGATTGATGCCACTTTTAGCCCAAATATTTACTCTGATATCACTACAGTGGAATACAATCCAAAGATATCCACCCATTTTTCTGATAGTTCCTCACACTACATCCTTAGTGATAGAAGTCATAGCGATTCTTCTTTCCACCATAAGAAGAATTTTCAGATCTCTGTACTGAAACAACCTAGCCAATTCTAGGGGCCTCTCTTAGATTCCCTTCCAAAACAAGTTTCAGATTCATCACTTTCTCAAAGCTTATCAAACAAAATACATTCACCTAAAAACTCATCTCAAAGTGAATCCCATCCCAAAAGTGTTGTGACCTTGAAATCACATCGGTTACTATAGATAAAGAAAAACACTGCATCTCGAAGAAACATCTGGCATGGTCCATCACTGACATGAAATCCTATGTCAAATACATGAACTCAAAAACCTCCTCATCCCTCAATGTATTTAGATAAAAGTGGTTCAAGAAATTCATCTCTATGTCCTTCCAAGATAACCTTTCTTTCTACCTATATTGCTTTAAAATGTCCTACCAATGCTTGGAATATCCATGAAGCCTATATGCAGCAAGCTTCACCCTCCTTTTTGTGCATTCCTTGAGGTTCTTTAAGATTGTATGGACTGACTCAATCCATAAATCTATGGCCTAGGGGCCTCCCTCCCCAGTGAACATAGGTAGAAGATGTAGTTGAAACTCTCTCACGAGCTCCTGCATTGAAGAAATGGTGAGAACAGTCTCCCTTTCCCTAGGTCTCATGACCCTTATAAATTTTACACAAAGCTAAACCTCCATCTGATCCTTAGGTGCTATAGGAATCTTGGGTTCAGTATCATTAAGATCATGTTGATTGTCATTATCCTAAACCTCAATTCAATGACAATTACGATGAATTTTTTCAACAACACAAACACTCTCCTTGGAATGCTGGATAATAACAAGGTCAACATAAAAAGTTGAAACAATTGGGAAGCAAAAAATATTGTCTCTCTAACATGGATTAACAAGTATTTTAGCATGACATAACAGTTCTTTCATATAATGTAATATATATGATAATTATATCATTATCAAAATTAATATGGGAAAATATATCACATTCAATAAATACATCCCTATCATGAAAAATGCATGTCAATATATATCCCTACATGTCTATCTTGAGGCATGCATAAACATCTTATGCCATACCAGGACATGAGTATAAATCTCAAGGAAATAATAACATCACACAATATATGAATCACTCAAGGTCAAATTTCACCAACTGTAAGAAGTGAATGATTGGAACATCAATCCCAAACCTAGGCACTCGACAATTCCCACATACATGGGTTAGATACTCCCACGCACAAGCTCATTATTATTTCTAGACACATATTTTTCTCCTTTATACCTATCCTAAACAGTAATGAATTAGAAAACAAACAACCTAATCCTCTGATACCACTTTATAGCATCCCCCAATCCAGCTCTCTCTCAAGTAACCAAACTGGTATAGTTATGTGACCTCAAGGATGCCTCCCTAGATTCTAGAGGATACTAACTATGAGAAGGGGTCTATGAATATTTTTGGGAGACTATACCCCCTGGTGAAGAGTAATATCATTTAATCTAATACGAATTAATGTAATTAAATAGAAGAACAAGTAATTAAATAGACATCCAAAGAAAGGAGAAATGAAAAATAAATAATCCAATAAATAATAAATGATTAATGTAATGACTTTCTAAAATGAAAATAAAAGTCAATATGGAAATAATACAGATAAAATAAATAACTGACACAAAAACTCCAAATCCCTAATCATGAACCCCATGTCGTTCCCCTATCTAAACTCCAACCCATCCAGAAAATAACATTCATAAAAAAGGTCCATTTCCCTTGTCCAAACTTGTATCCATGTAATCTTATCGGGTAACAAATGGCTACCAGAATGGGGTGTGATTAAAACATAGTTGTTTGATAGTAATATGTCTAAATATAACCAGTATGATAAACAAGTATATTTAATATATTGATAAACCAGTTTATTAATTAATTAAACAATTATTAAACCACAACAATCAACCTGCTCAAGCACCATTACAAAATGTCTCTTATCATGTAGCACAACCATTCCTACCGTTAATCATATATCCATAAAAGTATTTGGCACAAGGATGTAATTTCATTGAACATGTGGGAAAAAAATGCCAAACATCAACCTTGCCTCTATAAACAATAACCAATGTAATCAAACACATAATCTATGCTAAACCCTATGAGCATTACAACATGGGACTGGGTAGATCCCACTCAATATAATCAATACAACATGGGACTAGGTTAAATACCACTCAATATAAGCATTAAGATATGGGACTAAGCCAAACCTTTCTCAATATAAGCATTATAGTTTGTCACTAGGTTGATGATAAATCAATATACAACAAGAATCTCAACACATATCATTACAACAAGGATATTAAAAAATCACGTCTATAGCATACATGTTTCATTCTAAAAATTACCATTAGTCTTTGAATTAAACAATTCATTTATCAGTTTGGCCTTAATCCATTAACATTTCATCAATTTCAATCATCAAGTCATTATAAAGGTAAATATATATCAAGAAATCACATGAATATCATGTCATTCTAACATACCCATTAATCGGTTATCCAGTTCATTATCATTCGAGGGCTTTCTCACGCAATGGGTAGGAAATAGCTAGGTTGTAACATTATTTTATTTAAGGGGTACAAGGTATTTATCAATTATCATTCAATTAATTTATTGTGAAGGTTATTTCAGACAAGATCGCAATATTTCACATACTTGAAAATTAAATGGACCACAAGGTTATGTTTTATACCCCCTTCCTCTATCAGGTGGTCCAATGACAATTCTAATTGCAAATTACAACAAGAACAAAGGAGCAGATGAACGAGAGAAAGATCATGGATCAAGAAAGAACATGATTAACAAAGGAATTCCATGGAGTTCAAAGGGTTACACCACAACAACTGGAGAATAGTGGAAGAAAGATGAAAAGAGGAGAAATCTGAAGCAAAATAACTAATCGTATATGGATTTCTGGGACGAGATGTCTGGAATGGATGTAAGGGGTCAAAACTCACCTAGGGAATCATCTTGGGAAGAGAAGATAATGCTTCGCACAAGGGGCGATGGGCAATCGGCCACATGATAGACTTAAAATTTCTAATCAGGATAAATAAATGACGTCTAAAATGGTTTCATATTAAGTATTTCTCTATTAAGAGATACAATTAACACCCAACTACCTTGGTTAAATTTTAACCACAATCAAACATTACACATTGTGTAACCATTTTTTTACGACATGTAAAGTTCACATTCTGTAATCAATTCAAACTGTTTAAATTTCCAGATTTCTGCAGAGAAGACTTATCTGCATCCTGAGCATTCAAAACCATGGAAAATCCTCATAAAAACTTTTTACACATTTATATTCAGACTCTATTAATTCAAACAAGCATATATCTTTATTATTTAAGTCATTTACCATGGTAAAATCTATCCATCCTCAAAGAGACCCATCCAAAAGGGTTTTAAAGAAAATAAAAATATTGACTACTGAAGTTCAATAAAAACTCAAAGAGAAGAGTATCTAGAGAAGGATGGGCTGTTATAGATTCCCTATGACTGCATCACTTCAACCCTCCATAACTTTTCTTTCTTTATTTTATACTATTGTAGTAAAAAATAATTTTTTTATTAGGATGAATCAATCCAAATAGAGTCGGAGAATAAATGCACATATAAGATGCACTAAATATAGGCAAAAAATGGCTCATTGGCCAACATAGGTGGGGGACAAGAATAGGAAATAAACATGGTTTGGAAAACTCACATAATCAAACATTTCATATAAAATACCATGAAAATATGAAAAAAATAAACCAAATATCCCACTTTATGTATTACATATTTCCAATTGAACACATGAAGGTTAACCCATATGAAATGAAACCTATAACATATATGTGAGTAGAATATGAGTCCAATGGCCATATAGAAATCCCCATTTCCTTAACAATTATATGTATTATTTTATGTGAATGAAATACATAAAAGGAGTGTAATTAAAATCATATGACACACCGACTTTGAAGCATAATACCCAAAATAGAAATTATCACACGTATTATAAGGGTGCTGATTTTCTCAAATCCTTCTTTAGTCACTCTCGGGTGTGAATGAAGTCTAGTGATATTTTTAAGTATTATCAGTGGATTGAGGAAGAATTAAGATAATCATAGGGAAATCTTTTAATTTTTAAATTTTATATGATTTTCAAATTTTAATGAAATGTGATATATTACGCAAAATAAAATTTAATGCATAATCTCAAACATTTTTATCAATTGAAATTATTTTCATAAACACTATTTATATATTGATTTAAATATATCATTTGTTGATTTTAGAAATCATACAGAGTGAAATTATATTGTATATAATTTCTATATAAATCATTTATCATCTATATTTTTATGCATTGAGTTATTTAGAGGCAAATTATTTTATGAGTATAAAATATTTTATATTTTATATATTATGTGTGTGTGTATGTGTGTAAATTACTTTGATTTAAAATTTTATTAAGTGTTTTACGAAATTTAACACATTTATATATATGTACATATTATGTAGTTTACACATTACACAATATATATAGGCATTATGATATGTATTAAATATATATATATAGGATTATTATAAAATATATTTATCATAAATTGATTTTATTATAAAACATTTGTATTAGTGTAAAATGTTTAATAAATATATAGTTGTGAATTAATGTATAAACCTTGTTAGTAGAAGGAAATATAATAATTTAAAATGAGTGGGATGAATAATATTCATTTTGAATTGTATGCCCTCATCGCATGATAAATATTTTTTTTTAAAACAGGTTAGAGGACATAATTTTATCATGACGTAAAATTAAGGGATATTGTTTTATTAATTGAATTAAGGTAAATAATGAGATTTTAAAATTATTTTTTTTATAAAAAAACTGGTAAATACTATGTATATGCAGGATTTCAATTTTTAGATGCAAATGGTGACTTATATTTTATAGTTCAGCACAACTAAATGAAGGTTTACCTACATATACATTGAATATTTGTAATTCCACCTTCTCTTCATGTATTCTTATTCACTCAATATGGATGGCCAGAAATTAATCCCTCCATTTCATCATAATCGATTGGGGAAACCACTAAAATGTCATGTTTTCATATATAAACATGGTGCTGTGAACAACATGGCTCCCATTCGGGTCAAGTGTATTGGGTTGTGAATATCTCTCTTCTTCCTTATTCCTATGTATTAATTTATTGAGAATTCACATCATGGTAGGGGATTCATTTATCCCTATCATATTTTATGTGTATGTGTGGAATTATCATGCCTGAGTTTTTAATGGATAAATAGTGAAAATAACCTAAAAAGATAATTTCCAGGAAATAATTAATATAATTTAATAGTGAACTATGATTCAGATGTTAACATGATTTTTATAGCATTATGTTATGTGTTTGGTAGTTCGTGTCTTCTTTATATTACCATGATTTAATCATGTTTAAATGAATGATTAATAATATTAAAATACAATGAGGATATAAATAGAACCCCTTAATATTAATAATAATTAAAATTATTTTTAAAAAAAATCATAGTGTTGAAATGAAAAATTTTTAGGGAACATTTGTTATTCTAATAAAATGATTAAAATAATTATGATTACTTAAAAATTTCTTATTATATTCCATGAATATGGAAATGTGATCAACATAATATAGGATTAATAATATAGATTAAATCATATGTGTTATTCTACATAATCTATATATAAATATAAGAACTACTTTACATGAATTTATTATTTTTATAATCCAATAGATGATAACAACCTGGGAGGAGTGGTGAACTATGGTTTATTTAATTTCTTTCTTTAAATTGCATCTTCTTCTCTCACATTGTGGAACACTTGGATTTCTCTCTTTCTTTCCCCTCATTTAGCTATAAAAGTAGTAAACAACACAAACAATTATACTCAGCCTACCCATGCTAGGATACATCTAAGGAGCATGCCTAACAATGTTCTTGTGCACCAAATCACTATAATATCACTACTTAATGTAACATTTAGAGTGGACTCACTGACTGTCCTAGTTTACTACCATGAACAACTGATGAACTCACTACTCTCCCTTAAAAGGTATCCACTAATCCACTTGTTAGATCTTCCTTCTTCCCAAATAGATGAATTAAACAAAAAACATATAATTGTGTTTTTATTTAGGCCCACAAATGTCAATCTCTAGTGAGAATGGGAATCCTAGAAATAAACCATATCTAACTAATAACTTTCTGAAGAAACCATGAACAAGTCTTCACCTCTATACTAGAGCCACACCTCTTTAATTGTTTTCTTTTTGATGTGTTTTTTTCATGTTTTACAGCTGCATCCTCCTCTTATACATGTAAATATAACTTCTATGGTCAATCCCTATATTTCTAGGGTTTTTTCAAGTGTTTATCATGTATATTTGGGTAATCAATCATCATCAATTTCAAATTAACTGATGGAAGTTTCTATCCAAATCTCTATTTTTTTCAAAACTATAACAGAAACCCTACCGCATGGAGATGAATATTTTGGTATGGAGATACATTGGATATGACATTTTTCTTACCACTATGTCATAGTTTCTTACACTGAATTTTGAATAGGGCCATGATTGGGAACTTTTAATGAAACCAAAGGCATGTTGACAATAAATTGATAATTCCATGACACTAAAAGGAGTTCCACGCAAGAATTAAGGGATGTGTGAAAGATTACTTATGGTGAGAAAACCCTTGTGCGCCCAATGCGACATCAAATAAGGTTTATGGAGCGACCATACGAAAACCTTCTATGTCTCGGGCACAAAGGCATAATAGTGGGCTCACAAGATTCCATGAGGCACACAAACCCTTGTGTGCCCAATGAGACATCAAAAAACCTTTTGAGAGCTGTCACAAAAGTTTTCTACAATAAATAGAAGTGCATGACAGCCCCTTCAGGGATGGTTACAGAAGACGAACTGATGCCTTGCTGCATGAAAGAAACCTCTTCCATGACTGCACAAAAAACACCATGGCATTATGTTATTAGATCTTGCGCGATAGGTCTCCTAGGGGTACTCTATAGGGTGGGCCCACTTGGGGTTGATCCTCGCCCATTTTATTTTACCCAATGGAATTTCCAAGAAAAACGTTCCTATTGTGCCCATGTTTCTCCATGCATTGGAACTACTTTGCGCGCATCTATTCATTTTGCATCCAATTTCCCCATCTTGCACGTTGCCTCCCATGTTGCGTGCTCCCCTCTTCCTATTTTCCATGTGTCTTCCTCACACAAAGGCAACATGTCTGAGCCCCTCTTATTCGTGACACCCCTTTCATGAACATGCTTCTCCCATACGACCATCTAGGTTCGTATAAAATGATTTCAAGGTCCCTTGGGTGGTGCTTCATGTTTCATTTCTTAGCCTCATACTTCTTTGCATAGGCATGCTAATAGATATTTCTTCTTCGCATAGCCACGCTAACGTGGACCCCTCAATGGATCACTCCATCAAACTTCCTCTCCATGGCATTTATGATGCCTTACCTTCCCCAAGGGTGGGTTTTTATCAGTTATGTAAGTCTTAGGGGTGCGGAGTAAACCCACCTCGTCCGAGCTATAGGATGTTAAACTACCAAGAACCATCATCCTCAGCACCTGACGTTAAACTGTATCCTCTCCCCGTACAATATACACGAGGTTCCCCATCTCGAAAATTCTTTATGCTCACTCGTCTATATAAGAGTGAGATCTTCCTCTCATGTAATTAGATCCTCCCTACTTGAGTGGCATATTTTACAGGGACTTGGCCTTAAACCTTACATAATATTGAATTAAATGAATAATTCACGTAGAGGATATTTTTAGGATTAGAGTAATAGCGAGTTAGGACACTACTATTACATTTCAAAATATTAAAAAATAGACACTTCTACTCAGTTTCCATTTTTTTTACAAAACATGAACTCTTGAAAAAAAGAGTCATGTCTAGTTCCATGTTTTAGACGGCATGAGTTTTCCTTCATCCCATCCTTGACCGTATTCCACTTTATGTCCTGTGAAAAACATTTCAAAACATGGGATGAGAATATAAAGCTCAGTAAGGGATACACAAAGACGGAAAACTGTTGTCTTTTCAAAACAACAAATAAACCAGGAATACTTAATCATATGTAATACTTTTCACCTTTTTTGAAGAAGTAAATACTCTTCACAGAATAAAAGATCATTACTTACCCTTTTGTAACCAAAATATTACAGTAAAACCCATATAAAGAACACATAACATATAAAGGTAACTTGGGACATAAACATACATAAATGGAATAACCATACAGTCGACTTCCACACATATCCCTAAATGGAATAGCCATACGACTGACTTCCATACCTAATGCATTAGAGGTTTATAACGTAACCACCTGTCCTGGTATTCACGACACCACCTGTCATTTGGTTTATCACGTAACCAATGGTCAAATGTCCAAGTACCAACAAAAATCATAACACATACAACAAATATAATGAAAATAAAACAATTCAAAATTTCAATCACAATATAGCACTTAAATATATTGACATACCAAATCCATTTTCAAAACCATTTTCAATACCAAAAATACGTAAAAGGGTATAAGGTATTTATTTTCTTTTAAAAAAATTATGGCTTGTTGAAGAAGCCAAAGATGAAATAATACTCAAGACGGTGGAAATATCGTTGTCACCGTGTACGTTAAAAATAAAAAAACTTTTTTTTCGTTTAGTAAAATGCTTTGTAGAAAAATATTCCCTTTGAAAAGTCAAGGGTGATTATACAGTGTATAAAAGAAAATATCCCTCAATGAAAGGAGATTGAGACGAAGTCCCTTACAAATATAATTTTGTAAATAAAATAAATATATTATGTGTATTCAATATAAGCACAAATAAATCAAGTATAAATACATAAAAAATCGTTTCTCACATAATCAAGGAATGACATAAACAAGAAAGAGAAGATCAACCCAAAGAACAGAAATTGGGTTAAGAAGTTCCCTTACCTCGCGTCCGACTTGACTCGATCGTTCTTTAATCTCTTGAATAATAAACTAAAGTTAATTTAGTCTTTCTTAAGAACCTTTTTCAAGTTTTTATTCCTTTTATATAACATATTACCATGTTATAAAAATTATGTAATCATTTAAGTTAATAGCGTTCATTTTATCGATATTTGGTACTTGTGTCAAAAATGAACACCTTATATTTACAAGTTGTCCATGTGGTCAATAGTACATTATATCCAGAATGGTATTTATGATATAGATATCATATTTATCATATATATCCAGTATATACATGTATATATAATAGTATATAACATTTAAAGGTAATAAATGAAATGCACCGTTCATGGAGACGGTAAGCCGTACGTACGCATGAACGCTACATTCATTTATATTTCTTATTTAAATGGAATTAAAACATAATTATACATAGGTATATTATAATTACAGTATAATATCATATATAATATCATTAACTCTATCCTTTAAACATCCCAAATAGTGCATTAATGAGTCACATCACTTTAAGGGGGCGGTAGTCCGCACTTCCACAAATGAGATTATCGTATTTACCCACTATGGAAACCATAAAGTATTGATATAATTGGGAAGTACAGAAGAATAAAGAAATAATAAAAATAATATATATCATATATAAATAAAGTTCCATCATAATGGCCACCATGATAGGCGGTAAGATGTAATTGAACAATCATCGTTTCGTGAGGTGTTAGTTTTCCATCCACAGAAACATTATGTTCTTCATCCATTAGATGGAGTTGTGTGTAAGTGTAGTTCTAATAATTCTCATAAAAACATACTAGTATATTTATGATTCTTTTTTTGTTAAAAAATAAATGAAATAAAAAGATTTTAGGGGTTGGAGAAGCAAAATAAAAGAAAACAATTTAAGAGAAATCGTTACCTTTAATTTGGGTAACTCACTTTGGTTTGAACCAAAAGACTTCTTAAGTGCCTTCTGCATAAAGTAAGGCTTCTAGGAGGAGTATAGTGATGTAGGGAGTGTAATTAGACGGATTTTGGATGAGCCAAATGGCTTGAGAGGTGTGAGGAATTGGTTATAATTGGTCTCCTTTTATAAGGGAGAGGAGGGGCTCTTTAGGAAAGTGTGAAAATATTATTTTATAATGATATTAGGTTTCTAATGGTGCAAAAATCATTAAGGTCGAAGATAAGATGACTCATATTATAGATATAATAATAAAATCAGTATTGGAAATGTTTTGGAAAATAATTTAATCATTATAATCTTATTTATTTAAATCATTTATTAATGAGGTAAATACTACATCATTATTGTGTCATAAATAATTTAATTTATTTGATGTCTAAAAATTATAAAAAAATACCACGATGTAGGAAATCTTTTTATATTTATAAATAATATTTTCAGTTGAAAATATTAATTATATAACACCATATAAAAATTATTTACTAAACGATTTTTGTTAATGTCAATTTTGTCTTCACATTAAATTAATTAATCTAAATTGTCATTTTCACTCCCAAGTGGCTCAATGGGGTCACAAAATCGACCCAAATATTCCCACGGTAGTTAATAACTCAACCAATAATTTTTGGACAAATTTTAAGGTAATTTGGAATTATTATAATATTCCTTTAACCTTTAATTACCCTATTTACCTTTAACTGCAGTAAATAAAAGTCAAAAGTTAATATTCACCAAAAAATATTTTCATCTTAATGATCCAAATTTTACTTCTTGATAACAACCATGAATGTCCTAGTTTTTAAATTCAATTCACAGAAGTGGTAAAATTTCATTTAAATGAAATGGTCAGTTTTTTTAACCACCACTAAGTGGTTTCACTATTCATCAAAAATTGAAGTTTTTCAGAAAAATACCAAAAATTCAGCCGAAGATATATTTGATATTAAAAATTCAAAAATGATGTCTATTTTTACAAATTCAAAACATATAAGTGGCATTAATTAATTTTAAAATGAATTCCCATTGTTAAAACAAATAGCGTGTTTTTAAGAAACAATAACTATCAAAAGATTGACACTTATTTATATCCAATTTCAAAGTGAAATTAACTCCAATGACCAACATTGGATTAAATGGTAAAAATATATTATAATTTCACATTAAAACCAATTAAAAAGATAATCTAACCATATAAATAAATTATATTAAAAGGCACTTTTGAATTAAAAAACAATATTTTTTCACTATTCATTAAAAAAATGACCGTTATCAGAAAAATACCAAAAAATTACTCAAAGTAAAATTTGATGTCCCAATTCTAAAGAAAGATTTTATTTGGTGAAATAAAATGTATTGAAGTAGCCAAAACTATATTTAAATAGAGTTATCCAATAAAAGGCCGTAAATCGACCTTTTATTATAAATTATGCTTAAAATTAGATTCATTCACATTTTAAGCCTATAAATTTTATTGGGTAAATGTAAAAAAATTAACAAATATGTATAATCATATTGTAGTTAGTTTCATTAATTATTTCCAATACAACGACTAGGAGTTAACTACCATTTAAAAATAATAATATTATATTATTAGTGTGCAACGGAAGATTCCAAAGCAACTCGTTGTTGTGTATCGGTTACGCTATCGAACATAGAAAACCCTTTAAAGTAAAATTAATATTTAATTAAAAAATATTAATAAATATGAAATATGTCTTATTCTTCATTTACCTGGGATGTTACATCCTTCCCCCCTTTTGGAAATTGCGTCCTCGCAATTTTTTTCACTTATCAAAATAAGTGGGGGTATTTATCCCTCATAGCATTTTGAGATTCCCACATTTCCACTTCAATCATATGGTTTTCCCACAAAACCTTTACCTGGTGAATTACCTTATTCCTCAACACTTTCTCTCTGCGGTCAAGAATCTGGACTGGTTGTTCTTCATAAGAGAGATTCTCTTCCAACTGAACTACCTCTGGGCTCAAAAGATGAGATGGATCTGGCATATACATTCTCAACATCGAAACTTGAAAAACATTGTGTACCTGGGATAAACATGGATGTAAAGCTAATCTATATGAAACTGATCCAACTTTATCCAGGATTTCATAGGGTCCAATGATCCTCGGACTCAACTTTCCCTTATTACCAAAACGCATCACACTTTTCCATGGAGAAACTTTGAGAAAGACATGATCACCTAACTCAAAAGAAAGATCCTTCCTCCAGTTATCTACATAACTTTTCTATCTGCTCTAAGCTGTTCTCATGTGCTTCTGAATCAACTAAACTTTCTCTACCATCTCTTCTACCAATTCTGGTCCCATAAGCTTCCTTTCACATAATTCATCCCAATAAGCTGGAGTTTGACAATACTTTCCATATAATGCCTCAAATGGAGCGATTTGTATACTATAATGAAAACTATTATTATATGAAAATTCAACCAATGAAAGGTGTTGGTCCCAACTTCCCTGATAATACATCGAACAAGAATGTAACACATCGTCCAATGTTTGAATTGTTCGTTCCAATTTCCCATTTGATTGACAGTGAAAAGATGTACTAAAATTTAATTTAGTACCCAACAACTTTTGAAGGCCTTTCCAAAAGTTATATGTGAACCTAGGATCACGATCAGATACAATGGAGAGGGTAAAACCATTCAACATGACTATCTCTTTAACATACAACCGGGCAAGTTGATCTAGAGACAAAGTATCTCTAATAGGAAGGAAATGATCATATATAGTCAATCGATCATCTATAACCTAGATTGAATTATTACCTCAAGATGTCTTTGGTAATATCAAAACGAAGTCCATGGATATATTTTCCCATTTACATTCGGGTACTGGTAAAGGCTGAAGCATTCCTTTCAGTAACTGTCGCTCTGCTTTAACCTGCTGACAAGTCAAACACTTCACAGTAAAATTAACAATATCTCTTTTTCATTCCATCCCACTAGTAATACTCCCAAAGATCTCTGTACATCTTAGTACATCCAGGATGAACTAAAAATGGAGAACTTTGAGCTTCACATAATAACTCATTCTTTAACTGTGAATCACAATGCACAAATAATCTCTTCCCAAACCTCAAAACACAATCCTTATCAATGTTAAATCCAGGAAACATACCCTTATGAACCAACTTTTCCTTTTTCGACAACTCGTTGTGTTCCTTATGCACATTCTTTATTATGTCTGATAGATATGATCTCACTGACACCTGAAACAAAATAGAAGAATTTCCTACACCAAAAACTTCTTTTCCAAATTCCATCAAATCAAAAACCCAAGGATATTGTTCCAAACGTAGCATGGATAATGAGACATTTCTTTTATGACTCAAAGCATCGGCCACTTTATTTGCTTTTCCCGGAAGGTAATGGATCGTGAAATCATAATCCTTGATTAACTATATCCATCTCCTCTGTCTCATTTTCAATTATTTTTGAGTGAATATATACTTTAAACTGTTGTGATAAGTATATATTTCACATTTTACACCATAAAAATGATGCCTCCATGTTTTAAAATAAACAACAGCAGGTAATTCCAAATAATGTGTAGGGTAATTTAACTCATGGGGTTTCAAATGACGTGAAGCATAAGCAATTACCTAATAATTCTGCATTATAACAAAACCTATTCCTTTCAATGAAGAATCATTGTAGATAACAAACTCACCATTTCTGGAAGGCTGTGCAAAAACTCAAGCATTCACCAATCTTCTTTTCAATTCCTGAAAAAAAATCATCACATTATTTTGTGCAGATAAACTTAACAACTTTTCGAGTTAAATTAGTCATTGGACTAGATAACCCTGCAAACGTTTCAACAAACCTCTGGTAATAACCTTCCAAACCAAGAAAACTATGAATCTCGGTCATATTTGTCGGTCTTGGATATTATTCAAAAACTTTTACTTTAGTAGGATCAACAGTTTTTCCATCCTTAGAAACAATGTGACCAAGGAAAGAAATTTGTTGTAACCAAAACTCACACTTTCTGAATTTATCAAATGGTTTATTTTCTTTTAAGGACTTCATCATAACCCTTAAATGACTTTCATGCTCCTATTTAATTTTAGAATAAACAAAAATATCACTAATAAACACAAGAACCATTTATCAATTGAATCAACTAAGCCATCACTGCAGTAAACTGTTCAATTATGATTCTGACCATCTCAGGATGATGATTTGGGAGGTCATTTCCCTTTGTATGCCTTCCCCGAAAAGCTGCTCTATTTCTTCTACGAAAAAACATTCTTAACGAAGAAATATCTTAAGTGAAGCAGCATGGTAATCTATAAATGCTATATCATTTCAATATTAACATAAATTAATTTATAGACATTTATTTAACAATACCCTAACTCCTAAAGTTATCTAAAATGACCTCTGATACCAACTATAAGGACCTGACCTTAAACCTTACATAATATTGAATTAAATGAATAATTTACATAGAGGATATTTTCAAGTTTAGAGTTTTAGAGAGTAAGGGCATAACTATTACATTTCAAAATATAACAAAATATACACTTCTACTTAGTTTCCATTTTTTTACAAAACACGAACTCTTTAAAAAAAGAGTCATCCCTAGTTCCATGTTTTAGACAGAATGACTTTTCCTTGATCTCATCGTTGACCATATTTCACTTTATGTCATGTGAAAAACATTTCAAAACTTGGGATGAGCATATAAAGCTCAGTAAGGGATACACAAAGAAGGAAAACTGTTAGCTTTTCAAAACAAAAAATAAACCATGAATACTTAATCATAAGTAATAATTTTCTCCTTTTCTGAAGAAGTAAATACTCTTCACTGAATAAAAGATCATTACTTACCCTTTTGTACCCAAAAGATTACCATAAAACCTATATAAAGAACACATAACATATAAAGGTAACTCCGGACATAAACATACTTAAATGGAATAACCATACGGTCGACTTTCACACATATCACTAAATGGAATAGCCATATGGCCGACTTCCATACCCAATTCATTGGAGGTTATAATGTAACCACCCTTCGTGGTATTCACGGCACCACCCGTCATTTGGTTTATCACGTAACCACCCGTCAAATGTCCAAGTACCAACAAAAATAATAACACATAAAAAAATATAAAGGAAAGAAAAATTTCCACATTTTAATCACAATATATCACGTAAATATATTGACATAACAAATCCATTTTTAAAATCATTTTCAATACCAAAAATACGTAAAAGAGTATAAGGTATTTATTTTATTTTAAAACCATTAAAAATTGTTGAGGAATCCAATGATCAAATAATACTCACGGTGGCGGAAAGATCGTTGTCACCGTGTACATTAAAAATAAACATACTTTTTTGTCGTTTAGTAAAACACTTCATAGAAAAATATTCCCTTTGAAAAGTCAAGGGTGTTTATACAGCGTATAAAAGAAAATATGCCTCAATGAAAGGAGATTGATACGAAGTCCCTTACAAAGATCATTTTGTAAATAAAATAGATCTATTATGTGTATTAAATATAAGCATACATAAATCAATTATAAATACATAAAAATTAATTTCCCACATAATCATGGAATGACATAAACAAGAAAGAGAAGGCCAACCCAAAGAATGGAAATTGGGTTAAGAAGTTCCCTTACCTTGTGTCCGACTTGACTCGATCATTATTTAATCTATTGAATAATAAACTAAAGTTAATTTCTACTTTATTAAGAACCTTTTTAAAGTTTATTATTCCTATAATATAACTTATTACCTTTTTATAAACATTATGTAATCATTTAAGTTAATAACGTTCATTTTGTTGATATTTGGTACTTGAGTCAAAAATGAACACCTTATATTTACAAGTTGTCCATGTGGTAAATAGTACATTATATCTAGAATGGTATTAATAATTTAGATATCATATATATCATATATATCCAGTATATACATGTATTTATAATAGTACATAACATTTATAGGTAAGAAATGAAATGCATCGTTCATGGAGACGGTAAGCCGTACCTATGCATGAACGCTAATTTCATTTCTATTTATTATTTTAATGGTATTAAAACAAAATTATACATAGTTATGTTATAATTCCATTATAATATCATATATAATATCATTAACTCTATCCTTTATACATCCCACATAAGGCATTAACGAGTCACATCACTTTAAGGGGGCGGTAGTCCGCACTTCCACAAATGAGATTATCGTATTTACCCACTATGGAAGCCATAATGTATTGATATAATTGGGAATTATATAAGCATAAAGAAATCATAAAAATATTATATATCATATATAAATAAAGTTCCATCATATTGTCCACCATGATAGGCGGTAAGATGTAATTTAACAATCATCGTTTCGTGAGGTGTTAGTTTTCCATCCACAGAAACATTATGTTCTTCATCCATTAGATGGAGTTGTGTGTAAGTGTAGTTCTAAAAATTCTCATAAAAACATCCTAGTATATTTATGATACTTGTTTTTTTAAAAATAAATGAAATAAAAAGATTTTAGGGGTTGGAGAAGCAAAATAAAAGAAAACAATTTAAGAGAAATCGTTACCTTTAATTTGGGTAACTCACTTTGGTTTGAACCAAAGGACTTATTAAGTGCCTTCTGCCAAAGGTAAGGATTATAGAAGGAGTAGAGGGATGTAGGGAGTGTAATTATCCAGATTTTGGATGAGAAAAATGGCTTGAGAGGTGTGAGGAATTGGTTATAATTGGTCTATTTTTATAAGGGAGAGGAGGGACTCTTTAGGAAAGTGTGAAAATATTATTTTATAATATAATGATATTAGGTTTCTAATGGTCCAAAAATCATTAAGTTAGAAGATAAGATGACTCATATTCTAGATATAATAATCAAATCAGCATTGGAAATGTTTTGGAAAATAATTTAATCATTATAATCTTATTTATTTAAATCATTTATTAATGAGGTAAATACTGCATCATTATTGTGTCATAAATAATTTAATTTATTTGATGTCTAAAAATTATAAACAAATACCACGATGTAGGAAAGATTTTTATATTTCTAATGAATATTTTCATTTGAAAATAGTAATTATATAACACTATATAAAAATTAATTACTAAACGATTTTTGTTAATGTCAATTTTGTCTTCACATTAAATTAATTAATCTAAATTGTCATTTTCACTCCCAAGTGGCTCAATGGGGTCCCAAAATCGACCCAAATATTCCAATGGTAGTTAATAACTCAACCAATAATTTTTGGACAAGTTTTAAGGTAATTTGGAATTATTATAATATTATTTTAACCTTGAATTACCCTATTTAACTTTAACTGCGGTAAATAAAAGTCAAAAGTTAATATTCACCAAAAACTATTTTCATCTTAATGAACCAAATTTTACTTCTTGATAACAACCATTAATGTCAGATTTTTTAAATTCAATTCACAGAAGTGGTAAAATTTCATTTAAATGAAAATGTCATTTTTTTAACTACCACTAAGTGGTTTCACTATTCATCAAAAATTGATGTTTTTCATAAAAATACCAAAAATTCAGCCGAATATATATTTGATATTCCAAATTCAAAAATTATTTCTATTTTTACAAATTCAAAACATAGAAGTGGCATTAATTAATTTTAAAATTAATTCACATTGTTAAAACAAATAGCGTGTTTTTCTGAAACAATAACTATCAAAAGATTGACACTTATTTATGTCCAATTTCAAAGTGAAATTAACTCCAATGACCAACATTGGATTAAATGGTAAAAATATATACTAATTTCACATTAAAACCAATTAGAAAGATAATCTAACCATATAAATAAATTATATTAAAAGTCACTTTTGAATTAAAAAACAATATTTTTCACTATTCATTAAAAAAATGACCGTTATCAGAAAAATACCAAAAAAATACTCATAGTAAAATTTGATGTCCCCATTCTAAAGAAAGATTTTATTTGGTCAAATAAAATGTATTAAAGTATCCAAAACTAGATTTACATAGAGTTCTCCAATAAAAGGCGGTAAATCAACCTTTTATTGTAAATTATGCTTAAAATTAGATTCATTCACATTTTAAGCCTCTAAATTTTATTGGGTAAATGTAAAAACATTTAACAAATATGTATAATCATATTTTAGTTAGTTTCATTCATTATTTCCAATACAACGACTAGGAGTTAACTACCATTTAAAAATAATAATATTATATTATTAGTGTGCAACGAAAGATTCCAAAGAAACTCGTTGTTGTGTATCGGTTACGCTATCGAACATAGCAACCCCTTTAAAGTAAAATTCATATTTAATTAGAAAATATTAATAAATATGAAATATGTCTTATTCTTCATTTACCTGGGATGTTACATCCTTCCCCACTTTTGGAAATTGCGTCCTCGCAATTTTTTTCACTTATCAAAATAATTGGGGGTATTTATCCCTCATAGCATTTTCAGATTCCCAAATTGCCTCTTCAATCATATGGTTTTTCCACAAAAACTTTACCTGGTGAATTACCTTATTCCGCAACACTTTCTCTCTACGGTCAAGAATCTAGACTGGTTGTTCTTCATAAGAGAGATTCTCTTCCAACTGAACTACCTCTGGGCTCAAAACATGAGATGGATCTGGCATATACATTATCAACATCGAAACATGAAAAACATTGTGTACCTGGAATAAACATGGATGTAAAGATACTTTGTATGCAACTGATCCAACTTTATCCAGGATTTCATAGGGTCCAATAATCCTCGGACTCAACTTTCCCTTATTACCAAAATGCATCACACTTTTCCATGGAGAAACTTTGAGAAAGACATGATCACCTACCTCAAAAGAAAGATCCTTTCTCTGGTTATCTACATAACTTTTCTGTCTGCTCTGAGCTGTTCTCATGTGCTTCTAAATCAACTGAATTTTCTCTGCCATCTCTTCTACCAATTCTGGTCCCATAAGCTTCCTTTCACCTACTTCATACCAATAAGCTGAAGTTTGACAATACTTTCCATATAATGCCTCAAATGGAGAGATTTTTATACTATAATGAAAACTATTATTATATGAAAGTTCAACCAAAGAAAGGTGTTGGTCCCAACTTCCCTGATAATACATCGAACAAGAACGTAACACATCTTCCAATGTCTGAATTGTTCGTTCCAATTTCCGAATTTATTGATGGTGAAAAGATGTACTAAAATTTAATTCAGTACCCAATGACTTCTGAAGGCCTTTCCAAAAGTTATATGTGAACCTGGGATCACGATCAGATACAATGGAGAGGGTAAAACCATGCAACATGACTATCTCTTTAACATACAACCGGGAAAGTTGATCTAGAGACAAAGTATCTCTAATAGGAAGTAAATGATCATATTTAGTCAATCGATCAACTATAACCTAGATTGAATTATTACCTCAAGATGTCTTTGGTAATATCATAACTAAGTCCATGGATATATTTTTCCATTTTCATTCTGGCACCGGTAAAGGCTGAAGCATTCCTTTCAGTAACTGTCGCCCTACTTTAACCTGCTGACAAGTCAAACACTTCACAGTAAAATTAACAATATCTCTTTTCATTCCATCCCACTAGTAATAATCCCAAAGATCTCTGTATATCTTAGTACTGCCAGGATGAACTAAAAACGGAGAACTTTGAGCTTCACATAAAAACTCATTTTTCAACTGTGAATCACAATGCACACAAAATCTCTTCCCAAACCTCAAAACGCAATCATTATCAATGTTAAATCCAGGAAACTTACCCTTATGAACCAACTCTTCCTTTTTTGACAACTTGCTGTCTTCCTTATGCACTTTCTTTATTATGTCTGATAGATATGATCTCATTGACACCTGAAACAAAACAGAAGAATTTTCTACACCAAAAACTTCTTTTCCAAATTTCATCAAATCAAAAACCAAAGGATATTGTTCCAAACGTAGCATGGATAATGAGACATTACTTTTATGACTCAAAGCATCAGCCACTTTATTTGCTTTTCCCGGATGCTAATGGATCGTGCAATCATAATCCTTGATTAATTATATCCATCTCCTCTATCTCATGTTCAATTATTTTTGAGTGAATATATACTTTAAACTGTTGTGATTAGTATATATTTCACATTTTACACCATAAAAATGATGCCTCCATGTTTTAAAAAAAACAACAGCAGGTAATTCCAAATAATTTGTAGGGTAATTTAACTCATGGGGTTTCAATTGACGTGAAGCATAAGCAATTACCTAATTATTCTAAATTAGAACACAACCTAGTCCTTTCAATGAAGAATCATTGTATATAACAAACTCACCATTTCTGTAAGGCTGTGAAAAAACTCAAGCATTCACCAATCTTCTTTTCAATTCCTGAAAAAAATCATCACATTCTTTTGTCCAGATAAACTTAACAACTTTTCGAGTTAAATTAGTCATTGGATTGGATAACTGTGCAAAATTTTCAACAAACCTCCGATAATAACCTTCCAAACTAAGAAAACTATGAATCTCGGTTATATTTTTCGGTCTTGGCCATTATTCAATAACTTTTACTTTAGCAGGATCAACAGTTTTTCCATCCTTAGAAACAATGTGACCAAGGAAAGAAATTTGTTGTAACCAAAACTCACACTTTCTGAATTTATCAAATGGTTTCTTTTCTTTTAAGGACTTCATCATAACCCTTAAATGACTTTCATTCTCCTATTTAAGTTTAGAATAAACAAAAATATCACTAATAAACACAAGAACCATTTATCAATTGAATCAACTGAGCCATCACTACAGTAAACTATTCAATTCTGATTCTGACCATCTCAGGATGCTGATTTGGGAGGTCATTTCCCTTTGCATCCCTTCCCCGAAAAGCTGCTCTATTTCTTCTATAAAAAACCATTCTTAACGAAGAAATATCTTAAGTGAAGCATCATGGTAATCTGTAAATTCTATATCATTTCAATGTTAACATAAATTAATTTATAGACATTTATTTAACAATACCCTAAATCCTAAAGTTATCTAAAACGACCTCTGATACCAACTATAAGGACCTGACCTTAAACCTTACATAATATTGAATTAAATGAATAATTTACATAGAGGATATTCTCAGGTTTAGAGTTTTAGAGAGTAAGGACATAACTATTACATTTCAAAATATTAAAAAATATACACTTCTACTTAGTTTCCATTTTTTTACAAAACATGAACTCTTTAAAAAAGAGTCATGCCTAGTTCCATGTTTTAGATAGAATGAATTTTCCTTGATCTCATCTTTGACCATATTTCACTTTATGTCCTGTGAAAAACATTTCAATACTTGGGATGAGCATATAAAGCTCAGTAAGGGATACACAAAGAAGGAAAACTGTTAGCTTTTCAAAACAAAAAATAAACCATGAATACTTAATCATAAGTAATACTTTTCACCTTTTTTGAAGAAGTAAATACTCTTCACTGAATAAAAGATCATTACTTACCCTTTTGTAACCAAAAGATTACCATAAAACCTATATAAAGAACACATAACATATAAAGGTAACTTGGGACATAAACATACTTAAATAGAATAACCATACGGTCGACTTCCACACATATCACTAAATGGAATAGCCATATGGCCGACTTCCATACCCAATGCATTGGAGGTTATAATGTAACCACCCTTCCTGGTATTCACGGCACCACCCTTCATTTGGTTTATCACGTAACCACCCGTCAAATGTCCAAGTACCAACAAAAATAATAACACATACAACAAATATAAAGGAAAGAAAAAATTTCCACATTTCAATCACAATATATCACTTAAATATATTGACACAACAAATCCATTTTTAAAACCATTTTCAATACCAAAAATACGTAAAAGAGTATAAGGTATTTATTTTATTTGAAAACCATTAAGGATTGTTGAGGAATCCAAAGATTAAATAATACTCGCGATGGCAGAAAGATCATTGTCACCATGTACATTAAAAAGAAACATACTTTTTTTTCGTTTAGTAAAACGCTTCATAGAAAAATATTCCCTTTGAAAAGTCAAGGGTGTTTATACAGCGTATAAAAGAAAATATGCCTCAATGAAAGGAGATTGATACGAAGTCCCTTAAAAGGCTCATTTTGTAAATAAAATAGATATATTATGTGTATTAAATATAATCACACATAAATCAAGTATAAATACATAAAAATTCATTTCCCACATAATCATGGAATGACATAAACAAGAAAGAGAAGGTCAACCCAAAGAACGGAAATTGGGTTAAGAAGTTCCCTTACCTTGCGTCCGACTTGACTCGATCATTCTTTAATATCTTGAATAATAAACTAAAGTTAATATCTACTTGATTAAGAACCATTATAAGGTTTATTATTCCTTTAATATAACTTATTACCTTGTTATAAACATTATGTAATCATTTAAGTTAATAACGTTCATTTTGTTGATATTTGGTACTTGAGTAAAAAATAAACACCTTATATTTACAAGTTGTCCATGTGGTAAATAGTAAATTATATCTAGAATGGTATTACTAATTTAGATATCATATATATCATATATATCTAGTATATACATGTATTTATAATAGTACATAACATTTAGAGGTAAGAAATGAAATGCATCGTTCATGGAGACGGTAAGCCGTACATATGCATGAATGCTAATTTCATTTCTATTTATTATTTTAATGGTATTAAAACAAAATTATACAAAATTATGTTATAATTCCAGTATAATATCATATATAATATCATTAACTCTATCCTTTATACATCCCACATAATGCATTAACGAGTCACATCACTTTAAGGGGGCGGTAGTCCACACTTCCTCAAATGAGATTATCGTATTTACCCACTATGGAAACCATAAAGGCTTGATATAATTGGAAATTACAGTAGAATAATGAAATAATAACCATAATATATATCATATATAAATACAGTTCCATCATAATGGCCACCATGAGAGGCGGTAAGATGTAATTGAACAATCATCATTTCGTGAGGCGTTAATTTTCCATCCATCGAAACATTATGTTATTCATCCATTAGATTGAGTTGTGTGTAAGAGTAGTTCTAATACATCTCATAACAACATCATAGTATATTGAGGATACTAGTGTTGTTACAAGAGAAATTAAATAAAAAGAGTTCAAGGGTTGGAGAAGCAAAATAAAAGAAAACAATTTAAGAGAAACTGTTACCTTTAATTTGGGTAACTCAATTTGGTTTGAACCAAAGGACTTATTAAGTTCCTTATGCCTAAGGTAAGGCTTCTAAGAGGATGATAGGGATGTAGGGAGTGTTATTTGGAATATTTTGGATGATAAAAACGGCTTTAGAGGTGTGAGTAATTGGTTAGAAGTGGTCTCCTTTTATAAGGGAGAGGAGGGGCTCTTTAGGAAAGTGTGGAAATGTTATTTTATAATATAATGATATTCGGTTTCTAATGGTCAAAAAATCATTAAGGTCTAAGATAATATTACTAATATTCTAAATATAATCATCCAATCATAATTGGACATGTTTTGGATAATAATTCAATCATTATAATCTTATTTATTTAAATCATTTATTAATGAGTTAAATACTGCATCATTATTATGTCATAAAAAATTTAATTAATTTGATGTCTAAAAATTATAAAAAAATACCATGATTTAGGAAATATTTTTATATTTTAAAATAGTATTTTTAGTCTAAATTAGGACTTATGTAACACCATATAGAAATTAATTACTAAATGATTTTTGTTAATGTCAATTTTGTCTTCACATTAAATTAATTAATCTAAATTGTCATTTTCACTTCCAAGTGGCTCAATGGGGTCCCAAAATCGACCCAAATATTTTCATGGTAGTTAATGACTCAAAAAATAAGGTTTGGATAATTTTTAAGGTAATTTTGAATTATTATAATATTTTTTTAATCTTGAATTACCCTATTTACCTTGAACCGCGGTAAATAAAAGTCAAAAGCTACTATTCACCAAAAATTATTTTCATCTTAATGAACCACATTTTACGTATTGATAAAAACCATATATGTCGGATTTTTGAAATTCAATTCACAGAAGTGGTAAAATTTCATTTAAATGAAAAAGTCTGTTTTTTTAACTACCACTAAGTGGTTTCACTATTCATCAAAAATTGATGTTTTTCAGAAAAATACCAAAAATTCAGCCAAAGCTATATTTGATATTCCGAATTGAAAAATGATTTCTATTTTACCAAATTGAAAACATAGAAGTGGCATTAATTAATTTTAAAATTAATTCCTGTTGTTAAAACAAATAACGTGTTTTTAAGAAATAATAACTATCGAAAGATTGACACTTATTTATGTCCAATTTCAAAGTGAAATTAACTCCAATGACCAAAATTGGATTAAATGGTAAAAATATATTCTAATTATACATTAAAACCAATTAAAAAAAATCTAACCATATAAATAGATTAGATTAAAAGGCACTTTTGAATTACAATACAATATTGTTCACTATTCATTAAAAAAATGAACTTTATCAAAAAAATACCAAAAAATTACCCAAATTAAAATTTGATGTCCCCATTCTAAAGAAAGATTTTATTTGGTCAATTATAATATATTAAAGTAAACAAAACTATATTTAAATAGAGTTCTCCAATAAAAGGCATTAAATCGGCCTTTTAATGTAAATTATGCTTAAAATTAGATTCATTCAAATTTTAAGCCTCTAACTTTTATTGGGTATATGTAAATACATTTAAAAACTATGTATAATAATATTGTAGTTAGTTTCCTTCATTCCCGCCAATACAACGACTATGAGTTAACTACCATTTAAAAATAATAACATTATATTATTAGTGTGCAATGAAAGATTCCAAAAAACCTGTTGTTGCGTATTGGGTACGCTATCAAACATAGGAACCGCTTTAAAGTAAAATTATTATTTAATTCACAAATATTAATAAATATGAAATATTTCTTATTCTTCATTTACCTGGGATGTTACATCTTTCTGCGGGGAAGAGAAACCATTTTGGTGTAAGCCCCTATCCTTTCTTGAGGGAGGTAGCATCCCTGCTCCCCCTTTCTTGTTCGGTGCCAACTACTAGAGGAGAGATTGGAACCATGACCTTCATTACCCTATTTCTCTCTCCCTGTGCTTTTCACCATCGGGCCTCCATCCTGTAGTAGGTCCCAAAATCCATATCCCTTGCCAACTAACAAAGCGTAATCCCATATTTCTTCTTTGGGCCTCTAGCCAAGCGTAATCACCACTTCATTCCCCATGTATGCACCTTTTGCAACATGATTGTCAGGTATTTGTTGCCTCTTCTTTCTCACACCGAGCATGAATTATGTGGGCATAGAGTAATCATTTACCATGACATCCTTCACAGGCCTCCTTAGCGTTTAAGCCCCAATCCCCATTATGAACTACGTGGACATTTATCCTTTCCCATTCCATGAAAGGTACGTAGGAAGCCTCCCTGAGGTTCAATCCCATTATCCATTTGTCCCGACCCTTTCATGTTGGTTCACCTATGTCCTTCAGAACATTAAATTTTATGCCCCTTTCCATATCTCATGATGTTTAAACTATTTGTATTCAAACTATGCGGGTTTTGATCCCTATCTCCATGACAGGGTATGTAGGAAGCCTTCATTAGGTTCAACCCCAAGAACCGGTAAACTTTGGTGTCCCCATTCCTAGGACCCGCATCTCTAGTTTTCCCTCGTGGCGTAAGACCAATTCTAGGACTTTTAACCATGCATAAGCCCCACTGTGTCTTCGGGTCGCTATCCTCCGTATGCACCATGATTTGATGTCTCACCTCGAACTATGTGGTTTTTTATCCTTGTCTCCGGGAAAAGATATCAGGAGGCCTCCCTAAGGTTCAACCCCCACTAACGGTAAGTTTTGGTTGTCCCCAGTCGATTGTTAGCTATTGTTGTTTCCTTCATTTGGATTCACATCTCTTGTCTTCCCCCACGGGTGTCAGACCCACTCCCAGGCTACTAACCATGCGTAATCCCCAATATGTCATCGGTTCATTTTCCATGGCATACACCTCAATTCCATGCCCCATCATGAACTACATGGACATTGATTTTCTGCCATAGGGATATATAGGAAGCCTCCCTAAGGTTCAATCCCATCCCCCATGTCTCATCCTAGTCTCTCCCTTCAGCATTGGATTTGGGAAGGTCATTCCCCAACCTGGAGGTTCCACTTTTCCAGGTCCAATCCATGCATCCATTTTCATGGGGTTTCACATCAGGTGTCTGATCACCCCCCTGAACTACGCGGACATTGATTCCCAACCACAGGGATATATAGAAAGCCTCCCTGAGGCTCAATCCCTAAATAGTCATCATCTTCACATCACTTCCATCCCACTCCTTTCACCCACTTCGTTCAACTATCCATCATCCATCCTAATTCTTACCATGGCTGCCACATCCCGGTATGGCAATTCCATTCATCCAATCTCTGCCCCTTGTGGCACTCAGGAACCTAACCATGCATAATCCCTACACAGTTAACCATACTAAAAACAGTGTCCCTCCTGCGATGGGCCACAGTCCATGCGTAAAACCCAACATGTTTTCAGGTTGTAGTTCTCTATGAACACCTCTATCCAACACCACCTCAAACTACATATGTTTTGATCCATATCCCTCCAGACAGGTTATGTAAGGAACCTACCCAAGGATCAATACCAGCTAATGGAAAACCCTAGAATACCCTTTATCGGGACCCCAACATCCTCGAGTCCATTTTCATTGGATGTTTCGCTCCACTCGTCTAGTACCCCCCTCCCCCCACCCCCACCCAGGTGATCCCTCTTGGGGATGTATCCATTTGATCCACTCCAATAAATGCTCTGATTATTCTGATTTATCTCCTCTAGATGTAAAAATCATGGCATACCCTATGTTAAACATTGGAAGCTAAGAAAATCCTTAGAGACATGCCTATGTCATATAATTCCCAACACTCGACGTGGGATGACTCGGGCATCTGCGCCCTCGAGAAGACCTATCAAAAGGGTAAGAAACTTAGACGCATTAGTGTTCCAGCATCCATACACACCAATGATATCCAACATGACTACTCCCTTGACTGAAGGTTTCTACCCTGACTTGACCCCAAGGAATGTCCTGACAGAAGTAATGTAATTAACCAATGTCCATGAAGGCATGACACTGGAAGAATTTCATGAACAATGACTCAAAACTATGATGGAGACCTAGACTAGGTGACAGGTTACAAGGAGGAATCCATGGAAGGAGAAATCAACATCCCATCATCTCATTTCAATCAAGTAGAAAACATCCCTAAATAAGCGACAGATGTTTCTCACCTTTGTAATGTGGGAATGCAGGGAAATAGATTAGTGAGTCCTCCATAGATGGATGTGCCCCCGGTGAAAGTGTAAAAATAGAAATGGTGAACATGATGTGAATTTATTCTCCTCACTATGGAGATTATAATAATTCGAGACATCAGCAGATAAGCATGTCACCAGATCCGATTATTCGGTAGCAGGTCTTGCCAAGAAAATAGTGGGTCAGGCGTGAAATTGACATGGGATTGGGGAAGTGAAAGTTGCATATCCCGGTATGTGACGTTGTCAATGTGGATCCTTCTTACCAACCATGTAAGACAAAACGACTCTGAGGTACTGGACATCACTTTTCTTCATTCAACACTAATTGTTGAATCTCCCTACATTACATGAAACATGCTGTCATAACAGGACACTGATCACCCCTATAAACCGACGTAGGATCCGGGGAAACAACAACATGACAATCCTGTATGGTCGTTTATATTTTATGAAGGTCCCCACATCCATAGTTGTTGGGTTCCCACGTCCCATATCTATATCTGAACTCATTCAGAGAAGGGTGATTAATGACCTTGTTCGGTGTTACAAGGAAGAAGGGATTATCCCAACCATAGATATGGCCCGATAGGACCTCGAGGATTTCGTGCCTCGCCAATGTTGATGCCCTCTAGGACCACATAGAGAGCCACTTATCCCCACTCCAAACTACAATAATTTTGGTATCCTCTCCCCAAAACACTTCAATGACTCCCTCCCCTAAGACAAGGAGGTGAGGGATGTCCTGGTCATTCCAGCTGTAATCCCACCCTTGGGGCCACCAAGGAGGGATCCCCCCAGGCTGCATCAATGCCGCCACCTATCCCTACAGGCTGAGTATAAGGTGATTTATGCACCTACACCATCAGCCCTAGTCCGGTTATCATGACACTAGCATTGGGAAAAAACTGTGGAGGATACCTGCCAAGGGGAGTTATCATCAACAGCTCCTGTGGTCCATGCCACTACCGACATATACCAAAAAGGACCCATTTATACTGAATAAGGGAACCTACATGCCTGAATCGGATCAAGGATCCAACCACTCCACGGGTAGGTTGGGACGACTCTCCTATTCTCCGACATAGGTGGTGTCTGTCGTGGGACAACACATGACAATGACATCCAATAGGGAAGTCCACCCCATGCCACCACCAATGAGAGTGAAGGCCCTCCCTGGCCCAAGCATGAGCTAGTGGTCCTCCCAATTCCACCATCAGTCTGAGAAAAGGTCCTCCCCACCACACTGACATCTAGCACGGATGTCCCTTACGCACCTGAAACCCCAGGTATGGAGTCATTCCCCTATTGCAGGTCTCCGATGCGAAGTTCCTCCTCATCCTGAAAATTGGAGAAGCAGAGGTCTTCCTTGCTTCCAGGGCACCCATCATAGAGTTAGTCCCCATGTTCATTTTTAAAAGTATAAAGGACCCCATCAAACCATCATTTTAATGGGGGAACAAACATGGAGATGTCTCTCATGCTACTACAAGTTCCGGCAGAGGTCCTACCTGCTTCAGCACTTCATGCGAAGATTCCCTCTACGCGTCTTCCAGTGGACACATAGGTCCTTACCACGTCCGATTTTACATTTCTCTTGGTTCCCCTCGCACCACATCTCACCCAGGCGGAATTCCTCTCTTCCTAAGCAACAGTTTGGTCAAAGGTTCCCCTTGTGTCAAAAACCCACCATGTCCCGAAGAACAATCCCAGGGTAGTAGGGTAGGTCGTATCCACAATAAGAAGAATACTGAGAAGTTTCATACCCTGATAAAATCAATTGTCTTTTTAGACTCCATGGAGGAATGAAATTAAATGATGGAACCCTCACCTTGATCTTCTGTGTCAAGGGTTGGGGCAGGAATGAGGCGTATAAGCCTCATCCTTCCAGAATGTGAGGTCCACCAGATCACTGACTCTCTTCGAAGATATATCTATGAGTAGGAGGACTTGAACTTTTTCTATGGTTAGGCCACACAATTTTTCCTATTTTCAATAGGGTAATTCTCTACCTCAACTAGAGATTAGGGAGAGTTACTATGGGGACTAATGGATAACGATCGGTAGCCTGACCCACCATTAGTAACTGCATACCCTACACCGGAAACTGTGGTCGCCAGCCCCTCTTACCGGGATGTGGTGGCTATATCATTTCATTCCTTAGAGGAAATCCCATGATGTTGCGTCTTATCATCCCATTATATGTATTATATATCAGCTAGTCTACCGTCTCAGCGATCTACATCAATTCCAGTACCAGTCCCACAACCACCCAAAGTTGATGAATGGGGTAAGCCATTGCCGGAACCCGATTTGGAGATGAGGAGCTTGTGGTAAATTTATGCAGTTGACCATTCCCATGAGATGTTTTGGCCAGTTGAAACTGCGAACTTCAGTGTGCTGGAATCACATACCTAGGAGGAAGTCATGGGTTTTCTACAAACCCTCTAGGAGACACACTTTTGTCTGTATTATCAGTGAGTGTAATACCCAAAGAGTTAGGCACACTTGGAAGATATTTGATAGCAATGTTGTATGGTCAACTTAGTCATGTTACCTGGGGTCCAGCGCCCCGAGTTGCTCTGTCTCCATCGCACCCTCCAGCAATGATGCATCCAAAGCTTTGAAGTACATCACAAGATTATCAAGGAGGGTTCCCCCCACCTTTAGGTCTGGGGTTGGTTGCAATATGTAGACTTTCATTTCAGATATATCTTGAACCAACCAGACATGCCCAACAATATTGAGTACATGCCTCTTGGTAGAATCACGATTAATATGGACGACCCGTCATAGGAAGATAATGAGATATAACTCATTTAAGGGTACTTAACCCCTAGGTGAGTGACACACCTATTAGATCTACTAGGAAGGGTTACTCTCTAGTAAATAAATGTACTTGGTCTTCCCATTCCTTCCGAGTCATTTTCCCTTAGCCGGAATTCAAATTATGTCAAAGTGCATCTTTGAAATGTCAAAACCTCCGACCCATATAGCTCAGTGAAAAAGATGGAAGATGATCCTGAAAAGGTTGTGTTGCATCAATAGCTCACAGAGGATAATTATTTGTTATAAGAACTCCTTAATAAACTTTTTGTGGAGCGGCATCCAGACTATGGTGATCCTCAACCGGGGTAGCAGGGGCAGGTACAACTTCCCCCTGGCGAGTTGCCTCAAAGTGACCCTAACTATCCTGCCCACATTGATAGGTTAGAATACAAATCTTATTAAAAGAGGTTTCAATACACCTCACTAAAAACATTCGAATTTCATGGTAACTCTCCTCGGGACCTAGTTCAGGTTCCCCCAGCCGCTCTACAGGTCATGCCACCATCCGGCCCATGAACAGCTGGGCCTGCTTATCATGTTAAAGAACATGCCAACGCATTGGTGGTCAGGGATCCTCATCAAGATAGGAAGACTCACCGAGATGATCCTATAGTAGTTTTCACTTTCCACCTCAAGTAATTGGACACCTGACAAGTGGCAATTCCACCGGATGGATAGCCATATTCGGCATGGGTGATTAATATACTAGCACCCCCTGGTTTCGGAAACCCTAATTTTTTCCAATTTAATGGTATGGGTGATCCACTGCAACATATTCACCACTTCATATCAAGGTTCAGACCCATTCTTGGAACTCCAGCACAGTAAGAGGCTGCCAAACTATGGTGTTTCGTACAAACATAGGAAGGGCTCGTGTTAGTCTTGTACAACCAGCTACCCATTGGGCCAGTAGCCGACTGAGAAGATATTCTTATATTGTTTCATTACTAATTCATCTCTACCACATGGAATATGAGTATTACATACCACTTCAAGTGCAAGAAGAGGCCTGATGAACACATCGCAGACTTCGTCGCCTGGTGGATATGCCTCACCTATTCCCTGGATATGCTGCTAACTCATGACCAACTACTGAAAATGATTGGGGGGAATGAAAAAAACTGAATTGGTCTCCTCTCTCATCACTAATAATTACCCTAGGGGATTATAGGATTTATTTCATAAGGTGAAGTTTCTAGAGGAAGCCCTATAATAGGCCAAACAGGCATGTCCATTGCCTCCTATAGATCCTGTGAGAAGGTCCACTAAGGTTGAGCCTATTGAGGTGGCCGATATAGATTCCCATAGGTAGCTATAGTTATTACTAGTGGGGCCACCACCACATCTTCATAGAGGCCCTCCACACCAGGCATAGCCTCCGGGCCAGTAGCGAGCACCCCATAATTGGCAGGCGCACCTGCATAATGCGCCGCCACCACCCAGTCCAAATAACTAGGTTCCACCTCCTTTACAAGCTCCTCCTGCCCCTCATCATGTCAAGGATCCCAAATCCTCATTTATGGATAGAATTAATCATACCTACTCATTTAATGAGTCATAGGAACCTAGTTATTTTTGAAGTTCCTTGGAATAGGGGATTCTATAGTTGCTGGAATGCAGGAGACCCGAAGAGTCATATCTCACTGATCTCCCTAATTACTGCCCATATCACTAGAACATGGGGAACACCCTCAAGAAGTGCTATGTGTTTAAACACTAGCTTCAAGACTAGGTTGATAAAAATATAGTCATGTTAGTCCCAACACTGGCATAGGTGTTGTGTTTATTTATACAGCCTAAAAGCGATAGCGACAGTGAAGGTGAGTAGCAGCAGGTTCCTAGATGCGGATTGGAAAAATATGATGAATGGATGGCTCTTAAGGTGGTCTCATATACCCACAGTATTATTTCATCACATTTATATCAATGCAAGCATTCAAAAGTTTCCATGTCACTCGCAGCCAGTACTTCTGTGTTGGACTCTCATCCTTCCTCGTTTAAGAAGGGAAATCATCGACGATGTAAGGGAAAACAAATCCCCCCAATGATTCCATCGTCATCCCATACTCTCAACTAATTCTACCCTAAGAGATTGAAATTACCCCTAGGATCTATACATTGGTGGAGAATTCTTCATGTGATGACCGTGGGTGCACCTTGATTAATATCGTGGACCTGTTAAACACTTATATGGTTCCAATGATGTGGAGCGTCATACGGATCCTCCTAAATATCTATTCGTCACTAGGATCGACATAGATGTGGTTCTGTGGGTCATCAGAATGCCTGAATCAATACATCCTTCCAAGATGTTAATTCAACCGAAACCAGATAGCATTCCTATCACAGAGCTTAGCACATGCAACCTTCTTATCTTATTTCACCGGACCCACCTTCACCGTCATTTGTGCTGCATGATTAGGAAGAGCCTCTACGATCGCATTATGATCAGCTAAATTTGGTTTTGGATCAGCCTTAATCAAAAAACCCTTATCCAGTGGTCATTTCATGCATTTCGACTAGTGAGAAGTAGGACATTCTTAGACCTGGTTGGCAGTCGGTTCTGCCAGAAGTGCCCACCATACCTCCTTCCACAAAGAGACCTCTTGTCAATTGATGTTCACACTTTTCATGAAGTTTGATATCTGTAATAATATTTCTTGAATTAATGTGAGGATCTATATCCTCAAGGGTCTTTGTCTGTAAGAGAGTATGTGTGAATCCCTTGCCGAGGCTTTAAGAAGCCCCCTCCAGTTTGAGACAGAGGTAGCAGCTACCGAAGCCTTCCATGACGAGGAATCTGATCACGCATAATGTCAATACATCATATCTTTTGTCAGATAAGATGATGTCTATCCCATACAGGGGCACATACTCTCACTGTATATCACTGATCAATTCAATGGTGTGGATGTTCGTCGATGTATTGTCGACATAGGCTCTGGGATCAAACATATCATTACCCGGATGCTCCAAAAGATGTGGTTGTCTAAGGGAGATCTAAGCCCCTATGTCCTGAAAATTCAAATTTATGACATGGAGGAATAGAAACTATTCAGGAAGATATTCTTGAAGACCTAGTTTGGTGGTCTGGTAGCCAACACCGAGTTCATGGTAGTCTCGCAGGACACTGTCTACAATGCATTGATGGTTAGGTCATGGCTCAACTTGCACGCAGTGGTCCCCTCTTCGTATCACCAAGGCCTTAAGTACTCCCTTAATGGTAGAGTATGCATAATATAAGTTTATAAATCTCCCTTTGCCTCGTGAAAATCCTGTTATCTGGATGATGACTATAATAAGAAAAAGGACAAGCAGATTCATGCTAGCGATGTTGAACCTACAATGGCTGCGATCAACCCCTTGACATGCCTAGATGACGCCTACATCTTCCAGACCCACCAATTTGATTCCAGAACTCTGTATTTGGTGAAATGATTTGTTGTCTCTTGAATAACGGGGTAGAAATTCCAAATTCTATGGTATGCCAAGATATCACCTTGTATTCATATACAAATCCTGATTAGGAAATCCCAGAGCCCCCTACTCTCATAAGGTATCGGGATGTCCGTCCCATGGAAACAGAAATAGGTCATACATGCTTGTTTCATCGGACTATGATAAAAAGACTCAAGATGATGTGCCACCATTTAATTTTTATCATCTAGTGTGGTCCCTTAGGCCAAATACCAGATGGGATCGGGTCGACAACTTTGGTCGTTATTGTTTTAGTAGTACAGGAGTCCCATGAGGTGATGTCCACCACCGCTCAGCCAGGAGCCAGTGGCCCATCAGGATCTATCGACTTAGAAGAATCACCTCTCATGGAGGATACCACATCCATAAGTGAAGTAGAGTATTTATAGGATACTCTTCCCACTTTCAAAGAGGGTTTCTTCACCACGGTCGAGGAATTGGTACAGGTGAACCTCGGTAGCGAGAAGGATCCAAAACCTACATTGATTTGTTCCTCTATGCATGTCGAAGAGAAACAGAGATATGTGGATATCCTGAAGAAACACTATGATGTATTTAACTTCAGTTATCAAGCGATTTTAGGACTAGATCCCCATGTCTCCATCTATCACCTCATACTTCCAGTAAACCATCCATGCTTCAAACAACCTTCTAGAAACATGCACACTTCTCACAGTGCCATGGTTGAGGCCAAGTTCGATAAGACTATTAGATACAACTTTGTCAAGGTGGACTAGTATCCCAAATGCTTAGCCAACATTTTTCCTGTCATGAAGAATAATGGACAGATCATGGTCTACATCAACTTTTGGGATCTCAACTGTCACTATCTGAAGGATGACCTTCCCCTTCTTGCAATAGAACTATTGATTTTTTCCACCATGGGATTTTAGGATCTCTCCTTAATGGATGGGTATTCAAGGTGTTACCATATCTAAATGGTCCCTAAGGATGAAGATTCTACAGCCTGTAGGGAACCACAAGGCACTTTCTTCTGCCAGGTAATTCCCTTCGGTCTAAATAATGCAGTTTCCACCTATCAGCATGCCATGCATCGCATATTTAAGCTGATCCTCAGGAAATTGGTGAAGTTATACTTAGAAGATTTGGTGCTAAAGTCTCACCAACACCAGGACCATCTCAAATATCTCAAGAAATTGTTTGGATTCCTCTGGTCCTTCCATCGAATGATGAACCCCTTGAAGTGTGCCTTCAGAGTTACCTCCAGAAAGTTTATCAGATTTTTTTTAGATATAGATGCATCAATATTGATCTAGTGAATATAAAGGACATCAACTAGATGTCTCCTCTGAGTATTATTCGAGATATTTGAGTCTTTCAGGTCCACTTAGCCTATATACTCTGATTCAATTCAAATTTGGCTGGAAAGTGTATACCCTTTTCCCGGGTCATAAAGAAAGGTGATGTTTATTAGTGGGATGAAGAGTGTTGGACTGATTTTGAGGAAATAAAGAAGTACCTATTACAGCCTCTGGTCCAGATTCCACCTATTTCCAGAAACCCCTGGTCCTTTATGTAACCACCCTGAAATGATCTCTCAGCACCCTTCTCAACCAGAAAAACAATGAAGGGATATGGAATAATCTATACTATCTCAATCGCATGCTCCTCGATACAGAGACAAGATATTATTATGTCAAGAAGAGCTTCCTTGTGCTGGTATTCACAATGTAGAAATTATGACACTACTTGCTGTATCATGAGATACAACTAGCTTTTCGAGTGGATCTGTTGATGTACATTCTGAACCACACCATTTTGACATTCCGTATAGCTTGGTGGGATGTGATCCTCCAGTATTTCAACATCAGGTTTATCCCCCAGAAGTTTTTTAAGGGACATGCATTGGTAGAAATCCTTGCAGCCCATGCAGCTCCCACAGACCAGTCTTTGGATCTTGATTTCCCCAATGATGCAATCCTCTCGGTAGACCAAACCATTCTGTGTTGGAAAATTCACTTTGATGGTGCTTAATAAATCCCTAACAGTAGAAGACTCAATGAACCTAGACTCAAAAGAGTGGGCCTGGGTATTCTCTATATCATGGAAGCACAAGTTGTTCTTCTATATGCATTCCTATTATTAGAAGGTTGTTCAAAAAATGAGATATAGTACCAGGCTCTAATCACTAGTCTCAAGTTGGCCCTCATGAGTGACATTCCCCACTTGCATGTGAAGGGGGATTATAAACTACTCATCTTGAATATCAAAGGTGACTACATCTTTAGGAAATTGATGATCATACCACAATTGGAGCATACTCGAGAGTTGATGGATCAGTTCCCATATTGGCCAGCCTCGTTCGAGGAATAGTCGAGGTGACACCTCGCCTAGCTTGGTTTTATCTCTTACAGAACCCGAACATGATTATTTTATTATTCAGGTGGTGCATTGGAGATTCATCACTCCCCTCACTCCGGGTGACGATGATAGATCGTAGGTAACCCACCTTACCACCGGTTCCTCTATGTCAGGACCCTCAGGTCCCCCTACCGCATTGTTGGAAATGACTCTTGACTGGAGGACTCCCTTTATTGAGTACCTTCAACAAGGTATTATTCTCATATATTGAGTCGAGTATGAGTGAATGAGACGACGTTCATTGCAGTTTACCGTTCAGAGTGGTCTTAGTCTTGAGAAGATCCTCTATAATCATGGGATCAATGGGATTCTCCTCTATTGCATTCAGGGAGGTTAGATTTATCATTTCATGCAAGAATTTCAATCTGGTTCCTACAGAGATCATCAGACGAGGCCAAAACTATCTCACCAAATCGGGATATTGAGGTATTTTTATCCCACCATGGTTTCTGATTGTATTATGTTATCAAAGAGGTTCCATGCATTCCAAATCCTTGATAAATTTGTGCATCAGCCCCCTGAGCCTCTCCACGCTACCAAGTACTCATGGTCCTTTGTGGTATGGGGACTTGATGTTGGGGGACCATATCCACCGGTGACATCCCGCAAATGAAAATTCATCCTGACCGCTATAGATTTCTTTTTCATGTGGGTAGAGGTAAATCAGCTCAAGGAGGTCAAGGCCCATTCTATCATTGAATTTTTGAGCTCCAATGTCATATATTGATTTGCAGTCCCTCATTCCATCCTCCCTGATAATAGAACCAACATCTGGGAAACCAAACTGATGAAGTTTTACACCAAGTACAACATCCGTTCTAACCATACCTCCCACTATCATGCGCAAGAAAATGGGAAGATCGAGGTGTTCAATAAAACTCTCTCTAATATAATGCAGAAGATGGTTGGTCAAAACAAGAAGATTTGGCCGGAAAAACTCCCCAACGCTCTCTAGGCCAATCGAACGATGGCTCACAATTCCACATAGGTGACCCTATATTCCATAGTGTATGGAACGAAGGCAATCCTTCCCATCGAGATTAATTTTCCATCATTACAAACAGTTGTATATGAGAAACATACACCAGATAAGGTAGATGAAGTTTGTCTAGCCAAACTGGTAGTGCTCAATGAGAACAGGCTCCCTGCCCTGCACAATCAGGAAAGGCATCAAAACAAGATAGACAGATCTATCAAAATTAAAGTTCAGCTCCGTTATTTCATACAAATTGACATGTTGTTGGCCCTGATAATTCCAATGATACCAAGTAAGAAACCACCCAAACTGGAGCCCAAATGGGAAGGAACTTACGTCATTAAGGAGGTTTACCCCAATGGTGAGTACTCCCTAGTTACAATACATGGTGAGAGTATAACTCCTCCCACCAATGCCAATTTCCTCAAGAAATAATTTTCCTAAGTATATGGTTCTACAAGACCATAAACTGTTATATCATTACTGCAAGACATTAAATGCATGATTCATTCGAGCTGAAGGATGTTAAATTACTCAGCACTCATCCTACTTGATGTTAAACTGTATATAGTCCCTCCTAAAGTTAAACATTTCTTTTCTTTGTCGCATGACATTAAATTTAACGATCTATCTAGGATAAAGGATGTAAAACTACCCATCACCCATCTCACATAACGATAAACTGTAAAATGGTCTGAGCTCTATGCCCTTAAACTAATATCTCTCCACATCCTTGTCGCATGACGTAAAACTGCACTGCATCTCATGAACTATGTCAGGATTGATTTCCATCCTCATGGGATACGTAAGAATACTCAGACACTTCATTTTAGAGTCCATCCCCTAAATCCTTTTTGTTGACTACCCCCTAGGAGTAGTTCACTCAGAAAATCACACACGTTGTATTGTAGATTTCCTTCGCTGCATCTACACAGGGTTTGCAATGATATCACCATGTTTTCCTCCCGTTAATCTATCCTCCCACATCTTTACTGCACGATGTTAAACAGAATGGCTTCATAATTACATATGGAATGATTCCCATCCTCATGGGATATGTAGGAACTCCTGAACATTTCATCCAGAGGCCCAACCCCAAACCACAAGATCTCCCCTTAGTTCTGGCCCCTTAGCCCATATGCTTCTCAAAACATAGGGTGTGGTGCTGGATTTGTTTTCTTTTATTCACATCAAGTTTATCATGACCGCATCATGTATCCCCTTCCTTGTAGATCTCCACTATCTTCATCCTTAACACATGATGTTAAACTACACAACATATCCATAATTATGTGGGGATAGATTCCCATCCTCATGGGAAATGTAGGAACTTATGGACATTTTTCTTTGGGTCCATCCCAATTTCGTAGAAACCTCCTCATCTCCCTGGTCCCTTGGTCTAATCCCTCAAGGAGGGGGTATGTGGTGTGGTATGGGCTTATTTCCTCTTTTGCGTCGAGTTTGTAAGATCCATGTCATGTACAACTCCCTCTTGAGAGATCTTCCTCCCCTATTCTCCACTCATCTTTTTGAGTTGTTTGCTATTGATTTAGGCACCTCAACCCTCTTTGGTAGTTCACCAATGTTCCCAGAAGCACTCTGGCTCAATGCCTAGAGTGTTGGATTTTACATAGACATGTTATCGACCATTTTTATGCTTCATGTCTCCCTTCATTTGAGATTTCTTCATCTTTCACATTTGAAAGGACCCCCGAATGGCATGAATTATAGGCCCCAGTTCTCTCCTACCATCTTGGGCCAACTTCCCCGATAATTTTGAATGAAAAATTGATACAAGTACAATATTGTAAATATGGTAAGTAGTCGATGCTCATTTTTTGTTCCCATTTTAGGTCACACGATAAGGATAATCTGTTTCGAAGATGGTCAATAGTTATCCTCCATCATCACCCCACCCCCATTAGGCCCTAAATATTGGTTTCATGATTCACGCCCTATTCCACTCAATGATGTTTAAATAGAATTTCGACACTCTTGGTGATATCCATCTGTGCGTGTTTGAGAGTTAATAGGACTAATCCACGGTGAGGCATCATTCAAGGCTCTGCACCATTTCCCACTTTTCCAGTATACCACATGTTATGAAGCCCTTCTCCACCCTTGTTTCCCACATCATGAATAGCCCATGTGGGGTCAGGGATTAGGTCAAGTTTTACAACTGTTTGGAAGAGTCTCACTTTCCATGGTCCAAGCACTAAGACCAGAAACTAATATTTACCATTTCATTTTCACAAGACGGTAATGGAACAATAGTTATAGAATTATGTACAACATGATTCCTAACTTTATGGGATACGTAGGAATGCCCAAACATTTCGTGATAGGGTTCAGTTTAGGGTCCACTAATTACCTCTTCTGTTTGGCATTTTGGCCCTAAATAATATAGGATTGCGTGGTGTGGAATATTTGGGATTATGTCCCCATTCATGTTGGGTTTTCAATAGTTTCCCCACATACTCCCCTTTCAAGAGAAATTCTTTACTGCCTCTCGTCCTACATGATGTTAAACTGCACTCTCAAAATAATGAATTGTTTGATTCCCATCCTCATGGGATACGTTGGAAAACCATGACATTTCATCTTCGTGTCTATCCCCATATCCTTGGATCTTTTCATCCACTCAACCTAATATCCTTCCCCTAGAATTGCATGCGGTGTGGCATGGACCATGTCTCTATCCACACAGGGCATGCTTTATCACACCCAGCACGTTCCATCTAAAACCTCATTCTTCTGTATGAATCCAAGCCATAAGACCTTAAACTATGCTTCATGGTCCCATATGACTTTAAATTGTTTCATCTTCATTGTGAAATGTTAAGATGTGTGGGATGGTCCAGTCATACAGCCCAATGTTGTGACATTATCATCCTGGCTGCACGATGAAAAACGACACTACATTGTGGTATCCCCACTTGAGGGGACATCATGTTTGGTATTGGTTCTCCACCATTCCATTTGTTAAGTCCTACATGTATCTTGATTCCGGTAGAGATTCATGGATTCTCCAACCTAGATTTGTTGCTTCACAAAACAAAACACACATTTATCCTAAAGAACAAACAAGATCAATCAAATGCTATTTCTTTTGGTGCTTGGGCTAGCCCCGTACAATAGTTCTAGAACTACGTATGACATGATATTTATCATAAAAGGGTACCTAAGAATGCTTGGGCACATTTCCCTAGTCCCATCCCAACATTCACTATTGTTATCTCAACCTAAAAGTATCCCATGGGAGAAGATGGTTTGATATAGACTCCTAATGTCCTTTTTCACATCAGATTTTGCAATAGCCACACCATGTGTATCCCTTGACCCTTTCCTATTGTACCCTATCATCACACCACTATTATTGTGATCTAGATCTTGGGCATCAAAATTCATATCTTTGCACCCCCTTATGTCCAATTGGAGTTGAAACACTCTCAGTTTTATCCCTCTTCGCATCTATTGTGACGTCATTCACCAATAGTTCCATTGCTACTGATGTGTGCCTCCCTATACTATGAAAGTCTCTTCACTTCCGCTTGTTTCCCAAACTAGGCACAACTCATGTGGGCTTAGTGGTTCGGGATGGATGTGTACTGGTATAGCTGAACTACACATGTCACTCGCCCCACATGATGTTAAACTGCAATATGAGAACTACGTATTTCTTGATTCCCATCCCCATGGAATACATAGTAATTCCTGAGCACTTTCCTTCGAGTACGGCCCCATGATAGGCCACCTCTAGTCTATGGGGTAAAAATCCCATCGGGAAAATGTGTTGTTCTGTGGGGTCTTACAAGCCTCATTCACATGAGGATATGCACCGCACTGCGTGTTTCCTTTCTGGGTAACCATGTCCTCAAAGCATAACATGAAAATTTGTCTATACTCAGAAAAGGTTATGTATTCCCCATGATAATTATGGGATGCGCCATCTTCCTCACCATAGAGAATTTCCCCTACTATCATTGGTCTCTAACCACTCTGTGCTCAATGACTACGTTTAGCATGATTCTCATCCTTAGGGGATACATAACAACGCCCAGGTATTTTTCCTTGGGCCCAGCCCAAGGTCATTAATAATTCTTCCCCTCATACCTAACCACAGTCAAGTCTCTATGACTTTAAAATTGGATCCTATAGTCTTCACAACATGAATTTAAACTTTTATCCTTGGTACAAGCAGTGTGAACATAAAACTATGGGCACCTTCCTCACCATACGATGTTAAAATACATGTATATCATCCTCCTTGGTATGACGTAAAACTACAAGGCATTCTGCGTCCTTACCATAGAGGTCTTTTCTGGAAGTAGGTACGATCCCTGATCATACCTATGCTCCCACCTAATGTGTTTTCATCATGGTGGCATAATTTTAAGAGTGATGGACTCCATACGGACAACCTATCACTCCACCCTCCATGCTTTTCATTCTATTTATTTGGATCCTCATCCTCTTTTTTTCCTAAAAGAACCCCATAATAGTATGGATGCTTGGACTACAGATCGCAAACTATCCTGGGCCAGCATTCTAGATGACTAATGGATGACTTTTCGAGTTAGACCCCATGTTTTGAACATGATCAGCGGTTGGACCTCATTTGTTATCCCCATTTCTAGCTAACACAATAGGGATATTGTGTTTCAAACATATTCAAATTTATCCCTTTAGTTTCATTCCATCCCTATAGTGTTCCAAATTTTTGGGTATTGTGATTCACACTTTGTACTTCCCTCTATTCAGATTGATTCTAACGCCCCTGGTGTTACCCTACTCATGAATTAGAGCACAATGGGAAATGACAATTTGACTATTTTGAGAACTTCGTTCAAGAGTTAGGCCTCCCATTTTCTTCCTAGATTCCAGTATTGGTCACTTATACCCCAGATGTCCGTAGATTGGTTGGAACTCCACATTCAAATGAATTAATGATGCAGCTATCCCTTGTTTCTCACATCAGGCCTGACCCACGTGAGCTTATGGATGGGTTTCTAATATTTTCATGATTGTGGTTGGAATGCATTGAAATAATCAAGAAATTGAATAATCTATCAATTCCCACAGTTCATAATAAGAATAAATAAAGAAGGATAAGTTTATGAGTTCTGTCAAAACAGGGCCCTTAAGGAATAACGGCTTGGATAGATTGTTCTAATGTTTCCCCCTTCTGGCTCATAGCCTCCAGGGCCGCCTCCCACCTCCTAAGATCCCTCTCTTCATTAGAGACTAAAGAGAATAACTCATCATCACATGCCTATGCTAACACTTTCTCAGCTTGGAGCTCCATCATTTGGTGACTCGCCTGCACTACCTGCTCTGGAACATCTGCCAGCTAGGGCCTCAACTGTTCAGTGAGTTCAGAATGGCTTGCAATAAATTCCACTCTTTCGTTTTATTTCTCTTCAAGGCATTAGACTTATTTCTTATCCTTAATAAATTACTATGTATTCTCTAACTCCATTTGGAACCTGAAAATATTGGATCATTGGATATTCTCCCGTATTTTCTCAGCCATATAATTGTGGATCATTATATGAAGATGGAGAGCATTCACCCCTAAAAAGGAATGAAAGTGTTTCTAGGTGAAAAGTAACCCCATATGGATTATTCATTCTGATTATGAATGACTAAAAATGCATTTTATGAACTTCCACACATTTCACTGCATCATACGGCTCTCCTCAGATGCATCTGGGTCATAATCGTCTATCTCTTTAGGGTCTGTAGGCATGTACTCAGGAAAAGCAGCAAAACGTTATTCAGCAGGGTCCTCTTCTGAAATCCTTTATTCTTTAGTGACTCAACCTCACCAGAATGGAGATCCACCCTGGCCATATTATCACCCATGATTGCAGGATCTGACTCACCATGTACTAGGACGTGGCCATCATGAATAGTTGGCTCTGCAGGAGCTGGTTTGATCACCGGAAGGGCTCCTACAGATGTTCGAGAGTTGATTTTTTTGGAGCCTCCAACCTTGAAATCACAGCAATGGGAATCTATATCTTGGTCAAATATGTTTCTAAATAAAAGATGATATCCAATGAAGGTAAATATTTACAATATCCAAGCAAGTTGGTATCTAGTGCATGGGAGTCGTCGCCATAAGAGATCCCTAAACACTTGTTATCTAGATCACTGACACCAGTTCCTTTGGAAGGATGTAAATGACATGAAAATAAGAGGCCTTCATTTAGTCTCTTCCTATGGGTTTATCGATGCCCACTTCAACCATAGTCAGTTCCCCACCATATACAGTTCTAAATACAGGATCCTGAGGGTGTTCTCTCACCTCTGTGGATTCATCTTCATACCTTATGGGTAAGGCTTCCTGGCCACCATCATCAATTTTTTCCAATCAAGGTAGAATGTGGTGAGTACGTTAAAATTGTAGAAAAAGAAAGGTCCGTGGAGAAAAGGTATAAAAAAATAACATTGAGTTGCTTAGCCAGTTTTGCATCGGAGCTGGCAATTTCACCACTCACACATGAGCTTCAATGGTGAGCAGGTGTTTCTGAAAGTCCTTCACCATCGAGACCTTCAACCGCTTCCACCTCTTCTTACTCTTTGTTTATGTCTTCTTCATTCTGTTCCTCCACTTCCTTTTCCTCTTCTTCTTCCACTACATATTCATCCTCATATGGCAGCTTTTCTCGGTCATGTTCCTAGCTAAGCATCACTTTCACCAAGAGGTTTGACTCTTCATACTGACCTCACTAGAATGCATACATATCCATGGCTGTTAGTTATGCATGTTGGAGATGAAATTTTACCATATCTGCCACCTAGATTCACCCTATATATGGTATGTTGAGCTTGATACGCACGAATCTCTGCTACAGCTCTTCAGTAGACATGGATTATCACAGTATTCTCCAAGAATATCATATAGAAAGGAATATAGAGTCAGTGGTCGGCTTTAGGAGGTGCCTGAGCTGCTTCCAAAGAAGTCCCCTAGTGGGCCCATGAGGACTCACACAGGACCACCCCTCCTCATAAGGCAGAGGCACGTTTTCACCTTTTGATGCTCCTGTAGACAGAGTCCCATCCCATTCCATTCTAGCAACCTAGACCATTCGTTGTGTCACCTCCCCTACAACACCCTATCTGCCTCCTCGCTCTCCAGGCTCCACACTAGCTGCTTTGATTTGTCGGATTTGTTTTGTATAATCCCATTGGCGTACATTTTTTCCAATGGTTAGTGTACTATGTTGACAGGTCAATACTTACATTGGTAGGGAGAGAGTGATGGATTCACACAGGCTTGCAGTCATGAACATGAGCCACAATTGACGGAGGGTGCAAGGATATCTCTCTTCTCAAACTCATATGTATACTTTCTTTGTCATCCACTGCATTCACCCGAATTTCATGGAAAACCTAGTCGGCACATACAGTTCACATAATATTTTATCATCGATTTGGGCTTCAAGAACACCACCCCTAATGCTCTTCCGGTATTCCCTTTACTCCCATGGGCCCCTCCCATCATTTACCATCAGACCAACTAGGCTCTGGAATGGATGAAAGTCAAAATTGGTATGTCTATCGATCTTGGGCTTCATCCATTATTCTATAAGCGTTAGTGGGTGGATTCCGACAATGTTCTAGAGGGATGGCCACATGTCATCACCTGGAGGGAGAATAGCATTCAGGATGTCATACGCACAACAGTGGGCTACGACCCAACCGGGAAGGATTTTGAACAACCCATATACTCTTTTGGGTGTATTTCCTCTCGACACGAGTCCTGGAATGTTGTATAGCATGGATAGTATAGGAACACCCAGGTTAACCTTGTTCTTTATTTCCATGATCATGGATATCACTAGAATCTCTAGGTAGACCCCCATTATCGTTACCCTCACTAAAAAAATCCACCCACTCAAGAATGCAGCAGGGTTCCTAGCATATCGTACATTTTGGTCCTGACTATCATTTAGGCTGAAGCCCTGTGATCGATACTCTCTGTCTGCCAAGACCATCCAATATGTTCCCACCTTCGCACTCTGTGATGTGTTCAGGCATAGTGACAACATTATCATGACATGTCAAATTGATAGTTATATAAATAATATTTGTTAGTATATAGAAGACTCTAGGTCATCTCTCAAGGAGTGTTGGTAGCTTATAGTGTGTATTTTTAATATAGATTACAAAAAGAGGGGATGAATGTGAAAACATTTTTAAGAAAATAACTTAACTTAAAGACATTAATATTTGATAAATAAATTTTGAGTTTTAAACTTATGAGATAAGGATATCATTTCATGTTCACTACACATCTAGCTGTGTTCATCATTCTGAAAAACATACATGGTTTAATGGAACCCTTTGGTTGAGGGTTTTCCAAATCATGACTTTCCTATTGCCTATAAAAATGATGCTCAAAGTACTACCCCTTGAAATTACAATAATGTTGTAAATGTTTTGGAATCAAACAATGAAAATAAAGGCTGCCAAATCATAATGAAATCATATGTATGTGTGATATAGATAGGACTCTTGTCTTGTCCAATCAGAACAATACAAGATTCCCACTTGAAATCTCAACCCAATCGGTGTTGAGATAAAAAATGTCACACTTAATTATAATGAATGAAATGTATTCAGAGGAGAAGTGAATCAGAGATAAACAGAAGTGAAATATTTATTACAAAAATTATAGAATACCAATATAATATCAAGTGTCAGAACTCCCTCCCATATATGTGTAGATCCATTGAAATGACCGTCCACCGTTTAACTCAACATCAGGAGGATGAGGAAGCTTGGGTGGAACTCTTTCTTCATATTTGATCCCCCTATGGGGATAGGGTCCTCCAGGACATCTAGAAAGAGGAGAGGAATCCTTGGGAACTTAATATTTGAAGCACTTCACTCCATGGCCGAAATTCCAAATGGGGAGCCCAAGGTGCCATTTTATAGGAAAATGGGAAGGTGTTTTTGAACACACATATTTATTATGACTAATTGTTACATGGGTTTCAACTTCCAGACAACCTTATCATTTTTTAGAGAAAATAAAAAAAAATTAGCCCCACCTCTTTACTGTCTCCACTAAATTTTTGGCACCATTTGGACATTTAGAGCCTGAGATATGGACAGGTCACAACACACCACTTTTGACTTCGTTCAGATTTGGTGTGCTAGATAGATCAGGTAGATTGAGCTAATAGATGGACTATTGAGTCTTTAATTGCTTCATAGGAAATTCAGAAAAATTAATTTTGGGCCAGAAAACAAAATTTCTTTCCATTTGGAAGCACGGTTTAGTATAAGTGTGCATATGAGTCCACTAGTGTGCATGGATCCTGTGAACCTTGGCCCATTTTTCTTGGACATCCTAATGGGCCCTCCAAATCACCTCCTCCTGCAATTGAATCATCAAAAAAAGTAAAATTTCCCTTTTTAATTGTGATAAACAAAAAATAAATTAAATTTGTTATTATTTTTATAATTTTCAATATAAAACTAGTTTAGCACAGTGGCGTGAGGGTGAAAATGAAATAGTGAATTACGGTGCGATCACACACCCACACCTAAATATTTTCATTCCTGGGCAAAGTCATAATTCCAAAAATTAATCATGTATATATTTCCAACTTCATAAATATTTAACATTCAATGAAAATATAATTCTAGATATAAATGAGATCAATTAAAAAAACACACCGATTAGTTATTCCCAGTGATCATGGAAAAAGACGTCTCAAATATTGTATCGAAATGAAATTCCAATAGATTCATTATACCAATTAAAGAAAATAATTCAAAATTTAATCATGTCACTGATTCTACACATGTGTGTGTGAAAACCATTTTATTCTATTCTTTCCAATTTTTATCAGGTAAATATAATTTATTTTAATAATTGTCTACTTACAATATCATTTCCACTAAACTTTCCCCACATCCATTGTAATTAAATTTCAGGACCCACTCACTTAAGCATTCCCATATTTCAAACCTTAAGATCCCGACCTAGATATCCACATACGTTGTACATTTCATCACTCCCCTCATTTATTAGTTTTTCAAAAGTTTCACTTGGAAGAAATCTCACACTCTTATCCCAACCCATGTTTGATCTCCTCATGAAACTAATTGTTAAAGTTTTAACAAGATCAAAGGTTGAGGAATGGTGGTTTTTGACCTGCCCAATATACAACCCCATTTGTTTCTTTGGGAATTCAATTATCAAATAACATCTACCCACACATAGGTAAATCGGGTACAATAATGAAATTGATCAAATAAGGAACGAATGTATGGAAAATGCTTTTGGAAAGTTTATAATAATCATCCAAACTTATATTTACCTTTTATTGAGTATAAATTTTCACACTTCGTGGTTGGGTGCAATGTTGTGTGGAGAAATTAAGTGAAACAATTTTCCATTACACTATTCAAAAAGGTAACCATTCTTATCAAAGGATTCAAAATGATACAATAATTTATATCATCGAAAAAGAACAAAATTTCAAAATAAAGTCACACCACAATATTGAATTTTTGTTAAAATGCACATTGCATTAGATTTTTTTTGAATGCTAAAACAATATAAAATACAGAAATTCCTCATGCATTTTAAATAACATCCATGATTAAAAGGGAATATTTTCCCATGATAATGTGGGCATAAAAAATTAATATTTTGGCACAAAGGTGAGTGGGAGGGAAAGGGGGAAAAGTGACAATACAATTCAACAGGCTAAAAAGAGAAAAATAATAATGATGTTTAACATTCCTAACTATCCCAGGATTATACCCGTCCCCCCACACTTAAAGTGTGCAATTTCCTCTCTGTAATAAAAGAGAATTAGGGAAGGAAGGATAAAACCTGGTAAGCTTCATTCATAGACTACATCTTGAACTTGGAGTTCCTCTATCGGGGACTCTAGAATGGATTCATGGAAATGCTTTATCCACTGCCCTATCACAGTGAGTCTTTTCTTGGTTTTTTAATTTTGAACCAGGAAAACACCAAATTGAGATACAGTAGTAATAATATATGATCGAAACTAGTGGGAATGAATCTTACCTTGATGAAACTTCAGACTTGAATTGTAAAGGAGTACCTTCTTCCCAATGTGGAACTAATGGTGTATGATGAGATAGTCATGGGTAGCCTTGGTTCGCTCTGTATAAATCATGGAGTTCTCATATGAATCTCTGTGCATTTCCTCCAGCTCCCGAATCTATAACATCCTTTGAGAATCTACACTAGAAAGACTATAATTGAATTGTTTAATAGACCAATAGGCCCGGTTCTCAATCTCATTACGGAGGTGAAAACTATTTCCAAACACTAACCGATATGGGGACATGCCAATATGAGTTTTGAAAGCAGTACGGTAAGCCCATAATTAATCACCAAGTCTAAGACTCCATTATTTTCTTTTGGTTTAAACCATTTTTTCATGAATCTGTTTTACTTATCTATTTGATACCGTAGATTGACCATTGTTCTTTGGGTGATAAGAAGTAGACACTCGATGCCAAACCCCAAACCGATGCAAACGAGATTGCAAAGATCGATTGTAGAAATGATAACCCTAGTCACTGATGATGAACCTAGGTAATCAAAAACGTACAGATAATTTGGGTTTTCAAAAATACCACAACTTTCATAGAATCATTAGTCCTTTTATCTCATTAATCTACCATTTTGAAACATAATTCACTACCAATAGAATGTATAGGTTACCAAATGAATTAGGGAACGATCCCATAAAGGCAATGCCCCAATCATTTAAAATGTCATGGAAGAGAAAGGGTTTTGTGGCATCTCATTTATTTTAGATACATTTCACATTCTTTGACAATGGGGAAAAGATTTACATATGTCATGGTAATCCCAAAACAATGTTGGAAAAAAGAGACCAGAATCTAGGACCTTGCAACCAGTCCGTTGGGGACCAAAGTGGCCCCCACAATCTAGAGGGTGGAAGAACCTAAGGACAGACTGAAACTTGCTATCGGGAACACAATGCTTGAGGACTTGATCAATACAGGTGTGCCAAAGGTAGGTTCATCCTAATTTTACCAACAAGACTCATGTTTTATATGGTCATCCTAGTTTTTGTGGAAATAAGTAGGAATGCAATATGGTACCAAATAATTTAGAATTTCAGCATACCAAGGAATAACATCTTGAACTCATCACAGTTTCTTATCAAGAAACATATCATTTATATGAAGACATGGGGATGAGTAAATGTCTGAGGATGGGTGTATCCTACTGATATGGTCAGCCACCATATTCTCTGCTCTATTTTTATCTCTAATTTCTAAATTGAATTCATGAAGGAGGAGCATCCAGTGAATGAGATGTGGTTTGCCTTCCGGTTTCATAACGAGATATCAGAGGGTTGAATGGTCTGAGAACACAATGACTTTAGACCCCAAAAGGAATGACCTGAATTTTTCCAAGACAAACACAATGTCAAAGAATTATTTTTCAGTTGTGGTGTAGTTTTCTTGGGCAGAGTCCAAAGTATCTGAGGTATAGGCAATTAAATGTGGAGCATGATTGACCCTTTGTGATAAGACTTCCCCAACTGCATAGTTAGAGGCATCACCCATGAGATCAAATGGAAAATCCTACCGTGGTGGTTGGATTAACGGGGGTGAAGTGTGACTCCATTTTAACTTATTGAAAGATTCCTCTCTTTCTTTATCAAAAAACAAATTCTTTTTCTACTTGGAGTAATAGGGAGAGGGGGATTTAAATTTTACTAGCATCATGAATGAAGAGATGGTAAAATCCAGAATTACTTAGGAAAGACTGCACATCCCATACATTTTTGGGGAATTTTAGGGAATAAATGACATCCATTATTGATTTATGTACTTGGATATCGTCCCTCGAAATGACATGCCCCAAAACTATACCTTGTTTCACCATGAAATTGAATTTCTCATAATTTAATACAAGATTATTTTCAATATAGCGATGTAGGAATAAACCAAGACTACTCAAACATTCATCAAAAGAGGATCCATAAATAGTGAAATCATCCATGAAAACTTCCATGCAATTCTCTAGGTAATCTGAAAGAATAATAACCATACATCACTAGAAAGTACCCGAAGCATTTTATAGACCAAATGGAATCCTCTTTTATGAAAATGTTATAAAGGGGAAAGTGATGGTTGTCTTTTCCTAATACGTGGTTGTAATATATATTTGAAAGTATCAACAATACCCATCAAAGAAAACAGTAGGGTGACTTACCCGCTGGCCTCTCTATCATTTGGTTAATGAATGGAAGACGGAAATGGTTCTTCCTAGTGTTTTGGTATAGTTGATTATAGTCTATGTAGACACACCAACTATTCTACACATGAGTTGGAACCAATTTAGTGTTTTCATTTTTTATTACAATCACACTAGTTTAATTTGAACCACTTGTACTGGACTAACCCATTGGCTGTCAGAGATGGGGTAAATGATTCTAGAAACCAATATTTTTGTTACCTCTTTTTTTACTACGACTAAGACGTTGTGGTTTATTCATCATTGTTCCTGCCTCACTAGTTTATCCTAATCATTTAATAAGATATGATGTGTGCAAATTGATGGGATAAAACTAGGAATGCCTGAATGTTTACATCTCAAAGCGTGTTTATACTCCCTCCAAATTTTAGGTAGCTGTAATTCATGCTCATGATGGAGTGAACTAGAAATGATGACTGGAAACGTCTTTCCATTCTCAAGATATGAATATTTTAAATCTTGAGGTAGTTCTTTCAGTTCCAATTCAAGTGTATTTTGGATTTATGGGAGTGTGTGTGAATGTAATAGGTCACTGATCTCATATAACTGCTCAATTGTATCATCCTCAATAGAGGAATGAGATTTTACAAGCTTAGAAGTATCATTGATGGTCAAGTGATCCTTAGTCTTCAAGAAATGATCAATCAATAAACATGCATTAAATTTCCCTATACAACTACAAATATCAATGCATGGATCTTTTCCTTTCATTTCTATCAATGAATAAAACTCAGAAATGGGATCAAGGGAATGAAATATTGTTTTTTCAAGGGAAGGGAGTACATCAATAGAATTAACAGAGAGAGAGGAATGTTCTTATGAGGGGTTCTTCATGGAATCAAGGCCTTTGAAGTGGATAATTTCACCACCAAAATCCATATATAATGTTCAATTATGGAAATTAATTATTTTTTTGGCTATTTTCATGAAAGGTATCCCCAATATAATTCGGGATTGTCCATTCATCCTATAAAATTTCATTTTAATCACATAAAAATCAGCATGAAAATTTAAATTTTGAACCCTCACAAGAGCATCCTATAGCACACCAGAAGGGTGTGCAGTACTACGGTTGGTCAGTTGAACAAAAATTCCAGTGGATAGGTTTATCATGGTCTCCTGTGGCCAGAAGCTTCTCAAGATGATTAGGCCTCATTATTGTGGTGTAAAAAAATCCCCTTTAAGATAAAATTTCTTGTCTAGAAGATAAGAAATTCTGCACTTCCTACAGAGGAGAATATTCAAATAAGAGGGGTGTTGTTGGCCTCAAGGTGTTTCTGATGTTCTCATCCCAATGTGGAATCTTTCACCCATTTATTTTTCACGAGTGAATGGACCGCTTCTCTCTGGTCGACCATGGGGTCTTGAGAACTGTATAATAATACATGCTCCTCCTTCCTTGAGTTCCTGATAGGTTGGTTTGAGACCACTCCAATCTTAGAGATGGAAAGGAAGGCACAATATATTATTGTGATTTCAACCTGCTAGATATTGTGGATGGAATAAAACATGGACAGGCCAGTGAATCATCCCTCAGTTTATTTTCTTCATTTGAAATTGAAATTGTTATTGCATGTGTTGGGATCTCTTGTCAAGGGGGGAGATCAACCCCTGGTTCTTTGTAAACTACTCAGTATATCGATTGGTCATTCTGGTTTTCACGGTCTGTGGGTTAGTTGGAAACCTTTGGTGAATGGTCTCAAGCTCAATGTAGATGGGTTCTTAATTAATGGACAAATGCGGGGTGGAAGAATCATGCAGAATGGGAATGGTTCGGTCATGGTGGCCTTTAGTTCCTTTTATGGTCTGGGTAGATCTTTGGAAGCGGAGATGAGAGCTCTCCTCTCCATGGTTCTTGTTTCCAATAGCCTCACCTTGAAGGTGGCGGAGGTTGAATCCGACTCTGAACATCTGGTTCGTACTCTGCATGGGAATATAGTTTCTCCTTTGAATTTAATTTATTTGACCAGGCAATGTTTTTTGGAAATTATCTAGGGTTGTGTGGTTAGATATTTCAAGAGGGAGGCCAACATTGCGGTAGATACTTTATCACGACAAGTTAGTGAGCACGATTAGATGATTATTTACTCTAGTTTGGGTTCATTGCATGTAGTTTGTAATAATTTTGTTGTGGGGGACTCTTTGGGTCTTCATTACTTCTGACCCCCGTAGTTTGGTCTAGGCAATATGGTGTATCCTTTATGCTTTAATAATAAAAAGTCAACTTTCAGTCTCACGATCATTGAACTTGGTGGGAAGTGATGTCCTCATTAATGCTGATATGTTCCTCCCCAAGATCACCTTTTCATCTCCACGAAGCCACCTTCGGTGTTGTTGGCGCCAAAATATGGCACTAAAGGAAGGCACGAAAAAGGCTGGCGCGCTGCCTTGCGAAGCCCCGACACGAAGCCCCGACACGAAGCGCCCCGATCATCGCGAGCCCACCACGAAGCTCCAGAGATGGTAACGCTGCATGAACGCATTTGACGTTCGCGAGCCCTCCGCAAAGCTCCAGAGGCGGTAAGCCTCCGCGAACGCATTTGACGTTCGCGAGCCCGCCGTGAAGCTCCAGAGGCGGTAACGCTCCGCGAACGCATTTGACGTTCGCGAGCCCGCCGCAAAGCTCCAGAGGTGGTAACCCTTCGCGGACGCCGTTGACGTTTGCGAGCGCGCCGTGAAGCACCTGAGGCGGTGCGCGAGTTCTGATTCACGACGCCCCTTGCCTATAAATACTGGACTCCCCCTGAGTCCCAGAGGATGGACAATCCGACCTTTCGGCTTCTCCTCTCCCGAATCGCGAAGCACTCTTTGCCCCAGGAATCATGAGCTCCGCGAGGTACTTCTACTTCACGAGAGGCCTTTGCTTTGTCTCGTTTTGAGCCCCTCTTCCGAGAGGGATGCCCTTCGCGAAGCTCAATGGAATTCGCGAAGGAAGGGGATTCCCAAGGGAACTCGGGCAGCCGCGGAGGAATTATGCTTCGCGAAACACCCAAGCTACACTAGTGATCCCTATGCTAAGTCAGGATCGCTACACATCGCGAAGCACACTTCTTCGTAGGACCCTGCTTCGCGAGGCACCTCTTCTTCACGAGGCAGTGCTCCGCGAACACTGTTCCACTTCGCGAAGCACCTTCCACTCACACCTATTCCCCATGCTAAGGCCAAGGCACTCTACTTCGCGAAGCACACTCCTTTGCTTAGCAATTCCTCTTCCCGTGCGACCCTCCATGTTTGCACGATGTGATTTCAAAGTCCCATGGACAATACCACTCATAGCGTTGCTTCGCATAATGATTCTTCGCATAGGCACGCTAACGGCTATTACTTCTTCGCATAGCCACACTAACGTGGACCCCTTGATGGTTTTTTCCTCACCCCCCCTTGATCATGGCCTTACTGGTACCTTCCCTTCCCCAAGGACCAGAGGGTACCGTTTATGTAAGTCCTAGGGGTGCGGAGTGAACCCACCACGTCCGAGCTAGAGGACGTTAAACTTCCAAGCACCACGTCCTCAACACATGACGTTAAACTGTGACCCGACCTCGTACCTCTCACGAAGGGTCCCCCCAGCTCGAACATTCTTTACACCACTCGTCTCCACGGGAATGGAATCACCCATCCACAAGGGGTGATATCCTCCTTATTGGAGTGGCGTATGTTCATAGGAGAAGGGAGACCCTAGTTCCCCAAGGGATGGTTGCACCTCTGCATCTCCGTACTTCCCCACTACTAAGGTCAGTGGAGGGTGTGATAGGGAACGAGGCACCTCCCGTCATTGGTCCCAAATCCCTCTTTCAATGCGCTTTGCAGCACCATGGGCCTCCATCCTGGAGTAAGTCCCAACACCATGGGCTGCCTAATGCGTAAGCCCCTCTTCGCTTCTCACGGACGCATCCTTCGCGACATGATCGTCAGGTCCTTGAAACCTCTTGTTTCTCACACTGAGCATGACTCACGTGGGCTTAGAGTGAGCACCGACCCTGACCCCCACCCAGTGAACTATGAGGACTTTGATCCATGTTAAGGCATGGTATGTAGGAAGCCTCCATGAGGTTCAAGCCACATTGCTCGGTCGTCCATTCACACCGAGTTTCACCTACGTCCAGCATGACGTTAAAATGTATGCCCCCCTTGTCCCGCATGACATTAAACAGCACACCCATTCCCACCTGAACTACGAGGTCTTTGATCCATGTCAAGGCATGGTACATAGAAAGCCTTCCAGAGGTTCAAGCCCACCACTCATTGGACCAAGTTCCACTTTCACGTCGGTTCTCTGACAAAGCCCCATTTGAACTACGAGGTCTTTGATCCATGTCAAGGCATGGTACGTAGGAAGCCTCTACGAGGTTCAAACCCACCATCCAGTCATTCCGACCCCATTCACGTCGGTTCACCCCCGTCCCGCATGACGTTAAACTGTATTCCCCAATCCGAACTACGAGGACTTTGATCCGTGTCAAGGCATGGTATGTAGGAAGCCTCCCTGACGTTCAAGCCCAACAATCATTGGCCCAAACCGTCTCCTAATCGGTGTTCCAGGCCCCCATTTTCAAGCCCATCTCCCATCGGACCAAGGTCCCCCATTTACGTCGTTCCACCGACACCCAATGCCCGTCGTTTATTCACATCAGGGTTCACTATCGTCCCACATGACGTTAAATTGTATTTCATCGCTCCTTTGAACTACGAGGACTTTGATCCATGTCAAGGCATGGTACGTAGGAAACCTTCCCAAGGTTCAAGCCCACCACTAGTGGACCCACGGGTCTACCTTCACGTCGGTTCACCGATGAAACCCTTTGAACTATGAGGTCTCTGATCCATGTCAAGACATGGTACGTAGGAAGCCTCCCCGAGGTTCAAGCCCACCTCTCATCGGACCAAGGTCCACCTTCACGTCAGTTCGCTGACGCATCGGACCAAGGTCCACCTTTACGTTGGTTCGCTGACGACATTCATCGGGCCAAGTTCCACCTCCACGTCGGTTCACCGGCACCATCCTGAACTACGCGGACTTTGATTCCCCGCCACGGGGATACGTAGGAAGCCTCTTCAAGGCTCAAGCCCAACTTCACCATCGCCCCTGCGATGGTCCCATTTTTCTCCCCCTCCCCTCCATTCATCCACCTACCACCCATCCTGATTCTCGCCCAGACCATCATATCTCTGTGAGACCATGTCGATACGCTCCTCTTCACAGCCGCCCATGGGCTGGCCCCGGTATCGGCATCCCTTCAAGGGAAATCCCTCAATCCGATCTATCCTAGCTAATGATCTGACCGGGTTTATCCGTCTCCGCTGGACGTTAAACTCGCGGCATACCCTGTGTTAAACACGAGAAGCTGAGGAAAACCTCATATATGTGTCTATGGCATATAATTCCCCGCGTTCGATGTGGGATTCCTCGGGCTTCCACGCCCTCGAGAAGCCCTGTGACCAGGGATAACAGACAGACATGCCAGGTTCCCCAGCATCCAGACACGGTACTGATGCCTCAACGTGACTACTCTCCCGACTGATGGATGCTGCCCTGACTGGACCCTCCGGAATGTCCCGACAGAAGTAGTGTAATTAACCGGCGTCCATGGAAACATGGCACTGGGAAGAGTTTCACGAACTACGTATTAAATCTATGAGGGAGACCCGGACTAGGTGACGAGTTCTGAGGAGGAATCCACAGAAGGAGGAACCGACATCCCATCATCCCGTTTTGATCAAGGAGCAGAAGTACCTGAAAAAGGAGCGAATGCCGCCCACCTTTGGAAAGAAGGAATGTGGGGAAACAGCAACGCGTCCTCCACGGACGGATGCACGCGCACCGGCGGAAGCGTCGGAAACAGAAATGGTGAACCCGACGTGAAATTCTTCTCCTCAATATGGAGATTAGTAGCTTTCGAGACACCAGTAGATTGACGTGTAACCGGATCCAGATATCCAGCGCCTGGTCCTGCCAAGAAAATAGCGGGCCTGTCGTGAAACTCACCGGAAGTCGGGGCAGTAGAATATGGGGAACTCCGTTCTGCAGCGTGTTGGCGTGGATCCTTCTTACAGACGTGGAGAATAGAAGGACGCTGGGCACTGGCTGTCAATCCTTTTCCTCTCATTGCTGATGAGTTGATCCCTTCGTTTCTCAGGAACCAGGTTTCTATTACAGAGACGCGATCACCGCCCGCTAGCCTATGCAGGGGCAGGGGAAACATCGCCACAGCCACCCCACATGGCGCCGCTACTGCCACGACGGCCGCCACATCGCGTAATACGGGGCGCCCACGTCCCCTTTCCCCATCAGAGGTCATCAAGCGAAGGGTGATCAACAACCTCGTGCGCAGGTACGAGGAAGAAGGGGTCATCCCAAGTTGGGATATGGCCCGCCTGGACCTAGAAGCCTCCATGCCCCGCCATCAACGTTGCCCTAACAGTCCGCGCAGGGAGCCCCTGCTCCCCACCCAAACATTTAACCATTTCAGGAGCTTGTCCCCGGAACGCCTTGACGAATCCTCGCCTTACGCTGAAGAGCCGGGCGCCATCCGGCTCAGCCCGCTCAGGGCCCCAACCCAAGGGCTCCAGGAGAGAGCTCCCATCCAGCTGCGTCAGCGCCGCCGTCCGACTCCGCAGGAAGAGCAGGCAGGCCATGCCCCTGCACCACTTGCACCAGCTCGCCTGACCCGACGTCAGCGCCGGGCTCGGGCTGAGGACACTCGCCCAGGCGCGTCGACGTCGACAGCTACAGTGGCCCGAGCCACCGCCGACGTGCATCATGAAACCCCTGCATACACTGAGTAGGGGCACTCCTTCACCCAACCAGGATCGAGACCCCAACCGCCCCACGGGCAAGCTAGGTTGACTCTCCGGGTTACGAGCCCAAGTGGTGATCGCCGCGAACTAACCCGCGGTGATGTCACCCCGTACGGAGGCCCTCCCTGTTCCACTAATTCACAGAGCGTGGGCCTTCCCCGCTCCGAAGTTAGTCATGGAGGTATGCCTCGCGCTACCCCCATCCCGAAGGAAGACCTGCCCCGCCGCAGTGACGCTCTGTGCAGAAACCTTTCCCGCGCCCACTCTACAGGGTATGGAGTCTATCCTACTGACCCTGACTGCCGATCTGAAGGCACTACCCATCCAGTCCTTCTCCAACGTGGGGGTCCCCCATACGTCCTCTCTGCGACCGAAGAAGGTCCTCCTCACCCCAGCAACTCGAGGAGTGAAGGTCAGCCTCGGTCCGCCCGCATCGACCATGGAGGTCCTCCCCATGCTCATGCCGATTCCAATAGAGGCTCTTCCCACAAGGGTGTTGTTCATGGAGGTCCTCCCCATGTACCCTTCGACATTTTCCCCGGTGCCCCTCGCACCCCAGCTATCTGGAGTGGGGGCCCTCTCCGCCATGGTGCCAGCGCCACCCCGAGACTGCCTGATAGGGATCTACCCTGTCCCGTAGAGCCACCCCGGGGTAAGAGAGCGGGTCGTCGTTGCCACAAGAAGAATCCTGGGAAGTCCCGTGTGGAGATCAAACATGCATGCTTCTCTAATTCTGAAGTGGAATGCGACTCGGCCATGGAACCTTCTCCCCACTTGTAACACCCCAACCCTAGTTACACAGAGTCGGTGCATTATTACATTACATTGGCATGATCAAAAGAAAGATCAAATCTCGAAAGACCGATTGGTTTAGTAGCCTTGGAAACACTAGATATATTCATAAAGTTTTACATTACATTACAAAGTGAAAAACTACTACAACAACGTAGTCTCCATATTCCACACTCATATCCCCACATACAATCCCTGCAGGTCATTCATAACTTACTTCTTCACATCCTGGGAAAAATAAAACATAGAAAAGGGGTGATCTCAAATGCCCGGTAAGGATAACAATATAGCGGAAACTTTCAAAAATAAGCATAAACATTTAAGGCAATTTATAACTAAAACAAAAGCCTTTTAAACTTGAACTTCAACATAGTATGGAAAAAGAAAAATGAAATAATGCCATTTAATTATTCACATGGATATTCTACTAATTGAATAATCACATGCAATATCAATAACCACTTTCATAATGATGGAATGCATAATGCAGAACTTTAATTTCTTTGTCAAGGCCTCGTCCAAAGAACTAGGGGCTAACTGTAACCGGAACCCAACCCGGAGTGCCTCTAATAACCGGACACCAACCCAGAGTGCCTCTAATAACCGGAGACCAAACCGGAGTTCCTCTAATAACCGGAGACCAAACCAGAGTTCCTCTAATAACCGGAGACCAAACCGGAGGGATTACTTTTACCGGTCCCCAACCCAGTACATACTTGTCTAACACATTCATCTGAATGAAAGGTTGAAATATAACATAAACATTCAGATTAAAAATAACTTATAAAATTTCAATACTTTAAACAAAAACCATGAGTGACATAAGAATAACTTACTCACAGTAAAAAATATCACAAAACCTTCAATAAAATATGGATGTTTTGTATCATAATAAATCAGCTTCAAATAATCTTAAAATCCATCAAAGGATGTCGACATAGATGAAATCAAGACTATTTTAGAGAAATATCTCTTTTTTTGAAATCATTTTAAAAGTAACATAATTGTAAAATAATGCATTAAATTTGAAAATATTCTTATAATCTTGTAAGGGAAGCTTCGACGATTTTATAACGGCGGAAAATAACCACAACTGCCGTATAAGTTAAAAAAACATTCTTACCTTAATTCTGTCGAAAAGGTTAAAAAGAACCTTGTTTGAAAAACGACGGAAGGATTCATTTATAAACCACTTATAAAAAGTCAAACAAGGGTATAAATGACTTTAACCCATATTCTTTTAAATAGTGAAAATGTTTTAAAATACATTTTGAAAAAACATGGATGTGGATGATAAAGAGATCCCAGTAGATTATTACGTATAAACAACCTCAAATAATGAAGAGATTGTTAAATAACCCTTACCTTGTACTTTTAATTGGTTGAGGGTAGGTTAACCTCATGTATAATGGTGAAATAATTGTTATTAAATTATACAATGATCATATATATTAATATGATATCATATATGATCTTTTAACATTGCTTTGTTAATAATATCTTAGAATAATCGTTGTTTCGGGTGTTAAGTTACTCGTTTTCTTTTATATGTTTTGTTAAGTAAGACATGTTTGTTATGTATAAGTTGTATCTTATTCATATCCATAATGATATCAAGTCCTTAAACATAATTTTTAAATCATCAAATGATAATTATACTTTAATGGATACGATGGAGAATGAATCTCATCACGTTCGTGGAGACGGTAGTCCGTACGTACGCACGAGCGACAATATCATTATTTTGATTAAAATAATATATAAATGGATGACATATCATATATACAGAATCATTAACATGTTATATTTATTATTTACATGAGTTACACATCATTATTATATCCATCCAAATAATAATATATTGAATAACAATTACACCACGACGTGGAGACGGTAAGCCGTACGTACGCATGTATGGTGAAATGTTATTCAAAGGGTGGATAGAATAATGAATATGGTTGTACCATATTTATAATAACATCACAGTATATATATGATACTGGAGTTATTATTTTATAATGGTAACAACAAAGGAAGAAGAAGTGGAAGAAGAAAGGAACTTGGAAAAGGGTGGTGAAATCATTACATCTTCTTCGGGTTCTTCCTTTTGATTTGATCAAAAGGGATCCTTATGTTGGCTTTCTGATCAAACTAAGGCCTCTAGGTTGTAGTGAGAGAAGTTGGGAGAGTATTTGGGAAGATTTTGGCCAATCCAAAAGGCTTTCAAGGTGTGAAGAAATGAGAAGGAGGAGTGCCCTTTTATAAGAGGGGTGAGGGGCACCTTTGGAAAAGATAGAAATATTAATTTATAATAAATTCATATTCGGTTTATAATGGCTCCAAAGTTGATTATTTAAATTTTAAGGCGGGTATGGGTCGAAAACAACTCAACCAATAGAATTTATACAGGTTTGGGTTCTTATATTAACCTTATCTTTAAGTATTAACTCTAAGTTAATTAGTTTCACTTTTACAATGTCTCTTTGTATTTTTATATAATATGGTTAATAAACTTACTATATAAATCCAAGCGACCCCCAAGTGGTCCATTAATGATGAACCTATCATGATATAAGTCTCTTGGCCGAACCTTAGATTTTTAAGAATTTAATATCAATTAATAATATAATATTTGTTTTAAGAACTCTTTTATGTCAATTTTGACACTATTCAATAGTTGATTTTTGTGAAACTCATAACAGATTGATTACTTTGAAAAAAGTCAATTAAATCAATCCTAATATATCATATTATCCTATAAAATCATTTTAATTCATTAAAAGTTTCATATTATATTTATTTGGGTATTTATAATATCAATTATTATAGTTTTTCACTATTATAGTAATTACTTCATCATCATTGTGTCATAAATAAATTAAATTATTTAATGTCTAAAAATTATAAATAAAATATCATTATGTAGGAAATCGTTTTATATTTCTAATTAATGTTTATAATCTAAAATCCAACATATATAACCCTATGTAAAAATTGTTTTTCTAAAAGATATATGCTTGTGTCATTTTTGTATTCATTTTAACTTAATTAAAATAAAGTGTCCCTATCACATACAAGTGGCACCATGGGGTCCCAAAATCGACCCAAAGATGCCTATGGTCGAACATGTATCAACCAATAAGGATAGGACACATTTTAGGGTAATTTAGTATTATAATAATAAATACTTTTTAACCCTTATTTACCGGATTTACCCTTAACCATGGTAAATAAAATATTTACCGCAGTAATTATTCAAAATTTCTAAAAATAAAAGTGACCTATTTACACAATTTTAACATCCTGATTCCAAATATGGAATCCGTTTTTCTAAATTCAAAACACAGAAGTGGCGGAAATTAATTTAAAATTAATTCCCGCAGTCAAAACAAAAAGCGTGTTTTTGAGAGATAATAACTATCAAAAGATTGACACTTGTTTATGTTCGGTTTAATTGTAAAATTATGTCCAATGACCAACATTATATTAAATGGTAAAAATATATTCTAAATATACTTTAAAACCACTAAAATTCATAATTTATCACTACTAATTATTTTGATTAAAAAAGTTGTTTTTAATTAAAATTTAGTAATTTTCACTATTCATCAAAATATTAAAGTTATCCGAAAAGTACCAAAAATTCACCTTAGGAAAAATTCAATATTCCGAATCCAAAAATGAAGTCCATTTTGAAATATAAAATATATATAATTTCAAAAGGTAGGTATTACTATTCATAACGGCTAGTTTGATTGGTTGTGGTGTGTGTTAGAACTCGAAGTTGCGTACAACACACCCTACTGTATTATTCAAAGGAAAGCGTACCGTGGAAGCTTGGGATGTTTCATTTTAAATTTTTTGATGTCCCCATTTAGTCAAAAAGTTTAAAATATTGTATTTAAAAATGGTTCACTATTAAAAGCTGGTAAAAGTGTAATATTGAAAATGAATTTGTTCTTACATTATGTCTAAGAAACTCATAATATGGATTCTAAAATTATAAGGATTATATAAAGTTTAAAATTTAGTTAATACTATTCATAACCTTTTTTGAACGGCTTGTTTGGTAAGTCATGGTGTGCTTGAAATCGGTGTTGTGTGTAGTGCAAGTTATTGTATTATTTTGAAGAAATAACACACTATGAAATCTTGGGTTGTTACATTCTCCCCTCCTTCAATAAATTGCGTCCTCGAAATTTTAAATTGTTCTTCGAAAATAAAAGGTTGAAAATAAAAAATATATTTGTGGGAAAACCCACATCGGAAATTGGGTTACTAAAATTTAGTCTTAATATGAGGAAAAGAGAAATGAAAGGGTCACCCGCAAATTATGATCTCGATTAGGAGAACATTGGTGGAAATTAGAGACATATAATTGGAGGGAAAATGTAAATATTTATAGGTAGTGATTGAGGTCATCAATCAAAAACAAGTTTAAAATTGATGTCCTTAAATTCATCAATCTATGATGATTTAAAATACCATCGATTCAACAAAACATAAGGTATTAGGATAACACATTTTTGACATTTCAAAATATCTTAGTTGAAATCCCACATCGAAAAATGAATTAATGAGGCCTCTATTTAAAATAAAGAGTTGAAAGTATGAAGATTACCGAAAATAACACATACTAGGGTTCCATGTAGGAAAATATGGATATGGAAGAGAAATATAACCATCAATTATCTGATGGAGAGTGGTAGAGAACATGGCTATGAAAAGGCCAACAATCCCAAAGCCATAAATTAGTGATGATTTAAGGTACCATCTAGGACAAATTTTTTGTTCTAAGTTCCTTTTATTAATGTTGAGGAATTTATTTATGACATTGGCTAAGATCATAAGGAGATATACTTACTTTATAATTAGAGTTTTATCCATTAATAAATTTCTACCACAAACTCATCTTTCACTCGTAAAAAAAAATCTATTTATACTATTCGTACAGGGTTCCAAAATAAACGAATTTATAATTCATCTACCAGATCTTTTTAAAAAAAACTACATTATTTAATCCAGGACATATTGTGGGCCAGTGGTAGGTGATACACCCTTGTCGCCCTTCGGTTGCGGGTTCAAGTCTCGCGGCCTTGCTGGTCGCGACGGGTTGCCTCCTGACCTCTGGGTTGCCCTTTTATGGCAATCAAAAATTAATCTCAAACTAGAATTTATCCAAAATACTTCTATCCAAACTCACAGTCCAATATTTATAAGGATGGTAAACTTAATGTAGATCCTTTTTACCCCGTAATAGCATATGAATACCTTCATCATGTATTCTTTTAAAACACTGAAACATCCTGAATTACCATAATACTTATTGTTTACATTCATGCTCTCTTATTCCATATAGAATGCTGGATATACTTCATCAATCCAAAAATGTTTAAAACCCCAATAATGATGGAATATAAAAATCATTAATCAGCTTCAAGGTAGTCAATAATATCCAATATAATTTATCCAAATAAATCATGTATTATTCTAAAATCACTACCTCGGTATCAGAACCATATTATGGTTTATCTTTCTCTCAACCATATATTTTCCAAAAATTTAACCTGCTATTGAGTCACTTTTCTTTGTTCCACACAATCTCAAGTCCTTAATGAAATAGTATTGCAGTACAATCCATATATACTCCATAATTATTATAACAAGTACATTGTTGATACAACACTCAAATGAAATAATCAACATAAGAACTCTAATCATTCCTCTTCATCTGTGGTAGTATCATAACTTGATTATTATCCAATAGAATCATTTGCGGCATAGTCTGATGACTGGGACATAGGTTTTCTTAGTGTCCAAACTCCTTGCAAATGAAGCATTGTACATTTGAAACCATTTTTTTACCCTTGCAGTCACGTACTTTGTGCCCTTTTCCTCCACACTTATAACAAACTCACATTCCTTTCAGACAAGTTCCAGGGTGTTTCTTCCCACAGTTATCACATATGGGAAAATTCTTATTTTCCCTCTTCCCTTTATCCATCGTTCTCTCTTCCATCCTTTTCTTCTCTTGCTTCCCTTCAAAGCCATAGGACTCAGTAAAATATTTACTTATCTTATAAACACATGATATTATTTCTTCATATGACGATAATACATGGGAGACTATTTATCTTATAAATTCTAGCTTAAGACCACGAAAGATATGATCCTTCTTTCTCTTTGGATCATGTGCATTGCTGGAGTTCTCATTCCTTCTACTGGGCGCCATTTCTAAACAATGGCATACACTAGATTAGTTTATGAATAAAAATACCTAATCCCAAACTTGTAAGACACATAACATAAATTAAATAGTTTTTGGATATAATCCATAATCATAAAAATTTCTCCGTTGAGGAAGTAAATCCACATAAACCCTTCATAATGGTTTGTAAAGAAAATGAGAATTATCCTAAGAATATCCCCTGGGAGTGTCGTAACCAAGAGTGCAGCAATGCCCATTGTTGTGCAACAGTTCCCGTTCGAGTCTAGTTCAAAGCGGTGTTTTCGGGTTTTACCCCTAGGTACATCTGTTCCAGAGCCGCCTCTACCTGCTCGTATCCAGACAGAGATGTATTGCTCGGAAAACTCACAAAATCTCTACAATACCAAAATTCTAGGAAGTTCTTCTATGCTAATACTCAAAGTTCATCTTAGGTCTACGTTCTCTAATCAGTGTTTATCTAAATCTAGCTTCCAAGGTTTGTACTAAACTTCCTCTGATACCAACTGTAACGCCCCGACCCTAGTTACCCAGAGTCGGTGCATTATTACATTACATTGGTATGATCACAAGAAAGATCAAATCTCGAAAGACCGATTGGTTTAGTAGCCTTGGAAACACTAGATATATTCATAAAGTTTTACATTACATTACAAAGTGAAAAACTACTACAACAACGTAGTCTCCATATTCCACACTCATATCCCCACATACTATCCCTGCAGGTCATTCATAACATACTTCTTCACATCCTGGGAAAAATAAAACATAGAAAAGGGGTGAGCTCAAATGCCCAGTAAGGATAACAATATAGCGGAAACTTTCAAAAATAAGCATAAACATTTAAGGGAATGTATAACTAAAACAAAATCCTTTTAAACTTTAACTTCAACATAGTATGGAAAAAGAAAAATGAAATAATTCCATTTACTTATTCACATGTATATTCTACTAATCGAATAATCACATGCAATATCAATAACCACTTTCATAATGATGGAATGCATAATGCTGAACTTTAATTTCTTTGTCAAGGCCTCGTCCCAAGAACTAGGGGCTAACTGTAACCGGAACCCAACCCGGAGTGCCTCTAATAACTGGACACCAACCTGGAGTGCCTCTAATAACCGGAGACCAAACCGGAGTTCCTCTAATAACCGGAGACCAAACCAGAGTTACTCTAATAACCGGAGACCAAACCGGAGGGATTACTTTTACCGGTCCCCAACCCGGAACATACTTGTCTAACACATTCATCTGAATGAAAGGTTGAAATATAACATAAACATTCAGATTAAAAATAACTTATAAAATTTCAATACTTTAAACAAAAACCATGAGTGACATAAGAATAACTTATTCACATAAACAAATATCACAAAACCTTCAATAAAATATGGATGTTTTGTATCATAATAAATCAACTTCAAATAAGCTTAAAATCCATCAAAGGATGTTGACATAGATGAAATCAAGACTATTTTAGAGAAATATCTCTTTTTTTAAATCATTTTAAAAGTAACATAATTGTAAAATAATACATTAAATTTGAAAATATTATTATAAGCTTGTAAGGGAAGCTTCGACGATTTTATAATGGCGGAAAATAACCGCACCCGCCGTATAAGTTAAAAAAACATTCTTACCTTAATTCTGTCGAAAAGGTTAAAAAGCACCTTGTTTGGAAAACGACGGAAAGATTCCTTTATAAACCACTTATAAAAATTCAAACAAGGGTATAAATGAATTTAACCCACATTCTTTTAAATAGTAAAAGTGTTTTAAAATACATTTTTAAAAAACATGGATGTGGATGATAAAGAGATCCCAGTAGATTATTAAGTATAAACAACCTCGAATAATGAAGAGATTTTGAAATAACCCTTACCTTGTACTTTTCCTTGGTTGAGGGTAGGTTAACCTCCTGTATAATGGTGAAATAATTGTTATTAAATTATACAAGAATCATATATATTAATATGATATCATATATGATCTTTTAACATTGCTTCGTAATAATATCTTAGAATTATCATTGTTTCGGGTGTTAACTTACTCGTTTTCTTTTATATGTTTTGTTAAGTAAGACATGTTTGTCATGTATATGTTGTATATTATTCACATCCATAATGATATCAAGTCCTTAAACATCCTTTTTAAATCATCAAATGATAATTATACTTTAATGGATACGATGGAGAATGAATCTCATCACGTTCGTGGAGACGGTAGTCCGTACGTACGCATGAGCGACAATATCATTATTTTGATTAAAATAATATATAAATGGATGGTATATCATATATACAGAATCATTAACATGTTATATTTATTATTTACATGATTTACACATCATTATTATACCCATCCAAATAATAATATATTGAATAACAATTACACCACGACGTGGAGACGGTAAGCCGTACGTACGCATGTATGGTGACATGTTATTCAAAGGGTGGATAGAATAATGAATATGGATGTACCATATTTATAATAAAATCACAGTATATATATGATACTGGAGTTATTATTTTATAATGGTAACAACAAAGGAAGAAGAAGTGGAAGAAGAAAGGAACTTGGAAAAGGGTGGTGAAATCTGTAACAGCCTGAGATTTTATGAAAACTATTCTTTTTAATTTTATTAATGTCTTGTGTTGTACGCTACACCAAAAGGATCTTGCACAACACACATCCTTGACTTGCCTTGCATTACATGCAATCACAACCTTCCTCGATAGCATGTGTAGTACGCAATACTGAGTTTCAAGAAACAACGATATGCTATTAAAATATTATTAAAACTAGCCGTTATGAATAGTAATAACCACTTTTTAAATTTTATAAATTTTAGCTCTCAAAATGGAATTTATTTTTGTATTCGGAGTATCGAATTTATCCTAAGGAGAAATTTTGGTACATTTCGGATAACTTTCATATTCTGATGAATAGTGAAAATTACTAAATTATAATTAAAAAACAACTTTTTTAATCGAAATAATTAATAGTGATAAATTATTAATTTGAGTAGTTTTAAAGTATATTTAGAATATATTTTTACAATTTAATACAATGTTGGTCATTGGATGTAATTTCACATTTAAACCAGACATAATCAAGTGTCAATCTTTTGATAGATATAGTTTCTTTAAAAAAAACACTCTATTTGTTTTAACAGTGGGATTTAATTATAAAATTAATTAATGCAACTTCTATGTTATTAATTTGGTAAAATAGATTTCATTTTTGAATTCGGAATATGAAATATAGCTTAGGATGAAATTTTGGCATTGTTCTGAAAAACATCAATTTTTGATGAATAGTGAAACTACTAAGTGGTAGTTAAAAAAACTGAATTTTTCATAAAACTTAATTTTACCGCTTCTGTGAATGGAATTTCAAAAATCCGAGAGACACGGTTGATGTCAGTAAGTAAAATGTGGTTCAATGAGATGAAAATAATTTTTGGTGAATAGTAACTTTTTACTTTTATTTACCACGGTTAAAAGTAAATAGGGTAATTAAGGGTAAAAATGATATTAATATTACCCTAACACATGTCCTAATCCTATTGGACAAGTGTATCTCGACCAAAAACAACCTTAAGTGGAAAATATTATCATTTAGGCCCACTTGGATTAGATTAGGACATTTATTATTATTTAATTCAAAGAAGAGTTAAAAGAGTTAAAATCAAAGTTTATTTACTAAAACATTTTTAATATGGGGTTATACATAAGATAAATTCGACTATAAATATTAATTAGAAATATAAAAAGATTTCCTACATAATGGTATTTTATTTATAATTTTTAGACTTTAAATAAATTAATTTATTTTTGACACAACGATGATGTAGTAATTACCCTTTTAAGGAAATATTAACATAATTGATGTTATAAATGCTCAAATAAATGTAATTTGAGACTTTTTATAAATTACACTAATTTTCTAGGTTACTATGATATATTAGTGTTGATTTAATCAACTTGGTTCGAACATATAATTCTGTTATGGATTTCACAAAAATCATATATCAAATAGTGTCAAAATTGACACAAAATAGTTTTTAAATCAAATATTATATTATTAATTGTTATTTTATTCCTAAAAATATAAGGTTCATCCAAATGACTTAGATAAAGATATATTTATTAATAATAAACACTTTGGGGTTCTTTTGGCATTTTATAGTAAGTTTATTAACCATATAGTGAAAGAAAACAAAAAGACACGGTAAACGTTAAATTATTTAACTTAGTGTTAAATCTAATTGATAAGGTTAAAATAATACCCTAAACTTGTCTAAATCCTATTGGTTGATAGGCTTTAGACCCATACCCACTTTAGCTTCGAAATAAGACCCTTTGGAACCATTATAAACCGATTTTTACATTAATATAAAATAATATTTTGAGGTATTCCTAAGGTGCCCCTCTCCTCCCTTATAAAAGGACACCTCCTCCCCCTCCTCCTCACACCAATTTAAGCACTCAAGCTCGGCCAACCCCTGAAAAAATCTCTTCTCCACTTCCCTAGAAACATCCTATAGGTTCTGGTCTTCCTCAAAGACCAATTTTAGTGCCCTAAGAGGAGGTCTCAAAGAGGCGCTTCAAAGAAGAGGTAATTACCGTTACCAATTCTTTCATCTTTATTTCTTCTTCCACTTCTTCTTCTTAGGTTGTTTCATTATGAAGTAATAACATCAGTGTCACTCATATACTGATATGTTATTATAAGTATGAAAAAGCCCTATTTCACCATCTATCCATCCTACGGAAAAAGAAATCACCGCGCGTGTGTACGTACGGAATACCGTCTCCACGCCGTGGTGTAATCTATTTTCCACCACCACCTTACATGGATGGGTATAATGGTGTAAACAATAACTATACATAGTTATTAAAACATCATATTGATTCTTCTATATTTTATAATCCACTCCAATTCAATTCAATATTTATGGAAATGATATCATCGCTCGTGCGTACGTACGGACTACCGTCTCCACGACGCGATGAGATTCATTCTCCATGTTAACCATTTAAGAATGATTATAAAGTATATATAAGAAATAATAATGAAATATATGACATTATAAAGCTACTGTATTTATGTATATATATATATATATATGTATTTCATCTACTTACTTCCATTTCAAGAAAATAAGGAAAGGAAAACATCGTTCATGCGTACGTACGGACTACCGTCTCCATGAACGGTGTTTTTCATTTTATTTCTCTATCTATTATATATATATATATATACTGAATATATATGATATATAAATCATATTTTATATTTTTGAAGTAAGTAAATCATGATATAGGTAATAATGATGTCAAGAACAACAAGTCAAAACACCTACAATAAATGAAACGATTTTACCCAAAACGCTTCTTTAACATGGAATTTACAAAAGAAAGGGTAATATAATGTCATAAGTGAACCATATATGATATAATAACAATGAATATGATTTTGTAATAAGTCAATGACATTATTTAAATCATTATACAGGAGGTTCGGACACATACGAAGCAAATCGGACCTAAGGTAAGGGAAATATCACAATCTCATTTTTATCCGAGATTGTTTATTCGTAAGTATTTACTGGGGGGTATTTTATCATACACATCTATGTTTCATCAAAATGTAATATTATTTCCATCCACCTACAATTGTTTGAATCCATTTTTACCCTTCGGTGAGTTTTTAGTAATATGTATGAAAGGAATCTTTTGTCGTACGAGGTACTTTTTGACTTTTCCGACAAAAGTACGAAGAATGTTTTTTTAACTTATACGGCATGAATGGATTTTTAAAACATTATTTCCAAGAAGATTCCTTTACAAGTTTTCAAGTTTATTTTTAATCAACTTCTTTTATTTTAAAGTCGTATGACATGTTATGAAAGGAAAAAAAATTTTGAAGTAGAAATGATATTTTCCTCAAGAATGGAGTTCAAGTATTTTATCAAAATTATTTTTCATCTAAGATAATAAAAGGGTTCTGTTTTTATCCCTATTATTACATGGATTTGATTATGTTGTGATGGAAATATTTTTATGAATTCCTTTATCTTATATGAATTATTTTATGATGTCATGTTGTTTGAGAATTCCATTTTTATTACATGGGTTACGCTATGATGTATGGTTTATGATTATGTGGCACACATAAGAAAGGATTCATTATAAGATGGGTGGGACCTCTATCTCCCTCCAATTCATTGGGTAAAGATTTTATATCTCATGAGATAGACATGGCTGGAATGGTAGGTTATACCGGTTCAGTGAAACAGGACTGAAACGAGGGTTACTCGATTCAGAAAGGGACTTTGTCCACTAAGATAGTCTTGGAAATGTGTCTTGACTAACAAGAAATGATTCTCTATGATTATGTGTGAATGCCACAAAGTTTCATGTTTTAAGTTATGATTATTGTGATTACATTTCACTGCCATGATTTATCCCATGTTATGAAATTATGATCTCTTTTGCAGGTTAATATTTCCAAAAGTTATGTGCTTGTGTATATGATGTGATTGATATTTCTTTTGTTTACCCTTACTGAGCATTTGAGCTCACCCTTATATGTTTTCTTTTCCCCAGGATATAAAAAAGGGTTTTAGGTAAAAAAAAGGGAAGATCTTTATGGGAGATATTGAAGATCTTTCACCACGATTAGAAGATTATGTTCCGAGTTTCCAAAGACACTAAACTATTATGATCCTTGTGTGTGTTTTTTTGTTATGTACCAAGTATTCCGCAAATGTAATGTAATGTCAATGTACGTTAAGCTTCGGGTCTCTACAGTTGGTATCAGAGGAAAGTTTTAGTCAACCTTTGGAAACTAGGATGCGAAAACGTTAGTGAGATCCCTAGAGATATTTCTACGGTATGTCTAGGGATGTCCCTAAGGTTAAGTATACGTATAGGTTATAGTACTATAATTACGCTAACGATCATAGAATTAAACCTAAGATGTTAGATATTGAAGGTACTTCCCCTTTATTATGTTGTTTTTCCTAGCATGATTTTTGCCTCTCACACTATTCTTTTTGGGTTTTAGACGATGGCTGGAACCCGAAGGAACCGTGTTGATCAATGCAATGGACAATGCAATGATTGTCCTCCTCAACAAACAAATGTTATGGGAGATGGAGTGAAAAATCTTATTGCTATACTTACACAAGCTATGAATCATTCTGGACTTCCAAATGAGCAGAGAAGGGAACAATATTCTATTGAGTCCTTCATGAGGCAACGTCCACCTTCTTTCAGTGGGTCTTCTGATCCACTTGTTGCTGAACAATGGATCAGTACCACTGAAAAGATATTTTCAGTTCTTCAATGTTCTGAACATGATAAATTCATCTTAGCAGTATATCGTTTGGAAGGTGAAGCTGATCAATGGTGGAATCTTATCAAGAATACAAGGCAAAGAGATGAAATTGAGTCCATAGAATGGGACGAGTTCAAGAACTTATTTTTCAATAAGTACTTCCCTCGTATTCTTCGAACAAAGATGGAGAAGTAGTTTCTTGAACTAAAGCAAAAGGATGATGAATCTGTTGGTATATACGAAGAGAATTTTACAAGACTTGCAAGGTATGCATCTGGCATTATCATCCAACCTGAAAGTAAAGTTGATCGATTTTTCAGTGGCTTAAAACCAAGTCTTCGAAGGGCATTAGCTATAAGAGACTTCAGTAGCTATGAAGAAATTGTGCGTTGTGCTATCAAGGTAGAAATGGAAGTTGGTGTTACATATCCATCTCATGGTTTTGACAAGAAACGAAAGATGGAGTTCAAGGAGAAATCTCAGAATAATGGTGAAAAGAAGATGAATGTTTTCTTATGCACAAAGTGTGGAAAGAAGCATGGTGGAGATTGTCTTAAATGGACTAGAAAATGTTTTAAGTTTGGAAAAGAAGGTCATCGAGCAGCTGAGTGTCGAAGTAATGTAAAAAGGGTTTCTAATGATGTGAATAAAGCAAACACTGCAGAGAACGCACCACCAACACTTCAATGCTTCAAGTGCAAGGAAATGGGGCATTATGATAATAAATGCCATAATCCAAGGGTTAGTGATGATCAACATGAGCAACCACTGAAGGCAAAGGACTAATGGAAGTCACATGCGATCACTATTGGAAATGTTGAATATGACGACGATGTGGTGGAATGATTAAGTGTTTTTGTAATGGGATTCCAAAATAATGTTGTATCATTGAGTATTGCAATATTTATTGATGTGGTATTAAAAGTGATTGAGATATTTTTTTGGAAATAAGATGATATGCGCATAATGAAGGGAAAATGAGAAAATGAAATGTTTAATAGTATTCATGAGCTCATGATTGATATAAGGACTAAGTGATATCATGGTTTGAGTATATAGAATTTTGAGGATTTTGGTATGTGGAAAGTGTTAACTTTAAACTGCATTCATGTTTTCACTAAGGTATTCAAGAGAATACATGATTAAGGACTTTGAATGTTTGGAATGTGACCAACAAAACATATCTTATGATATATGGGGATCAACGATGGTATTAAATCTCTGGTAATCGTTTTCACTATGTTATGAGAGTGGACTGCAGTATTATGGATAAGCCTAAAGATTAGAATGGATTATGTTGGAAATAAGTTAGTATTGTTTAAGGATAGAAGTTTTTTCGATATTATTGATGGGATGTTATAGTAATATAGTTTTAGAAAAAGGACAACCTGCAGGATGGGCGACAACTCATCGCTTCGGACAAGGCTGTGGGAATCGAACCCACAACCGAAGTGCGACTGGCCTTTATCACCTACCACTGGCCTACAGGAAGTCCCTGTTTAGTAGAAACTAGTTTTATTATATTAATAAATATGATATATGAAGTATAAGTCCATTTTAGGAACCATATATGATTAATCTCACTATAGAATGACTTATGTATATTTAATAACTTTTTCTAACCTTTTTGTTTGAGACAGATGGAATGACCCGTCATTCTATCACATGATCTGCTAACATTTCACGAATAACAAATTCAACTTCATTTATTTAAGAGATGAAGTGGAAATTGTTAAAGGCACGAACAACAGTGAGATTGTACCAAAATAAAGTAAGTATTTATTCTAATTCAAATTCTTTAACTTTAGGGAAACGATCTTGAAAACAAAAAATGTTGTCCTAGTCCTCTTATATCTGATAAATCAGATGGTACCTTAGATCGTCACAAATCTATGGATTTGTGATTGTTGGCTATTTCATAGCCATGTTCTCTACCACTCTCTATCAGAACATGATGGTTAGATTTCTCTTCCATATCCATATTTTCACCTATGTGGAAACCCAGTGATTAGTTTATTTGGGTAATCGTTACATTTCATACTTTAGTTTTTAAAGACAAGTTTTGGTATTCCTTTTTACGATGTGGGTTTCTATTAAAGAAACTTTCGAATAGTAAACTATTTATAACCCCGACGAATTTCGAGGGCGAAATTCATTTTAAGGGGGGTAGAATGTAACAGCCTGAGATTTTATGAAAACTATTCTTTTTAATTTTATTAATGTCTTGTGTTGTACGCTACACCAAAATAATCTTGCACAACACACATCCTTGACTTGCCTTGCATTACACGCAGTCGCAACCTTCCTCGATAGCGTGTGTAGTACGCAATACTGAGTTTCACGAAACAATGATATGCTATTAAAATATTATTAAAACCAGCCGTTATGAATAGTAATAACCACTTTTTAAATTTTATAAATTTTAGCTCTCAAAATGGAATTTATTTCTGGATTCGGAGTATCAAATTTAGCCTAAGGAGAAATTTTGGTACATTTCGGATAACTTTCATATTCTGATGAATAGTGAAAATTACTAAATTATAATTAAAAAACAACTTTTTTAATCGAAATAATTAATAGTGATAAATTATTAATTTGAGTAGTTTTAAAGTTTATTTAGAATATATTTTTACAATTTAATACAATGTTGGTCATTGGATGTAATTTCACATTTAAACCAGACATAATCAAGTGTCAATCTTTTGATAAATATTGTTTCTTTAAAAAAAACACGCTATTTGTTTTAACAGCGGGATTTAATTATAAAATTAATTAATGCAACTTCTATGTTATTAATTCGATAAAATAGATTTCATTTTTGAATTCGGAATATGAAATATAGCTTAGGATGAAATTTTGGCATTGTTCTGAAAAACATCAATTTTTGATGAATAGTGAAACTACTAAGTGGTAGTTAAAAAAACTGAATTTTTCATAAAACTTAATTTTACCGCTGCTGTGAATGGAATTTCAAAAATCTGAGAGACACAGTTGATGTCAGTAAGTAAAATGTGGTTCAATGAGATGAAAATAATTTTTTGTGAATAGTAACTTTTTACTTTTATTTACCACGGTTAAAAGTAAATAGGGTAATTAAGGTTAAAAATGATATTAATATTACCCTAACATATTTCCTAATCCTATTGGACAAGTGTATCTCGACCAAAAACAACCTTAAGTGTAAAATATTATCATTTAGGCCCACTTGGATTAGATTAGGACATTTATTATTATTTAATTCAAAGAAGAGTTAAAAGCGTTAAAATCAAAGTTTATTTACTAACAAATTTTTAATATGGGGTTATACATAAGATAAATTAGACTATAAATATTCATTAGAAAGATAAAAATATTTCCTACATAATGGTATTTTATTTATAATTTTTAGACTTTAAATAAATTAATTTATTTATGACAGAACGATGATGCAGTAATTACCCTTTTAAGGAAATATTAACATAATTGATGTTATAAATGCTCAAATGAATGTAATTTGAGACTTTTTATGAATTCCACTAATTTTATAGGTTACTATGATATATTAGTGTTGCTTTAATAAACTTTGTTCGAACATATAATTCTGTTATGGCTTTCACAAAAATCATATATCAAATAGTGTCAAAATTGACACAAAATAGTTTTTAAATCAAATATTATATTATTAATTGTTATTTTATTCCTAAAAATCTAAGTTTCGGAAAAATGACTTATATAAGGATATATTTATTAATAATAAACAATTTGGGGTTCTTTTGGAATTTTATAGTAAGTGTATTAACCATATAGTGAAAGAAACAAAAAAGACACGGTAAAAGTTAAATTATTTAACTTAGAGTTAAATCTAATTGATAAGGTTAAAATAATACACTAAACTTGTCTAAATCCTATTGGTTGATAGGATTTCTACCCATCCCCACTTTAGATTCGAAATAAGACCCTTTGGAACCATTATAAACCGATTTTGACATTAATATAAAATAATATTTTGAGGTATTCCTAAGGTGCCCCTCTCCTCCCTTATAAAAGGACACCTCCTCCCCCTCCTCATCACACCAATTTGAGCACTCAAGCTCGGCCAAAACCTGAAAAAATCTCTTCTCCACTTCCCTAGCAACATCCTAGAGGTTCTGGTCTTCCTCAAAGACCAATTTTAGTGCCCTAAGAGGAGGTCTCAAAGAGGCGCTTCAAAGAAGAGGTAATTACCGTTACCAATTCTTTCATCTTTATTTCTTCTTCCACTTCTTCTTCTTAGGTTGTTTCATTATGAAGTAATAACATCAGTATCACTCATATACGGATATGTTATTATAAGTATGAAACAGCCCTATTTCACCATCTATCCATCCTACGGAAAAAGAAATCACCGCGCGTGCGTACGTACGGAATACCGTCTCCACGCCGTGGTGTAATCTATTTTCCACCACCACCTTACATGGATGGGTATAATGGTGTAAAGAATAAATATACATAGTTATTAAAACATCATATTGATTCTGATATATTTTATAATCCACTCCAATTCAATTCAATATTTATGGAAATGATATCATCGCTCGTGCGTACGTACGGACTACCGTCTCCACGACGCGATGAGATTCATTCTCCATGTTAACCATTTAAGAATGATTATAAAGTATATATAAGAAATAATAATGTAATATATGACATTATAAAGCTACTGGATTTATGTATATATATATATATATATATGTATGTCATCTACTTACTTCCATTTCAAGACAATAAGGAAAGGAAAACAGCGCTCATGCGTACGTACGGACTACCGTCTCCATGAACGGTGTTTTTCATTTTATTTCTCTGTCTATTATATATATATATATACTGAATATATATGATATATAAATCATATTTTATATTCTGGAAGTAAGTAAATCATGATATAGGTAATAATGATTTCAAGAACAACAAGTCAAAACACCTACGATAAATGAAACGATTTTACCCAAAACGCTTCTTTAACATGGAATTTACAAAAGAAAGGGTAATATAATGTCATAAGTGAACCATATATGATATCATAACAATGAATATGATTCTGTAATAAGTCAATGACATTATTTAAATCATTATACAGGAGGTTCGGACACATACGAAGCAAATCGGACCTAAGGTAAGGGAAATATCACAATCTCATTTTTATCCGAGATTGTTTATTCGTAAGTATTTACTGGGGTGTATTTTATCATCCACATCTATGTTTCATCAAAATGTAATATTATTTCCATCCACCTACAATTTTTTGAATCCATTTTTACCCTTCGGTGAGTTTTTAGTAATATGTATGAAAGGAATCTTTTGTCGTACGAGGTACTTTTTGACTTTTCTGACAAAAGTACGAAGAATGTTTTTTTAACTTATACGGCATGAATGGATTTTTAAAACATTATTTCCAAGAAGCTTCCTTTACAAGTTTTCAAGTTTATTTTTAATCAACTTCTTTTATTTTAAAGACGTATGACATGTTATGAAAGGAAAAATGTTTTTGAAGTAGAAAGGATATTTTCCTCAAGAATGGAGTTCAAGTATTTTATCAAAATTATTTTTCATCTAAGATAATAAAAGGGTTCTGTTTTTATCCCTATTATTACATTGATTTGATTATGTTGTGATGGAAATATTTTTATGAATTCCTTTATCTTATATGAATTATTTTATGATGTCATGTTGTTTAAGAATTCCATTTTTATTACATGGGTTACGCTATGATGTATGGTTTATGATTATGTGGCACACATAAGAAAGGATTCATTATAAGATGGGTGGGACCTATATCTCCCTCCAATGCATTGGGTAAAGATTTTATATCTCATGAGATAGACATGGCTGGAATGGTAGGTTATACCGGTTCAGTGAAACAGGACTGAAACGAGGGTTACTCGATTCAGAAAGGGACTTTGTCCACTAATATAGTCCTGGAAATGTGTCTTGACTAACAAGAAATGATTCTCTATGATTATGTGTGAATGCCACAAAGTTTCACATTTTAAGTTATGATTATTGTGATTACATTTCACTGCCATGATTTATCCCATGTTATGAAATTATGATCTCTTTTGCAGGTTAATATTTCTAAAAGTTATGTGCTTGTGTATATGATGTGATTGATATTTATTTTTTTTACCCTTACTGAGCATTTGAGCTCACCCTTATATGTTTTCTTTTCCCTAGGATATAAAAAAGGGTTTTAGGTATAAAAAAAGGGAAGATCTTTATGGGAGATATTGAAGATCTTTCACCACGATTAGAAGATTATGTTCCGAGTTTCCAAAGACACTAAACTATTACGATCCTTGTGTGTGTGTTTTTGTTATGTACCAAGTATTCCGCAAATGTAATGTAATGTCAATGTACGTTAAGCTTCGTGTCTCTATAAAATCATTACCTATTCTTCGGGTTCTTCCTTTTGATTTGATCAAAAGGGCTCCTTATGTTGTCTTTATGATCAAACTAAGGCCTATAGGTTGTAGTGAGAGAATTTGGGAGTGTATTGTGGCATATTTTGGCCGATCCAAAAGGATTTTATGGTGTGAAGAAATGAGAAGGAGGAGTGCCCTTTTATAAGAGGGGTGAGGGGCACCTTTGGAAAAGCTAGAAATATTAATTTATAATAAATTCATATTCGGTTTCTAATGGCTCCAAAGTTGATTATTTAAATTTTAAGGTGGGGATGGGTCGAAAAAAACTCAACCAATAGAATTTATACAGGTTTGGGTACTTATATTAACCTTATCTTTAAGTATTAACTCTAAGTTAATTAGTTTCACTTTTACAATGTCTCTTTGTATTTTTATATAATATGGTTAATAAACTTACTATATAAATACAAGCGACCCCCCAAGTGGTCCATTAATGATGAACCTATCATGATATAAGTCTCTTGGCCTAACCTTAGATTTTTATGAATTTAATATCAATTAATAATATAATATTTGTTTTAAGAACTCTTTTATGTCAATTTTGACACTATTCAATAGTTGATTTTTGTGAAACTCATAACAGATTGATTACTTCGAAAAAAGTCAATTAAATAAATCCTAATATATCATATTATCCTATAAAATTATTTTAATTCATTAAAAGTTTCATATTATATTTATTTGGGTATTTATAATATCAATTATTTTAATTTGTCACTATTATTGTAATTACTTCATCATCATTGTGTCATAAATAAATTATATTATTTAATGTCTAAAAATTATAAATAAAATATCATTATGTAGTAAATCGTTTTATCTTTCTAATGAATATTTATAATCTAAAATCCAACATATATAACCCTATGTAAAAATATTTTTTCTAAAAGATATATGCTTGTGTCATTTTTGTATTCATTTTAACTTAATTAAAATAAAGTGTCCCTATCACCTACAAGTGGCACCATGGGGTCACAAAATCGACCCAAAGATGCCTATGGTCGAACATGTATTAACCAATAAGCATAGGACACGTTTGAGGGTAATTTAGTATTATTATAATATTATTTTTTAACCCTTATTTACCGGATTTACCCTTAACCATGGTAAATAAAATATTTACCGCAGTAATTATTCAAAATTTCTAAAAATAAAAGTGACCTATTTACACAATTTGAATATCCTGATTCAAAATATGGAATCCATTTTTATAAATTCAAAACACAGAAGTGGCAGAAATTAATTTAAAATTAATTCCCGCAGTCAAAACAAAAAGCGTGTTTTTAAGAGATAATAACTATCAAAAGATTGACACTTGTTTATGTTCGGTTTAATTGTAAAATTATGTCCAATGACCAACATTATATTAAATGGTAAAACTATATTCTAAATATACTTTAAAACCACTAAAATTCATAATTTATCACTACTAATTATTTTGATTAAAAAAGTTGTTTTTAATTAAAATTTAGTAATTTTCAGTATTCATCAAAATATTAAAGTTATCCGAAAAGTACCAAAATTTCACCTTAGGACAAATTCGATATTCCGAATCTAAAAATGAAGTCCATTTTGAAATATAAAATATATATAATTTCAAAAGATAGGTATTACTATTCATAACGGCTAGTTTGATTGGTTGTGGTGTATGTTAGAACTCGAAGTTGCGTACAACACACGCTACTGTATTATTCAAAGGAAAGCATACCGTGGAAGATTGGGATGTTTAATTTTAAATTTTTTGATGTCCCCATTTAGTCAAAAATTCTAAAATATTGTATTTAAAAAGGGTTCACTATTAAAAGCCGGTAAAAGTGCAATATTGAAAATGAATTTGTTCTTACATTATGTCTAAGAAACTCATAATATGGATTCTAAAATTATAAGGATTATATAAAGTTTAAAATTTAGTTAACACTATTCATAACCTCTTTTGAACGGCTTGTTTGGTAAGTCATGGTGTGCTTGAACTCAGTGTTTCGTGTAGTGCAAGTTATTGTATTATTTTGAAGAAATAACACACTATGAAATCTTGGGTTGTTACACCACTCCTCCGTATCAAGGACTGGGGCAGGAACCAGACGCGTTAGCCTCATTCTCCCGGAATATAAGGTCCACCAGATTCTCATCTCTCTCTGCAGGTACATCCAGGAGGAAGAAATCTTGGGAATTCCATAGGTCTCGACCGCGCAATCACCGCCATTGTCACCAGAAGCGCCCTCTACCTCTACCAGAGATCACAGAGAGCTATTTTGGGGGCTGACAGCGGTAGAGTGACGACAAGACCTGTCTCCGGTAGCCGCGAATCATGTGCCGGAAGCTGTGGCTATCAGCCCATCGTATCGTGACATCGTGTCCAGGTCACCTTGCTCTTCGGAGGACGGCCCGGAATTCGGCGGCCAGTCAACTCGCTCGCCGTACTCTCCACCACCGAGTTTACTATCCCAGAGGTCCGCCTCGGTACCGCTACCTATCCCTCATCCTCCCTCGGTTGACGAGTGGGGAAACAGAGGGACAGACCCGGAGTCCGAGCCCATGAGCTTCTGGAGTATTCTTGCAGCGGATTACTTCCCGGAGAAGTTCTGGCCGACGGAAGCGCTGAATTTTCGCGTACCAGAGTCTCTTACCCCTGAAGAAGTGGGGTGCTTTTGTCGAACTCTATGGGCGACACACTTCTGCCTTCGTTAAGAATGGATGGTGTACCCCAGAAGTCGAGAGCACTTCGAAGAAATCGATGAGCAGTGTCGCCTGATCGATGCGGCCGCACTTCTTGTGGCCCAGCACCTTGAGTCGCCAGGCCGCCAGGGCGCCCTCCAACGGAAATGCGTCCAAAGTTTTAAAGTACTCTGCAGGATCATCAGGGAAGCCACCCCCCATGTGCAAGTCCGTGGTTGGGGACACTATGCCGCTCTCCTCTTTGACCCTATCCGACGGAAGCCCGATTCATTATGTAACATCGAGGACATGCCCTCGAGAGGGGTCGCGGTCCACATGGCCGACGTTGTGGACAAGGAAGATGAGTTTGAATTACTTGATGGAGACTTACCCCCCGAGGGCGTACCGCCACTGCTGGACCCATCAGGGAGAGTTACCCGTCAGTAGAGGAACCTCCTAGGCCTCCCCGTACCCACCGAGTCACTAGTACTCGGTCAAAACACCGGCAAGGGTAAGGAGCACGTCAGAACTGTCAAGCACTCTGACACGCCCACCTCTGTGCAGAAAATGGACGAAGATCCCGAGAAGGTCATGTTACGCCAGCAGCTTGATGAGCAGAAGGTGCTGGTTGACGAACTCTTGGTTGAGCGCGCCGTACAGCGGCGACCCGACTATGGTAATCCCAGGCCGGGACAGTAGGGGCAGGAACAATTTCCCCCCAGTGATATGCCTCCAGGCAACCCTGATCATGCTACTGCCGCAGATAGGGCAGAAGCCGGAACGTATGGAAAAATGGAGCGATACGTCTCGCCAAACCCCCCCGAACGACGGGGCAATCTGAAGAATCCAGTTCGGGTTCCCCCAGTCGCCCCGTAGGTCGTTCCACCAGTTGATCCACGAGCTGCCGAATCCATCTACCGTGTTGAGGAACCTGGAAACGCACTTGTGGTTAGGGATCCCCATCAAGACAATGACCCCCACCCGGATGATCTTATTGCGGCGCTCACAGCCTGCCTCGAAGCGTTGGAAACGTGGCAGGTGGCGGTCCCACCGGATGGAAAGCCTTATCCTGCGTGGGTGGATGATATGCCCGCACCTCCGGGTTTTGAGAACCCCACTTTCTCACCTTTCAATGGGAAAGGGGACCCGCCACAGCACTTGCCACATTTTTCTTCTAGGTGTGGCCCCATGTTGGGGACCCCAGCTCAGCAAGAAGCCGCCAAGCTCCGATGTTTCGTACAGACATTGGAAGGTCTAGCATTCGTCTGGTACAACCATCTCTCTATCGGATCGTTGACCGGTTGGGAGGATCTTCGCCGGTAGTTCTTATACCAGTTCAGCTCCACCACGCGGAAGACCAGCATTGCAGACCTCTTCAAGTGCAAGCAAAGGCCTGATGAGCGAGTCGCATATTTCATCGCTCGGTGGAAGGGACTTAACGTATTCCCTCGATATACCACTGACTCAGGAGCAATTACTGACGATGTGTGTGGAGAACGTCAAGACAGAGCTGATACCCTCCCTAATTACCCAGAATTACCCTGGAGGGTTCAGAGATTTCTCAGATAAGGCTCAGCGCCTTGAGGAAGCCCTGCAACAGGCTAGTCAGGCACGTTTGTTGCCCCCCATGATCCCGGCCAGGTGGACCGCCAAGGCTGAGCCCGCCGCGGTGGCCCAAGTAGAATCCCCTAGGCAGCTGGAATTACTACCGGTGGCACCATCCCCGCAACCCCACAGAGGTCCTCTACCTCAAGCATAGGCTCCTGCCCAGCAGCGACCGCCTCAGAACCAACAGGTTCCCCCGTGGAATGCGCCACTGCCACCTAGGCGAGACAATCAGGCACCGCCTCCTCGGAAGGCCCCTCCGGCCCCTCATCAGGGCCATGCCCCCAGGGCCCCCTATCCGGAAAGAAGGTACCAGACTTATTCGTTCAACGAAAATCAGGTCCCTGGCAACTTCCGAAGTTCTCTAGAGCAAGGGATTGTGCACCTTCCCGAGTGCAGAAGGCCGTCAGAGGCGAATCTCACCGATCACCCCAACTACTACCCTTATCATCGGATTCAGAGGCACACCCTCAAGCAATGCTATGTGTTTAAATACTGGCTTCAAGAACAAGTCAACAACAACATAGTCAAGTTGGGCCTGGAACCAGCACAAGTGGCGGGTGTCTTTGCAGGATCAGAGATCGACAGCGACAGCGAAGGCGAGTGGCAGCAGGTCCCCAGCCGCGAATCCCAGAAATACGACGACTGGATGGCTCGAAAAACCATCGTTCGTGCCCATGGTATCATTCGGGCATGCCTGAAGCAGCCGGGACCTTCAGAAGAAGTATCCGGTACCCCCACATCGTCTTCATAGTCGACCTCTTCCCAAAAGGGAAAGCAGCGGCGACGCAAGAAGAAGCAACGCGCACCGCCGGTGCCATCGTCATCCCGCACTCTCGACGACTTTATGCCCCCTGAAATGGGGATTCCTCCCAGAATCTTCCCAGTGGTGGATGACTCCTCGAGCGATAGCCAGGGGTATGCTTCGGTTAACACCGTGGAGCTGGTAAAGCCCTATATGACCCCCGATGAGGGGGAACGCCAGGCGAACCTCCCCAAAATTCCCAGCCGACGTCAATGTCAGCGGAATCGCAACCGCGCCGGTCATCGAGGTACATCAGCGGGCACTTTCAGCCAAGCCATGCATGATACTGAGACCAGACAGTAGGCTCAGCACAGAGCTCAGCACGCGCAACCCCGTCTAACGCCCTCAGCTCTACCTCCACCGCCGTTTGTGCTACTAGATAGGGGAGAGCTGCCTCGTTCGTATCACAATCAGTCTTGCCCGGCTACAGGCCAGCCTCCGCTGTTCAATCCTAGTCTAGAGACTACTTTCTAGGATTCAACTAGCAGGCAGCAGGATGCACCCAGTACTAGCCGACCGCCGGTTTAGCCGGCAGGACCCGCTATGCCTCCAAATGCCGAAAGACCTCCTGTAAGCAGAGGTTCGCGTTTGGCACGAAAGTATGATGTCCTGAAGCACCTGGTCGGCATTCCGGCGAGGCTTTATATCCTTAAGGCCCATCTCCTGTCATCCGAAATGCGCGAGGCACTTTCCGAGGCCCTAAGGAGCCCCCTCCAGTTTGAGACGGAGGTAGCAGCTGCAGAAGCCTTCCATACCGATACGATTGAAAATGCCGAATGTCAGGCGGTTATCTCGTTCTCCGGTGAAGACGAGGACCCTCCTATACAGGGGCACATTTGCCCACTGTACATCACTGGCCACTTCAATGGTGTGGAAGTCCACCACTGCCTCGTTGACATGGGTTCCGGAATCAATCAAATTCCGACTCGGACGTTGCGAAAGTTGGGTCTATCTGAAGGTGATTTAACTCCCTCTGACCTCAGAATCCAGGGGTATGAAAGGACCGAGCAAACCCCGGTCGGCAAGATCCGCCTGAAGACTCAGTTTGGTGGCTTAATTTCCAGCACCGAGTTCATGGTCGTCTCTCAGGACACCGCCTACAACACATTGATGGGTAGACCGTGGCACCATCTGCATGCAGCGGTCCCTTAGTCGTATCACCAGTGCCTCAAGTACTCGCTCAACGGTCGAGTAGGCGTTCTCCATGGAGATGTGTCCCCTTTTGATTCTTGTGAGGCCCTCTATCTGGATGAGGGTTATTACAAAAGTAAGGATAAGAAAATCCTAGTATGTGAGGATGAACCCGCCCCGGTCATAAGTGATCCCTAGGCAAGCATGGATGTCGCATACATCCTCCTGATCCACCAGTTGGAGGCCACGACCCCCGACATGGGGCAATGTTTTGTTTTTTCGGGTACGCAGGGAAGGAATGTTCATGTGTCCAAGCGACGGAGGAAAATCACCTTGTACTCCTACATCAACCAGGCTCAGGTCATCCCGGAACCTCCTACCCCTGTACGGTACCGGAATGTCAAGCTTATGACAACGGCAGTACGCCATACGTGTCTCTTCTACCGGGCTGGAATCCACCGACTCAGGCCTACACGTCACCACTGCTTTGATATTATCAAACGTGGCCCCTTAGGCCGAATGCCAGATGGGATAGGATCGACTGCCTTCATTGTTATGGTCTCAATGGAGAGTGAGTCTCCCGATGTGATGACTGCTGCTGCCCAAGCCGGCACCAGCTTCCCCTCGGGTTTTGATATCCCGGAAGCATCTCCCATCGTAGGAAGTCCCCCCACGGGTGGGGAGGAAGACCTGGAGGATGCTCCCCCTGCCTTTGAAGAAGGCGTCTCTACCACGGTTGATGAACTGGTACAAGTGAACCTTGGTAGCGAGGCAGATCCGAAACCCACATTGATCAGTGCAGCCATGTCCCCCGAGGAGCGGCAGCAGTATGTAGACTTCCTCAAACAACACCGTGACGTGTTTTCCTAGAGTTACAACGAGATGCCAGGGCTAGATCCCCAGGTAGTCGTTCACCGTCTGGGCCTCCCGGAAAAACATCGTGGGTTTAAGCAGCCCCCCAAGAAAATGCACCCTTCTCATGGTGCTATGGTTGAGGCTGAAGTTGACAAGCTTATCCAAGCCAACTTCATTAAATAAGTCCAGTACCCCAAGTGTCTTTCCAACACTATGACAATCATGAAGAAGAATGGGCATATCAGAGTTTTCATCGACTTCCGCGATCTTAATCACCACTGCCCAAAGGATGACTTCCCACTCCCGGTTACGGAGTTATTGATTGACGCCACGGCCGGGTTCCAAGCCCTCTCTTTCATGGATGGGTATTCTGGGTACAACCAGATCCGGATGGCCCCCGAAGACGAGGAGTCCACTTCCTTCAGGACTCCCCAAGGTACCTTTTTCTACCAGGTTATGCCGTTCGGTTTGAAAAATGTAGGTGCCACTTATTAGAGGGCCATGCATCGCATATTCAAACCGATTCTCGGAACATTGGTGGAATGCTATGTGGATGACCTCGTAGTCAAATCATGTCAGCGCCAGGACCATCTCAAAGACCTTGATAAAGTGTTTGGTTTCCTCCGTTCCCGTCACCTGAAGATGAACCCGTTGAAGTGTGCCTTCGGGGTCACCTCTGGGAAGTTTCTGGGCTTTGTTGTCAGATACCGAGGTATCGAGATCGACCCGGAGAAGATCAAGGCCATAAGACAAATGCCTCCCCCGAGCAACATTCAAGAGCTTCGAGGCCTTCAAGGCCACTTAGCCTATATACGCCGATTCATCGCAAATCTGTCCGGAAAGTGTAAGCCCTTTTCCCGGCTCATGAAGAAGGGCGCCGCCTACGAATGGGATGAGGAGTGTCGGACCATCTTCGAGGAAATCAAGCAGTATCTGCTCCAACCTCCGGTCTTGATGCCACCCGTCTCCGGAAAGCCGCTGGTCCTTTATGTGACCGCCTTGGAGAGATCCCTCGGTGCGCTGCTCGGCCAGAAGAATAACGAGGGTACTGAGAACAGTCTCTACTATCTCAGTCGCATGATTCTCGATACGGATGTCAGATACTCCCCTATCGAAAAGAGATGCCTTGCGCTCGTCTTCGCCGTGAAGAATTTGCGACATTACCTACAGCACCATGAGGTGCAATTGGTCTCCCGGGTAGACCCCCTGAAGTACATGCTGAACCGCCCCATGACGACTGGCCGACTAGCACGGTGGGCAGTGATTCTCCAGCAGTTTGATATCAGGTTCGTACCTCAGAAGGCCATTAAGGGACAGGCGTTGGCAGACTTTTTAGCTGCCCATCCAACCTCCGCGGATCAATCCCTGGACCTGGATTTCCCTGATGAGACGATCCTCTCAGTCGACCATGTTGTCCCGTTTTGGAAAATGCATTTCGACGGCGCCTCCCGGAGCCCCACCGGTAGGAGGCTCAACGATCCCAAGCTCAACAAAGTGGGCCTGGGTATTGTCTTCATTACCCCGACGCAAGTTGTCCTGCCATACTTGTTCCTGTTGTCAGAAGGCTGTACGAACAATGAGGCAGAGTACCAGGCTCTCATCACCGGCCTCGAGTTGGCCCTTGAGATCCATGTTCCCCATATACATGTGAAGGGAGATTCTGATCTGGTAATCAAACAGGTTAATGGCGACTACGTCATCAGGAAACTGGAGCTTGCACCGTTACTGGAGTACACCCTCCGCCTAATGGCCCAGTTCACTTCTTGACCAGAGGTTACCCATGTCCCACGGTCACAGAACGGTCAAGCAGACGCCTTAGCTGGCTTGGCCGCATCGCTCGCAGAACCCGAGCAAGATGATTTGATCATACATGTGGTACACCAGAGATTCATTGCCCCCGTCACCCAAGAGGACAATGATGTCATGTGGGTAGGTCATCTCACCGCCAGACCCTCCACGTCAGGGGTCCCGGGTTCGTCAGACACAGTGGTTGAAGCCACTCCCGACTGGAGGGCGCCTTTTGTCGAGTACCTCCAAAATGGTTGCCTCCCGGACGACCGGGCCAAGCGCGAGCGAATCCGACACCGTGCACTGAAATTTACCCTCCAGAGCAGTCCCAGTCTTGAACAGATCCTTTTTAAGAGGATTTTTGATGGTGACCTCCTCCGTTGCATACAAGGAGTAGACATACCTCAGGTTATGCAAGAGGTTCACGCCGGTTCCTGTGGTGCCCATCAAGCTGGGCTGAAGCTGTCCCATCAAATTCGGAGGTTGGGGTACTTTTGGACCTCTATGATACACGATTGTATTGGATATGCCAAGAGATGCCACGCGTGCCAAGTACACGCCAACTTATTGCATCGGCCGCCGGAGCCCCTCCACCCCACAAAGTACTCTTGGCCATTTGCGGTATGAGGACTTGATGTAGTGGGACCATATCCGCCAGCAACAGCCCGCCAGTGTAGGTTCATCCTGACTGCTACGAATTTCTTCTCCAAGTGGGCAGAGGCAGTTCCGCTCAAAGAGGTCAAGGCCCGTTCTATCGTTGACTTTGTGAGCTCCAACATTATCCACCGGTTTGGGGTAACTCACGTCGTCCTCACCGATAACGGCACCAACTTACGAGCAACTGAATTAAAGAAATTTTACGCCAAGTACGACAGTCGGTCGAACCATACCTCCCGCTACCACGTGCAGGCGAATGGACAGATCGAGGTGTTCAAGAAGACCCTCTCTAACATTCTACAGAAGATGGTTGGTCAAAACAAGAAAAGTTGTCTGGACAAGCTCCGCAACGCCCTCTGGGCTTACCGGACGATGACTCGCAGCTCTACCCAGGTGACCCCATATTCCCTGGTGTATGGAGCTGAGGCCGTCCTACCCATTGAGATCCAGTTGTCTTCGTTACGCACTACAATTTATGATCACCAGACATCAGATGAGGTAGCCGAGATCCGTATAGCTGAATTCGAAGCACTGGACCAGAACCGGCTTCATGCCCTGCACAATCTGGAAAGGCATCAGGATGAGATAGCAAGGGCCTTCAACAAGAAGGTTCGTCTCCGCTCTTTTCTACAGGGTGACCTGGTACTGGCCCTTCGAGCGCCAATGATTCCCGGTTGGAAACCGCCCAAATTAGAACCCAAATGGGAAGGGCCTTATATCATCCTTAGGGTTTACCCTAATGGAGCATACTCCTTGGTGACCACAGATGGAGAGCGTATAACCCCTCCCACCAATGACAAATTCCTGAAACGATACTTTTCCTAGGGCGAAAGGGTCCTGCACGACCCTAAACTGCGAGATGGTCCCACGCGTCCTTAAACTACACCCCCGTCCTTACTGCAAGACGTTAAACTGCAAGCCAGTTAGGCCTTTCTGACCGAGGCTTAGCCTCAGGCCCCTTGGCCTCCTCGGGCCTCTGGCCCCCCCGTCCTTACTGCAAGACGTTAAACTGCAAGACAGTTAGGCCTTCCTGATAGAGGCTCAACCTCAAGCCCCTTGGCCTCCTCGGGCCCCTGGCCCCCCTTCTTCACCGTGATACGTTAAACTATAAGCTGGTCAGGTCTCCCTGACCACAGTTCGGCCCCAGGCCCCTTGGTTATTTCCCCGACTTACCCTCTCACGGGATTGTACGGTATAGTGTAGGACTACGTCCTCATTCACGTCAGATTACTTGCCCTACCTTACATATCCCCAAATGAGATGCTCCTCGTCCCGCATGACGCTAAACTGCATTTCAAGAACTACGTGTGGCTTGATTCCCATTTCAATGGGATACATAGGAAAGCTCAGATGCCTCGTTCTGAGCACATCCCCAAGATTTTCTCTTCCACTACCCCCCTAGGAATAGTTTCCTTGGAGGATCTTTGTGTAGCAGGGAGTAGGCTTTCTTAGCCCCGCTCATACAACCCTGCTCACACAAGGATTGTAAGGGTCGCACCATGTGCCCACTCCCGTTCTTCTATCCTCCCATGTCCTCACTGCACGACGCTAAACTGAATGGCCTTCAAGAAAAATGTATGGCTTGATTCTCATCCTCATGAGATACATAGGAACACCCGGGCGTTTCGTCCGTTGGCCCAGCCCAAAAGCCAAAATCTTCCCCTCGGGTCAAGACATGGCAGGGTGCACACTTTTTCCCCAACTCACATCGAGCAAGTCTCGACCCGGCTGCACATCCCCCGGGATATGTTTGCCTCTTTCGTGGATGGATAAAGCTATGCTTCATCCACTCCTTGACTGGGGTTCCATCATTTTTCACACCCAGAGGGACCACCAAGAACGGCCTAGATACAACGCCCAAGGGCTCTCCTACCGTTACGGGCCAACGCCCCCGAGGGTTTTCAAGAAACAAGCTGATACAAGTCCCGCGTTACGAATTTGGTCATCGGTCGATTCTCATTTGTTGCTCCCATATCAGGTTACCATAGGAACACTGTGTTTCGAACATGGTCAATAGTGTCCTGGATCTTCGGGTTCACCCCGAGATGTCATAGACATCGAGTGCAGTGATTCGTTCTGCCCCATCCCGAGGTGACAAACTTCCCACTGGGTGGTGCTAGCGATCGGGCACAGGGCCCCGAGTCCCCATAGGGGTGTACGGTGTGGTGTAGGACTATGTCCTCATTCACGTCGGGATCATGTACCATGTCGTACGCCTTCCCTTCTGAGGCCCAGCCTCAGGCCCCTTGGCCTCCTCGGGTCCCCGACCCCCGTCCTCATGTAAGACGTTAAACTGCAGACCCGTCAGGCCTTCCTGACTGATGCCTGACCTTAGGCCCCCTGGCCTTCTCGGGACCCTCTACCCAACCTCTTACCCGGGGTGTACGGTGTGGTGTAGGACTACGTCCTCATTCACGTCGGGATCATGTACCATGTCGTACGCCTTCCCTTACGAGGCCCAGCCTCAGGCCCCTTGGCCTCCTCGGGTCCACGACCCTCGTCCTCATTGCAAGAAGTTAAACTACAAGCAGGTCAGGCCTTCCTGACCAATGCCTAACCATCAGGCCCCTTGGAATTTCCAAGCCACGACCCAGGTCCTCTCTTATAGGAGTGTACGGTGTGGTGTGGGACTATGTCCTCATTCACGTCATCTTCTTCGCCATACCGCACACCTCCCTTGTTTAGGGGTATATTACTCCCCTTATCGTCCTTTATGACGTTAAACTACATTTAGAGAACTATGTGTGGCTTGATTCCCATCCACATGGGATACATAGGACCACCTGAATGTCCAGGATTCGGGTCCAGCCCCATCTCTCGGGAATCTTCATCCCATCTTGGCCCCTTGGCCTATCCTTCCTCCATGAGGGGATTATATAGTGTGGTGTGGGACTATGTCCTCATTCATGTCGGTCCCGTAATGACCACTCCATGTACCTCCACCTACTGAGCTGTTTCGTCGATCCCTTTTCGGCGGTTCACCAATGTGCCTAAGAGTACTCTGGTTTATTATCTGGAATGCCAAGCTTTACTCGGACACGTCCGCACCCGCTTTCCAGGCTTTGTGTATCCCTGCATCAGGGCTTTCATCATCTTTCACACCCGGAGGGACCCCCAAGAACGGCCTGGATACTACGCCCAAGGGCTCTCCTACTGTTACAGGCCAACGCCCCCGAGGGTTTCAAACAGCGAATCGATAAAATCCCACGTTGCGAATATGGTCAGCAGTCGATGCTCGTTTGTTGTTAACACCTCAGGCTAACGCGATATGGACGCTGTGTTTCCACCATGGTTAACAGTTTTCCTCTATCGCCACACCAACCCATTAATCCCAAAATGTCGGGTACACGATTCACACCCTTCATCACTTCATCATGTCCAAGTAGAGTCTCGGAACTCTTGGTACTTTTCCTCCGTGCATGTCCGCGCGTTGGGGGAACAAGCTGCGTCAAAGGTGTACTTCGGGGCTCTCTGCTGACTCCCCTTTGATGGACTCCCCAAGTATTGTGATGAGGATACCCCCCTTGTTTCCCACACCGAGTTTAACTCACGTGGGCTTAGGGATCGGGTTGAAATCTGTGCTTACTCGGGGAGTTGTCACCATCCACGGTCCGAGCTCTAAGACCATAAACTAAGATTCTCATCTGGAACTACGTTCAGCTTGATTCCCATCTTAATGGGATACATTGGAATGCCCAGACCCCTTGTCTTTGGGTCCAGGTTGAGTTCATCTAATTCGCCTCTCTGGTCCTGCCATCGGGACCCCGACTACGGGACCGCGCAGCGTAGTGCGTGATTATGTCCTCATTCACATCGGGTTTGCAATAGCTACACCACGCACACGCCTGTTCTGAGAGTTAGCCCTCCTATTCCTTGTCCAGCATGACATTAAAAGGCACCCTTAAAGACTACGTATGGCTTGATTCCCATCTTTATGGGATACGTAGGACCGCCCGGACGCCCTGTCTTCAGGTACAACCCATTTAGGGAACCAGTCTCTCCCCCTGTTTCACCTCTTACGACCCCTTGGCCTAAGGTCTCCCTCTCCGATTGGCGTACAATTTGATGTGGGATCATGTCTCCGTCAATTGTGTTTTATAACACTGCGCACATTTCCCGCCTAGCATCGTCTCTGCTACGTCTGCACTGCATGACGATAAAATGCATGCTTGGTCCTATCATACGACCCTAAACTGTGACATTATCGTCCTAGCTGCACGACGAAAAAAGGCACTTCATTGTGGTGACCTCGTTGTAGAGGACATGACGTTGGGTATTGGTCACGTGCCATGCCATTTTTCAACGCCCATCACGGCTTGATCCTTGTGGCGACATCACGGCCTACTATTCTAGGCCTGTCGCTTCACAAAAAAAACCATTCACCTTAAATAACAAACAAGATTCATCAAACTCCACTTCTTTTAGTGCAAGGGCCACGCCCGCACTCCCATTTTCCCCGGCACTGGTATCTTACCATGTCACCTTTCAGAACTACGTATGGCTTGATTCTCATTCTTATGAGATACGTAGGAGCGCCCGAGCACTTCCCCGTGGGCCCAGCCTAACCTTTGTGTTTGGTCCCTCAACTCGAGCATTTCCCCAGAGAACGCATGGTAAGTAGGGCTTAGGTCCTCCTTTACGTCTGGTTTTGTTGCCATGTGTCCCCTAATCCCTTTACCCATTTATGGTCTAAGGCCCATCAAGAACTACGTGAGGCTTGATTCTCATCCTTATGAGATACGTAGGAGTGCCCGGGCACTTCCCCGCAGGCCCAACCTTACTTTCGCTTTCGGTCCCTTGACCAAAAAACCTCTCTGTGAGGGGATTATATGGTGTGGTATAGGATTACATCCTCATTCACGTCAGGTTGTTCATTGTACCGCACACACCCCCTATTCACATTCACGCCAGGTGTTTGAGTTACTCCACCATGTGCCTCTTATGTCTCTTCCCATCCATGGTCCGAATTCTACGACCCTAAACTAAGATCTCCCTATGGGAAATGAATCTTCTCCTCTATCTAATACGTCTCGTTGTCGTATTTATATGTGTTTAGACAAAGAGCCCGAAGTGTGGGATTTCTACAGGGACATCCCCCTCATCCCACGACCATGCTTCGTGAGCTCTCTATTTGGATCCTCATCCTCTTCCACATTCAAAAGGACCCTCGGACGACATGGATATTAGGCTTAAAGGCTCTCCATGAATTCTGTACCTAAGGGACCTCCAATCGTTTCGGGCCAAAGTCCCTATGGATATTTGACAACATTTGTGACATGGTCCCGTGTTTCGAACATGGTCAACGGTCAACCCTCATTTTTTTGTCCCCATTCTAGGCTAACGCAATATGAATGTTGGGTTTCCGCCTCGGTCAACAGTTGTCCTCCATCGTAACGTCCCCATCATCGTGATCTGAATCTCAAGCTCCATGATTCACACATTTCCACTTCCTCATGTTCAAGTGGAATTCCATCATACTCATCTCTTTCTCTTCGCGCATCTAGGTGCGCTAAATGATCGTGTTAGTGTCACTAGGCCGGTATTCACCGAGCGTCCCTTTGCCCTAACTTGCCCCTTTTTGTGCCGGGAAATTCCCACCACTACTAATTGTTTCACACACCGAGAATGACTCACGTGGGCTTAGTGGGTTTGGCAGGATATGTACCAACACAGTCGGGCTGCTCCTCGTCCCACATGACATTAAACTGTGCTTCCAGAACTATGTATGGCTTGGTTCCCATGGGGTAAGTAGGAACGCCCGACCACTCTGCTTCGGGCCCAGCCCAATCCTCACTTTTGGTTCCTCGACCTGAAGAGTTTCCTCCGGGGGTATGTGGTATGATTTGGACTCCAAGTCCTCATTCACGTCGGTTTCATATCTACCGCGCCACACGCTCCCTGGGATCTTCCCTTTTATTCCACGTCCTATCGTATGACGTTAAACTACAAGAGTCCATGTGTCCTCAACGCATGACACTAAACTGCGGTTCTACCCTGAACAAGTTCAGGATGCCCCAAGATCCCATTGGGAAGTGACAGATCCCCTCACCAGAGAGGCCCTGTCTGAAAGAAGGAATGATCCATAATCAAACCGATGCGCCCATTTGGAGTACTCCCACCACGGTGGTGTAACTACCTAAGTGTTGGATTTTGTTTGGATGAACCATCACTCCATATTCCACGCTTTGCGTGCCCCTTATTCGGACCCTCGTCCCTTTTAATGTCTCACGGGACCCCTTAACGGCCTGGTCTCATGCCGCATCAGCTCACCTACCGTCCTGGGCCAACGTTCCGGAAGACTGGTCATGTCTGGAAGGGACCCCCTAGCAGTATGGATTTTTGACCTATGGTCCGCCAACTGTCCTGGGCCAACGTCCCGAAGGATTGATCAACAAAATTTGTGACATGGTCCAGTGTTTCGAACATGGTCAACGGTAGACACTCATTTGTTTTCCCCATTATAGGCTAACGCAGTAAGGATACCGCTTCTCCTCTAAGGTTAACAGTTGTCCCTTATTGTCACGCCATCCCCACAGTGTTCCGAATCTTGGGTATCGTGATTCACACATCCCATTTTCATCTGTTTGGACCGATTTTATCGCCCCTGGAGTTGCCCCATTCGTGCATAAGAGCACGCCGAAGAAACGGTAATTCGGCTATCCTGAATGTTCCTTCTCCGATCAAGCCTCTCCCGCCTCTCAGAAATCCAGACTGGTAATCCGAATCACGGATGCCTGGAGCATGATCCCCACTCCTATGTTAGGTGGGATGAGAGGGAAACTATATCTTGTTTCCCACATCGGGCTCAACACATGTGGGCTTGCGGAATTGTCGCTTAACGTCCCGCAAACATTGTAGGGATGTAACAAGGCAATTCAAACAGTGGAAATCATGCACGCTACGACATTCAAAGAAAAGAAGAAAAAAATTCGAAGCACGAAAGTACCAATAAAAGGTTTTTGGGTTTGTTACAATAATCGGGGGTCGACTCCCCCCATGGACGGGTTGACCCCGTCAAAATAGCGTTGCAGCTCTGCCACCCGTTGGCTTGTGGCATCCAAGGCTTGCTGCTGCTGACTTAGGTCCCGCTCCTCCTCAGCAGCGGCGGGGTGCAGTTCGTCAGTCCTGGCTTTGGCCCTCTCTACGCCATCTTGAACGGCAGCCATCTCTCCAGAGTTCTGCCTCATATGCTCTTCTGCCTCTGCCAGCTGGGCCTTCAACCGTGAGACCAGCTCATATTGTGCATCAAGAGAGGCTGAAAGCTCGTCTGCCCGGGTCTATATCTGTTGGACCTCGCCTTCAGCCTCCTGGAGCTTCTTGATGATGGTCTCCTTCCTCCGCTGCCAGCCCACGCTGAGCCCGCGATCATGCTCCCGGATCTTCTTAGCCATAAGATCTCGGATGAGTGCGTGAGGACGTTGGGCATCCACTCCCCCAGCACACAGTTCGTGCAACCGCGAGCGGAGTCTATCCATTTCGGCCATCCATTGTGCTTAGGGGTGTCCTTGATAAAGAACGTGATCAGCTTCCACGACCGGTGGTGGACTATGCTACTTTCTTCCTCGTCGGAGGCCGTTTCATCCCAGTTTGTGCGATTGGAAGGCTCGTACGCGGGGTACACCCGCAGGAAATCCTCGGCAGGATCAACATCTGGTGTTGAATCCAGTACGACACCTGGCGTCGAAGCAGGCGTGACAAGACTGGGACCGACCGGTTGATCCTCTTCCTCGGAGTCCACCTCAATGACTACGGGTACAGCCCTGCTGGTGGTTCTGCCAGTGATGATGTGTGTCGCAGTTTGAGGAGATGGGGGGACTATTGCCACCATCACCGACATGCCCCTAGGAGGGACTCCACCAGACATCCCGACTAGTCTTGTCGCAGCAGCCCACGCCAGTCAGAGAACTGTACGGCGGAGAGGGACATAAACGTTAGTTGGTGGGCATAGTCTACATATGACGACAAGGAAACCAGTAGAGGAGACTTATGGAGATCGACCTCCTGGCACTGCTCTTGAGCCGGTACTGACGGGACCCCGAGACGAGGCCCTCTGTATACTATTGGAAGGTCTGGAGATTCCGGAGGAGCCACCTCGGGTGCTCTGGTCCCACCAGATGCGGAACTGGACGCAGCCATAGGCGCGGGTTCTAAAGGTCCCACATCATCACCCGCCGAGGGGCGAGAACGAGGTCTGCGAACAAGTTCCTCCTGCGTGGCTCAAACATCGGTGAGAAGTTCATAGTGACCCAAGAACGGATCATAAGGAAAGAAGTTAGGAATTCTACCTCGAGAGCCTCTACAAATTCATCAAAATTTGAGCCTCGGTCTCCGACCTTGCCCTCCTCCAACGGACTCCCTCCTCCAGCCTCATCCTCCCGAGAGGAGTCCTCTGATTCTTCCGGCAGGGGGAACGCTCCCTCAGATCGGTAGCAGATAACTGTGGGGGGACCGTCTGATTCAACAGTACCCTCACCCGGTCTGTCATTGGGCGAGGGACACCACTACAGTGGATGTAATCCTCCAGCTCGTCCAGGTATTGTTCTACCTCTGCCGGAGACGCCATGAATCCAGCCCGAACTGGGCCTATGCCCGGTAATTCCATCCCGAGGCGATTCAGGTGGGCCCATATCTCAGGTGGGCTGAGGAATTGCCGGTTGACATCCCAAATGTCCTAGGCTTCTGGGAAGACAACATCCTCTACCCTGTCGATATGACGCAACCGCTTCCCCGGATCCTGAGTGGATATCCTACGGAATCCCCTTGGTGGCCGCCCTTCCGGATGGCCCTGCTCTTCCGGAATCACCGGATCCACCGCTGCTGCCATACCCTCGGCCGGTGCTGGTCTCGCCGCCATGGCAGCCCCACTACCGCGAGCGGCCCTAGCTGCCCTCCGACCCCGACCTCGAGATAGAGGAGGCCCACCGTCACCGACCCGAATAGTTGGTTGCTTCAGCATCTCCCCTGGGTAAGCAGCCTCCCAACTAATGGCTTACTCCCTCACCAATCTGAAAGCGGTGGTGGATGGAGGAAATGCGATCCGCATCTTCCCATCTTCCCATGTGAACATGAGCCACATCTACCTCATCACACATGGGTGCTCCTCGTGACGCACCTCCCAGTAGACCTACGGGGTTAGCCGCTGGAGGCACCGGAATTGCCTCGCAAACCGATGCGGGGTGTACGGTTCGCAGAGTGGCTCACGATCTATCTGTGCCACCAAAACTCCACCTCGAAAGGCCAGGAGGTAATCCCGATGTCCTTCCATTCCCTGCCCGTCATCAGTAAGTATCCCCGTCGGCAATGGGAAGGGGTGGAAATTAAACTCATCCGCCCGCCACACCCGATTCCGCACCATTGGAACGACTAGTTTGAACGGGAAGATCCCGACCGCGTTCAGGATGGAGGGGCAGAAGTTCGATCCCGACGGAGAAATGGGGTTTGGATACTCGTAAATCCATCTGATGTGCACTAAGATCCACCCATACAGGAGGTGGAAGGGCCCACATTTCCTTGGCGGCTTCTTTCCCTCGCTAATGTGCTGCAGAATTCTGTACAGTTTGGCGAGCATCAGAATCCCCAAATTGATCCGCTACCCCATGTCTAACATGGACGCCATAATAAACGAGTTGGGCCGCACCCCCATGCTTGTATCCCTCACCGGTAGGATCCGAGGCCCTGGTCAGCACCGCGGGCCCCCTTCGCGTAGCTGCATCGCGAACCACCGACAATTTTGGCGATTTTCCCTCAGACTTCGACCCTTCACCCTCCGCGTATCCAAGTCTGAGGGGGGGGGGGCATTTGTTGTCACCAAAATATGGCATGAAAGGAAGGCATGAAAAAGGCTGGCGCGCTGCCTCGCGAAGCCCCGACGCGAAGCCCCGACGCGAAGCGCCCCGATCATCGCGAGCCCACCGCGAAGCTCTAGAGACGGTAACGCTCCGTGAACGCATTTGACGTTCGCGAGCCCACCGCAAAGCTCCAGAGGCGGTAACCCTCCGCGAACGCATTTGACGTTCACGAGCCCGCCGCGAAGCTCCAGCGGTGGTAACGCTCTGCGAACGCATTTGACGTTCGTGAGCCCGCCGCGAAGCTACAGAGGCGGTAACCCTCCGCGGACGCCATTGACGTTCGTGAGCGCGCCGCGAAGCACCTGAGGCGGCGCGCGAGTTCTGCTTCGCGGCGCCCCTTGCCTATAAATACTGGACTCCCCCTGAGTCCCAGAGGACGGAAAATCCGACCTTTCGGCTTCTCCTCTCCCGAATCGTGAAGCACTCTTTGCCCCGGGAATCATGAGCTCCGCGAGGTACTTCTACTTTGCGAGTGGACTTTGATTTGTCTCGTTTTGAGCCCCTCTTCCAAGAGGGATTCACTTAGCAAAGCTCAAGGGAATTCGCGAAGGAAGGGGATTCCCGAGGGAATCCGGGTAGTCGCGGAGTGCTTATGCTTCGCGAAACACCCATGCTGCACTAGTGATCCCTATGCTAAGGCAGGATCGCTACACATCGTGAAGCACACTACATCGCAGGACCCTGCTTCGCGAGGCACATCTTCTTCACGAGGCAGTGCTCCGCGAACACTGTTCCACTTCGCGAAGCACCTTCCACTCAGACCTATGCCCCATGATAAGGCCAAGGAACTCCACTTCGCGAAGCACACTCCTTTGCTTAGCAATTCCTCTTCCCGTGCGACCCTCCAGGTTTGCACGATGTGATTTCAAAGTCCCATGGACAATACCACTCATAGCGTTGCTTCGCCTAATGCTTCTTCGCATAGGTACGCTAACAGATATTGCTTCTTCTCATAGCCATGCTAACGTGGACCCCTCGATGGTTCATTCCACACCCCCCTTGAACATGGACTTACTGGTACCTTCCCTTCCCCAAGGACCATAGGGTACCGGTTATGTAAGTCTTAGGGGTGCGGAGTGAACCCACCTCATCCGAGCTGCAGGACGTTAAACTGCCAAGCACCACGTCCTAAACACATGACGTTAAACTGTGACCTGACCTCGTGCCTCTCACGAAGGGTCCCCCCTGCTCGAACATTCTTTACACCACTCGTCTCCACAGGAATGGACTCACCCATCCACAAGGGGTGATATCCTCCTTATTGGAGTGGCGTATGTTCATAGGAGAAGGGAGACCCTAGTTCCCCAACAGATGGTTGCACCTCTTCATCTCCGTACTTGCCCACTACTAAGGTCAGTGGAGGGTGTGATAGGGAACGAGGCACCTCCCGTCATTGGTCCCAAATCCCTCTTTCGCTGCGCTTTGCAGCACCATGGGCCTCCGTCCTGGAGTAAGTCCCAGCACCATGGGCCGCCTAATGCGTAAGCCCCTCTTCGCTTCTCACGAACACATCCTTCGCGACGTGATCGTCGGGTCCTTGCAAACTCTTGTTTCTCACACCGAGCATGACTCACGTGGGCTTAGAGTGAGCACCGACCCTGACCCCCACCCAGCGAACTACGAGGACTTTGATCCATGTCAAGGCATGGTACGTAGGAAGCCTCCATGAGGTTCAAGACACATTTCTCGGTCGTCCATTCACGTCGAGTTTCAACTACGTCCAGCATGACGTTAATCTGTATGCCCCCCTTGTCCCGCATGACATTAAACTGCACAGCCATTCCCACCTGAACTACGAGGTCTTTGATCCATGTCAAGGCATTGTACGTAGGAAGCCTTCCCGAGGTTCAAGGCCACCACTCATTGGACCAATCCACTTTCAGGTTGGTTCGCCGACAATGCCCCATTTGAACTACGAGGTCTTTGATCCATGTCAAGGCATGGTACGTAGGAAACCTCTATGAGGTTCAAACCCACCATCTGGTCGTTCCGACCTCATTCACGTCGGTTCACCCCCGTCCCGCATGACATTAAACTGTATTCCCAAATCCGAACTATAAGGACTTTGATCCGTGTCAAGGCATGGTACGTAGGAAGCCTCCCCGAGGTTCAAGACCAACAATCATTGGCCCAAACCGTCTCCTAGTCGGTGTGTCAAGCCCCCATTTTCAAGCCCATCTCCCATCGGACCAAGGTCCCTCATTTACGTCGTTCCACCGACACCCAATGCCCGTCATTTATTCACGTCAGGGTTCACTATCGTCCCTCATGACGTTAAACTGTATTCCATCGCTCCTTTGAACTACGAGGACTTTGATCCATGTCAAGGCATGGTACGTAAGAAACCTTCCCAAGGTTCAAGCCCACCACTAGTGGACCCACGGGTCTACTTTCACGTCGGTTCACCGATGAAACCCTTTGAACTATGAGGTATTTGATCCATGTCAAGACATGGTACGTAGGAAGCCTCCCCGAGGTTCAAGCCCACCTCTCATCGGACCAAGGTCCACCTTCACGTCAGTTTGCTGACGCATCAGACCAAGGTCCACCTTTACGTTGGTTCGCTGACGACATTCATCGGGCCAAGGTCCACCTCCACGTCTGTTCACCGGCACCATCCTGAACTACGCGGACTTTGATTCCCCGCCACAGGGATACGTAGGAAGCCTCTTCAAGGCTCAAGCCCAACTTCACCGTCGCCCCTGCGATGGTCCCATTTTTCTCCCCCTCCACTCCATTCATCCACCTACCACCCATCCTGATTCTCGCTCGGACCGTCATATCTCGGTGAGACCATGTCGATACACTCCTCTTCACAGCCGCCCATGGGCTGTCCCCGGTATCGGCATCCCTTCAAGGGAAATCCCTCAATCCGATCTATCCTAGCTAATGCTCTGATCGGGTTGATCCGTCTCCGCTAGACGTTAAACTCGCGGCATACCCTGTGTTAAACACAGGAAGCTGAGGAAAACCCCATATATGTGTCTATGGAATATAATTCCCCGCGTTCTATGTGGGATGCCTCGGGATTCCACGCCCTCGAGAAGCCCTGTGACCAGGGATAACAGACAGATATGCCAGGTTCCCCAGCATCCAGACACGCTACTGATGCCTCAACGTGACTACTCTCCCGACTGAAGGTTGCTGCCCTGACTGGACCCTCTGGAATGTCCCGACAGAAGCAGTGTAATTAACCGGTGTCCATGGAAACATGGCACTGGGAAGAGTTTCACGAACTACGTATTAAATCCATGAGGGAGACCCGGACTAGGTGACGAGTTCTGAGGAGGAATCCACAGAAGGAGGAAACGACAACCCATCATCCTGTTCCGATCAAGGAGCAGACGTCCCTGAATAAGGAGTGAATACCGCCCGCCTTTGGAAAGTGGGAATGCAGGGAAATAGCAGCGCGTCCTCGACGGACGGATGCGCGCGCCCCGACAAAAGCGTCGGAAACAGGTGTGTACACATTTCCTTTAGAAACATGGAATATCATGTAATTTTTTCTTCACAGTATTAATCAAGGGGATGTTTACCTGCACATTTTTGAATGTGTTCAAAATTTCCTTATCAATATAGGATTCCTTTTGTTTTCTTGGTTGGGTGGTCCTTTGGGGAAATAAAAGATGAATGGATGGGATAGAAAACTGATCTACAGACACACTCTTTCCTTTGTAAGGGCTTCTCCCAAGACATGGTTTTTCCAAATTTGGAACATTTGTAATGGTTGGGATGAAGTTTTCTTAGGGAGGGTATGGCTCTAATTGAGTATTCATTTGACCTTCTAGTATTTTCCACTCCTATGGGTGATGGAACTAACATTTCCTTTATATATATTGTTGAAAAATGGTTGATATGGTAGTTTACCCGACCCATGACTTTGAATTTCCCTCACAGAGTTAGCTAGTTGGCCTAATTAGGTATTTGGGTCTTGTATGGATGTATGAGTGGTTTGTTGGTATTTGATATTGTTTTCATCCATTTGTTTTATCATATCTTCTAGGCAAGGCTAGGGTTTGTGAGGGGTTTGTTGGAAAGGCCTTTGGGTGGTTGGGGATTTCTGGGTGGTGGTGGTGGATGGCTACTTTGACCATTTTGGTTCCATTGTTTTTGAGTTTTGTTTGAATACCCCCTTGCCTATAGGCTTGGTTTTCTTTCCACATGGGGTTGTATGGATTTTAAGGTTCTTTCCTAAGGGTTGGTTGTAGGGGCAGCCTGGAAATATTTCCTCACAACTATAATAAATTTCCATTAATTGAGGACATTGGTCAGATTAGTGGGCGTCAGAAGAACATATACTATAATGGATAGGAGGAGGACATTGGGATTTCCCTTGGGAAAGAGCAATTTGTCGAAGAAGGGTAATTACCTCTTCGAACAATGTTCCCAACTTCTTCTCGAATTTGGTATATTGCAACTCATGGAAACCTCAAATGGGTATACTAGAACTTGTACCAAATTGTTCAGTGTTCAGTGAAATGTTCTCGATTAGGGTTCTTGCACCAATTGGGGTCTTATATACCAGTGTACCATTGACAGAAACGTCAATCATGATTCTATCAATAATAATTAATCCTTTATAAAAATATTGTTTAATATATTATCACTTATTTGGTGGTGTGGGAAACTTTGACATAACCTTTTAATGTATTCCCAATATTCATGTAATGTTTTTCGTTGTGACTAACTTATAACAAAGATTTCATTCCTTATAGTTGCAGTTAGAGAGGATAGGAAATATTTTTCAAGAAAAATGTGTTTCATGTCTACCCAACCTCTTATTGGTGAATTAACATAGTAAATCCAATATTTTACGGTATCTTATAATGAGAAAAAAAATTCTCTATGATTTTCTTATTCTTCATCAACATTATAAGGTTTTAATGTAGAACAAACAGTATGAAATTCTTTAAGATTCTTGTGTGGATCTTCTCCAAGAAGTCCACATAATATTGGTAATAAATGAATTAAACCAAGTCTTAGTTCAAAGTTGGGTGCCTCACCTTGAATTTGAATATAGGTGGGATGATATCAACATCAAGTGAGGTTTGTTATTTTATGTTCTATCATTTTAATCCATTTTATAAATGTTTATTTTAGTTTTGATGCGGGTTTTAAATAAGAAGATGAATGATAAAAAAGAGTGTTGTTGTCTTGTGTTTCCTCCTTCAAAGGTTTCTCTTGTGCATCTCAGGGTCGCTGACGTAAGATTCTCTCTGGTTCGGGTTCGAAAGGAGGTAAATATGCTGAATTTGAATTCATAAATCACCAAAAATACACAAAAAATAGATCATAATACAAAAAATATTGGATGAGGTATATTATAAAACATATAAATATCCACAAAATTTACAAAAATCTTATAAAAAACACGCACTAAAAATCAAAGTGCTCCCTAAAAACGGTGCCAAAATTTACCACGTTCTCATGAAATTCCAAATTGATAGTTATTTAAAAAATATTTTTTTATTATAGTGTAGACCCTAGTTCTTCTCTCAAGAAGAATTGGTAGCTTCTTGTGTGTATTTTTAATAAAGGTTACTAAATGAGGGGGTGAGTTTGAAAACAGTTTTAAGAAAATAACATAACATAAAGAACTTAATAGTTGATAAATAAAGAATTTTTTTATAATTATGAGATAAGGAGATCATTTCAATTTCACTACACATCTTGGTGAGTTCATCATTCTAACAAATACACATGGTTTAACGGACCCCTTTGGTTGAGGGTTTTCAAGATCTTGACTTTCCTCTTGCCTCTTAAAAATGATTTTCAAAGTAACACCCCTTGACACAAAAATCATGTGGTCAAGGTTTGGGAATCAAAAATGAAAAATAAATTCTTAGAAATCATACTAAAATATTACGTTTTTATAAGATAAATAGGACTCTTGTATTGTCCAATTTAAACAATACAAGTTTCCAACTTGAAATCAAAACGGAATCAGTGTTGAGATAAAAAGTGTTTCACTTAATTATAATGAATGAAATTTATTCAGAGGAGAAGTACATAAAAGTTAAACATAAGTGAAATATTTATCACACAAATTATAGAGAACTAGTAGAATATCATGTGTTGAAACTCCCTCCCATGTAAATGTTGCTCCCTTAAAATAATCATCCACTATTTAGCTTGACATCAGGGGGAGGAGGATGCTTGGGTGGAACTCCTTATTCATCCTTTATCCCCCTATAAGGATAAGGTCCTCCAAAACACCTAGGATGAGAAGAGGACACATCTAGAAATCCATATTTTCATAACTTCACTCCTTGGATGGACTTCCAAATGGGGATCCCAAGGGGACATTTTATAGGAAAATGGGAAGGTGGTTTTGAGCACACATATTTATTAAAACCCCATGTCACATGAGTTCCTACCTCTAGAAAAAGTTATTTTACTTTTCAGAAAATAAAAAAGATGTGTACTCACATTGTGACTATCTCCACAAAGTAGTTGTAACTATTTGGACAAGTAGAGGCCGAGATATGGAAAGGTCACAGTACACCACTTTGGACATCTTGCAGATTCTGTGTGCTGGACAGATCATGTCGGTTGGGCCACCAGAAGAATGAATGAGTATTGGGTTTCTTCGGATAAAATATATCCCATGTAATGTTGGAAAATCCCAAAAACATTATTCCCATTTGGATGCACGGTTCAGTAGAAGTGTGCGGATGAGTCCACTGGTGTGCATGGATCCTGTGCAGTTTGGCCCATTTTTTTGGACATCATCATGGGCCCTCCAAATCACTTCCTCCTACAATGGAATCATCAAAACAAGTAAAATTTCTATTTTTAATAGTTATAAACACCAAATAAATGATTCAAACATGGAATTAAATTTGTTATTATTTTTATAATTTTCAATATAAAATATGTTTAGTATAGTGGTGTAAGGCTGAAAATGAAATAGTGAATTGTGGTGCGATCATACTGCCTCCCACATCTTGGAAATTTCATAGCCTTGTCCTACATCATTAAAATATTTAACCATCCTGGATAAGATATTTCCTTCGAAAGATATTTTCTTTTCAACTTATCCCCATCCAACACCAGCAGATGCCACGTCCGGATGGAGGTGCCCGTCCTATCGCCCTAGACGTTCTCTATTAGGAGGAACTAGTCATACTGGTACCCTTCCTAGGGGATTTACCCAATGCAATGGATGTCCTAGAGACTAATACCTACCTCCCTGTGCTGGATATGGATGGTTTTGGTATTGGGAGACCACCAGCTGAATAGCTCTCGTACCAGGTCCAGTTGCTGGTAGAAGTAAAATTGAGATGTCCAAAGAGCTTCAAAAAGCCCGATAGATCGCAACTCTACCCTAAGCACCTTGCATGTCTGGCATACCCAGTACTACCATGCCCATTCACTTGTAAGTTTCCACCAAACCAGAAGTCCCATTCTTTCCAACCCATTGTCTCATCAGTAATTCTACTTCAGAAAGTTGTCGCATAATGAGCTGGAGATTCCTCGGGAACCGGATCACTCTTTACAATAGTCCGAGTCTTCAAATTCTGTATTTAAATGAAGGTTTTCTATGTTTCCCTAGTATGTTGGACATTTATCATGATATTTACCTATGGGAGACTACCCTCATGTGTCACCCATGACCACGATGTATCTATTTCGAAGCCAGACATCAACACCTCCTCCAAAATGTTGATGTTCCATATCGGGAGACTATCACTCATGACGTAATCTTTTTGAGCTTGTATAAGCATGTAAAAAATAAATTTATTATCAGACACAACCCTACTCACATTATGAATCAAGGGGTTCATGATAATAAGAGTCCTCCTTGCAGTTGTGGTAGCCTTCCTCTCGGTGTTGGTCTATTGAGCAAACATTTATGTCGGGTTTTCAGAAACTCAAAGGGTTGTGCACGAAAGAATAGTTTATCGGTGTGAAAAACATCCTTTCATGTGCATTAATACCAGTAAAAATAGGGTGTGAAAAAAATGGCTAGCGGTGAGAAAGTTCTTGGGGTGCGTGCAAAACTCAGAATCGTCTGTGAGAACTTGCACGCAGATGTGGACCTTTTTCGCGCATGAGGGAAAAGTGTTTGTTGTACAGAAAAGTCAAAGTGTGGACCTGGGGGGGGGGGGCTCAGTGTATTTATAGGTGCATAATGAAACATTCACGTGCATGAAAGGGGTTTGCGTTCCAAAACAATGTTTTTGTGAAAACTGATCGAGCGCTTCTCTACATTTCAGCATGACCATCAGAATCCATCCTTTGGGTCCCCCTTCAACTCTGATTCTGAGGGGGGGGGGCATTTTTTATGCCGAATTTCGGATAAGGCCATGAGTGGGAACTTTTAACGAATACAAAGGCTTGTTGAGCATCAACGGATAATTCCAGGATACTAGAGGCAATTTCATGCAAGAATTAAGGGATGCAAACAATATTCCCCATGGTGTTCAAACCCATGTACTCCCAATGCGATGTCAAAGAAGGTTTGTGCGATGACAATCCGAAAACCCACCAAGGCTCTGGCACAAAGGCAGAATAGTGGGTGCGCTAGATTACCTGAGGCGCGCAAACCATTGAACGCCCAATGTGATTTCATATGATTTTTTCCACGTCCATCCTCTTGTATGCCACTGCTAAAGTTTTCGGATATAAATAGAAGTGTAATCCCACCCTTCAGGGATAGTTATCGAAGAAGAATCGATGCTCTGCTACAAAAAATACACCTATTCCATGACCGTGGGAAAAGCACCTCGGCATAAATGTATTAGATCTTGTGCAACTGGTATCCTAGGGGTCCTGCTTTGGGTGGGCCCACTTTGTATTGATCCTCTCCCATCTCCTTCTACCTTAAGGCATTTGCGTGCAAAAGAACCCCCTTGTGTGCAAGTTTATCCTTGAATATGAACTATTTTTCAGGCATCTATTCTTTTTGCACACAATGTTACCGTCTTTCACACAACCTCTCATCTTACATGCTCCACTCCTCATGGGTATCAAATTTCGTCCTCACCATAAATCACCATGTCTAAACCCCTCTTTTGTATGACACCACTTTCGTGCACATGTTTCAGTCGTACGACCCTCCAGGTTTGTAGGAAGTGATTTAAAGGTCCATAGGGTAGTTCTTCATGTTACATTCAATAAAATAACTCTTCTTCGCATATGCATGCTAACATTTATTGCTTCTTCACATAGCCACACTAACATGGACCCCTAAATGAATCACTCCAAAACACCACCTCATCATGACATTGTTGATGCCTTCCCTTACCCAAGGGTGGGTGAGAATTTGTTATGTAAGTCCTAGGGGTACGGAGTTAACCATCCTTGTTTGACCTATATGATGTTAAAATGCCAACCACCATCTTCCTTAGTACATGACATTAAAATGTAGCCTTTTCCCATAAAATATACATGGGGTGCCCTATCTTGGACATTCTCCATGCCCACTCATCTCCATGGGAGTGATATCTTCCTCACATGGAATGAGATCCTCCATTATGGATTTGAATTTATATATGGGGAGGGGAAACACTCTTGGCGTGTTTTTCTAGGATTTCTTGTGGGAGGTATCATCCATGCTCCTCCTTTCTTCCTCGGTTCCAAAGACTAGAGGAGAGATTGGAACATGGACCTTTATTACCCCATCACTCTCTCCCTAGTTTTTATGGCTATCGGGCCTCCATCCTTGTGTATGTTCCAATCTCCATCTCCCTAGGTGACTAACAAAGAGTAAGACACTATTTCTTCTTTGGGCCGCTAGCCACAGGTAATCCCTACTTCATTCCCTGTGTATGAACCTTCCACGATGTGATTTTCGGGTCATTGCTCCCTCTTTTTTTCTCTCACTGAGCATGACTCACGTGGGATTAGAGTAAGAATTTTTCATGGAATCCTTCCTGGTCCACCTTAGCATTTAATTCTCCATCCCCATTCCAAACTACGTGGATTTTGATCCTTTCCCTTTTCAAGAAAGGTATGTAGGAAGCCTCTCATAGGTTCAATCCCATCATCCATTTGTCATGACCCTTTCATGTCTGTTCACCTATGTCATGCATGATGTCAAACTATTCACCCCTTTCCACCCCCACATAACATTTAAACTGTATGTATTCAAACTACATGGGTTTTTATCCCTATCACCTTTACATGGTATGTAGGAAGCCTCCCTAAGGTTCAAACCCAAGAACTAGTAAACTTCGGTGACCCCTTTACTTGGACCCACATCTGTAGTCTACCCCCATGGAATTAGACAAATTATCGAGATTCTAATCACATGTAAGGCCCAGTATGTCTTCAAGTCAATTTCCTCCATATACACAAGCATTTCATGTATCACCTTGAACTACATGGTTTTTGATCCATGAATCCAAGATAAGATATGTAGGAGGAATCCCTGATGTTAAACCCCCACCAACGTTAAGTCATTGTAGTCCCCAACAGATGATAATTTATTGTAGTCCCGTTTATTGGGATCCACATATCTTGTCCTCCCCCATGGGTGTCAGACCCACTCTTGGGCTGCTAACCATGCGTAAGCCCCAATATGTCATCGGGTCACTGTCGTTTGGGTAAACCTCGATTCCATGCCTCATCCTGAACTACATGGACTTTGATTCCCTGCCATGGGGATATATAGGAAGCCTCCCTGAGGTTAAATCCCATCATCAATCTCTCATCCCGGTCTCTCCCTTGAGCCTTTGTTTCAAAACATTCATGCCCCAACCCCGAGGTTCCACTTCCTCCAGGTCCCATCAGTGTGTCCATTCTCACGGTCCGCCTCATCAGGTGTCCCATCGCCCCACTAAACTATGCAGACTTCGATTCCCTACCACATTGATATGTAGGAAGCCTCCATGAGGCTCAATCCTAACATCACTGTCATCTTCATATCAGTTCCTTCCCACTCCCTTCATCCACTTTGTTTGACCATCCATCATCCACCTTGATTCTTCCCTGTGCCACCACATCTCTGTAATGTCATGCCATTCATCCCATCACGGCCCCTTATGACACTCGAGCTTCTAACCAAGCATAAGCCCCACACAATCCATAACCATCAAACCAAGAGTTTCCCTCTTGAGATGGGCTACATTCCATGTGTAATCGCCAACATGTTTTTGGGTCGCAGTCCTCTACACACACCCCGATCCATCACCACCTCAAACTATGTGGGTTTTGATCGATGTCCCTCGGGAAAGGGTATGTAAGGAACCTTCTCAAGCTTCAATCTAGCTAATAGAAAACCCTAGTGTCCCCTTTATAGGGACCCAAGCATACTCAGGTCCCTCTTCATTGGATGTTTTGATCCACTCATCCAATAAACCCCCTAGGTAATCCCTCTTGGGGATGAATCCATATGATCCACTCATATCAGTGTTCTGATCAGTCTAATATGTCTCTGCTATACGTTAAACTCATGTAATACCGTGTGTTAAACATGGGAAGCTGAGAAAAACCTTAGAGACATGCTTATGGAATATAATTCCCCACACTCAATGTGGGATTCCTCGGGCTTCCGCACCCTTGAGAATCCCTATCAGATGGGTAAGAACCTCAGGCACATTAGTGTTCCAGCATCCATACATGCCAGTGATGTCCAATGTCACTTCACACCTGACCAAAGGTTGCTTCCTTGACGTGAACCCTTTGAATGTCCTGTCAGAAGCAGTGTAATTAACTGGAATCCATGAATACATGGCACTGGGAAGTGTTTCACACACAATGACTCAAATCTATGAGGAAGACCTGTACTAGTTGACGAGTTCCACGGATGAATCCAAAGAAGGATGAACCAACATCCCATCATCCTGTTTCGATCAAGGACTAAACATCCCTGAATGACCAATAGGTGATGCCTGCCATTGGAAATCCGTAATGTGGAGAAACAGATCAGTGAATCCTCCAAAGATAGATGTGTACCTTGTCAAAAGCATCGGAAACAATTTTATCAAAAAAATTACATACACTACACTGTTGTGATGCAAACTGTGGTCTGGAGACATTAATTTTACTAGATCGTCTTTTCCAAAAGAATTAACTCATCATAACTCTGCATGATCTGTAGTGTGGGATCCTCAAAACCACTTATCTTATTGAACAAGATGCGATGTAGACTTATCCCTTCTAGTGTATCCCCCTATAGAATTGAAATGCCTAAATCACTGTTACTTTCAAATTTAGACTCTCCACATTACAAGACATGGATGCAGTGTGCACTCTAGTATTATATCACTGTTGATGAAAAATAATACAATAGGTGTATTAATAGTCATTTTAATCATTAATGAAAAAAATAATCGGAGTTTATAAAATATTATACTGTAATTAGTTTAGTTTTATTGAGTTTAAATGCAGCAAAAATAAAAATTGAAAGAACCCAATATTTATAGTTGTTCAGATCATAATAATCATACTTTTCACATCGATCTCCTCCACTATATGGGAATGGTTTCCATTAATAAAATCACTTTTAAAGGTGTGTGAACCTTGTTTAAGACCCTATGTTTTAAACAACCTGGACTCACAACATAGTCTTTGATACAGGAGACCAACATGGAATTCTTACCGAAATTTTTATTTGGATTCGCAACCCTGACATCCTTTTAGGTGGTTGAATAACCAGTGAAAAAGGAAATAATTTATTTTTATGGGAAAAGAATAAAACAAACACAAATAAATTACAAACTGAAAGAAAATATATTACACAAAAAAAAAGAATAATATTAGCAGATGTTTAGAATGTTGAATAAATTTTAGATCGATGATCATTGATCAATTGGAAGGAACAAATTTAAATTTTAACTCTTTCTATGATCCCAACTAGAGTGAAGAAGTTATAGAATATCAAGAACAATTTTTAAGAGTAGAAGAATGTTTAAGATTAATCACACGTCATCTCTTTCAATGATTTTCACATGTATATGTTTTATATCTTGAGGGGATCACATGAATCATTTAAAACAATATCATCTTGGAGTGTGTCTGTGTCCAATATCAGTATGACACTTGTTGGTGAATAAAAATATAATAAAATGACTGTTACCTTTTTTTTCTATAACCCTGGTGAAAAGATGTAGAATTATAATCAGGATTTATATTTCTTCATGAAATATAAAAATTATATATTTAGTATTTTTAGTAAAACAATTGTAATAAACTTACAATTATAAAACATAAAAAATAAAAATATAATCCTCTAGAGTATACATACATTAAAATTAATGAAAAATAGAGCATGGTATAAACTTCAAAGTTCATGAATTAATGTTTAAAAAATAATGTTATAATTAGTTTTTAACACACTCAAAAATTATAATTCAATAAAAAATTAATAATACTTTTAACAAAGGAATTATTTTTTATTAACCTCAATTAAAATAATAAATAAAATTTTATAAACATAAAATTTTAACTAATGGTTACTCATGACCATCCATTGAATATATATAGTGGTAGATAGTGGCCTACTATTAGAAATATACAATGATGGATTAACAGACCATAACCTATAGTTCCAATTTCAAGAAAAAAGAAATTCATCCAACCCAAAAAACATATTCTATGCCACAAAATTGTTAAAGACCTCAGGAGAAGCTAGAAATATTTTCTATCATTAGATGACTAATGGTGACTCGTGACTCATCATTGAAAAAGTTTGGTGGTGACTTGTGACCTACCATTGGAAATGACCAATGATGGCTGACTGAAAATACTGATGATGATAATAGGTGAAATTGACAACTAAAAATAATATAATAAAGTAATATAAATAGAAAGAGTAAAATAGATTATAATTTTTATGTTAAGAATAAAAAAAATCTAGACTAACTTAAAATGAAATGAAATAACTACTATATAGAATTAATAAATAAGGAGGAGCTCGATGAAGTTACTTCCAAGCTCTATACTTAAAAAACACAAACAAATGGTGGTTAAAAAAATAACCCACCATTTTTATCCAACAATGAGTAAAAAGACTCACCATTGTAATCTTGTGGTGGCTCACTGACTTACCCACAACTGGGTTCTTCTAATGGGGACTCTAATCACCCAACATTGGTATTTTCTAATGGTGAATCAACTCACCCACTGTTGGTATTTTCTAATGGTGACTCATCAAGAAACCCATAGGGGAAGACCAAAGAACCAATCAAACATCTCAAGGAAGAAAATGAAGTGCGAAACCTTGTCCAAATTATTCTAACTAGAACCATGAGTTCAAAAATGATCAAAAAAATAAGAAGAAACTACAGTATAACTTTTAAAGAATAGATTGCATGAAGTCCACTACATAATGGACATTAGTGAACTAAAAGTGAGTGATAGATCGATGAAGAAGATTGGCTGAGGAAGAAAAAAACATATGAGTGGTTCAAATAATAAAATTCAAGGTCAAAAAATTGAACAAAAGAGATTAAAAAATATAGATGGCTAAGATTGAATCTAAACTTTTTAGTATGAATGAATAGTTAAATCGCTTCTCTATCCCACATTGAAACTTGGATATGTCGAGTGTGAGATATAATAATCAGGATTCATTGATCCTTGGTTTGAATTAAAACATAAAGAACACATAGCAGGAAGCCTAGGAAAATCCATTCACTCTATGAGGGAAATACATGGGCCTTATACATGTGCCCTTATGTTATTAGTGAGCACTATGCACACTAAAGAACAGCCTCCTTGTTGAGATTCCTTAGGCAATCCATTCCATGGGGTTGACCCAATGGGTCCTATATGTGGTTGAGGGCTAGCCAATGTTCCTCACTAAGAGTGAAACATTTTTTTAATAAATAATATGAACTTAACTAAATAAAAATATTAAAGCATCAGTATCTTTAAAACAAATAAAATATCAACTAACATTTTTAAAACATGTAATTAAAAAGTGGTAATTAATTAAAACATTTGAAAATTTAATATACTTGAAATTTATATAAAAAAATAATGGAGGGTAATTTTTTAAAATACATAATTGTGAGAAAGTATTAAATAACATTATGTACAAATAAACTCCCCAATTTTTTAATTAAAATACAAAATATTTATCAAAATTTCCACAAGAAATCTCACCCCTTTTAAAATTTATCGAAATGTATAATAATATATAAAATAGAATAATTTTTAATCAAAAAAGTCATCTGTAAAAGTAAAAATGTATTTTATAATCATAAGAGTAAAACTGTAGATGTACAATTCAATGAAAGTTGAATTAAGAAAGTGTTACAATTTAAGAAGTATTTTTTAAATAGTATGAACTGATTTCCATTTGATCAGAGTATAAGTTAATATTCAAGTACATAATACATGTAAAAAATAAATATCTTATAACAATTATTACACTCATATAGATTTTAATATTCTAACATAACCAATTCAAATTTCTTCTATTGAAATTTAACAGTATATATGGGTTTTGTGATGATGTCGGCTAACTATTTCTCAGTCGGAATAAATTCCATGTATATACCACCTTTATTTACATAATCCCTTAAAAATTGAAATCTTACTTTTATGTGTTTAGTTCTAGGATGTTGAAGATGGTTTTTAGAAATTAAAATAGAACATCAGTTAGAACAATAGATAAGAATTTTATCAAAGAAAGTATTGTAATCATACAAATTTTGTTTTACCCAAATACTCTATATACTACAACTAGCAACACAAACATATTCAACATCATTTGTTTATAGTGCTACTGCAAGTTATTTCTTAGAGATCTATGAAGTTAATCTTTTCCCTTAAAAGTGACACAAACCTATAGCGAGTTTCTAGTCACTTTTTCAATCTCCAAAGTCAGAATTATAGTATAAAACTAAATCCAAATAGTTATCATTAGAAAAAAATAGTCTTGTAAAAATAGTACCATTGATATATCTTATTATTATTTTAACAAATATTAGATGAAATTCATTGGGTTTCTACTAAAACCTAGCACATAATAAAACTAAGAACATGATTTTTGATCTAGAAGTAGTTATATAAATTAGAATGCCTATCATGCCTCTATGCTATTTAATATTAACTGACTTACCATATTCATCTATGTCCAATATTGAATTAGTGATAATATGTTTTTTCATAGTATTACTATAATTAAGTCCAAAAATTTTTACAATTTATTTAGTATTCTTGGGTAGTTTTAAAAAAAATAAAATCTTTCCTTTTTTTGATTTTAAAACCGTGAAAAATTTAGTTCTCCCTTTAAGCGCATGTAAAATTCACATTTTTTAAGATTATAAAAATCATCACAATGATAATAATTTTTTGATCCAAATATTATATCATCCACACACACACACATATATATAATTTGTATATCATTTGAAACACTTTTTATGAAAAATAATTGATTATCATTACCTATAACAAAATAATCTTTTATTAAAAAAATATGTAATTCTTTCATACAAATATCTTAAAGTTTGTTTAAAAAAATAAATCTTTATTAAATTTAAGAACATTATCTAGGAAATTATCATTTTCAAATCCATGGGTTGTCTTGCATAAACTTCCTATGAAACAATTCCATTTATAATAAACTTTTTACATCCATTGGAAATAATTTTATGATTTGAAAACTAGAAAAAGATAATAAAATTCTAATGGATTCTATCCTAGAAACAATAGAAAATTAATATTAAAAGTAAATTATTTCTTCTTGGAAATAACTTTGAGCTACTAGTCTTGCTTTATTTTTAATTATTTTTCAAAATTCAAAACAATTATGAAGAGAAATAAATTTATATCATATAACATGGTTACCTTTTTGAAAAGAAACTAAATAACATACTTTATTACTTTCAAATTGATTTAACTCATCTTTCATTTCATTATTCCAATTTGAGTCTATAATGGAATTTTCAATATTGATAGGTAAAAGTTCAGTAACAAAATCAAAATTGGTATAGTAAAGTAAAAGATATTTTCTGGTCTAAATTCAAAATTATACATTACCAGATAATTTTTTAATATTGTGAACATTAAGAGTTTTATATTCCTTTGGATCAGTTTGAGATGAGATAGTCTCCCCCTCAACAAAAGAATTTTAATTATCTTGGTCATTATATGAACCAAATTTAAATTCTCAAAACTCTTCATTTTCTTTTGAAATATTATGAATGATGATTATTATAATCATTTTCAATAAACACAAAATGAAAATATTATTCAACTACTCAAGTTTTCTTATTGAAAACTCTATAAGATTTACTAGAATTGGAATATCCCAAAAATATCCCTTAATCTGATGTAGAGACAACTTTTTCTAAATTATCTTTTATATTTATGAACAACACGTTTTAGAAAAAGGCCCCAAAATCACCATCCAGTTTCTCAATATAAACGTCTTATTTAAAGATTCACTCAAAAAGGAAGATTTAATGTAAATTTGTTAAATATTTTACCCTATTCTGAATTTCCATAGATAGAAATAATTTATTGGTATAAATCCATGAAACGGGTGTATATATCTTATTGACATCGATGACTTCAATATTATAATACCTTTTTCCCACAAGCCCTATTTGTTTTGAAATTACCATGAAATATTCATCCAACTTATCCCAAAACACCCACTTAGTTACAATGTAATTTTTATCATTATTCCTTGGAGAAAATTCCCATTTATTTTTTTCTCTATTTTTTTAGACTCATCAATCAAAGAATTGGCCCAAATATCATCATTAGAGGCCTCTTTAACAAGACCTCATTTCTATCATATATAAAAAACATTCATGCTACAGAGACATCGTTCTTTAGGATGTGACCGGGGCTATCTAATCTCCAATAATATTTATTTTATTGATTATATCCTAACATGTCTATTTTCAAGAACCTAGAAGAATTCCTCAGTTTTCATCACTATATGATCCTTCATTAATGTAATCTTCAGGACTGGTATCTCCCCACAGACCCTACACTTCATCATAATTCATATATTCAATAATTTGATTTATCCCATGAAAAATATTTGCATGTGCTGAAATTAATTGTCCATCCTCAATCAACACACCATCATTACCATGAATCATCATTTCAAGCCTCTTGTTGTAACACCTGTAAGATTTGATCGTCGATGAATGTCCATGACATACGACTTCATCTACTAAATAATCAAATTTTCTGCACTTTTCATTATTGAGAATAAAAAAATTGATTCCAAACTCTCAGAAGTTCTTGAGAGTGGGTATTTATTTATACCCTATTTCATATAAAGTTTTCTATTCATTTGAACATATTAAATCTCTATTGGATATTTATAGCACCACAAGGACCCCTTCTTTACCATCTCATTCTTAAATATATTTTTCAATCATCATTTTTTGATCAATATTGTTGAGTATATGATTTATTCTTTACATTACCACATTTTGTTGGGGTGTCCTGACAGCCGACAACTGATGTTGAATTCAATGTTTTTCTATAATTTTTTTTAATTCATGATTTATGAATTTCTTTAAATTGTCTATCTGAAACTTATGATTCTTTATTTCTATCATCTTTTCACATGTCGTGCAATATATAATGATACACCTATGTACTTGGACCTTTCATATGATAGGAATAATCCATGCCATTTTTCTAGAGGCATCTATAACCAACCCAAAATACCTTCTTTCATATATTACTTTGGGTTACATTTTCCCACAAAAATCCACTTGCATAAGCTCAAGAACCATGATACTTTCATCTTCCTCATCATATATTTCCTTTAAATAATCTTCCAGTTTTGAGTTGAATCACATGTATAATTTAAATAATATATGAGATGTATAATGTCATAAGAACCATTTATATTTATCATCCTTTCTAGATATGTTTGGATAAAATGGGAAATATTACTATGCCACAATTTTTATCCTCTTCTTTGGATAACATATAGAGATTATCTTATCACATAAGATATAGATTGACTTTGGTTTCTTTTCTTTATAGAATAAGTGAAATATATTTAATTGTGATTATATAAGCCTCTATATTGAACTCTGATGCATGTTTGTGGCCACAAAATTAGATAACACTGAGAATATTATGAAAAATACCAATCAACAAAGAGAACATCAGTTTTCCTGAGATATTTTCTTTGAATCATGGATTTTGTGTAAATATCAATCTTAAGGCACTAATAATTCTTAAACCAAACGATGACTTATATTTTGCATTTCAAGTTCAGGATGGTATCTTTATTTTCAGGCATATGTGATATGTATGAAATATAAAAAATACCCAAACATGATTTATCTATTTCCCTGAAGGAAATTTTGGCATCATTATTCTTATTCAAATTCTCTTTCACTACCAAATTTTCTGAAAAGTGTACTTCCTAAATAGATGGTCTAATAATTTCTTCTTATTCTTGAAAAATAGAAATCCTATTTCGTGTATATACACTTTTAGTTGAGGATTCAAGTTTCTACATTCATCTACAACATGAAATTATATATGACATATTCATCCATATTAAAGAACAATAAATTCCTTTATATCCATAGCCTTTACCAAAAAATATCCATTAAAAGAAAAGTAATTATCAAAAAAATTATTTCATGATTGGAATAATGTTTCTCCTGGATGGAACTCTGGGAAATAAATCACAAATGGTAAGTGTTCCCAAGATTTGTATATCAAAATCATCTTACTCTGGATTTATTATAGAGTTACATAGCCATATTATTTTATACCATTCCAGTGTTGTGAATATAGAACCTCTTTTAAGGAGTTGGTGGTTGGGGTTTTCAGACAACCACAGACTTCCCTTTAAATCACTAAAGTTGAGGAATGAGAATTCATACCTCCTGTGGAAATTATTTTCCATGACTTGATGATGAATCTTGTGTATTTTTTTCATCATTCCATGTATCAATAGTCATTACCAATCTTTAAACATTTGATGCCAAAATATTAATTATTATTCCATTTTCTCAAACATGTTTACTCTTTCATTTATCGTTCTATCCAAACAATCAATGATTGGGTTTTTTATTCAATTTTGAGTTTCAGCTCATATTCCTTTCTGAATTTTCTAAACTTCCAAATTTTATTTTTTTCAACAACAGACTTCATCTCTAATTTTTTCTTCTTCTTAATGTTTCATGTTGGATTTAGAATCATGCACTAATGCATTGCATTTATTTTTATTCTCTCTCCATATGTCAAGATCTTCAAGGGATATGTCAAGTTCTTTCGACCGATCAACCCAACAAAAAATTACTTTATTTTAATAATAATTTTTATAATTTATTGTATTATTTTCAATATCCATCAACACACCTTCATCTTTATGGTTTTACTCTTCTTATACTTTACTTTCCCCAGAACCATCTTTTTATTTATAAAAAATATTTCTTCACATGAAGGTATTTTATTGATAATTATTTGAATACTGATATTTCATTAACCTGAGTGGTTTTCCATTATCTTTTAGATAAATTTTAGGACATTTGTTTTATGATATCCCACTTTTTCACATTTGATACAAGTAATTGTAATCTTACCATTAAACTATCTTATTCCTATTTAGATACTAGAGGGAAAAATTAAATTACCTCTTAAACATCATCAACTTCATAAAATTATGAACACTACATGATTGAGAGTTTACTCATGGAAATAATGACCACATCTAAATTACATTATTTTATTATTTACTCATTGTCTTCATTTCTCAATTTATAGGACACCAGAGTGCTATAAAATCTATAAAGAGAAATATCTTTCTAAAACTTATCATCAAGAACCACCACATTTGAATTGAAACAAGGCGGGGGTATTCTCATGATTCTACAAAAAATATTTTCATATTTTACCTCATCACTAATATATCACATATATTCAACATGTAACATTTATGAAATAAAACAATGTATCAATCATCACTTTTGAATTCCTTCTCCAATCGTCATACTTAATTTATAACGCATGCATCTTGACCTCTAAAACCATTGAATTTCATGTAGATGTTTCTCCTAGATATCATGAGTGGTTTTGTAGAACATTACCATTATAAATAAGAGATTGGAAAGAGATATACCCAAAGTATTTATGGATTTATCATCAACATCCAATTCTCGGTGTACTCTTTTTATCAAGAATTAGCTTTCAATATTTATAGTACTACCATTGATATATTATTTGTAAACATAATGGTTAAAGATTTAAAATAGTTTTTCATCTAGATTTTCTACAACTAGAAATAATTTCCTTCAAATATTGAAACACCTTTGTGGGTAACAACCGTTCTAATGATTCTAAGAGAAAATAAGAATAAAACACCCTTCAAATGAAACTTATTATAATCTTATAGATTATAACACCTTGATAAGGGTGTGATTCATGTTATCGGTAATTTATTTCTTTAAATTGGATCAATTTATATCACATTTAATAACACTTTGATTTATTTTTTTCCCCATATTGGAAGATGAATGCAGTAAAGAATATAAAGGATTTTACTTGGTTCACCCACACTAAGATACATCCAAGGATCTTCCATGAAATTGAATCTATGAAAACAATTCACTAGAAGATCTCTACTTAAAGTGTTGTATGGAGTGGAATCAATGACCTTATTGATTCAATATCATGAAGAATTGAAGAAATCACTAGTGTCCCTTTATACGAAACTCACTCTTCCAATTGTTGGTTCTTCCTTCATCACATATATATTAATTAAACATACACCTAGAATGATTTTTATCTTTCATCCCTACAAATTTAGACTCTAGTGGGAATGTGACACCTTTAAATAACATATATTCAACCTTCAAACTAACATAATAAATATGGAATAACAAATCTGTACCATTATTCCAAATCCACACCTCCTACCTTATCCCCATATAATGTTGTATTTTTTTTGTAAAACCATGTCCTCTTATTTTTCAAATAAATATAATGTCTTTTATTGATCCCTCTCTACCAGTATTGTGATATGTGTCCCTATTATTAATTCAGGAAATCAATGGCCATTAATATCAAATTATAATATAAAAGTTTCAAGAAATAACACTCTTTTCTTTCAAAAACTCTAACTGGAACCCTATAACATGGAAAAGATTATTGGAGCATGGAGATAATATGAATGTAGTTTTGTCTATACCACTACAAATTAGTTTCACCTGAATTAGATAGACTATGTCATGGTCACATTCACTATTTCATGGAGAAAATCATTTGACCATATTATTGTTTTCATTATTATTAACTCATAATTCCACAAAATCTATGGTGTTGACTCCTCAAAACCACTTTTCTTACTAAACAGGAATTACAAGTAATAATCTTATATGGTGTAGCCTCTTATTGGAGGGTAATTCCCAAAAACATTCTACTACCAAAATCAAACACTCCACATCACGATACATGGCTGCTATGTTTAATCTATTAATTCCCATGAAAGATGTGGTGTAACTTTTACTACTATGACGTGGAAACTTGTAAGTCAAGGAAATCAAAAATTACAGGCCTCTTCTAATTTCAAACACTCCAAGTCACAATAATTGGCAGTAACATGGAGTTATTCCATTTCAAAGGGACTGTAGCATAGCCCTAAGGGCTACTATGTAGACATTCCTTGCATCACCATGTTGTCGCATTGCCATACCTGCTACATCATGGGAACTAAAATATTTATAGTGGAACTAAAAACCCCTCTAACACTCACCAAGCCATGGTGATCTAGGTTGTGTCATAGCCTGAAAACTATAAGTCACAAATTGTAAATTCTGCCATATATCTCTCAAAATATAAGTTAACTATTTCCATTGACTATCTAGAAGTGAATAATGGAGTCTACTCCTGACCCCTCCATGGTTCCTCTCAAATCTATGAAAAACTATCTCCAAACTTCTTCCCCTATGTCATAGACCACTAATATAGGCACACACCGACCTGCATCCTCCATCACTAGATTCCTTGCTGCCGGTTGTGGCTATCTGGCCTGGCTGGTTCCACTGTTTGTTAAATCACGAACCCACATATGAATGGTTGATTCAGTTTTCTTATTATTACCAATTTGGATTCATTTTTTAGGCATAACAAATAAGGATATGAAGTATTCCTTTGATTATCTCAAGACCATGCCTCGATAACCTTACATATGCACCATAATCCTGATGACCATGTTGGGACACTATGTCTAGATCTTCCTTCTACATTTTGTCAACAAACACAATACAAAAAACATCCAAATATATTAGCTCCAATAATTAGAATATTTAATAGTTTTTATACAACATTGGTAATGTGATTATCATTATTATGTTCTAACCAATTATTTAAAATAGTAATCACAAATTAGTGTTTTTATAATATGTTTCATGTTTTTCAAAATTTACTCATATTTTTAACAAAAATTATTCCTCATTATTAAATTTTTTGAAAAGATTTATAGGTACATGCATATTATTATTATGAAATATTTTTTATAATTATAATGTTTGATTAATATTATTTTTCATGTTGGATTTATCTATGAATAATTAATATTATCAAGAAGATAAAACAAAATGATGATACTGGAATTAAAAACTAATAATTGAATGTGTTCAAAATTTGATGATATTATTTTCAAGCATGTATGTCATTGAATGATGGTATTTTTTATTGAATTAATATTATTATTATTTTAAATATAAATTATGAATCACCATCACTATAACATTTATGTGAGAACATTTAATGGTTGGTTTATAGAGGGTTTTTTTGTTAATATTATCCAATTACTGAAACATGTTGTAGAGAATGATGGATTTTGGGGATAGTGTAGAATGGTTGTAGGGATGAAACAAGGATTAATGGAATAAGTTAACAGTTATCCTTGCCCATTGATTTGTTTCTTTTTGTAAAAGTTGTTTGATGATTGGTTTATGTGATTTTATTCTACACATTGTAGTTAATTTAATGAGGATTGGGGCCTCTTTCTTATTGTAGTTCTAGTTGAGTCTTAGAATTTCTAATATTATGGAATAATAATGGAATATAAAATAAATGATGGGAATGGTTGTTGATAATGATAATTATAAGAAATGTTACAAATATAAACCATGATTGTTTTGGGTAAGTTCACTAAAATAATAATTATGAAACCAAAATTGAAATATTGGATGTAAAAGAACCTTTAATTTTAAAGTTATGAAGTTCTCAAATAAAAATAGATAATCGGTTTATATAGTGAATTGTAATCGTGAACAACTAAAAGAATAAATTATTAATGGTAAAAACTGATGGTTGTGTTCTTATAGGAATTTTATATTTCTAATCATTGATATGGAAGCCATGTATTCATGTTGGAAATTAGTAATAGTTATTCTAATGTTGAGATGATTCACATAGTTTGGTTGTGTGTGATACACTATAATAATATTATTCGATATCATATGCACGCCATGCAAGTTGAATAAACATACTGACACCTAAATGTTTTGGGTTCTGAGTGTTTTCCCCAAAGTCTATGATGTTATAAGAATGACTATCCAATTATTGCATCTTCCCCATACTCCCATGAAACATAGAATTATGTAGACACATGTTTTGTATATAATTTATTATGATACAAGATACGTACTCCATAGGGTTATGATGGCTAGTATATTTATATTGAATTTATATTTGGTCTATAATTTCTTAAAGGTATGATGCATAATTGTATTTCAGGGTTAATACATGTTCTTGTTATAGGTGTATTGTGTGTAGGAATACATTGATTGAGGTATATCACATAATAAAAAAGCCATGGAGGATTCTAGAAATACTATCTAGTTATAAGTGTGTTGTGTATATGATGAGCTTCATTGGGTGCCAGATGAGATGATGAGGTTTTATAGATAGATTCCAACACAGGATGTTGGGATCTTATTTTGAAAACTGTTTATAAGGATAAGTTCAAAATCACATCAAAGAGGATATGATATATGAAAGGGAAAGGGGCACAAGCCATTTTCTATTACGACGTGAGTGTAATAAATAAATGTGTAAGTGTGGTAGGGTATCTTATATATATATATATATGACACTTAAATATAATTCCAAATTCTATACATTACCTTGTATGTGATCCTTGGATAGGTGGTAATATAAATTACCTGATTTAAGTAGGGAGTTAGTTTCTTTTTCTATTCTATTGAGCTTTAGTATTCTACCTTTATAATTTTGAATAATGTTTTTTTAGGATCATACAGTGTTTAGCTGTATGATTGATCGTATATATATATTTTTTAATAGTTCTTGGAGGGAGTTAGTTATTGAGAAAGAATTCATTAGATTTTGGGTATAGTTGGGAAGTTCGTGGTGATTTTTCTTTCCTTTGAAAGAGTTATTGAGGTGTTGTTTTATTTTTGGTCGGAAACTTTTATTCCATATCATGTATTGGGAATGGTTTTACTATTTTATATATTTAATTTGACTGGTGATTTAATTGTTATTATCCTAGGGATATTGATGGTAAACCCTCCCATATGTACATACTTTATAAACTTACGACTTGTCTCCAGCACATGGATTATTAGTGGGAGGCTTTGGGGAACACCCCATTCTTTAATGATGTCCCTTGAAGGTTACCAGTGGGGGTGTTTCATGGTAATTATTTATTCAAATTTTTAATTAATTTATTGGATACTTCTTAGGTATATACATTACTGAGTATGGGTTAGTATGGAAACCATATCATCATAACTTAGTACATGATGTATCAAATCGAGACTAGTCAAGACACTAAATTTTATACCCACCTATGATCTGATGAAACAACCACAACTTTACTAAATATATTAAAAAATGTGATATTTCATTCTATATAGAGGCTATAGAAAAGGATTGTATATAATGGTATCTTGCACATGTGTTTGAATTGGGTAAATAATGGGTATTCGGATAAAAAATAGTTTATTAACTTTAATTATTCCATGTATTATATTTTATGAGCCCATAAGTTTTTAAAAAAATTTAGTATAACTCACAGTTAATGTCCTTGTGAGTTTCATGCCAACGATATTCATCAGGATGACCAGAAAGATCATCATATAGCTCAAGGTGATGAATAAAATGTTATTTGGAGATCTCATTGAGAGTTTTAGTACTACATCTGAAGAAAGTTTGAGGTCTTTTTTTATCAGGAGACCAAATCATGATGAGAATAGGTAGAGGTCACTTTTGATTTGATTCATACTCAATGGGAGAACTATGTTTCATTAGAAGTATTTATGATATATGAGGTAGATCAAAAGTGTTTGTTTTTATTCCTTAAGGATCATAAGGATGTTTTTATTTCATGGAGAAGTTTCATGAATGGTTTTGGGATGAGTGTCATTCATCTACATTAAAGGAGTCTTGTCAGCAGGATATTATTACTCTATGTTAGGGGAGTTTCAATGTGTGTGTTTTTTTATTTGACTTAATAACTTATTATGTTATGATTCCAAACTTATACATAATATAAATGCTAGATATAGTAATTTTGAGAGGCTTTATGTCTAAGTATCTACTAACATGTCATCTCATTTATATTGCTAATATATTTTATTTTTTTAGTGAAGGAAATGATCATTGAGAAGATTTTAGCTTAGACCATACCATCACGGTAGGGGAGTTCATGAGATTTTTAGTGGATCATTGATGTGGTTTGGGGTTCTTAGTTTCTTGGATAATTGAAGTATCATTCAATAGAGAGTGAGTAGGCTTCAACATTGTTCATCATCTCATTTCTCTAGGATACACAATACTTTAAATATAATAAGAGTCAACATGTTATTTTACTTTCATGAAAAGGTTGTGGCTACCAAAATATTGATTTTAAAACCATCATGGTTAGTAAGAATGGAGTTTGAGTCCCATTTCAAGTACATCCAATGAAATAGTATCCACCAAGATAGTAGTAGCAGTAGCAGAAAAAATGTATTGAAGACCAGATTGCGAAGTTCCTCATCAGTAAATATTTGATCATAGTCATATAGGTGGTTGTTGTTGGGGGTATGGTGTCCATGGATTAGATCATAGTAATATTAAGGCCCTTCAGATACCTACTCTAGCAGATCCAGGAATCATATGAGGTACTATATACCTCTATTTTGTTGTGGTTGTATACCTTACCCAGGGATTTTTTGAAAGGATGGTTTATCAAAGTGTGTGATTACATGTTTTTCCATTTTTTGTGATTTATTCGTAATAATATCTTTATTTGAGAGGTATCTGAAAATATTTTTATCTATATTTTTATTTTATTTCCCTATGGTTGGTTTTGATTCTTGAGGTTGATAATTTTTTGAGAAATATATGATATAAGGGTCTAGAATTTTACTAAATCATTCCATTATAATTATCAGGTGTTAAGGGAGTTCGATGATATTTTTATGCCGGCGTTAGAGGATTTTGGAAGTTATATTTTAATTTAATAAAAGAGATTATTTTTTTAATTAAATCTATTTTTAAAATTTTCAATAAATGCAATATATTTTTTATTACAAAATTTTATTCATGGTTTGAAAATTTTATTATTATATTAAATATTTTAATCTTATAATTCATATATTTATTTGAATATATCATAAATTGATTTTAAATATCATACAAAAAAATTATGTTATATAAAATTTATATATAGATTATTTATAATCTATATTTTTTCTCACTTAGTTCTCCACAAGTAAATTATTTTATGAATATAAAATGTTTTATATGTTACATAATATATACGTATGTAAAATAATTTTTTTAAAATATTGTAAGGAATTTGTGATATGAAACATAACACACAAGTACACATAAAGATGTGTGTGTGTGTGTGTTTTGTAGTTATACAATGCACATTTTATATACACATTATGCTATGTAATATATATATATATACATATATATATAAATATATTTTATTTATAAGTATTTTTTTATTTCAAAATGATTTCAATCTTTTATTTTTATTCGGGAAAACATTTTTATCACACACACACAAACACAAAAACCCACACACAGATATATATATATATATATATATATATATTACATTTTGACTTGATTAAAAGGGTTTTTTAAGAATTAAATGCAGATGTGTTGTTTTATGAAGTACGCCCTAGGAATTGAAAATGGGGATAGGTTGATATAATGATCTCAAAGGAAATAAAAATAAATAAATTCTTTGAAAACATAGAATATGTATCATGAATTAAATGTTTAAAAGTGGGAATAAATATACAGTTATTAATTAAATAAGAAAACATGTTAAAATATGGAAATTAAATAATTGAAAATGTGGGGGATGAATAATTTTTTTTGTGAACTCTATACCTTTATTACATTATCCATGATATTTTTAAAAAAGGAGAAAAGCTATATTGGTTGTGTGGAATAAAAATAATATAAAGTTTTACTATTTGATTACAAATAATACATTTTTTGAAAATCATGAAATTTTCAATGAAAATAAAATGTTTTTTTATAAAATAAAATAGGAAAAATTATATGTCTGTATGGTATTTTAATATTAGGTTGAAGATAATATTTTGTTTTCCATATTTCATGCACTAAAAAGGAATTATATCCGCTTATCCTTTTTTAAATTTTAAATCCATTATTTCCTTCATGTCTTGTTACCCATTGATTTAGATTACTTGTGAATCATTCCTAGAGTTCTCCTACTTCCATTTGAGTTTTTATTGTAATTTTTGGTTTCCTTGCATAAATATATCTTTTTAATCCCTTTTCCTTAGTCCTGGTTTATATGCAATAAGTTCAGAACCTATCTCTTATTCATTATTCTCATGCAATGAATAATCAAGGATTCATATCACAGTAGGTAATTCATAAATATCTTTTTAACTTTACATGTACATGTGCAATTATCATGACTAAATTTTAAAATGGTAAATAGTAAGATTATCCTTAAATGATAATTGACAATAAAAAATTATAAAATTTAAAGGGAGATTTTGATTCACACACAAATGTGACATCTTTATTAATAAATTATGTGTTTTATAGTTAGTTTTTTCTTTATATTTCCATGATTTTGTTTTTTATTCATGTATGATTAATATGATAAAAACAAAATAAATATTTAAAATACAACATTAGAAGAATCGAAATGACCAAAATTAATCTTGAAAATTTCTTTCTGTTACAATTCACATAATTGAGGGAATAAATATCATGGTAATAGAATATTTATATTTATAAAATAATTATCACCTCATATCATTTTCTTATTATATTTCATGTTTATTAAAATGAAACCAAATTAAATTTTAATTGACAATGGATATTAAATATTATTTTGTTTTCGATTAAAACTACTTAGAAGGATAATCACTACTTTGCATGTATTTATTAATATGTGCAACATTTTCTTACACATTATTGATATAATGATTAACATTGTTATATACCACTAAATTATTAAAAATAATAATTTCTACATAGTGTTTTTATTGTATGTTTCAATTTTATAATAATTAACTCATCGTTGAATAAAATTCATCATTCTAAAAATATAGGACAATTTTTAGCAGTACCTACATATTTTTATTAGAAAATATTGTCTATTTTATAAAGTAGTTTAGATATAAATCTTAATAATGTATTTATTTTTGAATAATTGATTTGATCCAAATAATAAAATAAAATGATGCTACTCGAATTAAAAACTAACATCTGAATGCATTCAAATGTTCTTTATATTTCTCGCATGCATGGGTATAATTTTTTAATTATATTGATTATAGAATTATAATTATTTCTTACTACCGATTTAAATTATGAAGCACCACTACTATAATATTTATGTGAGAGCCTAAATTGGTTAGATATGCAATGGATTATCTATGTATATTTTTGAAGAGCCAACAACATATTGTAGTTAATGATGTATTTTAATGGACAATATAAAAATATGTCAAGGATGATATTTGGAATTATTGAATAAATTGAGAGATGAAATTATTATTTAATTATTTTTAGTGGGCTATGTTGTTTAATATTGGGTTGCTATGATTTTCTTCTCTTTTTTGTTAATCTAAAGCACTATGACTAAATTTTTCCTAGTCTTAGTAGAATCATAGAATACCCTAAATAATTGAATGATATAGAATATAAAAGAAATTATGAGAATATTATTTGATAAAAATAATAATGTAATGAAATATTAAAAATAAGAACAATAAATTGGTTTGGGTAAATTCTTAAAAATATTAGTTATGAAACTAGAATTGATAATTTTAATGTAAGAGCACATTAACTTAGATTTCTATGAAATAATTAAACTTGTTAGTTCCACAAGGCTGAATACCCTGAGAGGGGGGGTGAATTAGGGTATGAGTAATTTAAAATTAACGCCCGTTATGATCTTGTTTCGCTGTTAAGCAAAACACTCTTCTCTCTCTCCTTCCTGTTGCACAGTATAAACAGAATGTAAAGAAAGCATAGGACACAACAATTTTACTTGGTTCACCACTAAGGGCTACGTTCAAAGAGCATACGCCGACAGGTTTCCGGTCGTACCAAATTCCACTATACTTCACTAGTTGTGGATTACAATGTTCGGGTACAGTCACTCTGTCCTAGGCTCACTGCCTTTGCAAGGTTTAGGGTCAGCTCACTACTTTCCCAAGGGTCGATCCCTATTTCTCTCTCTCTGGCTCACTGCCGGTGGAGAGGATCACCTTCTTCCTCTTCCTATGCTCACTGCACTTGGAAGGGATTCACTCACAGTTTATAGACATGTAGGTCTCTTCATTTGCACGAAATAATGCATATTCAACTATAGATAGATGCACTGTTAAAGTCCAACATTGATCCACTGATGAATACCCCTTTGCCTCTGACCACTGGGCAACTACCTTTGGAAACACCTTCGCAAAGCACCCTACTTCACTAGGCTCCCAATTTCGCGAAGCTCAAACAAGACTTCGCGAAGCTCCTGCCTTTTCACGAAGAACTCTCGCGAAGCACTTCCGTGAAGCACTACCGCGAAGCTCAAGCCGTCGCAAAGCAACGTCCCTCGCGAAGCTTACTAAGCCAACGCGAAGCTCGCAGGTTTCGCGGAGCTATAATAGCCACCACGAAGCTCCTCTTTCGCGAAGCACACTGGCTCCACGAACTACCTTCGCAAAATGAGTGCAAATGATCTTCTCTGAAAAATCTCTCTACTTCTCTCGTGGGGGTCGGCCTCTATTTATAGGAGATTCCACCGACCCTCGAACTTTCCACGCGAAGTCAACGCCACGGCATCACCAATCGCAAAGCTCCAAATTTTCCGCCGGAATTCTGTCCAAATCGCGAAGCACCTCGGCAATATCCGGATCGCGGAGCTCATCGTAATCGCGGAGCATCACCATCAACTTTCCTTCACGCCTTCGCCGTGAAGCTCCCTCGCAATGCCCTTCATCGTCGCGAAGCTCCTTTGCAAATCCCTTCACCGCCGCGATGCGCTTCAACCACTACCGTTCGCGAAGCTTGTCGTAATCGCGAAGACTCACCGCCTCCATTCTTCTGGTCTTCGTGATTTCCAAACCATGCAACCTATCTTCATGAAATTCACGCCCTTGCCACATTAAATTATTATCTTCATGGAAATCCACTTTTCGCGATTCTCACCGAACTCCAAATTTTGGACCCCAAAAAGTTGGCAAACACTGGGAAACGGTGCCACCTTGTACTGCCCTTTTATTCCGCCCCCAGATCGTCCAATCCTTTGTCATCGTTCTTTGTCAAAATGGATTGTCAACAACTTCTTGGGAACTCGACAATTCTCCATGGACACCTGCTTTGTCAACAAACACAATCAACCGAAAATTACTTCAATGTTACCTTGAGGGATTTTTGCCCAACAATCTCCCCCTTTGGGTTTGTTGACAACTCTTCACAACTCTGCTCAGAATGATTTTCTGCACTTTGATACCTCACTGAGTCTTCTTCCAGCCGCTACCACCATTCGCCTCTTTCGATTATGATAGCCTTCAAAGAATCACTTAACACGTACTCTAAGCCCACATGAGCAATGCTCGACATGAGAAACAAGAGCAGTATGAAAAGATCATCAATGAATCACTTCATGTCAGACCCCAATTGTCGATTCCGACCTCATACCAATTTTTAAATTGATACCAATTGTTGAACCACACTGATCCCAATTGGTGATTGCTGGATACCTTCTTTCACCATTCCAACACCACTGTTATGATTTTATCACGATCCTCGGCTGTCTTGATTTATATGCTTTGATCGATCACTTCTAGCATCGTCAGATTTAATACTCTCCCCATTTATTATTGCTCCCCCTTTCTGGCTGCTCCACCTAGCATCGTCAGATTTAACACTCTCCCCATTTCTCATTGCTCCCCCTTTCTGGCTGGTCCACCTATCAGCTTCTCTCCGTATCTGTCATGATTTCTCAAATAGCCACACTCTCTCCCAATCACTATTTTCTCCCCCTTTAAAAAACACTATTTTGTCCCCCTTTGTCAACGAACCCAAAGGTCACTCCTTTTTAGTCTGTAACAGAGTAGAGAACACAAATCAGCACATTAGGGAAAAACACATCATACCTCAGGGAGAGGGGGGGGGGGGGGGTTCCACATCCACACTATTTCAAGTGCGGGGAATCGACTGAACTCCCAAAGCCAGTCGATGCCTCTCAAATGCTTCCTTGGGTAAGGCCTTTGTCAAAATGTCTGAAACCTGTAGCTCTGTAGGCACATACTCCAACTTCACAACTACCCGCTCAACCTTCTCCTTGATAAAATGATACTTTATCTCAATTTTCTTTGTCCTAGAGTGATGGGCGGGATTTTTGCTGAGATTTATAGCACTTGAGTTCTCACACTGGATTCCGATCGGAGACTTCACTTCAACTCCCATATCTTCAAGCTGCTGTTTCATCCATAATAATTGTGTTCATGATTGAGTGGCCGCAATATACTCAGCTTCCACGGTGCTCAATGAAATGCAATGTTGCTTCTTGCTTAGCCATGAAATACACAATCCAAAAATATAGAAAGCACCACCTGACGTTGATTTCCTATCATCCGCTGAACCAGCCCAGTCTGCATCAGTATAGCCCAATAACTCTGTCTGAGATTTATCAGTATATGTCAAGCCGAAATCCACCGTGCCTTGGATATACCGAAGTATTATTTTCACTGCAAACACGTGGCTTTCCTTGGGATTGCTCTGATATCTCGCTGCTTGGCATGTGGCGAAAATAATATCAGGACTTGTTGCAGTCAAGTACAACAAACTTCCAATAATTTGCTTGTATTCTGTGATATTAACTGCCTTTCCATCTTCATCTTTCGATAATTTCATCCAGGTGGCAACCGAAGTCTTCATCTCCTTGGAATTTTCCATTCCAAACCTTCTCAGGACCTCCTTGGCATATTTATATTGAGAAATGAATCTTCCATTCCTTCCTTGTGTCACCTATAGACCAAGGAAACATGTTAGCTCTCCAATAATTGACATTTCAAACTCATTTTTCATGAATTCGGGAAACTGTCTGCATTGAGCTTCATCTGATCCGCCAAATATTATGTCATCGACATAAACCAACACCATCATCCTTTGATTACTGCCATTACTGAAATAGAGATTGTAATCAACTCCTCCTCGCTGAAAACCAAGCTTCTTCAAGTACTGATCAAGCCTTGAGTACCATGCTCTTGGTGCTTGTTTCATCCCATACAATGCCTTCTTCAGCCTGCAAACTTTGTTCTCATCCTCATGAATGAGAAAACCATCTGGCTGCTCAATGTACACCTCTTCTTCTAGAACCCCATTCAAGAATGCAGATTTGACATCCATCTAGAACACTTTGAACTTTCGTTGAACTACTATGGCAAAAAATAATCTGATTTTCTCCAGCCTTGCAACCGGTGCAAATGTCTCATCTACATCTATTCCCTCGATCTGGGAGTACCCCTTGCACACTAGTCGTGCTTTGTTCCAAATCACTATGCCATCTTCATTCATCTTGTTGCGATAGACCCATTTAGTCCCGATGACATTATTATCTATTGGCCTTGAAACAATCTCCAATGTCTGGTTCTTCTCAATCTGATCAAGCTCTTCATTCATAGCCTGAACCCAGTTTTCATCTTCAGATGCATCAGAAAAACATTTCGTCTCCACGTGAGACAAAAACGATGTTTGTTGTAATGATTTCATTCTTCGAGTCTGAACTGGAGCCGTCTGATCACCAATGATATTCTGCCTATGAATTTCATCTTAACTCTTTGGCTTCCTTGCAGACACAGACTTTACACTTTCTTGTTCATCATCAGTATCTTCTTCTGAGTCAGCCTCTGCCACTTCTTCTCCCCCTGTGTTGCTTACTTCATCATTACTTTCGTCCAGGAACTATTCACTGGGTCATTGAGTATTCTATTCATTTTCAACTATAGTGACATCATTACTCTCAACAATTTTTCCCAGCCTTTTGTTGAAGCATTTATACGCTTTTCTTTTCCCTGAGTAGCCAAGGAATATCCCCTCATCTCCTCATGCCTCAAACTTCCTATGATTTTCTTTTTTGAGAATGAAACACTTACTTCCAAAGATTCGAAATTATTTCAACGTTGGCTTTTTTCCGTACCACAGTTCATATGGAGTCTTCCCTTACTTCGAACACAACAGAGACCTGTTTGAAACATAGACCAATGTCAACACTGCTTCCTTCCAAAATTTCTCTGGTAGGTCTTTGTCAATAAGCATCGTTCTGGTCATGTTGTTGATGATCTGATTTCTCCTTTCAACCACACCATTCTGTTGGGGAGTTCTTACTGATGAAACTTGATGCCTTATCCCGTGTTTCTCGAGATACTCTTCCACTTGACTGTTTGTGAATTATGTACTGTTATCTGTACAGAACATCAAAATTTTCTGCCCAAGCACCCTTTCAAATTCCCTCCTGTACTGTTTTATGAAACTAAACACCTCTGTCTTATGGGTAATGACAAATACCCAGGCCATTCTGTTGTAATCATCAATGAAAAGAACATAGTACCTTTTCCCATTTATAGCTCGTGGTGAGATAGGTCCACATACCTCATCATGAACCAGTTCGAGCACTCTAGTTGATTTCTATTCCTTTGGCCTGTATGTCTTTCTGATGATATTCCCTTGTTGGAAAGCATCACACGTATGAGTGTGATCACGCGATAGTTTGGGAAGGTCTCTAGCAGCATCACACACTACGAGATCCTCCATAGATGGTTGGCATAGATGACCAAGTTGCTTATGCCACAACTGGTTTTCTTCCTATCTGGATAAAAGACATGTATCTTCTTCCCCACCTAAAAGGTAGATATTTCCCTTTGACTTTTTTCTCTGCAGAACATCTGCTCCATATTTTCCTTTCACAACACAAATCTTCTTGGTAAATCAGATAGAGTGCCCAGAGTCACATAGTTGACTGGCACTGAGTAAATTATGAATGAGACCCTCTACTACCAAGACATCAACACGTCTTATCTCTTTTCCCCTAACATGGCTTTCCCTAAGCCAATAATCTTTTGGCCTTCATCATTTCTAAATTTGACAACTCCTTCTTTGTCATATTTGATGCCTGTAACAAGATCCTTATTACCCGCCATGTGGGATGTGAAACCACTATCAAGGATCTAAACACCAGATCGATCTGATGCTTTAAGGGAAATCTCCACCACCACAGCCTTCTCATTTTTCTTCTTCTTGGTCCATACTTTTTCTTTCACACTTGGCATGGATTAAGACTTCTATTCTTTCTCAGAGTATGATGGCCCAACCTCATCTTGCAAATCCGCAAATCTATTCTGCATTTTTAACTCACCTATCGTTTTATTGACCTGCTGCTTGCGAACATTTTGATTCTACTTTGGCACATTTCTCTGAATGGTCGAAGTACACTACCTATCCATGTGCCCAAATCTTCCACACCAAAAACAGTGTCCTTCAAAATATGTTCTGGAAAACCGTTCTCTGTTTGGCTGAAACCACTATTCTTGTTCCCTTTGATATCTCTTGGCTATGGAACACACATACTGTGAATGTCCCATATTCCCACAACAATAACACCTGATATATGGTGAATTCATTTGTGTTACTTCAGAACGATGGGTTTCCCCTTGGGATCTCTGAATATTATGATTATGATTTGTGCCCAAATCCACCTTCAATCTCGGTACGGGTGCTTGCGGTCTGACTTCAACTACCACAGATTTTTTTTCTGATTAAGCCATGAATTAGCCTGAACTTATGATCTCAATTGATGCTTCTTTCCTGCTGAACTACTAATCTCTTCATTCTTCATTTCAGTCTTCGTAACAACCTACTTTCCCAAGAGTTTGTTGGGATTCAACGATTTTTCCTGGTCTTTAACTTTTCTACGCAGACCGACAACTTCCTCTTCAAGCTCTTCGATACGCTTGATGTGATATTTCACTTTTCTATTCAAGAAATCGATCTCCCTTTTTTTTCTTCAATCTTGAGCTTATTCTCATCAACCTTTTCTGTGCGCTCTGGCCTAGAAGACTTAAGATTTTCAATTTCTTTCACTAGCTCAAACTTCTCTTTTTCTTGCTGTTTCATATAGAGTTTGGCATCATGTACCACCTTGTTGGATTTCTTTTTTTTTTGCTCTCCACACATCTATCTCTTCAAAAGCAGCTTCTAATTCCACTTCCATGTCAACTCTTCCTTCAATTTCTTCTTCTTCCTCATCAGTTTCAGTTTCTTTCATTTCTTGAGAACTACTGACAAAAGCCACTATTGCATTTTGTCCACGATCTTTGCAGTTTTCTATCTCTTTAATTTCTTCACCCTCAGACTCATCTGAACTGTCTATTTCTTGTGAAAGAAGATTCTTATTCTTAAAGAAATTTCTCTTGAACTGCTTATTCCCTTTCACATAGGCTGAAGATTGTTTCTTGGGAATTTCAACTTCATCTTCATCGTTATCTTCTTGAAACTTTTTGGGGCACCTTGCAGCAAGATGACCAACTTTTCCACATATAAAGCAAGCAAGTGGAAGCTTCCCTTTGAAATTTCCTTTTCCTCTTTGATTATTTGAGGAGAGAAATGACATTACCTCATCTGTCTCTTCTTCTTCCTGAGAATCTTCAATGTTAAGTTTCTTCATGGCCTTAAATGCCACTTCTTTGGACTTCCGCCTTTCCACAGCCTAATTATCATCGTTCCTCATTTCATATGAAAACAAGGTTCTGTGAAAATTGTCCAGTGTCAGCTCTTTTGGATCTTTATCTTCTAGTACTGAATCTTTCGGATTGAACTGAGGTGGAAGTTTCCTCAAGATGCGCTTTACGATCTTTATGTCTTCAATGACTTCTCCAAGACCTCGCATATCTTCCACAACAGTGTTTATCCTGTAAAAGAATGCATCAACAGACTCATTCGGGTTCATATTTAGATCTTCATATTTGTTCTACAACACCTGCATCTTTTCCTCTCTGACCTTTGTATCCCCTTAATATATATTCAAAAGCTTTTCCCACATGGCATGTGACGTTTTTCATGACATCTCCTTTGTATATATGGGATTGGAAAGGGCTCCCCCTAAGGCATTGATTGCTTTGGAATCAGCATCCAAATCCTTATGCTCAGCTTCTGATAATGCACCACTAGTAATATCAGCTATGATACCATGCATAACTGCTGAAAACACATCCATTCCCAAATATCGGAAATAGTGTTGCATTCGATTCTTCCATATCTGAAAATTACATCCGTCGAAGATCAGAATCCCTCTATGATTAGTGACCTCCATTGAGAGAAGACCTAATATCAACCTTTCCATCTGATACCAATTGTTAGGTCCACAAGGCTGAATACCCTGAGAGGGGGGGTGAATCAGGGTATGACTAATTTAAAATTAACGCCCGTTCTGATCTTGTTTCGCTGTTAAGAAAAACACTCTTCTCTCTATCCTTCCTGTTACACAGTATAAACAGAATGTAAAGCAAGCATATGACACAACAATTTTACTTGGTTCACCACTAAGGGCTACGTCCAAGGAGCATATGCCGACAGGTTGCCGGTCATACCAAATTCCACTATACTTCACTAGCTGTGGATTACAATGTTCGGGTACAGTCACTCTGTCCCAAGCTCACTGCCTTTGCAAGGTTTAGGGTCAGCTCACTGCTTTCCCAAGGGTCAATCCCTATTTCTCTCTCTCTGGCTCACTGCCGATGGAGAGGATCACCTTCTTCCTCTTCCTATGCTCATTGCACTTGGAAGGGATTCACTCACAGTTTATAGACCTGTAGGTCTCTTCATTTTCATGAAATAATGCATCTTCAACTATAGATAGATGATCTATTAAAGTCCAACTTTCATCCACTGATGAATACCCCTTTGCCTCTGACCACTGGGCATCTACCTTTGGAAACACCTTCGCAAAGCAGCCTACTTCGCTAGGCTCCTAATTTCACGAAGATCAAACAAGCCTTCACGAAGCTCCTGCCTTTTCGCGAAGCAGTCTCGCGAAGCACTACCGCAAAGCACTACTGTGAATCTCAAGCCATCGCAAAGCAACATCCCTCGCGAAGCTTACTAAGACAATGCAGAGCTCGTAGGTTTCGCGGAGCTATAATAGCCGTCGCGAAGCTCCTCTTTCGCGAAGCACACTGGATCCCCAAAATACCTTCGTAAAATTAGAGCAAATGATCTTCTCTGAAAAATATCTCTACTTCTCTCGAGGGGGTCGACCTCTATTTATAGGTGATTCCCCCGACCCTCGAAATTTCCGCGCGAAGTCAATGCCACGTCATCGCTAATCGCGATGTTCCGAAGTTTCCGCCGGAATTTTGTCCAAATCGCGTAGCACCTCGGCAATTTCTAGATCACGGAGCTCGTCGTAATCGCGGAGCATCACCATCAACTTTCCTTCGCGCCTTCGCCGCGAAGCTCCCTCGCAATTCCCTTCATCACTGCGAAGCTCCTTTGCAAATCCCTTCACCACCGTGATGCGCTTCAGCCTCTGCCATTCGTGATGCTTGTCGTAATCGCGAAGACTCACCACCTCCATTCTTCTGGTCTTCATTATTTCCAAATCATGCAACCTATCTTCGTGAAATTCATGCCCTTGCCATATTAAATTATTATCTTCATGGAAACCACTTTTCGTGATGCTCACCAAACTCCAAATTTTGGACCCCAAAAATTTGGCAAACACTGGGAATCGGCACCACCTTGTACTGCCCTTTTATTCCTCCCCCAGATTTTCCAATCCTTTGTCAATGTTCTTTGTCAACAAGGATTTTCAAAAAATTCTTGGGAACTTGACAATTCTCCATGGACACCTGCTTTGTCAACAAACACAATCAACCCAAAAATACTTCAATGTTACCTTGAGGGATTTTTTCCCAACAAAAATAGAAATATTAATGTGTTTATAAAGTCAATAGTAATTATGATTTCATAAAATAATAAGTGATTAATGAGGAAATATTATTCTTGTGTCCTTCGAAGGGTTTTTACATTATAGTCCTAGAGATGGTAGTCATGTTTTCTTGTGGGATGTTGACTGTAGTTAGTATAAGTTCAAGCATTTCCCCCATTGGGTTGTGTATTATATGTTAGGTCGGAATAATAAAAATACTACACAAGATGGAGTGAATTGTGTCTTTTTGATAAACATCACCAATTCAGGATTTGGAGTTACTTTGTGATTTATGTAGATATGAAAAATTTTCTTCTATATGAAATATGACTAGTAGATAAATTGAAAGAATGAACACAAAAATATTATAGTGTTTCATTGAACAAAGATATCCTATTACACTCAACCAACTATCTCTCTACGAGCTCTGGGAATTTCAAAAGAAAGGTCATCATACCACTAGACCTTCAAATACACAACTAAGTGCATGCAGTTGAAACCATTACAAAAAAAATCATTATGGTTCTATTATAGGAATCATATTATCCACATCTTAGTACAAGTATTTTCCACTTTACCAAAACTAAGTACAAGAATTTGAAACTCCAATTAATCAAAAGTCATTAATTTGTTGATGGTTTTGGTTGATCTTCATGATTGCAACAATAATTGAAAGTAGATGGATCTTATTCTTCAGAAATATAAGACTTCAGGAAAGAATAATTATGAAGTTATCCGATTTGAAATTGATCTTTAATTTTAATAGAAAAAAATAAAAGTAGTATTCAAAAAATAGTTTAAGTTTGAAATATTTTGAAATTTCAAAGTGTAGCCTCTTTAAAAAAATAACAGAGTCTATAGCACGATGCCGCATCACTATAAAATATATTCATGATAATACATTCGAATATGAGAATGTGTATCCATGAATTTTTTAAAATAAATAAAGCTAGAATATATAGAGTAGATTTCTTTCTTCAATATTCTAAACCCAATAAAATTCACTTATAAAAAGTGGATATTTAAGTACAAAAATAAATTGGGTATTTGTAACGTCCCTTAAGAACATGATGGATTTTATATGATAAATATGGTACTTTTAATAAATCAAAATAAGATTTGAATCAATAATAAATGAGATTTTATCATATATTTAAATATGTTAATACCATTGCATAACTCTCAGATAAAATCACAGATTTAACTTTTAATGTCCAACAGACAAACATGGGGTTCCTTCATAAAATGAAAAAATTCCAAACATAGTGTTTAACTACATAGTATTCATTCTATTAATGTAAGGTTGAAAACATATGTTTTAATATAAAATTAATGTTGAGTAACCATAATGTTTTTTCTCAAATGTAGGGATCCTCACTTATGTTGTGTTTCTTAACCATAATTTCTTCTAATAAAAAATATATGGTTCCATCCAAACATAAAGTTCATTAACCATACATTTATAATAACATAGGTTTGATTATCCATGTGTACTGGCTTGAATGTAGGATTCATTCCTTATGTGATATTCTAAGTATATGGTTTGTTCATTATATTACATTTAACAACATAGGGTATAAACAATGTTTCCAAAAAACAAAAAAAATGCATTCAAAAGACATCAACAAATATTCCATGTGATTTAAAATCTTGAATATAATTTCTTGAAATACACTTAAATTTATATCCTTATTAAAACAAACTAAGGTATTTTTGATCATCAAATTTAATAAGATTTATAGAGTATCATTGAGACAATACATGCCCAAAAATATCCCCCTTGTTGATGATAAAAACCCCCAAAAATTAATTTACAAAATTTTGTAAACACCAAGTAATTAATATTTAATTTTATAAATGAAATATTTTGATTTCACAGAACAATTTTGATTTAAAAAAACATTTGAATGTTGTGTTTTAATGTTTTGTTTACCAAATTTTCTACCCCATCATGTGATATAAAAAATAAATCATATGAAAATTTATTAAAACACATTTAATGTTTCACAAAAAAATAAATGAATGTTTACATTGCATAGTTTTGATAAATAATACTCGAGTTATTGAAATAGAGATAAACATAGAAAATATAGAAAAGAAACACTGAATATAAAAGGTACAATATAATTTTTATTATAAAAACTATAAAAATAACTGAGTGGGTTTTTCTTTAATGAAAGGGTTTAAACAGTAGGTCTGGTAGAAGGTGAAATGTTTTTTAGGAGAAATTTTATTTTGAATAAACATTAACAACACTTTTTGGGTTCCTCAAGATCCTTTAAAAAAAATTTCCTAATATTTATTGATCCAAATAGAACTGACATAATACCTTCAGATTTATGATCTTTATTTCCAATTGATCTATGATCAATGTAGAATAATCCATCATGATAATGTTTCAAAATCTATGAAATTTATACTGAGGATATAAAAAACTTCTTATCTTATTTTTGAGAAGATGTAATATCATTTGTTTCACTGAAAATAAATAGAACATTCTATAAATCCTCTTCAGTTCTATCTCATAATAAAAGTATTTACTCTCCACATTAAATAGAAATTATAATCCTTGAAATTAAACATATTTCTTGAGTAAAAAGTTTTTATCTTATAGACACTAAAAATATACAACTTTTATGTGAGGAATCTTCCATAAAAGGACACATTGACACTCTGGAACACTTGGTTCCCCTTCATCCGTTCACTTGGTCTTTAAAATTTCTAACAATATTAAGATTAATGGTTTTTAGATTATAGGTTTTGAAAGAAGGATGAGGGATTGGTTAGGAAAAACGATTTGAAAACAAAGTGTAATGAAATTTGGGAGGTTTTCTGGTGGATAATGACATGGTCTTGTTTCTTGTTCCAATTACATAAGGTAATCATTAAATTTTTAGTTTTTTAAAACAAGAGATTTAAAACTAAAAATGGAAAATCATTATTTAATAAAAAAAATAAAATATTTAATTGATGGTGAAATTAAAATAAATTAAAACTAAAAACACAATAAACAACTTTAACTCAACTAAATTGATAAATACTTATTTAAAATTAAATAAAGCTAACTGCACGTAAAAAAATTAAAAATTGCAGTGTGAAGTGCTTTAGTAAAATTACAAGCTAATTGATATTCAACATTTACAAATTCTAAATATATATCCTTTTTAAGAACATGATTTATTATAAAATGATGCCTTATATCAATATTCTTAGTCCTATAATGAATTTTTAAATATTAATTGCACTAATATTATCACATAAAATAGGTATATTATTAAGATTTATTCCGAAATATAGAAGAGTGTTTTTCAACAACTATACTTTTGTACAACAATTGCCAGCAAGAATATATTATTCCTCAATAGTTGAAAAGGTAACTGAGTGTTTTTTATTACTCGACCATGATACAATATATTTTCCTAAAAGTGACAATTTCCGGAGGTGTTTTTCCTATCTAATATACATCCTTTAAATTCATCATCTAAATGTGAAATTAAATTAAAATATAATGTTTTGGGGGTAAAGAATGGATTAAAAAAAAGTTCCTTCCAAATATCAAAAAAATTTAACAGCAGTAAGATGGTATTCTTTTGGATTTCACTAAAATCTTGCATATTGGCATACGAAAAACATTTTGTATGGTCTTCTAGTAGTAATAAATAAAAAATATCAGTAATACATATATATAACTAGTTGTTAACTAGTTTTCCAGCTTCATACAAATCATGTTTTATATTGGTACACAAAGGAATTGTATACATCTTTCTATTTTAACATCCAAAATTTATTAATAAAACAATAATATATTTACTTTTATTTAAAACATTTCAATAATATTTTAGATAAATCTGAAATACTAAAATGATATTTATTTCTCCCATCAAACTCATTTCGTATTATTTTTCCATTATATATGAAACGTCATTACAAAGTGTTTCATTGGTTGAACCAAATATAACATCATCCACATAAAATTTACCAAAAAAATATTTGAACAAGTTTTTTTATTATAAATTTTTGGATCCACAAATCGAATAGTAAATCCATTTTTCTAAAAAAAAGTTTAATATTCTATACCAAGCTCTAAGTGCTTCTTTAAGGCTATAAATAGATTTATTAAGTTTAAAAACATAATTTTTTTTATTAAGGTTTTCAAAACCTGGGGGTTTTTCCAAATAAACTTCCTCCATTAAATATTCATTTAAAAATGAATATTTAACTTCTATATGATATAATATAATTTTCATATGAGATTCATATTCTAAAAGGATTATAATGGATTCTAGTCTAACTATAGGGGAAAAAGGTCTCATCTTAATTTATACATTCCCCCTAATTATATCTTTTTTCTACTAAACTAGATTTGTTGTGGGTTATGATCCCTTGATCATCCTTTTTATTTCAAAAGATCCATTTAGTTCCTATTACTGGATAATCTAATGGTCTTTCCACAAAAATCCTAAACATCATTTTTTCTAAATATTTTTTGTTCTTCTTTCATTGATAACACCAAACTCTCAAATCCAAAATATTCTTAAATAGGCATAGGTTTTAACTAAGATAAAAAGGTAGTGAATTAAACTAGGTTTCTTACATTTATTTTTGGTTCTAATTCCTATATCTAGGTCTCTTATGAATTTTTTTTAAGGATGGATCTTTAAGGATCTAAAGTGAATCAGTAAGACACTTTCAGGTTCTTCAGTTTCATTTACTTATGAACTAGACATATTTTTAGTTGTGCCATTTTCAAAATAATCTTCAGAAGGTTCAAGTCTCATGTTGTCAAATTAATTAGTAATTTCATCTATTTGACCTTTATCTTTAATGAAAGGGTCAGTTTCATCAAATATCACATCAACTGAATATTCAAAAATCATTGAATTTTTATTAAAAAACCTATATGATTTAAAATAAGTAGAATATCCTAGAAATATTCCTTTATCAGCTTTTCGATCAAATATACCAATGATGTCCTTAGTATTCAAGATATAAACTAGGAATCCAAATATCATAAATTACTTTACTTTTGGTTTTTTGTTATTCCAATGTTCATAGGGTGTATTTTTAATTATTGATATTATTAAAACTCTATTCATGATATAGTCAGATGTTCTTATATATTCTTCCCAAAACATGGTAGGAAGACTCTATTCATTCCGTATAGTCCATTCCAATTCTTGAATAATTCTATTTCTACTTTTAATAATTCCATTTTTTGAGGTTCCCTTGGTATAGATATAATTTTCCTAGTACCTAGGTTTAAGAAAAAAGAATTAAATTCTTGATTGTCAAATTATCCACCATGATCACCTCTCAATGAAATTATTTTAAAATATTTTCTTTTTTGATCAATTTTCTAAAATATTTCGAAAACAGAGAATACTTCAATTTTGAGTTTTAGAAAATAAACCCAAGTAAATATAGAAAAATCATCATCTAAAACATAAACAAATAATTTATGATACAAAAATGGAACTCTTGATGGTACAAACAAATTCATATGGATAATTTCTAATAGTTTATATGTTGTAATTTTATTAGTTTATTTGAAAGATGATTTATCATGTCTTCTAATTTTACATGCATCACAGAATCTATCATTTTCAAACATAAGACTAGGGAAATAAAAAACCAACTATTTCTCAGATTATTTATCTAAATCATATATGTTGCAATGTATAATTCTTATATTCTAGATCCACGACTCATTTATCTTCACATTTAAACAGTTCACTTTTTTTACATAGGGAATTAAGATCCAAAGTATAAACATTATCAGTTCTTAGTGCTCTAAATTTAAGCCGTTAATATTTGAAAACTGGGGATGAGTTTTTATAAAAACCAACATAAAATCCCCCATCACAAATTTTATTAATACTTATCAAGTTGTGCCTTATCCCTTGTACATACAGTACTCTAATGATTGAGAGTATTTGGACCTCCAACAGTTGCAACTCAAATAATTATTCCTTTTTCATTGTCACCAAATATGATTAGACCACCATCCATTTGAGTCAGAGTATGAAAATTTGACAAGTATATACTCTTGTGTGTCGAAAAAAAAACTATTCATATACCATATATAATTTATATTCCATTGGAATTTTCCTACAAAATAATTTAAACATGTGTTTGTTTTGTTACCCTTATATTCATGGTCCCAACTATGGTAGTGGGAAATGATCTAGGAGTCTCGATTTTCCTTATCATTCCAAAATATGAATTATCAGTTTCTTAAAACATAACTTTAGAAATAAAATCTATTTTAATACTAACAATTTAATTATTTATCAATTAATAGTTTTTATTGTAGTGACCTTTTATTCCATAATGAAATCAATTAGTATTTTCTGAATTGTGCACAAAATAATTTTTATATAATTTTTATTTTTCCCTTTCTTTATATTCCAAATTTTTCACTTTAAATAAAATTATTTCCAAGAAAACCATTCTGATTATTTTATATTTTTTTTAAATAAGAGAAACACTTTTATATGATTATATTTTATCCTGTAATTATTTTATCCCTTTTTCATGATCAATATCGTGTGGTTTGGATGAGTTGAATTTTTCAATTATATCTTAATGTTATTTTTTCATAGAGCCTTTTTTCCTAAAATAGAATTATGTATAGTTTTTTAATGATTTATGTTTCATTATTAAATAATCAGATTTATCTTAATGCATATAATTATAAGCATCCAATTTACTACTTGAACAACTACCAGAGTCAGTGGTATAAGAATAATAAGTTTGTTCCTCTTCTTCTTCTTCCTTATCCCGAAAGAACAAATTGTCTTTCAGTTTTTATGGATCTTTTTCTAAATAATATTTCCTATAGATGTTGTAATCTTCAAATGCACCCCACATTTATTTTAGGGATCTATTTTCTTTATGCTCATAATCTGCATTCTTCTGATATTTCCATTCTATCAACATTCATAAATCTTTCAGCTGTGGGCAATTAGGTTTTATGGGACCAAAAATTTTCCATTCGAAGTATCTTGCTTCTCTAGGTTCTCTTTCAAACTTTATAAATGATTTTATAAATCCACTTTTCTTCTTGTAGAATCTACTGATTTTTTTGGAAAACTATGATAGTTCCATTTCAGAGTATGAGGTGTCTGAAGTTTTTTTTGGTTTGACATCTTGTTTTACTTTTTGGCCAAGATTATGAGATTTTACATTGAGAGAAGTATTTTCCCTTTTTACTACAATCTTGGGATTTTTAGATTCATCTGGAATTTCTACTTCATACATCATCAATGTTCCAATAATTTTCTTCATTATCAAATTCTTGACAAGTGATGATTGTCTAATGGCTACAGATATACCATTTCAGTTTAATGGTAGTACTTTGTGTACTTTGAGTGCTCGATTTTATTGGCTTACAGGGTGTCCCAAGGTAGTAATATTTCTAACAATATATTTTAACCATACATTCATTTTTGTGATTCTATCACAATAAAAAATTCTAAAAGCATAAAAATTTTGTTTGGAAGTAGAATACCTCATCTAACTGATATTTTTTTTCATTCATATTTGGATACTATTGTTTGCTACATTTCATAGGTAGTAGGGTATTGGGATACTCGAATGGATTCATCAGGTCGAAGACCACATATTATAGCATTCATTGCTTTCGATTTGATGTCATATTCAACCTCTATTTCATTATTCCAAGTCTCTTGTTTTTTAGGAATCACATTAGGAGTGATGATATTTGAATAAACGTTGAAGCCCATAATTTTCAGATAAATGATCATACGATATTTTCAACATCCATAGTTGACACCATTAAGGAATGGGGTATAGACCATAGATATTCTTTATATCAGATCGTCCATTGTCTTATCATTTTTATAATACTTATGCTCTTTATTATTGTTATTGATTTATCACAAAATCTCACATCTGATACCAATTGTCAGTTCAGAATAATACAAAGACTACATAAGAGGTTGGTGGATTGTGTCTTCTTGATAAAATTCACCAATTATGGATTTTGACTTCCTTTGTGATTTATGTATATATGAATCATTTTCATCTGTATGAAATATGAGTAGTAGATAAAATGAATGAATTGACACAAAATTTTTATAGTGGTTTGGGGAAAAATATCCCCTAGACCACTCCACCAATGCTCTCTCTATGACCATGGTGAATTACACTAGAAAATTCAAATTATCACTAGAACTTAAAATACACATTTGAGTATAGCATTTTGACACCATTACAATAAGTATAAAATCAGATCCTTCTAGATCTTTTACTGGGAAGTTGTTGTCTAGAATATAGTACATGAAGCTGACACATCACTACAACTGAGTACAAGTATTTGAAACTATAATAATTCGGAAGAGTTTGATTCATTTATGGTTAGGGTTGATCTTCACAATTGTAGTAGAAACTGATAGTAGATCGATATTCGTCTTTATAAATGAAGGTCTTCATGAAAGAAAAACACTGAAGTGATCCTGGTTAAAAATTATCTTCAATTTGAATAGAAACAAATAACATCAATACTCTTGTACCAGTATGAGGTTGAAATATGTAAATCTTTAAATGTGTATCCACTTCAAAAAATAATAGAGTTGATCACGTGATGCATCGACACTATAAAAGATATTCACAAGAATACAGTCGAATATGGGAATATGTGTCTGTGCATTTTTTAAAATAAATTGTGATAGAATATATAGAGTGAACTTCTTTCTTTGTTATTATGGATCAAGGAAAAGTTCCTGATATAATGTGGATATTAAAGTAAAAAACAGGGGAGTATTAACTTATCTTAAGTAGATTAATGATTATCTAAGATTAATATGGTTTTTTAATCAATCATAACGATATTTCCATCATTAGTAAATGATTTTTATCATATATTTAAAATTCTCAAGATCATTGGAGAAATTTTGGATAAAATTGTGGATTTAAATTTCTGGTGTTGAATTGTAAAATGTAGGGTTCCTTCATAAAATGAAAAAATATCAAATATATGGTTCAACTAAAAAGTATTCCTTCTATGAATTAATGTTGACATTGTAAGTTTGATCATAAAATTAAGGTTGGTGAACCATATGTCTGTTTCTCAAACATAGGGTTCCTCACTTATATAGGGTTTCTTAACCATACTTTATTATCTTAAAAAACATAAGGTTCCATCCGAATGTAATGTTATTTAACCATACATTTTTTATAACATAGGGTTGATGATCCGTATGTACTATTCTAAATATAGGGTTTATTCTTTACATGTTGCTATAAGCATAGGGTTTGTTCCTTAGGGTGTGTTTATCAATATTTGGTATGAACAATGCTTTCAAAAAACATAAAGACATGTTATAAATTATTTAATGAATATTCCTTGTGATTTAAAGGGAATAATATAATTGAACAATGAATATTAATTTCCTGAAAAATAATTAAATTAATATCATTAGTAAAAACAAGGGTATTTATTGTCATCAAAATCAAAAATATTTGTAGATTATTGTCGATATAATACATGCCCAACATGACAGGCTCTCATTAAATTCTACGATTTTATTTTCACCCCACCCGAATCAGATAACCTTACCGACTCCCAATGTTTTTTAATTCATACTGTTTCCCAAATATCCAAGATGGAGATGGATTATATGGTATATTATTCATTCCCCAATATCCCTTTAGATGTAGCATTAAGTGGAGGAATGTATTGGATATTATGGATTAATGTATAATACATGCACTACATCAGACTATAATGTATTGTAAGTTTAACATACATTTATTTACTGGTTATAATTTATTAAGCGTATAACAAAAAGGTGTATGTCAGGTGTAATGGTTGTGACTGTTACAATGGTATTGTGTGTGGGTGGTAATGGCTTGAGGTATAGAACATAATACGTGGGATGTAATGGATTCAATAAATACTACTATTTTATTAATTTGATATTGATGTGATAAGATGAATGGGTTACAGGAAGAGATAATGAGGTAGTTGTAAAAACTAATGCTACCACAGAATGATAGGCCCATCATAGGTTAGTGTAAGGTAGGTATTATGTAACAAACCCAGATTTTCATATATAAATATTACAGCATTATATATAAATATTCATTACATTACACAAATACACTTCCAAGTATCATAATAGTTTAGTGTCTTTGGAAATATGGATACATAAACAACTGTTTCATAAGGTAACTACCTCATGACCCACTTAGTACTTCATAAAAAGGACCCTTATGAGTTGTATCATACATATTACCTTTCTAAATTACCTGAAGAAAGGAAATATAGAAAAGGGTGAGATTAGATGCCTTGTAAGGTTAAACAAGCCAGATATGTAGTCATATCATGAGTATAAGGGTATGTGAACATAAGGATAACTTCTAAAAATATTACTTGTCATATCCTAGATCATAATCCAAAGTCAAGGAATAAATATTAGAAGTTCATATTATATGAATCCTAATGGAATTAGGGAACATAGACCATGAGATCATAACATTGGCATAAGACATGGAATTGTGGGATACACATAAGAATAGAAAACCTTATGTCAAGGATACCCACCAAGATATCCATAACATGTTAGTCTTGGGTTAATCATCCAAGTGCCTACATTGGGAATGGTCTAACCACCATTGAACCCACTTTTATAGGATTTTTATAACAACTAAATTAAACTTTATTTTAGGCTTGGGCTAACCACTAATGCTTCCTTTGAACTCATAGAACATTAATCATTACCCAACGCATTAGAGGGAGGTATCGGTCCCACCCATCACATGGTGAAATTATATATATTAGTCCCACAGTATGATAAAACATTCAAAATATTATAACCCATAAAAATAGATGGGTTTCATAAATATTTTATCATATTACAACCTATGGAAAAGGTATAGGTTTCATAATCATTTCACCCTTTCATTTTAGCTTAACCTGTGGGAAAATGATGGATTTCATGAACATATTTCACCCTAATTAGGAATATAAACCATAAATATAAATAATAAGGATGGTAAAATTGGATAAAATACTCAATAAAACATAATTAACATATGAGGATTTCATTTTAGATGTAAAATTAATTTGAATTGTCATTTAGAACATATCTTTCGGAAAATCACATTTCTTTGAAAATCACATTATTAAAACAAGAAATTCATAATATATTGAGGAATATTTTTTATTTGAAAACAATAGTTAAAAAATTTAAATTAATCTTCAAATAATGGAGTTTTCATGATGATGGATAATTCCATACATGAGGTATATGTAAAAAAAAGATTTCTTTTACCATATTGGTATAAGTTAGAAGAGTATTATTTAGAAAAAGATGAGATGATTTATTTTAAAACCATTTGGTAAAATGTAAAACAAGAATAAAAATTTATTTTAACCATAATATAATAATAGAATAAAACTTTTTATCATATTTTTCAAAAACAGAGTTATAGAAGAAAATATATTTTTGATCGAAAATAGAAATAAATTCGGATTTATATAAAGTCATTTTCTAAATAATAATAAATAAAAAATAGTGAAAATGGTACTATTGATAGAAAAGATCATGAATAAATAGTGGAGAATAAAATTCATGAGTTTCATTAGATTTCAATTATATTATTTTATCTGAAATATAATCATAAACAATCTCAATAAACGATGAGATTGAAACATAAAATATTTACCATTTTGTAACATTGAATTGTAAGCCCCATGAAGAAATAACATTAAATGAAAATTAAAAAATCATAATAATAAATAAATTCATTATATTAATTATCCAATGGGATGTATATACACCTCATAATATAATATAGGTGCATACATAACATATGTTTCAAATTATAGAAGTTGAGGCAAAATCCCTTACCATATATCTAGACTTTCTTCGTACACGTTCAAAACTCCTATATAATAAATATAAAATTATTAAAATTAAACAATTGGATAATAAACATATTAAAATATAATAAATTACCCTTTTTTAACATCTTATCATTAGTTCATTAATAATATTTTATTATTACTATTATTTTTGGGTGTTAACTGTCTGGTTTTTTATTGCATGTTTTGTCGTGAAAATTTGGGATCTTGAACATAAAACATTGCTCAATCATCTCCATAATGAAAATAATGTTATAAATATCATATATATATATATATATTTAATATTTAATTATTACCATCCAAATAAATAATAAATGAAAAATGTGTGACATCGGTTTGTGAGGCTGTAGTCCGCCATTCACACGAGCAATGTTATTATTCTTCATTTGAAGGAAGAGAAGAGGGATTTAAGTCATGAACTTTACATAACAAAATATTTAAGTATTTAATGTTATTATTTTATTTTATTACCATGTACTAATAATAATTTATATTTGTTGAGGTATAAATAGAATAAAAACGGTTGTTGAAGAACGTTACCTTCTTTTATACAACTTCTTTTGGTCTACGTAAGAAGCCTCTCATGGATGGATTTATTTCATAAAAACTATTATATGATGTGGATAGATAATTTTGGATGTTATTTGGAATGTTATAGATGGAATAAAATCGTTTTCAATGTTTGAAGAGGGGAGGGAAGCGGGGGGGCTTTTAAACAGATTTGAGTGGCATACTTGTAACGTTTGGAAAAGAGTGGATTTAATCCACGTTTTTTCACATAATAAGGATAAAATAATTTTTAATTATTAATTTTATAAGTTATAAGGTATAAATACATCTATAAAATTGATTTTTACAAGATTATAGATCATTATACCCCTTAAGGTTTTGGTTTAATCACCTAGTACACTCATTTTTACCTTAATCACAATAATTAATTTTAACCATTTTCACTAATAATTTTGGTAAAAATAAAGTTGAAATTATTATATAATATATATACCTATAATTTAAAGTATGGAATCCATTTTTCAAAATTAAATTCACTTAATTTAATTTAAAATTAATTCCACAGATGCAACGAGAAAGTGGGTTTTTATGTTAAAATGTTTAAAATATTTTTATATCAAAATTATATATTAAATTTATTAACATAAATTAAATTGTCTTAATAGATATATTATTTAACTAATTTCAATTTTAATACTATGTTGCATTTAATTTTTTAACTCTTTAAAAGAAATGAAAATTCATAATAAGAAATAGTATTTTTCACTATTCATTGAAAACAAATTCTTCTCCCAAAATTATCAAAACTACCCACTAAGATAATTTCAACGTGATGATTTCATAAATTAATTTGATTAAAAAAAACTAATTTCCTAAAATTGATTAAAATTAACTTTGAAATATATGTGCAAAACATGATGAAATTTATTTTCAATTTTTTTCTATTCTCAATTGGTTTTTATTTTTCCTTCTAATTAATTTTAAACCAATGAATTAATTTTATAAATTTCTAAAAAATAAATTTTCAAAATTTAGCTAATAAAATTTATACCTTTAATTACAAATCATAATCAGTAACTATTATATTTAAAGAATAATTCTACTATTATATTATTATTCATTAGAACTCGGTCTTTCATGTAATGTATGTTATTGGAAATTTTTAATTTCGTAGAAAAAAATATTTCATAAAATATTAGGGTGTTACATTATACCAACCTTAAAATGATTTCTCCCTTGAAATTACATAACTCTGCTATAATAAATTGGGGATACTTCTACCTTATGACATCCTTAGGTTCCCATGTAGCTTCCCCAAACTTGTGTTTTTTACAAAACTTTAACCAAGTGACTGGTCTTGTTTCATACAACTTTCTCTCTATGATCCAGAATCTCCATGAGATACTCCTTCTAAGAAAGATATATCTCCAATGTTTCAAAATCTATTTTCATTTCATGTGACATATGAGGTATGTACTTACTGAGTATAGATACATGGAAGACATCGTTGACTTGAGAGAGATTTGGTGGAAGCGCCATGCATGAAGAAACCTTCCCAACATGAACAAGGATCTCTAAAGAGCCAATATACCCAAGGATTAGTTTCCATTTTTTTGAATATCATATATTTATTCCAATAATAAATTAAAAGAAACAAATTCTCACCAACATTACATTCCATATCACACAGGTTATTATTAGAATAACTTTTCTTCTGACATTAAGCTGCCTTGATGAGTTGTTGACTAGATCTAAAAATATCTAACATTTATTCCACCATCTCAAGTACCAATATCTTTATTTATCAAACATAATTCCAGAATATTGTACCCTACACTTCATTCCATAAAGAACTTCATAAGGATCCATATGAATGCTCGAGTGAAAGCTACTATTGTATGAAAACAAAAGTAGAGTAAGGTGTTGCTACCAACCAACTTTGAAGTCCGTAGATCAAGATCTTAGAATATCATATAAGTTTTAAAATTTTCGCTCAGAATTAACATCTATTTAAGGATGATACATCATGATTAAACTTAATTCTATATGCATATACCACTAAATAATTCTACAAAACTACCAAGTAAACCTCTAATCTCAATTAGATATAATTGAGAGTGTTACATCATGAAATATTACAACATCATTATTCTATATCATGGAAATATGATATAAATAGAAATATTATTTGACAATGATGAAGTACATAGAATTTTTAATGTGACCTATTTCAACCCATATAGAATTATTCCCTTTAGATGTTTTGGTGAGCCTAGTGAAAAAATACATGGTTATTGTTTCCCATTTTCGTTATGGTATGTGTAATGGTTGCAACATCCCCTTAGGATTTTGTCTCTCAGTCTTAAATTAATGGAACACCAATCACAAAGATACAAACTCATCAGTATCTATATTCATAACATCCCTCCATAAATACTATTTTATATCTCTATACATATTTTTTACTTCTAGGATGAATAGAGAATGAATAATTATGAACCTCCTCCAGCATATCGTTCATCAAATATATTATGGATAGAAAACATATAATTCTCCTTAATCGTATTATTCCATCATGATAATGTTTAAGATATAGAAAAGTTCTCATCTTATTTTTCAGCTCTATATCATCCTTATGTTCATCCATTATCCTCAAAAGGATAGATGGTTGAAACATTATTTGAGAAAGATAATATATCTCCCATTATTTCAAGATTTTAAGATCAATACTATGAAAATACATAAATATTGGATCTTTTATAATCATCATCATAGGTAACCTAGAATGATCCTTCCGACTAAAAACATGAGCCACCTTGTTCATTTTCTTAGGGTGGTAATTTATTGAGAAATCAAATCTTTTATTATCTCTAACTGTCTCCTCTAGTTCATATTCGAATCCTTTTGTGTGAATATATACTTTAATATTATATATATATATCAAAATTTTCTCCATAAAGATATTTCCTCTATGTCTTTAATGTAAATATTATAGTAGCTAACTCTAAATCATTAGTTGGGTAATTTTGATCATGAACCTTTAGTCATTGTGAGGTATAACAAATAACAACATAATTTCTCATGAGAACACATCCTAATCCTTTATTAGATTTATCACTATATGTTACATAACCTTATCTACTATAGGTTAATGTAATCACAAGGGTGTACCTAGCCTTATCTTTAGTTCCTTGAAATTTACATCCTATTCATCCACCCAAAGGGACATAGAACCCCTCCAAGTTTATATGGTGATTAGATTGGATAGTCGAGATACATTATTCATAACGCACCAATAATATAGAACCAAACCCAGAAAACTTCATATCTCAGTCAATGTTGTTGGTGTAGGACAATGTTCAGTAGCTTCCATCTTTTATGGATTCAAATATATACCCTCTATTGGAATTATTTGACCCAAATATGAAACCTTTTACATCCAAAATTCATACTTTGTGAGGTTTTCATAAAACATTTTTTTATTTGGTTCTTTAGTAAAATCCTCAAGTTATCTTCATGATCTTCCTTACTGTTTGATTAAACAATATTTTCATCTATAAAGGATAACACAATATGATTAAGTTAATCACTAAAGACTCTAATCATTAAACACATTAAGATAAAAGGAGTTTTTTTAGACCTAATGGCATCACGATATACTCATAGTTTCCATACATTTTTTTAGAATGATTTATGGGGTATATATTCATTCTTAACTCTCAATTGATGTTATATAGAAAGACGGTAAATCATAGTAATGTATTGAGCTCTTCCTAGATGATCAAACAAGTCATCAGTATAGGGTAGAGGATACTTTTTCTTGATAGTAATATTTTTATGTTATTGATAATCGATATAGAGATGAATTGATCCATATTTCAATTTTAAAATCATAATAGGATCACCCCAAGGTGACACACATTGATTATTGAGTCCTTTATTATTATTTTCATATAGTTTCTTATTCAATTACTATAACTCAATCAGATCCATTCTGTAGGGGTTCTTGGAAATAGGTGAGGCACTAGTTATGACTTCTATTAAAAAATAAACTTAAAAATTCAGTGGAAGACTATAAAATTATTCCAGAAAGACAACCAAAAACTCCCAAACAATAGGAATATCATTGCTGTTGTGTTTCTCCCCAACCTTCTATGATAAACACCCATTTTGAAAATGAATCATGACTGATAAAATATATATGATTTCCAATGGATGTTCATATCTATTATTAAACCGATTAATGATGATAAGTTCATTTGTAATGTCAAATGTGTCTTTAATTCATTGAAAATTATTGTGAGATTTATGTAGAGGAAGGAAATACACGCCTAATATAACAAAAAATTCCACCAAAGGGAGAATAATAATGTTTTCATGAATCACATTCCCACAAACATCATCTGGAAAATAATCATAGACTTGTTATATGATTATTATTCCATTGGGTGGTTTTTTACCACTAATTAAACATCTAATAATTGTGGTGGAATATTGATACCTTTATAAAAGTATTCAATTGTAGAATAATGGGTATGTCTGAATCAAATAAGACATTAGTAGATCTAGAGTGGATGGTAAGTGTACCTTTCACCATTCCGTTATTGTTCCCCTCTTAGGAAATGGCAATCACATGAGACATCCCTTTACCCATCAACTAAAGTGGATATTGATATTTATCATCATTGTTAACCCTCAAATTTGGGCACTTGTTAGCATAAATCACAAACTTCTCTCATTTTAAAAACTAATGTGTGGGATGTTAATTTTTTGGAGATCTCTCTACATTTTTATCATTTTCATGCTTCTTCCATTTACATTGGAATTAATTAGCTTAATATAATCCATTTTGAAAATTTAAAAATTTAGTAGTCCCAATAAGACAATTTCTTCCATGTTTTGTTCCACACTATAGGAATGAAAGAAGGATCATCTTCTTCTCTCCATGGTTTTAGAGTTTTCTTTTATATTCAATATTTATTTTCTTATCGTAACCATGAAATTTATGGGTAACTCAAATTCATATTTCCACTTTGATGGCACATTAGATGATTTCTTCATAGCTACTGAAGTCCCTTATATCCAACTCCATTTTAAGAAATGGTTTTACAATACAAAATAATTGATCAAACATTATTTTATTTTGTATCATAATACAAGATTAATACCTTGAATGTCTTATAAAATTTTCATCATAGTGACCACCAGATTTATCATCCTTTTTCTTCAACTCAAGGAACTCCTTCTCCTTCATCCTATAGAGAATACGAGGAAAGTACATATTGAAAATTAATTTCATGAACTCATACCAATACATGATGTTAATTTCATCATTTTTCCTTGTATTCTTGATAAGATTCATCCATTGATCCATATCATCGTCCAATGATAGAAAAACAAAATTAATTTTTAATGTTTTGAACATTAGAGAACAAAAAATATGCTTTCATGAGTACTTTTCCTTTACTCACTCACTATTGGATTAGAAGATCCATCAAAATAAGGTGAAAGTTTCCTCATGAAGGACACAACATAATATTATTCCCTCCTTCTCTAATTTAGATGTCCAACATGATTCGTAGTTGGAAAATGTTGTCTGATAATAACAAGGATGTTTTTCATTAAAACACCATTAACATTAAGTTTATCAAGAGGAAAACCATTTCATTTTCCCTCACATTCAGTATAAATGTGGTTCATTTAGGTGCTATCCATTTAGCGAAACAAAAAAAAGTGTGAGCAACACTAATCACAGAGGGGAAACCACATAATCTTGAAAAATCACTAATAATATTTCAATCTATGACATCTTATGTTAAACCCAGGATATCCATAATCATCATTTGATAAAATACCTTATAATATTTGATAAATAAAATGTATATTGACAAAAACATATCCCCTAGGATTGTCAAACTAGGTGTGTAGTAAGGATCATTGTTATGCATTAGTTTCTAATTGATTCTAGATAAATATGGTGTTTTCAATGTCTTTACCCATAAGTAAAGACATCCACTATTAGTATTCAAATAGGGAAATATATAAAGATAAACAACATAATATTTTCTTTGAAAAAACTTTTGTATGTTATCATATACTCAAGATTATCCTAAAGATTTTCAGTAGCATTTTCTCTTCCTAGTTTTTAATGGTTAACTAAATCATTCCTTTGATACCAAATATGATGACCCTAGATTTTTATATATAAATATTACATTTTAATTTCTTAATATTTATTACATTACACAAATTCATATCAAAGGATCTAAATAGTTTAGTGTCCTTGGAAACATTGATACATAAACAACTTGTTCATTGGTGAACTACCTCATCGCCCACAATGTTCTTCATAACTATAACCATTATTAAACATATTAGACATAATTTATTTCTTTATAACCTATGGAAAGGAAACCTAAGAAAGGGTGAGATTATATGCTCAGTATGGGTATACATGGGATATATGTAAGCATATCATAAGTATAAGGGTATGAGAACATGCACATAACATTTGAAAATTATACCATGCATATCAAAGATCATAATATTGAGTCTTGTAATAAATGTTGGCGGTTCATAAGACATGAATTATAAAGTAATAAAATAATATAATCCATGAGATTATAACATAGTCATATGAAATGGAATTTTGTCATAAAAATAAGCCTAGAAAACCGTGTGTCACGGATACCCACTAAGACATCAATAAAATGTTTGGATTGGGATAATCACATCGATGTAAAAAAACAAACTCAATTAAGGAATCACATCAAAAATATGATGAGATTACCATACTTTTTTAATGAAAAAAATATTCTAATAGACAATAACATGTATGTTCATGGTTTCAAGATTTCAGATTCAATCAACTAACGTAATCCATCTGCACAATCATGAAAAGGAAGGGGTGAGAAAAGTGATGAGCATGCTCAAATCATCACAAGATCCATGTTATGCCTGAATGGGTTTGGATTATTGTTCCTTTGATTTGTATTTGATCATACCAGAATAAAAAATCAAAAGGTAGATATCAAGAGAAATGGACTATAAACCTAGAAATTCAATCACCAAGTAAATATTACAAGCATGAAGCTCGAGATTATAACGAAGGACACCCCAAAAAGAAGTATGTGACTATGAAAAGAAAAGGGGAATGATATTTTTTTAAAATTTGAGTTTTAGGATTTAAGAAGTTGGTAGAAAAAGGAAAGTGATTCAATAAAACATAAATTTATAAAATTAATTAAGCGTGATCAACTTGTGAAATTTTCATGATTCTTATCCTTCATCGCATCAAGGGAAAGGGTGTAGATATTTTAATCCCTAGTTTGTAAAACCAAGAAATAGAATTTAACTGATTTTATACTAGGATACCTCCTAGGTTTTATTTATGAAACCAAAATGAGTCACCGGTTACCACAAATGAATGGGTGATTTGCGTTAGAATTCACAACTAAAATTCACCAAGGAAGCACATGAGAAACTCAATGTGTTTTCTAGGTTTATATGTTAGTTATGTTAGATACGATTAAATATATGTAAATGGATATGGAAGTGTTTATGAGATCTAATTGACCAATATAAACCAAACAAACACAATAATTGAATGGGGAAATAAGAAGTTGTGAATGGTGTGAGAAACATTACTTGAATGGATACACCCAAACATGATCATATGAGTTTTATCATGAAATACCAGTACATAAATCAATTAAATAAAAAGATATGATAAATAAAAAAACATAAAAACCAAGAATTAAAAATATAGTTCAATTATTACAAACAAGAATGTTGGGATTTACATCATGCTCATCCTCGAGCGATCACATGGAGTTTAAAACTACATAGAAATGGAAGAAGCCATAAATGTGGTAGTATCACTTCCTATAGCCCACGTAACTTCAATAAATGAGAAAATAACTCCTTTGGGTCCCAAAATGGAAGATCTTTTCTTCTGGATCTATCTTAAAAATGGGGTTCCAAATGTGTCATTTTATAGGCAATGTGGAATGTGTCTTCGGGCACCCAGATTTCCAGCAACCACTTATCCTATGGTTTTTAGTGGATAAAAATTCTTATCTCACTTTTTAAAAAATTTATATTTTTTTCCCCCACCTATCGAATATCTCAAATGAATATTTTTTACAATTTTTAAAACTATATCCAAATATATGTATAAAATAAAGAACCCAAATTTTGACTTCAAGGAGATTCAGTTCCATAGAAAAATTAGTTGGGTTGGCCCCCTTAATAGATGAATAAAGATTGGGTGTCTTCAGAAGAGTTTTATTATGATTAATTTTATAAAATAACACAAAATTTTAGCCCCATTGTTGAGTTGATTTGAGGATGTGTCTATTTGAGAGCACTGGCATAGTTGGAATCTTTCATAGTTTGGCCCATTTTTATTCAACTTCATCCTCAGCCATCCAAATCACCTCAAACTAGAATAGAAACATATAAAATAAAAACAAGTTAAACCACCATTTTTAAAAGTGTTAAAAATTAAATTATTTAATCAAACATGATTTGTAATTTTTTATAACAATTGTAATTTTAAATAAAAATAATTTTAATATTTTCGTGTAAGGGTGGAATAAAATAGTGAATCGCCGAGTGATCAAACGCCCTTACGTAACATTTCCACTCCTAGAAAAAATCACATTTTCAATAAAAAATTGATGTATGTATATATTCCCAACTCCATGAATATTTATCATTTCATGAAATTTTAATTCATTTATTAGTGTGATCAAATAAAAAACCATACGAAGGAGTTACTCCCAGTCCTCATTGAAAAATAAGTCTAATAAATTACATTAAAAAAATTCAAAGAGATTAATGATACTGATAGGATAAATTAATTAAAAAGTAAAACATGAAAATAACTCTCCATGTGTGTGTGTGAAAACTATTTCATGCTATTGTTTCCACTTTATATCTAGTAAATATAGTTTATTTTAAAAAAATTCTTCATACCTGATTCTTCCCACTGAACCATCCCTACATCCATTGCAACTAAATTTCAAGACCCACTCACTTAATATATCTAAAAAGTTAAATCTTAATCTCCCAACCCAGATATCCCATTATGTTTCACATTTTATCACTCCCCTAATTATTTATTATTTTTATTATTTTGATTTGTTTTTTTATTTTTTTATATAATTTTTTTGAGGGAGTATAACAATCTGATAATGGGTACACATGCATAGGTTAGTCTAGTATAGTAATTAAATAGATTAAATAAGGAATGAAAGTATAGAAAACTAATTTTATAAAGATGATAAATATTAACCTATCTTATATTTACCTTCTATTAAGTAACAAATTTTCACAATTCATTGATTTTTGGAAATAGTGTGGAGATATTAAGTGGAAAAATTTTCCTAAAAATTTATCACACAACGGATATCAGTAATCTCAAAGTTATCATATAGACACAACTATTTATATCATTTGAAAAAATATTTCTCTAAAAATTACTCCCCAGTGTTAAATTAGTGAAAAAAGTCATTATATAACTAATTAAAAAAATCATTAAAAGATAAAACTACATGGAATATGATATTTCAACATGCATTTTTTGAAATTTCCATGATCTTGTAAGGATAAGGGGGGAGGTAAAAATATTTTTTAGAAAGATAAAACAATAATAAAAAAATATTACGAAAATCCTAATGAACTCAATAAGGTGGGTAAAAGTAAAAATAATATTTACAAATCTAAAAGGGAAAAAATGATGAAAGATAATGAAAATCTGAATAAACTCAACAAGGTGAGGAAAATTAAAAATACTATTCAACAAGATAAAAATAGAAGAAATTATAAAGACAATAAAAATACAAATAAACCCAAGAATGTACTCATCCCCCCGCACCTATAGTGTGAAGTTTCCTCTCTGTAATAAAAGAGAATATTGGAAGGAAGGATAAAACCTAGTGGTTTAAACTAGATTGTAGTTTCTCGAATGTGGAGTTTCTAAACTGGGTGCTTTGGAAAATCCTCATAAATGTTTTTAGGTTGCTTTTATTGAAGATAATACTTCTTTTCACCAAAAGGGTAAACATTAGTAATTGTGAAAGGACCGAGCCCTCAATAATGAAGCTTACCTAGGTAGAGATTTATCCCAGAATTGTACATGAGGACCTTCTCACAAATATTAAACTTATTCTAATGAATTATATAATTATCGATAACCTATATCTTCTCTTCATAGATTCAGGAGTTCTCATATGCATCATGCAAAATTTCTTTTAACTCCTGGATCTATGACGTCCTATGCACACCTGCTTCTGAAATATTCTTATTGCATTCCTTAATATCCTTATATTCATAGTGATCTAACTTTTATAGGATGTGAAAATCCATTCCAAACACAACCGGGTGTGGTGAAATTCAGATTAGGGTTTTAAAATATATATGGTATGCCCAAAGTGCAACATCTAAACACAAAATCCAATCTTTCCTATTGGGTTGTACCATTTCATCAGAATTCACTTAAATTCTTGATTTGAGATTTTCGGTTGTCAATTAGTTTGGGGGTGATATTCATTAGAGACTTTCTGAATGAACTTATACTTATAGAGCAAATTGTCCATGTTGGGATGGAAAAAATTTGATCCCCAGTCACTAATGATGAATCTTGTCTAACCAAACCAACTGAAAATCGTGGACCTCACAAAATCAGTAACCACTCGGGACTCATCGGTCTCAGTGACCTTTTCTTCCACCCATTTAGATACATAGTTATTATTCAAAATGATATATATAAATCTAAATGAATTTTGAAAATTCCCTATGAAGTTAATTCCCCATGAATCTAATATCTAACAAAAGAACATGGACTGTCAGAGAATTTCAATCCTCATGGAGATATTCCTTGTGAATTTACATCCATTACATGACTTAAAAACTGATAGAAATCTCTATAAAATTGTGTCCAATAAATTCTTGAGTCAAGGACCTTTCGAGCTGTATTTTAGGATCCAAAGTTTCCCCCACAACCCAAAGTGTGAGAAAGTTCAAAACAGAGGTGTACCCATAGCCAGGGACACACAAATGAACAATATGATCAATAAAAATTCTCCAAAAATATGTATCATCCCAAATGTACAATCATGAATAAAATCTCTAGGAATGTGGAGTGCTGAAATTTGTGGATACCCTATATGCTTCTAGAATTTTCAAAATTTCCCTATACTAGGGGGTAAGGTCCACAACATCACAAAGGTTCTCACAAGGGAAGAATTATCAAAAGGAGAGGGATGAGTCAACATGGTGGTCCAATTGTGGGTAAATCATACAAATGAGGTCATATAATAAATCTTCCTCAACTCTCTAATATCTAATCTCAGTTTCAATCTCCTTGAGGTGGAGCATCCACCGAATGAGGCGGGTCTTAGATTCATGTTTCTTTAGGAGAATACGAAGGGCAGGATGATCAGAAAATATAATGATCTTTTACCCAATTGGATATGAAAGGAATTTTTCCAAGGAAAACGCAATATAAGGATGTTCTTTTCAGTAGTTGTGTAGTTTTACTAGGTAGGGTTAGCGGTATGCGAGGAATATGAAATGTAATGAGGAACCTTCTCAATCATGTGTGATAAAACTACCCCAACATCAATGTTTGATGTGTCACACATAAGTTCTATGGGGATATCCGAAGTTTGTGGTTGGATGATCGGAGGGGGTCTGAGACTCCTTTTTTAGTAAATTTAATGCCTCCTCAAATATTTTATCAAACACAAACTTCGATTCTTTTTTTAATAACCGGGACAAGGGAAGTGTGATCTTACTGAAATCTTTAATGTATCCGTGCTAAAAACCTACAAGATCAAATAATGGTCACAACACATGAACACACATTGGATATTAAAGGGTTAAAATTAATTCAATTTTTGATTTATCAACTTTAGTTATATCATTTGAAATAACATTACCAAGGGATACCCCCACTAAACCATGAAATTTATTTTCTCATAATTTTATATGATACCCTTTTCCATACAATGGTGGTGGAAAAAACCTAAGTGTTTCAAATAGTAATAAAATCAAGAGTTATAAACCATAAAATCATCCCTAAAAATTTCCATAAAATTATCAAGGTACTCAGAAAACATACTTAACATACATCCCAAAAAATTACCAGGAGCATCACAGAGTCCAAAAGGAATAATTCTACATGAAAATGTGATGAATGGATAGGTAAATTTTGTATTTTATTTATCCTCAATGGCATTATGTATTTGAAAATAATGTAAATATTAATTAAGGAAACAATAATGGGACTTACTAGCCAGTTTTTTTATTAATTGATCAATAAAATGTATAGGAAATTTGTCTTTTTCTATAGAATGATTCAGTCGATGGTAGTCGATAGAGACACACCAATCTTTTTCACACATGCTGAAACTAATTAATTCCATTCAATTGAAACAACCCTTATTCTTATTTTTTAGGAATGATTTTTACTAGGAAAAACTATTTACTATAAAATATAGGATAGATGATACCATTAGCGTGAATTATAATAACTTCTAATTTTACAACTTCAAGGAGGGTGGGATTCAACCAGAATTAATATTACCTTATGGGTTTAGCCACATCATGTAAAATTATGTGGTTCATAAAAATAGATAGGACAATCCTGATAATATCTTCCAATTTCCATCCTATCACCCTTTTACACTCCCTAAAAAGGTCGATTAGTTTTGATTCCTACCATGGAAAGTGGTTGTTGGTGATATTGATGAGAAATTGGTCAATACACTCAAGATTGGTATATTTTAAATTAGACATAACAAGTTTTAATTCCATTCCTAGTGGTTTTTTATTGAGGGAGGGGATTTAGGTGTTGTGAGGTCCATAAAACTTTCTATATCCTCATGTTAATTCTCTATGGAAAGAGAATCAATGGAAATTTGATTTTCATAATCATAAATAGTCATGGGTACCTTATAATGAACACAATCATGAATTAAATCACAAAATTGACACTTTTTTTAACCCACACAACACTCAAAATATGAATGAAATCTGAAATAATCCAAGGGTTAGGAAGAGGAAAATGAATCAAAGTATGGGTTGATGAGATAATGATGTGTGTGTGTCTGTGTTCCATTAGAGAGTACTTCTATAGAATATATAGGAATATTGGGGTTCTCTTCGATGGGGTGTTTCATACCATCAAGGATATTGAAACATAACTTTTCTCCACAAAACACTATAGATAGTGTACCATTTTGAATGTTGATTATCATAATCATAATTTTAATGAATGTACACTAATTTATGATAGGTGCATGTCCTTGGTAATGGTTATCTTCCATCTCAAGAATGTAGAAGTCTGTAGGGAAGATGAGATTATTCACTCTTACAAGGACATCCTCAATCACTCCAGATGGGTGTGTTGTGCTTAGGTGGGGAATTTGTATGACAATTTCCATTGGTTGAAGAAGTCCAACCAATAGAGAAATATAAATTTAGTGATTCAAAACATTAATTTAAGAACCTAAATCAAGAATTTCATCATAAAAGAAGATCTCCCCTTTGGTGCATGGTATCTTTAGAGTTCCTAGATCCTTGAATTTGGTTGGAATTTATAGTTATATAAAGGCTAAGAAATACTTTCCATGGTTAAATCTCTCATTCCCTTTCGGTCTCCATATATGGGTTCCAATATCATTAATAAATTTGGCATATTAAGAGATTTATTTAATTTCATAAAATAAAATAATATTAACTTGAACCTTTTTAAATTTATCCATTATTTTTTTTATCAATATCATTATCAAAAATTTTCTTCGGTCTAGAGAGTATTTGGGGGAAATGAATAGGAATGGGTTGTTTAGGATAATCATCAATAATAACATGTTTATCCTTTTTGTTTTGTTTTTTTTCATTAGAATATTTTAGGGGTAGAGAAATATATTTTTTAGTGGGGGACTTACTTGTTGTGTATAATCAGTGGAAGAAGAACCTTCTTTACCACTTCGATGTGTGATTTCACAAAAATTACCTTTTTATATTGTATTAGAAATGTGTTTGGGATTATAGTTGTCTTGAACCTAGCATCTTTATCTCACTGATGGTGTTTTAAAATTTTCCCATTTGAGTTCTTATGTCTTGAATAGCCGTTTAAGTGGTTTGTTGGAACTTGATATTCTGGGATTCTATTTTCTTCACAATATTTGGGAGTTTGGGTTCATATTTGGGAGGAGGGGGATTGTTTTTGAGATGTTAAAGGATAATATTTTCGCATACCTTTTCCTTCTTGATACCAATTCTATTTAGGGCAGCTCATGTTACCTCCTTGTTGGTATTATGGATGTTCTTTCCACTTGGGGTTTGGTTTTGGACTAAATGGTTCATGCATGAAGGTTAGTTCTTTCTAAAAAATATGCCTAGGGAATATTTTGGCACAAGACTCAAAAGAAACCTAATTTTTTGGGTACTAGTCACAAAAATGAGTGTTATCAAACAAAATACCGCAATGTAATGGAATAGGTGGGAAGTGTGAATTACCTTGAGTTTGATCAATTTATCATATAAAGGTATATATCTCATGAAGTTTATTATCAACCTTTTATTATATGGATGAATGACTTACCTCATGAACTCCTTGAGTTCTTGAAATTGTTCATGTAGAAAATTGTAATGCTTTTTGAGCCATGTTGGTTATTAAGTCATGAGTGGTGGGAGGGGTTTTATCATTGAAGGAACCACCAAATTTAGCATATATCATTCCATGATCCATGTGGATAAGTCCCTCAAAGAATTATTTAATTAGAAAATTTTCACTTAGTTTTTGGTGGGGTAAACATGAAAAAATTCTTTTGAATCTCTCCTAATATTCATGATGGGAATATCTTTATGATTTCCAAATTCTCCATACTTATCTTCTAATTGATGTTGTACAAGAGGTAGAAAATTTGTATCTAGAAATAGTTTTTTATGTTCATTCTAGCCCCAATTATGGTAGTAAGATAGTATAACTATCTATTTGCTACACCATTAAGGGAGAAAGGTATGGTCCTAAACATTGAGAGGTCCTAAGTCGCATTTTTTCTTTTCATGGTGAGGCACACTATATGAAACGCCGCGAGATGTTTTTGAGGGTCCTCACTTGGAAGACCATGGAATTTTAGAAGGAGGTGGATAAGGCCGGTTCTTAGCTAACATTTTGATGCTTCCTCAAGGTTTTGGATGTACGTAGGGCGGTACTCCACATTAGGGAGGTCAGTTATTATAAATTTTGATTATTTTCATCCATGATATCTGGGGATTTACTTTTTTCAAATTTTTGTTGTTTTTGGGACCACTTGAGGTTCCACAAGGGGTTCCTCAATGTTAAATTACTGTCCAAATCTAGATTACCTAATTTCTTAATGATGTTTATTTTTAATTACAAGGTCAAATTCAATTAGTATTTCTTTTTCAGATCATTTCATGAAACAAAGTTGTGAAGATTGTTTTTTATTATTTTTAAAAATAGAAGATGAATAAAAAAATCAATTATGAAGAATTAGTAGAGAAAAGATTATATAATGTTATACTATATAATTAGATAGATTAAGGTATAGGAAGAGATATAGTAAGGGAGAGAGAGGAAGGGAGAGAGATAAGAAGAAACACACAGAAACAAAAAAATTGAAACAAAAAACAATAAAAAGTAAAGTGATAAATATTGAAATGGGTAATAAATAAAAAATAAAAGAAAGAAATAAAAGGAAAAAATGATCTTTCCTCCTCAGAAATGAAAAAAAGTTTGATCATGTTGTCGTATATGTCAAATTACATGTTTATTTCTAGTTGAATTTTTGTAGTGTAGCATGAACCCTAGGTAGCCTCTTGATAGAGCCATAGATTATTAATTAAAACAGAAGTTTATGATTATAAAAATAAAATAAAAATTTCATTTTTCGAAAACTTGGTCTTTTATTATTTAATAATCCAATAGAAAAAGAAAATTGATAAAACAATATGGAAATTAAAAAAATTAATTAAGAGTGACCAATTCGGGGAATTCTCATGATACCCGTCCTTCATCAATTCAAGAGAAAGGGTATAGATCATTTAATCCCTAGTTTGTAACACGTCGATTAATAATGTTACATATTTTATACTGTGATACCTCCTAGGGTTCATTTGGAAATAGAAAAGGATTCACCAATTACAGTTGATGTTTGGGTGATTTCTGTTCAACTTCATAACTGAAACTCACTGAAGCAACACATGAAGAACTCGATGTAATGTCCATGTTTTTATGTTATTTCAATGTGAAACCATGAAATAGATGTACATGGTTGTGGTATATTTTATGATATTAAATATTCCAATATGAACCATACAAACACCATAATTGAAAGAGGAATGAATAATTTCTTAATGTTGTGTAACATATTACATGAATGGGTACCCCCAAACATGATCATATGAGTTTGAAAATGACATACCAGTACATAAATAAATTAATTAAGAATAGAGGATGAATAAAAACAACATACAAACCTGAAATTAAAAATATTATTCAATTATTATAAAAAATAATCTTTGGATTTACATCACTTTCCTCCCCAAGTGATCGTGAATAGTTTAGAACTCCATGGAAAGGGAGGAATCCATAGTTATTAAAGTAGAACGTTCCATAAAATACATAGCTTTTAGGAATGATGATTGACTATTTTGTGCCTTAAAAACGGTAGAGCTATTATTCCTTAAAACACATGAAAATTTGGTGCCAAAGGTGCCATTTTATAGGCAATGTGGAAGGTTGTTTTGGGCACCCAGATTTTTAGAAACCATGTAGACCATGGTTTTGAATGGCTAGACAATCTTATATCGATTTGAAAAAAAATAAAATATTTTTTCCAAATAAATTTAATATATACATATAAAATTTGGCACCATTTTTAAAATTATAGCCTGATATATGGACAAAATATAGAACATAATTTTTGAATTCAATCAGGTTTGGTTCCCGGTTTGGTTGGCACTCTTAATTGATTAATTAGGATTTTGTGTCTCTTTATGAGTTTTATAAAACTCAATTTCAAGTCATACAACAAATTTTTAGCCTAATTGGATGTATTTATTAGATTGAAGTGTCTGTTTGATTCCACTGGTATGCTTGGAATCTTACACAGTTTTCCCCACTTTTCTTCAACTTCATGTTGTGCCATCCAATTCACCTCCAACTAAAATGAAAACATAAAAAAAGTGAAATCTAGATATTTTCAAATGATAAAAATTAAGTCATTGAATCAAAAATAATGTTTACATTGTTATAATAACTGACATTTATATTGAAAACCATCTTATTATAGTGTTCATAAGGGTGGAATAAATAAGTGAATCAAAATGAAATCACCTATGTACCTTCTTCAGGCTTGGGATAACCACCCATGTACCCTATTTTCTAGTATTGGGATAACCACCCTTGTACCCTTTATTTTAGGCTTGGGATGATGAATATATTCCCTCTGATCTCATAGAACGATAATCATTATGAAATGCATTGGACGGAGATATTGGTCCCACCTTTCCCATGATGAAATAATACATTTGTGTGCCACAAGATCATAAATAATTCATAATATCATAATCCATATTGATATATGGGTTTCATAAACATTTCATTATATCATAACCAATAGATAAAATACTTGTTTCATAATCATTTCACCATTTCATCATAGTATAAATTTTGGAAAAGGAACATGTTTCATGAACATATTTCATAATAATCAGGAAAATAATCCTAATAGAGAAATAGTAAAGATTTTATCATTGGATGATATCCTCAATAAACATTAACTAACGTAAAAGGATTTCATCTTAGGTCAAAAATGATTTTAAAGGGTGACATGGAACATTTCATAAGGAAAATAACATTTCGTTCAAAATAACATTATTAAATCTTGAAATTCATAAAATGTTGAGGAAAATATTTTAATTAAAAATGATATTTAAAAAAATTAAAGGAATATTAAAATAATTTATTTTTCCTAAAAGTATATAATTTAGTACATGAAATTTTTGGAAAAAGAATGACTCATATTACCTTGTCAGTGGAAGTCAAAAGAGCCTTATTTGAAAAATGGAAAGAATATTCCTTATAAAACCATTTGGTAAAAAGTAAAACATGGGTAAAATTTTATTTGAAACATAATAGGATAATAATATAACATCTTTTAAAACATTTTTATAAAACATGTTTTTTTAAGAAAACAAATTTCCTAGTAAAAAGGGAAATATAGTCGCATATTTTAAAATACACTTCCTTAATTATCATTGGTTCCAATGTGTAAGGAAATGGTACTATTACTTGAAAATATAATGAATAATAATAGTAAAATAATTTTTTTGAGTTTAATAAGATATGTATCATAAAATGATATCATCAAGAAAATATTCATAAAAAATCATGACAAATGATGGGATTGTAATATAAAATCGTTACCACTAAAATAACTTTGAATCATAATCCCTATGAAGGAATATCATTAAATAAAACATTACATATCATGATAATAAATAAATATATGATATTAATTGTCAAAGGTGTTTTATATTCACCTCATAACATAAGTGTAACACCCCAAGGTTTTGAAAATAAATATAGAATTCAATTTTATAATCTATCACTTAAACATAACTTTTCCTCTTCTGTGTTTTGAATTTCGAAAAATTGTCATCTAGAGTTGTGTTTATTAAGTCATTTGGAGTTTGATGGAAGAAACTTGTTTTTTGGTGAATAGTAAAATACCCTTATGAATAGTAATATGAAAAGTTATATGACACTAATGAATAGTAAATTTTATTATTATTTTATTTTCTTAAGGCTGGAAGATAATAACATCTTGGTTATTTTATAATTGTGATAAAGAAGTAGTTGTAGAATTAGAACTGTTAATTTTTGAATTAAGTATTATTTTATTTAAAAGTTAAATTAATAATATATAGAAAATTATTTTTCAAAAATTGACTTCATTTTTTAATTCTACACATTGAAAAATGGTTAGGGTAAATTTTGGTGATTTTTCTGAATTTCAAGAATTTTTTATGAATAGTAAAATACGATAAAATATGATAAATGCTAAATACTTGGTTTACTGCATCATAGGTTATGCAAGGATGATTTAAGCCCAATAAGTTCGAACTCACATTCCATTATTTCTATTAGGGGTCACATTAAACAATAATATTGGTTTTCTTGAGGGAAATAATAAAATAATGAATTAAATATTCAAATTTTACTCCTATCCTCCACTATAAAAACCCCTCATCATTCCCTCTTCTCTTCACTCCTCCAAGCCTTGAATCTCCAAAATGTTCTGCCCAATTACACTTCCTTATTATCTACCCACGTCCAAGAAGCTTATGGTCTTTCCAAAATACCAAAACCCCTTCTCTTAAGGATATTCTCAAGGATGTTATTTCAAGAGGTAAAGCACCCTTCATTTTCGTTTGGTTTCATTTCAAATTATATTCTTATGCTATCCTCTCCTCACATACTCTGTACAAATGACCATGATAACTACAGTAACATATATATACTAGATTTATATCATGTTAATGTAACAACCATCATAAATATTCTTACTCCCTCCCTTTTATTTTTATAAATGAAATCGAAATTCATGAGGTTCTAATTTATAACCTTCGTGGACGACGAAGTTTCGTTCCTCAATTTATTCATCATTCTGGTCATGAAACCATATTCATGGTTGAAATAGACTATAACATAGGTATTATAACATTATTAATATTTAGGAAACATAATATGTACATATAATTAAGTTATATGACAAAACTAGTTCATAATAATCCAAATACCGCCGAATAATAGAAGTCGTTGTCATCAAAGGATTCATCCTCATTCCATGTAACAAAATAATATAAATTACCATTATAAATTCTTTATGTTAATTAATAATATATAATTAAAATCCTTTAGATTTATAACGATTCCACATGAACTTAATTACATAAAAACAAGTGAACTGAATATGAAAATAAAGGAAACGAACATTCCAGAACGACGAAATTCAATACAATAACTTATCAACAAACACATAAATGAACTAAAAAAAATTATGGTAAATTAAATACATGTATAATAGGTTTAAAAACAAGTTATTAATAGGTATAATTTCATATTCCATGATCTTAAGTTTAAGATAGGAACACGTTCGGAGTTAATGGAAGGGTTTTTCCACCCAAACATCCATTTTTATTCGGGATACTTTCATTGTCTAATTACCCCAATGTAATTATTATGTATTGTTATGTACTCATAATATGTTCTATGTGAGTATCATATATATGTTTAAAAACCATAATTCTTCCTTATTTTATGGATAGTTACACGTTTTAAAAGGAACTTTCAAAACTGTTTCCAAAATTACAAGCCCGATTCAAGGGAGTTTCTCAAAATATTAACTATTTTCAAGGGAACTCTGTGATCTGTTTTTGGGAACCGTTATCCTTATAAAATCACTCATTTTATTATGAAAATACTAACTTAATTAACCTCTGGTTTAATACAATTTGTTTTCTAAAATAACTCTTCTTTTCAAAATAAAAGAGTGTTTATCTGAAGAATTGATTAATGAATTTATAAGAGTGTTTTCATCTAATTACACACTCTTGTTGATTCCATGTTATTATTGGGTTTAATCATTTATGAATTCATCTACCATATTTTATTTAATGGTTTATTACTAACTCTATTTTGGATGATCTATCCTAAAACCGTTCCCCATATTATTCTGAATGGTTAGTGTTTTATGTTTAATGATTGGGGAAAAATAGTTACATTTCATATGAGAGTTTCAATATAAATGTATTTTTTATTTATGTTTATACCCACTCATATGAGGAATGCATTGAACTTATTACGTGATGGGTGGGGCCCACTATAGCCCCTCGATGAATTGGTAGGTCTCATGAGACAACTAGATGTGGAATTTGGTCAAGGCCTTTCCCAATGTGATATGGATTTTGGCTGAGGCCTTAATCACCAGAATTCTTGGATGAGGACATGAAAAAATGTTTCAGAATGTCTAGCATATGCACTTCCCTCATTATGAAGCTATTAGTTGAAAGTTCATGTAGTTATTCGACTAGTAGAATACCCATGATTATGTTTTATTATGGAATTATTTATTCAACTCATATTTCTTCCATAATGTGTTCAAGTTCATTATTAAAGGCATGTGTTTTCAATTATTCACCATGTCTAATGTTTATATTATCTTACACTATATTTTTTACTCTTACTGAGTGTTTGAGCTCACCCCTTTCTTATGTTTCATTTTATCAGGACATGAAGAAGTAATTTATGAATGACTTGCAGGAATAATCTAGGAGACATGCTGTTTATAGTGGAATAAAATAGTGTTTTGGTTCCATTCATGTTGAAATGATAAACTTATGTATGTAACTTGTTTCCAATAATACTAAACTACTAGGTCTTTCGGGATTCGTAATCATTATATGTATTCCAACGTAATCAAATAAGGCACTGACTCTGGGAAACTGGGGTCGGGTCCTTACAGCTGGTATCAAAGGAAGATTAGTAGAAAATTTGGAAACAATATTTAGAAAAAGTAGATTAGGGAAGAGTCCCTAAGATAGTCTTTGAGGATAAACATACAAGAACGTCTTGGTATTTTAGTAAGGAATATATTATGTGGATCTTTCATGCAATACAACCCTATCTGGATACGAGCAGGTAGAGGTGGCTCTAGAACAGATGTATCTAGGGTTAAAAATAGAAAACACCACTTTGAGCTATACCCGAACGGGAACTGGTGCATGACAACAGGGATTGCTGCACTCTAGGTTACGACACTCTCGGGGGATATTCTTAGGATAATTCAAATTTTCATTACAAGACATTATGAAGGATTGAAATGTAAAATATTCCTCAAAGAAACCATATTTGTGAATGTTGGATTATCCATGCATAGGATCTCAATTTTTCTAAATATTTTTATGTTAAGATTATACATTATGATTAATAATCTAATCTACTGTATGCCATTATCTAGATATGGTTCCTAGTTAACCTAATGGATCACACGAATGCATGTATCCCTTGTAGGGATTTTCCTCTGATACAAGATAATGATGTTGGCTTTGGTGTTGTGATGGGTGTTGAGAAACTTATAACTATACTGGGAAAACTTACTCATGTTATGAATAATAATTTTACCCATATAGAGCATCCGGATCCACCATGTGGAGGAGCCATGCTAGATCGCTTTATGTGATAACAACCTCCATCATTCAATGGGACTACAAACCCGTTTGTAGCAGAGTAGTGGATATGTTCCCTTGAGAAGATATTTCTTGCTTTGGGAGTAATGAAGGAGAGAAGGTTTTCATGGCAGTATATCATCTATCGGGAGATGTAGATCAGTGGTGGTCATTAATCCAAAACACAAAGGGGGAGGAAGAGATAGAAGAGTTGGAATGGAGGGATTTTAAGGAAATATTTTTAGAAAAATATTTTGCTCATGAGCAGCGAGTGGATATGGAGAGAAAATTCTTGAACCTGTGGAAGAAAGAGGATAAAAATGTTTCGATGTATGATTCCAACTTCACAAGGTTATCAAGACATGCTATGGACTATATATAAAATCCACAGAGAAACATTTATCGATTATTTGATGGCCTAAAGCCATTCCTATGACTTGAACTGGTCTCCCAATGCTTTTCATCATATGAGGATATAGTTTCATGTTCCATCAAGACAGAAAAATAATTCTCTATGTCTTATGACTTTAAGGGAAAGAAAGAAAAGAAGAGGGCCACTGAAAACCCTACGAAAGGAAATAAGGAAACAGGGAAGAAGGGGAGAGTTGAATTTCCACCATGTGACAATTGTGGAAGGAAACACCCTGGCTCATGCTTAAAAGGAAAAGGAGTTTGCGACAAATGTGGTCAGAAAGGCCATTTTGCTGGTGATTTCAAAGGGAATAAGGAAGCCAATGATGTTCAATGCTATAGTTGTCGGGATATGGGACACTATTCTAATTATTGTCCAAAGCGTCAAGGAAATATGAAATAGAAAAGGCCAAGGGATCATGGACAAGCTTATGAAATCACTACAACAGAGGATGAAGATCCTATTGACGTGGTTGCAGGTACTTTAATTGTTTCCTCAAGTTTAGCCAATGCATTATTTGATTATGTATCATCACATTGTTTCATATCTTCCCAGTTTTCTATGAAAATTATATATTTCCAATTTGATTTAACAAGGGAGTTTTCAGTCAAAACTCTTAAGGGAAGTATCATTGATACAAAGTTCTGTGAATCAGTTCCCATTAGGGCATATAAATGTTCTTTATCTACTGATATCATTGTCATACCCATGATTTAATATGATATAATCCTCAGCATGGATTGGCTTTCGAACCATGATGCAAAAATTTATTGAAAGAAGAAAGAGGTTACGATTTTTGATGACGATGATAAAGAACACCTTATCTTTAGAGTATAATCGGCACCACCTTATTGTTATCTAGATCCACCCCCAGTAGATCAACTAAATTCAATTATTGGGGTGGAATAGAATGAAATAACTATGGGTGAGGGAAGGAATGCTCAAATATGAGATGTACCTATTTTGAGAGAATATGTTGATGTGTTTCTAGAATATTTTCATGGATATCCCCCAGAATGAGAAATTCAGTTTTTCATTGATTTAATTCATGGTTCAAGGCCCATATCGAAGACCCCATATAGAATGGCCACTATGGAATTAGTGGAACCAAAGAAACAACTAGAGGAATTGAGTAATATGGTATTTATTCGCCCTAGTGTTTCTCCATGGGGATCCCCTGTCGTTTTGGTTAAGAAGAAAGATGGATCTATGAGGTTATGTGTCAACTACAGGGAGATCAATGCTATATAAATAGAGAACAAGTATCCCCTGCCTCACATTGATGATTTATTTCACCAACTTCAGGGAGCTCAATACATTTCGTAGATTGACCTTCGATCCGGATATCATCAGTTGCGTGTAAGGAAGGAAGATATTCATAAGACAACATTTTGGACCAGGTATGGGAATTACTTGTTTACAGTGATGACTTTTGGATTGACTATTGCACCCTCTATCTTCATGGATCTAATGAATAGAGTTTTCAAGGAATCTCTCATTGACTTATTAGTGGTATTTAATGATGATATCTTGGTATACTCCAAAAGCTATGAAGATCATTAAAATCACTTGTGTATTATCCTAAAGACTCTTAGAAGACATGAATTATATGGGAAGTTTATCAAGTGTAAATTCTGGCTTCAGGAGATTTCTTTTATGCGCCATATTGTCTCTAAGGATGGAATCTTAGTTGATCCTGCAAATTCAAAGGTAATACAAGATTGGCCCATGCCAAAAAACATAACTAAGGTATGCAGTTTTATTGTCTTAGCAGGTTATTATCGGTGTTTTGTGTAGAATGTTGCCAGACTGGCTAACCCGCTAACGAAGCTCACATGTATAGGGGTTAAATTTGTTTGGACAAATGATTGTGAATAATTTTTTGAAGAACTGAATAGAATATTATTCAATGCTCTTATATTGACTCTACCATCGAGGAATGATAGGTTTGTTATTTGTAGTGATGCTTCAAAGGACATGGTTGTGTCCTTATGCCAAATGATTGGGTTATTTCTTATGCATCACGAAAGATAAAAATTCATGAGAAAAACTATCCTACTCATTACCTTGAGTTAGCTGTTTTAATATTTTCTTTGAAGATATGGAGACGTTATCTCTATGGTAAAAAATGTGAGATTTATACTGATCACAAGAGTTTGAAGTATATTTTCTCATAGAAATAACTCAACATGAGGCAAAAGAGATGGTTTGAACTACTCAAGAATTATGATTGCATGATATAGTAGCACCCAGGGATGGAAAATAAGGTGGAAGATGCTTTGATCAGAGAGGATAATGGAGTTTTGGACAAAATGAGAGTTGAAAGAGATCCTATTTTCATGGATCTATTAAAGATGGATATGGGAATAACCATGGAAGGTGAAAATCGATGCTCTTTCAAATGGTTGCCAAACCATCTTTACTATAAAGGATAAAAAGTTCTCAGGCTGATGATGAGTACTTTCAAAAGAAGATTAAAGCTGTGAATGATGGGAGATTTAGTAACTTCTTATATGAAGATAGAATTTTGAAATTTGGGAAGAGACTTTGTTTTCCTGATATACCTGATCTAAAAAGGGAATTTTTGGATGATTCCCATAGTTCCAATTTCTATATGCACCCTGGTAGCACTAATATGTATATAGATTTGAATGAACATTTTTGGTGGGACAACATGAAGAAGGAGATTGCTGATTTTGGGTCAAGATGTATGGTTTGTCAACAAGTGAAAGCTGGAAGGCAACAACATAGAGGAGTATTGCAACATCTTCCCATACCTGAGTGGAAATGGGATAATATCACGATGTACTTTGTCATGGGACTACCAAGGACTCCTAGAAGGAACAATGAAATATGGGTCATTGTTGATCATCTTACAAAGTAAACACATTTTCTTGCTATAAGAGTAGATCTACCACTTGAACGTTTGTCAAGACTATATATTAATGAAGTTGTGAGACTTCATGGAGTACCCTTATCGATTATTTCTGATCATGATCCACATTTTACATCAAGATTCTAGAAAAGTCTTCAGAAGGCCCTATATACTGATCTTCGTTTAAGCACTTCCTACCACCCACAAACTGATGGACAATTAGAGCAGACTATTCAAACATTGGAAGAAATGTTGACGTCTTGTTCACTTGATTTTCAAGGCATGCGGGATTAGTATTTACCTCTCGTAGAATTTTCCTACAACAATAGATTCCATTCAAGTATACAAATGGCACCCTATGAAGCATTATATGGGAGGCGATGTCGTACACCAACTTGATGGAATGTTGTTGGTGAAAGAAAGCTCGTGGGCCCAAAACTTGTTGAAGAAACAATGGAAAATGTGACGATTAACCACATTCATATCAAAATAGATAAAAATAGGCAAAAGAGATATGTTGATAACCGAAGGAAGGATTTGAAATTTCAAGAAGTTGATCATGTTTTCTTAAAGGTATCTCCAAGGAAGGGTATTATACTATTTGGTAAGAAGGGAAAATTAAGTCCCAGGTACATCAGATCTTTTGAAAAATTGGACCGAATTGGAGCTGTAGCTTACTGTTTGGCAATACCTCCAAGTCTCTCCAAGGTTTACAATGTGTTCCACGTGTCAATGTTAAGAAAGTACATTCCAGACCCAACACATGTACTCACTTATGAAGAAGTGGAACTTGAGCCCGATTTATCTTACTGTGAAGAGCCTATCAAGATTCTTGATATTAGAGAAAAAGTATTGAGAAATCGGACGACTCGTCTGGTGAAGGTTCTTTGGAGGAACCATAAGATGGAGGAAGCAACATCGTAGCCTGAGGAGCTTATGTTAAAGACATACCCGAATATTTTTATGTAATATTATGTGAATTTCAAGGACTAAATTTTTGTAAGGAGGGGAGAATGTAACACCCCACGGTTTTGAAAATAAATATAGAATTCAATTTTATAATTTATCCCTTAAACATAACTTTTCCTCTTCTATGTTTTGAATTTCAAAAAATGGTCATCTAGAGTTCTATTCAGTAAGTCATTTGGAGTCTGATAGACCAAACTTGATTTTTTGTGAACAGTAACATACCCTTATGAATAGTAATATGAATTGTAATATGAACCTAATGAATAGTAAATTTTATTATTATTTTATTTTCATAAGGCTAAAAGATAATAACATCTTGGTTAATTTTTCATTGTGATAAAGAAGTAGTTGTAGAATTAAAACTGTTAATTTTTGAATTAAGTATGCTTTTATTTAAAAGGTAATTTATTAATATATATATAAAATTGTTTTTCAAAAATGGACTTCATTTTTGAATTATACACACTAAAAAATAGTTAGGGTAAATTTTTGGGATTTTTCTGAAATTCAATAATTTTTCATGATAAGTAAAATACGATATAATACGATAAATGCTAGATACTTAATTTACTTCATCATAGGTGATGCAAGGATGGTGTAAGCCCGCTTGGATTGAACTCGCAAGCCATTATTACTATTTTGGTCACATGAAAAAATTTTATTGGTTGTCTTGAGGGAAATAATAAAATTATGAATTAAATATTCAAATTTTACTCCTCTCCTCCACTATAAAAACCCCTCACCACTCCCTCTTCTCGTCACTACTCTAAGCCTTGAGTCTCATAAAATTTCTTCCCAATTACCCTTATCTAGTCTCTAACCACATCCAAGAATCTTCTGTTCTTTCCAAAATACCAAAACCTCTTCCCTTAAGGAGATTCTCAAGGAGGTTATTTCAAGAGGTAAAGCACCCATCGTTTTCAATTTGTTTCATTTCAATTTATATTCTTTTGCTATCCTCTCCTCACATCCTCTATCCAAATGACCATTATAATCCCGTAACATCTATATACTGGATTTATATCATTTTAATGGAAGAACCATCAGAAATATTCTTACTCCCTCCCTTTTATTTTTATAAACGAAATCGACATCCATGAGGTTTCGATTTATAACCTTCGTGGATGACGAAGATTCGTTCTTCAATTTCTTATTAATTCTATTCATGAAACCATATTCATGGTTGAACCAGACTATAACATATGTATTATAACATAATTAATATTCAGGAACTATAATATGTACATATATTTAAGTTATATGAAAAAACTAGTTCCTAATATTCCAAATACCGCCGAATAATCGAAGTGGTTGTCATCTAATGATTAATCCTCATTCCATGTAACCAAATGATAGAAATGACCATTATAAATTCTATAAGTAAATTATTAATATATAATTCCAATCCTGGATATTTATAACCATTCCACATGATCTCCATTACATAAAAAAAAGTGAACTGAATATGAAAATAAAGGAAATGAACATTCCCGAACGACGAAATTCAATACAATAACTTGTCAATAAAGACATAAATGAACTAACCATATTTATGGTAAATTAAATATATTTCTAATAGGTTATAAAATAATTTATTAATAGGTATAATTTCATATTCCAGGAGCTTATGTTCAAGAGAGGAATACGTTCGGAGTTAAGGTAAGGGTTTTTCCACCCAAACTTCCATTTTTATTCTGGATACTTTCATTGTCTAATTACCTTGATGTAATTATTATGTATTTTTATGTAATCATCATATGTTATATGTGAGTATCATATATATGTTTAAAAACCATAATCCTTCCTTATTTTATGGATAGTTACACATTTTAAAAGGAACTTTCAAAACTGTTTCCAAAATTACAAGCTCGATTCAAGGGAATTTCTCAAATTCTAATCTATTTTTGAGGGATCTCTATGATCTATTTTTGGGAAACATTATCCTTATAAAATTACTCATTTTATAATGAAAATACTATATTAATTAACTTCTAGTTATATACAAAGATTTTTCCAAAAGAACTCTTCTTTTCAAAATAAAAGAGTATTTATCTCAAGAATTGCTTAACGATTTTATAAGAGTGTTTTCGTCTAATTCAACACTATTATTGATTCCATGGTATTATTGGGTTTAATAATTAATTAAGGCATCTACCAAATTATATTTAATGTTTTATGACTAAATCTATTGTGGATGATCTATTATAAAACCATTCACCATATTATTCTGAATGGTTAGTGTTTTATGTTTATTGATTGGGGAAAGATAGTTAAATTTCATTTGATAGTTTCAATATGAATGTATTTGTGGTTTATGTTTATACTCTCTCATATGAGGAATTCATTGGACTTATTATTTGATGGGTGGGGCCCTCTATAGCCCCTCGATGCATCGGTAGGTTTCATGAGACAACTAGATGTGGAATTTGGCCGAGGCCTTTCCCAATGTGATATGGATTTTGGCCGAGGCCTTAATGACTAGACGTCTTGGCCGAGGCCATGAAAAAATGTTTCAGAATGTCTGGAATATTCACTTCCCTCATTATGAAGATATTAGTTGAAAGTTCATGTGGTTATTCGACTAGTAGAATACCCAGGATTATGTTTTATTATGGCATTATTTATTTAGCTCATATTTCTTCTATAATGTGTTCAAGTTAATTATTAAAGGCATGTGTTTTCAATTATTCGCCATATCTAATGTTTATATTCTCTTCCACTATATTGCTTACTCTTACTGAGTGTTTAATCTCAACCTTTTCTTATGTTTCATTTTCTCAGGACATGAAGAAGTAATTTATGAATGACTTGCAATAATAATCTAGGAGATATGATGTTTCTAGTGGAATAAAATAGTGTTTTGATTCGCTTCATATTGTAATGATAAACTTATGTATGTAACTTGTTTCAAATAATACTAAACTACTCAGTCTTTTAGGATTTGTAATCCTTGTATGTGTAACAACATTATCAAATAAGGCACCAACTCTGGGAAACTAGGGTTGGGTCCTTACAATAAGAGAGTTTCATATATAAAATATGTTTTAAGGCATACAAATTGAGGCAAAACCCCTTACGTTATGTCTTAACTTTATTTGCGCATGTTCAAACATCAAGTATAATATATTTAAAATTATTATAAATATAATCCAGAAAAAAATTCCAATAAAATAATAAATTATCCTTTTACAACTTCAAATCACTTATTCTTTAATAATACTTTACTATTAATATTGTATCGGGTGTAAGCTTCCTGGTTTTCTCATGAATGTTTTGTCATGAATGTTCTGGATCTTGAACATATGTCATAGTTCAATCATATCCAGAATGTAAATAATGCTATAAATATCATGTATATAAATAAATATCACACACACACACACATATATTTAATCTATACTTGTTAATATCCAAATAAAACTAAAATGAATAACATATCGCATCAATTCGCGAGGTGATAGACTAGCGTACAGACCAGAGACGTTATCATTCCTCATTTGAGGGAATAGGAGAGTAATATAGGTCATGCCCTTAATATAACATAATATTTAAATATTTATTATATGGAATTAATTATATTTTCATAACCAAATAAAAATTTATATAGGTGAAGGGATAAATATAATACAAATTATCATTAAAGAATGTTATCTTTCTTCAAATGAATCTTTTGGTTTGCACCAAAAGCCTCTCTTTGTTGTCTTTCTATACAAACCAAGGATTATAGTATGAGTTTCAAAACATTATTAAGGGAAATTCCCTATTTATTAACTATTTATATCCTCCATGAGTGTGTGGTTGTTTTTGTATGTTTCTATTCTTTTATAATAAAAAAGTGAATTGTCAGGAGGGTCGGTGGAACAATTGTAATATTTTGAAAAAAGTGAATTCCACCCATGTTTTTTAGGACACAAGGCCTCAATAACGATTAAGTTTTAATAATATAATGGATAAGGTCAAAATATAGGAACAAAATGTATTTTTCAAAAGTTTATAGGCCATTATAATCAATATGTTTAAGGTTTAATTTCCCGATAAATTCATTTTTACCATAATCACATTAAGGAAAATTAACTGTTTTCAGTAATTATTTAGGTAAAAAATAATGTTATAATTATTATACAATATAAATTATTATAATTAAAATTATGGAATCCATTTTTACAAATTAAATTAACATAATTGGTTGAATTTAATTTAAAATTAACCATGCAGATGCAATGATAAAGCGAGTTTTTAAAGTGAAAACAATTCTACTTTTTTATATGGTTTTTACATCAAAATTCAATATGAAATAGATTATAATTAGTGAAATTGGATAAATAGATATATAATTTAACTATATTTACTTTAAAAAACATCTTAAAACAAATTATATGTTTTAAAAATCTTTAAATGAAATGAGATTCTTAATAAAAACCTGTATTTTTCACTATTCACTAAAACATTTATATTTTCAGAAAATTATCAAAACATATCTCTATGATAATTTTGATGTGATGGTTTTAAAAATTAATTTTATGTTTCCATATTAATTCTCTATAATTGAAAAAAATTAATTTTAAAATAAGTGTGAAAAAGGCATCAAACCCACTTTTTTAGAAAAATATAGTTTTTTCAGAGAAAATTTCATTTATTGTCAATTGGTTTTTATTTTCCTTTATTATTAATTTACATCCAATGAATGAATTTTATAACTTTTTAAACCAAAAATTTTCATTATTTATTTCATCCTATTTTTACATGACATTCCAACATCACAATGATAACTATTATATTTAAATAATAATATTAATACCATATTGATGTTCTGTAGAACTTGTCCTTGGATGTAATAAAAGATATAAAAAATTAAATTTATTCATAAAAATAATTCAAAAAAACTAGAGTTATTACTATAGCACCCCATTACATATTTTTCATGTATGGTCTATTCTTTTTTTTGTTTCCCCTTTTTGGTGGGTGTGTATTCGCCACCATGAATTGAGAGGATACCTATAATGCTGAAGTCAGAGATTTGATGGATTTTCTAATTTCCCCTCATCATTTATTTTGTTCATTTGGTAGTTAAATAATGCATAGTACGGTTCCATGATGTTAAATGTCTATCAGACTCCTCTTGTGATTTTTATTCACAGTGTGAGAATTTACACGTCGTCTAAGGGTAACACATTAGGTAAAGTGAAAATATAGTTTTTAATTATAAAATACAATGTGTTTTTTGTCATAACAAAATGTAAAAGTGATTAAAAAAATTTAAAATATTAAACATCATGTAATTCCATGAGTTTCAATTTCTGGGGTGTTTTCGGGTTTTTGGAGGATTCATTATATTTTCAAGCCTTCACTTCTCAGCCAAAGCTCTTTCCCTAATATATTTTGGGTATCTTATTTCCCTCGAGATTGAATTATTTAGTGATGGATCTATATGTTTAGTTGCTTCATCTACCTGGTTAATTCTTCCTTTTTATTTCTCACTCATTTGTGGCTGTGGCACCATTTTTTGTTGGAATCAGTAATCAAATTTTGTTTTATATCAATCTTTTTTAGTCTCTAGTCATGCCTTCAATTTCTAAGGAAGATCTTGTGGTTTTTAATCCTATTTTTCAATGGTAGTTAGGTTTTCTATGCTCTTGGGGAAGGTTTATTTTTCAATTGATCTAATCTTTTTAAATTATTGTTATTCATTTTGATATATTTATATTTTAAAAGTAATTTCATGTGTTGAAATTGAAAAGGGAATGGGTTCACATTTGAAAACATGTTTTTTCATTGAAAAGATAATTTCCTTAATTTAAAATGGAAAATTTATTTTCAAACCATTATGTGGATTATATGGGATTTAAAATTGTTTTATAAAAATGTGAGCATGTTTTTTAAAACAGAAGTTGGCTAAAATTGCACAGTGAGAACCATAGGTACGTCGAGATAGAGACATAGGCAACCTTACTGTGTGTGATTCCACTATTAGGTAACCTCTTGTATGTTTATTGTCTATGAAAGGTCTTGATGTTAATTAGATCTAACAATATGCCTTGTTAGGGTTGTGAGTGTCTAGTATGTATTTTCCCATAGGCTAGAGCCAAGCTAGTAGGTGGATTGTTTTTTCTGATTGCTTATTATACGATATATTATTCCATGGATATTGGCTCAAATGTATATTCATATTTTTGGGTCTTTAGATTCCTATTTATGGCTTTGTAAAATATGTCATGCAATATGTTAAAACTCATGTATTGGTTGAAAAGGATTTAAAATTGTTTATTTATAAAAATTATTGTAAAAAATAATTTTTTTAAAGCTTGAACTTTTAAATTCATGATATTAGAACTTATATAGATATCTTGGTGGTATCATAATGAGATCTATTACACACACCCCACTTCTTCCTTTAGGTGGTTATAGACCTTGTTTTTTAGGATTTAGGTAAAGGGAAGATTATTGTTTTAGCATTATGGATACTCTATACTTTTTTTTGGGATAGATTGGATGAGATTTTTGATCACATGGATAGTTGTCGTCTAGACTTTTATTTCATTCTAGATTAGACTATTTGGATAAGTTATATCTATAATTGTTTTTTATTTTTACTCTAGTTGTATGAATTTTATTTTTTATATATGATACTAATTTTTTTATCAATTTTATACCCCAATCCTTGATGGGAGACTTGGGTGACTAACCTAGTTGACCTAGGTTGTTCTGTTACAATTTGGTATCAAAGGGGTTGCTCATACTGAAGTGTGTCATCACTACCAGAGTTGGTTTTGTGTCTTGCGTACATTGGGGTAAGGTCATTGAAATTTGTATAGTAGGTGTGTAAAAGGGTCCTAGACATCTCACTCTTGTTACTAAATCTATGTTTCCAGGGGTGTTCATAGAATATTTACTGAGTCCATAACTGAGTATTTTGGTTCATTTGAATAATTTGTATGTGAATTTTATTTAAATTAACCTATCTAAAATTTTTTAGGACTTGGTTTATGTAAATATTTTTGAATAAACTAAGTGGGGAGTTTACATATATGTAAAATTTCGATTAAAAAAGTGTTTCCATTTTTTTATGGGACTCATAACTGCTTTAAATTCTTATTTTTTAAAGAATTTTCACGGATTATTGTTTTTAGTTCGATGGTTTTGTAATTTTCTTGTGGAAAATTGGTTATTTTCTAGTCTTTAACAGATAATGCCACCTAGAATAGATCTTTCCAATAAAATAGTGGAATCCGTGAAATAAGCACCATAGGTGAATCCTCTAGTGGACCATTCTTTGGATAAAGTATTAATATGTACCATTTAGATTCTATGGTCGATGGGAATAGTGATCTTTGGATGTGTATTTGATCATGGATAGAATTACACCAAGAATCATCCACCTATCTTCTGTGGTGAAAAGTACCAAATGAATAAGGAGAACTGCTTAAATGTATTGATAGAATCTTCAACTTTTTTATAACTCCCGAGGTTTCCTAGATGTGTTTTTCCATATATATTCTTAAAGAACCAGGAAAAAGATGGTGGGACTCAATAATGAAAGCCAAGATGCATGAAGTTATTAACTGTGTTTCTTTCAAGAGTATCTTTATTCAGTAGTTTTATCCCAATAATTTATGTGTCAAAAATAACTAGGAGTTTATGAAGGTGGATGAAGGGGAGCATACCATTATTGAATACTCCACCCACTTTTCTGAGTGAGTGCATCCGACACTATACCTTGTCACCAGTGATTAATTGAAGGATCGTAGGTTTGATATGGATTTGAGGGATGATGTTTTTTCAATGTTTTCCCATTTTTACCTTATGATCTTTTTGGAGGTAGTATATAAAAATGATTTGGATGAGGCAAATATAGATGGAAGGATAAAATTGGGAGGATCTTTAGTGGGTCCCATAGAAAGCTAGGGTGCTTCTTCTAGATAGAAAAGAATGTTCAATATTTTCTAATTTTAGATAGGACCAGTTTTAAGGGATTCTTCATGTAGGAAACAATTTATTTTTCTTCCAGTGTGGGAGGCATGGTCAAACAATACCTCATTGTGTGGAGGCTCTAAGAAATTTTCATCTTTTTTGGTAATATAGCCATCTAAATAATTTATGTGATAATATGTCCTATGGTACTAAGGAGGGATCCACATTCAGTAAGGGGTTGTAGGTTCATGTTGATAGTTCCAAGGGTGGTGGGTCTCATTCTCAAGTCAAATGGGATGTCTAGGTGGTTGAGTACTGACATAATTATGTAGTAGAGTGTGTTCTATAGGAATCTGAATTAGGTATATCAACTATTAGAGGTAAAGTTCTTATTTAGCCTTTTATGGTGCTAGCTTTTTTTGATATAGGTGCTACTCAGAATTTTATACTTTCAAGGGTGGTGGAAATGTTGGGATTTCATTTGGGGCTTATGTTGTTCTTGTTGAATATTTCTCCACCTTTGGGAAAGAGTTGTGAACAAGGATTTAAATTTCCCACATGTCGGGTGGTGATAGGAGACTTTGAGGTGGTTTGGGACTTATTAGTGCTTGATCTTGACATCTTTGACTTAATCATCTGAATAGATTGTATGAATAGCATAAAGATCCAGATATAATATTATCACCATTGAGTATAGTTCTTTTCTACCTATGGGTCACTCATGTTTTCTAGGGTGAGTGGGACTGTTGATTAGGAAGGGCATGGATGATTGTTATTTATGTTGGTTTAATCTCATGTCATTTGTTAGAAATGTTTCTTGATGTAGTGCACTTATATTTGCATATTCAAATACCTTCTTTTGTGTGTGCATACCTTGATTTATTTCCAAATGATTTTTTCTGGATTTCTACCATATAGAGAGTTCGAGTTTACTATTATCCTGTTACCTATAATGATTTTCATTTCTATTCTGTCCTTTCGAATGGAACCTGCTAATTTGGTGGAACTTAAAGTCATGCTTATGTAACTAGAGGTAAAAATATTTATTTATCCTAGCATTTCACCGTGGGCTTTACCTATAAACTTTCCTAAGGAGGTATATGGGAGCCTTATACTTTGAATTGACTATCAAAAGTTGAATCGAGTGACCGTTAAGAAAAAGTATCCTTTAATTAAAAATTATGATCTCTTTGATCATATTAGAGGGGTTCATTGGTTTCCTAATATTGAACTGTGGTTGGGGTACCACTAGTTGAGAGTCCAAAAAGGGGAAATACACAAGACATCCTTTTATAGTTGATATGGGAATTTTGAGTTTCTGTTTATTACATTCGAACTCACTAACCCTCTTGTGGTATTCAGAGATTTGGTGAACCAAATCATTCATTTCTTCTAGGACTATTTTGTTGTTTTTTTCATAGATGATATCTTAGTGTACCCCATGTAATAGGTTGAGAAAAGTGACCATTTGGATATAATTCTTATAACCTTGAGGTAACATCATCTGTATGATAATACTTTTAAGTGTGAGTTTAGTATCAGGGATGTGATGTTTTTGGGGAATGTGATATCTGAGTGGGGCATCATAGTTGATCCTAAAAAGGTAGAGGCAGTTATGACTTCAGAGGATCCCAGAAATGTGTTTCATATCTAATTTTTCTTCAGTTTGGAAGGTTACTATAAATAGTTTGTTTTGGACTTCTCCAAACACACATATTTGATGAATGATTTAACTTATATGGGTTTAAAGCTTGTATTGAATGACAAGTATCATAGATATTTTGAGGAGATGAATATGGGGATGAATTTTGCATGATTTTTTATTCTTCCAGAACCAGGTTTAGGTTATGATGTTTTTTGTGATGCTTCTGGTATGGGTTTGGGATGTGACTTGATATAGTGGAAATGGGTTTTGGCTTATGGCTCATTCCAGTTATTCCATCATGAGAAGAACTACCCTACCCATGATCTTGAGTTGGTAGTGGTTATACATGTACTCAAAAAGTGGAATCACTATCTCTTTGGACAATTGTTTATAACAAATTTTTATCACAAAATCATGAAGAATATTTTCACTCAGATAGATCTAAACATATGATAGATGTAATGGATTTAGTATCCTTAGACCATTGATTTTGATCACCTGTAAACCATTGGGAAGGTGAATTTGGTGGCTGATTCTTTGTGTATTAAATTACCCGCACAAGCCATTAAGGAAATAGTTGAATAGTGGTATATGATGATTTTGTTTGTTGAGATGATCCTAGGAGTGGAAGAGGTTGGAGGATATGTTTTTTCACTTCAAAAAAGGTTTACTCATTTTTGATGATGGAGTTTGACTTGATCAGATGACAGACCCTGAGATCCAATGATTAGGAGATATTTTAAATGGTGGGGAACCTCGTGTGAGTTGTCTTGGTATCCCAGTATAGATTTGTGATTCCATAATAGGATGGTTGTTATGTTTACCTTGATATAGGAGTTTCTAGATAGTGGACACTGGTCATGTTGGTCCATGGACCATGGTGCTACAAATATGTGCCACAACTCGAGATGTTCGTATTGGTGGATTCGAATGAGTTGGTCAGCTGTGGATTTTTATTGTGTTTTCTAACTTGTAAAAAGATAAGGAGGAACACTAGATTCTTACAAGTGTTTTTTCAATCATTACCCCTTTAGATAAGGATGTGTGATAAGATTTCAGTGGATTTAATCATTGTTTTTAGCATAGAATCCTAGTAGGACCTGACCTGAATTAGCACGTTTCATTCAAATAAATTAATTTATGAAAGTGGAATAGATTAAGGACATGTTTTTTTTGAGAGATTTTGAATCTTCATGAGGTAACCTATGTAGTTGTTTTTGAAAATGACTCGAGGATTACATCTACATTTAGGAAAGGATTGCAGGAGCTAATGGGTTCCCATTTGAAATTGGGAACAATTTATCATCCAATGATGTATGGATAGACAAAGAGGGATATTCAGGTTCTTGAGGATATTACCTAGGATTGTGTGCTTGATTTTGGTGGATTGTGAGAAAAACATTCTTATTTTGATTTTTCCTATAACAATAGTTACCACCATTTGTTCATGTTGACACCCTTTTAGGCTTTGTATGGGTGTCCATGTTGATCTCCCTTGTGCTAAGAAGTGTTGCAAGTCAGGTCCTTGTTTGTGCCAAGTGTTTTTTATTAGATAAAAGAGGTGGTGCAGTTGATCCAGAGATGTTGATCATAGAAAAAAATCATTATAAATATTATGTGGATTGTCGTCAATGTTTGCTGAAGTTTGAGGTTAGTGATTGGGTCTTTCTTATAATTTCAACTCACCTAGGACATCATTGGTTAAGTAAGTAGGGTAAGTTGGAACTATGTTCTATGGGTGTCAAGATTGTTGAGTTATTGGGGATGGTGTTCTATCAGTTAATGTTATTTTCTAGCATGACTACTATACATTATGTCTTTCATGTTTCCTAGTCAAGGAAGTATATATCAGATCCTTCCCATGTTATTATATGGGAGGATTTTGTTCTTGAGCCAGATTCAACATTGGTTGAGTTTCTATATCAGAATACAGATCTCTAGGATAAGGTACTACAGGTAAAATGATCCCCCTGGTCTTGGTACTGTGGAAGTGTTGAGAGGAACACCATGAGACATGGGATAGAGAGTTGTTGATGAGGCATTAGTGGCCAACTCTTTTTTTGAGTCCATGATCTTGATCTCTTTCTAGGGACATAAATATTTAGTGGTGGGTAGATTGTAATTCCCTATTACCGATCTATTAAGTATGTTCTTATATCTATTTATGGTTTCCCCTTTTTGGGGTGTGTATTTTTGACCCTAAATAGGGGGATACCTATAATGGTTAAGTCAGGGATTTATTATATTTTCATATTTTCCGTTTATGTTTCTATTCTTTGTTGGGAAGTTTCATGATGTGTAATAGGGTTCCATGATTGTAATGTTAGCTGGGCCCATTCTGTGATTTGAATTCACAATATGAGAATTTACATGTAGTGAAAGGGTTCTATATCATGTAACGTAAAAATCCGATTTTTAATTAAAAAGGCTATGAATTATTTGGCATAACTTAAAATAAAATGGTTTCAAAACATGTAAAATATTACACTCCAAATTATTTAATGAATATTATTTTTTTAGGGTGTCATGTGGGTGTTTGAGGATTCATTTTATTTGGAATCCTTCTCCTCTTAGTTGTATCTCAAACCCTAGTTGATTCTTGATGTCTTACTTCCATTTGGATTGATTTATTTAGCAATTGATCCATAGGGTTAGGTGGTTAGTCTACCCAAGTAATCCTTCCTCTCAATTTCTCACTCATTTTTTGGTTACAGTAACATTTTTTTGTGTGAATTGGTAATTGAATTGAGTATTTTATCAATAATTTTCAGTCTCTAGTTGTGCCTTGTCTTCCAAAATAAGGAATTGTGATTTCAAATCCCCATTGTCAAAGAATGTTAGGTTTTATAATCCCTTTAGGTAGGTGTATGTATTCAATTATTCTAATTTCTTGAATTTTTTGTTGTTCAAATTGATTTCATAAGATATTTGAAATGTAATTTCATGTGTTGAAATTGAAAAGGGCAAGGGATCATGTTTTAAATAGAGGGGTTTTCATTGAAAACAAAATTGCCATGATTTGAAATAGAAAATGGATTTTCAAACCCTAAATCAGATTTTCTTAGATTTGATTTTTTTTTTCTAAAATTGTGAGCATGGTTTTTCAAATGGATGTTGACAAACATTGCACAACGGGAACCTTGGATATGTCGTGATGGATACATGGGTAGCTTCAGTGTGTGTGACACCACTAAAATGTAATCTCTTATATGTTTATGGTCTATGGAAGGCCTCAATGTTAGTTGGATTAAACTGTATGCCTTGTTAGACATGTTAGTGTCTAGTACGTATTATCCAATAGGCTAAAGACTGACTAGTGAGTAAATTGTCATTTAAAGTTGTTTATTACTTGGAAGATTATTTCAGGAATGTTATCTCACATGTATATTCATATTTCAACATCTTTACCTTATCATTTTTGGATTTTCAAAATATGGTGTGGAATTCATGAAAACTCAAGGATTTTTTGGAAGAAGATTACAAATGTTTATTTATAAAAATACTTGTAAACTGTTCTATTTTAAATATTCGACCTAGGCATTCCTCTTATTATAAATTGTATAGATATCTGGATGGTATACCACTGGGCTCTATTTCTTAAACCCTACATCTTCATGTGTTAATATTTAGACCTTGTTTTTTAGGATTCAGGTAACGGGAAGAGCATTCTGTTGTATGCAGAATTCTCTTTACATTATTGTTTCGTTTTGGGATAGTCTATAGGTGACAATTGGTCACATGAAGACATTAATTATAGAATTATCTTTATTTTTGGTTTTTCCTACTTGGATTAGTTGTATCTACCATTTTTTATACTTTTTACATTGTTTTTTTGTCTTGTTTTTCATATAGAAAAGATATTTTTGTTATCTTTTGTTACCCCGCCCCATGATGGGATGACTTGGGTGACATGTCTGTTGACCAGAGTGGGTATTTTATAGTTACAATTAAGACCATATTATTTTCAAATGGGATATAATGTAGATATATGATGGGCTCATATGGAATTTTTTATTATGATGTGATAATGAAATACCAATCGGGATGTGTTAATGGGTACGATATATATACAGACATACTTCATCATTTTATTACCAACTTATGTGAATTATTTGGTGAGTGATCCATAGTGAGGTTGGGAACTTAGATTACTTAATTTAGGGGGAGAGATAGTTTCTCTATTTATTCAATTTAACTTTAGTATAATTTATCTATATTTTCAGGAATGGTTTACAGGAGGACCCTACTAAGTGTACTTTTATACCCAATCTTATATATATTTTTTATTTTATGACTTTTAAATGAAGTTGGTGATTAGTCTATATATCAATATCTCATGGATATTTTTCAAAAGTTATGGGTTCTTGTAGTTATTTATGTAGAATATTCTAGGGTGTAATTTTATATGAGTTCATTTTATTTTATAACATATAATGTATTAAGGATCGTTTTTTACTATATTGGTGTTTTCTTGTGATTTATTTTTTATTATAAGATGGATGTAGAGGGTAATGGGTCCGATATGTTCTTTCTTTATACCAACACTTCTAGTCACCAACCTATGGCCTAATGGAGCTGGGTTTCAAGGATTACGCTTATATAAATTTCTATCTTAATATAGGAATTAATGGTGGTGGTTCACGACATAACTTCAGCCATCATGCACTAACCAATCCACCATGAGACTTGGCCCCACTCGCTTTAGCCAATACAAGAGGATAGTGTCCATTTCCTTTGACTCGTGACCGATGCTAAAGAGTAATGTTTCATATTATTCATTGATCTATAACCTCACCCTTTGGGTTTTTTCTATACCATGTAACTCAAATAACACCCTAAGGGGATGTCTCATAATGAGTACCGAAGCCAACCAGTCTCATGGGAGGCCACACATCAATTACACTACCCAACCCCCTCAAAGGAGAAAGCACATCAAGCACCTCTGTTATGAATTATTAATTAGAGGATTTCATTAAATTAATTACTTGGTCAACCATAACACTCAAATGATATCATATAATTTGTTACCAAGTGACCATTATCACTCATGGGATAACATTGAATAGTTTCTTTGGTCACCCCTATCACTATGAGGCTAGAAAATAATAAGTTCTATATTCACCCCTATATTATTGGGAATTCAAAAAAACGAATTCTAATATAATCATTACAATATATAAAATATATTCATGTCTCATTCTAAACATGGAATGAGGCTCTAGTTATCCAAATTATTCATAAAATTTCATTTAATATTAAATCCTTCATTCTGTAGTTTAAGGTTTCATTAAGGTTTCAATTTCTTTATATTTTTCTATATTTTATTCATATATATTAATTTATTATTTGGATCCATCAATTTTAACTTTAAATACTATAATAATATTGTTTTATGATATAACATTTTTTCAAAAATAATCAATATTCATTATTTCTTTATATGATGATTTTAATACACCTTAGATAATTTAACAAATTAGTATTTTATACCCATCAATGAATCCTCAAACGTCAAAATTGATTTATTTTGTTATATAATATATTTCTACATGGATTAAATATTCTGGATGATATTTCTAGTTTATTAATCTTGTCAAATACTAAATAATTAATATCATCAATTTTAATTTATAGTTATTTCCCATCATTAAGAAATGAAATATTTTAATTTTTTAATTTTTTTCTAAATTAGTGATCTAGTTTTAGACTTCATAATCCAATTTTATTACAAGAATCATTCAATATCTAACCTAATTTGATTATATTATTTTCCCTAAAAAATATTAGAACAACATAATGAATAGATATAACTTCATTATTATTTTCTTATACACATCAAATAATTTCAATAAAAGTGAGGATAATATAATTTGAAATAGAATCTATATGAAAAATTATTTTTACTTTATTATTATCTAGTCATTTCATGTTAAAATATCCACCAATTGTCTTCAGATTTAAATTAATTGTTAGAATTTTATATGATATATTAATTTTCATGACAACTTTTATACAAGATATTTTATTAAACATGTGTCTCATTCATATTATAATGAATTATAAACTTAAATGTCATAACCCCTATGTATATTTATATTATCCAATGGTTTAATATATATTTTTTCTCATATTCATGATTTCTTAATAATCAGTTTTCCACCTTGACCATCTTGTTTATCTTTATCAGGTATATCTAAAATATAAACTGGAAGGTTTTAAGGTCTAAATTAGATAGATTTCCAAACTCATTATATGTTATTTGATAGAAAATAACATAGTGTCTAATCAAACAGTAAAAAAATTAAATTTTTTCACTTTTAGATTAAAACAATACCTTTATGATTCTCTAAGTTATAAAATTAAATAAATAAAAAATATATATTTCATCCACATATTTAATGTAAAATTATTAGATAGTGCCAATTTTATCTAGTCTTATTATATCATGATTAATTGTTACAATTATATAATCACTATTTTAATCATCCCAATATTTTATTTTGTTATTAATTTAATTTACATCAACATTGGAAAAATAATCATGATATTTTTTTAAAATAAATGTATTCATATTTAATTACTAATTTTAGTAAAATAAAAAAAAATTAAAAACTCTTATATAATTTAAAAAAACTAAAAAAAAAATTCTATGAGAATCATATTTTATATTTTAAAAATATATAAAATGATAGTACATATTTGAATACAAATGAATTATAATATAAAAATATTATATCTTGTATTCTTATATAATGAATTTATATAAATGAAAATGACTAAATACTATAATATTGATATAAAATAAAATCCATACTGTATATAAGAAAATACATAAAGTATATAATTCATCTTAAATAACATTAATGGAACTTTAAACACCAATTTTAGTAATAAACATTAACAAACATAAATAATTTTTTAATAAAAATAGTGAACATTTAAAAGAATTACGTGATAAAGTAAAATGATGATGTGATAAATGCAACAATGATGTATTTTTTGCAATATATTTTATCACATTCTTATTATAACACCATGAAATTTTATGAAATTATTTTTTCAAATAAATTTATTCTATTGGATAGCTTGCATTGTACTCAAGACCGAGTATAAATGAACCACAATACACTATTAAAATATTATTACTTAAAAAACCATTATAACGTAGCCATTAAATTATATATATATGAATATTAAATACTAATACCTGAAAATTAAATCATTTATATATCTATAAAATTAATTATTTGGTTATCAATTAATAAATAATGAAAATAAAAAACATTGGAAAATAAAGGAAATGTTTTTCGTGAAAAAAAAATATTTTATGCATGCAATGTATTTTAATCTTCATAAAAAAAATTAGTCACTATTTTAGAATGATTTTATTGAAAGTTATATATTATATATCATTTATTTAATATTTCTTATATATAGGAAAATATTAAATTCATTTTTATGCATAAAATTATATTTCTTGAAAATTTGATTTTGTTTCATTTTTCCCAATTATTTTAAAATATTTCTTTGGGAGTTTTAGAAAATATATTTTAAAAATTAACATATTTTTTCAAATAAACATGAAAAAATTATTTTATAATTATTTTTTGATAATTTTTTTAAAATATTAATTTTTTTAGGAATAGTGGAAAATATTTATTTTTATTTGAAGTTGTCTTTTTCATTTAAAGAATTTACGAAGATAATTTTTTTTTCAAAATTTTTAAAATAAAAATTAGTTAAATTTTATTATTATTGGTCTAATTTTCATCATTGGAATAAATTTTATGTCGAATTTTGATATAAAAACTTTTTATATAAATGAATTTTTTTTCTTTGGAAATAGTTTTTTATTCACAATTTTGGGTGGAATTTTAAATTAAATTCCACCACTTATATAAATTGAATTTTTAAAAATGTATCCCATTTTTGGAATTAGAATAATTAATATTATGTAATAATTTCAACATAATTTTTGGTCTTAATGAATATTAAATGAAGTAAAAATCTATATCCACAATTGAGGTTAAAATGGGTTTACCAGGGGTTAAACTAAATATATAAGGGTAAAAATGACAAAAACACATCTCTAATATCTATTATATAGTCATATTTAGTCTTTATCATGTATAAGGTTCATGAATTAGACATTTTATGAACCATATTTCTAATAAAGATACACAACATTATTGAGAAACATAAAAAATTTACAAGTGTGTAACTCACCAAAATTATAAAAGGGAACATCCTCAACTAGCTTCTTCATACATCAAAAGCATTCTTTGTAGTGACCTGACCCCATGTAAGACTGACGTCATTGTCTAATACTATTAAATTTTCATGATTACAAGGAATCAAATCCCGATGGACCAATTAGTTTTGTAGTCTTAGTAAACCAGATACATACATGAGTCTTATATTAAAAATAAATAAACTAATTACCACATAACTTTTTTGAGGATAACTTTATTCCCAATTATCATATCCTTGCATAAAATTCTTATTACTCCTATTGGATTACTGGGAAAAGGAAACAAAATTTGGGTGAGTTCAAATATTCAGTAAGGGATAAATATAACAGAAACAATACTAAAGCAATGAGAATAATCAATATGGAAAGGTAAATAACTGAACACACCTGCCATGTAATCAATAAACTAAGAGGGAGTGCATACGTAGTATGTAAAGGTAAATAATTAAACATGTGTTCTTTTTAAAATAATTGTATAAGGATTAATCAATAAGGAATGTTAAATAACTGAAACCATTTCATTTAATCAATAAATTGAGAATAAAATGCATCCATAAATGTTTTCACAGTGAAAATCTCATGGATAATAATAACTATATCAAAATGAAGCTAATTCTTAATTATTAGACGTCATGTAGGAGGCACATGAAAAACTATACCTTCGAGACCTTTCAACAGATGGTTTAAAACTACAGGTACAAGCCCATTTAATTTTTGCAACTAATGTTTCTCCTGAGATCATGTCAACTCTTCAAGGGGGTATATAAAGTCTAGACCACACTCATCACTATCAGTCCCAAACATCCCCTATATCGAATAATCGAATTAATTAATAAAAAATATTCCTCATAAAATATCCATATTAAATAAATAATATTCGTTTATAAATATTTACCAGATAATCAAATAACTGTGAAAGTAAACATCATATGTAAAAAATGATATATGGTTTCAGAAATAATCATATCCATGACAAATAATGTGGATATTTATGGGAAATTTAATTTTCAATGTTCATTTCAATGTGAATATTTCAAGGGGACTATAAAATGAATTGAGGGAGGGAATATCTGCACTATCCTAGGTGAAATCAATTAAAACCCATCCTGGGGAATAATAACGTTTTTATGAATACAACATATTCTAAGTGGAGTAAAAATAAATGGTTGTTTCTATTTATTAATATGATACTCTAAAATATCTTTTATAATAATTCATGAAGAAAATATCCTTTTTTATTTTTATATTCAAAATCATTTTCATTAAAAATCACATTTAAAAAAATCTCCTTAATATTTAACATTTTTAACTAGTAAATAAATCCTCAAGGAAACGATGGTGGGTAATATTTACATTCTATACAAGATAAAAAAGAACATTCCTTTTACATGCTAAAATGGTTAGAAAAGTTCATTATTTAGAATGAAATATGAATATTACTTTGAAAACACTTGTAAAATAGTAAAAAGGAAAAAATTTTACATTATAAATCATTTTTGAAATGTTTAAAAAATTGACAACCTTTTTAGAAAATAGGTTTTTATAAGAAAATAGGTTCTCCGACTAAAGAGAGGAATAGAGTTGGGTTTTCTTAACAACAATTTCAAAAAATATTTGAGTACCAAAGAGTGGAAAATTGTACAATTACATTAAAAAGATCATGAATAACCATAGAAAAATAAAATTAATGGGTTTGTAGAAAAATTGTCATATAAATTCTGTTAATGTAATTTTAATAATAATAAATCTCATTTAAATTGAGATTGTGAAATAAATCCAAAAAATCATCATATTATGGAAGAGACAATTCCAATGAATTGATTAGGCATTTCAAATATAAATTCACCTTTAAGAAATTTAAACACATCAATATATATTCAATTTAATAATACACATAATCATTTAATATTAACAACAATGAGAAATTAATATAACAAAACGAAAAAGGAATTGAGTTTGGAAATTTATTTACTACTTGGTAGTTTTAAGTTAGAATCCCCTTAGATGAAATAATTCATATTGAAACAGAAAATAACATTAATAATGAAGTATTTATGTTATTAAAATTAAATTTTATAGTATTTACATCATATATAATAAATTAGGTTAATAATGATAAATTATGCCTCAAAGAATAGAGATTAAGACGATGTCCCTTACAACTATGGTAACATCCAAATCGAAAGCCCAAAAAGTTATAATAATAAAATGAAAAATTAAAATACCATGAGTATAAAATAATTTATGATATAATATATCTAAATGGTCGATTTATACACAACACAAAAGAACTAAGTGACAAATATGATATTTATCTCACATATGTAAAAAGTGATTTGAAAATACATTACCTTGTGTTTTCTTTTGGTTGAATGTCCTTTAAAATCATGTATAATAGTTTTAATAATGTTATTAACTTATTAAATAACCATACACATATTTATAATATCATATATAATTTTTTTATAATATCTCATTACCCCTCCATTAATGATCTTTTTTTATTTTCATCGTTTGAGGCTATAACTGCTTTGTTTTTCGTGTATGTTTTGACTTGTTATTTTTTTCTTTCTTACATCAAACATGATTTCATAATATCCATAATTAAAAACCTGATTTTATTATAATATATATTCAGAATATAATAAATTTTAATAACCCATAATATTGGCACATAGGGAATGAAATACACCATCCATGGAGATGGTCAGCCAAAGATATTCAAGAACACTACATCCATTACCTTTTCATATTTAATGAATGAAAAATAAATTATATATAAATTTATATTATAATTAAATTATCATATTTATTTCATATATGTCACATATTTATATTAAAACAATTCTTAATACATTCCATGTAAAGTGTGAACTGATCACATCGCTTTGAGGACACGGTAGTCCACACGTCCACAAACGATGTTATCGTATTCCCGCAAAATGGAAATCATAAAGGAATGAGTTATATAATAATTAAAGAATCATAAATACATTATAAATATCATATATATCTTATATAAACTATACATAGAATATATTTTTCAAGATTGAAAGTTGGTAATGGAAGAACAAACAACATCGGTTCACAAGGCAGTAGTCCGCCATACACACAAACAATGATTTCACATCCAATTTGATGGATTTGTATGAAAATTTAGATCCAGATATTTGAATAAATACATATAAATATATTTAGTATACATATTTTATTATATAATAATGATATAAAAAGAATCTATGGGGTGGAGAAGTAGATGAATCAAAATTGATCACTGAAGAACATTACTACTTATTCGGGTAACTCATTTTAGTTTATACAAAAATACATAATTGGTTTTATTGAAGCTCAAATTTAGGCTTATAATATTATTATAGTGATTTGGTAGCTTTTTTTGAAGGTTTTTTATGATAAAATGGGATTTAGTGGTGTTAATAAGTTGGATGGGTGAGTGCTTTTTTATAGCAGTAGAGTGGCATTCTTGTAAATATAAAAAGGTAACACTATTGAGAGGTATCCTTACATAATTTTCAACAAATAATGAAAACAATTACCTAAAAGGGAGTATAATGTGGATATATTTCCATTAAATATGTTTTTCACATTTTTATTGGTCATTTTGGCCCAAAATTTTTAGCTTTAGTCCCTTCTTAAGCTAATTTTTCTCTTAATCGCAGTAATTAAATTTATTTAATTTCACTATTATTTTTAAAAAAAAACTATATCTACCATATTATACAATATAAATTATTTTTATTCAAAAAATGGAATCCATCTTAACAAATTCCATTCATATAAGTGGAATAAATTAATTTTAATTTAATCAAGTAGAAGATATGAGAAAGCAGGTTTTTATTGTAAAAATGTTAAACAGTTTGAGATGTTTTTATTAAAATTCTCAATGTGAAAGTGGTTCTAATTACATAAATTGGATTATTTTATTTATAATTTATCTAATTTAACATTAAATCAATTAAAAATTTAATTTATCCATAAAAATAAATTAAATGAAAAAACCGTTTTAAATTAAAAATCATTATTTTTCACTATTCATAAAAAAATGAATCTTCTTCGAAATATATCAAAATATCACCCTAAAATTATTTTTATATTCCTATTAAAAGAAATAATTATATTTTTTCATATATAATTCACAAAAGTTTAAAAAAAAATGGATTTAAAATGGGTTCTCCATTAAAAAGCTGTAAATCTGCCGTTAGAAAAATATCAGTTTTTATGCATAAAATTGGGTTTGGCCTTATCTTATACCTATCAAATATATTGGATGAATATCAAAAATATTTTATTGAATATATATATATATATCATTAATATCATTCACTAATTAATTTAGTTTATTATGATAAAACACCTCTGTGAGCATAAAAACATTTCATTTATATTCAATTGGTTTTTATATTCCGTTCATTTTAATTGGTAACCAATGAATTCATTTTATATTTTTTAAAACCATATATCTTCATATGTTATTTAATAATATTCACAATCTCTAATTTTATTAGAAATTTTATATCTTATTGTATTAATTAAGGATATTTTAATAATATATTGTTTTTCGCTAAAAATCAGTCATGCATGTAATGCAAGCCATCAAAAAAAGTCATTGTTGAGTTTGATGATAGCTAACTTAGTATCGTATGAATTGAAAGATATATCATAGATGGTTTTTATTTATGTCATGACCCCCTCTCTCCAATGATACCCCTCTTGGTCTAGAAATGATGAAAGAGAGATGATGACCCCTGAGTCCCGCCTCCAGTAGGCGTCAGGGTGGCTACCAGAACTAAGGGTATACAAATTTCAATAAATGGGAGGAATTAACATTTTTATAGTGAACAAGATTAGGAGATAAGTTGTATCATACTCAAAAAAACTCCAATACATATATAAAATAAATCCAAAATCCCTACCACATGCATGTTTAAAATAAAAACTACTACAAATTCAATAAGGCTCCAATGTAAGTACCAAAAGTAAGTCTAGGAAGCGACATAGAAACTGTCAAGATCTGAAAAAGTAATGGCCAGAATGGTCCTCAAAGTCCTAGAAACATGATAATATTTATATATACGTAGGGTGAGCATACACGTCTAATTAGTAGGAAAACGCAATTCTCTTGTGCACACATGAAAGGAAGTATACTAATGCCCCTGTATGAAAACAGTAGAACCAAGCAACACCTAATAAGGTATACTAGTCATCCTATCCTCACTGAGGGATATTCCCCATTTAACTCAAGCCAATTAAAGTAATATAGTAAGAACATCTATGATTTGGTCACCCTATAGCACTTCCCACTATTTCATCCACTCTTTATTAATGGTAAAAGTCCTCACGCTCCTTTCTCTTTCAATGGTACCATGGCACAACCGGACTGTACACACCTGGGCCCCACAGCTGGTCCTCTAATCTAGGAAAATGAAGCATATCATTACCCACATACATACACTTGGGACTTATATCTAGTACCTTATACTTGGAAAACAAGAATTTCGCATCCCGCCCACACACCTAGGCCTCACATATAGTCCTATCACATTTGAAAAAGAAGCACATCACATCTCATCTTGAAGACACCTGGGAAAGAACAACTCACCCAAACACACGAAGGCCTCCCAGCTAGTCCTGTCACCTAGGAAAATGAAACACAATACATCTCATCCTGAAGACACCAGATGAAACACAACTTTCCCATAGACACCTAGGCATCACAAATAGTCCCATCACCTGGGTAAACAAAGCACAACACATCTCATCCTAAAGTCACCTGAGGAAAAAACATGCTCACACACACATAGGCCTCACAAACCACAACATGCCTAAAGAATCCTAGGCTATCACCACCTGGAAGAGGGATCAGGGAAGAGTAGGTGTCCATCCATCCATCCTCCCATCATGATATTTGGTAAATACACCCTCCACTATGAAAGGACCAGTTTGGGATATACCTAACACTGAGAGGGGGGGTGAATCAGTGTTGGGGACTTTTTAAACCAATTCCAACTTTTTATCCTTGTACCTCTAGACCTGTTAGGATCTTGATTCTCTTATTCTCTTTTCCCTGTCGCATGCAATAATAGAAAGCAGTAAAAATGTGCACACGATATTTTTACAAGGTTCACCACTCAATAAGAGTAGCTACGTCCTTTCCATGCATGGATATGACCACTGCATGGATTCTCCACTTTAAAGTAAAATGCTGTTACAATGGAGTGGCTAGGAAAACAATCCTCTAGACAGTGTGAGTCCCTACACTTTGGAGGGGGGTGGGAAACAATCCTCTTCCCTGGACTGGTGAAATCCAAGTCCAACTTGCAGCCTCTAGCTGGTTCTTTATACTGCCTATCGAGACAGTCTTCTTCTTTCTTCAAAAGGTTGGTTCTGCTCTTGATCTATTGTAGTGCTCTTCACTTGATTACTTGCAAAGCAGTAGGCAAGCAATTCTCTTCTTACTTTCTCTTCATCTCTAGTGCAAAAACAAACTGCACTAGTTCTTCTTCCTTCTTCCTCTTAGTGCAACAACTGACTGCACTAATCACCTTCTTTCTTTAGCTAGAATCACATACACCAATGTGATTATTCAATCACTGAAGATCTTCTCACAAAGCATCATCTGAATTAAACTACCCTGAATAATTGTCAGCCTTCAGTTGGGCATACTCTGTTCTTCTTCTTCTCTACCTTATCTTCTCAATACCAACACCTGAGTGTATTGGTATTCTGAATTCTTCCTTTGTGCAGATATGAGTTCAATTGCACGTCTAGTTCTTCTTCACTTCGCAAAGCACAACGAGAGTGTTAAACACCAGTCGTGTGAGTGCGGTTCAACTTCTCTTTGTGAAACTGAATGGTTCACAGTTCTTTTTCCTCCACAAGGCTGCTTCGAGAGTGAAATGCACCTATCGAAGGCCTGAGGTACCCTCAAATTTTTCGCGCACCCTTCTAGGCGACTTGCGCATAAAATTCAAGCCTTGCGCGGAAAAACACCTTTTGGCGTGAAAAACCTTTTTCGCGCAACACTACTTCTTTTCGCGCAATACTCTATACTTCAATTTTTCCGCGCGTCAGAGCTCAGGATTTGTCTATGCGTCGAGACTCTTCTAATGAGAGGGGTTCACCCCATATTTATAGGCAGTTTTGACCTTGCGCATAAAAACCTCTTCCTACGCGTAAAACCTCCTCCATGCGCGTAAAAACTCTTTTATGAAACTTCATATTTCGCGCCATGCTTCAATATTTCGTGCACCTCATGCCTTTGTCATTTTTTATCCTTCTAAGCATGAAGCACCAATTGCGCGCAAAATTCCGCACCGCGTTCCATATTGCGCGCAAACCCAATCTTTCCGGCAACATCAGATTTCGCGCACTGCTCCAATATTTCGCGCCTTTTATGCCTTTGCCAATTTTCGATCTTCTGATCTCGAACCATCATTTGCGCGCAAACTTCATTCCTCAATTTCGCACACCATGCCAATATTTCGCGCATCCCGCAGATTTTCCGCGCAACCCGCTACTATTTCGCGCATCCCGCAGATATTGCGCGCACCACTTTATTTTTGCGCGAAACGTGCCTAAATTTCCGCGCAATCCATGCCTTTGTCATTTTTCATAGTTCTGACCTTGAATAACTCTTTTGCACGTATAAACCATCTTCAATCGTATGTGCAACATCCATTGCCAAGCACATTTCTTCATCTCCCGATTTTCAGGCCCTAAAATTTGGCAAACACTGGAAAACGACGCCACCTTAAACTGTGCTTTTCTGCCATCCCCAGATTGTTTATTGCTTTGACATTTTATCTCTTTACTGCTTCCCATAACCATTCTTCTGCTCTTATCACAAATCCCACTATCGTGATATTTATCCTTTGATAGATCAGCTTAAGCATCGTCAAAGTTGCAATGGGAACTAAATCTTTCCTATCTTCCAGCAGGATCATTCCTTCCAATCAAAACATTATATGACTGGCATCATCATTTCTCCCCCTTTACTTCATAAGGCTTGCATCACAAGTTCTCCTAACTCATGATTTGTGTGAAATACATACCAGCAAAGCATCGTCTGATTTAGATACAATGTGAAATGCCTGTCTACCTCAGAATGTCAAGCCCTTCCACATTTTCTCTTCTTCATAACCATCATTCTGCAAATCATATGATTCTATTCTTCAAGTAAGCTCTTGCATGGTTCACATGCAATCATAAATCATTGCATTGTCTTCTTCAAATCCTCATTATTCTTCAACCATCCTTAGATAGATGATAATTCACCATTCTGCTCCAATCATCCTCAAATGAATGATACTTCTCCATTCTTCATTGTTGTAAACAATGTGTCACCATTGACACATGTTCTTTGAACTTAGGATTAGCTCAACAATCGTCTGAATTTATCGTCTAAGAGAATTGCTCAATTATGAAATCCAATGCTATGATTCCATAACAATTCTCCAGGAAACTTCACTTCAACCGATCTCCATTATCTTTGGAGTTCTTCTTCATATCCTTTTTCATTTTGACCAGCATTGACAATTGTTGACAACAAATACAATCTTCATATACAAAGTGGTCCCAACAATATCCCCCTTTGTATTTTGTTGTCAATACATTAAAGTCTCCTCAGATGAATCTGTCAATGTCAAAATGAGAATCTAATCTCTCTCCCTTTACTTCTTTTTCTCTCCTAGACATTCATTTCATTTCTCTCCCCCTTATTGACAAGAAATACAAAGATCATGGTAGAGAGGGTATCATTCCGTACTTAAGCAATGTGCCATCAATCATTTCACTCTAAGTCTACTTGAGCAATGCTCGGTGTAGAAAACAAGAGGATTTGATTTAGACAACAAAGTTGTCCATTACCCACATAATATGACACCTCATGAGATGAGAACTCATACACTTGTCTTCAAGGGTTTTTCACTTTCATTCCAGGCCGAAGATATTGAGTGTGAAAGAAATAATCAACCTGAAATTCCTGCACTCACTTCAACAAATGGATCAAAAACATTCTTGTTCAATTGGCAGGATAAGTGACCTTGGGGAACTTTCACTCTTCTTATGTCATTGATTATCTTTGTTACTCCCCCTTTAAAAAAAATATATTTATTTTGAGTAACCAAGGATGAGAGATTAAGAAACGACATACCTTTTCCAACAACATGATCATCAGACAATATTCAGAGTAATTGAATTTTATACCAACAAATGTTGATATTGATTGAGATAATGACTCTGATAGCTTCTTCGTGTGTCTCTCGCTCAAGGGAACATTTCTTATCATTGAATCTCAGGATCTCTCCCCTGAGATCTTGCTTCACCTTCAATTCCCTATATTATCAGAATCCCATCTTCTACAGATTGGCTCCCCCTCAAGGGGTGCACTCCATTCTGTCCAAACCACTCTCCAGATGAGAATGATCGTCATCTTCAATTCCCTGCAATGTTAGCACATGTAAATACCAGAAGTATAAGGGAATAAGATGGAACCTCCTTGGTTCATCAATGTGAACAACAAGGTTGAGAAGATTCTGTCAACCAAGATGTCCCATTTTCATCATTCTTCACACTTGCACATCTGATCTTCAATGATGATTGTGCTGGTGTGGATCTCAACACATCTTCATGTGAAATATTTTGTTTCCTTTTTGCCTTAGCAATTGCCAGTGCTTCATCTTCAGCTCTTTGTAGATCTTTGGCAAGTTGCAACTGATTTGGCCATATGACTAGTAAGTCACTTGGAAGTGTGGCCTCAGTTCTGGATATTCCACATTGTTCCTTCGATGCTTTCAAGCTACCTTTCTTAGGCAACTTGTTTTCAATCAATCCCTTATGATTCATCTGGATTGATTGTCTGTTTGAGTCCAGTCTGCTTCTATTCAGTTCCATGGCTTGTTCACAAAGATCCATGGTGTGTCCTTTCATTCCACAGTAGAAGCATGTTTTCTTGGTGGTCCTTCTGGATGCATCACCCTTCTTCGATTTAGACTCCAAGGACTTCTTTTCCTTTTTCAAAACCTTCTTGGGAGCATCTTCAAATTTCTTCTTGCTTCCCAAGGATTCCACTTTAGCCAGGTTCAGTGATCTTCTCTTCTTTTTAGCTCTGTATACAGTTGGAGATTGACATGTATCTTTTTGACCACTTTTGCAATCATCCCAGATGTTGTCAAGTAATCCAAATCTATTTGCAGTAAACATATGTCTCTGGACCTGTGGATGTTGATTCTTTTCTTCTTGCTTTCTCCCCCTTGAAATGTACTTTCTCTGTACTTTTACATTTAAGGGATTGTACCAACAATCCAGTGCACAATGCCCAAATCTATTGCAGCACCAGCATTGACCAACAAACCTTGACTTCTTGTCATCTTCTTGATAAGGTTGCTGAATCTTCTTCTTGGTATGTTGTGATTTCTGTGGGGACATATCTTCCACACTCTTTCCCCTGACCACCCTAGCCATGGTGGTAGGTTTCTTATCACTTTTCTTCATCCATACTTGTTTAGAAATTTTCTTCCAACCTGCACTTTTTGTAGAAACAATTTTCGAAACATTAGTACAAGTTGGTATGGATAGTACCTTCTTATCAACTGCTTGTGATAGATCAATGAGTGAAGCCATGATCTTCTTATCACATGTTGGAGGTCTTTTGACAGTAGAATTTTCCAGAGAACATTGAGTTCCAATAGCTACAATTTCCTTCTTTTGTGGAGACTCAATATGTGTCTTCTCAAGATTGGTTAGTTCAGCTTCCAATTCTAGACATCTCATATTGAGGATGACTTCCTGGTTTTCAATCATAGTAATCTTCTCTTCACAAGCCTTCTTTAATCTTTCAACTTCATATTCATGCATCTTTAATTTGTTTTGTAACAAAGAGTCAAGGTCATTGATCTTCTGGGAGTTATCTTCCAAATATAACTTCTTGACTTCATTGCCCCTTTTTAGCTCATCTTCTAGTGCATGGATCTTATCTTCCAGAGTCTTGTTGACTCCCTCCTTTTCTTCAACATCTTTGAGCCACTTTGAAGAATTTTCTTCAAATCCCCTCTTTGTTGCTTCAAAGGCTCCAACCTGTCTGGAGAGCTTTAAACATTCGACAATTTTTGCTTGTAAGCCTTTCTCCAAAACATCAGTTTCTTCTTCCAACTGAGTGATATTTTCTTGAATGCATTGAAATACCCCGCAAACCAGGGATGCACTTTTTTCAGGAATACCATGTAGAATAATTCTTAATCTATCAACTGATATTTCTTGAGATGTTGTAGATTGTTCATCACCACTTGTGCTAGTATTTTCATCATGAGGGTAATTTCCAAATGTACTAACACATACCTCTTGATCAGTTGAGGTAGTAAGGTTTTCCATCTTCTTGGTGGGTACTTGAGCCACCTTCTCATAACTTTCCAAGTCTGGTGTGTCATCAACATCAGCCAAATCTGGAGAACCAGATGCTTCCTCCTGTTTAGATACGAGGGAATTCTTCTTCAATTTTCTCTTCTCTTTATTTTTCCTGTTCATCATGGTCTTTGTAGATATATCATTCTGCTCAGAGATAGCTGAATCTTTACAAACACTGCTCTTCATTGATAACACAGGAAAGAATCTCAGGTCTTCAAAAGAGAATAACTTTACTATAGAGAATTCAATAGAGGTGAACCTGTCCCTCTGATACCAATTGAATGGACCAGTTTGGGATATACCTAACACTGAGAGGGGGGGTGAATCAGTGTTGGGGAATTTTTAAACCAATTCCAACTTTTTATCCTTGTACCTCTAGACCTGTTAGGATCTTGATTCTCTTATTCTCTTTTCCCTGTCGCATGCAATAATAGAAAGCAGTAAAAATGTGCACTCGATATTTTTACAAGGTTCACCACTCAATAAGAGTAGCTATGTCCTTTCCATGCATGGATATGACCACTGCATGGATTCTCCACTATAAAGTAAAATGCTGTTACAATGGAGTGGCTAGGAAAACAATCCTCTAGCCAGTGTGAGTCCCTACACTTTGGAGGGGGGTGGGAAACAATCCTCTTCCCTGGACTGGTGAAAGCCAAGTCCAACTTGCAGCCTCTAGCTGGTTCTTTATACTGCCTATCGAGACAGTCTTCTTCTTTCTTCAAAAGGTTGGTTCTGCTCTTGATCTATTGTAGTTCTCTTCACTTGATTACTTGCAAAGCAGTAGGCAAGCAATTCTCTTCTTACTTTCTCTTCATCTCTAGTGCAAAAACAAACTGCACTAGTTCTTCTTCCTTCTTCCTCTTAGTGCAACAACTGACTGCACTAATCACCTTCTTTCTTTAGCTAGAATCACATACACCAATGTGATTATTCAATCACTGAAGATCTTCTCACAAAGCATCATCTGAATTAAACTACCCTGAATAATTGTCAGCCTTCAGTTGGGCATACTCTGTTCTTCTTCTTCTCTACCTTATCTTCTCAATACCAACACCTGAGTGTATTGGTATACTGAATTCTTCCTTTGTGCAGATATGAGTTCAATTGCACGTCTAGTTCTTCTTCACTTCGCAAAGCACAACGAGAGTGTTAAACACCAGTCGTGTGAGTGCGGTTCAACTTCTCTTTGTGAAACTGAATGGTTCACAGTTCTTTTTCCTCCACAAGGCTGCTTCGAGAGTGAAATGCACCTATCGAAGGCCTGAGGTACCCTCAAATTTTTCGCGCACCCTTCTAGGCGACTTGCGCATAAAATTCAAGCCTTGCGCGGAAAAACACCTTTTGGCGTGAAAAACCTTTTTCGCGCAACACTACTTCTTTTCGCGCAATACTCTATACTTCAATTTTTCCGCGCGTCAGAGCTCAGGATTTGTCTATGTGTCGAGACTCTTCTAATGAGAGGGGTTCACCCCATATTTATAGGCAGTTTTGACCTTGCACATAAAAACCTCTTCCTGCGCGTAAAACCTCCTCCATGCGCGTAAAAACTCTTTTATGAAACTTCATATTTCGCGCCATGCTTCAATATTTCGTGCACCTCATGCCTTTTTCATTTCTTATCCTTCTAAGCATGAAGCACCAATTCCGCGCAAAATTCCGCACCGCGTTCCATATTGCGCGCAAACCCAATCTTTCCAGCAACATCAGATTTCGTGCACTGCTCCAATATTTCGCGCCTTTTATGCCTTTGCCAATTTTCGATCTTCTGATCTCGAACCATCATTTGCGCGCAAACTTCATTCCTCAATTTCGCGCACCATGCCAATATTTCGTGCATCCCGCAGATTTTTCGCGCAACCCGCTACTATTTCGCGCATCCCGCAGATATTGCGCGCACCACTTTATTTTTGCGCGAAACGTGCCTAAATTTCCGCGCAATCCATGCCTTTTTCATTTTTCATAGTTCTGACCTTGAATAACTCTTTTTCACGTATAAACCATCTTCAATCGTATGTGCAACATCCATTGCCAAGCACAATTCTTCATCTCCCTATTTTCAGATCCTAAAATTTGGCAAACACTGGAAAACGGCGCCACCTTAAACTGTGCTTTTCTGCCATCCCCAGATTGTTTATTGCTTTGAAATTTTATCTCTTTACTGCTTCCCATAACCATTCTTCTGCTCTTATCACAAATCCCACTGTCGTGATATTTATCCTTTGATAGATCAGATTAAGCATCGTCAAAGTTGCAATGGGAACTGAATCTTTCTTATCTTCCAGCAGCATCATTCCTTCCAATCAAAACATTATATGACTGGCATCATCATTTCTCCCCCTTTCCTTCATAAGGCTTGCATCACAAGTTCTCCTAACTCATGATTTGTGTGAAATACATACCAGCAAAGCATCTTCTGATTTAGATACAATGTGAAATGCCTGTCTACCTCAGAATGTCAAGCCCGTCCACATTTTCTCTTCTTCATAACCATCATTCTGCAAATCATATGATTCTATTCTTCAAGTAAGCTCTTGCATGGTTCACATGCAATCATAAATCATTGTATTGTCTTCTTCAAATCCTCATTCTTCTTCAACCATCCTTAGATAGATGATAATTCACCATTCTGCTCCAATCATCCTCAAATGAATGATACTTCTCCATTCTTCATTGTTGTATACAATGTGTCACCATTGACACATGTTCTTTGAACTTAGGATTAGCTCAACAATCGTCTGAATTTATCGTCTAAGAGAATTGCTCAATTATGAAATCCAATGCTATGATTCCATAACAATTCTCCAGGCAACTTCACTTCAACCGATCTCCATTAACTTTGGAGTTCTTCTTCATATCCTTTTTCATTTTGACCAGCATTGACAATTGTTGACAACAAATACAATCTTCATATACAAAGTGGTCCCAACACCCTATGATAATGGGGGTGATCGTTACATAGTTCTCAATTAGGGTGGTGTATATAGAAACCACATGGAAAATACAAGTCTATACATATATCATACCAAACACTGATGCACAAACTATGGGTTCTCAAAAAAAAACCAACTATCCACACTTACAACCTTTCTGCTACATCTAAATATGAAAGACCACTCTTCAAACCATAACCCAATTCATATTTCCAACCAAATTTAACCAACCTTTACAATTATTTATTTGCAGTTCATTTATTCATTCCTTTAACCAAAACAACCCAAGAAAGTCCCAAACATTCTTAATCAATTGTTTATTCATCTATTCAATTGCTATTTGGAAAACTACCTAGTATAAAACATAATAAGAAACACTAAAAATTCAAACATAGAGAAACTCCAAGGGAATTACTCATTCCAACCAAAACAACTCCCCAAATCTCAACCAGGTCCAGAAACACAACATAGAACAACCTGACTGTAGCCCCATTGTATGACACTGCTCATCCATTCCACCAAAAATCTTTCAACCTAAGATTCCATAACACAGCCAAGTTAATGTATCATTTACAAGCTCATCCACAACACAACCCAAACTAACCCACAACACGTACATGTGCTTCACAACTAGACCACAGTACAAAACAGAGAAAATCCACACATCACAACATAGCCACTTCACCTCCCATCAGTCCCGCACACACAACCACACCTATCTGAAAGAACACATCACCCCACATGCCAAAGCATAACACAATTCTGGATTTATCAAGGCATTCCTTATTTAATTCCACATGTTAATTTAGGGGTTACTACAAATGTGGGTGATTCTGTGGCTTCTGTTTATTATCCAATTGTACGTGATTTATCAATTTCCATATATATATATATATATATAATCAACATGAAATAAACAACATGAAATCTATTTAGTGTGAAACAAAGTCACCAACGTCCACTATTTTCAGTGGGGCATTCAGTCCATATAATCACAACATTACAATCAATATCAAGGTTATAAAGATCATACATAAAAAACCCATTTCCCCTTTAAAATTCAATTATCTAGTTCATTATCTTTGATTAATTTGGCACAAATACAATCCAAGGGTGAGAAAATAAACATCTCTCTATAATTTTTCACAATAAAGAGATATAAGTGTAATGTATACCTTGATGGGGTATCTATGTTATTTGCACAAGAAAGGATCACCTAATGGTCCTCTAGTGGCCTATCCCACAAGATCTACATCCGTCTGAGGTTTACATAGCACCACCTCACAAATAAAAAATGATAGATACTCTATTAGAAATCCTAGATAAGAATATTCCATTGTACGGTGAGGAGATATGGAAGACAACATGACCAAAATGAGGGAGACTGCTAGAGAAAAATGGAGAACATACATTGGATCACCACGGATTGAAAACAAATGATCATCGAGATAAATGGACTGAATAGGGAGGGAGGAAGAGGGTTCAAAGAACTCCTTGGGGAACCTAGGGTTCATCCAGAATGAGAGATATTTCTACTGTCATATGATTTATGAAAACCCAAGATGTTGGAATGTTTTAAAACATTATACCATCGGGGTGTTACACAAAGTATAATCCCCTTTCATATCGTTTAATACATCAAGGTCTACTTCTACTGAAAAGGCATCACCTCTCAATTTCTATTTTATTTTTTAGACTCCGAATTAATTTACACTGTCAATCCCTCATTTACATTATGTAAAACTTTTCACATTAAGAAGCTTTCCAGGATAAGCCGCAAAACCAAACATCACACTATGAAACCATGTTACCCAATGTATAACCTCCCTATATCCTTTTTTTTACAAATGAACTTCTCCAAAATCATATTAAGCCTCTTACAAGCACCTACAATGACCAAACACACAAAGTAACATACTGAGAAGTCAAGAACCATTACATTAGATACCACGTAAATTATTATCGCACTCGTGAATCCAAAACCAATACAAGAATAAATATGGATATCAATGACCACCTCATGATATATAATTCAAAGATATCACTACACTTGAAACACTTCTTATAAACAAGAACATTAACATTAAATGATAAACTACCATGTGTTGTTTGAAAGCTGGGGTGGAAACCTCCACATCCAAGAGCACCTCCTCCAATCTCTACTAACCTAAATGACCAAAAAACACATCACACATTCCCAATGACAATTCCATATCAAACATATGAATAAGAAAATCCCATCCTCCATGTCAATACACTATCCACTCTAGGCGGCATTGACTCAGCCCCATGGGTTTAATCACATCATAGTTAATGCATCTCGATTTGGAATCAGGTCTTCCCCTTTTCAAATGTCAGGACCTGATTGAAAATTTCTCCCCACACATCACAACCCATGGGGAAACAACTAATATCCTATAAAACAAGGATAAAGCATCACATAAAAAAGAAAAACATAATAAGGAAAAACTCAAAAACATCTTTGGGTACTAGGAACGCATCTTTGTTTCCCACTACGAAGTACTCTTCTCCAAGACACCATACCTCCACAACACGCGAACTAGAGAAAAGGTTTTCCCAAATAACACCTTCTCTTGATGATCCTACATGTCTATTTACTGCCACAATTTTTTGCATCATCCCCGATAACCAAATCTCGTCATTAAATAAGAAGGGAGTCATCATGAATATACATAAGGAGTTGAGAGATTTTGATGATTTTGAAGGATCCTCTCCAACTATGGTGGTGACACCAACTAGAATTCCATTTTTCTAACTCATCCCAACACCTAGAAAGTTCTATCCAACCTGGGAGAAATTTTACTCCATCTTCCAAACCTCAGTTTCCCACGTCTAGGGGAAACATTCAAGAACACATGGTCCCCAACCTAAAACACCAAGGGACTCATCCTATGATTAACATAATACATTTTTATTCCTTGGTTGTTTTCATCCTCCCTCATACAAGATAAACTTTATCTGTCATTCTTTACACTACCTCAAGACCAAGAATAGTTGTCTCCCCAACCTCTTAATAGCACAAAGGTGAACAACACAGTCTTCTATTAAAAGCTTCGAATGGAGCCATTCCAATGGAAGAATGAAAGATGTTATTATAAAAATATTGTACAAGGGTAATTATCACACCCAATATCCTCCAATGTCCATGATTCATGCTCTTAACATATCCTACAACATCTGGATGAATATGTTTTATCCGCCCATCTGTCTGAGGGTGGAAGGCAGTACTAAGGCGTAACTGGGTGTCAAAAGTATGTTCTAATACCCTCCAAAATCATGAGGTAAAACCTGTATACTGATCCAATATAATGGATCTCATAACTCCATAAACCATACCACCTCAAACACACAACTCCTTGTTAAGGCATCCACAGTGCATGACCCCTTAATTACTAAGAAGTGAGCTAGTTTCGTCAGCTGATCTAATACTACCCAGATAGCATCATAGCCCCCCCGGATATTTGGGTACCCCTTTGAAGAAATACATTGATATATTATCACACGTCCACTCAGGGACATCTAAGGGCTATAACAAACCATTGGGAACATGGTTCCCAACCTTCACCTATTGTCACACTATGCACTTCACCACAAACTCTTACACTACACATTTCATACCGAGCCACCAAAACTGCATCCTTTCGCCATGTTGCATCTTAGAAACTCTTAGGTGTACCCTTAATTTTGATCTTTGAAATTCATATAGGACTCCCCTTTTCAAAAATATTGGAACAATTATCCTTCAATGGAACATAATCTATTTTTGACCATCTTCTGGTCATCTTTTTAGAGCATCACCATCGTCAACATGATCGCACATCACCTCTACATCTGTGTATCCCCACCAAGACTCCTACACCTACTACATCATAGAATATTATTCCATCATATAGAACAAACTCCTTCTACCACCATGAATTCTTGTATCTAATTGAAAGGCTGGTAACTCCTCCATCACTTTCTGAGAGTCTGCAAATTCCTACAGAACCTCTTTCTAGGAATTCCTACTCAATGAATCATCCATGTAATTTTATTTCCCTAAGGTATAAGAGATATTGAAATAATTATCCTAAGGAAAATACATCCACCTTCACTATCGCAGGATCCAACTATGCTTGGAAAATATATACCTGCAACACTTGTGGTCTTTGAAGACCACAATGTGCTCCCTAATGTGGTAATGCTTCCAAAACTTCAGCGAAAACATCGTCGTTGTTAGCTCTACATCATGGGTGGAATAGTTACACTAATGGGGGAGTAAATTCCAAGATCCATATGAGATTGTTAATCTCCTTTTCATCAAGACACATCCCTATCCCAAACGGGTAGCATCACGGAACACCTCAAACATCACCCCTTCATTAGGAAACCATAGCACTGGAGCACTAACTAACTTCCCCTTCAGATAACCAAACTATTCCTAGCACCTATCATTCCACACAAAATCATGGTCCTTTTTAGTCATAGTTTTAAATAGAGTTTCCACTCTATATTTATCAAGTACAAACCTCTTATAATAGTGAACAAGACCTATGAAACTGCAAAGCTCTACCATATTCATGGGTGTTATACAAAAACATTGTTTCAAAATTCAACAGGTGTGCTACCACACCCAGTTAAGACACCGCATGCATAAGGAAATTCACCTCATGTGGCCAAACCATGCACTTGGAAAACCTTATGTCGACCTAGTGGCATCGAAGAACCTCTAAGATGGTCACGAGATGCTTGGCATGCACCTCCTATAACCATGTGTAGACCTGGATGTCGTTAATAAACAGAATGATGAACCGATTCAAGAACTCATGGATCACAGAATTCATAAGTCCATTGAACACAAATGGTGAATTTGTAATTCCAAATGGCATCACCACAATCTCAAAGTGCATATACCTGCATCTAAAAGTAGTATTCAGTATATCTCCCTCCTTCACCCTCAACTGGTGATATCCAGGTCAAAGATTGATATTAGGAAACCAACGTTCCTTTATCAACTGGTTGAAAGGATTGTCTATCCTTGGTAGAGGTTAGCGGTTCTTGACCATCACCTGATTCAACCTCTGGTAGTCTATGACCAACCTCAAACCCCCAATGACCTTCTTTGAAAATACGACCAAAGCACCCCATGTTGACACACTAGGATAGAAAAAACCCTTCTTCATCAGACCATCTAACTAGATCCAAAAATCTAACACCTTAGAAGGTTCCATCAAATAAGGAGCCATCAAAATTAGGGAAGTATTAGGATGTAGGTCTTTCCCGAACTCAACGTCTTGTTGGGGGTAGAGTTACAAATTCCTCGAGGAAAACATCTACGAACTCTCCAACCACTTTAGGAACATCCACCATCACAACATTTACTAATTCCATTGAAACAAAAACTAATAAAGAAATAAGAGTCTCTATAAACTGAAAACCCACTTGAAAGGTCCGCTCCCCAATGGAAAACCCACACTGGCCATCCTTGTCTGAAAAGACAACTATTATTAAATTGTAGTCGATAACAGCACACACGGAATGAAACCAATGGATGCTAATAATTACATTATATGTCTGAATTTATATAATGAAAATATCCCCAATGGACTAATGTGGTCCCATCATCTGTCTACATATGTGGCACACATCGAACAAGTTGGTCTGACCTCCGATTTGTGTACTCAATACCAGGGTAATGGAAATAATATCTATGTCTAGTCCCAGATAATGGGATAGAGCATGTGTAACAAATGAGTGTGAATCTCATGAATCAAGAAAAGAATAATCAGGGGTACTAAACAAAGTGATGGTAACTCTAACGATCTCTAGACATGCGGAATCTTATGGCTCTGTTGTGTGCCACCGACTATGCCTAGATACTCTAATGATGACTACCCCCACAAACACGCATGGGTCAAGGCACTAGAACAACATCATGAGTTAGGTCTCTACCTTCTCTATCTCGCCTCAACGTAGCATAATCCTATAGTCCCTTCTGCTGAAATGGCCTACCTGGAAACTACTGCTGAGGCTAGCACTAAACCTGTCCACCTCTACCATAATGAGCTTAAAAAGCCATTGTAAAATGGTTATAAAGATTTACACTGACCCCATATATGAAGCACCTCAATCTCGAGTTTGTGAAAATTGAATGAGGTCTAGAAGGTTGAAACTAAAGCTGTTGAGGACAACTCCCCACCAGTTGAGACAATGAAAGACCTGGAACCTGAGAACTGCTACTAGTAACCATGCCTCTCGAAGAACCCTAATTGACCCCCTCTCATGGTAGACCTCCTCGTGACTTAATCCTCTCAATCACTTCTTCTTTCTTTTAAACCTCTAAGAATGTCTTCAACATAAAGGGAGTAACCATATACTGTATAGGAGAATGAAGTGCCTCATCTAGGAATCTCACACAAGACTCCCCATTTGAAAAGAGATCTAGGAAAAAGAAAAAAAGTTTCTGGTATTTAATACCCTTATCCCATACTAATATACTCCCATACTGGAGGGGGAGTTTCTTATACCTCTTCTCAGACTTCATGGTCGATGAAAGAAATTATTCTCAAAAATCCTTCTCAAAATTGACACATAGAACATCAGCCTCCTTTCTCTCCCTGAGGTACAACATCCACCACTGATGCACAACTCCCTGTAGCTGGACCATTCCCAAAGGAACCTGATACTCTATCAGAGCCTGGATAAAACTTAAGGTGATCTCAAGATCCTTGATCCATCTTTCCCTATCCATTTCTAAAACACTTCCCTTGTACTTTTTCAAGGCCTTATGATAGAAATCACATAACATTCACTTTCTATGGTCATCATCCTCTACTAGATCGACCCTCCACCGATCAACTGTTGACCCTCCACTGCCCAAGCCACACGTAGATAATGATCGGGAGAAATATCTGAAATTTATGCAAGGAATTCATAAACCCCAATAGTATGGAATTTTATAAAAATTCATTTTAACTTGTTTAACTCTTTATTCATTTAAAATTTCCCAAGATCTAATTCAAACAATAAAAAAATTCATTATGATGCATGTTCTATTCCCAGGGTCCCTACCAAAAAAATAGTGTAGACCCAATTGGTCATTCAGTAGACCCATAGTCCTTACATCAGATCATAGGGGGCCCTAAAAGCCAATGTCCTAGTCGGTCAACCCTAGTATATATCACACGTTAATATTGCCTGACACGGTTTCCCTACTAACCAATGAAATACTCAATATGTGTAACTCCAAACACCATCCGATCTGTCAACCATCACCTCTAATACCATTCTATCATGACCCCCTCCCTCTAAAGACACCACTCCTAAAATGGAAATGACGAAAGGGAGATGATGACCCCATAGTCCCGCCTTCAATAGGCCTTTGGGTGAAGACCAGCACCAAGGGTGTAAAAATCTCACAAAATGGGAGGCATAACAATTTTTTATATTAAAAAAAGATCAGGATATAAGATATATCAACCTTAAAACCACTCCAAGACATATAAATGAGTAATACAAAATTCATCCCACATGAATGTTTAAAATAAAACTATTAATAATGCTTTAAGGCTCCAAAGTATGTACCAAAAGTAAGTCTAGGTAGTGACATAACAATGTCAAAATCCAAGCTCCTAAAGTTTAGCACGGTCCACAAAGTCCTATTGGAAACATGAAAATAGTTGTATATATGTAGGGTGATCATAAAAGTATACTTATTATGAAAATCCAAGTCTCTCATGCACACATGAAAGAAAGCATACTAATACCCCTTTGAGTAAACAATAGATCCAAATAAAACCTATAAATGTATACTATCAATCCCATCATCACCGAGACACACTCACAAAGTAATTAATGTCATGTAATGTAATATAATAAGAAAATTAATGATTTTTATACCCCACACCAATTCCAACAAGTTTAGCCACTCTTTCCTAATAACGAACTTCCTTGCGCTCCTATCTCTTTAGAAAGTACCACACCACAACCCACCCACACATACCTAGGCCGCCAGCTAGTCCCATAACTAGGGAAAATGAAGCATTTCAGATCCTTACAACACACAAGTGCCTCACAGTTAGTCCTTTCACATGGGAAAATGAAGCATATATCATCCCACATGCAAATAAATTTGCTGCACAGCTAGTCCCATCACCTGGGAAACGAAGCACAACACATCTCACCCCGACGACACCAAGGAAAATACAACTCACCTATATGCACTTGGGCCTCATTGCTAGTCCCTTCACCAGGGAAAATGAAGCACAACACATATCATCCCGAATATACCTGGGAAAACACAACTCTCCCGCACACACATGGGCCTCACAGCTAGTCCTGTCACCTGGGAAAATGAATCACAACACATATCATTCCAAAGACACCTGGTAAAACACAACGTACTGACACACACCTTGGCCACACAAACCACAACATTGAAAAAGAATCTTGGGCTATTACTGCCTGGAAGAGGGAATAAGAAAGAGTGGGTGGCCATCCATCCATCCTCCTACTAGGATATTTGGGAAAGACATCCTCCCCCATGCCGATGGGGGTGTTCGGAACGTATTTCTCAACTAGGGTGGGTGCATTTTGAAATCACAAGGAAAATAAAATTATATACATATATGATAAAAACAATAATTCCCATCCTATGTGTTATCAAACAAAAAACCTGCTCTCTACACTCCAACCTTGCTGGTACCTCTAAATGTACAACACCACCCATCAAACCATAACCCAATTCATATTTCCAACCAAATTTATTTATCCATTACCGTTATTCACTCAAAGTTAATTTATGTATTATATAAACCAGCCCAACCCAATCCAATCTCAAAATTTATTAATCAATTATTTATTCATCTATTCCATTTCCATCAGAGAAAGTACCAAGATCAACACAAAACAAGCAACATGTACAAAGTCAAACATGGAGAAACTCTTGGCAATTTAGCCATACTAACCAAAAAAGTCCCCAACTCTCAACCATATCCAAAAACATAACATAGAACAATCTGATCATAGCCCCACTATGAAACACTACTTATCCATTACACAAACAAAAAAATCACTCTACCTGAGATTCCATTACATAGCCACATTGTTGTATTTCCTACATGTTCATCTATAACACCTACAAAATAATTCCACCAAATATATATGTGATTCACAACTATAACACAACAAAAAATAGAGAAAAATTTCACATCAAAACATAGCCACATCACCTCCTATCAGTCCGACTCACACAACCATGACTATCCCACACAAAAAATCGTCTCACATGTCAAATAATAACACAATTTCGGATTGATCAAGGCGTATCTTATGTAATTTCACATGATAATTATTGGGTTTTTACAATAATAAGTGATCAAGGGGAATCTATTTATTAGAAAAGTGTAAAAGGTTTACCAATTTCTATATATATATATCTATGTGTTTGTGTGTGTTTTTGTGTGTGTTTAACATGAATCAAACAATATACAATCCATTTAGTACAAAAACAAATCCACTAACAGCCACTATTTTCAGGGGGGAATTCAACCTGTATAATCAAAAAATTTCTATCAATAAAAAGACTATAAAAATCATAAGAACGAAACACATTTCCCCTTTCAAATTCAATTATCTTGTTATTTATCTTAAATTAAGTCAGCGTAACTATAATCCAAGGATGAAAAAACAAAATCCCCTACCACATGCAATAAGGAGAGACAAGGGGAAATCTGACCTCGAAGGGGTGTCAAAATTATTCATATGATAATGAATCATGTAATGGTCCTCTGATAACATGTCCCATAATATCAGAATCCATCTGAGGATGTGAAAGTATGACCGCTCCAATGAAAAACTGAGAAATTCCCCATTAGGAATCATTGAAAAGCGCACACCATAGCATGGTGAAGAGATATAGAATATAATAAGACCAAACTGAGGGATATTTCTAGAAAAAAAAAATGTGATAAAGTACCATGCATCACCACAGATTTCCAATGAATGATCACCAAAGATCAACGAATTAAAGTGGGATGAAGAGGGTCTAAATAAATCCACAGGTCACCTCGGGTTTTTCAAGAACGAGAGAGATTTATATATTCATTTTATTTGTAAAAATACATCTAGTTGTAATGTTTTAAAACATTACACCATCGGGGTTACACATAACATGTAATCCCCTTTCATGTCATGTAATACATCGAAGTCCACTTCCACCAAAAAATGTGTCACCACTCGATTTTTATTTTATTTTTCAGACCCTAAAGTATTCCACATCATGAATCCCACATTCACACCATGTAAAACTCTTCACATCATGATGATTTCTAGAAAAACCCATGAAACTAAGTTACACGATGTGTAACCTCCTTTCATGTATCTTTTATAAACTGAACTTCCCCGATCTCCATTTGAGCCTCCTCCAAGCACATCCAATGACCAAACTCACAATTTAATAGGTGGAGAAGTCTTGGACTATTACAATTTAAAATAGAAAATATATTATAAAGTCTTTGGATTTTATATTCCCTTACATTCTTGGTGTTTTTTCATACACATTATCAAATACAGTGTTATTACTTTATATTTTTAGGGCATTGCATTATCCCCACCTTAATTAAATGGTTTCCTCACAATTTAAACATAATCTGGGTAATTTAGGGTTGGATATTTGAAAATGACCTTGTTGAAAAAGCCACATATTAAAATAGTTTATAAAATATAGTCTTAATAAGAGAGTATAAAAAGTAACAAGGTCACATGGAATAACATATAACAAAGTTTCTATATAGGATAACATTAGTGAAAGTGTAAATATGGACTAGAAGGAAAATTGTATATAATTATAGGGACTGATCGAGGTCGATGATATCAAACAAGTGAATGATCAATGGGAATTCTGTAAGAACCCAGACCTTCTTTTTAGGTATGTTTTTCTTTTTCCTAGTGTTTTTTGAGAAAAGTGGAGTTTCTGGAAATTTTTGAAGAATACGATGTGTACTTTATGAGTACAAACTGTGTACTCGGTTACCGTGGGTAGTAATGTGCTGCCCATGTAGCGGCCTTGAACATGGCCATGTGTGATGACCTAAAGGCCGCTTAAAGCGGAGTACAGAAAAGGTGAGTACATGTCGTGTACTTCAAAAGTACTCGTTTTGTACTTTCTTTTTCTCATTAAGCGCATTAGGGTCGTGTATAATCGCCAGAACTCATTTCTATTAGGTCCTGTTCGACCAAGAGAACCCGTATGGCCATGGAACTTCAACAAACACCCAATCCTCTGTTTATCCTCCAATTTTAACACCGTTGATTGTGTTGGAATCACATCGGCGAGTTCTCTATTTTATTAGAGCATCATCTCCAGATTTCTCTTCTTTTCCAAGTTATCGTGGGTTGAATGTTTTAGATTTTTTCTTATATATACGATTTTCTAAGGAGATTCAAGCTTTGAGATTCAAGTATATTGATATCCTATCCGCAAGGAAGGTGGTTTGTGCCTTTCCGTTCGATGTCTTTGAGTATTATGGGCAAATTCCACCAATACCCTTGAACGGGGTATTGTGTGTTTAACGTTTTACCCCTATTGTATTGCTGCCATGGTTGTATGCTTGTGTAGAGGTAATTTGGATATGAATTGTGTTGATTTATATGATTTTTATGGTTTTTCCCTTGCATGTTATGTTTATGACCATTTGGTCCTTTTTAGCCTTGGGCTGCTTTTCTTGTTTTCCATGCCTGTTGCTGTAGGATGGAGTGTTTGTATTCTGACATGATTGTTATGTTGTAGAATATTTATCCAATTTGTTCTGTAGGTTTACTTTGTCTATATTACACTACTATGCTCGTTGACTTACACAGGACTCTAAGAATCTGGTGTAGTAGACTATAAGTGGAATTAACCAAGTGAGCTTCCTTAGAGAGTCTGTGAGCACTTTTGGATATAAGTAGGATTGACCTACTGAACATCCTCAGAGATCCTAGAACCACTTAGGGATATAAGGGGAATTGACTGAGTGAGCTTCCTCAGAGAGTCCTTGATTGCTTTAGAATATAATGGGATTGACCGAGTGAGCATCCTCAAAGAGTCTTTGATTTTAATCATGAACTGTTTAGACTATAAGGGGAATTGATGGTGAGTGCTTCCTTAGAGGGTCTATGAATGACCTAGGATATAAGGGGGATTTACTGAGTGAGCTTCCTCAGAGAGTCATATACTTTGGGTATATAAGGGAAATTGACAGTGTGAGCTTCCTCAGAGAGTCCTTGACTACCCAAGACTATACAGGGAATGATTGTGAGCACATTATCAGAGAGTCTTTAATTACCTTAGACTATAAGGGGATTGAATGTAAGAGCTTCCTCATAGATTCTAATTATATACACATATAGAACCAAAGGGGATAGAACGAGTGTGTTACCCATAGGGTTGCTTGTTCTTTTTAGGTAGGACCAGAGGGGGTGGTTGTGAGTACTTCCCAGAGGGTTAACTAATTGTGGTTTGGTTGTTTGTTTCACTGTTTCTTGATTTGGAACTGTGGATTTTTTAATGTTTAATACTTTCCTATTTACTAATTTCTGTAATTATTCCTGCAATATATTCACTAACTGTTTGGAACATATCATCGGGTGGTTGCCTACTGGGATTTTGTCTCACACTCTATTAGGGTCAGGCTTTTGGAACTAAACAGATTATATTGTTTTAGGTATAGACAAGGGCAAGCACCCTTCTACTTCAGGTACTTGATTGTTGTGGAGATGGAGAGCATGGGACCAAGTTATGTCTTGCGATGCTAAGGAGTTTTTTATCTTTCTTTTTGTACTTTGGTTTAGAATTGTTTGTATTTCCCACATTTTGACTTGTTTGGATGCTTTACTTGAAATATATATCATGCATCATTTCATATATATATATATATATGTGATTTAGTTGTTTATTATTCCACTATTCTGTTGTTTATTTTTGTTGGATATTTACTGCTTCTTATATTGTATGTGTTGTTTACTTCTGCTGTGTACTCTGCCAATGAGGGCATATTTTTCCTACTATCACACCCAAGGACCTCGCTGCTAGTCGGCAGCCTCTGGCATTCAGGGAAATGTTCTTTTGGCCATGTGACCAACTAGGTATGGGGCGCCTCTGGGTGGCTTCTAGAACCAGGACGTTACAAAGTGGTATCAGAGGATTTCCTTTCTCTCAAATTACTATTTGGAGCCTTAGGCAGGGATAGAACAAAATAGGTACTTGGTAATAAGTTGTGCCCATGAGTAGCTAAATCGTGTACAGGGAAAATCCAATCTACCTCATTTAATTGCAATTTTTATGGTTTTGAAATTATTAGAGTTGATTAGATTTCACCATGAGGGATTCACCTGATTTTTGTTGTTATTATTGATGTTATTGTGGTTCTATTTCCGTTCCAACCCAATGAGATGAGGGTATTCCATCACATTCATCATATAGGTACTTTCTATAAATCACATGTCATGAATTAATTAAATGCCATCTGAGATGCATTAGTGATTGCATGTTGTTTTGATAGATGATATGTAAAATATGTATGTTGTTGTGATAGTTTCCTTTATTGAAATACATACTCTTTGATATGGTATTTTTTATGTAGAGTTTTGCTTGAATGAACACCAAAATTTGGTTCTTGAGGTGTTATGGGACCTTATGGCCTAGAATTTGGTGGATCATTTCATTGTTTCCCATGTTATAATGTGTATAAGATTCCAAACATTGATTCTTGGGGAGTATGGGCCCTCACAGATCAGAATTGGGCACTATTTCTGCTTGTTTCAGTGTTTTTTGGGTTCCGGAGTAGTTTTTGAGGCTCACTGTCTGAAAAAACCAATAATACATGCCGTGTAATGTTAAGTACATGCTGTGTGTTCTTCTATTCAGGAAAAAACTGTTTTTCTTAAGTACATGACATGTAATTTATGTACACGTCGTGTAGTCTCTAACCGTTTCATAGGCCGTGTGGGCAGAGACATGGGATGGGGAAAACCTAGAGTGAGCGCGCCATGTATCATCCTTCCATGCCGTGTAATGTCGACCATGTGCTCATCTATGTCACTAACAACACAAGTTGGCTGAGTTGTGTCTACTACACGTTGTGTGATGTCTACAAATGTTGTGTAGTCTGACCTAGGTACCAAGCCGTGTCATGAACAACATGGGTTGGTGTTACCCTTTCACGTACACACCGTGTCAGCCCTGAAAACGTTGTGTAGTCTAACCTAGGTACCTGACTGTGTCATGAACCACACAGGTGGGTGTTATCCTTTCTCATACACATTGTGTCTGTATGGAACACGCCATATAGTGTGAGATATCTGTCAGGATGTGTCACTAACAACACGGGCCAGGTGAAGATTTTCTGGTACACGTCGTGTTGATATTTTACATGCCATGTAGTCTTGCATTAGTAGAGCTGTGTGGATTAACCTTGTAGAAGGACTCTGGAAGTGAAAGAGGATTCAAGTACACACCGTGTGTTTGGACAACATGCCGTGTGTTTGGGGTGTTACATGACCAGGTTAGGCAGGAGTACCACCCATGTAAATGACTTTAGAGAACATATCGTGTAGGAAAAGTACACACCGTGTAGTCATGTTTTGTAAAAAATGAATGTTTTATTTCTCTTGTTCCATTCTTACACTACTTGTTTTCAGTCCTTGATAATATTGATCTAAGTTACGCACTTGACCTTGTAGATTCATGCCACTGAGACGTCCTCCGGTTGTGCACCAGTTTCCAGACAGTGATCAGACACCAGACATGGCCGATCAGGGACAACCTGCAGATCATCCCATTGTTTTAGCCTTGGAACCAACCATTGTACATGACATAGGTGCTGATGCACAGTTCAGGGAGGGATTTATAAGGAAGATGCAGACCTTTCAGGGAGCTCCACCTCCAACCCAGTCGATGGATAATCTGATGTGGGTCTTCCAGTAGTAGCATCATTCCACCTTCTCAGGGGATGGAGGACTCTAGGATACAGAGTCATGGCTAGAGGCCACGCTGTCTATTTTTGAGCACTTGGAGATACCTCTAAGGAAAAGGGTGAAGCTCTATACCTGCATGCTCTAAGACTCTACCAGGAGGTGGTGGGATGTGATCTCATAGGTGGGATGCCAGAAAAATATGGCTTCAGATGAGTTTCAACACATCTTCTATGATTACTTATATACAGAGACCTTGAGGGTCGATCGAGCCCAAGAGTTTATGAATCTAGAGTAGGGTACACTTACTATTATGGTTTATCCCTATCACTTTATAGAGCTGAAGCGTTTCATGCCTATTTGAGGAGGTGATGAGTTTTTCCTTGAATGGATGTTTGGGGATGGTCTGAGGCATGGCATCTGGTCACAGGTGAAAATATTCAGGTTGACATCGATATCTTCTATCGTCCACCAAACGCTGATCATATAGCATAATCTAAAGGATTTTGGAGCTATGAGCTAGGGTGGTCAATATCAAGAGTTAGTGCTCCACCAGCATATAGCAGGAATCACCACAGGGAGGCTGTACGAGGAGGTGATGATTTATTCCTTATATGGACGTTTGGGGATGGTCTGAGTCATGGCATCCGGTCATGGGTGAAAATCTTCAGGTTGACTTCGATATATTCTTTCATCCACCAAACTATAATCATAGAGCATAATCTGAAGAATTTTGGAGCTGCGAGCTAGGGTAGTTCAGCATACAGAGTTAGTGCTTCGCCAGCTGATAGCAGGAAGCGCCGCAGGGAGACTGTACGAGGAGATCAGAGCATATATGAAGCATCTTCAGGTATCTAGGTAGTGTGCTACTAGTGTGGGAGAAGTGGGCATACGAGGCCACATTGCATGAGAGACTCAATGGAGTGTCTATCGTGTGGCAATATGGGTCACCTTTAGTTCTTTTTTCAGTTCTTCTCACCCATAGCTGGTGATATGGGTTCTTCTATGACTCCTTGTTCATGATCAGTGCCACCAGTTTCTTACCAGTATTGGAACTGGAGTTCTTCCTGCCGTACGGGCCGAGGTGGAGGTCATGGTCATGGCATCCAGTCTCCCGATTTTCAGTGACATCAGGATGGATCAGCTCAGAGTGGTCAAGCATGGTCACAAGGTCGCGGTATAGGCCAAACTTTTGCAGTGGAGCAGACCCAGCAGGATCAGGATCCCAGAACATCTACCGTTCGAGGTACGATCTTAGTAACCTCATTTTTAGCTTCTCCACTTTTTGGTATATGGGCTTCCCATAGAATTATATCTGTTTCTATTGTGGAGAGCCTTAATCTCTTCATCTTTTCATCTACTGATATCTTGACACTAGACAATCTGTTGGGGACTAGAACGGCTTGTGGACGTCAGTGCAGAGAGTGCCCTCTACAGGTTGGTGGATGTCACTTTCTGTGGGACCTCTATGTCCTAGAGATGACAGGCTATGATTTCATTCTCAGGATGGACTTGTTAGTTCTATTCCAGGTAGTCGTCGGGTGTTATTGCCGCAAGGTGATTCTCATATCACCAGAGGGTGGATCTTTTATTCATAGGGGCGAATGGGTTGTCCAAGATAGCAAAGTGGTTCCAAATCATCATGGGTTGGGTGGAGTTACTGCCCAGATTGCTAGTCTTTATTTGGATGACAAGGGGACTTCACAGTTATACATTCCTCCATTGGTGGATTATTTCAAAGATTTCTTTCTAGAGGAATTTTCATTCTTTCCTCTAGAGCGTGAGGTAGACTTCTCGATTGAACTTGCTCCAGGAGTGGCACCGGTGTCAATTCCTCCTTATAGGATGGCTACACCTGAGTTGCAGAAGCTCAAGAAGCAGTTGAAGGAGTTTCAGGAAAAGGGTTTCATCCAACCCAGTACTTCTCCATGGGTTTTTCCAGTCCTATTTGCAAAGAAGGCAGATGGTACCCTCATTATTTGTGTAGACTATCGGAAGTTGAACCTGTTGGCGGTCAAAAACTGATATTCCTTGCCAAGGATTGATGATCTCTATAATCATCTTCGAGGAGCCTGGGTGTTCTTGAAGATTTAATTGAGGTTCGGTTATCATCAGTTGCGCATTAGACCATTAGATATACCTCTTACAGCCTTCAGAAGCATGTGTGGTCTATACGAGTACTTAGTTATGTCATTCGGTCTCACGAACGTGCCTGCAATTTCCATGGAACTGATGAACTGAGTTTTCCATCTATACATGGATTCCTTCATGGTGTTCTTCGTGGATGACATCTCGGTGTACTCTCACACTCGACACGACCATGCTACCCATCTTTAGATCGTTTTTATTACACTGAGGGAGCATTAGTTATATACTAATTTCTCAAAGTTCCACTTTTGGATAGATCATATTCACTTCCTGGGTCATATTATCTCATAAGTATAAGTATCAGTAGACCCAGAGAAAGTGAGAGTAGTAGTTTCCTGGGAGTAGCCGAAAAACGTATTTGAGGTGCAGAGTTTTCTAGGGCTAGCTGGATACTACAGAATTTTCATACATGACTTTTCACGCTTAGCACCACCACTAACAGGTCTGACCAAGAAGGGTGTGACCTTCTTATATTCAGATTATTGTATGTCATCCTTCCAAGAGCAGAAGGAGAGGTTGAATTCAGCACTGATACTAGTCTTTACAGATCCATGCAATAGCTATACTATTTACTAGGATGCCCTAGGTATCAGGATGGGAGCTATGCTTATGCAGGGAGATGGAGTCGTTGCGTACGGGTCTCAGCAATTAAGGCAACAAGAGAGGAATTACCCAATGCATGATCTGGATTTGGAAGCTATTGTGCATGCCCTATGTTGTTGGAGACATTATCTTCTAGGAGATAACTTTGTAGTTTTCACCGACCACAAAAGTCTCAAGTACATCTTCACTCAGCGTGATTGGAATTTGAGACTGTGTAGGTGGGTTGAGTACCTACAGTCCTTTGAATTTTAGCTTGCCTATACACCTGGAAAGGGAAACGCAGTGGCTGATGTGTTGAGCAGGAGGACTCAGATACATGCAGTTCGAGAGGCTAGCAGTGAGTGGCAGCTTATGGCTCTGTTTTCTGATATGCATTTGGAGGTGCACGACAGTCATGGGAAACCATTTCTTTCTTCTGTAGTTGTTACCTCTACTCTTCTTGACCGAGTTTGAATGATGCAACTATCAGATTCGGAAGGCCTAGTCCTAAGGAAGAGTGTTTTAGGAAAGGACCCTATTCTTGGATGGACCATGGGAAAGGGTGAGATATTGTGTTTCTAGGGATGTGTATGGGTGCCAAAAGATATACGAGAGGAGATGATGCAGTATTATCATTCCTCTGGTTGGGAAGTTCATCCTGGCATCACCAAGATGTATCGTGATCTACACTATCAGTATTTATGGCCAGGTATAAAGGGGGTGTTTCTGGTTTCTTCAGGAGGTGTTCCACTTGTCAGTAGGTGAAGGCGGAGCATCAGCGACCAGTAGGGCTTTTACAGCAGTTACCCATTCCCGAGTGGAAGTGGAATGACGTCGCGATGGACTTCATGATTGTTTTTCCAAGTTCGCCTTAAGGGAATGATGCTTTTCGGGTTGTCATTGACAGAATCATAAAGGTTACTCACTTCTTACCGATCAAGGATACCTTAAGTGTTGATGATCTGGGAAGGTTGTACATCCGAGAGATTGTACGTCTAAATGGGGTTCCACAATCCATTGTTTCGGAAAAGGATTCACGTTTTACTTCTCTGGTCTGGCATGGGATTCAGAAGGCTTTGGGTACACAAGTACTTTTGAGTATATCTTACCACCCCCAGACAGATGTCTAGTCTGAGCGTACAATTCAAGTTCTTGAGGACATGCTCCAAGAATGCATTCTGGATTTTGGGGGTTCTTGGGAGAAGTATATACCCCTTGTGGAGTTTGCCGACAATAATAGTTTTCAAGAAACTATTCAGATGGAACCTTATAAGGATTTGTACGGTAGACCATGCCGATCACCCTTATGTTGGCTGGAGGCAGGAGAGGCATCTTTTTTGGGACCTCCTCTTGTTTAGGAGACCATAGAGCAGATATAGTTGATTCGAAATATGATGGCTACTACACTATCTCGACAGAAGTCTTATGATGATCAGCGGAGACGACCTCTGGAGTTCGAGGTTAGGGATCAAGTTTTCCTACGTGTCACACTGAGGTTGGAACACAAGAGTATTAGGAGATAGGGTATGCTTTCTCCGAGGTACATAGGTCCGTTTGAGGTGTTGGAGAGAGATGGGCCAGTTTCCTATTGGTTGCAGTTACCTCAGAGGTACAACACTATGCACGACATCTTCCACGTTACTCAGCTTCGACATTACTTTTCAGACCCATCTCATATCTTTCAATATGAGGAGGTTAAGCTCAAATAAAATGAGTTGTTTGAAGAGAATCCTATCTGGATTGTGGATCGCAGTACAAAGGTTCTATGTGTCCAGTCTGTTCCTCTAGTACGAGTGCTATGGAAACATGGGCAGGTGCAGGATGAGACTTGGGAGATGGAGGCTGATGTATGAGCACAGTGGCTGGAACTGTTCGAGGATTCCTCTTTTATGCCACGTAAGGGCAATTTGGGGACTAATTTCTTTAAGGGGAAGTTTGTAAGAACACTAATGTTCTTTTCTGATATGTTTTTATATTTCTTGGAGTTTATGAGAAAAGACGAGTTTCTGGAAATTTTTGAATTACACGCCGTGTACTTTATGAGTACAAGCCATGTACTCGGCTACCGCGGGTAGCCATGTGCTATCCTGGTAGCGTCCTTGCACACAGCCATGTGTGATGACCTGGAGGTCGCTTAAAGCGGAGTACCGAAAAGGATAGTACACGCCGTGTACTTAAAAAGTACACACCGTGTACTTTATTTTTTTCATTAAACGCACCTAGTCGCGTATAATTTCCGGAAATCTCTTCTTTTAGGTCTCGTTCGACCGAGATAACCCGTATGGCCGTGGATCTTCGATGAACCACTGAGCCTCCGTCCGTCCTCCGATTCGAACACCGTTGATTGCATTAAGAACACATATGGGAGTTCTCTCTTCTCTTAGAGCATCATCTCCTGCTTTGTTTTCTTGTCCAAGTTATCGTGGGTTGAACGTTTTAGACATTTTCATAGATCTACGATGTTCCAAGGAGATTCAAGCTTTTATATTCATGTATTTTGATCTCCTAACCTTGAGGTAGGTGGTTTATGCCTTTCTGTTCTATGTCTTTGAGTATTATGTGAAAATTCCACCAATGCCCTTTAACGGGATATTGTATTTTTATCGTTTTACCCCTGTTGTTTTCCTACCATGATTTTATGACTGTGTAGAGGGAATTTGGATATGAATTAGGTTGATTTATATGATTTGGATGTTTTTCCCTTTCATGTTTTGTTTACGACCATTTTTTCATGTTTAGACTTGGGATGATTTTCCTATTTTCCATGCCTGTTGCTAAATGATGGAGAGTTTGTAGTCCGACATGCTTGTTATGTTGTAGACTATTTAACCCAGTAGTTCTATTGGTTTACTTTTGATATATTACACAGTTATTCTCGTTGACTTACACAGGTCTGTGAGAACCTGGTGTAGTAGACTATAAAGGGAATTGACAAGGTGTGCTTCCTTAGAGAGTCTTTAAGCACTTTTGTCTATAAGGGAGATTCACAGAGTGAACATCCTCATAGAGCCTATAACCACTTGGGTATATAAGTTGAAATGACCAAGTGAGCTTCCTCAGAGAGTCCTTGATTGCTTTAGACTATAAGGGTATTGACCGAGTGAGCATCCTCATAGAGTCCTTGATTTTATTCCTGAATTTTTTAGACTATAAGGGGAATTGACGATGAGTGCTTCCTTAGAGATTCTATGAACGACCTGAGAAATATGAGTAATTGACCAAGTGAGCTTCATCAGAGAGTCATAGACTTTGGGTTTATAAGGGGAATTGACCGTGTGAGCTTCCTTAGAGAGTCCTTGACTACCCTAGACTATATGGGGAATGACTGTGAGTGATTCCTCAGAGAGTCTTTCTTTATATTATACTATAAGGGGATTGACTTTGAGCGCTTCCTTAGAGTGTCTTAATATATTAACATACAGAACCAGAGGGGTTAGACCGAGTGTGCTACCGAGAGGGTTGCTTTTAATTTTTAGGTAGGACCAAAGGGGGTGGCTGTGAGTACTTCTCAAAGGGTTACCTATTTGAGGCTTAGATATTTGTTTCATTGTTTCTTGTTTTGGAAAAGTAGATTGTTTAATGTTTATTACTTTCTTGTTTATTGCTTTTTGTACTTTTCCCTGCAATATATTCACTGATTGTTAGACACAGATCTTCGGGTGGTTGCCTATTAAGATTTAGTCTCACACCCTATTTGGGTCATGCATTTGGGCCCAAAAAGATTATATTAATGCAGATATAGATAAGTGAAACCTCCCTTCTACTTTAGATACTTGATTGATGTGGATCTAGTGATCATGGGACCGTGATATGGCGTGTGATGATGAGGATCTGTTTATCTTTATTTTTGTACTTTGGTTTAACATTTTTTGTATTTCTTGCATTGTGACTTGTTTGGATGCTTTCCTAGACATATGTATAATTCATTATTTCATATGTATATGTGCTCCAGATGTTTATTATTCCAGTATTCCATTGTTTAATGTTGTAGGATATTTACTACTTCTGCTATTGTATGTGTTGTTTACTTCTATTGTGTACTCTACCAATGAAGGAACAAATTCCCCACTATCACACCCAAGGCCCTCGCAGTTAGTCGACAGCCTCTGGCATTCGAGAAAATGTGCTTGAGGCTATGTGACCAACCAGGTACAGGGAACCTCTAGGTGGCTTCTGGAACCTAGATGTTACGAATTTAATGGCCACAAAGCCATAAATCTATGATGATTTAAAATACCATCGATTCTACAAAAATTAATGTATTAGGATAACATTTTTCTTTTAAGATCCTTTACCTCATATTGATGAGTCCTTGACAAAGAATAAACTTAAATGAATCATTTTAATTTCATATGAATAAATGCTTCTTTGAGTTGTACTTTAATCAAATTCAAATTCAACCCTTACTCCATGAAATATATATCCTAAAATAATTTTTTTTATTTATAAAGCACCAAAATTTACATTTTATGGATTATAAGATCAAAAAAACAACCTTTAAATTTTTATCTAACTATCTTCCCAAAATAATAGGGTTAATATTTTAATTTCTAAACCAAAATAGTGATACTACTAGTTCATAATTAATATTTATTTGTCAAATTTCTTAGCTAAAAGAAATGAGACATTAACCAGGACATCATGTAGACTAACGGTAGGTGTGAGAACCTTACAGTCCTTTGGTCATGGGTTCATTCCCCATCACATTACCTAATTTGATGGGTTTTCACCCAAGATACAAGTTTTTGTTTTTCTAAAAAATATATTAATATAATTTCAAGAATAAAAATATTGTATATCTTTAAAATTTAATCATTAAATATCCTTTTACGAATGGTTTTCAATAAAAACCCAATACATAAATACTTCTTCCATTTATGTCCACATATGTCTTTCTATGGAAAATCGTTTTTACTATATAAGAGGTAATTGACTCAGTTAATTCTCAAGTACACCAAATTTAAGGTAAAAAACTATAAATGGATCCTTAGGATGAGATTTAATTCCATCCATCAAACTCTTCATTTTTTTTCTCAAAAATTAGTTTCTTTATGTCCTTTTTTCCAACAACTAAATCATTTACCCATTCGATTAAGGCACTTTATTGTGTATCTTCTTCCACATTTCATTCATGATGGAGATAGAGCCGTTTTTCTCCATGGTCCCCACCACTTGAGATCTTAGAAAAGGCCATCCCTATATTATTTAGTGAGTCCAAGAGATGGTTAAGGTATATATTGCTAATCATATTTTGGGAAAACTAATTAAACATGAACATGATATATTTCACTACAATCAATATCCCATTCAGTTGCTCTGTGACTCCACCTTGTCTTTCATTTTCAATGTTAAAATTATTCCTTCGGCTTCAATCCATTGACTAAAACCAAAAATCATAGTGTGAGAAACAATTATCATAGTGTAAAAACCATATAATCATGTTTAGGGTGTCTAAATATTGGAATGTTTTTTATCTAATACACCTTATTTTTAACCTTGGTCATTGGTTTTCATTATCTATTCAAATAATTCATAATGTTTTATAAGGAAAATTTGAATTGTCCTAAGTGTATCACCGAGGAGTGTCAACCCATGTGTGTAGTAAGGCATATTTTTGTGTATTATGTTACGCTCGAGTCAGGACCCACACACCTTTTTGAAGTTTATACCCATAGGTACATATATTACAGAACCACGTCCACTTGTAGTATCTAGAAAGGGATGTATTCTTAGTAAGACCCCCATAATCTCTACCATACTAAAATTATAATAGGTTTTTATATACTTATACACAAAGTATACCTTATAGATGTGATCCCAAATCTATTTTTTCCTAAATATAGTTCCCAATGTTACTACTAAACATCCCTTTATACCAAATATAGTGCCCCGACCCGAGTAAGACCAAAGACAATGTATACTACTGTTACATTGGCATGATAAAAAAGAATCAAATATCGAAGGACCGATCCATTTATTAGTCTTTTTAAACTAGATACGTAAATGATTATTACATTAAAATGGAATAAACTAATTACAGCATATTTTTTAGGATAACATTATTACTATTTGGAATATCCTTGTATATCTTTCTTAGTACACTTATTGGAATCCTGATGAAAGGAAAAAAATAAGGGTGAGCTCAAATTTTGTATAAGGGTTAAGTATAGTGGAAACAGTACTAAATCAATAAGAATAATCAATATGGAAGGGTAGATGGTTGAACACATAATCCATGTAATCAATAAAAAAATTGGGAGTTCATAAGTAATTAGTAAAGTTAAATAATTGAAAGCATGTTTCATTTTACATAATTGGATAAGGCATAATCAGTATGGAAAGGTAAATAACTAAAAACCATTCCATATAATCAATAAAATAAAAATTAAATGCATCAATATACTTTTTTCATAGTGAAAATAACATGGATGATAATAAATAAATCCAAATGAATGTAATTCTTAATTACTAGATGTCATGTCTAAGGCACAAGAAAACCTATATTGTCATGACATTCACAAGATGGTTTAAAACTATAGGTAGAAACCCTTTTAATTTTGGAATCTAATTTGTATCATGAGAACTTGTCAATGCATCTATGGTCTATATAATGTTTGGGCCCTTCCTGTCACTACCAATCCAAAATATTCCTCATATGGAATAATCAATTTAATTTATGAGCAATATTCCTTATAAAATGTATATATTGAATAAAGAATACAGATTTATCAACATTTCCCCACAAAATCAAATTACTATAAAAGTAAATTCCATATTTAAAATTGATATATTTTATTGACAACTATCATATCCATGATAAATAATGTGGATATTTGGGGGAAATCTAATTTTCAATGGTCACTAGAATGTGAATATTTCACAGGGACTACAATAATGAATCAAGGAAGTGAAAATAAATACTATCCTAGGAAAAATAATTCAAAACCCCTATAGGTAAAGAATAATAATGGTATGAATAAAATGCATTCCATGTGGATTAAAAGTAAATGGTTATTGTTCTTGATGAATAAAAGTACTATAAAAATAAATTTTAAAAACATTCTTGATGAAATTATCCATTTTATGCTAAAAACATTATTAAATTCCTTTTATTTAAAAAAATTCTTTAAAAAGTAAAATTTTAATCATTAAAAGGAATCCCCATAGAAATGACGACAGGAAATCTCCTACCTTATATATAAGGTAAAAAGAACATTCCTTATGTAAGTTGAAAAGTTTAGAAAAGATACTTATTCAGAAAGTGATATGAATATTACTTGGGAAACATTTTTAAAATAAAAAAGGATAACAATTCATTTATTAAATAATTTTGTAAATGTTAAAAACATTTTTGAAAACATTTTTTTTTAAAATAGGATATTTGGAAGAAAACATGCTCTCCGACTAAAGATATAAATGCTTTCGGGTTTTCAGAAAAACATTATATAAACCATTTTGAGAACCAAAGAGTGGAAAATTTGAAATATAACTAGAAAAATTTCAGGAATAATAGGATGCCAATAAAATTAATTGGGTTATTTAATAATAATCATATAAATTCCTTTAATATAATTTTAGGTATAACGAATCTTGATTAAAATAATATTGTGAAATAAACAGTTAAAATGATCATAATGTTGAAGTAAGAATTGATCAGTGAATTGATTATGTGTATCAGTTGTAAATAAACATAAAATAAGTTTAAATAAAAAAATATATAATCAAATTATTTATAAACATAATAATAAAATATTAACAACAATGACGAAGTAATATAACCCAATGAAAAATGGAATTGTGTAATGAGATTTGTTTACCACTTGGTAATTTTAATTTAGAATCCCTTTAGATGAAATAATTAAAATTGAAACTCAAAATACCATGAATAATGTTTTATTCATGATATTACTTTTAAAAGTTTCAGTATGTACACCATATATAATTGATTAATTTCACATTCATAAAGTATGCCTCAAAGAATGGAAATTGACATGATGTCCCTTACAAATGTTGTAACATCTATATCTGATGCCATAAAAGAAATAATAATCAATTAAAACATTTAAATACCATGAATAAAAAAATTATTGATATAATATATCTAAAGGGGTAGTAAATACACCTCATAAAATAATTAAGTGTTGAATATTACATTTATCTCATAGATGTAAAAAAGGTGAAATGAAAATCCCTCACCATGTGTTTCCGGTGAAAAACCTTTAAATCATTCTATAATTGTTTTATTCATGATATTAACATATAAAATAACCCTAATAATATTTATAATATCATATATTATTTCATTTTAACATCTTATTACCCATCCATTAATGATCTTTCCTTATTTTAATCGTTTCGGGTAATAACTACTTGTTTTTTGAGTATGTTTTGAATTTTTATTTTTTGTTCTTCTTATGTCGATCGTGATTTAATCATACCAATAATGTAAAATAAAATTTAATTATCATATATATTCATTATATATGTATTTATAATAAACCATAATATTTGTAGATAGGAAATGGAATGGACCATTCACGGAGACCGTAGGCCATACGTACGCATGGACGCTACTTCTATTTCATAGTCATATTTAAGATAATGAAAAGTGAATGATATATAAATGTATATTTTCATTAAAGTATCATATTTATGTCATATATGTTACATATATTAATTAAAAACATTCTTAATAAATTCCATGTAACGTGTGAACTTATCACAATGCTTTGAGGATGCGGTAGTCCACACATCCACAATGGATGTTATCATATTCCCACAAAATGGAATGAACTAAGTTATGAGTTATAAAATAATTAAATAATTATAAAAAAATTATAAATATCATATATAAAATATAAATCCAACATTATTTCTAATCTTTGAAGGTGGCAATAGAAGAACGATTGGCATCGCTTCGCGACGCGGTAGTCCTCCATACACACGAACGATGATTGTGAATCCCATTTTATTGATATGCCTGAAAGTACTGGAATAAATATTATAAAAAAATATTAGTATATTTATTATAATAAGGTTATTATATAATCATGATATAAAAATAATTTAATGGGTGGGGAAGTATATGAAACAAAAGTGATCATTGAAGAACGTTTCCTCTTATTCGGGTAACTCATTTTTGTTTATACCAAATGAACTCCTTGATTTAATTTATAACCAAATTGAGTATTCTAGGATGGGTAGAGGGATTTTTTATATTATTGGGTTAGGATTTGGATCATCTAAAGCTCATTATAGGTGTGCTTTTGTGGGATAGGTGAGTGTTTTTTTATAGTGGAGGAGGGTGGCATTATTGTAAATAAAAAAGGTAAACACTCTTGAGATGTCTCTATTACATAATGTTCCTAAAATATAGAACCATTTTATATAAAAGGGAGGATACTTTTCAAATATGTCTATAAAATTGGTTTTGGACATGTTTTTTGGGCATTTGGACGCTTATAATTTTGGTTTAGTCCCTTGTTAAGATAATTTTTCTCTTAATCGTTTTAATTAATTTTAATTACTTTCCATAATATTTTTGGAAAAAACCCATTTTTACCAAATTATACGTTATAAAGTATTCTTATTCAAAATACATAATCCATTTTTTCATCTTATAGTCACATTAGTGGATAATTAATTTAAATTTAATCTTGTCGTCAGGTCAGAATGCTGATTTTTAATATAAAAACTCCAAATGTCTGATATATTTTTATATCCAATTTCAATATGAAATTCATTAAAATTAACTAAATTGGATCAATATATGTATAATTTATATATTTTAACTTTAAAAAAATTTAAAAGATAATTTATCCATAAAATTAATTAGATAAAAATGCAGTTTTCAGTTAAAATTTAGAATTTTTTCACTATTCATCAAAATATGAAGCATTTCAAAAAATACCAAAACATAACCCTAAAATAATTTTTTTATTCCAATTTCAGAAATAAATTTTATTTTCATATATAAATTTTATAAAATTTTCACACTAGGATTTAAAATTTGTTCTATATTAAAAGGCGGTAAATATGCCTTTATAAAAATATAGGTTTTTATACATAAAATTGGGTATGTTCTTATCTTATTTCTATAAAATATATTGTATGATTATAAAAAATATTTGATTGAATAATATATATGTATATATATTTTTAATATAATTTTATAATTTATTTAATTACTATGATAAATCACCATTGTGATCATTAAAACATTTCCATTATAATTAATTGTACTTTATATTCATTTGTAATCTAATTGTAACCAATGAATTCATTTTATATTTTTTTAATAATATATTTTCATATGTTATTTAATCCATTTTAAAACCACTAATTTTAATAGCTAGGATATATCTTATTATATTGTATAATAATATTTCAATAATATATTGTTTTTGGGTAAAACTTATACTTTAATGTAACGTAATTCATAAAATAAAGTCATCGTTTCATAAGATGAAAGTTAGCTCATTATCATGTGAATTTAAATCTATATAATAGATTTAATTTATTTGAAATAGTAAATATATAATAAATTATCGGGATGTTATATTGCATTATGCACTTGATGTTCACCATATTGAATACAATACTTTAGAATTTTAGAAAGTTACATTTTGGTTCTTCCAATACATACAAAAATACTTCCTTAATTACCTCATAAAATCTTATAGTCCTTGTTTTGATCATAATTACAATCTATAAAGGATTTAGATATAATCCTAAAGAGGTTTTCTAAAGAAGAGGTATTGTTTTTAACTTGGCATTTTTGTTTTATTTTCCCTCCCACCCCTTTAAAATAATATTCAAACATGATGATATCATAATGTAAATATATAAATAATACTGAGATATTATTATGTGGAAGAAATTACCTACGTTGATATCCCATTCCATCAAATGGGAAACAAAACTGTCGATCACGTGTAGGGTAGACTACCACCTAGGGAACAGATGTAATTTGTTTTCCATCACTACCTCACACAGATTGATATAATGAAGGATTTAAAGTATATATATGATAATTATGAAATATATACATAATTTGTTCTTATAATTTCACATATACCTTCTTAAATTCCAATCCGTTGGAAAACAAAAACATCGCTCATGCGTACGAGTGGACAACTAGATCCAGCAAGTGAAGTGATACATTTTTTTAAATATATTGACATTGATGTTAATTATGATAGATTTATTTAAAATAAATGAATTATATGATAAAAAATGATTTTATAAAGGTTAATTATTAATTATCATTCTTTCATTCCATCCGTCGAAAAAAAGAAAAAGCATTCATGCGTGCGTATGACCTACCATCTTTATAATTGTGTAACTCATTTTTTTGTATCTATATTTTATGAATAAATATAAATATATATATACTGAAAAAATATGATATTTATATAATTACTAAAATTATATAGATTCTGGAACCTTGGTCAACATTCAAGGATAAAATCTTTAGAACCAAAATATACATAAAAATGAAATAGTTAATAAACAAGATAATGATTTTAACCAAGAATTATTAATAAATTGTAGATATTAGATAATAATTAAATAATATATGATATTATATATATTATAAAGGATATAAAATATGTATATTATAAATTTTCATTCATTATACATAAGTTTTGGACAAATACGAATGAAGTCAAACCTGAGGTAAGGGTTTATTTCAAAATCTCATCATTTTTTAAGATTGTTTACATTTAAGTCTCTAAAGGAGGAATTATTTAAAACTTATATCTTAAACCAAAAATTTTATATTAAAATTTGTTTTTTTGGAACTTTTATTATTTCCTTTCATTTTCCACTCATTAAGTACTCAAGATATTGAAATCGTGTTTTTACAGAAAATAGACTTTATTTTTCTATTTGGTCAGCGATATTTTTCTCCAATATTTATAATTTCCCTAAAATGTTTAATAGAATGTTTTTAATATTATACATTGGATCATTAATTAATTTTTTATCCATGATTTACTTTTTATAAAACTGTTAAATAGTAATCTTCTTTTCATTTTCTGAATAAGGTGATTTTTACCACTTTACAAAAGTGTGAAAGGAATATTTTTTATTAATTGAACAACATGAATACAGTTTCCCACCCCCATGAAAACCCAATAAATTTGAGAACCCATCACAAGTTTTCAATTATTTTTTCCAAGAAAATTTTTTCTTTAATATTTGGGATAGTTTTAGATTTTAAATAAGTGATTTCAATTTGAAAAGGGTATTTTCCTAATGAAATTATCCAGTGATATTTTAAAAGTATTTTCTTCTATGTCAATATATTTTGTTTAATATTAAACCATTTTTATGATATATTCCAAAGATACTATTAATCATATTTTATGAATGGATTAATATAAATTTATCATAGGAAAGTATTAAAATTATGTATACAAGTTCTTCAAATGTGAAAAATTATGGATTTTTAATGCATATTGATTTAGTTTTGTTTTTTATTCACATAAGAAATGTATTAGATGTATTAAGTGATAGGTGTGGTCCATGATTACACAAACTCTCTATGCGTTAGTAGATATCATGAGACCAAATAGATTGTGTTCTTGGTCGAGGCCATACACATTTATATATATGTCTTGGCAAGAGGACTCGATGGCAAGTTTAGGATGACCAATATTATGCATTCCATTATTATGAAAATAATTATTATCATCCATGTTATCATTTGAATATTAATTCCTTCTAGGTATAGGTTTTATACTATTGTGATTATTTTTATTGAATTTTTTTATTATCATTTATTCCTTCTATATTTTTTATTCATTATTTAGTTTTTGGAGTATGCATACCATTAATGATCATCTGAGATCACAGATTTATTATGTTTTCTTTCACTATGATTCCAAGAGGTGTATTTTAAAATATATAAAAGGATATTCTTGAGTAAATGATGATGATCCCAAAGAAAATATTATATTTTATTTTATGTTTTGAATGTAATTTTCGGATTTGATTATATATCTAGTTTACCAAGACTATTAAACTATTCAGTCCTTTGGGATACCAATACGTGTATCTATTTCCAATTTAATAAATAAACCACTTACTTTAGGATAGCAGGGTTGGGGTATTTACATTTGGTATTAGAGTATGTTTAGTAGAAACCTTGGGAACTAGATTTAGGAAAACATATATTTGGGAACATAACATAATATATGACTTTGAGGGTAGGTATAAGTACATGATAACATCATAATGTTTTGTTAAGGTGGTGAATATGTGTATTTCTTTTCAATATATCCCAATCTAGATACTTCATGTGGGTGTGGTTTTGGAATATATGAATCTATGGGTAATGACCATAAAAAGAATTAAGTTGAGTATATCTCCCCCATAATGCATATGTACGGTGAGTGTATCCTTAATACACGCCGAGCTCGAAACTCCTAGTGGATATTATTAGGTTAATTCATATTTTATTTACACACCATTACAAAGTATTTGAAAATATTTTATGAATTGAGGACATTCCCAAATAAACAGTATTTATAATTATGAGACTTTCTATGCATAATTTTTTTAATTTTTGTTAAGTATTTCCCTTTTTTAAAAGTATACCTTATAATTCATAATTTTATCATTTTATCTAGAGCATGTCATTATTTTCAAATGATTCTTATTTGAAGAAGTGGAAATTGTAACAATTCCCATAATCCATGTAGGGATTTCCCTCCAAGGAAAGGTAATGAATCTTGAGATGGAGCTGAAGCTATAACTGACCCAATAATAACTATATTAGGGTAACTAACTCTGGTTATTACTAACATGCTTTCCCATATATACAGTACTACTGATCTAGAATGTGATTTAGCATTCTCAGAATACATCATGCATCAAACACCACCATCATTAAATGGGACTACAAATCCATTTTTCTAAGAAATATATATGTCCCTGGGAGAAGTTATTTTATTACTTGGAAATTAATGGAAGTGAGGAGGTTGTCATGGAATCTTATCGAAATTTCCGAGATGTTGATCAATGGTGGTCACCCATTCAAAAAAAATGCATAATTAGAAAATAACGAACATGGAATAGATTTATTTTAAAGAACTTTTATAAGAATAGATTTTCCTCTTGAACAATGAGAGGATATGGATAGATATTATTTAGTCCAGGTAAATGGATGATCAAAATGTTTCTATGTATGAATCTAGCTTTAAACGGTAATTAAGGAATGATATAGACTATGTATGTAATCCATATAGAATGATTGACCATTTATTTAATGGGATTAATCCCATATTTTGAAGGAATCAAGTCTTCTAAAAATTATCACCATGTGAGTATATAGTATCATGGGCTATCAAGATAATTAAAAAATTATATTGGATTTATGGATTCAACAGAAAATAATAGAACAACAGGATTACTAGGAAAAAATGGTTAAGGTGTATAAGAGAAAGAAGGATTATCCAATATGTGATACCTATGGAAAAAACATCAGGGAATATTATTAAAAGGAAAAGGAGTTTTCATTAAGTGTATAGAAAAAGTCCATTATTCTCATGAATGCATGTGTAAGGGGTAATCCATCAATTTATAGTAATTTAATTGTAAGGTGATAGGTCACTATTCAAACAAATTCCCCAAAAATCATGGGAAATTACCAAAAAAGATGACAATGCGATAAGGCTAAGCTTATATATTCACTATAAATGAAGTGGGAGTTCCTAAAAATATGGTTAAAGGTATCATTGTCATACAATTTAGGTTTTAAAATGATTTATTCTATTTAGGTTCAACCCACTCCTCTATATCTGATGAATTTTATAATGGTATCCCATTACCACCAAAAATATATATTTTTTGTTAGCAATGAAAACTCTTATTGGTAGGATGACTTCATCACAAGTCTATATCTCCTCTATAATAGAAATTTTAGAAATTTTATTCCGTATAATCTTTTTATTCCGCCTCTAATAAATTATGATGTAATTTTGGGTATATATTGGCTCTATCATTATAAATCCCATATCAATTATCAAGGAGGGGAAGTTAAATTCAATATTCCTAATCAACCTTATATAAAATATCAGTGTGAGGATGAACCTAAATAACCAATGGAAATTTAATCTATCATACTTTTTTCTATATATTCAGGTTAGATATTTATCTCAAATTCGTGGGGTGAAACTCAAAATTGAAAATTTCCCCATTTTCTTGGGAAGATATTGATGTGTTAACTGATGACATGCCTAGTCTTCCCACAAACTGTGAAGATTATTTTTCAATATATATCATACCTAGTTCTATTCATGTTTCAAAGACTCCATATAGAATGGCCCTGATAGAGTTGCAGGAATTGAAGAAAAAACTCCAAGAAAATAAATATAAGGGATTCATTCATCCTGTTGCTTCACTATTTGGTGCCCCTGTTCTTTTTATTGAGAAATATGGGTTAATGTGTCTATGCATTGATTAAAATGAATTTAATTAGATCATTGTTATGAAAAATAATCCTCTAACCTATATCAATGATTTGTTAGATCAATTACAAGGAGATCTATATTTTTTCACAATTGATCTTTATTCTAGATATCATCAACTAAGAATCATGAAGGATTATATAACCAAGAAAGCCTTCTATACAAGGTATGGTCATTTTGAATTTATAGTAATTTCGTTTGGACTTATCAATTTTCTTATTATCTTCAAGGATTTAATTAATAGAGTATATAGATAGTACTTTTATCGGTTTGGGGAGTTTTTATAGATGATATTCTTATAATTTCAACGGGAATTAAAGAGCCTAAAGAGTATTTTAGAATTATGCGGAAGACCCTACGGAAGGATACATTTAATAATAAAATTACTAAGTTTAAATTTTGGATTTATAATGTTTCATTCATGGGTCATATAATATCAAGTGATTGAACATCATTGGATCCTTCAATGAACGAAGTTATTGAGAAATAGCCTAGACCAACAATGGTAACAAAGATCTTTAGTTTTCTTAGGTTGGTGGATACTACTGATGCTTTGTGATAGATTTATCACAACCATAAAATTCACTAACTAAGTTGACTTTTAAGGGATTTAAATTATATCGATATATTAATGTGAAGATAATTTCAAATAAAAGAATAGAAGTTTGGTAATTCACCTGTGTCTACACTACCCATTAGTAAATAAGGGTTTGTGATCTATAGTTATGCCTCAAAGAAGGGATTGGGATGTTTCATCATGTATAATAGTATGGTTATAACATATTCCTCACCCAATTTTAAAACTCATGAGAAAAATTAACCAATCCATGATTTGGATTGGGCAATGGTACTTTTTTATTTAAATATATTGAGTAATTATATGTGTGGTAAAAGGTGTGATATATATTACGATCATAAAGTTTAAAGTATATATTTTCACACAAAAAGTCAAGTATACATCAGAGAATATGGTTGGAGTTTCTCAAAGATTATAATTCCTCAATTTATTACCACCCAATAAAGGCTAACATGGTGGAATATTTTCAAAGTTAAAATAACCATGCAATATTATCTATGATGAGGATCACAAAAGATCCAATATTTCAAGATTTATAGAGGACGAATCTTAAATTTATTAATAAATGTGATAAATATTCTCTTTATAAAATGTATGTTTAACCACTTATCCATATAAGGATTAAAAAGGTGTGTAAGGAAGGTGTGGAATTAAAAAAGAAGGTTTAGAATGTTATTATGTTCAACTAGGATAATATGAGAATTATAAGGTTTATAAACCAAGTATGTGTCCAATAAAAACTAGATTTTAAGGATTTACTAGAAAAATATCATTTTTCATAGTTCTATATTCATCTTGGAAGTACACATATGTATTCAGATCTCTAAGAGTATTTCTAGTGGGATATCATGAAAAAGGACATTTCATAGTATGTATACTGATAATTGATATGTCATTATGTTGAGGCTAATAGAAATAAGTCTAAGTGGTTTTATAACTATTACTCATACCAGAATGGAAATTGGAAAGACATCATTGTGGATTTCATCATCAGACTCCCCCTAACTTATAAAGGTCACAATTATATATGGGTTTTTGTTGATGACCTTATGAAATCATTTTATTTAATTTCCATTAGATATTATTTCTCTCTTGATCAGATTTCTCAATTTTACATTAATGGGGTCGTGATATTTCCTGGAGTATTAGTCTTAATCATATCTTATTGGGATCTAAGGATTACCATGATATTATAGATAAACCCTCAGCTGGATTTGGATACAAAGCTGAATTCCACCACTACATATCATCCTTAGGAATATTTTCAATAATATAGGACCATTAAAACTCTAGAATAAATGTCTAGATACTTTTATATAGATTTTAGATGTGGTTTGGATCAACACCTTCTTTTGGTATAATTTTCATATAAATATTTCTTTCACTTGAGCATTTAGATGGCTCCTTATAAATCCCTTAGTGGAAGGAATTAAATAGCTCGCACGTTTCTGGATAATGTTGGAGAAAGAATGATATTGATACCTAATCTATTAAAGGGAATGACATAGAAGGTTACATCCATTCAATATTATTTAATTAAGTCTCAATGTTGAAAATAACATTATGCAGTAATTGTCAACAAGATCAATAGTTTGAAGTTTGTGATAAGGTATTCCTATTAACATCTATTTGGAAAAAGGTTATGAAAATTATAAAATGAGGAATTTTGAGTGCTATATTTATCAACCACTTAAATTTTTTTGATCATATTGTAATGGTATCTTATCACTTGGTGCTTCCACCAAATCTCTCTCTCATGTTAATGATATATTCCATGTATCACTCTTGAGGAAGTACAATAGTGATCCTTCACATATACTAAACATAAAATTCATACTAATAGAGAAAGATCTATATTATGATGAAACAATCATCAATATTCTTGATTATATATAGAATGTTACACATAAGAATACCACTCACTTGGTTAATGTTTTAAGTGGAAGGAACTACCTTGAGAAACCTACATGTGAACTGGAGGATTTGATGAGGCCGAAGTATACTCAGTTGCTTGTTTTAGAGTAATATAATTTGGAGGGTGAAATTTATTTTAAGGGGTTTAGAAAGAAACATGTTATGATTTTATGAAATGTTTTTTTTCAGGTAAAATTAATTACATTGATATCTTACATAACACGCAACACAGATTTAAAATAACATCGACTCACAATTAGAGTATTATTATTTAAACACAACTATTCTAACATATTTATTTTAAATGGTGGATATGAATAGTACTATCTAAAACAATAAAAGGATATGTTTTACAAATATATAAAATTACTTCTTTGGTTATCAATTAATTTGAAATGAAAATAAAAAAACAATTGAAAATAATGGAAATGTTTTTCTAAGAAAAATATTTTTATGAGTGCCATGTATTTTTTCCTTAATAAATTAAATTACTGAAAAAATTTGAATGATTTTAATGAAATTTATATATTATATATCTTTTATTTAATATTTTTCAAGGTATGAAAAAAGAATAAATCCTGTATTAGTCTTAAAAACTATATTTTTTCAGAAAATTGGTTTCATCACGTTTCACACACTTATTTTAAACTTATGTTTTTACACTTTTATAATATTTAATTTATGTGGTTTATATACTCCATATTTGAAATAATATATTCAGAAGTAAATTTTATTCTTGTTAATGTTATGTTCAATTTAAATCTCTCTCTATCAAGATGCTTTGATTTAAATTATCCTCAGGTTATAAGGGGTTTTCATGACTCAAATCTTTTCATTATGTCATAATAATTACTTATTGAATATTATATTAATATATTTATTTATTATAACCTATGTGGGTGTTAAGTCGTATTTACACATTCTTTCCTTGATAAATCATGTTTCACAAAATTTTCTTCATTGTCGATGAATCTTTTATTTTGTAAAAATAAAATTTTGTTAACAATAATTCCTATTAGTTTTGATGGATTTTCCCCCATATCCGTTTTTTTACTTCCCAAAAATATTCTACATTATCTATTGGTAACTCAAATTTTTATTAAGTCCAATAATCCTTTTATTCCCCTTTATTCAATTTAAAAAAAAGGTTACATTATCCTTTTAATAATATGAGTTTTCAAAAAAAGGAATTTTAATATATAAAAATTGGGTTTTCCATCCATTAAAAATTTAATATATTATCTTCCACTACCCATTTTTTGATAAAATTGATTTATTTTCAAGGATAGTTTATTTGGAACTATTTATAATAAGGTTTTAAAAAAATATTTTCTTTCCCTTATTAAATTTTTTCTTAAAATTAATTTACAATTTATATTATATAAAAATGTTTATAAGGTTATGGGAAAATTTTTAGAATTCCACTTCTATATTTCCTCTAAGTTTTATATCTCTTGATTTAACACCTCTATATTTTGTGATTTGTTTTGTAATTAATTTAATCTCTTTGATATATTCATTTCCCATAACACTGAAAATAATATATATGATATTAAAGAACTATGTTTGGATTGAATCATATAAAAAACCTTGTTAATTGTCAACTGCATGAAAAATAAATTTTATATTACATTACATAGAACTCCGTGGTTATCTTACATTACACGCAAGACTGACTTTCCTCGATGGCTTGTGTGACATGCAAGACCGAGTTTTACAGAACAATAATATATTATTAAAAATATTATTACTTAATATAATAAGATAATTAATATGATTAAATAACTTATGAAATTATATTTTTTAATTCATTTGTTTCAAATTAATTAGAAATTAATATGAGAACCCATTTAATATAAAGTGAATATTCTTATAAAAAACTACTTTTATGTTCACAAAAGAATTTTATCCTAATAAATTAAATTAATTACTATTGGTGAATGATATTAAATAAATATATATTTATTATATTAAATTAAATATTTTTTACATTAAACAAATATATTTTAAGGGAATAATATAGGAACAAACAAAATATTACACATAAAAATCTATATTTTTATAAAAGCAGTTTTACCACCATTTAAGAGAGAACAAATTTTAAATCAATTTTTTTGGAACTTTTATTAATTTTATATGTCCCAAAAAGATTCATATTTTAATTATTAACATAAAAATAAGTTTATAAGGAATATTTGGTATTTTTCAATGAAGTATCATTTTTTTGATAAATAGTGATAAATACTGGATTTTAATTCATAACTGCTTTTTCATATAATTTATTTAAAAGGATAAATAATGTATTTTATTGATTTTAAATTTTAATTATATATAATATACATAAATTAATAAAATTTAGGTCATTATATTAAATTTTACTTTGAAATTGGATATAAAAACATACAAATCTTTTGAACATTTTTACTTTAAACCCCCACTTTTTCGATCAGTCTACAAGATTAAATTTAAATTAATTTCTAAAAATTATGTGATTGTAATTCAGAAAAATGAATTAAATACTGGTAATTAAAATATTTTATAATTTCTATTATGTTCAACTTAGTTTTTCCCCAAAAATATTAGGGAATGTAATTAAAATTAATTACAATGATTATGAGGAAAATTAGTTTAATAAAGGATTAAACCATAAACTTAAGAACCAAAATGACCAAGAAAATTTTCCAAAATACATTTTATAAAATTTATTATACTATTGGATCCACTTTTAATAGAAAAAACATGGGTGGAATTTCCTTTCCCAAAATATACAAGAATTCCACTCCTCCTCCACTATAAAAAGGAACTCATGCTCACACTTTCTCCCACGTCTCAAGACACTTTCTCTAGAAAAATAATTTAAAAAAATATCTCCTAAAAATTCCTACCTTCCTCCATGAAGACTACCTTTAGGAATTAACCCAACCATGGAATCCCTTTTGTGCAAAAGAAAAAGAAGTTACCCAAAGAAGAGGTAACATCCGTCCTCAAGCTCCTTTATTTTATTTTCATTCTCCACCACCTAAATTGTTATTAATTAATGATTTTATAATAACACCAATATCCTAAATATTCTGATATGTTTTATTTCTATTGTTTTTACCTACAATTACACATACTTTCATCTAATTGGTAACTAACTTATCGTTCTTCTGTATGGATAACCTCTGCCTTATGAAACAATGTTGTTTATTTTTCCTTTACCACCTCTCATTGGTTGGGAATTATGATATAAAATCTATTTTTATATTTAATATATTATATTTAACATAATTTTAATATTATTTAATTATTATATAACACACACCTTTGTTCTTTCTAATTTTTGAAAGTATGATAATTTTTTTTGGGGAAGTGTGGACTACTATATCCTCATAGCGATGTGATTCATTCACACCTTACATGGAATATATTAAGGATTAATTTAGTAAATTTATATGATATATATGAAATAATATTTCCAGTGGAATGATAATATATACATATATACACATATTTCATTTACTTTCTTTCTTTCAATATAATAATTAAACAGAAAAACTGCTCATGCATATGTATGGTCAACCATCTCCATGAAAGGTATATTCCATATCATATTTCTATCATTATTAGACTATTATAAATAAATTTTTAATTAATATAAATGATATTTATATCATGGTTTACATTATGTAAATATTATATAAGTATGAGGACTAAAAATATAACAAATTAAGTCACATGTGAAAAACCAAGCGGATATTACCAGAATCGTAAAATTAACATGGAAGTTTTAATAGTCAGGTGATATAAATCCATATATGGTATTTGATAAAATAATATGGTTATATAAAATATTTATAATAAACTTAAATTTATTATAAAGGGGGTTTTTATCAGTGTGAATAGATTCCAAACATAAGGTCAGGTAGTTTCATCTAACTTTTTATTTCCATGAGATACATGACTTATCCACCCCTCATTTTGTTTGTGTAGTATGAATACTACTCATGGATTTATTATATGATTATTATAATTAAATTAATTTTTATTTATATTTCTCTTTTATTATATTTCTTTCATGGTGGTTATGATTCAATAGTTTCCAAACCGGTAATGTAATTTTGTCTCAATTTTTTTTCATTGAGACAATTTTCCTGTTACAAACACATATTTTTCTATGAGCTGAATATACTTACATATGAAATTTTATATCATCAATATCATTCTTTTCAGGATATCTTATTATTGATTTAATATTATTATTTTGGATTTTTTTATTTAATGTTACAAAAGTGCAGATGGTTCATATCTTCAATCTCATCGTTTATCAAGATTGTTTATGATTATACTTCCATTGATGTGTTATTATGATCCATATCTTAAGAACACAAAATAATTTTCTTACCCTTTTGATATTCATGTTATATCCATGAAATGGTAACATTATTCCACTATTTGTTACATAATGAAATTTTAAAAAAACTATGAAAAAATTATGTTATTTCACCTTTCTGTCGAAAATCTATTTTCTTTCAAAACCATATTTTATAAAAACAATTCAAAAAATTTTTACTATTATCCTATGTTGTTTATAGGATATATTTAACCCATGTATTAATTTTTTACTAAATGTTTTTTAAAAATTAATCTTCTTGTTTTTTCTGATCAAGTTACTTTTCTGAACTTTTATGGTGTAAAAGGAATGTTGGGAAGGTACAGAACTACATGTTGTCATGATCGTCATTTCCTTGAAGCCTAATTTTTAAGTTTAAATGTTTATTTTTAGAAGATTTTTTTTTCTAATTTTCTATAATTTGTTTATTTGAAAATGCTTTTCTAAGAAAAAAATTCAAAAAAAACTATGTCAAAAATGATTTAAATGATTTTAAAAGTGTCCTTTATATTTTTTCAAAAAAAAATCAATGAAAATTATTTCAATGATCTCAAAAATTATTTTATGTGTTTTCAATTTATTTTCAAGGAAAATGGTTTTCAAAATGTTTTCAATATTCTTCTATAAGATTATAAGGAAAATGGTTTTCAAATATATTTCAATCCTTCTTTATATGTTTTCATTGTATTTTTAAAGATAATAGTTTTCAAAAGGTTTTATGTTTTAAAAAGTCTTTTTTCAAATAAAAAATGATATTTTCCTCATGTAATGTTTTTAAAAGATATTTTAAAATTATTTTCTATATAAGATGAAATATAACGAAGTTACTCATTCCGTTCTAGGAAATTATCCAAATTTTTCATTAATATTCTTTCATTGAATGGTTTACGTTTTGATGGAAATATATTTATGAAAACCATTTACTATTCCCTGGGTTATATTCTTATGAACCCCATTTCTCTTCAACAAGATATACCATGATAAATTCTTATGAAACCCATTTCTATTAAATTGTATATACCATGAAAAATTCATATGGAACTCATTTCTCTTCAATGGCTTATTCCATGATAAAGGATTATGAAACCAGTTTTTCCTCAACAGGTTATAGCAAGATAATTTCTTATAAAATTCACTTCCTTTCATGGGTTATTATAGGATGAAAATATTTTGAAACCTATATATATTCCATATGGTTTGATGTAATTAAATTTTTATGATACCCATTTCATTTCATGGTTTAAGATATTATGTTTATGAAACCCATATCTTATTATAGTTCATGATATAATGAATGTTTTATTATCTTGTAGAACATGTATGTATTATTTTATTATGAGATGAGTGTGACATATATATCTCTCCAATGAATTAGTTAAAAATTTATATCTCAAAAGATAATGATGGGAATTAAGTAGATAGTCTTGATCCAAAATAGAAAATGGGGAAACCTAGTCCCTTTCAAGGAAAAGACTATGATTAGGGTTGTTGGTGTGTTCAACCCAGTTGCTGTAGTCCCCTCGATAATGAAAAGATAGGGAAACCTGTTCCACTATGGGAATATGGGGAAACCTGATTCACTATAAGAAGATGGTGAAATAAGATTCACCATGAGAAGATAGAGAAACCTGATCCCTTACATGGAAAGGAATCTAGCTGGGGATGGTGGTGTGTATCGCCTAGTTGTTGTAGTCCCTATAAAGTACCCTAATATGTTTAGTGTGTATTGAATTATATGTAATGATATTATATGTTTATTTGTATGCAACAATTCCATGTCATATTCCTATGTTTTTATTTCATGGCTTATTCTCTTGATTTCCTTATGATTCATGTCTTATAAACCGGTAAACTTTATGCCATGATTTATATTTATGAAATTAAAGGTACGATCTTCTGATGTTATGATCACATTCTTATACCATTATAGTAATGTTTATACTTACATATCTCTCTTTTCCCCTTACTATCATCCGATCTCACCCCTTTTTTGTTTCCTTCCTAAGGTTATGAAGATTTATTTTATGTATGATATGTCTGAGAGGGGTTCTAGACTCGGAGATACTAGTGGAAGATTATTTAGCCCACTCATGTACCTATATTTAGGTTTCCATGTTTCTAGAGGCATGAAACTAATATGGTCTTTGGGCATTAGTTTTTTTAATGTTTTAAGTATTTCGAAACAATGATGTCATGTCAATGTACTTTTAGACTAAGTTGTTATAGTTGGTATTAGTGTGATTTCTTAGTCAACCTTTGGTAACTAGGATGAGAAAACATTATTCATATACCAAGGTATATTTATAAGTATATGTATAGGGATGTCTCTAAGGATTAGTATAAGGATGATTAAATATTTAGGAAAATGTCCTAGAATTTTGATAAAGGGTAGAGAGAGTAGTTTCATAGAAATACATTCCTATATGGATACTACAAGTGTGGAGTTATGGAATAGATTTACCTAGGAGTAACATCTCTAACAGGGTGTATCTGTCCAGATATGAGCATAATTTGGATCATGACAGTGTGCCTTACTGGACACATAGTTTGAAACTCTTGGGGGATATGCTTTGGGAATTCACAAACTCTTCATGAACCATTATGAAGGATTCAAAAAAAATGGCTCTGAATAACGTAGTATAAATATAGTGTGTGATAGATTAAAGAAGGTGTACTAATTTAGACTTACTTTAAGTAATTTTCCATGATTATTTGTTTTTTCACCATGAAAAGTATTGTTCACGTCATTCTTTCTAGTTTTAGGCAATGGATGGAACCAAAAGGAACTGGGTTAACATTAAATGTTATGGACAATTTCTTAATGAGAAGTCAAATGTGATGATCATTGGAGAGAAAGATATTACGATTATTCTTAATCACCTATCGTGATATATGATTAACAATGTTAGCTTCAGTGATATTCATAACATGTCGAATATGAGGAATATGGAATTTTAAAAATGTTCACATTGTGAGTAATATAGAGGAAAGACTATTTGGAATCCTACATGTCAAGAATAAGGGAATAAGAACCTTAAGGAATGCCTCAAATGGAGGGGAAGAAGTTATTTCTATGGGAAAAAGGGTTATATAGGGACGAATTGTCATAGATTTAAGTTTATTATTTATTGAGAACTTAGTCATTACCCAACTCAATGATATAACCTAAGATTTTAATTTTAAACCAAGGAAGGGCCTATTCCATGCCAATAATTATGGTGGAAGGATTGAAGTATTTTTTTTATTTGGATTCCGGAATTATGAAATGTGGATTAAGGATTATTCATTTTTTGTTTTTTTATAATGATTTACAAGAATATGATTAACGTTTCTGAAGAACTATAAATTTTATTTAATGGAAAGGTGTTATTTTAAAAAAAGGGAAGGTAACCCTTAATGTGTTAATGATGTTTATAAAATTGTTTTCACCTTGGATAAAGAGATTATTGATTTGGATTGGATAATATTTATGACCTGAAAACTAATAAAAGATTTGTTTTAAAATTTTTCTCTGTTTTCATGGATGAAGTTTAAAACTTATTGGATATACTGAATATATCAATTAATCTTAAAAATAAGTAATAATGCATGTTTTCCATAAGTATTTAAGGTAATTCAGGTTATTAAAATGTTTTATTAGAGTATACAATGAGGGTATTCACATCTTTGAAATGTGAAAACCAAGAGCTATATTGTGATATAAAGGGATCAATGTTTAGATAGTTTAGTTACCTTATTTTTAGTGCTTAAAATTTTCATCTTTTTGAAGGGTTATAATGTTAACCATTTTTAAAATGTTTAAGTTAAACTATGGATGCAATTTGTGGGACTAAACTATTATATCTCCACATGAGGATTTATGAAACCTATTCTAATAACTTTATGTTGATGGTTACTGATGATATATGGGATTTCATACCATTGATCTTATGATCTATTAGTGCTTCAAGAATGAAAAATTCACATTCTTTTTTGGAGAAATAGGTGAAGTGGAAACTGATCAAGTCATTGAAAAGGATGAGATTTTAATAAAATCAAGTAAGTATATCTCCTTGTGAAAATTAATAGACTTTAGGAAAGGGCCTTGAAATAAAAGGTTTCCTTGATATCATAATTTTTTATTATATCAATAACCTTTTTCAAGCCTCTTTTGGGTTATGGATTCAATTTTTAACTTTATACTAACCATGTTCCCTATCACTCTCCAACAGAACTGGATAGTTATTTTTCACTTCCATGTCGATATTTTCACTTCCCACCAATTTTCTCTCATGTGGGAAGCTAGTTATGAGTTACTTTTGGTAATCATTATGTTTCCAACATTCCATTTTAAATGAATTTGTTGTATTTATTTTTATCATATGGGTTTCTATGAAAGGAACATCAAAATATAAAACAAATTAAAATTGAGATGAATTTCTTGGATGAAATATATTTTATGGGGGGTGGAATGTAACACCCTATGATTTTGGGAAAAAAATTAATTTAATCTTTTTGATATTTTTAATTTTACACAACAGTAACAATATTTTATTTTATATTCAATAAATAATTTAGAATTGAGTTATATGCATCACTGAGTTAATCACACACTACATGCAACATAATGTTTATCTTCATCTACACAAAACTTAGATATTATCTTACATTAAATACAATACTAACTTTCCTTGATGGCTTGTACAACATCCAAGACTGAGTTTTATTGAATAATAATATATTATTAAAAATATTATTATTTAACATAGTAAGATTTATCCAAGACATTAATTTGGCGATTATGAATAGTATTAAATAACTTAGGAAATTAAATGGTTGAATTCATTGGTTAAAAATTAATTATAAATGAATATAAAAACCAATTGAATATGAAGGGAATTATTTTATAAAAACAAATTTTATACTCATAAAGAAATTTAATCCTAATAAATTAAAGTAATTACTATTTTTGAATGATATGAATGAAAAATATATTTTATATATTCAATAAAATATATTTTTTACATTAATCATATATATTTGATAGGCATAATATTGGAGAGAACTCAATATTACACACAAAAACCTGTATTTTTATAAAGAAGTTTTACAACCATTTAATGGAGAACCTATTTTTAAATCTTAATTTTAGAGCTTTTATTGATTTTATATGTAACATAAACTTTATCATTGAAATGGTAACATAAAAAAAATAATATTTTTAATTTTTTGTATTTTTCTGTGAAGTTTCATTTTTGAGGAATAGTAAAATATATTCGATTTTAATTCAAAACTTCGTTTTCATCAAAATTATTTGTAAGGGTAAATTATGTATTAAAATGATTTTAAAGTTCAATTAGCTAAAATAATAATCTATTAATCCAATTAATTTTATTTTAATCAATATCACATTAAAATTGGACATAAAAAATTACAAAATGATTGAACATTTTTAATTTAAAAACCTAATTTGTGGTTCCGTCAACAAGATTATATTTAAATTAATTTTAACCACTTATGTGATTGGAATTTCAAAAAACATATTACATATTTCTAATAATAATAATTTCTAATTTCTAATAAGATCAAAATAGTTTTTTCCAAAAAAATTAGTGAATTTATTGAAAAATAATTATAATGATTAAGAAGAGAATTAGCTTAATAAAGGACTAAACCTTAAACATAAGACCCAAAATAATGTAGAAACTTATCCAAAATATATTGGATGAATATATTTCAACCCTATAATTACTTGGATCTAATTTGGTCCACCATTAGAGAAAATATTCATTAGATAAACATGGTTGGAATTATCATTCCAAACATTTACAAGAATGCCACTCCTCCACTATAAAAAGAAACCCACCCATCCCACTCCCTCACACCTATCGAGACACATTGAATCAACCAAGATATATCTAGATAGATTATTTAAATCTATTAATTCCTCATTTAATCCTATATTTAGGAATAAATCCGACCATGTAATTCCTTCCATGGAATAGAAAAGGATTGACCCAAAGAGGAGGTAAAATCCTTCCTCGCACTCTTATCTCTTATTTTCTTTCTCCACCACCTCAATTATTATTATTTAATGATTTTAAAATAACACCATTATCCTAAATATACTGATATGTTGTTATTCTAAGGTCTCAACCTACACTTATACACACTTCCATCTAATGGGTAATGAACATACAATTCTTCTGCATGACAAGTTATCGCCTTACAAAATGATGTTGTTCATTTTTCCACTAACAACTTTCATGGTTGGGAATTATGATGTAAACTATATTTAAATATTATATTTATATGATATTTATGATTTATTTATGAGTTTTTAAATGATATATAACATATACCTTCATTCATTCCATTTTGTGTGAGTACGATAATTTCTTTTAGAGAAGTGTGGACTACCACCTCCTCAAAATGATTTGATTCATTCAAAACTAACATGGAATGTATTAAGGATGGGTTTAGTGAATTTGTATAATATATATAAAATATTAATTCTAATTTAATCCTATTATATATATATATATATCATTTACTTTCTTTCTTTCAATACAATAATTAAACAAAAATGATGTTCAGGCATACATACGGCCTAATGTCTACATGAATGGTGTATTCCATTTCATAGTTATATCATTCATATATTATTATAAATAAATATATAATTAATATTCATGATATTTATATAATTTTTTACATTATATATATCATGATACAAGTATGAGGATAAATAAATATAACAAATTAAGTCACATGAGAAAAAACAAAGAGGATATTACGTGAAACATAACCTTTACATGTAAGTGTTAATAAGAGGGAGATATAAATACATATATAGTATTAGATATAAGAATATGGTATTGTAAAATATTTAGAATAAAATTATATATATTATACATGATTTTTGTTTAAGTACAAATAGAGTCGGGACATATGGTTAAGGAGTTTCATCTCACTTTTTATTTCCGTGAGATACATGCCTTATCCACCACTCATTTCATTTATGTTGGGTGCATACTACCTATGGATGAATTATATGATTATTAAACTTACATTTATTGGTATTTATCCATTTTATGATCTTTATTTCATAGGTTTTATGTTTCAAAAGTTACTAAATCTGTATCAAAATTTTGTCTCAAATTTCCTTCTTTGAGATGCATGTTATGTTATGCACATATATTTTTCAATGAGTTGTTTATACTACATTTTGATATGTTATATCATGAATATATTTATTTTAAAGATATTTTATGATTTATTTAATTTTATTCTTTTTGTTTTATTATTATTTAAAGTTACCAAAGTGGTATTGATCTATATCTTCAATCTCATCATTTATCAAGATTTTTATTATTATAATTCCATTTATGAAATATTATGATCCATAACTCAAGAAATATAATGTATTTTCTTACCCTCTAAATATTCATGTTATATCCATGTAATGGTACCATTTTCCACTCTTTTTTACTTAATATAATTAAAAAAATATGAAAATTTTACTTTATTTATCATTTCGGTCAGAAGCTTGTGTTCTTTTAAAATCGTTTTTTTCTAAAAAATAAGCTTTAAAAATTATTTTACTATTTCCCTATTCTTTTTAATGTACGTTATTTACCCACATAATATCTTTTTAAATAAAATTAAAAAGGAATATTCTTGTTGTTTTCTAATCAAGGATATTTTCTATATTTTAAGGTGAAAAAGGAATCTTTGGAATGTATGGACCTACACGCCATCAGGAGCATCATTTCCTTAAATATTCATTTGTAATTTTACAATTTTATTTTTCAAAAGAAATTTTTTTGCTATTATTCTAAAAAAATTTGATTTTAAAATGGATTTCAAAGAAAAAGGTTTTTCAAAAAAATATGTTAAAACATATTTTAAATGATTTTCAAATATTCGTTAATATATTTTCAAAAGGATGTTATGATCTCAAAGATTATTTTATAAGTTTTCAATGTATATTCCAGGAAAACAGTCTCCAAAATGTTTTCAAGATTATTTTATAATTTTTCTAGAAAATAGTTTTTCATAATGATTTCGAGCCTTCTTTATGAGTTTTCAATGAATTTTAAAAGAAAATTGTTTTCATAATATTTTATGTTTTAAAAATCCATTTTCAAAGAACAAAGTATATTTTTCTCAAGTATTGTTTTTAAAAGATATATCAAATGTATTTTCCATATAATTTGACATATATTGATGTTACTCATGCCCTTATGAGAAATGATCCAAAGGTTCTATTCATATTCATTCTCAGAATGGTGTATGTTTTGATTGAATGATTATTATGAAAACACATTCCTCTTCCATGGGTTATATTTATTATGAAACCTATTTCACATGAATAGGTTATACCCTGATAAATTATTATGAAACTCATTTATCTTAAAGGGTTTATAACATGATAAATTCTTATCAAGTACATTTATATTCAATGGGTTATACCATGATAAATACTTGTGAATCTTGTTTCTCATCAATGGGTTATACTATGATAATTTCTTGTGAAACCTTCTTCCATTAACAAGTTATTCTCAGATGAAATGACTATGAAACCTATAGATTTTCCAAATTTTATGATATGATTGAATTTTTATGATACAAATTTTATTTAATGGATAGTGATATGATGTTTATGAAACTCATCCGTTTGTATGGTTCATGATATGATTCAAGTTTTATTATCTTATAATACATATATGTGTAATTTTATTATGAGATGGGTGGGATCTATATATCCCTCCAATGCATTGGGTAATGATTTTTATCTCATGGGATAATGATGGGAATCAAGTATAAGGGATCAATCCACTATGGGAAGATGGGGAAACCTGATCCCTTACAAGGAAATAACTATGATTGGGGATGGTGTTGTGTCCAACCCAGTATTTTTTGTCCCCACGAAGATGGGTAGATAGGAAAAACCAAACCAATTTATGAAGAAGGGGAAACCCGATACCCTATGGGAAGATATGCAAACCTAATCCACTATGAGAATATGGGGAAAACTGATCCCTTATATAGAAATAACTAAAATTATCCATGGTGGTGTGTCCCAACCAGTAGGTGTAGTCCCCATAAAGTTCCCTAGTAAGTTATAGAATTGTGTCTTGACTTATAGGGAATGATATTACATGCTTATGTGTATTCCACAATTCCATACATTACTCCTACATTAGGCTTTCATGGATTATTCTATTGATCTCCTTATGATTAATTCTATATGAACTACTTTCCATTATGCCATGATTTATGTTTATGATATACACGGTATGATATTATAATGTTATGATCATGTTCTCATACACTTATTGTCATGTTTATACTTACATATCTCCCTTCTTACCCTTACTAAAAATTTTAGCTCACCCATTTTTATGTTTCCTTCCCCAGGTGATGAGAATATATTTTATGCTTGATATGTATAAGAGGGGTGCTAGTCTTGGAGAACCTATTAGGAAAAAATTTATCTCACTCATGTACCATTGTTTAAATTTCAATATTACCAAACGCACTAAACTAATACGTTATTTGGGCATCTGTTTGGGTAATATTTTACGTATTCTATAAAAAATAATGTAATATCTATGTACGTTAAGACTGGGTTGGTATACATTAAGTGATTTTTTGATAATGGGCTATATTTTATTATGATATAATTCCTTTTTGAAAATTATATTTTTCATATCCAATGATCCTTTAATTTGATGTAATGTAATATTTTTGGATTTTTTAAAAGAATAATTCTTTTACCATAGGGTCATCAAGATAAGATTATGATTAATGTTAAGTGGAACAAATATGTATAGGTGATTATGGTTGGGGTACTATATCACCCACAATACATTAGTTTATGTGTATGTGTCATGATATCAAAAAGAAACATGAAAGGATTTATCCTAAGACAAAGGGTAAACCAAATGATTTATCCCATACCAAAGGGTAAACATGAGGATTTATCCAAATCCAATAGGTACATAAGAGGATTTATCCCATAAAAAATGGTACACATGAGGATTTATTCCATGATAATGGGAACACTAGAAGATTTATTGCATGCCAATGGGATACATTGGAAGATTTTTCCCAATACCAATGTTACAATAGCAGATTATCCTAAGACCAATAAAGTAGAATTGTGATTATCCGAAGCCTACTTTTGATGTGTGTCTTGGTGGGTAGACTTGGCAGATGATTTCTATTCTTATTTTTGGGCCACAGTTCTAACATGTCATCGTTTTATGCTAATACACGTGACTATTTTGTACTCTTATGACTCATGTCTATTGAATAATTATTCCACACTCTTTTGATGCTTGTATTATGTTATGTCATTCCTTATTACATGACTTGTGACTTTTGATCTATGACTAGTTGGCTATGATTTTCTTATGTATCTTAATTATACTTGCATTCCTTTATTATAGTTACATGTGATCTTTGATTATTATTTCTTATGTTTTACCTTACTGATCATCTGAACTAACCACTTCATTATGTTTCCATCCCCTAGGTTATGAGGATGAGTTAAACTTATGAAAAGTATAGAAGAAATTTAATATGTCCAGATTATTGATAAATAATTTACATGTTTCATAAAATAATTTTTCCATATAACTAGACTTTAAGGACACCAAACCTTAGGTTCTTAAGATTATTAGAATATATTGTGATATCTAATATTTATCCTATAGAAATTTTGTTAACTAATAATATTCTTATATTGTGTCAATGTAGTTGGTATCATAGATGTTAGTAGTTATTTTGATTATTATTTTAGTTATTTTTTATGAATATAATAACATAACATTAGTGTAACCCCTAGGGATAATTCTAAGGGATAATTCTAAGTGTAGGGTAGGATTATAAACTTTTGGAAAACTGTATATTATGTGGTTCTCATATAAATTTCATCCATTTAAAGACAATTCACGTCGTTGTAGGATTTGGCATAGATTTATAAAATGATAATAACCCAAAAAATTTAATATTGGGTATTAACTAAATCATCACCTAGTACAAGGCATAGGCCTAACTGAACACCTAGTTTGACACACCGAGGGTATATTTTTGTGTTAATCACATTTTCATTATAAGACATTAAGAAGAATTTATTATGTTAATGAATTATGTTATGTAATATAAGAGAACCCAACCTAAAGAATCCTATATTGAAAAAAGGATTATTTTAGATAAAATAAAATCAAATAAAAGGGTTTCAAAGAGTAACACATTTTGAGGAATATTTTTTTATAATTCCATTGAGATGAAAATATTGAACAATCGTGATTAAATTTAATTATTTCTGAAATGGATAGAGTTATGAGAATCCAAGTTAATAATGGATGTGAGAAACAATATTGAAATTTTCCAAAAGAGAAAACAATTGGGATAAAATCTAGTGTTGAAATCCTTATAGTTATAATCACCCAATGATATCAGGTTAGAATTAGTTACTTGAGTCTTTATAAACATCACAACTCACCAAAAAATAAAATGATGTAGTTTTATAGAAGGTTTGTTTATTAATATTATGAATGAAATGTGATTAAAAGCACTACATATTAAAAATGTGGGAATAAGCACACCAGGGAATGTCTTAGAGGAATAAGAAAGTCTTTCAAATGTGGAATGATTGTCCATATACCTCATAATTACCAATAAAGGAAAGATAGTCTTATTAATTAAATAGAGGAGAAAAATATTGAGTGCCTAAAATTTCTAAAGTTCAGGAATTATGAAAACTATTCTCTAACCCAATAACAAAAAGGATAATAAAAATTAGTAACTTCTTTAACAAAGGAAACTAGTGGAAGACTATGTTATCTATAACACCCTGAGTTTTTAGGAACCATTTTTTTCAAAAAAAAGTTAATTTATTTGATGTATTGTGTTTCACACTACACTATGTTAAAAATTAATTATATGATACACCATTTTAAGCTTTCACTAGATGTAAAATTGTATTAGCTTGCATTACACACATCACTAAGTTTCTACAAACAATATATTATCATCATAATTATATAAATGAGATCGTTATAACATGGTCCTGAAAATTAGTAATATTTATATTAATAAATGATTTGTAAATATTATTTATAATATTTTAATATAAATAAAACACATTTATAAAAAAAAAATATTTTTTGATAAATTACTTATATGTTTGAAAATACTATTTTCTCAAATGAACTACTTTTTATGCCCTTATGTGAAAAATAATAAAAATAATTTTTGAAAGTTTTAGAAACTGAATTCGATAAAATAAATATCATTTTTCAATTTATAATTTTAAAATTATCTTAGGGTAAATTTTATTTATTTTTCTAAAATAATAATTTTTGGATGAAGAGTAAAAAAATATGAATTTTAATTCAAAATTTCTTTTCCATCTAATTTATTTTTATCATTAAATTAAATTTTCATCGTAATATAAAGTTTAAATATCTAAATATTGTATAGATTAATCCAATTTAGGTCAGTTTAACCAATTTCACATTGATATTGGATATAAAAACATTTAAAACATTTAAACATTTTCTCTTAAAAATATGTTGTCGCAACATGTTTGCGGGATTAATTTTAAATTAATTTTTTCAACTTTTGTGATTAGAATTTGGAAAAATTTATTTTTTATTTGGAAGAATAAACATTTATAATTTCTAATAAGTTTTATTTTTTTTACTAAAACTATTTTTGAAAGTAATTAAAATTAATTATAGTTATTTGGGAAAAACATTTTTACTTAATCATTAAACTTTAATATTATAAGGTCAAAAAACCTAGAAATATGTACAAAATACAATGGATGCTAATATTTATACCAATTCACCTATATTTATTAAAATGTTAAATTATTGGAGTCTCATTATGTAAGGGGGCATCTCAATAGTGTTTACGTTCTTATATTTACAAGAATGTCACTACTCCTTCAATATAAAAAGGGCACTTAACCCATCACTTATTCACACCAATAAAAGGATTTTAATCAAAAAAAACCTTCCCAAATATCCTTTAAAATTCCATCCCTTCATCCTATTATCCTTTATTTGGGAATAAATCTGACCAATGAAGCCTTTTGGTGCAAACTAATAGGAGTTACCCAAATAAGAGGAAACGTCCTTCAAAAAAATGCTTTTGATTAATTTTCATTATCCACCCTAAAACTATTCTTATTCCAGGGTTATATAATAAAATCATTATCCTAAATATTATGAGATATTTTAAGCCTGGTTTTGACCCACACCTATAGACACTTATATCAAATGGATAATGAACTTACCATTTGTGTGTACGGTGGACTACTGCCTTGCGAAACAATGTTGTTCATTTTTTATTTTAGCACCTCTTGTGGTTGAGAATAATGATGTACATACTATTTTTATATGATATATATTATATTTGGGATTTATTTATTCTTATTTAGTTATTATATAAAAAATACATTCATGTTTTCTATTTTGTGTAAATATGATAATTTTTTTATGGATGTGTGGACTACTGTCATGACCCGTCCCCCAGGGCCCATGTCATGACTACCCTATTCCCACCTTCCATAGGCTAGGGGTTGGAAACGAGCACTGAATAAGAATATCTAAAAAAGGGAAGGAATTTTCCTTTACACTTGTACACATTCATAGAGCTCAAACTGTGGAAAGTAATCAAAAAGTAATCCACAACTATCATTGAGTCAATAATAGAGAGTATATTGCAAGATAAAAGTACAAAGGGGAAAGAATACAATCCCAAAACCAGAAAGGGAAGTAAACAATCCATAGTCCATCCTCTTAGGCCCCAACCAAAAGGTTAGGTGAAGGGTAGCTACATGTAGTGGTAGTAGAATTCCCATTCATCTCGTCTCACTGAGCACCACCTGGTCCTAGAACTATTACAAAAACTATTTTTAACATCACCTTTTTCACGTCAGGTTTTTAGAACCAACGTGGAAATGTCTAAAAATTGATTTTTAATATCGATTATTATAAAACTGACGTGGAATTTCATTTTCACTGATTTTTCAAGTCGGTTATATAAGAACCGACATGAAAAATTTATTTTTTCTGATTTTTCACATCGAGTATATATTAACCGATGTGCATAATTTATTTTCCGGACTTTTTCACATCGGTTCTAAATAACCGACTTGGAAAATCAATTTTCATGACTTGTTCACGTATTTTATTTAATAATCAACTTTAAAAGGTATATTTTATGTTAGTTATTTAATAACCAATGTAAAAAATGTTTACAAATATGTATTTCATTTCCCACGCTTTTATTTGACAGGTCCTGGAGCTCAAACGGAGTTACAGAACAAAAGTTATGGTCATCAGAAGTTGATCATCTCTTAAGGAAGTATAAGAGAAGGACAATTTTTTATAGCCATAACTTTTGATATGTAACTCTGTTTCAGCACTATGACATATCAAATCGAATATTAGGAAATAAACTACATGTTTCTAAACATTTTTCACTTCTGTTATTAAACAAATGACATGAAAAATACCTTTTAATGTCAGTTATTAAATAACCGACATAAAAAAGTGATGAAAGTTGATTTGTCATGTTGGTTCATATATAACCGACGTGAAAAATCATAAAAAAAATTAACATATTTTCAAGATGGTTATCATAAAACCGATGGAAAATGTAATTTTAATATCCACTCAATGCGAAATTTCAATTTTTTTACATCGCAACATCAGAATTTTCAAATGTCACCAAAAATTATTAATATCATGTTTTCTTTTATCATCTCAATTATATGTTTTCAATATACACATATCATAATTTAATTATCATTTCTTTCAACTCTCATCATTCCCCCAACTGGACTCATTTGATCAGCAACAAGAATCAATTATTTCTTCTTTTCACGATCTCATTAAGGTATTTATAATTGTTTACCCATGATTTATGTTTTTTATGATTTATTTTCTTAAATTATATACTATTTAATGATCATTTATTTCACCATCATATTTCCACCAACTCAACTAGTTTGATGTTCCATGTGAATTTACTATCTATTATTACCATGATCTCATCAAGGTATATGTAATTATTTTTCCATGATTTATATTTTTTATGAGTAGTTTTCTTAATTGATATACTATTTAATGATTCTTATTTTATTATAATGATGTATAATTATTTATATCATGGTAAAACTACAAATCCTCCTACATATTCTAAAATTTATTCTAAAATGAAGCTCTGATTGGCTCATTTGATATTTCATGGAAAAAAATATATCAAATGTCTGATAGTCATAACTATTTATCCGTTACTTCGTTTGAGATGTACGACCTGTTAAATTGAAGCTTAGGAACTTAGGTACAATAGGGTAAACATTTTTTACATCGATTATCTAAAAACCGATGTAAAAAATCACATTTTTAACATTTCTCATGAAGATGTCACATCAAAACTGTAACACCCCAAGTTTTTCTAAAAATAATTTAAAATTCATGAGACCTTGTTTTAAGTAGAAATTTATAAATAGCCTTTAAAAATAATTTTTCCACTTCTATTTTTTGAATTTCAAAAAAAGTTCATCTATAATTGTTTTTAGCTTGTTATTTTGTGTCTGATGGAACCAAATTTTTTTTAGTGAATTGTAACATACTCCTATGAATAGTAATATGGCCCTAATGAATAGTAAATTTTTAATATTTTATTTTCTTAAGGATTTAAGATAATGACATATTGGTTAATTTTTCAATGTGATATAAAAGCATTTATAGTTTTTAAATTATTAATTTTTGAATTAAATATTTTTTTCATTAAAAATTAAATTTATAATATTTAGAAAATTGTTTTCAAAAAATGGAGTTCGTTTTTGAATTCAACATGTTGAAAAATTGTAACAGTGAATTTATGGGAATTTTCTAAAATTCAAGAATTTTTTATGAATAATAAAATACAATAAAATATGATAAATGCTAAATACTTGATTTACTGCAGCCTAGGTGATGCATGGATGATGTAAGACCACTTAGTTCAAACTCACATGCCATTACTACTTTTTGCGGTCACATGAATTATGATTATTCATAGTCTTGAGAAAAAATATTATAATAATGATTAAAATAATGAAAAATACATCCTCTTCTCTACTATAAATACCACCCTCATTCCCCTATTCCTCTCACACCTCTCAAGACTTGAGACTTACCTATGTTTTTTCCAACACTCCATCCATGTCTCTTCCCCATGTCCTAGATCTTCTGGTCTCACCAAAAGTCTAAAACAAGAGGCCTTAAGAAGGATCTCAGGGAGAAGAGATCAAGAGGTAAACATCCTCATTTATTTTATTTATTTTCTTTCTTTTTATGTTATTAATTTTATTTCCCAACAGATTATATTTGGATATTACATTCCATATCCCACTTACCTCCCATATTATGTATTAATGATGAGATACCCCCTTCCACTCATCAAAATATTTTTTCAAATGTTAAGTGACGTCGTTAGGTTGTCAAATTTTCATGAGAGATTTCTTAATTTTTCTTTTATTTTTCGTTGATTTCTATTCTTTCCTCACCTACTATTATCCAAAAGTAAAGAATGTTTTTGAATCATTTATATTCATGATATTCTAATGTTCATGTAAAATTAATCATCAATATTCATCTCCTCTTCCACTTATTCAAGGAATTAAAACACCGTCTGTGATGTGTCAATTTTCTAACATTGTGGATGATGTGATTTCCAATTATTTTACTTCCTTCAAGACTGGTAATGAAACCATTTTTAGTGTTGAAATGGATTATAATTTTTTTATTATAACTTATATATTGTTATGTAATTCTTTTTACCACATGTTTTTATTTTATAAAACAAAATGAGGTCGTTATTATCAAATAAACACTAAAATGATCTAAACGAACATCATTAATGTATTAATTTATGAATCATATTCATTTAAAAATTCAAATTGATAAATGGTATAATTAATGGATTCTCTAAATATTTAAATACCACTCCATTCCAATTTTTTAGTTTCACTTCCAATTGAAAAGAACAACCATCCTTAACCAATCATGGAAATCATGTAAAGAACTCACCAAAAACCAGTGCAATGAACAAAATACTAACAAATAATGGGGTGATGATGTAATGAAATGATCATATAAGGTAGTAAAAATATTTATATTTTTATTTAAGATATTAATAACACTTTTTTAACCATTATACAAAAGTTTTAAACTTTTTTGACGTAAGATATTACAAAGGTAAGGGAATTCTTAACCTGATTTCCATTATTTAGGTTAACATTCTAATCCATTATTTATGTGGTATTAATTTTTTTTCGTGATGGTTTTTTTTATATTATATTTAATCATTTGTATTTACAATTTCAATGAATATTCCATCAACTATATTAAGTCTCACTAGAATTATATTATCTTTCTAAGGGGATTTTGTTTTAAAATCCTCTTTAAAAATTTTGTTTTACAAAATACAATAGTAATGTTTTTATGATATTATTCATGTTGTATTATTATGTTCTGGTTATTGATAATTATTTATGATGAATGGTGGGACCTATATCTCCCTCAAATGCATTGGTTATGTGTATGTTGTAGTTCGGTCGTATGGTTACTCCAAGTGTAACTTCGATGGTTATAGAAATTGTAAGGTAGCCCTGAAGGTTACAAATTATAAGGTAGATGAGAGGGTTACATAGTTATTTAAGTAATTCTACAAGATAAATTTATGATTCTATTAAGTTTCTTATGTTTTTTTGGATCTTGTGTAAATATCATGTTTCAAAAATTAATTATATATGGGTGATAAGTATGTCTTTTGAAAATGATTTCTTAGGTTACAAGTGTTCATGGACTAATGTGTTCATTCCTTATTTTTTTATATCCCTTTATGAGATTTTTGTGCTCATCCAATGTTTTTAAATGATTTTAATAGGTTATAAGGATGTGTAGTACAATGAAGGAATCCATGTTAAATGTTTTAATAATTATCAATGAAATCAGGTTTCATTTGAAAAGTTATATATTTTGAAAGAAATGAATACTATTTTTATGGTATCCACTCTATAATAATGTGTAATTTTATGAATGTATCATGTTCTAAATATCTAAATATCTAAACTTGAAAAGATCCTCAATGTAAAAGGAATTTATTTCTTGAATAAATTCAATATTATGAAATGTAATAAGGTTGGTTCCTTGTAGTTGCTATAAGAGGATGGTTTAGATAACTTTAGGGGTTAGAATGATGTTATAAGAATAAAGAAAATGATTTTTACTCTATGGTAAATTTAAAATTTTCTAGAATTTAAATATTACCAAGTTGCTTCGTCTAAGAAATGTTTTTTCAGAATAGTTTTCCACAGAAGAAACCGGGAAGGTGAAGAGGAGAGATGCCGACATAATGACATCTTTCTGAATCTGCAGCCCGGAATGGTAGGGATTGGAACTGAGCAGTTTGTGACAGGAATGGATCATCTAACACAAGAAATCAATTGTGGTGGAATCCATGCAAGAGAACAACCAGAGGTACCACAATGGAACATGACGATAGTGGAACATTTTATGAGACAACTCCCTCCTACTTTCAATGGACCTTCTCACCCAGTAATAGTTGAAGGATGGAATAAAGAACTTGAAAAGATATTCAATGATTTGGGACGTTTAGAAAATCAAAAGGTAATTATTTCCATTTATCATCTTATAAGGTTAAGCTGATCAGTGGTGGTCAATGGTAAGGAATATCACGTATAGAGAGTTTTTTTATGCATTACAATGGGATGAATTTAAAAGTATTTTCCGTGACAATATTTTTCCTAAGGTGCTACGACAAAATATGGAGAATAAATTCCATGAATTGAAATTGAAGGATGAAGATTCATTTGCCATGTATGAAGAAAACTTCACCCGACGAGTGAGGTATTCTCCAAATCTTATTCTGTAACTTGATAGAAAAATCAATCATTTTTACTCTGGACTAAAGACAAGGTATCGAAGGGTGTTAGCCTCCCAAGAATTCAAAAGTTATGAGAAACTTGTATGATGTGATAAGGGGGTAGAGATGGAGTTTTCGGATGATCACGTTCATTTTTGGAAACAAGGAAGAATAAGAGGTCTAGTTGGAAAGCAATGCGTAAGAATCAACAAATGAAATCTGATGGTAAGAAAATCCAGTTTTCAGTTTGTGAAAAGTGTGGGAAGAAGCACCTTGAGGAATGTCTTAACAAAACTGGGAAGTGTTTTAAATGTGTTATGTTTGGACATGTGGCCCAACATTATAATGAAAATGATCCTAAGACTAATCCTAGTAAGAAAACTATAAAGTGTTTTAAATGTGGTGAGATGGGTACCTATGAATATTCCTGCCCAAGGAGAGATCAAAATGATTCAAAGAAGCCAGAATATGAGCAGAAAGGTGTAGTGAGATATTTTGTGACTATGTCAGTAGATGCCAAGACATCCAATGAAGTTTTTTCAGGTACTTTGTTTGATTAATAATATTTCTCTAATGTTTTATTTGATACAAGGTCTACACATTCCTTCTTCTCTGAGATTTTTTTTGGTAATTTGGAAATATCACCTCAACCAATGATACTGGATCTTTTTGTTAAAGCGCCAGGGGATATATTGTATAAAAGAATAATTATAAAAATATTTCTATTGTGTTCTATGGAAAGACTTTAAGAAAACCTTTTTGTTTTTCTCTTATTTGAGTTTGATGTTATTCTAGGAATGGATTGGATTTTTGTTTATCATGTTAATATTGACTGTAGATCTAATTTTTGTTTTCAGAAATAGTTTTAGTTTTTATACAAAAATGAACTCATACAATTGATAAAATATCAGGAATCTGAGAAGCTATTGAAATATGGAAATGAATGTTATATTGATTATATTGTTGAAAACAAGGGAACTGTTCAAATTAATGAAGTGCCAATGATAAATGAATACCTTTATGTTTTTCTTGATGAGTTACCTGATGTCATACCTGATCAGGAAGTCTAATTCATAATTGAATTAGTTCCCGATGCTAATTCAATATCAGAACCCCTATATCAAATGGCTCAAATAGAACTTCTTGAATTAAAAAATTTGTTTTTGGATTTCCTTGATAAAGGCTTCATTCATCTTGCCACTTCATCATGGTGATATCCTATTTTTTCATTAAAAAGAAAGATGGTTCCATGAGACTTTTCATTGATTATAGATATTTGAATAACTTCACTATTAAAACTAGTATCATTTACCTCACATAGATGACTTGTTTGATCATCTCTAGAGAGCTCAATACTTTTTCAAGATTGAATTGAGATCTGGATACCATCAACTGAAGGTGAAAAAGGATAACATCCCAAAAAAATCTTTTCGTACTAGATATGGGCATTATGAATTTGTTGTTATGTCATTCGGATTAACTAATGCACCTTTTATATTCATAAATCTTATGAATAGAATATTTCATTAGTTATTTTATATGTTTTTGGTTGTGTTTATTGATGACATTCTGGTATTTTCAAAAAATAAAGAGGATCATGAAAAACACCTAAAGGTTGTTTTGAAAACCTTAAAGGAAAAGAAACTATATGAAAAATCTAACAAGTGTGATATTTTTTCAAAAGATTTATTTTCTTGGTGACATTGTAAATAAGGATGGAATAATAGTTGGTCCTTCCAAAACAAAAGTGGTTGATGAATTTCCAATACTGAAAAATTTTATATAGATTCATATTTTTCTTGAGTTTTTAGGTTATTATTGATAGTTTGTTAAGAACTTTGCACAGTTATCTAGCCCATTACAATGTTGACATGAAAAGGGGTTAAATTTATTTAGATAGAATAATGTGATGTTTGTTTTCAATAACTGAAGAAGATATTGTTGAATGCTTCGGTTTTATATTTTCCTTCCCAAAATGGTGAGTTTTTAATCTACAATGACACTTATTTAACAGGACATGGTTGTATTTTGACATAGAATGATTAGTTAATTTCTTATGCTTCAAGACAACCTAAACCACATGAGTTAAATTATCTCACACATGATTTGGAATTGGCAGCTATGGTGTTTTCTTAGAAAATTTGGAGGCATCATTTATACAAAGCCAAATGTCAAATATATATTGACCATAGATATTGGAAGTATATATTCACTCAGAAGAAATTAATCATGAGGCAGAGAAGATGGATTGAACTGATAAAGGATTATGATTGCACGATCAATTACCATCTCAGAAAACAAAACAAAGTGGAGAATTCATTGAGTAGAAAACATCAGGCATCATTAACCATGATATGTTTATAAAATTATCCCTTGATTAATGATTTGATGAATTATGGCTTAGAAGTTGTTGGTGTAGGAAATAAATCTGTTTTTTATTAGGTTTCAGTGTGGTCATTGTTATAAAATAGAATTAATAAAGCATATAATGAAGACCATGAGCTATATAAAAAGGTATAATTGGTTAAAATGCGTATGTTTCTAGAATTTAACCTTGATAAAGATTGGGTTTTAATATTTGGAAAGAGCTTGTGAGTGCCTTGTGATTCCCAGTTGAAGAAATAATTGTTCTGTAAAGATCATAGTTCTCCATTTTCAGTTCATCCTGGAAAGACTATGATGTACAGAGACCTTAAAGAGTATTATTGGTGAGATGGAATGAAAAGAAATATTGCTGATTATATCATTAAATGTTTGAAAAGTCAATAGGTTAAAGCAGAGCAGGATCTACTGAAGGGGATGCTTCAGCCTTTTTCAGTGCTAGAGTGGAAGTGGGAGAATGTATCCATGGACTTTTTGGTCGGATTACCTAAGCCATTTTGATGTAACAATGAAATTTGGGTTATTTTGAGGGGCTAAAAAATATGCATAGTTTCTTTCTATTTAAGATACAATGTATTTGGATCAGATTTCTCAACATACCACAAGAATATTGTGAGGTTACATGGAGTTCCTCTTTCCATTATATCTGACCAGGATCCCAGGTTCACTTATAACTTTTGGAAGGGATTTGATAATTCATTGGGCATAAAATAAAATTTTACTATAGCTTTTCATCTTCAATAAGATGGGAAATCAGAGCAAACGATTCAGACATTGGAAGATATGATTTGAGCTTGTTTAATGGACTACTGGGGATGTGGGGATTATCATCTTTATTTAGATGATTTTTTTATAATAATAGTTTTTATTCAATTATATATACGGATCCTTTTGAGGCATTTTATGGAAAGTGGTGTTGGAATCCAGTGTTTTGGGATGAAGTTGGTGAAAGAAAATTGATGGGGACATAATGAGTAGAGGAAGTGGCTGAGAAAGTGAAGATGATCTAGAAGCACATGAGGATATCTTAGAGAAGGTAGAAAAAAACATGCAGATAACAGAAGGAAAGAATTATATTTTATGGTAGGTGACCATGTTTTCATTAAAATCTCTCCTTGGAAAAGTGAGATTCATTTTGGTAAGAAATGGAAGCTAAGTATTCAGTTCATCAGTCATTTTGAAGTCCTGGAGAAAGTCAGAAAAATGGAATATAGATTAGCTTTTCCACAGATTTTGTCTAAGGTACATAATTTTTTTTCATGTTTTGATGATGAGAAAGTATGTGTCATATTCAACTCATGTCTTTAGCCCAGAAGCAGTTTAGCTGGAAGAAACCCTTTCCTATGAAGAGAAATCTGTTCTGATTTTAGATTGAAGGGAACATGTATTTTAAAATAAGTAATCCACCAGGTAAAGGTTTTTTGGAGAAACCACATCGTAGAAGAAGCAACATGGGATTCTAAAAATTCTATGAGGGAAAGGTACCTTCACTTGTTCAATAATTAAATAAAATTGTGAGGACAAAATTTCTCGAAGGTGGGGATAATGTAACACCCCAAGTTTTTCTAAAAATAATTTGAAATGCAAGAAAAATTGTTTTAAGTTTATTTTTATAACTAAACATTAATGTTTTGCCACTTATGTGTTTTGAATATTGAAAAACAGTCATCTATCATTGTGTTCTATAATTTATTTGGAGTCTCATGGAGCCAACTATTTTTTTATGAATAGTAACATACCCTTAAGAATAGAAATAAAAATAGTAATATGGACCTAATGAATAGTAAATTGATTTAATATTTTATTTTCTTAAGGCTTTAGGATAATGACATCTTGGTTAATTTTTCAATGTAATATAAAAGTTGTTATAGTTTTTAAATTATTAATTTTTCAATTAAGTATGATTTTATTTAAAAATTAAATAAATAATATTTACAAATTTATTTTAAAAAATTGGTGTTTCTTTTTTAATTCTACATGTTGAAAAAGGTAAGGTTGAATTAATGGGAATTTTCTGAAATTCTAGAATTATTAATGAATAGAAAAATATGATAAAATATGATAAATGCTAAATACATGATTTACAACATCATAGGTGATGCAAAGATGATGTAGGACCACTTGGTTTAAACTCCCATGCCATTATTACTATTTTGGGTCATATGAATTATGATTATTTATAGTCTTGAGAAAAAATATTATAATAATGTTTAAAATAATGAAAAATACCTCCTCTCATCCACTATAAATACCGCCATCTTTCCCCTCTTCTTCCTGCACCTCTCATGCCTTGAGCCTTACCTAATTTCTTCCCAACACTCCTCTAAGGTTCCCCCCCCCCCATTTCCTTGAGTTGCTGGTCTCACCAAAAGGAAAAAACCAAAGGCCTTAAGAAAGATCTCCAGGAGAAGAGATCATGAGGTAAACAACCTCTTTTATTTCCATTCTTTTCATTAATTTTATGTTATTATGCTTCATTAACATTGTCTTATGTTGGGATATTCCATTCCATATCCCCCTTACAACCCATATTCTGTAATAATTATGAGAGAACCCTTTCCTCTCATTAAAATATTTTATGAAATTTTAAGTGACCCTACCACAACAATGGGCTTTATTAGCACTCAAAACAATCATTAACAGTGCTAAAAAAGCGATGTAAAGCTTAGTGCTGATAAAGGGGGGTCCCTTTATCAGTGCTCAATAAGAACTAATAAAGGGAGCCTTTATCCGCGCTAAAAAATTCTGATAAAAAGATCATTTATTAGCTCTAAAAAGGTGCTGACAAAGGACTCATGTATCCGCGCTGATAAATGTGTTTTTTATCATCACTTTTTTAGAGCTAATAATGTATTCCTTTATCAGCACTAATTTAGCGCTGATAAAGTCTTCCTTTATCAGTGATTTTTTAGCACTGATAAATGCCATGTCTACTTCAACATAATATTCTATAACAGCTCACCCAAACAAGACCTACTAATAATTCAGCATCTCAACAAGTATACCCATACAAAATTAACACATAATTCATAAGGTAATTATACCAAGTATACCCATACAAAAAGTATACCCATATACCATCAATACATAATTCATAAGTTATTAAATACATAAAGAATTCAATTCATAATTCAGGGGGTTGGGGGCAGTTCAGGGGTTTGGGGTGGCTGTCCATGGGGGGTAGGGGTGTCAGGGGGGATGTGGGTGTCCGGTGGATAGGGGTGTCCAGGGGGTGGGGGAGTTCTAGGAGGTTGGGGGTTGTCCAAGGGGGGTGGGGTGGTGTCGAGGATGGTGGTGCAGCTATCCATGGGTGGGGGTGTCTAGGAGGGTGGGGGTGTCCAGGTAGTGGGGTGGTGTTTATGAGGTGTGGGGGTGTCCAGGGGGTTGGTGGGTGTCCGAGGGGGGGGGGGGGGGGGGGGTTGTCCTGAGGGACAGGGGGTCAGGGGGCTATCCATGGGGGTGTCAAGAAGGGTGGGGTGTCCAGGGGGTGGGGGGGGGGAGGGCTTTCCAGGGGGTGGGGGTGTCCAGAGGGGTGGGGGTTTCTAGAGGGTGGGGTTGTGTCTAGGGGGTGGGAGCAGTCCAGGGGGTTGGTGCAGATGTACAAGGGGGTTGGGGTGGTGTCCATGGTGTGGGGGTCGCTATCAATGGGGGTGGGGTGTCCAGTGGGGCTGGGGGAGGTGTCCAGGGGGTGGGGTGGTGTCTAAGAGGGGTGGGGGTGTCCAGGTGGTGGGGACATCCAGGGGGTTGGGGACCGTCTAGGGGTTGGAGGGTTTCCATGGTGGTGGGGGTGTATGGGTGGTGTTCGGGGGGGGGATGTCTAAGGGGGTTTCCAAAGGGGGTGGGGGTGTCTAGGGGGTTTGGGGGCTTTCTAGGGGTGGGGTGTCCTGAGGGGTGAGGGGTGTCCAGGGGGTGAGGTGGTGTCCAGGGGGTGGGGGTCAAGGCTGTTTGTGGGGCTATCCAAGTGAAGTGGGGTGGTGTCCAGGGGTGGGGGTGGTTGTCCATGGAGGTGGGGGTGTCCAAGGGGTGGGGGAGGGGTCCAAGTGGTGCGATGGTGTCTATGAGGGGGAGGGGGTGTTCGGGGGGTGGTCTGTCTATGGTGGGGGGGGGGGCTGTCCATGGGGGTGTCCAGGGGGTGGGGTGTCTAAGGGGTTGAGGGGGCTCTCCAGTGGTGGGGTGTCTAGTGGGGTGGGGGTGTCCAGGGGGTGGGGTGGTGTCCAGGGGGTGGGGGTGGTCTAGGGGGTTGGTGGGGCTGTCCAAGCGGTGTGGGGTGGTGTCCAGATGGGTGGGGTGGCTATCCACGAGGGTGGGGGTGTCCAGGGGTGTGGGGGAGGGGTCCAAGTGGTGGGGTGGTGTCTATGAGGTGTGGGGGGAGTCTGAGTGGGATTTCTAGGATGTGGGGATTTCCATGTGGTTTTTCGGGGTTGGGGGTGTCTAGGGTGTTGGGGGGTCATTCCAGGGGGTGGGGATTCCTAGAGGGGTGGGGGTGTCCAGGGGGTGGGGTGGTGTCCATGGGGGTGGGGGCAGTCCAGTGGGTTGGTGGGGCTATCCAAGGGGGTGGGGTGGTGTCTAGGAAGGTGGGGTTAACTCGTAAATGTCACCAAAGCACCCATGGATCATTCTCATAAAGTATCAACACAATCAGAATGCGTTTGGTTGGATTTTCGTACGTCAGTTGTTGTTTTCACTTAAAATTCTTTCCATTTTAAACAAAAGAAAGACACTTTGAGTGATATTGGACACACCGTGCCTCAGATTGATTTGGGGTTGAATCATACACATCACCAACTCACTCGTAGATTTTTATCCTAAAGGACCATCAAAATCCAAATTCGTTTTGTCGGATTTCCGTAGGTCAGCTATTTTTTAACTTAAAATTTTGTCCATTTTAAACAAAAGATAGACACTTTGAGTGATACCGGCCACACCATGCCTCGTATTGAGGCGTATTTGACTCGTACACATCAAAAATGATCCATGTATAGTTCTATCAAAGGATCAACACAATCCAAATTCAGTTGGTTGGATTTCCATAAGTCAGTTTTTGTTTTCACTTAAAATTATGTCCATTTTAAACAAAAGAGAGACACTTTGAGTGGTACCTATCATATCGTGCATCGGATTGAGGAATGGTTGACTTGTACACATCACCAATGCACCAATGGATCGTTATCATAAAGTGACAACACAATCCAAATGCGTTTGGTTGGATTTCCATAGGTCAGTTGTTGTTTTCACTTAAAACTTTGTCCATTTTGAACAAAAGAGAGACACTTTGAGTGATACTAGTCACACCGTGCCTCAGATTGAGGAGAGTTTGACTCATACACATCACCAATTCACCCATGGATTGTTCTAATAATGAATAAACAAAATCCAAATGCATTTTGTTGGATTTGTTTAGGTCAGTTGTTGTTTTCACTTAAAATTTTGTCCATTTTAAATAAAAGAGTGAAACTTTGAGTGACACCGGCCACACCGTGCCTCAAATTGAGGCATGGTGGACTCTTAAATGTCAAAACAAACCCATGGATAGTTCTCCTAGAGAATAAACACAATCTTAATGCATTTGGTTGGATTTATGTATGTTAGTTTTTGCTTTCACATAAAATTATGTACATTTTAAACAAAAGAAAGACACTTTGGGTGATACCGGCCACACCATGCCTCATATTGAGGCAGGGTTAACTCGTACACATCACCATCACACCCATGGATCATTATCCTAAATTATCAACACAATAAAAATGTGTTTGTTCAGATTTCCGTAAGTCAGATGTTGTTTTCACTTAAAATTCTATCCATTTTAAACAAAAGAGAGACACTTTGAGTGATACCAGCCACACTGTGCCTCGGATTGAGGCTGGGTTGACTTTTACACATCACCAACTCACCCATGGATCATTCTCCTAAAGGAAAAACACAATTGTAATTTTTTTGGTCGGATTTCCATACGTCATTTGTTGTTTTCACTTAAAATTCTGTCCATTTTAAACAAAAGAGAGACACATTGAGTGATACCAGTCACACTGTGCCTCGGATTGAGGCAGGGTTGACTTGTACATGTCAGAAATGACCCATGGATCGTTATATTAAAGGATCAACACAATACAAATGAGTTTGTTTAGATTTTTTTATGTCAGTTGTTGTTTTCACCTAAAATTGTGTCCACTTTAAACAAAAGAGAGACACTTTGAGTGATATCGGCTAGACCATGCCAGAGATTGATGTATGGTTGACCTTTACACATCACAAATGATATATGGGTTGTTCTCCTAAAGGATAAACACAATACAAATGTGTTTCATCAGATTTATGTATGTCAGTTGTTGTTTTCACTTAAAATTAGGTCCATTTTAATCATAAGAGAGACACTTTGAGTGATACCGACCACACCGTGCCTCAGATTGAGGCGGGGCTGACTCGTACACATCACCAACACACCCATGGATCGTTCTCATAAAAAATAAACACAATATGAATATGTTTGGTTGGATTTCAGCATGTCAATTTTTGTTTTCACTTACATTTTTGTGCATTTAAAAAAAAGAGAGACACTTTGAGTGATATCTGCCACATCGTGCCTCTAATTGAAGTGGGGTTGACTCGTACATGTCACCAAATCACCCTTGAATCATTATCCTAAAGGATCAACACAATCTGAATGCCTTTGGTTGGATTTTTGTTGGTCATTTGTTGTTTTCACTTAAAATTTTGTACATTTTAAACAAAAGAGGTACACTTTGAGTGATATAGGTCAAACCATGCCTCCTATTGAGGTGGGGATTACTCGTACACATCTCCAACGCACCCAAGGATTGTTATCCTAAAGTAACAACACAATCTGAATGTGTTTGGTCATATTTCCATAGGTCGGTTGTTGTTTTCACATAAACTTTTGTCCATTTTAAACAAAAGAGAGACACTTTGAGTGATACCGGCCACACCATGTCTCATATTGAGGTATGGTTGAATCTTACATGTCACAAATGACCCATGTATTGTTCTCCTAATGTACTAACACAATACAAATGATTTTGGTCAGATTTTGTATGTTAGTTATTGTTTTCACTTAAAATTATGTCCATTTTAAACAAAAGAGAGACACTTTGAGTGATACCGGCCACACCGTGCCTCGGATTGAGGCGGGGTTGACTCGCACAAGTCACCAAAGAACCCATGGATCGTTCTCTTAAAGTATCAACACAATCTGACAAAGTTTGGTCTGATTTACGTAGGCCAGTTGTGGTTTTCACTTAAAATCATGTCCATTTTTAAAAAAACACACTTTGAGTCATATCAGCCACACCGTGCTTCGGATTGAGGCAGAGATAACTCATACACATCACCAACTCACCCATGGATCATTTTCCTAAAGTAACAGCACAATCAGAATTCGTTTGGTCAGATTGTTTTAGGTCAGTTGTTTTTTCCCTTAAAATTTTGACCACTTCAATCAAAAGAGAGACACTTTGAATGATACCGGTCACACCGTTCCTCATATTGAGGAGGGGTTGACTCATACACATAAAAAATTACCCATGTATGGTTATCATAAATGATTGACACAATATGAATGTTTTTCATCAGATTTCTGTATGTCAGTTGTTGTTTTCACTTAAAATTGTGTCCATTTTAGACAAAAACTGACACTTTGAGTGATACCGGCCACATCGTTCCTCAGATTGAGGGGAGGTTGACTTGTAAACATCCCCAACACACCCATGGATCGTTATCCTAAAGGATCAACACAATATGAATGCATTTGGTTGAATTTCCGTAGGTCAGTTTTTGTTTTCACTTAAAATTTTGTAAATTTTAAATAAAAGAGAGACACGTTGAGTGATACCGGACACACCATGCCTCGAATTAAGGTGGGGTTGACTTTTACATGTCACCAATGATCCCATGGATCATTATCATAATGTATCAAAACAATATGAATGAATTTGGTCGGATTTCTGTATGTTAGTTGTTGTTTTCACTAAAAAATTCCATTTTAAACAGAAGAGAGATACTTTGAGTGATACTGGGCACACCGTGCCTCAGATTTAGGTGGGGTTGACTCGTACAAGTCACCAAAACACCCATGGATTGTTCTACTAAAGTAAAAACACAATCCAAATGCGTTTGGTCAGATTTCCATAGGTCATTTGTTGTTTTCACTTAAAATTTTGTCCAATTTAAACAAAATAGAGACACTTTGAGTGATACCAGACACACTGTGACTCGGATTGAGGTGGGGTTGACTCGTACACATCACCAACACACCCATGGATAATTATACTAAAGTATCAACCTAATAAATTTTTTTTCTTCAGATATGAATGTATTTTGGAGATTTTACGGGTTTTTCTTATCCAAATCCCAAAGAAAAGTTGTTCATCATTCTTGCATGTTGCTGGTGCATTTCATCTATTAAAATGGGAAAATGACACATTAGAGAAACGATTTTTTAGTTAATAACAATTAATATTTTCCTATAAACATTTTCATAAAACAATGTTTTTCCTTTTTATCCTCTTAACCCCTCTCAAAAAAGACCACCAATTGTACGTGTCCCCAAGTCAGATCTTCATGCTATTTGTGTACAATCTTCTATCTGGTATGAGGCCCATTCATTTCTGAAAAAATTTATATCATCCTGAGAGTATGAGGATTTTCAGCAGTCAGAGTAGTAGTGAAAAATATATATATAAAGAATAAATAAATAAAATAGTAGTTGTTTTTGAAAATGCTACTTTAGGGATGCTAGTTTGTTTATGAAAAACGATCTCTTTGATAAATTTACAAACATAAAAACCACAATCATTATCATTGGTTTGTTTTGTAAATTTCAAAAAAAATTGATCATTAGAAGAATAAGTAACTTGTTTTGATATGTGTTTGGATAGTGAATCTTTATTATATATACCCTGATATTTGTCCAGACATAGTACGTTCTCACCTCCTTATGCTTAGCCCCTGTCCTCATTCCTTTTTTAGAGGATAATGATACACCACCCTATCATAAAATATTCCTAAATTAAAGATAATATAAATTATATTATTTGATGTTTTGACCTAAAATGTAGGATGTAGTGTCTTATAGATTCACACGCCGTCTGTGATGTGTCAATTTACCGACATCGTGGACAATGTGATTTCCTATTCTTTTACTTCCTTCAAGACTGGTCATGTAACAATTTTTATGCTTGAACCAGAATATAATTTTTATATTATAACTTATATATGGTTCTGGAATTATTTTTTAACCTAGTTTTAATTTATAAAACAAAATGAATTCGTTATTATCAAAGAACCACTAAAATGATCTAAACGAGCATTAGTGATGTTTTTAATTATGAATCATCTTCATTTCAGAATTCAAATTGATAAATGGTATAATTTATGGATTCTAAAAATATTTAAATACTATCCCATTCCAATTCTAGAGTTTCACTTCCAATTGACAAGAGCAACCATCTTGAACCTATCATGGAAATCATGTAAAGAACTCACCTAAAAATACTGCAAGGAATAAAATACTAACAATTAAAGGGTGAAATGAGGTAATAAAATGATCATATAAGGTATTATAAAGATTTATATGTTTATTTGGATATTAATAACACTCTTTTAACCATTTTACAAATGTTTTAAACAATTTTTATATAATACAAGCCTGAGGTAAGGTAATTCTTAACCCTATTTCCATTCACTGGGTTAACATTCTAATCCAGTATTTATGTGGTATAAAAATTCTTTGGGTAATGGTTTTTTATATTATTTTTAATAATGTTTATTTAAATTCTTTATGCATATTACATCCACTCTATTAAGTCTCACTTGATTTATATTATGTTTCTTGGAGGCTTTTGTTTTAAAATCCTCTTTAAAAATTATGTTTTACAAAATTCAAAAGCAATGTTTTTATGCTATTATTCATGTTGTATGATTATGTTATGGTTCTTGGTAATTTTTTATGATGAATGGTGGGAACTTTATATATGTCCAATGCATTGGGTATGTGTAAGTTGGTGGTCATCCACTTGGTTACAGCAAGTGTAACTTCGATGGTTACACAAATAGTAAGTTAGCAGTGAGGGTTACAAATTATAAGGTAGCCAAGAGGGTTACAAGATTATGTAAGTAATGCACCAAGAAAACTTTATTATTATATTTATGTTCATATGTATTGTATGAATCTTGTGTAAATCTAATGATTCAAAAATTAAGTATATATGGGTGACAAGTATGTATTTTGAAAATGATTTCATTCGTTACAAGTGTTCATTAACCAATGTGTCCTTTCCTTATTTTTATATCCCTTACTAAGCTTTTTGTGAGGATCCCATGTTTTTTAATGATTTTCATAGGTTATAAGGATGTGTAGGACAATGAAAGAAGACATGTTAAATGTTTGAAGAATTTTCAAATAAATCTTGTTTCATTTGAAATGTTTTATATTTTGGAAAAAATGAATATTGTTTTTATGGTATCCACTCTGTAATAATGTGTAATTTTATGAATGTATTATGTCCCAAGTATCTAAATATCTATACTTTAAAATATACTCAATGTAAAAGGAAGTGCTTTCTTGACTAAATTCAAGTTTATGTAATGTACTATGGTTGGCTCCTTATAAAAACTGATGTTAAAAAGATAAAAAAAAACATATGTAAAATAAGGTTTTTGTAATAGTGCAGGCCACCAAGGTCTTCGTCGAAGCATCGATCACCTACACAAGACACAACACATGTGGTGAAGACCGTGATAGGGTGATTAAAATAATACTTAGTAGGGATGCCAATCCAAAATAGAAATATCACAATGCAAGATCACACAACAATGACCACACATCAAAGACAACTCACACCAGGAATAACTCAAAGTATAGAAAGTAATATTATCAATCGTAGATTTGAATCATCTTATACTGGTGAGGGACTCATACCTGATGAGACAGTAAGGTATGCTCAGCTACTGGACCACTAAGGTCTTCTCATCTGCTGGACCACTCAGGTCTACTCGGTTGCTGGACCACTGAGGTCCCCTCGTCTGCTGGACCACTAAGGTCCACTCTTCTACTGGACCACTGATGTCTGCTTGCCTACAGGGCAACTGAGGTATACTATGATTCATGACCACTAAGGTCTTATCATACACTAGACCACTACAGTCTGCTTTTCTTCTCGACCACTGAGGTCTGCTCATCTGTTGGACCACTAAGGTCCGCTCATCATATCCTTCATGTCACAACTAGCCATAGGACTCCCGATCTCTGGTTCACTTCACTCTTGAATATTCTACACCTCAATCCATATTCAATATTTCAACTTCCGTAAAAACTCACTTAGAGTATACTCAAAAGACCATCTCATCACAAGGGTCCCATTGATGTATATTATGTGTCAATTAGATGCTCAGTCTAAATGATATTAGCATTTAAGTAAAAAGGGGTTGGTTGCATCTAAGCCTGGTCTGACATGGTTGGACTAATCCAACCAACCCCTCATGGGGTCCCACATGACCCGAACCATTTGGTTCAACCAGAACCGACCCAATTGGTTTTGGGCTAACCCGGTCTAGTCTGGCCTAGTGTATAGTCCCATTGGGCCTTATTGGACCCTACCCAGTTCGTCTGTGGGTCTAGCCTGCCGGGTCGCCCAGCGACCCGGTCCACATTCTCTGGTCTGCTCTGAATTATTTGAACTAGTTTATTTCCAAATGAGGAACACATTTTATAGGTTTCCAATATGGCCCATCCCGCAATGGTGGGCTGGTTCTCCTCTATCCTGGGCTGACCAGCACCCTGGTTCTCTCCACCAGCCCGATCTGATGCAGGGTCCACCCTGCTGCTCAATCTCAGCCCACTGGGTGGGATGGTTCGATCTACCCGGGATGAGGCGTGTTCCACATCCCTGCTCCACCGACGTGGCTCAACGGAGCCACGCCCCCTCCATCGTGGCATCAAGTTGCAGCCTCTGATGCCATGTGGACAGCCTGGGATCGGTCGGGCCCTCTGTATGCAGTCTGTTGACTATGTTCCACCACCTGGCTAAGCGGCACTACACCAAGGGTCCCAACCACCGAGGCACACCACCTCCTGCCTGCCACCAACCTTGGTGTTGATGCGGCTGGGTGCCGCAGCCTGGTGTCGCCATCGCAGCTCTATGTCGCGGCCTAGTGTCAATGTCATAGCCCAGATAGATGCGGCCCTCCCCGCCAGAAGCTGCCATCTCCCACAACCTCCTGCCACATGCCAATGCACCAATGCGCCATTGCAGTCCCATTTGGATCATGGATATTTTCACCCCCAAATTCATTGCACCAAGAAGAATGTGAAGAATTCAATAAGAAGAGAGGGGAACAAGTCGCACATAAGAACATACAAAGAATGATATGATTCCTTGTTCGTGTTGACCCAGATGCTTTCTTATTATCTGGATCACGAAGAACCAAAATAAGTATGAATATTCACTAAGATAGATATCCCATTTATCACGTATTATTAACCATCCTGCACGAATTAATGATCTATGGGTTAAATAGTTCATGAGTTAACCCGCTTTCGACTTTTAAAAGAAAGAATAGGGAAAATCAATTCACACAGAAAAGCATCAAACCCCTACATAGAAGATGATATTTTTTAGGATTATCATTTTTCACCGTTTTTCAATCTCTGATCCAAAATCCACTCTCAAAGGGTGTCATCACCATCATCCAATTCTTCGACATTCGTCATTGGATATGTTTCAATCATCGTTCATCAGAGGAATCCCAGGGTAGTTCGTCAAATCTGAATTCATGTTTAATTAGAGAAGGAAGACATGTTGTGCATTGTAGTGTCTCCACACTGATTCATTAATGAAATTATTTAATGATATTCAACATCACCTCATCCCTGCACCGTAGAGCTGACGTGCATCTACTTAATGATGAAGTAAAAAATATTTAAATTTTTATGTTATTTTATTTTTTTCTTCTAAAAGTTCTAAAAAAAATTTGATCGCCCCACACTAGTCGATGTTAGGACCTTTCTATGATAATCTTGACAGTCTGAGTACAATTTTGTCTTTAGATTTTTGATCTTGGTACCAGTTTGAAAGAAATAAAAACCCACTCACACTTTTATTTAATGAAATTTAAAAATAGTTTGAAAATACATTCTGCTCGCTCCAGGCATTAGAATCACATTCCGTCTTAGATCCTGGTCTCAAAATAATCCCCATTAATTTTCAACAAAAATCATGGAACTCAAAGGTATTACATAACTCCCCCATTAGGGATTTACGTCATCATATTCCAAAACAGTGGATATTACAAAAATATGGGCATACTGAGCATGAATCTGAGACTCCCGCTCCCACTTTCCCTCCTAGAGATTACTATGCTACCAAAAAACACGTAACATAGGAATTGATTGTCCATTAAGTATAATCTATTGTCAATCCTCTATCTCCACTGATTACTCTGTGAATGTCACATCTTTTTCAATCTTCAACTCATCGTGGTCAATGATGTGAGAAGGTTTGGGCACATATCTCTTCTATTGGGATACATGGAAGACATTGTTCACCCTCTCTAACTGCAGTGGTAGAGCCAAGTTCTGCACCACCTTTCCACCTTTACACAGTATCAGGAATGGTCCGATGAACCTCGAAGATAACTTGTTACCCCATCTAAATCTCTATATCCCACATCAAGGAGAGACCTGTAGGAATACGTAGTACCCCTCTTCAAAATCTAAGGGTCTATATTGCTTATCAGCATAGGAATTTTGTCGGCTCTGTGTAGTCTTCATATTCTCTTGGATGAAATCCACCTTCCTACTGGTATCATGTGCCATCTGTGGACCCAAGAGTGCCGACTCCCCTAGGCATGTCCAACATGACAGTGACCTGCATGGTCGTCTATACAGTGCCACAAATGCTGCCAAACTGATGGTGGAGTCATAGATTTTATTTTAAGCCAACTCCACCATTTTTTGGTGGTCCTACCAACTATGAAAAAAATCAAGAATGCAAGCATAAAGAATTTCTTCCAAGGTCTATATGGTTTTCTCCATATGACCATCCATTTGTGGGTGAAAGGCGGAGCTCAAATGAAGCTGAGTCCCATACACCTCCTATAATCCCTTCTATAATCGGGATTTAAAATGTACATCATGATCTGAGACTATTATAGATGGGACTCCATGGAGTTGAAAAATATCATGCACATAGAGGCATCCCAAGATCTATACTAAAATCTACTATTGGATGGGTAGGAAATGGGCCGACGTGGTGAGTCAGTCTACGATCACCTAGATTGTATTATTCCCATTTGACGTATTTGGTAAGCCCATCACTATGTACATCGATATCCTATCCCACTTCCATTCCTTACCTTGAGGGTTTGTGTCAAACTTGCTGGATCTTGGTGCTCAATCTTCACTTGCTAACCAGTGAGGCATCTCGAGAGAAACTCTTCCACTACCTTCTTCAACGCCAGCCACCAGTACTAACATTAGAGATCCTAGTACATCATCACCACACCTGGATGTACTACCTAAGGGGATTTATTGGACCCCATAAACACTGCCTCCCATAACTCCACTGGTACTATGGTGCATCCTCTTAAAAGGATGACGTGCTCCCCACCTTTCGAATATCCATTAGGGGAATATGTTTTGGACATCTGGGCATGTGTAGTCTCAATGCTGGCATCTCTGAGTTCTGCCTCCATAACTTGCTGTAAGAGTGGAGTGAAAACTACCATCGACTGAGGATAATATGCCTCATCTCTATCCACAAAGGATATACGAAGGGAGGACAACTACTTTGAGGACTCTTTTAGTATCTGTGAACTTGATCTTCCGCTGAGAGCATATGCCGCCATGTTACCCTTCCCAGGAGTATATACTTTCTGGATTTCATGATCATAGAGGAACTCAAGAAAATTTCATTGTCTCAGGATTATATATTTTTAAGAAAAGATATAATTGATACTCTTATGTTCATAATAGATGATGAATCATTCCACTATAAGTTATTGTCTCCACATCTTCAGTACGAAGACTACTGTTTCCAACTCCAAGTCATAAGTTACATAGTTTTTTTCATGCAGTCTCAACTATCATGGGCCATTAGGAATCTCCTCTTTCCCCCTGCATCAGGAAAACCAATCCTGGTTCCTAATGCATTATAGTACACCGCCTAGTTGGAGCCCTCCTATGGAAACATTAAGATAGGAGCACTCGTCAAGCTATTCCTCAAATGATGAAATCTCTTATGGAATCATTCTATCCACACGAAGGGGTTTCCTTTCTTTTTCAATTCCTTCATGGGTCCTTCTACTCTAGAAAAGTTAGGTACAAACCTCCGATAGTACCCAGCCAACCCAAGGAAACTCTACACCTTGGTAACCCTCTTGGGTTGTTCTCAATCAAGCACTACCTTGATCTTCACTGGATCCACTACAACTCTAGCCTCAGAGATGACATGTCCTAGGAAGTGGACATTTGGTATCCAATACTCACACTCTAAGAGCTTTCAATAAATCTGGTGCTCTCAAAGTGTGTCCAAAACCATCCTCAGGTGTATCACATACTCCTCCTACGATGCAGAATACACTAGTATGTCATCAATGAAGACCACTACAACCGGTCTAAGTATGGCTGAAAGATCATATTCATAATTCCCATGAACAATACTATTTCGTTTTTCACACCAAACAACATCAATATGTACTCGTAGTGGTCATAACGACATCTGAAAGTTGTCTTCAAGATGTCCTCATCTCGTACTCGAAACTGTTGATAGCCTGATCTGAGTTCTATCTTTCAAAACCATCTCTCTCCCTTCCGTAGTTCTAAGAGGTCATAAATCCTTGGTAGAGGATAATATTTATTCATGGTCTCCTTGTTCAGGAACCAGAAGTCCACATAAAACCTCAAGCTTCTGTCTTCCTTCTTGTAAAACAACAACCTGGATTCCCATAGCGAAACATTGGGCCATACAATACCCTTCCTCTGCAAGTCCTCCAACTTTACCCTTAACTCCCGGAGCGTTGAAACTACCATCCGATATACAAGTGTAGATATCGGTGTTGTCCCAACATATAGATCAATGCAGAAGTCTACATCTCTGTGAGGAGGTATTCCTAGAACATCCTCTAAAAATACATCCTCATACTCAACCACCACTGTAGAAAACTATGCGCTCATCTCATCCATTACACTAATGGTCACGCTATCCAACTGGTGAGTGATCGGATGCACCCTCTTGCATGCTAGTCCATCATGTGATACTCCATTTTCTTTTTATCTGATAAAGGAAAACCAGTTCTCATCTTTGCAGACACATCACAATGTGTCCTAAAACAATTGATTTGGGCATGGACCACAGATAGCTATTCCATACCCAGAATGACATCATAAGGCCTCAACGCCTCAACTAGGAGATCTCTGCAAAAGATTTTACCTCCAAATGTAAGATAACATTGTCAGAATAGTGTATGATCATCAAATCTCTTCCCGTATAAGTCTCTAATCATAAGAATTCATCCAATGGATTGATTAGAATATTTGAAATCCAAACAAGTTCTATGGTAAGGAAAGAGTGACTGGAACCTATGTCAATAAGAACCACCTCTAAAGTGGAGAAGATAGAGATTGTACCTTGTATAATCTCTAGGTTGTCTGGATTGTAGGCCTTGACTAACTGATGTTAATACCACCCCTATACACCTACTCTTGGAGCACATGGAGGACCACCTGGGGGATGGTGGTAGTACCTCGTACCTATGCCCACCACCTACCACTCGTTTCGCTCCATTACCATGTTAGCTACCGAGCAGACCACCCTATTCCTTTCTCTTCCACTACCTCAGTTGTCCCTCGACCGTCTTTCGGTCCTCTGTGAGATGATTCAGCAATCCCAAACCATGTTCCCCTTCCCACCACATGCATAGCATAATATTCTCCCTTGATTACTCCCTCTCCCCCCAGAGCCTCATACCGCCGATCCCGAGTCCTTGGGTCGTCCCCTAAATGGTCTAGCCCGTTTGGGACTCTAATTAATCTGTCAGCTACTGGCCACAGATGACTCGGCCACACATCACCTGACGGTAGATCCCACGGTTGGTGTATGCTCAGTGAGGAAGCTCTCTACTTGTAGAGCTCTCTCCATGACCCCATCCTATGTAGCGATGCTAAGGAAAATCATATATTCCATGATCTCCCATCAGAGTTATTGATCAAAGGTATGGAACCTAATGAAAGGCTCTCACACCATATTCGTAGAGTAATGGGAGAGGTGTATGAACCTCGCAAAGTACTCATCCACTGCCAGGTTGCCCTGCTTTAAGAGAAGTAACTCTTGTATGTGCACCAAGTTCAAGGTCATGGGGAAGAACCCCTCCCTAAAAGGTCACTCAAATTCAGACCAGGTGAGGGTAACCTCCTCCAATGTATGCATGGTCAAAATCTACCATATCCCCATTAATCTATACAGAAAGCTCTCGTCTAGAACCTTGATCTGGTCAAGTGGGGTACTCACTAAGAAGAAGACTCAGGTAACCACATCCAGCCAATCCTCAGTAACCTGAGGATATGCCTCCCCGCTAAACCTGGGAGGTATCTATATCGGGAACTCATGTATTCCACTAATCCTAAATGGGTCCTCTATCGGTAGCTGTAGTAGTAATTCCTGACCAATGGAAGTGGTATCACTAGGACACCTCCTAAAGGTACTATCTCAGGAAACGGTCCCTATACTGAAGCATCATCGCTCTGTGGACCATCCTAATGGTCATACACTAGAATCCTAGAGGGCTGCCTATGAGGAGGCATCTTGAAAGAGATCAAGATGAAATGAAATCAATAGATTATACCTATTGAGCTAACTCTGACTCAAAAAGATCATGAGAAAACACAGAAAGAAACATGCAACCAGTGTTTTCAGGTATCGAGTCGAAAAAAATAATTCAGTATCCTGGTGTATGGATGCATCGGCTACCGCCCCAACACTGTACTTTCTTGCCTAAAATCCAAAATCAAGACACTTAACACTATTTCCCCATAGAATTCGTTAGATTCTTAGTTCTTCTAGTAGAACCAACCTCCATATAATACCTCTTTGTCTCAAACCATCCCCCAGGCCCGTTCTATGACTACCCCAATCCCACCTTCTCTAGGGAAGGGGCAAGCAACTAGCACCAAATAAGAATATCCAAAAAAGAGAAGCATTTTCATTTAAACTTGTAAACATGCACAATGCTCAAATTACAGAAAGTAAACACAAAGTAAAACACAACTATAACTGAGACAACTACAAAGAGTACAATAAAAACTTATTGAACAAAGGGGCTAAAATACAAGCCCAAAACCACAAAGGAAAGTCCAACTGCCAAGATTCGTCCACTCGGGACCATACCTAAAGGGTATGAGAAGGGAAGATGCATGTAGTCATAGTAGTATGCCCTTCTATCTCATCTCACTAAACACCACCTAGTCTTGGGCCACCAAGGTCTCCATCGAAGCGTCGATCACCTGCATGAGACATGACATGTGTGGAAGAAGCTTGTACATGAGCGATTGACATAATACTTAATAGGGACACCAAACCACAAAGGAAATATCACAATGAAGGACCACACAACAAAGGCCACACAGCAAAGATAGATCACACCAGGTATAACTCAATGTATAAAATGTATGATTATCAATAGTATAGATGAATAATCATGTACTGCTAAGGGACACACCCTTGATTAGCCACTAAGGTTCGATCAGCTACTAGATCACTTAAATCTTCTTAGCTACTTGAAAACTGAGGTCTCCTCAGCTACTAGACCACTGAGGTCCAGTTGTTTGTTGGACCACTGAGGTCCTCTCTTCTATTGGACCACTCATCTCTGCTCTTCTGATGGAACACTATGGTCTGATCTTCTACTGGACCACTGAGGACCACTTGTCTGATGCACCACTATGGTCTGCTCATCTGCTAGACCACTAAGGTCAGCTCCTCTATTGGACCATTGATGTTCGCTTTTCTATTGGACCACTGAGGTCTGCTCTTCTTCTGGACCACTGAGGTCTTCTCTTCTACTGGACCACTGGGGTCCACTCATCTGCTTGACCACTGAGGCTTGTTTCTCATTGGGTCATGATGGACCTGACCAGATTCATCCCTGGGTCTAGCCCTCCAGGTTTCCCATCGACCTGGTTCACATTCTCTAGCCCGATCTGACTTAGTCATACCAAATTATTTCTAGTCGGGCCGCACATTAGTGGTATTTTCTATCCATCATGGCCCACAATGGTGGGCTAGTTCTCCTCTATCCTGGGCTACCTAGTGGCCCAGTTCACTCAACCAGCACGACCCAATGTCAGGTCTGGCATGCTACTAGAGCATGGCCTACTGTATAGGACGGTTCAATCCTCCCATGATGTAGTGGGTGTTGTACCCTGCTCCACTGATGAATCTTGGAAGAACCATGCCCCCTTCGTTGTGGAATCAAGTCATGGACTCTAATGCCACACAGCTTTCCTGGGTCCAGCTGGGTCCACAACACAAATTCTTTTAACTGCATTCTGCCACCTAGTGAAGCGATGATGTGCCACGTCACACTTTCTTTGCAGCATCATGCCCTTGTCGCGACCCTCATCGCCACCCGTGGTCACACCACTGTGAGTAATTATAGCATCGGCACGCCGCCTCACGTTGGCCACTAGCCTTGGTGTTGATAGCTCCTACTGCCTCCATGGCTGGGTGTCGTCTAGACCATAGATACCGTCACCACCATATTCAATTCACCACGAAGAAGGGGAGGAATGAAAGAATAGGACATGGGAAGGAGTCACACATAATAACACCCAAATAATGATAGGGTTCCTTTTTCATGTTGATCCAGATGAATTATTTTTAGCAGGATCACGAAGAACCAAAATTATGAGGAATAATTCATAAGATAGATATCTCGTTTATCTAACATCATTAGCAATCCTGCACGATCGATCGATCTATAGGTTAACTTGTTCATGAGTTAACCTGCAATCGTCATTTAAAAGTAGGAACAGGGAAAAGAAATTCACACAAAAAAGCATCAAACCCCAACCTGGAAAACAATATTGATCAAGGATGACCGTTCTTCATCACTCGTCAATCTCTAGTCCTAAATCCTCCCTCCGAGGGTGTCTTCATTGTCATCCTATTCGTTGGAATTCGTTGTTGGAGAGGTTTCCTTTGTCGTTTTCCAGAGGAATTGAAGGGTACTTCATCAACCCCAAATTCCTGTTTAATTAGGGATGGAAGACATGTTGCACATTGTAGCGTTTTCACACTGATTAATTAAAGATATTTATTAATGTGATTCAGTGTTGCCACGTCACTACACTGCAGCACCGACGTGCCGCTGCTTAACGATGAAGAAAACAAATTAAATAAATTTTGATGCCATTTTATTTTTTTCTTCTAAAATGTCAGAAAAATAACATTTTTGTATTACCCATTCCAATCGATGTTATTCCCTTTCTAGGACAATCCTTATGCTCTATGTTCAATGGCGTCCTCATATTTTTGATCTGGGCACTAGTTTGAATGTTATAAAAACCTGCTCAGACATTTAATTAGTTAACATTAAAAATAGTTTGAAAATAAATTCTAGCCACTCCAAGCCTTTGAATCATGTTCCTTCTTAGATCCAAGTCTCAAAATAATCCTCTTTTATTTTCAAAAAAAATCATGGAATTATGGGGTATTCCAACTACCACCTCCTCAAAATGATGTGATTAATTCATTCTTTACCTGGAATGTATTAAGGATGTGTTTAGTGAACATATATGATATATGTGGCATAATAATTCTACTTTATGATATTATATATATATATCTGTGTTTTTGTGTGTGTGTGTTTGTGTCATTTAGTTTATTTATTTCAATAAAACTATAAAATGGGAACAACGTTCAGGCATACGTACCGTCTAACGTCTCCATGAATGCTATATTCCGTTACATATTTCTATATTTTATAAATTATTATTAATAAAAATATACTGAATATTTTTAATATTTATATCATGGTTTTCATTTTTGATATTTTGAAATCATTATATAAGTAATAGGACAAAGCATATGACCAATCAAAACTCACGCAAAAAACAAAGCAGTTATTTCATGAAATGTAACTTTAACATGGAATTGTTAATAAACGAGTAATTGATGCTCATAGGAAAATAATATATTGTATGATATGATTTAGTATTTATCTTTAATATATTTATAATAAACTTATATTTATTATACATGAGGTTTTAATTAATATGAAGTGATTCAAGATATAAGGTTAGGGGTTTTCTCATCCAACTTTTATTTCTATGAGATTTATGCCTAAGTCACCACTTGTTTTTTTTTGTGGTGTATATACTGATAATGAATATATTCAATGATTATTATACTTAAATTTATGTGTATTTACATATCTATTTTGTGATCTATATTTCATGGGGTTTAAGTTTCAAAATTTACCAAATCGGTAAAGTAATTTTGTCTTAATTTTCTTTCTTTGAAACTCATGACATGTTATGCACCTATATTATTCTATGAGGTCTATAAAATTCCATTTTTCATGTTATATCATGAATATAATTATTTTCATGTCCTTTTTTTCTTCCTTTAATGTAATTTTCTTACATTGTGAGTATGATTCAAAGTTACCAAGTGGTAAGAGTTTATTGCAACAATCTCACCATTTATTGGAATTGTTTATGATTATGCTTTCATTTATAAAATATTATGATCCATATTCCATAACATTCATGATTTTTTTTCGTGTATGTTTATTCATGATATCTTCTTGTATTAGTACCATTTTTCAACTCTTTGGTACATAATATAATAAATAAAATGTTTTTGTGAAAATCTAACATTATTTCTCTCTTAGTCCCGAAGTTTGTTTTATTCAAAAAACCAAAATTTCAAAAAAAAAATTCAAAATATATTTTTACATAATATTTTATGCTCATTTTCAAGTAAAAAATATTTTTATTTTTTTAGGGATTTTAAGGCTTCCTTTATATGTTTTAAAATATATTTTCAATGAAATAGGTTTTTAGAAATGTTTTTTAAATAACTTTTTCAATGAAGAATGGATATTTTACTCATGAAATATTTTTTAAAAGATATTACCAAATAAATTTCCGTACAAGATGAAATTTGTTGGTATTACACATGAATTTATTGAAAAATGATACAAAGTTTCCATTCATATTCCTTCTCTAAATGGTTTTGGTTTTTATAGAATGATGTTTATGAAACCCATTTCTGTTTTACAGGTTATATGATTATGAAACACACTTATTTTTAGTAGTTATTATTCGACGAAATGATTATGAAACTTTTATGGTTTCCATAGGTTATGATATGATTATATATTTATGCCACCCATTTCATTTCATTTGTTATTATATGATAAATGTTTATGATCTATTTTTACACATATATATGATTTTATTATGATATTGGTGTGATCTATATCTCCCTCCAATGCATTAGGTAAAGATTTATATCTCATGAGATAGACATGGATGGAATGAGGAGTGAACTATGTTCAGTAAAAGACCTTTTTTTCTAAGATAGTCCTGTGAGTGAACCTTGAATACTAAGATGGTCATGGGAGTGAACCATAACTATCAATATGGTATGAGGAGTTAATAAATACTAATAATATGTCCTTGGAAATAATACATGACTAGTATGGAAATAATTTTATATGCTTATATGTATGACACAATTCTATGTAGTATTCCTCTATTATATTTTTATGGATTATTATCTTGATTCTCATATCATTCATGTCTTATTAACTACCAATATTTATTCCCCAATTCATGTATATGTTCTTTAATATGAATGGTATTATATTCTAATTTTATGATCACGTTCACATAACATTATGCTCATGATTATTCTTACATATATACCTTGTTTAAACTTACTAAGCATCTGATATCACCTCTTTTTGTGTTTCATTTTACCAGGTTATAAAGATATGTATGATGTATGATGTTTCTAAGAATGTTGATAGTCATAGAGAACCTAGTGTTGTATAATTTAGCTTACTTATGTACTAGTGTTTATATTTCCATGTTTCCAAACGCACTAAACTGATTCGGTATTTGGGTGTCTATTTGTGTAATGTATTAATTATTCCAAAAAATGATGTAATGTTAATGTATGTTAACTTAGGGTCTCTATATTATCTCTGGAAATAAACGTTCTTCCAGAAAAAAATGAGTATAAAAGGCACACAAACCCAGAAATCTAAATTCTTTGATATCTTATTGGAATCTAGTTCTAGGAACAAAAGTAGGCTGAGGATTTTTTCTACAAACATTAAAACACCACTCTAATTATTTTATTAAAGAAGAAAAATTCTTTTTGTATTGAATTGAATTTTCATTTTTATAAAAATATACCTTATAAAAATTTTATTATCCTTCCTTTAGATAAATTTAATTTGATTTTAGTGATGGATTGGTTCTCTCCACATTGTGGAAAAATTTTCTGGAGTAAGAGAAACAAATTCATAAAAACCAATGTTATTTTATCAATGAATCAATGATAAAACGAACCATTTGGAAGGAAATTAAATAATGTGGGTCATGATACTAAAAAATTTTATACTCTGGACCCAAATAGTTTGATAAATACTCAATATTAGAGATTAGTTTATTTTGAGGATAAAGATAAGTTTCTCAAGTTTGTTAGGTTGATATCTCTCTAGAAATTATATCCTGATTTTTCTATATAATTAAAATTCCCAAATCTATTTTTCTTTCTATATTATATTTCAAATTTTAAGAACATAATTTATTTAAGAGGGATAATAGAACACCCCATGTTTTTTTGAAGCATATTCTTTTTATAAACCTTATATTTAAAATTCTAAACCTTTGTTCTACTTTTTGAAGGAGTCAAAATGGATTAAGAAATAATTTCTATAGGATATTAAATTAATACTTAAAAATTATTAATTCATAAGTGGAATGTTAGAACAAATTAGATAAAACAACATATTTCACACCTTGAATTGTTACTCCCCTTGGATAAAATAAATCCATTAAAAATACATAAATCCATAAATGAAAATAGGTAGAAAAGAATATAATATTAATGACTAGGAAATACCCATTATCAACATAAACCTTGAGGATCCCCAATATCAAACAAAAATTATATAATAATATATATCTCTATAAATAGGGAAACATTTATAAAAAATATCAAATATGAAATAAGAACTATGCCTTATGAATTGAGGGAGGAATGAACAAATGATTTTGTATGTCTATATATATATATATAAAGATATTTTTATTGAAAATATGGTTGTTTCAAATATTAACATTTCAAATATGGTCATTGAAGATATAACCATTGGTAATATATCAAAAAGGTATATTGAAGTTAGATATTGTTAAGTAGTAAATTTAATACTCACAATGAAATAAATATATGATATGTATATATATATATATTAATTATAAAAATATTAATATTAATATTATTAAAAGTTGTTATTTTTTATAAATTGAAGTCAATAAAAAATTTAACTTTCAATTGCGTAGTAAAATTAAATTTTATAATAAAAATAATTAATTTTAATGGAATTTGTTAAAGCTAATTGGTATAAAAGTGATAATTTTTTCAAAGAACAATTTTGTTATGTTTTTTATATTTGTTCCTAATATATTAAATTTAATTATTTTTTTATATTATTATATATTTACTAATATGTTAACATAATTTAAATTAGAATTTGATATGATATAATATTTAGAACACTTAATGTTTTAAAATGACATTTTTTTATTAATAGAAGTTCTTTTATATATTATATGTTGTTTTAACAAGTAAATTTATAAATTTTAGAATGAAAATTATTTAAATATAACTAATTTTTTGGATTTAAATAATGAAAATATACTTTGAAATATTTTTTTAATCTTTTTCTGAAAAACATGGGTTTTAATTGAAAAATGCATTTTTTTTAAAATGTATAATTTTTATAACTATATATTTCTTAACTAGAATATTAAAAAAAATACATGATAAAATAATAAATTAAGGAATAAAATATTTCATTTTTAACTATTATTTTAATATAGGAAACCTATGTCCAATATTTCTAGTGCAAAATTGAAATATAACATTCATAAATAATAGTTTTCAATAATTTATTTCAATCAAGTATTTTCAAGGTGATATTAGGTTTTGGATATTCTTAATGTATCATAATCTCTATTTTATTTATAATAAATAAATATATGTCCGTAAAATTTGAAACAATTTTAATTTTATCTTAAATATAATTTTAATGGTGGGAAACGTTTTTTCAAAAAAATGTTTTTAGATGATTAAATGTGTTTATTTTTAAATTAACTTTTCAACCACTTACAAATTGTATTTAAAAAATTATTTTTTAATTTAAATCATAGGTTTTATATTAGTTAATAATTTTAATTCCAAAAAATCATTAAAATTAATTAGTAAGTTTAGAAATTAATCACCAAGGTAAAAGTAAATTATAATAAAAGATAAAAAGTTAAAATAAAAAAGGGTAAACACACTCTAATATGTCTCTAAACTTTTTGGATGATGATAATATCTAACTACACACACATCACCAATACTTTCATTCATTTCTATGTCATTGAACATTGAATAATAACATTACATTATTGAAAATATAATGGTTGCTTCCAAAACTACTATTCTCTTCACTAATAAAAAGGTAACACTTACGCAACATCAAGACTCACCTATTATTAAAAACCTTTGTTGAAAATATACCACATTACTCCTACTATAACCCTCTCTCACTTCTATAATCTTTTATCGACCTTTATTTCTCTTAATGCCTCCATTTCTTAAGAGTTTTCCAAAAGAAAACCCAAGCTTCCAACGCGAGAATTGCATTCTCTTAGTCTTTTATTTTACCATAATACTTCATAAATAATCTATAAAAATAAAAATATAATGAAATAAGTATCATTATTATAATTTAATATCATTATATAAATTATAAAATAATTATTCAATCCTTTCCATCCACTAAGAAAATAAAATTACATCAATCGATCGTACATGAAGACTACAACCTTCATTTTCAAGGTTCATATCAGCTTTGGTTTTGATGATAGATTATTTATTTGGATAAAAAATCTTATCAAATTTAAAAAAATAACAATCCTAATAAGTGGATCTCTATATGTATATTTCAAATTCTCAAGAAGACTTAGTGAATGTTACAAACTTTGAGCTATCATTCTTTCTGTAGTAGAGGATTATATTAGTAGATTGCTTCTTAACAAGGTGTAAAGGGGTAATTTGTAGACTATAAGGTCCTTGAAAAAATTTCTTGCTTCGTCCAATATTTTTTATGGGGATGATATAATTTTTTTTACAAAATGTGATAGGAAAAATATCAGAAACATCCAAAATTCCCTACTTCATTATGAAAAAGTCTTAGCATGTGTGATAAATTGGAAAAAAGTCCTTTATTTTCTTTGTTATAAAATATCTTGCAATAGAAAATTGGATATGATCAATCATTTTTTAATTAAATAAATTATGATCATATTTAATTATATTGGTGTTCCTCTCTTCTGGGGAGGGCCAAAAATCTCTTATTTCACTAACATTGTGGGACATGTAAAAAGAATTTTATCTTCGTGGAAAGGGAAATATATCTAAATGGTTGGCAGGGTTTTCCTTGTGAAACAAACTATTGTTTACATGTTTTTTTACTCATTTATGATTTATAAATGGCCCACCTGATTACTTAAAAACATTAACTATTTCATTAGAAACTTTTTCTGTGGTGGCTCAATACTTGAAATAAATCTCATCATAATCCCTTGGAGTCATTGTTGTAAACCAAATCCTCTTAGAGGGATTGGAATTAAAAATAATGCCTACTTAAATAAATACCTATAATGTTAGTTCTTATGGAGACTCATTAATGGAAATTATTTAGAAACTTGTTTTATGTGTTCCATATTTTTGTGGAAGCTAAAATTGAAAAACATTAAGTATTGTGACACTTCAATCTAGTTAGCTTTTAAAATTATTTTTTCTATCCTTTCTTATTAATCTCATTGGATGGTGAAAAAAAATCCATCTTGAAATTATGGTATGAGAATTGGAAAGGGTGGATTCTTGTGGATTTTCTAAACTAGGAATAATAGGAGGTAGATCTCGATACTTCTATACATGACCAGGTCATCAGTCTGGAAAATCTACCAGAGAACATCAAGAGGCAATGAAGGACTGTAATTTTATTAAACAGGATAACCAACTACTATAATTTAATCTTCCAATATTTATTATAAAATCCTAATTTACGGATAGGTTCATGGGTGGATCAATAATTTCCATTAAAAAATGTGTGCAGTCATCTAGGTAATCTTTGGTATAGTGGACTACCTTCAAAAACCTTCTTGTGGATTCATGTATTCAGTCTGTTTTCAAAATATTATTCTAAATATTATATATCTTTCATCAGAACTAGTAGTATTTCAATCATTTATTCTTATGTTTCAATACAACTTCATCTCTATAGAGAAAGGTTATTGACTACTTCGGGATACACCTATTATACATGGATTCTGTACATGATAAGATTATTGAATGTTATACTCTTCATCTATCAATGAAAATTAAATAACTACTCATGGATTCTATGGAATAACTTCTACCTGTGGTTTAGACTATTAGAAATGAATTCAAGGATGACCTTCCAACATGTAGCTTCCAGACTCACTGGACTCTTATAGACATGGTAGTATAAGAGGATAACACTTTTTAGATGGGGCATTTCAATAACTATCTCTCTGATTTATCTATTTTAAAATGTTTAAATATTTCAGCTAATTAATGGAACACTAAAGTAATTCTTTATTTTTAATGTAATTATCCATTCATTTGGTGGAATAAACACTAATGGGTCTTCAAGAGTGAACCCTGGTCCTACTGGATTTGGTGTGGTCTTCAAAGATCATAATGGGATGATAAAAGGTTTCCTCTTTAGCCCATGTGGTTTGGAATCATCTCTTGAAGTGGACATGATATAGTTTATTAAATCAGTTCAAATTGATTTATAAAAATAATGAACCACATATGGTTTAAATGTGATTCGAGCACCATTGTTCATAATATGAGAACCAGTAGTTTTCATCAATCATGGAAGTCGATGGCTCAGTGAATAAATTTCTTAGAGACCCTCTCAAATATTAATTACATTAACATAAATTATTTTTAGGAGTCCAATTATCTTGATTATAGGGTTATAAAAAAGGGATTTGAAATTGATAATCTCATAGCTTCATCATTTCATCTTGAAGATTTTATTTCACTCTTCAACAAAGACTTTTGTAAAATAATATCTTTCATACTTTGTGAATTTTTTTATTTTTGAATTAATCCCATTTACTAATAAAAAAATATCCTGTAATAATGATATATTGAATAATTTTTAAGTATTATGTTGAAAAATTAAATATTTATATTATTTATTAATATATTTCCATTCAATATTTTAAAACACAGAAAACTAGTTCATTATGAATTTCATTTTTACAAGTTGAATTCATGTATTTCACATAATGAAAATATGAGTTTTGAATTTATTAAAAAAATGATTATTATATATTGAATTATCTAGTAATAAGGAACGTGAAACCACATAGTGAGTATTGATACCATATTTAATAAGTTTTTATGAAATAAACAACTAAGAGTTTTATCACCTAATGGTAAAAATAAGCCATAATTAAATAAATTATTCATAATTAATGATAATAAATTATTTATATTATTTAATAATGTATGTGATTATGGTTATGAATGTGTCTCTAAGCCCATGATGAGGTGATCCGCCCTTGACCAAGGTGGCATGGAGATGGCCGCCGCCTCTACCGCTCCCCTTTCAAAGGGGAGGGACCACCATTCCACATTAGAGAAGCTTCCCCCTTTCATTCCATTTTTGAACACTAATTTCTTACCTCCATTACCTACAATTTATATTTTCCCTAAAGTTTTAGATCTTCACGATGGCTATCCTCATCTCACAATTTCTAATGTAGAATTCACTAATGCTTAATTTATTCTTGATCACACCTTGGTTGGTTTCTCATTTTACTTCATATCACCTATCGGTTGACACCTTCAACAAATTTGTTTTTGGATCCTGCAGACTTCAAGATCAGAAGACTATCAAAATAATAGACAAAAGACATATCAGTATTCTCTTCTCATCTTTGTATGATCTGGTCACAGCGTGGTATGATGATCCTCGATCTTGCAATGGTCTGCACTTTTATATTTTAAATGGTCTTATGATCTTCATATGAATCGTGATTCCCTGTCAATGGAAATTTGGGCAAGATTTCTTGAACTCGTTATTCATTTTATGAATCCTTCTAGAATATGAATTCCTAGGATCATGGTGGTATGTTATATGTGATTTGACTTAACAACCAGTTCTTTTTGTCATCCAATTTCCCCACAGATTTGTGTCGAAGTTGACATTTCATGGACTTTGGTTGAATGGGTGTGCATTGTGGTAGGAGAAGAATTTCAATGGAAGCTTAATGTAGTGTTTGAATCCTATAAAAAATTCTATTCTTTGTTTTCTCATCTTGGTTATTTTTCCAGCTCATATTGGCTAGGAATAATGGTTCTAAAAGGTGGTGGTACGATGAAAGGGAATTTTTCTACTTCCCCTTCACTGGTGGATAACATAGAGGCCCCTAATGCTTCTTCTTCAGATGATCATGTTGGACATGGGGGAGGGAGATTCACTTGGATTCTATTATGGTCATGTATCCCATCTTTCTGAAGCTCATCTGAGGAAGTGGTAGGGAATGAAAAAATTTCTCCAAGTTATGGTAAGTTGGCTTTTACTATGAACTCGATAGGAGAAGTGAAGTAAAAGCATGATAAGGTGCTACCTCCTAATCCAAGAATAACTAATATTTTCAATAGATTGAGACATGATCTAGTAGGTCCCCCTGGCCTGATTGCAGAGGTTTTACAATTTGGGGCAACAATGGATATGCACAAATACATTGATCAAGCTCATGTTGGTTCAGTTGGAGCGGATGCTTTAAATGTTATGGTGGTCCCAAAGTCCTACACCTATGTCATGGATATCTGCGAAGGAAATAGTAACAACCCTAAAGGGTTGATTCAAACAACTAGAATGGGTAGATCTGAGGTTTGTCAGTAGTGGGGGTTCCATGACACGATACATATAAGTTGAATAACAAATATGGTCCCTAAAAGACTTTGGCGTATCTTGATTTGAACAACCACTTTGACAGAATGAGTGATGATGGAGGGGTTGAATGTAACAACCATTTTTCCTCAAAAGTAGATTATGACGGAGAATAACCCTCAGAATAAATAGGATGATACTAAAATATTTTTCACATCCCAAGGAGGAAGAAGGGGAATGAATAAATCAGGGACCTAGGGAGTTTCATTGTCACCGAGAATCATAAATCATAGGGACTCAGACACTACTCATATCTCTCTAGGATGATTGAGAAACATTCACGCAAAAATGGTGGTAAATACCTGGAGTATGAGATTCATCCAATGGAATTCAGGGAGGTTACACAGGCTAAGGGAACCTCGGAATGTAGTAATGAGGATAAGCAAGTAGGCGACACTAGATCCCAAATGCAACATGCTGAGGTGACCTTGGATGTTTTGGATTCTTCTCAAGAAGATTTAAAATTTAATATTTAGGTACAATATGGGGATATACGATGTCATCTTGGGGATGTGTGTTTTTTGAAGGAGGTTTCACACCATTCTGCACAATATTGGGAGTCTGGGACTCCAGAAGGTCCTCATCGATAGGAAGACACAGTTAGTGACCATAAGGTGGAACTTCTCATGCACTCAAGTGAATAAATGGTGGAGGAAATTTTGAAAATTAAGGTGATGAAATAATATGTTGATAAAAATATGAAAAGATTGACCCATGTGAACAATATTGGGGAGCAAGGTGAGTGTATTGACAAGCAATACTGCATATTTATTAGAGGATTTAATATAGGGAATATTAGCAAAGAGGAATACATGAAATCATGTGATTATATTTCATACCATTATGAAGACATATTGAAGGATGATATAGATATCATGGTAAATTATATTCCTTATAAATGTTTTAGGGTTATTAATTCTAATCGAATTAATCTTTTCTTCAATAAGTCTCTAGTTTGTTTTACTACTTGATTGTGTTAATTGTGAGGGTTCTCACCTTTCCCTTAAAAGTGATTGAAAATAAAAAAAATATACATTAGATATATATATATATGTGGTTAATTTTATGAAATATCATATCATAATATTATTGATTTTATACAGGTGGTAAGAACACATTCCACTAAACATTAATAAAGTTAAGGATTTTTCATCACAAAGTTCATTTCTTGTAGACATGTTTTCTATTACACACCAAGTTCCATTTATGTGGTGTATATACTTCCTATATGATATATTATATAATTAAATACCTTTTATTCATGGAAATTTTATTTTTTAATAAATAATCACGTTTTCACGAGGATTTTATTTAAATACTCCTTGTGTTGTAAGTGGTTTTCGTGACTAAAATATTTTCCATAGTTCATAATCACTCCTCCTTGAATATTATATTTAATAATTGATATATTATTACCTATGATACTATTTTTTTATTTTATCATTCATTTCCATGGAAAAAAAATTTTACAAAAAAAAGCTTCACCCTTGATGAATAATTTTTTTTGAGGAAATGAAATTTTTTTAGGAATAATTCTCATATCTTTTAATTGATTCTCCCTCCATGTCCGTGTTTTTACTTCCCAAAATTGTTCAAAATTCCCTAAAAAAACTAAAATTGTTTTTAACATCAATGATCCTTCTATTCCCTTTTATTTCATTAAAAAAAGGTTTCATTGTTGTTTTTATGATGTGGGGTTTCAAACAATGGTATTTCCAAATATAAAAAGGGGGTTTCCTTCCTTTCAAAATAAAATATTCCATTTTCCAATCCCCATTTTTTCATAAACTATGTTACATTTATTGAATATATTATTCATAATTTATTATAATATTGTTTTTAAAATTATTCTCTATCCATTCTTTTTTTTGAAAAAATTTATAGTTCATCTTTTGTAACACTGTTTAAAAGTTTTTTGAAAACATGTGTATTTTCACTTTTATTTTTTATCCACGGTTTTTCACTCATGAAGTAATTTTTTATCATATAATATATTTTATTATGATATGTTTCATTTAGGATAATGATATATTTTATATCTTTTGATCTTTCAATCTTATGTTATGTGATGTTTTTGGAATGTTTAATAAACACATTCTTTTTCCACATGTTTATTAAGATATTTTTATGATTGATTTTATGTGTATTATGATAGGTGGGGTCTTATATCACTTACAATTCATTTATTTAAGTTTTTTATCATGTTCTCAAAAGGTTACATGGTAGGTTTTATACCATGCCAAAGTGTACATGAGAGAATTTATCCTAAGAGTAAGGGTACACAAGAGGATTTATCCCTTGAAAAAGGTATCATGGGAGGATTTATCCTAGGAAATAGGGTACACTAGAGGATTATTGCCAATAAAAAGTGTACACAAGATGATTTATCCAAATACAAATAGTACATGAGAGGATTGTTCTCCAAAAAAAGGGTGCACGAGTGGATTTTTTCAATTCAAAGGGTGCGTGGGAGGATTTTTTTCATTAAAATGGGATACACTAGACAACTTCTCCCAATCATATGGGTACCTAGGAAGACTATCTGAAGGATAATAAGGTAAATGTTTGATTATACCATGCCTAATATGTGATGAATTTATTAGTGGGTAGATTTTACATGTGATTTTGATTTATAGTTTTGCATCACTACGTAAAAATTCCATAGTTTTATACACATACACATTACTATTTTATGATCTCATGACTCATATTTATTGTCTAATGTTCCAAAGTCATTTTATCCATTTATTATGTTATTCCAATAATTCTTACATGAATCATTTTGTTTGATGTATTCTTTGTAGGATATGATTTTCTTATGTGTATTTATTATACCTATATGTTCATCTTATTCTCACATATGATCTTTGTTTGTTATCTCTTGTATTTTAACTTAATGAGCATATACTCCCACCCCTTTCTTATGATTACATCTATCAGGTTATGATTTGTAGTGTAACTCCTGAGAAAAATATAAGGGATGCAGTTTGGTTTTATTATAGATAAATGATTCAATAGTTATATAATATTTTTTTCCCAGGTCAATGGTCCTCAAAAGGCATTAAACCTTCCATTCATTGTGGTATGAGATTATTTTTTAGATGTATCAATTATTATATAAAAACGATATAAAACAAGGATATGTTTATTTTGGGTTACTGTAGGTTGGTTGATTATGGACTTTGCAGTGGGTGTGGTGAAAGGATGAGGTTATAAGCATGATTGAGAAATGAAAACGTTTTCCCCTCACACTCAATATAAATAACAGTAATATAAAATACTATTGTAGTGGGCATGGTTTCCCAATACAATCCCTATTAAAAATGTGTTTTCTCACTATTGGTGTTTCTAGGTAAGAGTGGATATGTGGAAAATGATAAAAAATATCTAGGAGAATGAAATTACGGGCTTCTATTAGGGACCACACCATAGAGTTGTGGGTGGTGGTTATTATATTTATGAAAGGGGGAGAGTGTTGTCAACATGTTATGGTTATAAAAAATTTTAGATTTTAATTCATTACTATAAAATGGTGAATTGAAGCATGAGAACAGAATATCTCGTGTTTAGTGGAGTAAATGAAAGTGTATAAGTCAAAATGAGCACAAGATATTCTCTATTATCTTGTGTTAATAATTTATAATTTCTTGAATCAAGGACAAAAACAAGTAAGAGAAATGCAACAAGTCGTGGAGGTGTCCTATTTCACATCATGTTTCTAGAGGTTCTATGTTCCCATACCACATTAAATGGAGATAATAAATTGGTAGTTTTTGTGTGGAAAAATCAAGTAGATATATTTAGGGAACATTGATGAAGGCTTTTAAGGGATGGGTTATAATACTATAATTCGATGATTTATATGAAGGTTTTAAATAAAGAGGTATCCCATAATAAAATATATATGTATTTATGAAGTATTTTTAAGGATATTATTTAATGAGATTATAGAATTGAAATGACGATTTACATAGTGATATCTGTTAAATATATTGGTTGTTTGTTGACTATAGTAGATTTATTCATGATTGTTAACTTTGAATGTAAAGGAGTTTTTTTAACCAAAAATAATAATATTTATATGAATCCTCATTTGGGAAATTGATATGAATTTAAAATATGTTTTTATTTGATGGAATTAATGGAGAAATAATTAATAGTAATAAAGGCCTGGTGAAATCTCCACCATCAATTGATGTGCATGGTGTCGTATTAACTTGGATATAAACTCTATAAAGAATTTATCAATCTATTGATGTGGGTGATACATCAATATATCTTGTTTGAAATAGAGAATAAGACGTTATGAAACATCAATATATCTAATGAATTAAAATTAAGGAACCACACTAAACTCTATATATCTGATTCATTAAAGAAAAGATAATGGAATGAGAGTTAGATATATCATATATCTAATTTTTTTGAAAAAAAGGAATATTTAATTACACTAATTTTATATATGTGTTATAAAAATAAGAAATATTAAAGACAATTTATGCTAGTAGATCATCATAGTTATATCTAGTGATGGAAGAAGGAGATCTTCACGGGTAATTATAGTCATGGAATTTTCATAATATGAAAGAATGTATTTCTTCATATTTCAAGGAAATATATGAAGAGTAAATATTTGTAATAGGTTTTGTTCGCCTGGTATGAAGAATAAAATTAGTAGTTGTATTGAAGATCAAATACTCATATATCTAAAGATAAAAGATGTACGATCTTATAGAAACCTATGATTATTTGAATATGACAATGATGTCTATAAAATATTTAATATTCCCTAAATCCTATAAACTAAACATTATTTACTTATAAGGTTCATATGATTAAAGAGGAGGTATTACAACTTGAATAAGTTGTTCAACCTTGTCGAAGTCCGTGTAATAACTCTAATACAGAGTATCATATCCCTAACATGCCAACACATCGATGGTGTATTCTATTTGGTTTATATTATTTAGGTGAACTAAGTAAAATCCCGGTGTCCATGTGTGCTTTAGAATCTACCAATGTCCATGGTGTATGGTGTAGATGCATTTTAAAGAAAAATTTGTGTTGAATTAATGTTCCTGACAACTCAAGAAAAAAAATCTAGAAAGTAAAAGATAAATTTAGTGACACCTGAATTCACACTCCCTCGGGTGACTCTAGTTATAACAAGTTTTATTCAAGCCCAAAGTTTCTAACATGTATTTCAACCTTGAATATCAATCCATAGAGACTACATGGATCATACATATCAAAATGATATGGTGATAGTTCATGAGAATATTGAACCGAAAGGGTCACCAGACCTTAAAATGGAGTTTTGAGAATATATTAGAGAATTATAGGTTTTTTGAATGAAAAAAATATTATTTATGGTATATTAAATTAATATTATTTAATATTTTGATTTTATCAATGTAGAAATTTATAGACATGAGAAATAATTAGAATATAAGTCCATTAGTCAGATTCACTTTGATGATGGAATAGGGTTTTAAAAAAAATTTATGATAAAGTTAAGGAAATTATAATGATCAATGAATTTATTGAAGTGGTAAATAATATGATTGAATCATTTGAATAATGATTTTAAAAAGGTGTAATTATCTTATATCTTATTGTGGATGATGAATTTTATAAAAAAATTTATCTCACATCATTTTTCAAGGTGATATCACGATGATGCCGATAGACAATAATTGGACCAAGATTGTTGGGTAATAAGAAGGAAGGGAAAGATAAAAAGTGTAAATTTTTCGAGAAAGATCTATGAGATTCATAGGAATCTATAGTAACAAATTATAATAGTCTTATTAAGGAATGAGTTTAGGGAAGGTATTTTAATTAACAATTCTTGGCCAATAAGAATAAAGTAGATGATAGATGACCAAGTAATAATATTGATGAAAAAAGAATATTAGTAGGAGTTTTGAAATAATTTATCACTATAAAAACACAATTGAAGTTAAAATGAAATAGAATCATGGAACATTGGAGTTATTTTACTTCATTTTAAAAGGAATGTTGGAAAAATGTTTATGCTTCTCAGAAGATAATGTGAAGAAAAATTAAAATTTGTTTTGGATAAAATACATCGGATCAAAATGAAGTGATGATAATTAGAAATTAAATTATATTATATTTCCTGCCTAGTTGCATCAATGAAATAGACCTAGTGTCGATTTTTTTATCCCTCAAAAGTTCTTATGGTATCTGAAACATAAAATTCTACATCCATATGGAAACCTGATTTAAGGGATGATATATTACCATTTAAAGAAGACAAGAAACCAGTAGTTAATAATATAAAAGATTCAATAGTATTTTAATAAGGTAATTCATGGAATATAATTCATAAAATAATATATGGAATTGAATCAAAAAATGGATTCATATAGAGAAGAATGATAATGCATGTTATTTTTGCGGGACACCTAACCATTTTGTGAGCTTCTATGAAGAAGACATGAAAATAGATCCAAACAGTTAGTTAAAGAGTAGTTTGAATACATTTATGCCATAATAGGGAATTTATTTTTTATATATCTATAATAAATAAGCTTTTAATAATAGTTATATTGTTTTGATTAATAGATAATGAAGAAGAGTTTTATCGAGCCAAAGGGATTCAAATAGTATTTTTGGGTGCTGAAATTTTTTTGGATTGAAATATCAATTTGTGAAAGAATGTAAAATGGGATTTGTGATAATAATTGCATGAAATTCCTGTATAAGAATGATCGGTGTAAGATATTGAAAAATAAATCCTTAATATAGTGACAAAGGTCACATTGAAAAACAATACAATGTGAAATTAAGAAAATATTTTATGGTAAAACAATCATTACAGGATGAAAATAAGAAATATAATACTTTTAATAGAATCATGGATGAAAATATAGAAGTATGAGTGAGTAGGTTTATTCATAAAATTTCATGGTAATTACTCAAAATTGGAGGTGTTTCCCTTACATAGTGAACAAATCATTCAAAATAAAAATGTAACAAGGGTGATAAAATTGAATAAATCTATACTAATGGGATGAGTCATATCCTAAAAGTAAATTCTGATGCAAATGGAGATATTGAACTCTAAATATATAATTATATAGGAAGTATATACAAGTGGTTCTATTAAAAAGAACACCACTATAGAGACATGGAATAAAATACAAAGGAAGTGGTTGGTCTATAAATATTAACCACCATATTTATCTTATAGAGTATAGAGGCACCCATATCCAATTTTTAATTAATTATTATATTTGATGAAATTAGTTGTGTAGGTTTAGGGAGGAGATACTATCCATGGGATGGATGCACTAGATGGGAAAATTGATTATGTGGGACAAAATTTAATATATGTTGGGAGAATATAATTACTTAAATGATGTTATAATCCTAATTTTGAATTGTACTTATAATATTTAGTAGATTATCATAGTTAATTTAAATAATATTATTGATAGAAGTTTCTGAAAATCTATATGTATTTGAAAAAAACATGCTAAGAGGTTAAGATTTAACAGGTTCTGAGGAATAATCTTTCAAGGAAGATTTTTACATCTATTACATTGAAACAAATTTTCTTAAATCTATTCACACATACCAAAATTTGTCAATTCATACTATAACATAGATGTTTAGTGGGTATCAAGGCTGCATTATGTAGATACTGGTGTCAAATCTAAATTACAGTCATCCCAGTGGTGTTGGTATATTTTTGGAAGTATCTTAAGTGTTATAAGACCATATATAATGGAGGGTGACCCTAAATAAAATACCTATATTCTACTTATTGAGATATTATTATCAAAAATTGGAATCATCTCAAAAACATTGGTTTCAAAAATTGGTTAACTTAGGTGCACGTAATCATAGAGAGTTAAAGAATGGTCCATAAAGGCTTCTTAGCCTCATCTGAAAGACGAATGCATTGTGGTGAAATTAAAATATTTGTATTTAAAGTGTTATAAATTTTTTGTATTAACAAGTGGTATCAACTAGTTCCTCAAGTTGTATATTCCACCCCCATGTTCTTTAATGTTTACGTGCTCATGGTTTTTAGTGGGACATTGTTTGAAATCACAAGAAAATGTGACTACTCAAGATCCAATGTGTTTTGTGAAAAAATATATGGAATAAAATTCCATTACTATCATTGAATATTGTTTCCTATACAGATTTTCAGCTTAGCCGGTTTAATTTATTTTTTGACAATTACTTACAAATCAGTGATTCACTCATTCATGTTTGGGAGTAGTACAATTATTACATGAAAATAAATTAGATGTTGAAGGGATGATTCATAATTGAAGGAAGCTAATGGATAATTAATTCTGTATTTTTTTATGGAACGTATTAAGGGGGGGAATTATTTATTTTAAATAAAATAATTCATAAAGATGATATGAAAGGATGAATTCTCATCTGGAAATTTGGTGTAATAAGTCTGTGAAAAAAGTAGGGTGATAATGGAAAAATAATCCTTCCAATCTAGTGTTGAAATTCCCTATAGGAAGATATGAATACCCTTAGAATATTATTGATAATTGGAGAGATAAATAATATATTTTATATTTTATATTTATTAAAAATTCACAAGGGGATATTTTTTAACAATGAGTTTATGTTGGATTTGTTGAAAATATATTTCGGGTAATGTAACACCCATAAAGTATAAATGTTTCTATTAAAAAATTATTAAATGAATTATTTCACTACTAAAACAAAATATGACATATGTTTTTTCATGAAGTATGTTTTAAAAATAAAATTATTTTATCTAATAACAACATCTATTATGTGTTAAAATAATTTAAAATATTCATGCTATAAAATTAATACACTAACTATTGATGTCTATATATTTTTCTAAGAAATTGTGTGAATAGATGTTATTAAAACATTATTTTATTCCTAATATCATCACATTTAGGAAGTTATATTTTTAAATAAAAATATTATTTATATGAACATATGTGTATTATGTTAATAAAAATAATTTTTAATGATTTTCGAATTATTTGGTGATAAATAATAGTGTATGATAAAAATAAACCACAATAGTAATATGAAATTTATTAAAATATAAGATGTTAACATAAGGTGAATATACATAAGATAATTACAATCATAGATGAATCAAAAAATTGGACTAAATATAATTAATGGTAATATAAATTTTAATAATTATATAATACGTACTGATAAATATAATTATTACATTAGATGTAATATTAATGAAAATAATTTAAAGTGAGGTACATTAATTTGAAGTAGTTATATTTAATTCATCAATTAAAAATCAATAAACACAATACTCATTCCATAATTAATTATTCATAGTTAATTATCCATATCAAATCTTGACTTTTCATAATTAATTCTCACTATTAATTATCTTTGGTCAACATCATGGAATATAATTAATTTTCACAATTAATTATCTTACATATCCAAACATCATTTCATAATTAATTATTCACAATTAATTATCTTAACATAATCATTTCAATGTCTCAATTACAATACCTCAACCAATAACCAATTTTAAAAACAAATAACTATTTGGGAAACCACCTTCATTTGTTCAGTGATTCTCAATTAATCACTAAGGCAATCAAAAGTCAATTCCACATTCTTAATTATTCCAATTTAGGAAAACAATTATAAAGGGAAGCTATAAAATCCATATAATCACATTCACATATCAAATCCACAACTATTGGAGTTTTATTTAGACCACCTGCTTCGATTTATTGATGGATGTTAGACGAATGGTAATCCCCAAAATCTGAGCGGCACAACATCATTGATCAGGCACTGGATCTAAATACCAAAACCAAAATGAAGATCAAAGGCATCATTATCTTGAAAATATAGATCTAGATCCACAATAATAGATCATGATCTCAACTCATAGGTTTATATCCATGAAAATGGGGGAGATATTCCATGAAAATGTCAAGGAAATATAGGGGAATGAACCGGAGAAGAAACAGGATGAAATCCACTTACTGGGAGGAGAGATGATCTTCAATCCAGGATTTCGATCTAGAATAATTATGTTTGAATCACCATGGAATCAATCTGGAAGGGTCTGGGATTAACTAGAATTTTTCATGCCCGAACCAAGGTCAAAATATTGGATTCTCGGGGTTTTGGGTTCTTTTAAAATAGATTTTTGTATAATTAATCTCATGTGCACAGTTTCATACGTAGGGTCACACGGTTAAGGAAAACCATGTTCCACCCATGAAGACCTATCTATCTAGGTTTCCATGGTTGTCACAGTTTAGTGGTAATATTTTTTAAACCATGCACAAACTGTGAAAACCACTTTGTCAAGGTTTGCACACTTCCAATGATTTAGTCTCACAGTTTTTTAAATTGTGCATAAATCATGCATAGTCCACTATCCATTAGTTTTTCTTAACAAATCACCAAAACGCACCCCAAGACACTACTCCAAAAAAAGGTACTTAAAAACTTCAAATATTTACCTAAAAACAAGCCAGATAAATCTCCAGAAAAGGTTGGGATCTTACAATCTCCCCACCTTAAAATGGTTCATCCATGAGATGCACACCCAAACTTCTCTAAGATTACGAGCCAAAAAGATTGGCCAATTGGGCCCTCATGAATTCTTCCCATTACGAGGTTTTCTCTTAAACACCTCCATATTTCCATAACACATGAACTAACAACACGGTCTTTACCCATAACACTTTCCCACTATGACACAACACACGTATCAGATGCTCCTCAAAGGAAACATCTATCTCAAGTTCAACCTCTTCCAAATAAATCACATGATAAGGGTTAGGGTGATACCTATGTAGTTGTGAAACATGTAAAACATCATGAATATTGCTGAATTTCTGTGGAAGGGCTAATCGGTACCCCATTGGCCCGATTCACTCCAGCACCTCAAATAGTCCTACTAACCTGAGTGGCTACTTGCATTAACTATGTATCCTATGGTGACCCAATCAAGGAGACACCCAAAGAAATACATGATCACCCTATGTAAACACTACGGTAATCTTCGTCTATCAGCATATGACTTCTACGTACTCTGAGCTGTATCCATATGTTTCTGAATCAATTGCACCTACTCCTATATCTCCTGAATGAGACTCAGTCCCAACAACTATAACTCACTTGCCTCTAACCATCATAGTAGTGATCTAAAAGGTCTTCCATAAAGTGCATCATATGGTTCCATCTGTATAGTTTCTTGATAACTGTTTTTATAGACGAACTCCACCAAATCCATGTGCTTCTCCCAAGAACCACAAAAGTCATGCATACATTCTTGCAGCATATCCTCTAACACCTGTATGGTACGCTCTGATTCCCTATCTATATGTGGGTTAAATTATTTAATTAAAAGAACTTATGTACCAAGATCCTTTTGTATTCCCTACTAGAAGAATTATGTAAATCATGAATCGTGATCTGAAACTATAGTTCCTAGCACCCCATGCAAACAAACTATCTCTCGTACATACAATTATCCCAAATATTCTACTGTAAAGGTTTACTTGATAAGAAATAATGTGCTACATTTTTTAGTCGATCCAAAACGTCCCAAATAGCATCATTCTTCATAAGTTTATTTTGAAGTCCTTCCATGAAATCCATATTCAAGGTATCCCACTCTTATTCGAGAATAGGCAACGACTGCAATAGGCCTCTAGGTTATTGGTGCTCTAACTTCACCTATTGGCAGCTGAAACATCTTGTTACAAACCCTGCTATCTTATTTTTCATGTCTGGCCACAAAAACTGACATCGTAGGTCATGGTTCATTTTGGTCACCCCAGGATGTAATTCCAACTTTGAGACATGAAAATCTCGCATGAGTTCCTCTCGCATACTCGTAAGCACAACAACAAGATTTTTCAAATAGATGATCTCTTCCTCCTATATTATCCAATCTAAAGGTGTATCCCCAACTTCAAGGATTTCCCTTAAGGATAAACACTCTAGATACACATACTACCTATCCCTGATCCATCCCATGAGTGTAAACTCCACTACTACAAAAACTAGATTCATCCGCTCCTAACTCTCCTAAACTACCACATGCATTTATGCCAACAAAGTCATCATTTTCTACTATTAACTCGACTCATATACCAACTGAGTCTAAGTTTTCCTGCTCAAGGCATCAACCACACTACTACCCTTTCCATGTGTATATGCCTATTCAAAATCCATGAACTGTATATACTCTACCAATTTTCACTGCCAAATATTCATGTCACGTAGTGAAAATATATACTTTAAGATTTTATGACCCATAAAAACTGTAAAATTTTCACCCAAAATATAGTTTCTCCAACACTTAAGGAATAATCCACTACCTCCAACTCGATTTCATGCATAGGTTAATTCTGTTCATGACGCCTCAACTACCGAGACATGTAAGCAACGAATTGATCCCCTTGCATCAACACAAATCCGATTCTGATCCCGTAAGCATCACAATACACCGTTTACTCCTCACCCAACTCAGGTAAGATCAAAATTATTATTGATTTCATGTTCTTCTTTAAATCCTAGAAATCAATCTCATAGGCTTCTATCTAATCAATCTTTATCCCTTTCTTTTTCAAACCTGAAAGTGGTGTAGTAAATCTAGAAAATCCTAGATGAACCATCTGTAATTACAAATTAATCCCAAAAATAATTGGTATCAAAAAAAATCTTGGGTTGATGTCCATAAACCACTTATTTCACTTTTTCTAGTTCCACCACCATTACTTCTTCCAAGATTATATACCCAAAAAGGTGTATCATGACAATCTAAACTGACTTATAGATAGCTTGGCATGTAGATGATGCTCTATCAGTGTAACTAGGATGATGTTAAGATGATGGGAATGATCGTTATGAGTCTTAGAGTACACCAAGATTTCATCCACAAACACCACTACAAAGTGATATATGTACTAATGAATGATCATATTCATTAAGCCCATAAAAACTGCTTGAGCATTTTTTAATCAAAATGGTATTTAAACAAACTCATAAAGGCCATACCTTCTTCTGAACAAATTTCATGTTATATCATAGGTCCAAAATTTCAACTGGTGATACCCTAATCTCATATCATTCATTGAGAACACACATGTACCCTTTAGCTGGTCAAAAAGATCATCGATATGTTAAAAAGGATATCGATTCTTCACGGTCATTTTATTCAACTTCATGTAATCGACAGACAAGTGTAAACTATTGTCAGCCATATTTTCAAACAATACAAGTGATCCCCAAGGTGATTTACTAAGATGGATAAAAAAATTATCCTCCAACTCCTCCAACTGCATTTTCAACTCTTGAATCTCAGTTGGTGTCCTTCTGTAAGGTGGAATATATACCGTCTTAGCCCTTGGTATGATCTCAATAGTGAATTCCATGTCTCTCTCAAGTGGAAACCCTAAAAAGTATCCAGGAAAGACATCATGAAATAGTTTTACTACTGGTTGACGGACATCTAGACTACCACTCCCATCTTCCAGCAAAAACTAGAAACTTGGTTTGTGAGCTCTCCCAGTTGCTGAGTATTCATCCCAACATAGCCTGCATGGATATCCCATTATCCATGATGAACATACAGGTCACCCTTAGGAGATACAAAGGTCAATATCCTATGGTAACAATCTATATCGGCTCAGTATGCGACTAGCCAGTCTATAACCATAATCAGGCTAAAGCCTATTTTATCAAGGACATAGATATCCCATTGAAAATAATACTCTCAAAACTCTAGAGAACATTCCTTACATAAACAGATATCCCTAGATCGTGTTCCCAATGGTGTATTGATATTCATCACCCTCATTATGGACTCCACCTCCATGATCAATCAACTAATAAGATTTGCATATATAGAGTAATAAGAGGCACCAATATCAAACAAGGAAGTAGATAAAGTAGAAACAACTAGAATAGTACCTTTCACTATTGATGGACCAGCCTTTCTCTACATAAGTGTAGGTTGCAATGCATGTAACAGTCCTACCCCTCTTCCCTGTTGGGTCATCTGATTACCTTGAGTAGCTCCAATGTGATGATATTGGCACTCATACACTGATGTACCACTTCAATTACCTATACTACCTCTTCCCATAGAGTTCCAATTTCCAGACCTATATGGTGTGGAAGACCCCCTTACCATACTATGACTCTAATTAGCATCTTCCTCAGCACCAGCTTTCCGCTACTTCCTGCAAAACTTCTGTAGGTGCCCCATATTGCCACAAAACTGGTACACCACTAGTGATCGAGGAAAATGTATATGATAGTGTCCCTTTTTACTACACTGGTGGAAAAGAACATGAGCATGATCTGGTGCAACTGTTACCCCTAGCTGTCCATCTAGAATTCCACTATCCTTACTAATGCTACTGTAATGGAACATCCTTCTCTAAAAAGGAACACTCCTTGTTCATCCACTGATATCTACTTGTCCAGTATTGGAAGCCTCCTTCAGGTTCCCCTCTAAAATAAGATCATGATTAACCACTTCTAAGAATTTATTCAGCCTAAAGATATTTACCTAGGACTTAATTTCCCACCTAAGTCCATCCAAAAATTAGTTTCCCAAAGAAGCCTCATCTTCCGTCAAAGCAGGAAAAAAATGTTTTAAATCTTTGAAACATTCAGTATAATCCATTATGGACATGCTCCCTTAGGTTTGATGCATAAACTCTGAAGCATTCTCTTGTATCATCATCTCTAGATAGAAGTGCTCCAAGAACTTCTTCCTATATTCCTTACATAACATCTCATCAGTCTATCTAGATCATACTTGAATGTACCACCAGCGCTTTTCTAAACCCTATAGCATATAAGTAGCCAATTTTACCCTCCTACTATCCAGAGTCTCCAAATGTTCAAGTATCATTTCAATGGATTCAATCTAGAATTATGCTCCCTTAGGTCCACCCTCTCCGGTGAATGAAGGATGGTACTATTGTTGAAACTCCCTTGTAAACTCAAAAATTCTTTTTAGAACCCTCCCTGGGTCTCTCTCTATGAATTGCATGAAATGAGAAAAGTTCTCTCTGAACTATTCCCCATCCTCCTCATATTTCACCAATTTTGCCTTAGGTTACCTGTCTGGAAGTTCATTCTGGGCCATACCCCTCAGTCTCTCCCTCAATAAGCGACATAAAGACATATCTCTACAAGTACAAACACATGTATTAGGTCTCATAATGAAACCTTACAACTTTTATATAAGAGGAGAAACTAACACAACAAGTTTCAACATGTCCTTCTCCCTTTTCTCACCACACAGTCAAAACTGAGGCCTTATAACTACCCTTAACCATTCTACTCCTAGGTCTTTGTTAACAAGGGTACATATATTATCATTAATTAATTAAACCATTAATTAATCACATTATCTCAAATTAATTAATTAAACAATTAATTAATTAATCATACTCATTTTATCAATTAAGGTTATCATTAGACACCCATTTATTCTCATTTTGCATCATTATTTAAATCAAAAAACAAGGAAACACAATTCAAGTTCAACAACTTACCCATAACCCATTTTCCTGTGAGTGCCTAGAAAGATGCATGTCACAACAACCCTAACTGACTAGATTGATGCATGCAGACTCATGTATGGTGCCTCTTTAGGCCACAAATCTAAATTCATCATCTGTAAAAACTAATATCACATCACACCACAAGTGCATCTCCCAAGGTGAAATAATATCAAACGGTAACAAAAAACAACAATCACATCAATCCCGGCATGATTACTCAGATGTTCCCCCATACATGGGATTGCAACTCCCACATATGAGAACATTACCAATCCTCAACGCTTCCTATTATCCTATTTACCATCCCCAAAACAGTAATACAAAATAAGAATAAAGGAAAGAAAACTCCTCTAATACCACTTTGTGACATCCTGAACTGGGTGCCACTAAATGGTGCCTCGACCCAGTTCACCACATACCCTTAAGTGTGCCTTCTCGCATTCCATAGGATACAGACTAGAAATGAGGGCCTGGTAAGTCAATCTTGGGGAGAATATACCATATTTTATCAAAATACAACACCAATGAAAGAAAACAACAATAACCAAGTTTAGAAGTGTATAAATAATAGTAACAATACCATGTCATGTGATATTAAAAACAAGAAAATACAATACTCAACAAAAAGTTAAAACATGATATAACAATGTGAATGACAAGTGTCTACGATGAAACAAAAAGTAAAGATAGAACAACTCCCAAGCAGGTCCCAAACCATGTCTGGTTCCCTCTCCCATTCTCCAATTCCAAACAACAACCTATCACAGGGCCTTTCCCTTATCCTATCCTACAACAACAAATTATACTCAGGTTCTGATTAGGTGACCCAAACAGGGTGTCAGTACAACATAGTAGGCCACCACCAACGGTGTCTAAAACAATTCTAGTCAAAAGTTAGTGTATACAGTTTTATGAAGAAATAAATACAATGCATAATTAAATAGTTATCACGTTGTCATTTAATCCTTAATCATCACATTAGTACCGGTTTCAATTCATGTTTTCCATTTGAATCATCATTCATTATTTTCGTTAAATTGGTGTTCAACGTCATTTCAATCACCCCAATATCATTTAGTGTAGGTCACCATGCCTAACACTCCAAATCTCATTCGGTGTAGGACGTCATGCCAATAAATCGAAAATCTAATGCTTGAATAACTATTTGGGAGGAACCCCATGTCCATGTCCCAACATCTAATTGGTCTAGAACGCCATTTCTAGCACCAAAAAAATTTCATCCATTTAATCATTCATTAATTCAAAAGAATTATCCACATCATTCCATTACTAATCCAACTGTTAGTTAAAAATTTCAAAGGACATTAGTTAACTCAAAAATTAACTAATAACAAAACCCATTAAATAAATAATAAATTAATTAATCAATAAACAAATTCTAATATCATAATTAATTTTCACAATTAATTTTTTATATCAAATTTAAACTTGTCATAATTAATTTTCACAAATTATTAATTGTGGTCAACATCATGGTACATAATTAATTCTCATAATTAATTGTCTTACATAGCCAAACATCATTTCATAATTAATTATTCAAAATTAATTATTTTAACACACTCAATTAAATATCTTAATTGCAATATCTCAACCCATAACAAATATTCAAAACCAATATCTATTTGGGAAACCCCTCTTTGTTTGTTTCGTGATTCAATTATCAATTAATCACCAAGGCAATCACAAGTCAATTACACATTCTTAATTACTCTTATTTATGAAACCAATTATCAATGGAATCTAGAAAATCTATATACTCATATTCACATATCAAATCTGTGACTTTGGGAGTTTGATTTAGACCACCTACCTCAGTTTATTGATGGATGTTAGCACAACAGAAATCCCCAAATCTGAGTGGAACAACGTCGTCGATCAAGCTCTGGATCTAAATACATAAACCCAAATTAAGATCAAAGTCATCAATATCTATAAAATATTTATATACATCAACAATACTAGATCTAGATCTCATCTCATAGGTTTAGATCCCTAAAAATGATGGAGATATTCAATTAAAAGATCATGGAAAGATATAGGAATAAATTGGAGAATCAATAGGATGAAATCCACTTACTGGGAGGAGAGTGGATCTTCAATACTAGCTTTTAATATCAATGAATGATGTTCACGTCACCTTGGAATCCCTCTAGAAGGATCTGGGATCACCTATAATTTATCAAGCCCGAGCCAAGGTCAAAATATGGGAATTGTGGGGGTTTGGGTGGTTTTAAAATTGATTTTCAGATAATTAATCTCATGTACAGGGTTTCCTGGGTAGGGGCACATGGTTAGGTAAAACTGTGCACCAACCGTGTAGACCGTTCTATCCAAGTATTCATGGTTGGCACAGTTTAGTCACATTGTTTTTCAAATCATGCGCAAACTATGCGGACCTCTCTGTCCATATTTTCACACTTGTTACGGTTTAGTCGTATGATTTTTCAAACTGTGCATAACCCACTATTTGTTAGTGTTTCTTGAAACATTACCCAAATTCACCCCACTACACTACTCTAAAAGAAAGGTACTTAAAAACCTCAATCAAGTACCTGAAAACGCGCTATAGATGACTCCAGAAAAGGCCAAGATCTTACATTTCATGAGTTTAATTCCTTAGTTAAAGGCCATAATATGAATTTGAAAGCTATATTAGGGTACCAACACATGTATGCCTTAAGGTAATGTTTATCATATGATAAGCTAAACCCGAGTTTCATAATGAGACATTATGGATAACCTGGATTACATAATGGTAGATATCTAACTTTGTCCTCATATAATGGTAACCGTCCAACCACACATATTGGTATTCCTTTGTAAATACTAAGGGTAATGAAATTGAAAAGGTTGTCTTTATATAGGTTTGGTGAATAGTTCTCAATAGATTAATGGTTATTAGCATCGCCATGGGCATTAAGCATGAGTTTCTAGGTGAGGACACTAGATCCCGATAGATTTTGTGGGATTATTATGAAACATTGATATATATAAGGAAGCATGCGGTTGAAAATAAAATTGAGGTTGGATCACATTATATACGTACTATTGGAAGTGTTTAAAAGAACAAGAATATGAATTCATTTAAAAAAACACCCTCCATAATCTTCTTCCTCCATACACTACTATAGAGAAGTTATTTCCAAATGATATATATATATATATATATATTTATTTAATGTATGTTGAGGTTACCAAATCAATTCATGATAGTGAGACACACAATATAAATGATAACAGATACAGTGGGACATCGTTGTCTTCCTCCTAGTTTACAATTATTTCATATGCATTGATAGGTTTTATAGGTTTGGCTTTGCAAGTACCAAACCTTGATATTATATGAAAATATTAGACATGTGATTTTTTGAATTATATTTTTATGTGTAAGGGGAAATAAATTTCTATGTTATTTTCATGCTATGGTAAATTTATACATTGAAAAAAATGGTTTCTATTTGAAGTTCTTCACACAATCATTTCTTCATAATTGAATAGAGATGTTAAATAATACTTCAATAATATAATATAATATTCATAGATTAAATTAGATTACAAAAAAAGGAATATCCTTCTAATTGGGTTTTAAATACACTAATATCCCTTTACTAATATTAAAATACATGTATTTTCATTGTTTGTAGTTGTGGAGAGAAGGTGAGTGATGCTGCGGAGTGAATTTTAGGTATTACCTCAAAGAGTTAGTTCTGTAAAGTAAAAAACCATAGGATAGTTTAACAATAATTGGAATTATTTTATAAAATTTCTATTTTAACATATTACCGAATTACAATAATTTTATGTTTTTCAAAAAAATATCCTTTTATGTGTAGAATTATTTATTTCAAAAACTCCCCCCTCGGTATTTTCATTAAATAATGTTTTTTTGAAACTTATTTATCTTCATGAAAAAAATTATTTCATAAAGTTTTTTAGGTTTAAAATAATATAAGGCTATGCACAATTATTCTCATAGATATTCCATAATAGTTTGGAAAAGAATATCTCACCATTATTTAGTTTAAATATTTAATTCAATGGATTCTTAGTTACTTCTAACTCTTTCTTGAGTTTATTTTAAAATTTCCATTTCAGGGAAAAACATAATTATTAATTTTTCCCTCAAATAACCATTATTTTATTTATATACCATTCCTTTTTATTAATAAAATAATCTATTCAAAAAAATAAAAACATTGTAAGATATTAAAATTTTTATCAACGTACAGCACCAGGACATTATAAACGATGATGGGTATATTTAAGGGAATGCAAACCCTCAATGGAATTTATCCACCATGTGATGAAATTCACTATATATCCTTCAATGTTCCTGGTTACCTCATGGATTTAATTTTAATATCTTAATAATAATTTTTTTTTGAAAACCACTAGATTTAATTTATAAGTAATTATTGGGAAATTTTTCAAAGTGATATTTTGTATTTCATTATTTTATAAAAATTCATAGTTTTTTGTTTTAATGAATGTGTTTTTCAATATTTTAAGTCTTCTTAAATAAATCGTTTGAAAGTTGTTTTTTGATAACCAAATTTTAATTTTTATGTGAAAAGGTAATTTTTTTCTCAATCAAATATTAAACAAAGATCAAAGTATACCTTTTTGAAGAAATGTTATCAAGGAGTTTCCATGTATTTTTCTAACTAACAGGATTCCCCAATTTTTTTTAAAACCTTCCCTGAGATTTTGTGCTCACCCTGTGTTTCATAATATGTATTTCATGTATTACTGATGAGTAGGAGAAATTATTGACATGGGTTATGATTTTGGGGTTTACCCTGGATAAAGCAGAAATAATATTCAAATAGTTTGTATTATTGAAAAAATACACAATATTTTTGAATAATTCAGATTTTTGATATATAATATAATTCCTAATTCTCTAAAGATACAGATGAAAAAAGAACTTGGGAATGTAATGACTTAATAATAATTAATGGAGTTTTCTAATAAATTTATTAATTTGGGCCACTTAACTAAAATTAAAGTAATTAAATTAAAAGAAGAGTATGTTTTTTTCATGAGACGTGAGAGTGTGGGTTTGGGTCATTACACTTGGTATTTGAGTAGACTTTATAATTTTTTGGAATAGGATGATATTAGTTGAGGATAATTTAAGAGTTACGAAATTTCTTTTGAGGTTTTTAGTAATTATAATATAATGTGATTCCTAAGAAAGTTATCATATAAATATTATAGAAACCTCTTGAAATAAAGGATGATTATAAGGTTTTAATAAGATTTTATTTTTTTAGATATAAGAATTAGTAAGGTTCTCTTTTAATGGAAAAATTTTTTAGAGAGAAATATCATATAATCTTTCTGTAAAAATTATATTTTCCAAACTCAATGAAATCAAAAATATAGAAATGATTGTTTATTCAAAACTTAATTAGGATATAAAATTTATCAAGAAAAATTAGATTCTATACGAGAAGAAAATATTTATTTAATGGGGAGAATGTAACACAACGATATTTTAGTATAAATTTTACATTGGAGTTACTGTTTATTAAATGTATTATTTCATAATTCACAAAAAATATGGTAGAAATAAATTTTACCATGAATTATCCTCTAAAAAATAAATAATTTTCTCTATTAACCCAATAATTTATAGGATTAATTTAAAAAATTCAAGTTATAAAAGTACTAAATTGACTATATTTGTATTTATTTATTTTTTAAGAAATGATATGAATAGATATTATTTGAAAAATAGATTATTCTTAATATGTTGAAATTTGAAATTTTAATTTTTTTTAAATAAAAATAATATATATGTGAGTACATGAGTGTCATGTTAATAAAATTAATTATTAATTATTATGAATTATCTGGTGATAAATAATATTATTTGATAAATATAAATTATATTAATGATATAAGATTTTTTGAAACTTAAGATGCCAATCTCTTATGAGTCTATATAAGATATTTAGAATTATAAGTGAATCATATTTTTTTAGAATGAATATATTCAACAATAAGTATAATCATTAATATCTATATAAAATTTATTCAGAAATAAAAACATTATAGTATATGTAATATTCATGAATTTAAATAAATGTGATATATACTCACTTTAAATAGATAAATATATTTGTAAATGGAAAAATAATTTTAAATGTAAGGTATGAGATAATTATAATAATCAGGAATGAATATATTTGATGATATTTTTTAATTATAAATAATAATAAAATATTTATTATGCTATTTAAAATGAATAAAATGAAAACTAAAATTTATATTTAATTTTTAATTATGTGAAAAATATTTCATACATTTATAATAATAATAATTATTATTATTAGGGATTTATAGTCTTGTTTTCATGTTTTTCAAGAATGGAAGATCAAATTTCCAGGTATAGGTAAGAATTAACCTGTTTATTTATGTAAAAGAAATTTTTACGTAAGGGTAGTGAATTTTAATTCCTTGTAAGGATTCCAGCAATTAGCTACTTAAAGGGAAATCTTAGTCTGTGTAGGCGTGGACTTGAGGAGTGTGAGGGGCCTTACTGGATATCTTGGCGTGCCTAAGGGTAAATACCTAGCTTCATCATCATGTAAAGGTAACTATCCAACATTATATAATGGTAGGATTTGGATTCTTATATCAAGATCAAAGGTTATGGGTACATAGATTTTAGTTGTTTATAGGTCATCCATGTAGTGAAAGGGTTGATGTACATGAGATAAATGGCGGTTAGCCTCGCCATCGGGATCAGGCATAAGCCATTCAGGGAGACCACCTACACTCTAAGGATTTATTTGAGACATTATGCATCATGAATATATATAAATAATTTTATGTTTGAGTGTAATATTGATGTGGAAATTCATTCTATAGGTAATGTTTACAATTTTTTAAAAATATTTGTGTGAATTCATTTAAAAAGAGAACCCCCATCATTTTCATTCTTCATACACTACTATAAAAAAATTATTTCCATTACATATATAATATTTATATGTATATATAATATATTCTAATTCTATATTGTCCTCATGTGATCTCGGGACATGTAAGATAAATTCTAACTGAAACATTAGGTCTTTATCATCATCTTCCTAGAATGAATTTGTTTCAAGGTTGTTGATAAGATATATTGGTTTAGTGTTACAAGAACTACACAATTAGATTCTAGTAAGATGTTAGATGATTGAATAGTTGTAATATAATTCTTCGAGTGTGGTGAAATAAAATTTTAAAATATATGCATGATATAGTGGGTACATAAGAAGAAACAATTGTTTCTATTTGAACATTTCCACAATCATTTCTTCATCACTGAACATAGGAGTAATATAATATTAAACATGTATCAAATTCATAGTATATATTTTCTTATAAAAAGTGAGATCCTTTACATTGGGTTTCAATCCACTAATCTCACTTCAGTAAAATAAAAATATGTTTACTTTACCTAGTTGCAGTTGCAGAGAGAGAAAGGGAGAGAGTGAGGATGAGGAGGGACTTTTAGGTATTGCCTTCTACAGGGAGTTATATAAAGAGAGATCCTTAGGTTCAGTTATGAATAACATTAAAGGTAATTGTTTTAGAATGTTTTATTTTTATATTATCAAAACATTATTGTATTTTTATGGTTTCTAAAAATGTACCATTTTACATGTAAACTGTTTTATTTCAAAAACTGTCACCCTCAATTTTTTTATTAAATAATGTTTTCTTTGGAAAAACAATTATCTTTATGACCAAGTGTCTTTCATAGATATCATTTACATTTAAAATATTATATTTTGATGAAAATAGTTTTCTCATTGATGTTCTATGATAGTTTTGAAAAAATTATATCTCCAATATTTAGTTTAAATATTTAATTCCATGAATTTTCTGTTATGCATGACTCATAATTTTGTTTCTTTTAAAATTTGTAAATCTCAAACTAAAATTTTTCATAAAGTTTCCCATTACTAACTATGAATTTATTTATATATATTCCTATATATATATGGTATTTCTTTAAAATAAAGAAATCATTCGAGCTACCAAATGTTATATAAAAAAATGTTACATGGACATTGTAAATGATGATGAGGATAAGGGAGTGAACCAAAAATTTCATGGGAAATTTTCCACCATGTGATGGGTAATCCCTATATTACCATTAATATTCTAGGTTACCTCATTTATTTTATTTATATAGATTGTAAAAATAATTATTGAAACTCATTAGATTAATTTTAGAAGGAGTTTTAAATAAATTTTTTCAAAATTAAAATTTTAGTTTCTTAGTTTCATAGAAGCTCAAGGATTCTTGTTTTAACGAAAGTTAGTTTAATTATTTTATGTCTTATCAAATATATATATTTGGTACTTATGAAAACCCATTTTTGTATTATAAAGGAAAAAATAAATTTGTTTTCTTGAAATAATATTTTAATATGATCGAAGCATTCTACTTTAAATAAATGTTTTGATGGAGTAGTGAAATATTTATTTAAAAAATGATATTTGGATTCCTTAATTTTTTTTCAAAACTCGATACTGATATTATTTTATCACCTTTTTCAAATATTTTTCAATGGGATAACTTATGAGTAGGAGCTATTATGGAGATAGTTATTTATTTTTATGTTTATCCCAAGTCAATAAATAATAGAATTTTATGATTTTTTTTACTGAATGAAAATTATCATTTTTATTGCTTAAAAGAACATACAAAAGGATACAAACATCAAGGAGGTCAGAAATAATGAAGCCCCAAAGCATCGTTGATAACAAATTTGATGCCTTCAGGAGGAAAGGATCCTAAATTAAGGAAAAGGGAATCATTATGGCTTAAGGTAGCCTGGGATGTCAAGAAGTCCGCAACTTTATTCCCCTTACGCCAAGTGTGGTTGATCCCCATATGTCCACCCATGATCTGATTTCACTTCTGGATAAAATAAGTTATGCTCCAAGGAACACTTCCACATCCTGATAAAGCATTATAGAGTATCATAGAATCTGTCTCCAACATCCTCAAATTAATATTCCTTTGATCACATATCTCGAGACCCGAGATCATCGCCTTAGCCTCATCTTGAAGGGAATATCCTCTTCCATAAAAGGCCAAAAAGGTCGCAACAACAGACCGCCTCTGGTCCCATATAACACCACCACCTCTCATCTCCCCCCGCCTGAAGGGATCCATCTGTGTTGAGTTTGATCTCATCACTGAAAGGGTACCAATGTACCCAATGACCACTTCATGTCATCCCCGCCTGAGTGATGTAACCTTGGAAAATGGCTCTAACTGATGGGGAACCATGGAAATATATACATAATATGACTATATCTAGCAACATATTCTTCATTTTGAAGCATATGATTACTCGGGTGTCGAAGAAACTCTTGTGTCATGCGTCATTCCTCGCTTTCCAAATAGTACAGCAACCCGCCACAAGAATTATTGCCCTGCCTTTCATCTCGGAACCATGCTCGCCTGCACTAGTAAACCATTGATCCAGAACATCCTCCTACCTCCCACCTACACCTTGTCATGATGAAAAATGACTGAGAGCCTGCCAGCTCCAACGAACCTAATCGCTATTGAAAAGGATATGTTCCACTGTTTCCAGTTGGGGATTACTACAACACCAGTATTTGGACGCGAGGCGAACACCCATGCATTGAATGTTGTCATCAGTGGGAAAGGAATTATTCCGGACTCTCCTAAGCACAAAGTTATACTTGGGTGAAATACCCTTGCACTATATAGTATCCCCCCACTGATCACCAAAACTAGGAGCCCTTCAGACGCTGCTATATGCGTTGATGGAGAACATACCAGACTGGGCACCCATGAAAATGAGGCGATCGGGTTCTTCATTGTGAAAAACCTCCAAGAAAGCAGAACATTGATCATTATTGAGAATGGAGTGGATGAAATTAGGGTATTCACTATCTTATCTAAAGGATATATCTGGTACTGGGCAGCCGAGAAACCATAGAGTCCCTTCACCCCAATCCTGTCACCAGAAATTCACCTCACCATTGCCAACAATCCATCGGGCATAAGGAAAAGGTACCTCTGAGTACGGTTGGATCAAATTCCACATTCTTGATGGTTTAGATCGTTGCACAACCAAATCCATACCATATTTATCCTGCATGAGCTGACCCCATAGAGTTCGGCCCTCCATCACCTCCCATGCAAGCTTGGGATGCATCCCCTCTATGGTCAAAGAAGCACTCCTCAAATTGATACCACCATCAAATATAGGTCTTTCTAAACACCTCTGTGACGCCCAGTGATGCCTGTTGTCCATCTAACTATCCGATAAGAAGGATACCATTATCCTCTCCATGTTAGCGATCACACTTTTAGGAACCATCATGGTAGACATGAGGTGCATAAGAATAGAGACTAAGACACTATTTATCAGTGTAATACGCCATCCAAAGGAAAGAAACCTATTTTCCAATTGAGAATGTGCCCCATAAGCTTTCCCACCAACTTATCAAAGTGGTGTACACGAAGGAAATTTGGACTCACCGGGGCTCTAAGATACTCCTTGGGAAAGGAGCCTCTCCGCATATTCAACCTATTTTCCAATGATCCATCTCTCCTGGCTGAGAGGTCCTTAGAAGTATAAAACAAACTTTTCTCCCTATTCACCACATGTCCACTCCATTTACAGTATTCCCCTAAAAGCCCATTTAATCTGTCCACTGATCTCCTACCACCATTAATAAATACAATTGTGTCATCTACAAACATCAAGTGAGATATGCCCTTCTGTGAATGTTTATCCTGGTAAGGAAGGAATCTCCCTATGCGGAGGCTTCTCTTTATAAAGTATCTTAGCACATTTTGAGACAAAATGAATAGGGTTGGAGATAGGGGGTCCCCCTATCTTAATCCTCTACATGACTTGAAGAAACCAAATATTTTACCCTTAAAAGAAGTGGAGGACCAAAAAGTATCTTGGTAATGTCATAAATAAATAATATTTAATGATTTTATAATTTTTAAATTATTTTATTTTGGTCACTTCATTGGTGTAAAATCAATTATATTAAAAAAATAGTAATTTTTACAAGTAAACCCTCAAGTGTGGGTTTGTGGCATTACGAAGACGATTCAAATTAGTATTATGGTATCTTGCATTCTATTTCATACATGATAAGGATGAAAATAATCATGATGATTCTTGGAGTATTGTTATTAATCCATCCTCATATGAAGTTGTCATATTACATTGAATAAGTCATGTTTTATGGGTATATAATGGTATATGACATGGGTTTCATGAAGGATTCTTGATGAAGGTATTAAAGTAGTATTATCATGTTGCATAATTAATAGAGGAGTTGTAATATCATTTGGAAGTTGATAAATGTTATACAGACTAGTTAAGGTCTATTAGACCACTATGTAATGGTACATAAGAAATGGAATTGAGGTTGTGTAAGTACAATGGTAGTCCATTTAATAATCTATATAAGGGTATGTTTTGGGTTTGAAAAAATGTGTTGTAACAAGAATTCCTATAGAGGTTAAGAGGTATGAAATTAGACAGAGGATATGTCAATGTGAACTAGAAACTGATATAAAGGTTCATTGGGACTACATAAATATAAAAAAACACACCTTTAATTTCTATAATGTAATAACAATATCCATAAATAATACATAAATTTTTGGTAAATAATATATTGGTAACCAAGATACGGGGTCAAGGTAACTCTATAATAATGTAGTTTATGTGAGGATAAGATGGTTCTTTTGTATCTCAATAAATGGATGCAAAATGGAAAAAAAAAATTCAACATATTGTCGAGGAATAATTTTCTCTCTACCTAGTTCGCTTGGACAATATAGGTTGGTTTACTTTGACCATTTAAGTGGGAGTGATCAATAGTTATGGCCATAGTCTTGAATGATAAATGATGAATTTTTTTCCTCGCACACAATTTGGGTAATTGGAAAGTACCACATCATAGGAGTGGGTGGGTGAGTTGTTTAAATACCTATTAAAATGTATTTTTCCTCTATAGGTATTATTTGTAGTTTTGGGCATGAAATAAAGAATCAAAATTCATAGTTGGAAGAAAAATGGGAATCTATAAGGGGCCACTCCATAGATATAAGTTTGGTTTGTGTTAGATTTCTGAAATAGAGAGAATCATATCACCACACTATGGTTATTCTTGATATGGTTTTGAATTTTTGGTTTTTTGGAAAATGATGTGATGAATTTGGTAAGTATAAAGTGGAATTGATTATAGTGGTGTATTTTTTTATCAACATATAAATAAGTTAGTTTTCTGAGGTGTGGTCATGAGGTGTGAATATGGGTGTGCTACCATGGGTGTACAATAGTGGGATGTGACTGTACGGTGTGACAATAGAGTACAATCATGAGGTGAAATCGTGGGGTGAAATCTTTAGGTGAAACTGTGAGGTGTGACCATGAGATGAGATCACATGAAGAAATTAGAGCTACCGTGAGTTTCATGAGATACGGTGCTACTTTGAATAAATATTTTAATGTAAAGTAAAGTGTTCTTATAAGGATTAAATATCATGATAATGATTATCATGATTCCTATAAAGGATCTGTTGAATGATGAAATTAGGAAGAACAAATAAATGGGTTTCATTTCTATAATTCTAGTGCTTTGAAGAAAGGATGAAGGGGAAAGATGGGATGCACACATTTATTTTCACATTAAAAATAAGGAATATTGGTCAAGTTGTCTATGAATTTCACCTTTATGAAGTGGTGTTCAAATATGGTTAAATAAAATATGAAATTAGGCATCTCGACAAGCTTTATACAATATTACAATGACCATACATTAGATTTAATGCATGGATATATTCATGATTATTTTATATGGTGGACTGTAAATTTATCATCAAAATAAGGTGGTATGGTTTTGATTATATTTATGAGGAAGAATATCATGATTTAAATTGGAATGATAATTTCATGGTATAATTCAGGTATTGATACATATGAGTGGATTTATTTTGGAATAAATGTGGGTTTAGAAAATGGTAAAGAGGTTATAATATTAATTCTTATTTTTATGTAGTTACAAGTAGTTATGATAGCCATTTCTTATGGAAGTTTTGGTGGAGACCAAATATGATATTTCAAGGTGATTGAATTTAAAATTATTTATGCCATATTTTAAATATTTGAATCAATAATAAAGAGAATAGGTAAACCATCATGGATTGATAAATAGTTTACTATTGTTAAATATTAGAATTATACAGTTTATTATAGATAATATATTTAAAGGAGAATGGGTTTCATGTTTTATTGTGCATGTAAATTTAAGTGAAGTGTTCATTTTTTGAAAGAATGGAAGAAGAATAAAATATAAACACACCATGAAACTAGATAATTTTCTATAGAAGGAAGATGTATCTATTATCTCTTAAAAATTTGAAATTATTGTATTAGTGTGGGATACACTGTCTGTACTAGATGTAAAAAACACTCAGATGACTTGTAAGATAGTTCTAATCATTTTTCCTACTCATCGTGATTCACAAAGATTTTATTTGTGGATCATATGATCATAGGTTTTATCATATCATGCCAAGGACTTGTTACTCACATTGAGTAGTGAACCCTTTATATCACATGTGATATCTTTGTGTGTGCTTGTGTATGGTTTAACATCAAATTAGCTCACTCCAACTAGTGATGAAAGTTTGTCGAGAAAAAAACATAAAATTGTTGAATCAATGAATCACCCCCACTCTCATTGATTCCTTGATCCTATGATCATAATGTTGTCATTGTTTTAAGATTTTGATTTGGTTATGTAAAATGATGAACAAAAACATTGGCCTAAGAGAGGTCATTGTTGTTAGAGGAGTTATAAGTATATAAGTAAAAATAGGAACCTGAGATTCTCCATACCATGGTGGTAAGGATTTATGTTTTTCTGAATTGTGGAGAAAAATGGGAAAGTGAAAGGACAAAAAAATTGGTAGGAATCTTGCACATAATGTTTCTAGAGGCTAAGATTTCACATTCCACATTAATAAAAGATAATGAATTGAGTGTTTTTATTTGTAAATATTAGGCAGATATATTTAGGGATCTTTGAAGGATAATTTTAATGGAGTATTTATGCTACTATAACTCGAGGACATAAAAGAAGGTTTTAATGGTAGAAGTATACCCCAATAAATATAGATGATTGAATTAAGGATATATAAAGATATTTTTCCATGATATTCTTACAATCAAGGGAGTTTTTGACTTGATATATCCATGAAAAATAAGGTTCATGTATTGGTTTTAGTTAATGTATTCATGTTTATTAAATTAGAGTGTAGAGTAGTTTGTGGAAACAGTTCTTGAAGATAAGGTAGAGTTTCTTGTAGTTTCATTTTAGGAATTCATCTGAATTTAAAATTCATATTTATTAAAAGGGACATATGATGGAATCTAGAATAATAATTAGGACACAATAAAATCTCCATTATTATTTGATTTACATGCAGGTGAAGATCTTGTTTATAAAGCACATAAATCTATTTTGAAAGTTTTAAGGAGGGAGATGTGGCTCACCAAAGTAATGTAGCAGTGCTACTTCACCAACACATTTCTAGAACCACCAATGGAGGGAGACACTATATTTGATTCAAGTGTGTTGCTGGAGTACTCGGATGAGTACCCCAAGCCCAGCGAGAAGTTGTACAAGCTCATAGTCAGATTCCCTCACAACCAAACTAGGAGTGGGTTATCGAGGAGGGAGCACCCCCTCCATTTTATTTGACCAGCTGGAAAACTATCTTGGTGAAAACAACCCCCTGATATTTCTCTAGCATAGTATGATGAAGGGTTATATCGGTAACATGGGATAGTCCTTCTTCTACTCTCAGGACTTTGATCGCCAAGTCCGTCCTGATTTCCATATCCATCATTTATTTATGTGCTCAATATTTGCTGGAAAGTGGAATTGGATAATAATTTGTTTTCCTTTTTTGGGTCTTTATTAAAGACACCTCAAGTTAAAGGATGGAGCTTCATGGATATTCTAGTTTTGTATCTTATCAGGATATTGTATTTTAATTTGAAACATTTGTTGAATAAGATGAAAGGAATCACACAAACTGTTATATCTACCTTGTTATAGAAAAGATAAAAGAAATAGATTAAGATATATCATATATATGATTCCTATGAACAAAAAATGGATAAGGAAATTATCATGATTTTATCTAGGTGTATTCTAAGGAAGAAAGTTTGAGGAAAATGGATGCAGGTTGTTTACCATAGTTTCATTAAGTGATCAAATAATGAGGCCATAAAGGATAATTTCCTATCATGGAACTTTCATTATCTTTAAGAAAGTGTTTCTGCATGGTTTGAGGAAATATTTACACATTAAATCCCTTTATTAGGTTTAGTTCTTCTGATTTGGAGAATAAAAAGAGTAGTGGTACTGAAGATCAAATTCTTATCTATCTATAGATATATGATATAAGGTTTTTCGGCAAGCTATGATGATGTAAAGAAGACTATCATGCCTATAGATAGTTGATGTGATTTTCAAGACTATAAACTGACCATTCCTCACTTAGACACTATTAATGACTAGAGAATAGGAATTTCACTTGGGGTCAAGAGTGTATCCTTACTAAGCCCCATGTAATAATCATAATATAGATTATTATAGTTCTGGCACACCAACATGTCATTAGTGTGTGCTCAGTAGACTATCCCATTTAGGCGAAGCATGTGAAATCGTATTATCAATGTGTGCTTTACATTTTTTAAATGTATATGTTCTATCATATAGATTGAAAGAAAGAACAGATTGAATTAATGTTCTTGATAACTCAATGGTATGATGTTGAATGTAAGAAAATAAAATTTTGGGACAACATAATTCACCCCCATCTCATGGAGTCTCTAGATTAAACACAATGATATATAAAATTTTTAGGTAAATATTTATGAAATTTTTAATGATTTAATAAATTCATTAATGGATTGTAAAATTTTCCAATGGGTTTATGACATTTTTCTAATTTAATTTTTTTTAAAATTATATTTATTATGAATGATACTATATGTCATATTTTTTTGAAATGTCAAACATTATGACAATGCTTCTAGGGATAAATTGTGATTCTTACAAAAAGAAGAAAGGTCCATGGAGAATAGATGCCTTTCTTGAAATAATACTTCATGCCAAAGAGTTGTGATTTCTCATCATCATTTGACACCATATTCCTTGTAGATATTGAGGTGAAGTGAAATACTATCATGAAATATTCAAGAATCATATATCATATAGATTATTCTATGAGGAAGTATCTCATTGGATAAATCTATAGGATCACCCACCATCAGTTGTTAATATTTGAAGACTATAATTCTTCATAATTGTAAGGTATATATGTTCTTTATTTATTACATATAATACGAATTTACAATGGTTTTATTTTTTAGGAATATTTTTTGGTGACTTTTTTTCTACATATGCTCGTGTTATGTCTCATCAAAAGCCAAAAAATATTTCATTTTGGGATAAATTTAATATATTGAGAGAGAATATCATTAAAGGTTTTTACTTCACAAACTAATCTTATTGAAATACTAAATGATAAATCCATAAAAGATCCTATATTTTCATTGACATCATTTATGGTGCTCAAATGTGATGCCCACTAAGCGAGTGAGTGGGTAAATAATTTTATTTTTTTTCATTTGATAAATCAATAATCTATTTATTTGAAACCTATTATAATGTATCTTTCACTCTATATTTAAACCGCCCGTACATTTATATGTAAGAATATAAAAATACACACAAAAATATATAAATTTTTTGAAGGATTACTATTTATAAGTATATCTATTTACTTTTTAATTGGTTTCATCCAAGTCACAAAAATCAAAATTTCTTATCTAGAATATTAGAGAACATAATGTTTCATTCCTTAGCCTTTACAAGATGCATTGAAATATTGAATTGAAATATATATTTATATTTATATTCATATCCCAAATCTATTTGTTATATCAATCATAAAATAATTTCTTGAGGAGCGTAATATTCTTCATCAGAACTATTTGAATCTATATTTCATATCTCATTGGTTATTTTTTTGTTTATGATATTATTTTATTCTATTTGAACTTATAAATTGTAATTTTATAAGGAATTGGCCAATTAAAACCACCATATCACTTAGTGAAATCCACCACAGGGCCAAAAATGTATTTCCAATTACAATGAGATGGAAATAAGTGTCCAGGAATCAGCATGAATCCACATATGAATAATATTTCCTGATAAAACATAAAAGGAATAGAACCTCCACCTAGTTGTTTGGAATGACCATTTTAGAATTTGGGATGTCATGTATTAGAAATACATAGTATGGTAATTTTAAATAACCAAACATAGTACTAATCCCATAAGGAAAATCATAAAGGAATCACCACTAGAAGAGAAAACACTATAATAAAATAGAAATTTTGAAAAAATCATTATAACATGGAATGCATTCAAAAGATAAATAAAATATGGGACACCAAAAAATTAATTTTTTGATGGTCGAACATATATATGGTAACAAAAATATGAGACCTATATATTAATAAATGTTAAAATGGCTACCTAACATTATTTTTTAAGAAAAAATAAAATTTTAATTGAACCTCCTACATTCATAAATCAACATCACCATCATAACCAAGATTAATAAACAATATAAAACATCTATAAGAGGACAAAAAGATCACATACACACATTGTGTGCATATTAGGTGTGAGATAAACATGCTCAGTAGTTTCCCGTTACATAATCCTTATAATTACTTTGGAAAATAATTCAATGGAAAACTATATATAAATAAAATATATCAATGTATTATTTTTTATTTTAGAAACACAATTAATCTGAAGCTTTTCTCAAGAATTTTCACAAATAAAATAAAATCATTTAATTACATTTAATAGAAAGGATATTTATATAATAATATACATTTAAAATATTCTAAATGATATAAAATATTGAAGATAAAGAAAATTTTCTTCATTTAATCAAACCTCAATGTAATTATAAGCCTTTAAAAATAAAGTATGCTAGCTGCACATATTCTTTGTTCACTTAGAATTGGGCTTCTCAAGTGACAAAACCCTTTGTATGCGAAATAATTATACACTAGGGGGACACTATAAAAAGTGTAATCTCAACTAGTATAATAATCATTACATTAAAGTCAACATAAATTCCCACGATTTCCTATGATAAAAATTAAATGTGAGCAATAAAGTCAATATGTAAATTTATTTAAAAAATAATAAAATCATACACTCACACCTCACCTTCTAAGATTCTTTAAATATTTATCCCCAATCCAAAAAAAATTATTATTCTCATTGATTAAGGTCATATCATTTCATATTCACATAAATGAAAATAGAAATGAGCACTACCCTTAAGTATAAAAACACAACATGGAAAATATATATAATATTTATTAACAAGCTTTTATAATTGTAAATACTCAATTAAATCTATTTTTAAACTGAATATAGATTATAAAAAATCACATGAGTCTGAATATAATAACCATATCATAGAAATGGAAACATAAAAAACAACTTTTTCATACTCAACCAAAATGTTTTTATAAAAAATATTTCCCTAAAAACACCCCTTTTTCAGTGAAATCATCCCAAAATATATGTAATTTTATTCCCATATATCATAAGAAATTAATTTATGGGAATAATTTGATTATTTCTTATAAATAAAAATATAGTCATTTTATCAATCACCTACAGTGGATAATGGAATAAAAAAACAATTCTCATGCATTAGACATGGAAAAAATCATTATATCAAGTGGATTATTTTGGTTAAACAAGGAAAAGTGATTGTGGAATGATTATAAAAAATATATCTAGATTTTATATTAATGAACAAATTATTTAAATTAAAAATACACCCATGTTTTTTGAAGAAAATTAATTGTAAAGGATGGCCTACTACAAGTAGATAAATCCATTATAAAATGGTATTATCCCATAAAAAGGATGATATGGAACCTTAAATGTCCAACCAAAAACCTATATTATAAAAACACATTGTGAATATTTATCTAGATAAAAATTAAGTACACCATGTCTATGTTTGGAGAATATGTTGAGATTTGTTAGAGAATGAATGAATAGGGAGTTATATTTTGGTATATAGCTTGATATATAAACTCTAGACATGAGTATTTACCATTTAAAAAGAATAGACAAAGTAAAGATAAAAGGACTTGACACCTAGGGTAAAATAAACATATGGGGTAACAATAATTTAGAAAAAAAATATTAAAAATATTAAAAATTTTAAATTACAAATTTTTTTTATTATATGTGTGATTGGTTAGTTTATCTATGCATCATCCACTCTCAAGACACAAGAACATTAAAATAAAATAACATGGTTTAGATGAATAGTTTGTTTGACCATGAAATATTCATCAATAAGATACTATAGATAAAAAAAATTCTAAATGTTTATGGAACATGGTACACATAACCATGAACCAAATGTGCATATGTTATTGGAAGTAAATTTTCAGTATGCATTATTTCACCTATATGGTTCATTAAACAATTCATTATTCATGTTTCCTTGGGAATTATTCCAAAAATATAAAATTTTAAATAGGAAAAAAATTAAATCATGAAATAAACATTTATAAAAATTATCACTAATAATTAATTTAGAGATGGAATAAATCTCCCCAACATGTCACTTTCTTCCTTTATAATTTTCATATGAATTTAAGGATCAATACATAAACCTTAAAATTTAATTAACCAAAAATAAAATAGAAAATAAAACAATGTTATAATAAAATAATGATAATATCATAGTATGTAACTCAACTAGTATTAGAATTGATCATTGGTTCTCCATGTATAGACCATGTAATAACATATAATGTCAAGACCCCCTCCCTCTTAAGGTACCTCTCTTAGGATAGAAGTGAAAAAATAGATATAATGATGCCTGAATCCTGCCTCTAATAGGCCATGAGTTGGTGACTAACACCAAAGTTTTATAATACCCACAAGTGGGAGACATTACCCTCACAAATAATTTTAAATAATAAGAGATATAAAGAGAAACCAAATACTAACACCATGCATAAATAAATAATCAACCCCAAACTATAATCTAATGCCATTCTAATTTGAAAACAATTATAGTAACCAAAATAACCATCAACATTGACCTCATACACAAGTAACTTTTGAACAAATCCCTTGATATATTAATGCCTATATCGATCTCCGACCAGTGGTTTGGGACCCAAAAAGACTTTATATATATATAGGGTGTGAAGGTTCTGGGTGTAGCGGAAGCACGTGGGTGCGTTTGCCCAACTTTAATTTTAGCGTTAAATGACATTCAATCTAAGATCCATCACGATATAAAATGCCTGATCTTCGGAATAGAACGAAGAACGAAAAAGAAAAAAAGAGTCCTGGAACCCTTGAGATAGGACCTTCATATGTTGGTTATAATTAATTTAATTAATTCATAAGAATTACCTCGATGGAATTATTTCTTCGTTGGTGTCTCCAGTCACAATCCTGTGATCTGTCGTTGCGTCAGAGAATCCAAGTGTAGGATTCCTCTAGCGGGGATCCACATGTGTGCCACGTATCTCTGGACGTCGCAAAAGGGAACTTCGGGTGCTAGCGCGGAAGATCCTTTGCTTTCAATGTCTGTCTTCGATCACCTTGATCCGGTGGAGGATCTTTCTTTCGTAACTTGAAATCATTCTTGGTGGAAAGGGAATTCTCTCTTGGCTTGAGAGTATTTCCAATCCATTGTGCACAACCAAAAATGGATAACCCCTTTGAGAATAATGTAATTTGGATTTATAATACCTAGAATAATAAAATAAATTAATTTCTCATAAGCATTTAATTATTTCATTTAATTCTTAGTAATACCCCATGTATTAATAATGACAGTTGACCGTCATTATTACTTGACATGCATCCAACGTATTACATTTAATATCATTTAAATAAATAAACAATATTTTCTCATGAATCCCAAAAAATAAACTACACGGTGTGTACTTTTATTTTTTCAGTTTTATTTATTTTCCTCCACCATATTTATTAGACATTGAGTAATGGATATTTATTTCTTAAATAAATGTAAATGCATTACTTGCTAATAAATATATATTATTTCTCCCACAATATATTCTCTCGAATAATTAGTGTCAAAATAAATGTGATCAGACATCCTTGAATAATTATTAAACCACAATCTGGAATAATCTTTATTAAACTTGTTAAATTAATATTTAACTGAGATACATGGACAAACTTAGTGTGTGACCCACTAGGCCTCTTTCTCAGTGGAATTAGGCGGAGCCTGCCCAAAGTACAAGGATAGCGTCTAGCAACATGCCAAGGAACCCATATAGAAAGAAGTTAATGCCACAATGACATTTCACCTCCTACGAACGCTTACCGTGTAATATAATCCCTTTGTCACGATATATCTAATCAGGCGGGTTGCATGCTAGTGCCATCAACCCATGTGCTCGATTATTCTTTCTTTGAATTCCTGGAATTGAACTCTCCCATACCTTACCATGTCCATGGATTTATTTTGGATATATCAATTCCATCAAAGGGCCTGAGATATCTACTTCTGTTATGGAACAAAAGAGACAAATCCTTTCTCGCATTATCTATTAATGCAGTATTACTCGTGACACACCCAACAAATCCAACCTCGCTGCGAACAGTGTGTCATCACAGTTTTCGTCAATACATCTAAGTGTGCGAGTTGCAATACCCATTAATAATAATCTTCAAGTCTAGGGACCAATACACACGTCCGAAGATAGTAACATCCAATGACACAATGAAATGTGGATTTCCTACTGGCGGGTCTCATTCTCAAAATATCCTCCTGGATATCACCAAGGGCGCACACCATGAGAAGGTGCCTCAAAGTTTTATGAGTCCTCACCCCTAATGGCATGTATTATTTGTGTCCCTCAAATAACATCATCCGGCCATAGAACATATATTCCAGAACAGTATTATGGCATTTCAGGGTTCCCATCATAGCAGGGATCCACTATGACCCATTAATGCAACAGTTGTCCTTAGGAAATTATCACATGCATTGTCCAGCAGAAGAACAATCAAGATGTGATAAGGCATTTCTTGATGAATAAAGTAAAAAGTAGTTGGTTCTAGGCCACCAACTCCAACAGACTCCCACTTAGACTAAAGCCAACTGCTAACAACCTTTAACCTGCTAGCTCTCACATGATATTCATGCTTCTGCTAAGATAGGCCTTTAGTCATGGGGTCTTCCACGTTCTCTTTCGTGGATACTCTGCTCACAGCAACTTCACCCCTCTGATAGAAATCCCTCAAGAGGTGATACTTCTAGAGTATGTGCTTTGTCTGTTGATGTGACCTTGGTTCTTTTCCAAGTGCCACCACTGCAGTATTATCACAATACAATGTAATGGGATCTTTACTGCTAGGCACCACATCAAGATCCTAGACAAATTTCTGAATCCAGAAGGCTTCCTTGGCTACATTAGAAGCCGTTATATACACAGAATCCATTGTAGAATTGGCAACAACTGGCTGCTTTGAACTCTTCCAACTCACAACTCCTCCATAGAGACAGAAAACATATCCATATTGCGACTTCAGATCATTCTGATCTATCTAAAAACTAGCATCAGCATACCCTATGATGACAAGCTCCTCTTCTCCTCCATACACCAGGAACATATCCTTAGTTCTTCTTAGATACTTAAGGATAGTCTTAACAGCAGTCCAATGATGTTCCCCTGGATCTGCTTGATATCTTCCTACCATGCTCAGTGTATAAGCAACAACAATCCTGGTACATAACATGGAATACATAATGGATCCTATATCTGAGGTGTATGGGATCTTTCTCATCCTATCTTTCTCTTGTTGTGTCTGAGGACACATTTTCTTAGAAATATGTAAGCCATGTGACACTGGAACCAATCCACTCTTAGATTTTTCCATACTAAATCTCTTTAGTATCTGGTCAAGGTATGTACTCTGACTTAGTCCAAGCAGCCTCTTGGATCTATCACGAATCATATTGATCCCTAGAATGTAGGCTGCATTACCTAAATCTTTCATAGAGAAGCATTTGTTCAACCAGTCCTTAACTGAATATAAGGTTGGTATGTCGTTTCCAATTAGAAATATGTCATCAACATATACTACTAGGATAACAACCACATTCCCATTAATCGTCTTATTAACACATGTCTTACATTCGTTCTTAATGAAACCAAATTCCTTTATGGCTTCATCAAATCGAATGTTCCATGACCTGGATGCATGATTTAATCCATAAATGGATCTCTGCAACTTGAAAACATGTTTGGCTTCACCTGGTGTCACAAACCCTTCCAGTTGTGTCATATAGACATCTTCCTGAAGGTTCCCGTTAAGGAATGTTGTTTTGACATCCATCTTCCAAATATCGTAGTCATGGTAAGCTGCAATGGCAAGTATGATTCTTATGGATTTAAACATGGAAACTGGTGAGAATGTTTCATCATAGTCAATTTTTTGACGCTATCGGAATCCTTTATCCACTATCCTTACTTTATATGTTATAGATTGACCTTCCATGTCTAGCTTTCTCTTGAATACCCAATTTCATCCAACAGGCTTTACATCAACTGGCTCATCGACCAGAACCCAAACTTGGTTCTGATACATGGAATCAATCTCAGAATTCATAACTTATAACCATCTTGCAGCTTCTGAGCTTTCTACTACTTCCTTGTAGGAGAGAGGTTCATCATTGTCCAATAATAATGATTCACCATCCTCGGTGACTAGGAAACCAAATCTCTCTGGTTCCCTTACCTCTCTTGAGCTCCCACGTAGTACTTGTGTTTTTGGAACCTCTTCCACGGGAACCTATGGAACTTGTTCCTGTACCAACTCCTATGTATCTTGAGCATCAACTTCGTCGAAGTCAATCTTGCTCCCACAATCCTTCTTGAGGATGTGCTCCCTCTCATGAAAGCCGGCTTGTCTGGAAACAATCACTTTCTTGTATTGTGGGTTATATAGGTAATATCCTTTCGTTTCCTTAAGATATCATATAAAGATACTCTTCTTGCCCTAGGGTGCTAGTTTGTTGCCTGAGAAGGCCTTAACAAACTCCTCTCATCCCCATACATGTATATGTAACAAAATGGGTTTCTTTCCATTCCATAACTCAGAGGGAATTATATTTTCTGCCTTAGTTGGTACTCGGTTTAATGTGTATGATGAAGTTTGTAATGCATATCCCCAAAAGGATAATGGAATATCCGCATGAATCATCATCGACCTCACCATGTCTAATAAGGTGTGGTTCCTCATTTCACTAACACCATTCCACTGTGGTGTATAAGGAGGAGTGAGCTGAGATAGAATCCCAGACTCCCGTAGAAGATCGATGAACTACTGGTTTAGATATTCTCCACCTCGATCCGATCGAAGCTTCTTTATCTTCCTACCAAGCTGATTCTCTACTTAATTCTTGAATTCCTTAAATTTCTCTAAGGATTCTGACTTATAACTCATTAAGTAGACAAATCCATATCTACTCAAATCATCAGTAGAAGTAATAAAGTGAGATTATCCACCTCTAGCTTCTACTGGAAATGGTCCACATACATCCATGTGAACCAATCCTACAAGCTCTGTGTCCCTTTCACCCTGTCCACCAAAAGGCGGCTTGGTCATTTTACCTTGTAAACAAGCATGACATCTATCAAGTGGTTTTAGCTCAGTAGAGTCTAAATAGACATCTTGATAGAGATTTGTCACGCGCTTCTCATTTACATGACCAAATAAGTGATGCCACAACTGGGTGATGTATGAGTCATGTGAGTTTGTTTCGTTATCGATTGAAAACCCTTGGTTTTTGTAATTTAATACATACAAACCATTATTCAAATGTTCCATATCATAACATAAGTTGTTCTTATAAAAGATACAACCCTTATTTCTGAACATGAAATCAAATCCATCCATATCCAAACAAGATACTGAAATTATGTTCTTGGTAACAATAGGCACAAAATAACAGTTATGTAAAACCAAAATCATCCCAGTTGGCAATGAGAGGTGGTAGTTTCCAATAGCCAACGTAGCCAGCCTTGTGCCATTGGTAGCTCGAAGATGCACCTCTCCTCTGGCGATATTTATAAATCTACTTGGTTCCTACATTTGAATACAGATGTGAGCCTCATAAGCTATATCTAATACCCAATGTGTAGAAATATAAAGATTGCACTCAATAACAAATGCACCTTTAGAGTCCCCACGCTTCTGGGTGTAGTTCCTCTTCCAGTGGCCCTGCTTTCCACATGCAAAACACATTGCCTCCCATTCCTTTCTCTGCCTCTCGATCTTCCCCTTCTTGGAGGGATAGTGCTTAGGGGATTCAGACCGTTTATAAGTCTTTGGCCCCTTGGCCTTTTCCTTCCTTTTCTTGTTCACCATAAGGAACACGGGTTTGTCACGCCCCATGTCCTTATCTACCTGGTGAATCAAGGTCAGAAGCTCTGATAGACTCTTCTCATTTCCGCTCATATTAATGTTGACAATGAATCTAGAGAAGGTCTTGGGAAGTGATGATAGGATGCGATCTGTACGCAACTCGTCTGAGAATTTAATCCCTAAGATGTTCAGGCGTTCAATGTAGCCAATAAGCTTGACTACATGAGGCCCAGCTGGCGCAAAATCTCCAAGCTTCGTGGTGAACATATCATTGTAGATCTCATACCTCTCTTGTCTTTCCTTCTCTTGGTAGAGATCCTTAAGGTGAGACATCATGCTATACGCGTCCATGTTTTCATGTTGCTTCAAGAGCTCATTAGACATGGCCAATAGCATGAAACACTGGACATCTGTGGCATCATCTATGTGTTTCATATAGAGAGACAATTCCTCATCACTGGACTCTTTCCCAGGTGCAACTATAATAGGCTCTTCCATCACATACAATTTCCTTTCGTGGCGAAGGATGACACGTAAACGCCTCTTCCACTCTTGGAAATTGGTGCCGTTGAGAAGGTTTTCCTTCTCGAGTATGGTGCGCAATGATATGTTTGACATCATTTTGTTGTCGTTTCTATAAATTAAGATGAGAAAAGGTTTAGTACTTTATTACAAAAATTGAGACAAATAAATAAATTAATACTTATTAGTCTCCCACTATTTTATCGAAATCCAATAGCCCTCACCATTGACTTCAGAATATTCTGTTGCCTAAATATTCTTGTGGCAAGGATCCATATTTCCCTTCTTATTACCCCAACTAGGTTTGGTCAAGCAACTTGAAGGGTTTTAGGTAGGCATTCCAAATTCCAACTGCATTAACTCGCATCTCCTTGATCCGCTGAGTGGACTCCCCAATCCTGAAATCCTTTTATTTTGGATTTCCTCAACCTTTTCCTCTTGGTGACACCAAGTCTTGTTGTGTAAGTCAACCCTTGATGTGAACCAAGTCAAGTCAACCCAAAACCTTGAATTAGAATTCCCCGATAATTGAAAGCACCCCAACTAGGGTTGGTCAAGCACTTTGAACTATGGTTCGTTCTAACCAAGATTATAGAAGGCTATACCGACTTAATATTTCTTTTGAGGTATTTTATCCTTATATGTAAATTTCCATTTTATTATCTTTTATTACATACTTGTTAATATTACGTAGGATATTCTTAAGTGATTAACCATTTCTATGATAATATTTATGTATAAACCGGTTTTTATTTTAGTTCCATATTGCATGCTTGTTATATTCATTAATTGTGTGATCATGACAACACACCCACAATAAATTAACCATGTAAATGACAAAAATAAAATAAATAGTATGATCATGAGCTTGTTCTATTGGTTAGTTTATCTAGCTGTTGATAAACTAACCCAAGACCTAGGGGAGAAACACCTTGTACCTTGCGGGTTTCATGTTTATAGTTTTCCACCTGTCCACCTTTGTATCTCCTTGGATTGTTTTCACCTCGGCTCCTAACTTGAGATGCCTCCACTAGCTTGGGAGCTCCATCCATTACATATGCATTTATCTCACATGTAGGTGAGGGGTAAAAAGGGGTTTTTACATAAAAGAATCATTGGGCACGCAGGCCCTACATATTAATGAGGAGATGGCTCGCAGGCCACCAAATTTAATTTAAATAAATAAATTAAAATAAACCATTCACATACAAAGGTCTCAGTCTATCTCAGTATCATCCACACATGCAACGATATTTACGCATAAATAAAACTAGCATTCAATTCTTTAATCGTTCTTGTTTAAGATAAATCATGCTCGAATTAATTAATTATCTTTAATTAATCAATCCTTTTCTCTTATACCATTTTCTAAACTTCATTGAGATTCTCATCCATCATAATTTTAAACAAATAAATTCATTTAAAATTATCCTTGTACATAACTTGTACCTTGGAGGCAACCCGGTGAGTTCCCTTTCATTACGCAGATGTTAAATTAAACACACATATATAAAACACCTATCACGTGTTGTTCCTTAGCTTTACGCCTACACTATGGTACACGTCTCAAAGGTTTGTATAATATATTAATTAAATTTTAATAAATATGTGTAATTTGGGTGAGTACACGGCCTGCAGTTCTGACTACACGGCATGTGCTTTTCTTCACCGTCCATCCGAAGTACATTCCCGGGGACATGGCATGTAAATGTACTTTAGAAATTATCAGAGTACACGGTGTGTTCTTTTGGACACATGCCGTGTAGTTTCAGCGTTACACGGTTTCCAGCCGGGCAAGACGTGTACGGGGTACATGGTCCAACCCAAACTAGAAGGGACTACACGTCGTGTTCAGTTGGACCACACGGCGTGTAATCCGAAAACCGTGTGCCACCTATTTCTGGTCAACACACGGTGTCATAGTTAACCTCAATACACGACCCGATTTGGCGGATCGGTCAATGCATTGAACCTTGACTACACAGAGTGTACTTCCGAATACATGCCGTGTATTCTGGTGTTATACGACCCAAAATGTCTGGATCCTCCGGATGAGTTCCTCTATTTTATTTTAATCAAAATTAAATGAAAAATTTGTTTCTATGAGGTTAACGAAAAACAAGGGAAGAGGAATGGATCTCGATATTCAGATTTCCAGAACGATTAAACATGAATTGAAATAACCAAATTATTAAATGCGTAAATCACCAATGAAAAACTAAATAATTATAATCAACGATATGACCGCTCTGATACCACTTGAAGGTTCTGGGTGCAGCGGAAGCGCATTGGTGGGTTTTCCCAACTTTAATATTAGTATTAAACTACGTTCAATCCAAGATCCGTCAAGATATAAAATGACGGATGTTCAGAATAGAACGAAGAACGAAAAAGAAAAGAAGAGTCCCGGAACCCTTGAGGTAGGATCTTCATATGTTGGTTATAATTAATTTAATTAATTCATAAGAATTACCTCGATGTAATTCTTTCTTCGTTGGTGTCTATGGTCATGATCCTATGATCCGTCATTGTGTTGGAGAATCCAAGTGTAGGATTCCTCTAGCGGTGATCCACACGTGTGCCACATATCTCTGGACATCGTCGAAGGGAACACCAGTTGCTAGCATAGAAGATCCTTCGCTTGCGATGTCTGTCTTCAATCACCTTGATCCGGTGGAGGATCTTGCTTTCATAACATGAAAGCGTTCTTGGTGGAAAGGGAATTCTCTCTTGCCTTCAAAGTATTTCCAATCCGTTGTGCACAACCAAAAATGGCTAACCCCATTGAGAATAATGTAATTAGGATTTATAATACCTAGAATAATAAAATAAATTAATTTCTCATAAGCATTTAATCATTTCATTTAATTCTTAGTAATACCCCACGTCATAATAATGACAGTTGACCATCATTATTACTTGACATGGGTCCAATGTATTACATTTAATATCATTTAATTAAATAAACAATATTTTCTCATGAATCCCGAAAAATAAACTACACGGTGTGTATATATAAATATACATGGCGTGTACTTTTATTTTTTCAGTTTTATTTATTTTCCTCCACCATATTTATTAAACCTTGATTAATGGCTATTTATTTCTTAAATAAATGTAACTACATTACTCGATAATAAATATATATTATTTTGCCCACAATATATTCTCTCAAATAACTAGTGTCAAAATAAATGTGATCAGACATCCTTGAATAATTATTAAACCACATTCGGGAATAATATTTATTCAACTTGTTAAATTAATATTTAACTGAGATACATGGACACACTTAGTGTGTGACCCTCTAGGCCTCTTTCTCAGTGGCATTAGGCTGAGCCTGCCCAAATTCCAAGGTTAGCATCTAGCAACACACCAAGGCACCCATAGAGAAAGAAGTTAAGCCGCAATGACGTGTCACATCCTACAAACGCTTACCGTGTAATATAATCCCTTTGTCTCGATATCTCTAATCAAGCAGGTTTCATGCTAGTTCCATCAACCCATGTGCTTGATTACTCTTTCTTTGAATTCCCGGAATTGAAATCGCACATACCTTACCATGGCCATGGATTTATTTAGGCTATATCAATTCCATTAAAGGGACTGAGATATCTACTTCAGTTATAGAACAGAAGAGACAAATCCTTTCTCACATTATCTATTAATGCATTATTACTCGTGACACACCCAACGTATCCTACCTTGCTGTGAAGAGTGTGTTGTCACAGTTTTCGTCAATACATCTAAGTGTGTGATTTGCAATACCCATTAATAATAATCATAAAGTCTAAGGACCAATACACACGTCCGCGAATAGGAACATCCAATGACACTATGAAATGTGGATTTCCTACTGGTGGTTCTAGTTCTCATAATATCCTCCTGGATATTACCAAGGGCGCAAACCATGGGAAGGTGCCTCAAAGTTTAATGAGTCCCCACCCCTAATGTCCTGTATTATTTGTGTCCCTTAAATAATATCATTTAGCCATAGAACATATATTCAAGAACAGTGTTATGGAACTTCTGGGTTCTCATCATAGTAGGGATCCGCTATGACCCATTAATGAAACACCTGTCCTTAGGACATTATCACATGCATTGTCACGCAGAAGAACAATCAAGATGTGATAAGGCATTTATTAATGAATAAAGTACAAAGTAGTTGGTTCTAGGACACCAACTCAAATAGGGTGATCATAACATGTATACTAGATATGATCATCCCTACAACATCTAATAATGAATTTTAAAGAAGAATATTTAATCCTAGTGAATAAAAAAATGAAACAAACTCATCTATTGGATGGTCGTTCTGTTTTTTCATCATCAATATGACACACTCTCAAAGTAACATATATAAGTAATCATTCTCTATCAATATCATATACATAAATAAATTTACTCTGCTTAAATTTCCCCACTAGTTTTTCACTGTCACCCATGACGAGTTATGTAATTTGATCATACCTTCCATCAGTCATTGTAGGTTTTGGGTGCACTAAGGAATCATGAAACAGTGGGATATTAATTTTTTTACCGGATCAGACCTTGAATTTTCATCAAAAACAATGTGAAATGTTTGGTTAAAATATGAGGATATCATGTGGAAGGAATTAAGCATAGAAATTATGTCAAATTGTTACCTCATTCAATTTGTTCATGAAACCATGTTCCACTCTTTACTATAGATCATATCTTAAATGAACTGATGTTAGATCCCACTAGATTTTCCTGACATGCTTCAAATGATTTATGATCCTCAATCTTTGAACTCAAAGTGATAGTGTGGAGAAAAGAACAAATCTTTGACAACATCACAATTTTAGGATCATATTTTCTTCTATACAAATGAGTTAACTCATAATAAAATATGATCATATCTCCCAATTTTCTCATTAAAACATGAGAGATATATTAGGAGGACAAAGAATTCGAGTGGTTGAAGAGTCAACTCGAATTTGGATTTAATTTATATAGATTGGTTGGTTTTATTTATTAAATGTTAATAGTCATTTATAATAAATAAAACTTCCTAAATTAAACTAAATTCAACAAATAAGATATTTTTAACATGTGATAAACATCATAAATATTTTATGACTTACTTGAAATCTCTAAAATGATTTTTTTTCATAAAACCTGATCCATTTTCTCATCCTTTCAATCCTAATAGTATTTAATGAACATTGAATAAAAAATTACATTAAAAAATATTATTTCTCATGTTCAATTAAGGACTCCTGAATACAGTGATAGAATAAATTCACTTCATATTATTCTAAACTCAAATAATTTTGAATTTTTTAATTTATATATTGATATCATTTTGTATTGGAAATATCTTTTCCCCAAAAATTGTGAACACTATGTTCTAAACATTATGTCACTATAATTAGACAAACATTTGAATGTTCTTTGTGTGTGACATTGTAGGTCCCCATTTCAGTTGTGGTGAGTATTACTCATAAAATAAGAGCGGAGTCTAGTGACCCATTAAGGCCCATAAAGAGATAAGTCATACTCATATAAATAATAACCTCTCTTATGAAAATATTCCATGTAATATAATCTATTTTTCATGAGATATCCCATAAAGTATGACACATTACTTATGTCATCATTCTCACCAACTTTATTTATTCTTGACCATACTAGATGGATTTACATTCTTCTATCATGGACATGGATATATTGATGGTACCGCCATACTCTTAAACTTATATAAGAAATCTCTTCCATTTGTGAGTGAAACAAATCATATCTAGATCATTCAATCAGTTTATTAACAATAATAACACACCTAACACATTCTACCTCATGACAACATAAATATCATTTTTTATCTAACATCAAAGCACACAATAAAATGTACTCCCTGAAAAAAAAACTCAAGTCAAGAGACTAGTACACATTCTTGTAGAAAATAAAACCAATTTCACCTATAACATGTTGAATTCCTATTGGTGATCTAGTCATTATGATCTCATACAGATGAGATCATCAAGTGCGAACTTCATGAGAAAATGTCTCAATATTTATGATCTCCGAACAACAGATAGTAAAACACCATCTGTGTCTTTTTATATGATGTATATAGACAACAAGATATATATTTAATAATAATATCATGGTATTTTAAAGTTCTTGTTATAACTGGGAAATATTATAACCTTTTGGTATGATAGGTAATCCAAATACATTACCATTGATATATTACATCCAGAAGTAATGTTACTATCATGGTAACTGAAAAAATATGTATATATCAATCCATATACATATTATGATAATCAAAGTACATACAAGAGTTGGTTTTAAAGAACCTAGTCACAATACTCCCACTAACACTACATCAGACATCTAATAACTCTTAACCCGCTAGCTCTAACATGATAATCATGCTTCTATTTAGATATTACTTTAGTCAGTGGGTATGACATGTTATCATATATGTGAGATCTACTAACCATGAATTCACTTATATGATTGTGATTTCTTGGGATATGAACCTTCTCAACTATATGCTTTTTCCTCTTGTGTGATATGGGTTCCATAGAAATTATAACTTTAGAAATATTATCCCAATAATCTATTATAAGGTCTGTACTAATGGTCTTAACACTAATATCAAATAAAAATATATTAATCTAAATTGCCTCTATAGACACATCATAATCTACTATATACACGAATTTTTTTATAGAATTAGGGAACATGGGTTTCTATGAGCTTCTCCTGCTCACCACACAACCATTCAGGGAAAAAATAAAGCCTAACTGTGATTTTAAATCATCATGATCTATCTGGAACTAGCATAGATGTATACACTTACAAATAATTCCTTATCTCTTGAATACACAAATAACATATCATTTGTGTGTCCCATGTACTTTAGGATAGTTTTCATGGCTAACCAATACAACTTTCCTGGATTATATTGATATCTTCCCACAATAATTAAATAAAATAACACATCAGAACTAGTATATTTCATAGTATAGATGATAGATCCCAATGTTGAATCATAATGTATTTTAGTCATCCTTTTAATATACTCTTGTGTTCATGGACACATGTTCCTGGAGATATTGCTACCATGTGACATTGGAAACAGTCCCCACATGGATTTTTCTATTTTGTACCATTTGAGTAACTTTTAAATCTATGTACTTTAATTTATTTGAAGAAGATTTTGAGATTTATCTCCATAGTTCTTGTTCCCTAGAATTTAGGCTACTATATATATGTATTTAATAGAGAATAGTTCATTTAACCATGTCTTAAATGACTACATTATTTGTAATTCATCCACATAATTAATATACAGTCATCATATAATATTAGAAAGATGATGATATTCCTACCAACCTTATAATAGGAACATGGATCACTTTCAAATTCAATTGAACAAAACTCTCTTATAGTTATATTAAAATGAAAATTTCATGATCATGATTCCTGATTTAATACATTAATGGATCATAGAATCTCTCATAATTTATTAACACACATTGATTTTATAAAACCATAAGTTGTTTTTATATAAAAATCTTCAACTAACACCCTAATTAGAAAAGATTTTTATCTCATTTTTCAAAATTTCAAAATCATAGAAGGCCACTATTGCAAGTAATATTTTGATGGTTTTCAACATCAGGACTAGTGAGAAGGGTTTTTCATAGTAAAATCCTTGACATTTTGGGAAACCCATTTCAACCAAAGGTGATTTATGTTTAATTACTTTACCCTTAATGTCCACATTTTTTTTAAACCCCTTTTAAATCCAATAGGTTTTGTATCAGTAGGAGGGTATACCAAAATGCACACATGATTTTTTGTACATGAACTCCATTTCAAAATACATATATTCATTTTATTTATGATTATATTTACATATATTTCCTCCGTGTACGTAACTGTTTCATCATTATCTAAGAGTAATGTGGCACTTGAATCTATGATAAGAAAACCATATCTAACTAGTTCTCTATCATCTCATATATATATGAGATATAATTATGTCTCAAGAACATTCTCATCTCCTAGTCTCTCTTGTGGATATTATTCCCATACCAACTCCTGTGCACATGGAGCATCAAATCCATTGAATTCATATTTGTTCACTAAATTTCAAATTGAAATATGTTCCCTTTATAGAAATATAGAATTTATCTCTATAATAACTTTTCCCTCTAAATGTTTTATTAGGTAATATCCTTTTGTATCATTTATATATCCTATAAATATGAACTTATTACTTTAAGGTGTTATCATTTCATTTTTTTATTTTCATGACCAATGTCTTACATCCCTATACACATAATTGAGAGAGAGTGGGTTACTTTTCATACTGTAACTCATAAATAATACCATCCTCCTCCCTTAGTTAATACTTAGTTCATTATATAATCCAGTAATTGTTGTGTATATCCCCAGAAGGATAATGTTAGATTTTATTGACAAATCATCAAACTTACCAGGTAAATAAAAGTATGATACCACCTTTTAGAAACGTCATTCCACTAAGGTGTATAAGGAGGAGTGAGTTTGTAGATTATACCACACACCTTTAGGTGATCAAGGAATTATTGTCCTGAATATTCATTTCCCTGTTTGAGAAGAGTTTCATAATATTTTTACTAGGTTGATTCTCTAATTCATTTTGGTATTCCTTAAAACTCTAAAATGAATCCGACTAAAACCACCTTAAGTAGATATAGACATACATACTATAGTAATTAGTAAAATTTTGAAGTAAGAAAATCCATCCCATTAATTTAGGGGAAATATACTACATACATCAATATGAATCAGTTCCATTAGTTATATATCTCTTTATAATTTCCCACTAATTAGTGATTTAGTAATTTTAACTTCTAAAAAATGACATATATATAAGGGTTTAAACTCAATAGAGTTCAGATACCCTTCTTTATGTAACTTTATTAAATGTGTTTAGGTTAAAAGACACAGATTTAAGTGTTATTGGTCAGTATGATATGATTCATTCTTACTATATTTTTTATTGATTTCTAAAAAAGGATTTTTCATGTTCAAGTATATTAAATACATTTTTATGATTTTCAATACTATAACATGTTTTATACATAAAAAAAGAGACATAATTTACTTCCAAACTGAAAATAAAAAACCATAATTTCTATTCTAGACATCGATATTTTGTTTCTGGTAATGGAATGTACATAATAAAAATTATTTAATTCCATAACCAAATTACTATATAATGTGATTTGGTAATCTACTAAAACTAATGCTACCCATCATTCGTTATTTTTTATTAGAGATCCACCTTATCCTCTTAAATTTCATGAATTTACTTGGTTATTATATTTTAATAAAACTTTTGTGAGACACCTATTGTATCTAATACCAAACATGTAGAAATAAAAATATTACATTCAATGAAAAATATACTTTAATCATAATGTCATGAACCACCATATTCAAAATGATGTAAGGGATGGAAAAGTTCCATTCCCTTCCTTCCTCAAGATGAAGGAGAGATAATGACCCCCCGATTCCCGCCTTCAGTTGGCCCTAGAGTGGGGAATAGCACCAAGGGTATAAAATCTAACATAATTTAGAAGGAATTAACCTTTTTATAGAACAAGATTGAGAGATAAGAGGGTGATTCCGAAACAACTCCAAATACTAAAAGTAAAAGTAAATCCAAAATACATTCCCACATACATGTTCAAAAGTAATGTTGATAAAATGTAAAACAAAATCTCTAAAAGTGAAGTACCAAAAAAACTGACTAAGCATCAACAATAACTAATCATGATGCCCGAGCTAGTAAAGTCCAACATGGTCCTCAAAGTTCTCTTGGAAAACTGAAAACAGTTTTATATAGGTTGGGTAAGAATACAAGTATACCATGTAGAAAAACAAAATCCACCCATGCACAAGTTAGGGAACATACTAAAGTCCCTATGAAAAAACAGTAGAACCTCAAATCACCTAGCCATGAATACTAACCAGCATAGCCTCACCAAGGCACACTCACCAAATTATGCAAGTCAAGTAAAGTAGTATTATACACACATCGGCATTTGGGTACCCCACACCAGTTTCCTACTGGTTAACTACTCATCCATAACGGAAAACATCTTGACACTAACACTATTCATATACACAGCCCCACAACCACAACCTGCCCGGGAACACCTAGGCCTCAAAACACACACAATCCCGCCCATAGACACCTGGGCCACAACAACAACCACACCTCTCAACCTAAGACACCTAGGCCTCATCTCAAAGACAATTGGGAAAATAATCGTGGACTGAAGACACCTAAGCCTCTTATCTACAAAAAACCCTTTCCTGAAGGCTCTTAAACTATGGTAAGACATAATCCATTATAGCCTGCCCGAATATGCTCAATTGTAAGAGCCCGTAAGAGGGTAAGAGGATGAAATTCAATAACCAGCCATCCATCCTACCACTGGGATGTTGGGAAAGACACCCTTCCCCATGAAATGGAGGTCTTCATCACATAGTTCTCAAAAAGTGTGGGGTGTGTATATAAATCAAAAGGAACTACAATTTAGACATGTAGAAAATCAAATACTCAACCCAACCTATGGGTTTCCAAAAAAAAACCACCTCATATAGAGCCACATTTTCTTCTAACCCTATATGCACAACCACATAACAGCCACTACCAAAGCTTAATCCAACCCTTTTTTATTTAACCTCATGCCATTTATTTATTTAAGGGATTTACTATAATATATTCATGCACTATTAGGCAACTTCCATCCACAACCGCACTAAAAAACAAGAAAAACCAAACTACATTCCCACTTCACAATATCACAAAACTATATTTAGAGTCCACTTCACAAACCCCCAATCTTCCTAGACACTTTTTCAACTATTTCCAACAATAATTATTCAAAATTATGCCACACAATCCTTCTCTCACAACCCGACTATACATCCCTACTGCCCAAATATTCCCAAATGCAGTCCCACTGCATAAAATTCGATAACCACCCCACAGTACCACTGCCCAACCCTATTTGAAAACCATGACACAAGCAAAGACAATTCAGCTACTAAAATTCCATCCATTCCAAAATCAATCAATCTCTCAAACTAGGATACCAACACACCTCCTGCATATCCCCACACACAAATCCCTAATGCAACTACCACTAAACCAGAGCCCCACTGCACAAACATAACACACCCTTCTCATTGAACCAACTCCTATGTCTAACCTTGTAATCCCGTTTTCTAAATAGGGGTGATCAAAAAAGGGTTTTTCATCCTGGTGAATTCATTTCAATTAACCAAGTGTATGTTTTTAAGAAGTTTTCATGTTATGGTTTATTACCAAACATCATAACAAAACAAAAGTGACACCACCAGTGATCAAGTAAAGACCACCAATGATCATGATTTTCATGAGGTATAAAGTCAAAATAATTCATAAATTAATCAAATATAATAAATAAAATAAGTTATCAACATCAAACCACTCCCTGTCCGTTATTTTATTTTCCTTTGTTATCTTATGACCATATTTACCTCTTGTTTATTTCTTGTTTTAATAAAATTATTCAATCGTTCCTCAAAAGGAATCATTATTACACCCACCTCGCATAATTCCCAATAAAGAGAGATAGAAGAAATCCATACATGGAATATCAAAAGATCAAATTCCCTCCTTATTCCACGAATAGAGGATCGCGCGAGCAGTAGGGAAGAACTCCAAGGAAACTGGGAAGGAGAGCTCTAAAAGGGTCACATAACTCATCTAGGGAGGAAGGATCTAGGATCACAAAGGGGAAATAGAAAACAAACTAGGAAGGGAAGATCTTTGCTTTGAAAATCCGTATCCTATATTAATGGAAGGAAGGTTTCCAAAATTCATTAATGTTGGATCGTGGTCAAGATCACACTGTTTGAGTATCTCAAATCTTGTGGGATGATAGGATATTAAATATATAATTAATAACCTTTTAAACACACTTAAAAATGCTCAAACAAGGCATTAAAATCAGTTTACATCGAACAAGACGTGAGAGGGGTGAGACTTGAAAACTTGGAAAAATTGGGAAAACTGTAAATGAGTCACTTATTGGTTAGTCACTAACACAGAGCTACTGATGCAACGACCTACCAATGCCATTTCATACCAACGCCTCAACCTACTGACACCTTGACCTACAGACACCTCAACCTACTGATGCATTGACCTACTGACATTAACACCCTTGACTGACTGATGTCAGTGCCCCTGACTCACTGACACTGACACACCTGACTCACTGATGCTGACACACTAACAAGATGACGCTGATGATTTGAGTTACTGATGGAAAAACTGTAAATTTTACAAACTCTTTCATGAGTCACTGATAGCTCCTAGAACACCTGAAACAATGGATTTTCACAAAGGAAAGACTCAGGAAAACTTGGTTTATTACATAAGAGACCATTCAAACTATTCTCATCCCCAATAATTTCTAACTAACTGAGAAGAAAATAGGTCTGAACAACCATCTCTTAAAATACCTCTCAGGAGAAAACCACCTTGTGCTATTCTAAATCTAGAGTGAAAACCTCAACATCCTAGAACACCTCCTTATCATATATCCCCTGAAAAAATGTGAAAATAATAAGGCCCCACACTTCCCCAAACAACCATGTAATCAACGAATGTCACACCATCCAAAATATTTATTAGGTATATCCTTCCTCTCTGTCAAGATACTATCCACTTTAGGCGGCATAGTACCACCCGCACTAGTTTAATCGCATCTGTATTGATGCATATTGACTACGGATCAGGTTCTCCCCTCCCCATAGTTAGAACTTTTCACTCACACAAAAATGAGAGAATAGGGAAACAACTTATCATACAGTAATCTAGGTTAAAAATAACATCACAATCCAGGTACAAATAAAAACCCAAGAGCATACTCAGAATAGCTCTGGGTATTGGGCACGCATCTTTGTTTCTCACTCCTAAGTACTCTCCTTAAGGCCAACATGCCTCCATAACACATGAATCAAAGTAATGGTCCATCCAAATAGTACCTTCTCTTCAAGGTCCTTGATTCTTACTAATTGCTCCATGAATGTCGCATCATCCCCGACATCCAACAATCCCCAGTCTAGGATATGGGGGTCATCGTGTAGATACCGATGAATCCAAGAGACATGAAAGACACTATGGATTCTCTCCAACAGTAGTGGAAATGCCAACTGATATGTCACCTCAACAACTCATCCTAATTCCTTAAAAGGTCTGATTAACCTGGTAGAAATCTTTCTTCCTCTTCCAAACCTCCATTGTTCACGTAGAGCGGAGACCATTATGAACACATCATCCCGAAACTCAAAGTCCAAGGGCCTCCTCCTGTAATCATCATACTACTTCTTCCGATCCTGATCTACCTTCATCCTCTCACGCACCAGCTGAACCTTCTCCATTGTTCTCTGCAGTACCTATGGTCCAAGAAAGGTTGTTTCCCCTACCTCTGTCTAGCATACAGGTGAGCAACATGGTCTTCCATACAAGGCTTTGAATGGTTCCATGCCAATTGTATAGTGATAGATATTATTTTAGGAAAACTATACCAGGGTCTAGTGTCATACCCATGATACTCTAAAGTCTATGACACACGGTCACATCATATCCTCCAATATTTGGATTGTCCACTCTATCTGCCCATTTGTATGAAGTTAGAAAGAAATGATAATGTTTAGCTGGGTTCCAAAAGCATGTTGCAATCCCCAATAGAATTGAGATGTAAAACATGTGTCCTGATCTAAGACAATGGATCTTGGAACTCTATGAAGTCGTACCTCCTCATCCACATACCACTGTGCTAAGGCATCCACTGCGCTCGACTCCTTGATTGCCAATAATTGGGCATATTTCATCAACTCATCCACTTCTACCCAAAGAGAATTACATCCTCCCTGATCCCAGGGTAATCCTGTGATGAAATCCATCGATATCCCCAATTCAACTTGAGAACATCTAAGGGCTACAACATACCACCAATAACATGGTGATCGACCTTCACCTGATAAAACACTAGGCATCTCGCCACAAAATCTGCCACTTCTCTCTTCACCTCAAGCCACAAAAACAGTTCCCTCAAGCCTTGGTACATCTTATATACTCCTGGATTAACCGCCATTGGTGATCTATGGAATCCATAGATAACTCCCTCGTGCATTTCCACTAGGACAAATAGATTCCCATGGAACAACATCTGATTCTACTTATCCTCCAACCATCCTTCCAGAGTATCACACTAGACAGCACAATCATGCATTACTTCAGCCTCTAAGTCTCCCGACTGAGACACCTCTACCTGTCACCCCAAGGAGGAATGCAATGTCATCTGAAACAGATATTCTATGCCACTGTCCTCCCCATCATCTAGGCATAAAGAAGGGAACTCCTCTATTTCCTTATTAGAATTTGTGAATTCTTAAACTACCTCCTTTTGTTACTTCCATATCAAGTCTTCATCAACCATGTTCCCCTTCCCTAGGGTGTAAATGATTTTGAAGTCGCAATCCTGGAGTTACTCCATCCACCTTCACTGCCACATGTTCAGCTCTCACTGGTAAAAGATATACCTAATGCTCATGTAATCCATGAAGACAACAAGGTGCTCCCCGATAAGGTAATGCAACCACAACTTTAGCATGAACATGACCACTGAAAACTCTCTTCGCTTGTGGAATAATTACGTTCTTGAGGACATAACTACCTAGATCCATAAAATATTATGCTTCCCTACTGCATTATCACGCATCCCAATCCTAGGCTGGAAGTGTCAGAGAACACCATGAAAATTACCCCTTCCTTTGGAAACCTAAGAATTTCGGCACTAACCAATTTCCCCTCCAGATAGATGAAAGATTTCTGACACTACTCACTCCACATGAAGGTGTGGTCTTTTCTCGTCCAAGCTATCAATGGAGACTCAAATCGTGAGAAGTTGGGTATGAAACTATGATAATAGCCTGCAAAACCCAGGAAACTATGAACCTACACCAAATTCTTGGGTTCCTTCCAAGAAACAACCACTTAGACCTTTGATGGGTCTATTATTATCCCTTGATGAGAAACCATGTGTCCAAGGAAGTGCATTTATTGTGTCCATAACATTCACTTGGACAACTTTAAATAGATCTGGTGGTGTCGTAGGACATCCAAGATAGTCCTTAAGTGATTGTCTGGATCATCTTCTACCCATTAGTGGACCAGGATGTTGTTGATGTTCATGAAGATGAACTAGTCCAAGAACTCACAGAAAATAGAGTTCATGAGCCCCATGAATATGAAGGGCACATTCGTGACACCGAAGGGAATGACCACAAACTCAAAGTTCCCATACTAACACTTGAAAATAGTATTCGAGATTTCACCCACCTTTACCCTCAACTGAAGATATATAGAATGTAGGATTATCTTGGAGAACCAGCATTCCCCCTTTAACTGGTTGAAAATATCAACAATCCTTGAAAGGGCATAATGGTTCTTGACTATCACCAGATGCAGTCTCCATTAGTCTATGGATTGTCTTAGACTAACATCTTATTTCTTTGAAAACAAGACTGGAGCACCCCATGGAAATACACTTGGCTGGATAAAACCCTTCTTCATCAGGTTTTCAACCTGAATCCGCAACTTCTGCAACATAGAAGGTTTCATCTAATAGGGATACATCAAAATTGGACGATCACATAGTTGTAAGTCAATCCTAAAATTAACATCATGTCTAGGGGGTAGAGTCACAACCTCTTTGAGGAAGACATCTAGGAACTCACTGAAAACCCTCACAACTTCCACCATATCTGTATATGCTGATTCTACTGACATCTTGGTTAACAAAAAAAGAAGAGGGTCCATATGCCAGCTTCCCTCCTGAAAACTATGATCTCTAATAAAAGATATGTGTTTTCCACCCAAATCATAGAACATGACCCTAATAAAAAAGTATTATATAATAGAGTGCAGAGAAAAAAACTAATTTATTCCTAGGATGACATTGTATGGATGTAGTTATAGCAAAAGAATATCCCCACTGGACTAATGCATCCCCAACATCAGTCTACATCCTCAAGAAATATCAAAAAGACGGGTATGACCTCCAGCAGGCGTACTCAACACCAATAAAATGGTAAGTCTCTCTACATCTAGTCATATAGCATGGGCTAGACCAGGTGCAACAAAGGAGTGCAAATATCTTGGAACAAAAAATCCCACATAAGAGTAATAAACAGACTGATCGTGCCTCGAACAACCTCTAGCCCTACTAGAACTGATAGATTTGTGGAATTTAACTACTCACTCCCAGCTTCTCTACCCCTCATCTATATACCATCTCCCCAACCACACCCTAGTTGTGGTACTTGAGGAACACCCTGATGTCGGCCTCCTCTGACACCGTCTACACTTGGTGTAGCGGGAGCTCACTGCCCCTGCTGTTAGAAGGGACTAACCTGAAACTACTACTACTGAGGTGGGTGTTGAACCTACCCACCCCCACTATACAACACTCAGACTAGGAACTAGTTTTGAAGAATCTCATGACCACCAAAAACAAAACGCCATGGTCTCAGACCTATGGGTAAAGGGAGACGACTAGGATATCGAAACTGGAACTATTGTGGAATACTTCCTGATAGCCGAAACATGGAAGGCCCAAATGCCGGAGAGCTACTACTGAAGGCTATCCCCTTTGAAAAACTCGAATGGCTCCCCTCTCGCAGAACACCTCCCAGTGAGTGCATTATGTTCTCTACCTCGGATTTATTTTTAACATTTAAGTACGTCAATAGAGTGAAAGTTGTAACAACATACTGAAGGTAAGGTCAAAGTGCCTCCTCTAAGAAACTCTCTTGGGACTCCACATTGGGAAAGAGATCTAGTGAGAAGTACGAGAGATCTTTGAACTTGATCTCTAGTTACCTTACCGATATACTCCCCTACTAGAGGGAGATCATCTTCGGCCTCTTCTCTTCCTTCATCGTGGAAGAAAGGAATTCTGCCCGAAACTCCATCACAAATTCATCCCATGAAACCTTAGTTTCCTTCCTCTCCCTAGGTAAAGTGTTCACCACTAATGCAAAACTCATCATAACTGGCTCACTGCTAGAAAAAATCAGTACTCTTTCAAATCCCAAATCAAGCTGAATGTGATCACCAGCTCCTCAATCCAACTCTCTATCTCCATGTCTAAGACACTACCCTTATAATTTACTAGATTCTGTTGTTAGAAGGCATGAAGCATCTTCTACCACTGGTTATCTTACTCCTCTTGATCATCCATCTGTTGATCAACCGGGTCAACCTTTAGGGCCTTAACTACTCATACCACACATGGGTGACGTCTCAGTGACATAGATAAAAAAGTAAACAAGGAAATCCTAAGACTGGTTAGTGTGGAAATTTTATTTTATATTCATTTTAACTCTTCATTCATATTAAATTACCAAAACACCCAAGACCCACAAGAAAAAAATTCATTATGATGTATGTACCTTTCCTAGGGTCACTAACCTGTAATCGTTGTTGCCTCACTAGGTTGTTTAGTAGGTCCATATTCCTTACATCAGATCCTGGGGGCCCTAAAATATCAGGTCCTAGTCGGTCTCCCCTAGCCTGTTTCATGCACCAAGGTCACATAACATTGTTTCCCTACAATCACATATAATACTCACTATGCCTAACACTGAACATCATCCTATCCCTCAAACTCCCAATAGAACCTTCCTCTGATATCATTTTTTCACGAACCACCTTATTCAAGATGGGGGAAGGGATGAAAAAGTTCCTCACCCTTCCTTCCTCAAGATAAAGGAGAGATAATGACCCCTAAGTCCTGCCTTCAGTAGGACCCGGAGTGGAAACCAACCCCAAGGTTAAATAATCTCATATAATATGGAAGGCGTTACCCTTTTTTAATAACAAGATCAGCAGATAAGATGGTGAACCCCAAGAAACTCCGAATACCAAAATTAAAAGTAAAGAAAAAAATCCACTCCCACATGCATGTTCAAAAGTAAAGCTAATAAAAAGTAAAACAAAATCTCAAAAGGTGATGTACCCAAAGAAAAGAGACTAAGTAGTAATAGTAACTAATCCTAATTCCCATTCTAGTAAAGTTCATCACGGTCCTCAAAGTCCTCCTGAAAACCTGAAAGCAGTTTTATATATGTAGGGTGAGTATATAAGTATTCCCAGTAGGAAAACCAAAGACACTCGTGAACAAGTGAAAGAACATACTAACATCCCTCTGAGAAAATAGTATAACCTAAAATCACCTACCAAGGAATACTAACCATCCCAGCCTCACTAAGCCACAATCACCATGTAGCGTAAGTTAAGTAAAGTAGTAGTATACACAAATCGATATTTGGGTACCCCATATCGCTTTCCCACTGGTTAACTGCTCATCCATAACAACTAACATCTTGATGCTACTACTCTTCCCATATGCAGTCCCACTATCAAAACCCTCCAACACACACCTAGCCTCAAACCCCAAACAATCCTACCTGCAGACACAAGTGCCACAACAAAAAACACACCTCTCGCCCAAAGACACCATGACCTCATCTTAAAGACACTTATGAAAACAATCATGTCCCGCAAACACCAAGGCCTCTCATCTACAAAAAACGCTTTCCAAAATGATCTTGGACTATGATAATACTCGAGCCATTACAATGTTCCCAGATATGCTTGAGTGGTAAGAACCCAGAAGAGGGTGCAAGGATGAAAGTAAATAACCAACCATCCATCCGCCCACCAGGATGTTGGGGAAAACATCCTCCCCCATGAAATTGAGGTGTTCAACACATAGTGATCAACAAGGGTGGGGTGCGTATAGAAATCACAATAAACTAAAATTTATACATATTGGTAATAAAAAACTCAACCCAACATATGGGTTCCCAAATAGATATTCAACTCATACAAAACCACAGTTTTTGTTACCCCTATATGCACAACCACACAATAGCCACTTCCAAAGCATAACCCAACCCCTTTTTTCATTTAACCTCATGCTTTTTATTTATTTAAGGGATTCAATACAATTTATTCCATCAATTTTGAGAAACTATCAACCACAAACACACCAAAACCACAAGAAAAACCAAATTGTAGTCCCAATCCACAATAGAAAAAACTAGATTTACAGTCTAGTACACAAACTGCCAATCTTCTTAAACACATGTTCAACCATTTCCAACAATCATTATTCAAAATTATACCACAAAATACTTCTCTAACAACCCATATTTTAAGCCCCGCTTTCCAAAAATTTCTAGATATAGTCCCACTAAATGGAAGTTCATAACCACCCAGTAGTCCCACTGCCCAACATCATTCGATGGCCACAACAAAAAAAGGCAGTTCAACTTCCTAGAAGTCCATCCATTCCACAATCAATCAGTATCTCAAACTAGGTCACCAACACTCCTCTCGCACAAACCCACACACAAATCCCTATATAAAATACCATTAAACCATATCCCCACTATAATAATATATGACACCCATCTAATAGAACCAAATCATATATCCAACCTTGTACCCACAACCGTGCTCCCAACAGCAGCACCACACAACTCACACAAGTCATAGAACTCAACACAACACAGTAATCAACCACACCAATCATCAATATGTGTGTGTTTATATGTATATGTTCATGTTATTAAACACCGTTATTTAATCCAATTTGATAAACAGGGGTGATCACAAAAGGGTTTTCATCTTGGGGAATCTGTTTCAATTAACCAAGTATACGTTTTTAAGTAGTTTTCACGTTATGGCTGATTATAAAACATCATTAAAAATAAATGGGGCACCACTAGTGTAAAATAAAATACCACCAATAGTCATGATTTTCAGAAGGCATATAGTCACAAAAATTCCTAAAATAATCAAATATAAAAAATAAAATAGTTGATCATCATCAAACCACTCCTTTTCTATTACTTTATTTTCCCCTAGTATCTTTTGATCATATTTAATTCTTGTTTATTTCTCGTTTTAAGAAAATTATTAAGTCATTCCTCACCAGGAATCATTAGTACACCCACCCCATATGATGCACAATAATAAGGGATAAAATAAATACCTACTTGGATGATCAAAGGATCAAAGTTACTCATTTCACCAAGAACAGGGGGTCACACAAGCAGCAGGGAAGAACTCCAAGGAAACTAGGAATGAGAGCTATAGCACAGGCGCACAACTCATCTAGGGAGGAAGGTTCTAGGTTCACCAAGGGTAAATGTAAAACACACTAGGAAGGAAATATCCCGACTTTGAAGATTCAGATCCTATATTAAAGGAAGGATAGTTTCCACAAGTCATTAACATGGAATCGTGGTCAAGATTTCGCGGTCTGAGTATCTCAAATCCTAAACGATGTTAGGATTTTAAAGATATAATTAATATCCTTTGAAATTATCTTAAAATGCTCAAACAACTCTTTATAATCATTTTATGTAAAATAAGATGTACGAGGGTTAAACTGGAAAACTAGGAGAAACTGGGAAAATGGAAAATAAGTCACCTTTGGGTGAGTCACTGACGTAGAGCAACTGATGCAATGACCTACTGACACAATGACATACTAATTCCATATCCTATTGATGCCTCTACATACTAACACCCAACCTACTGACACCTCAACCTACCAATGCCTCTACCTAATGATGACTCGACCTACCGATGCCTCAACCTACAAATGCCTCGACCTACCGACGCCTCGACCTACCAAAACCAATGCCCTCGAATCACCGATGCTGATGCCCTTGACTCACTGACAAAAATTCCCTTGACTCACAGATGATTTCACACTAACATGAGGATGCACTAACATGCCAACGCACTCACATGCTGATTCTAATGCCCTAAGTTTCTAATGGAAAATCCAGAAATTTGGAAAACTCTTGAATGAGTTACTGACAGCTCCCAGAACACCTCAAACATAAGATTTTCACAAAGGAAAGGACCAGAGAAATTCAGGTTATTAAGAATAAGAATACTCTTTCTTCTTTTTCCTGGTATTATAATTCTTATTTTAGTGGCCATTCTTTCCACATGCAAATTAGGCCACATCCTATCCATTTATCTTCCCATGAATCATTATATTCTTAGAGGGATTGTTTTAATATATTTGGGTTAGGTTTATCCATTGATGTCTTAGGATTTCCATTCATCCACTTGTTCATCATAAGTACTGATGGTTTAATATTATTAATATCCTTATTGGCTTAGTGAACTAAATCCAATAGATCTAGGAGTGACTATTTCATTTTAATCGTATTATAATTAATTTTATTGGTTAATAAGATTAGAAATAAAGAGGTAGAATAAGGTCATTCACTAGTTTTTAGTTTAGTATAAACTCAAGGGATTCCATTATCTTAATGTTCCAAATCTTCTTGAGTATCTCAGGGTCTTTGTGACTCCCTTACACTAGCCGACATTTATGCAGTGCACTGGATTTATCATACCATTCATGCGAGGATATATCTTGATAAATCTCTTAGATATGAGAAAATATTTTATAGGAATCATCATCCTCATACATTTTTTGTAACTCAGTGGACATATATTATAACCTTATTCACTATAAATATAGATTATAATCGAATTGTTTTTTATACATATATTATCCCCCTTTTTTCTCCCATAGGGGGGGGGGGCTCGATAGGAAGTTAATATCCCAGTACATAGAGCTTCATCTCATAGAATTGTGCTATATTAAATCACTTGTACCAATCTTGTATGTTATTTCTAGTTATGATATTATATTTATCGAGTATTGATCATAATGATATTGAACTGATGGTTGGGTTTTCCATTTTGTCTATAATAAGAAAATTTATAATATTAATACATTATAATTATTACTGATAGTCCATAAAAATTAATTAATCTTTAAATTCCTACCTCTAATTTATTTAATCATAGATTACCTAAACTATTATAATTGGAATACTCTATTTATTGGGTACTCTAGTGTTAAGGACCCTTGAAACGTTTCCTAATAGTCTGAGCTATTTCTACACCATTGCATAAAGAGTTTCAAGGTAAGATTTTGACTGTCCAACATCATTGACTTTCATATCTTGGAACTTTTGAGTGAACTCCTAGATTCTAGAAATCATAACATTGATTTTCTCAATATTTTTACTCTAATGTTTCAAAATCTAGAAATGACTACTTCTTTGTTGAGAACATTAGTTAATTCATCTCATTGTTCTCATAATAACTCCTCAATAGTATGAGATACCTTCAACTAGGGCTATTGATCACCTTTTACTTAATATTTGTCCAAATGTATTTGATATAAGGCATTATGAATTAATATATTATTTAGGAACTCTAATTATTCTCAAAAAATGTAATGATTTTTTTATTTAACATGCTTCAATTATGATTTCACACTCACATCTTGATGTTGTATAATAGAAAAACATCCAATATGTATTACCAAATTGCATCTATACAAGATAATTTATTATTATATGTGCTAGTGTAAACATAAAAAATTAAATAAATAAAAAATAACCATGCATATATAAATAAAGTTAAGTAGTTGATAATGCGTGTTTAGTATTGGTTTATCTATTGAGTGAAAATGGATCAATAGAGACCCTAGAGGTATATACCCAAGTCGTCTCTTAATTGTATCACAATTCCCATCACTTTAAATGTATCTATGTATCATTTGTTTCTTCTCATAATCTCATTATGTTCTACATCTTCATTATTCATCATCATCATAAATAAATAATCACATGTAGTTGAGGGAAATTATAGAATGCGTAATATAGACAAATAACATTTATCCTGGGAATGCATGCCATTATATATATAATTAAAGAGATATAATGCACATATAATCTAATAAATTAGTTATTTATTAAACATATGCCATGTATTTCAATAATTAATTAAATAAATAGTATAGTATATAAATATAAGTTGGTCTAGCTTATGATTAGTTGACAAAAAATATTTTTTTCTGTATAAAATTAATTAGTTATTAATTTTTTCTGAAGGGATTAATTAAGAATTAAAATATATTTTTTAAAATTTTTTATTCATACTTTAGAACTCACATGGTTTGAAAATATAATTTATATATTCCAACTATTTTTTTATTTTTATTTTTGTAAATTTTTTAGTTTCTTGGGTCTCTGTGGCTTCAAAAACTATCTGCATTTGGGTATCTAGGTTGGGTAGAGCCTGACTCAGCTAACCTAGGGTTGGTTTGAACCAATATCTAGATGGTCCGACATAAATATTCAAACCCATTAATGGTTCTCCTTATATATAAGGGATGACACTATAGGGTCCCACCCACTATCATAGTATCGAGTTAGAATAACATCGATCATCATCCACTATCGTCCTATAACAGTAACATATATATTTAAAATATTTTTCTATGTTATTAATTTTCAAAACATGAAATAATGGTTTTGATTTTATTTTAAACTTTTAATAATCATAACATGGATATCTAACCATGGATCAAGTATCATTTGAGATTTTGGGGCTTTTAAGATTCCCTCTACTCAAAAATATTGGAAAATTTATTATACTTTGACTTATGTCATCACACAATCACATTTATACCAATTATTGGTTCTAGGTGAACTGTGGAATCCTAGAATAATTGGATTTTCACATTTTATCACTAGTTTGGATGGGACAACGTCGCCACTAGTGTTGATAATTTATTGGTAACAACCCAAATATCATGTGTGTAAGGAATTTAGTGAAAATATAATATCAAACCATTGCCTCATTTGATTTGTTGACACAACTATGTACTCTAGATAATCTAGGCATACTCTAGATGCTTTCCCATCACTGATCTCCAACCTAAAGGTGTTAGAGAGATGAAAGAAAGAACTATTCATCTCTATCATGATCATGGTATTACCATTTCATTGATTTCCAACTAAGAACACAAATCAAGGTAATTGGATATCACTACTATCTTCCTAAAATTTAAGAGAGTTTAGTATAGGTTTTTCTACACCAGGAACCTACAAGTGGTATCAGAGTGGGAATCTTATTGTTTATAATTATTTAAATAATTTTTAATGATTTACTCTTTAATAATTTAGTTTTTCAATTCATGTTTAATCATTATTTTTATTCTGAATTATGAGAACTATTCTTTATCTATCATTTCTCACAGATCTAATAGAAATGATTAATTTTATGATTAAAATAAAATCAAATGAACTCATCTAGTGGTGCTAAAGGATCCTGACCGTACAACACCAGACTACACACTATGTAATTGGAATTACACACTGTGTAGTATTGTTAAACGCATCAGGATTTGGTTTGGTAATAAATTTGAGATCTTGTATTAATTAAGAATTAATGAATCTATTAATGACCTTTAATCCATGTGGTGTTGAGTAGGATTAACTAGAACATGGAAACCAGACTACAGGTTGTGTGAGCCATTGGACATGGTGTGTAGTCCCTTCAGGTCAGTGTCAAGCCATGTATCCCATACACGGAATTCCCAACTAGTGGTCGTGTAATGCGGAGTCAACATGGTGTGTGGCCCACTGTACATGAAGCATACTCTAAAGATTTATGAATTACACATCACACACCATTTCCTTGGGAATGTGCTTCAGAAGGACGATGAAGAGGGTACACGCCATGTAGTTGGATCTACATGAAATGTACTTTTCTATATTATAAAAATTTAAAATTTATTATTATATTATGTAACCCCAGAGACATGTACCTTTGTGTGGGCGTAAAGCTGGGACACATCTTTTTATAGGTGTTTGATATATATATATATATATATATATATATATATCTGTGTGTGTGTGTTTAATTAACATCAGTGTAATGTTCAAATATTTTCTCATCTTGTATAAGTTGTATTATTATTTTAATTTTTTTTGAATGATACATGTCACAAACAAAAAAAATATACACGTATAATACATGTTTGGTAATTTTGGATAGGTATTCACCAGGTTACATCCAAAGGTACAAATTATGAACACATTTAATTTTAAATGAATTTATTAATTTGTTTATAATTATAATGGATGAGAATCTCACGGAAATTCAGAAAATGGATTAAGATAAAAGGATTGATAAATTAAAGAAAATAATTAATCGATTCTATCATGGTTTACCTTAAATAACAATGATTAAATAATTGAATGCTAGTTTTATTAGACATTTAATTCGTTGCATGCATGTGGATTATCTTGAGCTAGATCAAACCTTTGTATTTGAGTGGTTTCCATTTTAATTTATTATTAAATTAAATTCATGGTATGTGTTCCATATCTCTTCTTTAATATTTATGGTCTACGTGCCCCTAGTTTATTTTACGTAAACCCCATTTTACCACTCACCTACATGTGAGTAAAAGCATATTTCATGTATGTAACTCCCAAGTTAGTGGTGGTGGTTCAAGTTAGGAGATGAGGAAAAACCAATCCAAGGAGATACAAAGGTGGATAGGTGAAAGCTGTAAACACGAACCCAATTAGTTCAATGTGTTTCTCCCCTAGGTTAGGAACTAATTTATCAACCTCTAGAAAAACTAACCAATAGAAAAAAATCATTATCATTCCCTTTATTTTATTTCTATCAGTTGTATGTTTATTCATTGAGGATGTTTTGTCACGGTCACATAATTAATGAATTAACAATAATAAAATATGGAACTAAAATGAACATTCTTATGCATAAATATTGTCTAATACATAGTTAATCACTTAAGATTATCCCATTTAATATTAATAAGCATTTGAAAAGATATTAAAGAGAAATTTATGAAAAAAGGATAAAATCCCTCAATAAAAATATTAAGTTCGTATAGCCTTCCATTACTTATGTTAGAATCGAACCATAGTACAAAGTTCTTGACCAGCCAATATTGGGGTGCTTTCAATTATCAAGGAATTTTAATTTGAGGTTTTCAGTGGACATGACTTAGTTTACATCAAGGGTTGACTACCAAAGAAATGCTTGGTGTAACTAAGAGGAAAAGGTTGAGGAAATCCCAAATTAATGATTTTTCGATTGGGGAGTCCACTCAACGGATCAAGGAGCTATGAGTTAATGCAGTTGGAATTTGGAATGCCTGCCTAGAACCTTTAAAATAGCTTGACTAGCCAATGTTGGGGTAATGAGAATAGAAATAGGGATCCTTTCCACTAAAATGTCCAAGAAACATGATATTTCGAATCTAATGGTGAGGCGGTTTCATCGTATTTTTAGAAATGAAATTAAAATGACATCAAACATATCATTGTGATCCATACTTGGGAAGGGAACCCTTCTCACCGGCACTAATTTCTAGGAGTGGAAAATGTACTTTCGAGTCATCCTTCGCCATTAATGGAAAATATATGTGATGGAAGAACCTTTACTAGTTGTTCCGGGAAATGAGGCAAGTGGTGAGGAGCTCTCTGTGTACGATAAACATCTTAATGATTCTACGAATATTCAGTTCCTCATGTTATCATCCATAACTAACGAAATCTTGAAGAAACATTAGGAAATGGATGCTTATAGAATGATTTCTCACATTAGGGATCTTTATCAAGATAATGTGAGGAAAGAGAGGTATGAGATCTCTAAAGCTTTGTTAACCAATAATCTAGGAGAGTCTGCGCCATCTGGGCCACATGTTATCACGGTTATTGGATACATTGACCATTTGTACATATTAGGGATTAAATTCTCGGATGACTTGTGTATATATCTCATACTATCATCACTTCCCAATACCTTCTCTAGATTTATTGTGAATTATAATTGGATAAATAATTGGAAGATTTTATCAAAACTTCTAACCCTGATTCTCTACAAGGAAAAGGACATGAGGCATGAAAAACATGCAATCCTTATGGTGAATAGGAAGAGGAAGGTTGAGGAAAAGGGGCCTAAGACTTATAAATAGTCAAAATTCCACGAGCACCATCCAACCAAGAAGAAGTAAATATAAAGGTAGGGTAAGGATATTGCATCCCACCTTTTTATCACATAAACTTTCATTACATTATACAAAACCGAGGATCTTTAAGGTTTAGTGTTTTGGAAACTAGGAACTTAAAACATTACAACATAAAACATTATTCTTAAACACTTGAATGGATTCTTCATTTTTTTCATCGTAAGTTCATTACATCATCTCATAACCTGGGAGAATACATAAAAGGAAAGGGTGAGCAGAAGGCCCAGTAAGGGAAATAAGGGAAACATTTTACATGTGAAGTTGAGATACATCAAGAGTCATGAAAAATAACTTTAAGGCATGAGAAAGAGATCATGAGGCATATCATAATAAAAATAAAGTGTTTTATAACTTGAAGATTTGGCTAAAACATTTAACAAAGACAATCAATTCTGTTTCACCAAGGTCCATCCCCAAGGTGTCATTAAAAATTACCAAGGTTATTCACGAAGGTATGAGTCAAAATGGTCATCTCTAGAGGTTAAGTCTTTACCCAATGCATTGGAGCGCTATCAGGGTGAACCCTTAAATTTTCTTTTGTTATCATGTGAGACACATATATCATCATCAAAAATTTCATAAATAACCCATATATCATAAAAGAAATGGGTTTCATTTCATAATCATAACGTTTTCAAAACTGCTTTAAAGAAATGATCTTTATGTCACTTTAAACCCACGGAAAAAGGAAAGCAGGTCTCATGTATGTAAATCCCAGAATATAAAATAGAAAATTTTGGTATATATGTGAATAAACCTTTAGAAGAAAGAGCTTTCAGTATTCACTTAATAAAATAAAAGAATTTGAGTAAAAGGGAGAGACATTTTGAGATGGAAATTCGGCAGCATAACGGCTATGTTGTAGGGTTTTAGAAAACATTGAAAAGAGAGGGGACATGGGTAACCCACAAATAAATGATCCATAAAACAGTAGGGGATAGAATATAAAGGATTTAAGAACATGGTAATGAAATTTGAAAGATATACCATATGAAATGAAGAACATGAAAGGAAGACAAAAATAAGATTTCTCTTCTGAAAATTCGGCAGCCTAACAGCGTCACTTAAACTTCAAAAAAATGAATTAACGAGATACAATAGGTTCTCTCATCATATGAACATTAAAGATCAGTATGATAGATATAGAGATCATACCCCAACATAATAAAAAAGAACTTTAAATACTTTATAAGAAAATAGAACTTGAAAATGAGAAGGGTGAAAGAATCCCTTAAAAATTCAGCAGCCTAACGGCGTTACTTAAACTTCAAAAAAAATGAATTGATGAGATCAAATAGGGTATCTCATCATATGAACATAAAATATCGATATGATAGATATAGAGATGATACCCCAACATAATAAAAATGTACTTGAAATACTTGACAAGAAAATAGAACTTGAAAATGAGAAGGGTGAAAGAATCCCTTAAAAATTTGACAGCCTAACAGCGTCACTTAAACATCAAAAAAATGAATTGACGAGATCAAATAGGGTATCTAATCATATGAAAATAAAATGTCGGTATGATATATATAGATATAATACCCCAACATAATAGAAAGTAACTTGAAAGATTTGATAAGAAAATAGAACTTGAAAATTATAAGGGTGAAAGAATATGTTACAAAAAGATTGGCAGCCTAACGGCACCACTTAATCGTTCATAAAACGAAATTATGAGAGTAAGAGGGGATATCTAATCATATGAACATGAAAAGGGAAGTAAGAGGAATAAAAAATAACATCCTCCAACATAATAACATGGATCATAAAATAAATGACTTAAAAGTGAGTATTTGAAAAGAAAGAGAGAGGTAGGATCCCTTACCTTAAAACGTAACTCTTAAAACTCAAAGGTTGGGACCTTGAGGGCTTGGAGGCACCTTGGGAGGACTCCTTGGGAGGTAATGAGACCAGATATTCGTTGGGGGAGAGTTGAGAGTGAAAAATAAAGAAGGAAAGGGTGGGTATTTATAGGGAATGTGAGGGGACAAGGCAGTAATGGCCAAGGGACATCTCACAAGTGGTTTTCTCAAAACCGTGGGCTCTCCCATGGTATTTCCCATCGAGTTAGGACACATGGGGCCCCCATACAATAATTCATCACCTTTGGTCGGTCAACCCTTAAAATATCTCATGACATCATCATGACACAGTTATGATGTCATTAAACATACTGAAACCCTAAAACTGTATTTTTACTATCCACTGAAAATTCAACTTTCTCAGATAAATCCCAAAGTTTTACCTTAACCAAATATCAATGCTCTGATTTCAAAAATTAACTCTTTTTTATAAAAATAATTTTCTAAATATTTTTAATTTAATTTTTAAATAAATAAACTATTCACTGAAAATTCATTTTTTTCAGAAAAATCCCCAAAAATTACATTAACATAATATCGATGCTCAGAGTTCAAAAATGAAATCCATTTTATAAAAATAATTTTCTAAATATTTTTAATTAAATTTTTAACTAAAAAACATTATTCACTCGAATAAACTAATTCATTACTAATAATTTCTAAAACAGTTATTTACCTATTTTATTGAATCTCATTACTTAATCAAGGTGACTAGATTATATTAATACTTTCTTTAAGTGAGATTACTAATCCATTTGGTCACATTACTAATCCTAAGCATAAAATCACTATTCATAATTTACTATTCATCAAAAATTAAGTTGATCTTATTAGATTCTAAATTTCGTACTGAACATAATTGTAAAAGACCATTTTTTGAAAATCATTACACATTTTTAATTATTTAAGGTTTACATAAACATTTTTAAAATATCATTTTCCTAAAATTCATAAAAAATGTGCATACTATATTTATCCGGACATTTGAAAATTCACCAAATTCTCCATAATAAGAGAACAAAATTTTATTTATAACAAAGGATTACACAAGGCAGTTATGGTCTCATTACATAGCACCTTATAACACCAGCATAGGACCTAAGAGTAAGGTGTTCTAGGGTGATAGAATCTTGGGGCGGCTCGGCCAACATTGCACGAGTAGTAATTTCTATCAGTTTGAACTTCTCAGGAAGGCGATTCCATTCTAGCTTTACACGATGAAGTTCAGCTTGGGTTTGGTCCAGAGCAAATCCCAGTGGTGTTGCCTCCTTCCCAAGTTCTGTTATATGGGCTTCGATCGGCCCAAGACTACTAGATGAGGCCATCGAATCTTCTTTCGACATTAATTAACCAAGATCACTTGTATTTAGAGACAATAGTCGCAACATTCAATTTCCAATGGTCATACTGACTAAAGGTCATATAATATTCAAAACCCAATAGTCTCATTTTAATTATACTCATTTTATTAAATGTAAAAGTTTTTTTGAGTATGAAATAACACACAAAATTAGGAAACAATATTTATTCAAAATTTCGGGTCGTTACAATCTTCCCCCCTTAAGAAATTCCATCCTCACAATTTTTAAAATTGGGTTTGGAAATTTCATTGAAATCCCACATTGTAAAAGGAGTCATTAACACTATTATTTTAAAAGAAAGAAAATGAAGTACAAAGGTCGCCCGATTTAACCCATACTTGGATTCCATGTAGGAAAACATAGACATGGAGGAGAAAACAAAGGGTCACATTCTGGGGGAGAGTGATAGAAAAGATGATTAGGAGAAAGTTAACAACAAGAAAATCACAAACTTATGATGGGTTAAACGGTATTTGATTTCCCAGTAGGAAACGTTAACAGACAACATTTTTGTTTTACGTTACTTTTCATAGTTTTGAGGAATTCATTTACTAGATAGAATAAAACACAGGGAAATATACCTACCTTCCAGTAGAGTTTCATCCTTTAATAAGTTTCTATAAAAACTAATCTTTTCTCCAAATGATGAGCATTCAAAAACACCTGGTCTCATCAAAACACAAGAATCATCTTCTTGAGAGTCACGTAATCCACAAAAGATTAACTATATATTTCTTATATCTATAAACATTGTCCCAAAAAAAACATAAAGGGTAAGATAAAACAACTCTTCAAAAAGAAATAATCCCATAGGGAGGGAAACTTATTTAAATATATAAAATTCCACGGTACTACAGAAAGTTCATCAAAGACCATTCCATAAACAACTATCCTTAAAATTCCTCAAAATAAACCAAACTAAGATTGAAACACAAATGCAAGAAGGATTTGATAACACTGTCTTCCAAAATAAACTTTATCGTTCATCTCCAAACAATATCAACCACTCCTAACATCTTATAACAAAAGTGGCTAACCTAAACATATTTTCCAAAAGATATGTTAATCATTTCCATAAGTAACCTAAATTACTATAAGTTCACCTTAAATTCATTGATTCTTCAAAATATAGGTCAACCTTTACTCCTCAAAGAAAATACCATATAAATCTATTTACCTCGATCAAATAGGGTTCCCAAAATAGTGAACGTATTCCAAAATAATAATCATTTTTTAATCCCCTAATCAAATTTATCATATCAATATCCTTGAGACTTCTTCTTCTTCTTCCTTGATGAATTTGGTCATTCAACTAGGTAAAAATTATTAATTGTGATTTTTGATAGCTGGTTTGGCATAATCACAATATGTTCAACTTGATCTCTCGTCATCTTTGTCATATTAATAGAGAAATCACCACATTTCCTATCACATTGGTTTTTGGGACATGTTCTTCCATTTCCCGCCATTAACTAAGAAATGAAAGTATAATTAGGGGGCTTAAATACTTAGCCAATAATCATAAAAAAGAAACTTAAAGCATAGAAGGATAAACTAGTAGAAGAAAAGTATACCCTAACTTGTGATCCCCTAGGTTCCAATCTAGGTTATCCATGATCATATATTCTTATGTGAATCTTTATTTTATTTTATCTTTGTTCTTTTAATAATGGTTCATACTAAGCTTATGAATTTACCAAAGCATATCCCCCGAGAGTGTCATAACCAAAAGTGCAGCAAGGCCCGTTTTCGTGAACCAGTTCATATTCGAGTCTCACCCAAAGTGGTGTTTTCGGGTTTTACCCCTATGTACATCTGTGCCAGAGCCACCTCTACCTACCCGTATCCAAACAGGGATGTATTTTCTTGGCAACCCCTTACTCAATACTCACTAAAATACCAAGAAGATTCTTATATTTAAAATGTTCTATAGGGTTCTTCCTAGAGTTTTCATATCATAATTTCCACAAATAACTAAACCATCCTTTGATACAAACTATGGCATCCAACCTTTTTATCACATAAATTTTCATTACATTATACAAAACCGAGGATCTTTAAAGTTTAGTGTCTTCGAAACCAGGAACTTAAAACATGACAACATAAAAAATTCTTCTTAAACACTTGAAAGGCTTCTTAATTTTTTCATCCTAAGTTCATTACAGCATCTCATAACCTAAGAGCATACATAAAAGGAAAGGGTGAGCATAAGGCCCAGTAAGGGAAACAAGGGAAACATTTTACATGTGAACTTGAGATACATCAAGAGTCATGACAAATAACTTTAAGGCTTGAGAAAGAGATCATGAGGAATATCATAATGAAAGTAATGTGTTTTATAACTTGAATATGTGGCTACAACATTTAACATAGACAATCAATTCTGTTTTACCAAGGTCTATCCCCAAGGTGTCATTAAAAATTACCAAGGTTATTCACTAAGGTATCAGTCAAAACGGTCATCTCTAGAGATTAATTCTTTACACAATGCATCGGATCGATATCAGGGTTCACCCTTAAATTTATTTTTTTTATCACGTGGGACACATATATCATCATCAAAAATTTCATAAATAACCCATATAGCATAAAATAAATGGGTTTCATTTCGTAATCATAACGTTTTAAAAACTGCTTTAAAGACATGATCTTTATGTCACTTTAAACCCACAGAAAAAGGAAAGTGGGTCTCATGTATGTAAATCCCATAATTTAAAGTAGAAAATTTTGTTTATATATGTGAATACCCATTTAGAAGAAATATATTTTAGTATTCACTTAATAAAATAAAATAATTTTAGGAAAAGAGAAAGACATTTTGAGACGGAAATTCGGCAGCATAACGACTATGTTGTAGGGTTTTAGAAAATATTGAAAAGAGAGGGGACATGGGTAACCCATTAATAAATGATCCATAAAACAGTAGAGGATATAATATAAAGGATTTAAGAACATGGTAATGAAATTTTAATGATATACCATTTGAAATGAAGAACATGAAAGGAAGACAAAAATAAGATTTCTCTTATGAAAATGTAGCAGCCTAACGGCGTCACTTAAACATTAAAAAAATAAATTGATGAGATCAAATAGGGTATCTCATCATATGAACATAAAATATCAGTATGATAGATATAGATATAATACCCCAACATAATAAAAAGGAACATTAAATACTTGATAAGAAAATAGAACTTGAAAATGAGAAGGGTGAAATAATCCCTTAAAAATTCGGCAGCATAACGATGTTACTTAAACTTCAAAAAAAAGAATTGACGATATAAAATAGGGTCTCTCATAATATGAAAATAATAGATCATTATGATAGATATAGAGATCATACCCCAACATAATAAAAACTAACTTGAAAGACTTGACAAGAAAATAGAACTTGAAAATGAGAAGGGTGAAAGAATCCCTTAAAAATTCGACAGCCTAACGGCGTCACTTAAACGTAAAAAAAATGAATTGACGAGATCGAATAGGGTCTCTCATCATATGAACATAAAATATCAGTATGATATATATAGATATAATACCCCAAAATAATAAAAAGGAACTTGAAATACTTGATAAAAAATAGAACTTGAAAATGATAAGGGTGAAGGAATCTGTTACAAAACTTTCGGCAGCCTAATGGCGCCACTTAAACATTCATAAAATGACATGATGAGAGTAAGAGGGGATCTCTAATCATATTAAAATAAAAATGGAATTAATAGGAATAAAAATAACATCCTCCAACATAAGAACATGGAGAATAAAAGAAATGACTTAAGAGAGAGTATTTGAAAAGAAAGAGAGAGGTAGGATCCCTTACCATAAAACGTAACTATTAAAACTCAAAGGTTGGGACCTTGAGGGCTTGGGGGATCCTTGGTAGGACTCCTTGGGAGGTAATGATACCAGAGCTTCGTTGGGGGAGAGTTGGGAGTGAAAAATAAAGGACGAAAGGGTGGGTATTTATAGGGAATGTGAGGGGACAAGGCATTAATGTCCAAGGGACACCTCACAAGTGGTTTTCTCAAAACCATGGGCTCTCCCATGGTATTTCCCATGGAGTTAGGCCACCTGGGGCCCCCCATACAATAATGCATCAACTTTGGTTGGTCAACCCTTAAAATATCTCATGACATCATCATGACACAGTTATGATGTCATTAAACATACTAAAACCCTAAAACTGTATTTTTACTATTCACTGAAAATTCAACTTTCTCAGAAAAATACCAAAATTTCACCTTAACCAAATATCAATGCTCTGATTTCAAAAATTAACTCCATTTTATAAAAATAATTTTCTAAATATTTTTAATTTAATTTTCAAATAAATACACTATTCACCGAAAATTCATTTTTTTCAGAAAAATCCACAAAAATTACTTTAACATAATATCGATGCTCTGAGTTCAAAAATGAAATCCATTTTATAAAAATAATTTTCTAAATCTTTTTAATGAAATTTTTAATTAAAAAACAGTATTCACCTGAAAAAACTAATTCTTGACTAATAATTTCTGAAACAGTTATTTACCTATTTTATTTAATCTCATTAATTAATCAAGGTGCCTAGATTATATTAATACTTTCTTTAAGTGAGATTACTAATCCATTTGGTCACATTACTAATCCTAAGCATAAAATCACTATTCATAATTTACTATTCATCAAAAATTATGTTGATCTTATTAGATTCAAAATTTCTTACTGAACATAATTGTAGAAGAGATTTTTTTGAAAATCATTACACATTTTTAATTATTTAAGGTTTACATAAACATTTTTAAAATATCCTTTTTTTATAATTCATCAAAAATGTGCATACTATATTTATTCAGACATTTAAAAATTCACAAACTTCACCATAATAAGAGAACACAATTTTATTTATAACAAAGGATTACACAAGGTAGTTATGGTCTCATTACATAGACCCTTATAACACCATCACATGACCTAAGAGTAAGGAGTGCTAGGGTGATAGAATCTTGGGGCGGCTCAGCCAACATCACACGAGTAGTAATTTTTTATAAGTTTGAACTTCTCACGAAGGCGATTCCGTTCTAGCTTCACACGATGAAGTTCGGCTTGGGTTTGGTCCAGAGAAAAGCCCAGTGGTGATAACTCCTTCCCAAGTTTTGTTAGATGGGCTTCGATTGGCCCAAGACTACTGGATGAGGCCATCAAATCTTCTTTCTATATTAATTAACCAAGATCACTTGTATTTAGAGACAATAGTCACAACATTCAATTTCCAACGGTCATACTGACTAACGGTCATATACCATTCAAAAACCAACAGTCTGATTTTAATTATACTCATTTTATTAAATGAAAAAGTTTTTTTGAGTATAAAATAACACACAAAATTAGGAAACAATAATTATTCAAAATTTACGGTCGTTACAAAGGAGAAGGAATTAGTATGCCTTGCATGTGGCAATTCAGGCCACTAGAAGAGGAACTGCACCCAGAGGCAAGGTGAATCCAAAGGTGCATTCGTTATCGAGTGAAATATTTCTATTTCTAAACATTGGGTATTAGATATAGCTTGTGGTTCTTACATATATATTCAAATACAAGAACCATGTAGATTCCATAAAATTATCAGATGAGAGGTGGATCTATGAGCTCCTAATGGTGCGAGGATGGCTTCTCTTACCATTGGTGCTACCACCTCACATTACAAATGAGAATGATCTTGGTTTTACATGGCCATTGTTTTGTACCTACCATTATCAAAAACATAATTTTTGAATCATGTTTTGATACAGATGGGTTTATTTTCATGTTCGTAAATAAATGTTTTTTCTTTTGTAAGGACAACATATGTTATGGTATGGTGTATTTAAATAATGGATTGTATGAGTTAAATTATGAAAACCAAGTGTTTACAACGGATAATGAATCAAGTTCACATGACTTATATAACACCCAGTTGTGGCATCACCATCTCGGTCATGTAAACGAGAATCATTGGAAAAATCTCTATCAAGATGGTTATTTAGACTCTTCTAAGCTAAAACCACTTGATTGAATTCATGCATTTTTACAAGGAAAAATGACCAAACTTCCATTTGGTTCATAGGGTTAAAGGTCCAAAAAGCTTCGAGGATTGGTATACACTGATTTGTGTGTACCATTTCTAGTATAATCTAGAGGTGGATATTCATATTTCATAACTTTTACTGATGAATTGAGTAGATATGGATATATTTAGTTGATGAGCTATAAGTTCGAGTCCTTTGATAAATTCAAAGAATTAAAGAATGAATTATAGAATCATCTTATTAATAAGATAGATAAGATTTAATCAGATCGAGGTGGAGGATATCTTAACCAAGTGTTCACCGACTTTCTGCAAGAGTTTGGTATTCTGTCTCAACTAACTCCACCATATACACCACAGTGGAATAGTGTTAGTGAAATGAGGAACCATGCCTTATTGTAAATGATAAGGTCGATGATGAGTTATGTATAACTTCCATTATCCTTTTGGGGATATGCATTATAGACTTTAGCATACACATTAAACTGAGTACCAAATAAAGAAAAAAATGGAATTCCCTTCATGTTATAGAGTGGAAAGAAACAATTTTTTTGTATACACGTGTATGGGGATGCAAGGCATTTGTTAAGGCTTTCTCAGGCAAAAAACTAGCACCCTAGGGCATGAGTTGTATCTTTAAAGGGTATCCCAAGGAAACAAAGGTATACTACCTATACAACCCATATGACAAGAAAGTAATTTTAACTAAACAAGACATCTTTCTTGAGAGGGAGAACATCCTCAAGAAGGATAGTTATAGCAATATTGACTTCAATGAAGTTAATGATCAATATACACAAGAGTTGGTATAGGAACAAGTTCTACAGGTCCCCAAGGAAGAAGTGGTTCTTGAAACACAAGTACAGTGTAGGAGTGTAGTAGAGGTAAGGGAACTGGAGAGATATTATTTTCTTAACAATGAGGATGGTGCCTCCTTATTATTAGACAATGATGAACCTCTCTCCTACAAGGAGGAATTATAGAGCTCAGAAGCTAAAATATGGTTAGAATATATTAATTATGAGATGGATTCCCCGTATCAGAACCAAGTTTGGGTTCTGGTCGATGCGCTAGTTGATGTAATGCCTTTTGGGTTTAATCGGTATTTAAGAGGAATCCAGACATTGAAGGTAAATTAAGCACCTATAAAGCATGGATAGTAGCTAGAGGGTTTAAACAGTGTCAATGGATTGACTATGATTAAACCTTTTTTCTAATTTCCATTTTTAAATCCATCATAATCATATTTTCCATAGCATCTTACCATGACTATGAGATTTTGCATATGGATGTCCAAACTGTATTCCTTAATGGGGACCTTCAGAAAGATGTCTATATGACCCAACTATAAGTTTTTGTGACACCAGGTGATGCCAAAATGATTTGAAAGTTGTATAGATCCATTTATGGATTGAATAAAGCATATGGTTCATGAGACATTTGATTTGATGAATCCATAAAAGAATTTGGTTTCATTAAAAATGAATGTAAGTCGTGTGTTTACAAAAGGTTTAACGGGGATGAGGCATTATCCTAGTAGTATATGTTGTTGACATGTTACTTATTGGATACAAAATACTAGTCTTACAATTGATTACAGACTGGTTGAACAAGTGCATCTCTATTAATGACATAGGTGAAACAGCCTACATTCTAGGGATCAAGAGCATTAGTGATTGATCCAAGAGGCTTCATAGACTATGTAAAAGTACATATATTGACCAGATACTAAAGATATTTAGTTTGGAACAATCCTAGAGGGGATTAGTTCTTATGTCACATGGTTGATATCATTCTAATAAAATGTGTCCACAAACACATCAAGAGAAAGATAGAATTAGTATGATCCCATGTGATTTAGAGATGTGATCTATCATGTATGTCATGTTATGTACTAAACATGATGTTTCCTATGTACTAATCATGGTAGTAAAATAACAAGTTGGTCACAGAGAATATCATTGGTCTAATATTAAGACTATTCTTAACTATTAGAGAAGAAATAATGATATATTCCTAGTGTATGGAGGAGACGAGGAGCTTATCATCAGAGGGTTTGATGATGTTGGTTTTCTGACATATCAAAATGATCTGAAGAAACAATTTGGATATGTTTTACATCTCAACAGATGAGTTGTGATCTAGAAGAGTTCAAATAGGACAGTTTTTGTTGATTTTATAGTAGAGTCTGAGTATATAGAAAGTTTTGATGTTGACAAGGAATCAATTTGTACTTTGAACTTTGTCTTGGAGCTTGATCTGGTACCTAGTTGTAAAGACTGTACCACATTTTATTGTGATAATACTGTAGCGATGACTATTGAAAAAGTTCCAAGGTCATATAAAAGGACAAAGAAAATACTCTAGAAGTATCAACTCTTGAGGGGTTTCTATCAAAGGGGTGAAGTGGTAGTGAAAAGAGTATACATGGATGAGAAGGTGGTATATCCCATTACTAAAGTACTTTCTCAGTAGAATCATGAGTGAAATAACCTGAACTATTATACATGAAATTTATCTTTTGATTTAATTAAATGTATTATTTTGAAAAACGGATATGGAAGACACATGAAGTCCATTTATTTTAATATATCCAATTGGATTTAAATAACTATTAAGTATCATTACCGTTGATAATATAGTCTTTGAATAGTGATCACATGACTAGTATTAATATAGGGTAATAACAAATCCTTTCGACACAGAGAAAGGAAGTGATGGCCTCAACCAGTAGGATCTCTCCATATGAAGCCCATTTATTAGAGCTTCTGAGGGATACATCATTAATTGGATTTTCCCTACACCAATACCAATCTGATAACCAAAAACTTAAGCATTAGCGAAGCCGTTTACAGGAGAAGTTCTAGATCATTGAGATCACGGTCCAAACCATGTTAACTGAACAGCCCCATGAAAGACCCACCATCACACAACTTACTCTTAGGGCATAAGATGGTGTAATAAAGGGATGTGTATCAAGACCCTAGAATTATTATTATGTACATTATTTTTTAAAATAATAATGAATATACTTTCATTTAATTATTATTTTTAAAGCACAAATAGTGTTTTTGGTTAATATTTAAATTGAATTAATAAATATATTTTGATGAATTAATATATAATTGTTAAAAAAATTATTATTATTAAATTAATTTTATTAACTATAAATTACCATGTAATTTTTATAAGACCAACTGTATTTTTTATTAAGGTTTAAAAACTGTTTTTGTCAAAACCCGTTAATTTTCAGTAAATATCAGTTATTATTTTAAAATTGAAAATTGAAATATTTAGAAAATTATTTAGATAAAATTAATTTTATTTTTGGAATGAGGACTTCAAAATTATCCAATGGTTAATTTTTCATGATTTTTTGAGATGGTCGAGTTTTGGTGTTAAAATTAAATACCATATAAATATATTCTGTGATTTATGACATCATAATGGCCTAATTGTTATGTAATAAACACTATAAAAGTGATATTCGTACAAATATAACTTTTAACTTTTAAATAATGTGATTTTTTATTTTTTGACTTACTAAATAAAACCTTAGTGAATCCTCCAAAATGAATAATATATTTTATGATTTTAAATTCATTTATTTAATAATGTGACTCAACTACACATAATAAAGACTAATATTTTAATATACATGGACCATGGCCTGATAAAATTATTTTTTTCACTCCTCTTTGAAAAAAACCATGGTAAAAACCATGGGAAGGTTTGTGGTTTTGAATATTTAATTATATAGATTTCAAAACCTAGGTTTGTGAAATATTAAAGAATTCCCCTCTCATTTCCTCTATTAACCCACCAAATATCCCATTTATCTTAACTAAAAATGCTTTTAGCACGTCCTTACTATGTCCTCCCATCACTATAATTCTCCCAAGTCACCCCAAGCTCTCAATAATCCCCTCTTCAATATTTTGAAATCACACATTCAAGTAAGGTTTCTTTCCCTTCTCTTTTTTTATCCAAGTTTCGGTATATTGTTACACCCTTTTATTTTCAATTAAAAATGATGGGGTATGTTTTATCACCTCCCCTATACTACCCTTATTATGTTTTAATGATTATATTACCCTTTCTCTTTCATTAATCCCTCCTATGCACACATGTCACCATGTCGAAATTTCGTAAGAGTTATTCCATTTCTCCTCTTTCTTCAAGTTTATTTATTATGTCAAGCCTTATATTAAAAAATTAATTACATTAGGACATGTATTTATATGACCCTTTTAATTTGAATTTAATTATTATGTTTTTATATACCATTACTTCTATCATCAACCCTTTTATGAATTTTTATGCCATGATGTTATGCTACTGAAATTGCACTATGATTTTGAATTCCAAAATCGACATGCAGTGAATATCATACCCATTCCTCTATCAAGGGTGTTAAATTTTATAAACATATAAATTTTTATTTAGGACTTATATGTATGTATTCCACACCCCTTGATCATAGAATAAATTATGTTTATGAATGAATCCATGCTTTATGATCTATGTGGCACACTTAAGCATGAGAATGAAATGAAAGTGACATGTGCGCCTAGAATTATATAGCACTCAAATTCACTGCGTAGTGTTTAGTAGCATGATACGTCATGTTTGGATAGGGGTTTAATTGATTCTTTTATGGTACATTGTCCACTATGTTTTCTTGGTAGTTTATCATTGACCTGTGATGCAATGTATTATGTTATTTCCACATTTCTATGTTATGATTATCCTGTTATATCATGCCCTTATGTTCATGTTTCTTTTATGCTCCATTGATATGCCTATTTTCTAACATGTATTATCTTACTCATGTTATTACATGTTTATTCTATTACATGGCTTTTTATCTCACCCCTTCCTTATGTATGTCATTAGGTTATCTCATGTAATATTAAGTACGTAAGAATGTTGTGGTCATGTAGAGGATGTTTTAAATAAAGATGTTGTATTTTATGTTTTAAATTGTTATGTAATGTTCCTAATTTTCCAAGAAACTAGAATTATTAATCTTTTTAGTTGTATTATGTGAAATTTTATGTCTTTAAATCATGTATGAATGTAATAAAAAAATAGGGTTGTTATAGTTGGTATCAGAGGGAGGTTTAGTTATTTTTTGGATTAGGACTAGAGAACTCTAGTGAAAGCCATAGGTATAAGACTAAGTATAAGAAAAACATCCCTAAATCTTTATGAATATAGATTAATTATTTTATCAATAAAATATACCCCTGCCTGAATACAAACATGTGAATGTGGATCTGGAATAGATGTATCTAGGGGTCAAACCCGAAAACACTACTTTGAGATAGACTCGAATGGGAACGAGTGCACAATAAAATGACTTACTACACGCCTGGTTTGACACTCATAGGGTATATTCTTTAATAAATTCACAATCTTAGTATGAATCATTATTAAGGGAAAAAATATCCCATTAGAATATATGTTAGGTTATAGATCATAGATAACTTATATTGAAGCCTTGAAATTAACAATGTTAAGGGAATAAATGTAATTTAAAATTTATGACTATAATGTAATTGGATTCTCCATTATGTGTTTAATTTCTTTAAATAAATACCCCTAATTTTACATTTATTCTATCTAATGGCTAGTAATAGGATGAATTAGTCTAACAACTGATTTGAAGATCAATGTAATGACTTACCTAATGAGATGCCCAATCTAATGGGAGTGCAAATCATAAGATTTGTCATGATAATATCTCAGTTAACTAAAGTTTTGAATAGAAACTTGGATCAAGAGGAAATTACACCTCCCCCCCCCCCACTTTAAAGAAATAAAAAGTTACAATTGAGAGCTTCATGAGACAAAGGACTCCTACTTTAAATTTATCATCATATTCCTTAATCATCGAACAATGGATCAACTCCATTGAGAAGATATTATCTATCCTTAAATTCTCCGAAAAAGAGAATGTTTTTCTAGCTGCTTATCGTATAGAGGGTGATGCTGATCAATGGTGGACATTGATTAAAAACATGAAGTCTGAGGAAGATATCTAGGTTATGGGATGGAAGATTTTTCAGAAAATGTTTTTTCGATAAATATTTTCCTTGCACCCTCTAAATTAAGATGGAGAGGGACTTCATTTCCCTCAAGAAAATATATGACGAATCCATTGGAGGGTATGAGGAAAAAATCACAAGGCTTGAACTATATGTCTCTAGATTTTTCAATACCCCTAGATTCATGGTTAACCACTTCTTTGGTGAGCTAAAACCTAGCCTATAGAAAGCCCTGGATATCCATGACATTGATATCTATAAGGAAATTGTAAGATGTTCCCTCAAAATCAAAATGTAGATCAGTGAATCTCAGGGCTATCATGGGGATAATAAGTGGAAGGTGGAGTAATATTGTAGTGATCCAATAGAAAGATCTAATTGTGTTAAAAAATTTCAACACCCAACTTTCCAAAGCTGCGGAAAAAAGTACCCTGGAAATTGACTGAATTGGGTGAGGAAATGATTTAGCTGCTCGAAGTAAGGGCACAAAACCAGTGATTGCTGGCACGAAAAACCTACTACTATGATGGAGGAAAGGAATGCTCTAATAGACCCTTAGGGAATTGTTAATTTATAAAACTAAAAGGAACTAGGGAATTTCTCAAACCAATTCACTAAGGTAAGTTTTTTTGAGGAAACCAACAAACTTAAAGGTAGAAAGGGAGATATTTTTCCATCAAAAATACCGAAGTGAATCCTGATAACAAAGTGGTGACAGGTGAACTATTTATTCATTCAACAATAGTGAATGTACTTTTTTATTTTGGTTCCACACATTCTTTTATATCCTGAAATATTAGTAGAAAAATCAAAACACCACCAAAAAATCATAGAAGTAGAGATGATGGTGAAAACAAAAAATGGGGAAATTATAGCATCCCATTTATATGACTCTTACCCTGTCACAATTTGTGGATTGAACTTATCGGTGAACCATATCATACTTTTCATGTTTGAATTTTATGTAATTATTGGCATGGATTGTATTTCCCTATATAGATCCAACATACATTGTTTTGAGAGGTAAATCACTCTCCTTAGGGAAAATAAACCCCTGATTCTAAAATATTGCAAGGAGGGGATGAATCTTATTTATCACCAGTATCACAAGAATGGATATTACATACATATGATAATGTGTATCTTTCTCAGATGATCAAGTCTAAGGAAGGAACCATCCTCGAAGACATGTCTATTGTGATGTAATTCTCTGATGTGTTTCCAGAGGAATTACTTCATCTTCCTACTAGAAATGATGTTGAATTATCGATTTATCTTATACCTGGGGTGATGCCAATATCCAAGACTCCATATAAAATAGTTGTTGTAGAAATTGATGAGTTAAAGAAACAACTACAGAATAATCTGGATAAAGGGTTTATATAACCTAGTGCTTCACTATGGGGTGGACCAGTCTTCTTCATCAAGAAGAAGAATGGGTCAATGTGCCCTTGAATTGATTATACTAAGCTCAACAAAATCATGATAAAGGAAAAGTATCCAATACCATGAATTTGTGACTTGTTTTATCATATATGTGGAGCACAATAATTTTCCAAGGTGGATTTGTGGTCAGGATATTACCAACTAAGGGTGAATAAGAAGGATATCCCCTAGAATTATTTTCATACAAATTATAGGCATTATGAGTTCATATTAATCCCATTTGGACTCACTAATTCTCTATAAATATTCATGGACTTGATGAATAGAGTCTTTAGATATTACCTCAACAAATATTTGGTAGTTTTTATTGATGATATTCTAATATACTCCAAACGTAAGAAGATGAGTGAGGATAATTTAAGTACTATGATAAAGACCTTGTGAAAGGAAAGGTTTTATTCTAAGTACAAAAAATGTGAGTTTTGGTTGAAGAAAGTATCTTTCTTATGGAATATCATCACAAGAAATAGGATATCTGTGGACCCTTAAAATAATGAGTAAATTGGGGGATGGAAGATGCCAACATATATGACAAATATCTATATTTTCCTTAGATTAGCTTGGTATTATCATCAATTTGTGATACATTTCTCATGATTTCCAAACCCCCTAACAAATATAACTCAGATGGGAGTCATGTTTTCTTGGAATGATGAATGCGATGAGAGCTTCAAGGAGTTGAAAAGGGGGCTTATCGTTGGGCTCATGCTCACACTATCCACAAGTGGAGATATTTTGTGGTATTTAGTGATTATTTGAAGAAGGGACAAGGTTGTGTGTTGATGAAAAATGAAAAATTCATTGCCTATGTTTCAAGGTAGTTTAACGTTACTGAGCAGAACTATCTAACACATGATCTAGAATTGGCTGTAGTGATCTTCTCTTTGAAAATTTGGAAAAATTACCTTTTGCGGAGAAGTGAGAAATATATACATATCACAAAAGCCTCAAGTATATATTAACACAAACAGAGTTTAATATGCACCAACAAAGATTGTTAGAGCTGATCTAAGACTATTACAACTCAATTAACTACCATTCTAGGAAAGAGAATAAATTGGTAGATTCTCTATGTAGAATTGATCCAGCAACTCTTTCATTGATGAGAATTGAGAAGGATCTAATCTTCTTAGACATGAAGAGGATAGACATGGGAATTATAAAGGAAGAAACATCATCAATCCTTTCAAAAATAATTTCTCAACCATCTTTTTTAGGGAGGTTAAAGGATTCTCAAAGAGATAATGTGGGAATTCAAAAGAAAGTGGAAACTATTAAAAAACATAAATCATTGGAGTTCAATGTTAATGAAGAAGGTGTTGTAATATTTGGTTCACGACTATGTGTACCACCAAATCCTAAGTTATAAAAGGAGCTATTGTATGATGCACATAGATCAACCATCTCTATCCACCCTAGAAGAATAAAGATGTATCGATATCTCTGATAGTACTATTGGTTAGACAATATGAAGGAGATCACAAAATATACATCATGATTTATTGTATGTCAACAAGTGAAGGAGTAAAGGAAAAAATATAATGGATGATGAAACCATTACCCATACCTACATGTAAATGGGAAAAAAAATCCATGGAATTTTTCATTGGGTTTCCTAATACATATAGAATAAACAATTATATCTGGGTTGTGATGGATTATCTTACAAAGACTGCACACTTCATTGTGATTTAAGAGGATTTATCATTGGATCAACATGCACAGATATACATCATATAAGTGGTGATGTATCATGTTGTGACACTATCTATTGTATCTAATCAATATACAAGATTAAACTCTACGTTCTAGAAGAGTCTTCAACATGATGAGAATACTGAGTTAAACTTCATCATGTTCTATCACCCTCAAACGGATGGCCAATATGAGTGGACTATCCAGATACTTGGGGACATTTTTAAATCATTTTCAATGGACTTAAAAGGGGGATGGGATCAAAATTTTATTTTTGTTGATTTCTCTTACAACAATAGTTTTCACTCAAGCATAAAAATGTCTCCCTATGAATCCCATTATGGGAAGATGTGCAGAACACCTTCATGCAGGGATAAAATTAGAGAATGAAAACTATTTGGTCCTAAAATGGTCAAGGAAATGGTGGAGAAGGTTAAGACCATTCAACAATACATCAAGGCTGCTCGGAGTCAATAGAAAAGTTACGCTGATAAACATTGAAAAGACCTAGATTTTGATGTTGGAGAAATAGTAATCCTTTGCATATCTTCATGAAAGAGAGTAATGATATTTAAAAATAAGGGAAAGGTTATTCAAAGGTACATCATCCTTTTTGTGATCCTTGATTTCATTGGAGCGGTGTACCAATGACTAGCACTCCCAGTTAACATATCTCAAGTACATGATCTATTCCATAGATCACACTTGAGAAAGTACATACCAGACCCCTCTTATGTACTCAATATATAGGTGGTACCATTAGATAATGACCTCTCTTATGAGGAGAACCCAGTGAAGATCATAGATTGAAGAGACAATGTTCTATGAAATAGGAAAATGTACCCGGTTAAAGTGTTTTAGAGAATCCACAAATTTGAAGAAGCAATGTGGGAACTATAGGAAGTTATGAAATAGAGTTACCCTCATCTGTTTTAATGTGTGAAATGAAAATTTGGAGGGTAAAATATCTTAAGGGGGAAGATTGTAATGACCTGAACAATTATAAGTGAAATTTCCCTTTTGATTTAACTAAATGTATTATTTTGAAAAATTGATATAGAAAAACCATGCACTCCATTTGTTTTAATATATCCAATTGGATTTAAATTACTATTAATTATCATTACCATTGATAATATACCCATTGAACATTGATCACATGACTAGTATACATATAGGGTTTTAACAAATCCTTTCGATACAGAAAAAGGAGGTGATGGCCTCAACCAGTAGGATAATTCCCTATGAATCCCATTTCTTAAAGCTTCTAAGGAAGGTAGAATTTCTAGTATTTTCCCCTGATCAAGACCAGGTCGAGATCTAACAACTTAAGAATTTGTGAAACCGTTTGCCGGAGAATTTCATGATCATTGAGATCACGACCCAAACCATGTTCATTGTTCAACCCCATGAAAGCCCCACCATCAAACCACTTACTCTTAGGGTGTATACTGGTGTAATAAAGGGATGTGTATCAACACCCTAGCATTATTATTATGTAGAATTGTTTGTACTGAATAATTAATATACTTTTATTTTATTATTGTTTTTAATGCACAAATAGTATTTATTCTTAATATTAAAATTGAATTAAGAAATATATTTTCATGAATTATTAAATAATATTTTAATAAAATAATATTATTAAATTAATTTTATTAAATATAAATGATCATATAATTTTTATGAGGCCAAAGGTAATTTTAATTAACATTTAAAAACTAGTTTTTTCAAAACCCGTAAATTTTCAATAAATTTCAGTTTTTATTTTAAAAGTAAAAATTTACATATTTAGAAAATTATTTGTATAAAATAAATATTATTTTTGTAATCAAGATATAAAAATTATCCAATTGTGAATTTTTCATAATTTTCTAGGACACCCTAATTTTTGGGTAAAAATTAAATTCCATAAAAATATAGTATGTTCTAAGATTCCATAATGGACAAATAGTGATGTAATAAATACTAAAAAAGGTATCTTCGGCCAAATATATGTTTTAACTTTAAAATAATGTGATTTCAGATTTTTTTTGACTTGTTTTATAAATTCATAGTGAATCCAACAAAATGTATAATATATTTTATGATTTTAAGTTCATTTCTTTAATAATGTGACTCACATCCACATAAACAAGGATAATATTTTAATATATTCAGCCCATGACCTTATAAAATAATTTTTTCCACCCCACTTTGACAGAAACCATGGGAAAACTCATTTAAAGGTTTTTGGTCTTGAATATTTAATTATATAGATTCCAAAACCTCATTTTGTCAAATATTAAATAATTCCCCTATCATTTATGATATAAACCCACCCAAAATCCCAATTATAATCACTAAAAAAATTTGAATTTACTTACTCTATCCTCCCCTCCTAAAGAACCCCATTCTCTCAAAAAGCCACTCTTCAAGAATTTTAAGTAACACGTTCATGTGAGGGTTCCTTCCTTTCTCTTTTTTTATCCAAGTTTCCTTATATAGTTAGACCCTTTTATTTTTAATTAAAATGATGGGGTATTCTTTATATCCTCCACCATATATCCCTTATTATGTTTTAATGATGATATACCTATTTGTCTTTCATTAATCCCTCCTATGTACACCTATTACCATGCCAAAATTTTGAAAGAGTTATTCCATTTCTCCTCTTTCTTCAAGTTTATTTATTATGTTACGCCTTCTATTTCCAAATTACATACATTGGTACATGTATTAATATGACTCTCTTACTATCCATTTCACTTATATATGATTAGAGACCCCTTCCACTCTCACCAACCCTTTTTATGTATTTTTATGCTATGTTGTTATGCTATCGAAATTGCACTGTGATTTTCCATACCAAAATCATCATGTAGTGAATACCATACCCACTCTGCTATCATGGGTGCTCACTTTTATACACATATAACTTTTTATTGAGGACTTATATTTATTTATTCCACACCCCTTAATCATATAATAAATTAGGATGATGAATGAATCCCTTCTTTATGATCTATGTGGCACACTTAACCATGAGAATGAAATGAATGTGATGAGTGTGCCCAGAATTATATATCACTCCAATGCATTGGTTAATGTTTAGTATCATGATATGTCATGTTGGGATAGGGTTTTACCTGATTCCTTTATGGAACTTTTTCCACTATGATGTCTTATCATTTTTTCCTTGATCTATGATGCAATGTTTTAAGTTATTGTCACATTTCTATGTTATTATTATCATGCTATATCATGCCTTTATGTTTATGTTTCCTTTATGGTCCACTGATATGGCTATTGTCTAAAATGTATTGTATTCCTTGTGTTATTCCATGTTTATTCCCTTACATAGCTTTATAGATCACCCTTTTTATATGTATGTCCTCTAGTTATCCCATGCAATGTTATGTACGAAATAATGATGTGGTCATGTAAAGAAGTTTTCAATAATGATGTTGTATTTCATGTTTTAAGTTGTTATATAATGTTTCTAATTCCCCAATACATTGGAATGCCTAATGTTTTGGGTTGTGTTATTTGTAATGTTATTTATTTAAATCATGTATTAATGTAATAAAAATAATAGGGTTGTTATAATGAGTATCATGTGAGAGTTAGTGGTGATCCACACATGTTCCACATATCTTCAGATGTCGTCTAAGGAATATCTGGGTTCTAGCACGGAAGATCCTTGAGCTTGTAATGTCTGCCTTCGATCACCTTAAGACATTGTTCCAAAATGGTCTCCTTGATTCAGTGGAGGAGGATATCTCTCATTCTTGAGAGAATTATTATAGATGGATGAACTCCTTAGGCATGAGAGCTTTTATCCAATTCATTGTGCACAACAATAAAATTTTTTCCCCTGGCTAGTGCTTGGATAATAAAAGAATAATATTACTAGGCGTTTAATTCACTAGGGTAGTAATAAATAATGTACACTGGTGCCATAATTATTTTATTAATCCCGGTTAAACCCCTTGTCCAATAATAACAACAACATTATTATTTCATGTCATGCACTTAACATGAGAGTTAAAATTAAATACTATTTAATAAAATAATATTCAATATTATTATTCCACATCAGACCCTTAACTGGGTTCGCCAATCCTCCACGATATTTATTAAACCTTGAATAATGACTATGTATTTATTAAATAAATATCAATGTATAATTTACTAATAAATATATAAATATTATATTCAATAAATATCAAATAAATATTTTTTAGTTATTCCACCAACATTATATTCTCTCAAATAACTAGTTTCCAAATAAATGTGATCATGCATCCATGAATAATAATTAAACCATAACCGAGAATAATATTTATTCAACTTCTTAAATAATAAATAATATATTATTTACCTGAGATACTGGATACACTTAGTGTGTGAACCTCTAGGCCTCTTTATTAGTTGCATTAAGCAGAGTAGCCTAAAGTCCAAGGTTATTGTCCAACAACACGCCAAGGCAACCATAGATAAATAAGTTAATGTTGCAATGACAAGACACATACTACAAATGTTTACCGTGTAATATAATCTCTTTGTCTTGATATATCCAATCAAGCGGGTTTCATGCAAGTGAGATCAACCCATGTGCTCGATTTCTCATTCTTTAACTTCCTGGAAATTGAACTTTTCTATAGAACAACATTGTCATTGATTTATTTAGGCTATATCATTTCCATAAAAGGTCCTGAGATATCAACTTTTTTTATCGAATAGAACGGAAAAATACTTTTTTCATTATACATAAATGCAGTATTACTCATGATGCACCCAACATATCCTACCTCACTGCGAACATATGTCATCACATTTTTTCCAATACATCTAAGAGTGCGAGTCATAATAACCTTTAATAATAATCTTAATTCATAGGACCAATACACACATATGTATATAGGAACATCCAATTACACATATAATTGTGGATTTCCTATAGGCGAGTCTCGTTCTCATAATATCCTCTTGGATATTACCAAGGGCGTACACCATGAGAAGGTGCCTCAAAGTCCTAGGAGTCTCCACTTCTGATTGTTTGTATAATTTGTGTACCATCAAATGAAAACATCCGGATACGTAACATATATTCAAGAATAGTGTCATGGCATTTTCGGGTCCTCATCATAGTGGGGATTTTCTATGACTTTTTAGTGGGACAGTTACTCTTAGGACATTATCACATATAATTTCATGCAAATGTAAAATCATGACATGATAAAAATTTATTAATATTCATCTATTGCATACATGTTTATCATAAAGTATAAATAATTTGGTTCGATGGCACAAACTACAACATTTGGGTGGAGAGAGAATTTGAGTGGATGAAAAGTCCACTATAATTTGGAATAAATTTATATATATAGTTTTTTTATTAAAATTTTACCTTGGTCATTTATTAATTAAAAACACATAAATTAATCCAAATTTGACATGTATGGTGTGTATATCGTGTGATAAACATCATAAATATTTTATCACTTAATTGTGTTTGACCTACAATTGCATTTGTTTTCAATGATTTGTGTCAATATGTGTTTGGTGTGCTACGATTGAAGTGGTAATTCTTGGAGAATTATTCTAGATTAATCTAATGGCAATGGATGTCATGTTAGGTCAATTTGGATTAAAAATGTGAAGATTTTTTAACTGGTTTTAATGTCAAAAACAAGTGTCAAAGAGGTCACATGGTGAGGGCGGGACCTTGTATAAGCCTCACAAAGAGTGACTCCTATAAGGAACATTGGTTGGTCCAAAAGCCTTCTAAGAGGTAGCCCATTGTCGGTGTTGATCCCCCTTCACAAAATCGAGACCTATACATCATGAAATTATTAATAAAGTGTGGCCCATACATATTGAATTTTTAATTTGGGATAGCCAAAATCCATGGGTATTGTTCACCCTCTTAAAATATACAGATGTTTTTGTGTCTGTTTGAGGCAGCTAAAATCACCTATCCTATTGAATGTGGGTTTTCATCTTCAACCTCCTAAAACTAAAGGGATTCATTTAACCAAAAAAAACCGATGGACCTCCATTCATTGATACTGAGGCTACCATGGTCATTTTGAGACCAATATGATGAGGTTAAAAGGCTATAGAACATCATGCATGCAATCTATGTCTTTCATGCTTGATTAATATTGGAGAAGTTTCAACTACCATGTGGAAAGTATCAACATGGATGAGCTTAATATTTAAAGATACATGTGTTCCACATGGCATGCATATAAGAAATTATCCATGAGGAATAGTTTGAATTCATTTATGAAAATACACCATTAAACTCAGTTTTTATTTGAATAAACCCAAATGACTTAGGTGAGATGAGATACTTCATGACATGACAAAAAACTCGGAGCTATGAAGCGACATAAAAACTGGAGTATAGGTAGTGAACGGATGTCGATCTTCATCTATAAAAGGAGAGATTTCGAGGCTGAGAGTAGTGCTAAGATTTTTTTAGGAAAACCCATGTTTTTCTGCAAAAAAACAACATCTTCTAAACACAATTTCACAAGGAGGAGTTTCTATGCAGCCTCTACTTGCGTGAAGAAGAAGAGATGGGTTCCATAAACCGACTTTTTCATAGGACACTCAAGTTGATTCTTAAACAACTTGGTTCCAGGAAGCGATCAAGATAGTGTGACACTCATACGTTTTATCCACCTAGATTTCATGATTTTTTTGAGAATCAAGAGATAATTTATAACTCACATTGTGTTCTGTGAAAGAGAAGGAAATTGGGATTGAATGAGAAGAAGGTCAATGGTCTTTTCACTTGTTTCTAATGCACTCAATGTTTCATGATGAACTGAGTTCGGAGAATTCATTCAAATAAGCACAATACCCTCACACGTTATTATTCCTGGTTTTCAATAACTAAGACAATGGTGAGATAGTGTCACCCATGATGTATTTTGAAAAAGATAAGTTCCACTTGAATGAATGTTTTATATAGAGAAAGTGAATGCTTCATTTCATACAATACATGAAATTATGTGAGTAAATAAGTGGATAGTTCTTTCACACCCACTCCCTTCCCCAAAGTATTTTCATGGGCTTAGGCATATGTGAATATAAAATGCTGAAAGTGATTGTATTATCTAGTGTATGCATAAAAATGTGAAGTACTTCAGTTTGTTAAGAAAATAACCAAAGTGAGAAGAAACCTAAAACGTAATTGAAAGACACATAATAATAAAGAATATAGATAATTTTTTTTATGGTTTTAGATTCCATGAATCTCATGTACGAAATTTAATTTATATTTTACAAGTATTATTATTGTATATAATATTGAAGATGGTTGTGTGATCAACTTGTACAAATCCTAAAGAGGTTATGACATCTACAACATAAGGAAAAATCATCCTGATCATAGTTTCACTGAGGCAAAAGGTAATTTACAGGTGATTATAATTGACTGATTAAGACCAAAATATATTCCAGATACTTTTGATGTTATTTTAAGTGTACACAAGAAAGTAAGATCCTACAATATCATGGAGGAATATCAAATATCTTCTTGCAGTGGGTCAAAACATCATCAAAAGTGAAGCCTTCTAGTTGGTTTTGGTAGCACTTGAAGTCTTTTGGTTAGAGTTAGGAGTACAAGGAGTCTCTCGGTTGAATATGGAGTAGATTAAGTCTTTTAATTGTAAATGAATAAATGGATGTATTTTGTATGGAGCCGAAAGAAAACTGGGTCTCTCAGTTGGAGACAGAGCTTTGTAATCACTTGTTTGGTGATGAAGAATTCATATTGGTGGGAATAAACAACATATGAGTGAGAAATTATTTGTAATAAACCTTGTATATATGGTGTGATTCTCTCTCTATTACTACCACAACACATGGAGTGTGATTAAGAGATATCACTGAGTGGATTAAAAACCTTAACAAGTTCAATAGGTTGAACTTGATAGAAAAAAGAATTCAAAAAAATAAACCATTGATTCACCACTTCCCTCTCAGTGGTCAATTCGGCATGGGGATCTACAACGTGAAACATCTAAACTATGTTGTGTGATAAAATACAAACAATTATCCTGACCCATCTCTCCAAAAAAATATTTAATGAAACATGAAAAAAATATTTCATTGGAAAATATTATTTCTAGTGTTGTCTTAATGACTATGAATAAAATGATTAAAAAATCATAGAAATTTTTTTAAAATTCAAATAATATTGAATTAACTTATTTAATTAATGTGATTTATCAATCTTAGAATTATCCCATCTCACGACCTGGATCCAACTAGGTCAAAATCACTAATTCACTAGAATTGGCTTGGCACTGAAATGTGTTTTCTGTGTGTCCCTTTAGGAAGTTATCTCAATATAAGTGATAATAGTCACAGAACGGGAACAATTTCTATTAACCCATAAAGGACTCTGAGGAGATATGGAATGTTCATATAAATGAAAACATATCCTATGGGTAGATGCTGTGAAAGATAATATCATTTTTCATGTAATATCTCATAAATTAGGATGCATATATTAAGTCACCATCTTCACCTTCTTTATTTATTATTGACCATAATGTATGTATTTATATACCTCTACCATGGACGTGGATTTAGTGATGGTATGACCATCTTTGTCAATGGCCCTAGATACCTCTTCTTTTTTTAAAAAAATAATCAAGTATTTGTCATTCAACCAATTTAATACCACCAATAATGCACTTGACACATGTTACCTTTCCATAAAATAAATGTAAGGGATTTTATCTAGCATAAATGTATGAAATTATATGTTGCATACTAATAATGATCTAAAGTCAATAGAATAATACATGTTCTTCTATATTGTAAAAACCAATGAAAACTATATTATATAGTGTTCCAATTTGAGGTCCAGTTCTCATGTTCTTATATACTTTTGATCACTAAGTGTACACATCATGAGTTAAATTCAAAATGATTATGAGCCCCCTAAAATATAATAGTCAAATATATTTTGTGTCATATCATCATGATGTTTCTAGACCACAAGATATATATTTACAACTACTATCATGGTATCTCGAGGTTCTCATTATAGTTGACCCTATTATAACGTTTCTATATGACATGTAATATATGAAAATTATGAATGATATATAACACGTTGAAATAATTTTACTATCATGATACATGAGAAAACATGTACATGTCAAACAATATATGTATTTTGGTAGTAAAAGTACATACAAGAGATGGGTCTATTGCACACACTCACAACTGTTATCCTACAATAAGTATATATGTATCATAGAAATATTGTATATTGTATAGATTTATACATTCTCATCATCATCATACCCCAATGGTAAACATGTAGTCATTATGAAGCCATTACGAACCAAGTATTATGCATTAAGACTCAATCCATCATAGCCCAAACATGAACACCCATTGGAATCCATAGACACTATGACCAGATACATGTATGTTCAATACCTCAACAAATGACAGCTCATGCATAAATTTATACTAAAACTGAGATTGATCACATCCTGGGTAGGAACATACATTTATCCCATGATATATTAATACATAAACATTGGCTAATGGGAGAGGATATGAGAGGGAGAAGTCAACCTCTAGATTCCTCACCATCATATATATTGAGAAAACCAACCCCCCCCCCCAATTTTGATATCTGTTTCCCAACCAACTTGGGTGGTGAAGTGTATAAAATCAGAAAATATTAAAGGAAATCACACAACCCGCACTAAGGGAAACTAACTGTCCTTATAATCATCTGTAGTTATCATTACATAAGGCACTCAGTTGCCATCAATAAGGTCTAAATCTCAAAAATTCATATAATTGTCAAATTCAATATCATTTTATTCACTATCCATTAAATAATATTATTCTATAGGAATTTTCATGGTTAACACATAAATATTCCATACCATGTTCCATAAGAACCATAATTCCTTCTTATTATCAAGTATTTCATCATCATTTATAAACACAAATAACCATCCCCATTCTATTAATTAGTTCATCATGTTTCAAAATTATCAGGAACTTTAGAACTCATCATAATCTAACACAAAACAAGATTCACTTCTCATGCATAGAGTCAAATAGTGACATGTAGTTGTTAATCATACTAAATGATATTTAGGTGACTATCCATGTAAAAGAATATTTAATGGACATATTGACAATAAATCCAAGATCTTAACTAGTCTCGACTATCCTAGTATGATCCCCAACCCCATTGGGTATAATATAACCAATCCTTCCACCAATGAAATTGTCACCCTCACTGCAGCCTCAAGAAACTACCTTCCATTTCATTCAAAATGCTTCCAAACATCCATGGTTTATAATAAAATCACATCAAGACTCTACCATCCTAGAGAAAACATTAAATGGAACAAAAATATTTCAAACATGGAACACTCATGGAACAGCTAGGGACATAGAACCAAGGCACCCAAATCTTTCAAAACAAAAGCAGGCTTGATCGACCCATATCAGTTATCATTAACAAACTACCATTTAAACTTCACTATTGAATTAACTATCTCATTAAGGAGAGGTATTAGTAAAATTAAACCTATTAGTAGAAAACTAATAAATATAAATAAATCATCTTAAATAATGTTTCAGCATTACTTACATATAAAATAAATGTCAAAGTGGAATAGTCTTCAAATATTTCATGCTCATTTCATTATTAATTTCATTATAACTCTAGATTTATGTTATTTATCAAATTTCAAGTTAACTTACCATTATAAAAACAAAAAAAAACAAAATAATTATATAACAAACTATTATAAAAATAAGGAGGCGATATCATCAAGATTAAATTATCCATGAATAAAAACCAAATCTACAAATCATTATTCATTTAATTACACTATTATTATCTTTTTTGGTTAATTTAATAATTACTTGTTGTATGAAAGCATGATAATCCAACACATTCACATTAAATAAAATGATATGTATTGAATTGCATACCTATATTTGGATTTTAATGTTCACCAAGAAATAATGGACAATCTAGTATCAACCTCCATCGAATAATGCATAAAAAATAAGGAAGACTTGCTGAAACATATCCACAATAAGGTGACATTAAGTCCTGCTTAATTTCCATCCAAAAATAGAAGAATATATCCTAAAAAAATTATATAAAATAAATGAAAAAGGTGAATAAATAAGAGTGGAGAGGAAAGAATAAGATTATTTTTGGGTCTTCAATCCGGATTAACTAAAGTTTTAAACTCCCAATAGTTGCAGCTACAGTGAGATAAGGGGTCAGTTATGATTTGGGAGAAAAAGAAAAAAATCAGAACCAAGGGGTATCCAACCCTCCATTTATAAGGGATATTTGAAAAGGCTCCTCTATGACATAGAGATCTCCCTCCATTTTGTAGATCCTTTAGTAAAAGAGAAAATGAATAAAATCAGTAATTTGAAATGTTATACCTCTACTATCTTTGCATGAATTTCAAAAACCCATAATACCATTTTAACCACCAAAATTCCCTAGGTGAAGTGTCCCAATAATTTCATATAGAAATATTTCATCATTTTATATAAATATCTAATACGTTTCATAATAATACATTCCCCAAAACTATAAAAGGTTTAATGTATTTTGATAATAGATATATAATTAACTAATTTAATAAATGATCTTCAACATCTCCCAAAAATTTCTTCTCGTATTGAAACCTCCATAGACATACCCTACTTAAAACCTTTCTCCAATACTTTTTTAAATGGAAACATACGAATTGGTGAGATAAGATAACCACTTAGGGTAGTCACAGGTGATATCAATCATAAGTGAGCATAAGATGATTATAAGCATATGATTACATAATCAAGTGATTAGTATCAAAATAAATAATTAACACCCAAAAAGAATATATCATTACTAAAAAACATGGAAAATCTAGATTCATGATGTGTAAGTGCGTCAAAACAAAAATAAACATTCACAATTCATAACGAAGGCATGTAGCATTATAATCCTAGGAAATCATAGTCTCGTGAAATAAAAATTGAAATATTTTCCATTAAAAGTATTATGAGTATTACTAGAAACAATTATACTCACACATTAATATGTAAAAATAGTTGTTCACAGTCATGTCCACACATAATCTTAAGATCATAAATAGCAACAACCATACTCCCAAATAATGGTTTAAACATAGAAAAATTCAATCATGTTTTTATTTTCCTTCATCATATCATGAGATATCTATATAAAATTACCCAATCCATTAGAGGGAAATATAATTTTAGTTTCACCAATATTATAATGATAACCATTTAAAATTGTATCGTAAGATAATAAAAACTATTGACCTCCTAGTTCTGATGATCACAAAATCATTATTATAATTATCTTAATAAATTTCATGTTTTCTATAAGAATATCATATTCTAATATAGGTGATGGAATTGACTAAGTATGAGACACTGTTGAGACTGACATTTCCAACTCGAGACACAGTATCCCATGACTCATTGCTTGCATAAAAATATCTATAAGTTTAATACACCATTAGACAACACACCGCCATACGACATATCACCATAATATCACACCGTCAGGATGTCATGCCACTAGAACATAAATTTGGCTAATTATGAGATACTGCCAGATGAGATAATGCCAGTGTCATACAACCAACACAAAATTTTAGTTAAGTCTAAGACATAGTTAGACCAGCCACTTCCAGTTGAGACACTCATAGAGAAGATAAATTTTAGCTAATTTTGAGGCACCTCGGTATCATGCTTCCATAAAAACACACCGCCAAACATCAACACATCACCAGACTAATCCACCACCACTATTTATCATACCATACTTATATTGAATTATTAATAAAAGATATATTATTGAAATTTAATGCATTTATTATTTTAATGACCGTCTCAAGAATGTTCTACAGAGTGCATTGATGTGCATGTCAGATGTGTAGTATGCGGAAGAAAAGACTACAAATATTTCTCTTAATACTCACAACCAAAAAACAGGGTTTCTTCCACACTAAAAAATACTTTATCTGTGCTAAAAAACACTGATAATCAAGGCGCTATTAAAATGGGGTCCCATTTATCAACACTAAAAAAGCACTGGTAAATGTTTAAAAAAAAAATTAAATCATAGATCCACCCTTTTAACATCACTTGATCCCCCCCTTAACAGAAATATAAATCCCCACTTGCACCCCCAAGACCCCCTTTAATAGTGCTAGGCACACCCACACCCACCATTTAATAGCACTAGCCCCCTGCACCCACCAGTGCACCCTGCCTTTTCTTGGATTCAAACTTGATACATCTTCCTTGTGAGCCTACACCTTTACTACTCACCCATCATGTTTTGTTCTCCATTTAATGATATATATATTTATCTATATATATAGTTATATTTATTAATATATTAATATTGATTTATATTAATATATATAGTTATATTTATATATTTATATAATTATTAATATATTTATATCTGTTTATATCTATTTATATATATATATATTTAGTTATATATTTTTATCTATATATTTATTTTTATATTAATATATATTTATAAGATTAGTTTTAAATAAATTTATAAAATATGTTTCATTATGTGTGTTTATAAATAAATAAATAAATACATACATACATATATACAACAAACATACACATGTATATATATTATATATACGTGTATCCGTAAGTATAATTATCCATATTTATATATATTTACATATATTATATATTAATATGTATATTTATACGTTATAATATCAAGATATTATATATCAGTTTGTTAATACAGACACACACTAATACACTCACACAAACACATTATATAGGAATATAAATATTAATATATTTTTATTTTAAAAAAAATTGATATTAAAAGGCTTATATATTGATAAATATACTTTATATGCAAATATTTTTAATTATATATTTATAAAATTAAATTTTAATGTGTGAATATATAAAAAATATTTATATATTGTTATATATTTGATTATAAATAATAATACACTGGAAAAAATGATAAAATTTTAAAGTCATGATATCAATATGACTGTAATTGTCACGAACCAGGCTGGACCGTCATCCGACCCGACACTCGACCCTGTCCACAACATGGCCCGAGGGGCGTTCCCGATCCCCAAGGGCTGGCAACTAGTGCCGGGCACCAAAACAAACTAGTTGGGAACGGTTTGGCCAATGAAAAGATAAATAAACATAAACTGAACAAAAAGATAAATAAAGGAAAATAAACTCAACAATGTGGAAGCGGAGAAAGAAATAAACAATGAAACGTGACATACCTCAGGCGGCCCCGTGGGTCACCACGGTACGACAACCACACTCACTCCTAGGAGGGATCCAAGACTAAAACCTACAACTGAAAAGTAAAGTAGGCATGAGCACCGAGATGCTCAGTAGGAAAGCCAAAAATGTAACCACATCCTATTCCCCATCCTTTAGTAAGAAATTCAGTCATGCCAGTTTCAAAATTAAGATATAATAAAATAATGTTTTCCCTTCTTTTCAAATTCTAGTAATGAGTTTTCATTTTCAAATAAAGCATTTCACTCTCACTACAATTTCAAAATAGGTTCCAAGCATGCATTAACATTTCAAAATGAAAAGAAACCAGTTTGGAATAAAATGTGATTTTTACAAACAAGACACCAGGTATGAAACAACTAAAAAGAAATTTAGATCACAAGCAGCATGTCACAAATGAGCACTATGGGTAATAATTATAGGTATCTAGAACAAGTGGGAACCTAGAGACCTCTTACCTCGGTGAAACGTGGATTAGAAGACCACGACCCTCAGAAAACATGGCTTAGAAGGCCATGACCCTCAGAAAACGTGGCTTAGAAGGCCACGACCCTCAGAAATTCATATGTTTAGTTAGTGTTGTTGAGTCAATCCTGCTAGACAAACCAGGATGAACCCCTGTCGTGTCATCTAGCGTACTAGTCCTGGTCACCCACCTAGATACCCGGGTTTCCCATTGTGCTCTATTTCAAATGGTGGTGAGTTTTCTTTATCAAGCAATCAAACAAGTACATTACGCTTTCTTTATCTAAAACTCATTCATCCTTTCACCACTGCACTCCTTACTTAAGTGAATTCCCCCTCTTTACATCACACAACTCACAAGCCTTTACACTAGGCACATATCACAAACCACTCATTAACACTTGCATCACATTTTATTTTCAAATTTAGGGGAATGACTCAAAAGGGGTTTTTTATTTTCACAAACTAAATTTTAAAGTTCCAAACGGGCCTCAATAGAGGTTTTTCTATTTCATAAAACATTCTTAAGAGGCCAAACATGCTTAATTACATAAAGGGAACACTTTTCAAAATCAACCGGCCAAAAGGCCAAACACCTTTGGAAATACAGATTACCAATTCAAAACCACTTAATAAATCAATTTTCCAAGAAAAGTCACTTAAGACCAACGACTTTGAAATACATTTCAATTTACCAATACAAGGAATAATAGTTTCTAGCAACCTCAATCAGATTTCATAGCATGTATATATATATAGCATAGTGTGAAACATATTTTAAAAATAGTCAGGCAATTATGAATTTCAAATTAAAAGCATAGGCATAGGGGACCTACCTCAACTTGTTTCTATCTGTCAATGGCTACTCGAACCGACACTTGGCGCACACACGCACATGCATTTATACACATATATATACGCACCCCTAGCTGCATTGCAAATATTCCCCGTTCCATGAGGGAATATGTACAAAGAGGGCATATATATATATATATATATATATATATGCCTTACCCTATGCATGTACGTGTAGGTGCTCCTGACACCCGCAACTTGAAACCATCGTCGCGAGGTCCAACGCACTACACAAATAATTTAATAAAACCATTAAACACTTAAACAATCCATAAAGTGTCTCAAATTAATACATCAAGGGTTTTCACCAACGATGTGCCACTTACATAACTCATAAAACTCATTTAAAATATTAAAAGAAAATCACAAAAACAATTTAACCATTTCCAAGTCCATTTCAAATCGTCACATAAACCGGAGCCAATTTCAAAACATGCATTCCATTGTTTAAACCATTTCCAAAACAATTTTTTTTCACCATCGAAACAATTTAAATAAACCATTATGCAATTTATAAAACAACCCAAGGAAACACCTCACTGCCTCACACTGAGAAAATACCAAAAATACCCTCTTTAGAAACAAACACACACTAAAAACCTGTAGACAATTTAATTAAAACAATTTCTCATCCTTAAAAATTATTTAAGGTATCATTCTAAATTTTCATAAACCAATTTTTAAGAGTATAACATAGATTTGCACAGAAACCCAACTTCAACCTTCTTTCATCACCACATGCACACAACGCAACATTAAGAAGACAATATTTACCGTTTATAAAAAATAATAAACTAACTACACAACTTACAAAACACTATCAATTGACCTGATAAAATGTTCTCAATAGAAACACACCCATACCATAATAATACACCACCAAAAAAAACAAACACAAACTAAAATATTTTAAAAACTAGTTTCACACCAAAAAAAATTAATTAAAGAACATCAGAAATTAATTAAACAAGAAGATTAATTGATCGAACAAAACTTATATGCAGAGACACTTACCATCAGTGTCGAATCTTCAAATTCCGATGCGAAACTTTGATCGCGTGCCAAATGCATCACAAGAAACCACAATTTGACCCTAATTCAAACATTTGAACCAAAATCAACAAAATCAAACCAAAAATAGAAAGCATAAAAACAGAAAACCCTAATCTGTAACTCTACTACAGGAAGAAGACAACCCGTGCCGGGGGTCGCGCACGCCAGGGGGGGGGTCTGGCCGGAGGTGTTGCGTGCCGGTGGAGTCGCGCGAGGGGAGGGTGTCTCGAGAGCAGGGGGGCGCCGGTCACGGGGTGCACGGGTGGTGGCTCGCCGAAGGCAGGCCGCGAGAGGGAGGGCGGACGAAGGGGATCCGATTGCGGCGAGGGTGGTGGCCAGAGAGGGAGGAGGCGCGGTGAGAGGGCGGCGGCCGGAGAGGGAGGAGGCGCAACGAGGGTGGCGGTCGGAGATGGAGGAGGCGCGGCGAGAGGTCGGTGGCCGGAGAGGGAGGAGGCGGGGCGAGAGCGGTGGCCGGAGAGGGAGGAGGCGCGGCGATCCGACGGGGAGAAGGGGGTGCAGGCGTAGGGTTAGGGGGGGAAAAAGGTAGAGAGACGGGGGGAGAGGCGTGGAAGAGGGGAATGGGGGAAAGAGTGGAGAGAATGAAAATAAGAAAGAAAGAAAAGAAAGAAAATAAATGAATAAAATAAAAATAAATAACAAAAATTTAAATAAAACAACAAATCTAATTCAAATAATAAAACCAAAATAATTAAACAAACAAAATATTATTATTAGTATTATTATAATCATTGAGACCGGGAAACACACGTGGTCACGGGCATGGTCTCGCGCGTGGTCATGTGCATGGTTGCGCGTCTCAATAATAACACATTAAATAACAAACATTCCATTAACAAAAATTAGGAGCTGTGCAGGCGCACATACGATCACACGTTCGTATAAAAATGATATTTTCTTTTAATTTCAAACCGGTTCAAAAAATAGTTCAAAAACGAGACCCAATCTAATTAAAATAAGATAAAGCATCGGGTCGGGGTGTGACAATTCTCCCCACCATAAAAACATTCTACCCCCAGAAAGTCACCCAGCCAAACGAGGAATCAATCTCAAGCTTGAAATTGAATGAGGCCCATAGAATCACAACATGGTATGACTTTTCACTCCATCAGTCACACCCAACCAACTCTGAGGGAAACTGAGAAGAGAAGAACCATCAGGAAAAGAGGAGGGTTCTCCCCACCATAAGAACCCGACTAGCATAACCAACATTGAGACTCTTAGCATGAACTAACTCTAGAACTGCTAACTTGATCCAAGAGGGAACCGCCACACCGACCAAACCTCGAAAAAGGCACAACAAGATTCATGGTGAGTCTCCCCACCATTTAAGAACCGACTGGATTAAACCAACCAGTATAAACCGACATGAGAACTTCCAACCCAAACCAGAAACCACTGCGACATGAGAAAACACAAAAAATAATTCTACCAAATAACAAACTTAACCCTGACTCATCATTTCCACAAGAGATGAGCATCTCCAAAATGAGCATGTACTAAAACAAAACAGATCACATTTGAGGAGGCACAACTACTGGAATTTCCAAAAAGATGAGATCACCACGCCTTCTTACCACCACGGTGGGATATTCAAATAACAAAGACTGCAACAAGAAAAGAGACCTTTATGCCTCTTATAGAAATACAGAACCTTCAAGGACGAGGACGCATGAATCAAGAAATTTAAACTGTCCCTATTTTAGCACTGGAGACAAAATTTAGACCAATGTGACCCACACCCAACGATTCCTGAATGCGAGAAAGGCTTCACTCCGAGACCTGTGGCTGGAGCTCTGATGTCTTGAAGCATCTGCTGCCCCGCAGTTAGGAGCTGACATTCTCTTGTCGAGACTCCTCCTGACGAAGCTGCTAGCGGAACCTCTCTAAGTTTCCCAAACAGCCACATCGACAGCAAGTCTTCAATGGATAATGATAAGGAGACCTAAAGTACCCAAATCGGCCACACAAGAAGCGAACAAGAGAGTGTCCCGACTAATAGAAGATGGAATTGATAAGAAAACTTGTCTAAGAAGGATTCATCCAATTCTTTCTCGTCACCAGATGGGGAACCTTCCCGAGCACCGAGAAGAAATGGTCCTGGAACCCTGGACGAAAACCCCACACAAGAGAAACTTTAACTGATTCCACGACGCTACATCTGAAGAAAATGGAATCAACCCCTTGGCATGTCCCACGTAGGCATTCACTGTTTGTTGGCCTTACTCGACACCCACTAGTTCTGCCACTTTCCTCACCTTTACTTCCTCGAGTATAAACCATCGGACGAGCGTCGCCTTAAACACCTTCCAAGACGCACCATTATGCAACGACGCTGGGATTATTTCCTCCACCAATCCAAAGCTACACCTTTAGATGGACCCGAACCAACATGGACTCTCATAGCTTTGGGAGTTCCCAATAACCTGAAAACACCCACAACTTCACCATGCTAGTCTATTACCTTCGATAGATCATTATCACCACGGAATATGAACAACAACCGAAAAGAATTCAATTCCACCACCCCGCTAAGATTCTGGGTAGAACCAACAACTAGAATAGACTTACTAGAAACATCTGGGACTTTTCTAGGCAGCATACTCATAGACAAAAGGCACAAATCCGAATCAAAACTCATCATAAATCAAAATTCCACACCTCGATCACAAACGAAATCTCAAACTCAAATCACTATTCTAACCACAATTCAGTACGTCAAAACCAAGAACTCACGAAAAAGAACACCCAACACGAAAAGAGAACACTAAACAATTCCTCGCTCACTTTTCTAAACATTTGAAAAAACCCTTTTTGATAACCATTTTTCAGCAACCAAAACCACTTAAATATCCACCATTGGTATCCCATGAAGTCTCACGCATACATATCCCTGTGCTAGCTCAATCACCCATACACTCACATCACCAATTTCCGCACTTGCCACATGCGCATCTCAATGTATGTGATCACTCATAGGAATACCAAGGGTGAATTCACGACACTTCTCATTTTCAAAACAGATCATTCAACATAAAGCACAAATTCCCAACCAATTTGAAAAAGTAACTCATCATCAAAGCAATACATTTCTAATTTCCAAAACATTTTCCAACTCACATTTAAAAAAGTGTTACTGAGGTTCCAAAACAACTTCCAAAACACCTCCCATTTTCCCTTTTGAAACCACACATTCGTTAAAAGAAACAATTTCCATTTCAAACCCACTTTTCCACTCTAACACCACATTCCCATTTGAAACCACCTTCACAAAAATCCATTTTCATTTTTGAGATGTACTCACACCAACCAAAATGAAGGTTAAACATAACTCACATTAAAACATCCAAAAATAATGGACTAGTGGCTATACCAACCCGATAACATGGATTAACATACCATGCTTCGAGCGGGCACCCACCGCAGGAAGTATCTTGAACCGTGCACTCGGGCTGTACATGGGTCGCTACTCCATGCAAGTCCACCGCGTAACACTGTCTCACCTCCTTGGTCATCCCTCATCCACACATACCAATCCAAAGAAGAAAATTCAAATCCTGGACTGCCCCTGGAAACTCGAGTCTCGGGAGGGGCAAGGGTTCGTGACGTCCTTCCCACATCTACCTCTCAAGTCCCGACACACCTAATCACCAAGATACTTGACACCCCAAATAACAAGGGAACCTCTGATACCATTTTTTGTCACGAACCAGGCCGGATCATCATCTGACCTGACACTCGACCCGGTCTGTGACATGGCCCGAGGGGCGTTCCCGATCCCCACGGGCTGGCAACTAGTGCCGGGCACCAAAACAAACCAGTTGGGAACGGTTTGGCCCATGAAAAGATAAATAAACATTAACTGAACAAGCAGATAAATAAAGGAAAATAAACTGAACAATGTTGCAGTGGAGAAAGAAATAAACAATGAAATGTGACATACCTCAGGCAGCCCCATGGGTCACCACGATACGACAACCAGACTCACTCCCAGGAGGGATCCAAGACTGAAACCTGCAACTGGAAAGTAAAGTAGGGGTGATCACCGAGATGCTCAGTAGGAAAGCCAAAAATGTAACCACGTCCTATGCCCCGTTTTTTAGTAAGAAATCCAGTCATGCCAGTTTGAAGAATAAGATATAATAAAATAATGTTTTCCCTTCATTTCAAATTCAAGTAATGAGTTTGCATTTTAAAATAAATCATTTCACTCTCACTACAATTTCAAAATAGGTTCCAAGCATGCATTAACATTCCAAAATGAAAAGAAACCAGTTTGGAATAAAATGTGATTTTTACAAACAAGACACCAAGTATGAAACAACTGAAAAGAAAGATAGATCACAAGCAGCATGTCACAAATGAGCACTATGGGCAATCCCTATAGGTAGCTAGAACAAGTGGGAACCTAGAGACCTCGTACCTTGGTGAAACGTGGCTTAGAAGACCACAACCCTCAGAAAACGTGGCTTAGAAGGCCACGACCCTCAGAAAACGTGGCTTAGAAGGCCACGACCCTCAGAAATTCATATGTTTAGTTAGTGTTGTTGCGTCAATCCTTCTAGACAAACTGGGACGAACCCCTGCCGTGTCATCTAGCGTACTAGTCCTGGTCACCCACCTAGATACCCGAGTTTCCCATTGTTCTCTATTTCAAATGGTGGTGAGTTTTCTTTATCAAGCAATCAAACAAGTACATTACGCTTTCTTTATCTAAAACTCATTCATCCTTTCACCGTCGCACTCCTTACTTAAGTTCATTCCCCCTCTTTACATCACACAACGCACAAGCCTTTACACTAGGCACATATCACAAACCACTCATTAACACTTGCATCACATTTTATTTTCAAATTTAGGGGAATGACTCAAAAGGGGTTTTCTATTTTCTCAAACCAAATTTTAAAGTGCCAAACGGGCCTCAATAGAGGTTTTTCTATTTCATAAAACATTCTTAAGAGGCCAAACATGCTTAATTAAACAAAGGGAACACTTTTAAAAATCAACCGGCCAAAAGGACAAACACCTTTAGAAATACACATTACCAATTCAAAACCACTTAAGAAATCAATTTTCCAAGAAAAGTCACTTAAGACCAACGGCTTTGAAATACATTTCAATTTACCAATACAAGGCATAATAGCTTCTAGAAACCGCAATCAGATTCCATAGCATGTATATATATATAGCATAGTTCGAAACATATTTTAAAAACAGTCAAGCAATTATGAATTTCAAATTAAAAGCTTAGGCATAGGGGACCTACCTCAACTTGTCGCTATCTGTCAATGGCCACTCGAACTGACACTTGGTGCACACACGCACATGCATTTATACACATATATATATGCACCCCTAGCTACATTGCACAGATTCCCCGCACCATGAGCGAATATGTAAAAATATGGCATATATATATATATATGCCTTACCCTATGCATGTACGTGTAGGCGCTCCTGACACCCGCAACTTGAAACCATCGTCGTGAGGTCCAACACACTACACAAATAATTTAATAAAACCATTAAACACTAAAACAATCCATAAAGTGTCTCAAATTAATACATCAAGGGTTTTCACCAATGACGTGCCACTTACATAACTCATAAAACTCATTTAAAATATTAAAAGAAAAGAACAAAAACAATTTAACCATTTCCAAGGCCATTTCAAATCGTCACATAAACCAGAGGCAATTTCAAAACATGCATTCCATTGTTTAAACCATTTCCAAATCAATTTTTCTTTTCACCAACCAAAAAATTTAAATAAACCATTATGCAATTTATAAAACAACCCAAGGAAACACATCACTGCCTCACACCGAGAAAATACCCAAAATCCCCTCTTTAGAAAAAAACTCAGACTAAAAACCTTTACAAAATTTAATTAAAACAATTTCACATCCTCAAAAATTATTTAAGGTATCATTCTATATTTTCATAAAACAAATTTTACGAGTATAACACAACTTTGCACAGAAACCCAACTTCAACCTTCTTTAATCACCACATGCACACAACGCCACATTAAGAACACAATATTTACCATTTATACAAAATAATAAACTGACTACACAACTTACAAAACACTATCAATTGACCTGATACAATGTTCTCAACATAAACACACCCATACCATAATAACACACTGCCAAAAAAAACAAACACAAACTAAATTATTTTAAAAACTATTTTTGCACAAAAAAAAATTAATTAAAGAACATCAGAAATTAATTAAACAAGCAGATTAATTGATTGAACAAAACTTATATGCGGAGATACTTACCATCGGTGTCGAATCTTCGAATTCCGATGCGAAACTTTGATCACGCACCAAATGCATCACAAGTAACCACAATTTGACCCTAATTCAAACGTTTGAACCAAAATCAAAAAAATAAAACCAAAAATAAAAAGCATAAAAACAGAAAACCCTAATCTGCAACTCTACTACAGGAAGAAGACAACCCGTTCCGGGGGTGGCGCACGCCAGGGGGGGTCCGGCTGGAGGTGTTGCGTGCCGGTGGAGTCGCGCGAGGGGAGGGGGTCTTGAGACCAGGGGGTCGCCGGTCACGGGGTGCGTGGGTTATGGCTTGCCGGTGGTGGCTCACTGAAGGGAGGCCGCGAGAGGGAGGGCGGACGAAGGGGATCCGAGTGCGGCGAGGGTGGTGGCGGAGAGGGAGGAGGCGCAGCGAGAGGGAGGCGGCCAGAGAGGGAGGAGGCGCGGCGAGAGGGCGGCGGCTGGAGAGGGAGGAGGCGCGGCGAGGGCGGTGGTCGGAGATGGAGGAGGCGCGGCGAGAGGGCGGCGGCCGGAGAGGGAGGAGGCACGATGAGAGCGGCAGCCGGAGAGGGAGGAGGCGCGACGATCCGACACGGAGAAGGGGGTGTGGGCGTAGGGTTAGGGGGGGGGAAGGTAGCACGACTGGGGGAGAGGTGTGGAAGAGGGGAAGGGGGGAGTGGAGAGAAAGAAAAGAAAAAAAATAAATGAATAAAATAAAATTAAATAACAACAATTTAAATAAAACAACAAATCTAATTCAAATAATAAAACCAAAATAATAAAACAAACAAAATATTATTATTAGTATTATTATAATCATTGAGACCGGGAAACACACGTGGTCACGAGCATGGTCTCGCGCGTGGTCACATGCATGGTTGCGCGTCTCAATAATAACACATTAAATAACAAACATTCCATTAACAAAAATTAGGAGCTGTGCAGGCGCGCATACGATCACACGTTCGAATAAAAACGATATTTTCTTATAATTTTAAACCGGTTAAAAACGCAGTTCAAAAACGAGACCCAAACTAATTAAAATAAGATAAAGCATCGGGTCGGGGTGTGACAGTAATCCATAGGAATAAATTCAGCCCCCACTGAAAAAAGGGAAAAAGCCCCCTATCACAATGTTGAAATTTCATCGAATGTTAAAAAAATCGGTGTCCCGACTAAAAACTCAGTTTCAAAGGCCTTCTGGTCCTTTTTGTCCTTGAAAAGTGTGACATAAGGTTTCCTTGGGTCACTAGTGTGGAGTTCTTGTCATAAGATTTGATTTGATATTTGTTAGAGCTCAAATAGACACTCGGATCAAAAGTTATGTTCGTTTGAAGTTTGAGTTATGTTTTCATCTTATTTTTGGGCTTTTTATTAATTTTTTTTATCTTTTATGCCTTAAATTATTATTAAATGATTACTAAATGATGATAATTAGAAAATTATTAATTATTAATATTTTTAAAAATATTTTATAATCTATTTTCACTAAATGTATTATATATTAAGTGTAAATGTCTATTTATACTTATTTAAAACATATTTAGAAAATATTATATATATAAATATATATATTTATATATGTTTTAATGATTTTTTTTTTGAAATATACCCTTTTTCAGTATTAGGAATAAAAGTTCTCATAAAGGGGGCCGCTTTAACAGCACTAAACATCCTGGATAAAGGGTTGCCTTTATCATTACTAAAAAAGTGCTGATAATGGGGTACTTTTAATGGCGCTTTTTATTGCTGTTAAAAGTACCCTCTATCATCGCTTTTTAGGTCTAATAATGGTACCCCATTTATCATTTCTTTTTTTAGCGTAGTTAAAATGTGGCACTATGAAAACCTATTTTTTAGTGGTTGTTGATAAATGTGCAGTACACTCCCTTGTGAAAATTAGAGACATGGACATAGAAAGAAACCACTGTGAAAAAAGATGAGAGCATGTGTTTACTAAACACCCCTAGAGATGAAGGGATGAACTGTTATATCCTTTGAATATTCAACCAAGGAAGAAAAATCACATTCACAACCAATTATTTCCTCCTGTCAAGAACATTAGTTTGCAACACTCCATTCTTTAGAATTTTTTCAATAGACCCTGACTCAAGATTCAATTCAAATCAATTCAAGAGTCACAAACTACATTGTCACAGGTCGACCAGTTATAAACTCTACACTCTTATTTTACTCTGTTATATTTATTTGTATTGATTTTTGAGTAGTTTGTGTTATAATGTATTTTCTATAAGCACCCTATCTCATGTACGGAATGTTAAGATACCTATATATCTTATTATATTTTCTTACACTTTTACTCCCATGGATAATAGTGGAAGAGGTCCTTGTGTGTCCTATTTATTTTTAGTCTAATTTATATTAGTGGAAGAGGTCATGTATGACCTGGACAATTTGCTAACTATTGTAAAACCTGATCCAAGTTGTGGATAATCTTGTTTATTTTATATAAACTTCTCGGTAGTTTGTGATCACCAAGTAGATAGGACTATGTCTCTAATTGATAATTAACCTCTTGTATTCAATCTTTCCTTTTGTACTTTAATTTTTTTACTTTATTTCAGCTTTAAAATTTAAAATTGTTTTCATCTATAAGAGAAATATATACTTTGATAGTTTATCTTAATTTTGGTTGATATAGTATTTTTATCAAGTGAATTGGATTTAAATGGTTTAATAATATTTTATTTTATTCATCTGAGACCTAATAAATCCTTAGATAAATCTTTTAAAAGATTATGATATATATCATACTACATATTTTGATAAACAGGGTTGTATTTAATATTTGAGGGATTTGAAAATAATCCATTTTAAATAGAAATTTTTATTGGGTAATTAATTCACCCCCCCCCCCCCTCTTGAGTTACTAACTCCAACCAACATTTGGTATCAAAAAAATGTTTTCTTCGGTATTAAATTTTTAAAATTATTTTCAACAATGATTTTAGTATAACCTAAAGATCTTAATTTCTGTTATTTCTAAATTTAGTTCTTCAAAATGGATAATTGTCAAGAAGGTTGTACTACTAACATATCTCCCTTTTTCAATGGTACAAGTTATGCTCAATGGAATAAGAAAATGAAACTACATATAGAAAGTATGGGTTTCGAAATCTGGACTGCTATATAAGATAAATATGAGTTTCTTGTTACTACTAGATCAACTTGGGATGAAGATACTAAAGCTATTTATAATAATTATTTTAAATCAATGAATTTCATGCACTATTCATTATGATATGAAAATTCTTATAGAATATATTCATGTAAAACTACCTTCAAAATTATGGAGACATTTTCTGTTTCCCATGAGGGAACATCAAATGTTGAAGAGATGAGACTTAACACTTTTACTAATAAGTATGATAATTTTAATAGAAAGCCTTTTGAACTCCTTTCTAACATGTATCTCAGTTTTAATGAGATTTTCAACACAATGATCTCTCATGGAAAACTAGTTTCTGATAAGGACTAGATTTAGCAACTATTAAGATGTCAACTGGAAAGATAGAGAGCCACATTAGTTTCAATTAGCGAATCATGCAACATAAGTAAAATGAATGTGAAAGAGTTTATTGGAGTAATTATGATGTATGGAGATGATTTAAAGGTAAACCATAACGAATATTTGGAGTCTAAAATAAATTTAGTATCTTTAAATATTACTATCCCTAGACAGGACAAGTAAAAATGAAAAGAAGAATGGTCAAGATTTAGATTCAAGTGATATTGAATTTCCACAAGATAGTGATGAGGATATGGTTCCCCTAACTAGAAGATTTAAGAGGTTTTATAGGAAGAAAATTTTCTTCCTAAAATAAAACTATAATGGAATGTATGACAACATAGGGAATTGGAAGAAATAATGTCAGAAAGATGATGATCCAAAAAAAGTTGTTTTCTATGAATGTTAAAGAAAATGACACATAAAATTTGACTCTCCAATGTTTATGAACAAAAAGAAATATGACGAAAAGGACAGGAGATACAAGAATGCTATGAAGGCAACCTAGAGTTCTTCTGAATATATCTCCAATAATTCATATTATTTACGTGAAGATAGGCTAGATAGAGAAAATATGTATTTCATGACTAAATTTAGTGAGGTATTGGCACTACCTATTGTTCCTAATATTCTGCCTATGCATAATTCTTATAATTATGAAAATGAACAATATTATGATGATAATATGTCAAAGGAATAATTATTTCAATACTAATATTTTTATAAGACACCTTTTATAAGATTAAGGAAAAATGCAATGTTTTAAAAAGATAGTAGGCTTATCTACAAATAGAAAATCTAAACTATCTATAGAAAAATAGAAAAATTCTCAACTACTTAAAGAAAACACTAAACATAATCTATCTAATGAGAAATTTAAGAATTATATAGAAAATTTTATAAATGGTAGATAGACACTCACACAAATTTTTGGAAATCATGTTGTGCCAAAAATATATTGGTGGAATTAGATACTAACCTGGATTGAGGAAAATAACAAAAAGCACTTTTATTCTTAAATCTAAATAAGAAATTTCTACTGCCAATAATTTTTTAAAAGTTACAAATAATGTAATTATTTCAAAGAGTCTGTAATTTGTTTATAAGAAACTCATCAAGAAATTGTGGGTTCCCAAATCTCCAATTTCTAACATTTCTAAACCCAAACAGATATGGATACGAAAACAATTCATTGCATAAAATCTTTTTTGTAGAAAAAATTCTTGAATACCTCTATTAAAAGTATTTGGTACTTTGACCATGGTTGTTCAAGTAATATGATTGGATATTATTCATTACTCAAAAGCATTATCAAGTTTGATGGTGGTCATGTCACCTTTGGTGACAATGAAAAAGGAAATATCCTTGGCCCAAGATATATTGGTAACAAATTTTTTTTTTAATTTCTATTGTATTATATGTTGACGGTTTAAAATATAATATGTTAAGCATTTATCAGTTATGTGATTGTTATTTTTATGTTAATTTTGAGAATGATGCTTACGATGTTTATGATTCTAAAAATGTTTTATTTTTTACTTCCTTGATAAAATATAATGGTTATGCTATTGATTTAAATAATTTTCTTTCTCAAAAAAATCATGCTTAAGTTCCTTTCACAAAGAGTTGTGGATTTGACATATGATACCTGTCCATTACAACATTCAATCACTTAGAAAGCTAACTAGGAAATTGTTATTTAGGAATCTACCTAATCGTGAGTTCCCAACTAATAAAATCCTTAACCCCCGACAAAAAATGAAACAACATAAAGCTTCTTTTAAATTAATGAAAGTAGTGTCAAATTATTAACCCCTTGAGTTGGTTCACTAGGATTTGTTTGGACCATCTAGAGTTTCAAGTATTAATGGGGAGCGTTGTGTCTATGTACTAGTAGATGACTATTCTAGGTATACATGGGTATACTTTCAAGCTTACAAAAGATAAGTTTTCTCTTACTTTACCTCGTATGATAAGTCTGTAGAAAATATTAGTGGGCATAGAATTAAAAGATAAGGAGTTATCATGGTCATGAGTTTGAAAATAAAGATTCTGAATCATTTTTTCTCACAAAATGTCTACAATTATAAATTAAATTTTGTTAGGACCCCTAAGAAAAATGGAGTTGTTTAAAGGACAAGTAGAACTTTACAAGATATATCTCAGACAATGTTGAATGAGTATGACCTACCTATCTAGATTTTAGAAGTATCTATCAATATACCCTGTTATATCATCAACATGGTTTGGATAAGACTTTTCCTTAAGGATATCCCTTATAAACAATAGAACAATAGGAAACTTTAGTTTAATTACTTTAGAGTTCTTGGTTTCAAAGTCTTTATTCTTAATACTATGGATAATCTTGAAATATTTTCCTCCAAAATTAATGAAAAAATTTACCATGGTTATTCAATATCTAGTAAAGAATATAGTGTTTTCAATAAGAGGACCAAAATTGTGGAAGAATCACTTCATGTCATATTTGATGTGACTAATCCACATGAGCCTAATATATCCTTACAAAACCATGAGGATGATTTATCTTCTCTAAACCTGAATTCTAAACCTTTAGAGTATACTGTAAAACAAGTATAAAAATCATCAAGTTCTAAATAATTTATAGAACTTCAATAACCTGAACCTAAAAATCTAGAAGTGATGAGTCATTCTTTCTCTTAAGATGTTATAACCATTAAGTTCCATCCTTTATATTTCTTTGTAGGTGATCTAAATATATTAACACAAACTATATCCTCTTTATGAAATCATGTTTAACAACAAGCTTTTTGTCTCAACTTGAACCTAAGAACATAAATAAAGCTATTAATGATGAATTATAGGTATAGCTATGTAAGAATAATTAAATTAGTTTTCAAAAAACGTGTGGGAACTTGTTGGTATACCCAAGGACACCTTGAGTATTGGCACTAAATTGATTTTTAGGAATAAATCTGATGATTCGTGCACAATAGTAAGAAACAAGGCCAGAATTGTTGCCCAAGGTTATTGTCAGGAAGAAAGAATAGACTATGAGAAAACCTATTAACCTGTAGTCATACTTGAATTCCTAAAATTCCTTCTTTCTTATGCTATGCAATTTGACATAAATATTTATCAAATGGATTTCAAGAGTGCATTATTTATTGGTTTTATAATTTATGATGTTTTTATAGAAAAACCCCTAATTGTCAAAATCCACATTTTCCAAATCATGTTTTTAAATTAAATAAATCTTTATATGGTTTTAAAAAATATTCTAGAGCTTGGTATGATAGGATCATCAATTTTATTATTTAAAAATGATTTTAAAAAGGTATAGGTAACCCTACTTTTTTTATAAAAAAAATCAAAATATATATTATCAGTACAAATCTAGGTTGATTATATTATTTTTGTATATTTAAGAAAACCTCAATGTACTGGTTTTTTTAAATTTATGCAAAATAAAATTGAAATGAGTTTAATGGGTGAACTCAAATTATTTCTTGGATTTTATATTTTTTAAAACAAATAATTAATTATTTTAAATCAAAGTAAATATACAAAGTATCTTCTAAAATGATTTAACTGGGATAACACTAAGAGTAGTGATACTGCTATGAGTACCACCTCTAAATTTGATCTTGGTGAAGATGGGAAACCAATTGACCAAACATGTTACATAAATATGATTGAAAGTCTTCTCTAATTGACCTCAAGCCGACCAGATATTATGATTAGTGTATATATATGTGCTCATTTTCAGGAAAATCCGAAAGAGTCACACCTTGTTGTTGTTAAATTAATTTTCAAATACCTTATAAATTTGATCTTGGTGAAGATTGGAAACCAATTGACCAAACATGTTACATAAATATGATTGAAAGTCTTCTCTACTTGACTTCAAGCCGACCAGATATTATTATTAGTGTATATATGTGTGCTCATTGATTAATGATAAAGCTGAGTACATAGCTACTGGTAGTTGATGTGCACAAATTTTTTGTATGAAACACACTTTACTATACTATGGATATCAATTCTAACATGTACCCATAAACTGTGACATTAAAAGTGCAATAAATATTTCTAATAATATTGTTTCTCATTATAGGACAAATCATATGTATATAAGACATCACTTTTTGAGACACCATTTTCAAAAGGAAGATATCACTCTTGAATTTATTGGTATAGAACATCAGTTAGCTGATATATTCACCAATACATTTAATTATGAGAGAATGAACTATATAAAATATGAATTAGGAATGCTAAATTTTGTTTTGGTTTAATTTTATGGTATATCATGCCATTGTGTTTGACGCACTGTTGAGTTAAATTACCATTGTGGTTGACACACCGTTGAGTTAACATACCATTCTGGATGACACACTGTTGAGTTTACATAATGTTATGGTTGAAACACCATTGAGTTGACATACCATTATGGAGACACACCATTATAGTTGACATACCATTGTGGTTGACACACCACTGGGTTATCACAACATTGTCATATCATTACTATTTCATGTCGTTGTGAATTTTTCTTTTCTCAATATTTTGAACCAGCCGAGTTATTTTTCTTCCACTTTATGTCTGTTTCATAACCCAATACATGTTTTCTCCTGAGTTTTTGAATCTATAATTTTTTTAGTATGATTTTGAGTTCAATTTTAGATACCTAAATTCCCAAATAATATTGAAATTACATTATATTTATTCCCAATACACCTTGATCCTAGCGTGATACTCCAGTATCTTTCTCTCTCGATTCTAGTGAATCCCCTTCACCTCCTGAAATTCAAACCTTCTCATTACTCTTGAATAAGATTTCTGAACCAACTCTATATGCTCATAATGACTTTTTCTTTATTATCATCTCCAGATTAATTGAGATCTTAAAATAAGTAGAAGAAAGAATCGAGTGTACCTACTCCAGTTCCTCCGGTTAATCCTGATATTTTGAACATAGTTGTAATAGCTATAAGGGAAGTTGAATCAAAGTAGCTGCTTTCTAAAAAGTCTATAGTACTCATAGTACTCCAGAATCAAGGATGGGTAGATCGATTTTACTTTAATAAGAGACCCTTCTACCCTAAGTCGGCTTATGAATTCTATAAACATATCGATTTTTCTTTTGACCAAGAAGGTATTGATTAGATTATAAGTCATGTGAAAGGAAAAGTAATAGATTTTTCATTGATTAAATGGGCTAAATCATTGTATGTTCCTCGTAAATGAATATATGAGGATCATCAAGGTACAATTCCTAAATATAATGAGTTGTCTGTGTATGAAGAGGATTTTTTAAATCTTATAGGAGATACCATAACTAGAAGGCTCTTTACCTATGATCATGATGAAGAATTTAGGCTTCTATTTATTTTTTTAAAGCACATGATATCCCCAAGAAAGGGCGATTTTACAACTTTAAGGTTTTGTGATGTTTTATATATATATCTTATGAAAAAAAGTCATAAAATAAATTTTTTAGATATATCATGGTGCATATGTGTGATATGACCAAACCATAATCCAAATCCAACTCATTGATCAACTCCAATTTTATTTTCATTATATCAAAGGACAATGTCCTAGTAATTGAGGATGAAGATTCTGATAAAGACGGTGGTGTTTTTTGTATTTGAAAAACTACATGACACAGATAAATATTATCTAGAATCCTTGGAAGAGACAGTGGGTTTTATATTTTGATTTGTTATATGCCTAGTATAATCTAGTGGACCATCCAACCAGAACAAGGGATGAAGTTGATCTAGGATTGGATCCTGATGAAGTAGTTGAATACTATGATGAGGATAAAGTAGAAGACATTGAATAAGAAGAAGAAAAACTTTTTGTTGATGAAGGGAGTGATCTTGAATTGTCTCCAAAAGCTTAACCTATTACATATGGAGCTCCTTGCCCTCCTAGGAGCCTTCCAAAAAGAGAAATATTAGTAAAAAGTGATGAAGAAGAGACTGATTTTTTTGGAGATGAGTATTATAAGAGTAAAAAATTCCATGAATTAGATGATGGTGATGAAGAGGATGAAAAGGGAGAATAATATTAGAATGGAAATGGTAATGGATATGGTAGTGATAAACATGAAGATGTTAGAAACGAAGATGGACATGGAAGTGAATCTAGTGATGATGATGATTTTTACCCTAATGGTGTTAGTGTCTGAATTAAGAGAAAGGAAGAGGATATGATTCCAGAGCATCAGGATGTACTTGTTAAGGGAGAGCAATCCCCGTCTGTGGAGATATTTCATGAATCTCTAGTGGATGGTGAAGTTGAGGAAGGATCTATTTCCACTGGTAAAACATTTTCAAATTCTGTTTTGATGGAGTAGTTGATTGTGATTGCTTTTGTAGAAATAACATACATTTGAGAAAGAGAAGATGGACATGCCTTCTTCTGAGAAAGGCAATGATTTTTAGTTAGATTTTTTGGATGCTGATGAACCATAAGTTTAATTCTGCATGGAAGTAGAACCAACTTTTTATGGAAAAATGATGTTCATATGTTAGTGGAACCTCCTATTGTTAAAAAGATACAAAATAAACCTGCTAGTGTTGAACACACCTTTGCTACACATAGTTAAAATGGATATAGAAGTCTTAAAGTGTCATTTTTTACTTGTTGGTGTGGTACCTCATGCTACTGAATCTATTTCATTCTTCTTTCCAGATCGATGGGTTGACACAATGGAAGAATAAAGGGGAAATTACTCCAGTGTTTTGAAGGGTCCACTAAATCCTGATGGACCTGAAGTTTGAGATGAATTAAATACTAAGGGATCTATGATAGCTCAAGTAGAATTTGATGGTTTTTTAGAAAAAATTTCATTGGTGAGACCTCCTACACCTAAACTAATTAATATAGTGGATGTAGTCACTCGATATGACTTGACAGATTTTAGTGAAAGGTTAATTTCTGAATTTCAGAAGTGTTTGATGAACCAAACCCTTCTTCTAACTAAACTTAGTGAGACTTATTCTAGATATCTCTTTAACTTGGTGATCCAACCAATCCAACCAAAGATGATGCATCATATACACAAATTTGAATTTGAGAATAAGATAATTGGAAGTGAACTGGATTCTATCAAGTTTATGAATTAATAACTGAAGTCAACCATTTCTACCTCTATGGATGGAATCCTAAAGAGTCTTGAGGACACACCTTCAGAAACTTCTAATCCTTCTTCTCCAGTAGTGGATTTTGACAAAATATGAATAGTTGTTAGAGAGAAATTCATAACTGCCTTCAGTGGTCCCTAAAGTGGAGAACCTATGATTCCTTTAGGAATTATGAGGAAATTTGAGCAAGAAACTAAGAATGATCATATGATGATAAAAAAGTATTCCAGAGATAGGAATGATGATAGAGAGACTTTTACAAAATCCATTAATTATTATCTCTCTTATATTTACAAAAATCATGCTATGGAAGCAAACATCATGTTGTTAGATGAAAATTTAACGATGCCTCCAGTTTCACTGGATATCAAAGAATAAGTAAGAAATCAAAATGAGATGACTCCAGTATGGATATGGTTTATGAAATACAGGGGTTATTTATTTAGTGCAATAGAAATGGGTGGCCAAATCATAATGGATTTCATAAATACCATAGATTCATTTCTTCATGTTCATTCCCAAGTAGTTTTTTCTTAGGAAGTTTTTCCTATTACTCCTCAGTTATCTCTCAAACCAGGAGTGGCTCAAGATCCTTTAGCTCCGCTTCTTGCTAGACTCCATCATTTTTTGATGTCTCCTATTGTAGCTTTGAGACAGCTCTATTTAGTTGTTTCTATAGAATAATGTCCTCAAAAAATAGGTGTACTATCCACTGGTGTTCTATCTATTCTACATCGGGCGGACCCTTCTGCCTTAGATCTAGAAAAATACAAGGATAAAGGAAAAGGAAATGAACCTGTGGACCCCTTTTCCAAACCATAAACCATTTATTTTGTTGTATTATACTATATTTTGTTGATGGGTCTTGGATTATAATTACTTTTTTCTAATCCTTTTGAATGTATTTATTTCTTATTATTCTATCCACTTTTACTACATTTACTATCTTTAAAATTCTAATATTTACCTTTTTGATAATCCCAAAAGGGGTGAATTTTTATGGCATATATTTTTTAGTTTTTTTGGAGAACATTATGGAATTATGTTTCTATTTTATCTTTAATTCTATATGTTTTTAATATTTCTATCTTTGATACATGTTACTTAGATTTGATGCTTACTATTTTCTTATTTTTTTCATTGATACCATCTTCACTTACTGGGAATGCTGTGTTTTGATTTATACATCATTGGATATCATGTTTAAAAATTTGTAATGCCATTGATGTCGTGATTTTATATCATCGAAAAGGGTGATATTGCTGATCTCATAGTTTTAAGGATTATAAAATCAGGATTATAATAATTGTAATACCTTGTAGGTTTTTTGTAGGAATGTCATATTATGAGACATGTGATAAAATTTACTAATGATGAGACACCATTGAGATTGACACCCCCAACTCATGACACCATTTTCCATGACACATTTCCAGTATAAAAATCTATTTAAGTCTGAGACACTATTAGATGACACACCATCATATAACATACCACCAAAATATCACACCATCAGGATTTCATGTCGCCAGAACATAAATTTGGCTAAGTAAGAGATGACAAGAAATGAGATACCACCAGTTTCATGCCACAAACATAGAATTTTGGTTAAGAATAAGACACATTCAGACTATACACTTCCTTTTAAGACACTGATAGTGATGTTAAATTTTGGATAAGTCTAAGACATTGCCAGTATCATGCTGCTAGAACAACATACTACCAGACTTCAACACCCCACCAGACTAATCCACCACCACTATTTTTCTTAACTTACTTATTTTGAATTATTAAAAATGGATATATTATTGAAGTTGTTTCCATTTATTATTTTAATTATTCTCTCTTAAATTTTTGATAGAGTTCATTTACGTGAGTGTCATACATGTAGTATGACGTAGCAGATACCATTTGGATATTTATCTTATTGTTGTTGTTAAAATTATTATACACTCCCTCATCCAAAGTAGAAATGTGAACCTAAAAAGAAACCTCCGTGAGAATGGCTGATAGATCACATTTACTGAAAACTTCTATAGCTTAAAACCTAAACTGCAACATCCTATGAATATTCGACTGAGGAAGAAAACAAATATTCACAACCACTTCTTTCCTCTAGTAAAAAACATGAATTTGCAACAATCTATTCTTCTGAAGTTATCAAGAGAACTCGACTCAAGATTCACTGCAAATCAATTCAAGAGTCACAAACTACATTACAATAGGTTGATAATTTATAAACTCTACACTCTTATATTTCTCTGTTCTGTTTAATTTTATTACCTTTTGAGTAGTGTGTATTGTACACTATTTTATATTTTCACACTATCTCATGTACAGAACTGGAAGATACAAATATATCTTCTTATCTTTTCTTACACATGTACTCCCAAGGATAATAGTGGTTGAGGTCCTTGTATAGCCTGTTTATTTTTACTCCCATGTATAACTGTGGAATAGGTCGTGTGTGTAATGCCCTAACCTCGAAAGCCCAGATTCAGTGCATTATTATAATACATTGGCATGATTACAAGGAATAAAGTGTGAAAGACCGATCAGTTTAGCAGTCTTGGAAAATATATTACAAACATGAATGTTACATTACACATTAGAAAATAAAACACAACATAAATGATCCTTTGATAACGCCATTAATCCCATATATTAACCCTGCTTATCATTAATAATACACTTCTTGGAATCCTTGGAAAATAATAAATATGAAAGGGGTGAGATAAAACGCTCAGTAAGAATAACAATGTAGGAGACACCTTCACAAATAAGTATAAAAATTTATGGAAATGTAGAAGACTAAAACACAAGCCTTTTAAACATAAAATTCATCACAATATGGCAAAGATAAATCAAATAATTCCATTTACATATTCACATGGATATTATTCTATTCTAATAATCACATGTAATATTAATAGCCTATTTCATAATAATATAATGCATAATGCCAAACTTCATAACCACATAGTCAAGGTCTTGTGTCAAGACTACAGATAATATTTTGTCAAGGCCTTATGCCAAGACACTAGTTTTTCTCCTGAGACCAACCGATGCATTGAGGATCTATAGCGGGCTTCACCCGTCACTTACTAAGGCCAATGCATTCCTCATATGAAATTTTTTTAACATAACATAAACATTTGTATTAAAACTACCATATGAAATGAGAGTACTTTATCCAAAAACCATGAATGGTATAAAAATAACACATACACAGCCAAACATATCAAAAACCCTTCAATACAATATGGTAAATTTTTATCATAATAAATCAACCTCGATCAAGAATAATATCCTATAACCAATGTTGACATAGTTGAAAATGATCGGTAAAAATATTTGAGAGAAATATCCCTTTTTCATGAAATAATTTAAAATTCACACAATTTATAAAGGAATTAATTTTAAAGATAGTTTTGAATCGAAGTTTCCCATACCACTTTGAAACTTTTGAAAGGAATTAATATTTTAAAACATTCATGTCCATATAAATAAATCCTTAAATCCATTTTGAAAACATGGACATTAATGAGAAAGGTTTAGAAGAATAAATCTTTAAAACATTTAAATTGTAGTTTTAGTAAAAAAATTCCTTAGAAAGAATCCCACTTAAAACACTTTTATGAAACATGGACATGGATAAAAAATTTATCCCAGTAGATACTTACGTAAAAACAACCTCAGATAATAATGAGATTGTGAAATTAACCCTTACCTTGCACTTTCCTTTGGTCAAGGGTACATTTAACCTCTTTTATAATGACCATAGTATGTTATTAAATTATAACAGAACCATATTCATATTTATTATATCTTAAATAATTCATTTATTCCATTATAGTACCCGTTTAATAATTATTTCCATGTTAAATTAACATTTTAGTTAATAATTGCTTTCTTTATCGTACGTGTTTTAACTTGTTCTTCTTGATCATATCATTTATCTAATTATTTTAATACTTCCAGAATATAAAATTTGATTTATATATCATATATATTTAGAATATAAATGTTTATAATAGATAGATATATGAAATGGAAAACACCGTTTATAGAGAGGGTAGGTCGTACTTATGCATAAATGTTGTCTCCGTTTTCATATCGTATTGAACCTAACTATGTGAATTAGATATATTTAAATACATATATATAAATATATATATGTGTGTGTGTGTTTGTGTGTTCTTTCAATAGAATTATTATGTCATATATTTCATACTTATTAATATATATATTTTTATAATCATCATTGAATGGTGAATGTGGAAATGAATCTCATCGCGTCGTGGAGACGGTAATCCATGTGTAGGCACGATCGATAATATCATTATATTGATGGTGAAATTGTATTTAATTGGATGTTATATCATATATAAATAATCATTAGAATGTTATATTTAATATTTAAATTATTTATACTCATTATTATACCCATCCAAATAATGAAGTGTTTGAATAACAAACCACACCACAACGTGGAGATGGTAAGCCGTACGTACGCACATATGGTGACTTTGTCATTTATAGGATGGATAGAATAATTAATATGGCTGTAAATTTTTTATAATAACATAATAGTATATATAATATACATGATTTATTATTTTATAATGGAAACAACAAATAAATAGGAAGTGGAAGAAGAAAAGAACATGAAAGAGTTGATGAAATATTTACCTCTTCTTCGGGTTCTTCCTTTTGATTTGATCAAAAGGGCTTCATAGGTTGGCTTTATGACCAAAGGAATTCCTATAGGATGAAGGGAGGAAAGTTTGGAGGATATTTGGGTAGGTTTGTTCTGATATAAATGGATTTTTAGGTGTGAAATTAAGAGAAGGGGAAGTACCCTTTTATAAGAGAGGTGGGGGTCACTTTAGAAAAATCTTGAAATATTATTTAATAATAAAATTATTTTCAGTTTATAATGGATCCAAAATTATTTATTTCTAGGATAAGGTGTGTATGGGTGTAAAAACACTCAACCAATAGGTTTTAGACAGGTTTAGATCACCATATTAACCTTATCTTTTATATTTAACTCTTAGTTAAATAGTTTAACTTTTACCGTGTCTTCTTGTATTCTTACAATATATGGTTAATAAAATTACTCTAAACTACTTATAGAACCTCTAGTGATTCATTAATAACATATATAATATTATATAAACTCTTTTGGAATATCCTTATATTTTTAGTAATATTATATCAACCAATAACATAGTATTTGTTTTAAAAACTAATTGATGTCAATTTTGATACTATTCGGTATCATGTTTTTTTAAGTCATAAATACCTTATAACATAGAATAAAATTTCTCTAATAAACCCTAAATATCCATATGAACCTTATAATTTAGTTTAATTCATCAAAAGTCTCAAATTAAATTTATTTGTATATTTATAATTTCAATTATTTTAATATTTCATTAAGAAGGTAATTAAAACATCATCATTGTGTCATAAATAAATTTGATTACTTAATCTCTAAAAATTATAAAAAAATACCATTATGTAGGAAATCGTTTTATCTTTCTAATTAATATTTATAGTAGAAATTATCTTATGTATAACACTATATTAAAAATGTTTTATTTAATAAACATTGAACTTTTCACTTTTAACTCTTCTTTAAATAAAATAATAATAAATATCCTAATCTAATCCAAGTGGAAAAAAGGGGATAATATTTTATTCATAAGGTTTTTTAGGTCCAATTACACTTATAGAATAGAATTAGGATGTAACACCCCAAGCTTCCACGATACGTTTCCCTTTGAATAATGCAATGGCGTGCATTGTACGCAACTTCGAGATTCTAACACACCACAACCAATCAATCTAGCCATTATGAAATTTTATAGATTCTATCTATCAAAATGGACTTCATTTTTGGATTCGGAATATCGAAATTAGACTAGGGTGAAATTTTGGTACTTTTCGGATAACTTTCATATTTTGATGAATAGTGAAAATTACTAAATTTTAATTAAAAACACCTTTTTTAATCGAAATAATTAATATTGATAAATTATGAATTTGAGTGGTTTTAAAGTATATTTAGAATATAGTTTTACCATTTAATTCAATGTTTTTCATTGGACATAATTTCACAATTAAACCAGACATAAACAAGTGTCAATCTTTTGATAATTATTATCTCTTAAAAACACGCTTTTTGTTTTAACAACGGGAATTAATTTTAAATTAATTTATACCACTTCTGTGTATTGAATTTGGAAAAATGGATTCCATATTTGGAATCAGGATGTCCAAATTTTGTAAATAGGTAACTTTTATTTTTAGACATTTTGAATAATTACATCGGTAAATATTTTATTTACCATGGTTAAAAGGTAAATCTGGTAAATAAGGGTTAAAAAATAATATTATAATAATACAAAATTACCCAAAAACGTGTCCTAACATTATTGGTTGATACATGTCCGACCATGCGCATCTTTGGGTCGATTTTGGGACCCCATGGAGCCACTTTTAAGTGATAGGGACACTTTATTTTAATTAAGTTAAAATGAATACAAAAATTACACAAGCATATATATCTTTTAGAAATTTAATTTTTACATAGGGTTATATATGTTGGATTTTCGACTAAAAATATTATTAGAAAGATAAAAAGTTTTTCTACATAATGGGATTTTATTTATAATTGTTAGACATTAAATAATTTAATTTATTTATGACACAATGATGATGCAGTAATTACCATAATAGTAAAAAATTAAAACAATTGATATTATAAATACCCAAATAAATATAAGTTGAGACTTTTAATGAATTAAACTAATTTTATTGGTTAATATGACATGTTATTAATGATTTAATTAACTTTTTTCGAAGTAATAATTATTTTATCAGTTTTAAAAAAATCAACTATTGAATAGTGTCAAAATTGACATAAAAGAGTTTTTAAAACAAATATTATATTATTAATTGATATTAAATTACTAAAAATCTAAGGATCGGACAAGAGACTTATATCATGATAGGTGTATCATTAATGGACCAATTGGGGGTATCTTGGATGTATATAGTATGTTTATAAACTATATAATATAAAATTACAAAGTGACATGGTAAATGTCAAACTAATTAACTAAGAGTTAAAACTAAAAGATAGGGTTAATATAATGACCCAAACCTGTCTAAATTCTATTGGTTGAATGGTTTTGGACCAATCCCTTTCTTAAAGTTTTAATAATAAACTTTGGAGCCATTATAAACCAAATATGAATTTATTATAAATTAATATTTTCTTCTTTTCCAAAGGTGCCCCTCACCCCTCTTATAAAAGGGCACTCCTCCTTCTCATTTCTTCACACCTTCAAAGCCTTTTGGTTTAGCCAACCTCTGCCCAAATACTCTCTAAACTTCTCTCACTACAACCTAGAGGCCTTAGTTTGATCAGAAAGCCAACCTAAGGAGCCCTTTTGATCAAATCATTAGGAAGGACCCAAAGAAGAGGTAATGTTTTCACCACCCCTTTTTAAGTTGCTTTCTTCTTCCACTTATTCTTTCTTTGTTATTACCATTATAAAATAATAACTCCAGTAACTTATATATACTGTGATTTTGTTATAAATATGGTACAAACATATTCAGTATTCTATCCACCCTTTGAAAAACATGTCACCATACGTGCGTACGTACGGCTTACCGTCTCCACGTCGTGGTGTAATTGTTATTCAATATATTTTTATTTGGGTGGGTATAATAATGATGTGTAACTCACGAAAATAATAAATATAACATGATAAAGATTCTTTATATATGATATACCATCCAATTATATATTATTTTAATATCAAAAGAATGATATTGTCGCTCGTGCGTACGTATGGAGTACCGTCTCCACGAACGCGATGAGATTCATTCTCCATCATATCCATTCAAGTATAATTCTCATTTGATGATTAAAAATAATGTTTAAGGACTTGATATAATTCTGGATATGAATAATATACATCCCATTAATAACAAATATGGCTCACATAACAAAGAATATAAAGTAAAATAAACTCGTTAACACCCGAAATGACGATAATTCTAAGATATTATTAACAAATCAATGTTAAAAGATCATATATGATATCATATTAATGTAAATGATTCTTGTATAATTCAATAAAAATTATTTCAACATTATATAGGAGGTTAACCTACCATCTACCAAGGAAAAAGTACAATGTAAGGGGTTTCTTAACTCACTCTTAATTTCGTGAGAATTCCATTGTTCACCACTTAATTATTGCATGTGGTGTATGTGTACTGCGCATGATTGTATTCATTGTGTAATATACTTTAATTTATGGGTATTTAAATCATCATTGTATGATCCTTCTTTCATGGTTGTATGTTTCGTATGTTACCTAATCGATAAGGGAATTCAAAATTTCAATTCCCACTCATTTGGCTTTACGCATACTTCATTGATTATTTTACTCCAAGATTATATGTGGAATCACTATTCATTTGATTATGTCATAATTTCCACTCCCATTTCTGTGGATACAATTTTTAGACACATAATCACTCCTTTTATAAATTCTCAAGTCATCGGTATGAACTTGATAGGAGTAATTTTAACTCATTCTCCATTTGTTGAGTTAAATATCCAATTCATTGGTGTTGTTTTTACAAGAATATGTGTGAATGTCATCTGATTGATTTACACTAAATATCCAATAATATTAAGTTTATTTATATTTGTCACACATAATTATGTCATTGATTTATCCTTAACCTAAGGATATGGTCTTTATAAGAGAATTCATCTCAATTTACATTCCATTGAGACTTCATTGTTGTTATATACTAAATCACTTTTATATGGTGTATATAATGTACTTTGACATAGTATATCATGAATCCCTTTATTCTCATGATATTATAATGGTTTTATTACCTCAATTATTTGTATTCAAGTGTCTCTCTTTTGGTTAGAAACTCTAACTAAAATACCATTTTTAAATGTTTTAAAGACTTATTCTTATAAATCTTTCTCATTAATGTCCATGTTTTAAAAAATGGTTTTAAGGATTTTTTTATATGGACATTACAGTTTTAAAATTAAAACTCCTTTTAAAAGTTTAAAAGTGGTATGGGACACTTTGATTCAAAAATCTATTTTTAAATAGCTTCTTGACAAATAGTGTTACTTTAAATGATTTCAAGAAAAGGGGGGATATTTCTCTAAAATAGTTTTGATGATTATTTTCATCTATGTCAACATCCTTAATTACTATTGATTGTGGTTAATGTGATACAATATAATCTTCCATATTGTATCGAAAGAGTTATGTTTAACTGTGGATGTGCTATTTTTATACCATTCATGGTTTGTGGTTAAATTATTGACATTTCGTATGCTAGTTTTAATACGAATGTTTATGTTATGTTTAAACCTGTTCATATGAGGAATGCATTGGACTTAATAAGTGATGGGCGGATCCCACTATAGATCCTCGATGCATAGGTAGGTCTCATGAGACAAACTAGTGTCTTGGAATAAGTCCTTAGAAAAATCTTATTTGTAGTCTTGGCATGAGGCCTTGGCTATGTGGTTATGATAGTCTGGCATTATGCATTCCATCATTATGAAAGTGGTTATTGATATTGCATGTGATCATTAGACTAGTAAAATATCCATGTGAATAAGTAAATGACATTATTTCATTTTATCTTTGCCATTTTATGCTGAAGTTCAAGTTTAAATGGATTTTGTTTTGGTTATAAATTGCCTTAAGTGTTTATGCTTATCTATGAAAGCTTCTGCTATAATGTTATCCTTACTGAGCATCTGAGCTCACTCCTTTCAGAGTTTTATTTTTCCCAGGATGAGAAGAAGTAATTTATGAATGACCTACAAGGATAGTATGAGGGGATATGAAGACAAGATGTTGTTTTAGTTTTTTTACCTTATGATGTAAAGTAAGACTTATGAATATATCTAGTGTTTCCAAGACTACTAAACTAATAGGTCTTTCAAGACTTGATCCTTTGAGATCATGCCAATGTTATGTAATAATGCACCGACTCTGGGTACATAGGGTCGGGGCGTTACAGTTGGTATCAGAGGAAGTTTAGTACAAACCTTGGAAGCTAGATAAACTCTCACTAGAGCACGTATACCTAAGATGAACTTTGAGGATTAGTATATAAGAACTTCCTAGAATTTTGGTATTGTAGAGATTTTGTGAGTTTTCCGAGAAATACATCCCTGTCTGGATACGAGCAGGTAGAGGCGGCTCTAGCACAGATGTACATAGGGGTAAAACCCGAAAACACCACTTTGATCTAGACTCGAACGGGAACTGGTGCAAGACAATGGGCCTTGCTGCACTCTTGGTTACGACACTCCTGGGGGATATGCTTAGGATAATTTACATTTTCTTTACAAACTAATTTGAAGTAATATATATATAAGATGAGAGTAAATGACCTTGGTTAATCCTAATATGTTTCAAATTGAGAATATGGTGACATGTTAATATCTAAATGATTTTATGACTGCTGTTACTCACACAATGCTTTCTGGTTTTAGTCAATGGCTAGATTCCAAGGAAGTCACAGTGACTTTGAGGATGATCTACAAGGTGGGAACGATGGTGGCAATGAGCAACAAAATGGAATGTTGATAGGCGTAAAAGATATCGTCTTTATACCAAATCAGTTTTCCAAAAATATGATCAACAATATATATATTAACCAATTATCAGACTCAACAAAGAAGACAAAGGTGATGAATGGTAAGATCTCCAGTAGTGGAGACCATGGAGAAAGAAATCCTCAATTTCCATCATGCAGGAAATGTGGAAGGAGTCACCCAGGAAAGTGTCTCAATGGGAAATGGAAATGCTTTACGTGCGGGAAGGAAGGACATAAAGTGAATAATTGCCGAAGAAAAATTAAGAGTACTAAGGAAGAAGATAAAATTGGTCCCAAGAATCCATTTACAATCATTTTTCGTAAATGTAGGGGACCTGGCTATTACCTGAGTGAATGTCCTATTCTATAGGATATTTTCTTGGTCAGAGAAGAAGCTATGTGGAAATAAATGGTTGGATGAATGTTTAAAAATTATTAGTGATCCTTATTGAAGGGTTTACTTTGGAATAATTTTCTCTTGTATTTGTAACCCTAACGTTTGCCATGTGAGAATGATATTTACGGAAGAATTATCTTTTCTCTTGTGGATATAGTTATAAATAACCATTTGGTTTTATATGATCATTGGGTTTGAGGCAATTACAAATTATTATAATTTGGGATGAAAATTCAAGGTATGAGATAACATTTGTGGTTAAATTATGATATGGTTATTATGTGGAATTTATCTCATTTTGGTAATGTAATAAAATATAGTTCTTGAAAAAGGACAACACATAGACCTTGGGACAACCCGTTGCATCGGAAAAAGCTGTGGGAATCGGACCCACAACCAAAGTGCGATTGGGATTTATCGCCTACCACTGGACTACGTGAAGTCCCTGGTTAGTGTGACTATTATTTTTAGTTAAATGATTTTATTGATCAATAATAATTTGATTTGGGATCTTATGTATTACCAAATTAATACCCTTAGTATAGGAAAATGATTTGGTGATTAAGTGATAAATGTTATTTTGGAAGTTGTTCGCTTTGTTGAGAACACTATATGCCAAAGGAAAATAGAGTAGTATGGGATTTCATTTGAGGAGTAATGATGGAATTTTTTTCTAGGTTTTTATTGTGGATTTATTTTGATTTGGGTTATTTATGGAAATGATTAGGTTAATTACTTTTAAGTATGTGACATTAAGAGTAATTAGTGTCATTTGGAGATACAATTTAACATGGGAGACTACACAATCAAATTCTTTTATGTTTTGGGTTTCAATATTAGTTTGGATTATATTGAAGGATTTTATGGAGAATTGATTATTGAATGGTATTTATTTAACTTTGGGGTATTATTGGTATAATTTTAGAAATTAAGATTAGTGTTTATTTCTCTCAAGGAATATCCTTTTGGGGGATCATTAGATCTTGTACTAACCATTTTGGTTTTGATTAATCACTAAAGGGAATGTAAATATATAGCTTATCCTGCATGGATCATGTGATTCTATAGAAGTTTATTCTAGCTCTTCCAGTGTGACCAAGTCTTCTTGAATACTCATCATTTAAAATAATGAGTTAGTGGTGGAAATTTATTAAAGAATGAAACTCTACTTAATAAGAAAGTATAAATCTTTATATTCTTAGTCAATATCATAAATGAATTCCCCATCCTTATGTAATGTAACTTAAAACAAAAAATGTTGTCTGTTTACTTTTACTACTAGGAGGCTAATGATAGTTTGACCCAACACAAGTTTGTGGTTTTCTTATTGTTAACTTTCTCCTGATCATGATTTATATCCCTATCCATCAGAACTAGACACTTAGTTTATCATCCACATCCATGTTTTCCTACCTGGAATCCGAGTATGGGTTATCTTGGGTGACCTTTATACCTCCCTTCCTTTCTTTTAAAGTGATAGTTTTATTGACTCTTCTTCCGATGTGGGACTTTCCATTATATTTTCAGGTCCAATTTTAAAAATTTCGAGGACGCAATTTATTGAAGGAGGGGAGAATGTAACACCCCAAGCTTCCGCGGTACGTTTCCCTTTGAATAATGCAATGGCGTGCATTATATGCAACTTCGAGATTATAACACACCACAACCAATCAATCTAGCCGTTATAAAATTTTATAAATTATATCTCTCAAAATGGACTTCATTTTTGGATTTGGAATATCAAAATTAGACTAGGGTAAAATTTTGGTATGTTTCAGATAACTTTCATATTTTGATGAATAGTGAAAATTACTAAATTTTAATTAAAAACAACTTTTTTAACCGAAATAATTAATATTTATAAATTATGAATTAGAGTGGTTTTAAAGTATATTTAGAATATATTTTTACCATTTAATTCAATATTTTTCATTAGACATAATTTCACAATTAAACCAGACATAAACAAGTGACAATCTTTTGATAGTTATTATCTCTTAAAAACACGCTTTTTGTTTTAACAACGGGAATTAATTTTAAATTAATTTCTTCCACTTCTGTGTATTGAATTTGGAAGAATGGATTCCATATTTGGAATCAGGATGTCCAAATTGTGTAAATAGGTAACTTTTATTTTTAGACATTTTGAATAATTACATCGGTAAATATTTTATTTACCATGGTTAAAAGGTAAATCCGGTAAATAAGGGTTAAAAAAATAATATTATAATAAAACAAATTACCCTAAAACGTGTCCTAATCTTATTGGTTGATACATGTCCGACCAGGGGCATCTTTATGTCGATTTTGAGACCCCCTGGAGCAACTTGTAAGTGATAGGGACACTTTATTTTAATTAAGTTAAAATGAATACAAAAATGACACAAGCATATATCTTTTAGAAAATTAATTTTTTCATAGGGTTATATATGTTGCAGTTTCAACTAAAAATATTCATTAGAAATATAAAATTATTTCCTATATAATGTTATTTTATTTATAATTTTTAGACATTAAATAATTTAATTTATTTATGACACAATGATGATGCAGTAATTACCATAATAGTAAAAAATTAAAATAATTGATATTATAAATACCCAAATAAATATAATTTGAGACTTTTAATTAATTACACTAATTTTATAGGTTAATATGACATGTTAGTAATGATTTAATTTACTTTTTTCGAAGTAATAATTCTGTTATGAGTTTTACAAAAATCAACTATTGAATAGTGTCAAAATTGACATAAAAGAGTTTTTAAAACAAATATTATATTATTAATTGATATTAAATTCTTAAAAATCTAAAGATCGGCCAAAAGACTTATATCATGATAGGTGTATCATTAATGGACCACTTGGGGGTCTCTTAGATGTATATAGTAAGTTTATGAACTATATAATAAAAAATTACAAAGTGACATGGTAAATGTCAAACTAATTAACTAAGAGTTAAAACTAAAATATAAGGTTAATATAATGACCCAAACCTGTCTAAATTCTATTGTTTGAATGGATTTCGACCTATCCTCACCTTAACCTTTTAATAATCAACTTTTGATCCATTATAATCTGAATATGAATTTATTATAAATTAATATTTTCAGCTTTTCCGAAGGTGCCCCTCACCCCTCTTATAAAAGGGCACTCCTCCTTCTCATTTCTTCACACCTTCAAAGCCTTTTGGTTCGGCCAACCCCTGCCCAAATACTCTCTCAACTTACCTCACTACAACCTAGAGGCCTTAGTTTTATCATAAATCCAACCTAATGAGCCCTTTTGATCAAATCAACAGGAAGGACCCAAAGAAGAGGTAATGTTTTCACCACCCCTTTTCAAGTTGCTTTCTTCTTCCACTTATTATTTCTTTGTTATTACCATTATAAAATAATAACTCCAGTAACTTATATATACTGTGATGTTATTATAAATATGGTACAAACATATTCAGTATTCTATCCACCCTTTGAAAAACATGTCACCATACGTGCGTACGTACGGCTTATCGTCTCCACGTCGCGGTGTAATTGTTATTCAATATATTATTATTTGGGTGGGTATAATAATGATGTGTAACTAATGAAAATAATAAATATATAATGATAATGATTCTGTATATATGATATACCATCCAATTATATATTATTTTAATATCAAAAGAATGATATTGCCGCTCGTGCATACGTACGGAGTACCGTCTCCACGAACGCGATGAGATTCATTCTCCATCATATCCATTCAAGTATAATTCTCTTTTTATGATTAAAAATAATGTTTAAGGACTTGATATCATTCTGTATATGAATAATATACATCCCATTAATAACAAATATGGCTCACATAACAAAGAATATAAAGTAAAATAAACCCGTTAACACCAGAAATGACGATAATTCTAAGATATTATTAACAAATCAATGTTAAAAGATCATATATGATATCATATTAATGTAAATTATTCTTTTATAATTAAATAACAATTATTTCACCATTATAAAGGAGGTTAAACTACCATCTACCAAGGAAAAAGTACAAAGTAAGGGGTTTCTTAACTCACTCTTAATTTCGTGAGAATTCCATTATTCACCACTTAATTATTGCATGTGGTGTATGTGTACTTCCCATGATTGTATTCATTGTGTAATATAATTTAATTTATGGGTATTTAAATCATCATTCTATGATCCTTATTTCATGGGTGTATGTTTCGTATGTTACCTAATCGATAAGGGAATTCGAAATTTCAATTCCAACTCATTTGGCTTTACGCATACTTCATTGATTATTTTACTCCAAGATTATGTGTGGAATCACTATTCATTTGATTATGTCATAATTTCCACTCCCCTTTCTGTGGATATAATTTTTAGACACATATCACTCCTTTGATAAATTATCAAGTCATTGGTATGAACTTGATAGGAGTAATTTTAACTCAATCTCCATTTGTTGAGTTAAGTATCCAATTCATTGGTGTTGTTTTTACAAAATATGTGTGAATGTCATCTGATTGATTTACACTAAATATCCAATCATATTGAGTGTATTTATATTTTTCACACATAATTATGTCGTTGATTTATCCTTAACCTAAGGATATGGTCTTTATAAGATAATTCATCTCAATTTACATTCCATTGAGACTTCATTGTTGTTATACACTAAATCACTTTTATATGGTGTATATAATGTACTTTGACATATTATATCATGAATCCCTTTATTCTCATGATATTATAATGTTTTTATTACCTCAATTATTTGTATTCAAGTTTCTCTCTTTTGGTTAGAAACTCTAACTAAAATACCATTTTTAAATGTTTTAAAGACTTATTCTTCTAAATCTTGCTCATTAATGTCCATGTTTTTAAAAATGGTTTTAAGGATTTATTTATATTGACATTAAAGTTTTAAAATTAAAACTCCTTTTAAAAGTTTCAAAGTGGTATGGGACACTTTTATTCAAAAATCTATTTTTAAATAGCTTCTTGACAAATAGTGTGACTTTAAATGATTTCAAGAAAAAGGGGGATATTTCTCTCAAATAGTTTTGATGATTATTTTCATCTATGTCAACATGCTTAATTATTCTTGATTTTGGTTAGTGTGATACAATACAATCTTCCATATTGTATCAAATGAGTTATGTTTGACTGTGGATGTGCTATTTTTATACCATTCATGGTTTGTGGTTAAATTATTGACATTTCGTATGCTAGTTTTAATACGAATGTTTATGTTATGTTTAAACCTGTTCATATGAGGAATGAATTGGACTTAATAAGTGATGGGTGGAGCCCACTATAGCTCCCCGATGCATCGGTAGGTCTCATGAGACAAACTAGTGTCTTGGCACAAGGCCTTGGCAAAATCTTATTTGTAGTCTTGGCACGAGGCCTTGGCTATGTGGTTATGATAGTCTGGCATTATGCATTCCATCATTATGGAAGTGGTTATTGATATTTCATGTGATCATTCGACTATTAGAATATCCATGTGAATAAGTAAATGGCATTATTTCATTTTATCTTTTCCATTTTATGCTGAAGTTCAAGTTTAAAAGGCTTTTGTTTTGGTTATAAATTGCCTTAAGTGTTTATGATTATCTATGAAAGCTTCTGCTATAATTTTATCCATACTGAGCATCTAAGCTCACCCATTTCAGTGTTTTATTTTTCCTAGGATGAGAAGAAGTAATTTATTAATGACCTGCAAGGATAGTATGAGGGGATATGAATACAAGATGTTGTTTTAGTTTTTTTTACCTTATGATGTAAAGTAAGACTTATAAATATATCTAGTGTTTCCAAGACTACTAAACTAATCGGTCTTTCGAGACTTGATCCTTTGAGATCATGCCAATGTTATGTAATAATGCACCGACTCTGGGTACCTAGGGTCGGGGTGTTACATAGGACAAGTTTTATGGAAATTATAATATGATTTTTACCCTTAATTTCCCTATTTATTTTTAACAGTGGTAAATAAAAGTCAAAAGATACTACTCATCAAAATTTATTTTCATCGTATTGAACCACATTTTACTTAATAATTTCAACCGTGTCCTTATTATTTTTGAAATTCAACTCACAGAAGCGGTTAAATTATGTTATATGCAAATTTGAAAATTCTCATATAAGGTGTGTAAAAGACGTTAAAAAGATCAATAAAAATTTATACATATAATTTTATTATAAAATGACTCTAATTAAATACATTGAAATTCTATTCGTACTATATATCTATTTTAACTTAAAATAAATTTAAATAAAATAAAAAATTATTTAAATAAAAATTCAGTTTTAAACAATAACGCAGTGTTTTTCACTATTCATTGAAAAATGGATGTTTTTAGAAAAATACCAAAAACTCACTCTAAGATAATTTTGATATTAAGAATTCAAAAATGAAATAAATTTTACTAAATTAAAAACATATATTTTTCATTAATTTATTTAAAATTAATTTCCGTTGTCAAAACCAAAAAGTGCGTCTTTTAAAAAGTAAAAACTATCAAAAGATTGACATGTGTTCATGTCAAATTTAAATGTGAAATTACTTATAATGACATAAATTGTATTAAATGATAAAAATATAATACAATTATACTTCCAAACCATTAAAATGTATAATTTATCACTATAAATTATTTTTATTAAAAAAGTTATTTTCAATTAAAATTTAGTAATTTTCACTATTCATCAAAATATGAAAGTTATTAGAAAGGTACCAAAAATTTATCCAAACTGAAATTTTTATGTCCCTATTCTAAAGTATAATTTAATTTAATTAAAATTAATATATAAAAGTTTCAAATATTTGATTTAAAAGGGGTTCTCCATTAAATGGCATAAAACATCATTTTTTGAAAAATACCCCTTTTATCTAAAAAATTGAATTTTCCTTATATTATGTCTAAGAAACACAAAAGTTTAATGTTAAAATTATATATGATATATAAAATTTAAAATTTGGTTAATACTATTCATAACCTCTTTTTTGAATGACTGGTTTGGTAAGTCGTGGTGCGCTCAAACTCGGTGTTGCATGTAGCGCAAGTTATTGAAATACATTGAATAGATAACATACTATGAAATCTTGGGGTGTTGTAGTGTGTTACCTGGATAGTTTTTTAACTGTTTCAAAACATAATCCAAGTTATGGATCATCTTGTTTATTTTATAAAAACTACTCGGTGGAGGGTGATCACTAAGTGGATAGGACTAATAAAGTTACTCTTATGGGTAATGTAACTTTCTAGGAGACTGTAATAAAGAGAAAAAATATGATGCATGATATGAAACAAAAATAAATTCTAAAGGTATACCCAATAAATAATTAGAAGAAAATTTAAAGAAACCGAGTTAAATATAAGGAATTAGTCTCATGAAAAATAAACTCAAGGAAAATAGGACTCAAGGTAAAAGGACACAACACGCCAAGGTGTTGCAACTCTGAACTCCAAGTCGTGGCAACCACCCCAAGCTCCAACTCTAGATATAAATGACCATATAGATATGAAAATATAAAGGAATAATATTAAACCTTCACCTAACTTGTATCATGATAAACAAAATTTCCATACCCACCATGGAGCTTATAAAGGGGGTGAGTAAATAACCTAGTAGGAAAAACCTAAGACTTACCCTAAATGCCACTAAAATAAAAATAAGTTTATCTCAGAATGAATTTAAAAATAAAGTATAAGAGGAAGAAAGAAATTACATGAAGAAAAAATATACATCCATAATTTACTGAAACAATTCACACAAAAAAACATACCCGTGGATGAAAACACACACACATGAAAACACAAACCAATGAAACCAACACCTAATGGACACTTCTGAATAGTTAAACTCATGAGTGGTATCCACCCCTCTTGTCCAAAGTAATCACTTTATGAAAAAAATCTCATATTAAATATGTTTTACAACAACAAAAAATTTTAACCTGCATGACCCTTTCTTCATGTTTTTGAACAAACACACGCACACACCGTGTTCATCATATGTTAATACATTTAAAACCATTATTTTAATAGATAAATTAATTTTAATCAAATTCCTTATGGAAATGACCAAATATTATAGTTTCAAAGACCAACCAAGAAAAATAAAAATATCTTATTTATATTTAATAAGGGTTTTCCAAAAAAATTAGAAGAAATTTTATTTAGAAAATAATGAGCCTTATCATTTTAATCTAATGTGGAATAGAAAAAGAGGCCACTTACCTCTGAATCGTTTGAAAAAAAATAATTCTAGAATGTTCTCAAACACCCAATCTTATTAATATTTTCCTTAAATGAATCCATTTGTATATTTATCAAAATATAATCTAACCAATTGTTTTGGTAATTGATGGCATGGTCTAAGGTTCCTCTTTAGAGAAAATAGGAGTATAAATGAGAGAGAGGAAGAACAAGGGTCTTTCCTTCAATTTTCTAGATCCCGTGCTCTCTAAAACATTAAAATTAAACAATTTAGGTAATAATATCATTGAACTCTCTAATGGGAGTCATGGAATTAGATATATAATATTAGATGAGAAAGAATCAAGTTTTCTATTGGAGTTTCGGGTCTTTAATCACATTTTTCAGACTTAATCATTTTCATAACAGAGTTAGTCTACACAGTTTGAAAAACCTATAAGTAACCATGGAAATTAGCTCTATCCATAAATTCTTTATTTCCCATGGTTATAAAATAGTTTGTGAAAATATTTCACCAACTATGTTCCTACCCATAAGACCCCTCCAGCTCTCTCATTATTACATGAGGAATCTTTAAATTTTTCCTCAACTATGCTCAAACAATTTTCCCTCCAAAATATCTCCAAGACACTTTAAAAACACTCAAAGCCTTTATAAGGTATAACCTAAACATTATATAGTCTAAAATATATAAAAAAATCAAAAATAGAGTGTAACGCTCTCTCCGCCATGGGGATTTTCATCCTTGGGAAGCTGAAAGTCAGCATTGTGATTAAATTGTTCTATCCACTACTCCTAGAGAAATTCAAGTTATACGTGCCTTTATTTTCAAATAGTTCCATATGGTAAACGATATATCTAATAAACAATCACAAAATATAATAAATGTAATGTTTAGAGTATTTTAGGAATAACTTCATAAGAAAATAATTTTTCAACCCTTGTGAACATTTATCCATAACCGAGCCACACTAGAATCCCTCATACAATTATTAAGTGTTATAAATATATTCATAACCTAGGGATGTTAAAACATAATATATGGGTGGTTTTAGATACTCAACAAGGTTAATCATAAGTGATAATAATTGAATATCATAAGTGAACCTGAACTCATCATATGGGTATAATCAAGATATATAAGAAAATTAATACCCTAAAAAGCATAGACCATAAATGATGTCATATAACTTGTTATAACATAATACATGAATCAAAAGAGTGTGAAAATTTGAGTAAAGAAATATAATACCAGAGATATTAACATAATCCTGAGAATAAACATAAAGCTATGAAACATATTTCAACTTTGGAATAAACATTAGTATACAAAACATTACATTTATGATCTAGACCATCAGTTTTGATGCTAAGTTGCAAGTAAAATATACTCATGAATACTAATCTCATGATATATAAACTTGAAAACAATGCATTGGAGGGTGATATATGACCCTACCCACTATCATCCATACTTATGAGTTCCACTTAAAAACAATAACTTATCACATAATAATAAAAATAATGATATAAAATAGTTTTCATAAAAATTTACAATTAAAATAATTCAATTTTTATAGAAAAATAACGCATTTATTGAAAATGGGTTTCATTCATACCATCATAAATAACCCATTAAAATTAAATTAGTTTCATATCATTTTAAAATAGATTCAAATAAATAAATCATTAACAATTCCATTAATAATCATAACATGATAAACCCTTATAAAATAAATTAGTATCTTATGTCATCAAGTAACTTTGTTGATAAATACCATTTAGTAAACATAATAAATCATATGGTATTTTCACTTGGTAGATAAGTAATGTATAGTTAAAAAAATAATTTCTCAAATCATATGATGTTTGGAATCTAGGTGAACACCCATTAATTAATGGGATAAAAATATGTTATTCACAGAGGGAAGGTATTGGAAGAAAAATTAGGTTTATAAACCTTCAATGACTTGGAAAATAAAAGGAAATGATGAATCATTTAAAAGAAAAAAAGTAAAATTTCATAATCACTGTATATAAATAATATGGATGGTATTATTTAAATAATATCCTTGATCAATTATAAGATATATCAAAGGATAATGAAATAGATTAAAATAACTCTTTAAAAGTTTAAAAACACTTCAGAAATAAGAAATATTAAGGAATTCATTTTTAATGTAATGTTTTATAAAAATAGTAGAAAAATAATATATTTTGAATCTATGAAAACATATTTAGAAATATTTGTATAAAATTACAAAGGTGGTGGAATGACATAGTCATTCATAAACATTAAAAAGATTGTCATTTCACATTTTGATGAAAAATACCCATATGGAAAATGTTAAAATTTAATTAATTTTTTTAAAATATGTTGAAGTAGTATAAAAATACATAATCAGTTATTTAAGAATATCTAAGGAAACATGTAAAATCATCCAATTAAAATATATATGAAGAAAATAAGTTCCAAACATAGAATAAGTGATGGGGTAAGTTTTACTCAGAAGACACTCTCTAGGTAAAATATGAGTCAAGGGGAAATTAAATTTGAGGGGAAATTTAAAACACCTTCAATATAGAAATAAATTTATGGGATTCAATATAAAGAACAAAATTCATCATATTTATTATCTTTCAAAAATAATCTTGACTTGAAAATAATATTGGAAATGAAACCCTTACGGTTTGAGTAACTTTTTAATAAAAACCCCCTTTTCAACATTGGTATATTTTGAATAAAAGGAAATTTTGTATATAGAATGTTATGAATCTTATAAACCCTATAAATAAGGTGAAATAAATTCATTAGTTAGTAGGTACACTATTCTAAAGAAAAAATAGTTCATAATATGATATATTTCTCAATGTGAAAATTTAAGAAAAGAAACCTTTACCTTTACTCTTGATTCCCAAGAAAGTGCTTCAAAATATAGTATAAAAAACGTAAATATCATAATAAATAATTTTATAAGAATATTAATTCATATCACTATCTATATTTTTTATTTATAATCATTATCTACATGTATATTATTTAGTTTTTACCTATTTTCCCACATCACCTGTTTATAGTTTTGATCGTTTGTACTTGTTTATTATGAAAACTTTTAGTATGTTTTTTCACCCAAATTTCATCATTACAGGTTCATTAATGTTATTATAATGATTTATAAATTTTCAGTTGCCTTTGATGAGTTTTTCAATCTTTATCTATGAAGATTAAATCGGAAAAAAGCACACTTTAGTGGGTTTCTTAACCAATGAAAGGTGTTTTCTTAATTATTGAGTTAAATATCGATGCATCATTTCCATAAAAAATATTTAAATATTAATATCATAATATATATTTAATTATGTTTTCAATTTCATCAATGATATAATATTTTTTAATTCTTCAAGTTGGTGGTCAATCTGACCAAAACATTAGCATACAATATTTAAAGGATAATTATGAGGTTATTTTGTTGTAATATAAATATACTAGTAACACAATGATGTAATATAGTTTTTTAAAGTTATATATTATAATTATAATTAATTAGAATAATAATTAATGGATATTAAAATATTACATATTATGAACTCATTTTTTTCTCTTAGTTCACTTATTTTAGATAATTAATTTTATCATAATTGTTTATAGTTCATATCATTAATAGGTTATTAAAATTATTTTACAAGAAAATTATTATTATATTTAAATTTTTATTTATCCTTTAAACCCATTCTAATTAACATCCCTTTAATCCATTTAGGAAATGAAAAACAGGAATTGATTTTTCCTTGGAGGTAGTAGTCTACACATATGCAAGGATAGTGGTTTTTTCATTATAATAGGGGAAATTTATAATATGGTTTATCATTTAATAATTTAAAATATATCCTAAATATTAAAATTATATATTAAATTTAATATTAATATCAGCCTTATAGAGTGTGAAAGGATAATGAAGCACATTGTGTCGTGGAGGAGTTATTCCACATAATAGATGATTCACGTTTTCATTTTTATTAATGGAAAATGGGAGGGTGGTTAAATATTTTAACATCATTATAATAATAAATGAATATAATAATTATACTGATGTTATCATTATAATATGGTGAAAATAAATTTGGGTAAGAATAACAACACATTAATAAATAGGATAGATGGAGGAGCAGTTAGATATCTATACATTACTACTTGGATTATCTCATTTGTAAAAGGGATTAATCATTTGACAGATGGTCTTTTAAGAAGACTAAAAACTCCATATGGTGGGTGTTAGTGTTTATAAGATGGATGGGTAGAGTTTGGGCTAAAAATAGTGGGATTTTATGTGAGAGGAAGTTTGGATAAAATAGCACGTTTTATAAGAGAAATGGGATGCCACTTTTTTAAATACACAAATCTTTTCAATAATGGGAAGTCATTATCAAGGTAGGTAGATCCAAAATTTATAAATAATGAATAGGAGAAATTGTAATACTGATTTAAACATAAAAATACTAATTAAAACCATGTATGTAACATGTTTTGACCCTTACATATTAATTTACTCATTTTTACCATTTTGGTTTTCACCATGATAATTAGTTTTTACCTAGGTAATTCATCATTTATGCCCAAAACTAAAATGGTATTTATTATATAATTTGTTATTAGTGGTTCAAAATTTCAAAACTATTTCATTTTATTAGATTTTTAAAAGAGATAAAAATTAATTTTAAAGTACAATTCATTGTGTAATGAGAAAGAGTTAACTAGTTATAGGTTTCTATAAAGTGATTATTGGAATTAATTATATAGGATATTCAATTTGTAAAAGTGATTATAAGAGTAATAGGAAAATGATTTCCTATGTTACCTGTATTATGTATCTATGATTTATATAATTTTTTAGGAAAATATTATAATTTCACAGTGTAAAAAAGGGTTTAAGATTAAAGAAAATTATATGATACTTTTTAGGGGGGAAATGTGTAAAATTAAAAAATTAATGAGTTTTTCATGATTTTAAAGAAACATTAATTAATTTTATTTATTAGTTTAATATTTTTATGAAATGTTTTATGAAAATATTTTGGTGGATATTTTTATTTCTTTGATAAAAAAATGTTTATTTTGAGTTCAAAGTTTGTTGTAAAAAAGGGAAAAATTTTACTCTAGAATCATGGAATAATGAGTTTATTTATTTATTTTTATGTGTCTTTTATTAATATTTTTTTTACATATTAATTTTCCAAGTGTTTTTATAGTTTTTTAAGGATTGGTTGAGATTAAGATTATGTTAATTAGAAAATTGTAAATATTTTTCATGGAAAGAAAACTTATTATATCTTAAATTATTTGTGTTGTGAAAAAAGAGATAATGAGTGGAAATGTCCACTTTGTGATATAATATTTTATTTTTTTAAGGGTGGTTTTCTAATTATCTAAAAATATAAACTCAAATGGTATTTGTAAATACCAAAATATTAAATTTTTTCTAATGATTAATTTTAAGGATCTTTATGACTGGGTCCTTATATTATCATTCACGATTCATTTTTAAAAAAAATTGAGAGGTATTTTTTTTATTTGTAAATATATGATTACATTGTAAATCAAACTTTATATAAAAGTTTGTTTTTATTCAGGGATCCTATGTCTATCAGTGGATAGTTCCTAGGGACAAGTATTATTCTGATTCACTTTGGGGTTGGGTTTGATTAGTCAAACTATGTATGGATATTATAACTGGTTATAGTTTAGATTATTTAGTGTAATATATTAATGAAGATAAGTTGTGTTAGGACTCTGTAGGTAGCCAATAAAAATTATTGGTAAATACAATTATATTGATACTTAGATTTATATGATTTTTTGAAAATTAAATGTTTTGAATAACATAAAATGAATCATTTTTTTTATTTTCCAAATATGGTGTGTTGGCACAAGTGGACTAAGATAGGAATTGTGTCTCATGTTTTATTTTGTTTCATGATGTTTATTTTATGTAATATCATTGAAAACGTGTTATTATACTTGTTTTATGATAAAAATAATTTGAAACATTGAAATTTAATTGGTTGTTTATTTTCTTATGGGATTTAAATAAGTAAAGGTATTGATATATTATACATTATATTTTTATTATTTTATAAAATTAGAATAATACTTTTAGTTAATGTGCATGACTAATAAATTGTTTTTTATGTTTTCTATCATTATTATTGTTTTTCTATTGATTTTTTATAGCTTCTATATAATTTTGAAATTTTTTAAATTTTATTTTGATTGTATGTTTTTTTCTAGTTCCATTGTTAGTTTCCTATAAAATGAGGCAAACATTAAATAATTTAAAATATAGAAATGAACAGCATAGATAGTTCTAAATGGTTCCTTTTTTGGGGACCTATTTATCTCATGAAAAGTTGTCCACTCTATTAAATATGGATGTTTTATACTATTTATTATCATTTGTAAAATTAAATATATCTATGATATGTATTTAGAATACTCTTTAATTTTTAATAATTATTATATAAAGCTCTGAACAAGATGTTTTTCTAAAATAATCTTGTAGATTATATTAGTCTCTTAGTTAAAAAAAAATATTTATTTTCTAAATGTTATTGTCTATGCACAGTGTGTAAAAATGAATGAATTGTGTATATTTATAAAATTAGATTTATATTTGATTAATGTTTTAATATCGAAAGGGTATTTCAATAAGTGTTTTTTTGTGATAAATTGTTTTACTATATGAAAAAATGAGGTTTTATAGAAATAATGTATTTCCTTCATTTATGGTGGATGTAAATAATATTAGGTGATCTTTATTAATTTTAGAAAATATGATTGTTTTTACTATTTTTACCACATATAGGAATTGTTTTGAGCAATGAAAAAAATCCATTTGTATTGTTTTATGTCATATTTCCTAGAAAGTTGATGGAAATTTATTTCAAGGTATAGAAAAGGTGTTTTTTCCAATAGATTTTAGCTTGTAAATAAATTTGGAAATATCAAAAATAGTTATTAAATCTTCGGAAACAAATTTCATGGTAGTAAAAGCTTTGGAATTGATTTGTATGTTTAAAAAATTTCACAAAATACTAGTGGGTAGTTTATTTTGTTTTCAATGTTATTTATAAAAATGCTTTTTTTGAATGATTTAATTCAATAGTCATATTTTGATTAGAATTTTATGATGGAATAGTTAGAACTTTTTTTATATCTTAGCATATATATTTTTTTCAATATTATAATGTTTTTATTATGATACAATTTCTATAATGATGTTTTTTTCATGTATTCCACTACAAATGGTTTAAAATTGATTTCATCATTTTGGGAGATATTTTTTTAGGAAAATGATAAAAACAATTAAAAGGTTTTTTGAATGGTTTTCTTGGAAGTTTGGTTTGATTAAATATTGTGTTAGTACCCAAAGTAGTTGTTTTTATTATGGTAGACATATTTGATTATAATTAAATATTAAATAAAAGAAATTTATCTTTGTTTCAATTCCATATTTAAAATAGTAATGTTCAAAAATATCAAGCAGGTGAGAAAAAATAGAGTAATATTTATCCTCATTTTTCATGGGTACTTTTTTACATAGTGAATCCATGTGGTAGAGAATATCCATGGATATAACGTACTACAAAAGTTTCAATACACTATGTGATATATAGGGGGAGTTTTGATATGATTATTAGTGATTCCTGAGTTTTGTTTAAAAAATAACATGGTTATTGATTGAGCATTGTATATTTTGAAATTATCTATCTATTTGTGTACCAAATTATATAATTTTTTTATGTGGATTAGTATACGTATTGAATAGTAATAAAAAGAAACCTATAAATATCCTTTTTATTTTCCTTGGTTCAATCTAGGTTGGTTTGATACTGGATAGTGATAAAAATTCATTTTCTATAGTGTTGAATTCAAATTCATATTAAAAAGAAATATGGAAATAGATTATATTCCATGGGTCATAGAATGTGAATAAAATTGGGAACCTAAGGGGATATTATATATCTTTGGATAAATGATTTTTTGAATTAATTGATGTTAGATGGAAAGGGGTTTCTTCAGCATATCAGGGTGGAAATATTGATAGCATCTATGGTGATCACGTCTATCTTGTAGGTAATAAGATGATGTTGGTCTATGTATAAATATTTTATAAATTATTTGTTGTTAGAACATCTATATGGATACTTTTATGGTTTTATAGAAATAATACTAGGGTGGATTATATCTTGGATTTGGGTTAGCATGTTGAAAGATTTATTGGGTTCAGATAAGTTTCCACGAATTGATAAACCTCCGTGAGGTTGTGAGTTATGGTTTGTGTGATATTATTGGTGCATGGTAAGATTAGGATATTTTTTTTTCTAAACTAGATTTGAACCATTAGTAGGACACTTATTAGTTTTTTATAGTATCGGTGGAAACATTTTGGGTAATTATCTAAATGGTTTGTTAATCTTCATATAAAATACAAAACACTTTTAGTAGGGGTCTAGTTTGGGGAATTTAAAGTTGCAGTGAGGTAGTAATATATGGAATTTGATGTATTTTAAGGTTTTGAAATCAATACATGAGGTATTTCATGACTATCAATTTTTTCCTTATCATGTTTCAAGGAGATTATTATAGATGTATTTTATGAAAGGTGGTTATTGTGATATTTTTTAATTAATGGGTATTTTTAATTAATGGAAAAATTTTAAGACACCATGAAGAAATGAAATATGGTATATGGGAATTCAAACATAATTTTCTAATTAGCTTGTGTCGAATAATTTGGCATGACTTGTGACAAAGGGTGTATTCATTTTATACCAACTTGATTTCTTGGTGTGATAATTACATTTTTATTATTTAGTGATTGATCCTTTGTAGGTTCTCTCTATATTGAATGATAACGTAAGGGTGGAAAATCACTTTTGGGTTGATTTTGATTTGAAACAATTTGTTGCATGATTTTAGAAATTAGAGGAAGTTAGGTGAGGAGAATATAGAGGGGTGACACCATTGAATGGTATCGATTATGGTTTTATGGTAGTTATTGTAGTTAGAGGATATAAACCCTGTTTGATACTATGGAATTTTGAACCAAAGAATATGTGTTGATGGTTTAATGCAAATTGATGACTATGATTATTGGTAACATAGTTGGAAACTCTATATGCCAACTTGTATTTAAAGATGAAAACTGAGATTGTCAGGATAGTCTTCAAACCAACATTCTTTATTATTATTCAATGGATTGGTACGAACTATGTTTTTCAGAGATGTAATAAATTTTTAAAAAGAATAATTGTAATGATATGGTATTTTATATAGATAGAGAAGTTTTGTTTTTGGTTTTTTAGAAATTTTGGTTTGTTTTGGGTTATTTTGTGGTGATTTGGAGTTTTGGTATATGGTGGGATATGTTGAGAGTGTTTTAATAGAGAAATTTAGTGTTTTATAGTATTTTAGGCTATCCATAATTGATTCATTATATGAATTCTTATGAGAAATTACTAAACAATAATGAATGAGGTTATTGTGGTGGTAGTATCATCATCATGGTTAATGAATGGTCATACAAGACTATATAGTCTTGTTTTTTATGAATAATAATTTTTAAATAGAACAATTTACACTATCAATGTATAATCCCCTAGGACCCTACTATCAAGATATTATATGCATAAGTTTAGGTATGGGTCTTCAAGGCCAATTCATGGTCCTTAGGATCATGTGTTGGTGTCATAAATCATTTATATGTTCCTTAAAAATATGATTCAAAAACCAAAATACACATATTTATTTTATATTTTAACCTCTCTCTATGGGATAATATTTACTCGGAAAGTGATGTGACATAATTAAAGGATTTTAAAAAATATATTGGGTTTTTTGGGAAGTCTTTTATACTGTTAATGTTTGATTCATGATCCATGGGGCATAAAATAAACACCAAGAGAACCATGAAATTTATTCTAATGGAATCATCTATATCCACTAGACCATTTAATGGTTGGTAAGAACCTTGATGTTGGGATATTCATGATTAAGTATTTTTTAACATCACCATTTATATCATTGACATACGGTTACCCATGACCAAAAGTTGGGTAATACATCCATTGAGGTCAAGAATAATGGATATAGTAGTCAATTCATGGGCCTCAAGACCATGCATTTAACCCATGCATCATTAATATATGCTTTAAAAATAAACTTTTAACATCTAAACACTCTTTTTTCTCCCTCAGTCCTTCCATTTTCATTTGAGAGGCTATCATGTGAAATTTTAGTGGATCCCTCCCTCTATATTTCGCCTCCCTCAATTCATTGAATGTTTTGGGTCTTGATCTATTGTTGGTTATCCCTTATTTCTAATCTATTCCCCTTTGTCTAATTTAGGATTTTGACTTAGGGGCTCCAAAATATCAAGGTGAAACTCTATTTATTGAAATGGGTTTTTTATAGATGATAGATAAGTCTTCAAGGATTTATACTTACTTCTTTTCTGTATCAATTGATGAAGTTACACTAGCTAGATGATAATTTATGGGAGCTTGAAACTTAGAGATATCTTATGATTTTACTATGAAAATGATTTAGATAATCAATTTATCACCCATTCTTTATTTTTTTTAAATCTTATGGATTCAGTGTGATGATTTTTATTAGATTATTTTATATATTGAAAATTATTTAATGATTGTGTGACAATTACCTCAGGAAAAATGTATTTTCTTTTTTCCAGATCTAGGGGAACAAATATTGGGGTTTTTATTGGTGTGTTGGTGTGTCTTTGGAAAATATTTAAAATATTCATTAATCGAATAAAAATATTTTCATTGTTACATTATTTCCTTGAGTTAATGGTTGGTGTTACTTGATTAGTAATGGGATGATATTGTTGTTGTTATTTTTTTGGAAGACATCATAGACAGGAGAATAGAAAAATGACATTTAGGTGTAGGAACATCATAAAACATGATACAATGAGGAAGTGATTGGATGATTCTATTGTGAGTGGAACTTTTCAGGAATGAAAATTTCATGTTTGGTGGGTTTTCATTCCACTTAAGTTTAGGTGATACCTATTGATGGTCAAAGGATTCAGTAATATATTGGTTTTAAAAAAGGTGAGTTATGTGGAAAAGAAATTATAATATTGAAATTGTGTGGGTTTTCTTTTTTTAATGGATGGTTCTTTTTAATAATGTATTAATTTCTCATTGGAATTTTTTCTAAAATGTTAAAACCATTGAATATGGTTATGATTTATTTTATTCTAGTTAGTTATGGAAGTATTAATGGGTTTTTATTAAATTATCATTTGAAGGTTATTTTTTTAATCTTACATTTTTTACATATTTCCATATACTTATAGTGATATAGAGCATTGTGGAAATCATATTGGATATAGAACTCACCATCAAAATAGGCATATTGGTACTAAAATAGTTGATTTTTATTTGAGTTTCAATTTTAGGGACACTGTTTCCTTTTATTATAGATAATTATAGTGGGAATTTATTGGAGTCTATTGAAGATAAATTCATCATTTTTAGTCATGTAATTATACCAGGTTATAGTTTAATAGTGATTCATTTTTATTATGGTTGTATTTTTGTATCATTTTTTGCATTATTTTTATGGTTTTATAATTCACATTGCTTGATGGGAATATGGTTAATGTTGTCATGTCATGATTATTACATTCCCCACATTATATTTTTATATTTCTATATATCTAGTAATAATTTCTTGTTCATTGATCATCACTAAGTGCAGTGTAGCATTCACATTAGATTTGGGGTTTTGTTGGAGTATCTAGATAATGTAAAAATATTATAAAATTTAATAGTTTGGTTTGGTCCATGATAATTAGTAATGAAGATAAGATGTTCCATGACTCTTAAGATGGCTATATAAATTAATAATTAATATATTGTTTTGTCTGGAAATGGGGATGACCTTGTTTGTTTAAGGTTCAAACTTTCCAATCAGTTTCTAATGGGTTTATTCATAGAACTGGAAACACCCAATGATTCTATATCCATTTGGACCTACTTTCCAAAGGTAAGTTCTCATTAGTTGTGTACCGATGAGGGTTAAGAATTTGGATTGGTCGAGAGGATGGGAGGTCAGGTCACCACACCTTTTTGGGGGGAATTATTGCCTACTCCGAGACTCACTTATAGATTTAAGTTATGTTAACGAATCCTTATTAATTCACCAATCATGAAAATGATTTTTCCTTTAGATTTTGCAATCAATGATTGATATGTATGGGATTTAGAGAATCTTTTATATGTATTTGTGGTTCTTCATTGATGGAGAATCATCCGTATGTATTAGGGATTCTTATTCAATGGTATCCTTCAATACATTATATAGAAATCACTTGGTCATTATGATGACCATACCGGTTTTAAAGCCACTCAATCGGGCACTTGATGTTTATTGGTATTTAGAAAGACAGGGATTATTTCAGATTTGGGATCATACCCGCAGATGGGCTACCTACGTATCCTCGTTAAAAAAGAATAAGAACCCACATAGTTTGATAAGGAGGATATAGTTTAATGTCATATATGATGGAAAATAAATAATGAATAACGGGCTTGAACCTTAGAAAGGCTTCCTATTTACTATACTTTTAAAGCAAAGATCAAAGTCCACATATTTCAGGTGAATAAATATGGAGCCTATTCATGGTTAACGGCCCAAAAAGATATGTAGTGATTACTTTTACGCTCTAAGCTCACGTGATTCATGCTTTGTGTGAGAAACAAGAGGTATCAGTAAACTTGACGATTGTGCCACGAAAGATGTAGTCACAAGAAATGATGTGAGGCTTACGTATGTATGACTACCCAAGTAGATGAAGTCTGGGACTTACTTCCGGAAATAAGCCCAAGAGTAGGGTCCATAAAGGTATTTGTACTTTATGGAAATTTGGAGTTTTAACATGGGGCTTACTCCTAAGTAGGATGCCCAAATTAAAGGGGACTTATAACATGGGGCTTAATCCTAAGAAGGAGTCCCAAATTAAAATAATTATGGTTGGGGATTATTCCTGAGAAGGAGACCCAAATTAAAGGAATTATGACTGGGGCTTACTCCTGAGAAGGAGGCCCAGGTTAAGAGGACTTGGAGATTACTTCGGAGGAGGATACCCTAAATCAAAAGATCTTCTCATCTTAAAGGATGAGGGTAAATGTAGTAAACCTCTAACTGTAGTGACATAATGGTTTTAAGTCATGAGATTTTGGGAGAGGTTCTCACAGAATTCCTTTCAGATAAGGAATCCAACAAAGGAACCATGCCATATATGGCTTTGAAAAGGGGTTCGAGGCCTAATATCTTGAATAGGAGTGGTGAACGAGAGACAGTCACACAAATGAAGTTAGCACACAAGTTTAGGTCGCACAAATCATTTGGCGTGCAAGTCTTGGCCACACAAGTGTACTTGTGCAGCATGGGTTCACCTGGGGGACGAAGAATCTTTTGGGTAATTCTTGGGCGAGAATTAACTCAAGACTTCAGTATTATCCTAATATGTTTCCAAAAGGGTCGAACACAAGTTCTATTTAAAGGGTAGGGCATTTCGCAAGTGTTTAAATTTTCAAGGAGGTCTGGACACTTAGGCGTGCAAGTGTTGATGAATTATAAACACTTAGGACTTATTCTACTCCTTCAGGTCTTCCATTCTATGTAAAAAGTTACCCGAGAATCTTTTGAAAGAGTTGAGTTGAAGACTAGGGCAACCAGAGCTTGAATTTGACTTTTAGAAAATCTGTCGTTGAAATGGGGGCCCACATGGGAGATTTACAGGCCACCTTGCACCTTGGGAGAAAACAAGATAAGGCACGGAAGTGAGCTGTGCGACACATAGTTGGTGAACAAGTGACTTGTGCGCCTCACTCCAATTGGGCTCTTAGTCCATGCCTTCATCAATTTTTTTATGTTCTTCAAAGGGTGGCCCTATTTGTGTTTAAGGTATTCCCCTTTACCATTCGATGGACTCTGTGATGGAAAATAGTGTCAACAAAAGTCCCCTCTCAGAGTTGGATCTGAAAAGGAAAGAGGATCGAGCTCTGAGGTAAAGAATGGAAGATAATATCTAAGGTGCCTCTTGAAGAGATGCCTTTGAAAATTCCAAGACTTTAATCCCTATTCATCATGCTAGGAATTGGTGGTTTTGGATATCAAGAAATCCATGTTGCAGTGAAACAATTAATTCAAAGGAGGGATCAAGAGAAAAGGTGTCATCAAGACATTATTAGAGCTAGATTTCTGACCAATATCAGGGAATTTCATGATGTAGTGTCCCGAGCTAAGGCTGATCATGCTTCAAAGCTAAAGGAACTGAAGTAGAAGATCAAGGAGAAGATTGTCTAGTAGTTTCACCTTCATCAAGATCTATATGTTGTTACTGGGAGCTTGACTAGATTCATAATTTGTTGTAAGAATTCCAAGATGGTGGTATAAAATCGATCACAGATGCCAAAGAAGCACTTTGTTGAGATTAAGAGAGTGAAGTTGGTTGAGTAAATGAACTTCAAATAGCTGCTGATGAAGCTCAAGATGCTGTGAAATAGATGATAAATTATGTTGAAAGTCTTATGTAATTTCAGAAAAAAGAGAAGAGACTCCAATTTGTGGATGTTCTTCTAATCTTGTTCATCAATGAAAAATAGTTCATCTTCAATCATCTCTACCTTAATTTTCTTGGTAATTGATTTTATTTTTACCTACGACAATGGGATAAGTAAACATAGTTTTATTTTTACTAGGGTTATATAAACAACCCCACAAACATTGAATCTTTAATTGCTCAATATTTCCTAAATCATACAAAATGTACATTTAGCGAGCTGGGACTTGATTTATGTCTATATTAACCTTTATAGGTTCCCAATTTAATGAGTACTATGTCTTTTTTTATTTGTAGTTTAAATTCATGCATGTTGGACTATAAAAAGTTTTATATTTAAGGTCAAATAGCTTTGACTGAATGGATGATATTGACTCAATTCTAGATAATTTGTTTGAAAACATATTACCATATTCATGTATGGAGGGGGAAATTGTAAATTGTGACTTGAGAAATTTGGAATCTGAGGAATGGCATGGTAAAAGATCTAAAAGGAATTAGGGGAAGTCTTTTCTAATAATGTAGTTACCACTACTTGACAAACACATTATGGGGGATGAATTATACAGGTCCAACTAGGGCATATGCTGCATAGTCAAATAGTAGTATCTTTTGGTTGACAGGTCCATTATGTAGAAAACTTATGAAAGGCCACCTAAGGGCATGTGCTGCATAGTCAGGAAAAATAACTCTCAGAAATTTGACTTTCAATTTCTAAAAGCCAAATAAAGTTTTATGGAGATTCAAATTTACCAAAGAATAGAGTCTACTTTATGGAGAAAGGTACTTGAATATGGAGAGGATATTTCTGATCAGAATTTTCAAAGAATTTTAGGAATGTGACTTCTACGATGGTCTGACCAAAATTTTGGAAAAAAGGATATTTGTGGTTTTATATCATATGACTAAAATCGGAGATAGAAACATTATAAGAAATATGGTCAAGTGGTCTAAGGTTATTTAAAATTGCTCTAAACATATGGAGAAGGAATAAAATGTAAACCATAGACATGAATACTTTTAGATCATGAAAAAGAGTATGGAACAAATATGTTAAGGATGGTAGTTTTTTATTTGAAAATCCCTACATATTGTTGTTAAGATCAATAGGGACATAAGAGGCTTCTCCTAATAATTATGTTACCATTACTTAACAAACCCATTTATGGAGTCTGAATTATGCAGGGCCAACTAGGGCATAAGTTGCATAGTCAAATAGTAGCATCTTTTAGCTGACAGGTCCGTTATGTAGAAAATTTATACAAGGCCGCCTTAGGGCACGTGCTACATAGTTAGGCAAAATAAATCTCAGGTGTCAGACATTTTGCGACCAGAAGTCAAGAAAAGGGTTATGGAGACCATGAATATTATTTGTATAATGTTGCGGCTGGGTCCTGAATTGAGATTCTGGATGTCAATATGTATCTCATTAGGATGAGAATAAACCCACACAAAGTTCTTGAAATACAGTTTAACGTCATGAAGGAAGAGAGCATGGAAGATCATAGTTTAGGGTTGTAGAGCTCGAACCATTGTGAGGGAGACACATCGTGCATTTGTTATAAACCTGATCTGAATAAAGACCAAGGTGTTCCATATCACACTATGTGCTCCGATGGGGGCTTTTCAGCCAAGGGACCGAAAGTGGAGTTTGGGGTTCGGCCCAAAGTCTTGGGGATGGACTCGAGGAATGCTCGAGTGTTCCTACGTATCCCATGAGGATGGGAATCAAGCTTCACATAGTTATTGAAATACCATTGGTACATATTTGGTTCGTACATATGAGGGTTAAAGAGGACTTTATTGCAAATTATGGCTAGACCCAATATTAAAGACTTGGGTGTCACTATGTATCTCATAAGGATGAGAATCAATCCATATGTAGATCTTGAAATATGACATGGATGGATACCATGTCAATGATGATTCCTCTCGAGTGAGGGTATCAGGTATTATTGTAGTTTATTGTCATACAGGACAAAAGTGAAAATAGTTTAAGGTCATATGCATGGACCAGTGCTATGCAGTTTAATGTCTTGCGGAAAGGACGATGAGGGACTATATAGTTTAACATCATATATCTAGGATGATGGGATATACATATTTTAACGTCATGTAGGAAGAAATTGAGCCGATATGAATAAGACAGTTGACGGGGGATTCACGGATCAACATCGTATTGGATGGAGGTGAATCGATGTGAAGAATGTTGTTTCAGGCTTGAACCTCAGGAGGTGTACCTGGACTAGGAGGTAAGAATCAATGTCATCATAGTTCAATTGAGAGGTATTCAGCGATCGGGGTGTACATGAGGAAAACAACCCGAAGATGATGTTGGGACTTAAGCATGGTTAGCATCCCAGAGAAGGTTTCATGGTCGAAGCTTACTATAAGCTCACGTGAGTCATGCTCGGTGTGAGAAACAAGAGGCAGTAACATACCTGATGATTTTGTCATGAAATATGTGACCACGAAGGATGGTGTAGGGATTATTCATGGTTAGTTTTCTGGGTACGAATGGAAACAGAGCTTAAAAGACAATTGCACATGCGGTGATCACAGTTTAATGTCATGTGTCAAAGACATGGGGTTCTTGGCAGTTTAACGTCCTGCAGCTCTGACGATGAACAGTTTAACATCATGTTGAAAAATATAGGGGACACAGTTTAATGTCATGTTGGATGATAGAGCGGGCTAAGTAGTTTAATGGCATGCAGTAGGGACAGCTAAAGGGATTTTCTACAAGTTTCTGTCATATATATAGTTCTAAAAGGGGTAGGATTGAAATAGTGGATTCTAGAATATCAACGTCTTCCTATGTATCCTATACCTCTTTCTCTCTCTCTAATTTCTCTGTTTAGATACAAGGAACTTAGGTTCATCATGATCGAAATTTTCATTGTCATAGTGATCCGTTAATTGAATCATGTTAACAAAACCAAAGATAAATTCTTCATCTGATGAAGATTCTGCCAGATGAACCAGTTTAGGCTATGCCATTTGGGGGGGTGGTTCCCATGCTTTTGAAGCAGATGGCATAAAATCTTCCATAGTCAAAGACAATATAGGATTTGACAAGAGCTCTTCTTCTTCTGACTTCTCTTCTTTCTTTAAATTACTCCCCTTCTTTGAGGATTTTCCTTTTGATGAAGGGGGTTTTATTGTGGAAGGAATAGAAGAAGATACAATTGGTTGATTCAATTGTGTTCGTAAAATGGCATGAGTTTGGTTGATCATTTTCCTGACTATCCAATCATCATATTTCTGAGAATTTTTACTTTTGACTTCATGCCACTCGTCTTCTTTTTCTGGATCAGTAGCAGAACACATGCTACCTTGGCTGAAGAACCTTTCAGTTTTACTTATCCAGAGTCCACCATCTTTTGCAGGAGGTCTTTGAAAACAAAACACTCCTAAATGGGATGCCCAAACATCAGATGAAATGGGAAATAGTTGGGGAGGTCTTCATCTCCTTCCTTGTTCGGCCTTTTGGGCCTTGGAAACTGACCCATATTGTTTTTCAGAGCTGAGATGAAGTAACTAGGAACTTTTTCATTCCAGAAAGAATAAACTGTGTTCTTTAAATCCTCAAACTATTTCGGACTTTGATCTCTTTGATCATCTTCACGAGGCAGCCATTTTTGTTGACGCTCGGGAGGTGGAGCTCTTGGATATGATGAAGGTTTCGAAGTGGAATTAGGTACAAGTACTTATTTAAGTGTAACTATAGCAGTTTATGCTTTCACTATTCTCCTTCCCAGAGTTGATGGAAATACACGAGACTTAGCTCTTGTTTCTGCAATGGAATTTTCCACTTGTTGGGAAATTGAAGCAAGTTCCCGAAACCCTCCTATGTATTTCATAGGGATCGATGGTGTACGCAATTCATCACAGAGATTTTCCATGCAAATGGGTAGAAACTCCTCTTGAGGGAGCAGTAGATTCAAGGAATATATTAATCCTTTCACCAAGCAATGAAGTCTGAAATTCTTTAATTCCACCTTTGTTTACAATTTTTGAGATCAAAAACTATTGTTTTCTGCAGCGTTGAGCTGAACTAAAAAAGTAATTTCTGACGAAGATCTACCCATCCAATAATTGATCGGGATTTCAAAATTGTATACCATAAAAAGGATAGTCCTTGCAATGATTGCACAAAACAGCTGAGTTTTACTGCATCTTTTTGTTGAGGGGTTCCCATCATAGGATCACAGTGAGAGACAAAATGTGTGAAATGCTACTCTGCATCTCTTGAACCATTAAAAATGGGGAAGGTGACATTTGAAGAATTTGATGGAGGAGGAATTGGATCTACCCATTCAGGGTAAACCTTCTTCTCTGGTTGCACTGGTGCACGTCATCCTTTTATAGCTTCCAACTAATCTATTAATAACTCAATGGTAGTCATTAATTCTTGAGAAACATCTGGTTGAGCTTGGACCAGAGCAAGTGAAATAATAGGAGTTTGGATGGGTGTGGCGACCAGTACTGCCACTGATGGTAGTATTGTCATTTGTTGTCACTTATGACCCATAGGATTGGACATTTGATGGTGTACTTGTAAAGGGGGATATTCTTGATCCACCCCAATAGGTGCAACAAATTCCCTTGACTGATATACTATAGTATGCTTAGGATGAAGACTACCTTGATGTAGTTCTGCATTAAACCTCATTAACTCCTTCATTTCTTCTTCTTGTTATGCGAACCTTTCCTATAATGAGAGTGATTGGCCTTCTCTAGAGGTAGGGTGGGATGTAACCGGAATTTTACCCTTTTCCTTGGCATGTGTCTTTCTGGAGCATGGAAGGGTACTACCTGAAATAATGTCATGCCTCGGGGAAACCCTATGGATTCTAGTACACACACATCCTTCATTTGTTTCTGTGTATAAAGCCTCTTGAACAGGAACTTCTTCATCTGATTCCTTTGAGTGAGCCTTATGTTCTGGGGGATTAGTGACAATGACATTGATGACATTTATCGATGCATAATGCATTGCAGCCCTACTGTCAGCGTTTGTGCGATACTTTCTTCTTTCATGTCCTTTATGAGACATTGCCTTTCGTTTGTTTGATCCCTCCAGAATTTTTTGATGAACCGTAATTTGGAGGGAATTTCCTGATAATTAGGCTCTGTGTTTCTCTTTTTTCTTCTTACCTAGTCAAGAGAAGACTGACTTTCGCTAAGGAAGAGATTAAGAATTAGAAAAAGTCCTCAGTCCTGTGGACTAGTGTTGTTCATGTTTTTCTTGATAAACTCCTCAAATCCTATCTGTTGATCCCTAGGGTTGGATTAAAATACTCCCCTTCCTGACAAGATGAGGTGGCTCTTGAGCTACTACATCATAAAATTTCTTAAAAGCTCTCTTGATTTTGCAGATTTTAGTTCAGAAATTGGCTGGATGCATCATCTGACATCCACTCAAATCACCTGGCTTAGATGACTGTTGGATTATTTTGACACCTTTTTCACCTGATGATGTGCATTCTCTAAACGAGAAGAATATTAGATATTCTCATTTTCTTGATGCAAGAGTAATGCAACAACTTGTTCTTTATATACTTGACTTTTAGAAGAACTAGTTGAGGCATGTTCTTGATCAAGCCTTTGATTACACACAAAACTAGTAAGTTGTGGCTAGACATGGGCAATAACATTTCATGGGACCACTTTTGTTGGGATTTGTTGACTAGAGAGCATAGTGAAATGCTATTCTCCATGAACACCCCATCCCCTGTTATGAATACTAGATGGGGCATTGGTAATTAACTGGCCAAACCTTTTTAATGCACCAAGGAATGTACGTTGAAGGGATCTCTACTTCTTTTCAACCTTTGGATGTCGAGAAATTGAGTGAGATTCCAAGCCAATTTGGTGTTGCAACCCTTCTATTACCTTAACGTGATTTTGATATTCATCATAAGGTAATATTTTCTCTTTTAAGTGACAAAGATTTTTCCATATGATGAGACAAATATCGTGAATACAAACTTCTATCAACGTTTCTAGAATATCATACTGAGATTCAGCCAAAGGCCAAAACATGACTGGTATTTTACCTTTCACCAATTTTTTTCTCATATTCAACACTTCCTCTTTTTCATTTGATGAAGATTCTTCTACCTGATGGGACAAAAGCTGGTGCTTCTTTGTTGCTTCATCATATTCAACAAGATTGGTAGAGAATTAATTTGTCAAATTAGAAGATGAATGACCTAGGGGTGATTCATAGAATGACCTACACCCCGGGCTATCTTCTGATTGAGAAAGTATTTCACCTTCTAGCGGTAAGGCATCAGACATGAATGGCTTCATATTTACAAGTGCCTCAAGATAAGAGGGATTTCTCATTACTACATTTTCCATTGAGGAATTTTTTAGGCAATACAAATGACTAATGTGGAGAGGACATTCATAGATAAATTCTTCATCATGGGGAGGACCACCATGGTGGGTTACAACAAAAGATGAAACCTTTTGTTTCTTGGTCTTCTAGCCACGCAGAGGGTTATCGTGGCTCTTATCTGAATATGATGCTTCAAGATTGACCGAATTTTCATGAAGCAAGACTTCAAAAGGATGTTTCTGATTAATACCTTCATATTTATTGTTGTTATTTCCAGAATTTGTAAATGAGAGAGTAGAATCTTGAGTTGCAACAGATAATTGTCTGAGGGCTTCAAGAACTATTGTATTGAGTAAGGCCTTATTGTATATTGGCTCTTGATTTTTCAATTGTGCTGGATTGGTCTTTTTTTTGGACGCCTTCTTATTCACTTTGGAAACCACTTGTTGATGAAAGTGGTTATTATGGGCAGATTTATGTGCTTGCTCAGGAGAAATGGTCTGGTTAGGCTGACTATCTCTATTTAAATTGGATTTATGTGCCTGAATTTATTGTCTGTATGACATGGGGGATTATGCCCCATGACCCTCCTAGACTAGAACCAAGGTGTATATCTACTCCAGGGTGAAATGTTGATAAGTCACTCCACTAATAGGGATAGATTTATGTTTCTTTCCTTGTGATGTCACTGAAGTTGTTATAATATTCTAACAGGTATCCAGAATATGGGCAGGAATTTGCTTCTGCTCTTTCCCCATTGTCAAAATGTGCTTGTTGACTTTAGATGCTAGAATGGGAATATATGTCCATTCCATGTTTGGAGTAGGTGTGTGTTCTTACTCCTGTATTCCTTTTCTTGTCAGTGAATTCTGATAGTACTCATTTGTGGGGGAAGAAAGTTGTGTCTTCCTCTTGTTTGTCATTGGAGCTTTCCAATTGACATCTCTGGGTGCTACCAAATGAGATTGTTGGTTAGCTTGATGAATTTCAGGTGTATTTTATTGCTTATTTTTCTCCACCGTATAAGATTGATGAACTTCCTTCAATACTAAAAGATGATACTGTTGGAATAATTGATGAGTGTAAGCACGTGTATGTGTCTGTTTACAGGTGGTCACCACATTTGGTTGGTGGGCTTCTTTGGATGCAGTCAGACGAGATTTCTGACTAGATGATGATTTATAAATAGGTGTATGTGTCTACCTATAGTACTCCGCTAGAATTGCCTAGCGATATTGGTGTGTTACTTCCAGACGAGTCTGCTGGGTAGTGAAATTAGGACGGACCGGTGTATATGCTCGCTCGTTGTTTTCCATCAAGTTAGTTTGATGGAATTATCAAGAGGGGGTATAGGTAAGAACCTGCTCCCTGTTGGCCAAATTTTGCCTCTGATGGTTCATCTTGTGTGCTCGGGTCTGAGAAACCTGAGTCGAATGCCTAGAGGCGATACCCCCATCTTGTTGAGGGTGCACTACCACACGAGTCTGGTAGCGATTGTTGGTGGGAGTCCTCAGGAAGGAATCATGTCTTCTTGAACTGGGGCCTTGAGTGACCTCTTGATTCACCTCCCTATAATATGGGAGGGACTGGTTGTTGCATTCCGGGGATAAAGACCCAAAACAGTTGCAGACGGTGGTTGGAACCACCTGCTTCTTAACCACTGGTTGTCGTTGTCCGAACAACCAATGTGAGTTGTTAACTTGGAGGTCTTGTTGAGAAGCCTCCACAGTCAGGATGGTACCGTGTTGACGGTATTCCCTCACCAATGCATTTGTGACCTAGCATTGAAGACGCTGAGTAGGTGATGTCATCCTCATAACAGACGAGGATCCAGCAGGAGTAGAGGCCGAGGCATTCACAAGTGTGAACCTTAAAGAATACATTTTTTATTGGAGAGAGATCTTGTAAAAGAGTGCCTATTTGATATAGCATACATAATCAAGATAATTTTATACAAACTAAATCTTTTGGATTAACACATATGTTATTGATTTCTTTTTTGTCCCTCATATTGAGTTTAATAGGGGCCTAACAAATACGTAAAACATCATTTAACTCGGTTAAGGATTCACGTCGGGTTCACCATTTTTGTTTCTTCTGGAACTGGGGATGACCTTGTTTGTTTAAGGATCAAACTTTCCAATCAGTTTCTAATGGGTTTATTCGTAGAACTGGAAACACCAAATGATTCTATATATATTTGGACCTACTTTCCAAATGTATGTGCTAGTTAGTTGTAGACCGACGAGGGTTAAAAATTTGCATTGGTCAAGAGTATGGGAGTTCAGGCTCATCACACCTTTTTGGGGGGAATTATTGCCTACTCTGGGACTCTATTATAGATTTAAGTTATGTTCACGAATCCATATTAATTCACCAATCATGAAAATGTGTTTTCTTTTAGATTTGGAAATCGATGATTGATATGTATGGGATTTTGATAATCTTTTATATGTATTTGAGGTTCCTCATCGATGGAGAATTATCTATATATATTAGGGATTTTTAGTCAATGGTACACTTCAATAAATTATATAGAAATATCTTGTTCATTATGATGACCATAATGGTTTTAAAGCCACTCAGTGGGGCACTTAAAATTTATTGTCATTCAGAAAGATAGGGATTATTTTTGAGTTGGGATCATTCTCGCAGATGGGCTACATATGTATCCTCGTTAAAAAGGAATCATAAACCACATAGTACAATAAAGAGGATATAGTTTAATGTCACATGGTATGGAAAATAATTACTAAATTATGGGCTTGAACCTTAGAAAGGATTCCTACGTACTCTACTTTTAAGGCAGAGATCAAAGTCCATGTAGTTTGGGTGATGAAATATGGAGCTTATGCCTGGTTAACAGCCCAAAAAGAGATGTCGTGATTACTTTTACACTCTAAGCTCATGTGTGTCATGCTCGGTGTGTGAAACAAGAGGTATCAGTAAACTTGACGGTTTTTCCACGAACAATGCAGTCACAATAAATGATATGGGGCTTACGTATGTATGACTGACCAAGTAGATGAAGTCTAGGACTTACATCTGGAAAGAAGCCCAAGAGCAGGGTCCATAAAGGTATTTTTTACTTTATGAAGAGTTGGAGTTTTAACCTGGGGATTACTCCTAATGAGGATTCCTAAATTAAAGAGGACTTATAACTTGGGGCTTACTCTTGAAAAGGAGGCCCAAATTAAAGGAATTATGATTGGATCTTATTCCTACGAAGGAGGCCTGAATTAAAGGAATTATGACTGGGGATTACTCTTGATAAGGAGGCCCAGGTTAAGAGGACTTGGGGATTACTCCTGAGGAGGATTCCCTAAATCAAAAGATCTTTTCATCTTAAAGGATGATGTTATATGGTGTAAAACTCTAGCCGTAGTGTCATAAAGCTTGTAATTCACGATATTTTGGGAGAGGTTATCACAGAATTCCTTTCAGATAAGGAATCCAACAAATGAACCATGCCATAAATGGCTTTTAAAAGCGGTTTGAGGGATAATATCTTGAGGAAGAGAGGTGAATAGGAGAGAGGTACACAAATGAAGTTGGTGTGCAAGTGTAGGTCATGAAAATCATTTAGTGTGGAAGTCTTAGTCGTGAAAGTGTACTTGTGTGGCATGGGTTTACCTGGGAGACGAAGAATATATATGGTAATACTTGATCAAGACATAACACAAGCCTTTATTATAATATGAAGATGTTTCCAAAAGGGTGGCATGCAAGTTCCATTGAAAGGGTAGGGCATCGCGCATGTGTTTCCATTTTTAAGGAGGTCTGTACACTTAGGCGTGCAAGTGTTGATGAATTCTAAACACTTAGTCCTTATTCTACTCCTTCAAGTCTTCCATTCTAGGTAAAAAGTTACCTTCGATTCTTTTGGAAGAGTTGAGTTGAATAATAGGGAAACCAGATCTTGAATTTGACTTTTGAAAAATCCATCATTGAAATGGGGGCCCACATGGTCTATTTATAGGCCACCTTGCACCTTGGGCAAAAAACCGGATAGGGCGCACAAGTGAGCTATGTGACCCATAGGAGGTGCGCAAGTGACTTGCACAGTACGCAAGTGACATTCAGGCCTCACTTCAAATAGGCTCCTAGTCCATGCCTTCATCAATTTTTTTGATGTTATTCAAAGGGTGACCCTCTTTGTACTTAAGGTATTCCCCTTTTCCATTCATTAGACTCTATGACAGAAAGGAGCATCAACATATATTTATAGTGATATATATATATATATATCAAGTGATTATTGGAAATGTGAAGTGTCAGTTATCTCAAAAGGAATCATTTTTTTAATTATTCCTCAAAAAGATGTCTTGCCCAATGTACAGTGAGATGGACATATGTTTCAAATGAATCATGTATTTCTATGATAGGTATTATTTCGTATATCAATTAATATATGTGATCACTAGGTTTTATTTAACATAATTTTAAACATGGAAATATTAAAGAGTTATTTCCTTTCATATAATATTTTAGCATATAAAGGCATCAATTGTTCTTATTATATGTGGAATCGTTCTGATAAAATTGGAAGAATAATTTTTATCATGTGTATGATTATGAATGTATATTTCTTTTATTGAATTTTAGTATTTTTTCCCTCGAATCTTACATATGATATTTTATTATGCTGAATTTTATTTTGATCATTGATATTTGTCTATAACATGATCTTTTGATTCTATAAAATGTGATTGGTTTAAAATAAATTAAAATAAAAAATATCTAAATAAATATGAATAAATGTTATATTTTTTTAGGAACATAATAGTTATAATATCAGTTGGCCTCTTTTCAAAATGGTTTTATTTAATGCAATAAAAGGTCATTTGGAATTCATAATGAGTAAATATTAACTAGGTTTAAGAACTATTATGAATAAATATGATATTAATGTAATTTTAGTAAAGTTTTATTTCAGGGAAAATGATTTAGATTTGGTTTTTCGTTGAATGAAAAAAATTATGGAATGTTGTCATAATGTATTAACATGACATTTATTTTTAAAACAAAATGAATTGTGGATGGTTTTTAATAATGTGAGTCAAAGTTTACTACTCTTATAGGCATGGAATGTTTATTTCTATTTTAATTTCATTGAATAATAAAATTTCCTATTGAAAAAATATGGATATTGAGAAATAATAACTTTTCATTGATTTATAGTGATTTTAAAGGAATTTATATGATATTTTTTTTATCAAGAAAAATATATTGGATTTTATGTTTTTGGATGTTTTTTAGATTTTTTAGAGAAATAAAAAAATTCTAATGAAATAGTGGCAGAAATACACTTTATGTCAGCTGGATCAAATTTTTTATTTCCTATTATTTGATATTTTTTAAAAATATAATATAATCTATTTTATTTCTATTGGTTGTGAATAATAATATATATGATTTATTTCAAGAGGAACACATATGTATGATAGATCACACTGTTATAGGTGGGTCTGATATAGCCCTTCAATGTATTGTGTAAATATTTATATCTCATGAGATAATGATTTTGTGCATGGACATGATTATGGTTATCTATGATTAAAATTGTGCGTCTGTACAAGTGTGTAGTAAGGTATGTTTGAAACTCAATCTGTAGACATTATTTTAGTTATCTATGTTTAAAACTCTATGCATAGACACGATTATGGTTATCTATGTTCGCATCTCTATGTGTGGACATCATTTTGGTATGTTATATTCACAACCCTACATGTGAACATATCATGGTTAACACCATTCACTATGATCTGGTTTTTATATAATTTTGTTTATTCCCCATGGCTATGTTATTCCCCATGTCTCATGATTATTGTATTGTGATTTCACATTCCTTTTATTTATTCTTATGGTCTAAAAAATATTTATGTTATGATTCCTTATTTATAATCCTTGTTTTATTGGGAATTATTTCCTTAAGATAAATTCATATATCTTGATTATGTTTTAATACCCACAAATTCATATTATGCTAACTTGTTATCTTAGATTATATCTCTTATATTTACTATTATTGGGCATATGATCTCATCCCTTTTTTATATTTACATTCCCCTGTAAATGGAGAATAGTATATCATGTGATATGTCTATAGGAGGGGTCAAGTATGGTGTAAATATAAGTAAATGTTCACTGAATTATAGAATAAGTATTTTATGAATCTAATCTCCCAAAACACTAAACCTTCAAGTCTAGGTTGTGTGTTTTAATATTGAGATGATATGTAAATAAATGAGTATGATTTACTTTTTATCTCACTGCTTAATTATTTAAGTAGAAAATCATCCCAATCATAACATGTTTTAGTCGTGGATAGCTGAGCAAAAAATCCATTGTCCAATCCATGATTTGGATAAACTCAACTCTATTCCTCTAGTATCCTAATTGTTAGGGATTCCTAGGTAAGTATTACCAAAATCAAACACTAAAAGTCAAATAACTAAGGAAAATCCAAAGTAACTCATATTTATCACAAAACTACCCAACAGGACAATCTAAAGTCACTTATTACTTTCTTTCCTTACACAAGAGAATCCAAGGTCACCTTGTTTTGGATTGAAACTTCCCAGTTGGATGATCAAGGTCTTGAGAAGTGTTTCTTTGAAATTAATACCACACTTAGTATTTTAAGGTAATTTTATATCACCATCTTATATCATTTTATTCCCTTTTAGGTATGCATGTTTTTGAAAAAAAAAATTATAATATTATTCCCTCCACTAAACCAATATGTTCAAACCATATTTATGTGTAACTCATTACACAACCCAAAAGTTTTTGTTACTCACCCAAAAATAAAAGTCAAACATATTCATATATATCCAAATACATCATATAAAGAAGGTACATAGACACTTCATATAAAATCATATAATTATATGAAATTGAAAATATTCACATGAGTAATCCCGAGCGATAGATAGTCAACCCCATTAACTTTCTTAGAAAAGGCATAGGCCTCAAGATAAGTAGGTATTCTGACCAAAATTCCCTCTACTCAGGGATACTTTTCTCTAGAGAGATTCCAATTTATCATAAATCTAACACCTAATTTGAAAAAAAAATAGTTAAATCCAAGCTAATAACTTCAATTATAAACCAGGGTTATGGTAGATGAAAAACTAAATTCTTTATAGAGTTAATCCTATAATGTAATTCAAGGAACTATCCTCTAACAAGTTTAATAATTAAACTAATGCATTAAAAAGATTCAATTTTTTAAAAAAATTACTAAATATCAATAAATTAGGGAATAGCCTATAAATAAATGAATTATTAAAATATTTAAATATGAGATAAATATTTATAAACAATTCAAAAATAAAATATAATTATAAACCTTTTATAATTTTAGCTTTAAAATCCCAAAATTTTGAATATAAATATTATATATTCCTTTTAATATAAACTCTTTCATATTTATTTCAAAATTTTGAATATAAACTCTTTATATTTAGGCTGATATGAACACTTTAATATTTATCATTATATATAATTTTTTATTTTAAATATAGTATATTATTTCTATTATAAAATATTTATAATGTAATCTCTATTATGTAAACATTTTATAAAATCTAAATTCTATATACTCAATCATTTTTTAAACAAGGATAATTTAAATCATCAAAATAATTGTGTCTTAAGTATTATCAAAATAAGGACCCTATTATTTTAAAAAATTAAAAAAAATTACGAATTATTCAAAATTTAAATACATAAATTAATATATTTTAGCCTTGTTTCATATTTTACAATCCTTTATAAATTATTTCTTATGTTTTCTAAATAAAAACTTTTATTTCTATATCATAATATATTACATATAATTTGGTTAAAAGGATTTTAAAATATTAACATTTAATATTTTGGAATAAATTTTTTTTATAAACATTTATTTCATTATAACCAATTTAAAATTAATTAATTTAAAAAAATAAATTAAAATACCTTTAAGTATCATTTATAATTATTTATATTCATTTTTTAAACAATCCCAATCATTTTAAATGTTATTAAAATTAACAATTTTAAAACAATTTTTATTACCCTTATGAATAGGGGTATTCTTGTATAAGGGTAAAGGATTCTACCCATACACAGGTTTTCAGAAATCCATTGCATAAAGGTAAGTTACTAATTACCTTTACATGGCTTAAAAACAATTTCATTACAAATTTATTATGAAGATTACATTTTAACGACTCATTTTAAATAAGGGTACAAAGGATGTTACCTTTACGTGAACGCTTCACATAAAGGTAGGTCATGGTTTTCATTTATGTGGCCTTCTGTAACTGAAATGTAAGGGAAATACCTTCATATAGTCAACCCAGCTAAGGGAATGGCCTTTATATATCCATGTTTCATAAAAGGGTATGAGATTGGTTACCTTTACATGGTTTGAAGAAAAACCAGGTTACCCATATATACTGACATATCATGTATGGGTAAACATTATCATACCCTTACGTAACCATTTACACATAAGGTTGAGATTATGTAACCCTTACATAGACTGATCTATATAAGGGTAAGGCTATATGAACCTTATGTAGGCAAATTTTTGTAATTGTAAAGACTTGGATTCCCTTACACATCTCATATGCGTAAGGGTATGGTGTTTTTTACCTTTATGTGGACTCACTATGTAAGTGTAAACCCTTCTATGAAATAAAATTTTCAGAAATGTCAAACCACTCTGTTTATTTATTTATTCATCATATCCAAACATGATTTTGTAAAAATAATCATGGATACTTCTGATACCACTATTAGGTTCTGTATGAATCTAATAACACATATTAGACAAAGCGAAAAGTATTAAAAACCAACTCAAAGGATCTCCCAAAAAAAGATAAAAGTAAACTACATGAAAAAAATGAAGATATATTTTAAATGCATGTTCATTGTTTACTGAAGAGTGAATGAAACTTTTTGATCATTGCCCAATGAGTTTGAAAAGGATCATCAAAGTGGAATACATAATCATCCCCCCTCCATTGTGTGTCCATGGGTTGTGCCTGAATCACTCGATGTTCAAGTGGGATCAAATCTTATCTCCATGGTATGATAGTACCTATATTTGAAAAGGATGAAGATGAAAATATATTTAGGTTTTAGGGAGATTCATCCAAGAATCAAGATTCTCCACACACATCACTACATCCATCATATGGAAGCAGATTAAATAGGCAATCAAGGATTCTCCTCATTTATCCTTTCATTAATTCATTCGTAAAAATGAATAAATGAATTCCATATCTGGTTCATGTATCATATGAATTTACTCCCTATACATTTCATATAAATTTAAAACAGTTTCATATAACGATAGATTATATGGGTAAAACACAAAATGATAACATTTTATCATTTTATTGGAACTGCTTATTTCATAATTAATTAATATAACTTAATGTTCATAAAAATCCTAATTTTCACGCAATATATATGTGTGTGTGTGTGTGAGTGTGGATTTAGGTAATATCTCTATAATACCTAATGATCAAGGGCCAACATAAGGGTTCCTCTATGTCTTGGTGCTTGAAAAAGGGTTAGTTATGCCTTTAAATAGCTTCGTAAAGGTATTGTCCAGGTTATGAAGGTTGTATCAAGGTGATCCCATACATCTACATGGTATGTTAGGGTAATATAGTTCTACATCAAGTTATCACCATTTTCTAGAGGATACCTAAAGTTTATAGGGAACCTACATAATTGTAGTAATGGTAGTGTACATAAGTAACAGCTATGTGCCAAACATGTTGAGTAAATGTCATAAGGAAATAGTCAGTGAAGCACTCACGGCTATGGTTTTATGCCATAATTGATATATAATAAGTGTGTATAGCCAAGATTGATATGTTAAATAAAGTTACCTCTGTATTCTAGAAGGGATGAGTCGAGATAAATTAGCCACAACAAGGCTACATAAGGGTCTTTATCATCGTCGGGGGATTTAAGACTAAAATTCCTAAAATGTAAAAAACAACAAAATAAAAACTAATAAACTGGTTTGGCCAAATCAGAATGATGCTCACTACTATTCCGCAAATCACACATCCATAAAAGGAAAGAGATGAAGTGTCTATGGGATGAATTGAAGGAACATAGAATATTTGAGACAATGTCACTTGAAGAATCAAGCCCCTCAATATGTACACATGGAAATCATCCAACTGTCATGAGATCTCATAGCTCAACACAAATTTTAAGGAGAACGAAAAATAAGGTGTAGTGATGTATATAAATAGTTTCCCCATAACCATTTTGAAAGTCATATGATAGACTAACTAGGTTAAATACTCTAAGAGGGGGGAAATCAAGGTATGATAGATTAAAACAACTTCCACTTTAGATCTTGTTTCACTATTAAATAAAACACTCTTTTATCCCTTTCCCATTGAAATTTATGAGGGGAAATGAAACCATGAATGAGACAAGGAATTTATACTTAGCTCCCACACACAAGGATACATCCAAGGATCATACAGAGAAAATTTTTCTATGTACCAAATACATTAAAGCACACTTATATTATAAATATTATAGTGGACCCACTATCCCTTCTTGTTCACAACCAATCACAATTTTAAATCTCACTGCTCTCTCATCTGATGTTTCCTCACCGATCATTCAAAAGATTATTCCATTGATTATTTAAATCAATATTTTTTACAACTAATTTGATGCATCATTAAGTTCCAATTTTATCCACTTGATGAGTACCCCATTACCACATAATTTATAGGAAAAAACATTAGCTCATGTAGGATCCACTTTTGTGAAACCCTATTTCAAATTTCAGGAAAATACCCAATTATTCATGAAACTTTTCAAACATCCATGAAAATATCAACATTTTGAGAGAAATTCTTATATTTTGTAAAACTTCTTTCATTTACAAATCTATTGTACTAATAAATCCTTCACACCAGAAATCATTCACAAAATTCCTTTATAAATTCACATACTTTTTTATTTTTTTAGGATTACTCTTCTCAACTGAGGGGGGTATCTGCCTATTTGAAGAAATTACCTCTCCTTTATTAAACATTGAAGGTCACCATCATCTTTTTTCTGAAACTCTTCAATATTATTCATCAAACTACCTTTATTAATGAAACATTAAGGAAATTTTTTGTAGTCACAAAACATACCGTCTTTCATGTAACTTGCAAAGAATATTAATATTCATGAAACTCAATGCCTCTTCATTCATGGTTCCACAATCTTTTAAAAACATTCATTTTTTAATCTCCAAACCTTCATGACACAAAACATTCACAAATTCCATTATTTTGAAATATTTTTAAGAGGAAGTCCTAGAAATACAACTTTCTTGAAACTTGTCCCTTCCTCCATGTTTTGGACAGCTAAATTTTTTTAAACAGTGGGAAAAAATGACACCTTATTCACACAATTTTCTATACCACTTATAGAGCTCCCAAATAACAATATTGAATCCATTTCAGAATACATAGTCAATAATAATGATAGAACTCCATAATTGATCTTTTCAACCATCTTTTTCAATAATCACAATAATCCCAAAAATACTACAAAGTTGCATTGAAGGATTTTTTCCAATTTCTTCCCACTAGAGAATTTTGATAATAATTTTTTACCATAATTATTTTATAATTTTAATTTTATATCTATTCATTTTTTTCATCATATTAGCAATTATTACTCCTTAAAATTTTATCTATAACTCCATGGTTATGTAGAACTAATTTGAGGGATCCTCCCCCTGGGATATTTCATGGGCTTATGAATTATTATTAAATAATTATATATTATTTTCATTCTCTTCCTTGATATATGAGTATAGGGGAGATATTTTAATCAATTTTTCTCATATTTTTTATTCTTATTTTTCTTTTATTCTCTAATCTATCAAAAAAATTCCCCTTGTCTTCTATTAGAATATGATTTATAAAATGAGAGATTATTAGATAGTGGGATAAATAACATATGATTGGTGG